>CAWUFW010001898.1:17500-2530627 GCA_963921515.1 Calotriton arnoldi | reverse complement strand
TCTACCCGTCGCACCCACCCACCTGAGCACTGCGTCCATACGACTTCACACGACACATGTGTGTCTTCCACAGTAGTGCTACTCATTTGCGTTGACATCCAATACCAGTGGACTACATGGTCATGTCACGACTGCCGTGTACTTCACATACTCTCATCCTCTCTCATTCGTACTTGTGAAATGAGTCAGCGGAGACAGTTTTGGTTTCAAACATTATATTGAGTCTTCTGTCCTCTGTGATGCAGTATAGTGGACACTACTGGCAGCGGAATACATGTTGAGGATATACTGAGCATGATTACAAATGGGATAGGGTGTGGGGTTACATCTGCTTGGCCAAGGCTGTGCTAATGTACATTTACGTATAGCTGCGGAGCTGCGGACTTTGACACAGACGGTATACATGTAGCCTACCAGACCGCTCGGCATCATGGGCACAGTCCATCTCAGTTCCATGTGACAGGTTTGCTGCGGTTGTTCCTCATGCACGCGTGCATGTGAGATGACATCAGGGCATGTGCTTGCGTGCATGCAGCGGCGTGCCACTTGTTGTTGCACTGTGGTGGTTACTGGACATGTCACAGTCACTGGGGTCGTGTTGTTGTTGTATGCACTTGTCGTCCATGCAAAGGTCCTGGTATGGGATTCCCGGGGCGGGGGTGGGAGGGGTGCAGCACCCACAGACTCCAGGCGACCTATTCATGTCCACTGAGCGGTGTGTGTGTCCATGTGCGCTGGATCCATGTCGTGTCCTGGTTGTTCGTGCAGTTCCGTCCATGTGGGTGCGATGCACAGAGCCCATGCCACTGCCTCCCACGATGCATGCGGTGTTCCTGGATGTGATGGGGAACAGTGTGCATGTCCCGGTCATATCCGATGTCATGGCGATGTCGTTGATGGTGTGGTTACAGTTGCCGGTCGTTTGGTATGGCTGTTGTGGTGGTGACTGGCCAGTCCGTGCGGAAGCTGAGCATGGGTGCGGGGTTGGACTTCATAGGTCACTCGGGGAACCTGCGTTGTGGTCCGACGTATTTACAGGTTGTCAGGTATGCGATGCCGTCCAGCAGGGCTTCCATGTCATTGGTGGTGTACATGTTTGCCAGCCAATGAAGCGGATGGTGGCTGTCAAGGTGTTGTTCGTAGGTTGTCCCTTGGAGGACCATGATGGGGCATGCTGGGTGACATTCGATGTAGCTGTTCTCGATGATCCGTCGTGTGGAGGCACAGTGGTTCCATTTCAGTGCGCGTGCGATGTTGGCCACATACGCCATGCCCCCATAGGCAGAGCAGGCCCTGTCGTGTGCGTCCAGAGGGAGGAGTAGTGGTAGCAGGTCCGCCTTCAGACATGCCGGGTTGGAGAGGCATATCTCGACGGGATGCTGGTAGGGACACCTCCGACAGTAGAAGACGGGCATGACGCAGCTGAACAATGTGATGCGGTAAGTCAGTCGGTAACTTACGTTCAGCAGGGACAGGAGATCGCATCCCAATGTATGTATCGTGTTGGTTTGGTACAGCTTGAGCTGTTCGGCGTAGTTGGGTAGGTGTGTTGCGGTTGCCATTTCGCAGCGGTTCGTAGAGGTGGCGTGCTCCGGCTGTGTGTGCAGTCTGCAATGTGCACGCTCCGGGGTTGCTGTGAGCTCTGTGTAGTCGTGGGGAGACAGGACTTGTGTTCTGTTGGCTTGTTTGGAGGACACGGGCCCTCTTCCCACATGCTTCTCAGACAGTTCAAGGTCGGTGCTGTGTGACTCCTTCCAATTAACTTGCATGTGGCCGACATGGGGGAGTGTTTTCTTCTTTCTTCCCCGTCCGTTGTGTGCTTCTGTGATATGCGCTATCTGCCCTGTGGTCGGTCTCTCGGCATGCCTGTGTTGGTCTATTCTTGGACAATGGCTGTATTCACCGGCTTCTGTCGTAGGGCTGTGGTTTCGGTGTTGGAATGGAAGGTCATTCAGTGCTGTCTGCTCTCCCTTGTGTGGGCGGCAGGCTGCCTTTCCGCTCTGCGTTGGGCCTTGTGTGTGGATGTAATTCTTGGGCCACCTGTTGTCGGTCCCCGTGCTCTTTGGTGTTCCGTTTTATATGTCTTGTTCATATGTGCAGGGTGGTATGGGTTTTTCAGTGTGGTACTGGCGTTCCTCTTCCCGAAGGGGCCCTGCTTCTCCTAGTTGGTGTTGCCGCCGCTGTGTGCTACGCCATGTTTGTTACACTGGGGTGTGTCCTGCTGTTGCGTGACTTCACTGACATGTGTGCGTCGGTTGTGTGGCGTTGGGTGTTGTCCGTGATTTGGGCGTTGGGGACATGTCTGTGGCAGGCCTGTCACGTGTCATGTGCGTTCGGGGTGGGGCTGATGTGTGTGCTGCTTGGTTGTGTCCCTGTGTCTGTGTGCGACGCATGCATGGCGCTGCGGTTGGCCTCTGCGTTGTGCGCATGTGTGGCGGCGTCATCGGCGCTTTGTGGCCGTGACGGGGTGGTTGGTTCCTAGTCCCAGGTGGTGTGTACACATGTGTTCCGCGATGTTAGGATTTGGCCTGTGTGTCATATGTGGATGCGATGGTGGATGTGTAGTGTACACGCGCTGGTGGGGGGTTGTCCGCTTTTTCCGCCCTTGCACTGTGTGCGCTGTTTGCGTGCACTTGTTGTGTGTGTGCCTACCTGCGTCTCCGCGGTACGTTGCGTCCTTGGTGGTGCATCAGCAGAAGCATGGGGAGGGCCTGCAGTGCTGGATTCATGCTCGGGATGCCGCTTCTTCGTTTTCCGTGCTCTGCGTCCGTGTTACCGCCTCTCTTTCACGTGCGGTGTCTCTTAGCCGTGGGAGCCGTTTGTTTGCGGCATCGTAATTTATACGCCGGGCGGGACGTGTTTCGTCGGACGGTGTGTGTCAGTTGTGCTGCGCCGCTACGTGTACGGGCGCACTTTGATGGCGGACGGTGTTGCTGGCTTGCCGGCGGTGTTTGGCCTACTTTACGCATCGTAATTGGACGGGCGTGTGGACTGCTGCGTGCCGGCGGTAACTGGTGGTTTTTGCATCCGCCAGCACGGCGGTTGTGCTTCCGCCCGCCATCGTAATGAGCCCCTAAGCCTCTACATAAAGACTCTTCTGCATCAGCAGTATCAAATGTAACGTGTCAAAAACACAAAGATACGCAGGATTCATGTGGAAAGTGTACGTTCATTTTGTGTATCCAGAGTCTGTCATTTTTGGGTTTTGTGACATGTGGGCAACTTTATGCTGTACTGTTCTGTTACACGTTTTGGCATTCACAAAACATTTTCAGGGCACTTCTGGAATAATGCACTCGCCAGAGACTTTTTGGGGATTTCCTGGGAAAGCCATGTGACTTTTTGTCTGCTATTTTGCTCCTAATGTGGACGTGCAGGCAAAGCAAACTTTTGCATTGTAGACAAGCAGCCTGCTGTGCAATTAATGTTTTTCTTTTCAACGTTTTTCTCCTATTCCCCACAAATATTTACAAATCTTCTATTCCTCTTCCCATCTTAGAAGGCATTTACTTCATCCATTGACTGTTGCAAATATGCAGGCCTTGCCAGGGTGAGAAAGAGTCAGAAAGGGGTTTGTGAATGTTGTACCTGTGTTTATGTAGTTTACAAATTTTCCAAGCAAGTCTTTACTTGTAACAGCCCCTCCACCCACTACTCCTTATTATTATGCTAAGAGGCCCCCAGAATTACAAGAGCACTACAGAGCCATACAAGTGGTACAAGTATAATCAACAACTGAAAGTAACATAAAACTCTGGTAATAAATCAAAGAGGACTTCTCGGGTGCAAGTTCAAATAAAAACATGCTCATAAACCACATCACCAGCCACACTTTATTCTTCCAAGAGAAATATGTATAGTGCCTGCTCGGCATTTTGTACCAATTTCTCCAAAACGCCAATGCGTCAGAGGGGAAAGTGGTGAAAGCATATATTTGTTTTTACTTATGAAAACCTTCATAAATACAACTACCAGCCTGCTGCTACTGCATGGGTGCCTGATTACTGGCTCATTCTGAGTCTCTTTCTGAGACTACATAAAAAAGGGCCCAAGACATCTACCCGGTAATTATTGCCAAATAGCTTTGTTGGATGCGGAAGGGAAACTATTTGCTAGGAGTATTCTGGAACATCTTACTGAGTGGGTTGAAGATGAAAAGATCCTCCCCATTGAACAAGCTGGTTTTAGAAAGAAACACTGTACACTTGACAACCTATACATGTTGAAACTAATCGCAGAAAAGTATACTTTAATCGAGGGCTCAATGTATATGGGGCATTTATAGATTTTTCTGCGGTGTTCAGTATGGTGGACCGTCCAACGCTATGGAAAAAACAAAAGAATTTGGGTACCCTGCCAACCTAACAAAAAACGCATCCAAAAACTTTAAACATAGACTCCTAAAAATGCATCCAGAAACCCTCATCTCAGATACCTACTTCTGCATAAAAATAGGTGCCGTAGTAAGTGACCTTATCTTCTTCACGAAAAGACGGGCTAAATGGAGACTGGCATTCTACTCAATGCTCAAAATTATCACCTCCAAGAAGACCCCTCATGTGCTCAGACACTCAGTCGCCCCCTCCCTCTCTTACAAAATCGAAGCCACCATCTCCCTTTACAACAATGGAACCATAATCATACAATCTTCTGACCACAACCTAGGCATCTTCGACTACATCTTCCCCATCATCAAAAACACGTTATCTAAGGGCAACCCTTCATCCTCTCAAGATCCCCCTTCCCCCGCTGACAATCCCCTTAATCCTCTACCGACGCTCTCTCACAGTCCGGATAGCGACCCCACCCCGCCCCGACTTAGCTCAGATATAGGGTCTGGCCTTCTAAATAGCAACTCTCCCAAGTCTATAGGCAGGCGAGGTCACACCTCTCCTCCCCCCCCCGCCTCCCAACAGGCTCACCAATCGCCTAAGCGCATTGGGGCTGAAACTCAGAACCCAATTTTGCAAACCAATCCCCCTCCCTCACTTCCCCACCCTCCTTACTCACTCCTGTAGTCTATTCGAATCCCCCCCTCTCAGCACCTGGCCTCGAGGACCAAGAACCTGCCCCCATACTGGTCTGGAATCTAGGTTGGATGCTATATCACTTACACTCCAACAACTCAAGGCAACTGTACATAGCCTCTTTCTCCTCACATCGGAGCTGTCGGTTAATAAGAAGTCTAGGGGGTTCTCAGAGACTGTACCACACATTTACAGTCATCCCTCGACGTCTGGGGCTAGACTGCTTGTATACACCACCACACCAACTATGTCCTCACCTCCAGGGGCTCATCCTCTCCAAAGCTGGGAAACACTACCCTTCCCTAATGACCCCTCTCGGCCTCTCAGAGCCAAAGTCCCACTCCTAGACTCGGAAATTAGAACCCTTCTGCTATCTTATGACGCATCACCTGCTTTGAACACTGATATGATGTACCAAATTGAAACTATCCACTCTGACCCGGCTAGAGAACCCACGGCTAACACTAGATCGTTAAATAATAGCAACCTCACCATAGTCCCCACCACCTCCCGCTCCTCAGATGATCCCAAACCCCAGCTTAAATGCATACTTCTCAATTGCAGATCGGTAGTCTGCCACGCTGCAGACATCGCTGACCTCATCCTTGCAAATGATCCTGATATTGCAGTGCTGACGGAAACTTGGCTTAACGATTCTGCTGGTCCGATAATCGATATTTTAGTGCCCCCCAACTATAACATTATCAGGCTTGATAGACTGGGTGGGCTAGGTGGCGGCATCGCTTGCATTCATCGTATCAATTTATCAGTAGACAACTGCACTCTGATTTCTTGGCTTCGTGCAAAAACATGTGCTTCGAGGTCTCATGCAACAACAAGCAGGCCTGCAAATTCCACGCCCTCTACCACCCTCCAAGAGACAATCCCCCTTTTATAGAACAGGCCATGGAAATCATTTCAACAAATGTGATCAATCCCGGAACCCATATCTTCCTGGGGGACTTTAACCTGCATTGGAATGACCTAAAAGACGCGTCAGTCAATAGCCTTAAAACCTTCAATCAGACCTCAACCTTACTCAAATATGTGACAGCCCTACGCACAACAAGAGAGCTACCTTAGATCTGGTTATTGGCAAGAGCAACTCCACTCAACTTATATCTATCCTCCCATGTGACTGGTCCGACCACCACTGCATCTCCTTCCTCGTCTCAGAACTGGCGAGAACCATTAAATCCCAAATGAAGAAACATAGAATCTGGCAAAGAAACCTGAGAAATATTAACCTATATGATCTGTCCTGCCGCACAGATAACATCCTGCCTCCTCCCCCGGACATGTTGGCGGTCGATGACCTCACACATCACTACAATCACTCGATGTCCAACATACTAGACGCTATGGCACCACTACAACTGAAAAGAATACCCTCCAAAATCTCCAAACCTTGGTACAACGGGAACCTAAATACTGATAGAAGAAATCTAAGACTAGCAGAACGTATATGGAGATCCTCGCCCTCCATGTACCACCTTTCGCAGCTAAGATCTCTCAGAAACGTATATATAACAAACGCATCAAAAGCTCTAAAGCTAGCTACTTCAGTGAACAACTAGACCAGGCAAGAAATCGTCCAAAAAAGCTATTTGAGCTCATCAAGCTTCAATCTAACAACACACCTATTCCGACCTCCACAGGACCTGATCAGCAGCCAGACTGTGAGGAGTTTGCTTTCTTCTTCCGGGATAAAACAACAAAGATTGAACAGGATCTACAGGCAGCCCGTGAGAATCTACCTGCCACCTTTCTATCCCCTGGGCTGGTTATGCCCCCTCAAAGTCTGACTCCCCCGCCCAAAAACAATGCCTCTTGGAATCTATTCCAAACCGTTGATGAGAGCACCATGCAAAAAACCCTTGCTACTCTGAAACCTTCCAACCACTTCAATGACGCCGTACCTCCAAACTTCTTCAAGGAGATCAGATCATCCATACTCCCTCTATGGACGAAGATAGTTAACGCCTCTCTGCTCCAAGGGTCTATCCCGGACTGCCTAAAGTCCGGGCAGGTCACCCCCATACTAAAAAAACCAATGGCTGACCAGACCAACCTTCACAACTTTCGTCCAATCTCCACCATTCCCACACTGGCAAAACTCCTGGAGAAATGCGTTCACACACAACTTTGTAGTCATATTGAACAATTCCAACTTCTTGACAAATTCCAATCCGGCTTCAGACAAGGTCATAGCACGGAATCTACTCTTATTCACATTGTGGATGATGCACTACGTATGCTGGACCAAAATGAATCATGCCTTTTGATCCTACTTGACCTTTCGTCAGTGTTTGACACAGTCAAACATGATACCCTCATCGGTCTACTGGAGCACAGGATGGGGTTATCTGGGACGGTGCTTAACTGGTTTTCTTCTTTTCTACACAATAGATCCCAAAGGCTGAAGGTTAATCAGTCCCTCTCCGAACCCTCTCCGCTCACTCTGGGAGTACCGCAGGGGTACACGCTCTCACCCACTCTCTTTAACCTGTTCATGGAACCTCTAACAGAAATCCTGAAAGTGTCCAACATCCACTATCACATGTATGCTGACGACACACAATTGTACCCGAAAATCTCCTCCCCAGAGTACATCAGATCTCTCAACTCAGTGCTTCAAGAAACTCAAAGGTGGCTGACACTCCATCATCTGAAACTGAATGCTCTCAAAACTGAATTCCTCCTCATCGCCCCTGACAAACAGTCCCCAGTCATTGCAAAATGGATGCACCAACTGACAGCCCTCAACTACTCGCCAAATATCATTGACTCTACGAGCTCACTTGGATTAATGCTTGACATACACCTGAACATGCAGAATCACATCAGTTCTCTCACCAAAGGAGCAAACTTCCATTTAAGCATCCTAAGGAAAATAAAACTGTTCCCCCCCCCATAACGACCTCAAAACTGCGGTGCAAGCATTAGTGAACTCTAAGCTGGATTATGGCAGTGCAACCCTATGTGGTCTTCCGAGAGCGAGGATTGCCCCACTCAAGGCCTCTCTCAATTCTGCTGCAAGGCTCATCACAGGCGCCAAATGTTATCATCACATCTCCCCTGAGCTTAAAGCTCTTAATTGGCTCCCGTATGAGGCAAGGATACATCTAAAAATTGCCTGCATAACTCACAAAGCTCTACACTTCAACACCCCTCTATATCTTGCACAAAAACCTGAGCTCTCAGGCGGTTCCAGATCCTCTAGAGGCTCCAGCATCTTACCACTTAAACCAAAGAAATTCCATAAAATGAAAACATACAATCGAGCATTCTCAGGTATTGCACCTAGAATTTGGAACTCCTTACCACCAGAAGTAAGACTGGTTAATTCCACAGCTTCATTCAAAAGGGAAGTCAAACTGATTCTGATGAAAAGATTTCTGGCCTAGTCCCACAGCCCACTTGAGAAGGCGATGCTTTTCCCTTATCTCAAGTGTACTACAGGGATTGCTATTATCATTTAGTTCGGCCCTCTTCTGTTCAGCTGTGACAATAACTCATGCCCCTCTATTAAGAAAGTCATAGGGGTACACTGAAAGAACTTGGGCTCGCTGTCTTACTCTCCCCCCTGTTGAAATGTGCTACAGTTGTGACCGATGGTGTCCCTTTCCGGGCCTCTCTGTTCTAATGTCGTTTTTATTGCTTGTACCCTTGTAATGTCGTTTTTATTGCTTGTATCCTTATAACTATACAACTACCTTTCTGTAAAGCGCTCTGATACCCCCTGTCGTCTTGTCCGCGCTATATAAAACTCTTTAAATAAATAAATTGTTGAAATTTATAATTTTAGTTGGATAAATAAGGGTTTTATAATATTTTAGTAGCGGGATGTTGGGTTTTTATGGGATAATGGTAGGGAGTTTTTTTTTTTAAGTGTTTATTTTTAAGTAAAATTTATGGTAAACATTGTAATGATATGCTAATGAATATTTTGGGGCTTATTAGAAGTTTGGCGGTCCGACCGTCTGAAAACCGCATCCACGCCATCGCAGTGCCGGCGATCTAACGCCTGCCGTATTACGAGTTGTGCTGTCAAAAACTCCGATCGCGGCCACGGGGGTCTACCGAGCATGGCTGCGGTGGTCTGAAATTTCATCAGTGCATTCAACGATGCTGCCAGGTCCACGGGCCACCCGCCGAGCATATTACCACTACACAGTCGCACTCATGGTCTCACAGCAGTGCTCAACAAACAGCGGTTACCCAACTTTGGTTGACCGCCGAGGTACGCGCCAAAAAAACAAAACAAACAGTGACCATTGGGTGGATTTAAAAAGTACACACCTGATTTGCTTTGGCAAGTGGAACGCCAGCAAATCACACTATAAAATACACGCCATCCATGACCAGCATCATTTGCTTCCAAACTGCAGCACAGCAAGACAGACAGTCATTTTCTGCACTTTTTAGATAAGGCACCCCTTATTTTAATCTTCTCATTTAGCACTCTCCACCACCTGTAATTTTTATTTTTGCACCTTTTTACCTCTATCACTTGTTTGTTCTCCATTCGCACACTCACTCACATTTTTGTTTTTTTACCATGCCTGCAGAAAAAAAAGCGCTTCACTGAGCAAGAGTTGACAGTCATGGTGGATGAAATCATTAGAGTAGAGCCACACATTTTTGGTTCTCCATTCCAGCATACTCCTCTCAGTATAAAAATAGAAATGTGGGATAGGATAGACAACAGAGTGAATGCTGTTGGTAACACCCTGCACAAAAGGAGACATTAGGAAGAGGTGGAACGACCTTAGGCTGAGTGTCCATTTCAAGTACAACAGCCACTACCTGGAGCCTTGGAGGACTGGCGGTGGCCCTCCCAGCACACCCTTACAACTCTTACCCTGAGAGGAGAAGGTCTTGGCCATCTTGCATACTGAGAGCCTGTCAGGAATAGAGGGGGGAGTGGACTCTGGTAAGTTACAATTCAATAACTGCCACAATATCCCAATGTCCTGTTTGCTCTCAACTCTGCTTTTCCTATTCTGTTCTCCATTTACTTTCCTAGCATGCAATACTCAAAGTATCGGAGATGTTGGTTTGTCTGTGGCAATGTGTAATGATGCATATAAGAGCACATGTATCCAAATCCAGGACATGCCACATGTTGCAATGCAGTCCGTAAGTGCATTTCCATTAGAATATCTATCCAGGATCCATGATTTGTGTTAAAATGTAAATATATGGTCCATCTCAAATGCATATTGCCAACAGCTACAGTATACTGATTGTTTGTTAAGTGTTGCTAAAGTGAGACTGAAGTGACTACAACTATCATTAGGACTTGTCACTCTAACTCTAACCAAGATGCTACACTCCTTTTCCCCTTCTCACTTGTCTCCCATGTCTCTACTGATGTTAGCTTATTATGCAGGATACCATTTATCAAGTAATGCTAAAGTGACATTTAAATGCTACCACTACTACCATGGGGCCCTGTGACTGGAACGTTAACCAAGCTGCTACACTGCTTTTGCCATTTCTCACTTGTCTACCATGTTACAACTGATGTTAACTGATCATGCAGGTTACCATTTGTCAAGTGTTTCTAAAGTGAGATTGAAGTGACTACAACTGTCATGAGGCCGTCTCTCCAACTCTAACCAAGATGCTACACTCCTATTACCCCATCTCACTTGTCTCCCATGTTACAACTGATGTTAACTGATCATGCAGGTTACCATTTGTCAAGTGTTTCTAAAGTGAGATTGAAGTGACTACAACTATCATGAGGCCTTGTCTCTCCAGCTCTAACCAAGATGCTACACTCCTATTACCCCATCTCACTTGTCTCCCATGTTACAACTGAGGTTAACTTATCATGCAGGTTACCACTTGTCAAGTGTTGCTAAAGTGACATTGAAAAGCTACCACTGCTACCATGATGCCCTGTGGCTGCACCTCTAACCAAGATGCTACACTCCTTTTGCCCTTTCCATGTTACAACTGATCTTCGCTCATCATGGACTTTGAAATGTACAGACAATGCTCCATTCAGATATACGTATGAATACTTTGCTTGAAGGTGTCCTGGACCCGTCAACTCAAACTAATGATCGCATCAGTGACACCAAAACAACAGGGTACCCCTAATATATGGAGCCATGAAGGAAACTGAGCTGATTAGCAGGGCCAGGTGACCCCTGACTCTGCACTTCTCACATCATGAACAGTGCTAAATATATAACCAAGCTGTGTATTTGCCTGTATTAGACACAACTAGGCCTTGGATTGGACAAATACACATTGTGAGGACCACATTGTGTTTGTAGGAGAGTTTTGGAGATGTCATGTCTATCCTTAAAGCCAAAATGCCACATATCTGCACATCGAATGAGCTGATGAAATCTACTACATCTATTGAATGTCTACAAATGTCGAGTAACCAACTTCAACTCTGCAAATAGATTACAATACTAATCTCTATCTACTTTGTTCCATTCTAGGTCCCCATTTACCTTGACACAAACAATGTGGATGTAGATACCCCACTTCCAACATTAACAATGTTCTCTATCTCTCAACAGGTCGATGCACCACTGCACCTGCACAGAGGTTGGAAACCTCTCCCCCACAGGACAAAGCCCTCAGTGATTCTAATGCTCCTGAAGAGGTGGAGGTGGATGACGGTCCTGGCCCTTCTGGTCAGCCTGATTAACAATGTTCTCTATCTCTCAACAGGTCGATCCACCACTGCACCTGCACAGAGGTTGGAAACCGAACAGAGTTCTTCTCCCCCACAGGACGAAGCCCTCAGTGATTCCAATGCTCCTGAAGAGGTGGACGTGGATGACGGTCCTGGCCCATCTGGTCAGCCTGGGCAGACACCAACAGTGGGACTCACTGTGCCCACAATAACACCTCCCACCACTGCTGAAACATCACAGCCAGCCACTGACCCCCAACCTGTACACCTAGCAAGTTAGTACCATCCTGTGCACACCAGTCCTGAATTCTTCGAAGGCTAACACCACCCCAGTCATGGAGGAACCAGGACCCAGTGGGAGGATGCAGTTGCACCAAGAGCACAGGGCGATGGGGGTAGGCATAGTGGGAGGGTAACTGTGGGCCCCCAGAGTGAGCCCACTGAGGCCACGGTCAACCAGGCTGCCATCATCCAAGTCCAAGGAGTCTAACAGGACTCCCATAGTGTCATGGGCTAGGTTTTGGTCGAAATCCATAAAATGAAGGCGCTACACAGAGACACATACTGGGAGGTTGCTAATATCCACACTGAGGTGATCGGCATCCACACTGAGGTGGTTGGCATCCACAAAGAGGTTGCTGCCATCCACACAGAGGTGGCTGGCATCCACACAGAGGTGGCCTCCCTGGTTGGGGTGCTGCGGGACATTAACACCACCCTCTACAGGGCTTTTCTACCTGTATCTACTCCTTCCTGTGGTCCAAGTACATCCCCACCAGCAACATCTGCCACAACCACAGGAAGGGAGGCCATGCCAGAGGACGACACACCTGCCAGAGGAAGACACACCTGCAAGTGTCCCCGTCTCAGCATCTCCAGATCCCCCCTATGGCAAAAAGAAGAGGGGGCATCCATCCAAAAACCAAGGAACTCATGATGGTAAGACACCCACCACCACCAATAAGAAACCTCACACCTAATGTCCTCCTGTGTGTGCTACACATTTACTTCGTTGGACTATTCCTGCCCACTTTTCCATATCTGATGGGAGGAGTATGTTGGACTTTGGACAAATGATCATTTGGACTCTACTACAATGGTTTCATCCACCATGACTGAAGACTTCACTTGTTTGCACCGTTGATTATTATGTTGATTATTTGGCCTTGTTCACTTCATTAAAAGCACACGTCAGCAAAGCATTGTCTCCTGTTGTAATTCTCACATGTAAAAATGGAAATGTCCTATCAGGTGAACTTTGCAATGTCAAAACCAGGGACTTCTGGAAGCATGGATATGTTATATGTAAACAATGTTCACAACTCAGGATCGCTAACATGTCAGAACAACACATACATACAAGTGTCTGGGCTGAGAACATCTTTATTCCATTGTTCTAATCATAGGCTGACATGATGTCAGATACATAGCAAATAAGACATGACTCAGTTATTCTGGGTCAGTGATCACATCGTCACTTGCAGACTTTCACAACATGGAAGGAGGGGACACATCTGACAATATCCTACACAATAGAAAACAATCAATTATGTCTACATCATCAGCTGGATCCATGTTGCCTACCTCACAAAAGGAATCCTACCTCAAATAAAGAAATAAACAGACACGTCAGAACAACAGTTTCTGACCACAAGGTCATTTCAATCCAGTGTTGTTTGCATCTGGTGGAATGTCACAAACAAATGTCAGTGATGTACTAGAGTCACTTTGACCTACAATGAGGAGACACATCAACAGCTAAATACAATTCATAGACAATGATTAATTAGCCACAGTGAAGGCAGGATAGCATGAATTAGGTACAACACAGCATTTTGTTGGATCACATCATGGCACACATATTGCATTAGGACCAACCCACCACAAGGAACAAGTCCAATGGAAGCCAGGTAACTTCCATCCTACTGCTGTGCAAGCTGTCTTAGTGCTCTCTTTGTGCACCCAAACTCTGTGACAGACGTTCAAAGGACACATCCAGGTCTACTTTGTACATCTGAACAGCATCATATACCTGCTAATGTCACAACTCTGAAATGTCCAAATGAAGATGGCATGGTGAAGGTACCTAAAACAGACCAAGACAGAAAGATTAGCTAAGAAAACATACATATGACACACATCACATTGTCAACATCTAGAGAAAACAGTCCAAGACAACATTTACAGCTGAAGAGAGCTACACCTACAAAATAAACACCTTTCTCAAGATATTGCCAGACCCATATATTCCTAGTATGTAGCTTTAAAATCCTCCTCACAACATCGCTACAACAGTTGCAAGAATAGTCAAAGGGCCTTATTATGAGTTTGGTGGTGTAGCAGCGGGCCGCCACACCAGCGCCCTGCTGCCACACCGCCAAACCCATCCACGCACTGCCCGCCAGATTATGAGTTAATTCATGGTCTGGAGGGCAGTGCTTTTGCGGTCCCGTGGCGATGCCTTTCAAAGGCTCATATCTGAGCCTTAGAAAGGCACCACAATCGGCGCACCAAAGCACGTTCCTGCATGGCATCGACTGCGCAATCCATGCCATGCAGCAACAGGGGGTGCATACTGACAGGGGGGGCACAACATTTGCCCCCCTGCATGCATCCCTGGCCCTGAGGCAACAGGGGGCCCTCCAGGGCCCCCTTAATTTCCTCACCACATTTTTCATGACTTTCCATGAAAACTGTGGCGGCGAGGAAACTCGTAATATGTTTGAAGGTGCCACTGCAGCACCACCAGCATGTTGCGGCCTGAGACCTCTGCACAACTGCCGTGGGATCACGGATCCCCAGCGGTTGCCGGAGTCCTGTGGCGGTCCAACTGCCCAAGTTGTAATAGTGTGGGTGGACCGCCAGTCTCGCCGTTCAGTGACTGCTACTGCAACTATGGCGGTCCTATGGACCACTGTAGTCATAATAATGCCCAAAGTCAATACATCTCACACCATACTTACACTCAGGAGTAGTTCTGGAAGAGATCCGGATGCAAGTCAGCTCCTTCCTCTTCATCACTATCAACATCTTCATTTGGCCTTCCAGGGTCCCCATCCGTGTGGGTCTTCATGGCCTGCATTCTCTGCGATGTAAGGGATGTTCTATCACTGTGCAATGTTGTGGAGTATGCAACAGGCCACTTCGATCTTACACACCTTCCCGGGTGAGTAGAGGAGGGGTCCCCCAGTCCAGTACAGACATCTTAATCTGGCTTTCAGGAGCCCAAAAGCCTGCTTCACTGGCTGCCGTGTTCTTCCAGGGGCCTCATTTAAGCACACTTCCCCTGGCGTTGTTGGATCCCTCAGTGGTGCCAACAACCATGGCTGGTTGGGATACGCTGAGTCTCCTATATGGAAGATAGACAGAAGGGCAGCATTTAGTTATACACTTTCAGATCATACTACCTGATCTTTACCACACAAAGTTAGGACAGATAATCCGGTAGTAGCTGTGACATCAGCTGGGGTATGGTGCTATTCTGCAGTACGTAGGCATCATGGGCAGATCCTGGGAACCGGACACTGACGTTTGAGATATACATATCCACTAGGCAGACTACTTGCATGTTGATAGAATGGTAGTGCTTCCTGTTCCATTTGGCTTACTTAACTTGATTCCAAAAAATCAGACTGGTTTCAAGAACGACAACTAATATTCTATCACTCTCTCTTATTGCAAAAACATTTAAGCAAAATAAACAAAAACTCCATCTATGTTTTGTAGATTTAAAAGCTGCCTTTGACAGCATGGATCTGCAACTTTTGTCGAATAAACTTAGACAGTGGAACATACCCAAAAGAATATTAAGAGGCATAATGCTATTTGACTTTGAAACTTGGTTAAGAGTCAGCCTTGGCATAGCAGGCGTAGTGCCTCTACGTGTATTTCCACGGAGTTTGAAAAAAACTCAGTGTAAATACTCTACGCTATGCTACACTCCCTCCCCCTCCCAAATTAACCAAAAATTTAAAAAGAAGGCACTTACCTGCTTGGCTGCCTACTCCTCTGCCTGGCCGCTCTCCTTCCTGCAAGACGCACAACATAGTGTTTTTTCATAGGAGAAGGACGGCGAGGAGCAGGAAGAAGAGCGGCCAGGCAGAGGAGGAGGCAGCCACGCAGGTAAGTGCCTTCTTTTTTAATTTTTTATTAAGTTGGGAGGGTGGAGGGGCTGGCTAACTCAGCTCGGCCACGGAGGGGAGTTTTTGCCTAAACTCTGCATTTGGAACGGAGCGCAGAGTAGGCAAAAATCCGCAAACTCAGTTGGCGGAGCAGAGTTACCCGCCCGGGGTTAGTTAAGAGTGAAACTCAGTGACGGCTCCAGAGTCTCAAGAAAAGTTCACACTAATAAGGACCTGAAAAATGGATGCGTTTTGGCCCAGCATCTTTTCAATTTATTTATGTCTGACTTGTCCCAAAGGCTTAATGATTTCAATTCCCACCCACTGAAGCTGGGAGCACTAGCTCTATCGCATCTTGCTTACGCAGATGACGTGGTTCTCATAAGTTTAACAAAAAGTTGGCCTTCAAAGGCTACTTACTGGAATGTTGGACTTTATTTCACTAAACAAATTAGAAATAACGTATCTAAAACCAGAACAATGATGATCAGTAATTGCCCTAGTCCCCAATTGAATCTTTGGGCAGACCGGAAACCCCTGGAGGAAGTAACCTGCTATAAATACCTAGGGTATTACATTGACAACAGGCAGAGACATCAAGAACAAAAAAAGTACATGTCACAGCGAACCAGCGCACTAACATTTGCTTTTATGTCCCTGGCAAAAAAATTGGAGGGCCCTTCCTATAAACCATTGCTCTCTGTAATAACGGCAAAAATGCTACCAACAATATCATATGCTAGCACCGCACTACATGGCAAAGAGGCAAATCTGCTAAACAAGCTGGTAGCGACTACATACAAAAAAGTTTTTCAATTACCACAGTCCGGCTCGAATTTCGGTTGATGAATGAAAGCATAGGGAGAAAGTACTCCACAATAAAGGCTTTGTACCGACTTAAACAAAATCCAGTGTGTTCTGCCCTCAATAAAGCATTCTGGAACAAAGTCGAAAAAGATAAAAAAAATCAGCATTCTACTAATATCTACATAACGGATTAACAACTACATGCACAGAGGAGCTGTGGAACAAAAACCTGCCCTTTACAACATTTAAAGAAGCCATAAATAAAGCTGCCAAACGTCACTCTTTGCTATTTGACAAAAACACTCTTGCTCACATGCCTGGATGGTGATCAACAATTACAAAACCCTCACACCAGCAGTTTCCCTAAACATCACCTTCGCGCCCCACTTAAAAAAACAATTGATGGCTCTCCGCTTTGGAAAGCTCCAGAAAATAGCGGACCAACCAAGCTGGATATACAAAGGCCCCACAGCATGCCACCTCTGTGGCAGCAAAAAAGATTTCATCCACCTAATATGTATATACCCGAAACTACAGCCAGCACGAGCTACTCTATTAGGAAATGCTTTTATAGAGAGAGAGGTAAAGACTTGTAGAGTGGCCATAATGAAAGGACTAAGTCCAACCGATCCTCAAATGAACTGTAAGCTACTTAAATTTCTCAAATTTTTATGAATGGGCTTTGAAACTGGCAGCCTAGCAGTCGTCGGCAGCTACTCTACGCGCAAAATTGACTTTTCGATGTAGAGGAACCCCTCTGATCACTCGGCCAAAAAGTGCTATGTACAAATAAGTGAAATTTTAGCTTTTTAAAGTAGGGTAATTTTGTCTTGTTATTTTACTAAATTTTTTACTCAAAATTTTGTTGTGGTTTTAATTAATTAAACAATAAAATGTTACACTACATTTGGCTTGCTTCCAGTTGTGTGGTAGTACTAAGCCAATATGGGTGCCATCGATAGATCGAATCACATGTGGAATGTGTCCAAAACCATAGAAATTTGCCTTCACAGTGGCTAAATACTCAAGTCTGGGAAACTGGATGCAGTTGCCCACGTGTCTCAACATTGCTGTAAGCACCTCTGTGAGGACCCGACAGAACATCGGTTGTGACATTCCACCAGAAATAGCAACAGTGAATTGAAATGAGCCTGTGGCCAAAAAATGCAAAACTGACATGAGTTTCATTAGTGGTGGTATTGATATAGAATTATTTAGGTGAGATAGAAGGTCAGGCCACAACTGATGACATAGATCCATGATTGTTTGCCCATTTAAACAGAACTTTGTGATGATGTGGCTTTCTTCTATGGTGTGTAGGTCTGGAAATGGGTGGTGCACAGGTGACTGTGGTCTCCTCCCTCTGTAAGGAGTAACACAAAAATGTATTTTGGTCATAGTGTGCAGAGTACCATATGTGAAGAGTAAGACAAAAGTCATATGTCTGAACATCAATTCTTCATGAAGCAGTACACATTTTACATTGTGATTGTCAAATCTTGAACATCCACCTGTCATCCCCAGGGTGTCCTTCACAGGTCTGTCACAGAACTGTGCACATCATCAAATCAGAAAATTTTAATTTTCCACTATAGTGAGAGTAGTAGAACATGTACGGTGCAAATACTGCCAACCGCGGTCTACAGTGTGCAACGCACATTTGGCCATAGGTACAGTTATTTCAACCATTAACATAGTGGTTGCCTGACCCCGCTAATAGGACATGTCGAACCTTGGCTAGCAGCTGAAGTCAACCGCGCGGTGGACGGTCGCATGCACGGCGGTCACAGCCATAGGCCAATGCTGGGGATAGTGGTGGTTGCGGCCCCATGGCTGTGTGCGCCGACGCTGATGACCGTGTACGTGGCGTATATGTACTCTGCAGTTGGAAAATAGCTCACTTGCCTCCTGACACTGCTGTTTTCAACACCTCCTCCATTTTAGCTGCTGTTTTCCACCTCTGGGAGCAATCATTGCACCTTGTACAGGGGATAGGGCCCATCCCTTCGCTCCACAGGAGCTGGAGACCCTGGTAGATGAGGTCCTTCCCCTACATTCTCAGCTCTATGGCTCACCTGAGGAACTGGTAACTATTTCAAATACAGTTATTCACTTCGTTCAACTTCTTCCTTTCTGTTCCCCTAAGCTACAATGTGACTCGGAGTACAGTAGCTACAATGAGTTTTTAAGTAACATCATGGTATGTGAATTGTTATGTATGGGTTCATACCATGAGCTATGTCTGTATAATGTTAGAAGCATTTGAGGATAATGTTAGCCAAGTGTACTGTCCCACTTATCACTCATCCCATATCAGACTTTGTAAAGCAGTGGTCTGGGAGGTTGCTGTACCTCACTGACCCCTTCAGAGTGCCAAAAAACCAGGGGGCATATTTACAAGCCCCAATCGCCACCGGAGTGTCACTTTTTTTGATGCTCCGATGGTGTAGCACCATTTCCCATATTTATAAAGCAGCGCTAAGGCACTTAACATGGCTTAAAACCACCTTGTAAATATGCAGTGCCTCATGTGGGAAAAAGAGTGTCCTGTGATAGCAGTACATACCACACAAACCTATGTTAACTTACTATGATACTCAAATAAGTAGGCCGCATGTCCACTCAGCCGCCAGAGAGGTAGCTGTCAAAGTAACACATACCAGCCCTTACCTTGTGACCTTAGTCAACGGATGTTGTGTATACTATTCTCCTTGCCACTAAGGACCATATGTATCAATGAAATGGGCCTGGCAGGAAAGGTGTCTGGACAGTCATGCACAGGTAGTTTACCCTTCAGAAGGTCCAAATGGTGTGTTGTGTGCCATGGTACCCCACATCACATTCCATGTAGGTTGGGTCTGGCCTACATTATGTTAGTGGGGCGACTCAGTCAGTGTAAATCAATATCAGGGTTGAGGTTAGTTATCAGATGGCCACAAAAGTGTGTATCCATGCTTTAGTTGTGCTTAGCATGTGACATGGACACATGTAATATGTTGACTCTTGCTGATGACTTGTGCTAGATGTCAATGTAATGTGTATCGAGCGGACACTTTTCCTCAAACTTCCAATTACAATCTGTTTTCACATCTATTGCATCCATAGAGGTCAACACCCAGCAGAAGAAGGCCATTTTGGAAAGCCATTGCCCGGAAAGTGCGGACCCTGCGGGTCTACAACCGGCATAGTGCCCACTGCAGGAAGAGGTGGGAGGACCTGCGGCGCTGGACCGAAAGATCATGGAGGTTCAGCGGGGGAAGTCCTCCCAACAAGGAGGGGGCACGTGCCGCACCCTGACCCCCCTGATGGCCTGCATACTGATGGTGGCCTACCCGGACCTTGATAGGCAGTTGAGTGACCAACTAGCAATGACAAAGGGTGACAAAGGGTCCAGTGGCCAGAGTCGTATATGTTACTCTGCCAACTTTGTGTGTTACAGGCTGGCATGTCCAAACCAAGATTAGTGGAGTCATTGTTACTATAGTGTGGTATTAGGTTCATGCTGCTATGCTGTGGCTATTGTCTTTCTGCCCTGGAAGACAGTCCTGTCCACATTCAATCCTCTCCTTTTGAGCAGACACCTGGCTGAGTGAAGTCAGTAATCATCTCATGTTATCAGTAAATCTGGGTGACAATTGTACCACACAGGCAACTGGTCTTGCTTGTGTTCACTATTGTCTCTCATTTGATGGTGGCCCTATTGCATGTGATATGACATAGACTTCACAGTACATGCAGTGACTGTACAACAGTGACTGTCAACAGTTCCCATTGGTAAGTACTGGTTATGCAGTGAAATGAGAGTGCTTACATCACTGGTGCCATCAGCATTAGTGGCTACATGTTGGCCAGTGTCAGTTGATGGTTCCGTTGCAATAGTGTTCCTAAACCCTCATTCACTGACTGGTGGCATGCATGAGTGAGTGAGATGTACAACTGTGGGAATCCTATATGAGTGTCTAGACTGATCCTTACAAGGCAATCTGAGTATGCAATACCAAAGAGTTGTGCGATGTGTCTGCCCATTGGGGCTCTAGTGATCCCACATCTTCGTGTCCAGGGACTCCCAAAACCTTTAAAGGTGTATTGGCTTGTGGATACACAATCTCTGCCTAGCATCCTCACCTGCACCAAGTAGGATTGGGGATGTTCATATGGCTATATGGAGTGTTGTGCTGTGTGAATTCAGAGTATCTGTCTCCCAAATGTTAGGACCTTATTGATTTCTGGGAGCTTTATCTATTAAATGTGTTACATAGCTAAACCACATGTGTTGAATTTTCAAATGATGTAATTTGGAGGCCGAAGAGTCATCAGTGTGCAATCAGCATTTGCATGTGACATGATGTTTGCCACAACAGCAATTGATGGCACATTGGTGTTCAACTTGACCTTCATGACATCATGATGTTTTATGAGGGATAGGTAGATCTGTTAGACTCTGGGCCTTGTGTGAGCATTGTGTAATTATCAAAATTGTATCCATTCTATTTGGTTGCATCTCTTTACAATGGTATACAACAAGTTCCAAAGAATGCAAGTTGATCAACTATCCGAGTATGGACATAAGGATGGAGTGTACAGAATTTATTTATTTATTTTCTATCCATGCATTTGGGCCAGTCTGGGGTTCTGACATGAGTGGAACCAACTGTCTGCAGGTTATGTAGCATGCATGCATGTGCTTGTGTAACCTTATGGATTGAACCATGGAGCTGGTGTGATATCTGATATGTGGCTTTTTCAATGTTTTCTGGTCAATTGTGATGGCCAGGTGTGGAAATACAGTTGCAATAAACATATGCTACATATCTTTTTAGATACATCCAGGGCAAGCGGAGGCGAAGGGGCCAATATCATGAGGACACAGCTGGTCACGGCAGTTCCAGATGTCAGCCGTCAGACACAGAGCGATCCAGTGACCAGGAGGTTGTGAGGAGTGCCCCGGAGGACAACATCCATATCTTATTGTCATCTGAGTCATCCTCCGATGGACACTTTGAAGTGTTGGCGGACCCAACATGATCAGTTCCACCTTCATCCTTGTACACCTCCCTCCCTGTTGTCCCCCACAAGTTGGCTGTTCCTGCTCCCCTAAGAGGGGAGGACTCTTCTTCATTGCAGGCACCTCAGCCCCTGCCCCTGTTAGCCCAGCTGCCCTGTCTGAGGAGGCTATTGACCACCTGAGGAGCATACCTGTGGGTCAGACTGCAGTGCTGAATGCCATCCAGGGGCTAAGCACCCAGATGACTCAGATGGTTGCCTTCCTGGGGGACATTCACACTGCCATGTCTGGCCTACAGAGATCTTTTCAGGCTCTGGCCCCCTTCCTGATGGCAGCCCTCCACCCATCCCAACCTTCCACCTCTCACCTGCCCCTTCCCTATACACATTCCCTCTTCCCAATCCTATCCCAAGCACATGCACACTTAAGCATGCACACACTTCAACAGACCCAAGCACTACACACAAACCCAAGATATCCGAGAAACTCAGACATGCACTGTAGGAGAGTAGGATCTGCCTCTTATGTTGCCCCCACTTTTTTTCTGATGTTTACACTGGTTTCTGGCTATAGTCAGGCTGGGACAGTGCCAATCAGGGCCCCAGCCTCTCTGTTCTCTCTAAACGACTTGGAGTGCACTCTAGGTGCACTATTGATTGGATACTGTGGTACCTTATGAGTCCCTAGTATATGGTACCTTAGGTACCAAGGGCATAGGTACTTCACAGGCCTACCAGGGGCTGAAGCATGTATTATGCCACCCCTGGGAAGCAGACTAAATCTGACACCACAGGTCTGCTACTGCAGCCTGGGTAAGATGGTGCATGCACTCCTTACTGTGATATAGGCTACCTATATCACTACATAGATACACACATATAAACCTATAAGTCACTCCTATGGCAGGCCTTATCAATCCTGAAGGCAGAGTGCTTGGTTCCTATGTGAGAGGGTGCCCCTGCATGAGCAGAGCCCCTCTGCAGCATTCGGAGACCCTTCTCTGAGGCTGTTTGTAGTGCAGCCTGACCATATACTCTTAAGCGCATTATAACCTCGCGTTAAATGCTAACTTTGGGATGGCTGCACGGAAACATGTCGTGTTTGGTGTCAAACATCTTGGAATACTACCCCCCTGCCAGTTCTGGCGGCGGGGGTAGCATTCCAACCTTCTAGAGGGATAGACATGTAGCTACTGTGGAAACGCGGTAGAATCCTGAAGAGCCCTGGCATCACAAAATGGATGCCACCAGTCACAGACACTGGGCTGCCCTCCTGCTGATGACCGAAACTCGCAGTGGAGGAGGCCCAACAATATGTATCCTGTCACAGGAGGGTGTGACCACCTTCCAGACAGGGTTTAGTGTATTGGGGCTGGGTGGTTGCACTTCTAGAGTGCTTTGAAGTCCTGCACTGGGGGAGCAGAAGGCTCCTCTGTGCATATGCCAGTTCAAACCAGCTCAGGGGCTACCTGCCCCTGCTCTGGCACGAAACTGGACAAAGGGAAGTGGGTGTAGCCACCCACTCCCCTGACCCTCCCATAGGTGGGGTCATAGAGCTAGTCCCTCCCTCCCTTTTAGTATAAGAGGGGGAACCTGTGCATTGCAAACTAGATACCCCTGGATGACGCTCTGAAGAAGAATCCTGGACCTTCGACGTTCCACTACCTCTGGAAGACTGAAGAATCTCCCTTGGAGTCAAGGAGTGACTCCCCTGCTTTGCAGGCACCAAAAACTACAACAACGGTCGCAAACTACACCGCTCCCACCGGAGCCCGAGGTCCCTGCAGCCCAAAACGAAAATTTCCTGACTTCTCCAAGGCCATCGTGAGTCCCCAGCGAAGCTGAGGCCAGTGGACCCCACGAGTGATGAGGAACCGCAGTCCCTGGGTACCGTGCACTATTGTCGGGTGCAACCCCTTCACGACACTCTATGAATGTGTGCTTTAGATCATGTATGGTCCCAGCCTCTAGCAGGAATCCCTCCAAAGATCAGAGGCCTACCCCATCCCGAGTGACCGTGGGCCCCTGTTGAAGGAATCCTCCTGAGGCGTCTTTGCAATCCCTTGCCAGCTGGCTTGTGGGTCCCCTGAAGACTTTTCTACAGAACCAAAGAGCTCCCCTGGTTGCTCCAGGCCTGCCCTGACTTACCATTGCTGGGTGAGTTCCCCAGACCTTGCTGGTCTGCACCATTGACTTTTTACGCTTTCCACAAGACTTGCTGCTACCAAGGCTTGTTGGCTCCAATCGGGTCGCCAACACCGCAGTCAGCTGCAAACTTTGTGGAACACACCGAATCCAGCTTCTGGTTGTCCTCGACGCCTCATGGACCTCGTGACTGAAGTGTTAAGACACCTGTGAATGACCTGAATCTGTCGACGACGGTGGGCATTCATCTTCCTTGCCCCGGGTCACTGCCAAGTGACTTTCAACACTGTCCCCTCTGCTTTCAGGTCTTCCTTCTTCCGAATCCAGGCTTGGATTCCACCGGACACTTCTCCTGTCGCCGCAAGCAGCAAGTCTTCAGTGGCTCCCATTGAAAACGACGCCGTGACCCGACACCAAAGGACACCTATGCACCCGGCTTCCCTGGGTGAGGTAACTCCAGCACTACGGTGCTCCTGTGGGTGTTGGCCCTAGAACTACTTACCCTGTAAGTGACTTGCTTGTAGCTACTCCCGAAGTGCCCTTAAACTCTTAATTTCCAACCGTGACTTGCCCCATTGAAGTCTACGGCGATCCGCACCTGTGTTCACTCACTGCACGCGTCCCCCGTGGGTCCTTTACTTACCTGCCTTGGGTGGTTTCGTGAGGCCCCAGCACTTCTGAAGGCCCTGGGCCTTGTCTCCCTGCAAGTCGTTGTTCCTAAGTCTCTTTTTTAGTATATGGTCTGGTACGCCCCTAGTGCCCCAGCCATATTTGTGCTTAATTTATTGTGAAACGTTGATTTATGCATATGTTCCTGTCTTCTAATCTCACAAGAGATTAGTAGAGAGTGGTTTAGTAATAAAATCATATATATTTGATATATATACCTGTGTGGTGTCTTCATTTGGTGATTCAAGAGATTGTGTGGTAAAACAAGCTGCTTTACATTCCTCCAAGACCTAGCCTGAAGGCTGCTCTCCACAGCTACCACTAGGATAGCTTTCTATAAAGGTTGTCTTAAACCTACCTACCATAAGAGTCGAATTGTACTGGTGCAAGGTGTCCACTTTAACTAGTGAACAGCATATACCAGGCCAACTTCTCACATTGGTGGCAGCGTGTGGGATTCCAGCTTGCTATTGTTTTACCAGAAAATCTCTATTTGAATTACTAACTGAAAACCACTATAGGTACTCAAGGTACATATAAAGTCAAGCTTAGTATCAATACGTTCTACTGAACTTAGAGCTGTGTGCCAAGGGATAGCACACCCTTTCTACAGCTCAAGCTAGTATCAGTAGGCCACAAACTAGTGTAGGTAGTACAACACTGCACAACACTAGAATGTCCTTAAAGGGTGGACCCAGTGGATCCACTCAGCCTCAGTATAAGGACATGGCTTTCTCTGAACTGAGAGCCATGTGTGCTGCAAGGCACCTGAAGCTAGGACAGAGTCCCTCCACACTACACCTGATAGATCTGCTGACAGCAGATGATTTTAGATTAGCTCTAGGAGCTAATGGGTCTGAATCAGTGGGTGGGTCAATTACAGTGTCTGGGTCAGATGATGAACATCTGGATGACCAAGACTCTGTGATTGTAGGGCCAGGTCCCAAGGGGTCTGAACAAGACAGAGGAATTCTCCCTAAGAGAACTGACATAGTGGAGGAGAGGCCCAGGTCCCTTTCTAGGGAATCTGAACACTCCTATCACTCTGGCAGAGAATCTGTCTACCAGAGGAACTCCTACTTCTCAAGAAGGGAGACCTCCTCTGACAGAATGTACAAACTGCTGCAGTATGAGGAAGCAAGGTTTGCCCTCAAAACCAAGCAGTTGGCATTAGATAAGGAAGCCCTGGAGCTCCAGAGAGCTTCTAGAAAAGAGGGGTTAGAACCCCTGGTGGCAGCAACAGTGTCCCTAGAGGCAGAGAATATATTCCAGACCATAGGAACCTGAGCAAGGTTGTTCCTCCCTACCAGAGTGGGGATGATATCCATAAGTGGGTAACTGCTATGGAAAGGGCCTGTAGAGTACAACAGGTCCTCCAAAAGCAGTGGGCAGCAATCTTGTGGCTCTCCTTTTCAGATAAAGGTAGAGACAAGCTCCTCACTGTTAGAGAAGAGGATGCTGATGACTATGAAGTCCTGAAGAGTGCACTGATAGATGGGTTTGGCTTAACCACTGAGCAGTACAGGTTGAAGTTCAGAGACACCCAGAAGGCACAGACTCAGGACTGGACTGACTTTGTAGATTGTGCAACCAAGGCTCTGGAGGGTTGGCTGGTTGGAAGTAGGGTTACTGATTTCAAGGGATTGTATAATCTAATGATGAGAGAACAGATCCTTAATAATTGCCAGAACCAGTTGTTGCATCAATACCTGGTGGACTCAGATCTGACCTCTCCCCAAGAATTGGGAAAGAAGGCAGACAAGTGGGTCAGAACCAGGGTGAGGCAGAAAACCCAGAACCAAAGGGGTGACACAAAGAAGCAGGATTCTAAGGGCTCTGAGAAAAGTGGGGATAAGTCAAAAGACCAGAAGTCTTCACAAGGGCCCCAAAAATCTGCATCTGGTGGGGAGTCACAATCCAACAAGGGAAAAGGCCAAAAGAAGCCCTGGTGCAAATTCTGTAAACAGAAAGGGCACTGGACTTCTGATTGTAACAAGTCCAAAGACCAAACCACCACCACTCCTGCCCCTAAGGCAACTGTTCCCCCTAGTTCAGCTACTGGTGGAGGTGGTACTCAGAATAAGGGTGTAGTAGGGTTGACCCTGGGTTCTGAAGTGGACTCTGGCCTAGTCAGAGTACCCACTCAGGCAATGCTGATTTGTGATGGAGACATTGACATGTCCTTCCTGGTAAGCCCCAGTAATCTGGGCAAATACAAACAGCAGCCTGTAATAAATGGCAAACAGGCTTTGGCATTTAGGGACACAGGTGCTAGTGTCACCATGGTGGCAGAGGATCTTGTGGACCCTGGACAGATCATCCTGGGCGAAATGTACCAGGTGACCAATGCAAGAAATGTCAGGACCAACCATAGTCTGGCAGTTGTGAATTTTTCCTGGGGAGGGGTAACTGGCCTCAAGAAGGTTGTAGTCAGTGCAGACCTCCCTGTAGAATGTCTATTGGGCAATGATCTAAAAACTTCAGCCTGGTCTGAAGTAGAGTTATGGACTCATGCTGAGATGTTGGGCATCCCTGCAAAGGTATTTGCTGTGACCAGGTCACAGGCCAAAATGCATGACACTGAACCAGCTCTGGATCCTGAAACTATGGACCAGATGCTTCCCAAGAAGAGGAGCAGTAGGGTTAAGGCAGTGCCTTCCCCTCTGTCTCAGATCATTGATTCCCCTCTTAAGGGAGGAGGAGCAGATCCTGAAGAAGGAACTGCCCCAGAGGAACTTGAGCCTGATCAGGTTGAGTTCTTGGGGGCAGGGGGCCCTTCTAGGGAAGATCTGAGTAAGGAGCAACAGTGCTGCCCCTCTCTTGAATCCCTCAGACAGCAGGCTGCTGCTGAGGCTGCTGGGAGTGCTAGTGGGTCCCATAAAGTTTATTGGGATGAGGGACTCCTATATTCTGAAGGTAGAGATCCAGCCCCTGGAGCCACCAGGAGGTTGGTAATACCTCAGAAGTTTAGGGGTTCCTCTTGACCCTAGCACATGATATCCCTTTAGCAGGTCACTTGGGCCAAAACAAGACCTGGGACAGGCTTGTTCCACATTTTCATTGGCCACATATGTCAGAGGACACAAAGGAGTTTTGTCGCTCCTGTGTCACATGCCAAGCCAGTGGCAAGGCAGGTGGCACCACAAAGGCCAGCCTGATACCACTACCTGTGGTGGGGGTACCTTTGAAAGGGTAGGGATTGACATTGTTGGTCCCCATGACCTCAAACTGCATCTGGGCACAGATTTATCCTGGTAGTAGTGGATCATGCCACCAGGTACCCAGAGGCAATTCCTCTGAGGACCACCACAGCCCCTGTGGTGGCAAGAGCCCTCATTGGAGTTTTCTCCAGAGTGGGTTTCCCAAAGGAGGTCATCTCTGACAGAGATACAAACTTCATGTCAGGATATTTGAAAGCAATGTGGAAGGAGTGTGGTGTAACTTATAAGTTCACCACCCCCTATCACCCACAATGCAATGGGTTGGTTGAACGTTTCAACAAAACCCTGAAGGGAATGATTAAAGGACTCCCAGAGAAGCTTAGGCGGAAATGGGACCTTCTTCTTCCCTGCCTGTTGTTTGCATACAGAGAGGTTCCACAGAAGGGGGTTGGTTACAGCCCATTTGAGCTTCTGTTTGGGCATCCTGTAAGAGGTCCATTATGTTTGGTAAAAGAGGGCTGGGAGTTACCTCTCAAACCCCCCAAACAAGATGTGATGGACTATGTACTTGGTCTCCGCTCCAAGATGGCTGAATACATGAAAAAGGCAACCAAAACCTGGAGGCCAGCCAAGAATTACAAAAAGCTTGGCATGACCAAAGGCTGTGCTGACTGTGTACCAGCCAGGACAGAAAGTGTGGGTGTTGGAGCCTGTGGCCCCAGCAGCCCTCCAAGACAAATGGAGTGGCCCCCATACAATAGTTGAGCAAAAGGGAGAAGTCACCTATCTGGTGAATCTTGGAACTCCCAGGAGCCCCCTGAGGGTGCTCCATGTCAACAGATTGAAACCATATGTTGACAGGGCTGACATGGGCTTGCTCATGGCAACTTATGAGGAACAGGAGGAGGAGAGTGACCCTCTCCCTGACCTGCTCTCACAGAACCCTGATGATGGGTCAGTCGATGGTGTTGCTTTGGCAAGCAGCCTCACTGACCATCAGCAAACTGAGTGCAGACAAGTTCTGCAGCAGTACAGACATATGTTTAGCCTGACCCCTAGTCAGACTACCTGGTGCACCCATGAGGTGGACACTGGGGACAGTCTGCCTGTCAAGAGTAAAATCTACAGGCAACCTGACCGTGCCAGGGACTGTATCAGGACTGAAGTCCAGAAAATGTTGGAGTTAGGTGTGATTGAGCCTTCAGATAGCTCCTTGGGCTAGCCCAGTAGTCCTAGTACCCAAGCCTCATACCCAGGGTGGTAAGAAAGAAATGAGGTTTTGTGTAGACTACAGAGGCCTCAATGCAGTCACCAGGACTGATGCCTATCCCATACCAAGGGCAGATGAGCTGATTGATACTTTGGCCTCAGCCAAGTATCTGAGTACATTTGACCTAACAGCTGGCTACTGGCAGATCAGGTTAGCTGATGATGCCAAAGCCAAAACAGCATTTTCGACCCCTGGTGGGCACTACCACTTTGTGGTGATGCCCTTTGGATTGAAAAATGCACCTGCCACTTTTCAGAGGTTGGTGAACAAAGTTCTGGCAGGGATGGAAACTTATTGCTCAGCTTATCTAGATGATATTGCTGTCTTTAGTTCCTCCTGGCAGGATCACCTGGTCCACCTCAGAAATGTTTTGGAGGCTCTGCAGAAAGCAGGCCTCACTATCAAGGCCACTAAGTGCCAGATAGGGCAGAGTCAGGTTGTATACCTGGGCCACCTTGTGGGTGGAGGCCAGGTTCAGCCTTTACAGAGTAAAATCCAAACCATAATGGAATGGGTTGCTCCAACCACCCAGACACAGGTGAGAGCCTTCTTAGGCCTGACTGGGTACTATAGGAGGTTTTTGAAGGGATATGGATCTATAGTGACCCCCTTGAATGATCTGACCTCAAAGAAAATGCCCAAAAAGGTTCAGTGGACAGCTAGCTGTCAGAAGGCATTTGAAGACCTAAAGCAGGCCATGTGCACTGCCCCCATCTTACAGAGTCCAGACTACACCAAAAAGTTCATTGTCCAAACAGATGCTTCTGAGCTGGGTGTGGGAGCTGTACGGTCTCAACTGAATGATGAAGGTCAAGACCAGCCAGTAGCTTTTATTAGCAGGAGGCTGACCCCTAGAGAGAAACGTTGGTCAGCTATAGAGAGGGAGGCCTTTGCTGTGGTGTGGGCCCTGAAGAAGCTGAGGCCATACTTGTTTGGCACTCACTTCATAGTTCAGACTGACCACAAGCCCCTCCTATGGCTTAAACAAATGAAAAGTGAAAACCCAAAACTTTTAAGGTGGTCCATTTCCCTACAGGGGATGGACTATACAGTGGAACACAGACCTGGGACCCAACATGCCAATGCAGATGGACTCTCAAGGTATTTCCACTTAGAGCACGAAGACTCAACTGGTCAAGGTTAGTTTAGTGTCCCTGCGTTTGGGGGGGTTGTGTAGGAGAGTAGGATCTGCCTCTTATGTTGCCCCCACTTTTTTTCTGATGTTTACACTGGTTTCTGGCTATAGTCAGGCTGGGACCCTGCCAATCAGGGCCCCAGCCTCTCTGTTCTCTCTAAACGACTTGGAGTGCACTCTAGGTGCACTAGTGATTGGATACTGTGGTACCTTATGAGTCCCTAGTATATGGTACCTTAGGTACCAAGGGCATAGGTACTTCACAGGCCTACCAGGGGCTGAAGCATGTATTATGCCACCCCTGGGAAGCAGACTAAATCTGACACCACAGGTCTGCTACTGCAGCCTGGGTAAGGTGGTGCATGCACTCCTTACTGTGATATAGGCTACCTATATCACTACATAGATACACACATATAAACCTATAAGTCACTCCTATGGCAGGCCTTATCAATCCTGAAGGCAGAGTGCTTGGTTCCTATGTGAGAGGGTGCCCCTGCAGGAGCAGAGCCCCTCTGCAGCATTCGGAGACCCTTCTCTGAGGCTGTTTGTAGTGCAGCCTGACAAATACTCTTAAGCGCATTATAACCTCGCGTTAAATGCTAACTTTGGGATGGCTGCACGGAAACATGTCGTGTTTGGTGTCAAACATCTTGGAATACTACCCCCCCGCCAGTTCTGGCGGCGGGGGTAGCATTCCACCCTTCTAGAGGGATAGACATGTAGCTACTGTGGAAACGCGGTAGAATCCTGAAGAGCCCTGGCATCACAAAATGGATGCCACCTGTCACAGACACTGGGCTGCCCTCCTGCTGATGACCGAAACTCGCAGTGGAGGAGGCCCAACAATAGGTATCCTGTCACAAGGGGGTGTGACCATCTTCCAGACAGGGTTTAGTGTATTGGGGCTGGGTGGGTGCACTCCTAGAGTGCTTTGAAGTCCTGCACTGGGGGGGAAGAAGGCTCCTCTGTGCATATGCCAGTTCAAACCAGCTCAGGGGCTACCTGCCCCTGCTCTGGTGCGAAACTGGACAAAGGGAAGTGGGTGTAGCCACCCACTCCCCTGACCCTCCCATAGGTGGGGTCATAGAGCTAGTCCCTCCCTCCCTTTTAGTATAAGAGGGGGAACCTGTGCATTGCAAACTAGATACCCCTGGATGATGCTCTGAAGAAGAATCCTGGACCTTCGACGTTCCACTACCTCTGGAAGACTGAAGAATCTCCTTTGGAGTCAAGGAGTGACTCCCCTGCTTGGCAGGCACCAAAAACGACAATGATGGTCGCAAACTATGCCGCTCCCGCCGGAGCCCGAGGTTCCTGCAGCCCAAGACGAGGATTTCCTGACTTCTCCAAGGCCATCGTGAGTCCCCAGTGAAGCTGAGGTCAGTGGACCCCACGAGTGATGAGGAACCGCAGTCCCTGGGTACTGTGCACTATTGTCGGGTGCAACCCCTTCACGACGTTCTACGAACCTGTACTTTGGACCACGTGTGGTCCCAGCCTCTAGCAGGAATCCCTCTGAAGATCAGAGGCCTACCCCATCCCGAGTGACCATGGGCCCCTGTTGAAGGAATCCTCCTGAGGCGTCTTTGCGATCCCTTGCCAGCTGGCTTGTGGGTCCCCTGAAGGCTTTTCTACAGAACCAAAGGGCTCCCCTGGTTGCTCCAGGCCTGCCCTGACTTACCCTTGCTGGGTGAGTTCCTCAGACCTTGCTGGTTTGCACCATTGACTTTTTACGCTTTCCACAAGACTTGCTGCTACCAAGGCTTGTTGGCTCCAATCGGGTCGCCGATACCGCAGTCAGCTGCAGACTTTGTGGGACACGCCGAATCCAGCTTCTGGTCATCCTCGACACCTCCTGGACCTCGTGACCGAAGAGTCAAGACACCTGTGAACAACCTGAATCTGTCGACGACGGTGGGCATTCATCTTCCTTGCCCCGGGTCACTGCCAAGTGACTTTGAACACTGTCCCCTCTGCTTTCAGGTCTTCCTTCTTCTGAATCCAGGCTTGGATTCCACCGGACACTTCTCCTGCCGCCGCAAGCAGCAAGTATTCAGTGGCTCCCATTGAAAACAACGCCGCGACCCGACACCAAAGGACACCTATGCACCCGGCTTCCCTGGGTGAGGTAACTCCAGCACTACGGTGCTCCTGTGGGTGTTGGCCCTAGAACTACTTACCCTGTAAGTGACTTGCTTGTAGCTACTCCCGAAGTGCCCTTAAACTCTTAATTTCCAACCGAGACTTGCCCCATTGAAGTCTACGGCGATCCGCGCCTGTGTTCACTCACTGCACGCGTCCCCCGTGGGTCCTTTACTTACCTGCCTTGGGTGGTTTCGTGAGGCCCCAGCACTTCTGAAGGCCCTGGGCCTTGTCTCCCTGCAAGTCGTTGTTCCTAAGTCTCTTTTAGTATATGGTCTGGTACGCCCTAGGGCCCCAGCCATATTTGTGCTTAATTTATTGTGAAACGTTGATTTATGCATATGTTCCTGTCTTCTAATCTCACAAGAGATTAGTAGAGAGTTGTTTAGTAATAAATACATATATATTTGATATATATACCTGTGTGGTGTCTTTTCATTTGGTGATTCAAGAGATTGTGTGGTAAAACAAGCTGCTTTACATTCCTCCAAGACCTAGCCTGAAGGCTGCTCTCCACAGCTACCACTAGGATAGCTTTCTATAAAGGTTGTCTTAAACCTACCTACCATAAGAGTCGAATTGTATTGGTGCAAGGTGTCCACTTTAACTAGTGAACAGCATATACCAGGCCAACTTCTCACATGCACGCACACGGCAGACACTCACCTTCCTCACCACTACCAGCTTAGAACCCAGGCACCACAACAACACACACTGATACCTCCACTGACACACCCATACCTACAAACACCACACCAACACACACTGATACCTCCACAGACACAACCACACCCACAAACATCACAGCAAGAGCCACAGACCCCTCCAGAGACACACCCATACCCACAAATATCACAAAAACAGCCACAGATCCCTCCACTTACGTAACCATACCCATGGACATCAAAGCAACACACAATGAACCCATCCACAGACACAAACATACCCACCAACATCAAAACCAACAGCCACAGACCCTTCCACAGATACACCCATACACACAGAAATCACAGCAACACACCCTGACACAGACACAACCATACCCACAGACATCACAGCCATAGCCACAGACTGCTCCACAACATCCAGCACATCCATAACACTCCTACCAAAAAAGCATATGCTCACAATCACCCACTCAACAGCCACCATCACAGCACACAGTGCAAACAGCAGACCCACCACACACTTCCACTATCTCTTACTCCCAATCCCAACTCCATCCCAAACACCCTACCCCTTTTCCCAGTGAATCTCTCTTGTTTGCCCTTGCCCTTAATTCCCTGAAACCTGACCCCCAGTGGCCGATCCTCCTCTAAGGCGGAGGAGCGTCACCCTACTGCTATTTGAGCAGTGCAAAAATAAAAATAAAATGATAATAGCAAGGCGTTATTATCATTTTATTTTTCTGTGCAGGACTGAAGCCAGATCGGGGCAGGACGAGGCTGAGCACAGTGAGGACTGGTTTGCACTCCCTAAGTGTGCATTGAATGTTGGGTTGGCCTCTTGGGCCGGCAAAACATTCATGCACACTAACCATATTCTCCACCTGGCTGTGTTGCACAGCCCGATGGAGAACATGTCGAGGCTCCCAGGCACTGCCTGAGTGGCCAAACAGGCTGCTCAGACCATTCACAACGCTGCTCATGCAGCGTCGTGTTTGCCTGGGAGAGTCTGCTTCCAGTGCTGCCAGTGCAGATGAAGAGGATGGAGGAGAGTCATGCGGCAGCGGCTGCGACAGAGGGAAGGTCAGTTTATTTAATTTTTTTATTCATTCCCCCACCCCACCACTCCGTTCTGAAGCAGCCGCCACCACTGACCTCCCTCCTAAAGTCCCAAAAACCATTCCCACAACCAAACCCATACCTTCCACTTCCCACTCAACCCCTGAAAAACATCCTCCCTAAACCCATACCTAAAGAGAAAAAAAAAAACTTCCTAAACCCATCCCAAAATGCCCCAAACCCAAGAAGCCCCCTCCCAAGGGGAAACGCACCCCTCCCTAAACCTCTGCCCCCCCTTCCCAAGTACCATCTTCGAGGTGCCTGCTGTGCCCAATGAATACCATTTTAGGAGGAGGTTCCCTAACAATGTCAGTAAGGGCAAGTTTGGCAGCACAGCATTGTGCTGTGACACACGGTGAGACAATGGACTGGCCATTGGCCTTTGTTTTACGTCATGTTTTGACATAATGTCATTAAAACTTTTCATAGTTTGGAAGACATTGGTCCTCCAATTACTTTTCTCACTATTTGATGTCATTGTATAGTTAGTGATGCGTGACTACAGTTGTGTTTGTTTCATCCCTGATTGCTGATCCAGTTGAAATGATTAGTATGATCTGAACATGGACAGAGTGCTGGATTTATACAAGACAAGGGAAAATGTTTTGGATGGATGTCTATGTGGGAGAAACTCCAATTGGGGCTGACATTGCATTGGGTGTTATATTATGTGGTAAGTATTTCAGCTTGGTCTGGCCACTGTCAACATCATTTAGGTTGCACTTCTCCCTATGATGTAGGTTGGATATGCGTTTGATGTGTTGAAGCTAGATATTTGTTTATCCACACAGGGTGTTAAATTGTCAAACCTTTGTTGGACTTTTGTTTGGACATGAGTCCCTTTTCCTGTGTGTACCTCACACCTGCTTTATCTATATGTGTGACAAATGCTGTTAGTGCTGTGTTTGCTTTCATGACTTGCACTTACACATTACCTACACATGCATAGCACATGGTTATGCTATTGGTTGTCCCTGATCTACTACAATCCACAGGTCCTGTGCACATTGAGGTCTTCAGGCATGTGCAAAATGTTCTGTGTCCCAGGGCCCCAGCCTTTCAGGGTTCCCCCTGGTAGAGGCATACCTATTCTGCAGAGAGTGCTTACATTGTGCCCTTAGAATGCTTCTCACTCTGATTCTTTGTACTCCCATTTACTGACATTGCCTTTTCATGTGGGTGAGATTCAAATACGGAGTTGTAACACAGAAGGTGTGTTTCAGTTTCATGACACATCCATACAGCTGTATCTTTGATATCAACACATGACCTGGGATGTGTGCAATGTGAGGGTGTCACAGAGATGTATAGTTGTGATATTGATGAGGAGGTGCTATTGTGTGACACAATTTACTGCACACATCACTATCACTGATTATGAGTTGTGAACACATGTCCATTTATGTACAGTGTGCCTGTGCAGTGCCAGTGACTAGGCCAAGGAGGGGATAATACAGATGAATTTGGGTTTCACATTTAAAACAATGCCGAACAGGGTCCCACAAAATATGTTTGAGCAAGGGACCCCACCCCCTTGCCAGGTCTCTGGCAGGTCATCCGTTTGCTGAGTAGTCTATGGAAATAGGTAGTAGTATGACTTACCATCGGTGTTGCCCACGACGTTGATGGTTTTGAACGTGATCAAGCAGGTACAGCAGAGGCAGGACATGTACGATCGACTCCCTGGTGGCACAGGACGTGTAGAGGAGAGTTTCGGCCTTATATCCCTCCCTTTCCGCCAGCTCTGATGTGGTGGTTGGACTGCCACATTCACTCCGGCTGTAAGGTAACTCGCAATTTGGCTGGTGGTTGCACTGGCGGTCCAAGCCTTCAACTGTCTCATTGGCCGATTCAGATGCCGCCGTGGTCGGAATGGCCTGGCGGCGGCACCGCACCAGTTTTTCACTGTCACTATCTGTATGTTCCTTAGGAGCAGTACCTCCAACAAGTCCACCTTCCAGGAGCTCTGATTCTGTACTTTAAATGAGTCCACAGAAGCTCAGAGTGGCTAGACAAGGGGAGGGAAATTAGGGAGGCTACTGCGGGGAAGGAGATCTGGAACAAGATTATCCACACGATTAAGGAATTAAATAATAAGGAATTAAATAATTTATGCACAAAATATAACTTATCATGTAACTACCGCAATTTCATAACAGCATAATCTTTACCTGATAGTTGCTTGGGAAGTCTTTTCCAGAATGTAACTATGATAATGTCCAAGAATGTAACTATGATAATGTTCCTGGTTCCAAATATTAGTTCCAGACAAGAAAACCTGGATCTAATACTAAATTCCAGTAATGTCTTTGAGAAGTTCAAGGACATTTTTTATATCGCAAGCACTATTCTCATGCATGTAACCATACACATTGTATCTGGGGCTTGAATTTGAATAAAGTTCTTGCCCCTCAAGATATGCGAGTTGTCATTTCAGCTCCATATAATCTCTCTGCACACTTGGCCAATGATGCCTCGTAGTCGTAGTACTGTATTTATTTGTATCAATAGTGCACAGTTTGTTTACAGCTGCGCACTATGATGTGTGTATTTACAGAAGGCAACTATGGAAAGGTCTTACCTGTTGTTAGGAAGGGAAAGACACCCACCAGTAAAGAATCGTCGGTGCTAGCCTGAAGATTGCCGATGGCTCCTGATGACTACTTTAATTGCTGGACAGGAGGCTCTGGAAACAAAGAGGTGCTCTCGATGGCCGCCTAATCCCCGACAAGGGTGGAAGAGAAACACGGATTCCGGATCCTCAATAATCCGCATAGCCGGCTGGGCATGGCCGCTTGTGTGCGGTTTGATGACAAAACGGTGGCCGAGATTAGTGGTGATCTCGCGAGAGCAGTGCCCTAAAAAGAAACTAAAAAAAAGGAAACGACAACAAAAAGAGGACAAAAGGCACATAAAAAATACAATGATGTGGATGGGTATTAGTCCAGTACGCTGTCTAGTATCTTAAGCACAACATGTATGGCATTTACTATGAGTTTGCAGGAGCACTCAGTACGTCGTCTAGTCTTGTAAGCACAGGATTAATGGCATTTACTATGAGTTTGCAGGAGCACTCAAACTTTCAGACTCCATTTAGTGTATGCATGCCACAGTCATGTAATAGTCAAAGGTTAGACAGCATGTAGACCCTCAAGCCACTATATCATTTGCAGGGCAGTATGAGTATGCTCAAAAGCATCAAAGCCACACCCCTGCTACTGTGCTGTTTGTGTGCCTGTGGTACTATGCTGTTCGTACTATGCTGTTCATGCGGACCGCAAAGTCCTTCCCACCAAAAATGAGTCCACCGCCTTGTTAACGGGGACTGGTGGGATTCATGCGATGAAAAAGGTGAAGAAGACGCGAAGCATGAAGAGCTTCTGCTGGCTCCCAGGAATCTTCCTTGAGGCCATACCCTTTCATGATACTAGGAACCATGTTTTACCTTTACGCCATTTACTGTCTTTTATGCAACAAACCTTGTATTCCAGATGGTCCCCCACTACAACAGGTGGAGGCTGAGATGGGGTAGAGGAAGTAGCGGGCTTTAGTAACGAGGTATGTATGAAAGACCGGATGGATTGCCATAGACTTGGGAAGGTGCAAACGGAAGGCCACTGGATTGACCCGGGCTTCTGCCACGAAGGGTCCAACAAACCTTGAATTGAATTTGTAAGGTCTTTTAAACTGCAAGTTCTTAATTGACAACCACACTTTATCTCCTGGTTGGTAGTCAGGCCCAGGTTGGTGTTTTTTATCAGATAATTGTTTGTACTTGATTTTGGCCTTTAACACATTGTCTAGTAAGTGCTGCCATTTTTTGTAACTTTGACTCTAATTGTGGTATTTGTGTTTCCACCTGTGCGTACACCAGGGGCAAGTAATGTGGGTGACAGCCGTGATTCATAAAGAATTCAAATTGTTATAAGCTGAACTCAGCTTCCCAGAGTAAATTGACCCAAGAGTTTCTTGTGTTGAACCAATAAGATCGCAAAGATTGTTTCAGTTCTTGATTCACATCTGACTCATGTGAGAAAGTGGGTTGGTATATGCTGTCCACTAGTTAAAGTGGGCACCTTGTACCAGGCCACACGTCCCTTATGATGTATGAGGTCAAAGATAACCTTTATAAAGCTATCCTAGTGGTAGCTGTGGAGAGCAGCCTTCAGGCTTAATCTTGAAGGAATGTAAAGCAGCTTCTTTTACCAGAATATCACCTCCTAAATGACCAAATAAAAGGAGAACCACACAGGTGTTATATAAAAATATGTATTTATTAATATAACACTCTCTACTAATCTCTACACAAGATTAGAACATAAAGCACACAATACTGTAACGATAGAACATTCGTAAGTAGCAAAATGCACAGCGGGCTCCACGGGGAGACCAAACCATATACAAAAAAAAAGTGTTAACAATCACGGCTTGACTAGACACAGTGCCTAGAGCACGTAGAATCGCTGGGACCCCAAGGAACCACCCAGAGGAGTGACACAGGGAGTCCACGGAGGACGGGTGCAGTGAGGAAACACGACTGCGTGTTCCGTGCAACTCTATGGGAAAGTCGCGGTTGCAAATTTACAAGTTAAGGACACTTCTAAGAGTACTTAGAGTAAACCCTTTGGAACACAGGAGGTTCTAAGGCCAACCCACCAGTGAGTACCGAAGTACCCGTGTTACCTATCCCAGAGGAGCCGGGTGCATAAGGGTCAAGTGGTGTCGGAAGCTCTTCGTCGTTTTCAATGGAGGAGTGCAAAGAAGTCCTGCTGCCAGGAGGGCGAAGAGTGTCCGGTGGAATCCAAGCCTGGATTCGAGGTGAGAGGAACCTCAAAGCAGAGGGGACAGAGTCTGGGTCACTTCAGGTGACCAGGGGCTCAGTAGTCGAATGCCCACCGATGTCGAGTGCTTCAGGAGTGAAGAAGGGTTGCTTGACTCTGCAGCCACGGGGACCAGGAGATGCCGAGGACAACCAAAGTCCGGAGGCGAGCTGTCCCATAAAGGATGTCGAGAGCTGGGGGGGGTCGATGTCCGGCTAGAGCACCAACAAGCCTTGGCAACTGCAACCCACGCGGTCAAAGGAAACAGATTACGGTGAGGACCAGCAAGGTCCAGGGGACTCTCCAAGCAATGGAGAGTCAGGGCACATCTGTAGCAACCAGGTAAGCGCAAGAGTTAACAAGGTGTCCCTCGCCAGGACCCACAGGCCAACGGACCAGGGATCGCGAGGAGACCTCGAGCAAGTTTGCAAAGTACCAGCCCACAGTACACTCGAGGAGTGGAGGCTGGAAATCTTCAGTGCAAATACTACTTGGGGTCAGGACTACACGGAGTCCAATGCACAAGCTCAGAAATTGTCACTAAGCATATGCAACTGCAAATGTACATGGTGCACAGGGGTTCAGGTTGCACGCTCCCCACGAGGGATACTGGTCTCAGAATCGCTGAGAGGGCAGATCGACCTCGAGGACCTTCGGGAACCCACCTCCTGTGTTGCTGAAATCTTCTGAGTCCTCAGGAGCTTGGGAAAAGCAAACCGGTTATATGCGTTTAGGTGCCTGCTTTTGCAGGGGAGTAACTCCTTTACTCCAAGGGAGATTCTTCAGTCGTTCAGCATCATGCAGGCAGTCAAAGTACTTGGTTTCTTCTTAGCAGAATCTTGTCCAGGTAAAATCTAAAGTCCTGTAGCCAGGTAGCCCACTTTATACACATGGGAAGGGGTTGGAAAGATTCTAGGGACCCTCCTAGGGGAGGGGCAGGACAGAGGGGTGGCTACACCCATGTCGTTTGTCCAGTTTCGCGCCAGAGCAGGAGCCAATGGCTCCCAGAACTGGTTTGAGCTGGACTATGCACAGGGACACCAAATGTGCCCCCAGTGCAGACTTTCTGGCACTCTCAGAGTGCACCCACCCAGCCCCAATACACTAAACCCTGTCTGGGAGGTGGTCACACCTCCCTGTGACAGGATACCTATTGTCATGCCTTCCTCTGCACGAGCTTGGCTCAGCAGCAGGAGGGCAGACTCGTGTCTGTGGCTGGCAGCATCCATTTTGTGCTGCCCAGGTCGAGAAAGCTGGTACCGGGTAGACCGGTGACCCACGGATGTCCCTCTAGGAGGGTGGAATCATACCTCCCACACCAGTTACTGGTGTGGAGGTATGATTCCAAGGTGTTTGACACCAAAAACGACATGTTTCTAAGCAGCCGTTTTAAAGTTAGCATTTACCGTGAGGTTATAATGCACTTAAACATATATGTCTGGCTGCATCACAGACAACCCCGGAGAATGGTCTCCGAAGGCTGCAGAGGGGCTCTGCTCATGCAGGGGCACCCTCTCACATAAAACCCAGCACCCTGCCTTCAGGATTGATAAGGCCTGCCATAGGGGTGACTGATAGGTTTTTAAGTGTAGTGATTTAGATAGATATAGCGAACCTATACCTTAAGTAAGTGGTGCAAGCACCAGCTTACACAGTCTGCGGTAGCAGGCTGGTTGTGTCAATTTGAATGGCCTCTCAGAGGTGGCATAATACATGCTTCAGCCCCTGGTAGGCCTCTGGGGTACCTATGCCCTGGGTACATGGTGTACCATATACTAGGGACTGATAAGGGTACCCCAGTATCCAATCTGGAGTGCACCTAAAGTACATACATAGCAATTTAAGGGAGAAAGCAGATAGACTGGGGTCCAGGATAGCAGGATCCCAGTCAGACTAGTCCAAAACAGTGTGACATAAGCAAAAAGTGGGGGTAACCATAAGAAGCAGATACTACTTTCCTACAACTCACAGTTGACCATCGGACTCAGGATGAAAACTAGTGGAAAGGTTGCTTTTGATATGCAGGGCCAAACACCAGGCTTTCTAAAACCTGGAAGTGAATTGTGAGCCTCGATCAGAGGTAATAATTACACCATGCAGTCATATTACATTGTGAGTCAAGAGAGTGAGAAGGTCTGCTGCTGTTGAAAATCCCACACACGCTATAAAGTGAGCCATTTTGGATAGCCTATCTACAATGACTGAGATGGTATCCTTACCCTGGTCTTTTGGTAAACTAGTAATGAAATCCACAGAGATATCTTGCCAAATTTGTATTGTAGTGGGTAGAGGATACAATCATCCACATTTTTTGGAATGTTCTGTCTTTGTTCTGTCACATACGTCACATTGCTGTACATATGCCATAGTATTGCTTCTCCATTTTTGCCACCAAAAATTTAGACTGACTAGCTCCAGAGTTCGATTGCGACCAAGATGACTTGCCAAGGGTTGATCATGACACCATTTGAATACCTAGTGGTGCAGGTTTTGAGTAGGTACAAATAAAAGTGTGCCTTGGAAAGGAAGACTATCTATCGTGGAACGATTCTTATCCTTGTGTTGACTTAATAGTATTTTCTGCAGTGGCATATGTGTTCTGATGCATTCAAAAAAGTGATCTGATATGGTAGCTCCCAGTATTTGGGTTGATTGAACAATTGGCAGTGGTGTTGTCTGTGCAGTTTGAATCAGAGTATTATAGCGTGATAAGGAGTCTGCCTTGCTCTTTGAAAGCCCTGGTCTGAATGTAATAATAAAGAAGAGAGCCCATCTCAGTTGTCTTGGAGTTACAACACAGGCACATCGTAGAAATTGTAAGTTACGGTGATCTGTGTATACTGTTATGGGATGTTTTGTACCTAATAGATAATGTCTCCATTCTTTGAATGTTAGCCGAATGACTAGTAGTAACTCTTTCTCAGCCACTGTATAGTGCAATTATGCCGGTAAGAATTTTTTAGACAGCTATGCTATTGTGTGTAGTTGATGTGATATTTGATCTCTTTGTGATAGTATTGCTCCAATTTCCGTGTCAGAGGCTTCAGCCTCAACGATAAAAGGTTGTTCACTGCCAGGGTGTCGTAACACTGGAACTGAGCTAAAAGCAGGTTTTAGTTTATTGAAAGCTGTTTCTGCTTCCTTTGTCCACTCAAAAGTAACCCCTTTTTGTAGGAGTTTTGTTAGGGGAGTTGCTGTGGATGAAAAGTGACTAATAAAACACCTATAAAAATTTGCGAACCCTAGGAATCGTTGACTATCTTGAATGTTTTTTGGTCTGGGCCATTATGGATTGCTTGTACTTTCCTATCAGCCATTGTGATACCCTGTGGGGTGATGATAAATCCTAAAAATTATACTCTGGTAGTATGGAATTCACATTTGGGCAATTTTCAGAACAACCCATGTTTCCTCGTGCTCCGCTTGGGAATTAGAATATATTAGAATATCGTCAGTATAGTCGAATACAAATCTGTCCAGATATTCTTGTAAAATGTCATTCACCAAAAAATGGAATGCCGTCGGTGTTTGCATAAACCAAACAACATCACACAATATTCGAATAGGTCATAAAGAGTGCAGAAAGCTGTCTTCCGCTCATCCACTGAGCGAATGCACAGTAGATATTAAGCTCCTCTGAGATCTAGCTTGGTGTATATTTTTGCTGACCATACTTGGCTGAGGAGCACGGGAATGAGGGGCAAAGGATACCAATTTTTGACTGTGATGTCATTCAATGCTCTGTAGTCAATACAGGTGCACAGTTCGCCATTACTTTCATGGAACAATTTTATCTATTGATGCCCTCAGCTTAGTGACACAGCTTTCTGCCTACAACCATTGGCCGGCAGCGTTATTGCGTTAGAAAGGATAGTACACAGCTCAGATCCTACAACTCAGAGGCCAGCAGCGATGAACGGACCATTTTAACATTAAAGAGCAAGAGGAAAAGAGAAAAACTAAAGTAAAAAGAAAGACCCAAAATAATATTGCCTGCCCCCCACTCCCCACTCCTCCACACTCTGTTCACCTACCTACTCGCGCATAGTTGGGAAGTGCTCAAAATCGGTCAGGATCTACCCTCCGCACTATGGGAAAGGTCTATGTATTCTGCATGTCTTCCTAGGGGAACAAGTGCAATATCTGCCGGTATTTTGGACAGGTCACTTCCCTCAACATTATTGAAAGGATCTGGATGCTAGGGGCCCATAGGTCTGGATAGATAGTTGCCACGTCTTCGACCATGAGAGACATATGTTCCATCGCCAGGGTAACCCATAATGTGCGCAACCAGGAGAGGTGTTCTGGGATTTTCTCCGTCCCCCAGTGAGAGAGGATTACTTGGCATGCAGCGCTTAAAGATAAAGCCATTTGCCTGCCCTGTGGTGATCGCAGCGGAAAGTCAGGGGGTTACGTAACCCTCGGATAGTATAGGCAGGGAATCGGGGTATAGTAGTATCAAACGCTAGGTCAATCTCATTCAGGGCCTGCTCTCAGAACCTGTTCAATTTGGGGCAGTGCCACAAGAGGTGATGAAGAGAACGAGTCTGTCCGCAGCCTCGCCAGCATTTTTCCGACTGCCTCCTTATTCCATCTACAAAAGAAACAATTGATGGACGGAATGCTGGACAATGCAGACATTCACCCCCAGTCACAAGGATCTGGGTTAAATCCATCATTCTTTTGCTCACCACACCACCCCAGTTTGGACCCAGCTATATGCAAATCAGTCTTGACCCTGTTCCTTGTGGGAACAGTCCAGCCCGAACTGCCAAGCCAGGTCTTCCCTGGACAGGAAACAAACATCCTAGGACCGGTTTCAGGGCATCACCCTTCTTCAGCCAGGCTAGCTTGAATCCAGTGGTGTAGTGAGCACGGGACCCACGTCTGGGCATACCCTTCCCACTTAGGGCGACAAATGCAAAAGAAACAATTGATGGACGGAATGCTGGACAATGCAGACATTCACCCCCAGTCACAAGGATCTGAGTTAAATCCATCATTCTTTTGCTCACCACACCACCCCAGTTTGGACCCAGCTATATGCAAATCAGTCTTGACCCTGTTCCTTGTGGGAACAGTCCAGCCCGAACTGCCAAGCCAGGTCTTCCCTGGACAGGAAACAAACATCCTAGGACCGGTTTCAGGGCATCACCCTTCTTCAGCCAGGCTAGCTTGAATCCAGTGGTGTAGTGAGCACGGGACCCACGTCTGGGCATACCCTTCCCACTTAGGGCGACAAATGCAAAAGAAACAATTGATGGACGGAATGCTGGACAATGCAGACATTCACCCCCAGTCACAAGGATCTGGGTTAAATCCATCATTCTTTTGCTCACCACACCACCCCAGTTTGGACCCAGCTATATGCAAATCAGTCTTGACCCTGTTCCTTGTGGGAACAGTCCAGCCCGAACTGCCAAGCCAGGTCTTCCCTGGACAGGAAACAAACATCCTAGGACCGGTTTCAGGGCATCACCCTTCTTCAGCCAGGCTAGCTTGAATCCAGTGGTGTAGTGAGCACGGGACCCACGTCTGGGCATACCCTTCCCACTTAGGGCGACAAATGCAAAAGAAACAATTGATGGACGGAATGCTGGACAATGCAGACATTCACCCCCAGTCACAAGGATCTGGGTTAAATCCATCATTCTTTTGCTCACCACACCACCCCAGTTTGGACCCAGCTATATGCAAATCAGTCTTGACCCTGTTCCTTGTGGGAACAGGCCAGCCCGAACTGCCAAGCCAGGTCTTCCCTGGACAGGAAACAAACATCCTAGGACCGGTTTCAGGGCATCACCCTTCTTCAGCCAGGCTAGCTTGAATCCAGTGGTGTAGTGAGCAAGGGACCCACGTCTGGGCATACCCTTCCCACTTAGGGCGACAAATGCAAAAGAAACAATTGATGGACGGAATGCTGGACAATGCAGACATTCACCCCCAGTCACAAGGATCTGGGTTAAATCCATCATTCTTTTGCTCACCACACCACCCCAGTTTGGACCCAGCTATATGCAAATCAGTCTTGACCCTGTTCCTTGTGGGAACAGTCCAGCCCGAACTGCCAAGCCAGGTCTTCACTGGACAGGAAACAAACATCCTAGGACCGGTTTCAGGGCATCACCCTTCTTCAGCCAGGCTAGCTTGAATCCAGTGGTGTAGTGAGCACGGGACCCACGTCTGGGCATACCCTTCCCACTTAGGGCGACAAATGCAAAAGAAACAATTGATGGACGGAATGCTGGACAATGCAGACATTCACCCCCAGTCACAAGGATCTGGGTTAAATCCATCATTCTTTTGCTCACCACACCACCCCAGTTTGGACCCAGCTATATGCAAATCAGTCTTGACCCTGTTCCTTGTGGGAACAGTCCAGCCCGAACTGCCAAGCCAGGTCTTCCCTGGACAGGAAACAAACATCCTAGGACCGGTTTCAGGGCATCACCCTTCTTCAGCCAGGCTAGCTTGAATCCAGTGGTGTAGTGAGCACGGGACCCACGTCTGGGCATACCCTTCCCACTTAGGGCGACAAATGCAAAAGAAACAATTGATGGACGGAATGCTGGACAATGCAGACATTCACCCCCAGTCACAAGGATCTGGGTTAAATCCATCATTCTTTTGCTCACCACACCACCCCAGTTTGGACCCAGCTATATGCAAATCAGTCTTGACCCTGTTCCTTGTGGGAACAGTCCAGCCCGAACTGCCAAGCCAGGTCTTCCCTGGACAGGAAACAAACATCCTAGGACCGGTTTCAGGGCATCACCCTTCTTCAGCCAGGCTAGCTTGAATCCAGTGGTGTAGTGAGCACGGGACCCACGTCTGGGCATACCCTTCCCACTTAGGGCGACAAATGCAAAAGAAACAATTGATGGACGGAATGCTGGACAATGCAGACATTCACCCCCAGTCACAAGGATCTGGGTTAAATCCATCATTCTTTTGCTCACCACACCACCCCAGTTTGGACCCAGCTATATGCAAATCAGTCTTGACCCTGTTCCTTGTGGGAACAGTCCAGCCCGAACTGCCAAGCCAGGTCTTCCCTGGACAGGAAACAAACATCCTAGGACCGGTTTCAGGGCATCACCCTTCTTCAGCCAGGCTAGCTTGAATCCAGTGGTGTAGTGAGCACGGGACCCACGTCTGGGCATACCCTTCCCACTTAGGGCGACAAATGCAAAATAAACAATTGATGGACGGAATGCTGGACAATGCAGACATTCACCCCCAGTCACAAGGATCTGGGTTAAATCCATCATTCTTTTGCTCACCACACCACCCCAGTTTGGACCCAGCTATATGCAAATCAGTCTTGACCCTGTTCCTTGTGGGAACAGTCCAGCCCGAACTGCCAAGCCAGGTCTTCCCTGGACAGGAAACAAACATCCTAGGACCGGTTTCAGGGCATCACCCTTCTTCAGCCAGGCTAGTGAGCACGGGACCCACGTCTGGGCATACCCTTCCCACTTAGGGCGACAAATGCAAAAGAAACAAATGATGGACGGAATGCTGGACATAGGCCCAGATCTCTGTACTGGGGTGAATGTATGACATTGTTCTGCATTCTGTCCATCAACTGTTGTTTTTGCATTTGTCACCCCGAGTGGGACGGGTATGCCCAGACGTGGGTCCCGTGCTCTCCATGCCACTGGAATCAAGCTATCCTGGCTGAAGAGGGGTGAAACCCCGAAACCGGTCCTAGGATGCTTGTTTCCAGTCCAGGGAGGACCTGGCTTGGCAGTTCGGGCTGGACTGTTCCCATGAGGCACAGGGTCAAGACTGATTTGCATATGGCTGGGTTCAAACTGGAATGGCATGGTGAGCAAAAAATGATGGATTTAGGCCCAGATCTCTGTACTGGGGTGAATGTATGACATTGTTCTGCATTCTGTCCATCAACTGTTGTTTTTGCATTTGTCACCCCGAGTGGGACGGGTATGCCCAGACGTGGGTCCCGTGCTCTCCATGCCACTGGAATCAAGCTATCCTGGCTGAAGAGGGGTGAAACCCCGAAACCGGTCCTAGGATGCTTGTTTCCAGTCCAGGGAGGACCTGGCTTGGCAGTTCGGGCTGGACTGTTCCCATGAGGCACAGGGTCAAGACTGATTTGCATATGGCTGGGTTCAAACTGGAATGGCATGGTGAGCAAAAAAATGATGGATTTAGGCCCAGATCTCTGTACTGGGGTGAATGTATGACATTGTTCTGCATTCTGTCCATCAACTGTTGTTTTTGTCCTTATTCCATCTATGCATGCATGCAGGAGTAGGAGGCTACTTTATAGGCAGACTCTGTGCTGGCCATGTTATACACCGTGTGATGTACCCTGTAGAAAATCTCATTCCATTCGTTGATGGAAAGGGAGCGCCCAGTTCCTCCTCCCAGTGTATTTGGCCCTTAGATCTCAGAGCGGAGCCATAGTCAGAGAGCAGAGCATAGAGTTCAGAAATAAGGTGCTTATACCCATCTTTACCTATCAGCCATTTCTCAAAGTTGGTAAGGGGGCGGGTAGGCCCAGGTTTATAATTCGGGGAGGTCACCCAATGTCTCAGCTGTAGATAGTGGAACACATCGGATGGAAGAAGAGTGTAGTCCTGCTTAAGTCGTTCAAAGAGGATAACCCCAGCAGTGTCAAAGAGCGAACCCACTCATTTACACCCTCTTTCATGCCATTGGCTGAAAACATCTGAGTTGCACACTGGAGGGAAATTAGGGTTGTCGATAATCGGCGTCATTGGGGAGGGGAACGTCGTCAGCCCTTGTTTAAGGGCTACAGAGTCCCATAACTTCAAGGTCGTGGTGGTCACCGGGGAGGGATACAACCCCTACACTCTAGGCCTGCGAGTGAGTCATACCTCTCACCATACATTAGCACCGGCGACCGTCTGGTCCATAAAAGACCAGTGCTTTTTCGAGAGGCGGCGATTCCACTCTACAATATAATGAAGTCGATTCACCTGAAAGTACTGTGTGATCAGAGGGAGCCCCAGTTTCCCCTCTGCTTTGGTGCGAGACAGCTGTTGATGGTGGAGGTGCAGCTTCTTGCCATTCCAGATGAATCGGTTGATGGCTACCTGCAAAGCTTGCAAGACCGGGGGCGGAGGGGTCAGTGGGATGGTTTGAAAGATAAAAAGTATGCGCAGGAGCACCGTCAGTTTAACTGCTGCAATATGGCCAGTCCATGCCAATCAGAGATGGCTCCATGATGAGAGCGTCTTAGTGGTCTGATCAAGAAGGGCCCGTAATTGACAGCCTGTGTCTTCACTATTGTGGGTTCTAACTGTATACCTAAGTACGGTATAGTCTTCTTCGCTCACACAAACGGGAACTGCGCACTCAGCTTGGTTTTGTGCACAAAAGTCACCGAGAGGTTCAGGATCTGGGATTTTTGAAGGTTAACTTTAAACCTTGACACCTCTCCGAATAGTCGAACTCAATGAGCAGGGATGGTACCGAGGTCATTGAGTCTGTCAAGAATAAGATAATATTGTCCGCCTACAGGCTAATGGTATGACTATCTGCACCAAACCAGCTCCCTAACACCTGCAGGTTGTCCCTAACTCTTTGAGTCATGGGCTCCATGTACAGTGCAAAGAGGAGTGGAGAAAGGGGACAACCCTGCCGGATCCCGCGCCCGATAGAAAACATGGAAGAGGAAGTCCCATTGACACAGACAGAGGGCCCTGGGATTGTTATAGATACAGCATATCCATGTGATAAATTTATCTCCGAACCCAAACTGGTGGAGGGTCTCAAGCAGGTAAGGCCAATGAACATGGTCAAACGCGGTCAAATGCCTTCTCTGCGTCAATTGATAGGAAGAGAGCCTCCCTTTGCTATCGCTGGATGATGTCAGTGAGATGTAAGAGTTGTTTGGTATTGTCCACACATTGACTCATAGGGATAAAGCCAGATTGGTCGGGATAGACCAAACCTGGCATTATAGGGATCAATTGAGTGGCCAGGATACCGTTGAAGAGTTTGGCGTCTATGTTGAGAAGGGAAATGGGTCTGTATGATCCACAGTCCCCGGGGTATTTCAACGGCTTGAGTATCACCGAGATGGATGCCTCTAACATCGAGCTGGTCAGAGTGCCTAAGTAAAAAAAAAGAGTTGAAAAGTCGGGTTAAAAGAGGGGCTAGCTCTTGACAAAAGGTTTTATAAAACTGGTCGGTGAAGCCATCCGGGCCTGTCGCTTTTGAGGGTTTGAGGCGAGCAATAGCTGCAACCACAATGACCAGTAGCAAATGTGTCAAGGGAATTCCTTAGAAATATGTCTTCGGGTCACCCATGGGACCATCTGAGTCGGAGTACAAAGAGCTATAAAAATCTTTGAAGGCCTCAGCTATTTCGGTGCCTGAGTAAACCTCCTCCCCCCAAATCATTTGGACAGAGCTCACTGAGCCGGAATGGATTTTAATACGGAGTCGATGCACCAGCATGCAGCCACAGCGGCCACTGCTCAAGTAGAATTTCTGCTTGAGGCATAGGAGGGCGTACTCGACCCTGTCAAGGTCAAGATGCCACAAGAGGAGCCTCTTTTTCTTTTATTCTCACCAGACCCTAGAGGTGCCTGAGTGTTTATGGATCAACTCTAGCTTGGAGACCACCTGTTCCAGTTGCTGGCGCTTTTCCCTGTGCATCCGATTGCCGGCCGCCGAGATAGCGATGAATTCGCCCCTCACTACAAGCTTTAAAGCCTCCCATACCAACGAAAGGGGTATCCCCTTGTTGTCGTTGTTGCGGAGGCAATCCGCTAATGTGGTATGTATCATGGTGACCGCTGGAGGGGATTGCAGCAGAGCACCGCAAAGTCCCCAGTGTGAAGTACTGGGCAGGGAGATATTAAGTTAAGACGTAGGGTCAAGGTGATCGGGTGTGATCTGAAAGAGATCGTGGTTCTATGCTTGATTCTGTGACACAAGCTGTTAGAGCCGGGGATGTGAGGAAGTGACCGATGTGACACTAAATGGAACTTGTAGTGACAATAGTTCATCTTGGAACAACAGTTGTAGAGTGTTGTCCAGTTGTGGACAGTCCATTTGGTAGGATAGCATCTTCAAGGGGACACAGCTCTTAGAAGAGTAGGACATCAAGAAAGGCATCTTCATGGTTGTCAGGGCTCTCCTTTCCCACCGCCTTGAAGTTCTCCTGCCTAGCAGCTCTAAGTGATCTCAGATGGACCCATTGTCCTCATGAGACTTCAGAGAGGGTGGTCTCCCCAGCGAGAGTTTGAAGTATGGACAGGCGTTCCTTAGTCATGGTTTCAGAATCCTGTTTTGCTCTGGTAGTGGCTCTTTTGACACATCTCCATCCAGATCTCTTCTGCTTCTTGCTATCAGGGGAGTTGAACCTGACCGGAGTCTCAGAGGGCTCCACGATACCGAGTATGGAACAGGCCTCCTTGAGGGATCTTAGTTGGTGCAGTGTTCCATCAAGGTGAAAAATGATCCTAAACGGATGACCCCATGAATAGGATATGGCCGCTTAGCGTAAGATCTCGGTGATGGGGCGGAATTCTCTGCATTTTTGTAGGGTGACCCTTGAGAGGTCTTGGTATAGCACTGGTGAGTGCCCCCTAAAATGGACCGGCTGCGAGACTCGGGCTTTACGTAGAGTATTTTCCTTCATTTGAACGTTATGGTGGCTGACCAGAATGTCCACAGGAGAATTCCTCTCTGGTCTGGGGGGACCCATTCGGTGCACTCGATCCACTTGCAGTTTTGCCTCATCAGGGAGGTCCAGGATGTGTCAGAACAGGGCCGTAACATAGTCTCTGAGATTCATGTCCTCAGAGTGAGTTGGCACCCCTCGGATCTGCACGTTGTTCTGGCGGGAGCGATTTTCTAGGTCTTCATTGTAAGCTTGGAGATCTACGTGCTGTTCCTTGAGGTGCAGGACCTCCTGCTGCAGCCATTCTATTTCCTCATCTCGGTTGGATTCCCGACCCTAAATGGCGGCCACTCTGTATCCCACCTCCTCCAAGTCTTGGCGAACCTCCAGGAGGTCCATGGAGAGCTCAACCTTCATGGCCTGTAAATCTACTCTGAGAAATGCGAAGAGGGACTCAATGAATGACTTGGTGACAGGGCCCTCTCCGTACTCTGAGTCCGCCGAGCTCACCCCTGCAGACAGAGGCGATTTATCTTCTGGGCCCCCCCGTTTCACAAACATGTCCTTAAGTGATCAATCCTTTTTTGCTTTATACAGACATACTATGGCTCAGAATGGAAGGGCTGCCAGGAGGGTGAAAGCAGCAAAGGATCCAAGACTAGGCGGTCTCCTCCGGGGTGTTCACGAGAATGGCCACCAGCTTTAGGGGCCCAATCAGAGTCCTGTTAGAAGCCCTGAAGCTCGATTCTTTCCCTGACCCCGGAGCAACAGGTACTCAGACAGTTGCCCAAGGGATCCTTGAGCAAGCGTGTGGCAGGGCCCAGCCTTCACAGACTGCGACGTACGTCAGCTCTCCAGTGGCCCCCCTCCTTAGTGCTGCATCCGGGGTAACGAGTTAGCAACTGCCTCCAGGCCCACCAGCCCCGTCCGCCCGCTGAGTGTTGAGAACAAACTTATTCCTAGGTCTCTGCCATTTTCAGAGGGGCGAGGAAAGGGCCCCTCACAATCACCACTGCTGTACAGAAGGATCTCTCCACTAGAGCACCACTTCAGGAGACCTGCGCCAGGGAGGGGGTCACGCCCTTGTCATCGATCCGTGATCCGGAATTAGTAGACCCCCCCCAGTGCGCCAGTAGCCACCAAGCCTCTCTAATCTCTGGTCAAATGCTCCACCAGGCCCTTAGGCACTGAGCTCCAGGAGCACACCAATGTGCTGTGAGGCCTAGTCTGTCCAGTTCTCAGGGGGTCTTTGTAGAATCTGATTAAAAATGGGGGGGGGGGAGCTTTTGCTGCAGCGGTCCCTCTCCAGTCCAGGGACTCATGCACTCTGGGGCACTCGCCCCCATCCCACTTTATTCCACATGCCCCCCCCTCTCCACAGACTGGGGCCCCGGGCTGGTGCACCAGCAAAGGGGAAAGCCCAGTCCAGGTCCAGGGGGCTGAAAACTCCTGCCGGGTCTGATAGCAGGGGGAAGGAGGAACCGATGGGCACCTCACCACCTCCGGCCTCCACCCATTTATAGGTGCCTCCACTCTCCCCTGTCAGGGCCCACTCATCTCCTGGGGCCTCTTCTTTCAGCAGCAGAGCCTGTGTGTTAGGGGGGAGGGAAATTTCCAACCGCTGCCTCCCCCGTCAGAGGCCTAGACTCCTCACTTCTCTCACCGTGGACGTCAGCTCCGGTCGAGGCCTACACAGTCCGGCGCGCTCAGTCATGGCCTCCCTCCAAGCTTGGGGGATTGTTCCGTAGACTGCGGGGAACGCCTCCAGACCGGACCCACCCTGCCGCATCAGTCCTCTGTGGCATTACCAGGGGGGGCACCACCCCCTTGAGGGAGTTACAGGCCAGCGGAGCCCCTTCGATCTGTCTGCAACTCCGTGGCCGATCGCCCCTCAGTTCGGCAGCTGCAGTCACTCAACCACCGTCACAGCTCTCGTGGGATCAGGGTCAGCTGCTCCGAATCTCAGGCCTCCCCAGCGCCCCACCTGTTGCCGTTCCAAAGGCACTCTGCAGGGACCCGTTACTGGTGGAAGTAGGGGTGCAAATCAATGCTGTAGCAGGGGCGGGACGGAGAGACCAAGATATGCGTCTCACTCGTCCATCTTGGACACGCCGCCCTCGCCATTACTTTATGGAACCAAAAAGAGGGGGGAAGCAGTTGAAGACTTTGATGGCCTAAGAAAGCCGTTCTTTAAATATTTGTCTAGATATTCCCTTAGATGTCGGTTCTCTTTTTCTGTTAATGCGTAAATCCTACTGCAGGGGATTATCACTCAAGGTACTACGTCAATTTGACAGTTGTACGTGCGATATGGTGGTAATGTTTCTGCACTTCATTAAACATATCACGATAACTCTCGTATACTGTGGGAAGTTCAATGTTTTGTTCCACAGCTGTAGCTATAAGGGGAGTTTTTGGGGGAATTCTTTATGGACATGACCCGATTACAAACATGTTTGTGTACACAATTCAGACTCAAAAGTGATACTTCACTTTGTCTAGTCTTTGGTGGGGTTATGCTCTGTGAGCCAAGGCATTCCAAGGATAACCCCAAATCCCCAAAATCCCAAATGTGGGGCACCAATTAAGTCAAATTGCAAGTGTTCTTTGTGAAGAAGATCTTGTTGTGGGAAAACCATTGTCACCATGACGGTGGTATGTGTAATTAAGCCAGATGTAAGTAAAGTGCCATCCACGGCATGAACTAGTTCCGGTTTCACTTTTCATTGTGTAGGTACCTGTAATTTTGAGCAAAACGAGGAGTCTTTAAAATTTCCTGTGGCTCCTGAGTCAATCATAACTGTTACTTGTTCCTGTATGGAACCTGCTGTAAATTGAACGTTCAAAGAAAGATGTGGAGCTGCAGTTTGTAATGTGTTTGCGACTGATTGGAGAATCATGAGTGATACTCGTGGATGTCTCCTGTTTGTTCCTCTAATCATTTAGTTTCCCTGTTTGTTGGTTTCTGTCTTAGACAAACTGGGCCCAAAACCTTTTGGGCGAACTGAACACTCTTTGACAAAGTGCCCCTTTTTACCGCAGTAAAGACAATGTCCATTTTTTCTTCATTGGTCCTTTTCTTCCTGTGTAAGTGGCTTCCTGATTCTGCCTATTTCCATTGGTTTGCCAGGATCTGTAGTCATACTGATTGGTTTGTCCCTTGACCGAACATGGGTCCAGAATTCCAGACATTTCTTGTCGCCCTTCTATTCTGAAAGACGTTGATCAAGCTGTAGTGTTAATGTGATCAACTCCTCACAGGATTCAGGTTGAGGATCTATTGGGGCAATCATGTCCTTGAGCTTGTCTCTTAGAGCCTGATAATACAGGGCAGCTCTCTTTTCTTCCGGCCAGTTCGTTTCCACAACTTACCGGTTGAATTGTGTTAAACAGTGGACCAAGTATTTTTTTCTTAGGCATAATTCTGACAATTCCTGGTCAGCTGACCCTGTGATTGTTCTTTAATCAAATATACGTTCAAATTCAAGTTTAAATTGTCTTCAATTGTACAACAAATAATTATCTGTATTTACCAGAGGCATAGCCCACATACCCGCAACCCCAATGAGGTAGTAAATCAGGAATGCAACACGTGACTGAGCATCTGGGAATGCGGTGGGTCGCACCATGATATGTAATTGGACCTGTGTTATGAAGGTCTGAACTTTTGAGGAATCTCCAGCAAAATGCTTGGGTGGTGCCAAAGGCAGTGTAGGCGGAACCGTGACTGTTAAAGCAGGCATGGTCTGTGCTGCAGGGTTGATGGCTGCTGGTATGGTTGGTGATTGAGGAACCTGTTGACTTCGCAACTGGGCTACCTCGCTAGCTAAAGCTGAGGCTTCTAATCTTACATACACTAGTTCTTTTTGCATATTCCCAATCATTTTGCATAGATCTTCAAAATTGGACGTCTTAGCGGCACTGCTATTGAGTAACTAAGCCTTGGACGGATTATTCTGTCACGATCTGTATGTTGCTCTTACAGCATATAAGTGGCAGCTGATATGGGCACAATTGAAGGGAGGATGAAAAACTTACCATCGGATTGTTGACAACAACAGCAAGTATTGGTGCTCTCTGACATTTAAAATGCAATAGCAAGACGGCATGAAGTGTTGATATTTGATTGACATTATTTACGTAATGTGAATGTTGCCAGAGGATGCTATTAAACATTTGATATTACAAAATAGAGACCGAGAATTATGGATTGAACTCTGATGGCCCAGTCCTACCTTTGTGTCCATTGTCTGTCCTCCAATGGGAGAGCGGTCTGTAGCATTTAAACAGATTTGTTAATGGGAGATTTTTATCAGCAATCATTGAAAAGGCAGTATTGCCAAAACCGGTCTGTTTGCAGGAATAAACACCCTTGAAATTAACCCCATGAATGCCCATCCTGCTTGAGATTTGTGGATAAATATATATATATATATATATATATATATATATATATATATATATATATATACACACACACATTATCTACTGGCGGTCGCCAGTAGATAGTTATAGTTAGGACCTATTATCCATAGGAAATCCGCGACATTCTATTTGAAATAACGTTGGCGCCGGTTGACGAATCTTCGCGAAAGTTTCCAACTTGTTGGGCGCTCCGCTCCGCTCCTACCCTGAAAGTCTCGGGTTGATTCGTCAAGCGGGGGCCGAGAAAAAGGGGGTCCCAAAACGCGTTTTCCCCATTCATTTTTCCATAGGAACCTTTAGTCGCAGCTACAGCCCGAACTGCTGAACGGAATTACACCAAATTTGGCAAAGAGGTAGCCCTTGGTTCAGACTGGTGCCTTTTGCTTAAATGGTGTAAATCCGTTCAGTAGTTCCTGAGAAAATCAAAAGTAAAGTCACATATATATCTATGGCCGAGTAGGGTCCACGTACCCTCAGCGCACCGTCCCGATCACGAGCTGCATGCTATTTGGCTGTCAGCTGGCTGTCAACACTCCAAACCAGGAAGTGTTGGCAGCCATTTTGTCCCTCGGTAGAACCGAGGCACAAAAACAAGTGTGCAAAACGCACAAAGGGGCAGGGTAGAAACACCCTGACCCCTAGGCCTGCTCAGGGGGTCCCACAAGGACCCCCTGGGCAGAAAAGCATTTTTTTTTTCAAAATCGGCAGGATGCGCTTAGGGTGCGTGGATCCCGCCGATTAAAAAAAAAGCACAAGAAACAAGTGTGCAAAACGCACAAAGGGGGCAGGGTAGAAACACCCTGACCCCTAGGTCTGCTCAGGGGTCCCACAAGGACCCCCTGGGCAGAAAAAAGCATTTTTTTTTTTTCAAAATCGGCGGGATGCGCTTAGGGTGCGCGGATCCCACTGATTAAAAAAAAAAACCACAAGAAACAAGTGCGCAAAACGCACAAAGGGGGCAGGGTAGAAACACCCTGACCCCCTAGGTCTGCTCAGGGGGTCCCACAAGGACCCCTTGGGCAGAAAAAAAAAAAAAACCCGCCATCGTGCCGAGGCCCCGCCCCCTCCCTGCAGCAGTCTGCAAACGCGCACCCTGGCGCGTTTTAAGAAGGGGAGTAATTCCCCTTGAATACTGGGGTCCCTGAGGGCCAACTAGCCCACCAGGAACATCCGGTATGCGCCAGGGGCTGCGTTGCAGAGAGGTGTACAGAGGCCACGCCCCTTTTACACCTCTCTGCAACGCAGCTCTGTGGCACTTTTTGGAGGTACATGGTGGGCTAGTTGGACTCCAGGGACCCTCAGTATTCAAGGGGACTTAATCCCCCAACTTAAAACGCGCCACGGGGCACGTTTGCACAGTGGTGAAGGGAGGGGCGGGGCTTCAGGTGACATGTGTGCAAACAGGCCCCGTGGCGCATTTTAAGATGGGGAATGAAATCCCCTTCAATCCTGAGGGTCCCTGGGGCGAACTAGCCCACCAGGTACGTCCAGAAAGCGCCACAGAGCTGCGTTGCAGAGAGGTGCAAAAAGGGCGTGGCCTCTGAACACCTCTCTGCAACGCAGCTTCCTGGCGCATACTGGAGGTACAGGGTGGGCTAGTTGGACCCCAGGGACCCTCATGATTCAAGGGGACTTAATCCCCCAACTTATAACGCGCCACGGGGCGCGTTTGCACAGATGTCACCTCAGGCCCCGCCCCTCCCTTCACCATTGTGCAAATATTCCTCTAAAATCAGCCGAACTACGAATTCCGATTTACTCACCTGTTATCAGGAGAGACCTCAGTGCTGCATCTTTCAGCACAGTACTGATCCTGAAAAGTAATTTTAACCGTACTTACCAGTAACTTGAATTTCCTTCCATAGGATATCATTGCCTGCTTTTTGCTGAAAAAGTTTCTAAGTGTCGATTTTTGAAACATACAAATATTCCTCTAAAATCAGCCAAAATACGAATTCCGATTTACTCACCTGTTATCAGGAGAGACCTCAGTGCTGCATCTTTCAGCCCAGTACTGATCCTGAAAAGTAATTTTAACCGTACTTACCAGTAACTTATATTTCCTTCCATAGGAATCCATTGTCTGGTTTTCAGCAGAAAAGTTTCAAAGTGTTGATTTTCACAAAATACAAATATTCCTTAAAAATCGCCTGTATGACTTTAACGCATTCTTTCAACTGTTTACAGGAGATGCACCAGTGCTGGATCCAGGATCCACCACTGAGTAAGAAAAAGTAACGATAACACTACTTACCTGCTAAGTGAATTTCCTCCCATAGGATAACATTGGTGATTCTATGTGAAAAAGTTTCGAAGTGTCAACTTTTAAAATACAATAATATTCCTTAAAAATCACTACTGTAACCAAAACGCTTTTACTCAACTGTTTACAGGAGATGTCCCAGGACTGAATCTAGGATCCAGTCCTGTGGTTAGAAAAGTAATCCATAAAGTAACTAATTGCATTTAGCTAGAAATTCACATTGAGCTCAATGTTGCATTGTGTTTGAAATTGTGTTGCCCATTGCAACAACTGTAACTACTGTACTTAAAAGTCTATTGCCTATTTGCAAAGTATTTAAACTAAAGTAATTCATTCTGAGAAAGTATATTTTGTAATGTAATGTATAATGTAATTACAATGTAATTTAAAAAATAAAACATCTAAAAATAAATAGTTTAAAAAATGTAGTAAATCAGTATCAAAAAAAATAAATATAACAATTAATACATTTAAAAATTGTCATTTACAAAACTTTTGAAATTCACTGAAAAAAACTATAGGTTTCAGACATGTTATAGTTAGGAATTAGCATTTTAAAAACCTTTGAAATTCACTGAAAAAACCATAGGTTTCAGGCCTGTTATAGTTAGGGTTTAGCATTTAAAAAACCTTTGAAATTCACTGAAAAAAACCATAGGTTTTAGGGAAAGTTATAGTTAGTTGGACATTGCACTCGTACAAAACCCGTGAAATTCCCCCGTTATAGTTAGTTCAGCTAACTATAACTCGCGCCCCCGCAATGCACTGCTGATGACGTCACATATTACATCACTCATGACATGGTCAGTGACATCACTGATGACATCACTGATGACATCACTGATGACATCATCCATGTGAGAATTTAAAGCATCTTCTCACACCCTAATATAACTTTTGATACACCCACTCTAAATTATAGACTGCCATTCTCAAAACCATACACACTCCAATACCAATAAGTACATACCCACTCACTGATTCTTAGGTCTACACACACACATCTACTCACTCACCCGTACAGTCACTCATACTTACAGTCACTCAGTACAGGACTATCATATGCATTCATACACCTATATAAACACTCACACAACGCAACTCATCCATAGAGGTACTCACACACCTAGTCAGTCATGCTAATAATTAATCACACTCCCATTTACTCACCTATACAGTTATACACACTAGCTCACTTACTCATAAAAATACTAGCACATTCTTACGCTCCTATGCAATCACTGATGCAAGCACACACTCATCCATATAGCCACTCTCACAATCACACAGTCTCACTTATAGCCATTTATATACTCCAACACACATATATACTGCCTTTCACATATGTAGTTACTCACACATGTACCACTGAGATATACATTCAATCACTAACACACCCATGCACACACTAACCCACCCCATCACAGACGCACTCTTGAAACCATGCACCCAGTGAATCACCCACTCACACATCTATGCACAGAGTCACACACACCCCACCCACACAAACACTGAGGCACCCATACAGATACTCAGAGAACCAATCCATAACCCATATAGACACTCATTTAGCTAGTCAGAAACCCATGCAGCTGCTTGCACAACAACAGACAGACGGATACAGACATTCACACAGTTTAGTCACTCACCCATGCATCCAGTAATATACGTTTAATCACTCACTTATAGACTCAGTCACGCACCTACTAAATCATCCATTCAGATGCTTATACACCCACTCATTCTTCAATACGCCTTTCCCTATATATATTAAACATATTTAAACTTTACAGAAACACACAATCACTGGATGATGTCATCAGTGATGTCATCAGTGATGTCACTGACCATGTCATGAGTGATGTAATATGTGACGTCATCAGCAGTGCATTGCGGGGGTGCGAGTTATAGTTAGCTGAACTAACTATAACGGGGGAATTTCACGGGTTTTGTACGAGTGCAATGTCCAACTAACTATAACTTTCCCTAAAACGTATGGTTTTTTCAGTGAATTTCAAAGGTTTTTTAAATGCTAAACCCTAACTATAACAGGCCTGAAACCTATGGTTTTCAGTGAATTTCAAAAGTTTTTAAAATGCTAATTCCTAACTATAACAAGCCTGAAACCTATGGTTTTTTCAGTGAATATATATATATATATATATCCTGACTTGTTAAGCAATAAACGGATTTACTTCATCTCCAACTGGTGCCTGTGCCCTTGTTTGGCCCACGGCGGTCGTGCATTGGGATCCTGGTTATATATATATATATATATATATATATATATATATATATATATATATATATATACACATACACACACACATACACAGATATATATATATGTAGGAGTCCTCGTGTTTTGCCTCAAATAGCCTCAAATAGCAAAGAAACAGGATGCGGCACACCAGAAGACAGCACAATAGTTTATTGTGCACCAAGTCAAGGACGACGCGTTTCGGCGTTTAGCCTTTGTCAAGTGATTTCCTGTACATCGATTTCCTCTAGAAATAGACCCAACTGTTCATAAACATAGAAAAAAATCATCCTTTCGATGCCAAGCCGTACATATTGATAACAATTAAAATATTCCATCATACATTAATAGCTGAAATTTCATCATTTCATAATGCATTATGATGCTAATTCATTCGCATTAAAACCAATCAGAGTTGTTTCACATAGATGGAATTTCGGTTTGTGGATCGCTGTTTGATTTAATAAAGTTTTACTTTAAAAAACGGGTCCCAGCGATCACAAGTCCTTCAATATCAAGCCGAGCATAGTTACAATTACTGCACAGCCCGTTGGTGATCTGACGGTACATACTCCTGCTAACCATATTCGAGCAAGTCATCACGGCTTTTAAAAATACAATTTAGCATTTAAAACATGTGCCGACAATTATGGCATTTATTTTTGATCCCCATTATCATGAGATCTAATCTGATGAACATTCCTGGCAAGTGCCCCTATATCTGATTTTCTGTTCAGTTGATTTCTGATTGCCGTTTTTTCATTGTGATGATTAATCACAAGAATGTGCTCATCCCTTCTTAGAAGCACTTGTCTTACTTCCCTGCTCGTAACCGCACCAACTAAGCGGTCTGTGCCTGATATCGTAAGTTGACTGTGCTCGCCCCTCCATATTTGCAGTTTCACTTCTTGTGTGCTTGTCACAACGGTACAGCTATCATTACATGAATGGGTCTGTCGTGAACTTAAACTAATGTGACCTACTCAATCTTAATATGCCAATCAATGTGGTTTCATACAACTCTTAATCTAGATGTCACTTTAAACAGGTCCTGCGACTATCCTAATGGTGACAGGAAAAGGCCTATGTGAGGTGCAAAAAGAAGAACGGGACTGTGGTGAGTGAATGTCCCCTAGCAACAGTGATAATTAAGTGGGATATGATGTGGGAATGTTGCCCTGTCAATAAGGTACCCATCAAATATAAGGTTCCTGTGTGGTAGGCCCACAAATGTGGCTTAGTACTACACTCAGATGCCATAATAGGAATCAGGAAATGACCGGCAGCAACCCCAACCTATCAATCCACATTAAAATTGTGCAGTGACACTAACTAAGGACATCAAAATAAAATGAAACAAATTAAAAGTAGTGGGAAAAACAGTCTTCTGTTAATGAAAAAAAGAGGGGGGCGTTTTTATTGGCCTATATGTGTGGCGAGTTCCTCACCCCCATTTAACCCTTTTGGGGTTTTACAATCCAGGTCAATGATATATTTAGATTCAAGAACCCTGAGATTTTTCTCTCTGTCTCCCCCTCGTATGTGTAGCGGGATTCTGTCAATTCCATAGAATTGGAGGCAACTGTTATTGCTTCTATGTTTATCGGCAAAATGCCGGGCCACCGGATAGTTACAATCGCGATTAGTTATAGCACGAAGGCGATGCAGTATTCTCAATTTTATGGGTGTTTTGTGCTGCCTACGTATCGGAGACCACAAGGGCACTCCAATACGTAGACAGTAAAGTCGCTGTTGCAATTGATGGTTTGTGTAATATTTTTGTTTTCACCTGCGCCTGTTAGATAGTTTTTACAGTTCGTACCATTGCGACAGGCTTTGCATGTCCCACATCTAGTGAAACCATTCAATGCCTTTAACCACTGCTTGTTGGTTGTGGTGCCCTCAAAATAACTATGTACTAAACGATCCCTTAAGGACTTTGCTTGTTTGTACGTAATTTGTGGACTACCACCCACATGTTTGCCTATTATTGGATCAGCCACCAGGAGGTTCCAATGTGCCCTCCTTGCTTTTCCCAATGCCCATGCCCATCTACTAAAGATGGTTATCATTCTAGGTACTTCCTTTCCTTCTTGAGTGTGTCTTTGAACTCTGCCAGCAGATGAATTAAATAATAGGTCATTTTGTGTTTTGCTTGTCACTTTTTCTTTCGCCTTCATCAGGACCTTATCCTTGTAGCCTCTGTTTTTAAACCGAGCCATTATGATGTGCTGCTCAGCCTGGAAGCCTTCATTAGTGCTGGAATTACGGCGAGCCCGCAACATTTCCCCATAGGGGATACTCTGCACTAGGGGGATGGGATGATGGCTAGCTGCGTGCAATACGGTATTCCCAGCTGTTTCTTTACGAAACAGGCGGGTCGTGATGTTACTCTCTTTGATTTCGACAGCTATGTCCAAGAATTCACAATAGTTTGAGCTGATTTTGTGGGTAAATTTAAGATTTAAGTTATTCACCCGCAACTCTTGGATAAATTCTTTGGCCAGGGATTCCGGTCCATCCCAGAACAAAAACAAATTGTCGATATATCTGATCCATATAGGTATGTGGTCAGTATATCGCTCAAATTTCTCGGTCCAGACAATTTGTTCCTCCCACCAGCCTAGGAACAAGTTCGCTATGCTGGGGACAAAACATGTGTCCATCGCGGTGCCAGACAGCTGTCGGTAGACAGATTTCTCAAAGAGAAAGATATTCTGCTGCATGCAAAAAAGCATCATTTCTTCCAACATTTTGTTATGTTGCCAATAACTGATGTGTCTGCTTTTAAGGAAATGCATGCATGCTGCCACCCCCACTGTTTGCTCGATACATGTATAGAGAGAACGGACATCTAACGCTATCATGTGATAACCATCTTCCCACTGGACATCGTGTATTCTGCGCAAGAAGTCTGTGCTGTCTCTACAGTATGATCTTAAATTCAAGACATATTTAGAGAGAAAAACATCAAGGAAAATAGAGGTATTCTCTAATAGTCCCCCATTCGAGGAGACTATTGGGCGCCCTGGTGGATTAGTGGCATCTTTGTGTATTTTCGGCAGAAAATACACACATGGCATCCGGGGGTTATCTGTTCTCAAAAATTTATATTCATCACTGTCCAGCAATCCTTCGCTGTGCCAGTTTTCCAAATAACCATGATATTCCTTTATTGTTCGTTTATAGGTTTCCCAAATAATCAATTCATAGCATGCTTCTTCTGATAGCTGTCTCATTGCCTCAGCTCTGTAACTGGTTATGTCCATGATGACAACATTGCCCCCCTTGTCGGAGGGTTTGATAACAATGCTTGAGTCTTTCTCCAAACCATTGATTGCTCTTCTTTGGCTTTTGGATAAGTTGTCACGTTTGGTTCTGGCTGTATTCTTGCGCATCTTCATCAATTCAGCTATCACTGCTGAGCTGTATGCCTCGATGTTATCATAAGGGACATTCGGGTTGAACCTCAATTTCATCTTCAATCCACTGTGGCTGGCTTGGCTAGTGGTGACACCACATGATTCCAGCACGAGGTGGATCTCTTCCCCTTGGCTTCGTGGATTGTCAGTTTCTAGGTCATACATATCCCTTAGCAGATCCATGTCTTGCACTTCTAAATCTATATGACCTGAGATATGGTCTGGTCCACTTATTTGTTTCTTAGTTCCAATTTTCATTTTGAACAGTTTCATCAGTTTCAGCTTCCGGATAAATAGAAACAGATCAATACGAGTGCTAGTGTAATTCAGGTCACTTATAGGACAGAAGGACAAACCCAACTGTAACACGGATATTTCTTCCGCCGTTAATATTCTTGATGATAGATTGATAACCGATTTGTTTTGCGTTGGGTATTTCATTTCATGTGTGATGTATTTCTTTCTTCCTCCTCTCCTGACAGTTATTCTGCGTCTTTTTTTTTCCCTTGTCCTCTGCCTCTTTTTTGACCCTTGCCTCTTCCCCTGCCTCTCGTTGGGGGTGTGTCTGATTGATTCTGTTCCTTCTTCTGTTTCAAAATCTGAACTTCGTGAAGAAATGTCAGCGGGCGCGCCCCTAAAGGGATGCCAGTATTGCGGTCCTCCGAATCTGTACTCAGATCTGAACTTGATCCAGTCGACAGTGCTTCTCCCTGTCGGTTGCTGTAGGAGGCCCTGAAATTTCTTTGAGCCCAATCGAAGCGTTTGGCGTATGTCAGGATTCGCCCTTCAGCGTTGTCCCTTTTGTCTCTTAGGAACTTCCGCTGTTTTTTTATTTTAATTGCGTCCTCGTATTCCTTAAGTTTATTTAGCAATGATTTCAAGAATTCCACTACTGATTTGTCTGTTTTGATTTTGTCCAATTCCGCTCTTAGGGCTGGCAGTTCCTTTCGGGTGGAATCAAGGTCAATCTGAGCATATTTTATCAGCATTTCTAACATGCCCTTGCATTTTTTGGCCATAAATTCTGCCCATTCTGTAAGCAAATCTTAATTGGGATTCTCATAAGTTGGCACAATGGATATCCTAAGACCTCGAGGCACACGTCCAACCTCCACGTAATTTGTCAGCGAGGCAACTTCCCACCACTTGTTTATTTCGCGTTTGCTTAATTTCTCCAGTAGAAATAGCTTTTGTTTAATTGAAGGCTCAATTCCAGTTGCCGCTGTGCTTCCAGACGGTCCACTGTTACTTATATCCTGATCCTCATTAAATAGTGATATAGCGACTGCTTTTCTCTCACTTTCCCATTCTGACATGCTTTAACGGTCTTCTGATGCACACGGTTCCAATGGAGACCGCGACGATTACGCCTGTTCCCAATCGTTGTTTTCATGTGGGTTGGGCACAAGCAGGGACACCCGTATGGGCGGAGGAAATATAAGCGGCAAGTGATCCCAGTCCTCCGACACAGACCCCCAGCCTCCACATATACCCCAACCCTCTCAGGCACCCGCTTACCCTAATTTTGCTCCTCGCACTCAATCTGTTGTGGGAACGGCGGGAACCAATGCACATTCGAAGATTCACCAAAGTCACTGCACTTCGCAGTTCCCTGCCTCCGGCGTCGGTGCCAGCCAGCGGCGGCAGCAGCCGCTTAAAATACGTAGGAGTCCTCGTGTTTTGCCTCAAATAGCAAAGAAACAGGATGCGGCACACCAGAAGACAGCACAATAGGTTATTGTGCACCAAGTCAAGGACAACGCGTTTCGGCGTTTAGCCTTTGTCAAGTGATTTCCTGTACATCGATTTCCTCTAGAAATAGACCCAGCAGTTCATAAACATAGAAAAAATCATCATTTCAATGCCAAGCCATATATATTGATAACAATTAAAATATTCACCTACCACACAGGAACCTTATATTTGATGGGTACCTTATTGACAGGGCAACATTCCCACATCATATCCCACTTAATTATCACTGTTGCTAGGGGACATTCACTCACCACAGTCCCGTTCGTCTTTTTGCACCTCACATAGGCCTTTTTCTTGTCACCATTAGGATAGTCGCAGGACCTGTTTAAAGTGACATCTAGATTAAGAGCTGTATGATACCACATTGATTGGCATATTAAGATTTAGTAGGTCACATTAGTTTAGGTTCACGACAGACCCATTCATGTAATGATAGCTGTACTGTTGTGACAAGCACACAAGAAGTGAAACTGCAAATATGGAGGGGCGAGCACAGTCAACTTACGATATCAGGCACAGACCGCTTAGTTGGTGCGGTTACGAGCAGGGAAGTAAGACAAGCGCTTCTAAGAAGGGATGAGCACATTCTTGTGATTAATCATCAAAATGAAAAAACGGCAATCAGAAATCAACTGAACAGAAAATCAGATATAGGGGCACTTGCCAGGAATGTTCATCAGATTAGATCTCATGATAATGGGGATCAAAAACAAATGCCATAATTGTCGGCACATGTTTTAAATGCTAAATTGTATTTTTAGAAGCCGTGATGACTTGCTCGAATATGGTTAGCAGGAGTATGTACCGTCAGATCACCAACGGGATGTGCAGTAATTGTAACTATGCTCGCCTTGATATTGAAGGACTTGTGATCGCTGGGACCCATTATTGAAAGTAAAACTTTATTAAATCAAACAGCGATCCACAAACCGAAATTCCATCTATGTGAAACAACTCTGATTGGTTTTAATGCGAATGAAATAGCATCATAATGCATTATGAAATGATGAAATTTCAGCTATTAATGTATGATGGAATATTTTAATTGTTATCAATATGTTCGGCTTGGCATCGAAATGATGATTTTTTTCTATGTTTATGAACTGATGGGTCTATTTCTAGAGGAAATCGATGTACAGGAAATCACTTTACAAAGGCTAAACGCCGAAACGCGTCGCCCTTGACTTGGTGCACAATAAACTATTGTGCTGTCTTCTGGTGTGCCGCATCCTGTTTCTTTGCTATTTGAGGCAAAACACGAGGACTCCTACGTATTTTAAGCGGCTGCTGCCGCCGCTGGCTGGCACCGACACCGGAGGCAGGGAACCGCGAAGTGCAGCGACTTTGGTGAATTTTCATATATATAATCTACATTCTGTCCCCAACTCCCACCGGGAAACAAAATTGACATCTTTCAAGAACTGATGGTGGAAGACATCAATAAATTACTTTCTCACAGGTCAAAATCAAAGAAGTTCGAAAAAAGAAAATGGAATTTGACACCAGGGGAATATAAAGCCCTGAAGGAATTAAGAGATGACCCACAAATCATCATAAAAGCCTCTGACAAAGGCGGGAACATCGTAGTCCAGGACATCAAGGACTACATAGATGAGGCCACTAGACAAATCTCAAACAAGGAACATTATGAGCACCTGGATAAAAGTCCAATGGAGATTTGGACAGAGGAATACCATCTTAAATTGCAACAATGGAATGAGTTGGGGCCGATCCACTTTGAGGGGTATATGTATTTGAAGGTAAACCATCCCATTGTGGCAACCATATACTTCCTCCCAAAAGTACATAAGTCATCCAATAAACCACCAGGTAGACCAATTGTGAGTTCGATTGGGTCACTGTTAGAAAAAACATCCTGCTTCATTGATACATTTCTGATGGATTATGTGACGTCATTGCCATCTTATTTAAAGGATAGTACAGACTGCCTTAGAAAGATCTAAAATGTCCAATGGAGTGATGAACTCATCATGGCTACAATAGATGTGTGTTCCCTATATACTTCAATCTTACACTCTGATGGAATTAATGCTGTACGAGAGTTTCTGAAAACTAGATCAGTCAGCTCCTTGTAACATTCAAACATGCTCATGGAAATGTTACCCTATTGTCTTACCCATAACATCTTTCTCTTCTATGGTGAGCTCTTCCTACAGAAGCAGGGGACAGCGATGGGTACATCCTTTGCTCCCACGTACGCAAATCTATTCATGGGTGCGTGGGAGAGGGATGTACTATCTGGTAACCATAAATCTAAGATCAAAATGTGGACCAGATTCATCGACGACCTGTTCATAATTTGGGAGGGTGAACAGAGTGAACTGGAGAACTTCATTGAATAGGAATTAAATGAATTTAACTTTCACGTCCACTATCAGCAGGAACAACGTAATTTTCTTGGATGTGGAAATATTCATTAAGAACAACAAAATCTGTAGCAAAATACATCGAAAACCTACTGACTGCAACAGTATACTCCACGCCAACAGTGGGCACCGGCAACATCTAAAGTGGAGTATACCGTATGGCCAAATGTTGCGGGTAAAAAGGAATTGCTCAGAATTAGATGATGTAGAACAACAACCAGAGGAGATTGTTGTATTCCTCTTAGGGTATCCATAAACGGGCTTTCCAGTATCATGTCCTTATATAGGCACAATTCGCCCTGCCCTTATATAGGCATAAAATCCCAGCCCTTATTTAGGCATTAAACCATGCACTCCAAATACAGGCATGGTCTCTGACATCCGTCCACCCTAACGTCACAACGAGTTCTTGAAGAACAGACCCTTAGGCTGCGGGAGTTTCCCTAGTCCAGGACTATTGATTTCTTCAAGGACTCATATAATATGCATGAACCATTATTCCTTAGGGGTTCATTCATGACGTCTTTCGCTGTCCGACTCACGCCAATACTAACATTCTTAGGTGCTTCTCAGGTACAAATATACCTTCCCTAGCCCCTGTAAATCAGAGGAGACCTCGACTTCAGAGGAGCCCGTTTCCCGGCCTGACGCACTGAGAAGACGCTGTCATCCCTGCACGCAGAGAGCCCAGCTTCCAGTGATCTGACTTCCCTTGCGGGGTGTTGGAGTTCGAGTCTGGCACAGAGATTCCTACCTCTCTCATTCTTCAGGTATGGAGTTGACTAGAACCTAGAGGGACTCTTGGCATACTAGGCATACTAGGCATACTAGACTTAACATACTCTTAGTATACCGTAGTAAGGAATACTTCACCTACTTCTTCCCTCTTCCTACACCTAGGTCAGGTACGGTACATTGGGGTAGAACTAGTTTAGCAACGCATCGTATGAGTACTTGCATTTTTAGTCTGTGTTATTTATGTAAATGCATATGTACTAAAAGATAATGCTATCGCAGTATTATTTATTTCTACTGCTCACCCTGTACATTATTTATCTCGCATACTGTCTTGTGATCGTAACAGCACATTTTACTTACACCAGAAACAAGACTGTTCAATAAATCCTTTATTGAAACGCCCGTCTATTTCTTTCTGTGTAACTTGGAGAAAACTAAGCATGCACGACTGAGCTGAGTGAAATAGTTATCTATTGTTTCCACGACTCTGGGACACGTTCTGATTCTAAAGGGAAACACAGTGGTCATGTTTTGCGGCTGCCAGAAACTACTCCTTCTTGTTGTCAAGGAGATTCTAGTGGCCTCTGAGCTAGCTGGCACAAGTAATTAAGTTTAATATACTCGATAGGGACATACTGACCTTAGTCCTATGTCAAACCTATAGGATATATTATTCCAATGCGCAGAGCCTATTAGGGAAATAGGAGCTACACTACATGGCGCCCAACGGTTTGGTAAGGCAGTAATTCAACGTTAGATACTGAGTAACTCAGCTGTGCTTTTTCTCTCAAGACCCCTACCCATATACTCCAAAAGACGTCTGGAGTGGGCAGGGTTAGGTATCCACCACGGCTACATAGGGCAGTACCCTATATATTAGCTGTTTGGTTTGCTCAACGTTGAAGGATACAGTGTTCCAGAATATTGTGCACCTTATCTTTGTTTCCTTGAAACTTGTTCTACATTTTTCAAACAACAAAATGCCTGGCTCCGACAATGAAACCGGAGACAGTGTAGCTGTGGCTGATCCAGCCCTACCAGCAGTTTTTAACTTTACCGGTTTAAATGAAACCGAGGAGGGTGTTATACACATCCATCAAAACTTAAGAAGAGCCATCACTCTAAAAGTTATGAAACATGGCCTACCACCAAGAGGCGGTAGAGCAGTTTTCGTGATAGAGGCACATGAATCCTTTCAGACAGAGGTATTCAATTCATGGGTAATATTTCCTGAATCCAATTCAGTAACACACATGTTTCACTTCTACAAAGAAGATGAACCACCAGAGGAATACAGTCCTTTCGAGGATATTGAAATTCCATTAACATACCAGGAGCATCAGCTCTGGTTTAAATGCGCCCTAAAACATCACAAAAACATTACCAGGCTCGGTCCACTAGGTAGACCAGGAGCAACATGGCCGATTTTAGCCGGCTACACACCTCATCCAGACATTGAAGAGATGTCAGATGAGGATTTACGTACTCAACTCACAGAGTTAATAAAAATGTACAGACAATTGGTCCAATATGTCATGCAGACTTTTACAGTCCGACCAACATTGACATATCCAAATCCAACTCCCCAACAGGGGAATACTAAAAATTACACCACAGACTCTATACACAGTCATGGGTAAAATGCCCACAAAACGTGAGCAAATTCCATTTTGGATAGCTCAAAAAATTACTCAAATCGAAGCAGTATTTCCAAATACTAGCCCACATGAGAAACACAGAATCCTAACAATCAGTTTACCGATGGGGATCACACCACAACTGGAAGACTGCAGCACTTGGGGCTCAGTCTTTGCTGCCATCTATACTAAAACACATGGCATTCCGTCAATTGCGGTAATACCTGATGTCCTAAAACAAATTCAAAACGAATACGGGGCAGAGCCTGCTCTAAATTTAGGTATGAAATTACTGAAAAATTTCGACCAGGTCTCAACAATAATATTATCTAATATTAAAGGGGAGGCAGCAGCAGTGGCGATCCGCCAAAAATTGAGGAATTCGATGTTACAGAACATCAAACTGAGCTACCAAGAATTATAGAACAATCTTATGCAGAATTAGGCAGAGATAGTTTGGGTGGAAGACCACTGAAACCAAAACTATCTGAAAGTCCTGAGAAGGACTCAATAAAACAAACTCCTACATCTTCTAAAAAGAAGTGTGAGTCTACTAAACAAAAATCAAACGAGAAACGTTCTCAATCCCGAGGTAGGTCTCCTCAAAGGAGCCCTCTGAAAGGAGGTATAACCTCAGGAATAGGGATAATTTGAGAAAACCTGATAGGTATCAAGACACTGATACACGTTCCTCTCGTCCCTTTCAGATCTCATCACAGACTTCGGAAAGAAGAGGACGATCAGAACATAAAGAAGAACGCGTGAAATCGAAAGACGACAAACACGCTTCAAAAACCAAAACAAAACCTCAATTCTCTAAAAGAAGGTAGCAGGTCTGAAGATCAGACATGCCGAGAATACTGAGAACACAACTAAAGAACGGAGAATGGGCTCAGACCATGCTGGACAGTGCAGCAGAAGTCACAATAGTTCGCCAGAACCTGAAGGAACTTCTGGAGATAGTGGACTTGAATGAGTACATCACAGTAGAGACTGTAGACACCAGGGTTAGTACTCCACAAAAGCTATATGAAATAACACTCCGGGTGGAGGGAGACAAACCTAGACAGGTGAAAGCACTTTTTTGGAAAAGACTATCAAGAGGCTATGACATACTTCTAGCAGAAAAGGACTGGCCACCACAATTTGTCAGGGAGTACCCACATGGCGAGGACATTATTATGCCTGCCTTCTCCAACCATATTCCAATTCACCTAAAATATACATATGCCAGGAAATGGGCAGTGGCCCAGGCCCCAGCATTATATAAAAATCATGTAGGATGGGATGAGGATTCACCTCACCATAAAATACATCTGAAACATGAACCAACTGCACAACGGCAGTACCCAATAAAGCAAGAAGCTAAAAAACAGGTCAGGGAGATCTTAGATCAACTTGAATATCAAGGGGTGATTGAAACATGCACCTCCTCAATGAACAATCCTTTGTTTCCTGTCTCCAAACCAGACAATACATATCGTCTAGTTTTGGATTACAGACATTTAAACACTTGTTCTAAAACTTTTGCAGTGCAAAATGCACATAGCACAGCATTAATGAATAACATTGTGCGTAAAAAATATAAAACAACATTAGACATCTCAAATGGTTTCTTTTGTCAAAACATAGCACCTGAAAGCAGGTACTTGACAGCATTCTCCATAATGGGGACCCAGCGTCACTTTTGTCGACTCCCACAAGGGTTCAAGAACAGCCCAGGTTTATTCTCAGCGAGGGTAATGGAGTTACTACAAATTTATGACAATGAGGCATTGTCTTATGTCGATGACATCTATCTGACAGACGATGACCTGGAAAAACACTTGAACAGGGTGAGCACCATTATACTGGGTTTCGCCTCTGAGGGCTACAAGTTCAAATTTAAAAAGTCCAGAATTGCCCATCTCAATGTCCTATTTCTAGGATATGAGCTTTCAAGTGAAGGCAAGAGGTTGGCAGCTAACTTTTTAGAAAAGTGTGCGCTGCTCCAACCTCCAAAAACGCTAAAAACTTACAATCCATCCTGGGTTTCCTAAATTTTGGAAGAACATACATTCTAAATTATGCAGAAAGGGTTAAACCTCTCTACGCATTAATCAAACCTGATTTTTCAGACAAAAACTGGACACAGGAACACAGAAATTTTGCGTTCACTCCAGGCTAACATGTTAGCAACAAATCACTTACAAACACGCGTAAGTCAACGCAATTTGGTGATCCGAATAATTTCGGGTCAATGTGGATTCACCTACTTAACATTCAATGAGGGTGAGAAAATACCAATCGCATATAAATCCCATTTGTACACACAAGCGGAAATGCGCTTCAGTGCAACTGAAAAAATTCTAACAGCAGTTCAAACCGCTGTAGCAAAAGAAAGAGCCTTAGCCCAAGGGAAACGCATTATTGTCGTAACCCCAGTACCAGCTTTAGAAGCGGTCACAAAAGCAAGCATTCCAAATGCTAAAGCATTACATCCAAGATGGATACAATGGGTTAATTCTCTTGCTGCAACAGATGTTGAATATGTTTTTGATCCAGATTTAAAAACACAAGCATTCCTGCAATATGAAGAAGAATGTCCTCTGCCTACTGAAATTCTGCCTCTCGATCAGTACGAATTCATAATTTACACTGACGGATCGGCACAACCAGCAACAGGGAGTAAGCAAGCTTACAGTGCAGCGTGTGCAATCGTTAAAGGTCGCATGCGAAATCGCATCTTCAGACCTATGGTCACAAAAACCCAGTCTCTAGGAGATTGTACAGCTCAGCGAGCTGAACTACAAGCATTCAAACAGGCACTTGAAAGTACAGATCGAGAATTCCCCACACTAATAGTGTGCGATTCCTTTTACTGTGTTCAGTCGTATAATGAATACATACAAAACTGGCTTGAAAATGGTTTCAAAGATGCGAAAGGTGGCAAAATAAAGCATAAAACGCTTTGGGAACAAGTAGTTCAGTTGAAAAACGAACTACCAAAGGCTCACGTGATCCACACACTGAGTCATCAACGTGATGGCGTTCACGTTGCAGGGAATTCATTGGCTGACGAAGCCGCAATGGGGGCTGTGCAGAATGCTTCCGTAGCTGCGATCACTCGTTCAAAAACAAAAATAGACGGTGAGATAATGTTGGCTGTCAATGCATCAAGCAAAGGCAGCAGTGCAGCGTTACCAAAAAAGTTTCCACTCAACTACTCTTATGTAATTGATGCGAACAACGTTCCTTTTGCTCAAATCCCTGGAGTGGGGGATAGGGTAATTCCAAACATGGAACGTAGAGCAGCCTTGATTTATGAAACACATTTGGGGGAGGGTCTGTCACATCAAGGGATCTCTAAAACAATTTTGACGTTAAAAGAGATGTACTGGTGGCCTGGAATGAATACAGAAATTCACATATTCATCAACAACTGCTTAGACTGTAAATTACAGCGAGAGAGCCACCAAACACCATGCTGCGAATGCGCCAGCCCAGTATAGACACCACTGTTAGACAGCATTCGACTATCTGCGCGCCTGCGTCCTACTGGACAAAGGCATTCCCGCAAATACTGAATCTAGGTTCCTATGGTTATGGCCTCAGCGCTCGGCTGACGCTCGAACTGTTATAAAAGATTTGCGAGTCTTTATCGGCACATATGCAAAAGGCACGCTACATTCTGACCAGGGTCCTGCGTTTAGCTCTAGGGCTTACAAAGAAGCCATGGCCAGTCTGGGCGTTGCATTGCGGTACTCCTCTCCATTCCATCCTGAGGGAAATTCGGTTGTGGAAAGGAAAAACCGGGACATAAAGCAGTCTATAACAGCTAGGGTATTAGGTTCGGGTGATGGGTGGGTCAAACACCTTAGTGGGGTTCAATGTGCATTGAACAATCTGCCAAGAAGTTCTCTAGGCGGGGTCACTCCATATGAGATCCTATTTGGGACAAGAATGTGGGTACCAGACATTGAACATGTAGGCACAGTGGTGGAAAATAAACCATTTGATATCAAAGATCGTTTGGCTGTTTTACAGGACTTAAACACATTAAGAACGAAACAAAGCAACGTATTCCTACAGTCAACCACCACTGGGGATCAACCGGCTGTCCCAGCAAGGCCTGTCTGGATTCCAAAAGTTGGGGATCTAGTTAGAGAAAAAATTGCGGACAAGAAGGAATTTGGACCTTCTTACAGACAACCAGTACCTGTCCTTGCAGTTCAAGGAACAAGAACAGTACTTCTGCCGCCCCTTGCTGGAAGAAAGGAGAAAAGATTTGTGTCCATTGACCTGATCAAACCACAGTATGTGGCCAATACTAAATAGTAGGCCTCGTGGACTCCGACCTAGTAGCAGACGCACTCCTCTCGCTACTATCCAAGAGGTTCAGACTGAAAGACTGATAACTATCGAGAATTCAGCTGTAACAGATGGAGGACTAAGCAACAATGCAATGGAACTCATCCCTCTTGAACACCAAGTAACAGTTCGTCCAAATACACCTGTCTACACCAACGTAACAAGTGATGAACTGGTTCCAGTGATTTCTACAAATCCTGATGCAATTCCAACAATTGACAGAACTGCTTCTGGCTATTTCATTAACTTTGATACGTTCTCAGAAGATCCAAGTGAACCTGAAACGACGCCAGCATCATTGAAATTCAAGCAGCAAGTACAAGACTTTCTTCAATTTATGAAAAAGACTTATTTGGTTTCTCCATGGATTGAACTCTGGATTACATCTGGACTTTTTGTTTTCCTGCTCTGGCTAGCTTTGGTTACAACTGTAAGCGTGCTAATAAGTGGCAGATACATCCATGTGAACACTGAAGGAAAAGACGTAAACGTACTTTTGAAACCTCATAAATCTTCCCATCGTGAAGCAAGAGACTTGTCATCAGTGAACATCACAGCTGTTCCTATACAGAATGGTATAGTGTGGGACAAAACAGATTATGATATCTTCGGCCCGAATGAACAATTGAACATTCCACATTTGTTTAAAATTTCAATAAGTGATCTAATAACGTCCAGTACCTATTCAGATGATTGGGACTTTGAGACTATTAACGACATAATGTTTGACCTAGAAAAATCTGCTGCATTTTCTAAAAATGAATATTTAGAGGGTTCATCAGACTACGAACAACTGTATTGTTATAACCACTATGGTCATCATTATTTGCATAAATCTGCATATCCAAGAAACGTGTTTATGTTTAACCAATGGGAACATTGTCCTACACCACCATACGGTAGTTCAAAAACATTTGCTAACAAGTTTCCATATTTTTCAGGATACAATACATCTGATCCAGAAATGTTTTACTATAAAAATGTAAACAAGACAGGACTGAAAATTATGTTAACTAATACAAAACAGATTTACTCTGCATTATGTAATGCCCAACTGTCTAGACAGGGTTTCGACTTTTGGAAAGACACAATAGACACAAAAACTGTCTGGGGTACTAAAGATTGGCAAGTGCGGGGGATAGAAGCTTTATTTAGAGCCTGCATCATCCCTGAACAAATAATGTTTTTGAATGAAACTGTCCAACAAACATCTTGTCTTGGACTAGCCAAGATTAAGGAGATGAACAAACCTTCTGTACCAACACCTGCCAGTGAAAATAATACAAAGGCAGTGGTGACAGTTGACAATATACTACAACTCAACAGATCTAATCCTGATTGGAAAAAATGGTTGATCTGGCCCACAGACACGAATAACTGTCAGGAAAGATTCCTGAATAAAACTCAGGGCTTTACTATTAATAGGCCAGACCCAAGATACGTCCAAAGACAACATCCGGGGGTAGTAACAACATACAGTATAGGGAAATTATGCCTCGATTGGCTGCATAAGTCTACACTACAGGATGTGAAACAACACTTAACCTTACTTAAAAAGGACGCAGACCTTAGGGAATTCTTGCTTGCACCAAGAAAACCGCGTCAAAAACGTTTCATATATGCCGGAATTTATGCTGCTTATAATGAAGCTTGGAAGGTATCACAGATAGAGGCCGCAGAACGAATACGTGAACTTGATCGTATTAATTTAGAGAAACACTCTGTGGTCGACAATGGGTTAACAACTTTGTCCTCCAGAATATATTCATTGGATGGCATTGTATCCTCTGCTATCGACATACTAGAACAAGATTTGGCGATGTTACAACAAGGCCAGTCTCAATTACGTTCTATTATGTTATTAAGCTGGACGCTGCAATCTTTGCGAGCGGGCAATGTGCCTTGGCGTTTTATCAACACAACGGCTCTGTTTGCAGAATACAATCTCACTGATAAACAGATCGAATTGGCACAAAGAGGAGCAAAGTATACAGTGCTGAGCATTGAAGAACTGGAGAAGTTACCATTAACTGTGGCAGAAAAACCAGCTACACAATGGCTTATTCATGGCAAAATAACATTACCTGTGAGTACTTTTCAGTTTCAGTATTGCCTCAGACAAATGCAAGCAGGCAAATATGAAAGGTTGGGTAAGGAATACATTAAGACATCGTGGGATTTACCGTATACATATAGATGTTGGAGTGGGGATCGTGAAGTGTTTTTGAGTGGTTCAAACTGTAAACTTGCACTGAGTGGTTCACTTATATGTCAAGACATTTCCTTGCACGGGGCTTGTAATGGTTCAGTGGAAAATTTGTCTTGCCATCAGCAGGGTACTCCAGCTGCTGTGATTAATCCAACGTTTGGACAACTTTCTAATGGGAGTTACCTCATGTTGAATGATCAGAGCTGCTGCGGAATGCTGCCAGGCATCCCATATCTAGTAACGGTCAACTCCAGGGTCACTTGCTGTATGCAAGTATTGTTTGCCCCAATAGACACAGTCAGGGAGTCGCCTCTATGGCCTTCGCTGAACGTCTCTTTTATAAGATTTGATACTTTGAGCAGAATGAAAGCCATGCTTTTACAGCAAACAGTGCCTTTGACCTCGGCCAAAGAAACCTATGATCTACAAGTAGCAAGGACTTCGGCTGAGATACAGACTTTAATACGTACAAACTGCCCTATACATTTCGTAGAAATGATAGGACGTATCTTCAACATGTCTGATACAAGTGGAATTATACATGTATTTAAGAGCATCTGTACCGGTCTGTTAGCACCTTTCCAGGCAGTACTCGGAATAATCCCGAACTTTGCACATTCGGTGTTTGGTGGCATACCATTAATTCTAGCACTTGTTGCCGGGATTCTCTTCCTGCTATTGCGCTATGGCCAGCCTATTCGCAGACATCACTCCGAGCGAAATGGAGAAAGCTCTCCTTGAACGAAAGTGCCGTGAGCAAATAGTAAAGCTTTTGGGCATGACTCGTCTATGGGACCTTAATACAACTTGGTTCCTGTCATTCAGACCAATCTGGCAAGATTGCATCTTACCTGTTCTACGATGCCTGCTATGCGGTGAAGAATGCGTGTTGGACACCTGTCTAACATTTCCATCAGCAACGCCAACGCATGTCGACACTCTGCTGGACCCGATAACGGATCATGCTCTGTGTTGTCCCCAGAGGCTTCCTATCCTGATGTCAGCATTCATTGAGATCTCACAGACGCTTCCGGCTGCTGCTGAGGTATGAGAAAGATCTACAGGCACACAGGTAACAACGGACGCGAACTTTGCTGCGGCAACCTATGCTGGAAGCAATGCTTCCCATCTCTGTGCAATTAATCTACTACACAAGGTGTTCCAACTGACACCAGCAACAGTGGATGATGTTTTGTCTATTGAAATAGATGATCTCATGTTTACACCAGACCCGTGAACTGACTCTGATTCAGCATACAGTGTTCCAGAGATGCAGTGACAATTTGGCCTTCATTTTTAAATAACTTGGAACTCTACCAAAATTGAACTTTTTCCCATTTTTTTTTTTAACGAAAATGGCACATCGATCTGCTTAAAGTAGAACTAGCCTTATAATACAGACTTCAAGGTACTTCCACGGACACTTAGTCATCTTGTGTGTCTAAAACAGTTCATTAATTTTCATGACATGAAATGACTTTGATTTTTGAGAAACTTATCGATCATTTTTTGTCACATGTAAATATTACTGCTTATTTCATTTCAATTTCATTTATTTTTGAACTTTATGCCTGTAATGAAAAGCAATGCTTCAAATGTACAGTAGCTTTTGCATTCTAATAGGTTTTTTAAATGCCTTTTTTAAATGGTTTTATGAAAATTTTTAGAAATATGCGGTACTCCATTTTAATGTTTAGCATTTTAAATATTTAGCATTTTAGTATTATCGTACACACGAAAGAGGAGTGGGTGTTGTATTCCTCTTAGGGTATCCATAAACGGGCTTTCCAGTATCATGTCCTTATATAGGCACAATTCGCCCTGCCCTTATATAGGCAAAAAATCCCAGCCCTTATTTAGGCATTAAACCATGCACTCCAAATACAGGCATGGTCTCTGACATCCGTCCACCCTAACGTCACAACGAGTTCTTGAAGAACAGACCCTTAGGCTGCGGGAGTTTCCCTAGTCCAGGACTATTGATTTCTTCAAGGACTCATATATTATGCATGAACCATTATTCCTTAGGGGTTCATTCATGACGTCTTTCGCTGTCCGACTCACGTCAATACTAACATTCTTAGGTGCTTCTCAGGTATAAATATACCTTCCCTAGCCCCTGTAAATCAGAGGAGACCTCGACTTCAGAGGAGCCCGTTTCCCGGCCTGACGCACTGAGAAGACGCTGTCATCCCTGCACGCAGAGGGCTCAGCTTCCAGCTTCCAGTGAGCTGACTTCCCTTGCGGGGTGTTGGAGTTCGAGTCTGGCACAGAGATTCCTACCTCTCTCATTCTTCAGGTATGGAGTTGACTAGAACCTAGAGGGACTCTTGGCATACTAGGCATACTAGACTTAACATACTCTTAGTATACCGTAGTAAGGAATACTTCACCTACTTCTTCCCTCTTCCTACACCTAGGTCAGGTTAGGTACATTGGGGTAGAACTAGCTTAGCAACGCATCGTATGAGTACTCGCATTTTTAGTCTGTGTTATTTATGTAAATGCATATGTACTAAAAGATAATGCTATCGCAGTATTATTTATTTCTACTGCTCACCCTGTACATTATTTATCTCGCATACTGTCTTGTGATCGTAACAGCACATTTTACTTACACCAGAAACAAGACTGTTCAATAAATCCTTTATTGAAACGCCCGTCTATTTCTTTCTGTGTAACTTGGAGAAAACTAAGCATGCACGACTGAGCTGAGTGAAACAGTTATCTATTGTTTCCACGACTCTGGGACACGTTCTGATTCTAAAGGGAAACACAGTGGTCATGTTTTGCGGCTGCCAGAAACTACTCCCTTCTTGTTGTCAAGGAGTTTCTAGTGGCCTCTGAGCTAGCTGGCACAAGTAATTAAGTTTAATATACTCGATAGGGACATACTGACCTTAGTCCTATGTCAAACCTATAGGATATATTATTCCAATGCGCAGAGTTAGGGAAATAGGAGCTACACTACAAGATGAGTGCCCGTTTTTTGGAAAGAGGATACCCATTTGAAGTAATCAAAACGGCCAGAGCAAAGGTCAATTTGAAAACACGAGAATGTTTGCTAAACTCACTACAAGAAGATTTGACAGAACAGAACAAAGACATGGAAACAACACGACTGATCATGGACTTCAACAATGAAAATAAGGAACTAAAGAAGATTGTGAAAAAGATTTGGAACATACTGATGCTGGATGAAACACTAAAGAAAAAGCTAACATTATTTCCTAGCATAACATATAGGAAAACAGCATCTTTAGGGGACATACTAACGCATAGTCACTTTGAGATCAAAACTCCACAAAAAACAACTTGGCTGACTACTCCGGGATTTTGGAGATGTCCCAAATGTAGGGCATGCGAATATGGTCAGAACACTACAATGTTCACACTACAAGATGGGAGGATTGAACAAATCATGGATCACATAACATGTGAGTCGAAATATGTAGTTTACATATTGGAATGCCCGTGTAAAAAACAATATGTTGGGAGTACAATCAATAAGTTAAAATTAAGAATACTTCAACACCTGAGAGCCATCAAAAATAAAGATTTTACATATCCCATTGCGAAACATTATTTTGAACACCACTCTAGCAATGATCGCGACCTGAGATATTTTGGCATAAAAATTGTACACCCAGGAAGCAGAGGTGGAAATAGAACAATGGAACTAAGAAAAATGGAGTCCAGATACATCCTAGCGATAGGAACAGAACAACCTTTTGGGCATAATCTGGACGCGGAACTCCATGTACACCTACAATGATGGCTGTGATATTTTAACAGAACTCCCGCAAATTTAATAACGACGAAAAGGGACAAGTCTGGTAATATTTGAATGAGAAACCACAGATAACTGTAAAGAACTCTAAGAAGAGGAAAAGAGAGAAAAAGAGAGAAAAAAAAAAAAATTATGGGGAAAGGGGAATGGAGGACTATATATTGATATATTGAATCATGCACATTGTCACTTTCAAGATTACTCAAGTACTTTACATTTAGATATTTATTTATTTCATATTTATCTACATTATATATGCAATTTTACCAGTGAGATGCTCAACTTTTTAGATTTTTCGAAAACTATATATTTTTGTATTTTTGTATGGTTGTAGCTTTTAGAATTTTACGGTTAAAATTGAACAACGTGATGGCATGAATTCTATTTATGATAAATTTTACCTCCCGAACTAGGAGCATTTAGATCAAAAATCTATATTGTTGCTTCATGAACTCATACAAGAATTGGGACTAACGCCACCCCCACCCTTAACCATCTAAATGGTGGGTTTCTCTTGAACAATTGCTCGACTTGTTTAACAATTGAAAGTGCCAGTCTTTTGCACGTGCACTTTATCTGTAAATAACAGATGGGTACTCCTTTGATGAAATCATGGTTTTAAATATTCCCTAACTTTAACAACGACATATTCGACTGCCCTCCAGGAAAATTTGCGCTACCATATTTAATTCTGAAATTAGCTTTTCTGCATCGGCATTTTAACTTGTAAATAATCTAATTGCACTTCTCTGACGGTATTATAAGACATTGCGAAAAAAGAGATCACAAATGTACTTTACAGTTTATGATAAGTGAAAACATGGGAAATTAAATGTTTTTACTCTTTTTATGATATACAGCATTGATTTGCACTAGCATGTTATTTACAAATAATATACTTGTATGTTATGATTACTTTATGCTCTAGAGAGAAAAAAGTGTGTATACGGTCTATCAATGTACTTTACAATTAAATGAAAGGTAAAAATGGCGGAAAAACGAAGCCATCTAGTAAGAACAGTGGGTTAGCAGTCTAGAAATATGCACAAGGGTAGAAACAAACAAGGGAACGTAATGAGCACCTATCACTTTAAAATGGCGATCTAGTCAGCCGGACTCTATGGTCCAGTTGAAGGCATAGCGCCGAAACGCGTAGACCGTCCTTATCTCTGCACGAATGGTGAAATAAAATATTGAAAAAAGGAATAATTGTCCAGACCTGTTTGTCTTCATGGTGCCGTGGTTGCCTTGCTGCAAAAAGTGAAAGCGTCAGCGATTTGAAGATATATATATATATATATATATATATATATATATATATATATGAACAATCCTTAAAATTCCCCTGTAAGAAATTAATGTATGAAATGCACCTCAGGTTTGAATTACAAAAAGTAAAAAGTAATGGATACTGAAACTCTGCCATTTACTTACTTAGAGAAAAGAAGAGAAAGGAAAATGAGATAAATGCCCCAGTCAGATGTCGTGGTTTTTTTTGGTGGTGGTAAAGGCTTGTGCCTTTATAAGTTGACACTGTACACCTTGGTACCTTGGTACTCTATTACCCTGTGGAAGGCTACCGGCGAAACGCGTCGGTCAACTGTTTATTTGTTGCACCGTACGAAATTAACTGAATAAATAAAGAAGATTGCTGGACGCTTACTACTCTGTGCCGCCTGCTTCTGTCCCTCTTCATAGAAGGCATATATATAACTCATCGATATTGAACCTGAACGGTTCCTTGCTTTCCAACTTCAAAATATAATAAGATGTTTCAAGTTTTCGCGACTTCTTTTCTCTGTCTCCACCCTGCTTCTTCTTAGGTACCTGTGCTATACAACTGCAGTTCAGATCTATGGGGTTACTTTGGTGATGTTGTTTGAAGTGTCCTGCTATGGGATAGCTCCAATCTTTGCCTACTACGGCTCGTATGTGTTGTAGTATGTGCTTGTGTACAGGCAAGGTGGTACAGTCTATACATGGTATTCAAAACAATAATGGACAGGGGTGCGACCCCGAGTAATTACCAGTGGCTGAGATTAATGCAAGCATTCCATCCACCACTTTTTCGTATACTTTACTGTGTCACACTAAGTGGGCCACCTTCCAAGCACCTCCGTTCCTTATTGTGGCATCAAATACTGCAGCTAGGCAGTGCATGCTATCTCCCAAAGTGCAGAATTGTGATGCACAATGCATACCTCTTTGTGCTGATATTACGTCAACCACTTGTTTGCCACCTTTACAGAGAATATGTCCTCATTTGCTTCTTAATTTTCATAGTGCACCATGCACTCGGCAAGGGAAAAAAGCTCGCTAACGACGGGTGATTTAGTACTCCCTGCAGACTTTGTATACAATTAATTCTCCCCACCTCTCAGCAGCAAATCTGTGGTTTGCAAAACATGCCATATGTTTGTCAGTTTGCCAATGAATCAAGATGTTTTGCAGCCTTCTGAGTCTAAATAATTAATGGTGAGGAAGAAAGCATAGTCTAGGTTCACGAGGCGGGAACAGAACCCCCTGCAATTTTAGTGATGTTGAGCAGCATTCATTTCCTACACTTCGCATGATACATTGGACATTTTCAGTGTCTCTCTCCCTCCCACAGGATCTGCATTGCACCCTCACACAGAGTTCAGTGATATTGCATTCAAGTTAATTTGTGAATATGCTGATAAAAATGTCTGCCGCTTGCCTTTTCTTTTGTTCTGTAGCCCTTCACATATTTGACTCAAGTTCAAGTTACTAGGCGCACCTCAAACTCCTGAATTTAAAGAGAAATAATATTGTCTTCTGGTGGTGATTTGTTGTTAAGCTTTGACTCTTATTAATATGCAGTGGGCCTTAGTCTGTTAAACAAATGATATGCGTCAATGTAAATTAAGGTTTTATTACTGATCAGCTTGCCTTATTTTCTGTAAAGCAGTGTTTTAGTTAAATAATGAATGCTTCGGTTTATTTGCAATCCAAGACACCATTTATATTTTAAAGTAAACCTTTCTTTAACCATCACGCTTTCTATGTGGTGTCTTGCTATTAAGGCACGATTTTGCAATAAGTTTATAAAATTCTCACAGACTTAAATGATGTCCAGAGGTGTGCAGGCATCTATAAATAAACTGGATTTACCTCACTGGCTCCTTTCTCCTGCCAAATTAATGTAGCTCAGCTTTGATCAATTCAGCGTTGCTTGAATCAATTGTAGCCTGTCAAGGGGGGGTCAGATTTACAACACAAGATGGCTGGCTTGGTATCGCAGCACATGGTTCCTGCAGAAGGCATCGTGGGACCGAATCCCTTCCAGCACAGCATTTTCACAGATGGCCTCAGTAATAACGCTTCTAGCAGAACATTTAACTCCAGATTACAAGCTCAGCTAAAAACTGACTTTTTTTTGTCTCAGTTATTAGCTTTATACTGAATTTAAACCTCATTGAAAATCGGAAATAGTTACAAATTGTATCGACGTCCAGTGGGTTCATATAAACTTTCAGTGAACTGTGAGAGGCAAATCACGAGCAATAGATGTTTTCAACAATTCAATAAATACTGCAAAATACCATCTACAAGTGCGGGTAACAGTTAGAGACCCTTGCTCTATTGGGTTTGTGTCTGGTTCATAGATGTATGGGTCCTACAGACCTGTCAATTTACCCGCAATTCGCGGAGCTGCCCGCATTTGGGATTTTTCAAACTCAAATTAAAATGCACACTCGCAATAGCATTAAATCTCGAAATTTGACGCAGTTGGCTGTTGATCCTCTATCATTCATTATTAAGGCTCATGGCTTAGCCATAAAAACCTCGAAGTCCAGCAACTCTGTGCAACCTTCAAAGTAAACAAGAATGTCAACATTACAGGCAGCAAAGCAGCTTGTGTGCATGTCTGGGGTCTGAGTCCCTGATTATCTGAAATGCTGGCAGAGCTGGTTTTGAGCGATTCACACAGAACCTGGACATGTGATTGATATGAACAATTCTGCCCTAGACATTCAGGCCCAGATTTACGAAGCCCTTGCGATGCCATTGCATCATGCAAGGTGGCGCAAGGCAGTGCAAGGGCTTCAGTGAGATTTATTAAGCCATGCAAAGCCACCGTACATATCTGTGCATGGCTTAGTAAATTTGAAGTAATGCAAAGCAGCACAAGTCACTGCCTTGCATTACTTTGCCCTGAGAAGGAGTTCTATGGGTGGAGCGTGGGTGTAACTATGCTACACCAATCGCTTTTGGCGCATTGCTACATTTACTAAGACTAGTAAACCTGGGATTGTGTCAAAATGCTACTCCTTTCCAGGTGAGGCGTAACAAGGAGAAATATGCTTATTTCTCCTTGTTCTTTGCTCTTTCTATGTGTGCTGCGTTCTGCAAAACATGTGGAAAGAGGAAAAAGCCTCAGATGATTTTTTTAGTGCAGGAAGGTGTTCCTTCTTGTACAAAACAATCCTGGCTGTAACCCAGGCACCCATGGATCATGGTGCAATGGTGCCTGCATTGGTGCTATGTGCCATATTAGTAGATATAGCAAACCAAAGGGGATGATGGACGGAGTGTTGAACAATGCAAGCACTCACCCCCAGTCAACTGATCTGGGTTTAATCCATCATCATTCTTTAGCTCACTCCGCCACCCCAGTTCAGACATGGCCATATGCAAATCAGTCTGACCCTGTGCCTCATGGGAACAGTCCAGCCCGAACTGCCATGCCATGTCTTCCCTGGACCGGAAACAAGCATCCTGGGACCGGTTTCTGGCTAATCAGCCGTCATCAGACAGGCTAGCTTGAATCCAGTGACAAAGTGAGCAAGGGACCCACGTCTGGGCATACCCTGCCAACTTAGGGCGAACAAAGCAAAACCAAAGGGGATGATGGACGGAGTGTTGAACAATGCAAGCACTCACCCCCAGTCAACTGATCTGGGTTTAATCCATCATCATTCTTTAGCTCACTCCGCCACCCCAGTTCAGACATGGCCATATGCAAATCAGTCTGACCCCTTTGGTATCGCTTTGTTCGCCCTAAGTTGGCAGGGTATGCCCAGACGTGGGTCCCTTGCTCACTTTTCCACTGGATTCAAGATAGCCTGGCTGATGAGGGTTTTGAACCCGAAACCGGTCCCAGGATGCTTGTTTCCGGTGCAGGGAAGACATGGCTTGGCAGTTCGGGCTGGACTGTTCCCATGAGGCACAGGGTCAGACTGATTTGCATATGGCCATGTCTGAACTGGGGTGGTGGAGTGAGGTAAAGAATGATGATGGATTAAACCCAGATCAGTTGACTGGGGGTGAGTGTTTGATTTGTTCTAACGCTCCGTCCATCATCCCCTTTGGTATATATTAGTAGATATGGCACATTTCTGCCTTGTCATGTGTCTCAGTTAGGCCCAGTGGTAAACACTGCCATCTTACATGTGCACGTTTTTCCAAAGTTGTCTTCTTCACACATTGACTTTTTGACACACATTTGCGCGCGTTACAGTGCAGGATTAGTTTCCAAGAAACTACATTTGCTTACAAATTCTACTTCGTTAGAACACTATCACAACACCTCGAACATCCTGTACAAGGTCTAAACATACATTGTGCAAATGTGATTGTTTGTTGTTCATCCATGCGGCGACGCAGCTATCTATAGAACATAAACAATTGTGGACTGACTAAGGACTCGGCTCGGAGCAAGGATGCTTTTTGTTATAAAATAAATAAGCATTTCTGGGTTTGGGCAGAGGAGCACTTGCTGTCATTGTGAGTTCACTACACACTGAAACCTCAGACCAGCTGCTTGCTGATTCCTCTGCAAGGAGGGATGTCCAACCTGTGATCAAGACGGGGACCTACATACTTTCCCCTCAGGTAACGGAGGTTGGATCATCAGATAGGGGGTTCTTGGCAGAACACCCACACACACCCTAGACAGTTAAGTTAGGGAACGCATAGTAGGAGTACGCTATATATTGTTTTATATTCTTGCATATGTACATTGTTTTAGCAATATGGTGGAACTATTCATTCTGTTCACTGTCCTTATACTGCTAATTACTCTTATCTGCTTCTGTCTATTGATCATTGCAGTACATATATTCTATGCAAGAATCACAAAGGTTCAATAAATATTGAAAATGTCCCTCTCTGTATTCTTTGTATATTTCTCCGAGAGAGAACTCAAGTGACTGAGCGAAAGGGTTCTAGATCTGTTACCACGATTCCTGGGGGGGATCAGGGTTGACATGTTCTGTGTTTGCCAAAACCATTTGCTGCTTATCCAGGTTTAGGGGTGCTCATGGTGGCACTTTGAGATAGCTGGCCTATAGCACAACATATCATAAGGAGAGGTGTGGTGCAGCGGCCAGGGCAGCTGACTTCGGAGCACAGGGTTCACGGTTCGATCCCCGGCTCCGGCGGCAGCTCAGCACCATGTGACTCTGGGCAATAGCCCACTTAATTTCCACTACGGCCCCCAGCGCCTTGAGACCCGTAAGGGTGAGTAGCTGTGCTATATAAAAACGGACTTACTTACTAAGGGGTTGCACTGAATCAGTCTGGTACCATCTCAACATTTATGTTGTCCAACAAACACATAGTTCATACTGGAAAGTGGAAACTACACAACATTCTCTCTGTCATGCAACACAGCGCAGCTCAGAGTGTGGATTTGTCACCAAAGATGGACACAAACCCTCACCAAAGGATATTGTTGGAGCCGCTGGGTCCGTAGATCAGTAGCCCACATGAAGCTGGACTGCTACTAGCTCAAAGAGGACTTCAAGGGACTCCAACCTCTGTGGCCAAAGTCTCCCCACCTTCTCCGTAGACTGATCAATAACCCCAGGAAGACCTTCGTTGACTGCACAGTCCCCAGAGCATCTTTCAACATCCTCAGTATCCTGAATTCCCAGCATCAGGACCACTCTATTGAAGTCAATGGCAGTCTTCATATAAAGTGTAAAACTGGACTGGAGACTGCTTTGGTGACCAGATAACTGCCAAATACCTTTTATTGCCCCCCTGCCTGTTGGAATTGGTCACCCAACTCGGGCCAGAGTAACCAAACACAACGTTTTTGAACTTTTCAAAAGTTTGTAAACTTTACGGTTAACAATACTGGTTTGCACTTTGAACTAAAAAGCTGAAATTTACTTTTTACTTAAAAATCTAAAACTTTGGAACCCTCCGGTAGATGTTGCTCATCTTGGTGTTTTAAAAGTCATAAAAGACTTCCTATTTCATTGTTTGGGGCTTCTAAATGCTTGAGACTAGGGGCCAAATGTACGACCAATTTCCCGTTTGCGAACGCAAAATATGTCTGGCTCATGTACAAACCCTATTTTGCCAGTCGGTAACCTATTACTGACTAGCAAAATAGGGTTTGCAACTTGCTATTAGGAAGGGGCATGCCAAGGGCGTCCCTTCCTAATAGCGAGTCCCAATGGTATGTACCACTGTTTTGCGACTGCAATTGCGGTCACAAAACACTCGCAGTTTACCAGATGTCCTACTTCAAGTAGGTGGTAAGCCACTCGCAAACGGGAAGGAGTCCCCAGGGGACCCTTTCCCCTTTGTGACTGGCATTCAAAATATTTTTTAAGAGCAGGCAGTGGTCCCATGGACCACTGCCTACTCTTAAAAAATGAAACAGTAAAGTTTCATTTTTCTTTTTTTAAATGCATCCCATTTTCCTTTAAGGAAAACGGACTGCATTTAAAAATAAAAAAACTGCTTTATTTAAAAAGCAGTCACAGACATGGTGGTCTGCTGATCCAGCAGGCCACCATCCCTGGGAGTGCTAGCCATTCCTAATGGGGTCGCAAATAGCATTTGCCTCATGAATATTAATTAGGCAGGCAATTTGCGACCCCATTAGAAATCGCAAACAGTCTCTGAGACACTGTTGTACATTCCTATTTGCGAGTCGCAAATTGCGAGTCGCAAAATGACGCAATTTGCGACTCGCAAATTGGAAGGGTCGTACATCTGGCCCTAGGTCCTTTGTTTAAGCCTTGATGCTCGAAGTCGCAGCTACCCAGGGTTGAGTTTGAGGTGTTGCAAATAAGCCTGACTGTATCCAAGATGGTTTCTTGAGTGTATTACATGGTAAGGTCGCACAACCATCACATATAATGCACCACAATCCTCACACTTTCTGACCCCTGAGGCTGGGCATTGTGGGGGAGGGGATGTTTCTAGCTTGTTAGACCATTGTTCAAGATGCTGAGTCTTTCTGCATTCCAATTCCTTATATACACCACTCTATAATGACAATTAATGTCCCATACACATTTAACCTCCCCTCTCTGAATCTATGGAGTTTAAACTCTCCTAACAAGCATCAGCAGGTCTGGAGATACATGAATCAATCTGAGCCCGATGTTATTTTTATTCAAGAAGCACACTTACTCAAGAAAGATCACTATCATATGTACCACTGACAACATCTTCACCAATTCTAGGCATCCTCTCCCACCACAACAACAGAAGTCGCTATCCTATGCAAACCTTATATAGGGCAGTCACCTCTCTCAGTAGTCAGATACCCAACAGGCCAATTCCTAAAGCAACTGTCTTAAGGGGTAAACCCACCCTCATGATTCTTAGCATGTATGCTCCTAACACTTCTCAAGATGCTTTCACATGCTTCACACTGAGATAGCAGCTGCAGGTCACCAAAGCGGTCATCATTGTAGGAGGGGACTTTAAACTGGCTTGGGACCAGACGAGGATAGAAATGTTAATACTTACCAGGGTATGTGGGCGATATCTGCCCTCCTCAAAAAAGAGACCACTGAATTAGATCTGATAGACACTTGGTGCCACCTTCACCCAGATCATAGAGACTACTTTGCTTTCTCACATGTTCACTCATCATACTCACTGATCGACTACGTCTTCATAATACACCCCCTCCTGGGCACGCTAGAGTTTGCTTCACTCTCCAACATATCTATATCTGATTATGCTCATCTGGACCTCACTGAGGAACCCCTGCTGACGCTTACACACAAACATTGAGAGACCTAGTGAACAGAGATGCAATGCGATATACATATATTTTACTCTCAATACATCTCAGATTACTACTCACACACTTTGGGATGCTTTCAAATCCACATTAGAGGTATCATTATCACTATTGAGATAGACAGGGCTAGAGAAGCACTTCTTTTAGGTCAATCCCTCACCTGTGAGAATCAGGCGCTCGAGACCCTGGACAAACAAAACCCTTCTAAATGCTCTCAGAGAAAACTGTCCGTTACAAGTGGACAACTAAAAATGCACAGAACCAACTGTGTGGACCGTGCCTTGTTCACAATAGGCAACAATTCTATGATAAGTGGGATAAAGGGGGCACCCTTCAGGCCCACAGGCTAAGAGTGCAAAGAACCACATCAAACGTTCCACAGGTCGAAGCAGAGGAAGGTGGTTGGGCAGTTGGGAAGAGGAATAAACGTGGGGTCTTTAGTAAATTCTACCAAAATCTTTACAGACAAAGTCATAGAAATCCCAAGAACTGACAGAAGTCAATGCAATTGGCCACCTTTTCCACACAACTATAGAGAACTGCTTGAAGCTCCCATAGATGCTGCTGAGCTGTGACAAATGATTAAAGCAATGCCCACAGGTAAATCTCCTGGCTTCTCGCTGGATCTTTATTAAACTTTTTCCGGTCCCCTACAGGATCACTTGCTACCTCTGGGGAGCCTTTTGAACATTGCCGCATCGCTTTGCCTGCCGTCTTGCCGTCTTTACTCTGCCCTGCTGGATTCCTGACTCCTGATTGCCGGTTGACGGTAACGGAAGCTGTGGGACTACACATCCCTGTACCCCTTGCGGCGCGCATACCGCGGATCTTGAGGAGAGCGCCAGGAGGTGCTTAAATTACGGCCAGGGCTCCCGCAGCGCGGGACGCGCGCGGGCATGACCGGGCCGCGCTTGTCAGAGCCCGTAGGAGGCTGGGCTGGGCCACCCTTCTGATATTTGGTCGTTCGCATTGTTACAAGTTGCAGCATGCAGGTACTATAGTGCATTTGTGACTTAAAAAATTAGTCTCTGTGTTTACTTGTGTGGTTCCGTGCAAGAACTAGCGTTCTAAAGTTTTATCATGAGCAAACGGAAAGGAGTTGTGGGAACTCTGGACGCATTTTTAGTTAGGGCAGAGTCACTACTGACCCACGAAATTGAAATAACCGTACGGCGTATTTCCATGGATCCAGTCACTTTGCAGAGGTTCTTCATTGGGTATCCTTGACCAAAATTTGGGGGATGTCGTACAAACATGTTCGCCTGTAACGCCTATAACGCCCCCAAATGTGCCACATGCCTCTCCTGTGTTAGTTTCGGACCCACCACCATGCGAGGATCCACTAGGACCTTGCATAGTTACTAGAGCACGGGTTTCAAAACCTCTTGAAGTAAGAAAGGCGATGGAACCGCCAGAAAAATGAAAGAGGGGTGCTGGTGCTCAAAAAGTCAAGAATATAAAGGGTCCCCATCCTGCTAACCATAATAATAATGCAAATGTCCTTGGTTTATCTGAAACGAACTCTGTTGGCACACAGACTGATGTGGTTCCTCTATTTCCCACATCAACAACTGACAATATTGTGGATGCTAATACCACTACCCATACTACCAATGCTATTACTGAGGATCTTGTTTTGGGAAATGTGCTAACTCGTGTACATGAACTGATTGACAAGAAATGGACTCTTTTATGGGAAAAATTGGATTGGATGGACATTGCCAGAAATAATTTAATAAGTACAAATGTCATTCAACAACCTAACGTTGCGGGGGAGTGGGTTCAAAAACAGTAGTAAATGGCAATTTAAACGTTAAAACAAATTTAGATGGTAATGCCAAGGATTACTCTATGAAGATGAATACTAATGCTAGGACAGATAAAATGCAGGAAGTATCCAAAAGCCTAAGCACAAATTCGGTAGGTCTGCATAATGTTCCTTTTGGAAATGTAGATCTAGGAAGTGCATCAAGTACTTTGACTAACAACCACCTGAAGGCCAATACTGATGTCTTGAGCCTACCTCCAGCCACATGTCCATACGTTTTAGTTTTGGCTGGTGTCCCTGTTCTCAAGGAGGGCCAGAAGGAGACGTGGGTTGATTTACGCAATAAAACCTTGGATTGGCTCACAAAATATAGAAGACTCCATCCGTCTGCTATAAAGGAGATTTTGATGGTTCGCAGAGTCGGGTGGATTGGCCCATCTCCTAAAGGTATTAATGGTGATTGCATCGTGGTTAATTTTCGTAGGCCACAGATGGTTCGTTGGCTATTAAATTCTTGTGAGTCAACTTATCCTCAAAGTATTAGTATTTGTGCCCTTCCCTTGGGATACTTTTATAAACCTCCACTGGGGTCTGTTATAAATAAATTTGTTCCAATCTCTCTGTGTAATAGATTTCAGGCCCTTACAGATTTAGATGCTCAAGACTGACAACTACCTGTACCACAATATAATTTGCTTTCCTTGGATGGTCCTCAGGCTTCTCCATTCACTCTCTTAATTGATGGTCAAGATGGTCAATTAGTCTTGGATAAGGCTAAAGTGGACATTGATTTAAGCACTTTTAACAAAAATATAGGAGGAGTACAATTTAGTATTGGTAATCAGGATGGGATACGTTTGGTAAATGAAATAGAAATAGATACGTTCCTCGATACAGCGACCCTTGACCCTGATTTCAGGTAGGTCGCTCCCCACGCCGCACAGCACCACCTTTGTGCCCGTGTCCCTCTGCTCTCTGCCACCGCCGTAGGTTCGAGGCCCCTGTGCCTTGGTTGCATTTTGTTTCACTGTATTGCTTCCGTGATATATTGCTGTTGTTGTCTCCCTTTTAGCCTCTGTGCCCCTGGTTTGTATTTTGTATCCTGTTTTTGCTGTCCGTGATATTTGTTGCTATTGTTTCCCCTTTTCTTCTATGCCCCTGATTTTTGCCCGTTTTTCCCCGCCGCTGCGTCCCCTGCGGTCCCGCCCCCCTGCTCGCCCATTTGTCATCCCGCTCCCGCCTCCCAGCTGCTCCTCCGTCCCACCTCCCCTTATAATGGCGGCCGCTGCACGGTGAGGAGAGCGACCCTTGACCCTGATTTCAGGTAGGTCGCTCCCCCACGCTGCACAGCACCACCTTTGTGCCCGTGTCCCTCTGCTCTCTGCCACCGCCGTAGGTTCGAGGCTCCTGTGCCTCGGTTGCATTTTGTTTCACTGTATTGCTTCCGTGATATATTGCTGTTGTTGTCTCCCTTTTAGCCTCTGTGCCCCTGGTTTGTATTTTGTATCCTGTTTTTGCTGTCCGTGATATTTGTTGCTATTGTTTCCCCTTTTCTTCTGTGCCCCTGATTTTCGCCCTTTTTTTCCTGCCGCTGCGTCCCCTGCAGCCCCGCCCACCTGCTCGCCCATTTGTCATCCCGCTCCCGCCTCCCAGCTGCTCCTCCCTCCCACCTCCCCTTATAATGGTGGCGGCTGCGCGGCCGTAAGCAGCGGGCGCGCCAAAGGCAAGCCTGTCTGCGCCCGTCCGCGCCTGGACCGCGCCCAGCGCCAGACCCCCTGGCCCCCGTGAACGCCACAACACTTGACGCCGCTATGACACCAACACCCTCCACGCACTCAACACCGGACGACCGCACACCTGCTTCCTGGCCGCCCCGAAGCACACCAAAGGACCCTACTCCTGCCGGAGCTGCAGCTTCACCAGCCTCCGAGCCGCCAAACCGCCCAACGTGACAGGACGCAACCACCTCAGATGCATACTACTGAAAACCCGCTCCGCACGCAAACACGCCATCGAACTCTGGGACCTGCTCGACACATCCTCCCCGGAGGTCGCCTTCCTGACAGACCTGGATGAACGCCTCCTCGGCACCCGACATCGCCATAGCCATCCCGGACGGCTACAAGATCACCCGCAGGGACCGCACCAACGGAGTAGGAGGTGGAATCGCCATCATCCACAAGAACACCGTCAGGGTCTCGACCAGCACCGACGACACCCTCAGCACCGCCGAACACCTGCACGTCCAGATCCACACCGATCCCAACACCACCCTCAGAGGAACTCTTGTCTACAGACCCCCCGGACCCCGGCCTCAGTTCAGCGACTCCATCGCCGACTTCGTCAGCACGCCGCCCTTGCCTCCACAGACTACATCCTCCTCGGAGACCTGAACTTCCACCTCGAGAACAACAACGACACCAACTCCACCACCCTGATTGACAACCTCGGACTCAGACAGCTCGTCACAACGCCCACCCACGCCGCCGGCCACACGCTTGATCCCATCTTATCCGCAAGCCCCCACGTCACCTTCAGCCACACCACCGAACTCCACTGGACCGACCATCGCTGCATCCACTTCACCTTCCAGAAACCCACCACACACCACCGCACCCAACAGATCCCCCGCCGCAGCTGGAGCAAAATCACCGAAGACCAACTAAACACCACCCTCGCCCTAAGCCCACCCGCCGACCCCACCGATGCCGACACCGCCGCCCGCAACCTCAGACGCTGGATCGACAACTGCGCCAACACCCTCGCTCCGATCAAGAAACCCTCCAACAGACACACAAACAAGAAAGCCAGCTGGTTCACCGCAGTCCTCCAGGCCTCCAAGCAAACCTGCCGTACACTAGAGAAGAAATGGCACCGCGAACAGACACCAGACAGCTACGCAGCCCACAAGAACGCAATGCGCAGACACCATCACCTCATCAGATCCGCCAAAAGGGCCTCCTTCAAGGACCGACTCGACAACAACGCGCACAACAGCAAAGAGCTCTTCAACATCGTGATGGAACTCTCCAACCCCAGCTCCAACACCAACGACATCCCACCATCACAAGACCTGTGCGACTCCCTCGCCACCTTCTTCCATCGCAAGATCGCAGACATCCACAACAGCTTCAACAACCTGACCACCACAACAACAACCGACACCTCAGACCCCGCGGCCACCACCCACATCGTTCCCCTACTCACCTGGACCAACATCAACGACGACGACACCATCAAAATCATGAACACCATCCACTCCGGCTCTCCGTCAGACCCATGCCCACACCACATCTTCAACAAAGCTAGCGCCACCATCGCACCCCATCTCCGCAAGGCCATCAACATCTCCTTCAAGACTGCGACCTTCCCAGAGAGCTGGAAGCACGCCGAGATCAACGCCTTACTGAGGAAACCCAAGGTGGATCCAAGGGACCTCAAGAACTTCCGGCCCATCTCCCTGCTCCCGTTCCCGGCGAAGGTCATCGAGAAGACCGTCAACAAACAGCTGACCCGCTACCTCGAGGAGAACAACATCCTGGACCCGTCCCAGTCCGGGTTCCGCAGCAACCACAGTACCGAAACTGCCCTCATCGCCGCCACCGATGACATCAGGACCCTGCTGGACAACGGCGAAACCGCGGCCCTCATCCTCCTGGACCTATCAGCCGCCTTCGACACTGTCTGCCACCGCACCCGCCTCCACAACGCAGGAATCCGAGACAAGGCTCTGGAATGGACCACCTCCTTCCTCTCTGGCAGAACCCAGAGCGTCCGCCTCCCCCCTTTCCATTCCGAAGCCTCCGAGATCATATGCGGCGTACCCCAAGGATCATCCCTCAGCCCGACACTGTTCAACGTCTACATGGCACCGCTCACCCACGTCGCCCGACTGCACGACCTCAACCTCATCTCCTACGCCGACAACACCCAGCTGATCCTCTCCCTCACCAAGGACCCCCTCACCACCAAAACCAACCTCCAGGAAGGAATGAAAGCCGTCGCCGAGTGGATGAAGAACAGCCGTCTGAAGCTGAACTCGGACAAGACAGAGGTCCTCATCCTCGGCTCCACCCCCTCAGCCTGGGACGACTCCTGGTGGCCGTCCGCACTGGGAGCAGCACCAACACCCACCGACCACGCACGCAACCTGGGGTTTATCCTCGACTCAACACTCTCCATGACCAAGCAAGTCAACGCCGTCTCGTCCTCTTGCTTCAACACCCTCCGCATGCTCCGCAAGATCTACAGGTGGATCCCCACCGAAACAAGAAGAACGGTCACCCAGGCCCTCGTCAGCAGCAGGCTGGACTACGGAAACACCCTCTACGCAGGAGCCTCGGCCAAACTCCTGAAACGTCTACAACGCATACAGAATGCCTCTGCTCGCCTGATCCTCGACATCCCGCACCACAGCCACATCACACCACACCTGAGAGACCTGCACTGGCTTCCCGTCAACAATAGGATCACCTTCAAGCTCCTCACCCACGCACACAAGGCACTCCACAACACCGGACCGGCATACCTCAACAGACGACTCACCTTCTACACCCCGAACTGACAGCTCCGCTCCGCCGACCTCGCCCTCGCCACCGTCCCCCGCATTCGAAGAGCGACCACCGGTGGCAGATCGTTCTCCCACCTCACCGCCAAGACCTGGAACACCCTCCCAATCCTCCTACGGCAGACCCAGGACCTACTAACCTTCAGGAGGCTTCTCAAGACCTGGCTATTCGAGCAGTAGCAGCACCCCTCACCCCACCCCAGCGCCTTGAGACCCTCACGGGTGAGTAGTGCGCTTTACAAATGTTCTGATTGATTGATACATTAAATATACCACCTGTGCTTCTACCTGGTGATAATGCGGCTATAGTTGAGGTGAGTCAGACACCGCAATATAATGGAAAAGATCTTTTGAATTATAATCCCAACTGCGATAATGATTGCCAACATACTATAGAGCAAAGAAATGAGATGGATATAGCTAAATCTCAGGACATTTTAGGGCAAAGGAACACAATGGAAGTAGCATTTAATCAGCAATATAGGGAGAAAAATCAACCCGCAATACGACTGACTTCATGGAACATAGCAGGGTTAAAAAGAAATTTAAGGGATGGGGAGTGGCAGGAGTACATCGGGGAAAGTGACATAGTTCTTTTGCAGGAAACTTGGGCTCTGGAAACCCCCTATAAGGTAGGATTTAAAACATATAGTGTTAATGCTACCCCTTCGGTTAGAGGGAGGCCCTCGGGAGGTCTTGTTATTTGGGTAAAAATTAACCTTTTCATTGACATAATTCAGTTGGATTTTCTATCCCAGGATATAGTTGGAGTTAAGTTCCATTTACAGGACAAAACTGAACTATTTATAGTAAATATTTATAGCAGACCAAGTGTAGCTAGCAAAGAATCGTTGGTGATAGAACATTCAGATCAATTCTTATGTTCAATTGATTCAGGGGCAATGGTGATTTTAATTGCAAATTTGAGCCGGTTGTAGGACTTGAAAATATCTTCGAGGAAGAAGATATGGCAAATAATATTCCCCCATTGGAAAGTAGTCCAGTAGTACCCTGCACAGTCGCTGTTGCGCAATTAATAAGATTAGTCTCAGGACATGGACTCCAAGCCTGCAATGGCCGATTGCCCTCTTATAGTCCGAATGCTGCCACATTTAGTAGGAGTAACTGCAAGAGTAGTATTGATTATATATTGTTATCTATTGGACTTTGGCCAATTTTGCTTGATATGGTAGTAGAGGATAGAACTGATAGTGACCATTTTCCCCTATGCCTGACACTATCAGCTCATTTCTTTGATCCAATATCCTTGAATAATGAAGACACTAATTCTAGTGTCATTGAACCATTATTAAGCAATAATCGTAGGGCCCTAAAATGGCCTTCAATAGGGGGAAATGATGAGGCCATGAAGCAGATTTATGATACCTTTGTAGATACTATTCTTCCGTATATAGATTTGCCAGTATCAGAGTTCCCAATCATGAACATACATCACACATTGGTAGATGCACTGACTCTTATTTTGAGTAGGATTCCTAAAGAACGTAAAAAGGCGAAAACCGAAATAAATAATCTAGAGACTCCCTGGTATAATAAAGAGAGCCGTGAGGCAAAAAAATAACTCATTTTGGCTACAAAAACTAGAAATGTAGAGACCCTAAGGGAGAAAAGAAATAAGTATAAGAGATTACTATTACAAACTAAGAAAAATTGGGATGATAACTTATGGACTGAATTGATTAGTGCAGCCAAAGCCAAGGATCACTCTGGTTTTTGGCGACTGATCTCAAAGGGTAATAAGGCGGGAAGATGTAGCAAGGACCTTTTCTTGGATGCTAATACTCAACATCTATGAGTGACATAGAATTTAATATACAAGACTATGTATTATTCCCAACTACAGCTCCTTTACATTTTAGCTTAGAAGACACTCTGGTAGCAAAGGATGCAGTTAAACCGGGAAAAGCACCAGGCCCAGATAAGATACCAGGAGATCTATTGAGGCACGATAAAGAGGTTTGGGTCCCTTATATAAATTTTTTGTGTAATTCAGTCGCCGCTGGTGCACCAATACCAAGATCATGGAAAGGGGGTGAAATTACAACAATTTTTAAGAAAGGAAATCGCCAAGACCCTTCACATTATAGACCGATTAGCTTAATAGATGTTTTACAAAAAATATATGCTCGACAAATTTTAATGAAATTAAATGATTGGATTGAGGAGAATAGTTTTTTATCAAAATACCAGGCTGGCTTTAGAGTAAAAACTAGCACAATTGACCAAGTCTTTAAATTCCTTTGCATGAGTTGGAAGTATACTGTCTTTAAGCAGGGACATCTGTATATCGCCTTTGTAGACTTGAAGGCCGCCTTCGACCTCATCCCTAGAAATCTCCTCTGGAAATCCCTACAAAATCAAGGGGTACTGGGGGAAATACTGATGCAATTAATAAGATTGTATGAGGAAAATTTTGCAAAGGTTAGGTGGGGTCCGAAGGGTGAGCTCACGGAGCCAATTCAAGTAAACAGGGGCGTAAGGCAGGGATGTGTGCTGGCGCCCACCCTATTTTCACTGTATGTGAATGACATACCGGAATATCTATTGGGCTGCGAACATGATTCTCCCAAGTTAGGGGGGGCACCAGTACCTGCACTTTTATATGCAGATGATACTATCTTAATATCCCAAACTCCAAAAGGTTTACAATGTTTAATAGACACTTTTGATGCATATTGTGAAACTAAAGGCCTGGAAATAAATTCTAGCAAAACAAAATATATGGCAGTGAATCCCCATAAGTCTTTTAAAAAGAATCTAACAGTAAAAAATCAGAAGCTAGAGTACGTGCATAATTTTAACTATTAGGTATAACCCTGGACACTAAAATGACCTGGAAACCGCAACTGGAGAAAAGTAAAATTATTTCACTCCAAAACTCTCTACCGATAGCAAAGAAACATGAGAGTAGTATGTCTAAAGCGGTATCCCCTTCCCTTGAGGTTTACAAGTATAGGGCACAATCAGCATCTCTTAATGGGGCGGAGTTATGGGGGCCTTCAAGCAATAATACTTTTATGGTAGGAGAAAATACGTTTTTTAGGCAATTATTACGCCTTCCAATGCGTACACCACTATTACCTATTGTGATGGATCTAAATGTGCGCCGTATGAATCACCAGGTAATCCTAAAACCATTATTATTTTGAGTGCGTCTCTGGTCCACAGTAGAGCTCACACATTATAAAGAAGGGCTTGAGGAAATTTTAAGACTCAATCACGCCACTGGTTTGCCGTGGCTCAAGCATGTTAAGTGTTGGTTCCATAAACTAAGGTTGAGTCACTTTTGGGAAGAGCCAGCTCAACTGCCTTTGGCCTCTAAGAAAATATTTTAAAAAACTTTCTGGGCCTATATCCAAGATAGTGTGTCCCTTAACTCAGCTACCGGCACATTAACAACTCGGTTTCTTTTAATGAAGTCAATATGGAGTTGAGAGCCATTTTTGGATGAGGTGCAACCTCAGCTTGCAAAATCGTTATATATGAAATTTCGATATGGTGTTTTGCAAATTAATTCAAACACATCGAAGTGGGCCTGCAAGCAAGGGGACGAAAATGTTGAGCAGTGTGTATTGTGTCAATCTGGTGCAAAAGAAAATGACTCACATTTGTTATTTTTTTGTCCAGCTTATGCAAAATCTAGGACAAAATGGATTAAACCCATTTGTCGGTTATTGGGTATTAGGTCTTGCTTTGAAGCAGAAAGTATATTTAGAACCGATACTTCACAAAAGGTCGTTTTTAGTGTTAGCAGGTATTTATTTGATGTAGGCTTAGTAAGAGCTAAGGAAGGCTTGAAATTTTTGTGTACCATACTTGTAATGTTGATATTGTATTAGTTTTGCACTTGCACTTTATGTACTATATTTGGAGTATAGCTATCGTCAGATTGGGACCGGACAGAGGGTCTTGACATGCAGCCTACAGAGGGGGGGAGCAATTTCCTCCCAGGACTGGCAGTCAATTCTAGAGCAGGCAGCAGTGTGTCTTCAAAGAGCCTGTCCTCAGAGAAGCTGGCGGACAGGAGAGAGGAGAGGAAACTCAGACTAAAGCTTGCCAAGATTGACAGGGAGCAGCCCTGGCCAAATTGGAGAAAGAACAGGCTCTAGAGGAGAAGAGGCTGACCATGGACGAAAGGAAGATGACCCATGAGCTTCGCCTCAGAGAGCTGGATATCAGAGCCCTCCAAGTGGGGGCCATTAAAACACTAATGGTGGTGGAAGCATACCTGCAGTGTCTGCACATGAGTCCAGATTCTATATCCCAAAAGATATGGTGCCCAGTTATAATGTGGGGGATGACATAGATAAATGGTTGACAGCCTATGCAATGGCTTTGAAAGCGCACAGGGTCCCAGAAGAGTTTTGAATGAGGTAGTCTTTGGTGCTACATGCCCACAGTGGGGAGGGACACACTTCTTACACTATAGGTGGGGGCGCAGACCAACTACACTGCCATGAAGGCCATTTTAGTAAGGAAGTTTGGGTTGACACCTGAGAGGTACAGGCAACAGCTCAGGGATAGTCAATAACTCGCTACACAAACATGGGTGGATTTCTTGGACTATGCTGGTAAGGTACTGAAGGGTTGGGTGACGGCCAGCAAATTTAATGATTATGAAGGGTTGTACAACTTGCTTTTGAATAAGCACATTGATACTTGTTTTCCGGCGCTGCGCCAATACCTGGTTGATAGCAAGCTTACTGACACCAGGAAGCTTGCTGAGGAGGAGGACCTCTGGGTCAGCACCAGAGTGTCCAAAAAGGTATCTGGGGGGGACTCCCAAAAGGGTGGTCAGGGTTCCAACCAGAAGAAGGAGGGGGGAGATAAAAAACTGAGTTCTCTAAAGGCCCCCAAAACAACTTACAGGGAAAAGGGTCTGGCTCACATTCCAAATCTTGCCACGAGAAGAAAACTTACCCTGACAAAGGTCAGTAGCCCAAGCCCATCAAGTGCTATGAGTGGTACGAGTAGGGATACTACAAAGGGGATCCCAATTGTCCAAAAAGAGCACAATCTCCCACTGGAGGAAAATTCCAGGGGTGGCTAGTATAGTGCTCGGGATGTTTGTCCCATTTAATGGGGGGGGGGGGGGAGTTTACAGGGGTAACACTAGTGTCTCTGGGTGACAGTGTGAGGGTTCCTAAAATCCTTGCGCCCTCAAATACTACAAAGCATAGGCAATGGGTCACCATCAATGGGCAAGGTGTGGAGGCTCTGAGGGATACAGGAGCCAGTATGATTAAACTAATGAGTCAGCTGGTTTTCCCAGAGCAGGTAATTCCTAAAGCATTCCACAATGTTGGGTTGGCTGACAACAAAGAGGGTCACTATCCTGTGGCCCTGGTTCCATTTGAGTGGGGGGGGGTTCAGGTCTTCTGAAAGCTGTAGTGAGCCCTGCCCTGCCCTGCCTGTGGACTGTTTGTTCGGTAATGACCGGGAGCACACTGCCTGGAAGGAAGTGGAGCTCAAGCCTCATGTGGAGATATTAGGGTTACCTGAGTGGATCTGTGCCACAACAAGATCAATGGCTGCCCGGGAAGGGAGTCAAGAAGGGCTGGAACCTGGAACAATGGCCCTGCCAACTGCTAAGAAGGGGAAAGGCAGAGGGCATGATAAACTAGCCCCTGAATGTACCTCCAGTGATATGGAGGGGGGAGTTGCAGTGGCTGCCCCTGAGTTCACTGAGGAGGACATTGCTTCTCTTGGAGACCTGCCTGAGCTTGCTTGATGGCATGTGGAAGGAGGACCCCCAAGAAGGAGTTCTGCAGGGTACAAAGGGAGTTTCCAACCCTTGTGGGCATGAGGAAACAGACTTAGGCCCAAGAAGCAGGTGATGCCTCTGGTAGTCACCACATTTACTGGGAGGACAACCACCTGTACAGTGAGCCTAAGACTCCTAGGCATGGGAAATCAAGGGACCTGGTGGTCCCCCAATGCTACAGGACCTTCCTACCAGAGATGGCTCACGAGATTTCTACGCCAAGACAAGACCTTCTATTGACCTAGGATCAAGAATTCTTCAGATGCATTCTGTAGGACTTGTGTGACCTGCCAGGCCAGCGAGAAGACAGAGCAGAGTCTTAAAGCCCCCCTTAATCCCTTGCCTGTCATTAGCATCCCCATTGAGTGGGTGGGCATCTACATTTCAGGGCCTATGGAGTCTCAGACTGCATCAGGCAACAGGTTTATACTGGTTCTGGTGTATCATGCCACTAGGTACCCAGAGACGATCCCTCTTTTTTACCCAAGTGGGTTTCCCCAAGGACGTTGTGTGTGACAGGGGCACAAACTTTATGTCTGCTTATATGCAGTCAATATGCAAGACGTGTTGGGTAACAGACAGGCTCTCCACCCCTAAGCACCCACAAACCAATGGGCTTGTTGAGAGGTTCACCAAGACCTTGAAAGGCATAAAAAAGTAGGATATCCTCTTATCATGCCTGATGTTCGCTTACAGAGAGGTGCAACAGAAAGGAGTGGGTTTCAGCCCCTTTGAACTGTTGTATGGGCACCCAGGCAGAGGACCTATGAGTTTGGTGAATGATGGGTGGGAGCAAGCTTCCAGGAAGGTACCTCAGGATGTAATGAGCTACATGCTGGCCTTCTGAAGCCAGATGGCTTAGGTATGGAAGCAAGCTTCCAGTAACCTGAAAGCCAGCCAGGAAGTCATGAAAGAGTGGTATGATAAACATTCTACCACTGTGGAATTTCAACCTGTTGAGAAAGTGTGGGTAATGTGGCAGGTAGAGCCCAGGGCCCTCCAGGACCGCTGGAATGGGCCATATGAGGTGATTGAAAGAAAGGGCGAGGCCACATACCTTGTGGATCTTAAGACCCCTAAGCAACCTCACAGGGTGCTGCATGCAAATCACCTCAAACCACACTTTGAGAGGTCTGAGCTCGGCATGCTGTTGGTAACTGATGAAGAAGAGGAAGAGGAAAATGAACCTCTCCCTGACCTCTTGGACTCCATGAGAAGGATGGGTCTGTGGAAGAAGTAATCCTTTCCCCCACTCTAACTTCTGAACAACAGAGTGTTGCAGGGATTCTGCTCAGGAACAGAACTATGCTTGGTACCATAGAACATCAGTATGTAGGGTATTAAGTCACCATACCACATCAGTATCTATGAGCCCGGGTCCGACTAGCTATAGTGCCTCATTTGCCCTCCTAACCTTTCCAGAGAGATAAGTGATTTGGCACCCTAGAACACAACACTCCCGACTCTCTCAGGGATCATGTAACAGGACACACCCTTTCGCTCTCCCACTCGTACTTGTCCACAATAAGATAAAAAAGAGACACGAAGAAAGTTTATAATGGTTATTTAAAACATCATGCTCTAAGATGCAATAATTGTGCCACAATTATTAAACTGATACATGTCAATAATGTCATCAACATGGTTCATAAACCATATACCATAAAGAGCCCTGTCATGTTGTTTGATAGATCTACCTAAACCGTCCCCCACTACTAAAGTTAAACAGTTATAGATAATACATCTCTGAGTTTGGTGGCGGACCCCATACCTTATCATACATAGGTGGATGTTCTACATCTCCGCTGGCGCAGCGCTCTTGTCTCAGGACCTTCGCTTGGTGAGTCTGTTGTTTTCCAGAACCCCTGCCCTAGTTATATGACAAGATATGTGTATTCAAAACAGAAGCTGCATTCTCCTATTATGTCTAGGTGCTAGTGTCTGACCAGAGCAAATAACAAGGGGCAATGTTGTTTGACCTTGCTTAGGCTGTTCAGATTAAATCCCAGGAAAAGAATAAAACGCGAAAACATGTGTGGGTTCTGTGTGAAAATACAACGTGGCACAAAGCAAGCGTGAAAGTTAGTAACATGTGCAAAATCAAAACGGCCTGATCAGGCTAACATAGGGAAAATGACAATGGGCCATGTGAGAAACACATGACAAGAGAAACTGCCACCAAGCGTTGGGGCGATACTCTTCTCGGTTCTCCCTATTCCCTGCGACTACCCACCTGTGTACGCATAATGTGCACACAGGGGGCAACCTACCTGTTAACACTAAATGTTACAGGTTGTCAGATAAGGTGAGGTCCAGCAATAAGGATGAAGTGTCCAAAATGCTGGAGTTGGGGGTGATAGAACCCTCCAGTAGCCCCTGGTCCAGTCCTGTGGTTCTGGTACCAAAAGCTTCGCCAGAGGGCACCACACCTGAAGTGAGGTTCTGTGTGGACTACAGGTGGCTAAATTCTGTGACTAAGACTGATGCTTACTCCATTCCCAGGGCTGATGAGCTGATTGATCAGTTAGGGGCTGCCTATCTAAGTACCTTTGATCTTACATCAGGGTACTGGCAGATTGCCCTAACAGAGGGAGCAAAGGAGATGTCAGCCTTCTCCACGCCAGAGGACCACTACCAGTTCAGAGTGATGCCCTTTGGATTACAGAATGCCCCTTACACCTCCCAGAGGCTGGTGAACCAGGTCCTTGCTGGAATGAAGGCCTTCTCTCCTGCTTATCTTGATGACATATCTGTCTTCAGTAGTAGCTGGAAGGACCACCCTCTTCACCTCCAGGAAGTGCTTCAGGCTTTGAAACAGGCAGGCCTGGCTATCAAGGCAAGTAAGTGCCAGATAGGGCAGGGGTCTGTGGAGTACTTGGGACACCACGTGGGCAGGGGAAAGGTGCAACCCCTTCAGGCCAAGATAGAAACCATCTGGCCTAGTGTAGGAAGCTGGCTCTGCATAAACTATTCCAAAGTAAGGTATAGTCTGCACAGAGTCCAGGGGATCCCCAGAGGTATAGCAGAGGCTAAATTAGATAATCATTAACAGCTCTATTTGTGGTAGTGTGGTCAAGCAGTTACGCTTATCAGGAGGCTATGTTAAGCATTTTGTTGTATTCCGCTTTAGGGGTCCATATATAGGTTTTCCTGAATCATGTCCTTATATAGGCACAATTCGCATTGCCCTTATATAGGCATAGAATCCCTGTCCTTATTTAGGCATTAGCCGTGCACTCCAAATACAGGCATGGTCACCGACATCCGTCCACCCTAACGTCACAACGAGTTCTTAGAAACCAGACCCTTAAGCTTCGGGAGTTCCCCTAGCACAGGACTATTGATTTCTCCAAGAACTCATCTATTATGTATGAACCGTTATACCTTACGGGTTCATTCCTGACGTCTTCCTCTGTCCGACTTCACATCAATGCTAACATTCCAAGACACCTACCAGGTATAAATATACCTTCCCTTGCCAAAGCAAGTTAGAGGAGACCTCGACTTCCGAGGAGCCCGTATCCCGGCCTGACGCACTGAGAAGACGCTGTCATTCCTGCACGCAGACGAATCCATCTTCCAGTGTTCTGATTCCCTTCGCGGGGTGTTAGAGTTCCAGATCCGGCAAGAGATTCCCACCTCTCTCATTCTCAAGGTATGGAGCTGACTAGAACCTAGAGGGACTCTTGGCACATCATACTTGGCATACTAGACTTAAACATACTCTTAGTATACCAGACTAGAGAATACTCCGCCTACTTCTATCTTTCCCTACACCTAGACTAGGTTAGGTACATTGGGGTAGAACTAGCTTAGAGACGCATCTAATGAGTACTCGCATTTTTAGCTCATGTTATTTATGTACATGAATATATGCTAAAAGATAATGCTAGCGCAGTATTATTTATTTCTACTGCTCACACTGTACATTATTTATCTTGCATACTGTCTTGTGATCATAACAGCACATATCTCTTACACGAGAAACAAGACTGTTCAATAAAACCCTTTTATTGAAACGCCCGTCTTTCCTTTCTGTGTAACTCTGTAGAAACTAAGCATGCACGATTGAATGAGTGAAACTATTATCTATTGTTTCCACGATTCTGAGACGTGTTCCGCTTCTAAAGGGAAACAAAAGTTGTCATGTTTTTCGGTTGCCAGAAACTACTCCCTTCTTGTTCTCAAGGTGTTTCTAGTGGCCTCTGAGCTAGCTGGCACAAGTAATTAAGTTTAATATACTCGATAGGGACATACCGACTTTAGTCCTATGTCAAACCTATAGTGTGTATTATTCCAATGCGCAGAGCCTATTAGGGAAATAGGAACTACACTACATGGCGCCCAACGGTTTGGTAAGGCAGTAATTTAACGCTAGATACTGAGTAACTCATTCGTACTTTTCTCAGAGACCCCTACTCACATACTCCTTAAGACGTCTGGAGTGGGTAGGGTTAAATATCCGCCAAAACTAAATAGGGAAGCACCCTATATATCAGTTGTTTGGTTTGTTAAACGTTGAAGGATACAGTGTTCCAAAATATTGTGCACCTTATCTTTTTTGTTTCCTTGAAACTTGTTCTACATTTTTCAAAAAACAAAATGTCCACCAACGGGGACAATAACACCGGGAACGGTGGAGCTGCGGCTGACCCAGCCATAGCAACAGTTTTTAACTTTACAGGTTTAAATGAAACCGAGGAGGGTGTCATAGACATCAATCCAAACTTAAGAAGAGCCATCACTCAAAAACGTATAAAACATGGCCTACCACCAAGAGGCGGTAGAGCAGTTTTCGTGATAGAGGCACATGAATCCTTTCAGACAGAGGTATTCTATTCATGGGTAATATTTCCTGAATCAAATTCAGTAACAAGACTGTTTCACTTCTACAAAGAAGATGAACCACCAGAGGAATATATTCCTTTCGAGGATATTGAAATTCCACTAACATACCAGGAGCATCAGCTCTGGTTTAAAGGCGCCCTAAAACATCACAAAAACATTACTAGGCTCGGTCCACAAGATAGACCAGGAGCAACATGGCCGATTCTAGCCGGCTACACACCTCATCCTGACATCGAAATAATGTCAGACGAGGAACTACTTATTCAACTTACAGAGTTAATAAAAATTTACAGACAATTGGTCCAATATGTCATGCGGACTTTCACAGTCCAACCACCATTAACAATTCCAAATCAAACTCCTTAACAGGGGAATACACTAAAAATTACACCACAGACTCTATAGGCAGTCATGGGAAAAATGCCCACAAAACGTGAGCAAATTCCATTCTGGATAGCTCAAAAAATTACTCAAATAGAAGCAGTATTTCCAAATACTAGCCCTTATGAGAAACACAGAATCCTAACAATCTGTTTACCAATGGGGATCACACCACAACTGGAAGACTGCACCACTTGGGGCTCAGTCTTTGCTGCCATCTATACTAAAACACATGGTATTCCGTCAATTGCAGTAATACCTGATGTCCTGAAACAAATTCAAAACGAATACGGGGCAGAGCCTGCTCTGAATTTAGGTATGAAATTACTGAAAAATTTCGACCAGGCCTCAACAATAATATTATCTAATATTAAAGGGGAGGCAGCAGCAGTGGCGATCCGCAAATGATTAAGGGAATTCGATGTTACGGAACAAACAGAACTACCCAGAATAATAGAACAATCTTATGCAGAATTAGGCAGAGATAGTTTGGGTGGAAGACCATTAAAGCCAAAACTATCTGAAAGTCCTGAGAAGGACTCTATTAAACAAACTCCTACATCTTCTAAAAAGAAGTGGGAAACTAATAAACAAAATTCAAACGAGAAACGTTCTCAATCCCGAGGTAGGTCTCCTCAAAAGGAGCCCTCTGAAAGGAGGTATAACCTCAGGAATAGGGATAATTTGAAAAAGCCTGACAGGTATCAAGATACTGATAAACGTTCCTCTCGTACCTTTCAGATCTCGTCACAGACATCGGAAAAAAGAGGACGGTCAGAGCATAGAGAAGAACGCGTGAAATCGAAAGACGACAAACACGCTCCGAAAAATAAATCTAAACCTCAATTCTCAAAAAAGAAGGTAGCAGGTCTGAAGATCAGACATGCCGAGGATACTGAGAACACATCTCAAGAACGGAGAATGGGCTCAGACAATGCTGGACAGGGCTGCAGAAGTCACAATAGCTCGCCAGAACCTGAAGGAACTTCTGGAGATAGTGGACTTGAATGAGTACATTACAGTTGAGACTGTAGACACCAGGGTTAGTACTCCACAAACGTTATATGAAATAACACTCCGGATGGAGGGAGACATACCTAGACAGGTGAAAGCACTCTTTTGGGAAAAACTTTCATGGGGCTATGACATACTTCTAGCAGAAAAAGACTGGCCACCACAATTTGTCAGGGAGTGCCCACATGGCGAGGACATTATTATGCCTGCCTTCTCTAATCATATTCCAATTCACCTAAAATATACTTATGCCAGGAAATGGGCAGTTGCCCAGGCCCCAGCATTATACAAAAATCATGTAGGGTGGGATGAGGATTCACCTCACCATAAAATACATCTGAAAAATGAACCTACTGCACAAAGGCAGTACCCAATAAAGCAAGAAGCTAAAAAACAGGTCAGGGAGATCTTAGATCAACTTGAATACCAAGGGGTGATTGAAACATGCACCTCTTCAATGAACAATCCTTTGTTTCCTGTCTCGAAACCAGACAATACATATCCTCTAGTTTTGGATTACAGACACTTAAACACTTGTTGAAAAACATTTGCAGTGCAAAATGCACATAGTACAGCATTAATGAATAACATTGTGCGTAAAAAATATAAAACCACATTGGATATCTCAAATGGTTTCTTTTGTCAAAACATAGCACCTGAAAGCAGGTACTTAACAGCTTTCTCAATAATGGGGACCCAGCGTCAATTTTGTCGACTCCCACAAGGGTTCAAGAACAGCCCGGGGTTATTCTCAGCGAGAGTAACGGAGTTACTACAAATTTATGATAATGAGGCATTGTCATATGTCGATGACATCTGTCTGACAGATGATGACCTGGATAGGCACTTGAACAGGGTAAGCACCATTATACTGGGCTTCGCCTCTGAGGGCTACAAATTCAACTTTAAAAAATCCAGATTTGCCCATCTCAATGTCCTCTTTCTAGGATATGAGCTTTCAAGTGAAGGCAAGAGCTTGGCAGCCCACTTTTTAGAAAGGTGTGCGCTGCTCCAACCTCCTAAGACGCTGAAAAACTTACAATCCATACTGGGTTTCCTAAATTTTGGAAGAACTTACATTTTAAATTACGCAGAAAGGGTTAAACCTCTCTACACATTAATCAAACCTGATTTTTCAATCAAAAATTGGACAAATGAACACACAGAAATCTTGCGTTCACTCCAAGCTAACATGTTAGCAACAAATCACTTACAAACACGTGCAAGTCAACGCAATTTAGTGATCCGAATAATTTCGGGTCAATGCGGATTCACCTACTTAACATCTAATGAGGGTGAAAAAGTACCAATTGCATACAAATCACATTTGTATACACAAGCAGAAATGCGCTTCACTTCAACTGAAAAAATTCTGACAGCAGTTCAAACCGCTGTAGCAAAAGAAAGAGCTCTAGCCCAAGGGAAACGCATTATTGTCGTAACCCCAGTTCCGGCCTTAGAGGCGGTAACTTAAGCGAGCATTCGAAATGCAAAAGCATTACATCCGAGATGGATACAATGGGTTAATTCTCTTGCTGCAACAGATGTTGAATATGTTTTTGATCCTGATTTAAAAACACAAGCATTCCTGCAATATGAACATGAATGTCCTCTGCCCACTGAGATTCTGCCTCTCGATCAGTATGAATTCATAATTTACACTGACGGATCCGCACAACCCGCAACAGGGAGTAAGCAAGCTTACAGTGCAGCGTGCGCAATCGTTAAAGGTCGCATGCGAGATGGCAACTTCAGACCTATGGTCACAAAAACCCAATCTCTAGGAGATTGCACAGCTCAGCGAGCTGAACTACAAGCATTCAAACTGGCACTTGAAAGTACAGATCGAGAATTCCCCACACTCATAGTGTGCGATTCTTTCTACTGTGTACAGTCGTATAATGAATATATACAAACTTGGATTGAAAACGGGTTCAAAGATGCAAAAGGTGGCACAATAAAGCATAAAACGCTTTGGGAACAAGTAGTTCAGTTAAAAAGCGAACTACCAAAGGCTCACGTGATACACACACTGAGTCATCAACATGATGGCGTTCACGTTGCAGGGAATTCATTGGCTGACGAAGCCGCAAAGGGGGCTGTTCAAACGGCTTCCATAGCTGCGATCACTCGTTCAAAAACGAGAATAGACAGTGAGATAATGTTGGCTGTCAATGCTACGAGCAAATCACATTTTATATACATTTGACATAATAGGCATTGCAGTTTATTTGTTTGGTAGTTGTCCGATTTCAATTTTTATGCATATTTTGTACAATTGTTATCATATGTATGACATCCTATTGGTCTAACATCTGTGCAGTCTGCATAACAGATGGGGCTTGCATTTTAGCGTATAAAATAGTCAGCCACCTTTTTACTAGGAAGAAAAGAGTCAAATTGAAAGCTATGGCTCATAGGTGCATTTGCTGTTCTTCGTACAGTTTGTATTTTAGAAAGATATTCTATATATGAATAGGAATAAATTGTCGATATTGTCTTTAAACGCCAATGGTTTAAATAATAGACGTAAAATGTGTGCAATAGAGAGTTGGCTAAAGGGTTACCGCCCAGATGTGATCTTTATACAAGAGACACATTTTCGTGCTTTATCAAATGCTAGCAAAATGTTTAGAAATTGGGCGGGTTTCTATTGCTCATCTGTGTTGGGGGCAGCTCAGAGAGGTGTGAGCATTTTTATAGGTAAGCATGTCCAATTTCATGTTGAAGCATCACATTCAGACACGAACGGTAGATGGACATTCGTGCATGGAAAAATTAATCAGACAAATCTTATATTTGCCACATTTTATGCACCAGTCATTGATGACCCGCTTTCTATCCTACAGCTAAAGCAAGCACTTTCTGGTATACCGGGTCAGATCATATGGGGAGGTGATTTTAATTTTTTACAAAATCCCGCGGTTGATTCAACCAAAAATGATCGAAGACAAAATAAACCACAATTTGCTATTGCCTTGCTGAGTTGTAAGTCAGATCTAGATATCCTGGATAGCTGGCGTCTCAATAATCCGGTAAAACGCGAGTATTCCTGTTATTCGGCAAAATACGACTCAGCATCTAGGCTAGACTTTTTCTAACCTCTTATAATCTTCAAATTAGTAAATATGAGCATATAGTAAATCCCTTTTCAGATCATGCCCTTATTAAACTTGAAATTATTTTAGGAAAGATAGATGTAGAAGTATCAAGAAGGTGGTATTTCAATAGACTTAATTTAGCTGAGAAACAATGGTGTGCAGAAATAGAAAAGGAGATTACCTTTTTTTAATATAAACAAGGATTCTGCCCCAATTAACGTAATATGGGATGCATTTAAGGCAACATTGAGAGGCATAGTTACCTCAAAAGAGATACCAAAACAGAAGGCTAAAAAGGAGGAGAGAGTGGCGATAGAAAACAGATTGGCCCATGCAAATCAAGCTTATTTTAGAAATAGGACCCTAGATACTAGACAAGAAGTATTGAATGCAAAAACAAGAATGAGGGAATTTTACTATGAATTAGGTGATATGGCAAGTAGATTATACCTTCAGTCAAGCTATGAAAATAGTGAGTATACGGGAAGATTGCTAGCCTGGCAAGCAAAGGAGAAGCAAGTTCGCAATAGAGTCGCATGCATTAAGGATAATGTAACTAAAACGCGTGTAACGACTACACCATTAATAGGTGAGGTCTTTCTTAAACATTATAAAGACATCTATCAGACATCTCACCAGGTCTCCTTAGATTCAATTAATGAATTCCTACAGCATTTGCCAATTCCAAATTTGGGAGATAATTCGAAAGAGCTGTTACTTGCTGAATTCACTAAAGAAGAATTAGATGTAGTTATCAGCTCCCTGCCAAACTGTAAAGCAACCGGGGAAGATGGTATTCCCGCGGAATTTTTAAAACATTTGCTATAATACTCCGCCCGAACTTTTAAGACTTGTGAATTATTTATTACAAGGGGGTGATCCGCCAGCATCTTTTCGTACCGCAGTAGTGGTCAGCATTTTAAAAAAAGACAAAGATAGCGAAAATGTGAATTCTTACAGGCCAATAAGTCTTTTAAATACTGACTATAAAATTTTTCACTAAACTTTTAACCAATAGACTAAATAAGATGGTGGGTTCACTTATTGGGACGGATCAGTGCGGCTTTGTAGCAGGGAGACACCTCTATACTAACACAAATTTTTTATTAGAGGCATTGGATTTTTAATATTAATAAAGTTGAGGCTCAGATCTGGTTTTTAGATGCTGAAAAAGCATTTGATTTTGTTTCTTGGAATTGTCTTTTTACGATCTTAGAAAAATTCGGTTTCCCAACTGAGTTTATATTTTTATTAAAACAACTTTATTCGAACTCCCATGCGCAAATTTTAATCAACTCTACTAATATTGGGACATGTCAAATAAATAGAGGCACTAGACAAGGCTGCCCCCTCTCCCCGATTTTATTTGCTCTATTTATAGAGCCACTGGCAATTGCAATCAGGGAAAAAAGAGCCTGTACAGTCCCAGGCATGACGAACATAAAACTCTATGCTGACGACATTGCTCTTTTTTGGACTCAAAGATAGACACCCAGGTGGAAGTTATGAGGGTATTTGCAGATTTCGAAGAAATAGGTGGTTATAAAATCAATAAGACCAAAACAGAAATTATATTATGCAATTGTGGTGTGAATTCTTTATTACCTGAGTTTATACAGATATACAACACCCGCCCCAAGAGATATCTAGGGATTCAGGTAACAGAGAAAGTAGAAGACCTTTTTTCTTTAAATTATATCCCACTGATGAAAAAGGTGAACTCACAGCTATTACGATGGAACCAGCTCCCGCTATCAATAATAGGACGAGTTGCGTTAATTCGAATGTCTATTCTTCCATTGTTTAACTTTCTCTTCAGTGCAGCCCCTTGTGCAATACAGACCTCTTTTTTAAAGAGATAGATAGTATGTTCTCTTCTTTTCTATGGGCAAATAAGGTACCAAGATTGGCACTTAGCACTTTAACATATCCTGTATCAGAAGGGGGATTCTCTCTTCCGAACATTAGAAATTATTATTATGCGACATTTGCACATCACAGTTTTAGATTTTTCTTTTTAGATCCCCAGGAGGCAGATAATTTTTTTATGAAAAAGATCTTAAGGGAATACAATATTATCGATCCTACAAGAGTTACTAAGTACCCTAAGAAAGTACGTTATAAGATCCTACAATGGTTTTTAAACAAAAAACTCAGCTTTTAACACACTATGATATTCCAAGAATTAATAATTCAACCAGGCTCTCGAATATATATATGGGGGATATAGGTATTTTGGAGCAGAATATACTAAGGTTGTGGGAAGAAAATGGGTATGTCCAGATTCAGGATTTTATTAAGGGGAACTGTTGGAAAACCTGGGCGGAGATTGAAACGGGACTTCAACATTCTAACACAATCTTAAAGTGGTCGTTTATCAGATTAAAACCTATATTGGAAAAATTAGATATGGAAAATCTGCGCTATAAAACTAGCGTTAGCGATGCATTTAATCGCCCCATTAGTCGGAAGATTAGTATCTGGATTAAAATCTTTGAGGAAAATAATTCCTTCTCACTATATGAAAAAATTAGAGATAGATGGAAGAAAAGGGAAGATATACAGATTTTTAAACCAACTTGGAATAGGCTTAACAAGCTTAACAAAGTTATATTCAGAGGGCAAATTTTAAACGCATGCAATACTATTCGAAATGGTTGATATATAGAACACCCTCCTTTCTTCATAATATATACCCTCATATAGAAGATAAATGCTTCCGCTGCGCTGAGAAAGGCACCTGGGCGCATATCATCTGGAAGTGCCCAAAAATTCAGAGTCTATGGGAGGAGATCGAGAAATATCTTAGAATTACAATAGATCCCCTCATATCATTCGATGAATCCATTGCAGTTCTGGGCTGCTCTCCTACTATTTCTTCGCATGAGGAGTCTTTGTTTATTGCAGCATTAATATCAAGATCTTTAATCTTGCAACTTTGGAAATCTGAGAAAGTACCTACCTTTAATGCATGGAGAGCTAAATTATCTAAGATACAAGAATTAGAAAGGAAATATGCTATAAGATCAGGAGCCATAAGAAAGTATGAGAAATATTGGAGTATGTTTGAATGATAGGATAATACATCGCAGTTGACATAATAGGTTGGATCAGATAGGTGTGTAATAATTCTGATATTCTAGTCTGCATTCTATTTTAGGGTGATCTTTTTTTTTTTTACTTCTGTAATATTTGGTATCAAATGATAGAATTTATAGGTATGTAGCACTTTGCACTTTAGCTTTGATCTTTTTCTGTATTACAGGAATACTATGTTTGTACTATTGAACACTTTGAATCAAGTATTTATAAATTTTTAATAGTTTGCACTTTTGACTAATGTTGTCATCTTCTCTCCTTAATATTTTGGAATATGTATTTATATATGATATAATTGTATGTTTGTAATATCTATGAACTCTCAATAAAAATAATTTAAAAAAAAAAAAAAATGCTACGAGCAAAGGCAGTGGTGCAGCGTTACCAAAAATGTTTCCACTCAAGTACTCTTATGTAATTGATGCGAACAACGTTCCTTTTGCTCGAATCCCTGGAGTAGGGGATAGGGTAATTCCAAACATGGAATGTAGAGCAGCTTTGATTTATGAAACACATCTGGGGGAGGGTCTGTCACATCAAGGGATCTATAAACCAATATTGACATTAAAAGAGATGTACTGGTGGCCTGGGATGAATACAGAAATACACATATTCATCAATAACTGCATAGACTGTAAATTACAGAGAGAAAGCCACCAGACACAATGCTACGAATGTAGCTGCCCAGTACAGACACCATTGTTAGACAGCATTAGACTATCTATGCACAGGCGTCCTCGTGGACAACTGCAATCCCACAAATACTAAGTCAAGGTTCCTATGGATATGGCCTCAGCGCTCGGCTGACACTCGAACGGTTATAAAAGATTTGCGAGTCTTTATCGGCACATACGCAATAGGCACGCTACATTCTGACCAGGGCCCTGCGTTTAGCTCTCGGGCTTACAAAGACGCCATGGCCAGTCTGGGCGTTGCATTGCGGTACTCCTCTCCGTTTCATCCTGAGGGAAATTCTGTTGTGGAAAGGACAAACCGGGACATAAAGCAGTCTATAACAGCTAGGGTATTAGGTTCGGGTGATGGGTGGGTCAAACATCTTTATGGGGTCCAACGCTCATTAAACAATTTGCCAAGAAGTTCTCTGGGGGGGTCACTCCATATGAGGTCCTATTTGGGTCAAGAATGTGGGTGCCCGATCTGGAATGTAAAGGCACAGTGGTGGAAAATAAACCGTTTGATATCATAGATCGTTTGGCTGTTTTACAGGACCTAAATGAACTAAGATCGAAACAAAGCAACGTATTCCTGCAGCCAACCACCACTGGGGAAAAACCGGCGGTCCCAGCAAGGCCTGTCTGGATTCCAAAAGTTGGGGATCTAGTCAGAGAAAAAATAGCGGACAAGAAGGAATTTGGACTCTTCTTACAGACAACCAGTACCTGTCCTAGCCATACACGGAACAAGAACAGTACTTCTGCCGCCCCTTGCTGGAAAAAAGGAGAAAAGATTTGTGTCCATCGACCTCATCAAACCACAGTATGTGGCCAATACTAAATAGTAGGCCTCGTGGACTCTGACCTAGTAGCAGACACACTCCTCTCGCTACTATCCAAGAGGTTCAGACTGAAAGACTGATAACCATCGAGAATTCAGCAGTAACAGATGAAGGACTGAGCAACAATGCTATGGAACTCATCCCTCTTGAAACTCAAGTAACAGTTCATCCAAATACACCTGTCTACACCAATGTAACAAGTGATCAACTGGTTCCAGCGATTTCTACAAATCCTGATGCAATTCCAACAATTGACAGAACTGCTTCTGGCTATTTCATTAACTTTGATACGTTTTCTGAGGATCTGAGTGAGCCCGAGACGTCGCCAGCATCAAAAACTTTTAAATAACAAGTACAAGACTTTTTACATTTTTTGAAAAAGACATCTGGTTTCACCATGGATTGAACTTTGGGTTATTTCTGGAATATTTTTCTTCCTGCTTTGGCTAGCTTTGGTTATGACTATGAGCGTGCTTATAAATGGCAGATACATCCATTTGGACACTGAAAGAAAAGAAGGGAACTTACTTTTAAAACCTCACAAATCATCCCATCGTGAAACAAGAGACTTGTCTGCAGTGAACATCACAGCCGTTCCTATACAGGATGGTATAGTGTGGGACAAAACAGATTTCGATATTTTTGGCCCGACGGAACATTTTGAACATTCCACATTTATTTAAGATTTCACTAAGTGATTTTGTTTCATCCAGTACCTATTCTGATGATTGGGACTTTGAAACTGTAAATGACATGATGTTTGACCTAGAGAGGTCTGCTGCATTTTCTAATAATGAATATTTAGAGGGTTCATCAGACTATGAACAGCTGTATTGCTATAACCACTATGGTCATCATTTTTTGCATAAATCTGCAACACCTAGGAATGTGTTTATGTTTAACCAATGGGAGCATTGTCCTACACCACCAACAGGTAGTTCGAAAACATTTGCTAAAAAATTTCCATCTTTTTCAGGGTACAATAAATCTGATCCAGAAACATTTTACTATAGAAATGTAAACAAAACAGGACTGAAAATTATGTTAACAAATACAAAACAGATTTACTCTGCAGCATTTATTGCCCAACTGTCTAGACAGGGTTTCGACTTTTGGAAAGACACAATAGACACAAAATCTGTCTGGGGTACTAAAGATTGGCAAGTGCAAGGGATAGAAGCTTTGTTTAGAGCCTGTATCGTCCCTCAACAAATAATGTTTTTGAATGACACTGTGCAACAAACGCCTTGCCTTGGGTTAGCCAAGATTAAAGACATGAAAACACCTTCTGTACCAACACCTGCTAGTGATAACAATACACAGGCAGCGGTTACAGTTGACACCATACTACAACTCAACAGAACAAATCCTGATTGGAGAAAATGGTTGATCTGGCCCACAGACACAAACAACTGTCAAGACAGATTCCTGAATAAATTACAGGGGTTTACTATTCATAGGCCAGACCCACGATACATCCAAAGACAGCATCCGGGGGTAGTTACAACATACAGTGTAGGAACATTATGCCTCGATTGGCTGCAAAAATCTACACTTAAGGATGTGAAACAACACTTAACCTTACTTAAAAAGGACGCAGACCTTAGGGAATTCTTGCTTGCACCAAGAAAACCGCGTCAAAAACGTTTCATATATGCCGGCATTTATGCTGCTTATAATGAAGCATGGAAGGTGTCACAGATGGAGGCCGCAGAACGAACACGTGAACTTGATTGTATTAACTTAGAGAAAACTCTCTCTGTGGTCGACAATGGGTTAACAACTTTGTCCTCCAGAAATTATTCATTGGACAGTATTGTATCCTCTGCTATCGACATACTGGAACAAGATTTAGCCATGTTACAACAAGGCCAGTCTCAGTTACGTTCTATTATGTTATTAAGCTGGACGCTGCAATCTTTGCGTGCGGGCTATGTGCCTTGGCGTTTTATCAACACGACGGCTCTGTTTGCAGAATACAATCTAACTGATAAACAGATCAAACTGGCACAAAGGGAGCAAAGTATACAGTACTGAGCATTGAAAAACTTGAAAAATTACCATTCACAGTGGCAGAAAAACCAGCTACAGAATGGCTTATTCATGGCAAAATTTGTCTACCTGTGACTACTTTCCAGTTTCAGTATTGCCTTAGACAGATGCAAGCAGGCAAATATGAAAGGTTGGGTAAAGAATACATTAAGACATCCTGGAATTTACTATACACATATAGATGTTGGAGTGGGGATCGTGAAGTGTTTCTAAGCGGTACACACTGTGAAAATGCACTGAGCGGTTCACTGATTTGTCAGGACATATCTTTACACGGGGCTTGTAATGGTTCTGTGGCAAATTTGTCCTGCCACCAGCAAGGTACACCAGCTGCTGTGATGAATCCAACGTTTGGCCAACTTTCTAATGGGAGTTACCTCATGTTGAATGATCAGAGTTGCTGTGGCATGTTGCCAGGCATCCCATATCTAGTAACGGTCAACTCCAGGGTCACTTGCTGTATGCAAGTATTGTTTGCCCCAACAGACAGTCAGGGAGTCGCCTCTATGGCCTTCGTTGAATGTCTCTTTTATACGATTTGATACTTTAAGCAGAATGAAAGCCATGCTTATACAACAATCAGTGCCTTTGACCTCGGCCAAAGAAACCTATGATCTACAAGTTGCAAGGACTTCGGCTGAGATACAAGCTTTAATTCGTACAAACTGCCCTATACAATTCGTAGAAATGATAGGACGTATCTATAACATGTCAGATACAAGCGGAATTGTACATGTATTTAAGACCATCTGTTCCGGACTATTAGCACCTTTCCAGGCTGTCCTCGGAATCATCCCAAACTTCGCACATTCGGTGTGCCGTTAATTCTAGCACTTGTTGCAGGAATTCTGTTTCTATTCCTCCTACTACGCTATGGAAAGCCTCTTCGCCAACATCACTCCGAGCGATGTGAAGAAAGCACTCCTTGAACGGAAGTGCCGTGAGCGAATAGTACAGCTTTTGGGCATGCCTCGTCTACGGGAACTTAATACAACATGGTTCCTGCATTCAGACCAATCTGGCAAGATTGCATCTTACCTGTTCTACGCTGCCTGTTTTGCGGTGAAGAATGCGTGCTAGACACCTGTCTAACACTCCCATCAGTCGTGCCAACGGATATCGATACTCTGCTGGACCCGATAATGGCCCATGCTGTGTGTTGTCCCCAGAGGCTACCAATCCTGATGACGGCATTCATTGAGATCTCACAGACGCTTCTGGCTGCTGCTGAGGTACGAGATGGATCAACGGGCACACAGGTAACAACAGACGTGAACATTGCTTCTTCTGCTGAAGGCGATGTTTCTCATCTCTGTGCAATTAACCTTCTGAACGAGGTGTTCCAAATGTCACCAACTTCGGTGGATGATATTTTGGCTACGGAAATAGATGATCTAATGTTTATGCCAGACCCATACACTGACTTTGATTCGGCTCACAGTGTACCAGGGCAACAATGAAATTTGGCCTTCATATTTTTCAAACTTGGAACTTTTCCCAGAATTGAACTTTTTCTTTTAAAAAAAAAAAATCTCGATAAAAAAAAAGACATGGCAAATGAACAATCTGCTTACAGTAGAACTAGTCTTATAAAACGGACTTCTTTGAATACTTCCAGGGACACATTGTCACCTTACTTGTCTAAAATTTCATTTAATTCAATGATATGCAATGGCTTTGATTTTAAGAACTTATCGACCATTTCGTCATATGTATATATTACTGTTTCATTCACGTTGCATTTTACTTGCGTTATATGCTTAGAATGAAAACGATGCTTTAAATGTACAGTACCTATTGCATTTCAACAGTTTTGAGCTTCTTTTACAATGCTTTTAGAAATGTTTTTAGCAACTTGTGGTACTCAATTTTATGTTTAGCATTTAAATGTTTAGCATTTAGTCTTATCGTTCAATCGAAGATGGAGTGGGTGTTGTAATCCGCTTTAGGGGTCCATATATAGGTTTTCCTGAATCATGTCCTTATATAGGCACAATTCGCATTGCCCTTATATAGGCATAGAATCCCTGTCCTTATTTAGGCATTAACCGTGCACTCCAAATACAGGCATGGTCACCGACATCCGTCCACCCTAACGTCACAACGAGTTCTTGGAAACCAGACCCTTAAGCTTCGGGAGTTCCCCTAGCACAGGACTATTGATTTCTCCAAGAACTCATCTATTATGTATGAACCGTTATACCTTAAGGGTTCATTCCTGACGTCTTCCTCTGTCCGACTTCACGTCAATGCTAACATTCCAAGACACCTACCAGGTATAAATATACCTTCCCTTGCCAAAGCAAGTTAGAGACCTCGACTTCAGAGGAGCCCGTATCCCGGCTTGACGCACTGAGAAGACGCTGTCATTCCTGCACGCAGACGAATCCAGCTTCCAGTGTTCTGATTCCCTTCGCGGGGTGTTAGAGTTCCAGATCCGGCAAGAGATTCCCACCTCTCTCATTCTCAAGGTATGGAGCTGACTAGAACCTAGAGGGACTCTTGGCATATCATACTTGGCATACTAGACTTAAACATACTCTTAGTATACCAGACTAGAGAATACTCCGCCTACTTCTATCTTTCCCTACACCTAGACTAGGTTAGGTACATTGGGGTAGAACTAGCTTAGAGACGCATCTAATGAGTACTCGCATTTTTAGCTCATGTTATTTATGTACGTGAATATATGCTAAAAGATAATGCTAGCGCAGTATTATTTATTTCTACTGCTCACACTGTACATTATTTATCTTGCATACTGTCTTGTGATCATAACAGCACATATCTCTTACACGAGAAACAAGACTGTTCAATAAAAACCTTTTTATTGAAACGCCCGTCTTTCCTTTCTGTGTAACTCTGCAGAAACTAAGCATGCACGATTGAATGAGTGAAACTGTTATCTATTGTTTCCACGATTCTGAGACGTGTTCCGCTTCTAAAGGGAAACAAAAGTTGTCATGTTTTTCGGTTGCCAGAAACTACTCCCTTCTTGTTCTCAAGGAGTTTCTAGTGGCCTCTGAGCTAGCTGGCACAAGTAATTAAGTTTAATACTCGATAGGGACATACCGACTTTAGTCCTATGTCAAACCTATAGTGTATATTATTCCAATGCGCAGAGCCTATTAGGGAAATAGGAACTACACTACAATTTATTGTATTCACTCAATCAAGGCTGATGTCACATGGTCAGAGACATAATCCAGACCACTTAGATAAGTATAAAAAAGGTATACTTATGGTTTATTTATAGAACCAAGCAAGACTTGATACAGGTAGGCAAAAATTACTTTCAAATGCACAACTGTTCAAGGAAATGCAGTTGTTCTTGTAATTGTAACAGTTACAGGTTGATATCACTTTTCAGAATACCTGACATTATACAGTAAATACTCTGATTACTTTCGGATTACGTTACAATAGTGCTCACATTTCCCCATACATTAGTAGTTCTACATAGAACACTTTCTAGACCCAAAAATCTCATACTATGAGTCCCTGTGGGAGGAAAAATGGTTATCGATCTCGGCGGTAAGTATTTGACTTACGAGGTTGAGGTTTCGGAGTTAGGACCAAGGTTCCCCAATGTCCAGGTGGACACTCTATTTGCACCTCCAGTGGCACTGGGGTGGGCGGGTGCAGAGTGCAGGGGCCCAACTTTAGCCAGCGGGCTAAAGGGGCAATTGGTGGGGGTCTGCTGACAAGCAGACCACTTTGGTATGGGAGCAATGCTCCTAAGGTTGCGGTCGGCACTGCAGGGGCCAACGACCGACACAAGAACTGCATTGCCAGCGGCACCGAGGCGGCCAGGTGCAGGAGGTAAAGCGGACATCATGGTCCCTAGGCTTCTCATTGGAGACCGTCGGTTTCAGAAAGCTGCAGGCTCGGTCGGGGGGACTTCTTGGAGGTGACCAACGACTGGGAAGGCAACTGGGAATCTGGGAGGATGCTTGGACACCATCGGTTGGGCCACCCAAGGCTGAGAAAATGTCAAAGGCTGAGGTGTCTTCGGCGCCAGTTTCCTTAGGCTGCGATCGGTCACGATCGGCGTCAGTCAGACAGATGCGTTCGGACTTTCTGGACCACTTCGGTCAAGGGAGCAGTTGTCTTACCACCTTCGGTCGCGGTGACCCTTCAAGTAAAGGCTGCAGTTTAGTTTCAAAGCTTGTGGGATGTCAGGGGTCACTGGATCCCAACTTAAGATCACTGGGGGGACCTCTTTGGAGTATGGGGCCACTCGACCTTGGGCCGTGTCGGCCGGATGCAGAGTGGTGCAGAATCGAGGAGTCCGGAGTCTGATGGTTTAGTCTTTGGATTGAGCAAATCCGGTGCTCACGGGAGACAGAGTCTGTTAGTTGAGTGCAGGGCAGGTCCTCCTGGCTCTGGGGTTCTGCTGCTGTGGGACACGCCGGTTTCTTGGCTGTAGGCAGGTGTTTGTTGGGAAAGGCCGGTAGGGCTGGGGCCAAGTCAGTTGGTGTACTCGGTTTCTTCCTGGGTCAGCACAGCTCTTTGGTCCTTCTTCTTTCTTCCTCGAATCTGAGGAGGCAAGGTTCGGGGTCGCCCCTAAATACTAGATTTAGGGGTGTAGGGGTGTTAAAGGGGTGTGTAGGTTGGGACCAATGTGTCCCATCCTTGGGGTGGGTACACCCCTTATTATGCCACCCTCCAGTGGGAGGGGGCATGAGCCTCTTCCTAATTGTCTGAGTCCCCTCATCTCTAAGATGGAAGGAACTGAAATGTGTGCTTCACCACACTTCCCTCACCTGAGGGGTGGGGTTGGCAATGGTGGGCACACCTCTCTTCCTAACTTGGATTTCCTGCCGATTTTCCTGCCCAAGTGGGGGTCAGAATCAGTGGGAGCCAGTTGCTGGGTGCAGCAAAAGGCAGGGACAGCGTCCAAAGGCAGCAGGCCTTTGAAGCTTCCTCTTTCGTGGGTGCAGCCTATCCTTGGGAGTAGGCATGACACTTCTGCCCAGGATGGGCTTTGTTTCTGGACCCAGAGAGCAGAGGTCCTCTACCCAGGGGTCCAAAAACCTGTCTGGTGGTGGCAATGGTGGGCAGCCATTCAGGAAACAAACCAGGGCTGGTCGATTTTTAGGGGGCATCTCTAAGATGCCCTCTGAGTGCATTTTAAATTAAATCCCACACTGGCATCAGTGTGGGTTTAATGGGCTGAGAAGTTTGCTACCAAACTTCCCAGTTTTTAGTAAAGCCATTATGGAGCTGTGGAGTTTGTAGTGACCAACTCCCAGACCATATATTCTTTATGGCTTTAATACACTTACAATGTCTCTGAATGAACGTAGACTGTAGTGGTACAGGGCTCGTGCCTCTGTACCCTCACCTTAGGACTAGTGCACCCTGCTAGAGGGGTGACTTACCTAGGCCTAAGGCAGTGGATTGCAGGCATGGCATGCAGGGGTCTGTGCCATGTCGACTATTCACTTTTCTCTGCACCAAAACACGCAGCCTGCTGTGGCAGAGTGTGTAGGATAAGGTGCAGGGCCTCTAAGGGTGGCACAATAGGTGCTGCGGCCCTCAGAAGCCTTCCTTGGTCACAGTGCCCTTGGTACCCATGGTACCTTTTACAAAGGGCTTGCCTGTTGCCAGGTATGTGCCAGTTGTGGTTACAAAGGTACAGTTTTGGGAAAGAACACAGGCCCTGGGAACCTGATTGGCAGGGACCCAGGACACATCAAGTCGGGTTGCATCAGATGTCAGGCAAAAATGGGGAGTAGCCATGCAAAGAAGGAGCACTTTCCTACACCTGGCTGCCCCCCAAAGCCCAGACCAAGGTCAGAGCCTTCCCGGGCCTCACTGGGTATAAGAGGAGGTTTGTCAAGGGATATGGCACCATTGTTGCCCCCTTGACTGAGCTGACATTCAAGAAGCAGCCCAGAAATGTGATTTGGACAGAGGCATGCCAAACTGCATTTGACTCTCTGAAGCAAGCCATGTGCACAGCTCCTGTGCTCAAGGCCCCTGACTTCTCCCAGGAGTTTAATGTTCAGACAGATGTCTCAGAGCATGGCCTAGGGGCAGTACTATCCCAACTTAATGAGGAGGGCCTACACCAACCTGTAGCCTTTATCTCCTGGAGGTTACTCCCCAGGGAACAGAGGTGGAGTGCTATTGAGAGAGAAGCGGTTTTGCTGTGATCTGGTCTGGAAGTTGAGGCCATACATGTTTGCTTTCACTTCCTGATTCAGACTGACCACAGGTCCCTCAGGTGAGAATCCAAAACTGTTGAGGTGGTCCATCTCCCTACAGGGTATGGACTTCAGGGTGGAACACAGACCTGAGGTAGGCCACGCCAATGGTGATGGTCTATCTAGGTTTTTCCACGTTAGTGATGAGAACTCCCTAGAGGTTGGGTAAATCTCCCCACTTTCAGCTGGGGGGGAACACGAGTTAGACCTGTCATCCTTAAGGGGGTCTTTCCCCAGACTTTTCTGCCTTTTGCCTCTCATTTTTGCTGATTATTTTTGTTGGCCTTAGGACTCTGAGCACAACTGCTAACCAGTACTAAAGTGCATGTGATTCTCCCCTAACCATGATGACATTGTGACATTGATGTATACCTGACTGGCATATTTGTTGTACTGGTAAGTCCCTTGTAAAGTGGTGTACCATATACTCAGGGATTGTACTTCAAATGTAACTAGTGGACTGCAGCACTGATTGTGCCACCCACACAAGTAGCCTTTCAAACTTGTTGCAGGGCTGCCACTGCAGTGCCTGTGTGTGCAGTTTACTGCCACTTCGACTTGGCATTTAAAACTACTTGCCAAGCCTTGGATTCCCCTTTTATTACACATAAGTCATCCCTAACGCAGGCCCTCTGTAACCCTAATGGCAGGGTGCCATGTAAGTAAAAGGTAGGGCATGTACTTGTATGTTTTGCATGTCCTGGTAGTGACAAACAGCCTATTTTGTTTTTCACTATTGTGAGGCCTACCCCTCTCATAGGCCAACATTGGAGATTCCTTAATACACTTTTAAGCTGTAATTCCGGATCAGAGAGGAGCAGCTTTTTCATGTTTCATATGTTTGGAATGGTAATGATAAATCCTCCTTACTGGTGAAATTGGATTTAACATTACTGTTTTAGAAATTCCACTTTTACACTGTACAAGTGTACAGAGAAGTACACTTCTCTGTACTTACTGCTCTTTGTGCCTGACAGCCTGTCTCCAATATACGTATGGGTTGGGTGACAGCTACAGTTTGTGCATTCCCTCTAGACAGCCACAAACATAGGAAGGTGTGGCTCATCTGCATTCTGATGGATCTTCCTGGGCCGGGAGGAATGGGAGGGGCTGACACTTGCACTTCAATAGTTAGTGTCCTGTCCACACACACAACACTGATTTACCCCCCACAGGTAGCCTGGCTGACAGGACTGGGATGAAAGGGATCCTTGTGCACTTCAGAGAGTTCCTTTGAAATCACCCCCCACATCAAAGGCACTTTTGGGTATAAGTACTGGGTGTCTGGCCCCTTAATATCAGACCTTCTGGATCTTGAAATGAAACTCTGTCAGAAGGACTGCTGTACTTCTTGAAGGACTCGAGTGGACTGCTTTTCTGGAAGGACTGCTTTTCTGCTAGTTGCCCTGCTCCCTGCTGCTCCCTGACTCTGCTGAAGGAGAACTGGACTCTGCCTTCCCTCCAAGTGATCGCTAAGTGCTTGCTGGCTTGCCTACTGTTTTCTGAAGTCTCAGGGCTACAAAAGACTTCCTGCAATTCTGCTGATGCTGCTGGAATTTGCCTTCTGTGAGTCCTACCCTTGCCTGAGGTGCCCTCTCCAAGTTCTGGGCCTCAGAGGTGGGTACTGCAGCTGATTTCTGCAAAAACCGACTCATTTCATCAAGTGTGTGAGATATTCCTCTGTATCATCTTTCAATGCCGATGCAGAGGCTGCTCTATGACAGCAGTTCCACAGCCTGTGCAGCTCGACGGCGACGCTCTGTGTGGCTCTACAACAACACATTGCATTCACTTTAATGGAGCTCAATGACCAAGCGGGACCTCATTTGGGCAGCTTGTCAGGGACACTGTTTACTCTTGACGTCGATACTTGCTCCAGCCAAGGTATTTCTTCAGCGAGACCTGTCTGGGTCCTGTAGCTGGCCTGCCCTCCATCGCAGTCAGCTTGAACTTTGGATTTGTACATGTCTCTCACGACCTCAAGTATCCTTTTGACTGCTAGTGACTTCTTAGCACTATTTTTGGTTTATTCCTTAAAAATTCATATCTCGACCTCTACTGTTTGGATTTTTGTCATTTTGGTCTCATTTTGCTCAGATAAATATTCTCAATTTTTCTAAACCTGTGTGGAGTCTTTTTGTGGTGTTTTCCTTGTGCTATTGTGTGTGTGTGTGTGTGTGTGTGTGTCTGTGTTGCTTACATACTTTGCATATTGCCTTTGTAGATAAACCGGACTGCTCTGTGCCATGCTACCAGAGGGTGAACACAGGTTATTTTATTGTACATTTAGCTTACCCTGACTGGAGTGGTGGTTCCTGCCTGGCCTGGGTGCATAACTCAGCCAACCAGGAATCCCATTTCTTACACACCCCCTGTGGGTAGCGTACCCATGACATGATGAAAAATGTTGCAGTCTGCAAGATAAAAAGCCAAAGCAACTAAGAAAGACACCTACCCCTCCAAAATGCTCTAATGTAAGCAAACTAGAGGATGAACAGGAATCTCAAGCAATAACATTACCATATCTCCATGTACTTAAAGCCATTCCCTTGACAGGGCGTCTGTCTCTGCCAGTACAACCCCAGGTGATCTGAGCCTTTTTTTCCTGGACTCTGGAAGAAACACCTTCCTTAAGGTTGAGTTGAATAAGTCACCTTTGTATTTCAGTCTCTGGAATGGAATCAGTTGAATCTTTGTCCGATTCATTAGAACCCCAAATCTCTGAAGGGTTTGGATAACCAGACTGGTATACCTTCAAGTTTGCTCTTGTGAGGGAAAAAAAATAAATCAAAAGATCATCCAAGTAAGGATGTATTCCTACTCACTAACTTTGAAATAGACCCAGCACAGGAGCCAAAACCTTTGTGAAGACACTGGGGGCTGCTGTTAGACCAAAAGGTAGGACCCGGAACTGCCAATGTTGATTTCCAGATGCAAACCTGCGAAATCTTTGGTGAGAGAGAGCAATCAGTATGTGAATGTGTGCATCTTTCAAATCGATCTTGGTGAAGAAGTCCCTCTCTGAACTGAGAGGAATCACCTGTTGAAGGGTGTTCAGATTTAAATGGACCATTAGAATGAACATACTGCAAAAGGCAAGTTTTTTAACTGCATCCACTCTGACTTCTCAGATGCAAATGTCTTGCAGCAACTACGCTTGCTGAAACCATTGTGAAAACTCTTAAAATATTAAAGACCACATCCAACAGAAACCTAGCGTGAATTTCCATATGGGTCCATAACTCTGAGCAATCGTCCCCCTCCTGGATGTTAGATGACAAAGTCTAAAATACTTTAACCAGCGACTGGGAGGGATGGGAGGGATATACTGCATAGGTCTCAGAACTCATTCCAAGGATAAGACAACCATGAGCTCTTTTTAAAGCACCTTCCACTTCTCTGTCAACTTGGGCTGCCACCACAATATCCTGTGTCAGCAAGGAAGGTAACAAGAGTTGCCAAAAGAGGATTAATAATTTGGGACTGTTAAAGCTCAGTTTACCTTATCGCAGAGGATACAGTCTGCCCATACATATTGGTACTGACACACTTTCTGGATCCTTCTATTCTAGCAGGAATAACAAGTACTTAAGGAATGTATGGTCTTTGGAAAGTGCTGGAACCATTCTACATTAATACCAGGCTGTTTATCCTCCAGAGAAAGCTTTAGATTGGATGAGAGTTCAGAAAATATGGACTTGAGGTCTTCCTTCAAAATAAATTTCCCCTTTTGAGAAGAAGGGTAGCTAGCAAACCAAGAGTCTTCCTTATCATACTCAAGAGATGGCCAAGATGAGCATAAAGAAGGAGAGGAAACTGAAAAATATGATTTGAGGATACAGAGGACTGATGAGAAGAGCCCCTATAGGCCTTTCTCTGAAACCACAGTTGACCAGGATCTTGGGCCTTCTCATTTCCTCTGAGTAGGTATCTCTCCCAGAGGATGAGGGAGAAGCAAGATGCTTCTTCTGTAGCTGTTTACCCTTCCTGCATCTCAGAAAGACACACATAGAATGAAGGAAAGACAGAGATAAATACATATGTAACATGGGTCCTAAAATATAGGCAGATAAAAAGATACCCATCCAAAGAAGTATACAGTACTTTTGACAACACAATAACCTTTGTAAATTATTTTGCTCATTCCTTTCCATAAACAGAAAGCCATCATCTTGTTCGAATTCCAAAAAAAGCAGATCACAGTTGACCAGTTGTTCTTTGTGTAACACAAAGGAATAATGTTATCAAATGTATGCTATTTGGCAGTGTATCTGATATCCTAGCGAGATTAGTTATTTAGTGAATGCTTTTCAAAATATGTGTAGTGTGGGTGATAGCAAATCTTTTTTAAGGAAAAAAAAGATTCTATATAAAAACAACATACACCAGGTCATGATCCCTTAGGTCTAAATAAAGTGGCAACAAAACATTCAGACTTGCGATGACATACTGAATTATTACAGGTATATAGCACATACGTGTGTTCCTAAGGATTTCCTGAAGGGAAGATGGTTGTTATTTATTCTTAAATACAACAGGAGGAAAGTTGTAGCATACAAAACACATTTTTTTTTTTTGCAACTTGTCTTTTATTTAATATCACACAAACATCACATTAAATGTTGTCCCATTGGGTCACAAAGCAATGAAAATGAATCACAGATTACCTTACATATCAGGTAAGTAGTACAGGATATCACCGCAGCCTCAATGTTCACCCATGTGCTCGGCTCCTAAGCATCATTGCTGGGCATACATCGTCATGTATGACACATAGAACAACTCCCATAATGCGCCTAAAACAAAACGAACAATTAAAAACTATAATAATAACTTGTCAGCGACAGGCAGTCGGGCAGTATTACATAAAAGAATCCTTAAGCAGCAGGTAGGGAACAATTATGCGCGCGTACGAAGTCCCCCAATCTCCCAGGGGGCAGAGCATCATCTCATCTGAGCAGGGGGGAAGTCGGATACGCGTGCAGGGAATCAATCAAGAGTGGCTCAATCTGCTGAGTTATGCGTACAATTCAGCTATTTTGATATAACATTTAGGGGGCATGTGGTGAATCGTCCCATGTCCATCCCCCCAGGCCTGCACTCCAGGGCATGGCCTGTCCCACAGTGTGCTCAGTCTTTAGCATTCCTGCCCATGTACATGATGGTGCGATAGACCCCACACCAATTCAATCAGCCAGTCGGGGGATCATCCTTCAAGATCGCAGAAGCATTGAGGGCCACTGTTTGCAAAGAGGCCACGTCCTCCTCGCTTGGTCCACCATCCATCAGTGGGACCTCCGACATAGTTCTCCACATCTGCAGGTCACGCTCCACATTCTCATCAGTGCAGACCGAGTGTAGTTGACGCTCCTCAGCTACGCCCCACTCACGCAGGGCCGCCCTCCACTTATATAGCCGGGGGGGGGGGGGTATAGGGTGGGTCCTGTCAGGGCCTGTCCGGGACTATGTGGGGAACACAGTCAGGGACTTGGGCAAGGACTGGGAACGGACTGGGAACAGGGTAGAAAACAAAGACAGAGAGGAGTACAGCGCTGCCCAGGAGCACACAGGATGTCAGAGGAGAAAAGGGATCCAAAGGGGAAGCCTGTAGAGGTGAACAAGAAGGGTGAGACTTGGAAAGGAAGGGCACTCATGAGGCGGCTCAGCATTCAGAATCACTTAAACCCAGGACGGATGTGCAATACACTTAAACATGAAACAACGTTAACAATAAAGGGGATGTGGGGTAAAGCACTCAGGAGCTCCACACGGTAAGACTGAAGCTCAGTAAGTTCATCACCCACAATTGCTGTTACAGATACGGACTGGAAATACCCACATATAGGATATGTATACAAAGGCAGGGTCTGTGGAGCTTATACCTATGGTGATGTTATAACAGTAACTCAAAGACAATACTCACAGTGAACAAGAAACACCACCTAGGTAGTCAGCCGTGCCCACGGATCCTGGCGATCAAACAGGAACACGCAAGGCAGTAACAGCAAAGGGGTAGAACTAAACACAAGCACAATAGACAAGGAGCTAGCAAAGAGGAGTGCTTAACAGGAAAGGAAGGAAATCACAGGGCACACTTGGCAGAAAGCAGGTAACAAACATACAAGGTAACAGAAGCGAGACAGCAGAATAGAAAGATAGCAAACTAGAACTGGAACCAAGGAAATGAGATGAAAGGCAGGGACTGGAAAAGGATATACAGAAAGGGAGGCTACAAGGGTATACTAGAATAGTACAGGGCCAGGAAACAAGAAAACAAAGTAGCATAGGATGCAGTGCTGGGGCAAGAATTGAGCAAAGGCTCAGGAGTCAAAGTAGCACTACAGGTCAGGAACAAGGAAATGTTAAGGCTCAGGAATCAAGGAAGCACTGCAAGCAGTGCTGGTTCAGGAAACAGGAAAATGGCTACAGCTCAGGAAACAAGGAGTCAAGAGCGCACTGCAAGCAGTGCAAGTCAGGCACAAGAAATAGCTGAAGCCCAGGAAAAGGAACAGAGACTAACTATAGCTCAGGATACTAGGTAGCACTGCAGGCAGTGCTAAGGCAGGCACAAGGAAAATAGCTATAGTTCAGGAACACAGGAAACCAGGTTGCACTGCAGGCAGTGCTAATTCAGGCACAAGGAATAGCTATAGCTCAGGAATTAAAGAACAAGGAATATCTATAGCTAAGGAATCACTGGAAACAAGGATAGCAAAAGCTCAGGGAGCACAGGAAACAAGTATTGGTCTCACCGGTAAACAGCTTACAATGACCAACCCTGGACTGAAGGGAGCTGGGGCTTAAAAGAGCTCACAGTAATCATGTGCAGCAGGTGTGAGCAGGCTAGCAGCAGCCAGCCACAGGTGAGCTGAATTCCTCCACCCATCCTTGGCCTGCAGGGGTGGAAACTAAGCAGTGAGCAGGGAATCCTGGGTAATGGAGTTTTCAGGCATGAGTAGGCTGGCTTCACAAAACCCGGCATGGATTGGGAATGGATGTTAGTTCCCAATAAGTGTCCAAATGGCTGGAAGTCAGGATTTGCATGCAGGGGAGGGTCTGGAAGTTTATTAGAGGACTGGAAAGTCCCCCAGTTCAGCCCCCTGGTGGTGGACACGGGAATGCAGGGAGCAAGTCGTGACAGGTCCAGTGTATGGAAATGCAGCATTTAGACAGTACAAGTCCCAAGAGAGCAAATTTATGTCTCATACGAGCACCTGACTTGGGTTCGGGAGCACTCTTAAGAAATAATGTTTTACAGACGCCTCGATACCCACACCTGTGGCCTCTTGCAGCACACATAGCACCACCTGCCAATATGTCTGAAGCCGAGCACAATCCCAGGTTATATGTAAAAATGTTGCAAATCCTACACCACACCAGGGGCACGTTGAAAGCCGCACCTAATGAAAACTTGATAATCTCTGGGGCATCAGATAAGTGCGATGTAAATAACAAACTGGGTGAGCTTAAATCGTGCATTGCTAGCCACTTCCCGGACCTGTGCGAATGCCCGTTTCCACTCGCCCTCAGTGAGTGGTGATGATAAGTCAGTCATCCATCTGTCTTGGATTTTTGACACATCGATCCTGCGATCCGCCTTTAGAGCCATATATGCGGGAGATTAGTCCCCTATAGAAGCCCGGGTCAAGCAGCAGTGCCAAGGTCTGCATCTCCTCTGGCTCATCAAGGAACGCAGTCCTTATCTAGCGAGTTTTGCGAGATATTTTTGCATATTGTAAGAAATGGCCATACGGCACTTGAAAACACTCCTTTGCATTGTTAAAAGAAAGGAAGGTCCCCAGCTGTCATGCACCCCCCTTCATACCACCTCGTGAGATTCATGACAGTCTGTGGAGTGGGAGTGACTGAGCATATGCGGCCCTACGCATGACCAGGATAACCGCCCGTTCCCATGCTCCCGCGACCTGATGGACCAGAAACGGGCAATCCAGGGGAGTTCGTGAGCCCATCATGAGGTACCTTGGAAATTCCCTCTTTTCACCCCAGTCCGCCAACAGCGCCTTCTTTACATTAGGACCCTCAGTGCACCACTGTGCCGCATATTGTAGCAGTCCTGCAAGATAATAGAGAGTAAAATCAGAAACACCAAGGCCCCCCGAGTCCATATCCAATTTAAGCACCTCCAGTTTCACCCTACTGTGCTTCCTGTTCCACACAAAAGAGATCAGGAGACTATTTAAGGTATGGAAGGCAGATTTCAGGATACAGCAAAAGGGGTTTTAGAGGGTATAGAGGCAACGGGGAAGCATAACAATCCTCGTTAAGGCTACTCGCCCCATGACCGAAAGAGGTAGTCAGTTCCAGAACCGGATGGACACCTCCAGGCCTGCGATGACTGCTCCCATATTCAGGGCATACTGGGTCTCTGGTGTGTGAGCCACCTGTACACCCAAATAGTGAAATCGATCACTCTGCCATCAAAGCCCCACGTCAGGAAGGTCTGCAGCATCCCCTCGTGCCAGGGCTACCAGTGGAAATATAACCAACTTCTGGCGAGTAATATGGAGCCCCGAAGCCACTCCGACTGGGGCTAGCACATCCAGGAGTGCAGGCACTGCTCCCTCTGGGTGACGAATGTACCACAATGCGTCGTCCACATATAAGGAGACTACATGGGTACGACCATCTACGGCGATTCCCCAGTGGGCCATATCTTGCTGCAACCTGATCACCAGTGGCTCCATTGCCAGGGTGAAAAGGAGTGGAGACAGCAGGCAGCCTTGTCTCGTGTCCCTCTCGATATGGAAACCTTCAGATATAAGGCCGCCATTGCGGACACAGGCCATCGGTCGACAGTACAGGAGACGAACCCAAAATATAAACTCTTGGCGCAGACCCATCCTCCTCAGGACCTCCCGCAAATATTCCCATCGCAAGGTGTCGAATGCTTTTTCAATGTCTAGGGAGACCACTGCCGCTCGAACCCCGGTATCTGCCACTGAATGCAGCATTCAATAGAGTCGCCCCCTGCCCGGCATGAACCCACACTGGTCCTCGTGGACCAGGTGTGTTACTACCTTACCCAGACGTGTTGCCAGCCCCTTGGCAAACAATTTGGCATCCACACCCAGCATTGATAAAGGCCTGTAGGAGCCGGGATCATGTTTGTCCCTACCAGGCTTAGGGAGCATGACAATCTGTGCCTCCCTCATGGATGACGGTAAAGCCCCCAATCTCTTGGCCTCCTGTAAGGTCTCCAGTAAACGGGGAAGTAGGAGGTCAGCAAACTCCTGGAAGAACTCCACCGGGAGACCGTCCAGCCCCAGAGTCTTAAATTGGGCCATATTCTGTGTTGCTTCCCATAGCTCCTTGAGTCTAAGCACCCAGCCAAGTTTGCCCATGTGCAACGCAGTAAGATAGGGGAGCAGAAGGTCATCCAGAAACCTTTCAATCTCAGTCGGGTCGATGCTTACGCCTTCTCTGTATATTGCGGCAAAGTGATCCTGCAATAAAAAGTTAACACCAGGCTGTGTAATGTCCTCATTCCCATCAGGGCACCTGAGTGTCAGTATGAGTGGTGGTGGGCGTTCCCGCTTCAATAACCATGCCAGTAGTCTCCCCAACTTATTGCCCTCCCTGTGTAACAGCTGGCGACATCCGTGTCTAAAAAGGCAATGCAATTTATCCCAAATTTCCTTGACTCGATGCTGGGCCTGTATAAGTGCGTCGCCTTGAGGCTCCATCGCGCGCCCCTGTGCTGCAGCCCTGCCAACGCATTCTCAGCCTCAGGAAGCTCCCTTTCCAGCCATCTCCTTGTGACCCCAACTCTAGACAGGTATTCCCCTCACGTCACCACCTATAGCGCGTCCCACTCCAAACTCCTGCCAGTGGTAGATAACAAATTGGTGTCAAATTATCCAACAGCTGCCTCCCAAAGCTCCTCCCGGAACATGTTGTCTCTAAGGACCTCGGGATGTAGGTGCCACAAGGGGACTCACGGCCTACCTCTACTCACCCCCCACTCCAGCAGTACCGGAGCATGGTCCAACAAAGGTATCCCAATGCGCACGTCTGCACAGCAGCTGCAGCGGCCTCACTTGAAAGCAAGAAGTGATCAGGTCTACTAGAGACATCTTGTGCAGGCGTATAGCATGCATATCCCTGCACTCCAGGGTGGGTCTCGCGCTAGATGTCGACGCATCGCAGACGGTCAATCACCTCAGTAGAGCAGTCATCATGTTGGGCTTAGTATGTAGCTTCGGAGAGTGTCTATCTAAGTTCCCATCAAGCACACAGTTAAAGTCTCCTGCCCATATTAGTGGCACTTCCACATACAGAAGCAGTAACTGCTCCAATGCCAGATAAAACCCACCATCATCCACATTCGAGGCATAAACATTCAACAAGCATATCTCCATCCCATTTAATGATCCATGCACCACTACATACCTTCCCTCTACATCCGCCGTATAACCATGTGCTCGAAACGGGACCTATGGGGCCACCCAAATCGCAACTCCCCGGGCATATGTGGAATAAGTGGCCGAGAACATCTGCCCTCTCCATTTTCTGTGAAACTTTTGAGTTTGGGGTCTGATAAGTGTGTCTCTTGCAATAATGCCACATGTGCCCCCTGTCTACGGAGATTGGTGTACTCTATAACGCTTCACAATAAGAGTTGAGCCCCTGCACATTCCATGTTACAAATTTAAATTGACCCATCAATCTGTGCCATGAGCCATCTCATCTCCGTCTGCCAGTTGCCCCGCCATCGTCGCTGCCACCAAAAAGCCACAATAACGATAAATGTAACCCCTCTGCCCTCCGGGTAAACACAACAAGAACAATTTGTGCCTCCCCAATCATCATCGACTCCCACAGAGCCCGCCCCATCCCCAACATCAAATAGTGTACAACCGTTATCTCTTTACACCCAACAATAACAGAGGATGTATAATGTATAAGATCTAATCGAACCACAATCACTACCAGCCACCACCCAGGCAACCAGTGGGCCACGTGTTGCACCAGGTAACCCACTCTCACACATAACACAGTCAGCCTCGGAAGATCACAGTGCCAGGCTGAGGAGTTGCATCGGCCGCAGTCACGCTATGGTGCGCCCCCGGTCACACCCTTCCACCCTTAGCCACTACATACACGCACCCACACACTCAGTCATATAGCAGGCATACCCTTTCACACAAATCCACAAATCACAGAATGTCTAATAGAGAAGGAGAGAGAAGAATAAGGGTGAGAAGGAAAAGTGAGAAAGGGGAGTAAAAGAATAAAAAGAGGTAGAGGGGGAGAGAGAGGCGCACGCCCGTGTCAGAGAAGTGCCCATCCCATTCACACCATACATGATCCAGAATTGCGGCCGTCAACAACCCACCTCGGGCCAGCCGCCTTGGCACTCCACCACCAGGGTAAGGAGTATGCCCCCCCGGCAGCGAGTAGTATCAGATACATGTGACCCATTGTTCCTTTATCCATTCAAGGGTCCTTAGGTTGGGGGGGGTCTCTTCAACTATATCCCCCATACTAGTATTCGAGTTAGAGGCAGTGACCTCTTCCACCAGGGCTCTCACAGCCTCGCGCTCAGTCTGCAGCAAGAATGGGTCAACTCTCTACAGTCGTCGTCCCTCATTCTCTGAGTCCGGCTGCTCCAAAACTAAGAAACCATCATGGTTCACCACTACTCATTGGGTCGAACGGGAGGAACATCTACTCCACCCACCACGCCTGCCAGTCCTCTGTGTCTGCTTCGTACCAGAGTTTCGCATATCCGCATCTCGCTGGGCCAGGGATCTCTCCTCGCCTCGCACCTCCAACCAGTCCCATGCGGCTTCCGGGGTGGTGAAAAAATGTGCACGATCTCCATGGATGATCTTCAATTTGGTGGGGCAAAGGGGCATATACTGCAAGTACATTGCTCTCAATTTCTGTTTCCCTCCCCCAAAGGATGGTCTCTGATGTTGCACCATGAGCATGTAATCAGGTAAAATTCAGATGGTGTGGTTATCGAAATTAGGGTCACCATCACGACCAGTGGCCCTGAGGAGCCAGTCATGATTCCTGTAGTTTAGGATCTTTGCGATAAGTGTGCGTTGCGGGGTTCCCACCGGGGATGGCTGCGTAAGGGCTCGGTGAGCGCATTCAATCACAAATATGGAGGACAGTTCGGCCATAGGAAGCGCAGTTGTGATCCAATTTCCAAGGAAGAGGTCAGGAGCCCTGCCCTCCACTCCTTCCAGAAATCCAACAAAACGTAGATTACATCTCCGGGAACGGCCCTCTGCGTCCTCTGTTCTCCGCTCTAGAGCCGCCGACTTGACGGACAAGTCGGTGAGGACTGCCTTCAGGCTGGTTACCTCACTCTGCAATTCAGACACAGTTTGTTCAGTGACAAGGGACCTTTCTGCCACTGTGCTGAGGTCAACTCGTAAGAGTCCAACATCTAGAGACACTGCGTCTTGAGGCTTTTATTGCTGCGAGTATTAGAGCTCCAGAGGGGGACCCCTCACTATCTGGAGGGGACTCACGTGGGGGATCCATCCTCGGCGCGCCCCCCTGTGCCATGCATTGATTCATCTTCATCTGCTGTGCCCCCCTCTGTGGTCTGTCCTTGCCCATGACAAGGCACCCCGAGTCGTAGGGCAGTTGTTGGTGTGATAAGTATGCTACGGGTGGCCCCTGTCGGTCGCATGTCACTCCTTTGTGTAGAGGTAGGTCTGGTGTCCAGAGAGCCGACCACAGGAACCCACTGCCCCCCCCCCGGGAAGCCACCGGGGAATATCCAGTGGTGACCCCAGGAGCAGTATCCACCTCCCTCATGTGTGAAATGCAGTGCTGAGCAGACAGTGGCGCCCAGAGAGTGTCCAAGGAACTCCCAGCACCATTGCTCCTCACATGGACCACACGAGTCGCCTGGTGTAAAGTCAGTGGCCCCCACCTCCAACAGGCAAAGTCCTTTCCACAATCATATTTCACAACCTAGGCAAAGATGAAGGATCCTGGCGATCGCCTAGGGGTTCCAGACATAGAGGCTCATCTCCCTCCAGGACAGCAAATCAATGGCAAGGCAAGCACCAGGATGCTCCCCCCAGGGTGCACTGCATCCTAGTATATGTCGGTAGGCAGGCCGTTTACACTGTTATTGCACCAGCAGAGAAAGGGCAGAGGGACTAGAGCTTCCTCCCCAAGCAAAGGCTGTCACACGCCGTGCCTCGCGTCTACCCCTACCTCACAGTTGGCTGAGTTTCAGGCCAGTGTGGCTGAGTTGAGGCGGCAGCCTCCACACCTCTGTCTGGTCGCGTATCAGCCTCGCAGGCTCAGGGGCTCCAGGTGTGGCTCTGCCGCTGTGTGCTAGACCCATCTGCGGGCCGGCGCCTCCCTCATAACCAGCCCCGGTTCCGCAGGCAGCGATTAATGGTCCAGCACCCCCGGCATCCAATCGTCAGGAAGGACCCAGGCCCCGACACAGAGCCCTGATCAGATCGACTTCCTTCTCACCCCCGCGGCACTAAGCATGGCTGGCGGGGGGGCCAGCTTCAGTAGTGGCAGTACAGCAGTGGGGGAGACAAATCCATGGCCAACGTCCGGCAACCAGTTCCGGCCAGGCCAGGCACCGCCGGCATGTGGCAGGCCCCGCCTAGGCCGTGGCACCAAAAGGATAAGGATCCGGTGCCATTTGCTGCAAACTACTACTTTACACAGCCCCCATACGTATCCCAATGGTGTTGCAGGCACAGAACAGCGGGATGGGCAGGAGAAATGCTGGATTCTGGATGGGCGGTCTGCAAAGCTCCTTAAGCCGCGTCTGCTTTGGCCACCATCTTGGCCACGCCTACAAAACACATCTTTAACTAACTTGGCTGTCCTACTACGGGTAATGTAATATGTTTCAGCTGTGCTGAGGACAGAATTCCAAGGGTCTGGTAGGAAATTAGCTTCTTGCTAAAATGGAGATACCTTCATGAACAAAGGTGAGTGTGTGCACTGTAGATTGATAAAAATATGATGTATTTTTGAGCAATCATTAAGAAATCAACATGCTGTGACATTCCACAATGTTAACCGCAACCTACTAGTTATTTGAAGTCAAACCGTGTCCTATAATCAGTACCTTAGTGTTCACCATATCACTATACATGGGGCAATCCTGAATTAGGTTTTTTGAACCCTCACCCACCTAGGTGGCATGTTTCATAATGAGGTTCAGCTCCATGCTAGGCGGTAACTGCAGTACCTTGCGGGCCCCTCACCTTATAAGAGGGGGGCACTTTTTATAGGAGCACTTTTTACTACCCATAAACATGATCTGGGTTTGAGTGATATGGTGGGTGATTCTGCATAGTAAGTGACATGATAGTGAAGATTAATATTGACTTAATAAACCTACATGCATCCGCTTTATTCCGAGGGAATTCATTCCAAGATTAAAAACAAGATGACCGATAGAACCTTTTTTGTTCTGTGGTCCCTCTACTTCAGTCCACGTTTCGCCCCTCAAATTGAGAGATACGTGCCAAATGGCATTTCATCAGGACTCAAATCTGTATTCAACCTACCCCATAGGGATCCACACTGAATTCCCTTTCTGTATATATGAGTAGACCACTAGTGATTAGTTAAGAAGTGCACACCCCTACAACGTGGAGCCACTGATCCTACTAAGTTGAGGTTAACATTGTGGAACGTCACATCTTGTTGATTTTCTTAATGACTGTGAGGGAAGATATGTGACGGATCATTTCAAAATCTCTCAGCCCTACCCATTGTTTTTATGTGTTTTTGAACAATCAACCAGAGGAGAGAAAGGTTTCCCAGGGACATAATATCCTGAATTAATCAATGAATAGTATTTGTATAGCGCGGCTAATCACCCACGAGGGTATCCAGGCGCTACCAGAGCCACTGCTAAATGGCGCTATCTAGGTGAATTGAACAGTACCACAGCGTTCATGCAGTTACAGCCTTTTTACAGAGTATTGTTGTAGGACAAGATAAACGCTGCTTACCTTGAGAGCACCAGTGCTTATTCTGTTTGAGCTTTAGAAAAGTGTTTACGGAAAAGGATGATGCTTTATCAAACAGGGATTTATAACCTTGCCTTGAACACACATGCAAATGGCATTCTATTTATGAATCTGAACCCATAATGACACCAAGAATCCATGCATGCATGTGTGAAGAGCTGGGGCATCTTGTGACATGTGAGCAGGTTATGGCTTCAAAGATGCCATCAGGATCGCAGTTTTGAAGCCATTGAATCTAAGGAAGTGAAGACTTATCCAAATCATTGATGCATAATTGACAGGAGAAAAGGAAGGATTGTCATCCTGAACTGCCCACAAGAGCATTATCAAGAGATGTTTACTGCCAGCATAGTTGAAAAGACAACCTCATATTATCTAATTAGCTTAACTAATGGGACTCATAAAACATACATAAAGGAAGGGAGGCAATGTTAACCTTTGTAGCACCGCAGCAAGGCCCTTTATAAGTATGCATTAAACTACTTATTTTAGTTTATGTTGAACATAGTCTGGGCCATTTCAAGTGTTATGCAGGGTCCGATCTACACAGAAAAATAGAAGGAATAGGCGGTGTAGTTGTGTGAATACCTGGAACAAAAGCACGGCAGATGGTGAGAGACAAGGTAGAGGTGATTCTAAGATCTGAGAGTTACTTATAAATAGGACGATGCTGGAAACAACCATGTACCAGACACTGAGTCGGAGACAGGTGCCCTTGATGGGGGTATTATTCAGTTATCAGTCACTGTAAATTTCATAAAGTCACAATAACTAGCAGAGAGACCGTCCTAAAACTATTAGAGAGTTGATTATTAATCACAGCACAGTTCAGCAAAGAGTCATATGCACAGGCTACCTCCTGCTTGAAATTCAATAGGTAATTTTAAAAGAAAATAATCATATGAGGTGCAGTTAACCAAGAGTATGCTACCAGATAAACCTGTGCATGTCTGTAAAAACCTTGAATGATCTAATCCAATGTGTATGGCCCATAGTACAAATATCTGAATGTGATCTGACACACATGAAGATTAGTTAAGGTGAAAGGTTCACCATTGGTCAAGTTTGTTGATAAGACAATCTTCGATGTAAGTCAGATAACTCATTCTGGTTTGTCCTTTGTCATCTTGAGAAAACGAATAGTATAATCAGTTCTTTCATAGAAAAGTCACTTCAGTAATATTTTTTGTTAAGGAACTGCAGGTAAAAATCCACACAATTCACTGGTGAGAAATTTGCAGTATTTTGAGTTCTTGATAAAATGCGGCAAATCTATGGTCTTTTTCAGATGGGAAGGGAGAGAGTTCCAGATTCAGGTGGCCTCACCAAACAAGTATTGATTTTAAGTCTGAATTTGGGGATTTTTTAGGAACAGCAGATCTTTACTGAACAGTTATCTTGGATTAGTGTGATGGACGGCTTAGTGTCTTTTCCAGGGGTTTGAAGATAGAGTAAGCTTTGATAGGAAGTCAGTGCAAGGAGACTAGGGGGCAGATTTACAAGAAAGTGACGCATCTGTTAGATGCGTCACTTTCCCTGCGCCACCCTCAGAAACCTTTGCGCCACCATAGATGCGCCGTATTTACAATACGGCGCACTATGGCGCAAGGATTGACAGATGCGTCAGAAATTCTGACGCATCTGTTGGCGGAAAAGTCACGCATTGCTGGAGTCGTGTCGCAAGCACGACGCAACTCCAGCAATGCGTGTTGAGGCCTATTCCCACTACACTGCGTCACTACTTACGCCTGCTTCAAGCAGGCGTAAGGTTTTGACGCAGTGGCGTCCTAAAAGTGGCGCAGTGAAATCTTGTAGATTTCACTGCGTCACTTTTACGAGGCCTTCCTCCGTGGGAACGCCCACCCTGCATACATTATACCTGACGAAGATATAATGTCACGCAGGGCTTTACAACGTGACGCATCTCCCTAGATGCGTCACGTTGTAAATTTGCCGAATCTTTTACGCCGCTGTTGCGTCACAAAAGTGACGCAACTGCAGCGTAAAAGTGACGCAAGGGGCTTGTAAATCTGCCCCAAAAAGTCTAAGGCTGGATGAAATACTTCGTTGTTTTTCCTGTGAAATTTCACGAAATTCCATTGAAACTTTGTAAAATCAGGCATTTTAGTGCAATACGATTTGCATTTGTATCTTGTGTCATTTTTTTTACCAAAGCATGCACCTTATGTTAAAATATCTCACACAGTACCTCAGAGAGACATTTTCTCCTTGAATCCGTCTTGTGCCAGAATCTCGTGAAACCTTTTAATGCGAGATGCGCAATCAGGTAAAATAGATATGCCAAATTACAAAATGTGTACATGTGAGAAATTTCATGAATCTTGCAAAATTCAGGAATTTCACCAATTTCTCTGCTGTTATTAAAATTTCAAGCAGGCCTAATTAGGACAGGCAATACTGTGTTAATAATGATGGGTACTTCATTTTAGGCAAGTGGCTACATGCTGAGTGGCTTTGATTTGTACAAACATGCTTTTTGGAAGGCGAATAAGTATTCTTTGCAGAGTTCATCCTGGATATATAGCAGAACGACAAATGCATTGTATTGAAAAATAATTTTAAACACTCCCAGTCAACGGCTCTTACTCTTTATCACATGATTTTCTTTAAAAGGTAAATGGTGAGCATCTAAATGCATAGCCACCGCATTTAATACATATTTGAAACAATAGAGCAGTGTTGATGAAATTTGCTTTCAACCACAAGATATTTCTAAAAGCAATTGAGCCATACAGTCTAATTACATTACTCACACAATAATGGCTTCCCATAAAAGAGCAGCCTGTGTATTTTTACTGGAAACATACACTATTTTGAACGGAAGGCATGTTTCCCTAATGGTGAGGCTGTGCGAAGTTTACTCCAGGTTTCTTTAAAAACTGTGGGGCATATTAGCAAGAAGAGGCGATAATCATCGCTAACCCTGCTTAGCGTGATTTGTTTTATCGCCGGCTATCGCTGGAATATATCGCCACGCTAACGCTGTATTAGCAACGATTAGCGCTATGGCGATGAATATTCCAGCGATAGCGGGGGAAATGGGCCAACATCGCTGAAAAACCAGCGATGTTGCATGGAGAAGGGAGAACACCTTGCTGATACGACCCTGTGGTCGTATCAGCATAATCCACCCCCCCATGTTAGGTATGGCTAACACCTGCTAATTGCAGGTGTTAAATAAATGGTGATGACCCCGGTTAGCGCGACTTTTCAAGTCGCTAACTGGGGCCATGGCCACCTTGCTAATAGGCGATAGGCCTGTTAGCGAGTGTTTCCCAGTTTTGTTCGTCGGGAACGCCCACTTTGCATGTCATTAGCGATAAATATCGCTGACATGCAAAGCGGTAAAAAAGCGGGCGCTAATGCCCGCAAACTGTCGCTAACTGCTGTTAGAGACAGTTTGCTGATAGGGCGATATAAATATCGCCGCTTTAGCGGCAAAAGTGCCGCTAAAGCGGCGATAGTGCCCTTGCTAATATGCCCCTGTTTTTGTTAGGTTTTGTGGGAAATATAAGAACATTCGATCTTACCACATGCACATGAATGTAAAACTATATGTACCGGAGAGATACATATCTGTTGGTCTAGGAGAGTGTGCAAGGTACATATACAATACAATCTTCGATTTTCACATTAACAATACAAAGAACCGTAAACTGTGAACATGTCAAAGAGGATGAGCCGGAAAGTCGGGCTCCAAAAGCCTCTCTTTATCCAATAACGGAGAGAGATATAAAAAGGAATAACAAAAAAAACAAGCATTGGCATAGCCAATAGGTCTCGCCTTTGGGACCTTATAAGCATTTAGACTATAATACAGCAATACATACAGTGTAGTGCTTCATAGTATGCGTCTGCCATTTTTAGGTGCTGGAATTGTTTAGGTGTTATTATCGTCCACTTTAATGGTGCTGAATTTACTGACCTAAAAAGGATGGGGGCTGGGTTCTGAAATCCATTTTTGACAGTAGTCCGTCAAATTATAACTTTAACGCCACAGTGCGCTGATAGTCCGGAGTAGCGCCGCGAGCACAGAGAGGTGCGCTAGGCACGATCCAGGCTCCTGGGGCCCTCACACAAGCCTTAAATTCGAAGGATAAAATGAGTTCGCAGCAGGTATAGCGCTAACAAAACGACCTCACATCATTTGTAGCGCCAAAAAGTGTGCATTCAAGTGCCGTGGTCTTAAACATCTATATATATATACATAATACATCACTGTATTTCTTGAGCTTGTAAAATGAGCCGTGCAATCCCCAAAATATTAAAGGAGATATTGTTTAAACAGCGTCAGAGGATGAATTTAAAATGTCTCTTTTCCCAACTCATATTTTCAACATCCTCTTACGTAGGTGCACCGGAAGGAGAGCTCCCTTCGGTTCCGATGTCAGCGCGCCCCTCTCCCCCGTTGTTTCTAGCAGCAGAGACATCACTGCCAGAGGCTACGTAGACATTCTATTTGTGCGTTGGTAAATAGTAGCTACCTTTTACAGTGCAAAGGCACTCATTTTATCAAGGTGAAAGGCAGAGGGCAATGGGATTCGAACTCATTTGAAAATTTTCCTCAGATTTAATTGAGAGAGGAGAATGAAACTTTGAGATGGAAAACGAAGTCCAACCAACTCAAAAGCCACACTTTTAGACTCGGAAGAAAGGATGAAAAGCTGAGCCAGCAAAGGATTTTAGCCATTTGTTAAGCCCTCTTATTTTCAACAGAGGAAGGAATGATACCTGGCTGGCGGGAAGGGAGGAGAAGAGGGGCGGTATGCGAACGCAAAAAAAAAAAATGTGAAAAGTCCTTAATTCAGCTTCAGGATAAGAAATTAAGAAAGGCTACAAGATAAGTAGGGATGCTACACTACATTTATTTGCGTACAAACGAAAACATGAAAAGCTGAATGGGAGTCGGAAAAAACGAGGAAGAGTGAAACGTCGAGAGAGAGTTTGGATTCGTGAAAGAATTCGTGATAGAGTCAAAGCTGTCTTCTATATACATTTAACTTGCTATATTTCTTTTAAATATGTTTTCAAAACATGCTTGAATTTGAAGCATTGTCCTTAACCAGAAACGTCAAAGTACAAAATGTCAGCTTCGAAGTGCCACTTCTCAAGTTGCCATTTTTGCTTTATGCCATTCCAGGATCTGTGCACTAAACCATGTGCATGAAGGGGATCAACATGGTTCTTACACCCCCAACCATAAGTGGCAGGATAATTTGTTATACTTTATTTTTTATTATAGGAATCGCTGTTATGATATACACTTGCAAAAAAAAAAACTTTCCTTGGAAAAACAATATTCAAATAAGCATTTTGTGATATGTGCTATAAACTGACATTTTGTATACCTGCTGTCCTGTGTTTCGTGAATGTGCAGTATTGTTTGCCCTTGTCTTTGTCCAGATTTAACATTTTCAACACACTGGAATAGTGATTCAATCAATCAATCAATCAAAATACTTTATTCGGCTTTAGGATTAAAACCATAAAAGTTACACAGCTCCATATAACAGTTAAAACATGTAATTCATAACAATAATATTAAAACAAATTGTCCCCTAAAATACAAAGATATATACATCTAATACATAAAATTATATAGGGGGGGAACCACTACACCAGAGGACCAAATTACATCAATATGGATAGTAATGGGGAGTACCTACCAACGTTGGAAGTTTACTAACTCTCCATACAAATCCTAGATCTCAGAGAGGATTTCAGAAAGCCTACTATAAAAGTCACACAGTCTAATTTCAACAGTTGTAAATAAAAAAGAGCAGGGCGGACCTGAATAAAATTCAACTTCTTTAAAAGGGGTGTTAAAAAATATCTGCGAGGTACATCATAAAATTTACAAAAAAACATAAAGTGTAGCAAATCCTGAGGAGACACTCCGTCGCAGCCACAGGATGCTAACACCTGGCCTCTGCAGCTCCCTTTTGGGACAGCTAATAGCAAATGAAAATAATCCAATCGAAACCTGGTTAATAAAAACCGCTCATGGGGCGACAATGGCCACAGAAGATAAGGCTCAATAGATGGGATTGTTTTAAGCATCACATATTTACGGACGCTTGATTTCCCAATTTCTAAATCGTCTCTACCATGCTTTTTTAAGGTAATAAAGGTTTTCTTTACAAATTCCACATCTTTCATGGTAATAGAATCAGGCTTTAAAAAAGGTCCGGCCGCCCCAGCTCTTCAAAACAACCCCTAATATATTTTAACCATGGAATACGAGACATGTAATCAAGACTCATAGTTTCTCTTAAAATCTGATGGGTGAGAACTAACTCCTTGTTTAACCAACAATTGAGCCAAAACAACAAGGGGCGCATGGCCAAGGTGTCACATAAAAATGGCAACCCCAGTTCTTCATGTACCACCAGATTTGATGTTCCAGTGGGCACTCCTAGGAGACGTTTTAGAAAGGTGTTCTCCACCACCTGTAGAGCATCGGTTGCTACATAGCCCCAGATTTCACTCCCATAGCCAGCTATAGCAACACTTTTGGCCTGAAATATCTTCAACATTGCGGCAATTGGGCGCTTACCCATCTTCGCTGCAAAGTTGAAGATTGCCGCATTCGCCCTTGTCACCTCCCCTTTTTCCTCTGAATCAGGGCCCCCAATTCAAACGGTCATCTATTAGAACACCCAGGTAAGAGAATACCGAAGTCGTTGGTACTTTCTCATTACCCACTTTGAAAGGGAACAATTTCTTCGGGCGAATCCCAACCTGCATAATATAGGATTTGGAATTGTTAATTGCCAAATCACGGGCTTCCATAAAACTCCGAAAGGTGTCTAACAATGTCTGAAGTCCCCTTGCCGTCCTAGCAACGAGGACCGCATCATCCGCATATAGCAGGACGGGCAGACCTCTTTGCCCCACATATGGGAAATCGACCCCTGTTTTTATCAAAGTTTTTTCCAGGTCATTGATATATAAATTAAATAAAAAGGGGGCCAAAATACACCCCTGCTGAACCCCCTCTCTATTTTAAAATCTCTGGATACACGGAGATCCTGTGCATATCTGATGTTAGCCTTTGTATCCCTGTGCAGATCCTCCAGGAAGTCAACCAAATTTTCCTCCACCCCCATGGCCCGCATGGATTGCCACAGTTTCCCCCGATTGACACAATCAAAGGCAGAGGAAAGATCCATGAAGGCCATGTAAATTGTACCTTGGCGGGCAATTGTATACTTTCCCAGGATCAAATATAAATTAAGGCATTGGGCCAAGGTGGAGCGCCCTGGGCGGAACCCATACTGTATATCAGACATGATCTCATTCTCTGCCGCCCAAGAGGATAATCTTCCCAGTAATACCCCACCCACAACCTTGACCACTGAGTCAAGAAGGGAGATCGGTCTATAACACAAAGTGCTATTGCGATCGCCCTTCTTGAATACCGGCACAATGGTTGAGATGCTCCAGGAGTCCGGACAACCAATCCTGGCCGCCGCGTTAAGGACAGCCATCAATACTGGGGCCCAAAAAGATGGATTAGATTTGAAAAGGTCTGGAGGGATACCATTCGGACCAGGGGCCTTATTACACGTCAGCCCTAAGATGGCCTTCTCCACCTCTTTCTGCTCAAACACTATTGGAGCAGTAATATTAACCCTACTTTGGGATTGATGAGGCTCCATGGGGCGTCTAAAAATAGATTTAAAATGAGACACCCATTCATCCTCAGATATATTAGTGCCTACTTCTCCATCCCTAGCCTTTTCAAATAAAGGTCGATTAATAATGCCCCAAAACCTTGCACTATTCCCCAAAGTGCTTGCCTCCAGTAAGTCCCTCCACATTTCCTCCTTCAGTTCGCCCTTACGGTTAACCAATGCCCGTTTATATTCGCGACGGCGGGCACATATCAGAGACTGATTTCTCGGGGTAGCTTTTAAAGCATCTTTCAAAAGTTTAGCTGCCTTAGAACACTGTGGATTGAACCATCTAGGGTCAGATAACACCGTCCCATGAGAAGGGGCACTTAAAAGTGCCCCTATCTTTAAAACAATAACATCAAAAGCCCCAAGGACACCCCCCGGGTGGAAACCAAGTGACACACAAGAAGCTAATTCGGTAGCACAAGATAATTGTACCTTGCCATAAAATGAGTCTGGGGATATCTGTGACCATTTTAGGCGGCGTTTACCATCCACCGGTCTCAACATGCCTGGGAATGTCACCCTAGCTTGTGTTATCAACAGCCTACCTCCAAGGTGGACACAGATGGGATTATGATCGCTAAAAGCGCTATCCATGATGGTAAACCCACGGAAACTAGACTGGAGTCCGGTGGAAATCAAGATGTAATCTATAAATGAACCATCACTACATCCTTTAAAAGAAGGAACGGACTGTGTGCTAAGGGGGTTAACCAGAGACATTGATGATACCAAATCAAATTCATTAAGCAGACCATTCAATGCATCCCCCTGAACGGAATGCTCAAAATGGAATCCCCGCATCCTGGCACATCCCATCTCAGCCATACATCTTATTTTAGGGTCTCCACAAGGATGAATATTAAAATCCCCTGCCACCATAAGATTATGAGCAACAGAACCACAGGACTGTCTTATAAGGCAGCCTAGCTGGGCAATCTTACACTCCCCCAGCACACTTAGTGCATTATAGAAATTGATAATGCCCATACAGTCATTTCCTCTCCCTAGGACAATTACTTGAGAGTCCTTATTAGCAGTAGGAAGTTGCTGAATCCTACAGGTCACAGCCAACGATATGTAGGTCACTAAACCACCCCTCGCTCTGCCACAAGGTGACGGGGTTGCAGGGACAAAAAATGCTTTATATCCCTCCAGAAACAGGTTGCAGTTCACAAGCCAAGTCTCCTGGAGACAAATCACGGAGAATTGTCTAACGAACTGCATCCATACGGGATCCTGGAATTTTCCTAACAACCCTGCAATGTTCCAAGACAAGACATTATAAATGTCTGCCCTTTCGATCATCCCCTGTTGTACAATCAATGAAAGCACCCGCTGCTGAGGGCTAATCCTCCCAGACGGCTCCCCGGCGCTGGGCACAATATTTCGCACAGAAATTGATGGGGACCCCTGTTGATGCGATAACTCTCCAACGGGCTCTGTGTTCATGTTCAGTCAGTCTTGCTCATCCAACCTTGATAAAGCTGAAAATCTATTGAATAGCGCTAACCGAGTAGCAGGCTGGTGCACGGTCGATCGAAATTGGACCCCCTGGGGCCGCGGATAACCTCCACCCGCAACCTCACGGGGTCCATGAGACCACCCATCACAAAAAATATTAGTGTTTGGGGGCCCTATAGGGTCAACCTCGTAGAAGAAACCCAACGGGAGGACCTGGATACCAGAATCACGATGTGCACGGTCAAAATAAGCATCCTGTAAGATTCTATCCACAAGGGGAGATCCATTGAAGTTCACAACAATACAATCCCCCCCTCCGGGTTTCCTCCTGTTCCCCAACCAGCCCACACGGCGCACCATAATAATATTACGTTCCACCATTGGACCTACAGAGGTGTTATTCGACAGCCAATGAGTAACCTTATTTTTAAGTTGACTGAAGTCTTCATTGGACCCTGGCGAAAGTGGAGGGACATTTCCCAAAATTATTACGAGGGGTGTTGATTGAGGTGGAAGATTGATAACCACTAAATTCTTTGTGGCATTTACCTGATCACCCTGTGCCCCCTCCATTGATGTTCCTGAAGTTTGAGAAATCAAACCCTGGGGATGAAAGTTAGGAGCCTGTCTTTCGCTTGAGGTATTTGCCAACCCCCCCAGATCTTTGGGCACTATATTTACACCATGAGGCTGAATTCCACTGGCAGGCCACGGGGCTAATACTAACCCAGGCGTAGATGTAATACCTGGGATTATGTTGTCCTTAGACGAGTTAGGGACCATAGGTTGAGTAGATTGGACGGGTAGAACAGACCTATTCTGTTCTACTAAAATTTTCTCAATAAGATTTAATTTATCCAAAATGGGACTCAACTTAGCATCCAACATGCAACTCATGGTAGATTTAAAGGCTTCCATCAAGGCCGGGTGAACTGTGTTTACTACTGATGATACAGGTGCCGGGATTTTAGGAGCTAACTTGGTGGATACATTTAGTTTTTTTTTTTTTAGCTTGACTCCCAATGGACTTCAAATTTCTTTTTATACTCCCACGTGACCTTGGAGCCACCCTTGGTTGTTGTGAGGGGCCAGCATTACGATGTATTTCTGGTGACCTATAATTGTTAATACTGCCAGACTCTATCGCTAGTGTAGAAACACCCTCCTTGTTATTCTCAATAATTACAGCGGGAGAAAATGGTCTATGAGGTACCTCACAAGGAATTTCTTGCAGAGGAGATGAAGCTACAATAGTCTCTCGGTTAATACCCAATAGGAGGGGCGTGGGTGTACTCGATATTTCCATAACACCTTGCCTTATGGGATTAATAGAGCCAGCCAAGAGGGAGGATAAGCCATTAGAGGGAGATCTAGAGAGACGCCTATTCACCATTTCGATCTCCTTATCAATAACAGAGGTAGCTCTCATTAAAAAGGCATCCATGGTTGTAACATTAGCCCTGGTTACAGCTTTTGTCCCTTCCAGGCTCTCTTGGAGCCTCCGCCTCCCCATATCACAATATCAATGTGTCCCCCAAGTCTTAAACAGAAAAAGCAACACAACACCCAATACCCTGATTAAAATGTACAGAACAATCTCAGCCTAATAAACCATTACAAGCCCCTGCCGTACAACAGCAAGGGAGCAAAGAAAGGTCCCATTCAAATAATACTTCCCCTGTAGTATAGTGCTACACCCAAACACTTCTCAAATCGGACCGCCAGAAAGTGTAAATATAGAAAAGGCACAATCCCGAGCCAAAGTTTCAATGGACCCCTGCTACTGTAGACAGGTTACTAAGAGGAAGGGCCCAGCCCAGCCTCTTCCGGCCCCTGACGGGCACAGACGGGCCCGCCCTTGGTCCGGGCTTCGTCCGGGCTGCGTTCCCGCGCGCGTCCCGCGCAGCGGTTGGAGAGGCTGCGCTATGAGCGCGTTGGCTCCGCCTCCCACTCACTCGCGGCAGCTGCGGATAACAGCGGTGCACTCTGGGGGTTGCAGTCCACCCCAGAGTGTGAAGACTCAAGTGGCGTTACCCCTGGGACCCTCGTCCCACCAGAGGTGTCCTCAGATGCTAAATCGCGATGGCAGCAGGACGGCAGCAGCAGGGAGGCACCACGAAGACCACAAGCCGCAAGGAAACACCCAATAGTGATTCACTTTTAAGTTCTTTTTCTCTCATTTACTAAACGGAAGTGGACCAAGTTCCTCAATAATGACTTAAAGAAGGAGGAAAGGAAATAGAAGGAAAGAAGAAAATAAGTAAGAGTAAGAAAAAGGAAATAACGAAAGGACAAAATAAAGTCTAAAAAGCTGTTGAATGAAGAAGAAAGAAATGATAGGGAAAGAAAACAAATGGAGACATAAGACAAAAAGAATAGAAAGGATAGAAAAATATCAAAACAAAAGAGGTAAAGAAAAAGATTAATAGGGTAAGGAGGTAAGGGAATAGGGAAATGACGAAAAAAGGAAGACTAAAAAATAAATAAATAGAAAATAAGAAACGGGGAGGGAGAGAGGAAGGAAAGTAAAGAGAAAGGAAAAGGGAACGGAAGGAACTAAACTAGTGCTTGTAGTTTTGAAGGCTTTTTTGCCATTTCAGTTGTTTTGTGTCAGCCCCGGTTAAGTGATTTCAGCTGCTTTCGTTTTATACAATCAATCAATCAATCAGAGCATTTGTAGAGCGCACTACTCACCCGTGAGGGTCTCAAGGCGCTGAGGGGGGGGGTGCTGCTACTGCTCGAACAGCCAGGTACTTGCGGCACAAACTTGCGGCAGCAGCGAGAGCGGGGACACGGGCACAGTCAGGTGGAGCTACGCGGCGTGGAGAGCGACCTGCCTGGAAGCAGGGTCAAGGGTCGCTTCGCCTTTGTTCTGTACAAGCACATATAAAAAATGTGATTATAAAATTCCTAAAAATTGGCGAGCTTTTACTGCTGAAATGTATTTCGCAAGGTAGTATGCTATTTGTCCGAAATCTGAACGTTCGGTTTCCTGGGTAATCTGTCATCATAATATGTAATGCTGTGAGAAATGGTTGAAAAACAACCTCTTCTCGCCTGTCACCCCGCCCCTAACACAGAAAATGGATGCTAGAGAGCATTAAGACAGGCCCGGCTCATTGTCTAAAACATATGTTCGTCTGGAGGATTTATTTTAACAACGCGTCTACGAGTGGAACATTAAAATATTAAAGGGGTCGTGTCTCAGCAAACAGTTTCTTCAGCATTTGAAACAGCAGCACTTTTGTGGTGCTTTTTGTGGAGTGGCGAGGGAAGGAGACCTCTGCGATCAAATGACAATAAGAATAACTGGATACAGCATGCTCTACCAAAATATTATTTTGAGCATTTATTGTACACAAATTAATTTTGTTTGGTGCAAAACTTCGAAAGAAGTCATCTCGCGGAGATTTGCATCTCCGCGAGCGGGATTACAAGGATGAACGACAAGTGTCCGGCAGCCACACTAGCACCATAACATGTGCACTCACACCCACTGGACCCGTAGTGCGGGCAGCCACAAACAACCCTGCGGCCCGGTGCAAAGTTCTGCTGACATCACAGCAGAAACCTGAACCTTTTCTCCACACAGAGCATTTATTTTATTTCTGCGAAACCAGGAGGGGGAGAGGGGAAGGGACCTGGGAGAAGGCGAGAGGGAGAGAAACAGGAGATATTGAGGAGAGAGGGAAAGGGGGGAGAGAAGAAAGAGGAAGAGAAGTGAGAAAATGAGACGGGGCAGAAGGAAGAGGGCAATCCGTAGGAGAGGAAGGAGGGAAAGAGGAAACAGAAGAGAAATTAAGGAGGAGAGGAGGTCTAGGGAGAAGAGAAAGGGGAGGCAGGAAGTAGAGGAGGAGAAAGAAAAATAGGATTAATGGAGAAGGGGCCAGGGAGGGACATAGCGACACCACCGGAGAGAGAGGGGTAAAGGGAGAGTGGGTGAGAAGAAGGAGATCGTGGGAATGAGAAAGGAACAAGTGGGAGAAGAATAAAGGGAGAAACGAGAAACAAAGAGAGGAAAGGAGGCTTTAGAGAAGGAGGAGAGCGGGAGAAAAGAGAAGAGCCTGAGGGGGAGACATGTTTATAAGAAGAGCCTGGAGAGAGAGGGAAGGAGAAGCTGGAGAAGAGAGGGAAAACAAGCCGAGATGCACAAAGAGGTGGGTACGCGAGAGGAGACCGAGAAAGATGGATGGGAGAAAGAGGAGAAACCAGAGGATGGCAGGAGATAGCAGTGTAGAGGAAGAGACGCATGGAGAGGTACAAGTAGTGGCGGAGGCAGAATGAAAGCAAGGGATGATTGAGTGAGAAGCGGAAGATGGCGCTGAGAGGGGAGAAGCAGATGAAAGAGGACACGAGAGAGAAGAACAGAAGAACGTTCGAGAGATGAGAATGTGCTAGCGGAGAACCAAGAGGCAGAAGTCAGGCTATGAACAGAGGGGTGGAGTGACGCTGCAAGGGCAGGCCAGGAGGCGTGCCTTGGGGCGTGGACAGAGGGGGCCGGTGTCACGGTGAGCGGAGAAAGCTGTGACATGTCTACTTCTACACATTGACCCTTCCGAGGAAGCCTTACCACAGCCGGCAAATATGTGGTACCCTCGGCTCTCCAGCATGAGCTAGATAAGGCTCATTACAGGAGCCCTTGTGAAAAGAAAAAAAACAGATGAATCGCTCTCAAAGGAATGTCTTATGCAAACTCCCTCAGAACTACTGAAAAACTACAGCAGAAGACACAAAACGAAGAAAAACAACATGGAAATAGAAATCACTACAAAATAAAGGAACTATTTAAAAGAGAACACTCACAAATACATGGAAAAAACCCAAACCGAAAAACAAAACACAGGGAAATACTCAAAACTAAAATAAATACGTGGATGAAAACACTAAAACAATGTAAAGGCTTGAAACAACGAAAACACATCAACCTATTGGAAACCTAAAAACAGAGAAGTGTTCTCGATACAGAAGAAACAAGCGCGGTGCGCGCGCACTGCAAGGAATGCGAGGTATGCAGCTGGCACCCGGCTGCACTGCTGCTCGCTCCCAAGCTCCCTAGGCCAGGGGAGAGAGAAGGCGGTACATGCACCCGCCTTTGGCCAATTGCGTGCTGTCTTTCTTAGAAAGACGCACGCAAAGGCCCATAGCAGTGAGCAAAAAAAAAAGCACACGCACGAGCGTGTGGTCTTGAGTTGAAAGTCCTTACTAGAAGCCTCGCAGGGCAGCGCATGCGAGCTAGCTCAGGCGAGACCTGAAAACGAACACATCATACAATCTTTCAATGGAAAGTTTGAAATGTAGCTGGTGTCACTGATCTATGAATAAGGAACAAGGGCTCAATAGTAATGAAGAGCTATGGATGAGCCATCAGACAATGAACAAGCATTTGCAATGCAATTGGTCTCGCCTTTGGGACCTCATATGTATTTAGCTATGCAGCACATTAGTCTGGGTGCTGAAACATCTACTGTTCTTTAACATGGAGGGAAAGTAAGCACTAAAATGTGTGACATGCCAGGTATGGGAACACATGGAGAGAAACATTGCCTTTCAGCGGGAAATGGTATAGTCCAAAGCTCTGTTCAGGGCCTTGGGTGGTCATATCACTGAAAATACAAGATTTAAAAAAAATATTATTGTCTATGGGTGCTTGTGGAAGACAATTTCTATGGACTGGAATCTAGAGAATGCTAAAGTGATTCTGGTATTTTACTGACCTCTGCTGGTCGTTTTCTATCAAGAAAGTTAAATAGAGGCAGTTACCAGAAAAATTAAAAAAAGAAAGTCCCTCAGCAGAAAGCAATTCTGGTATTTTACTGACCTCTTTTGGTCGTTTTTTATCAAGCCAGTTAAATAGAGGCTGTTGAACAAGCAGAAAGGAATTCTGGTACTTTACTGAACTCTACTCGTCGTTTTCTATCAAGACAGTTAAATAGAGGCAGTTGAACAGAAAAAAAGTCCCTAAGCGGAAGCAGACAAGTCCTAGGTCTGATCTCCAGAGCCCACAAAGTACATACACATATAAGTATATTCTAAAGTATATACAAGAGGTGTCAAATGCTCGATCTAAAAAGGGGGGTTAGTGGGGAACCGGGAACGGCTGGGGTGCCCTTCCGCGAAAGGGTAAGGATGGATCGTATCTCGAGCCTTAGAGGAAGGGGTAGTAAGGGCAGTGGTAAAGCCTATCTATTCCCCATGACGTGAGGTCTTCTCTGACCCAGCTACCTTGTTGGTGTAGAATCAGCCACAGGCAGGGAATCCGGTTGGGTGGGGTGCAGACAACAGGGCTACTCATCGAGGTTAAACCTGAAAATGTGCCAGTCGCAGCTTTCCAGGCATAATCCTGAAAATATTTAGCAAATTCCTTTTTCGCATGCAAGAATAAACACATACACGTATTCTCACTTGCAAAAAAGAAAACACGCATGTGTATACAAACTGCAAACATTTGTTTGCTCTTTTTTGGCCATTAGGGGAGCTTTATCTAATTTTCTTCAATCAAATTCATGTACCGAAATTGAGGAACAGGTAGCACACCCCAAGGCCCTCCTTAAGGCTGGATCAGAAGCGCAAAAAGTCGTATTATAAGTGCATAAGGCACATTACAGCACATTTAACACATTTTCTCATTTAAGGTAATGCGGTATTGACACACTAGATATTCCAGGAATACCCCATCACGGATCCACTATGCCTGTCAGCTGTAGCAAAAAGCTGATGCAAACACTGAGTCTTTAAATGCGACAAAAATGGTGAAACACTCTATACATTTTGGTGAGGCAATTACTGCATATTTTAGAATTATCACTAAAAAAGAACGTAAGTGCTACATCAATGAGGGGAGACACCAACATGTTTTACAATATTTGTGATCTATACATTCTCATCTACATTTAGATTTTTTAAACCATTAACAGCACTAGAGTAGGCATTTTATTGATACTGAACTTTGGACTTTTTATCCCTTATTGTTGACCATTCGAACCATGTGGCTCGGGTAATCATTGAGGTTTCCATAAATTATTCGTTTTTGAATAAATGTATTGTATTTTTGCATCTTTTTCAAGTCACTGCTGTTGAGTTTTCCTGTGCTGAAAGCGAAGTTTCCATTCCTGATAAATCGTTGATGATGTCTGGAACTGCTAGCAGGGGAAAGTAATATTTAGTTTTGGAAAATAATGTAATTTTTCACAATAATAAACAATGTAAAGCATGAAGCTGGTATCCAGCTGAGATGACTGCGAGCAGTTCTCAGTCTCAAGTCATTTAATGACAGACAAAGGTCAGACTTGAGATTAACATCTCCTGCCACAAACGTTTTTAATTGTATGTACATTGACCTACCGATCACTACCTTTTATGGTAAGATGCCTTAGGAAGGCTTCCCCTGCCCCTCTGGCTAGCATGAGAAGGATCTCTTACTACTCTTTGATCTGAGACCTTTATCAACTTGATCCCTTTTCACCTAAAATGTGATGATGGAGAAGACTTCCTCCATCTTTGGTGATTTGTTCTGTGAGTGAACTAACTCACAGGGCGCCAACAGAGTTTATCTGTAGACCTCTCTGCTACAACTAGCATTGTGTCATGTGTGGACTGTTGCACATTGAAGGCTTGGCCTAACCATCTTTCTCTATCTTTGAATGAAATGCCGAGGCCTTCACTTGACCACCAGGGGTTTTGCCTTAATGTGAGAAACGTCATCATTCTTTACTTGTGCCTCACGATGCCCTTACTGACATTCATTTTATTGTTTGCCATTTTATATCACTCAAACTTGGCCCAAGGTCATTCAAGCACTTTACAAGGAAACCAGGTATTACACTTTCTAAGGCGTGGGGAGATTAAGTGATTTATCCAGAATCACAGGGAATTGAGTCAAGGCCAGGATTCAAACCTGATCCCCCAGCTTCAAAGTCTGCACCTCTAGCCGCTTGGACACATCGCCTCCTCTTCTCCTTCAACTTAAGCTGGATCACTTGAGGGAGACTACTTTATTTCTAGAAACAGTTTTGTTTCAATTTTCTCACTCCCTACCCATGATGACCATCGGTGTAATTTTAGCTGTAAGGTAGTACACTGAGAGGTGGGTCACTGCAGTCAGGGAAGGGAGCTATCCAGTTGTTTTGTAAAATCTCTGGGTGGGCCTTAGTGCTGACCTTCAAATATCTCAAGTACTTACCAGTAATCTCATTACCTTTACTTATTTTTGCTTGCCCCAGTTCTTACTAGCATATTGACGTAAGCTCATCTCTAGGCAGAAACCCTGCTGTCCTACCTTGACCATTCCACCTACATAGAACACATAGCCAAGATTTAGGACAAAGAAGGATAAATAAGTAATGAGATCACTGCCAGCTAACCCATGCATTATTTAACCATCTATCCTTCCCAAAATAGCGAGGATATACCAAAGCCAAGAGTTCATGAATCATACCCTGCACAAATAAACTCACGTTACACTGGAAGTAAGTTCATACCATAAGTTGTTCAAATGTACACTCAGATGGCCACATCCTCGAGCCAAATTCCTAGGATGGGAACTTTCTGATCTCTATTCACTTGTGGGACTCTAATGTTGAAGGTATAAATCAAGTAGTTGCCCCAGATGTGTGCTGCACAAATGCACTCTCAACCTCCACCAAGAAGGTCACCATGTCTGTAGGAGAAAAGTTCTTATTTCCTCTATTTCACTCCTCCAGAGCCAGGTTACAGGCCACAGGAATAGCAGAGTGAATGCTCTTACAGAGTGTGGAAGTGGAAATCTCAAGATCTTTAAGTGACTCTTATCTTCCTATGCTTGCAAGACTCTGTAGTTTACAACAAGTACATCTTATGCTTGACGTACAGGATATAGAAATTGAATCATTTGCCAACACTGACTTTTGAAAGAAAGGATGGAGAGGTATATTCTACACCATACAGAATGAACAAACTTTTACACAAACAACTACACCAGGGGCCTTATTATGTATTAGGGTGCACTTTCCCTGTTTGCTCCTGGTGCACCTTAAAACAGGTGCGCCAGGTGCAAACAGAGGAAGTGCGCCCTATTACATGGAATGCGCTGCCCCCAGGGCAGCCGCAAACTTATGCTGCCCTGGAGGCAGCGCATTCCTGTGAAATACGGAGGGGCTTTGAAGCAGCCGCTCCGTGCTTCACTGTGCAGGCCAGGGCCGGACTGGCCATAGCGGGCACCGGGCGTTTCCCCGGTGGGCCGCCAGAGTGGGGGCTGGTTTTGGGTCCCTGGGGGGCCGTTTTTGTTACCGGGGGACGGCAATATCAGCCCCCTGTAACAAAATCGGCCGAAACGGGCCCTCGCAAAAAGCTCGGCCACACCCCCCCTGCCCCCAGAGGGGGCGGGGGCGGCCGAGCAGTTTGACAGTGCCGATTTCGGTTCCCAGTCCGGCCCTGGTGCAGGCGTTAACCCGCCTGCACTTTTAAAGGGAATTACATTTCTCCTTGCAGGCAGGTGCAGTCAGTGACTGCACCTGCCTGCAAGGGAATGTCTGGGGGTCCATAGGACACCTTTCCTCCCCCAGACAGCTGCTCTCAGGGGGCACACTGACAGTGCTCCACCTTTTAGGTGACGCATTGTCAGAGCGCCATCTGACAGATTCTTTGCCTCTGCACATGCGTCTGTAATACGTGGCGGGCACAGAGGCAAAGGGATTCCCAAATTTGCATGGGGCACGCCCCCATGCAAATGAAGAAACACCCCCTGAAGATAGTGCTGGCTCTTTATGTGCACCAGCGCTTTCGGTATTATAGAAGGGGCCGCATAAGCGTCTGAGGCCCCTTCTTTTATACCAAAGTGCCCCAGGGGCATGCAAAGCGGGTGCAAACGCCCATTGTGCCCCCGGGGCACTCTATGTAATACGGCCCCTGTTTGAGAATCAACCTGTCATGGGAAACATACATCAAGCACTTCATCTTCCCCAATACCATGACAGATATAGTGGTCACTAGAAATAATGTCTTAAAGGACAGATGATGGAGTATGGCCCCTTTTCCAGTTCTTGGGACTGTCACCTGCTGTCGTTCATGAATCACAAGCACAGCTTCACCAGCAGTCTGAGAAACAGTGGCCCTCCCTTTACAAATATTTAACCTGGTTCGGGGACGAGAGGAGCAATACATGACTACCATGCTGTGTGAACCATTAGGTCCTGTCACTGATCCCTTAGCCCTGCTTTGTTTGTACACTTTAGAAGATGCTACATCGAAAAGGATGTCCACAGGCTGTGATCACTGTTGAATTTATTAATCTGGCATATGTGCCAAGATGGCTTACCAAGGTGCTGCAAGCCCAACGCAGCATAATAGAAATGGCACAGAGAATGGTGAAAAAGAAGGCAAAACCGATAGATATGCACAACTGCCCTAATACTGTCATCTTGCTTGGTTCAGTCTTGCAGCCAAGATCACAAGATCGTCTCTCACCAGTTTGCCCTTACTACATGCTAGCTTCCATTATCTCCCCCTCACGTACCTACTGGTCTCTGCTTTGACCCTGTGTTCCAAGTAAGTCCCTCCCTTAGTCTTTTAGTCATCTTTATTGTATATTTTAAAATACAATTTATGGAGCCTATCACACACATCCAACACCTCTCAAGTGGCTCCTCAGTCCCCAATCACCAGCAACAGAACCCCACAAACATTCCAACAGCCCTAAGCTCCCGTGCCCCATCTCGTACCACACACAGCTTGCATGCACATACTATACAGTAAATTTAACTCTAAAGAACGTAATAATAATACCTAGTAACAACTCTATAACACATTGGAAGCAGCGCCCCTCCCTCTACTGAGGCACTTCCCACTTGTGAGACATCTGTTCTCTCAAGAAAAAGGTAACAAAGGGGATTTGGGGCCAGCCGACTGAAGGGAGGTCTGTCCCCGGGGATTTTGGGGTAGTGTCGCAGTCGGGTGACTGCTCGGGTTTGGACGATTTTTGGGCTACAAACATAGCCCAAGTGGTATATATTCGGACATTATGCAGTACCAACCACCATTTTGCCTTAGTGTCACAGTGGCTGTTACCTAGTGGTAGCATTTTTGCAGTTTGTGCTTTAGAATAGGTCCATTGCGCAGTTAGCCTGATAACACTTACTTTGTCGTCTTGGCAGCGTCCAGCGAGGCTAATGCAGACAAGGTGGTCCAGGTGATGTGGCTGATCGCTGAGGCGGGGCGCCATGACGTGGCGGTCACCCCTCTCAAAGGCAGATGATGGGCTCGCGGCGGCGGTGTAGGCCTGTTCATTGCCCCGCTGGTCCCCCGAGCCAGAGAAATGCAAGGTAGGGATGTGGGGCCACTTCTGTATGCGGTGAGCGGCCCCTTTTCAGGCTGTGTTGGGTTGTGGGGCTGTGGGCAGCCAGCGTGCGTATGCAGGGAGCGGTACTGGGGCAGCACGAGGCCTCCTGTCAGTTGGGAGAGGCTGCGGAAATAGCTGTATTGGAGCGCAAGGCCTCCCGTCAAGCAGGCGGGGCCTCACAGTGGCAAAAAAGAGATAGCATGCATGTGCAGCTGCGCAGAGAGGCAGGAGGAGAGGCCCCTTGGTTCACAAAACTGGGGGTCCCATTATAAGTGTTAGAGCACCCAGGGAGTGGGGGGAGAGGGGAAGAGGCCTGATGATGTGCTGGAGGATGGGGGCTGGTTATGACACTCCTGAAGGCCAAGGTAGTGAATTTGTGGCAATATGCCGCGAATGGGAACCAGAGCAGCAAGGCGGGGCGGGTGAGCCAAGACAAGGACGAATATAACACTTTACTCCACACGTATTTACAACGCGTGCCATTACCCTGCATTTTTTTACTCCGCAAAATCTTTTACAACGCAGGGCTTTACAACGCAATCCATTACAACGCATTGTCCATTACAAAGCAATTTACTATTCTAACTCCACCGGGGCACTGTAATGGGGAATGCGTTGTAATGGTTTGCGGTGTAAAACCCTGCATTGTAAAAGATTTAGCGGAGTAAAAAATGCGGGGTAATGGACTGCGTTGTAACGCAGTCGTTGTAAAGGATGTTTACCACAAGGACAGATATCAATAGTTGGTCCCAGCAATGCAGCAGGAATGCGGTGGGCCCATATAGATTTAGCAGCGATACTTGGCTGTCACAGGGACCGGCAGGGGCACAGGCTCAGTGGGGCCAGGGTCACACGGACGGAGGGAGCCGGCAAGGGCAGTGAGAGTCAGGGGCCTGTACACAAACAGGGGAAATGTGGGGTCTGGTCAGGGTGCAATGGAATGGTCCTCCCCTTAGGTGACAATGGCCAACTTAGTCTGGAGCTATGAGGACAAGTCAGATATGGAGCTGGCAATGGAGAATTATTGTCTCTCCATGAGGAGACCTCCTTTGAAGGATTATGGGGAGACAAGTCTAGGGGTGCCTCAGCAAGGGTATTTGGGGCAGCGGGGGCAGAGGGCTTGCCATGTAGGTCCTTGTCAGAAAGTAGTGTGTGATCTCCGGTTCCCTTACAGCCAGCATCGAGGGGCCCAGGCTCAGAGGTGGGCATTCAGTATGATACCAGCACACCAGGCCTTGTTCTTTCTTCGTTTCAAGATTTCGAGGTCAGAGTAATGGCAGACTCGGGAGAGCTTAGTGTTGCTTGCTGGCCCCGAAGGGAAGAGAACGCTTGGCCCCGGGCTGCTGGCTGGACGGACAGGGTCAGTGGACGACAAGATCACTGCCATAAAAAGGTCTGGTATGCCCCCCCATGTAAGTTAGGTTATGATACAATGGTGTGTGGTGACAGATACACTCAAGGTTGGACGGAAAGGGATGCCCACAAGTGAAGAAAGCGAATGTGACTGATGCATTGATATTGGATTATGATGACAGTAGTTTGGAGGAGGGAGAGTTGAGGGAGGATGATGATAATCAGGCTGGGAAAGAACGATGGTGGCAGGCAGGGTCAGGGCATTGGGGTTCCTCTAACACACGTGCCACTTGTATCTTGCAGGATGTGAGTGGTCAGCAGCATCCCAGCAGACAGGGCAGCACCTGGCAACAAGTCAAAGTGTCGAAGCGGTGCACTCCCGAGCAGGCACCGACCTTGGCGCCATGTAAGGTTCCATGAGGAGGGGCACATGTTACAGACATGATATCAGTGGTGGTGGAGGCGAAGAAGCCTAATGTGAGTGGGGAGGCATGCCTTAAGAAAGGTCTGTTTGTGAGGGACACGAGTATCTGCACGGACAAGCACTCACACTGTTTTCCCATGGAGGGGGACAAGAAAACAGAAATTGAAGGTAAAGGGACATTGGGTACAGATCAATCTTGGTTGTATTGCAAGGTTGCAGGCAAGGGTGCAGGTTAGGGGTCTGGGGGAAACACAAGGGGACACGGCTACAGAGGTGGGGAAATCCGGAACGCTGGAGAGTAAGGAGGTGAAATTCAAAAAGTTGTCTTATATGGGGACATCAAAACCATTGAGGGCTCACCTCGTGCTTGCCACTACGGAGTGAATATGGAAAGGTGAATATGTTGCAATACTGAAATTGCTACATAGGGAGCTTAGGTCTAAAGAGGGCGGCATTTCTTATATATGCAAGTGTGTACTGTGAAAAGTACCCAGAGAGGTCAGTCGCACTATTTAAGTACATGGATGTCATCAGGGAGGCCCAGGTAAATTAGAGAGGTTATGCCTGGGCACAATACGATGAAGAATTAGGGGCCCATTTGGCAGCAGATCCAGAAGCACAATGGGAAGAGCTAGACACTGACTTGTGGCAGCTTGCTATGGGCCCCGGCAAATTCGGTAAGACAATCTCTATGGCTAGCGGTCTGCCGATTGTTTACCGGCCCTTTTAGAGGTGCCCCACCCAGGCAGGGGTGGAAGTTTTGGGGAAAGGTCAGAGTAGTCAGCTCGGAGTGTGCTGGGACTATAATAAGGGGCTCTGAACAACAGAGTTGTGTAAGTTCCTGCATGAATGTTCCACATGTGCAGGCAGACATCCATTGGTCAATTGCTTCGGGCGGGCGGGTCATCCAGTGACACAGGTGGGCAGCAACATGAGGCCAAGGGGGGAAACAGAACAGACAGGCAGCTGGCTACAGGACAGGTAGGGGTGGACAGGGATCTGGGGGGAAAGGCTCGTACTCCTATTAAATTGGTCAGACTGAACTTTTGGCTTTTTCATTACAACATGACAGAGGGCGCTAGGCTACTGCTATAAGGTTTTACATATGGTTTTAGACTGGGTTATGATGGCCCGAGAAGGCGCCGCTGGGCAGACAACCTAAAGTCAGCCAGCGAACACAGACATGCAGTGAGAGACAAATTGCTCAAGGAGAGTCAGGAGGGACGGATGCCAGGCCCATTTGAGGAATGGCCTATGGAACACCTACTAGTGTCTACCATTGGGGTAGTGCCCAAAAAAGAGCAAGGGCAGTTTAGGTTAATTCAGCATCTCTCGTGGCCAGAAGGACAGTCAGTCAATGATTTCATACCCGCTAACCAAGTCTTGTTCACATACTTATCAGTGGAACTGGCACTGCCTCTCGTGAAGAGAGTTGGACAGGGGGCACTTATGGCCAAGAGTGGCATTAAGTCGGCTTTGCATTTGTTTCTGGTACACCCTGCCGACTTTCACCTACTGGACATCCAATTTGAAGGAAAATGGTATGTGAACATAGCACTGCCAATGGGCTGCTCCATATCCTGTGCTTTTTTTTAGTGCTTCAGCGCGTTTTTGCAGTGGCTTTTCACATGGCACATGGCACACAGGACATGAGCACATAACACATTACCTGCATGAATTCTTTGTTGTGGGCAAACTCGTTTCCACATACTTCCAGCACATGCTGGTAGGTTTCCAGGAGCTCATGGGTGACCTAGTCATGCCATTGGCACTGGAGAAGACGGGGGGACCCAGCATGGTCTTGTCTTTTCTGGGTACTGAGATTGATTCAAGGGCTATGGAAGCCAGATTGCTAGAGGAGAGGAAACATACCATGCAGAGGCTCCTGGATAAGATGTTGGGCAAAGCTAAAGTCATGATCAAAGAGGTGCAGGTTCTGTTGGGCCATTTGAACTTTGCATGCATAGTGGTGAGAGCAGGGAGGACATTCTGTAGGAGGCTGGGCTTGTCACTCACTATCAGGGTTGCCATTACCGCACCATCATATCAGGCTGTCTCCAGGTGTTCAAGAGGACCTGAGGATGTGGCAAGCCTTTTTACAGTCTTTTAACAGAATCCCTATAGTGACACAAGCTGACATGGAATGGGATGCACAGATCTTTTCACACATGGCAGGTGGATCTGGTTTGGGGCTTTATTGACAAGGACACTTGGACGCCCTGAAAAATGGCCGTCAGAGTGGAAGCAGGGTGGGCTCAATGTTGCATTCCTAGAACTTTTCCCTTTGGTAGTGTCAGTGGCAGAGTTCTTTTTTTAGTGGGCAGAGTTCTTTTTTTAGTGGGCAACATGTTGATGGTTCAGGTGGTTAATAGGCAGTCAGCAAGGGAGACACAGCTGTGGCAGTTGTTGAGGGTCTTTGTTCTAAAATGCCAGAAACTTGATATCATTTTTAAAGACAGGCTTGTGCCCAGTGTGGACAATGACATTGCCAACGTTTTGTCTCGACCACAGTGGGAGAGGTTCATGGGCTGGACTGGACCCAGATGCCACCTCCTGGTCAGTGAACCCTGCTCTCCCCTCACGCAGCTCCGTCTTTGCGCCGCTGCCCCCAGCACCTCTCTCTGGTAGGTGTTCGAGGCCCTCCTCCACCCGCAGGCTAATGCCTGCGCCTCATCCCTGGTGGTCCAGTGGGAGAGCCTTGCTCTTCTGCTGGTCCACTTGGCCAGCCTTTTCTGTTTTCTACCTCTGCCTGTCTTTTTCTGTCTGCTTGGTTTCTGTCTATTGTGCCTATCTATCTGTTGCCGTTTATTTTTTTTATTCTTTTTTGTGCCTTGTTGTGTCCTTGTTTCGTATTTTGCCTTGTTGTGTCCTTATCGCCGTATTCCCGCCGCTGCTGCCCCTGTGGCCCCTCCCCCCACCTGTCCCTGCTCCCGCCTCCCAGCTGCATTTCTCTCCCCGTTCCCTATTTAATGGCAGGCGCTGCGTGGCCGCGCCCCTAGTGCGCAGCTGGTGCGCCAAAGGTAAGCCCGTCTACGCCCGTCCCCGACCTGACCGCGACCAGCGCCAGGGACCCTGGTTCTCTGACCACCCACCACTGCGACTCAGTCGCCCTACACACACTCAACCCCGGAAGAAACAACAACTGCCAGCTGTTGACGGCGAACACCACCCACAGCCATTTCTCCTGCCGACACTGCCACCGCACCTTCGCCCACCTCCTGACCCACACAGTTACCGCCCACCAACCGGACCCCGGCATACGCTCCCTACACAGACACGCTGTAGAAGTCTGGGACCTCCTGGACACCGTCACCAGACGTCACCTTCCTCACAGAAACTTCGACCAACGCCACCTCCACCCCTGACATCACTAATGCCATCCCCGGCAGATACAGAGGAAGGATCGCCTCAACCACCCGGGAGGAGGACTCGCCATAGCACACAAGAACTCCCTCCAGCTCACCACATCCAGCACAACCGACTCCTCAACCCCCATGGAACATCTCCATTTCCAGATCCAGACCAACCCCAGACCGACCCTACACGGCACCCTCACCTACAGACCTCCCGGACCACGCACCACGTTTGCCACAACCATCACCGACCTCATCGCACCCCACGCCATCGCCTCCATGGACTACCTACTGCTCGGAGACCTGAACTTCCACCTCGACAACCTCAGCGACCCCAACTCCACCGCCCTCCTGGAAAACCTTGCCAACATTGGACTGAAGCAGCTCATCACCACCCCTACCCACAAGGCAGGACACACCCTCGATGCCATCTTCGCAGGAGGGAACAACATCCACTTCAGCCACACCACGCAACCCATCTGGACAGACCACCACTGCGTTCACTTCTCCTTCTCTAAACCCACTGCACTCAAACCTACTCCACGCCCCCCGTGCAGGAATTGGAGCAGGGTCACTGAAGAGAACCTCAACTCCACCCTCAACCACGCTCCCCCTCCCGCCACGACCGACATCAACACTGCAGCACACAGATCCACAGATGGATCACCAACTGCACAGACAAGCTCGCCCCCTACAGAAAATGATAAACAATGCCCCACGAAAGCCATCTGGATCACCACTGACCTCTGAGAATCCAGACGCACCTGTAGACGCCTCTAGAAAATCTGAAGAAACAGCAAAACCCCGGAAACACGGACCAGTTACAAGAACGCCATGACAGAATACCACCAACACATCAGATCCACCAAAAGGAACTTCATCCAGGACAAGATCCTCACCAACTCCAGCATCTTCAAGGAACTCTTCAGTATCATACAGGAATTCACCAAACCCCCCAGTGAAACCTCTGACGTCACGCCCTCCCAGGACCTCTGCAACAAACTCGGATCCTACTTCCATCTCAAGATCAAGTCCCTCTACGACAACTTCAAAGAACAGACACTAGACACCGGAACCTCACCCACCTCCAGCTACACCAGCCAGCCTACCATCTCCTCCTGGACCCCGGTCACGACAGAAGACACCACCACGAAAATGAAGAGCATTCACTCAGGAGCCCTCATGGACCCCTGCCCGTCGCACATCTTCCACAGAGCCGCCTCCGCCATCGCACCCGAACTACGACGGACCATCAACTCCACCTTCGAAACAGGCACGTTCCCTGATGACTGGAAGCGTGCAGAAGTCAAAACCCTCCTCAAGATGCCCTCCGCTGACCCGACGGAGCTCAAAAACTACAGACCCATCTCTCTCCTCTCCTTCACAGCGAAAGTAACTGAGAAGATCGTCAACATCCAGCTCACGAACTTCATCGAAGCGAACTCCATCCTCGACTCCTCACAATCCGGATTCCGTAGCAACTACAGCACCGAGACCACCCTCCTTACCGCCACAGACGACATCCGCACTCTCCTCGACCAGGGCCACACGGCGGCTCTCATCTTACTAGACCTCTCTGCGACCTTCAACACCCTTTCCCACCACACTCCTCCCGCTTAACTCCATGACACCGGCATACAGGGAACCGCCCTCGACTGGATGCGCTCCTTCCTCACCAGCCGAACCCAAAGAATCAGACTCCCGCCCTTCCTCTCAGAACCCACAGAGATCAGCTGCGGAGTACCCCAAGGATCGTCGCTCAGCCCCACGCTCTTCAACGTCTATATGGCCCCCCTCGCCGCCATCGTCAGACAGCATGGACTCAGCATAGCATCCTACGCCGACGACACCCAGCTCATCCTCTCCCTCACAAAGGAACCCGACACCACCAGACTCACCTTCCAGGAAGGAATGAAGGACGTCACTTCCTGGATGAGCAGCAGCTGCCTGAAGTCCTCATACTTGGACCCACCCCCCTCCGCATGGGACAACACCTGGTGGCCCACCGCCCTTGGCAACCCCCCCACTTCGACGGACCATGCCCGCAACCTCGCCATCATACTCGACTCATCCCTCAGCATGACCCGACAGATCAACACCGTCTCCTCCACGTGCTTTAACACCCTCCGCATCCTCCGCAAGACCTTCAAATGGATCCTCCCGAATCCAGAAAGACCGTCACCCACGCACTCATAACCAGCAGGCTGGACTACGGGAACGCCCTCTACACCGGAATCAACAAATCCCTGCCCCGAAAACTCCAGACCATTCAAAACACCACCACCAGATTCGTCCTCGGCATCCCACGACAAGACCACATCACCCAGCACCAACGAGACCTCCACTGGCTCCCCGTCGAGAAGAGAGTGACCTTCAAGCTACTCACTCACACCTACAAATCCCTCCACAACATCGGACCCCAGTACCTCAACGAAAGAGTCTCCTTCTACGCACCAAAGAGAACCCTCCGCTCCACTGACATAGCCCTGGCCAAAACCCCTCACATCCGCACAGCCAGACCTGGTGGAAGAGCCTACTCCTACATCACGGCAAAAACCTGGAACGAGCTCCCACTCAGCATCAGACGTTCCCCCACTCTGAATGCCTTCAAGAAGAGCCTAAAGACCTGGCTCTTTGGGTAAGAAGTAGCTGCACGCAGCTTCACGATTCCCCCCCCAGCGCCTTGAGACCCTCACGGGTGAGTAGCACGCTTCACAAATCCCTGATTGATTGATTGACAAGAGCGTTGGTCAGTAGGAGAGAGACGATGCTTAGACTAGTAGCTGATTCTCTAGCACCCAGGTCTGGTCTGAGTTCTTAGCAGGGAGGCCAGGAGGAGGTCAGATAAGTGGGGCAGGGCTGAAGATGTAGTTCAATTTATCATGTCCTTCATATAGAGGTCAGTCGAAGGTCACTATCTCAAGGAAACTGGTGGATATTGCCTTTATGAGCAAACTTTTGTGGCGCTATCCCCCTCCGCTGGCAAACGCAGGAGGAGAATTTTGGAAGGCTGGTCCAATAATATGGAGTGCTATTGATGCTTGGTGATTATGAATGCAATAGAGCATGATGAATTGAAAGAAATCTATGTTTTAACCACTGCATGTTCTCAATCTGCTCATATTACTGAACTCACAAACAATAGATTTCATTGTGTATTTAAAAAAAAAAATATGACTGATTTTTTATAAAATGGAGACAGAGTTGCTAACATTTTTATTATAGGAAAAGTGCTCACCGTATATGATTGTTTAGTGCATCCTAATTGAACCTTGGACTGTCATTTGGGGTTGGGCACACTTTGTTTCATACAGGTGTGCAAAGGTAAGATTATGCTCTGGTGCAAGTACGATAGTGCTGAATTAAGTTGTTGTGGGAGGCAGTGGTTAATTTGTGAAAAAATAAGTGCCAGGGCTCTCATCAGGAGGCAGCTTGCACAAGCCCATTGCTCCTATTAGCGCCGCCTGTAACAGAACTAACTACTAACCAACCATGAAACCCTACCTGTGGGGATAGGATGTGGGGTAACGGCCAGAGCTGCCAACTTTGGAGCTGGGGAACCAGGTTCAAGTCTCGGTGTATGCTCACCATCCTGTGATTCTGGACAAATCACTTAATCTCCCTGTGCCTACAAAAAATGAATGCGTCCTTAACTGGGGCTCATGGAAAGCACTCCAAAACGTTTGGGTCAAGTTCACACTATAAGCGTCGGTGTTGACAATTAAGTGCCGGTGCCGAGCACCGGAAACCACCAGCTCAAATTAAGCACTGGGGGAAGGGATATCTTAAGGGTGGCGGGTAGCTTAAAATAGGTGTTTTACTTTGTATAGTGAGGTTGTAGTTCTGTAAGGCAAAGGGCAAGGTTATTTTGTGATGTGCACCTGTTTCAATAAAGTGGCCTTTTTTCACACAAACCTAGAGTCTGTGGTGTGTGCTGCTCCCCTCTTCCTCAAAACAAGAGGTGTTTGATGCTGAGGGTCTTTTAGGCACACCCCTGGGAGACAGAAAATATTTCCATTTCTAGGCAGTAAGATGCCTGACTGGAGGTGAGCACACTTCACAATACAATGCTAGTCATGACTGTGAGGAGGAAGGACACGTGTGAAAAATGGGGAGAGATTCCTGTTCAGTCCCTCGCTGTGCGCTGGAATCTCTCCTCTGAAATACCTACACAAAGCTGTGCATAGACAGCACCTGTATTTTCTTCACAATATCTTGGTAACAGTGACATCTATTCTACCTCATAAAATAAACCAAATATTTTTCTTTGTTTTAAAGCACCACAACTGTGTAATTCAATGTTTTATTTTCAGATAGGACGACTGATATTTAGGTCTTTTTTTGAAGTACACCAAAAGGTCTACAGCTGTTTCCAAAATGAGAACAAAGAACCCCGTATAATTACACAAAATTAAGTGAAGATTTAAATCAACAAGTACAATCCATTGGCGACAACACAGGTTCATCATTGTCTTTTTTCACACCGTGAACACGAACAAGAAAAGGCTGTGACTTTCATCGCGAGAAGTAAACCGTGGCGGAAGATGCGTATTATTGGCTGGCAGTATTATTCCCTCCTGGCTAGTAAATAAAGCGAACCTCTCGTCGCCATGGAAACACTTGCCATGGTCAAAGGTATGCATTCAGCCCCGGTAATAGGGAAACTTAAGTATCGCTGGAAAGAGCAAACATCCAGGCTGACATTTTGCTTCAACAGCCGAACAACCTTTTCTTGAGTGTTAACATTTCGATTGGAACTTTTTCCAAGGCATGAATCCATTTTTTCTAAACAAGAGCCCTGTATCTTGGAAACAGAGCCGTGAAATGTGCATCAAATTGAGCGTTTGGCTTAGTTTCTGCCTCCTGCCTCTTCACTGCTGGAAAGGAATTTCGATGAGGTGCCTCATTTATACACTCCAGTGCATCTGAAGGCTCAATGGCATGCAACGATAATGAGGTCTAAAGTTTTTTTTCCGCATCCTACACGACAGGCTAGATTTAGTTTGCAACACAAAGTAGTAAATATATGAACTCCATTCATTAGAAGGCGTGTGCACCCATACACCTGTATAGTCTTAGGTACAAGAGCATAGCTAACAACTGGACAGTAGTCATAAAAATCGAAGTTGATAGACTGTTCTATGCATACACATAGGAATTTACGTATATGGGTGTTTACAACTTGCAATGTACTTAGATATAAAGGAATCCTGTAGCTTTGGAAGCTTGTCATACCATGGAAGCTTGTCATACCATTGGCAACGAGATGGCTACCAAATATGTAACACTAAAGTGGGGGAAAATCATATCCCAAAATTTGGCTACTAACAGCTAACAAAAATCAGAAAACCTTCATTTAACACATATTTGTGAAATATGAAATCTAGGAGAATGGAAAGGACTACTGGATGACTTAATTAAATCTCTCTTTGCATTGACATCCAAAGCAGTGATGTACCTTAACCCTTCTCTCAAGTTACTACACTTACAGTTTGTTTTTATTATTACAAATGGAAATCTCGCAAAGAGCAGTAGCGCATGTGGAAACAGTGAATGCTCAGACATTAAACATTTATGAGACACAAAAACCTTTCTGTAATGGGCCAAGTATGTCTTTAAAATTCTCTTTCACTAAAAAAAAGCAGATGTTAACATTAAACTAGGTGTCTGGAACGTATATAAAACGATTAGACTAACAAAACTCACACAAATTGGCTTGCTAAAAATGCAAAGTTCTAACCCATACTATGCCACTGCCCCTCCCAAAAATGAAAGTCGTAAGATGGCATGCTCCTTCATCCCATGTATTAATACACGGTGCACTTAAGCAAAAGCACACACTTAAAGAAAACATTAGCACTTAAATTATCACTGCCTAAAGTTTTGTGATTCTCATCTGCTCAGATTTCATAGTAAGGCAGCTCCGGCTGCAACACTCATACTCCAGAGCATGCTGCGGAATATCTATACTTATGGCACAATAGACACCCATACTGCTCCAACATGCCATGCAAATGAAGGAGGAGGCCTACGGTGTAAAGAGCAATTATATCACATATCTGAAGGATACTTAACCACCCAGTCATGATGAATAAGAACCAAATGGTCATGCACCATAGCAGGAGGATCCATATAGAAATTTCATCAAGGATAATCTTATCAAAACAATTTTACATTAGTGAAACCCCAGTAAACATATTAAACATCACATCCATTAAAATATAAAAAATTTAACAGGCATTGGCAAATGTAACAGGTTTCACCCCTGGCATCTATTGACTTTGCCACTGCTTGTTTTTTAATTCCCCAGATGGTTCTCCTCTCATGCACAAGATATTCCTAGCTTTTGTCCTAAGCAGCACCCTCAGGGCAGCATATCAATGCACAATTAATACTTGTTAACCCTTTACTAAATTTCTTCCAATCTATTCCAGCACATGAACACACATATGCATGCTGCAATGATCTTGATTTTTTATTTTATTTAACAGAGTTTTATATAGCGCAAACTTGACCCGAAGGTATCGGGTATCAGAGCGCTTTACATAGCACCTGTTGCGTTACATGAGGACACATTCATTTTTGTTAGGCATGGTGAGATTAAGTGATTTGCCCAGAATCACAGGATGTTCAGCATCATTGCCGAGCCTTGAACCCAGTTCCCCAGATTCGAGGTCGACCGCCCTAGCTGTTAGGCCTACTCCTCTCCCCAAATGGTTTTGCTTTTAGCTTAAGAAACAATGGCACTAGAAGGCTACTGCACATTTGCACGCATACATGCCTGCCATTTTGTAATCAATTTTCTTATTTTGTAAGAAAAATGCTTCAAATGTGGCAGCTGTGAAGGAGCTGTGGCCATTTTGTAATGTTTTTTCTTTAACAAAAAGAAAAGCAATTACAAGATTGCTGCCACATTTTCATGCTCCCGTGCATTTTTTAGTTTAAAAATAATTGTTCAAAGATGGCGACCATGCATTCACTCATTCTGGATACAATGGGTCTGTTTGACAACAGACAGTTGAGTATGTCTGGAGGTGTGACTTCAATGTGAAAAACAATTCTGAAGCCTAAAGAAGTATTAATCTCCTCTCAATCTTATCCCCAAACACAAGACGCTACTATCACACCCATGCAATCCTTCTTGTAGCCCTAACTCCAACAGACTTCTACTCAATCCCTTCCCAAACAGCCATAGATACCATGGTCATACCCTCACAAGCATAATGCTTCAACAAAGTTAAGCAGACCCCACTTAATCATGGTGACAATCACCAAGCCATTCACACTCCTACACACTTCCTAAAACGAACAGACCCCATATCGCATCTTTTCCATCGTATTCCACCTGAAACCTCAAAGTACTCCTTCATACTATCGTCACAATTCCACCCCTGCATAAACCTAACATACATTTGCTTTGTTAGGCTATGCTAATCTAAGCTATGCTATTCTATGCTAGGACATTTGTAGAGGGCGCTGTATGAGCATCCTGTCCCTAAGATGAATACCTGATCCCAATAATGGGGATAGAGAAATATGGCTTAAGAGGCAGAAACAGGCAGAAGCAAAAAGATGAATCTTTAAAGCTTTATGAAAGGTGAGATAATTGTTAATCAGTTGCAGGTAAAGAGAGAGAGTCCTTTCTATCACCACTTGGGTGCAGGAATCTATGCAGAAATAACATGAGAGGACATTCAAATGATAAATCAAACCAAACTGAATACCTTAAATGTTTCCTTGATTAAATTATAAAAGGAATAATGCATCAAGAAAATCATTGAATCAGCCATACCAATCAATTCAGTGGATGATGGGCACTTTTCTAATTGGTATAGCTCACCATTGGAATCCTGGATTCATCTTAGAAAAAAACATTGTACTGGAAGAGACAAAAATAACAGAATGAAGATGTTATTAGCTTGGAAACTGACTATGTATCCTGATGAAAGCTATTATTGACAAGCCACAGCTTTCGATGATAAGGACAAGAAGTGGCTACTAAAAAGATGTGTTCTAGATATTAACAACTGTAGGACATTAATTATTGAATAGAGAATGTTGTCACATTGGGTTCTAATCTTCCTTTGACAGCTAAATGACAGAGTGTGAACGTCGTGGCATGACTGGTGTGTTACTAGGTTTTAGTCTCACAATTAGAATGAAATTTTAGATGTGCAATGTTAATCAGAATAAATAGATACATTTATATATTTCTATTTTTCGTAACTAATTAGAACAATTAACTGAAATATGTAATTCAATTTTTCACATGAGATAATAAATCAAAAAATTTTAAGATCCAAGTAATTCTTATATAGTCGCTGATGTATGTTCAAATAATTGAGTCTGTGGGAGTATCCTGTTAAAAGAGTGACTATAAAGAGGGAGAGAGTTCCAGGCCTTTGCTGCCAGAAAAGAGAAAGCGCGACCACTAGTGTGTCTTCAGTGTATCCTAGGAGACAACTGGAAGCAGATCTAATTGGCTGAGTGTTGAAGAAAGCTAGGACCATAATGATGGAAAGTGTTGTGAACTATGCTGAGTGCTTTGGACTCAATGCAACTGGAGATAGGAAGCAGATCACAATGAGTGTCATTGGTGTAAATCATGAACAAAAGCCCACAGAAATAGATGAGATTAACCAAAGAGGTGGCATAAAGGTTAAACAAAGTTGGGCCAAGGGAGGAGCCCTGAGGAACACTGGGGTTAACAGATTTGAAAGCAGATCTGTTGGGTGGAAGATGAACGGCCTCTCTTCGCTCTTCATGTAAGAGGTGATCTAGGGAAGGGCATGATCTGTAATACCAACTGCCAAGCAAGAAAGTAGGATGTTATGAGCTACTGTAACGAAGGCAGCAGACAAACCATGAGCCTGAAACTGACCAGGATGGTTGTCAGAACTGATTCTGTGTAGTCAGTAGATGAAAACCTGATCAATAGGGTTTCAAGATATTATGGACTTCCAAGAAATTCAACAATTGGATGATGATTTCTCATTCGAGAATCTTAATGGGAAGAGGGTGTAAGGGTGATGGTTGGAAATTACATAGAATATCGGGGTTGGCTGAAGGTTTTTCCAGAAGAGGGACGGCAGGCCCTTGGCTCCATTTCGGGGGCAATGTGCTTTCATTCAAGTGGAGCTGTGTCTATGCTCCTCCAGTGGCTGTATTTATAAGTCAGCCTTACAGTAGAATGTAGATTTCTCCAAGATTTTTGATGGGAGAATCTGGATTTCATTAAACACGGAGGCTAGCATTATGCATAAATCTTTTATTACCTACCCCATGGGAGTTATTCAAAGCAACGTATAAACCACACTTCAGAATTCTAGAATTAGAACAAAACAGTCCTTATAAACTCCCGCACATTAGCCATCTTCCTCTTTACAGCTGCTCCAAAGCTCAATTGAAAACAAATGTAAAACCTTAACAATGAATCTCCAAAGAAAATAATCCATTGCCATATCTTCTCCTAGAATTACTGAATGTCTGACAAAAAAGAAAGAAAAATAGAACATTGAAAGAACGAAAACAACATGCCTTTCAAGTACTATTTATAACAACCAACAGCACCACCCAAGGGTGAAGAGAGAGCGGTAACGCTAGCAGCCTCTGTGTCTTTAATGAAAACCAGATTCTCCCATCACAAATCATTGAAGAATCTACATTTCATGTCAAGACCGGAGGCTAGTGTTATGCATGTCAAAGCTGCAAATAGGTACAGAGATAGATGCTCTAAAGTTTTCAAATAAAACCATGCAAAAACACCAGCTTTCAACCAATCAGCTGCTTTTAAAATTGCCTCCATTCGACCACCTGTACAAAAAAAACCTTACTCACCAAAGCACCTCTTACAGAATGCACTCCAAATTTACGCAATCAACACTAGTTTCAAGCATACACATTCTTACCCATGGAGCAATAGTTGCTAAATTTACTGAATTACAAGGCCTTATATAAGACAATAACAAATGATTCATTCAATCTCTTCGAAATCCCTCCATTCCACTCTCATATTCTTTCAAACATCTCACCACACAACTTAGGAAAATCATCAAACCGAGGATAGAAAATAGAAGAAGACATTGTCTTTGTCCTCTGAGAAATTTGAAACAAAACCCTGTCTGGGTTGTAAAATCTATTGCTCACCGCCAAAGCCTCCTTAACATCAGAAAAGGTTCTGAAAGAAATTAAACACAACAAAGTTGCCAACTTACATGATAATTGCGTCAAAGTCAAATGTCTATTCGAAGGCCAACTCTCCAACTTCTGAAAAGTGAAATTCACATCCTACAAATTACTATACTTCGGCCTGGAAGGTGTATGCAACTTAATGCCCTTTATAACTTTATGCACAAAAATATGTCTCCCTATTGAACTACCATTAAAAGGAACATGGCCTGCCACCACTGCTGACCTACAACAATTTATAGCTCTATAACTCAAACCCTTTTCAAACAAGTATGACAAAAAATGTGACAGTTCTACAGCAGATGCCTCCACTGGATCCAAATGTCTTTCCATGCACCAGCAAACCCAGCTCTTCCAAGCTTCAAAATACCGTATTGTTTTCTTGTACCCAGGGCGCAGGATTTCCGAAGTAATCTCCTGAACTTTGTCTGAAAGTCCTGAAAACTACTCTCCTCCCCTGAAATCTTCCAAGCAAGAAGGTTCAAAACCTCTTCGACCATGAAGGGTGTTCCTCTGCTTCTGGATCCACTAGTAAACCTCTGAAACTCGGAATCAAGAAAGGCTCCTCCACTACCAATTCCAGCAACCCCGGAAACCAAGGCAATGCCACACAAAAAGGAGTCAATAGAACTATCTGGCATTTCTGCCTTCTCACCATCAGTAAGACTCTCTGAATCATTGTAAGAGGAGGAAACGGATGCCCCCGAAAACTACTCCAGTCCTGCTGAAATGCATCCACTGCTTCTGTTTGTGGGTCTGGTCTCCAACTGAAATACTGATCCAACTGATTTGTTAACCTTAATGCAAACAAATCTACCTTGAAAGGCCTCCATATCTTCATCGAACTTTGAAAAACCTGAACATTCAGCTTTCAATCGCTGTTATCCCTCAGATATCTTGAATTCCAGTCGGCTGTAAAATTGCTCAAACCCAGTAAATATTCCGCCTTCAGACCTATTTTGTGTTCTAGACAAAAACTCCAGATCTCCTTGGCAACCTCTGTCAGATTCTTGGATTTGCTCCTGCCTAACCGGTTGATATAGCGTACGCAGAAACATTGTTCATCTTCAACAAAAAAATGCAATTCTTAACAAACCTAGAAAACTTCTCAAGGCCAACAAACCTCCCTCATTTCAGAATTTTGGGATCCAATCTCTCCTCCAAAGTCCATCGGCCACCTGTCTCTTGATGATCCAAACACGCTCCACAACCATATAGACTTGCATCTGTTTCCAGGACAAAACCTGGGAAATCCCCAAAACTGCTTTGCCATTCCTTGCATCTAGATTTTTAACCACCATAGTAACTCCTCTTTCACATCCAAAGAGAGAACAATCTGATCCCCATATGATCCCCCCTGTCTGCCTTCAACCCCTGCAAAGCCCTGGAATGTAGATGACCTTCAACACATCTTGAATGGAGGATGAAAACAAACCTCTAACTCTTGCTAAAATCCTCACAGATATCAACCTTTTCTTCAAAATATCCTTCACCTCTGCTTTTATCTTTGTAACTTTCTTCTCCGGCAAACTCAAAATTGCTTGGACAGTATTCAGTTGAAATCCAAGACACTCTAGTATTTGACAAGGTTCTAGAACTGACTTTTCCAGGTTTACCAAAATAACAAGAGACTGTAAAAGATCCACCACCAACTGTAAATGAGATCTCAAATCTTTCCAGTTTTGTGACATAATAAAAATATCATCTGAGTACATGATCAAATGTACTCCCCTCTCTCTGAAGTACAAAGCCACTGACACAAACAGCTTTGTAAAGCACCAAGAAGCCGAGGCTATGTCAAAAGGAAGACAAGTAAACCGATAAAGGACTTCTAACCATCTGAACTGAAGAAACCTGTGAATGGCACTTGACATAGTTATTGTAAAACACGCATCTTTCATATCTAATTTCACTAACCAATCGTTCATCTGCAAAATATCCCTTAAAACATGGATTCCCTCCATCTTGAAATGTCTGTACACAAGATACCAATTTAGTTTTTGCAAATGTATTACCAGGTGCCAACCCTGGTCTTTCTTCTTCACAAAAAATATTGTACTGACAAAAGTCAACTCTTCTTCAACACTTCTCCAACATTTCTTGCACCTCCAAATCTACTACATTTTGCTGATCCACTGCAAAAACCATCTCCCTCGGTTCCTAAGTCTGAACAGGAACCTCTCTGAACTCCAACACAAAAGCTTCCACCACATCCAGAACCCACTGATCCCTTATTCAGGAACTCCAATTTTCCCAAAAATGCCTTAGGCAACCCACTACCTTTCCTTGGAAAGAACCAGAAAATGTCTTCATATTTACCTTGATTACTCTGTAGAAGCTGTGCTCTTCCTCTCAATTGGAGTCCCCTATTGGTTCTCCCCTTTCAGCAAAGAAACTGGTTGCAGACTGGAACCCTCTGAAAGATCCACGTACTTGGCTCTGATAATGGAAGTTGTTGAAACCTCAGCCAGAGAAACATCCCCTTCTTCCAGCCCTCTCAAAATCTCTTCCCCCAAATACTCTCCTTAAGGGAGGCTGAGCCTTGTCCAGACTAGTAAAGGTTGCCACATATTTTCCAACACCATTAACTAGACCTTCTCCAAAAAGAAGTCCTCTCAGATCTTCAATAGGCTCTCTTATTACAAAATCTCCCAGTTTCAGGCTAATCCTCATCAAGACCGCCTTCCTTCTCCCAGATTTCAAAGCAGCATTAGCATTTTCCAAAAAACAAACCGTTCTTTGGCTCCATCCTCTTAGTAAATCTGTGTCAACAGACAACCCTTTCAATTTTGCCTCCTCAGCCATATCCAAAATCCTAGCTAAGGGTCCAATCACATCTAATAATCTGTCTTGACACTGTTTGAGGGCTCTCTCTCAACCTTTCCTTGGATCTCTGCCCATCATAAAAAGATTACTATTAATCAGGATCCAAATCAGGAGTGACACAAGCTTTATTATCAATAACAGGTCATAAGCACTCCACACTCATCACCACTCTGGCTTCCTTCTCCAAAGGCCTGCGAATCCACAACTTTATAAAATCTATGACATTACTCAAGGCCACCAATCTGCACCTCTTGGATGCCTAATCATATCGGAATTAAAAATATACTCCCCTTGAGGATCTTTCACAATATCCTTTTTCCTCACAACCTTTTCTTTCTTGTCACTGTCTACGTCCCAACCATCGTTGTCTAAAGCAAACACTCTTTATTTTTTTAACGGAATTTAGTATAGCTCATAAATCACACCTGAAGGTGTACTCGATGTTATCAAACCAGAAATGGCAAGTGCACGTAGACCTAGAAAAAGAAAAAACACAGCAGCCAATGTCTACTATTTTAAAACAAATAATTATTCGCCTTATAAGGCAAGAAAAATAAATAATGTAACACTGAAACAGAAATATTGAAAGAGTACTTAACTGTCACGAACAGCAATGAAAAGAGGAAGATGGCTGCTGTGCTGGAGTTTGTAAGGACTGTTTTGTTCTGATTCTAGAACTTTGAAGTGTGGTTTATAAGTTGCTTTGAATAGGTATTATGGAGTAGGCAATAAAAGATTTATGCATAAAGCTAGCGTCCAGTCTTGACATGAAATCATTTCTTTTGTATGGGTGTAATTGTTTGTGAGCAGTGGGAAGGGACAATGAGCTGCACAGCAAAGACAGAGGTCCTGCCACAGGAATTGTATAAAAACGTTTTAGAGAGAGTCATTTCCTGAGACTGTGGGAGGTAAGTCAATTTCTTTATTGATTAATGATCGTATTCTCTTAAAATCTAAATACCCATTGTGAAGTAAGTTCTTCTACCTTTCCTGCATGTATTGAAGTGGTCAATGAGTACCTCCAAAGCTTGTGTTTTTTTTTACTGTATTTAGGCAGGAGGAAGATTGGTTGTTGGTGAGCATAGGCCAGCACGCCCTTATAATTAGTGCCTTCTGTGTCTGTTGGCTGACGTTCTTCATTGTGAAGTCCTGCTCCTCTGGCTTATCTTCCTCCTTGGCTACCACCAGTATTACACTTTAATGTTATAGTTGATGCAGAGGATTTCAGCAGGGATCTTTATGGCTTTGCCTTCGTGGGTCGATGCTAAGTAAATGGGTTTAGATGCAACTGCTGGCCTGTATTTTATGTTGATTCTATTTTTGTAGGCTGCTGTGCTGATGATGGATGTCCCTTATCACATTCTGAATCATGTGCCTGGTAAGCTTTGTAATACCCAGTATCTAATTGTCAATTGTTATCGTCATGTAATTGATGATATACTTCTTGGTATACGAGCTTGACTTTGTACGTCTGGTGAGAAGCTGTCTGATTCCACATTTTATAGTCATTCCTATGCTGTCACAAATGTTCTCTAAAAGTCTTTCTTACCCTGAGCAGCCTGTCTTTACCGGTGCTAGGGAAAGTGACTCAACACATTTGATGGAGGGAGAAGCAGGAGGTAAACAGCCTGATCTGCTGCTCTCCTACAGCCTAGTCTGGATGTGGATATAAGAATGCAAGAGAGGCAATTTCAATATGGCCAAAATCTTGCAAACGCAGAGTGAGTCTGTGAGATAGTAGGAAGGGCAGGATGGCGCTGACGAAAAAACAGCAAGTGAGTCCTGGTTCAGAGCAAGAGAGCAATTGGCTCGTCTTAAGCTGTAACATGTGCTAAGGCCTGCCTTTCAGATCCAGTCTCCTCCCCCTCTCCCCTATCGGGTCAGACAATGAGAGAAGAAGGCAGGACCTGAGCGCAATGGAGCTCAAAGCAGCCTTTGCTTCCTGTGCATGAGTCTGCACTAGTGGCTGTCATTCTTTTCCACAGTGGCGGCTGGCACAGGTCAGGAGTTGCAGAGCGGGGGGTGAAGAAAAAAAAATACACTTACCTTTTCATGGCCGCGTCTTTCCTCTGCCTCTCTTCCCTACGAGTACCGGAATGGAAACAAGAAGCACACAGGCTCCCCTAAGCCAATCTCAATGCTATTATCACCAGCATGACAGCAGTGTCATGATTTGTCTGAGCACCGTGGTTCAGCGCTCAGACAGGGACTGGGAGCCTTTGCATGTTCTTCACCCAGGCTGTGCCATACATGTGTGCATGACTGTTTGGCCGGCCCAAGACGGCTGGCCAAACTGTCATGAGCACTTATAAAGTACCCCAACCACTCCTCCCCCTGCTCTGTGACCAGCCCAGACCCACCAACCCCACAAAACTGCCTCAGCAGGGAAAAATAAAATGATAGTAACATTGTCTTATTATCATTTTATTTTTGCTTTTTTGCACTGCTGAAAAGCTGTGGGGCGACGCTCCTCCGTCATAGCGTAGGAGCTGCCACTGCTATTCCGCCCTCTCCTCTGTCAATTTCTCCCTTGCCTCTACCATGAGCCAAGACTATGACTGTGTGGGTGCCCAGACTCAGCAGGATTAAGAAAGCAGAGAGCTGTAAACAACAGCTGTCTGTCTTCTAAAACTTGCTGGTACCTAGAGCCGCGTGGCAGCTGTCACTGAGGTCCACAGCACTAAGCCCACCAGAGGGAACACACCCGGAGGTTCGAAAGTACCAGTAAGTGAGAGAGGAGGAGAAAGAAGGCGATCTTTTATTGAGTGTATATGTGTGAATGTGTGCGTGTGTGTGAATGCATGCATGAGTGTGAGTGAACAAGTGTGAATTTGTGAATGTGTTTGTGTGCATGGGTATCAATGCACACATGTATAGGAGGGTCAAGTTACAAAGGTGTTACTATGCTTATTTCAAAGATGAAAAGATGAAGTTTAGTTGTTTCTGACAAATACCAAGAAATAAGGTACTTAAAAAGCAAAAAATAAGATTTCATGTTTTTTCCTCTGGATCAAAGTAAAAACATATTGCTTATTTTTTTGTGTTTTAGAGTCTGATAATATTGTACATTATCTTGCAATCTCTGTTGTTTAGATTTATTTATCAAGTATTCAACAAAAAGTCCCAAAAAAAAAAATCCTAATAAATCAGTGGCTGATGAAACTATTGATTTCCACAGAAAATTAAAGAAATCAAGGATAAATCATGTCAGGTAGGACACGTTTTATTAAAAACTATTTTACGCCTCTTCAGAGTGCAGTTTATGCAGATGAGTATGGTGCAACATACAGGACAGTGAAATATATTGCATTTCAGCAGTAGAGAGAAAGTGAAGAAATAAATCCACATCATTCCTGTAAAATGATGCTGGTTCAAGTTGGTGGTGAAATAAAAACAACAAGGACCCCCTGAAACTAATAATAGTTCCTAGGACAGGGAAACAGCAAATATAATGTAAACAATCCTAGGCAACTTAAAACTTGTCGAAAATCAAGTCTAAATAATGTCAATAAATAAGTGCAAGATCAGTGTACAGCCATATTGTTTAAAATGAATACATTTTATTATAAGACATGGAAACAAAATTGTTTTTAAACACAAACATACAAAAATACAATAAACAATGTGTCATACAAATATCACTGCATACAATCACAAAACATATACATAACACAGAATAAAGATGATATCAGGATTTGATCAAGCATTGATAATAGTGTGGTCCCAACAAGCCACACATTGTGGGTACATCTGATAACTATAATAAATCGTATTTATATTTAAAAAGCAATAGCTGGGCTGTTGAAAAAGTGGGTAATGTACTCTACCCGCGTTTCGGCCTAACCTACGCCTTCTTCAGGAGAAACCACTTTGGCCTCTGACCGGCGCCCACAAGCGCTTAAACAGAAACGCACATTTAGCAGAACTATAAGACGGTTGTCATGATAACGGAGTATCCATAGAGATTAAGCCAAATTACAATCTTCCATGTAGGTGGTTTAGAGGTTTTGAAAAAGAGATGGGAAATGACAATCTCAAAACGGAAATATCTTAAGGTATGATAACGAAGGTTGCGTCCTTAATGGAAAGATGTAATTGTCCAGCAAGATACAAAATGAAATATTTATCAAGTATTCAACAAAAAGTCCAATAAAAAAAAAATCCTAATAAATCACTGGCTGATAAAACTATTGATTTCCACAGAAAATTAAAGAAATCAAGGATAAATCATGTCAAGTAGGACACGTTTTATTAAAAACTATTTTACGCCTCTTCAGTGTGCAGTTTATGCAGACGAGTATGGTGCAACATACAGGACAGTGAAATATATTGCATTTCATCAGTAGTGAGAAAGTGAAGAAATAAATCCACATCATTCCTGTAAAATGATGCTGGCGCAAGTTGGTGGTGAACCACTTGTATCTCACAGTAAGTGAACATGTGCGAATAAGCATTGTCATTGTGGTTTTTTATGTCCTGCTTATGCGGCTGGAAAGGGGGGGAGAAGACAGGAAGGCTGACCCTCACCACTTGTAAAGTTTAGCAGCTGTGGATTACTCATCTTTTGTGTTCATTCAACCTTTACCTACTATGATCTATGTTCCCACTGATGAATGCCAAGGGTTTAGGTCACATTAGGTAGGTTTTTCTTGCCACTCCCCATGATGAGAAGCTATACCTACAAGTCTTATGGAGCAGAGGAAAGGAACAGGTGGACCATTAACCCTCATCAGATTATACCAGAGGTTTAACCCATAAAGGGATGAACAGTCAATTCTGTCAGACACCCACCAAATTGGTAGTGAGCTCCCCAAAGTCCACACTACAAGGTTAGCAAAGATATGGGACATTCGTATACTACAGGTCTTTATAATAAACCATCCTAGTGAAGAATAAATGCAGCAAAATGGTTGCAAGAAGTACAGTTATATTTCTAGTAGAAAACAAAAAGAATGTATAGAAAATGAAAAACCAAGCAGTAAATATGGTTGAATATTTCTGTCATTTACTAGAACGTACATGCTAGTAGCTAATAATATGCTATCATGAGAAGTATGTTACAGAAGCTTCATAACTCGTACAATGCAGGCTTACACAACCCACAGAATGTTCTTGGTTCTATCTGGAGAAGGTGATAGATGAAGACATTCCCTGGATGAGGGTTTAGTTTCTCTGCCTGTGGGGAGCACATCATTCTTTTTATGTATCAGTTCTCACAAAATGATAAAACTGCATGGGAGAATGCCCTCACGCTCATCCCTGTGAAAACAGTAGAATTCATAGCGAATAAGTACTCACTAGTAGGGATTACTGACCTATTACATTTGTCTCATGTACCTTATATTAAGAAAGGCAGTACTATATATCATTAGTAAATACAAATACCTATGGTTGTAGTGTACACATGAATTTAAGGTTAGTATTTGTCACAAGGTTACCAAAGAGCCATGAACAACAGTAATTCCTCATTCAAGAAATTCAGCTTTTACTGAAGTCCAGTGCCCGCCGTTTTCCTTGTGAATAGGTCAAGATGAATAATTCTATCATATAGCTGCAAGACATTTCAAGATTTTTTTCTGTTACATGTGCCTGCTGCTAATTCAGAGGAATAAGTCATCTGCAGTAAGATTGCTGGCACAGATTCCTCGATGTCAGCACATGCTAATCTGAGCACTTGATAGCAAGGTCAAATAAATAAATGGCCTTTCTATACACAAAGCAAGTGGCATGTTGAATTTGCTGGTCTTGAAGTGAAAACTCTACATCTACAATGTACTTCAAGTAGGGACATCATATGGAACATATTTCGGGACCTACTGCTCAGAAAAACTATGAATTTTGTATCCACTTTTAGCTCATTCATGTCCTTGGCGACTTTGGTTGGATCATTGACAACCCTCTTCCTTGGCTGGTCTGAATCTTGGCCCAACCCGGGAGAAAACAGTTTGTCTCTGGCTGGCCAGCATCAGAGAAACAGAAAGGTTGTCAGCTTGAACAAGCTCACTGCCTGTGGTGCTGTGGACTGGTGTCTCACCTTTTCGGCCTGTGCATATGGAGGGTGTGTTTTTGCTTACTGCACTCCAGTCCCTTCTCTGTGAGGAACAGGAACTTTGTGCTATGTGGAACTGGGCTATAATTGCACTGGTTTCAAAAGTATGGTGCAATCATTAAGGGAGCATCTAATGCCACATTACACATTGACACTTGGCCTACCTGCCAAAGAAGCAGAAAGAGTAGTGGTCCAACCCAGCCTTCTACCCACAATCTGTGTTTTTACACCATAGCGAGTCTGTCAGAGCCATTCAGGTATATGGTGCTGGAGGGTACTCATGTTTACTTTACTTCCTGTGCTATGAGCGAACGGTATTCAGATTGATAAGGTAGCAAGCTGTGATCACACCACCTTGCAGCAGCTCCAAAATGACAATGCAGTCACAGAGGGACCACACCAAGCCAATGGGACAAACCAGTTCCCTACCTCCCCTGCCTCTCCTAGGCCCCCTCCGCAGCTCACCATGATCACTGTCCCTCCTACTCTACACTCCACTATTCCGGTGATCCTGGGGAGAAGCCGTATCCCTACCTCGCCTGGCTCGCCCAGACCTCCTCCGCAACTCACCACCATCCACTCCTACCGTCCTCCTAAAAGCAATCCTGAACTCCTCAACTGCATGCTGGTCAACTGTCGATCAGCCGCACGACATGCAACTGAAATCTCAGAAACCATCCTTAGTGAAGTCATTGACATCGCTTTTCTTACGGAAACCTGGCTCAAAGCTCACTCTTCATCCATTCTTGACCTACTCGCTGCCCCGGGTTACTCCATCCTCAGAAAAGATAGGCTCGATAAAATTGGAGGGGGCCTAGCCATAATCTATAAGGATCATCTCCAAATCTCCCCCATTCAGAACCCCGATCAAGCCACTTTCGAATACATTGTAGCCGAACTTAAAATTCAGGGCTCCCCTCCTATCCAGCTACACAATATCTATCATCCCCCTGGAGACTCTCTGCCCTTTGTGGAGGAATTTTCTGACCTGCTTTCCCAAGCCTCGATTTCCAACTCCAAAAACATTTTCCTCGGAGACTTTAATATTCATTGGAACAATAAGGATCATCCCTCGGTTATCATCCTCAATGACCTCCTCGATTTTACTGACTTCAATCAACTCTGCCATACGCCTACACATTCCAAAGGGGCCACCCTTGACGCTATCATTACTAGCAATGATCTGGCTTCCCTTTCCCACATCATCCCCATTGACTGGTCAGACCATCACCTTATCCTCTTCACTATCAACAGCGCCGTACCTCCCCCTGCCACTCAGAACATGAAACATAGGAAACTAACCAGAAATCTTCACCTTATTCCTCCTGGAGTACTGGAGACTAAGATAAAAACAAAACTTCTACTTTCACGCCCATCTCAAAATGCTAATGACCTGACCGATCACTACAACAAATCCATAATTGAGGTCCTTGACCAAATTGCCCCCGCCAAACTTAAACCACTAAAAAACAACCCCCCCCAAATCCTGGTTTAATGCTGATCTCAACAAGGAGAGACGCTCACTTAGGCTGACTGAGCGCACTTGGAGACAACACCCCTCTCCTCCTAACCTAGCCCTCCTCAGAATCGCAAGGGCTAATTACAAAAAACACATCCTCAATGAAAAGGCCTCCTTTTTCCGCACACAACTGGATTGGGCAAAAAATAGACCCAGGGAACTATTTAGCATTATCTAAAACCAAACAGCCTCTGCCCCCCCTAAACTGATGGCCTCAAAGGAAAGATATGAAGAAATTGCTAACTTCTTCTCTGATAAAATCAGCAAGATCGATCTATCCTTTGCTATAACCCTCCCACCTCTGTGCTCCTCACCCCCACCCGACCTTCCGCCCAAGTCTCCTTTCACATCGTCTCCCCCTCCTGAGTCTGCCCACCTCCCTTCCGCTGTCACCTTCCCAGCCCAGTTCCAGACTAATCCACAGCCAAAAAATAATGCATCTTGGCTTAACTTCAGCCCAGTTTCAGAGCGGGATGTCCTCAACATCATCACTAAACTTAAACCTTCTTCTCATACCCTGGACCCTCTTCCCGCTAACCTTGTTCAAGACTTAAAACATATCATCGCACCCTACTGGACTAACATCATCAACTCCTCCTTTATCACAGGATGTGTCCCGGTCTCCCTCCAGCTTGGCCAAGTCACTCCCACCCTCAAAAATCCCACTGCCGACCCCGCTGACCTTAACAATCTGCGCCCCATCTCTAATCTTCCTCTGCTATCCAAAGCCCTCGAAAAATGCGCCTTGTTCCAACTAGACAATCACATTGCCTCCTTCAAGCTTTTGGATACATTATAGTCAGGCTTTAGAAAAGGCTGCAGTACCGAAACTGCTATGCTCAACATTGTTGATGACATACATCACTCCCTCGACAAAGGAGAGGCCTCCCTCCTCATCCTTCTTGACCTCTCCGCGGCTTTCGATACTGTCAACCACTCTGCCTTACTCAACACCCTCAAAGATCGGTTTGGCCTCAATGGTCCTGTCCTCGAATGGTTCACCTCCTTCTTCCATCACAGAACACAACAAGTCAAGATCAACCATTGCCTCTCCAAACCCATGCCGGTCTCCCTGGGCGTTCCCCAGGGGTCCATTCTCTCTCCCTCACTATTTAACCTCTTCATGGAGCGCCTCACCCTCATTCTTAAGCAAGCAGGAATCAACTACCACCTGTATGCTGACGACACCCAGCTTTACTATAAGATCAAATCCCATGCCGACATTCTGCACCTTAATGACTCCCTGACTAAGATTTAACAATGGTTCCATCACAACCATCTTAAACTCAACCCTAAAAAACCGGAAATCATTCTTTTCGCTCCCAAAAACAACCAGCTCCCCATTCAACACTGGATCTCTGACCTTAAAGCCCTCAACTGCTCTTTGTCCACCTCTAACTCAGTTAAATCCCTGGGAATAAGCATTGACCAGAACCTCAGCCTTTCTCCCCACATAAAAAACGCTGCCAAAGGTGCTCTCTTCTCTCTACTTCACCTCAAGAAAATTAAACCTTTCATCCCTGCTGATGACTTCAAACTAGTGGTTCAATCACTAGTACTCTCTAGATTGGATTATGGTAACGCTATTCTTTCTGGAACGCCAAAAGCCCACTTAGCCCCAATCAAATCAGTCCTCAACCTCGCTGCCAGGCGACCACATCTCCCCCATCCTCAAAGAGCTCAAATGGCTTCCCATCGAAGGCCGATCCACCTACAAGAACGCTTGCATTACGCATAAAGCCATTCATCTTCAGACTCCAGCTTATCTCTCAGACAAACTCCACAAAGCTGGCTGCTCTAGAGTTCTGAGGAGCACAAACTCTCTCATGCTAGTTTCCCCTTTGGTAAATAAGAAAGCCACCCAATTACGCTCTTTCTCTGGAAATGCACATACCATCTGGAACTCACTCCCTAAAGAGCTACGTTGTAACCCCTCCTACCTCAACTTCAAAACAGATCTCAAGCGACACCTTCTCAACAAATACTGGGGTCCTTAGTCTTACCACCCTACCGGGTTCCACATCCTCCCCAGGATGACGTCTGGTTCTCTCCGCTTTGCCCCTGACCTACTACACCACCCTCCTCTCCGCCTTGCATATACTTCCATCCTCTCCCTACTCATTCTCCTACAATCTCGGCCTACTCCTGCATACAATCTTCTCTCCCGCCACCCCCCTATGGGCCCCCCTACCTCTATACTTTCCCCCCCATCCCTGACAACCCTTGCTAGCCCTACTACCCAATTCCGGATATGTTCTAAAATATTCCCCTTATTTTCCGGACCCTTTATTTTCTGTTCTTTACATATTGTTCTGATTATCTTGCACTTCTTTTTGTACAAATGTTATATTGCAATTGGTACCTCCCTCAACCTTTGTAAAGCGCTCTGATACCTTTTGGGTCTAGCCAGCGCTATATAAAACTGTTTAAATAAATAAATAAAAATAAATAATGTTTACTGCACAGTAAGTGTCATGTTGAATAAAGACGAAGGCTGGTTCAGCAAGGCTGAGCCCAAGCACTTTGAAAGGCTAGAGTGCTTCCTGAAGCAAGCCAGAACAAAATAAGTATTTTCTTCACCTTTCTATATCTCACAGGTAGAAGCTGGACTGGCCGGACAGCCTGGGCAGGCTCAAACAAAGAAAGTAGGTAATCAAAATGGTTATTTTATTACTCTAGCTAGTGTGTGACCACCCTGACAGGTTAATGAGGGGGCCCCTTTAAAGGTAGGGGCCCTGAGCCAGAGCCTCCATTGCCCATTATTTAAAACGGTCTCTGACTAAAAGGTCATTGAAATTGTCAATTGGCAATGCGACTTGCAATGGGTACACTGCAAACTCTTGGAAATGGGACAACAAAGACATACTCCCCACTGCCTCATAACATGGAGCAAATTTTTCATTCATTGCAGCTGTCCAAGGCGTCACAAAGCACTCAATTGGTGCCACCTGATGGGTACAGTCAGTAAACATTGACGCATTTCTCCAATTCAGGGATTTTCCATCTTGCCTGCAGCAAAAGGCGGCGTAGACACAGCGGGCAGCAGTCACTCAGGACCACTGGATGTTTTACAAAGATTAATCTCAAAATGTGCACCTGTCAATTACATCGTAACAACTGTCCAATGTTTGCGGCAGGGATTGCATGGAAGTTCATTAGCATTTGCAATGCAATAGGTCTCGCATTTACGCGAGTTTAAGCTATCAGCATTGTAAATGACAATGCCTTTTATTTATGGTTTAAAAACAAACATAAATAAAAGGCATTGTGATTTACAATGCCAATAGCTCAAAACCGCGTAAATGCGAGACCTATTGCATTGCAAATGCTTGTTCTTGAGTGTAAAAACCCCACAGGAAAGGCCGATCTCGGTATTTATTTTTTAGATTATTTTCTGAGATCCCTCCCAAGTGAAGCTTTTTGGCCATATTGTTTAAAATGTATGTTGTAATATAAACCCACAAAACCAAATTTGAATGAAAAAAATGAATGGGGGAGAGAACGCCCCCCCCCCCCCGAACCTTCAACAAGAAGTTCATGTTTGCTTACTCGCTCGTTCAAACCCATTCGCGATGTACTTTAAAGTAGGGGGTATGTTATTTCCTTGGCTACGCTACTCCCTTGTGTATGGTGCTGTGCATTATGCAGTGAATGGAATCGTGTTTCAACCGTGCTTTAGCATAAAGAATGGTTTGTACTATATGTGAGAGTAACATTTCGGGCATAACGGTTTGTACTATACGTGAGTGTAACACTTCCGCGGGTGCCTCAAAATAATTTTAAATTATAAGGAATACTGTCATTGGATACCTCATTGACCAATTGTACTGATTGAAATACGGGCCCCATTCTGGTCCGCTGGAGATATAGGCAGAATTTCCAGAGTGCTCGAGCAAATCGGATGTTTGTAGTACAAGCAACCCGTGTTTGTGATTGGTGGATAGGGCTATCCAGTAAAAACTATATAAGCATTTGTCCTTTAAAATGTGTTCTACTATATGTGATTGCAACAATTTGTAGGATGCCTGGGAGTGACTTTACATTGAGAGGAGCACTGCTATTCGGTGCTTTACTTTTTAAATACTTTGAAATATGGACCCGCTTTTGGTCAGCTCACTGTGCAGGAAGCAGTTCTGGAGTACACGGGCAAACCGGATGCTAGTGCAAGAAACAACACGTGTTTGTGATTAGAGGATTTTATGATTCAATAGAAAGTGTGAAAACATTTGTCTTTTACAAAGGGTATCCAATGGGAATGGAAAAAATAAATTCACTTGTTTAACGGCGCAACGTACAGCCCAAAAAATAACAAAAATAAAGGAATAATAAAAAGTGACAAAGTAAAAAACACACAGCGCAATGTGAAGCCCGACAAATGATAAAAAGAAAAACCACTTACCATTTTGTGTGTGATCCTAAGAAAATGAAATTGCGGGATGTGGCTTCGGAATGCAGTGAGAGGTTCTCGAGCTCACCGAAGTGCCATCACATCAGAGACGTGCATTGGGTGGAAAGAAACAGGCCACAAGGAGAAAGACCGCGAAAGTAGAAATATGTGCACGGGTGCTGTGCTTAAACAAAGCGTGGCGCCTGTGCACATATATGTTAAGCGCATGGCCGCCATGGTAATACAAAAGTAATAATGATGAAAACGCCCGTGCATATTAAACATATATACGCATGGCGGCCCATGAAGCGGGTGCCATGGCGATAAAAAAAAACAAAGTAGTCCCTACACAAAACAGATACAGTCCTACAGCGCAAATAAACTGTAGTTGGTCGGTGCTGCCTGCGATGAAAAGGAAGTGAAGTCTCGGACCGCCAGCCAATTAGAAGCCAGAAAAACAGAGGAACGCCGGAGAGACCCAATCGCAAGCAGCAGGCGGGATTACTCTCTGTATATGGATTACTTCAGGTCTTGCAGACAGCGCATGCACGCTTCCTAGGCTCAACCTAAAAATGAACAAAAGGTCTTCAGAAGAGCCTCTCTGGTTCATGTCTCTGCCGGGCACTGTGATGTCCTTACATCCGAAACAGGCCTCAGATACATCGCCTTCGCCTAATGATGTGTCCAGGGTCTGTTGCTTTTCGATGGATCTGGCAGGTAACAGCACAAAGCGTGCACAAGTTATGCCTTTTTCTAGGCATAAGGGAATTTGCAAGTCTGGAATATTCCAATATGATTTGGGCTTTGTGCTTTCATTGTGGAGACTCTGAAAGGATGGAAAATAATCGCACATTCAAGAATAGTGGGAACAGAAGGTCAACACACAGGCAAGCACACATATAGACACACACCCATCAGGAGAGATCTGTGTGTCACCTTCTGCCCAGAAAAGTGCAATTCAGTTTGTGGTGTGCTCTTTACGTACAACCTGGTCGAAACCCTATACCCTAACTGTGCACTATTGAGTTACAACACAATAGAACCTGGCAATGACCTCTATGTGGAAGACACAGTTGAAAGACCGTTGTCATATTACATTTAGCTCATTTTTAAAATAGAATATCAACTTTTTTACTCCAGAGTCAGATATCCTCAGACTGTAAAGATGTCAGTTCCTACCGGTTAGGAGGGTCTTTCATACGAGTATGCACAATCACAGTTCTACCTACAAAGTTGGGCTAAATTTACAACTTTTCCTACTCATGAAGTTACATATTTTATGTAGTTTTTAAACCTCTACCAGAAACTTTCGTGATAACAGCAGGTTTTGAGAAGGATTCCTAAATAAAACCTATTTTTTACAGAATTTGTGACTCAAAATTTTGAAAACAAATATTTGGCAATTCCGTGGAATCACATAGTGGAGTGAGCTTTTTGAACTAGGAGATGGCGGAAGTTTAGCAATTTATTAATCCTTTTACCAATTCATTAATCTGTTAATGTAAAGTGATCACCACTCTTACATACCTGGAATGTCTCAGAGTCTACGCTCTAGGAATGGATAACAGGACCTGATTAAATCGTATCTACTGAGGTTAAACTGTTCTATGGGGTCTCCACTGGATTCCATTCCTTCTACTCAGACTCAGATTCCTGGCAGATGCTCCATTGTATTTCTGAAGCTGAGAGATGCCTGAGGTAGTTGGTCACATTGGGGCACGAGACAGTGCTGTCTGCTCTGACATAAGGAGGGGACACTACTGGAGAATCTTAATTTAAAGGAGTTAGCAAAACCCTCCAGTGTTTGGTATCCATCTTCTAATAATGTCTGTTATACAGATGTTCTGTGAGATAATCCTTATTATCCTTATTACCTACGTCTAAAAGTATAGCCACTGGATTTATACAGCATAGGGTTATAATCAGAGCGATTTCAATTATGAGGTAAAGGAGGGCGAAATTATGCAGTCCACTACATTATCTGACTAAAAAAGGCCCATTATGTCTCACGGAAATGCAAATTATGGTGCATCTCATGCTAATAAGCCAAATTAAGCAGTACATTCAGTAGCATTAGTGTCTAGAAATTTTAATGCACATTGATATTAAAGGGGTTCCTATACTAACAAAGGCATAGAAATCTAATGTTTTGTTATTTAGTCAATTATTTTATTCAATCAGAAGTCTTAGAACCTTAGAAAAGGGTTTACAAGAGAAAACTGCCGTTAGATCAAATGAATATCAGATTTTGCTCTGCATCCCAAAAAGTTCCATTCTATCATTGATATCCAATTCTTGAAAGACGACTTTCTCAAACAAGACACGACAGATAATGAAACCCATTGATGCAGGGAACGTTCAATAAAAATGTAAATCTGAAGCATATTTTCAAAATATGAAACAGGGTAAAACATGTTTGATGTCTATGTAAGAATATGTGCAGAACCATGAAGAGAACCAGAGCTGAATACAATAAATGTTCCCATTGTTTCACAGTGATGTCGTTACAAGAAAAGGTAATTTTACAGCTGTCACTTTAATATTTTCTGTTCACTTCAAAGAAACAGATGCTTTTCAAATAGTTTACATCTCCTATTTATCTGGGTGATCACTCCTAATATCAGCCCTTTCTCATTTTCTAAATAAATATGTGATCACTGTAGTGCAGAAAGTCATAGGTGGATTGGTTTCTAGACAAATTCTGAGATTTCCCATAAAGCTTGGCATGGGATTTCCTAAAACATTCACATGACCAACTTACTTGGCAAGCGAATGAAACTGCTGCAGCATATAGGCCATTTTTATGGTCTAGCTTGACAGTACAGCTGTTGCTACACAAATATGTGAGAACACCAGTAGATTGCTTTGGCTCCACCCACATGTTGGGACTCTGGAGGGCATGTTTTTGATTGGGTAGAAGTTGTGTGCTTCCACAAAAAAGTGCTTTCTCTCCACACAGCTGTGATCATTTTGTTCATTTATCCAGCTGCCTGAGGTTGAACTTTCAAGTGCATATACATGCTATTAAATTTTCTTAGATAACTACATAATTTATGGTGTTTGTTTCTGTCAGCACACATGGAGGGAGGGCAGTTATTAACCTACAAGCAGGGCTTTAAGTGGGCCGGGTCTCACCGGTGCTGAGCACCAGCAGTTTTTTAAAAGGGGCCTTGAAACGGGTCTCTATCGGGCTCTGTTTTGTGCCCTGGCACAGGCAGTCCATTTTTTTTCAGACTGCAGTGGCAGTAGGAACATCGATGTGCGCATCTCACTCTGCTCACTTCTCACTAGTGGAGAAGTTACGGCATGACGTCATGCCAGGTGAGCATTGTAGGGGAAGGGAAATCCTTTAACCCCTTCCCTGCGGGGGTAATTCCCCCACGGTGCGGGGGGGCGGGGGTGAGCGCGGCGCCGCGGTGCTCATGACGAGACCAGCTCGTCATGAGTCATGGTGGAGCTGTGCTCATGACGAGCTGGTCTCGTCACGACCCCGCCCACTGATTAATTCACCCGCACAGGCGGGGAATTAATCACGCGTGGGCGGAGCGGCGCCGTTATGACGAGACCAGCTCGTCATGAGCACAGCTCCACCGTGACTCATGACGAGCTGGTCTCGTCATGAGCACCGAAGGAGTTAAAGTTTTCTCTCTGGATTTCCCTTCTCTTTTTGAATCTCAGGAGCAGCAACGTTGTCGTGATGTCATCAGGGCTTTAAGTGGAAGCTTTTTCAATATTATATACAAGCCATAGTTGCTGCTTATTTGTCTTATGCAACTAACAACCATTGTCAAAGCCAATAGTCCTGACTTGTTGTAGGTATGATGTTACTTGTTGTATCATATATCTGGATGCAATGACAGAAACAACAAAATACAAGTTGGGTGACACACTACGCTAAGCACAGATTTTTAGCTTACGTATTTTTAAGCCACGCCCTTAATTACATTGGCCACGCCCCTTTGAGAGACCCCCCCCAAGTTTTTTCATCCCACTTAAAGCCCTGCCTTCAAGGATCTTTAGGTCTGGCTTGACAGTGCAACTGTCACTTGACCTTTTAAACTACACCAATATCGTTCTATAGTTATTTTCTTCCACACAAATGCATATCGATGCCCACTCTATAATTGTAATGCTTCACATTACCATACAACATTCTATTAAACCAGACCTAGTGGCATTGCGGATGCTTGAGTCTTTGACCTACTCAGAAATCAGTAGATTCCACAGTAGACCAGTTCAGTGCCACTTAAATGCATTTCAAATACACTCTAATCTTAATAGTACACACATATGCCCTATACACAAGTCCTTTCATAAAAAGGTAAAAAAAAAATACGTGTGTGCTGTGCAAAAAAGCACCAATATGTGCCAACATGCAATTGTTATGTGCCAGAACCGGATATTGAGCCCCTCCTTTAAAGCCAACATGGATTGACACACTGTGTGTCAAATCATATTGACATATTAAATATCGGGTGAGCTCTTTTGAACGGAGAAGTCCTTAATGCAAAAAATGATCCACCTTTTGCAACTCACATTTTGCCTTTTGGCATAGCGGCTCCTAGCTCCACTAGGGGAAAGGTAAGTAAAAAGCCTTATCACTGCATTCCTCATCTATACCTTCCTGCCTCTTGCAAAATAGTTCTGCCATTGGATATCTGTGCGAGCATTCCAAACCTCTTATTGATTTAACGATTGATCAGAGATGTGTTTTATGCAAAGCAAATCAAGCATTCACCATTTTGGAACACCTAAAATATAGCAATTTCACATTTCCAATGCACTCATGAAGAGAGGCAGATTGGCATAGGCGACACACAACTATTGCAAGCTTCCTACAAGGGAAGGTTGACATGGCATTTTACAAAATTGATATTGACAACAATGGTGAGAGCAAGGAGTTAGAGAGGGTTACGTCCGTCTCCCCAGAATATAATCAATAAACAATGTGGACGTACCCAGTACCTGGATAGATACCACTGGGAACTCACAGTGCAGAGGAACCTTCAGGTTCTTTAAAAGACCCCTCACACACCAACCTAGTTGGTGTCATGCTTCATCATCGGGGTCCCAACCAGGCGGCCGAGTGCCGCCCGATTGTGCTACAACGCCTGATTACAGCGGAGCTGGTGTGGTGTAAAAGTGTGATGAAGTGTGGTAGATTAAGAATACCTCCGGGGATCCTTGCCTGGATGTTCAAAAAGTTTATTTAATGATGGCGGCCCGGGTATGAATAAAAACGGAGAATAGACAACCATATGAGGGTAATTAGTCTCTGTTGTCAATAAAGATGGTCTACATGTTTCAGCCCCAGAAGTAAGTATGGAGGGGGCTTTCTTCAGGACCAGAGGTGAAGACTGTGAAATAACAAAGTGAGTGGCAAAAATCAGGCCACGTGTCAATAAAAGATCACAACCCACGCGCTAAGGTGGGGAGGAAAAAACGATGGTCGCAGGTCGCGACTTAGACATAGAAACACTCGGTTTCAATGGAGACAGCTGATCGGGCCCGGGAGGGGGGGACCGGCGTTCCCAACATTAATGGGAAGCGGTGTGCCCTCGGTGCACCTAGGATAGGCTCCGTGGATCCCGGCTGCTCTAATGTGGCACCGCTGCTGGTGCGGATATAACGGACCGAGGCTCGCTGGATGCCGGGATCCAGCGATCAGCTGTCTCCATTGAAACCGAGTGTTTCTATGTCTAAGTCGCGACCTGCGACCATCGTTTTTTCCTCCCCACCTTAGCGCGTGGGTTGTGATCTTTTATTACTCAGCCCATATACTGGTAGTTACTGTGGTGGCCCTGGCAAGGCTTGTCCATGGCCATCCAGGACTGCGAGCCATCTATTGTTGGCCATGTTGTGTAGATTGGGGAAAACCTGCAGCAATTTCCGTTCCTTTAATTTGTTGACTTAACTCCTGCATATGCCCTATTGCTGTCACACCCACCCTCTTTGAGCACCCAGGTGGTGATAGAAAGCCATCAGACATTCTTTTAGGTCTCTGATGGCAATGGAAATGGCAGGCATGCACAGTAGGAGTATCATGCAGAAGTGTAGTGTATGTGCAAATGTGGTCTTCTTTCCTCGGCTGGTACAGTGGCTATGTGCTTTTGCAGACAGTTTGCAAGATCCTAGTATGTCCTCATCATTCCATGAACGTGGACAATGTTCAGAGTGTGGTTTCACAGTGGATATTAAGCCCGTGTATCCTTTGTGATTTATGGAGTCAGAGTGTCCTATGGGGCTTCTTAATAGTTGTGTGCATGCCATAGCTGTAATTGATAACAAGGAAAACTACCTTTGTTCTTGTTTTAACAACTACAGCATCTTGGCCAAAGTAGCTCTCTGTATTTAACCAGCTTCTTAGAAGTGCAGTGCGCACACCAGCTTGGTCTCTGCAACATGACATGCTTTTCTTGATTGTTTACAAGGATATTACAAGGTCGTTAATTGGGTCCATGTAGAGTCTGAATTTTTGAAAGAATTCTCAGTCACTCCAGTTCTGGAGCGTGATGCTTTACTGAAACTTCCTTTTCCATTGCACCTCCCTCCTCATCCTGACTTTTCGCATTCCAGGCAGAGGTGCTTTTCAATGCAGTTGGGGCAATCTTTCAGGTTTTCTTTATTGGCATGGTTTATGTCAAGCAGTTTTGTATATTTACTATGTTTTTGTACCTGGTGAGTGTTCTGACTGTTTTTTCGATCACATTGTTTGAGTTTGCCTTGTAGTTTTTGCAGATGTGAGTAGTGTTCTGTGAATTTATGATTCAGGGTTATACATTTTATGGCAATATTTTAATTGCTTTGCTTGCTCTCAGGGATGAGCGTAGCCATACAAGTACAGTTGTAAATGCAGGAGTTGGCCTTGCATTAAGTTTGGTTAAGAAGCCCTGGTAGACAGAAATCTGTCTGCAAGGCTGCTTCTTCACTTAATGTTGGGGACGATTCTGTAGCTATGTGCAACATGTTTGTGGTGCTGCCTACTCTGAGTGTGAGATGAATTCTTGAGTTACAGAGTGTTTGGCTCGGTATCTGCCGAACATTTGGGAGTTAGAAATGGGGATCATTTGAATGCTGACAGTTGACTGGTGTGAGCAGAGTATGAGGTGAGACTAGTGGGGCTCCAGTAATGTGCATCTAACTTGCATCCAATAAACCTTGCATTTAAAGATTAGCAGCTTTTCCTGTGTACTTGTAATATGGGTAAATACCTGGAGGAACCACGCGTGAAATGACGTGAGCCCTGTTTAACCCACCACGTTATTGACCAATTTAGACTACTGCAGCGCGCTGGGAAATAATCTATAATGAAGTGAACTGAGGGAACCGTTTCACTACATTTTATATGAATTTACGCAGTTTATGCCCCCACGCACTAGTGACAAGGATCACACCCTGTCATTATTGTATTCACTGGAACTCAGCTGTGTTCCATTGCAAGAAGCGCCACTTTTCTTAAGATTGAGGCCCTCAAACCACGTGGTTGTAGAAAAGCTAGAACGTAAATGTGTTCCAATTCATGAGGTGCCATTTTGCTCACAAAACCCACAGATCAGTTATAGTGCCAGGAAGGTACATAGGAGAGCATTCATTAAAACAAACCTTGCAAAATAGCTCTTGTATACTTATTCAGTCGAGATTGATCACAAAAACTACTTTTGTTATTTTTCTTTATTAGTTTTCACAGATCTCAGTGATCATTTGTTTTATTTTTGCTTATTATTTTTTTAGCTCCAACTCTTATAACATCAAAGTGATAAGGTCCGAAATAAAACTTCCTACCAATCCTAGAGGAACCTCAGATCAGATGGAATGTTGGGGTAGATGTTTTTAGCACTGGAAAGAAAAGACTGTCCCATCCGCAGAAACTAGCTCTTCTTAAAAAGGCACGGAGCAGTGAAGGTCTACCACAATATAATTTGTTACCTGTCTTGCAGAATACTGCCAATTACATGCCTTTGACTATGCTTTAAAACAAATATAACTTAGACATGGTAAGAAAATGTATACTGTGATGGAACGGTATGGGTTTTATTCACAGGGATAGGATATTGTGGAAAATACATTGTTCACCATAGTATTGAGGGAAATTGAGAGATATTCTAAAATACAGGTGCTCAAAACATGCTATTGAACCTATCAAATCTACCCTTTGGATTACTCTCATTATGTTTTAACTAAAGAGTTCGGGAGAACTTATGCGGTGTATGGACCTTTGTAGCCTAAACAGTGCCGTTTGGTTCAACCGGCATTCCCTAGTTAATCTCCACTTTAGAGGGCGCAGTAGTGTTTCAACTTTGTACCTTGCCAGAGCCTATCCCTATGTGGTTTTGGAAGACAATTCCAAACATCTTACTTCTTTCTTCACCTCAGAAGGAAAGTTCTAGTTCAAAGGAATGCCCTTAGGATTAGCAAGTGGTGTGTCTTTCTTTCAATATATCATGAAAGAGACTTTTGATGGGCTGGACAGGGCAATAGCATTTCAAGATGACATTCTTGTATTTGGCAAGGATAATGATATAATGAGCACCCCATGCGGGAGGGGGGCTTCTGAATATTGGATGTAAATGCACCATGTGTCACGGTAAGCGCCCTTGAGATGATAAGTGTCTAAGGGATAAAGTGATGTACACTAATATGGGCTAGGTTTATGTTAAATTAGGGACGTTTTTTCAGTGATACGTAACGATAGATAAAGGTACGGGCGGTTTGGAAAGGAAGAGCTGTTCAATGCACCACAAATGTTGTTGGTTATAAAAGACGCAGTGTTTCTCTTAACATTTTGAGGGAAATAGATGCAGTAAGTTGGTTAATCGAATCAGTAGGGCAATTACAATGCAATGAAAATGCCGTTGGTCAAAAATAGATATAGTATGGCGTTTACAGTTTACAATTTATGGATAGAATAGACATTGTGTAAAATAGAAGCAGTAAGTTTGTTCAGTGAATTGAGAGTGCTGTTATAATGCTGATTATAATGCTGATTATAATGCTGATAGTGATGTGCATGGATTTGTTGCATTTTAGATACCCCTGACGAAGGGATTCATCCCGAAATGCATTGGGTCACTTTTTAATAAAGACATGACATGTGGAACCTACTACTGCTCCTGTGCTTGTGTGAACACTTCTGCAATAATATTTGAATAAATAAAATGAATTGAAGTAAAGAATAACAGAAGGCGAAAAAGAAATGGAGTAAAATAGGATAAACAGAAGATTAAGGAATATGAATTTGATTCATTGGATTCATTCAGTTCAAATGGTTGTGCTGCTTGATTGGAACCGAATGGGGTTCCTTCGTGTTTGAAGGATAATGATATGCCTGATTTGAGTCTGAGGAGCATTCTACAGGCTTTGTCAGGCAAGCGTTTGACTTTGAAGCTAAGGAAATGCTGCTTCAGATGTGACACAGTATAAAACTTAGAGCAGACTATATCCAGTTTCTATTTATTGTACAGAGAAGTTGTATTGTAGAGGTTGATGCCAGTATCAGTGGTTTGGGAACTATGCGGCAGCAGACTGATGTGAAGGATGGGTGGTGGCCTATGGGTCTAGAGAAATGAGTGAGTCTAAGAGAAACTACTAAATGATAGAGAAAGAATTGTTGGCATGTACATTGGCAGCTGAACATTTCCGCACATTTCTTTGGAGGACCCTGTTTGTGTGAGGACTGGTCACAAACCCCTGGTCCCTGCTCCAGGAGGAGGGAGAGCGGCAATAGGATGGTTGGTGAAACACAAGGTGAGGCTTCAGAACTACTAGTTAGAAATTGAGCATGTCTCCCAAAAAATTAATTCACAGGCAGACTGTTTGTTCTGTTTGCCTTTGCCTGTTCCTGGAGATATGGTGGATGAGAATTAAAGTGGTATTTAACATCCAAGACCTGTTTTCTATTGATTTTGATTCTTGGAGAATATGTGAAGGAGAGAAGTAGATGCGGATGACTGAGAATGATTCTGTTTCAAGGACATTAGGTGTTACCTTGAACATGGATGGCAAGATGAAAGAAGAATGAATCAGGAAATTAGGGGAGAGAATGTAGCCTAATGGCTAGAGCGGTCGACCTCAAAGCTGGGGAACCGGGTTCGAGTCTCGGCAACGATGCTCAACATCCTGTGATTCTGGGCAAATCACTTAATCTCCCCGTGCCTAACAAAAATGAATGTGTCCAACTGTAACGAAACTGGTGCTCATGTAAAGCGCTCTGATACCCGATGTCTCGGGTCTAGTTTGCGCTATATAAAACTCTATAAAATAAATATAATTTGTCAAAATTCAAGGGGATCTTTCTTGAGAAGGAGGTGTGGTAATGAGGGGAGACAAGGATGTGACTCCCGTTGGCATTCAGTTGAGAATAATTAAACATAGTCATCAGAGGCATGTTGTAAAGTTGGCAACTAAAAGGAAAGTGTGTGAATACTTTTGGTGGTAGGGTTTGGATGCTATGATGGACAGCATAGTGTGTAGCTGCGGAATCTGTAATAAAAGTGAAAGAGCAGCTAAACTTGTGTAACTATGTCTGTTCCTGTAAGATTACCAGAGAAACCCTGGAGGAAACTAGGGGTAGATATTTTGGGGCTTTTTAATGCACAATCTGGTAGGGAGTCACATGCTGTTATTCTCACAGACTATTACACGGAGTGGCCCAAAGTTAGAGTGGTTGAGAGTATCACTTCTGAAGTGGTAATTCGTTTCTTGAGGATGTTTTTGTCATGCAGGTTTTCCAGAATCTATTGTTTCTGATAACAGTTCACTGGCACTAAATGCCTCACTTATCTCAAGTGGTAAGTCAATCAGCATACAAGGATATCAGTGGGACACCCTGAAACTGCTGGGCAAGTGGAAAACTTTAATCATATTTTAAAGGAGTCAATTAGTTGGCAGTCACTGGAGTGATAAACCAGAGGAAGGTTTAGAGTCAACCCTGCTTTCTTATAGAGTCACCAGGATATTTTCTTGTCCCTTGTGCCAGGATCCTGGAGTGGTGGTGAAAGTTCTGTTCATGATATGGGTTTTTGGAGAGTCAACAAGTATAAAGAGAGTGTTTCATTTAGTTTGGATCTCCAAGGGTAAGTCCATTGCCAGAGTGATTCAGGTCAGCCACTTGATTCATGTCAAACTGCCAGGATGACTTCCAAGCCTAGTCGGGAAATGGTCTAAGCCTGTGAGGGTCATTAAGAAACTCAATGGCACTGTAAGAGTGGAGGTAGGAGTGGTATGGAATCTAAGCATAATATTATTTTGTCCTAATGTGGAGAGTTCATCTTGATTTTTGGGATTTGGGATTGTCTGGTCAATCTGATTTTGGTTCTAATTCTGTAATACATGGTGTTGGAAATGGCCCTTTTTGCAGGGTTATCCCCAAATGTTTTGCTTCCTATTTTTTCCTGCCCTGTGGATGTTGGCTATAGGACTCTGGGCACTTTACCACTGCTGATCAATGCTAAAGTGCATATGCTCTCTGTGTAAATAGTTATTGTGATTGGTTCTCCCTGATTGGCATATTTGTTTTACCAGTAGGTCCCTAGTAAAGTGCACTGAGTGTGCCAGGGCTGGTAAATCAAATGCTACTAGAGGGCCTGCAGCACTGATTGTGCCACCCACATGAGTAGCCCTGAAAAGATGTCTCAGGCCTGCCACCGTAGTGCCTGTGCGCAGTTTGTTAACTGCCATGCCGACTTGGCAAGTGCACCCACTTGCCAGGCCCTACCCTTCCCTTCTCTTGCACATTGGATACCCCTATGGTAGGCCCAAGGTACCCCCCTGGGCAGGGTGCAGTGTATGTGAAAGGTAGGACATGTACTGGTGTGTGTAACATGTCCTGATAGTGAAATACTGCCAATTTCGTTTTTCACAATTGAAAGGCTATCTTGCCCAATAGGACAGAATGGGGAATGCTTTGTAACATTTTACAAGCATATCTTCCCATAGGGATAAGATAGAAAAATGGAGTTTGGTAGCCCTGAACTCAGGATTTAATAACACATCTTTTAGTAAAGATGGTTTTTAAATTGTGTGTTTGAAAATACCACTTTTAGAAAGTGGCTATTTTCTTGTTCAAGCATCCTGTGCGCCGCTGCCTGTTTGTGGATTGACTGTCTGGCTTTGGAGTGACAGAGGCTGGGGAGGTGCAGTGGCTCCAGGAGTTTGGATGAGTCTGCACTAGGCTGAATAGGCCTGATCTGCATTTGGAGTGGTGGGAGGAGCAGCACCTGTACCTGAATAGAGCTATGCCTGCCTTCCACAATGCTGGCTCCGCCCCCCTGTGGTGTGTCTGGAGCCAAGGCTTACACTGACAATGGATGTTGTTGTGCACTTGCAGAGTGCCCCCCAGAACTGGTTTGAACTGGGCTCAGAGCCCCCTGCACAAAGAGAACAAAGACATTTTGGGGTATAAGTAGAGTAGAGAAGCAAGCAAGATGGCCGCAGGGAAGGAGCTGCAGGACTGAGCTCCAGGCTCTGGGATCACTAGTAGTGTAAATCCCGACCGGCTCAGGCTCCTCCAGCCCCCCCTGAAGAGATGTGCGACTGACCTGCTCACCAGGCCAACTTCGGACGAGGAAGCTCGGGTCCACGACGCAGCTCCAGGGGCGAAAGGGATCCACGCTTCAAACGAGAGGGACCCATGCTTCAGGTCTCCAAATCTCCAACATCGGAGCTCCTGCGCCAGCGAGGCGACCCTCGGCGACATCCGTTCCTAACTCGCTGAGATCTGGGGGCCAGACGGAGAGGTATGCCAGAGCCGGAACGACGAGACATTCTTCGACCCAGAGTCAAAGCTCCGACGCACAGCCACCGCAGGCAACTACGCCTGACTATGTAATGGCCACCAGGCGCAGAGACACCAGTGGAATCGATCAGCAGTAGGGCCATACGAGGACCCATTGAAGCCTGGATCCTCCCGACCACAGTGAGGAGGGTCAGTTTCGACCCTCGACGGTGGCTAGGCTGTCCCGAGGCAGGAGCGGAGCCCCGGGCCTCAACACTTTATGAGCTCACGCTGCCTGACCCCGTAATGGCCACCATGAACTTAGATTACTAAGGCCGCACGAAGACCCCACGAGGCCCTGATTCACCCTACCACAGTAAGGCTGGACATGCTCGACCCCTGACAGTAAATAGGCGGTCCCGAAGCGGGAGCTGAGCCCCGATTCTCAACACAGCATGATCTCACTGTGCCTGACCCCGTAATGGCCGCCACTCTCAAGACCATTCGGAAAAAAAAAAAAAAAAAAAAAAATATATAATTCTTCCACCAGCAAGGACAGAATTACTCCACAGACCGTACTCAGTCTCCGCAAGTTGATTGCTCCCGCTTCCCAGGGCACACGAGCACAGGACTGAAGCGACCCTGCGAGGGCTACCCTGAGTGCACTAAAGTGCCTGACACTAAGATGGCCGCCCCAGGTTGAATTCACCGATCTTTCCTGATTACTTCTGGGGAGCCAGGAGATCTCGCCAATTCTAAACTAAACAAAGACTGGCCGCGAGAGGGTCTCGATCCAATGCCCCTCCAATGCTCCGGACATCGCAACAAGGACTCACAGGTCAGTGCAGGCAGCCTCCAGGTGCCTGTCCCCAAAATGGCCACCAGGGACTAAACAAGGGCCGGCCACAAGAGGGTCTTGATCCAACGCCCCTCCAACGCTCCCAAGGACTCACAGGTTAGTGTAGGCAGCCTCTAGACGCCCGTCCCCTAAAAGCCCACCCGGGACCCAATCTCTGAACCACCGTCGCATCTCTGCAGAGGTGTCCCTGCCACCTATAGAGAGTACCCTTAACGATACAGGCCCCCTTCCCAAGATACCAGTCCAGCACAGACTCTCAAACCTGGTCCTAGAGAAGCCCTAAGCCGCACGCCCCCTCACCAGTGGACCATCCCTCCCGGGAAGTCAATTCCTTGAGCTCCCCAACCCCCCCCCACCCGACCAGAAAGCACTCTCTGACAACACTGCCTTTACACCCCTGAGGGACCCCGCCTCCCTCCGAACCCATTCACAATGCCCCCGGCCACTCTAATGGTTGCCACCCCACGAACACCGAAGTACCTGAAACCCCACGGGCCGAACTCCTTCGCGATTACTTTCCCCTCCAACCTCACAAGTAAAGAGAAGAGACACTTCAAACATAGACTGATCAGACAGCACCCCGAAACACTAATCGTGGACACCTTCCACTGCTCCTCCAAAGGGCAAATAAAAATGGATCTCATTTTCCACACTGAAAGACCCAACAATTGGATCACTATCCTCAACACACATCTCCACATCTCCAAAACTACCATCACATCCCATAGCCGCAAACTGACGACCTCTCTCCTGAACCACCAGACGCTGAGCGGCAACATCTCCATAACCATCTACTCGAATGGCACAGTCCTGATACAGGCTAATAACGATAACCTCGAGGTTTTCGACTCCCTCTTCCCCTCGCTAAAAAAGGCACCCTTGCACACTACCCGACCCGGCCTGACCCCTCTCTTCCCCCCAGTGAGCCCTCCACGTCAGGTGAGGTGCCAGACCCCTCTTGCGTCCTCTTCGAAAACCTCCTCCCCACCCCCTCGAGTCACCTCCCGCAACTATGCTCCTCCTAATAACGATCCCATCCCCCCTGGCGGACGACCCTCCCACCCTTGCCTCCTCTCTCATCCCAACCAGCCAACCAGGAACGAGCATTACTCCCAAGCTCAGTCTCCCTACAGCTCCACCCCGCCCTCAGGCCACACGAGGCCTAATCCTCATTATGAGCCAACACTCCTCCTGCCCATGATCCCTCCCAGAGACAAACCAGGCAGCTCCTCCCCCAACAGCCACTATGACTGGGACCAACCCCCCTCCCCCTCGGGCAATGCTGCCCCAGGCACCCCCCCTCCCACCTTGGATAACACGACGCATCGCCTCAACCTCCTAGAAACCCAACTTGAAATCCTGATCCGAGGCCTGAACGAAACTTTATCCAACCTGGTCACGATTCGAAAGCCCACTCAGCCCCCCACCTCACCGCCAAATCTCACCCAACCCGGGTGTGCCACGGTACCGCCCCCCAGCGGGCCCCCTGTCCCCCCCAGGTCCTGGCCATCGAACAACAGAATGGGTACTGAGAATCGCTCTGAGAGACCCAGAAGAGCAAAAGCCGCACTTTCCTCCCGGGAAGCGGCATACCTAGCCTCAACCTATGACTCTCCCCCTAATCCCTCCCCTAAATCCATGATCCAAGTAATTACGGGAGTCGGAAGAGAACACCTTCCACCGAGAGACCCTAGACCCCCAGCTCACCTAACTTCTCTACCTAGGGCCCCATCTACTAAGAATCCGAGCAACGAAGGGTCCCCCATTAACTGCATGCTCCTAAACTGCAGATCGGCCTCTAAACATGCAACCGAACTAGCAGAAGCCAACCTCTCCCATGATATAGACATAGCATTCATCACGGAGACCTGGCTCAACAATCTCTCCTACCCCAGCATGGACATGCTGGTGCCTCCTGGATTCACAATGATCAACAAAGACAGGAAAGTGCAAAGAGGAGGGGGCATAGCAATCATTCACAAGAATAGCATTTCCATCACGGAAACTGCCTCCTGCCTGTATAGCTCCTTTGAATGTCTCTCAGTCAACATCAAGACAAGTGATAACAGGCCATCTCTCTGCCACCTCCTGTACCACCCCCCAGGCAACTCCTCCGAATTCGGGAACAACTCTCTGACTTGATTGCCCATTGCTCACTCGGAAACTCAAATAACATAATTCTTGGCGACCTTAATCTAAGATGGAATGAAACAAAAAACCCGCTTATTCAAACCCTAAACAACCTCCTACTAGAAAACAACCTGACCCAACACTGCTCAGAAGAAACACACCACAGAGGAGCAACCCTCGATGCAATTATTGCCGAAAGCAATGCAATCACCATCGACCACATCCTTCCCGTAGACTGGTCCGACCATCACATCATCCTTTTTCACATCAACCAAGCGGTCCTAACTCAACACCCCATGTAGGACCCCCCCAAATGGATTAGGAACACAGCTCAGATCCCTCGAGCGGATCTAGAAGAAAGAATTAGCGCGCTCCTCCCCAACATCACTGATCACCTCCCAACTATCGAACTCACCTCTCTCTACAACTCGAACATGACGCTCACCCTGGACCAACTTGCCCCTCTGAAACTAAAAAAACCCAGGAGCATTCCATCCAGATCATGGTTCACCACTGACACCAACGAAGAAAGAAGACATCTAAGAGCCTCAGAAAGAATCTGGAGGAACAATCCCACCACCCTCCATCGTGATCAACTCCAAGCAGCCCGCAGCAACTACAAAAAGCACATTAAGAACAAAAAGACTTCTTTCTTCTGCTCTGCGCTAGACAATGCAAAAAACAGACCCAAAGAGCTCTTCAGTATCATCAGGAAACAAACCTCTAAGCCAGTGACCTCCTCAACTCAGGCATCTAAAGAACGATGCGACAACTTCGCCATCTTTTTCAATGACAAAATCGCCAAGATCGATCTCTCACTTGGCTCCAATCTCATCCCCTCCACCGAGATCCAGGCGTCTGAAACCAACGATAGCGATTCCTTGAACCCCCCAAATCACTGGTCCTCCTTCATTCCCATTCAGGAAGCAGAAATAGTCAAACTAATTTCCAACGCTAAACCCTCATCCCACGCCCTTGATCAGCTACCCCCTCAACTGACCAAGGACTTGAAGCTCGCCCTAGCCCCGCTATGGTGCAAGATCATTAACAGCTCACTGAGATCAGGAGTCGTACCAGACTGCCTCAAAGTTGGTCAAGTCACACCACTGCTGAAAAAGCCAGGACTAGACACTGAGGATCTGAACAACTTTAGACCTGTCTCGAACTTACCGCTTCTGTCCAAAATCCTGGAAAGATGTGTACTTCCTCAACTGACCCAACACTTGGACAACATCAACTTTCTAGATCCCCATCAATCGGGCTTCAGAAAAGGCTGCAGCACTGAAACCGCAATCCTCAATGTCATAGATGACCTACACAAGTCACTCGACTCGGACCAATGCTGCCTTCTCATCCTCCTGGACCTATCGGCTGCATTCGATACAGTCGATCACAAGCTTCTCATCAAGGCTCTACAAGAAAGGGCTGGTCTTGAAGAGACGGTCCTCCAATGGTTCTCTTCCTTTCTCCACAACCGCTCACAAAGAATAAAAATTAAAAATTTCGAATCCGACATCCACCCCGTTAACAGGGGTGTTCCACAAGGGTCAGTGCTCTCCCCTCAGCTTTTCAACATTTACATAGAACCCCTTACCACTCTACTCAGGAAATCCAACATCCCTTTCCACTTATATGCTGATGACACGCAGCTATATCTGGAAACCTCCTCCATTGACGACATCCAGAGACTCAACGCCACGCTCAGAGAGGTTCAACATTGGCTCTCAAGTAACCACCTGAAACTCAATCAAGAGAAAACGGAAATACTCCTCATTTCCAACAAAGACGAAAACCCCCAAATTGCAGAATGGCTCAAAGCTATTGACGCCTCAAGGGTAACCTCATCCTGGCGGATTCGGTAAAATCTCTAGGCATCACCCTAGACCCGAAACTGGACATGAAAAAACACATTACAAGATCCGCTAGAAGTTCCTTTCTCAACTTGAAATTACTGTACAAAATAAAAGCCTTCCTCCCGCCCAAGGACCTGCAACAAGCCACCCAAGCACTGGTGCTCTCCAGAATCGATTATGGGATTGCAGCCCTGACCGGTACAGCAAAATCCCACCTCGCCCCCCTGAAAACAACCTTTAATGCAGCAGCTGGAATGGTCACCGGTACTAAGAAATTCGAACACATCTCCCCTGCACTCAGAGAACTTAAATGGCTCCCAATTGAGCTGCGAGCCAGCTTCAGAACAGCCTGCCTCACGCACAAAGCCCTGCACACAGGCAAACCGGAATACCTAGCCGCCAAACTCAAAAGGGCCGGCCAGTCCAGGAACCTCAGGAGCTCCAACACTCTGCTACTCATTCCGCTGAAAACTCGCAAACAAAAACTGCGGCCAAATCGTTTGCTGGAAACGCCCCAAAATCTGGAATTCCATCCCCCCACATCAGAACGATCCCCTCGTTTCCAAAATTCAAAAACCTGCTGAAAGTCCTCCTCCTTGACCGCTCTCGAGCAAACCGATAGGAGCCAAGGAAGTACCTTAGCCGGCATTCCACCTAACTTCAACTATGTGACCGGTGACACTGACTCTGATCAAGAAAACTTTTTGGATACTCGCATTGCTGGATCAAGAAAACCCTTTGGATACTCGACTTAAGGAATGTGGATTATTATTTTCACAACCAAGTCACCTTCCAGGACACTCTGCATATATTTTCTTGTGTAATTTGACAGAACTGTAATATGCTCTGACGTTATAGGAGCATTTTTACTGATATATCTATTGTATTTGTTGCTTATATGTTCATGTAACATTTGTGGTTTATATGTGCATGCAATGCTAGTTTGATCTGCACCCTCCATGCTCCTTCTGCTCGATCACTCCTTTGTTTTATCCTTATCCGGCACGAACCCCTATGTTCTTCTATATTCTCTGTATTGCCTATTTGCACATAAGCTACTTGCTGTGAAGCGCTCTGATACCCTCGGGTCCAGCTAGCGCTATATAAAACTCCTTAAATAAATAAATAAATAAAATAAGTATCAGGCCCAAAACCCCAGACTTTTGGATCATTCCTGGAATTCAAGAGGAACCTTTGCCAAGGAGAAGAGCTGGAGAGACTGAGGAGAAGTACTGCCCTTGCTGTGTGTCTGGGGTTGGCCTGCAGTTGCTGTTTCTGCCAAGGAAAGGAGAAGGACTTTGCTGTGTGCTGTGTCCCCTGCTTGAAGGACATCTCCAAGGGCCTGAAGTGAGCTGGCCTCCTGTTCTGAAGTCTCAGGGACACAAAGACTTCACCCCCAGCTCCCCTGAACTCTGCTGCTGTGAGTTCTGACCTGCCATGAGGTGCCTGTGCCAGTTTTGGGCCTCTGGAGGTTGTTGCTGCTGTTTGGGAGCTGGAAGAAAGAAGAAACGTGAAGAACTGCTAAAATCGACGCATCGAGAGATCGCGGCTGAAGAGGAAAGACGCAGCGCCGCTCGCCGCCGCGGCATCGATCCCTGACGCATCCCAGATTTCCACGCATCGTACCTGTGCGGCAAGTTCATCCGATGTATCACCCGCGGACCAGAACCGTCACAAAGAATCGACGCATCACTCCCCGTATAGACCGGATTCGATGCAACCGTTCCTCTGCATGCAGCGGGACTGTCGCATCGCCTCCCCAAGGTCTCAGGAGTGTCGCATCTCTTTGTTTTCCAACGCTGCAGCTGTTTTGCTTGTGAACATTGACGCATCTTAAGGTACTTTGGTGAAAAGTCACGCATTCATAGTTTTCTATGGTACACGTTCTTGAAACCTTTTGAAAGTCATATTTTTAACTGGGTATGTTGGATTTTTGTTGTTTTGGTCTTGTTTATTTTAGATAAAGATACTTTATTTTTCTAAATTGGTGTGGTGTCCTTTTGTGGTGTTTTCACTGTGTTACTGTGAGTGTTGGTACAAATACTTTACACATTGCCTTTGGGATAAGCCTGTCTGCTCGTGCCAAGCTACCAAGGGGGTGAGCAGGGGTTATCTAAAGTGTGTATCCCCCTTACCCTGACTAGAAGCAAGGGTCCCTATTTGGACAAAGGTACCTACCTCTGCCAACTAGAGACCCCCATTTCTAACACGTGGAGAAGGGAGTGAGACTTTTGTGAGTGAGCCTTTTGAATGAACTCTCATGCCTAATTAATAGTTCTAACAGCTCTAGGCCACATGCATCAGTTGAGGAAATTGCAGAGAGGGGGCTCATGAGACATAAAGGGTTACCTAAAATACTCAATGACTTTATATTATCCTAGGAATTTGTTCACTATTTGTATATGTTATTCTGCTCTTTGTTGTTGTGGAGTATTGCCTTCTACATAATTTATTAGTTTTCTCATTTTGTTTTTGTTGTCCTTATTATTTGTAAATGGGAAAGGTGTGTTGTGCTGGCAGTTTTGAGTCTGAACTATAGACGCCGTGAGTTACAGGATGTTTGGCTCAGTATGTGTGAAATGTGTAAGGCCCAGAGAGAAAGCTGCAATTTTGTTTACATTTCATGTACCTATGTCTCTGGTTATTGACTGACGCATTAGACCAGTTTGGAGGGCCACGGGTTAAGGCAGCCATGGCGCCAACTTGGCGATGCAGCGAGCGCCAGGTAAATAGTTTTATTTATTTATTTACTTACTTTACTCCTGCCCGTCGTATGTCCGACTCCACTACCCTCCACCCAGCCCCTCCCCCGCCCCACTGCCCGCAGCACTCCCTCTGTGAGCCGCCACTGGGGTAGAGTCCAGTTGCGTAGAGTGGCATAGAGTGTAATGGCATAGAGTAAAGTGGTGTAGAGTGCAGCGGCATAGAGTGCAGTGGTTCAAAGTAGATTAGTGTAATGGCGTAGAGTAAAGTGGTGTACAGTGGATTGGCGTAGAGTGCAGGGGCATATAGTTGAGTGTTACAGAGTAAAATGCATTGGCGTAAAGTGTATTGGCATAGAGTGCAGTAGCATAGAGCGCAGTATTGCAGAGTGGCTCTGAGTACAGTGGCGTAGAGTGAAGTTGTGCAGAGTAGATTGTTGTGGCCTAGACTGGAGTGGTGTAGAGTGCAGTGGCGAAGAGTGCAGTGGTGTAGAGTAGAGTAGCAAAGAGTGTATTGACATAGAGTAGAGTGGTACAGGTTAGAGTAGAGAGGCGTAGCGTGAAGTGGCATAGAGTGCACAGGTGTAGAGTGGAGTGGTGCAGAGTACAGTGGTGCAGAGTGGTGTAAAGTGGAGCAGAATAGAGTGTAGTGGTGTGGAGTGGTGCAGAGTAGAGAGAAGAGGCGTAGAGTGGAGTATGCATGGTATAGTAGTGCACTGCCATTACAGACAACACATTTTCAATTGAAATGACCATTACATTTGCACAGACATGTAGTTTTACTACTAAACATATACAGTGCACAAACGAAAATGTGTGGAAAGTGCATCTAGTGTAAAGACTTGTTTTGATTATATTAAAGTATTTGTTTACAACGCACTTTTGAAATAGCAAAAATTTGCTTTGTGTTCCTAATTTTGAAACACTTACACAGTTCATTTAAATGCTGTCATGTGCTAGAAAAAAACCTCTTTACTACCCCCCCCCCCTATCCAGCAAGAATGTCACATAAATCCTCTCACTTTGAAGTCAGACAAAGAAAAGTAAACAAGTGCCATGGAAGACAGCGCATGACATTTGACCTCGGTCTTTGAATGCACAGTAAATGTGATAAGATAAGAACAAGATTTAAAGGCCTGTTGCAGAAAGAGAGTTCGTGGAAGAGTACTGTAAACACGGTTTAGGCAACGGGAGGGAAGCACTGAACCTGGAGGGCCCAAAGCAAATAAGGCCAGCAAATTCAACGGGCAGAATGCATTCCTAAGTCAACATTCTGCGTCCTAAAAACACACCAACTAGTCTGCCATGCTACCATTACATGGAGGACAGTCGAGCATTTTGCAGTTTCAATAAAAGTATTTCCACTATGATAAGTGCAGCATTTTTGACGAATTTCCCTTCAAATAGCAATGATGAAGCACACCCCCAGGCGATTTAGCACCTCAAACCAAAAGTGCCACCTTAGTCTAGAGCTGAAACGCACCATAGCTGGTTAAATAGTGTGACATTAGAACTGCCACAGTGCTCTTTTGTGACACCTCTCTGTTTACTCATGTGTCATTATGGCCAAGAGCAGGTGTCTGGCTGTAGCAATGCCTAGCCATGGCCCATGTGACTGCTGTTTATAATTGATTGATTTGTTGAACAGAGTTTATGGGATTATTTTCCTTATCCTGATTAGGGTGTGCCGAACAGCATCCTGGGACCAGCGGAATCTACCTTGTATACATTACGCCATGCCCCTTTTTTTGCTAAATCTATTTTCTAAAGTAAAAGGTAATCCCATTAGTAGAGCAGAAGCGTCGCCTCGTGCAGTTGCTCGGGTTTCATTGTACAATGAATTAATATGGTAATGTGTCTTTACAGAACAGGAACATATAATAGAGGTGAACAAAGGTTTCTCTTGTTTGGTTTTAAAAAGCTAAAGCAATTCATCATTAGGATATAAGAATGCTGGAAAGCAGTTCTCATTTCTCGGTTAAGTTGATTCTATTTCTCAAAGGCTTTTGGAGAGATTAGTACAGCATTTGCACGTAACCTTTCTACTTGCTAATGCTGGGACTGTTGCAGTAAACAAAGCACGTGCCAGATGAAACTAGGATTGTCTCCCCCACTGCCTCCCCCATTAAATCTCCCTTGTTTTGCGTCAGTATTCAGCAGACCTGAAAAAGGCACATTTACGAAGAAAGAAATCAACAGAATGTAAGCTGATTTTCAAAATATAGTGGTATGTTTCTTGAAATCTTGACATGATTAAATCTCTTAGAATGTAGTGCAGGTCAGTACAACGTGCACTTAAAGGTTTACATGTTCATATTTTCAGTTTGGATGAATGTTAATTTATAGCTTTTTCTTTCTACAGGTTTTGTAAATATTAAGAAAGCCCACTTTCATCAGTTCAGTAATCAAAAAGGAAGCAGTGAGTTTGATAAGAAGTCAGTATTTTTCTTTGAGTGCGACTAGTATTACTGCAGGAAATAAAATCATGTGCTATAATTGTTTATTGTATTACAGTTCTAAAGCAATAATTTTAAATGAAAGATTATTTTCTGCTGACTGTGGTGACTGCATTAAAACAGATATGCGTGCATGTGCCACAATATATATGAGTGAATAACGCACAACAGGGCAGACACACCATGCAGGTACAGAAGTGTCATGCATGTGTGCAATAATAACGAAACTTGTCTAAAGTAGGGTAAAGTGACCTTAAGTGTCTCCGCAATGCCAAAAGTACCCAAAAAAGTACAAATAAAAAATGCAGCAACCCTAGCCAACAGCGAGCTCCAGGAAGGGCATGCTCCTTTCATTGAGCTCTGCAAGCGAGGGCTGGTGCACATAACAGGTTTGTTCCAAAGCTCACTATTACGCATATTAGCCCAGATTTATTAACACGTTGCACTAGGTTGGCATCACTTGTGTACAGTGCACTGTGGAAGGATGGTCATAGACAGAGGCCGTGAGAATGATGCACAAACTCTAAAGAGGCTAGTGATTAGAGAACAGAGGGACCGGCACCATCGCTGGGAGCATAGTTGGAGGAGTACCAGTGAGGGCATAGCTCTACAATTTCAGAGACAGAAGGCTTGACATTAGCCATCTTTGGAGAGGTTAGTTGGATTCGTTCAGAAAGTTCATGCAGGGAAATTCTAGCATTAGCTATAAAAAGCAAACGAGTAGCAGCAAATGTTACTGTAAATAAAAGTTCCTTTGCCTCAGCACAGTAAGTGGCTAATGGAACAACATGTACTGTAAAAAAGTCAGACTAGTAAGAAGAGGAACACAGACACTTATGAAGTAGGTGTAGACACTGGCAAAAAAGTCACTTAGACACTATGATGGTCACAGCCTATCACGTTAACACACATGCTATAGGATTTATTACATTTGTAATAAGGCAGATGGGACAGATGTCATTTTTGTGATGGAGTAACCCATCCTCCAAACTCTCAATGAGGCCCCATGAAAAGGTGGAGTCCTGGGATTTATAGGAATGGGAGACCTTTTGACATTGGGAAACGAGTGTGACTGGAAGGATAAAACACAAATCAATGCTGATGTTGGGTCCATGCAAGCCGGACTGGCCGTAGCGGGCACCGGGCATTTCCCCGGTGAGCCGCCAGGGTGGAGGCCAGTTTTGGGCCCCTGGGGGGCCGTTTTTGTTACCAGGGCTCGGCAATATCGGCCCGTGTAACAAAATCGGCCGAAATCAGCCCTAAAAAACAGCTCGGCCGTACCCCTCCTCCCCCTCCTCCGGGTGCCGGCCGAGCAGTTTGCCGGGGCTGGTTTTGGTTCCCAGTCCGGCCCTGGGTTCATGCAGTCAAATGAATGGTTGTGAGAAAAGCGGTTTAACATATGGTGTGGTTGTGCAACCTCACCGTGTAATAAACTCATAAACCCGTCTTGTGTTCAATCAGGCTCGTTGCTTGTTAAACCCTACCTCAACCCGGGGTTTAACAAAGGAACAAGTATGAAGCACTTAGAAGTACCAAAACATGAATAAGAAAGAAATGAAACACAAAGGAAGTCATACACCAATTTATATAAATTGATCATATTTTTATGAATTTTCAACACCAAATGAACAAAATCCACCAGAGGGTACTGGAAAAACAAATTATTAAGCAAATCATAAATCACTGCTTTTCACCCAAAATGCAAACAAGCATTGGCAACTACCTTGGTTAGCGGTTACTTGAAAAACTTTCGAAAACTCTTTATAAAGTTTTGTTCGGATACTCCGGCCTGTTTTGGGTGACCACCTCCAGGAGGGAGCAAGTCAGAGGGGCCAGTAAGGCTTAGTAGGACAGTTACCTTGCAGTCAAAGCAGTCTCCAGTCCAGTTCCAGGCTCCATGGGCAAACTTTCATAGACATCAATGGAGTGGTCCGTCCTGATGCAAGGGAGGTAGGGTGCTGAAGATGCTGATCCAGTCGATGGGGGCCTTCCTGGGGCCTCTCCTTAGTCCACTGACTTGGTGTGGTGACTGTGGCCACAGACAAATGTGGGCAACAGTGTGACAACTTTCTAAAGTTGCCTTATACTCAAACGTTACATTAAATGAGTCTTGGACATCATGCCAGGTTTAATGTAATGATATTTTTGATACCTTTAAGTATCAACTTTAGTAGTCCCATTCAGAAGTTAGCACAGCTGAGTTGTCAGCATGTAACTTGCCGGCATGTGTTTTTTTTATTTCAGTCTTCGGGTGTAATCATTAAATAACCCCCTCCATTGGTCGTATGGACGTTTGTTCATGGAAAAGAAGAAAGAAGAACGAGCAGTCATTTACATCAAACAACATGAACAGTGAAGTGTATTTGGGACCTCACAAGAATTACAAGAGAGAGATGCTGCGAGTTAAAGGGTTTTATTAACACATGTAATCAGTTTGGATTCTTTTATTCAGTAAATATTCATCTTTAGCCATCATTATTACAGATTCAAGTAATTCATTAGTCAGTATTTCAAGACAAGGTAAAATACCAAGTTAGTGAGTATTACAAATAATATAGAGAAAATACAGCAAGTGTGTTGCATAAAGGAATTCCCTAATCAAAATTATTCAAGTTTCGGGCATGGGAATGGCAATTTCTTCAATAAGGAAAGAAAAAGGTGTCAGTTCAGATACCCATTAAAGAGTTCTGATGAGAGAATGAAAATGCATAAGCATGAATCCTTTGCATTTAAACAATAAAAAATGTGCAAGCTGGAAGGTAGACTCAGGATCATATCCTATGCCGACGGCACACAACTCGTCCTCTCCCTCTCCGAAGACACCACCAACACCAAGACCAATTTCCACAACTGCATGACAGACATCGGCAACTGGATGAAGGACAACTGTCTGAAGCTCAAAATGGACAATACAGAGGTACTGATTTTCTGTAACAAAAGTTTCCCATGGGACGCATCCTGGTGGCCCTCAGATCTCGGACCTACTCCTACCATCATTGACCACACATGGACCTAGGCATCATTCTAGACAACAAGCTAACCATGACTACTCAGGTCAACTCTGTCTCTTCCCCCTGCTTCTTCCTCCTCTGCCCGCATGCCATGTATAATATTCAAATGGCTACCCAAAGCTCAAGATGCACCATCACCCAGACCCTCACCTCCAGCTGACTAGGCTACGGCAACACTCTCTGTGCAGGGATCACAGCTCACCTCCTCACACAGCTACAGACCATATGAACACTGCAGCCAGACTTGTTCTAGATCTCCCTAGAAGAACCCACATCACCCCATACCTCAGGGAACTCCACTGGCTCCCTCTACAGAAAAGATGCCTGTTCAAGCTGCTGACCCATGCATACAACCCCCTACACAACTGCGGATACGCAGACTTGTACCATCACCTGAACTTCCATCGGCCCACTAGGCACCTCCGCTCTGAGTCACTTTCTCTAACCCTCACCCCCCGCATTCGCCATAGCAGATGCGGAGGTCACTCCTGCTCCTACCTAACAGCAAAGACATGGAATGAGCTACCCTTTCATCTACGGACCTCCCCATCTCTTCCAGAGTTTCGAAAGTCCCTAAAGACCTGGCGATTCGGTTAATCAACTGGATCCAGCCAGAACCTAGATACCCTCATGGGTGACAAGTAGTGCTCTACAAATCTACTGATTGATTAATTGTTTGATCGATTTTCAGCTATAAATCAGCAGACAAAACTAATCCCTAAGTGAGAGATGGGATAGGCCTGAAAGAAATCCCTAAGATCTCGTATCCTACTCTAGGAACACAACTATAAATCTGCTAAAACATAATTCGCAAAAGTTGATGATTCCCCGTACTCCGCATCCAATCAAATTTCAGTGAACTCTGGGAGCAGGTAAACACCCTAGTTTCTCACGTTTTCACAATAGGCCAATGAATCATGTCCTTCAAAAGATACTTCATTCACATCTGGCAGTTAAGACAGTTCTTCCCACGAGTCGCATTTACTGCCATCTCCTCTCCTCCCTGTGAGAATCTCAGTGTCAATTGTCTAATACATAACAAATGCATATCCTCTAGCTAACAGAAGGCTGCTGGAAAGTTACAGCATCTTCAGTGGAAGAGCAAAATCACCTTGTGCAAAACAGCTGTTCAATGCGAAATAAAAGCCTTTCAATCCTAATGTATAAATCAATGTTAATCTGGCATCAATAGTCAGGCTAACTTAAGTCAATACATTATGTTACTTAGTTGCTGCTGACAATGCCTAAGTATGATTACCTACTACAATTTTGCATTTATTATACGTGTGTTATTTAGGACTTTCTAGGTAAATGCGTTTTTGTTTGTAAAATGAGGAAATTTGCTCGATCAACCTCTGTACTTGCCAATGGGGCTACTAGCCTTTCTACAGCAAAAACCACAATTTGGGGTTTTTACTGTCAGGACATATACAAATGCATGCCCTACTCTTTAATTTACAGCTTCCTCCCTTAGGGCTTGAGAAGCCTAACTTAGGGGTGGTTTATTTGTATGAAAAGGGAAGGTATGAAATTTGTCATTGGTTTAAATTGCAAAATTGAGTTATCAGTTTACAATAGCTCTATCAGTCTGTAGTGGCAGGCTCGTAGACATGTTTTACTTTGTCACATTAAGTGATGCAGCCCGTGAGGGACAGTTTGATTTACAGGCCCTCGGCAAACTAAAACAATATACTGGAGCACTCCAACAATTTGCTTAAATAATATTGCTTGAGGACAAATAACCAGAAAAGTCAGTCCATAAGTCCAAGGTCATGTTATATAATTTCATTGTCTTGTTTATACGCTTCCAATCAAGTACATGATCATCAGCCAACACGTGTTTCGTCCACAATGTGACTTTTTCAAGACATGTGACTACAAACTGTATTTATTATTCCTTTATCAATAATACATGTAGTAAGACGATATAGTTGCCAGAGTACGAGTTTCTTCTTGGTGATCTCTCTTGTGGCTTATTCGACTGCCAGATTCTCCCTAATAACAAATGCAGTCATCCCAATCTGTTTATCATCAATATTTTCACAATGAAGTGGTGTAGCTATTCAGTTATGGATGACACCAGTGTAGAGAGCCATGATAAGCCTGTCCTGTACTTTGCAAAATGAAATGTGGACAAACATTTCATTTTGCAAAGGACAGGACAGGGCTTATCAGGGCTCTCTACGTTGGTGTCTCCCATGACTGAATAGGCCTCAGGAGAGATCACATTGTTTGTCAGGGGAGTACAAATCAGACAGTGATTCCTAGGGTACACATTCAACCCAGGAAGTGGCCTGCCCACTATGAATCTGTTTATTCCTCTTCACATGAGTCATTACTCTGGCCGTCTTGTGTGGCGCATGTAAGCGGCCAGGTGCCGGGACCTGCCGTGCCTCCGGTTATGTTGATACTGAAGCAGCAGTTATGTCCCAAAAGCAGGGAAAGGCCTTTGGATTGGATAAGATACCATCGGACATGTTCCTCTGTGATCTCACTATTTGGGTCCTTTATATTAAGCAGGTTTCGAATGCTATAGTAGTGGGAGCTCAGATCCTGAGGAACCGGAATAACCCACTTACTGGGTCTCGGCGGCGGGGGAACCGCCCAAGTCTTCCATACCCTTCATACGCATTAAAAGGAGACACAGGAGCCTTCGTCTGCAGGAGGAACCCAGATTTATTCAAATAGCCCGGGCTATGGAACAGAGTCCCAAGCTCGTTAGAAACAAGACAGAGGAGGCTGCTGCTTTACTCCGCAGCTTACAAGCCTTTTATACTTTTTCATTCCAGTCTTTTGGCTGTTAGTCCATTGTTCAATCAGGGCAGTGTTTGCAGTTGATAACCAGATCCAGACGATGTTTGTAGTTGGTGACCTGGTCAAGGCTTGGTACTCAAATCATTGTTCACTCAGCTTGATCAAAGCACGGTCATTCAAACCATTGTCCAATCACCCTGATCAAGGCCCAGCAGTCAGACCATTGTCCAGATAACCTGATCACGGTGTCAAGGATGTTTACCAGGCAGGGAGCAGGAGATGGAAAACAAATCATTTACACAGGGCGTGAGTGTCTCATGGCTTTCTGTCGAACTGCAAAGAACAGGGGGTTGGGTGTGCGACAGTTCCTGGGCAGAAATGCAGGCTGCAAGATGGTTTTTGTCGTGTTAGTTAGAATTTCCTCAGGCATCAGCAGAAACGACCAGGTGGGTCGTGTGGAAGTGTTTGACACGAAATGGCAATGAAAAACAATGGAGTCCTGGTACAAATGATGCCGATCAGAAGAACACTTTTCCACAGACCCTCCTTTTGCCATTGAGTGGCAAATACTTTAAGAAATGTCAATGTTCATAAGGCCATCGGTTTCTTGTTGAAGCATCATCATCATATTGGTGTTGTGAATGTTGGAGGGTGGAGGCTTGATGGTCTGGACACACATTGTACAGAGCACTGGCAGGCACTGAAAGCACAAACAGCAGGAGACCAGGACAGTTACTCCCAAGGCAAGGAAGATGAGGACCCTCCACCCCCATTGGGAAAGGAGGCCCCAGATCCAGCCTGTGAGGGACCAGTTGCCTTCATCCAGATGAATTTCGGAAGAAAGGCGATGCAGGCGTTGGATGGCATTGTATACTGTAGGTGCGTTGTCTGGGATGTACACGCAGCAGCTGGAGCCGATCAATTTACACACACCACCACGATCAGCAAGGATGACGTCTAGGACCATGCGGTTCTGAAGCGTTATAAGGCGGTCCGCTTGTAGCTCTGCAGTGATGTTGGAGAGGGCACCAGCTGTTACTGTGATGGTGGCTTCAAGGACCCTGGTCAGTCCTCGTACAGCCCGACTGTTTGCCATGGGTCCCCAGAATGGAAGGAAACCTTTAAAGAAGTCCCTGGTTTCCTGGCCTGCTGTATCCTCGGCTGATATGACGCCCCTACGTGAGCGACGCAGAGCGCCCTTCATCAACAGGTGGTAACCCCCATGGGTAGAATACGTTGGTGGAAGGAGGAAGGCCAGATAGCAGGTACCAGACCAGTTACGGGGGAGCCAAGTTTAGGCGGCAGTGCCACAGATGAAATAGGTGTTGGGGGATGCCACCAGCTTCGGAAGAGATGTAGAGTTTAAAGATTTTGTGATATCACAAGTACTGGTACCAACTTTCTTAGTCCCTAGGCCATGGATGCAGACACGGCCTTGCATATTTACGACATTCACAGTGTCTTGTTCATCGGGCAGTATCCTTCTTGTGCGGAATCTGGAAAATGTTCGTTGAGTGGTTGAGTTGAATACTACCATCTCACCGAGTTCATCTGGTGATAGTAGCGATGTGGATGAGCTGGTCGGGCAAAAGGAGCATTGGCATGGCCAGATCTGTTCCGCCAGAAGTCATCCCGAAATGTTCCAAGGGCAGAATTGGCAGTACCATTGACAGTGTAGGCCTCCTGTATCAACATCCACCATGCAAGACAAGACCCAGAGATGGAAAAGGGGTAGGGAAAGAATGGGACAGGGTGTATCATGGAATGCGGCATCAGTCCGCAAACCCAGCAGTTGGAAGTGTTCATGATCAGCTGATGATGATGCAACATTTGGATGAAGGTTTTATTGAAGAATTCTGCACGGCGGGGTAATTCGTGGGCTGGTAGCGTGTAATACTGGTGCTCTGCAGGAGTCGGGATAGGGGTTGGTGAGGTAACAGGATGGTAGATTAGTAACAGCCAACCAAGGATAGACAGGATGAGGGAGACAAACAGCGTCACCACGGTGGCCATGAAGCATTTACTATGTCGGAGACTGACATATTGTTTTTGGATTCGAGTGTTTTGGATGGCAGCTATTGTGCTAAGCCAGGGACCTCTAGTGGCTGTCTGTGATTGGTGGTTGCTTCACTGGGCGCAGGTGCCAAGAGCCCTATGGCGTACCTTAGTCTGACACACCAGCACTACTCTCGGCCGGGAGATCACAGCCCTACAGCCTATATGCACTTGGCGAAGTCAAAGGGCAAGCTTTCCCTCGGGGCGTAAGTTATATCGGTCGGAAGTAGGGACAGTATGGTCGGGAAACAATTGTTCTTGATGTTCAGCAGAGTTAAGGGAGGGTTCCACCCTTCCTTTCAGTACGCTGTCACTCTCTGCTTCTGTAGATGTAAAATGCAGTCTGGCATCGCTGAATGGGACAAATGTCGGGACTGTTTCTGTTTCTGAGTCTCCTTGTCCTTCCCTCACCCACTGATCATAGGGGAGGGGCAGAGGCACACGCCTACAGTGGGACGAATGCACCCAATTCTTCCGACCTTCTACTTTCACGGCGGTGCGGGTGGCCAGCAACACCTGACGGGGCTGTGTCCAGCGGGGTTCGAGGCTCTTAGTCCGTTGAAAATTCCTTATTAAGACCCAATCACCAGGTTGGATAACGTGCCCTGGGCCCTCGCTTTTGTCAGGTATGGCCTCATGCACCTGGTGATAAAGAGTACGAAAGGTATTAGTTAGACTGTACAGATAATCAGTTAATACAGGGTATTCAACATCAGACAGTTTCTTAGGCCGCGGGACACCCCATACATTGGCAGGCCTCCCGAACACAATCTCATGGGGGGATAGCCCTATCCTGATGTGGGCTGTCAATCTTGTAGACAATAGGGCCAAGGGCAGAGCATCAACCCAAGTGACACCTGTCTCGGCTACTATTTTGGCCATTTTAGTTTTTATGATGCCATTGTACACCTCCACTAGACCTGCTGACTGGGGGTGGTTAGCTGCATGAAATTTTTGTTTTATGCCCAATGCTGTACAGATATATTCCATAATTTGAGCCGTAAAGTGTGTCCCGTTGTCACTCCAGACCGAGCGGGGCAAACCGAATCGTGGGAGGTACTCTTTTAATAGCATTTTGGCGGTAGTGATAGCGGTGCAGTCTTTGACGGGGTAGGCTTCCACCCATCGGCTGAAGGTACAGACCACCACTAGGACATATTTCAAATTGTTACATCGGTCCATCTGGATGTAATCTATTTGGAGGACTTCAAAAGGGAAGGTAGGAGGAGAGAATCCTCCCTTAGGAGTAACTGTGCCTTTTCCTGGGTTATACATTAGGCAAATCATGCAGGTTTTAACCAGTTTTTCAGCATATGCTGGTATCTTAGAGTTGTACCATGTAGGTTCCAACAGTTTGCATATCCCTTTTGCACTAATGTGAGCAGGACCATGGGCCATCGTAACTACTGGTAGCACATGACTGTCAGGTAACATCCATTGTCTTTCCATAGTCGTGCGGTCCCAGCAACCATCAATTCCCTCCTTTGCTTATTGCTCCTTCCACACCCTTAGTTCCTCAGGAGTAGTATGGGACTGAATATCGATCACACTCTGTACTGTGTTTTCAACCATGCCCTCGTCTGCCACCCACCTAGCGGGACCTCCTACATACATTCCTTCCCTTTTCCTAAGAGCTGTTTGCCTGGCCGTCTGGTCAGCCAGGGCATTACCTTTCCCAACATCATCTGTCACTTTCTTATGGGCCTTACATTTTATGATGGCCACCTTTCTGGGGAGTGTCAGGGAGTCTAGCAATCGGTGAATTAGGGGGCCATGTTGAATCTTGGTCCCATGGGAAGTAAGGAAATTCCTTTCTTTCCATAACCTCCCGAAGTTGTGGGCCACCCCGAAGGAATATTGGCTGTCAGTATAAATATTTACCGTCATCCCTTTGCTTAACTCACAGGCTCTAGTGAGGGCCACTAATTCTGCGGCTTGAGCAGAGCACTGCGGAATCTGAGCTGTTTCTACTACTTGCTCTAATGTCGTGAGGGCGTAGGCGGCTGAGGTGTTACCATCTGGCCCTCTGAGACATGATCCGTCCACATACAGTGTACCTTCTGGTTCTGCTATCGGGGTATCCTGTAAGTCAACCCGTCCCTTCGTCTCCTCCTCTGTCCTTAATATGCAGTCATGTGGGTCTAAGCGGGCATCCTGAGTATCCAGTGGGAGTAATGTGGCGGGGTTTAGTACAGTGCATCTCTTGATGTTAATGTGGCTGGAAAAGAGTGTCAGTTCATATCCTGTGAGTCGTGCGCTAGTGAGGTACTGTGTCTTGGTGTTATTAAGGAGGGTATCTACAGAATGGGGGGCCATCAGAGTCAGGGGGGAGTTCATGACGATCCCCGCACTCTGACGGACCATGAGGGCGGCCGCAGCGGTCGCCCGCAGGCATCATGGGAGAGCCCTTGCAACAGGATCTAAGGTGGCTGAAAAATAGGCACACAGCCGATGGTGACCTCCGAACATCTGGGTCAAGACAGCGCATGCACAGCCGTCTGTCTCATGTACAAAAAGAAAAAATTGCTTGCTATAATCAGGAGTACCGAGGACTGGAGCAGTACACAGAGCCCTCTTTAAATCGTGGAAGGCCTGCACATGCTCTCTAGTCCATGGAAAGGAACTGTCTGATATGTCTTTAGTGGTGAGGGCAAGAAGAGGTTTGACCATGGCCGAAAAGTTGGAAATCCACTGTCTACAGTACGAGGTTAGGCCTATGAAGGCTCGCACCTGCTTTTGTGTTCGTGGGGCTGTCATAGCATTGATAATGGCTACACGATCAGCGGTGAGCTGCCTTCCCTCCTTTGAGAGGAGATGACCTAAATAGGTCACCTTCTCTTGACAAAACTGAAGCTTTTTCAAAGAGACTTTGTGATTATGGAGGGCAAGGTGGCGTAACAAACAGAGAATAGCTTCTTTACATGATGGGGCAGAATTTGCAGCAATGAGGAGGTCATCTACATATTGTAATAGTGTGGAGTTATCAGGGAGTTCCAAGGAATCTAGTTGACTTTTGAGGGCTTGACTATAGATACTGGGGCTCTCAGTGAAACCTTGAGGGGCGCAGCAGAATCTAAAGCTCCGCCCACCAAGGGAGAAACCAAAAAAATGTCTGCTGTCAGGATGTATAGGAATGCTGAAAAAAGCATTCTTCAGGTCTATGACAGAAAAGTGCGTTGCGTCAGAAGGGACCATCGTTAAGAGGGCTGTAATGTCGGGGACAACAGGATATTGGGACATTGTTATTTTGTTAAGGGCTCTCAGGTCAATCACGAATCTGTATATTTTAGGGGAGAGAGCATCTCCATTGGTCTTTTTAAGGATGGGAATAATGGGACTGTTACAGATATTGCCACGTGTTTCCTCCACTACGCCCTTGTCCATTAATTCAGATATTATTGTTAAAAGGGCCATTTCTCCTTCCGCGGGTAGTCGATACTGCTGGAGGCGGGGGAGAAGTGCACCTGGCTGGATGCGTACCACATGAGGGGATATGTTGAGACACCCTACATCAGTGTCTGATGATGCCCAGAGGGAGGAAGGTAAAGACTGCAATTCTGGTGGGAGGGACCAGACAGATACATATAGGAAGCTGCAGTGGGGAAATTGTTAGGGATACACCTTGGGGACTACATGATATGGTTGCATACAGAGCTTTCAGTAAATCCATGCCTAACAAGTTTTCACTGCAACCTGTAGTAAGGACCAAGGGAGCGTCAACATGTGCAGGGCCAATATCGAGAGGGAGGGGTTCAGAGACAGGGCTCGTCACAGGTGTTCCTGCAAAACCCACGGAGACATTTATATTGCCAGAAAGGGGTGCCTCCGGGACTGACAGACGTGCAATAGAAGACCTGGTGGCCCCAGTATCCAAAAGAAAATCCTGATCGTTCCCCACAACTGACATTTGAACATACGGGCCCCTTTGATCCACTGGAATTTGCACTCTGGTAATACCCCTTTCCTGGCTGTCCTATGCTTGGTAGGACCCTATCTCATCAACTTCGTCATAATCATCATTGTAATAAGTGCGTGTTGCTTCGTACCCATCAAACCTATTGGCCGGGCGCGGCTGGACGGGAACGTGATCCCTGGGCCTACGTTCTTTATCCTGTGGATGGGGCGGGCCATGGTCCCTAGTCGGCCTTCCCTCCCTGGGAGCGCGAGGCCGAGTCTTCCCTGTTCGGATGTTTTCTGCTAACACGGGACACTCGTCTATCCAATGGCTGTACCCCTTACAATAAGCACACTGATCTGTTTGGAGGGCTCCCGTACGTTGAGGGCTGGAGGGGGTAGACTGGCGAGCCCTCGGAGGGTGTTGGGGCTGAGGTCTGAAATTCCCGCGGGCATCGGGACCTCGGGGAGGGTAAGCCTGCTGCAGAAGTGCCTTAGTCTTAAGATCCCTAACCTTCTTACTTTCCTTGCCTCTATCTTCATTCTCCCTATTCTCATGATATTGTGCCATAGCCAAGATACCAGTCATAGTTTGGGCAGACCACGTACTTTCAACTTTCTTAAGCCTGGTGGAAATCTCAGGGAGCAAGTTGCTGACAAACTTATCGACAAACACTGGGCCAGAACCTGGGGTCCCGGGATCCAAACCACTATGTCCCTTGTATTCTGTCTCAAAACGGGTAAAGAAGTCAGCCACATTCTCATCTTTTCGCTGCCTACAGGCGTTTATTTTATCCCAGTTAATGACAGTTTCCAGCAAAAGTGTTTTCATAAACGTTATTATTTTACCGGGCAAAGTCAGGATGGCAGCTTCTGGTTTAGTCCCTCCTACCCTTGCTTCTTCCATAGCTTCTAGGTCAGCCCATTTACCTCCCAACGCCACTTCATGATCAGTATGTCGAATCTTGTCCCAAATTTCAGTGAGGACAACCGTACCAAAAAGTAAATCCATATCCTCAAGAACGAGAGTACCTGCAGATATAATCTGACCTAATTCTCTGTAAAAGGCAGCCGGATTCTTCCGGGGATCTGGTAATTGTTCTTTTAACTGCATTACTTCTACCCTTTTCCAAGGAACATGAACCCAAAGCCTGCGCCAGTGTGCCTCAACAACCCCTCGGCCATTATTTTGGGCATCGGTAAGTGCGTTAACAAAGACAGGGGCCGCCTCTCTCATTGGCATAGCTGTTTCTAGAGGGGTGTTGGAAAAAGCGGTCGTATCACGGAAAGCCATTAAAGCAGATATAGCGCCAAACATCCCCTCTCCCTGAACATCGCCTCTTCTTATTTGTGACCTAAGGTCCATTAATCCAGTGGGTATCTGCATAAGCGCATTCTCGAATTTTTGCATGACCAGCGTACACATGTATTCAGCCCAGGTGGTCTGTTCCATAATTGTCCACTGGGAAAAGGTGGACCATATGTCTTTAAAGGTATAAATATTCCCGTTCTTTATCCAACATTCACACTGTTGCTTCTGTAGGTCATTTTCTCGAAGGGACGAAAAGCTGTTTGCAGAGCGCAAGGAGGCCAGTCGGGGGGAATTCAACATTTTATATAAATCCTGCTTAACTGTAGACCACGGGGAAGTAGGAAAAGGGCGGGTAGGGGTAAAGCCGCAGGGATTGGGCGGTTGGAGACTTGTTGTCATTCCCGCAGCGAGGACAGGGTTAGCGGGCGTGGTCAGTGTCATAGGAAAAATCGGGAGGGCTGGTGTGACAGGGAAAACAGTAGGAGGGGCAGTGGGGGCAGGAGTGGGCGGTGGCGGGGGATATGTGGGGTGTGAGGCGTCAGGGCAGGGTACATTGGGGCATATGCAGGAGGGCTTTCTAGCATGGTATCAAGCAAGGAATCACCTTCTTCTCCCCCTTCCATATGGCCCTTTCTTTTCTCCTCACGAGCTGGATAACATTTTTGTACCCGGGCCCCATGCTCCCTATCGGCTATTTCTACCGATTTTGTAGTTTGATTTTGTAAATTTTCTCTGGCGTGGTCAGCCATTGACATACGTTCCTGTTTTCTTTCTTGAGCCTTCTGCTTTCTAGCTCTCTGCTCTATCTCTTTCCTCCAAAATCGGACAGATTCAAACATAGACGGGCGCGTTTTTCTTTTCATTATTTGTTCCTCTAAGTTGGCGAGAACTTGGGAATTAAAGGAGCCATAAAGTGGCCACTGTAATTCCGTGTTACTTTGTTTTGTATATTTTACCCAGAATGAGGAAAACATTATGGCAGTAGGGCCATGTTTAACATTCATCGTATGGCCAGGGGTCCCTTCTGGAGGAAGCGGACAAGCCGCCTCCAGCCGGGAGTCCTGCGTACACATAAAACAACATTATTTCTTGAACTTACTACTGACTGGCATGCTTGTAAATAGATAACAGACACCGGCGGGTTTTAAAAATTCACCTCGCTTGCTTGACTTTTGCAAAGGTCAATAACAGCAGAATCATACAGACTTGGTGGGTGATCAGTCCACCCTTACCTTACAGGGGTAGTTCTCTTCTGCAGACGTAGGGCTGTGTCCTGCTCCAGAAATTATTTGCTAGGGGACTCCAGCGAGGACGCGGTCATGTGGCCCAGACCGGGTGGGGAGGAACAGCGGGCGAGTCGTTCGGCTTACCGGATTGCAAGAATCCCTCGGGTAGGGCGCCTCCGTCGGAGTCTCTCCGTGCACCTCCTCACAACCATCGGGCCTGACCTTCGTACTCGTGGAGTCCCTGTTCGGGCGCCATTTGAGGAAACGGAATAACCCACTTACTGGGTCTCGGTGGCGGGGGAACCGCCCAAATCTTCCATACCCTTCATACGTAGTAAAAGGTGACACAGGAGCCTTCGTCTGCAGGAGGAACCCAGATTTATTCAAATAGCCCGGGCTATGGAACAGAGTCCCAAGCTCGTTAGAAACAAGACAGAGGAGGCTGCTGCTTTACTCCGCAGCTTACAAGCCTTTTATACTTTTTCATTCCAGTCTTTTGGCTGTTAGTCCATTGTTCAATCAGGGCAGTGTTTGCAGTTGATAACCAGATCCAGACGATGTTTGTAGTTGGTGACCTGGTCAAGGCTTGGTACTCAAATCATTGTTCACTCAGCTTGATCAAAGCACGGTCATTCAAACCATTGTCCAATCACCCTGATCAAGGCCCAGCAGTCAGACCATTGTCCAGATAACCTGATCACGGTGTCAAGGATGTTTACCAGGCAGAGAGCAGGAGATGGAAAACAAATCATTTACACAGGGCGTGAGTGTCTCATGGCTTTCTGTCGAACTGCAAAGAACAGGGGGTTGGGTGTGCGACAGTTCCTGGGCAGAAATGCAGGCTGCAAGATGGTTTTTGTCGTGTTAGTTAGAATTTCCTCAGGCATCAGCAGAAACAACCAGGTGGGTCGTGTGGAAGTGTTTGACATGAAATGGCAATGAAAAACAATGGAGTCCCGGTACAAATGATGCCGATCAGAAGAACACTTTTCCTCAATCCTCCCCAACATGGAAGGTTGCTGAGACTGTTCCGGTCTTCAAGGTTGTCAGAACCTTCCCAGCAATTGTCGACTCATTAGTCTCTTGGACAATTTCAAAAGATTTCGTGCAAACAGGTTCTTTAAAAGCTATCAGAATGGATCGTAGGTAATTATATCTTGATGCACCTGCAAGCTGGTTTTAGACCAAAGACTGGTACTGTCGATCAAGTCTTCTGCTTTCTGTTGATCAAGTGGGAAACTGTTGATATCAGTGGTGAGAACATTTTTGTAGCTTTTATTAATGTTTGTGCCACATTCGACCTGGTCCGTAGAGATAAGCTTTGAGAATTGTTGACTAGTATGGGTGTTCCTAGCAAGCTTCTTAATATTATAATATGCCAACTTGAGGACAGTTATCCATGCTATGATGGGGCCCTCGCTGCAAACTGACAGTGAAAATTAGTGTCAATAAAGGAGTGTATCAGGGTGTGTGTGTCCTGGCCCCAACCCTTTTTCTTTTGTTTATCAACAGCTGTATAGGTGCCCTTTAAGATTGCACTAATGATTCTCCAGTCTTAGCAGGCCAAAAGGTGCATACACTATTATTTGCGGATGACACCATTTTAATTTCTAAAACCTAGTGGGGCTACAAACCCTCATTAGCAGATTCTCGCAGTTCTTTGTGTCGAATGGATTGGAAATTAATGCGCTGAAAACCAAATTTATGGTCTACAACAAACAGAAATTTTTTAGGGTACCATGCTCTTGAGAACTAACACCTTGGAGAGCGTTAGAGAATTTGATTACTTAGGGATTAGATTATCTGACAAAGATTCTTGGTGGTCCCAAATCACTAAAAGCTCTTTATTGATAAAGCACAGGGCTTCGGCACCGGTGAGGTTCACTAAAAAAAGGCCTCCTACCACCCTATTTTGTCTGCATTGGAGATTTATACTGCCCAGATTTGTGGGGTTGTTGGTGGACCTGGGCAATGAACTCTGCTCTAATTATGCATTCTGTGAAAAACGGAATTCAGGCAAAAACTGGCAGAGTCAGCTACTAAACTGCACCCACAAATGCTTTGATAAAGCAACTTTACATGCTAAAAAGCATATAACCAATTCACAAAAGTGAACTTTGAAAATGAAAAATATCAGGCAATGAGAGAGGTGAGGACCAAGCAGATGCATTGAACACAAAGAGCATATCATGCTGAACGATTCAGTGGTGGTCCCATCCTCTTAGGACCACCCCAAGCACAGTTATGGGCAAAAATACAATCCCAATCAAAGGCCCTGCAAAGCATTATGGGACAAGATTAGCAGTGGGCAGTAAATATTATAGTATCCAATATCAAAATAATTCTACAAAGAGCTGCAGTTCAACTAGTCGTTACTAGGTGTCCCTCACGAGTCAAATGCTTTTGCATTTGACTCATGAGGACACCTAGTAACAACTAGTGGAACTGCAGCTTCATGAAAGGGTTTCAATGCTTTTGCATTTGACTCGTGAGGGACACCTAGTAACGACTAGTGGAACTGCAGCTTGATGTAATAATTTCAATGCTTTTGCATTTGACTCGAGAGGGACACCTAGTAACGACTAGTTGAACTGCAGCTCTTTGTAGAATTATTTTGATATTGGATACTATAATATTCACTGCCCACTGCTAATCTCGTCCCATAGTGCTTTGCAGAGACTCTGGGTGGGATTGTATTTTGCCCATAACTGTGCTTGGGGTGGTCCTAAGAGGATGGGACCACCACCGAATCGTTCAGCAAGATCAATCAATCAATCAATCACGGCATTTATAGAGCGCGCTACTCACCCGGGAGGGTCTCAAGGCGCTGGGGGAGGGGGTAAGTTACTGCTCGAACAGCCAGGTCTTGAGCTGCTTCCTGAAGGCGAGATGGTCCTGGGTTCGCCGAAGGTGAGTGGGGAGGAGTTCCAGGTCTTGGCCGCCAGGTAGGAGAAGGATCTTCCTCCGGCGGTGGTTCTGCGGATGCGTGGTACGGTGGCGAGGCGTGGCTGGTTGATCGTAGCTGGCGTGTGGGCGTGTAGAAGGACATGCGGTCGTTGAGGTACTTTGGGCCCAGGTCGTGGAGGGCCTTGTGTGCGTGGGTGAGGAGTCTGAACGTGATTCTCTTGCTGACGGGGAGCCAGTGCAGGTCTTTCAGGTGTACGGTGATGTGGCTGTGTCGGGGGATGTCCAGGATGAGTCGTGCGGAGGCGTTCTGGATGCGCTGGAGTCTCTTTTGAAGTTTGGCTGTGGTTCCGGCGTAGAGGGTGTTCCCATAGTCCAGTCGGCTGGTGACGAGTGCCTGGGTGACGGTCTTCCTGGTTTCAGTGCTCTTTGTTTTCAAGGCATCTGCTTGGTTCTCTCCCTAGGTTAAGGAGGATACCAAAATCATCACCTCTCTCACTGCTTACTAAATTTTCATTTTCACTTTTGTGAAATTACTATATGCATTTTAGCATGTAAACACAGAGATACTTGTTAATTTGCCAAAAGTGTATGAGGTTTTTGTTTTATTAATTGGGAGTCCAACAGCCATTAGGTCTCTTTTAAACCTCGGCTCCTCAAACCTCTTCTATCACAGGCCAAGTGTCATTTTACCCTATTTTGGCTATGAATATGGAGTACCATAGAGCTGACACTTTATAGCGATGCACTTATTGATATTATTAGCTACTTAAAAAGCCATGGGATGCCTTGGTTGAGTTTTGTTAAACATGCTCTGTTTGATCTAGGACTAAGAGAGTGTTGGTACTACTTTTCTTAAAATACTCGCGTCCATGAAGGCTGTTGTAAAGAATAGATTTTGGGCCAATTATATTGAGTAAAGCAAAACATCAGCCCTCACAGGCAGTCATTCCAAATCCTTCCTCCTCCCCAAAAATGTATTTAGGGCAGAAGAATTTCTTGATCTCATTAATCCAACGCTTTAGTGTGTATACTTTTGAAATTCAGATATGGCATCTTGCTTATGGCTGCCTTTGCTTCATCTTGGCCAACATCTTTAAACAATTCTAAGTTGTGCCAACTGTGCAGTTACCCTGTAGAGGTAAAAAAATCTGTTTTTCTTCTGTCCAGCATACACCAAACCAAGATCTCGTTAGATCACACCTATGTGCGATTATTGGGGCTAACAAACCCCTTTACGAATGTGCTACAGATCTGCTCTAGCTTGCTTGTTGTAACTGCAGTATCTAAATTCTTGCACTAGGTGTGGCTAACTTGAATCCACAGACTGGCTTCCCTGCACAGTTAGCATCCTCTTTACAGTTCTAGGATTGACTTACTTGCTCTGATAGGTTTTAAAATTAATTCCTACGCTGTGATTGATTTTACTCTGATTTCATATGTTGTATGTATTGGTTGTTTATGTATTGAATATTGCAATTTCTTATGCTAATTTATTGGTCGATATGTTCTACTGACTCGTACTACATTTGTATTCTGTTTTTTATGCTTGTGTGTCAATTAATTTTTTATATTCGATCTGACAAATTAAATGGAAATGAAATGGAGTAGACAATCATATTCAATTGCCACTACACTATGTAAAAAGTGCACCTTCCATCCAAAAACAATTCAAACATTAATGTGAGACCAACAAATGCCAAACATTTACTTACACCAACTACAGAGAGCTCAATTATGGGTGCCTTTTTTGCCAAAGTAGATGGCCCATACCTCAGGAACACAGTTAACCCACTGCTGAAATCCCTCAAAGGACTGCCATCTTCAGGAAAGCCTTTGGTCACACTGTCTTCACAGAAGGACAACCCCACCCAACTCAGACAGGGTTCTTTCACACAAAGATCCTTCATTGAAAGCAGGCCAAACTGACAACTTCTGCACATTGTCCAGAAGTTCATCTGATGCCAAGTATCCCACCATGAAGGATATGACGTACAGTGATTTGTATATTTTCTTTAAAAGTCTGTACTCAAAGGCCTCCCACTGAAAACCTTGAAATGTAATAGCTGGAAATACAAGTTAAAAATGATTTACATGTTTAAGAATCACACTGTCCCAATTGTATACTGACCCATGGTTCAAGCCTGCATAAGAGAGAAAACAGAGGAGTATGTTGTTCACCCATTAAAGGATGTAGAACTGTCCTGACTTTTACTTGAATCTGTTAAAGACAGTCTTGTGAACAGGCTCTCAATTGCTACGGAGTTTCCACTCTGCTGTGGTCTGTACCAGACTGTGGAGGCTACTTGGAAGCTGACGGGGTCCTGGATAGTGGAGAAGCAATCCACTGGGAATAATCCATATACCTTCCTACTTGAATCCGGGGTGGTGGCTGTTAAGAACAGTGCTACATCTTTTGATGACCTCAGTTAAATTGTCTGTAAGGGGATAGCCTTCTTTGTAAATAGTCCTGAATAACTGTAAGAAAGCAGGAAGGGAGTACTTCCATGGCCCTGCAGTCACAGTTGTGATAATTTTGCTTCATGTTGGAAAAACATCACTTATTTTCCACTGGAGGAGATCTTGTAGAAACTATTCAAGAAAGATGCAAACTAATTGGATAGGGGAAACATCTTCTCCCACCTGAAACATTTTCATCACTAAAAAATCTTTTTGGAGCATGAGCTCTGAAAACCACAATATGAACTTGTGAACCCTTCATTGAATTCAGCCAATTGACAGAAGCCTGTGAAAGCTCCATAAGATGCTGAAACTAAGAACTGATTAGGGAAGGTTCCAACATCATCAGACCCAGAATTTGCCACCAGAAAACACATTCTCCAATGTGTTCTGACTTTGAGTGATGGTTCTGACTTTGAGTTTTTGGATATGACCGCAGGGTTTTGCTCAGGTTACCTGTTTTTAAGGAAGCCTCATTAAATATAGTCTTCAGCCTTCTCCTCCTGGGCAAATATTTCCTCCACAGTGCCCTCCAGATCTTAATGTACACTTCTAACCTGATGCAAGCCCCAACTTTGATTCAGAAATAAACATTCATGGACCATCCACCCATGGGATCTGGGTGTAGGTGAATTCCAATGAGGTAACTTTTTTCTTTTGAAATTTTACTACTCCATTGAAGCTCATTAAAACAACATTTTCCATTCTTAGTTATGTGACAGTTAGTCTCTCTTTAAGAATTAAAGATAGCATATCCAGTTTATACTAAAGGTTCCTCATTTTTACCATTATTGTTTGCTGCATTTTTGCTTCACATACTCTTACACATATTTCTCTGACACTTTACCTTGCTGCACTAGGGAGTCAAGAATATTCTCAGGAAAACCTGTTCAAACTCATGGATTCCTTTAGTAAAGCAGCGTGAGACCTTTGTCACTTTAAATCAGTGAATTTCTGATAGGTCAGTGTATGTTTAAAGTGGGCATGGCAAAAGTGAAAGCTTGCTCTTCCAGAGAGACTCATTCATGTGGCTTGTGGCATTGCCTTCCGTTCATGTTTTTGCACCATTCAGTTACACTGTAGCTCATCTGCTCACCTGGAATCTCACCACAGGTCCATAGTGCTAGAGCAACTCAAAATGGTGGACATTGCTGCTACTATCTTTGTCTATCTTCTATCTGTTAAAACACATCCCCTTGGCCTGACTGTATTTTGCTTAAGATATCCAAGTGTTGGACAAGAGTGTGAAGACACTATTGGTAAAAAGGTGGCCTAGGCATTGGCATTCACACAGGTCTCTTTTTTCCTACGGTCCATGTAGTTGCGCAAGTGTGATAGCAGATATGTAAAAATGTGAACGCTGGGCATGGAATCTTAGTAAACACCATGTGAAGGACATTGCTGTCAATAATATTTCAAAGTAGACAAAAAGCAACATGTGCCTGAGTTTAATTTTGCCAAATGATATAGATGTGTCACAAAAATGGCAGACTAGACATACACTATTCTCCAAGTGCATTAAATCATATCTAACTTTTAATGCGTTGGCCAAAATGTATGCCAGATTTTTGACTCAGGCTCCGATTTAGACTTTGACTGCGTTATTACAAGTTCATTATATCCTATGAGCACTTGTAATAAGATGGACAGGATATCAATTACTTTTGTGATAGAGTAACTTGTCCACCAATCTCTAAATCAGGCTCATAGTGTCCCCTACAACTAACAGTATACATGTGCACAGGGCCTCATACTAATATTCCAAATAAAAGATCGTAAAATGAGAATAATAACGATTCACACAATTTGCAAATTCTTATTTGGAAAGTACTAAAATGTATTCGGTAGAAGTGATCGCAATTTGTGCTTCAACTTCTACTGAATGTATTTGTATTTTAGGAACCAATTTATGTATCAATATTTTGTTTCACAAAATACCAGAGTAAATGAGTGGATCACAATGATATAATACTTTTCTAATATGCATGAAGATGGTTAACACTCGCAACCCACTACGGTTGGCTAGAATCCCAGGCATGATGGCCTGATGGGGTCAGCAAACCACCATATCTGTGATTGCTTTTAAATAAAGCAATCTCTTTTTAATAAATGCAGCCTGTTTTCCTAAAAGAAAAATGGGATGAGTTAAAAAAAAGAATTGGAACAAGAGACTACTGCCTTTTCCTAAATTATATTTTTGTCCACATTCACATAGAGGAGGGGGTCACTGGGGGACCTTTTCCCGTTTGTAGATGGTTGCCACCTCCTTAAATTTGGTGGTAAAATAGTAATGTTTTTGGGACTGGATTTCAGTTGCAAAATATTAATAGATAACTTAAAATCAGTATTTGGAAGGGACGCCCTTTACACACTACTTCCGAAGATCAATTTGGATTTACTCCCAACACAAATTGCGATTCTGTAACATGTTACTGAATTGCAATTTGGGTTTTGTACATTTACAATGCCATTTTGCAGTCTCAAAGACTACAATTTGACTTTTGCAACTGTAAAATTGCTTTGTTCATGAGGCTCACAGTGTTTTAGATTGGATTACAGTTGTGGATAGTTAGGAAATAATAACTTTACTTGAAATTACTTCATTAACAGATGTATTGCATGATCTGGAGCTTTGCAGATGAGTAGTTTGTCTCATAAGTGTAGGATATCCCATCCGTCTCATTGCTAGTGCTATCTTAAATCCAACAAAACTTTATTTTGGCGATCTGCCATAAAAGCAGAGTTAAAATACACATTTAGATAAAATTATTAAAAGCAAAAGTACATTCAGTCAAATATATAGCACATTAAAACAGTTCTAAAAAATTATTTCAGAATTGTTGTTACAGAATAAATCACATTCATAAAATCAATGCACCTCTTCTAACAAATAAAGTGCTAAGTGCTTCGAGAGGGTGCGGATCAAGGGGAGCCTGGTACCTCTGGAGTATCTGGGGGATTGGTTGCAGGCTCGCCCTTTGCCTAATCCTCCACAGAAATAACAGATAATGTGATACAGTGAAACCCAAACTTTGCCTCACATCAGCCTTCAAAATTCGAAGGACCTCTGCATAGTTCCTGACACCTATGTTCCGACAAATTGGAGCTAACCATTTTCTCCTTCCGTTCAAGTTGGCTTGACAGAAGAACAGAGCATGCTTTTCTGTTTCCTTAATGTTCCCACAAGAGGGGCAAGCCCACCTGGCTGTCTCAGGAGTGCAAGCCTATTGGGCAGTAAAAGAGGCAAGCACTAATCTACTGTACCAAAATTGAAGATACAACTTCCTGCTAGTTCATTCTCATCAAGGAAATGTTCTAATTTAAATTCATCCTTCATCAGAAGGAAGAAATCGGTCACGGTGCCAAAAGTAGGTTGGGCCTGCAATTGACTCTATTTGTACTGCCTATAGTTTCCCTTTAAGTTTGATTTATTAATTGAGGCCGCTGCCTGCGGATCGTTCCACAGATTTCCACACCCCATCTTTCCCAGGCTCCTTCCAATATACTTGATCCAAGGTTTACTTCCTGAACCAGAGATGCCTACAACTTCCTTAAACCCCTCACGTTAAGAGTGGAGCTCAAGGGTGGCCCAGATTTTTCTTCAGTATAGGATTGGTCTCACTCCAACCCCGTCAGAGATAGATATGAGCCCCATATCTAGCCTAAGGGAAACCGGAGGGGTACTGATAGGTATACCCATCTACTGACGTAGGAATCGATTTTCTGCAATTTTCCATTTTGGCCATGTCCTTTTGGCCCCAGAGCACCACACCATAAAGGGCTGCTCCTAGGGCCAGCTGTTTGTATATTTGGATCATTGGCAAAATTGGGAAAAAATGAGATCCTGGTTGCACTTTATTCAACCCCCAATGTGATGCTCTAATTTGAGCCTACACTTTTCAATGTGGCACCGCCAAACTAGATGTTCTGTGAGGCTAAGGTATTTAAAGGTGTGCACACATTCCAGGGGGGACTCTTTGAGCTTGGTGTTAAATCTTATAGGTGCTAAGCTGTGAAGGGTTTTCCGTATATCAGGGAAATGGCGCTCAGACTAGTACGCGTTAAAGATAAGTACGCTGCTGTATGTGTACGGTGCTAACAGGTAGGGGGAAAAAAAAACAATAACCCCCGTGAAACGTGTGAGTCAACAACCCACACTGGTAATATGAACAATGTCCTGTGCACACGTAGTTGGGATAACAGATCAAAGCAAAGTCTCAAAAGTAGCCCAATTAAAGATCAACATCAGTTGTGTGAATCATAATTATTTAATGATGAAATAAGGCAAAAGAAGAACCAGCCGACACGTGTTTCGTCACAATGGGGGTAATCCCGTGACTCTTCAGGGCTGGGGAAGATACAAGTTATATCAAATAATGAGGAAAATCATACACAATGTGTATCTGCGTGACTAGTGACAACGACACGCACTATCACCAGAAAAATAGTGGAGGAAACCCAAGGAGAAATAATGAAGTGAATCAAGCTGCGGAAAACAACAGCATGGTATAGGAAAGCATAACAAAACAAACAAAGAAACATGATTGAAATGACAACAGATTGTGGCTGTGTAACTGGACATGGTAATGAGGGTCATGTAAGGGTGCCGACAGTGAAGAAAGGAGACCGATATAAGAACACATGGTGACGCTACATGGGCTTGGTCAGAGGTGACCAAACGAAGTGAAACAAACATCCTGGAAAAGTAGTGCGAAGGCAAAGAGAACCATCATGTGTTGCTGACCATGTGCAAGTGAGAGACATGGAGTGAAACACAGAACTGTGACAGTAAGCAGATGAATCATAACACGGGGACGGTGTTCAGACGTAGTCAAGAAGGTGACCAAAATCGCAATCACGTAGAAATAGTGGTACATATAGGATAATAATTGAATGAATCAAAAACATGCTACAACGGGATCACAGTGAGAGAAAGCACGTAGGTGGGAAATGGATATTCATACACCGTATCGTAATGCACAATCTGTTCGAAAGAAATTGGTAAACAGTGAATGTGACCAACGAAAGATATTGAGTTGGACGATGGTAACAAAATACGTAAGTACGGTTAACAGCCAAGGAGTAGGTGAAAAAAAGGGGGGGGGAAAGGGGGATGGGGTCGAAAAGAAGTGGTAAGGTAAAGGGAAGAAAACCAAGCCGAACAAGATAAAAGAGAAAGGTAGTAACCGGTAGTAACCGAAAATTGATACAAGTGAGGAGAAAGGGAAGGCAGCAAGGAAGTGTAAACTTGACAGGTGAGGTTATCTACGTAAGTGACCTAAGCGAGATAAATCTGTGCAAAAACCGACCAACGGAGTGAGGGGAAACGAGAGATAGGCGAGCAAAGCATCTCAATTCCAACAACATGAACATGAGATTCACTAGCCACAGTAGCCTCACCAACATTACATTTCTAGATGTGGAACTCTACATTAAGGCAGACACCCTACACAGTCGCCTCTATAGAAAGGAAACATCTTGCAATGCCATTCTCCACGCAGAAAGTTCCCACCCGGCACATCAGATTCAGGCCATCCCCTATGGTGAATTTGTCAGGGCTAGACGGAATTGTAGCGAAGAACCCGAGTTTCAACAGTGTATCATGAATATGAAACAGAGATTCAGGGACAGAGGCTACCATCCCCACACGATATCCAAGGCTGAAATCAGGGTCAATCAGCTAGACAGACAAGACACCCTTCGTGCTAAGAACACATTGGGTACACACGATCAACCAGTCAGATTGGTGACTGACTACAGCAACATGGGTCTAGTTATAAGGAAAAGCCTTAATAGACACTGGGGCACTCTCATGGCAGACACCTCCTTGAAGAATATCATCACGGCCAGACCACTAGTAACATACAGGCGCGGCAGAACGCTCAGATCCAGATTAAGCCCTAGTGTTCCTAGACATGTCACCAGGCCTACCTGGTTAGGCACACACACTCTGGGTTTCTACAAATGTGGTAATTGTGGAGTCTGCAGACTAGCCCAGCATGGAGTCAGAACTTTCAAGGCACACGACAAGAGGATGTACCGGATCAAGCACAACATCAATTGCCACACGAAGTTTGTGGTCTACATACTTGAATGCACATGCAAGCGCTGGTACGTGGGCAGTACGATCAGACCCCTGAAAGAACGCATCAGCGAACACATCAGAGCCCTACAAAACCAAGATATCAGATACCCGATGGCCATGCATGCTGCTACCTGTTCAACCCAAAGCATCAACAAGCGATTTTCCTTCTTTGGTTTTGATGTTGCCACTGCTAACCCTAGAGGGGTAACAGAGAACTTCAACTCAGGCGCCAAGAAGCATCATGGATCATGCGCCTTCATTCTGTGACGCACGGACTCAACACTGATCATGAACTGCACTACTTTCTGGGCGACTGATCAATGATGGTGCTCTTCCTGTGCCTTCTGTTTCTTGCATGTATCATTCCTATTCACTAAGGACTGTTTAGTTTGACGTCTGTGCGATATCAATTGCTGTCGACGTGTGATATTGTGGTGTCCCCCAGCCATTGTGCTAGATTCTTATAGAATTTGTTGCCTTTTTATATAGAGTTCATTATATTCATTTCTGGCTTCTCCGTCTGCTCTATGCGGTTTCCGCTGCTGCTCTTGTTTATTCCGTTTTCTTCATCATCCCACTAACTGTTCAGCTGTCCTCCGTTTTTGCTATCTCTACCTCTTAAATATTTCTCCCTTCTACTCTGTTCAGTCCCGCTTTCTATGTTTCTGATATTGTATTTGAATTTGTCATTATCATTTGCCATGTGACATTTGAGGTTTCTGCAGCTATTAATATATAATTTTTTCAATGTTTACCATTTTGATTTACTCTGTGACCCAGTGCCTATTGCTCTCATCTAGTGCTCATAGTTTGCACTTCAAGCGTCTTACTTGGTGCCAATTTGTGCCTTTGTTGTACTCATGCATTTTATTATGATTTCAATCATGTCACTCATTTGTAACTGTCCTTCGGTCTTACTGCCCCCCAAACCCCCCCCCCACTATTTTCTCTGCCATTCTTGTTTTCTTTCACTCAGCTCCTGAATTTATTCCCTGTCCTTTCTTTGTGTCCACACTCTTAGTCTGTTTACTTCCTCACCCTTTCTTTTCTCTTCCCTTGTTCTCACTTTCTGTTTCCATCGTCACCTGATCTGACCACACCCCTGTGCTGGGACCACGCCCCCTGCACTCGCCTCCTCTTATTCCCTCCTCCCACTCCCACTGTGACTTCCGCATCCGGCAGTCACTGGAGAAACGGACGTCACTTCCCCCTGAGTAAGTACCTGTTGCTTGGGCCCTCTTTCGGTTCTCGATCCTCCCGGTCCTCCTGCTCTAATCCTCTTGTACCTTCCTCCCCAGTTTCATGCAGGTCCCGGGCTCACCCGCCTTATTCCTCCTTCCCCTTGTCGCACACACGCAGCTTTTCTCAAGGTGAGTTCCCGCCGATTCCGCTTCGTGCCTCTCCATGCCACTTCCATTAGTTTACCCCGTTTCTATTCTTTTCCAGTGTTTTCTTTGGGCCCTGCCTCCCCTGGCACTCTGGGACTACTCTCCCATGCCATCCGGTCTCGTTCTGGTACTCCAGACCCCGTGGTCTCTCCTCCAAGACGTCCCCTCTTTGCGCCCATTTCCACACCACCCTCCGGGTAAGCTCCCGCCTTCCCCTTTGTCTGTTACCTCTTGTTCGGTCTGTCCCTCACTCGCTTTGCTCGCCTATCTCTCGTTTCCCCTCACTCCGTTGGTCGGTTTTTGCACAGATTTATCTCGCTTAGGTCACTTACGTAGATAACCTCACCTGTCAAGTTTACACTTCCTTGCTGCCTTCCCTTTCTCCTCACTTGTATCAATTTTTGGTTACTACCTTTCTCTTTTATCTTGTTCGGCTTGGTTTTCTTCCCTTTACCTTACCACTTCTTTTCGACCCCATCCCCCTTTCCCCCACCCCCCCTTTTTTTCACCTACTCCTTGGCTGTTAACCGTACTTACGTATTTTGTTACCATCGTCCAACTCAATATCTTTCGTTGGTCACATTCACTGTTTACCAATTTCTTTCGAACAGATTGTGCATTACGATACGGTGTATGAATATCCATTTCCCACCTACGTGCTTTCTCTCACTGTGATCCCGTTGTAGCATGTTTTTTGATTCATTCAATTATTATCCTATATGTACCACTATTTCTACGTGATTGCGATTTTGGTCACCTTCTTGACTACGTCTGAACACCGTCCCCGTGTTATGATTCATCTGGTTACTGTCACAGTTCTGTGTTTCACTCCATGTCTCTCACTTGCACATGGTCAGCAACACATGATGGTTCTCTTTGCCTTCGCACTACTTTTCCAGGATGTTTGTTTCACTTCGTTTGGTCACCTCTGACCAAGCCCATGTAAGCGTCACCATGTGTTCTTATATCGGTCTCCTTTCTTCACTGTCGGCACCCTTACATGACCCTCATTACCATGTCCAGTTACACAGCCACAATCTGTTGTCATTTCAATCATGTTTCTTTGTTTGTTTTGTTATGCTTTCCTATATCATGCTGTTGTTTTCCGCAGCTTGATTCACTTCATTATTTCTTCTTGGGTTTCCTCCACTATTTTTCTGGTGATAGTGCGTGTCGTTGTCACTAGTCACGCAGATACACATTGTGTATGATTTTCCTCATTATTTGATATAACTTAAATCTTATAGGTGACAGGGATTTAGGACCATGTATTTAGTTTTCACCAAGTTGATTTTAAGGCCCCTTTGGCTGCAAAAGTTTTCAAAGCAGTCTAGAATTTTTTGTAGTCCCATAGGCGATTTAGATAGTAGAAGTGTATGATCGGCAAAGATTAAGGCAGGAACCCGAATGATTGCCAGACATGGGGCATCACCGTTTCATTGGTTCAAATTAAACCAACACACTTACTAATTATAACACCCTATAGGGTAGACAACTCAGACTATTCTAGGCCCCCAAAGCTATAAGAATGGCATGGGCAGCAGATATCAGCCATTTTAATGTACATTGAATTAATAAACAACCGGTGTGGTGTTCACCTCTAATTCAGACAAACAGTCAGGGGCGGCTCCTCCGTAATGGTGTAGGAGCGTCGGCCCATTGCTCAGAGTCAGTCAGCTAAAAATAAAATGATAATAAAACAATATTATCATTTTATTTTCCACTGACTGACTGAGCCATGGAATCTAGCTTGGGCGGGGTGGGCCATGGCAAGGAGGAGGAGTGATGAGCATTGTAAGTGTGCATGCTGGATTTGCCGGCTGTCTTAGGATGGCCAAACCGACATGCACACTTACATTTCTCCAACCCAGCTGTGTTGAACAGCTGGGTGGAGAAATGGCACATGCTTCCTGTGCCTGAGCGATCATCAGACCAGCCCCCTTAGGCCAATCCTGGCACTTCTCTCATGCTTGGTATAGAATGAAAGCAGCGTCTGGATTGGGTGGGGAGCCTGTGCTTTGTCCCCCAGTGACTGCCGGGAGGAGAGGAGCACCGAGGTTCCCCTAACACCACCCCACCCTACCACTTTAGATTTGCGGCAGCCGCTACTGAAAACATTGCTATCATGTGGTAGATTGTCATAAGTGCCAGTGTTAACAATTAAGTGCTGGTGTCGAGCACCAGCTTAAATTAAGCACTGTGAACAATCATGCCAACTCCCAGCGGTGAGACACAGGTAAGCAAGGCTCACCAATCACTCCTGAGCCATGAGTGTATCAAATGGGAACCACAGTATGCTATCACCTGCACGTTCCTTCAATAGTGCTCTCCTGTCATCTCATCTCAGGGGCCTTTCTGTCATCAAATGGGGCTGGTCTCTTTCATGACTCCATCGTCCAGTTAGCAGAGTGGGCCAAAGTCAGGGGATGCTTCGCCAGTGATCACCAGCCAAAGGTGTCTCAAACAGCTGTTGTTTCACACCGCTAATAGCACCATCTCAGTCCATGAGCACTTCCAGTTACAGGAGCATTTCAGCATCTATTGGAGGGTAGAATTTCAGCTGGACATGGTCAGATATTTGTTTGGGCCAGCGGAGTGCATGGTTTAGGTGTTGATGCACAGTTCTCTGGCGCACACCCACCGTTGACTGAGATTAATTCAAGCATTCCTTCAATCAACTTTTTTTGTAGAATAGCACAACACAAAGGGAGTAAGAGAATTCCAACTCTTCACTAGAAAGAGGATAATGTTTTTTTATAGACTTAGGCAGCACTGGCTCTCCGTATACTCCAAGTTTCACAAAAGAAGGTTCCTAACCTCCTTTAGTTGCAGAAGTTTGGGGGAGATGTGCAAGCAGCCTTGCTGAAACAGAAACTCACTATTGTTGACAGGGGCGACTGTTGTCAATCCAAGGTGGGGGGGACCGGAAAAGAAAAAAATTATAATAATAAAAATAGAAGCTTACCTTTCCTGCCGGCCATCGCGATCTACTCCTCCTCCTGCGCCGCGCTGCTCCACTGTTCCCGTCCCGATGACACTAAAATTCCCATGGGCACAGGCTCCCAAACCCCATCCAATACCAGCGCTTCTCCCAGCATGAGAGAAACACTGGGATTGGGCGTAGCAAGCCTGTTTTGCGCTCCAGCAGGGTCTTGGAGCCTGTGCCCCTGAGCACTAGGATATCTCAAAGGGAACAGCCTGGAGATATCCAAGTACGCATGTGGGTTTGGCTGGCTGTAGCTGGCCGGCCAAACCCACATACACATTTTTAATACTAGACTTTCCCTTACCTCGATGAGTCAAGATGAGTAAAAAAATAGCTTTCAGTATATGTTCAGCTATTTAAATAGATCCACAGATGAATAGGAAGAAGTCAAAATGTTCTAGGTTGGACATGAAGGATCTACACAGGGGAATGTTTAGTCAACCAAACTGGATGATCAGGTCACCCAGGATATTGAGAGGGTTATGGTTATAGGCAATGTCGAAGATGGCACCTAGGAAAATCTCTGTCAATTATTTATTTCAGTACAGGCCTGTATGTCAGAAAAAATAAACAAGAGAAGGTAGGTGAGAGTGAGCAGTAGACTACAAGTGTTTGCATTCCGTCACAGTGAAAGCCTTGAAAGCCTGTATCCTGTAAGGAATCCTTGAGGATGACTACAAGTCCACCTCTGGTCTTATTAGTGTGGTTTCAAAGGACTTTATCTCTATTTTGACAAGATCCTGCCTTCTGCACATTAGCAGGAGTGTGTGAATTTCATGAAATTTGCCTTTGCATGGTTATGCAAAATTTAGGCAAATTTATGCAAAATTACTTATAATTACACAAAATGAAAATTGGCCTGCCTTTTTATGCTATATTTTAGATGAAGACGTGTCCTCAGATACATTTGTGGTGCAAGGATACATTTTAAAAAAGCACCACAAACATCCACTTGCATTCTGTTGTTCATATGCGTTCATAGTAAAGTTTACTGCAAGTAGCATGTTTTGTGGTAAATTTTTAATTTGAATGGCATGTAATTACACAAAGTGGGGTAATAGCATACTTTTGGGAACGTTACGTAACAAGCACAAGAAATACCCCAAATTGTGTGAATTAGAACGTCATTATTTCAATTTTGCCCAGTCCTACTCATTCGTTAGTTTCATTGAAATAACAGTTTCTATCACAAATTTATGTTCCAATTGACTTGCAATGGGAATAAAGTAGGCGTAGGTGATATTTACGTTACTCTTGTTATGTAAAATTCCCAAAATTATGCTACAATGCCACATTGTGTATTTACATGCCGTTAGTGGTAAAAATGTACTGCAAATGCACCATTCACTTTAAAATTTCACTGCAAATACATGGGATTAACGTGAGCCACGCATCATGAGTGGCTGTTGTTTGTGGTTTCAGCGCCAAAGGCCAGTTTTACATTTTGTGTAATTATGCATAATTTCACATAATTGTACTGAAATTTGGCCTAATTAGGCAAAAGATGGGAATGTCGCACAGCCCTAGAATAAAGTGTATAAAAACAAGCGTATTTGAATAGAATTCAACATTTTATACCGCATCTGAATTTTGACTGGATGATCTGGTCCGTTGCATTGACAATTGTCATTTGCTGATGTTGCTTGGCTGCTTGCTATTTTTGCATTAAGTGCATGTTAAACTTTTAGTGCCCGATTTGTTTGTATTTTTTATCACAGACCAAAGTTAAGGTTATCATTGGATGAATAAGGGCATTGAGAATAATACAAAGCCTTGAAAAGGTGAGATAGTCCACAAAACATGTGTCAAATATTTTATAAAGAAATTAGTAATATGAGTGATATTCAGAAGGCTGTTTGAAAAGGAGTTAATTCATGGAAGAAGATTGAGAAATCTGAACTGTTAAAAAGAAGATTCATCTTCTGGTGGATTGAAATATTGTCTGATGGAAAATGATTTTGTATAAGAATAATTAGAAGAGACATTTCATTTATCAGATAATAAATTATAATGTTATTATTAATTATGGACTGCTTATTGTGAATACTTAATATTGCCTATGTTTCTGGTGAATACCTTTACTGCTTATTGAGCCTTTGTAAGAAATTAATCCTGGTGAGGATTATGAGTTTGAATGTAATATGTAGTGATCTTGTCTCCCCATCTCCTATCTGAATGCCCTGGACCTTTAGGGAGACAGATTTCTGTGGACAAAGGCTCTAGGGCCAGGAGGAAAAGGAGAGAAGGAACAGCCCTGCATGGTGCCTAGGTATATCTTGAATGTGTCAGATAAAAAGCCCCCGCAGTTGACATCTGCCATAGGGGAGTCACATAGAGCACAAATGTTGAATTTGTCACCCAAGCCCATTTTTAACATCACTCGGAAAAGGCACGACCACTCTATGCAGTTGAATGCCATCTCAGCATCCAAAGAGAAGGCAAGTTTTTCTTCAGAGCAGTCTCTTACTTTCCAGAGAATATGTGCCAAAATCCAAAGATGGTTATGAGAACAGAGGCCCGGCACAAACACTGCCTGTGACTTATAAATTAATTGGGGAATGACCTTACTCGGTGGTGGGGGGGGTCACCATGATCTTGTCAATGATTTTGCCGACTACATTCAGTAACGAGATGGGGCATTAGCTAGCACAGTCTAGTGCTTCCTTATTCTCCTTAGGAGGATGTTGATGGTATCTTGGTTACTTATGGGATCCAGTGAGCCCAACTCCGCCACTTTTTGATATGCCTGTGTCAATAGAGGGATCAGCAGGTGTTTGCCTGTTTTATAAAATTCACCAGGATAGCCATCCTCTCCAGGTGATTTGCATGTGAGTAACACCAATATGGCCTCAGCTACTTCCTCTTCAGTAAACACTCCCTTCAGATATGCCCAGCCCTCCTCTGTAAGAAAGGGGAGATGGAACGAGGCCAAGAAGGCATCAATTTGGCCAGAAATGGCCAGAGACTCCGATGATAGGAATGGTACGAGGCAAAGCGACCAGTGATATCACATAGGTTTGTTAGAAAGTTGCCATACACATAATGAATGGCTAGAATGGATAATTGAGATTCCTGCTGAAGTAATTGTGTTTACAGGAGTTGGCCCACCTTTTCTTCATTAATGTATATGCAATCATTGTATTTTCACCTAGGTCCTTTCGGCCACTTCAGTGAAGAATGTGTTGAGATGTAGCCTAGCTAACTCTAGTTCTTTTAGAGGGTGGTAGTGGACCAGATGACATACCTGCCTTGTAGTTCACAGACCTTGACCTCTGTTGTAAATCAGCTCAAGCCGTATGATTGGCTACAGCAGAGTGCATCATCCTAATCCCTCTCAGCGTTGTCTTCCCTGCTGCTCACAGTGTTCTATGGAAACCCACAGAGCCCTCATTTTCTTTTAAGTAAAAGTGGATGTGATGTCTGAGGTGCTTTTTTTGCTTAGGCAGTTTATAGGGAAAAGCTTTTATTTGTTATCTGATCGGTGGGGGTGCCAATAGTCCTAAATCTAGATCCACTTGAACTAGGCTGTGATCAGAGCGACCAGCCTCCAGGATGTCACAGCGGGTCACACGGGGTAGTAGTGACTCTTGGAGGAGAAAGTAGTCGATGCAAAACTGGGTACTATGGGGTCATGGAAGATAAAAAAGGAAGCAGTAGTCCCTATATGTGGGATGTAAGAGATGCCACACATCTACTAATGCATGATCTTTCTTTACTAATGCATGATCTGCCAGTAATTCCTGAAGGACACCCCTATACAACTGATTGTGGGTTTCAGGTTGCCCAGTCCTGTCTAAGACTCGGTACGGCAGGTGTCAGGTTCCAGTCCCCACCCAAAAGGAGAGGGAAGCATCCAAATGTGGTCATGAATCTAGAGAAATAGGCCAGGAAGTGGGTCTTTCCCACACTGGGGACTTAAATCGATCCTACCACAATGGTCCTGTATGATATGCTTAGTTTGGCAAACACCCAATGGCCCTCGTCATTGGTCCAGCTTTTAAGGATCTTACAAGGGAGTCTGCATCCAATGAGGATGGCCACTCTGCATTTTTTAGAGGAGTGACAGGAAGAGGATGGTACACCATTTTTCCCTACCAGTCTACTGCTACTTATGACTATATCCCCCCAGGCCTTTTAAGTTTCAGAGACTCTTCTGGGAACAGGTGTGTTTCCTGAATGAGTGCGATGTCAACATGTTTTTTGTTTGAATAGTGTAGGATTTTCTTGTGTTTAAAATAGTGTGACAGACAACTGACGTTTATGGTTATTAATGACAGAGGTTAGGACATTGCACTGCTGTATTTATTGAAGTGTCTCCAAGGTTAGTGCAAACCTCCGAGCGGGGCAGAGCCTTTTGAGAGTCGGGGAATCAGCAGTCCTATCCCTAGTGACAGAACATCAGTGTTCTCAAGGGAGTGTGATGGGGAGATGTATTCCCTTATGAGAATCAGGGAGAGAATATAAGTCATGTTAGGATGTGGGGATGGTCAACAATAGGAAGGGAACCTGTGAGTCTCGAGCTAACTCCTGCGCTAGTTGATATCGACTAAAATCCTGCGTCCAAGAAGGGAAAGGAAAATGCCTGTGTGAATGGGGTAAAGTCCACTTCTGAAGTCAGTACCACTAGGGGGGAGTAAAAGGGTATGCGACCCTTGACCTTGCCAGGTAGGTCGCTCCCCCGCCACACAGCTCCGCCTGTGGTGTCCTGCCCGCTGCTGCTGCTGGTAAGCTCGCCCCTCTGCCTGTGGCCTCAGTACCCGGTTTCCTTCTGTTTCCCCTCGCTGCCCCCATTGTCACTGTGTCCATTTTCCTTCTGTACCCCTCGCTGCCCCCATTTTCACTGTGTCCATTTTCCTTCTGTACCCCTCGCTGCCCCCATTGAACTGTGTCCTTTTTTTCCTTCTGTACCCCTCGCTGCCCCCATTTTCACTGTGTCCATTTTCCTTCTGTACCCCTCGCTGCCCCCATTGAATTGTGTCCTTTTTTCCTTCTGTTACCCCTCGCTGCCCCCATTTTCACTGTGTCCATTTTCCTTCTGTACCCCTCGCTGCCCCCATTTTCACTGTGTCCATTTTCCTTCTGTACCCCTCGCTGCCCCCATTTTCACTGTGTCCATTTTCCTTCTGTACCCCTCGCTGCCCCCATTGAATTGTGTCCTTTTTTCCTTCTGTTTCCCCTTGCTGCCCCCATTTTCCCTGTGTCCATTTTCCTTCTGTACCCCTCGCTGCCCCCATTTTCACTGTGTCCATTTTCCTTCTGTACCCCTCGCTGCCCCCATTGAATTGTGTCCTTTTTTCCTTCTGTTTCCCCTCGCTGCCCCCATTTTCCCTGTGTCCATTTTCCTTCTGTACCCCTCGCTGCCTCTCTCCACTCCCGCCGCTGCGTCCCTGCGGCCCCGCCCCCTGACTGCCCATTCGCTGCCCCTGCCTCCCGCCTCCCAGCTGCTCCTCCCTCCCACCTCCCCATATATGGCGGCCGCTGTGCGTGCCGCGCCGCTGGCGCGCCAAAGGCGCGCCTAAGGCAAGCCCGTCTGCGCCCGTCCGCGCCTGGACCGCGCCCAGCGCCAGAACCCCTGGGCCGTGCACCCCCCGCACCAGCCTCGAGGACCGACGCCGATACGATGCCACCACACTCCACGCTCTCAACCCTGGACGGACGCACAACTGCTTCAAGGCCGCCCCGAAACGCACCCATGGTCCCTTCACCTGCCGGAACTGCAGCTACACCAGCCTCAGAGCCACCGAAACGCCCGCCAAGAAGGACCTCAACCACCTCCAATGCATCCTACTGAACACCCGCTCCGCACGCAAACACGCCGTCGAGCTCTGGGACCTGCTCGACACATCATCACCAGATGTCGCCTTCCTGACAGAGACCTGGATGAACGACTCCTCCGCCCCCGACATCGCCATAGCTCCGCCGAGACCGCGTCAACGCAGTAGGAGGAGGAATCGCCATCGTCCACAAGAACTCCATCAGGGTCTCGACCAGCACCGACGACACTCTCAGCACCGCTGAACACATGCACTTCCAGATCCACACGGACCCCAACACCACCCTTAGAGTCACCCTTGTCTACAGACCCCCTGGGCCCCGACCCCAGTTCAGCGACTCCATCGCCGACTTCATCAGCACGCACGCCCTGACCTCTACCGACTACATCCTCCTCGGAGACCTGAACTTTCACCTGGAGAACAACAACGACAGCAACTCCACCACCCTGATCGACAACCTCGCCAACCTCGGTCTGAGCCAGCTCGTCACAACGACCCATTCCGCCGGCCACACGCTTGACCCCATCTTCTCCTCAAGCTCCCACGTCTCCTTCAGCCACACCACGGAACTCCTCTGGACCGACCACCGCTGCATCCATTTCACCTTCCAGAAACCCACCACACACCACCGCACCCAACAGATCCCACGCCGCTGCTGGAGCAAAGTCACCGAAGACCAACTACGGGCAACCCTCGCTCTCAGCCCTCCCTCCGACCCATCCAACACCGACGATGCCGCCTGCAACCTCAGACGATGGATGGACGACTGTGCCAACACCCTCGCCCCGCTGAAAAAACTCACCTACAGTGACACCACCAAAAGAGCCAGCTGGTTCACCTCGGAACTCCTAGCCTCCAAGCGCACCTGCCGGAAACTAGAGAAGAAATGGCACAGTGATAAGACACCGGACAGCCACGCAGCCCACAAAGACGCCATCCGTAACCACCACCACCTCATCAAGTCCGCCAAGAGAATCTCCTTCAAAGACCGCCTCGACAACAACGCACACAACAGCAAAGAGCTTTTCAACATCATGAAGGAACTCTCCAACCCCAGCTCCAACACCAACGACATCCCGCCGTCGCAACCCCTGTGCGATTCCCTCACCACTTTCTTCCACCGCAAGATCGCCGACATCCACGACAGCTTCAACTCCCAGACAGCCCCAACTAAGATCGATGCACCAGACCCGCCGCACACCATCGACCACGACCCCTGCCAGCCTGGGCCAGCGTGAACATTGAGGACACCATCAAGATCATGAGCACAATACACTCCGGCTCCCCGTCAGACCCTTTCCCGCACCACATCTTCAACAAAGCCAGCAGCTCCATTGCACCCCACCTGTGCAACATCATCAATCTCTCCTTCGAGACCGCGACCTTCCCAGAGAGCTGGAAACACGCAGAGATCAACGCCCTACTCAAAAAACCCAAGGCGGACCCGAGAGACCTCAAGAACTTCCGGCCCATCTCCCTGCTTCCGTTCCCAGCCAAGGTCATCGAGAAGATCGTCAACAAACAGCTAACCCGATACCTCGAAGAAAAAAGCATCCTGGACCCATCCCAATCGGGGTTCCGCAGCAACCACAGCACTGAGACTGCCCTCATCGCCGCCACCGACGACATTAGGATCTTGCTGGACAACGGTGAGACCGCAGCCCTCATCCTGCTGGACCTCTCCGCCGCCTTCGACACTGTCTGCCACCGCACTCTACGCGCACGCCTCCACGACGCAGGGATCCGAGACAAGGCCCTGGAATGGGCCACCTCCTTCCTCACCGGCAGAACCCAGAGAGTCCGCCTCCCACCATTCCGATCCGAAGCCTCCGAGATCATCTGCGGTGTACCCCAGGGATCGTCCCTCAGCCCAACACTGTTCAACATCTACATGGCCCCGCTCGCACGCATCGCCAGACAGCACGACCTCAACATAATCTCCTACGCCGACGACACTCAACTGATCCTCTCCCTCACCAAGGACCCCTCGCCGCCAAATCCAACCTCCATGAAGGAATGAAGGCCGTCGCCGATTGGATGAAGATCAGCCGACTAAAACTGAACACGGAGAAGACAGAGGTCCTCATCCTCGGCTCCAACCCCTCAGCCTGGGACGACTCCTGGTGGCCAACGACGCTGGGAGCAGCCCCGACACCCACCGACCACGGACGCAACCTGGGAGTCATCCTCGACTCAACGCTCTCCATGGCCAGGCAAGTCAACGCAGTCTCATCCTCCTGCTTCAACACCCTCCGCATGCTTTGCAAGATCTACAGGTGGATCCCGACAGACACAAGAAGAACAGTCACCCAGGCCCTCGTCAGTAGCAGACTTGACTATGGGAACACCCTCTACGCAGGAGCCCCGGCCAAGCTCATCAAGCGACTGCAACGCATACAAAACGCCTCCGCATGCCTGATCCTCGATGTACCACGCCACAGCCACATCACCCCCCACCTGAGGAACCTGCACTGGCTCCCCGTCGACAGGAGAATCTCCTTCAAACTCCTCATCCACGCACACAAGGCACTCCACAAGACTGGCCCAGCCTACCTCAACAGACGACTCCTCTTCTACGTCCCCAACCGCCAACTCCGCTCCGCCGACCTCTCCCTCGCCACCGTCCCTCGCATTCAAAGAACTACCACCGGCGGCAGATCCTTCTCCCACCTCGCCACCAAGACCTGGAACACCCTTCCACTAAGCCTACGACAGGCCCAAGACCTGCTGACCTTCAGGAGGCTACTCAAGACCTGGTTGTTCGACCAGTAGCAGCACCCCCCCCCCTTTTTTTCTCCCCAGCGCCTTGAGACCCTCGCGGGTAAGTAGCGCGCTTTACAAATTCTGTGATTGATTGATTGATTGATGGGGGTGCTAGCTTTGAAGGATAAAGTTTATATATGTTATGAGGTACTGTAGTCATTAGAGTGGGGCAGAAATACGGGTAGTGGGTCCCAGGCCATCAGCCATATGATATAAGCCCAGATGACCCATCATAATAAAAGAAGAAACAATTATTTGCATACAACATTGTCCAATGGGCACACTGCTTCTAGTCATCCTCTCTTTCATTCAGCGTTCCCTTTGGTGCCTGTTAATGGGCAATCTGGATGTGTCTCTGTTTTTGTGGAGAGTTTTCATCACCTGATGGAGGCCTGTTTATTCATATTTTCAGTGTGGCAGCCCTGGTATTTGCTGGGATTTGGATTGATGGCAAGACGGTGTCCAGGCAGTAGAGGATGTAGTCCTGGGGGAGAAGCTCTATCCATGTTGGATCCGGCGAATGCAGCCAGGAGGGATTCTAAATCCCCAGGATCAAAGAAATCTTTAGTATTACTATTCATGGTTACGATTATACGTGTAGGATGCAGCAAGCCATAGTTAAGGTCCCAATGCCAGAGTCAAGGTCGAAGTACAAGGATTTTTTTGTGCTTGACATTGGTAACCGATGAGTAGTCTGCTGAGAAGGATATACGCTGGCCCCTGAAGAGCAAAAGGTCTGAAGATCATTTTGCCAACTGCAGGATGGCACTGTTTCTGGTGGCGTAAGGCACAAGCTATGATCAGGCATGGAGAGTTGTACAGCATGCCCGGATACCTTGTGCCTTCTGGAATTCAACTAGTTCACCGAAATGTAGGCCAAGGAGTTTGGGGATCATATGTTGTAGGAAAGACAGCATTACACCCTTCTCCATCTTGCCCATCTTGTGGGATTCCATTAATATGAAAATGGTTGTGTCGTGCCCAGACTTCTAGGTCAGTAACCCTTGCCGTAGAAAGTTAATGTCTCTGCCCCTGTCTGGCATCATCTCATATTGGGATTCACTTCAGTCTAGTCTCTGATCAACTGTGGTGAAGTGGATCTGAAAGGTTGAGACCTCTTGTCTCATCCATTTCACACGGCAGATAAGGTTGTGCCTATGGCGGTGATTTCCTTTAGTTTGGTATTTCCGGGTAAGGAGCATGTTCTCTTGACACAAGGTAGGTTACCTGACCTTCTTTCTTGCATGATGGCTATGTGGGTCTAGAAGAGTCATGCCCTTTATGGTCAGAGCAACAGCTTCATCAGACTTCACAGGGGAACTTAAGTACTGGCTCAGGGGTGCCAGTATATATCATAAGTTGTGTGACATTTGAAGGATGCATCAAAGGTCAATTACAGGGGCTGCTATCTTTGAAAGTCAGGTGACAGTCCATTCAAATGAAAAGGTTAATTCCGCAGATTTCTTTACAAGAATGCATAAAAAGGAAGAGGACTGGGATGAGTATTGGGGTTCCACACTCTAGAAGGTTGTTTGTCTAAGCTCTTATTGACATACCGATCTTCCCATCTTTGATCATGTCAAAAGGAAGGTGGGAGGGCATGTGGCTCCGATCAGGATGCCCGGTGTCCTGTGGTTGCAATTTTTTTTTTGCTGTGTCTCTAGGAGTTGAAAGACAGAGAAAGAAAAACAAACCATAGAATAAATTAGTCTATCAATACCCTCAATGGCTGCACCAAAGCAGGCACACATTGTATGTGAAGTATAGCAGGAATGGCTGTCATTCACTTAAATGGAACTGCATTTTTGATTACAGTCACCATGTCTTTCTAAAAAGACACCAGCCATACTGTTTCAAGCTGCACACACATACACCACTTAACGCTCAGAGGAAAGGTTACTAGTACTGAAAAGCTGCTCAGATTTCACCACAAAAGACAGTAGGTTCCTCACCCAGAGGCACAGGAAAATAGACATGTCCCTCTTCGAATGATTATCAGCTTTTCTCAACTGTTCATTATTCCACTGCCTGGCAGGGGAACAGCAGCACTTGTAGTAAGGGTACAATTTGAGTGCACCTCCAGTCTATTAGAGCTGCTAAGTCTGCTTGAGGAAGCATCTACAGAAGACCTACTAGTGATCTTGAAATTTGGTTTCACTTGGCAGCAATGCATTGAGTGAGGATTTACAATCTTTCTTTTTTTAACTCTTTTGATTGATAGCAGCACAGGTTATTAATAACAGTTCAGACATTCTTGGCAATGTTTCAACAAATTATCTGTAATAAACTTATGTCCTTCCCATATATTGTTCACATGTCGTTTTTTGAGGCTTAATTGCAAAAGTGTCCTAGTGTGCTCTTCAGATCTCCTCCAGCGACAAGCCCTGAGAGGAGGGGTGCATATCACTCCCCTGTACGTATTCCATTCTCCCCATACCTGTTCCCACTTCTTGGGGCATCCCTTATTTACATAGACTGCCTTCTCAGCTACCAGGGCCCAATCCATATCTTTGCACCATTGGGCATGTGTTGGTGTAGACTGCGCTCCCCACTGTTTAGCGACATTGCGCTTGGGGATCATCATGCCTAGTGTCGCCCAGTCTTGGTGTTTACGATTAAGGTCTGTGGCCTCCCATATATTGAGGAGGCATCTTTTGGGTTCAGGTGGTATAGGGGTCCTGCAAACCTGTGTGATTGTGTGCATGATTGTCTTCCAATACTTCCTAATCTCGGGGCAGTCTCATAAGATGTGGTAGAATGTACCTGTTCCTCCACATTGCCGCAAGCAGAGCGGGGATTCAACTTTGCCCATTCTAACTAGTGTTTCCCTGGGTAGGTAACTTCTGTGAAGCATCTTGAGTTGTACTAGCCGCAGTCTAGAGGGTATTGCCACCTCCCGAGGGGATTCCAATGCTTCCTGCCAGACAGTGTTGTCCATTTCCCCCATGTCTTTTTGCCATCTCTCACGGAGGCCTTGCATTGGGTCTTGCAGATTATTGATTAATTTTTGGTAAGTAAGGGAGATTGCTTTATGGTCCGTCCTATCTGTGAGTAGCCTGTCTTCTAATGGTGATGCTTCCGGGAGGGTCATGCCAGCAGGGATCACTGCCATGAGTGCATGCCTGATCTGTAAGTAGCGGAATGTTTCTGTTGTGGCCATGTTGTACTGTTGTTGCAGCTTTTCAAAAGGGATAACTTTCCCCTTATCCCAGAGATCCCCCACCCTTGAAATTCTGATGAGATCCCACTTTTGAAATCCTTTACAGCTAATCAATCTACCCAGTTTCCCAGTCTCCCAAAGGGGGGGTAAACTGCGTCTGTTTGTTGTGCCAGCCCAGCTTCTTATGTGCCGTGTGCCATAGGTGAACCGTTTATGCTGTAGGCCCTGAGAGGATTTTATTGTTTGCTTTGGCATATAGTGCATGCAGGGCACCTCCTTTACCCAGGATGCATCGATCCATTCAAAATGCGGGGTCAGTATGGGGACAATGTGTCCTGTGGTGAAGGACTATGAGCTGTGAAGCCCAATAATACGCTTGGTTGTGTGGGAGTCCTATTCTGCTATCGTACAATCCCTTAACTAATTTATTGGTGGCTATGCGGGTGGTTTCCCATCCCATAGCAGGTTACGTACTTCAGCATCTATTGCCTTAAAGTATGCCTGTGCTATACAGAATGGCTTGTTCTGGAGAGCATATGAAAATCTGGGTAATGCCATCATCTTAAAAAGTGCGGCACGCCCCAGTAACGTTAATGGGAGCGATCGCCAATGTTTGACATCACTTCGTAGGTGTCTCAAGGATTCTTGGAGGTTCCTATTCATGAACTCCTCAGGGTTAGATGTGATGAAGATATCCAAGTAGCGAAAGCCGTCTGCCACCTTCGTCACCTCGCATCCTTTAGGTATCCTTGTGGGCGGACCATTGAGGACATATAAAATTGATTTGCTCCAATTTATCTTGTACCCAGAATATTTCCCAAAGTTTGTGAAAATGTTCATTATTCTAGCTAGAGAGCGCGTTGGAGATGCGACGTACAGCAGAATATCATCTGCGTATAATGATATACGGTCCTCCAAGTCTGCCGTCCAACGAAGTCCCCGTATCAGGAGATCCCCCCTTACCCACGTCGTGAGAGGCTGCAGTACAAGAGGGAAGAGGATTGGCGACAGGGGGCATCCCTGTCGAGTCCCTTGCCCAAGGGCAAAAGTTGCTGATAGTCTGGCATTGACCACTACCTGTGCTAGGGGTTTCGTATACAGGAGGCGGACCCAGCACCTGAATTTGGGGCCGAGCCCCATACCCTCAAGGACTGCCAAAGAAAGGTCCATTCAATGGTATTGAAGGCCATGCGGGCGTCCAAGGAGAGGATAGTGGCCTCCTCCTGGAGAGTGTTTCTTCTTCCCAGTACCTCATGAAGATGGCGTAAATTAAAGGCTGTGTTCCTGCCAGGCATGAAGCCGGATTGGTCTGGGTGTACTAATTTGGCGAGGTATGGTGTCAATCTATTTGCGAGTGTTTTGGGCAGTATTTTTGCTTCTGCATTAAGCAGTGAGATGGGTCGGTATGAGGCACACACCTCCGCTGGTTTGCCTGGTTTGCGAATTGTGACTATTGTCGCCAGACGTTGATCTCTGGGGAGCCACCCAGTCTCCAATCTGGCCTGGTACATTTCTGTAAGATGTGGTGCTAATTGTGTTGCTGTCATGTTTTACAATTCTATTGGGATGCTGTTGGGTCCGGCGGCCTTCCCTGACTGCATACTATCTACTTCTACTGTGAGGTCACTCTCGGGCTGCAGTGTCTCTTCTGCAGTGATCATGGTTGTATGGATGTCCCTGAGGAGTTCAGCTGTATCTTGTGCAGTGGCAGTGGTTACTGGCGTATAGATCTTAGCATAGTAGTTTGTGAATGCTTCTACAATATGTTGCGGATCTTTGGTTACATTCCCAGAGTCAGTCTGGATCCCAGCCACGCACCTATCCAGCCAGGCAAGCAGTTTACCTGCTTTATCCGCTACTTCATAGATCTTATATCGGGAAGTTGCCTGTCTAGTTCTGGCTTCCTCCCACATGTGTTCCTTGTTTTCCTGCTTTTTTGTGTTGAGTCGATGTGTGTTAGATTCAGAGGGGTCTTTAGAGTGTAGTACTTCTGTGCATCAGTCACTCGTGTTTTTTCTTTTATGAGGGAAATAGCTTGTCCCCTGATTACTGGTTTATATGCTTACCAAAGGGTGATAGGGGAAGTGAGCGAGTGTTTGTTTTCTACGAAATAGTATTTTGTGGCTTTGGAGAGGATGTTATGTATTTGTAGGTTTTTAAAGTATCCTGGGTATATTGAAAACGTGGGACATTGGCTTTGGGTTTCTGTGGCGTAGCTGGCCAGGATAGGTGAGTGGTCAGAGATACCCCTCGCCAGGTGGTGTACCCTCGTAAACCTAGCTACTCTGTCTGCCAATGTGAGAACAAAATCTATTTGTGATAAACTATTATGTGCTCCAGAGTGAAAAGTGTATTGTCAAAGTTGTGGGTATAGTGCTCGCCAGACCTCGACGAGTCCCATGGCTCGCAGAAAATCAGAGAACTGTGACGTGTTTCGGGTCGATTTCCTGGGGGAGACGGTCTATTTGGTCACACAGGGTTATGTTGAAGTCCCCCCCCGTTTATCAGCTCTCCCTCCGGAAGTTCGAGTAGGAATGTGCTCAGTGCAGGTAGGGTCATGGTATGTAGTGCCGGCGGGATGTAAACTGTGACTATATTAATGGGTTTTCCCTCCCAGTGGCCCGATATCGCTGCAAATCTACCTTGTTCGTCCGTCATGTCTTTTGTATGATTAGCGGGAGTTGTTTTCTAACTAAGATCCCTACACCTCTCGAACCGGAGGTGAAGTCGGAGTGTACCACTAGCTTGAAACCCCATCTGTCAAGAGCTTTACATGAGGTACCTACCAGGTGGTTCTCCTGAAGTAGGGCCACATCAGGCGATTGTCATTTAACGTATTGTAATACCAGCCCTCTCTTCAGTTTATCTTCAACTCCGTTCACATTCCATGAAAGGAGTTGAAGGTGTGTGGTGCCTTGTGGTTTTTGCATTGTTTAAGATGGATGTAAGATCTGACTGTCTGGACGTTGTTGTCACCCGCCCCCCCAGTGGTGGTCTATACGTTGGGATGGTGATGCTGTTCTACCAAGTAATGCATTTCGTGTTTTGCTGCTTTGAATGTCGATCTGCTATGACTACGAATACAATTCCTGTAACTCCCAACCCCTCCCACCCTGCCTCCCTGCATGACAGACTTAAAACTACCCACCTCCCCAACAGTGCAGAATGCCTGTAATTCCCTCCCCGGTACCTCTTTGAAGGGAGCATTCCGGTCGTCTCCCCTTGTCAACTCCCCAACAAAAAATGTATTTTCACGCGGTAAAAGCTATCTTCAAGGAAGTTTCTTGGGGTCAGTCGAGGACCCATGTCTTCGTATCTTATTAAATATTGCCTTCCCCAAGTGCCTGTAGGTTCATTTCCAGTTCTCATTGGAGGGAACTTCCAGTTCTGAGGTGCTTGACTCTCGTTTTCTCTGATGGAGGTCATCTGGTCTGGGGCTAGTTAATGTTCTCTGGATTGATGAGAGTTCATGCTGCCGAGTTCACTGGGTTGTCTTCAGCGCTTCCTGTGGTATTCTCCTCAGCCTCCCACTGTTTTGAGATAGGTGATTGTCTGTTATGATTTTTCCTCCTTCTGCCCTGACCGGTGGCTTGACGCCATCCTTCAAGCCAGTCCCAGGCCTCCTCTGGTGTCATAAAGAACCATACTTTTCCTTCTGCTTCTACTTGTAATTTTGCAGGAAACAGCATTGAGTATTTAAGTTCATGTTGTCTCTTTTCCTTTTTTACCTCAAGGAAGCTGCGCCTCTGCTTTTGTACAGCCGCCTTATAGTCTGGGAAAAAGGTTATTGTACTTTGGGTGTAGCGTAGCGGTGAGGCGGCACGAGCCGTTTGGAGGATTATGTCTCGGTCACTGTAGTTAAAAATTCAAGCCAGAATCAGTCTGGGGGGGGGGCTCCCTGTTTCGGTCTGCCTCCCTGCACCCGGTGGAACGTTCCACCGAGAAGTAGTTTGATAGTCCCCGGGGTTGTAGATGTTTTTGGGTTAGTTCTTCTACAACAATTCGGCGGCTGGGCCTTCCGCTTTTTCCGGGACCCTTATAATCCTGATGTTGTTTCGCCTTGAGCGGCCTTCATAATTGTCGAGTTTGGCAGTAAGCATCTTGCTTGTGTCGTGCAGCTTTCGGATTTGTAGTTTAAGGTTATCTGTGTCTTCCTGCAAGGCAGCGGTTGTTTTCTCCACCTCCATGACTCTTGCACTCATATTGTTGAGATCTACTCGAACCAGTGAGATTTCTATAGCGACAGAGTCTATACGAGCTTCCAAGGAGGAGTGTACCTTATTAAGTGTGGACATAATGTCTTGAAGTGTGATTTCTTCCCCCTTCGTAGGAGTTTGGCCTTCTGCCTGAGTAGTTGCTTAAACTGCAAGATCTGGTTGACCTTTTGCCCATGCAAATTTGTCCAGTTTTGTTTGGTGCGCATTACGTGGCCCTCTACCCCGTCATTGTAGGGACTGTGTCTATATTGCGCTGCTTTACTGTTTCTGATCGGAAGTAATCGCCGCTGCCTGCCTGTGGGAGGGAATGGCCGCACACAGCCTTTCGGTTTTTCTGCCTCAGTTTGTCCCTTGAGTGCTTTAATCCAATTTGAACTGTGGTGGAGGTCACTCTTCAGGTATGTTTCTTCTCTGGTTGACCCAGACACGTCCACCCCAGGGACACCCAAGGTGTGGCAGCACTGTGTGACTGCTTTTGATGTTGAATTTAATAGGGTCACTAGGAGATTGGTGCACCAGGCCGGTCCAGGGGGGAGTCTCTGTGGGCCCTCTGTCATGCTTTTGGCCCCCACAGTCCTCCACTGCGCAACTCAATGCTGGGTTAATCCCCTGCCATCAGCAACTGCGGCATGGGGAGCTGTGACGTCGTGCTAGACAATGTCCAACAATATATTCCCTTTATTCAAGGCCTCCTCGCCCGGTCTCACAGTTACAGTTATTAAAAAGTGTGGGGGGACCAACTTCTCGCGTCCCCGGTTGCTGTGTATTCTTTCCCCTGCCCAGGCCTTTATTCTGTTGCTGTCGGCGGTCGGGGCACCAGCTCTGCCCTCCGTTCCCCACTTGTGGATTATTTAGACTCCTGTTGGCCGCCTTGAGGGTTAAAAGTGCCCAGGGAGACAGCGGGAGGCAGCAGGAGGCAGCAGGCTGTGTTCTGGGCCCTGGCTCCGGTGCGGCCCCGCAGTCTCTCCACCCTCCTCCGGCACTTCTTCCGCTGGTCCGGGCTTACTCACCGGGTTTCCTAGCCCCTCTGGTCGCATCAGTAGTCGGCTGTTGAAAGTGTCTCCGATCTCTTTTTTGGGTGTCTCGTACTCAAGCGCTTGAGGCCGTGTGATGATGTCCTCGGCTTCGGCCCCGCCTTCACTCGAGGTCCTGGTTTCACGTCATAGTCCAAGACCGGAGGCCTACATTATTGCAAGTTCAAAGCCTTTTTAATAAACAGCAAGCTGAATTATCGACAGGTTTGAAATAAAATCTGCGAAAAACTACATCATTCGACCAGTCCGCACTTCTCAATATGTCCTGTAAAGCTCCTCCTAACATAAATGCTTGAGAAGCGGATGCTGCCCTTACAGAATTTGCCCCAAACAAGCTCACATCCAAATCAGAATTCCACATCACCTCTTTCACCCACCTTGCAAGAGTTGAAGATGACACACCTCCTGTTTGTAACCTCTACGGCCCTTACATCTGACACTCTTCTAAGAGATATTAAACATAATAAAACAGTTAATTTCCATGATAAAGATTTAGTATCTAGAAATTCATTAGTCTCCAGACCATCCAAATACCTCAGCACTTTGGTCTAAGAAACGCCATGTTGTGTCGGGCGGACGGAGGAGGGGAAGCCTCCGGCCCGAGTCTGTAACAAGGGATATGAACAGCCCTCCTCCCGGAATAAAACAAAACAAAAACAAAGACACTATCCCTTACTCAGTTTTATCTATAACTCTATCGGGATGTAAGGGAAGGGAAGGGTAACAATAATGATATACCTTTTCTTAGAGTAGGGGGTTCAATCAATTCAAGCATATAGCATAGTGTTAGAAAGAAGAGTGTACTTATCTTGTGAGCAGCAGCAAAAAAGATGGAAGATGGCTGCGCAAGGGGGGACTTTATTGTATCTTGGAATGTTCATTAAAGTTCAATATTCTTCAATTGTTACTGCTGTAGCTTTCAATAAAGGAGATTTGCATAATTTTAGCCTCCGTGTCATGCCATAAAATACAATTAGAAAGTCACAAATGTTTTATTAAGTTTTGTTCAGGTTCAAGTGTTTTGTTGCATGCTACATATCGCCATGAGGTAACATCAAAACAAAAGCATGTAATATGATCATCGCTAAGATGGGCATTCTTTTCTTCAGTCAAATTGCTGGAGCTAGGTCCATGAGCGGGGTATGAAGTACGACAGAAGTAGGAGTGGTCACAGCAGGGTTACCAGCCTAGCTCCAAAATGAGATACTTGGGGGTTCAGGTGGTGCAGGACATCACAAAGTTGGCTGAGACTAATTTAGCTATGGTGGCAGGGGAGTGTAGAATGCTTATGAAATCTTGGGCTTGTCTCCCATTATCAATTCTGGGAAGAACCAATTTAGTCAAGATGTCGATACTCCCAAAAATCTCTTTTCTTTTTAACTGCATCCCTCTTTACTTTGAAAAATCCACGATTGCGAAGCTTCAGAGTGATATTAATTCCTTCATCTGGGCATCCAAGACATCTAGGATTGCCTGGAAGAAGCTGAGGCGGAGAAGAGAAAAGGGTGGCCTAGCCCTGCCAGACCTCCAACTATATGCTTGGGCGTTCCAATTGTCACATTCACGTATGTTATTAAGAATGCCCGTAGATACCGGGGCCGGAGGGATGTTTTTGGCCATGTTAAGGGGTGTTAAGCTACCAGAGAACGGGTTCCTGTTTAAATTTGGGGATCCGAAGTTTAAAAAAAAATTAGGCTGAAGGTTCTTCAGGGGGTAGCTAAAACTTGGGCCCAAGTTAGGGGGGCGGTGGGGCTTGATTATTTTTCCAGTTTAGCTCCCCTTTGGGATTCTCCTGGAACCCCAGAGTGCTTAAGAGATAGTCTGACATCCCCCTTGAGGAATGCAGGGTTGTTGGTTTGGGGAGATATCCTTGATGGAGGTATACTCACCCCCTGGGAACATCTCCAGGACAGGGTCGGGGGAGGACTTTCTCGGTTTAAGTATTATCAACTTGCAAGCTGGGTCCAATCTCACCCGCGGAAGCATGCCTTGGGATCTGGAAGTATTTTAGAACATCAGCTCGTGACCAAATCCCCAGAGAAGAAAGAAGTCTCCCTTTGGTATCAAACTCTGTTGGAGGAAGTAGATGGTGAATTTAAGCTTGCTGAAGATCTCTGGGGGGGGTTTTTGCCTACACAGGATTGTGCGAAATTATGGCAGAAATCATGTAAGATTCTATACGAAGTCGTGAAACCAGCCTGGCTTAAAAGAAACCACTTGTTCACCATTCATAGGGCTTATTAAACCCCCCACAAACTGTCTAAAATCTCAGTTGGACCTCCAGTTAGCTGTAAAAAGTGTGGCTTGGTCTCCGCTTCAGATATTCACATGTTTATGGAATGCCCTTCCCTCGCTACTTTTTGGCAGGAGGTCGGGGATTTTTGACAAGTGTTTTAGGCTGTGCCATTAATATAGATCTGCCTCTAATAATATTTGGTCTCGCAGAAAACATCACTGGGCTTGCTGAAACCTTGCTCTTTTATTCTGTTTTGTTAGCCAGGAGGCAGATCTGTATGAGGTGGACGGAGTCTGGTCCTCCCACTTTTGCGGACTGGCAGTCATCAGTTTTAGCAGTTTCAAAATTGGACTTGGCCAGACAGGGAAGCAGGAAAAAGAAGGATTTTTGGAATCTTTTGAAACTTAGATGGGATTCCCAGAGGTTGATGTGAAGTTGTGATCCTTGAGTCCTATGATTATGCTGTCAATACTCTTTGGGCTAAGCCGTGAGCCGCCAGGTATGGTGGCGGTTAATCGGCGAGAGTCTATCAGCCCTTGAGCTCGGCAGAAGAGTAATCTCAGTGGTTTCTTTAATTGATACCTAGGGCAGGTCTGGTACTGGTAGGCGGGGCCGTAAACCATCATTCCAACAGCCTACTTTCCTCAGAGTATGAGAGTGAGTACAGATGCCCAGGGTGGATATTGAAGTGAGATGGACGGCGAATGAGGACAAAAAACAAAACAAAAAAAAAGAAGTAGGAGTGGTCTGTTGGACAGCAATCATTTGATTTATTAGTTTCCTTATTTGCAAAAAACTGGGAGATGGTAACAGGCTTACTCCTAGTGTTAAACACTATGAATATGGAATCTACTCTAATATAGTCCTCAGGAGCAGTACAAGACCCACAGAGCGGAGAATAGCCATGATTTATAAATCATGGAGTTCAGTGAGAAAGGAACTGGATGACACTGGGATGGTAGAATATAGTAAGTGAAGGTACTACCTTTTACCTTGTCCGACTAAGACTGTAGACAAATCCTCCATGCTTAGGCACATTAACCTGCACAATGTTGAACTGAAGTTAGAGCTGAAGCAGTGGAGGTCTTGAAATATTATGCATTGTACGAACCCTCTCTTGTCCTTTAGTGCACTGGATTCTTGTAGAACAAAGGCTTATGGGGTTTGAGGGTAAGTCTTCCCCAAAGTACTGTCATAGGCAAGGCAACCTGGCTTCACTTATGACTCTATGCTGCTTAGATGACTGCACTGTTGAGAAATAGAGGCCTCCAATAATCTCATGTTTGTGTTGGAAATATTGCAAAAGGTTTTGGCTTTCACCAGTAGCAGATTGTGTGTACCCTGCTATCATCTGAACCCGGGATCACAAACTGTACTGTTGCAGAGTAAATTAAGAGCCATGTATTATTGAGGTGATTTATTAGTAGTCCACCTTGCAAGCTGTGGGGTTGCCAGAGACCCTACCCAAATGTTGCTCTGGTGGGCTCTTGCCAAAATGAGGGGAGCACATTTGAGAAAAGTGCAATGCTGGCCAGGGACCTTTTCATAGCTCCCTATCAGTATATTTTTGTGCTTCAGGAAAAAATCCCTGGAAGCAGGAAAATTTCTCCTGATGCATGGTCGACATTTGTGTTTTTTTCATGTTTGAGTATGCCTTGCTTTGCATGGTGTTTGTAAAGATGAAAAAATCAGCTTTAGGAAGTTTTTCCTAACTAGGACAAGCCATTGAGCACACTCTTTCCAGCGGTCCTTTGTAAACCAAGCTGTTCCCTCATCCCTAAATAGGTTGGGTTGGACACGGACAGCACAAAAACTGTTTTTGGGGGAGTATTGCAGCAAACTCTGAAACAGATTGAATCATCTTGTGTCAGAGCAGTTCTCTATGCATCCACCTTGCGTACACAGGATTCGTTGACATATTCTTAAAGCCAGGTATGTGTCATGATTCACTCACAGGATTTAAGTTGAACAGGATGGTGCCAGAGGGTTGGAGAGGACAGATTTGTTTTAGTTGTTGAGGGACAGGAAGGATTGAGTTGCTGCCAAGTTTCAGAATCTCGAGACAGGGATATTTGGGTAGGTAGTTGAGTCTTGTGTTATCCAGGCACTTGTGTTTGGGATGATTTTGAGGATAAGGTTCCTGAATGAAAATACGAGTAACTTCTCTAGATGCATAAAAATAATATTAGGACCAAGTAATGTGGAACTGCATGCCAGATCATCCTTTCTCCGTGCCATGTCAAGACACCCACATTTCATTTCTGGATGGGTATTATCATCATGCTAAATATCTATTTATATTAGACTTTTCAGGTACAAATCTCAGGTAAGTCAGTTGTATTTTTACTACACCCACAATGAAAGCCCCAAAGCTGCTGTCTGCACACAATGATGCTACTGTATAAGAATTGCGCAACAGATGAGAATGGCTTATGGGTTTGTTGAATATTATTTTGGTTACCTGAGGCTGATAACTAAATTGGCCTTACATGATGGGATTGTGATTGCCAGAGCACAGAGTCATTATTATGTTTCTTTCAACTCCTTTTTCAAATGTCAACCTGATTTTTATGTGAAATTTGGTTTTATGTGGATATATATTGTCATGTCCTGTGTTTGTGTGTACGGGGGGTCCTCGGCGGATTCCTTATCAGTAATAGCATAGATGGGTGTGGTTAATAAAGTATTTGATGCAGTGCATTCAGTTAATGGTTGCATGCTGCAGAATAAAGACGTACAAACCAGATCTCCATGTGTGGCGTGGTCTGTTACATGCTCCTGGGCTGGGGAGGATGCTACAACTTGTGACGGGATAGAGGATACGTGACCCCAAGGATCAAGACTACTATCCCTGAGAGTTTGCTGTGGTCCAGCAAACTGCTTGTGCATGCCACGTGCAACCCAGGAAGCGGTCTACAGTTGGCATATGTGGAGTAAAAGTGCACATTTTGCACACAGAGATTGTAGTAGCTGCAAGCCCGTTGCGGTTGGGCGCGATCCTGGCTCAACACCATCAACAGAGACACATTGTGGTCTATGCTAGCCGGAGTCTTTCCCAGACCGAGCACACTTATTTTCAACCTGAGAAAGAAAGCTTAGCTGTGGTATGGGTGTGTGTGTGTTGAAAAATATATATATATGTCCATATAAATTCATGTGTTGCGAACCTTAAAATCATGTACAATGAATTTTATAGAAAATTGTTGGTTTGGAAAAGTGCAGGCCTCCTCAATGTGCAGGAATACAAGTTCTTAAAATATGAGACCCCCACAGTACCCACAATATACTTCATCCCGAAGGTACACAAAAATCCCCTAAAACCACCGGGCAGACCTATCATTTCTGCCAGAGATAGCCTGCTCGAACATGCCTCACAATATGTAGACCATTTTTTACAAGAACATGTGAAGGCTTTGCCATCTTACGTTAGAGATACAGGAGATTTTTTGCGCAAATTAGACAACTTTCAATGGGATGATACCTACATATTAATGGCCCTCGATGTGAGTTCCCTATACCCAAGCATAAATCACATAGACGGGGTAAAAGCACTTGAGCATTATTTGAACAGAAAACCAGTACAGTATGCACAACACAACAAAATGCTGACTGAAATGGTCAAATTATGTTTAAACAACAATATATTTATGTTCAATAATACCCTGTACCAGCAAACACGAGGAGTAGCCATGAGTGCCAGCTTCTCCCCCAGCTATGCGTGTCTCCACATGGGCTGGTGGGAGGAGCTGGTACTAGGGACGGTACACAAGAATTAAGTCAGCAACAATGTAAAACTCTGGCTCAGATTTATTGACGATTTATTTGTAGTATGGCAAGGTTCTGAGGAAACTGCATTAGAATTCGTCAATACAATTAATATCAATGCCATCAACCTGCACTTTACAGCCAATATAAGCCATGATTCAGTTAATTTTCTTGATACGCAAGTATATGTGCACAACAATAGATTAGAGACAAGACTGTACCGCAAAGAGACTGCTGGCAACTCGATTTTACATGCCAGCAGCTCCCACCCCAGGCACCTAGTAGAAAGTATACCCTACGGAGAGATGTTAAGGCTTAGGAGAATTAACAGTAGGAAGGAGGACTTGGAGGAGGCGCAACAGGCGAGTAAGCAAAGATTCCGTGAGCGGGGATACACCATGAAAACTATCAATAAAGCTATTGAGAAATCAATGAAGGTAGACAGAGCAGAACTATTAAGTGACAAGTGTAAGGTTCAAGAAACAGATCCCAATCAAACTGAAGATACCTTAATTCCAAAAGAAGATAATGAATTTAGAATTATCATCGGTTATAGCAAACAGGAACAGAGTGTAAGGGCCATTATTAAACAGAATTTGCCATTAGTACTCAATGATCCGGTGATAGGACATCTGCTACCAAATAGGGTTTCATTTACTCATAGCAGGGGACCCTCTATGAGAGATAGTTTGGTCAAGACGAGCCCTGAGATATTAGATAACACCAATTGGCTCAGTACCCACAGAGGGTTCTTTAAATGCAAAACTTGCAAAGCCTGTCAACATGGGGTAAACACGAGTACTTATCGTACCCCATTTGGAGACATGGACCATAAGATCAGTAAAGCAATGACATGTAAAACTGATCATGTCATTTATGTACTCCAATGTCCCTGCAATTTGCAATAGATAGGGAGCACAAAGCTGCAGGCACGTAAACGGGTGCTATAACACCTACGAGCTATTCAGAACCAGGACAACACGTACCCCGTAGCCAGACATTTCAAGGACAAACACGGATCTAAGGTAGAGGGGCTGAAATACTTTCTGATTGACACTGTGCCACCAAGTAGGAGAGGTGGAAACAGAGAGGCAAAACTAAGAAAGCTGGAAACCCGCTACATCTTGGAATTGGATTCCAGATGGCCAGCGGGCCTGAATACATCGGAAGATCTGTATACATGTTTATAATGAATTTTATCCAAGAAAATCTTGAAAATTCAGAAAGGTACCAAATTAAGAGAAAATTAGCGAATCCCCCTTACTGATTCACACATTGGTGTATTACTGATCAAGCTAAAATGAGTCAGGGTATTTATACCTTTAACACAAAAGCAGCCGTTGAACAAGTATTAGATCGACGAATATGTGAACATAAGTCATGGTGAAGATGAAATATTTTTATCAAATGAATTTTAAACCATGATACAAATTGGTTTTAAGTACAAATTGGTATATATCACTTTTAGCACTCAGCACTTTTAGGTTATGTGAGGCAAAATTTGAGGGTGCAATATATTATATAACAAATTCTATGTTATGCACCCGAAATCAGAAAATCTCAGATAACCACACTATTTCAATATTAGCACTTTGAGAATAACGCAATAATAGACTTAGACTCTAATGGCTTGGGTTTTAGATTATGGAGGCAATTTTAGCAAGATAATTATCGTATTTTACATGAGATTTTACAATGTATTTATACTGATATTTTCGAATGTATGGTGATTTTAACATAAATGTTTGAATTTATATATTTTATATAATGATATTTATTGCAAATGGTCTTATTGAATTTTTACATGATATTTAAATATATTGGATTTACATATGACCATATCTTGCAAGTGCCACATGATATTCAGAAATGTCCAAACCAGTGGCTCATCTAAAGTCAACAGTCTTGAAAATTTGTTTTCTGTTGATATATAATATGTGATTAATATTTATGTGGACAACAAAGAATATAGCAATGGACTGATTATGTTATAAAATATTTATGAGTCACGCGGTAATGCCATGGAAAAGAAAGACTACAAGAAATATGTCTTTACTACTTGTTGTCTATGTCTATGCTTGCGTACTTTGCACGTTTTCACTATGCACCAGTCACTGTAAATATATCACCAGTCAACGTAGCGTTTGTCATGTGAGCAAGGCTCGCGCGAGCCGAAACGCGTAATGGTTGTCAGAAAAATAAAGTAATCTCTGCACGTACATCGTGGTCTGTACCCGTTTTTGTTGGCGGAAGAGAAGGCAGCAGGAACGGAATCTGAGGCATAAATTCATGTGTATGCACTTCAAAGATATCATGCTTAGATATATCACACTAACATTAGGCCCAGAGCTCCAAAGGCCTTCCTATCTGACCTTGACTGGACAAGCTTTACCAGCTATTCTGAACCATCTTAGACGTCACTTTGCTTGTCCTGACTTCATGATAGTTTCCTTATCTGCTGTGCAATTTGCTTACACAGTGCCGAGCCAGCCTTTCATGGTCTGCCCTTATCTAGCTGTTTATAATTGTCATGGTGCAGATCTTGCACATCCTGGTTAGCCATATTTGGCTTGGTGCCTTATTCTAGTTCTGCTGACATGGCATTACTAAAATGTATATAACGCCCAGAAAACAGTCACTCTGGGAAGAAGCCGGCTGAGAGCCCCTAAGGCAGGAGACCTGACTTCTTCCTTGCTGATCAGCAATGATGCATGCATGGGTACCAATAAATAAGTTTCTAAGCAACCTGCTGTGTCTGGTGAGTTTCATTCATTTGCTCCTGGGAGTGTGCCCAGTATTTCCCTATCAGAATGGTGTCAGAAGTGTGATACCGTGTCTTTCAAATGGGGATACCTTGCCTTTCAAATGAAATGCTTAGAATATAGTTAGTAGTGAAATAAAGAATTGAGGTGTACCTACACATATGAGATGTAGTGAAACAGGAGACTGATAAGTAACTAAGTTATTTTATGTCAGTAAATACTGACAAGTGGCAGGCCTTTCACAGGCTTATAAGATCCACTGCAGAAGAGCCTGTGCCAGGATGGGATATTGATTTTCCCCAGAAGAAGAAACCCTCCCAGAGTATAGTGAGTGGAGCACCTGATTGACTGGTTGTACCGGAACACAGGGAAATGATTTTTAAAAATGTGCAGTTATGTCATGGATGAATGACTGCATTTAACTAGTGTACTGATCTTCAACAGTAATGGGCCACTATGTTTCCTTAAAATGTTTCTTTCAATTATATGAAAAATAGAGCATTACTGCATTAGAAAAGCAAAATTGTTTTATGTGATGTCTCTGAGTAATCCATAACTGTTGATTTTCCTCTTTTCACTTCATCTATCCACTATCTAACAACTTTTCCCTTGTAGGAGACCTTTTGTATTTATCTTTCAGGGTGTAAGTGCACATTGTGAGTAAAAAGCACATTTCATGAGAGTGGATCTTGGAGGAAAATCATGGTAAGCCCACTAGAAAGTTGCTAAAAAAAAAAACTGTCAGGAGAGAAAAGTTCAAAACAAATCATCACCAGATAGCCCTGCAAATAAAGGTAAGAATATAAATTATATAAAATATGTTAAGTAGTTGCGCGCTACTATGGAAAGTGTAGCTGCAACAAAGTATAGGTGTGTGAAACTTCAATTATTATGTTCCCAGAATGGTAACAATTAGAATTAAAACTCGAGGCAGAAATGCCAAGCCTTTCTATATTAAAAGAGAATAGACTTTGCATACATTGTGCTATGTTTCATAGAAGATATTTTGTGTTTGTTTATGTACATGGTTGATGTATGACGGGTTGTTCGTGTTTTATGTACCTCTTGTAAATGTTATCTCATAACAAGTGAAGCTCTCTGATACCTTTGGATATAGCTAGAGCTATATAAAACTAAAAATAATAATAATTTTAACATTGTAATGTTAAAACTAACTTTACCTAGAAAAAGGCACTCAATTGAAAAAGAGTAGGCCTCACAGAGAAAAACGAATTTGTGTGTTTTACACAACTAGGACATGAAACATCTTAAAAATAGATGCCCCGCCTTTTGTTAGTACTGCCTATTAGCTACCTAGCATCTACTTTAGGGGTAACTTATATGTGGAAAATAGGAGTTCAGAGCTTGGAAAGTAGGTTCATATGCCAAGTCAAAGTAGCAGTAAAGTGCGCACACAGGCCTTGCAATGACAGGTTTGAAAGAGAACTCTAATGGCATTTAATGTACATGTAATACAGGCCCTGGGCATATGGTATAGCACTAAATTTAAAGTAAATTCAACATGTCAATAGTGTATACACCATGTAAAATTGTTAATATAAATTGGAAAGCTAAGTTGGATTTATCATTGAGGTGGCGTAGATTTGCTTCTCCGTAGACAGATGATTTTAAATATTAAAGGCATTCACATTATATGAGTAATTGGTGGCTGCTGTAGGGGTGAACTGCTAAAAAAGCGTCCTCTTTTTTATCACACTGCAAATGATAGATTTTAAGTGGATAGGAATGCCTGGGTTTTAATAGAATATACTGAGCTCATGCCCAGCACCAGCAAGAGAGTTTTAACAGCTGTTCAAGTTGTCTGTCCAAAGGGGCACTTCTGAACAGAGGGGGGTAATGAGTGGTTTATCACACTTTTTGGGTTTTTGTGAGGACATGAGAATACAGCACATTGCTTTCATTTGGACAGCTGGGAGGCTTGTATTTAAAAGGCAGTCCAATATATACCTTTTTAGGTCTCGCCTAGCGCAGCGCGCATGCGCTGCCCTAGGAGAGGGCCTCTTGGAATCACTTCAGACTTCCAAGAGACTTCTCCGTGTGGGTCTGCCTCCTCCCACACATCCCATTGGCCTTTGCGTGTGGCTTTCAATAATGAAAGCACGCAAATGGCCAAAGACGGGTGCATGTCCCGCCTTTCCTCAAAACTTTCACTCCCATGGCCTCGGGGTCTCAGGAGCGAGCAGCGGCGCGCATTTTGCCAGCTGCATTCCTCCCTGATCGTTATCTTGGCTTCCTCCCCGCGCCCATTTGCAGGGCAGACAATTAGCGCCTCGTCACTCGAAGGCTCCTCTTGTGTTGCTATCTTTTGATCTTCGATCATAGAGTCTGCAACCCGATCCTCTCTGCCCCTTCCTTGTTTGGCTTCTCACGTTCCCTCTGCCCTTTTGTTAATCGCGCTCTTCATCTGCCCCAGTCCTCTCGCAGGGATCTTACTGTAGCTTGTGCCGCCGCCATTCGCACCTCGGCCATGTCACAGCTCAGGTGAGAATCGTGAAACATTTCGCGCCGTATTAAGTTTTTGAAACCACATCCTGTGCAAGGAATGTGCACGCCACAAGTACTACTTTTAATGTAAAATTATGTTTAGTTAGCCTGGAAAAAGTATTGTTGAGCGAACTTATGTAGGGCTGTGGCAGACAAAAATAACACAATTAACTTTATTTACATAGCGCTGTCTACCATTTTTGTTTGGTATCTAGGCACTGATATGTACATTACTACCCAACTCAATGTTACTCATTTTATCGACCTCTGAAGGATGAAAGACTGAATTTGGAGCCTGTTATTATTATTATTTTGAGATTTATATAGCGCTAGCTAGACCCAAAGGTATCAGAGCGCTTTACATGTTATATGATAACGTTTTTATCTCTACAGTGTTTGCATTAGTTCACTTAGCTCTTTCACCAGCTTCCAAGCTGAGAAACAAATCGCCTAGCTCTACAAACGTGCCTCGTAAAATGATGCTAGTGCCTCCAGGCATTTCTGAATGAATGGGCTTTGTGTTCTGTAGCACTCTCAGAGGGGCCCAGCTCACTCCAGAAACAATACCAGATTTGCGAACTTTCCTTTCAAAAAACGCCTCAATTGCTACTTTGGTCAAATTGCTCGGAATCCCGCACCTCTTTTTGAAATAGTACCAAACCAGTGCAGGGGCGCAGCTATCCGAAGTGCAGCAGGTGCAGTGGCACCAGGAGTCCGAGGGCCGACTGCATCCAACTACTGCTAATTATTTTTTTCTATAACTTCCGCACTATGGGATGGGGGCTGGCTTTTTCTTACTTGCATGAGGGCCCATGGCACCCTTGCTAGGCCGCGGAATCACTGGTGACCCTAGCTTCACATGTTATAGTTTCAAGGAGGAGCGTAGATCATTCTCTTGGTGACTGACTTCTCACATAGTTAAATGAAGAGGTGTTGGACTCACTGCTGCCTTGTATGTATGGTTTATCCTGGGCTCTTTTGTGATTACAAACAACTCGAGCCATGTGCACTGACAGCACCTGCAGTATACAGAGGGCACCCAGGCCTAGGGCTAGGTCAGATCTCAAGGTAATTGCTTATGTTACATCGGGGGTTTTCAGCTCATGTCTCTTGGGAGCATCAGGTCTATTACTCTAAAGACTAAATTGTGCGTCATAAGGCAGCACATCTTGTGATACTAGTGCTCGAGTCATTACTTTGTCATTTTTACACATTACCACTGTCTGGGCAAAGGTTTCACCTCATTATTACCAGCCAGAAATGTAAGTGGAAGTTTCCATTTGTATATGCATGAAATAGATGGAAAAAAGGTTTTGATATAAATAGATTTAGAAAGGCATCCTCCTGGTGAGAGTGGAGGGGCAAGGGGTGCTGCTTTTCTGTATTGTGCAAAAGTACAATACAGGCTCCCCGGAATGTACACAGCAGACCAGCTGGCAGGGGCAAGCGGCATTTTCAAAACAAGTTGAAAGTTCATATTTAAAAATAACCTCAAGGGGACCTAGTGCCACCCGGGCCTGGATCGTATTTTGCAATACGCTTTGTATGAAGTCGAATACACTCTAGTTATCCTGGTCTTTTTGCACATTTTTTTTTGAAACTTTTTCGCACTTGTATAAATAAATGCAAGAATGCACGGTCCCCTCAATTAAAAAACAAAAAAAACTAGCATTGGCATAGCCAATAGGTCTCGCTTTTGGGACGCAACAACATCAACTGTTGCATGGCTAAACACTTATAAGGTCCCAAAGGCGAGACCTATTGGCTATGCCAATGCTTGTTGATTTTAGGAACAGATAGCATTATAGGGGCCCTGTGTCATTAATTGTCAGACAGGATTTATGAGGCCTAGAACAGAATGCCTTCTCTCCTACAAAACTGTAGAAGCTGACATCTGCTGGTCATAAAACACAGCTAGATAAATAAGCCAGGGCCTACCCAGACACAAGCTACAAATAAAGACTGTGGCAACTAGGTTATAAGATAGTATGAAATGGCACTTAAGAGCACATGCATTAAAGACAACTAGTCTTAAAAATTAGAAATATAGTTTCATTATTTTGGATAAAAGAAAAAGGATGAAAGTCAGGACTTTCTTTCCTATTTCTTTCCTAAGAAGCACATTTGTGGTTCTGATGATAAATAATTCCTTATTTCTAAAGGGTAAAACAAACTTTCTATGTTTCATTAAAGCTTCTGTGCTTAGTTTCAAAAGATGTTTTGTAAGTGTTGTAAATAAATGTAAAGGAAGGAAACTTACATTTCAAGGGTTAGTGATTATTATTCAATAATGACTACATGTAAAATATTATTAAAATTCATTGCACTAAAATCGTTTTTGCATTTTTATGAGCTTCATAGTGTCTGATAACTACTGGGAAAAAGAAATTTAGCAATGTAACAACTCAACATGTGCAAAGTGCACATTCAGATTTCTATGTCTAAATGGGTAAATATGTTGTGTACTAAATTAAAAGGGCGAGTATTAGTTTCTTTAACAAAGACAATATTACTGTACCTTAGTGACAAACTTAAAATATGATTTCTAGTATGACCTAATAGCTGCAGTCTCAAATACAAGGGCTATTAAAAGGTATGCAAAGAGAGTAGCTTCTATTTTGGTCTACAGCAAATGCTTAGTGTAGAAAACTTGTAACACGTGTTAAGCAAACGCACACTCGAGTGCAACTTGTTCTAAATAGGAAAAAGATATATATATATAATTCATGCTTGTAATGTTGAAGAGTAGTTTACAATAACTTAATTCCTTTGTATTAATTACATTTCCTGATTATAACATTGTAGGATAAAACACTACAGGTAATATACAAAGAAGATCATAGCAGTTAAAAATTGCTCATTTATGATAATGTTAAAGTGAACTTAGCTCTGATGATGTCTGAGGCTATCATTTGCCTAGGAAAATTAGGGTCAAATTAATGCTCAATTCATGTTAATGATATTCAGGATATCGTCATTATTAATTGAACTACATTTAATAATTGGAAGAATTTACATAGTTGTTACAATGAAATTATGGCCTTGATTAAGCCTTCCTCGAACTAGATTGGACACCACAGATCTGTTTTAAGTAACATTAGCTAAAGGAAGTATTGCATATTCTGTTAGGAGCAGATGGGGATATCATTATTTTCTTGAGAAATAATACCCTTTGTAGGAGATATGCAGGGTGGGGTTTATCCTACGGAATAACATTATCAGGGGGCGCAGCGTAGATACCAGAGAGTAGATAAGAGTAGGGTATCAGTGTTATTGTTGCCCAGTGTTTCAGGATGAAGGTATCAGACACGCCTGAGGAGAATCTCATGTTTCTTTAAGGTGGGAGATAAAAGGATACATTTCACAATTTTAATATGGATGTACCACACCAATTTGATGGGGATATGGCCCTTCTGGAAACAAATTTTTGCAGCAGTATATTTTTTGAATAAATGGAATTTACTCACAAATACCTAAGGCTAGGTTAGAACAGGGCACTTACTGCTTGCAGCTTCAGTAAGGATTCTCTGTTGTATGCACCCGTGTAGGGCACTTGTGGATGTGTTGAGAGATGATGAATGATGCTTTTAGACTGCAGTTTGATAAATATGAAAGGGAAATGGCTGTACAGATCACTAACAATAAAGTTCTAGAACTAGGGAACTGAGAGGTTTGGAAAAATGCCTTCCCCATAAAGTAATATTTAAAAAAAAAAGAGAGGATGGTGAAAACATGCTGTCCCCATAATTTGTGATTCTTTTAGAGCCTGTTGTGCCTGACACCAGTACTATATTCTCATTTATATCAGTAGAGGCAGAGTATTTTTCACTCCTCAGTGGGTTATAGCATTAAAGTCCATCCACATAGTGAAAGCCTCTTTGCCATCGCGCTAAATGATACCCAGTACACTTCCTTCACTGTGAGTCCCACTGTCAATGCGCAGGCACGAAACAGAGACTTGGACCACCTATGCCTGGAAGGTGGTAGCATCGTCTTGCAGTATGCTGATGACCTCCTTGTCACATCTTCATCACTTGAGGCCTGTGAAAGCCTTTGAAAAGACACTGTAGCTCTGCTAAACTACCTCCAGGAGAGAAGACACAAAGCCTCATTGTCAAAATGACAGTGCTGCCAAAACGAGGTGACTTACCTGGGTTATGAGATATTCCAAGGTACACGCCACATGCCACCTGACAGAATAAAATTGATTCAGGGTAATCAGCTCCTGTCCACCAAGAAAGGAATGATGTCCTTCCTGGGGATAATGAACTACTGCCACCAGTGGGTCCATGAATGCAGATGCTATCACTAATGAACTTGCAAACTGTTTCAAGAAATTGAAAGAGACATTGTGTACTGCGCCATCATGGGGACTGCCTGACTACAAACTGCCTTTAGTGGTATTATATAGGGATGTCCAATGTCGGCGTCTGCGCAGTTACTGAGTCCTTATGCTATAATGAGACAACATAGATTACACTAATAACTGGAGTATTATGATCGGACTTTAATTGACTTTTATTATGATCGCCTTTGCCAAGGTTCGATCTTTTGAGACTGACGAGGTATGCATGTAATTGCGCATGCACATCCTTAATGGATGAAATGAACATTGATATCAAATCTATCTTTTGGCTTTAGATGTATTTCTAAATGGGCCTTAGACAAATTAGATTGCGAATCATTTTTATATGATCCTTGCCATAAACGTCAAGTGTAATAGTAAGAACGAGATAAGTATTTTGAAATACTATAGAAAAAGTATCTCTATAAGATGGCCGCCATCCTGACTCATGAAAAGAGTCGACTGCACATGCGCTACAAGGGAGGGAAGATTTAAAAACCGGGTCTCGGATGAGGCTCGTCTTGGCGGTGTAAGACGCGGAAAGAGGGATGCATGCCCAGAACATGTTTTGAAAGGTCAGCGTAGCCCCGGTGTTAATGAAATGTTAGAAAAGTGGGTTTTGGCTTAATGGTTGTGACCTGATTGCATTTTATATTTTAACACCGGTAAGGGAATATGGTTTGTTTTTACTTTAACGCGCAGCACTGGGGAAGTATGCTTTGGATGAGTATTGTCATTCTAAGGCACTCGTTTAAGGTGGGATGCCAATGCATGCTTAAAGACACCACGATTTCAGGTTTTGTGAGTCCGCATATGAACACACTTGTTGATCTGACTTACATGTTGGTGTGGACCATAATAAAGCGGTCGCGTCTTGCCTAAGTGTTAGCGACCATTAGGCGGAATGCGCTTTAAACATAGTGCTCCCGGCAAAGACTGAACGAATGTGCTGTTTGCCTTAAAATGGATTTTTGCCTAAAACCAAAGTGGCTTAACATGTGGAATGCGCTTGAAACATAGTGGTTTTGCCTTAATATCTAAGATTTACGTAGACTGTGCAACAGTATGTCTGTACACAACTGAAGGTCTTATGGAAACTGCATGTTCTTTATCACGGGTTTCACTGTGATAATATTTAATGAAGTGGTCGCCTTCGCGTAAAGCGCTGTGACCAACATGCAGAACGTGTTTTAATTAGAGTGTTTCCTGAAAGGATTGTGACTCCAAATAAAGTTTAACTTTAGTATTTACACGTAATAACAAATATTAGAAAACAGATGCTAACAGCTATGCCTGGTCGCGCGTTTTATGGGCAACACTATTATCCATCTGCTCAAAATGAATAAAATATGTTGCAAATATAGTAACATTATAAATGTGACTCTAATAGAGCTTAGTGTCTGTGTGCTCGTAATAACGAATAGTAGAAAGTAAAGGTCGGGTAGTAAAAGCTATGCCTAGGTGTACTTATATGTTACACTAATATGTGTATGTCTAAACAATATACCTAAAGAGCTGATCACCCTGCCCGTGACTGCTATAAATACACAAGTGCAGGAACTGATGGATTCTCATGTTCTATCTTGTAGCTACGGGTCGACATTGACCACATACCATCTAAGAGAACATACCCAATAGTACCAGTCCTACTCAGGATTCTAATATAAAAGACGCACAGGTATGGCTGCTTAGATGAAGATTCTTAAATGTAAACGTGATATATTGTATAACCGATATTGTTGTAAACCATATGCAAATGAGATAACTATCTTGTTCATGAACACTATGAACAAGTATATGTAGTAACGGATAGATTTACGTGTTCTATCTTGTAGCTACGGAGGTCGCCATTTTACCAAAACAATCCTTAAGGGAACAAATCGACAAGCACCATTTCGATCGAGGACACCAATATAATAGAGGCATAGGTATGGCTTCTCAGAGGAGGACGTTTATATATGTATAAGCCTACTGTATGTATAAATAGAGAGGTGTGCACAGACATTATAATACTTGACGTGGAATTTTATTATTTTTATATATCTCCTAGAAGGAGTACCACAAGGTTTGCCCAATTTGAGAAGAGAGAACACTCGTGTAATGAAATGGATTATTGATGAGGTAACCATATAATGCTACAAATTTCTGTGTATTGCCCTAAATGTCACGAATTGTACTTTTCCAAGCATCTACCAAAGTTTGCTGATCTCCCAATGATGCTGAATAAAACGTCACGATTTTGGTTTATTTGGACCGTTTTACCTAAGCTTTCCCTTCCAGCTTATATAAATGTATACAAAGAAACTGTATAATATAGTTTTAAATAGTAAGACAGTACTTAAATATAAGTTTCCCATACTGCCTTACTGATATGGTTCAAGAAGAAGATGGTCTTATAGTGGAAATATGAATAGGGAACTTATAATTTTATGTTAAAAATAATGATTTGTGGAGTAAAGTCTATAAAGGGATCATGGCCTCACATAATGCACGATTAGGTGCACTTTTCAATAGAACAAGTTGACTGTTCCAAAACATATCAGTGTAAATATGTAAATAGAGTATTAATGTGTATATATATATTTGTGTCACATAAACGCTCTTAATTGTGTATATATGTGTGTACATAAGAGGTTTTAAAACATTGTATGTTGTCTATGTTTTGTAGCCCTGAAGAAGTCCTTAAATAGGACGAAACGCGTTGGCTACTTGTGAAGAAAAAGAATAAAGCATAAAGAATAAAGAAACGTGTGAACAAATTCACTTGGTGGAACTGATTTTTTGCCATTAATGTGTGCGGATCAAATCAATTCTGTAAATTCTTGAAGTGAAAAGTTTTTCACATATTAAGAAACTATGAGGTCTTGTTTCTTTTGATCATTGCACCATCTGTTAACAATTTCCCAAGGTATAAATAAGTGCGGTTTTAAATCCAAGACCTCATTTGTAAATCATTTTGCCTTTCCATCTCTGTTTCAGAGCAAAATTACATTGCAAATGATGTGGTGTTGCCAATGGTGTGCTGACACAGCTGGAAAAGAAAGGCCTGTGGGATACTACTATGTGACTTTGCTTTCTGCAGTGATTGGGGGTCGGCCGCTGTGATGGTGGAGAGGACGGCTCTCATTGTGTTGTACTATACTTGAATTGTCTAGGTGCCACATTTGGTATGGTTGTTGTTGTCATCTGGAGCGACACAACATTTTCTGCTGGCAGGCACACAGGTTATAACAGCACCATGTTGTCTAACTGTAATATCATAATAAGATGCCCCTCTGTTAATTTGGCAACAGTATTACCTGCAATAGGTTATTCTGATGAGACCCCTAAGTATGTTAGTGTTGAGATTGTAGAGACCGGCCCCACACCAAGTTTAGACACTATTAGAAAAGGCAGACTATATGAGTGGTACACTGATGGTTCTTTCAGCAGACTGATAGACACTAATTACAGAGCAGTGTATGCTATAGCAATAGCAGACACAATAGTTGAAAGTGCAGCTCTGCCACCTGGCACATCTACCCAATAAGATGAGCTGTATGCTGTAACAAGAGCATACATCCTACCTGAGGGGAAAACTGCTAACATTTACACTGACTCACATTATGCTTTGCAGTTCTTATTTTTGGCCAACTGTGGAAGTATCACGGATTCATAACAGAAGCAGGGTGCCTTATTGAAAATGGTCCTTTAGTAAGGAGCTTGTTAAAAGCCATACTATTACCCAACAGGATAGCTGTAATAAACTGTAATAAAATGTGAAGCCCACACAGGAGATAATACTAAAGATAGCCAAAGGTTATGCCATGGCTGACACAGCAGAAACAGAGAGCATGTTACTGCCAGTACAGATGGGACTAATGAATAAAGAATTCCAAAAATACAGCTCATTCAGAGACAATTGTTGCAAACTAATGTAAAGGAAGCACAATGGTCTGCAACACCAGATGAGCATAGAGGGTGGATTGATGTTGGATGTGAGCCGGATAATGAAGAGAGTGTGGGCCTACCGGGATGAGAGGCCTGTGGCCCCACGCAGTATGTTCCTTTCCCTTACAAGACTGGAGCAGGGACCCTCTGATATATCACAAGGGGGGATGAATGCGCAGAGGCATTTTGCTTCCCAGTGAATGGATTGAAATACTTGCTGGTGTGGGTGCATACCTTTTCAAAATGAATGGACGTACAACGTAGTGTTTTTTTAATTACAGAAGGACACGAGGAGCAGGAGGGAGAGCGGCCAGGCAGGGGAGGCGGCAGACAACAGGTAAGTGGCATCTTTTACATTTTTAAAGACTTTGGGAGGGGGGAGGGAGCGGCTACCTCCGCTCCACCACGGAGGCGGAGTTTTTACCTACCCTCCGCGTTCGCCACGAAGCGCGGAGTAGGCAAATCTCCGCAAACTCCGCTGGCAGAGCGGAGTTACCTGCCCAGGGTTAGCTGAGAGCCCCTAAGGCAGGAGACCTGACTTCTTCCTTGCTGATCAGCAATGATGCATGCATGGGTACCAATAAATAAGTTTCACTCTGTTTCTGAGCAACCTGCTGTGTCTGGTGAGTTTCATTCATTTGCTCCTGGGAGGGTGCCCAGTATTTCCCTATCAGTGTGAACATTTTCATGAGTTGCTGTATGGAAAGCATTTCACCCTTGTCACAGATCATCAGGCGTTACTCACCATCCTCAGATATCCGAAAGCCAAGATGCCCCTTTGCATTGAGAGGTGGGGGTTGCATCTGCAGGAATACAATTACACTATTGTGCACAAACCAGTGAAGGATCAAAACCCTGCAGACTACTTTTCACGAGTATCATAGTACAACATCCAAAGTGGATGAGGCCTACATCAATTTCATAATGAAGTCAAGTGCACCTGCAGCTCTTTCTATTGAACAGATTCTGACAGCTACGAGTACTGCAAAAGACATGCTTAAGCTTAAAGAAATCATGGCGATTTAATAATCGAGGAAACATTACTCGACCTCTTACAGATGAAGTTATTGAACTGGCACACAAAGGACATCGTGGCACTGTCGCAACTACAAGAGCCATCAGGTAATCGAGTGTGGTTCCTGCACCTTGATGAACGAGTTGAAAGGGAACTGAAAGCTTGTCATCTGTACAACTGTCTGTCTCCCAAGATGACTCAGCAGCCACTAAACATGTCTGATCTTCCTAAGCAGGTCTGGGAGTGGATTGTGGTTGACTTCTTCAAACCCTTCACTAATGGACATTATCTCATGGTAGTTGTGGGTGAGTACTCACGTTTTCCTTTTGTGGAAGACTTATCATCAACCACACATGACAAAGCCATCGAGAGGCTGGATGATATTTTTGCAGCATTGGGTGTTTCTTCCATTCTTGAGTCTGCCAACAGTCCACCCTTCAATAGGAGAGAGTTCAAAGACTGTCTTAATCGTTTGACCATCAAACATCAGAAAAGTACACCTCTCTGGCCACAGGCAAATGATGTTGTTAAACAATTTGTGAGTACTTTGAAAAGGATGGTTCAGCGTGCTGCGCTGGAAGGAATCGACCTCAAGTCTACCCTTCCACTCCTCATTCCACAACAGGAGAAAGTTCTGCCACCTTGCTGTTCGGGAGAGCTTTTAGAATGAAGATACAGCAATGGAACGTCAACAGATCCTGACATGATCCGTGTCACTGGCACCTCTCACAAATGCAAAACGAAGGCTGACACTGATAAGCGCTGATGCACTCAAGACATGGTCTTCAAGGAAGGAGACTGAGTTCTTGTCGGACAAAAGCGAATATGCAAGACTGACTCTCTGTTTGATGCTGAACCGCTAAGAGTTAAGTGAGTGAAGGACATATGATGACGACCCAACAACCTGGAATATCCATAACCAGATACTTGTCACACTTTAAGCATTTGCCTCGATGTTTGTCGGCTCTAGACCTCATGAGTGAGGCAAGTCCACCTGAGTGCCCAAGTCAAGCATCTGACTCTTCTCCAGAGATGCTAGATGAAGGCGCCCCTCGTCTATCCCATACAACTAGATCTGGAAGACTGGTGTGAGCACCTCAACGACTCATCAATAAGTTATAATGTGTATATGTGTATATATTTGTTTGTACTTTTTATTTAACAAGGGCAGAGATGCTCTGTCCTGTGTTTGTGTGTAAGAGGCTTCTAGCTGTCCTCAGCAGACTCTTTACAAGTATTAAATAATCTGGTGGGTGTAACTGGGTGTGGTTAATAAAGTTTGTGACACAGTGAGTTCAGTTAATGGTTGCATGCTGAAGAATACAGACTTACAAACCAGAGCTCCGTGTGTGTTGTGGTCTCTTACAGGCTCCTGCGCTGGGGAGGACGCTACATATATAGTCATGTGTTTCTGAGTTCTTAATTATGTTAATACACTTGCCTTAAATCCTTCAACCTAAATAAAATATGATATAAATGCACAATGGTCAACAATCCGCAGTCACAATCACGAGAAAATCCACTGTGACCCCAGAGCAAAGTGTTATCCAAGGAATTAAAATCGGTCGTCTGCTATGTAAATTTACAAAACAAAATGCTTTACAAAATATTTATTTACTGTTGAAATGTAAAACGGAAATTCTGATGTTAAATAAATGAAGTTTTCCTTAGGGGGGAAGAGGTGGTTTCAGGTAGTAAAGTTCCAAATTGATGAACCTCATATCTCTTTAAGAAAGGACATCAGTAAAGCTGCAGTTCAAAAAAGTATAGTCTGAGATGACAGATGATAAATGGCCCACTTTTGGATATGCTTTTCCAAATCGAATTATAGGAATAATTCAGTCTAATGTTGTCGCTGTTTTGTTTCACATGAAGCTGGAGCATCAATAGGTCCATGAAAAAGGTTTTCTGGAACAAACGTAGACACGCACGCAATTCCTGATTCTATTACCACAGCAAAATCTGTATAATTTAGTAAATGTGAAGGGCCCGTGTGTCTCCGCTCAGACTCGGGACTGCTACACAATTAAACCATGGGTTGTCTTCCTGGCCTGCTGTGTCCAGACACGATGAGTCGGCCCACCGCAGACTTCTTTTAAGGACAAGTTCATTATTTCAAGGTTCCTTGCTGTTACTCGCCAACAGTTGTGTTCACGAAGCCCAGGTTTTGTGTCCTTGCTCGGTGTCACCTTCCTGCCAGAGCCCAATAAATCTTTATTTGGCAAACTGTACCCAAAGAGACAATATTGCTGCATTACTTATGCTCAAGACAGCAGCGCTATCAACCATCAATAATCATGCATGGGATGTTAGATACAAGGAACTATACATCTCCATAGCTTGCTGGAATGGCACATGATTAAAACGCTACTTGTAGGTAAAAGCATGCTTCCGCTTTCAGGCATATGACAAACGATGTTTTATTTATAAGTAAAAGAAGAATTGACTTGTGATTTCTTATAAAGATTACAATAAGCCTTCTTTAGCTTCGTCTTTCTGTTATTAAGTTTGATAAATGCGAAACACTGTCTTTCCTGAATGCCTATATTAGAGTTCTTCCAAAGAAACAACATGCTGCCACACTATACTAGATTCATCAACGTGTCAAATGTAATTTTCAGAGGACTTTATCAAGATGACATGCGTGCATTCCTGAATGTGTGTATGCCCCTAGTTTGCACCTAATCCCAATCCGAAATTAGTGCACTAGGCACAGATTAAGGTAGTGCACCCAATGAACAAAAACAGTTAGGGGCATATCTATTAAAGTTTGTGTTACCCTTGACCCACGCAACAGGGCGCAACAGTGTAGCAACTCTTAAATTAGATTTCTCAAGCCATGTAAGCCCATGCGTGGCTTGATAAATCTTATCTAGAATCTAGAATAATGCAAAGACAGCACAAATCGCTGTTTTGTGTTACTCTGCCCCAGGGAGACGTTCCATGGGTGGAGCGTAGTTATTCACACACATCCACCTATGGATTTTGCGTCATTCCCAGAATTACCATTACTGGTAGCCCTGGAAATGTATAAAAATGCTAGGTCTCCCTAGGGGAGGCGTAACTTCCTCTTTCTATGTGTGCTGCATTCTGCAGGACACAAAGAACAAGGAAAATGCCTCAGAGGATTGTTTTTGTGCAGGAAGGTGTCTCTTCCTGCACAAAAACAATCCTGCTTACAATGCAGGCACTTTGGTGCAAGGGTGCCTGCGTTGGTGCTACACTGCACATTGGGCGCCAACGCTTGAAAAAGACAGGAATGTGCTGTATTATTTTTCTTTATTTATTGTCTTTTAGTTTTATATTGGGCGAACTCGACCTCAAGGTATCTGAGCACTTTACATGAGCACCAGTTATACGGCGCATTCCTGACTTTTCCCTATCACGCAGAGTAGCGCAACAAGGTGACTTGCTGTGCTGCGTGATTTTTTTCATAAATATTCCCCTTAATTCTTCTGTGCTTACACTAACTGCAACAGTTTGTATTTGCACAGACAAGTGGGAATCCCACAGAGAGCAATGGTTCATCTTCTAGTCCTTTGTTTGTTTGCTGGAGGCCCGACCCCCTAGAGAGACTCTGATAGCCCTCAGGCGGGTGGGGAAAAGATGCGCTGTGCAGATACCGACTGTGTGGTCCTTGAGGGAGCATGATAAATATATACAACTTCCTAAGTAAGGGGCATTCGCTGTGAGCCAAAGACCTTTTTACCAATGCATATGCTCTTGCTATATTAATTAAATGAAATTGAAATGAAATGAAATTTAGCTTTGTAACGCGCGCTAATACCCAATGTGCATTGGTAAAATGATACCTTCATGTGTGTGAACCAGACCCTCATGCAAATGAGGGTTTGCATCATTGACTGGTGCTATTGTTGGATACAAGCAATCGTAAATACAGAAAGGAATACCCAAAAAGGTGGGTCCCTTCCTTAATCACAAATTGCACCAGGAACATCAAAATGGACATAAACACCCAAAGGTATCCTTACACAATTTTGATGATGTGGAACAAGCTCACCTGTTTCAGTCATAATGACCAGTTTTGATCATTATTTTCATCCATCTTTGGAAACATGAACATTTGTAAGACTTTGTGTCAGAACCCACCAGGAGCTGTGACGCAACCTCAGCAGTGCCTCCATTTCTGGGTCAAGAAGAGCAACACATTTCAGAAGCAGAACGCCACAGCACATGCGCTGCCTTGCAACTGTGTGTTGGCGGGTTCTTCCGGACTCTGAGTTTGCACATGCTTGGCCCTTTTGAGTGCCCTTTCGTTGTTTTTTTTTTACCTTTTTCACTTTGGCTCTGGGTTGTCTTGTTGACTACCCTTGATACACTGACCAAGTTTTGCTGAGCTATGCATATTGATAGCCTTTCCTTAAAATCTCAACTCACTGAACATTAAATCAGGCTATCACCTTGGACACCGTCCAGCATCGAGGTCATCTTCCTGAAGACTGCATTTGTACATTTCACCACACAGCCATCTACTGTAAGGATGGTACGTTTAAAAACAATATATATATATATATATATATATTATCTACTGGCGGTCGCCAGTAGATAGTTATAGTTAGGACCTATTTTCCATAGGAAATTCACAACATTCTATTTCCAATAACCTTGGTGCCGGTTGACGAATCTTCGCGAAATTTTCAAAACTCGTGGGGCGCTCCGGTCCGCTCCTATCCTGAAAGTTTCGGGGTGATTCGGCAAGCGGGGGCCGAGAAAAAAGGGGGGTCCCAAAACATGTTTTCCCATGCAATTTTCCATAGGAAACTTTAGACACGGCTACAGCCCGAACTGCTGAACGGAATTACACCAAATTTGGCAAAGAGGTAGTTCTTGGTTCAGAAAGAACCCTTTTGTTAAATGGTGTAAATCCGTTCAGTAGTTGCTGAGAAAATCAAATGTAAAAACACATATATATCTATGGCCGCGGATGGTCCGCGCACCCTACAGATTAGGGTCCGCGCACCCTGCCGATCACGAGCTGCAATGACCCCGGGACCTGGCCCATCCAGGGGGCAAATAAAATAAAAGCTTGGGAGACCACATATTTTTTTTAAAAATCTCTGAAAAGTTTGCAGATCTGCCCATGGAATTTTCTGAGATATTGTTTTAAAAATATGCTTTTTAGCCGTGGTGGGTCTCTGGGAAACCTCTGAACCTTGGCCAGGGGTTCAAGGTATCCCTACCCTGGTCCATTTACTTCTTTTTAAAATCTTTTTTTGTGGGACTCGGCTTTAAGATGGCTGCCAACACTTCCTGGTTGAAGTGTTGGCAGCCAATCAAATTTCAGTAGGATCCGCGAGTCCACTGCAAGAACTTGCGTCCCATATATCTATATTTTTTAAATTAAATATCTCTGAAACTACTGAACAAATTCAGTGAGACACCTAATCACTCGGTTATACAGTCAATCGCGCACCCACTGAATCATCCATATAGTCCCTCATACACCCACTGATTCACCAATACACCTTGATATATATATTTAACACTCATAAACTTTAAAAAAACACTCACAATCACTGGATGATGTCATCACTGTTGTCATCAGTGATGTCATTTGAGATGTCATGAGTGATGTCATCAGTGATGTCACTGACCATGTCATCAGTGATGTAATATATGAGATCATAAGCAGTGCATTGCGGGGGCGTGAGTTATAGTTAGCTCAGCTTTGTACGAGTGAAATGTCAGCCTAACTATCATGTTTTTTTCCCTGAATTTCTAAGGTTTTTTAAATGCTAATTTCTAACTATAACGTCCCTGAAACCCGTGGTTTTTTCAGTGAATTTCTAAGGTTTTTTAAATGCTAATTTCTAACTATAACGTCCCTGAAACCTGTGGTTTTTTCAGTGAATTTCTAAGGTTTTTTAACTAGCAGTCATGTTTGCAGAGTGGTGGAGAAAGGTGTCTGGGCTTCCGATCAGCTCTCAGGAATTCCGTTGCGTAGGACTTACAGGAGGTACCAGGAGGGCTTCTTGGCCCCCAAGTCCCTCTGGAGTAAAGTGGACTTCATCCCCCAACCAGTAGTGTGCCAGAAGGCACGTTTGCAGAGTGGTGGAGAAAGGGGGCGTGGCCTCCGAAGACCTCTTAGCAATCCCACTGTGTGGGACTTACTGGAGGTAACAGGAGGGGTAGTTGGCCCTCAAGGAGTTCTGATAGCAGGCCACGCCCCCTTGTCCACCACTCTGCAAATGCGCCTCCTCGCGCTCTTGGTTGGGGGATAAAGTCCCCTTCACTGCTGGGTGTCCTTAGGGGCCAACTAGCCTACCTGTTACCCCCAGTAAGCCCCACACAGTGGGATTGCTGAGAGGTGGTCACAGGCCATGCCCCCTTTCTCCACCACTCTGCAAACGCGCCTCCTGGCACGCTCTTGGTTGGGGGATGAAATCCCCTTGCCACTTGAGGGTCCCTGGGGGCCAACTAGCCCTCCTGTTACCTCCAGTAAGCCCCACACAGCTGGATTGCTAAGAGGTGGTCAGAGGCCATGCCCCTTTCTCCACCACTCTGCAAACGGGCCTCCTGATGCACTGCTGCTTGGGGGATGAAGTCCACTTTAGTCCTGAGGTCCTCAGGACAGAAGGGGACCTCATCGCCCCACCAAGTTTGCATAGTAGTGGAGAAAGGGGGCGGGGCCTCCGGTGAGTTGCCGGCTTCAGGTTTTTTTGTATTTTAGGAAGGTGGGCTGTGTGGCCCCCCTTCCCTTTCACCCTTTTGGGCCCTGGAGACCCCCCATCCCCGAGCCCTGACCCTTTTCTTATTACATTAAAAAGGGAGGGGGTCACGCAGCCCCCCTTCCGAGGCCGGTTTTGGCCCCGGGGACCCCATCCCCAAGGCCCAGCCAATTAAAAAAAAAAAATGTAAGGGAGGGGGCCGAGTGGCCCCCCTTTCCCAGGCATTTTGGCTCTGGAGACACCATCCCCCGGGCCTTGGCCATTTCTTTTTTCAATATTCTACTTTATTTTAAGGTGAGGGGGGCTGCGTGGCCCCCCTCCCCAGGCTGATTTCAACCCCGGGGACCCCATCCCCCCGGGCCTGGCCATTTTTAAATTTAAATAAAAAAAAGGAGGGGGGCTGAGCGGCCCCCCTCCCCAGGACAATTTCGGCCCCAGGGACCCCAACCTCTGGGCCCAGCCATTTTTTTAGTTAAATAAAAAAAAGGGAGGGGGGCTGAGCGGCCCCCCCTCCAGAGGCCGGTTTCGGCCCCGGGGACCCCATCGCCCGGGACTAGGCCTACCTTTCTATTTTAATTCCTAAGAGGATGGGGGCCATGTGGACCCCCTCCCCAGGCCAATTTCAGCCCGGAACCTCATCCCCCGAGGCCAGACCAATTTAAAAAAAAAAAAGATTAAGGCCATTTTTGACCCCGGGGACCCCATCCCACGGGGCTAGCCATTTATTTTTCAAAATTCTGCTTTATTCTAAGGGAGGGGGGCTGCGTGGGCCCCCTCCCCAGTGCTCCTGCCATGCAATAGCAAACTGCAATGTCCCGGGGGGTGGGCACCCCGGGACATTAATGGAGCCGGCCCTGGGGGGTGGCGGTCACTAGGGCCAGGATGGGGGCTCCACGGACCCCTCCACTTTTGAAAGTAGCCCCAGGGAGGTGGTGGTCTCTGGGGCTGTGGGGGGCTTCAGCCCCCCCACATATTATTTTGAACTTAGCCCCGGGAGGTGGCGGTCCCCGGGGCCGTGTGGGGGCACGTGGCTCCCCCACATTTAACATACTTAGCCCCATAGAGGTGGCGGTCCCCAGGGCTGCATGGGGGGGCAGGGGCCCCCGCATTTCCAAAGATTAGCCCCGGGGCTGCCAAGGCCTCCATATCATTATTTTTGATTACCCCCGGTACCTGGCCCACACGGGGGCTTAAAGAAAACGAAGCGCCTGAAGCCAGCGCTTCGTTTTTTAACACATTTTTGGCTGGATTTACGGATCCAATGCGAATCCAGACAATTTTTTTTTAAATGCTTTTTTTGGTCCTGGGGGGCCCTTTTTGGCCTAGGGGGTCAGGGTGTTTTTACCCTGCCCCCTTTTCTTGTTTTTTAATGTTTTTTTACCTATTGTCTTGTGACTCGGTTCAACTGAGTCACAAGATGGCTGCCAACACTTCCTGGTTTGAAGTGTTGGCAGCCAATCAGATTGCAGGCACGAGTTCGGGTGGGTCGTCCCCACTTGGATATCTGAGAAATATTTACATTTCTCAGGAACTACTGAACGAATTTACACCATTTAACAATGAGCCTAGCTTTGCTGAAGACTTCACAGCCCTGAGGTCTCATCAGCCCGGAAAAGCCCAGTGGGAACCTCCCCTTCATAGCAAGAGGGAGCATCATAAATAGCATTAGACCTGGGGGTTTCTGGTTTAAGCACTGAAGTGCCCAGGGCTGACTGTCTATCAATGACGTCTTGTCACAGATTGGAGTGAGGTAAGCAAAATAACTGACCCATATCAACTATGTGAGGAGTTCGGGAAGATCCTCCTTATTGGGTGACCCACAATAAGGTTAGCCATTGAGAGGATGTGGTGGGATCTTCTAGTTTTCCGTTCCCTCCTAAAGGGTGCAACTGCGTCTGGTGAATTCTGCTTCCACCTCCTGCCAACCGCTGGTCCTGCTTTCACCGCTGTATAATTGTTAGTGCTTTTATTCAATTTTTGGGGGCATGTGTGTATGTATGAATCTATGTGTATTTGATTGCATGTGGATGGGTGGGTGCAAGTGTGTGTGAAGATGCTTCTCATATGGCCAAGCAAAAGGAAGTGAGAATCAGTACTTAAGACAAATGACAAACTGCAAACAGCAGATAATCCACTTCTTCAATCACTTCCTATTTTCATTTACCAACTTTTGAGCCCTTTCATGCATATTCATAAATATAAACCATTTGTGGAGCTTATCTTCCCAACCTAATTGTCTCTTAGTGCTTAACAGCAGATGCTACTCTTAACCAAATCAATGACATATATTTTATCTACCTCAGAAAAGTGAAAGGTTTAATTTCTGTCCCAAAGACTCATTGCACTTGTCAGCTGTCCTGTTATCCACTTTTTTAAAACTGATTTTTCTAGTGTACCCAGCTAAATATTCCATAGTGCTGCTTCTGCAGAGCATTGGCTGACAGGTGGCATGAAATGATGTTCTAATTATAGTCTCCTTGGTTGTATACATGGGATAAAGTACTCCCTGGTGGACATTTAAAGGATATTGAAAGTCACTGAGGAATTCTATGACAATACAGAGGAATGAGATTCAGAAAGATTTTAGGATTTGAAGATATCCCCAATACAACACAAACAGTATTGCCTAAGTAAATGTGAAAAATAAACAATTGGTTAGAAATGATTTCCCCCATGCTTATTCTATAGTATTATTTGACACCAAGGCCAGTATGGGGCCGATTTAGAGTTTGGCAGATAGGGTACTCCGTCAGAAAAGTGACAGAGTTCACTGGCTGCCAAACTGAATTGGGTGGATCATAAGCTTTCCATCAGCTGAGCCCTCATTGACTCAGTCAACAGAAAGCTTAATCTGACATCCTGATCGACTAGGGGCAGTTGGAGTAAAGCCATTACATCTTCCGCTCTATTTAGAGGAGATGGTTGATGTTTTTTTACTCCGTGTCACTGTCTGGAAAAACCTTTACAATATCTCCAAGGCTGTGGGGGTCATTAGTTGTTTGGTTTTGAGAGAAAAAACTCCCGCTTGGGAGTTTGCTTCTGAAAAAAAAGTTAAAAGTTTAGCAAACGGCTGTCAAAACCAATAGCTGACGTCCTCCAACTTTTTATACCTTGAAGGAAACTGCCATTAGGCAGTTCCTTTCAAAGCATAGAGATGACCACTGGGCCTGCAATCATCTCTAAATATGACAGATGGAGTACTGTCAGGATGGCAGAAGTAATGGTCTCTGCAACCCTGAGTAACTGTACTCAGTCCATTGGTCTCTAATTCAGTCTGCATGCTTTTTCTTTGAACAGCATATTAACTAGGGTTTTTTTTATGGCATTAATAGGATTTTGAATAGATATAATTTTAGAATGGATGGCAAAATTGAGAGCCATATTTATATTTACAGCTTCATAAAAGTGCTCAGGTGATCACACAGTGAGTGAAGGGGGAGGGGGGACAGTGCAATACTGTGCCTAATGCAAACAGCAATTGAACATATGTAAATTTAATGACATTTGTACAATTATAGGGTCTTGAACTTTCATGTACCACAACAGTTCATAGGTTTTGGGTTCCAATTGCCATGATCGTTGATGGTGTTTCAACCAATGGTAATTAAAGGTCATCATCAGGAAAAGGATAATTTCATATGAAGCAAGAGAAGGTTTTTGGAGTAGAAGTGAGGAATTCAATTCAAGGATGGGAACAAGTGAGATTGGTTCACCTTGAGTAAGAGCAACAATGAGCTGGAACTCGTGTGAAGGGTTCCAAAATATAACTGGATCAACAGCTGGGCTGCTGAAAGTCAGCTTGAAAATGAGAGCATCTGAACTAATCCATGTCTCGTGCTCCGTCTGGTAGTGTTACACACTACTGCACTGGCACTTCTTTACTCACTGTGGGATGACCTGAACCCCGAGCACATTTAAGACACAGTAAGTTAAAAACTTTAAGTAAGTTTACAAGTGGTTCCAGCTTATTATGAATTAATAATGTTATTGATAAATAATAGCACTTCCAAATTGATCGTTCCACATGGAACCTTAGTTGCACATGTGTTCATAATGGAAGCAGATGATATGCTCAATATGAACACTAGACACCGAAAAACACCTTAACACCAAACTATAAGCAATCGACTTAAAAGTAATTCTGCAAAATATGGCTTACAATTGATATGGGGTAATATTGCACCAATAAAGTCCCAGCTTTGCACTAAAATCTAAATGGGAATATGGTCAAATATTTTTGGTATGCATGAAGCAGTGATGGTTAGATATCACTATGGTTCTTTACTTGAGGAGACCATTTGCCGTCCAGACCTTAAAACAGACCTGACCGAATCAGTAAATCAAAACATTAGATTTACCTTTATTGCATTCCAATTCACACAGACAACTGTTCAAGCTAATGGCTAATAACTTCAGAAGCTAAGAAGCAGTATGGTCTGTTGCATAGCTGGTTGTATACTAGAATCCTTTTGGCACGTTCTGGTGTGGCCAAAGCTACTGATGGAGACAAACAACTACTTGAGACATCTGTTTCAGGCACAAGAAATGAGGTAATCTAATGAGAACTGTAGTTTCTACCCAAATGACTTCACAAACTGGGTTTATGTGGTATTCTGTAGTATGTATTATGCAACCTGCCTTTGTTATGGTTGCTAGGCTATGATGTAATTTAGAATGTCCTCCTTAGTGAGAGAATGTTGTTCTTCAATGTTTTGGCAGTTGACTAAGCTGTTGGTGGCTGAGGTCTCTTGTATATGGATGTCCAATAAAACATCCTACCTTTTTTGAGTCTCCTGTCTGCTGTTTAATTGTGGGAGCATCATCTCAGTTTACTTGACATGATTACATTCTTCCGCTTGGCAGTTGGTAGGCTGAGAAATAAGTACCTGCTTTCACAGAGAGTGGAATCAACGAAGAGGGGCTCGATCCATTATTGGAGTAACATTTTTTATATAGACCCTGGGTTGTAATTTGTTGTAAGTAACATTTGAAAGGGCAAAAGCTGCTACACTGTTAACCATAACCTTAGTTTAGCAGATTAAAATGTTTTTAAAGTTGTGTTTGCTTTAAATAAACATTATATGAGTTTGAACGCTAGGGCATTTCAGGTTGCGTAACTCCTTTTTTACATTTTTAATTGATCTACCCCACATGTAGGTTCCTCATGAGAAAGTTCAGTTAGGAGTGCTCTAATTCAAGATAACAGTGAATGCTCTACAATTTGTGAGCTAACTTGTTTGCACAATCAGTAGATATGAAATAATGTGAAGCACTTGTGGTGAAATCACCTCATCTCAAAATGTAGTTCCTTTTCTGGCAGGAATTTAGAGGGTGCATGAGCCTCAGTCACATGTAACAGGCTACCCAATGCTCACCAGGGGCGGCTCCTCCGCTATGGCGGAGGAACGTCGCCCCACTGCTTTCTCGCAGTGCGAGTAGCAAAAACATAAAATGGTAATAACTTTTAGTTATTATCATTTTATGTTTCTTTTGTGGCGGGCAGGTGGGTGGGGCTACTCTGCTCTGCTTACGGAGCAGGGCAGAAGTGGTTTGCCCACTCGTGAGTGCGCAATCACTGTTTGGTCGGCGCTCTCGGGCCGCCCAAACCAGTCATGCGCACTTTCCCCTTCTCCAAGCAGGCTGCATTGCAGCCTGCATGGAGAACATGCCCACCCCTCCAGCCCCTGGCTGAGCGCCGTGTCACTGCGCTCAGACTAATCACAATGCTGCATTGCAGTGTTGTGATTGTCTTTGGGGAGGGAGCCTGTCTGCCTGCTTCCTGTTCCTGTCGGACAAAGAGAGCTGGAGCAGAGACGACACAAGTTTTTAAAATTGTATTATTATGACCCCCCCCCCATGACCCTCCTCCCCCGCAGGCCCCTTCCCCTCCCGCGCCTGCCACCCCCACCCGCAAGCCATGCCGGCCGCAATTGATGCTCACGCACACTCTCAATACATCCAGCTACATTTTCCCACCAAGCGTCGACACTTCAAGAGAGTGTAACACATGAAAAAAATCAGTTGATATGTTTGAGTGCTTTTGTTAAATAAAATGCATTTGTATAAAATCCGTTTTCTCAGAGACATGTAAATATTTCTGCATTTTGCACAAATTACATCATAATGACATCCTTTGCAGAGCGTCATCACTGTCCATTGTTTAACTAATGAATGCTTCATAATGCTGGAACGGTAAAACTGCAATAAGGGTCCATTGTTAGTGAAAAATACATCACTTAAGATGCCTCAAGTATCTCTGAACTTGGACATTGTTCATTACTTAATTAACAGTCTGTTGGTACAAGCTAATGGAAACTCAAACATTCTAAATGCAATCAGGGCCCATTGCTGGCTGAACATTACAGATAGTTCCAAATCTCTCTGAGCATAACCACTAAATACTGTTTACTTAACAGTTTATTCATCTATGTTGTATTATTCTGAAGTTGTATAACATCCAAATTTATCTTGCATATTGGACGTGCAAGTAGAACTATCTGAATATATGTCAACTAATAGACATGGTGGCAGATTTACAAGCCCCTTGCGACACTTTTGCGCCGCCGTTGCGTCACTTTTGTGATGCAGCTGCGGCGTAAACAATGAGGCCTATTTACAACGTTGTAAAGCCATGCGTTGTAAAGCCATGTTTCACATTATACCTGCGTCAGGTATAATGTATGCAGGGTGGGCCTTCCCACGCAGGAAAGCCTCGTAGAAGTGGCGCAGTAAAATCTACAAGATTTCACTGTGCCACTTCTAGGATGCCACTGCGTCAAAACCTTACGCCTGCTTGAAGCAGGCGTAAGGAGGGACGCAGTACAATGAGTATAGGCCTCCCCATGTATAGCTGGAGTTGCGTAGTGCTTACGACACAACTCCAGCAATGGGTGACTTTTGGGCCAACAGATGCGTCAGACTTTTTGATGCATCTGTCAATCCTTGCGCCATGGTGCGCCGTATTGTAAATACGGTGCATCCATGGTGGGCCAAGGATATCGCAGACTGGCGCAGGGAAACTGAGGCATCTCTACAGATGCGTCAGTTTCTTGTAAATCTGCCCTGAAGTATTTTCAAGGTCTTCACAAGCAGTAAGTGAACATCGGTTGTTTAACAAATCAGGGGCTGGTTGTTCTAGAGACTTACTTTCATAAAGGAGAAGACACAGGGGACCAGATTTATCAAAATGTCGTGCAACACAGGAAGACAACGTGCTGCACTGCATGAGAGCGAGAGAGCAGGAGTGCTCCATATCTGCTAAGAGATGGCGCATTCCTGCTCCCTGCGCTGACGCACTGAGTGTAAACGCATGCGCCCTTGCGCCATGTTGGCAGCTCAATGGCAGAAGAAAAACTCTTCCTATTACATGTAAGTGTAGCTCATCCAGTCCTGCATACCGGTACGTTGTAGTCTTTTTATCCCATTATCAAATCAGAACTGCAAGTACCAAATGCAAAAACAAAACATGGCCTGGTTGTGCTACAGGCACGTGATAGAAAAACCTGAGAGCTCTACGCAAGGGTTTCAGCTGCTACCTCTGCACTAGAGCATCTCTGGATGGCCCTGAAAATGAAGACTCTTCCACACACCACGAAAGGGGTTTCAACCTCTTCTTCACACTGAGCAGCACACAACAGGTCGCCCTGAAGGAAAAACACAGCACAATAACTGCAACACATTGCATGATGAAGCAGGTCAGGTCTATGATAGTAATTACAAAAATGTGGGAGGTCAACGATGCACTGTAGAAATCGCACTTCAGGGGACAATTGAGTACCTCCCCACCATATTTTGAGGATAAAAGAAGGAATACATTTGCGTTACTCTGCTGTACTGGGCTTCTGTTCATTCCCTTTTCTGGCCAAAATTTGAACCATCTCATACATGGCAACAGAGCCGACTCACCCCGATTTTTTCAGCTTACATTGGCTTTATTTTTTATGTTTCTCGCCTAAAATCGCCTCAGTTTCACTGTAAGTCATCAAAAGGGGGGGGGGGCGAATTCCCCAGAATGTTTCAAAATCTCTCTCTTTCAAGGTTCAAAATGTTGGCATGTATGCATAGAAGGTTTATTTTCTATAGAGCAGTGTGGAAGATAATTCAACCATTCGCCACCTATAAAGAAATTAAAAGTAAAGAAATGTAAATAGAACCTTGGGGAATAAACATTTTTATGTTTTAGGAGATTTTTTTTCTGCGCAAGTGCATGTTGATGCACAAGGGGCAGAAACAGTGCCAGGTGAGCTTTGGTAGGCTGGAGAGCATAGAGTGTGTGTCAACAGTAAGCGGGGGAATGTCAGTCTGATGTGCAGATCCTTACGTGCCCTCGCATTATTTTATTGTGTAGATAACTGTAGTTTAGCAAATGTCCAGAAGGTGGAGGTACTGCATCTCTTTTAGGATGTGTTGACCAATCAAATGTCAACACACAATGCAGGCATTACGAACAAAGGGGCACGGTGCCAAACCTTTCTCTCTTTTGCATGCGATGTCTTTCCACATGAAGGGAGACTCTCTTCCCTTTTCAAAACAGAACATTTTATTTTAATTACAAATCATATTCAAAAGATTGACTATGTAGTTCACATACAGCAAGAATACCGTCCCTTTCGGCGATGATGTGGGAAGGGAGTGGAGTGGGGGGGGGGGGGGGTTTGCATTGCAAGTCACCTGTGCTGAAATAGAGAGTAACATAAAAGAGAAAAGGAAGTGGTTCAGAAAAGGAAGTGCTTTTATTGCCCTCAAGTTCAGCTGCTGCCAAGTTGTGCAAATTATTAAACCAACAAATATCTCAGAACTCTATGTATGCTGGGACACGTTTCCATACTTAGCGGTGACGTACACTCCTCTTGGCTTTAAGTGTTAAGGACACAACAAGATCAAACGACACTAGGAACTTTTGTAGATTATTTATTTTACTTTTGCTTAGAAGGGGCATTACTGGCCATTACTCGCCCGCCCCTGCCAGGAATGTCGATCACGGTAATTCAGGGGCGGCGCCTCCGTTATGACGGAGGAGCGTCGCTCCCTGCTGAACACCAGCAGAGGCCACCAACAAAAATAAAATGATAATTAAAATGTTTTACATGACAACCTCACTGTTTTAAACTGCACAATGTCCATCTCCAACTCTGTTAAATCCCTGGGGATTACACTTGACACTCACTTGAGCATGGAAGAGCATAATAATGCCTCACTAAAAAGCGCCTTCTACACATTGAAACACCTAAAAAAAATCAAACCCTTCATGCCCATTGAAGACCTAAAGACTGTGGTGCAATCCTTATTCCTCCCCAAGCTGGATTATGGTAAGGCAATGATTACGGGCGCTCCAACCACATCACTCCCACTCTCAGGCTGCTCAACTGGCTCCCAAATGAGGCAAGAGCTATACTAAAAACTTCTTGCTTAACTCACAAAGCTCTCTGCACGGAAAAACCAGCCTACCACGCAAATAAATTATCAAAAACCGGTCAAAAGAGACCTCTTCGAAGCTATAACAGACTACTCCTGATTCTGCCAAAATTTAAGAAAGAGAAATCCCGCACCCGCTCCTTCTCCGGGAATGCTCCCAGAATTTGGAATTCGCTGCCACAGGACTTACGTGAGAATGAATAATTTCCTCACTTCAAGAATAAACTGAAACTTCTTCTCTTCAACAAATACCTAAACCCATCCCCTTAATGCAGCTGACTGGTCTGTTCGCTCCTACCCCTCACTGTCTAAATAAATCTGAACATCACTACCTCGGGGAAACCTGTGCCTCTACTCTCCCTACCATTACGAGGCCCTACCCTAGCTACCTCAACTACCTCAGTATTTTATCATCCGTCTATAATACTGTTGCAAACTTCTGTTATATATTGTCACTATGTATTTTTTATTTACACCTCTTGTAATCCCGTGCAATTTACTGTTGTGCTCAGCAAAGCGCTATATATATATCTATACCGTATCTACCTCAAATCTGTATCAGCAACTTTATCCCAATCTTACTCCACACACTTCGGTTGCATACTGTCACTATGCATTTTATATTTACTCCAAATGTAACTCATATAATTTCTGCTATGCAAACTCTGTGAAGCGCTCTGATACCCTTGGGTCAAGTTCGTGCTATACAAAACTCTATAAACAAATTTTAAGTGAGTTCTCTAATATCTTCCTCTTCTATTTCATTAAACATTCTGATATGCAGATTGAAACATGCACTTTCAACACCAGCAGCAGACTGTCAGTTAACTCCCTGGTGATCAGCAGCTTTACTATCGTGTTCTAATGAGCAACTAGAGTGCTAACATTCTGAATTTATGCCACAAGTGTGGTACATCTGAATGCCATCTTGATGGAATCGAAGTGTAAAACTGAAAGCATTTTCCACTGAGGATATTGCAGTAAATGAGGTAATTAGGTAGCTTTATAAAAGTCTCCCAAGAAGGCCACCAGAGAAAAAAAGAGCCCAAATATAGCACAAATATCATCCAAATGTAGCCCAAGTATAGCCCAATGACAGAAGTGTGCATAATACTAAATTATTTTGTTTTTTTGCAGTTTTATATAGCGCAGACTTGACCCGAAGGTATTGGAGTGCTTTACATGAGCCTCAGTTTCATTACACAAGGACACATTCATTTTGGTTTTAGCCATGGGGAGACTAAGTGATTTGCCCAGAATCACAGGATGTCGACCTGATGCTGAAACTCGAACCTGGTTCCCCAGTTGCAGAGTCTGCAGCTCTGGCCATGACGCCACATCCTCTCCATTAGGTGTAACATATAATAAAGTGATCAACTGGATAAAAAACATAAAGATAGCAAATTATTTAAAAGTGCTTTGTCGCTATTTCAGAACTCGGAAAATATGTCCTCATTTTAGTTATTTAGAGCACTAACCATAATTTAAATGGCAATAAGACCCTCTCATGGAGGAGGATGCAGAGGCAACAAGTAGCCACACTGGGCGGGAGGGAAGGGCAGTGGCAGCACAATTGACCAAGTCGGGCGGGGGGGCAAAAAACCAACCATGCAGGACAGGCAAGAGAGGCTGTAGCAATAAAAAAGACCATTGAGGGCAGAAGGACGAGGCAGTGACAGTACAACCATACATGCCAACAGACCCAATTCAGGCAGTAGACTCCCGATTGTTTTTAAGCCCAAAAGGGCTTTATTTTAGCTGTCACCTGCCTAAAATCTCCTCTTTTTCAATGTAAGTCAATGGGTAAAATCAATTGCCCATGTTTGTTTCAAAATCTCCCTCTTACCAAGTTCAAAATGTTGGCAAGTAAGGTATAGTGGATCACGGAGGGCAGGAGGAATGGAGTAGGGACATTGACTCAGATAACAGAAGGCAGGAGAGAGATGGGAATGGGCACCAAACTGACCTTACAGGGCAGGCGTTAGGGGTTGCAGAAGCACAATATATCATACAGGGCAACCAGGATGGCAGAGCAGCACAACAGACCATGGGAAGAAATAGGGAGGGGACAGGGCCATGCACATGAACAACAGAAAGCAGAGGGGAAAGAGGCAAGGGCAGCAAGCTGGCCATACTGAACAGACAGGAGGGACAGTTGCAGCATAACAGACCATGAAAGTTAGGAGGGAGGGGGCAGGGGCACGACAACGGACCAGACAATAAAGGAGGGAGGGGTAAGGGGTCTGCACATGGAAAACGAAGGGCAGGGGGCATGGGGCAGGGCAGGAGCAGCAAGCTGACCATGGACGGCAGGTGGGATGGGCACTGGAAGCACAACACACCATGGCGAGCAACAGTGAGACTATAATGGCATACACACAGACAACAAAGGGGAGGTGGAAAGGGGTCAGGGGCAGCAAGCAGACCACACAGGGCAGGTGGGAGGGGCTATGGCAGCACAAAAGACCATGCATGTCAAGCGTGAAGGCCAGTGGAAGCACAACAGCCTCAAAATTCACTGAAAGAACCAAAGGCTACAGGAACGTTATAGTTAGGCTCAGATTTCACTCATACAAAACCACTGAAATTCAGCAGTTATAGTTACCTAAGCTCACTATATTTTAGGCCCCCGCAATGCACTGCTTATGACCTCATATATGACATCACTCATGACATGGTCAGTGACATCACTCATGACATCACTGATGACATCAACAAGTGATTGTGAGTGTTTTCTAAAGGTTTATGAGTGTTAAACATATAGACTAAGGTGCCACAAAAGTTAAATTACTATAATTTGTGTACTACTAATGAGTGATACTGTTTGTAACATATATGATGTGGGTGGCTCTGTCACTGTGTATCTGTGTGTGAGTGGATATCTGAGTGGTTGTATAGGTGTGTGAGTGGTTGTATGGGTGAGTGAATGGCTGTATGGATGGGTGAGTGAGTGGGTGTGTTAGTGGCTCTATGGATGAATGAGTGGGTGTGTGAGTGTCTGTATTGGTGAGTGAGTGGGTGTATGAGTGGCTGTATGGGTGAGTGTGTGGCTGTATGGGTCTGTGAATGGATATGTGAGTGGCTGTATCGCTGACTAAGTGGCTGTGTTAGTGGCTGTATGGGTGAGTAAATGTATGCGTAAGTGGCTGTATTGCTGACTGAGTGGCTGTTTGAGTGGGTGTTTGGTGAACTGATTGGTTGTGTGAGTGGCTGTATTGGAGAGTGAGTATCTATGTGAGTAGCTGTATGGGTGAGTGAGTACATGTGTGAGTGCTTTCATGGGTGTGTGGATGGGTGTTTGAGTGGTTATATGGGTGAGTGAGTGGCTCTGTTGAAAGGCTGTATGGGTGAGTGACTGGGTGTGTGAGTGGTTGTATGGCTGAATTAGTGGGTGTGTGAGTAGCTGTATAGGCGAGGGAGTGGCTGTGTGCGTGACTGTATAGGTGAGTGAGTAGCTGTGTGAGTAGGTGTATGGAGAGTGAGTGGCTGTATGGGTGAGTGAGGGGGGTGTGAGTGGCTCTATGGATCAGTGAGTGGGTCTGTGAGTGGTTGTATGGGTATGTGAGTGGGTGTATGAGAGGTAGTGTGGATGTGTGAGTGGTTCTGTGGATGATGTCATCAGTGATGTCATCAATCATGTCATTTGGGATGTCATCGGTGATGTCATGAGTAATGTCACTGACCATGTCAAGAGTGATGTAATATGTGAAGTCATAAGCAGTGCATTGCAGGAGCATAAATTATAGTTAGCTTAGGTAACTATAACTGCTGAATTTCACTGGTTTTGTATGAGTGAAATCTGAGCCTAACTATAACGTCCCTGTAACCTTTGGTTTTCTCAGTTAAAAAAAAAAATATATATATATATATATATATATATTATCTACTGGCGGTCGCCAGTAGATAGTTATAAGTTAGAACCTATTTTCCATAGGAAATCCGCGACATTTTATTTGAAATAACTCTCTTGCCGGTTGACGTATCTTCGCAAAATTTTCAAACTTTGTGGGGCGCTCCGGTTCGCTCCTACCCTGAAAGTCTCGGGGTGATTCGTCAAGCGGGGGCCGAGAAAAAAGGGGGGTCCCAAAACGCGTTTTCCCCATTCATTTTTCCATAGGAAACTTTAGACACGGCTACAGCCCGAACTGCTGAACGGAATTACACCAAATTTGGCAAAGAGGTAGTTCTTGGTTCAGAAAGAACCCTTTTTGTTAAATGGTGTAAATCCGTTCAGTAGTTGCTGAGAAAATCAAAAGTAAAAGTACATATATATCTATGGGCACGGAGGATCCGCGCACCCTGAGCGCACCCTGCGCGCACCGTCCCGATCACGAGCTGCATGTTAATTGGCTGTCAGCTGGCTGTCAACATTCCGATTCAGGAAATGTTGGCAGCCATTTTATCCCTCGGTAGAACCGAGGGACAGAAACAAGTGCGCAAAGCGCACAAAGGGAGCAGGGTAGAAACACCCTGACCCCCTAGGTCTGCTCAGGGGTCCCATAAGGACCCCCTGGGTAGAAAAAAGCATTTAAAAAAAAAATAAAATCGGCAGGATGCGCTCAGGGTGCGCGGATCCTGCCGATAAAAATCGAAGCGCGGTCTCCCGCGCTTCGATGTTAATTGCCCGGGTGGGCCAAGTCCTGGGGGCATGCTGGGAGGTCTTTATTTTATGTATGGGGGGCCTCTAAGGGCCCCAAGCCCGAGGACCGCCACCCCCGGGGCTTTCTTTTTAAAATGGTGCGGGAGGGCTCTGAGCCCTCCCGCAGCCCCGAGACCACCACCTCCCCGGGGCTTCTTTTTTTTTTTTTTCCTGTGTGGGGGGCTCGGGGACCGCCACCTCCCCGGGGCACTAACAAATTAAAATGGGGGTCCGTTTTGGACCCCCGAAGCCCGGGGACCACCACCTCCCGGGGCTGTGCTAATGTGGGGAGGGGGCCGCGCGGCCCCCTTCCTGGAGCCTGTGGTGGCCCTGGAGACCGCCACCCCCAGGGCCGGCTCCTGCAGTGTCCCGGGGTGCCTACCCCCGGGACACTGCTGTTTGCAATGACAGGACGGGAGCCTCGCGGCTCCCGTCCTGTCATTGCAAACTGCTTTGGATATTGGAAGAGAGAGCAGGGAAACCTGCTCTCGCTCCAATATCCAAGACAATTGCTTTTCCACACGGGGAGCAGCATGTTAGCTGCTCCCCATGTGTAAAAGCAATGCCGGCTCCCGTAGGACACGGGGAGCCGGCGGGACTGTGGGGGTTTGGGGACCCCCACAGTCCCCAACCAGAGGCCAGGCCCCGGGGGATGGGGACCCCGGGGCAAGTAGTGGCCCGGGAGGGGGGCCACGCGGCCCCCTCCCCAGAAATATATATTTTTTTAAATAAAAAAAAAAAAAAAGGGGGTAAGGCCCTGGGGGATGGGGTCCCCAGGGCCCAAAAATAAGAAAAAGGAAGGGGGGCCACACAGCCCCCCTTCAGGGAAAAAACAAAACAAAACAAAAAAAAAACGATCGGCCCGCAGGCCCCGCCCCCTTCCTTCACCACTCTGGAAACACGCCCCTGGCGCGTTTGCAGATGGGGAAGTAATTCCCTTTGAATACTGGGGGTCCCTGAGGGCCAACTAGCCCACCAGGAACCTCCAGTATGCGCCAGAGGCTGCGTTGCAGAGAGGTGTACAGAGGCCACGCCCCTTTATACACCTCTCTGCAACGCAGCTCTGTGGCACTTTTGGAGGTACATGGTGGGCTAGTTGACCCCAGGAACCCTCAGGATTCAAGGGGACTTAATCCCCCAACTTAAAACGCGCCACGGGGCGCGTTTGCACAGTGGTGAAGGGAGGGGCGGGGCTTCAGGTGACATGTGTGCAAACAGGCCCCGTGGCGCGTTTTAAGATGGGGAATTAAATCCCCTTCAATCCTGAGGGTCCCTGGGGGCCAACTAGCCCAACAGGTACATCCAGAAAGCGCCACAGAGCTGCGTTGCAGAGAGGTGTAAAAGGGGTGTGGCCCCTCTACACGTCTCTGCAACGCAGCCCCTGGCGTATACTGGAGGTTCCTGGTGGGCTAGTTGGCCCCTAGGGACCCTCATGATTCAAGGGGACTTAATCCCCCAACTTAAAACGCGCCACGGGGCGCGTTTGCACAGATGTCACCTCAGGCCCCGCCCCTACCTTCACCATTGTGCAAATATTCCTCTAAAATCTGCCGAACTACGAATTCGGATTTACTCACCTGTTATCAGGAGAGACCTCAGTGCTGCATCTTTCAGCCCAGTACTAATCCTGAAAAGTAATTTTAACCGTACTTACCAGTAACTTGAATTTCCTTCCATAGGATATCATTGCCTGCTTTTTGCTGAAAAAGTTTCTGTGTTGATTTTTGAAACATACAAATATTCCTCTAAAATCAGCCGAAATACGAATTCCGATTTACTCACCTGTTATCAGGAGAGACCTCAGTGCTGTATCTTTCAGCCCAGTACTGGTCCTGAAAAGTAATTTTAACCGTACTTACCAGTAACTTGAATTTCCTTCCATAGGCTAACATTGACTGGTTTCACTTGGAAATTCTTCTAAGTGTGGAGTTTTGGAACTTTAAAATATTCCTCTAAAATCAGCCGAAATACGAATTCCGATTTACTCACCTGTTATCAGGAGAGACCTCAGTGCTGTATCTTTCAGCCCAGTACTGGTCCTGAAAAGTAATTTTAACCGTACTTACCAGTAACTTGAATTTTCTTCCATAGGCTAACATTGACTGGTTTCACTTGGAAATTCTTCTAAGTGTGGAGTTTTGGAACTTTAAAATATTCCTCTAAAATCAGCCGAAATACGAATTCCGATTTACTCACCTGTTATCAGGAGAGACCTCAGTGCTGCATCTTTTAGCCCAGCACTGACCCTGAAAAGTAATTTTAACCGTACTTACCAGTAGCTTATATTTTCTTCCATAGGAATCCATTGTCTGGTTTTCAGCAGAAAAGTTTCAAAGTGTCGATTTTCACAAACTACAAATATTCCTTAAAAATCGCCTGTATGACTTAAACGCATTCTTTCAACTGTTTACAGGAGATGCACCAGTGCTGGATCCAGGATCCAACACTGAGTAAGAAAAAGTAATGATAACAGTTTTTACCTGCTAAGTGAATTTCCTTCCATAGGATAACATTGGTGATTCTATGAGAAAAGTTTCAAAGTGTCAACTTTTAAAATACAATAATATTCCTTAAAAATCACTAATGTAACCAAAACGCTTTTACTCAACTGTTTACAGGAGATGTCCCAGGACTGAATCTAGGATCCAGTCCTGTGGTTAGAAAAGTAATCCATAAAGTAACTAATTGCATTTAACTAGAAATTCACATTGAGCTGAATGTTGCATTGTGTTTGAAAATGTGTTGCCCATTGCAACAACTGTAACTACTGTACTTAAAAGTCTATTGCCTATGTGCAAAGTATTTAAACTAAAGTAATTCATTCTGAGAAAGTATTTTTTGTAATGTATAATGTAATTACAATGTAATTTAAAAAATAAAATATGTAAAAAAAATTGTTTCTAAAAATGTAGTAAATCAGTATTAAAAAAATAAATATAACAATTAATACATTTAAAAATTGTCATTTACAAAACCTTTGAAATTCACTGAAAAAACCGTAGGTTTCAGACATGTTATAGTTAGGAATTAGCATTTAAAAAACCTTTGAAATTCACTGAAAAAACCATAGGTTTCAGACACGTTATAGTTAGAAATTAGCATTGAAAAAACCTTTGAAATTCACTGAAAAAACCATAGGTTTCAGGCACGTTATAGTTAGAAATTTGCATTTAAAAAACCTTAAAAAATCACTGAAAAAACCATAAGGTTTTAGGGACAGTTATAGTTAGTTGGACGTTGCACTCGTACAAAACCCGTGAAATTCCCCCGTTATAGTTAGTTCAGGTAACTATAACTCGCGCCCCCGCAATGCACTGCTGATGACGTCACATATTACATCACTCATGACATGGTCAGTGACATCACTGATGACATCACTGATGACATCTCAAATGACATCACTGATACTGTTCTCAAATTGATTACGCCCACCAATGGGCTTCCTGATTCTACACATCCTGCCCACAAATGGGCCTGCATGATATTACATGGACTTAAGATCAGTTCGCTAAATAACGACTATCAACACATTGCCAATTCATTCAAAATTCTGACCTTTCTCAGTTAAAACCTTCAACTTAAGCAAGATATAACAAACATGTAATGGTCCCTCTACGTAGTTACATTTTAAACGCATTATACATTTCTAAATTTCTAAATTTCATAATCCGGTATCAAAACAGACCTCACTCATTATTTTCCCATAGCCATGGGATTATCCAGCTACTCGCCTAAGTGCACTGAAAGCTCCTCATTACAATTCAAACCATCGGGAGCCTTTGTTTGGAGATCTATTATGTATCTGGATTCCAGCCTTCTCAGACTAGTAACCCTGTCTCCACCCCTTGGATTTAATGGAACATGATCTAAAGCAAAGAATGTTAAAAGATTCCTGTCACTGTTATGTTTGGATTTAAAATGCCGGGCTACCGGGTATGACAAATCCCCATTTTTAATCGCCCTTGTATGCTCCAAAATGCGTATTTTCGTTTGGTGTATGGTACTACCAATGTACCTGAGTCCACAAGGGCAATTCAAACAGTACACTGTGTATGGTGTGCTGCATGTGATAAATTTCTTAATGGATTTTGGTTTCTGTACTCCCGGTATATGGTATTTCAAAACCTTTTTACTACCTACACAAGCTTTACATTTGCCACAGGGATAAAATCCCTGCAGCTCCTTATCAAACAGCTTAGGTGTTTCTCTTCTCATATAGCTGCTTGTAAGAGAATCACAAAGGGCCCTAGCTTTCCGAAAGGTCATTAATGGTCGTGCTGGAATATCCATTCCAATTACGGGATCCATTTTGAGCAGATTCCAATTTCTGCGCAAAATGGTTTGCAATTTATCAGATTCACTTGAAAATGTAGTGATCATCCGAAAGCCACACACAGTCTATACTTCCTTTACATGCCTTGCATTTCTTACAGCATCTGAATCCAGGTCGGCCAGATGTGAATTTGAAGAAGAATCTGGGTAGTAATCCACAGATTACTTTTAGAAAAAGTCGCTCATTAAGAGATGATCTCAGCCACAATCATGTCACTGAAGATGTAAGAGGGGGTGATAAGGGCCGACCTGGATTGAGATGCTGTAAGAAATGCAAGGCATGTAAAGGAAGTATAGACTGTGATAGGCTGGTGTTACCTAACTCCAAGAGGGAGTTTGTGATTAGAAAATCATTGACTTGCAATATGGTATATTGTGTGTATGTGTTGATCTGTCCGTGCAACAAATGGTATGTTGGAAGCACGATACACCAGGCCAAGAAGCGGGTGCTTGAACATATTCGTGCAGTAAGAAATAACAATAGGCAATATCCCGTAGCTCGTCATTTTCATGCCTGTCACTTCCAAGATGAAAATTCTGTCCGCATGGTTGTCATTGATTCTGTAACTATGGGTGTCAGGGGAGGAAATAGGGAACTCTCATTGAGAAAGCTTGAATCGCGGTATATTATCAACTTTGAAAGCATGACACCCAAAGGCTTAAATTCCAGTGAGGAGCTGGCAATCCATTTGTATGAATAATGTATACTGCAGAGAATGTGTGTACATTGTAGCAGTTACCAGGTTTTAGTAATTTTAATTTTTTGTATTTTTAGGTTGGGCACGTCAACTATCAACTGTGAAAGGAAATTATGTTGTGTGCACGTCATAGAGATGTTGTGTTATGTGCTTTAAGCCCACTTGGGCTAGATTGTTTTGTCATTATTTTGCCACATTGTGTATATCATTTTTATATGCCCACTTGGGAGAGATTGTCATAATTGTGGCTTGGTGCGGATAATGAATTGTATTCTGCACAGCTCTTTGAAGCCTTGGAATTTAATTAATTCAGGGTGATTTGCACTAGATTTTTGTGATATATTAAGTGTATACATTAATTTTATATGTATATATTGTATAAAGTAATTCAAGATATCTCTAGGATGTAATTTTGCACATTACAAAATAGCCGCCACAGTAGTTAACATTGTATAGTGTTAGAATTGGGGGTCTCTAGTTGGCACAGGTAGGTACTTGTGACAAATAGGGACCCTCGCCTCTAGTCAGGGTAAAGGGGTACACTCCTAAAATAACCCCTGCTCACCCCCTTGGTAGCTTGGCACGAGCAGACAGGCTTATCTCAGAGGCAGTGTGTAAAGCATTTGTGAACACATACAGTAATCTAGTGACACACTACAGATGGACACCACACAAGGTTTTATATCAAAAATAAGTATTCTTTATATAGTTTTAACACAAGACCATAAACGACAAAAATCCACAATACTGTACTTAAAATGGTAGTTTTAGCTTAGTTCAGTTCTTAAGATGCGACACTTTAAGTCAATGTACCTTACGATGAGGGACGCTTCCACAACAAGCAATGTTGCAGCGATGGAAATGCGACAAAGTTCTGGTGCAAAGAAATAAAGACGTCAAGTTCTTCCTGATGCGGCACACTTCTCCGATGTTGCGAGAAGTCTCGATTCGATGCGTCAACTGCAGCGGCGACACCCTTGTTCAGCGATGCGATGGCAACAGCTTCGGCTGCGACACTCTTCTCCAACGTTGCGAGACGCTTCCGCTCAATGCGACAACTGCAGCGGCGACACCCTTGTTTCGTGATGCGACGGCAGCAGCTCCGACGGCGGCACGCTTCTCCGTGGATGCGAGGCGCTTCTCTCGATGCGATGCAATGCGTCAGCTACAGCGGCGACATCTACGATGCGACGGCAGCGGCTGCGACGGCGACACGCTTCTTCCTCGATGCGAGACTCTTCTCTCGATGCGGTGCAATGCGACAGCTACAGCGGCGACATCCTCCTTCGGAGTTGCGACGGCAGCAGCAGCGACAGCGACACGCTTCCTCTTCGTTGCGGGACGCTTCTCTCGATGCGGTGCAATACGACAGCTACAGCGGCGACACCCTCCTTCGGAGTTGCGACGGCAGCAGCAGCGACGGCGACACGCTTCTTCCTCTTGAGTCGCGCTTCCAGCTCCTTGCGACACGCAGTCCCTTCAGAAGGCCCAAAACAGCAGCAGGCACTTCCAAAGGATTCTTGGGGAGCTGGTGGTTGAAGTCTGTTGTCCCTGAGACTTCAGCAGGAGGCAAGCTCTTTTCTCAAGCCCTTGGAGATACTTTACAAGTTGAATAAAAGTGCACACAAAGTCCTTTCTCCTTCCTTTGGCAGTCAGGCAACCACTGCAGGCAGGTCCCTCTAGCTTAGGGATAGTCTTCTCCTCAGTTCCTTCTTGGTTCCGCTCCTCAGCAAAGGTTTTTTCTTGTTTTCCCAAAGTGATCTAATTTCCTAGGGGTCTGGGTCCCCTTTTTATACACAGTTTTCCTTTGTTCTCTGAAGGCAGAGAGGCCTCTGCCTAGTCAAAACCAGTTCTGGTCAGTCCTGGAGCACTTTGTTTTTCTGACTCCTTCTTTCCTTTCAGAATGTGGGGCAGGGTGCTCAGCCGCCCGGCAGGAGGTGGAGCCAGCATTGTGGAAGGCAGGCACAGCCCTATTCAGACCCAGGTGCAACTCCTCCCTCCACTCTGGATGCAGATCTTTCTATTCAGCCCTGTGCTGACTCACCCTGTCTCCTGTAGCCACCCCCAGCCCCTGTCACTCAATCTCCAGACAAGGAATACACAACCTAGCAGAGGCAGGCTTGGACGTTTAGGCAAGAAAATACCCACTTTCTAAAAGTGGTATTTTCAAACACAGAATGTTAAAACCAACTTCACTAAAAGATGTATTTTATCATTCTGAGTTCAGGCATACTAAATTCGTTTTTCTACCATGTTCCCTGGGTCAGTTCTGATTATAAGGTGTAATAGTCAGTCTGCCCATTCTGGCCTATGGGGAGCAGGTAGCCTTGCAATAGTGAAAAACGAAAATGGCTGTAATTCACTATTAGGACATGCCACACACACCAGGGCATGTCCTACCTTATACCTACAATGCACCCTGCCCTAGGGCCTACTTTAGGGGTGACCAACATGCAGTAAAGGGAAGGTTTAGGGACTGGTAAGTGGGTGTACTCACCAAGTCGACATGGCAGCCCTAGGCTGCACACAGGCTCTGCAATGGCAGGCCTGAGGCACATTTTACAAGCCGCTTCTGTGGGTGGCACAACCAGTGCTGCAAACCCACCAGCGGTATTGGATTTACAAGCCCTGGGCACACTCAGTGCACTGTACTAGGGACTGACAAGTAAACCAATCATCCAATCATGGAGTCACTAATACATAACATAATTTATCCTAGGGAGCACTTGCACTGTGGCACTGGATAGCCGTGGCACAGTGCCCAAAGCATCTAACACCAGCAAAAATGGATCGGTAACATAGGAGGCATCATAAAAAAATGGAAGGGAGACCCACGCCAAGGATGCCAGGTCTAACACGTGTCCCCTCCAGCTGAAATGTGGGGAGAACTACCCTACCTCAGGGGAGCTCTCTTCACTAAGGCGGAAAAATCTGGACAGACCATCAGCATTGGCGTGTTCTGTGCCAGGGCGGTGTTCCACCGTGAAATCCATCCCCTGTAGGGAAATGGACCACCTCAACAGCTTTGGATTCTCACCCCTCATCTGCATCAACCATCTGAGGGGCCTGTGGTCTGTCTGAACCCGGAAGTGAGTCCCAAACAGGTATGGTCTCAGCTTCTTCAGTGCCCAGACCACAGCAAATGCCTCACGCTCAATAGCACTCCACCTCTGTTCCCGTGGTAGTAACCTCCTACTGATGAAGGCTACGGGTTGATCTAGGCCCTCCTCATTCATCTGTGACAGAACAGCCCCCACACCATGCTCTGAAGCGTCTGTTTGTACTACGAACTCTTTGGAGAAGTTGGGTGCCAGGAGCACGGGCGCCGTGCACATGGCAGTTTTCAGGGCCTCAAAAGCTTTCTGACAGGTGTCAGTCCAAATCACTTTCCTGGGCTGCTTCTTGGAAGTCAGCTCTGTCAGGGGCGCAACAATGCTGCCATACCCCTTGACAAACCTCCTGTAGTAACCCGTGAGTCCTAAGAAGGCTCTCACCTCTGTCTGGGTTTTGGGGGTTCCCAATTCAGGATGGTTTCAATTTTGGGTTGTAGGGGCGCCACCTGGCCGCTCCCCACTTGGTGTCCCAAGTACACCACGGAACCCTGCCCGATCTGGCACTTACTCGCCTTGATCGTGAGGCCTGCCCTCCGCAGCGCCATCAACACTTCCCAGAGGTGGCGCAGATGTTCTTCCCAACTGGCGCTGAACACCGCGATGTCATCCAGGTAGGCGGCACTGAACGAGTCCAGTCCAGCCAACACCTGGTTGACCAACCTCTGGAAGGTGGCAGGGGCATTCTTCATCCCAAAGGGCATCACCCGGAACTGGTAGTGCCCATCTGGTGTGGAGAATGCTGACCTCTCTCTTGCCCCATCAGTCAAGGCGATCTGCCAGTACCCAGACGTTAAGTCAAACGTGCTGAGGTACCGTGCAGCCCCTAGCCGATCTATGAGCTCATCAGCTCTGGGGATGGGGTGCGCGTCAGTCCTGGTGACTGAATTGAGTCCTCGGTAGTCCACACAGAACCGGAGTTCTGGTGTGGCACCCGGTGCGGCAGCCTTTGGGACCAAGACCACTGGGCTGGCCCAAGGACTGTTAGAGGACTCAATCACCCCTAATGCAAGCATTTTGGAGACCTCCTCCTTGATGCAAGCTCTCACCCTGTCAGTCACCCTGTAAGATTTGTGCTTCACAGGCGTACTGTCCCCAGTGTCCACATCATGGATGCACCAATCTGTGACACCGGGAACCAGGGAGAACAGATCAGAAAACTGTCCCAGCAACTGGCGGCAGTCATTCTGTTGCTCAGGGGTCAGGGTGGAAGAGAGGTTGACACCATCCACTGACCCATCTTGCTCTGTTGCTGACAGGAGGTCAGGAAGAGGCTCAGTCTCCTCCTCCATCCCAGCATCTGTCGCTAAGAGCATGCCCACTTGGGACCTCTCCAAGTGGGGCTTCAGGCGGTTGACATGCAGGACCCTCAAAGGGTTCCTGGGAGACCGCAAGTCCACCAAGTAGGTAACCGGACTTTGCGCTCTACAACCTCAAAGGGTCCGGTCCACTTATCTTGGAGCGCGCAGGGCTCCACTGGGGCCATGACCCACACTTTCTGACCAGGCTGAAGCTCTACCAGAGTGGCATTCTGGTCGTACCACCGCTTCATCTCCTCCTGGCTGGCTTCCAGATTCGCCTCAGCGAGTTGCCTGAAACGCTTAGTTTGGTTCCTAAAGGCCAGCATGTAACTGTATACATCCTGGGGAGGTTTCCTGGGAGATTGCTCCCAGCCTTCTTTGACCAAACTTAGAGGTCCTCTTACTGGGTGTCCATAGAGAAGCTCAAAGGGACTGAACCCTAGAGATTTCTGTGGCACCTCACGGTAAGCAAAGAGCAGGCATGGTAAGAGGACGTCCCACTTACGCCTCATAGGTTCCTCAAGACCCATAATCATGCCTTTGAGGGTTCGGTTGAACCTTTCAACCAATCCATTTCCTTGGGGGTGGTAAGGAGTGGTAAACTTGTAGGTTACCCCACACTCCTGCCACAGGGACTTCATATACTTGGAAATGAAGTTGGTCCCCCGGTCAGACACTACCTCGCTAGGGAATCCCACTCGGGAGAAAATTCCCATCAGTGCTCGTCCCACCACGGGGGCCGTCACTGTCCTCAGAGGTATGGCTTCCGGGTACCGGTGGCATGGTCCACCAAGACCAGGATGAACCTGTTGCCCATGGCTGTCTTGGGGTCCAGTGGCCCCACAATGTCAATACCCACCCGTTCAAAGGGGGTGCTGACTACAGGGAATGGCTGGAGAGGAGCCTTGCGCTTCCTCCCACTCTTTCCACTTGCCTGGCAAGTCTGACATGTCCTGCAGTGAGTGTCTGAACTCCTGCGCATTTGGGGCCAATAAAAGTGGGTGACAAGCCTCTCAAAGGTCTTGTCCTGCCCCAAATGTCCTGCCAATGGAACATCATGAGCCAGCCCCAGTAGGAAGGCTCTGAGGCACTGGGGTACCACCAGCACACGGGCTGACCCAGGCTCAGCAACCTTAGGCTCAGTATACAGGAGATCATTCTCCCAATAGACCCAATGTGACCCAGACTGATCACCTGTTGCCTGGTCTGCAGCCTGTTGCCGCAGACCCACCAGAGAAGGGCATTCTTTCTGCTCCTTGCAGAATTCTTCCCTGGAGGGTCCTCCTTCTTGCTGCCAATGGGTCAGCTCAGGCAGGTCCCCCAGTTCAGCTACCTGTTCCCCTGTAGGCTCCAGGGCATCCCCCTCAAGGTCTGCCTCCTCCTGGACCGTGGGAACTTCGGGGGCCGGTTTCCCGCGCCCCCTGCCTCTTCTCGTGACGGCAGGTACCTGGGCCTCCCTCTCAGGCTCCAGGTCCTCTTGAGCACCTTTACTTGCTGCCATGGACCGGGTGGTCACACACGCCCAGTCAGGCAAACCCAACATCTCCAAATGAGCACTTCGCTCCACCTTCGCCCAAGGTGAGCTCTCCAAGTCGTTCCCTAACAAACAGTCAACAGGCATGGCGGGCCTCACAGCTACCTGAAGAGTACCAGAGACCCCCACTCCAAAGGGAACCTGAGCCACTTTGCAGTGACTCTCTGTGTTGTCAGCGGCAACAACTGGATAGAATGCATGGGGGACAACCTGCTCTTGAGACACCAGGTGACACTTGACAGCTGTCACACTGGCTCCTGTATCTCTAAGAGCCTCCACCCTATGGCCATTGATGGTCACCCACTGCCTGTATTTCTTAGTGTTATCAGGCAGCTGGGTCTTGGGGACCATCTCACAGTCTCCTAATGAGACAAGGGACATCTGTGCGGGACCCCACCCCTCTGGGGCATCCATCTCCTCCCCCAGGGCTACACTAGCCATCTGCCGGGGGGCTGCACCAGGGGGTGCGGTCTTTCCAAACTGGCGGCACCTGGTATCACTCGCTATATGACCCAGGTCCCCACATTTGAAGTATCTCAGGGGTCCCCTTTGAACATGTGGACCTGTCGGGGCCCCTGAGGGTTTCTGGGGGGGAGGCTGGGAACCTTTCCCTTGGTTCCCTTGGGGACTACTTTGGGGCCTTCTTTGGAACTCCCTCTGTTTACCCTTGTCCCCCCCACTCTTCTGCTGGGGACCCTGCCCACCCTTGGCTGAGTCTCCCACGTGACCCTTGTGGACCCTGGTACTGACCCAGCGGTCCGCCTCCTCAACAAGCTTCCTAGGGATAGTCAGCTTGCTATCTATCAGGTGCTGGCGTAGCTCTGGAAAACAGTTACTTGACAAGTGCTCCCATGCAATCAAATCAAGGAGCCCCTGAAAATCATCAACTTTGCTACCCTTCACCCAACCATCCAATGCTCTGCAGAAAAAAGTGACATATTCAACCCAGGTACTGTTCTCTATCTTCGTGCAACCCCTGAACCTCTGCCTATACAATTCAGGAGTTAAACCATACCTAGACATTAAAGCATCCTTCATGTGGCGATATGAATTATGGACATCAGAAGGCAAATCTAGCAGTGTGTCCCGCCCCTCACTAAGGAACCGTCCCCACAACCCCGCTCCCCAATCCTTCTCAGGGACCCGGTGGGAAGACATGGCTACCTCATAGGCCTTGAACCACTGCCCAATGTCATCATTTTTAAAAACTCTCTGACCACATCTTTAGGAATATATCAGGGGTGGGCGGAATTTGCGAAGTTGCCTTCCGCAAAATTCCGCGAAACGGCAAGAAATCTCCGCGAGCAAGCGAAATTTCGCGTGCTCGCGGAGATTTTGCTGCGCCCGTCGAAAGTATCACCTGTAAAGTGGCGCTACTGTGTTTGCGTGAGAGTAAAACCAACCTGGTCACCGTGTCTTGCTTTATTTATTTATTTTATTTATTTGCCGCTTTGCGACAACGTGCCGTGCTTTATTTATTTATTTAGACGCTGCACTTTGAAAGAGAAAAATGAAAGAAACAGACTGCTTTTCCAGCAACAGAGTTTCATTCGATTTTGGATCCATTTCACTGGGGAACAAATGCTGCAAGTCCTCCACTTGCCGTAGCTTTTCGGAAGGTTCTTAATCTTCTTTGCCCGCTCAATGGCAGCAGGATCAGTAGTAGGTACGTGCTGGGCTGCAGCAGGTTAGGCGTTCCCTTCTGCAGCATTCTGTTGCGATTTAGCATCGCCGTCAGCAGTCAGCACTAGACTGCCGCACACCGACATCTGCCTTGACAGAAGCCCTTCCTATTGCCTGGCAGAGCTCGTCCACATCATCTGGTTCCCCCTTGTCATGCTGCTGCTTTCGTTTCTCCTTCCGCTTCAGGTTCCTCTTTGCTGTTTTGGACAGCCCAGACTCGCTCTCTGCTTTCTGGACTGTCTTGCCAGCAGGAGCTTCATCGGGGCTAAGACCTGGTGGAAGGTCTGGTTTGCTTTTGAAGAAAGAGAGAGAGGGAGGGAGGGAGGGAGGGAGAGAGGGAGGCAGAGAAGTGGACACTCGTGGTGAGGTTTAAAAATACCCCATGGGGCCCGAATTCCGTTCCGCCGCAGATCGCGGAAGTTTCGACATTTTCGCGTTCCGCGCGGAACGCGTAAATGCCGAAATTTCGCAAGTTCCGCGAGCGGAGCGGAATTTGCCGCCCACCCCTAGAATATATACTCTAGATTCCACAGGCATTGACGGTGTGCTGCCACCAGAGGGAGTAATGTCTAAGCTCCTAGCTTTCAAATCCAACTCCCTCAAACTTCTATCATGCTCAAGCTGCATCTTCTTTTCTTCCAGGGCCAGTTTCCTAATTTCCAATTGCCCATTCATTTTGGCCAGCTCCAACTCATGCATCCTATTTCTCTCCCTGTCCTCCAGCTCTTCTGTGGACAGACCTTTGGCAGAAACACTGCTACCTGCTGGGGAAGGTGCCTTCCTTTCCCCTGGACCCAATGGCCCTTCCAGCTGCACATCTGCATTATTATCCCCTTCCTCAATCTCAGGGGTTTTCCTTGCTTCTACCCAGGCCCTCAGCGCCTTGTAGAACTCCTCCCTCCTGGTGAGCCCGGTAATTGCAACATTAAATCTTTTGCAGAAGTGCTTCAGCTGCTTTGCATTGTAGCATTCTAGTTTCTCCTCTTCCCAATCAAAATCAGCAGATGCTATGGATGCTGGTTTCATGATGGCTGACTTTGGCTAAAAATGGAAAGTCCTGAAAACAAAAATCTACCAACAGTATGTGGTCGCGTTTTGGTCTGCACTCACTAGTAGTGTTCACCAATCACTGTACATGAGTCACAAATGCAAGTCCAGAATCCCCACCGCTGACCACCAATGTTAGAATTGGGGGTCTCTAGTTAGCACAGGTAGGTACTTGTGACAAATAGGGACCCTCGCCTCTAGTCAGGGTAAAGGGGTACACTCTAAAATAACCCCTGCTCACCCCCTTGGTAGCTTAGCACGAGCAGACAGGCTTATCTCAGAGGCAGTGTGTAAAGCATTTGTGAACACATACAGTAATCTAGTGACACACTACAGATGGACACCACACAAGGTTTTATATCAAAAATAAGTATTCTTTATATAGTTTTAACACAAGACCATAAACGACAAAAATCCACAATACTGTACTTAAAATGGTAGTTTTAGCTTAGTTCAGTTCAGTTCTTAAGATGCGACACTTTAAGTCAATGTACCTTACGATGCGGGACGCTTCCACAACAAGCAATGTTGCAGCGATGGAAATGCGACAAAGTTCTGGTGCAAAGAAATAAAGACGTCAAGTTCTTCCTGATGCGGCACGCTTCTCCGATGTTGCGAGAAGTCTCGATTCGATGCGTCAACTGCAGCGGCGACACCCTTGTTCAGCGATGCGATGGCAACAGCTTCGGCTGCGACACTCTTCTCCAACGTTGCGAGACGCTTCCGCTCGATGCGACAACTGCAGCGGCGACACCCTTGTTTCGTGATGCGACGGCAGCAGCTCCGACGGCGGCACGCTTCTCCGTGGATGCGAGGCGCTTCTCTCGATGCGGTGCAATGCGTCAGCTACAGCGGCGACATCTACGATGCGACGGCAGCGGCTGCGACGGCGACACGCTTCTTCCTCGATGCGAGACTCTTCTCTCGATGCGGTGCAATGCGACAGCTACAGCGGCGACATCCTCCTTCGGAGTTGCGACGGCAGCAGCAGCGACGGCGACACGCTTCCTCTTCGTTGCGGGACGCTTCTCTCGATGCGGTGCAATACGACAGCTACAGCGGCGACACCCTCCTTCGGAGTTGCGACGGCAGCATCAGCGACGGCGACACGCTTCTTCCTCTTGAGTCGCGCTTCCAGCTCCTTGCGACACGCAGTCCCTTCAGAAGGCCCAAAACAGCAGCAGGCACTTCCAAAGGATTCTTGGGGAGCTGGTGGTTGAAGTCTGTTGTCCCTGAGACTTCAGCAGGAGGCAAGCTCTTTTCTCAAGCCCTTGGAGATACTTTACAAGTTGAATAAAAGTGCACACAAAGTCCTTTCTCCTTCCTTTGGCAGTCAGGCAACCACTGCAGGCAGGTCCCTCTAGCTTAGGGATAGTCTTCTCCTCAGTTCCTTCTTGTTTCCGCTCCTCAGCAAAGGTTTCTTCTTGTTTTCCCAAAGTGATCTAATTTCCTAGGGGTCTGGGTCCCCTTTTTATACACAGTTTTCCTTTGTTCTCTGAAGGCAGAGAGGCCTCTGCCTAGTCAAAACCAGTTCTGGTCAGTCCTGGAGCACTTTGTTTTTCTGACTCCTTCTTTCCTTTCAGAATGTGGGGCAGGGTGCTCAGCCGCCCGGCAGGAGGTGGAGCCAGCATTGTGGAAGGCAGGCACAGCCCTATTCAGACCCAGGTGCAACTCCTCCCTCCACTCTGGATGCAGATCTTTCTATTCAGCCCTGTGCTGACTCACCCTGTCTCCTGTAGCCACCCCCAGCCCCTGTCACTCAATCTCCAGACAAGGAATACACAACCTAGCAGAGGCAGGCTTGGACGTTTAGGCAAGAAAATACCCACTTTCTAAAAGTGGTATTTTCAAACACAGAATGTTAAAACCAACTTCACTAAAAGATGTATTTTATCATTCTGAGTTCAGGCATACTAAATTCGTTTTTCTACCATGTTCCCTGGGTCAGTTCTGATTATAAGGTGTAATAGTCAGTCTGCCCATTCTGGCCTATGGGGAGCAGGTAGCCTTGCAATAGTGAAAAACGAAAATGGCTGTAATTCACTATTAGGACATGCCACACACACCAGGGCATGTCCTACCTTATACTTACAATGCACCCTGCCCTAGGGCCTACTTTAGGGGTGACCAACATGCAGTAAAGGGAAGGTTTAGGGACTGGTAAGTGGGTGTACTCACCAAGTCGACATGGCAGCCCTAGGCTGCACACAGGCTCTGCAATGGCAGGCCTGAGGCACATTTTACAAGCCGCTTCTGTGGGTGGCACAACCAGTGCTGCAAACCCACCAGCGGTATTGGATTTACAAGCCCTGGGCACACTCAGTGCACTGTACTAGGGACTGACAAGTAAACCAATCATCCAATCATGGAGTCACTAATACATAACATAATTTATCCTAGGGAGCACTTGCACTGTGGCACTGGATAGCAGTAGCACAGTGCCCAAAGCATCTAACACCAGCAAAAATGGATCGGTAACATAGGAGGCATCATAAAAAAATGGAAGGGAGACCCACGCCAAGGATGCCAGGTCTAACATATATAAACTGCATTGGGGTTAGTCCATCTTCTAATGAGTTGAAGGAAGTGGATATAATCATATGTGTTTTGAGCTTCTACGAGCGTGATCAAGGCGTAAGCCGAAACGCGTCGTTTTGAGTCTGCCATTAAAGACTTTTGCAGCACGTTGAGGTGTCCGAGTGTTTCCTTGTACAAAAGGGAGTTGTGGAGTGAATAATTGGGATTACCGGTAACCCGACTCGGACCGCCCGTGACAGCCTGATATATTCTCACCGGGACTTGTGGAACGAATATATATATATATATATATATATATATATATATATATATATATATAGAGAGAGAGAGAGAGAGAGAGAGAGAGAGAGAGAGAGAAAGAGAAACTGTATTGAGATGTTGCCAAAATCATCCAATATGCATTCTTTCATAGTTTTTCTTTTATTCTTGCTCTATTGAATCACCTTGTGGTGTCTCTTTATACAGCATACAGCCAATATGTGTTTCGCACACACTGTACTTCTTCAGGCCTTAAGAAAAATATTCCTCTCTCTCTGAAAATCTATTTCTAGAAGTGTGTCTTTCGGATTGAAAGTATTGTCATCTTCTATAAAGTTCTTTCCTGTAAATAATAATTCATGGTCTCTTAAGGAGATATGGTTTACTCCTCCATCTTATAGAATCTTAGGACAATGATATTCCGAACCTCCAAAATCCACACCATATCTTGTCAAAGCTACTGGTTTAAAAAATGTTGTGTCACAGCATGCATTTGAATATCGTTCCCTCCTTGGTCATTGTATCCCCCTGATACGAGATCGGCGCCTCTTTCAAGCAGTGTTCATCTTCCTTCACAATTCCGACACTGGTGGGTACCAGTACACTGAGATTATAGTGCCAGGCAAGATTCCTAAAACCCAAATAGCATTTAAGAACATATATATATATATATTTTTATACAAAAGAATCTAAATACATTCTTTCATTGAGAACTTTGAACCCGAGGGGACTTAATCAGAATGAGGAACTTTATGTACATCTATAATAAAATTAAAAATCGCACGCGATTTTTGCGACGATGTTGCGACCGCCAGCATGGCTCCCCATGTTCCATCGTGAGGACATTGCGACTTTTAACGTCGTCGCGAATATTGGTGAAAATATAAAAAAAATATAGCAGTGAATCATTAATACCCATTATTTTGAGATTCTGATAAATGTTTTTATAGAGTTATTTATATAGTGAGTTATCTACTTTGATGGTTAGAATTAATTATATAGTTATAATTTTTGAATGTGGTGGTGGCTATTGAAATCATGCTTTCGCTTGCCGCTTTCGCAACGTACCCGCGGGGATCACGATTACTGACATCATCGCGATATCCGGAGTCACTGTAAAAACGGAAAATAGGTTTTAGAGATGGTTGTTCTAGAAATACAGTAGAAAAAGTTTGAAGTGTACAGTAATAAACCTCTAGTGTGTAGAATGCTGCAATGTGTGTGTATGTATGTGTTTTCACTTTATAGGAAAGGTGCAATCGTCGCGGTTAATGCCGTCACCGCGACTTTCCAAATAACCGCGAAAACGGGAAATAGGTCTGAAAGATGGTTTTTAAAGAAAATGAGTACAAAAATATGAGTTTAAACATGCTTTTAAAGAAAAAAGGAGAGCAAGATGGCAGTGGTAATCACAAGCTGCCAGCACATCTGTCAAGTCTTAGGTTAGTTCACAGTCACAATTAGTATGGTGTGCTCAAATGGAAAAATACTATGCCATCATAGTAGTGTAAATCCATATATGAGAAAAATTTCGCATATATACAAACTTTTTTGATATTCCAGAGCACTACACAGGTATCGTACTTTTAGGTCTGCCAATGTTGCAGAACCAGTTTAATTTTTAAGAAAATACAAATTCAAAAGTTGAGGTACACAAGTCCATGATTAAAGAGCAATAACAGTCAAAGTTTGTTGACACGCAGGTCACAGATGAAGCACACAGCTGACACGTGTTTCGTCGTATTGACAACTTTTTCGAGGCTGTTGACAAAACTAAATTCCGTACACTAGATGTAAACTGCTGTTTAGGTAGTGCCTAAGTACCAGAATCATATGTCAAACATGGTACCCCACCATAAATGTGAAATATGCTTTTAAAGAAGAATGTATATAGTAATGTGTGTAGTCCAAAGTGGAAAATTGATTTTTTTACATATTATTTTTGGGTGTGTTGAATGTCTGCTTTTGTTTTCCGTTTTTGCGACGTGTCCGCAGGAATCGCGACATCGTCGCGAAGATCCCCAAAAACTAAAGGGGATAAACTCTTTACTAAAAAACTTCACAATATTTCGGGTACTAGGGTTGCTCTTACAAGAGCTGGTGTGTTGGTTGTTTGTACATGGCTGCTACACATAAGACCAGATGCAGAGTTTCAGGTTAGTTAGAAACACCCGGTTGCCTTCATCTGTAAAGTTCACTCCATTATTTCTATAAATTCCTTGCATGTCAAAATGCAGATAGTTGTTATAGATACAGCCCATACGATGGTCTCTGAGGAATGCAGAAACAGTTTTATTAACATGTTTCCTGGCTTTGTCAATCTGTGGACAGAAATGATTTGACCACTTCCATTTCTGTTTTTGGCATATATTAGAAAACACCAAGACAGTGTGAGGGAAGAGGGAAGAGGGAAAAGCGACATCAGTTCTGCAAAGGTATCTTTCATTAGGATTTCCAGCCCTACCCCAGTCAATGTGCCTAGGTCGTTGCCACTACAATGCACAATCATGAGGCGAGGAGTTTGGGAATCCACAATGGATTTAACCAGAGCGAGCAACAGATTAAACTTTAACCCTCTCTGTTAATCTGCACATATGGCAAACCCAAGTCCCTGTCAATACCTCTCTTTTTTGCAGCCTCTTTAGCCCAATAGATATAGCTGTAGCCCACAATCGATACTCTAAGCATTTTGAGGTGAAGGAGTAATAGTAGTCAGGAGAAGGCTGGAGCTGAATGAGGTAGTTTTCCAGAGGAAAAGAAGTTAAAATGGAGGTATTTTATTTTTATATATATATTTCATTGGATGCTGTCAGCATGAAAGTGAACAAAATTAGGTAGTGTGTTGAATGGCTCAGGAAAAGATCTTATCATTGGCTGTTGTTTAAAAATAGAAATGCAATAGAGACATTGATATGCTTTTGGATCCGTGGAGTAAACCACACCTGCTGTATCTCATTTGGAAGTAGCATGTTCCTTCTAGAATGTTCTGTGAACTTGTGACCTACTGGTTCCACTGGGTTGCTAGGTACACTGAGCTAAGACTGTATTGGGGGAAAGGGTGTTAAAGAGCCAGACATTTTTTGAAAAGTTGAGGAGTGATGACACAATGTAAGTAATGGCAAGTTTTAATTTCCAACTCAGTAACAATTTGCTATGTAGTATTTAAATTTCTGAAAAATTAAGCTAAATATAGGTTTGAACTCCAGTTTTTTTGCGATTATTCAGCGATGATTGCGAAAACATCATGAAAAAGCGATGACAAGAACCTCATTTTGAAAGAGAAGAAAAGGGTTAACAGAAGCTAACCATTCACAAGTGGAGATGCAGTAGTCTAAAATGAAAGACATGATTTCATTTGCTGCCTTTCTCATGATGATAGAGTGGAAAGTTGAAGAGGTTTCCATTTTAGACTTGCTTTGTATGAGAGTGGTGTACCATTCTTGTGCTTAGTTTTTACAAATCTTAGCAGTGTCCAAACTATACAGAAAGAGCTAAAACAACAATATAATCTACAAACTGAATTCAGTGGTATGTATATAACTTTGCAATTATTTTAAAAATGTACATTAGAAATGAAGATGTATATGGAAGTTTGATTAAAAGGAGTATCACAGTGATGAGAAAACATATATGAGACAAACTGTATCTATTAAAGGGTATGTGTTTAAGAGGTTAGTGGTGAATGTTTTGGGAAGTAAGATAAAAATGAATTAGTGCCTGTTTATTACATTGTGCATTTTATTGAAAAATAACAGTATAGTTTTGTGGAAAGTTGTAATGAGGAACTAAGAATGTTTTAAATGTCTCAACATCATGTGCAGAATAGATACATCTGTCATTTGCATTCTGGGAGTTGTAGTACTTTTAGTAATATTATTAATCAGGAATAGTGTAGTGAGAAATAAAAGATGAGAACATGTTGTCTGTCTGTATATGAATTAGAAAGAAGTATGTTTTGGGAAGTGTTTGTCAATGTTGGTTTTAACTTATATGACTGCTAGGCATATGCTTAGGTGGTGAGGTATGGTTTTTGTGCTTGCACATAGCTATATATATGGTGGGACTTTTGAGTTTGCTTAACGATGCAGAGAGGTATATATTTTGGGAAAGATGGCTTGAAAGTGTACATCTATTAAGAAATCGCAAATATGTTTACATGGTGATCTATGTTCAGTAAGGCTGATGAAAATTTCATGTATATGGTAGGGGCAGTGTTTTACTTTAAACATTGTTTGTTTAAAATTGAGAAGGATTAATAGTGCAGAATGCCTCAAGAGTTCTTTTGCCAGCTTCATTTTGAGTGTAACTTTTGTTTGAGATATGCTGAATAAATGTTTCAGAAGCAGAAGAAGTATTTGAGAAATGATGTAAGTATGCAATTTGCAAAACGTTTTGTGCTTTGAAAAATGTCAATATGTTGTTTTCCATTTTAGAAACTTACTGATGCATGTGCATGCTCAGTAACAAAGCAATGTATGTTTCTAGAGCGCCATGTATGCAATTATATATCATGTGTGATACCTAGCTTTCACTCATGCATAGCTCAGAATAAAAGCATGTATACAGTAAAACAGGTAGTTTGATACTGACAGAAGGAGATAACCATTGATTCAGAGATATATTGATAACTGTCATGTATCTAACAGCAATGAAGGTACTTTCTCAGTCAGTCAGGCAGTATTCAGGCACTCATGGAATCACCCAGCCACTACGCAGGCAGTCATCAAATCAGTGATTCAGTATCCATGGAGTTATTCAATTATCCAGAAACTATAAATGTACTCTTGAAATTCAGGCAGTCAGAAATTATGTAGTCATTGAGGTATGCAGGCACTGCATATACATTCATCTAATCACCTAGGTACTATCAATTGAGTTATGCAATTAACAAGGCTGTAACTATGCAATCATTATAACATTTGCACAGAACCTATGCAGCTATCTAAACACCCACCTACAACCCATGCAGTCATTAAAATACTGAGGCACGTGCGTGCACTGATGAAACACTCAGGCTCTACTCATGCACTCATGAAATTATGAAGAGAGTACCATTGTAGTAAACCTATCGCCCATCCAGTACCTATGCAGTCATTTATTTACTGAGCCAATAGTTTTGCACTAATGCAATCACCCCAGCAGTATACTTACTTTCATCCAATCTCTCAAGCTTTAACAGTGGAATCCTGCAGTCACTCAGACACTAGTCATGCACTCATCTAATTAGGTAGGCACTACTGATGCACTTATTCAATTCTCCGGGCACTGCCCATGTAGTCATGTAAGCATCCAGGCACTAGCTGTTCAGTCAACCAAAAAGACATGGGCAGTATCCAATCGCTGAAATACTATTCATCCACTCATCCAATTGGCTAAGTTCTATGCATGGGCTTAAACAATCATGTATGCACTATCCATGCATTGCATAAATCACCTATATACTATGTATGCACTCTTGCAATCATCCAGATACTAGAGTTGCACTCATTTATTCATCCTACCAGAATCTATGCATATATTGAATTATTGAAGAATTAGTCACGCACTTGTTGAATCATTCAGGCTCTACTCATGCAGTCATCCAAACACCCAGATACTATTGATATACTCATGTAAACATGCAGGCAGTAAGTATGCAGATATGGAATGACCATGGAGTTATGAAATAGTCAGGGAATCATCTAGGCACTACTTGTATCCTCACTGAATCACCTAGGCACTACCTATGCACTCATTCAATCATCCAGGGAGTATTGATGTATTCAACCACAAACCCATGTATTTACATGTTTTACTGAGGAATATGTAGTCTTTGGACAATATGGGTGATAGGTTTAGTAGAATGGTACTCTCTACATAATTACATGAGTGCATAAGTAGAGCCTGAGTGTTCCATCAGTGCACTCGTATGCCTCAGTATTTCAATGCGTGTATGGGTTGTAAGTGGGTGTTTAGATGGCTGCATAGGCTCTGCGCAAATGTTATAATGATTGCATAGTTACAGCCTTGTAAATTTAGTGTTAAATTTTAAAAAAAGTGCAGAAGGAGAGATGCAGTAAAACAGAAAGAACAAGTTGTGAGAGTAGTTGATAACGCCTTTGCTTTGAAGAGGAAGCTTTTCATTTTGATTCTAAATAGAATGAAGACTCTTGACACAATAGTGTTTTGCATGAGGAGACAAAACCAGAAGAAAAGATTAGTGAATAGAAGTAACTGTTGTACAGTTTTTTGTGGACAATGGACACATACTTCTTATACAGAGGCTTTCTTTAATGAAGAAAGCTATATCCAGTGTAATAAATTAGTTCATGCTATTGATTAAAGAGAACGATGTTATCAATATGAAGAATGGCAGTCCTATAGCAAAAGAGGTGATGGTACCTAGAAATGTAGTAGAAGAGGTACGAGGAAGGCGTATTCAGGGTACTGTATACAAATGGAATTGTAGTAGTGTTTCTAGTATTAGACAGGAATCCATTGATATATTAAGAAAATTCCTATGTATCTTTCCAAGGCGAAGTTTAAAACACAAAATGAGTTATACCACTCAACAATGTAAACTTTAGGTAGGAGGCTGTATTATGTGAAAACTCCTGCTTTATGTTTAGGAGAAATAAGTAGAGCACTTTTGCATGGTACTGTGGCAGACGTAGAAAAGGTTTGTGGTGATGTGCAGTTTTGTTTCTTTGGTCCTGAGCAGGATTCTAGGGAAAAAGAAGAGTTGTTGAGAGGAGGAGTTGCAGAACAAGGCACATATATTACAATTGATAGTTTTAAAAAGAGATTACAAAATTTAACACAGTATTGTTTAAAAAACCAGAGTATGTTTGTATATGTTGTCAATGCACTTAACCGCTTCGCTGCGGCCGGAATTCCGCCCAGGTGCTGGACATTCCGATCGCGGGCGTGGCTCGGACGGCCCCCGCTCGTCGTGAGCACACGCCCACCGTGACTCATGACGGCCGGGAGCCGTCATGAGCACGGAAGAGGTTAATAGAAGATTTAAACACAGACTGTTGACTTATATTTAAAAATGAAAATGTAAATAACGATAACTGGCAAAAGTTAGCTGTGTATTTATTTGTAGAGGGGCGGTTTGACTTGTCTATACGGCAAGTTATATGTAAGTAGTGTTACAATAAATTGGAAGATAATAAAATGAATATCACATAGATACTAGATGCCCATTTTGTAAGATAATAAAATGCCTGCTAATGTAGAAAAACTATGAAGGTCAAAAAAAAACAAACATCATCATTTATTATTCTTTCCAGCATTGCGAAGTGCCGTTATGGACTGCTCTCCAGCACTAACTACAACTTCACAATCAATGCAGGATGATGCCATCGGGGAAAACTGTGGAGCCAAATCTTGAAGTTGAGATTGGACTTTTGAATGGACTCTCTGCTTCGGTGTTGTTGTGCTGCTATTGAAGTCGGGGGTCCTTCAGCTTTGCATTGCCTTCTTGCTGCCCACTTGAACTCCTCTTATGAAATGTGCCAAAAAGATAAAAGGGGGGAAAAAATACCATGTATGATTTTTGGCAGCATTGTGAATAGCTGTAACACACTGCTCACCAGCACTTATAACAACACTACAGTCTATGCACTACGTGGCCATTCTTGACAACTCTGGAGCCATATCTGTTGCAGTAGTCTGCACCTCTAAAGGGAGTTTCTGACCAGGAATGTTTGCTGCTGCCACTGAAGTAGATGGTCCTCCAGCTTCATTCTGCTTGATCGCCAGATGGAGAGGTTTTTATGATAGGTTTTTAGATGGTATAACATGGACGTTGTCCCGCATTAATATGTTTTGTTCATCCCTCTAGAGAGGTTCTTGTCAGACATTGTGGACTGCACTAGCTGTGCAGCAGTTTTTGATTCCCCCATAAGTTTGGGTAACAATGGATAGTTTGATGTTTTTTTGGAAGTTATGTTGTGTTTGTGTGTTTAGATGTTGAAAGTTATTTTTTGAGACTTGTTTTTTTTACAAATTTGGGCCTCATTACGATGTCTGTCGGAAAGCATTCCCGCCGACTCCTTGTCGGAATAGTTTCTGACCGACCCGGGTTCGGGGAGTCCGACCGACCGATTATGATGTTTCCGAACACCGTTCAGTCGGACTCCCATTGACTTCAATGGGAGCCTGTGTTCCGACCGACAACACAGGCTCCCATTGGAAAAAGTAGTGGTTGCGGAAAACCCTGCACCCTGTGTTGGGCACCCCAAGGTGCCTGCCACACTGTGCATGGTTTGAAAGAGGGGTCCCATGGGTACCCCCACGGGCCCCAACTGGAGGCCTCTGGGTGAGGGGGGCCTGCTACAGGCCCAAAAATTCAGTTTCCGAAAGCCGTTCCGTGTCGGACAAACCAATTCGGAAAGACTGTCCGAATCCGACATCGTAATCGCTCGGTCGGAAACGCGGTCCGTAGAGCTGAACGAGTCGGCTCCGATCGGCTCGGTTTCTCTGAATGCCGGTCAGAACTGAGTCAGAATGACCGAACGGTTTACTTCTGTCATAATCGGTCGATTGGAAATGTTTCCGACACGGGTTAGGAAAATCTGAATGCCATTCGGAGCATTTCCGACCAACATCGTAATGAGGCCTATAGTTGTTAAAATAAAGTTAAACCAATATGTTACTAAACAGATAGACTCAAACTTTGTGTAAAATATGTCTATATATCTGTTTTACACTTTTTCATTTGTATTCGTAACTACTAATGTCATTGCGACCTCCGGTGTTGCTGTGAAGAAAGAAAATGCATTTTGATGTAGTTATTTTGACAAATGAATACAAAGGGGAAAGTTATATTAGTATTTTACTAAATAGCTACACTGAAACTTTAAGTCAAATATGTCTATATATTTGTGTTTTACACTTTGTCAAAAACACCCGGTATTCGCAGTCTGTCCTTGGCAATGGCACTCATAGAAGCATACATACTGTGCAATCATCAAGGACGTCCTTTCTGCATCACTCTCCAAACGTGCCTCCTGGCATAGTACTAGTTGAGGGATGAAGTCCCCTTGGCTATTGAGGGAATATGGGGGCCAAGCATCCCTCTTCCTTTCTTCAGCAAGTTGTACAAAGTTAGTTTGCTAAGAGGTGTTCTGAGGCCACGCACCCTTTCTGCAGCATTCTGCAAACACATCTCCTGGCACACTACTGATTGGGGAATAAAGTTGTCTTGGATGCTAAAAGACCTTGGGGACCAATAAGCCCTCCTTGGTAGTTTCTATAAGTCCTACTCAGCGGGATTTCTGAGAGCTGGTCAGAGGCCCTGCCCCTTTCCACACAATTCTGCAAAGACCATTGCTACTTAAAAAACCATGGAAATTCACTGAAAAAAACAAAGGTTTCAGGTAAGTTATAGTTAACAATTAGCATTTAAAAAACCTTAGAAATTCACTGAAAAAACCAAAGCTTACAGGGACGTTATAGTTAGGAAATAGAATTTAAAAAAACCTTAGAAATTCACTGAAAAAACTAAAGGTCACAGAGACGTATAGTTAGGCTGATATTTCACTCGTACAAAAACAGAGAAATTCGGCAGTTATAGTTAGCTGAGCTAACTATAACTCGCGCCACGCAATACAATGCTTATGACCTCACATATTACATCACTCATGACATGGTCAGTGACATCACTGATGCCATCACTGATGACATCTCATATTACATCACTGATGACATCACTGATGACATCATCCTCAGAATCTCTGACGCAGCCACTCACACTCCCATGTAACCATTCATACACCCACTCCAATTTTCACACTACCAGTCTCAAAACCATTGACACACCCATACCAGTACTTACATACCCACTCACTGATTCATAGGACAACACACACATCCACTCAGGCAACCATACAGCTGCACATACACCAACACACTCACTAATACAGCCACTGATATATCCACTCATACACGCATACACCACTCACATACAGTCAGTCACTCATAGAGCTACTCACACATCTACTCACTCACCTATAGAGTCAATCACACAGCGATTTACTCACCTATACACTTATACACACACCTACTCATTTGTTCATACAGATACTAACACATACTCACTCAACTATACAGTTGCTGACACAAGCACACACTCACCCATATGGCCACTCTCGCAATCACTCAGTCACACATACAGTCACTCATATACTCCAACACTCACCTATACTGTCTTTCACATATGCAGTTACTGACCTATATACCACTGACACATCCATTCACTCACCGAAACACCGATACACACACTCACTCACACATACAGCCCCTTACACACACACTCACTAATCCATACAGCCACTGACTCACCCACGCACTCATCCATATAGGCAGTTACACACACCCTCACCCACTCACACAGACATTGAGACACCCATACACATACTCAGCAAACCAATCACTCACCCATACAGAAACTTACATACCAACTCACACACCTAAACAACCACTTATACACCAACTGACAGACAGATACAGACATTCACACAAGTCACTCACCCATACATTCACTGAGACACCTAATTGCTCACTTATACAGTCAGTCACGTACCCACTGAACCATCAATGCACACATACACTTACTGATTCATCAATACACCTTGGTATATATATATTTAAAACTCATAAACATTTTTAAAACACTCACAGTCACTGGATGATGTCATCAGTGATGTCATTTGAGATGTCATCAGTGATGTCATCAGTGATGTTACTGACCATGTCATGAGTGATGTAATATATGAGGTCATAAGCAGTGCATTGCGGGGGCGCGAGTTATAGTTAGATCAGCTAACTATAACTGCTGAATTTCTCTCGTTTTGTATGAGTGAAATATCAGCCTAACTATAACGTCTCTGTAACCTTTGGTTTTTCAGTGAATATACATATATATTTGTATATGAGGTCATATTATATATATATATACATATATCAAAAAAAATTCTCACAACAAGAAAGGTAACAAAGCCGTGTCTCAAGCCACAAAACTTTTATTCGTCGTTCAGCCGACGAATAAAAGTTTTGTGGCTTGAGACACGGCTTCGTTACCTTTCTTGTTGTGAGAACATTTTTTGATGAAATTGGACCCGACTTGGGTGGTCCACATGAACGAAGCGCCCTCTGTTCAGGCTGTGCGGCGGATTACCCGAGTGGCAAGCAGGGAATATATACATATATATATATAAAAACCTGTGAAATAGTTACATTTTTGTAGTAAAGGCATGCATGGTAAAGACATATGCATTGGTGACAAGAGGATCTTCTAAACCATTTGCCATTTGGCCTTCTAGATGCTTGAACTGTTAGAAGACCCTTGTTAGAGGATCTTAGAGTCCTCCTCAGAGTATAGGCAGCCAATAGGGCTTTTATCATACGGGGGCCCTTCCCATTTATTGCCCTGTGAGTCAAACACAGTGTATTGAATTAAATTCTATGTTTCACCAGAAGCCAGAGATTAAGGCTTTCTTAGCTGAGGAACCTTTGGGCATCTTGTGGATGGTTCTGGCCATGGCATTTTGCAGCACTTGGAACCTTTTTTGAACTGCTTTAGGGGATCCAACATATAGAGAATTACTGTAATGCAGGAGTGATGAGATCAATGCCTGGACTACCACTCTTCTGCAAGGAGTAGGCAGTAAATCCAGGATTTTCTCAGGGACCCCAATATGGCGAAGCCAGAGCTAGTCAATTTCTTGGCTTGGGCATCCATAGACAGCAAACTGCCCAGCCACATTCCCAAACTTTGTTTAAGGGATGACGGGAAGAATGTGGTCCCTAGACTGCCTGGCCAACCTAGCAGTGTCACTGTGGGTAGGTTATTTCCCAGTACCATCAGCTCTGTTTTGTCTCCATTTAATTTCAATTAGCAGCTTGCCTTCCAATGGGCTACGTTCTGAAGACATGGACCTAGCTTCATTAGTGAATCGTAATTTGGGGCAATGGAGACGACCAGATGCAGATCGTCAGCGTAGGAGACAATAGATATTCCGAAATACTTGACAATGGAGGCCTGTGGTCTGACATATATATTAAAAAGAGTCGGACTAAGTGCAGAACCCTGTGGGAACCCACACTTCAAAGGATGGCCTCCGAGTAACAGGGGGATTCCAAGATCTGGAATGATCTTTCTTTTAGAAATGACAGGCGATGTGTGGTAAAGGCATATGTGTTGTAATGGATGTGTGATAATGGTATTGCGTGGTAATGGCTGTGTTGTAATGGCTGTTTCCCCTGAATCATAATGCTAGATTAGGAACTACCAGAGCCTTGATGGGACCGATATTGATATGCATATCAGTGGTCCTTTTCAGTTAGTGAGCTAAAATTATTGAATGGAATGGGATGCAATATGTTTATTTTTTCTAATTATGTGTATCGATGCATCAGACGCAAGCAATATAAATATAGATATTATTTTAAAACAGATCCATCCGCTATCAGTATTATAATTCATATAATTAAACATCCAGTACATTTTCGTCTAACAGGGATGGTTATGCCTCACCTGGTCCTGATGAGATTTTTAGGAAAGCTACTTATTAATTTAAATCGAAGATTTAGGGCCTGATTACGATGGAGGGGAGACCACCAACGACAGGCTGTTGGTGACGGTCTCCCCGCCATCGTAACGAAGTTTACCACCTGCCATATTATAATGGCGGGCGGATGTGTGGCAGTGAGAATGACCGACCGCCACGGGTCCGACGATCGGAAGCATTCTGACTGCCTGGCAGACCGCCCTGCATCCCCAGAATGGCGGCGGTGCCTATCAGGCACCACCATGGGGATAACAATATCCCTTTCCGCTGGTCATTCTGCGGCGGTCAACCCGCCATGAATTGGCTGGCGGAAATGTATTTGGCGGCCCGTAGCGGGCCCCCTTGCCCCTTAGGGATGGTACATGGGCCCTCGGGGGCACCTATGGTGCCCCCCTACATATCCCTGCACCATGTGGCAGGCACCGCATGGTACATGGTGCAGGGATATGTAAACACCCTATTTTTTGTATTGCGGCGGGGGCTGCTGACCGCATCCCCGCTGCAATACAAAAAATAGGCATTGTAATTTGGAGTGTGGGTTTGCTGCCTCGTGGGCAGTCGGTCCCCATTCCGAGACAATGGTGGAAGGACTTAAGTCCATCCGCCATCGCAGTGAGGCCCTTAGTCATTGTGCATGGCAAGAAAATGGACAATGAAATGTTAGCAGGTCTCCAAATATGCAGGGCCAGAACATGTGCATGCAATGAGCACTGTGGGAGCTTGTGCATCAGGTACAATCAGGTGGCACATTGTTCTTGAATTTCAAGAACCTGGCTGGGGTGTAGTTTTGTGTTTGCATGCTGAAAAAATGCATGAGCCGAAGAGTGCTCTGGTAAATACTCTTATTGGCAATCCGGAATTTGTCAAACATGGCTGGAGTGTTGGCTATGAGCCACATGTTGAAAACCTGTGTGCACCTAAGACTGCTCCTGCAAACACTCTTATGGGCAATCTTCCCATTTTTTGAATATTCACTCAGTGTAGCATGGCATCCACATGCTGAAAAACTGGTGTCCAAGATTACTCCTGCAAACACTCTTATTGGCAGTCTTAAATTTGTGGAATTTAGCGATATGTATTATTGCATCCACATGCTGAAAAACTGCCTCCCCCCTAGATTGCTTCATTAAACACTCTTATGGGCAAAAGTGCACATTCTTCTCCATTCCACTGCCTCCACCTCAAAATGACATTGGTCTTGTTACTTTGCCCAAACAAAAAACTGGGGCCCGTCCAGATGATATTGTGGAAGCAAAAACTGTACTCCAATATTTTAACACACCACAAAATTTAAACCCCCGCCCCAAATTTTACCTCATAAGATTCTCTCAGTGAAAAGTGTTGCACAAAAAAGTGTCCTCCCCGACATCAGTTTAGAAGAGTATAAAAATAAGTAACTGGGACCACTCAATAACTGAGTTTATATAGATCGGAAGAAAATTTAAAGGGTTTTATTACAGAAATCTAAAAATTAAGCAGTACAGAATAAATGCCATGAAGGCTCAAATGCAAGGTTAATACATAATAGTCAAAAATCTGAAATTATTCCAAGTCCCAAGTGAGCAGCACAATGAGAAAAAGTTGGACAGCATTCCGATTAGCATCTAGGAAAGCTCATAAACCTTCTGGCTCACCATCATAATGAAGGGTTTCTTCTACATAATTCTTTTATAGAAAATTAGCTAAACTGCACATTCATCATCGCATGATCACATGTAACAACATCTTTGACAAATCAGATGTATTTGCGTGAACAACTTTATACATTAGCACTATCCTATTTCTAAGAAAGGATCCAGCATCTTTTGTGTCACTGTCATCTGAAGATGTTTGAACAAAATATGCAACAATTAATCATACATGAATTGGACTCGGATGTTTGACGGAACTGCAATTGAAGAGACCTTGGGTGCATCAAACTATCTGGTACACTAAAGATTTCACTAATAAGCTTTGTATTCATACTGTCAGAAAAAAACATTACATTAGCTGTCTTTGCTCTTGAAAAGCCTTTAGGGAGAGAAGATGCATAGGGGGACCTGATGGGAGGGGAGATGCAGGAGTAAATGACAGAAAAAATCATCAATTGTATCCAAATTGGAGTTTTCACCAAAATGTGGCATAGGTAATTCATGTTAATAAATTCACTTCTAAACCTCATATTAAACTCGTTACAAGTACAAACATTTTAATTTATTATTTGAGGACTGAATCCAACATAAAAATATTATGAATAATCATTATTATTTGTTGCACAAAATATAGGCTTTAAAAACACTTTTACGGGGGGCGTGGCTAGCGCCCGAGGATAATGGCGGCGTCTGAGTAACTCTCTCGGGACGACGCGGGATCCGCTGGCAGCGACACCTCCTGTGGGGCTTGAAGACCGCTCGGAATCGGGTCGCGGGCATTGGAAATGTAGCTGAATCCACAGCAGTAAGTCTTTTTCTGCTCCATGACCCGCATCTATTCAAATTCGCTCTCCTCGTCACGGCGGCTCCCCGTGAGGAGACGCCTGCCATTTTAAACGAGATGCGCATTGCTTGCTGTCTGGAGACGAGCGGTCGATGAAATTTTAATCGCATTTGCAGAGCGGCTCATTCACATATATCGGAGGATGCAGCAGCAAAATCCTAACTTTAAGACAAGGCTTTCTTCACTTATTTTGCTTCCTTTTTCGGTTTTTGTGGATAACGTCCACTTCACCAGAAATTGCTGTGAGACTGTTTGAGAGGAGTTCTCCCTCTTCAGGAAAGTCTTGGTATTTCCATATATAACACAAAGCTATCTATGTCTGGTGATTTTCTTTGAGGTTGTTGGGTTCCCTGTCAGTTGAAATGCTGAACTTAAGGTTTATTTATTTGAAGCTGTGATTTGTAGTAGGCGTACCCCCATCTCATCTATCATTTTAGGGTACGCCTTGTCATGATACCCACATTCTTATATCTTAATCTATCTCTATGGTTGTTCAATTCATTTGAATACTATTATATGCCAGTTCATGTGTCTTAGCTTAGACCAATATTATAACCTGCATATTGTATCCTCATATGGGAAGATTGAAAAAACAGAAGCCTCTGCTGACATCATCTGGTCATAAGCGTATAATAAGAGCTTCCTTCTTCACTCGTGGCGCCTTAATGGATGAATCAACGATTTCCTTGCCTAGGGGCGCCTCTTTATCTAACATTAGTTTGCCTTCTGTTTCAAATAAGGCATCCACCAAACGTCTGAAGAAAGACCCACCGTCTCCTCCAAAACAGGTCTCTACTGTATCCATGGATCTCCTTTTGGAAGAGATTCGTGCTCTGCGTCCATTCGTGGAGGAGACTAATTCTAAATTACAAACCCTCACAGACAACTGGTCGCGTATGGAAGAAAGGCTTACTACGACTGAACAAAAGATTGATTCTCTGGATTCATCCGTTACTGGGATCAACGCTCTTCATTCCCAAGTTGCATCTCTTCAGAAACAAATTGAAATTTAGAAAACAGAAACAGAAGGAATAATCTTCGTTTATATGGTTTGCCTGAAGGATCGGAAGGTTCGGATCCCATAACCTTCTTCAAATCATTCCTTCCAAAAATTCTAAACCTACCAGAAGGAACTCTTCTTAACATTCAACGAGGCCATAGGTTGGGCCCTCCACGAGCCAATGCTTCCAATGTAAAGAAGCCAAGAGGAGTAATAATGTACTTTCTGGAATATTCTGATCTTCTCAAAGTCTTGTCGGCAGCTAGATCTATCAAACAGATTTTATGGTCAGGTAACCCTCTATTTTTCTCACAGGATTACGCAAAGAATACAGCTGACAGACGCAGAGAGTTCCTTGCTATGAGACCAGCTCTTCGATCTATTAATGCACGCTTTGGCCTTTTTCATCCCTGTTTATTCAAAGTAACTTACAATAATAAGACTACTACATACGAAGATCCTATTAGACTGAAAAGTTTTCTTAACTCTTGTACAACAGTCACTATGGATACTTCATCAGGAAGCACTAATTAGCTTGCATAAATGTTTTCCTTTAAATGTAAAAGTTATTTTAATGTTATATATTTAATAATTGGTAATTGTTTATATTTGGTAAAAGTTATCAAATGATAATGTTTTTGCTCTTTTCCTACAGGTTTCTCCACCTGGCAGGGTGAAGGCCTTTATTTCTTTATAAGGTGCATACACTTGTCACTCAGGTCGAATGGGTAAGTGTTGGCTGATTGTTATTTGCTAGGTTTATGGGACGCCAACCAGAAATTTGCAACATCAATCAATTAAATATTATGGGAAAAAGTGAGTAACATGGGATTAAGAGCCTACCTTTGACCCAGCTTTTACCATGGTCTGTGCCAAGGTGGCAAGGGTTTCCACTCAGGTGGCAGTGCAATCTTATATAATGAAAGTTTATTATTACATCTAAGTTCTGAGCAGAAGTCCCTAAGCATGCCCCATCATTAAGTGGCGGGGTATCACTCAGAAGCTAAAGAATACATCGAAGACTAGTGTTGTCATGCTGTTAGTATGCTTGTATGCTTGTCATGTATTTAATGACCCAGGAGACTTACTGCAAGATGTTTTCAATGTTACTTTGTGCCCCCAACAGCCATCCACAATGTTTAAAAAAGGGTTGGTGATGTTTCTACCCCTTCTGAGGGGAACCATGAGGTAACAAAAAATACACCCATATGTACATGTCATCAAAATACATTCAGTATATCTCCACCAAATACCGCCCAAGTGGGCTAAGTAAGAAAATCAAAATAACCAGCAAGGTCCTAATGATTTACACACATAAAAGAAAAATTGTTGCTTGAAACAAGATGAGAATTCTTATAGAAGGAGTTCAGTGAGTTTCCGTGAAGACAAAGGTGGGCGGTACCAACCACCTCTCACCAAAGAGTCCCTTTCTCGTCTCCTAGATAAAAATATGAAATATTATTTAAACTTAAATAGACTCCAAACCATCCATCAGAACAATTGTATATACAATGAGGACTACTTCAAACATAAAACATAAATATTTAGTCTCCCAAATGTACATTGAGTTCTTTCTCCATGTTGAGGCCTTTCGGGATCTTGATTTCTGGCTCTATGATGTATTTTGACTCTTGTAAGACCGTATTGACACCCTGTATGTCTGAGTCTACTCTGTCGATCCCACAGTATTGTAACAGGTTACGATCAGAGAAGTGAAGGTTTGCAAAATGATGGGCCACCGAGTAGTGAATGTCTCAATTATCAATGTCTCTTTTGTGTTCTAATATGAAAATGAAATGAAATGAAAATAGGTATTTATAAAGCGCGCGGCTACTCACAGATAGTGTCCCGGCGCTAAACCACCAAAACCAAGAACTGTAAGAGCTCCACCCTGCCTGCTAGAGAATTATTGCTGAAACAGCCAAGTTTTTAGCTGTCTCCTGAAAAGAAACAGGTCCTGGGACTGTCTGAGATACAACAGAAGATCATTCCACAGACGTGCCGCAAGGACCTGAAAGGAGCGTCCCCCCGTCCGAGAGCGGGCAAACTTGGGGATGAGCATAAGGGCACGCCCAGAGGATCTCAAGACCCGTTGTGGCCAATAGTGTTGGACCCTCCTTCTCAGATAGGCGGCGCCCGAACCATGAAAAGCTCGATAGGCCAACACAAGGGCCTTAAACTGAATCCTCTTTCTAATCGGGAGCCAGTGCAAAGCTTTCAGGTAAGGTGACATATGCATCCTGGGATTTACCATAAGAATGGCTCTGGCTGCAGCGTTCTGAACAACCTGCAGCCGATTAACAAGATAATCTGGTAAGCCCAGATATAGGACATTCACGTAGTCCAACCTGGATGAAATCAGGGCTTGCACTACGGTTTTCCGATATTCCACTGGTAGCAGAGGAAGAAAGTTTTTTACCATTTTTAGCAGACCGAAACATGTGCCAGCAACGGTTTGAATTTGAGTCTTCATCGCTAAACTAGCATCTAGTTTAACTCCCAAGTTCTTTACAATACTGACTGGTGCAGAGGGAGGACACATATCACGGGGCCACCATAGGCTCCAATCCACACATGGAAGGCAACCAAAAAAGATAATTCAGATTTTTCCGGGTTGCATTTTAGTTGGTTAAGCCGCATCCAGGAAAAGACCTCCGTCAGACATCTGTTAATCTCCTTCCCTTCAAAATTTGCTCCCTTGTCGCACGTGAACAACAGTTGTGTATCATCGGTGTAAGAAATAATCTTCGCACCGTGCGACTCAGCTAGGAGAGCAAGGGGGGCCATATAAATGTTAAAGAGCGTAGGGCTCAGAATTGCACCCTGTGGGACACCCACCTTCATCGGTGGAATATCGGCTGATAGGGGAGGGGACCAAATTTCCTGTTGCCGCTCGCTCAGAAAGGAGGCGAACCATTTGTATACCGTGCCCCCAATACCGCACTCCATCAACCTACACATTAGTCGGTCATGGGGCACGGTATCGAACGCCGCGGATAGGTCCAACAGTATCACCACAGCGCAGCCCCCTTTATCCAGCTGTGTTTTGATAATTTCCGAGACTTCCAGTAGCGCAGTTTCCGTACTGAGGGAGGCTCTAAAACCTGACTGACTATCGTGGAGAACATGGTTCAACTCCACATATTCCGTGAGTACTGAGTTAACGTACTTTTCAAGAACTTTTGAGAAGAAAGGCAACAAAGATATGGGCCTATAGTTGGAGGCAACTGCAGGATCAGTCGTAGATTTCTTTAAAAGAGGGATAATTTTTGCCTTTTTCCAGCAGCTGGGTACCATACCCTTTTCAAGCGAAGAGTTCAAAACTGAATTAACAGCAGGGTTTATGGTCTCCGCAATGTTCCTCAGAGTGTTTGCAGGACACGGGTCTGAGCGGGAGCCCGACTTCAGTGTTTTCATAATCTCGAGAGATTTTTCTAAAGAAATGGGGGGAAATTGGGTGATCGAGTAACCGACCTTAGTGGGTGGGTGGTCAGCACCCCACCCCTCGTCGATTTTTATGGAGTCCGTAGAAACAAAAGATTGTTGTATCAGACTGATCTTATCATGGAAGAAGCTGGCCATCTGATGGACCCAGACAGAAGTGGGGGTGAATGACATGCTCACAGCACTAAGGGAGGAAAAGTCCTTGACAATTTTAAAACTGTCTTTGCTCTTATTAGCCGCCCCCTTAATTTTGGAGGTGAAGAACTTTTTCCTTTCAATATGCACATTATTATAATAGGCTTTCAGAGCTTGTTTATAGATGGCTTTATCCTCAGAGTTAAACCTGTTACGCCACACTCTCTCAAGTTGCTTGCAGGCACTCCTGCTCTTCCTAAGGGTTTCTGTAAACCACGGTGCGGAGGGGCGGACAGGTTTAGTTTTACGAGTGGTGAGGGGAGCCAACACTAATGCACGATCTTCAAGCCACTTTTCCAGACTAGGAGCGTCGAACTCAGGATCACCGCTAAAAGGAATCGGGTACTGAGCCAAAGTAGCCTTCATGATGTCAGGAGTGACCTGTTTGAAGGGTCTGAAGGTGTAAGGGCGGGACTTATCCCTCGATTGAGGATAGGGTAATGTCATAGAGATTTTGAAACTCAAAAGGAAGTGGTCAGACCACACCAATGGAAGTGGGGTTTCTATTTCAACTCTAACGTTGGAGAATATCTGATCTAAGGTATGACCCTTTTCATGAGTAGGGAAATGCACGTAGGGGGACAGCTCAAAGATCTCTAAAGATTCCTGCATCCTTAAAGCCTCAGAGTCAGAAGGATCATCCATATGAATGTTAAAGTCTCCCAATAGTAAACAGTGCCTATATTTGGTAGCAATTGGGGAGATGGCTTGGCTAAGTGACTCGGCAAACTTGCCTGCCGGACCGGGTGGCCTATAAATAAGGATACCAGCAATTGATTGATGGTCAGAGGCGGTGAACAGAAAGCTCAGGCTTTCAGCCCCCTCAATATCCTGCGCGGGTATGATAGAGCATAAAAAGTTGTTTTTAAACATTATGCCAATACCGCCCCCTCTACCCACTGGGCGATCCTTCCTTATAATCCGGTAGTCAGGCGGGATAGCCCCAGCAATCGTGGGGTTGGAGCCCTCATTAAGCCAAGTCTCTGTCACAAACATTAGGTCGGGATTGGACTCAAGTAGGAGGTCATATAATTGGGCTTCATGTTTTCTGATGCAGCGAGTGTTCAAGAGTAAGACCTTCAGAAGGCCGTTTCCCCGTGAATCCTGATCCAGGTCTATACCATTACTCTTCTTGGTTACACTTCCTCCGTTATATTTGCTGTTGTAAGGATCAGCTGCCCAGTTACAAAAGGTACATGAGAATACGTTCTCCGTCATCCTACTACTTTTAGGAGCACAGCATCTCACCTGTTTCCCAATGTCTAAGAGGTCCGCCCGGCTATATACCACCCTATGACTGCGTGAGCGGGTATAATCGGCAGCATATATGTTTCTTCATTCGGTGGATGGTACTTCCAATGTAGAATTTGTTCCAATGGCACCTAAAATTATACTTAACATATGCAGTACTGCATGTGATAAATTTATCAATGGATCTGTAGCCCACTCCATATGGTACAGTGAAGGTTTTCATGTTCTTACTGGATTTGCATTCTTTACGCTTCCCACGTACAAAAAAATCCTTTCAATTCTTTATCCACCACTGTGTCTTCTTGTGAGGCCAAAAGGTCGATATGTACTAGCCAATTACAAAGGGATTGACTTGTCCTGAACATAACCGTGGGTTGTGGAGACATCTGATTGACTATCACTTTATCACATTTCACAATTTCCCAGTTCGGCACCATGATAGCTTTCATCCTACTGGATTCCTTGTTGTAGGCAATGATCATACATGTGTGCTCCTCCTCTACATCTGTCTTGTCTGTGTCAGTGTGATAAAGCAGTATCTGTTCCCTAGTTCTCTCAGAGACCCTTTTCATGGCCTAGTTGATTACCCATTCAAGATAACCACTTTCTCTAAACTTCTCAGTCATGATAGTAAGTTCTGCTTCAAAATCAGTGGTAGAGCTGCTATTTCTCCTTGCCGGGAGCATCTCACCCAAGGGGATGTTCCATTTCAGTGCTCCAGGATAACTACTCTGTGCATGTAACAAGGTATTGCCTGCTGTCTGTTTACAATACAATTTAGTTGCTAACTGATCACCTGATATTACCACGTAAGTGTCCAAGAAAGTTATGCCGCTTTGGCTTATTTCACATGTAAGTTTCTGGTTCAAGTTATTGGTATTGAGATTGTTGGCAAACGTACATGTCAAATTAGGAACAGATCATTAATATACCTTGACCATAGGACCACCCACTCCATGTCTTCCTCAAATTCTGGGGTTCTGGAAACCTGCTTCTCCCATCAGTTCATCAACATAATAGCATAGCTGAGGTGAAGCAGGTGCCTGTCAAACTTCCACATAGTTAGTTGCAGATAGTGCCATCAAACAGAAAAAAGTTATCCTCGAGTCAATATCTTATCATGTCTACAATAATTCTTATGTGTGCATACTATTGGTCTCAGGAAATGGTTGCATGTTGCAAAACCCTTTTGGTGTGGAATAATAGCATAGAGTGATGTTAAATCCAGGGTCATGAGGAGAAACACTTTTTCCCATGGTATTCCCACAACTTTTTTCAGGAAATCTTTTGTATCCTTTATATAGGAGGGAAGTGCTGTACCAAATTGTTTAAGAAAGAAATCAACACATTTGGAGGTTTTCTCCAACAGACTCCCTAGCGAGGATACCATAGGTCTGCAGGGGGGACTAGTATGGTTTTGTGTACCTTATGAAGGTAGTAGAGTATAGAAATGTGAGGATAATCGCATTTCAAAAAAGAAATTCTTCAATTTCAATTATAACTTTGTCATATTCCAAAACGTGACAATACTTGCTATGTACCTTTCTTTACTAGTGTGAATGTAATTTTCTTTGTCACCCAATTGTCTCAAGGCCTCCCAATGTAGATCTGTATAGGCATGATAACGATATTTCCAATTTTGTCAGCTAGGCGAATAATAATGTTCCTATTAGAGGCTACATTTTTTAGAGCCTTCATTTGGGGCCAGCTGATATTGCTTCTTTTCATCCTTTTTTCAAATTTTCAAATCTGATTTCTTGATGTATATTTATATATATATATATATAAACATATATATAAACGCTTCTGTTTGTTTGTTGCGTTGTAATTAAAAAATCATTGCAACTGCCCCCGCAAGTGCTTTTTTCTTTTGGAATTAAGAAAAGGAGCCTGGATATATATATATATATATATATATATATATATATATATATATATATATATATATATATATATATAAAATATCTCGCTTGCAACTTCTGATCCAGACTTGAAAAACGAGCGAGGACCCGATTTTGTGCAAAAATTCTTTATTGCCACCAAGTTAGTCCGCCATGACGCGTTTCGGCCGGTCCACGGCCTTGATCACATGACCAATATATATATATATTCACTTAAAAAACCATAGGTTTCAGGCACGTTATAGTTAGAAATTAACATTTAAAAAACCTTAGAAATTCACTGAAAAAACCATAGGTTTTAGGGAAAGTTATAGTTAGTTGGACATTTCCCTCGTACAAAACCAGAGAAATTCCCCCGTTATTGTTAGTTCAGCTAACTATAACTCGCGCCCCTGCAATGCACTGCTGATGACGTCACATATTACATCACTCATGACATGGTCAGTGACATCACTGATGACATCACTGATGACATCTCAAATGACACCACGTTTTTTTTTTTTTTCTCGGCCGGATTCGCGCACCCAGCACGAATTCGGCCGATTTTTTTTAAAAAAAAAATGCTTTTTTGGGCCCTGGGGGTCCTTGTGGGACCCCCTGAGCAGGCCTAGGGGGTCAGGGTGTTTCTACCCTGCCCCCTTTTCTTGTTTTTCGCGCTTGTTTTTCTCTTTTCTTGTGACTCGGTTCTACCGAGTCACAAGATGGCTGCCAACACTTCCTGGTTTGGAGTGTTGACAGCCAATTAGAATAAAGCTCGTGGTCGGGAGGGTCCGCGGATCCTCTGTGCCTCTAAATATCGAAACATTTATTTTTTGATTTTCTCAGCAACTACTGAACGGATTTACACCATTTAAAAAAAAGAGCGCTTTCTGAACCAAGCACTACCTTTTTGCCAAATTTGGTGTAATTCCGTTCAGCAGTACGAGCTGTAGCCGTGTCTAAAGTTTCCTATGGGAAATTCATTTTCCAACCTCTTTTTTTTTCAATTTCTCAGGAACTACTGAACGGATTTACACCATTTAACAAAAAGGGCTCTTTCTGAACCAAGGGCTACCTTTTTGCCAAATTTGGTGTAATTCCGTTCAGCAGTTCGGGCTGTAGCCGTGTCTAAAGTTTCCCATGGAAAATAACATTGAGAAAACACGTTTTGGGACCCCCCTTTTTCTCTGCTCCCGCTTGGCAAATCACCCCGAAACTTTCAGGATAGGAGCTGACCGGAGCGGGCCACAAGTTTTGAAAATTTCGCGAAGATTCGTCAACCGGCGCCAAAGTTATTGGGAAAAGAAAAAACGCTTTTCCTATGGAAACTAGGTCCTAACTATAACTATCTACTGGCGACCGCCAGTAGATAATATACACATATATACGTATATGTATATATATAGTGATCAAGCCTGCTGGACAGGTGAAACGCGTCCTATCAGCTGTCTAAATAAATGAAATTTGGCCAGAACACGGCGTCGTCCTTCCTTGGTTTACGAGGCATTTGTATATATTACCGGACCTTGCTTGGGTGGTCCGTTCACGACGACACACCCTCTGTTTTGGAGCAGCGGAGCTTAAGCACGGAGGAGAGGAGTATATATATACACATATATATTTATATATATATATATGTATAGAGGCGGCGGCCGACATGTTTGATGATAACAAAGCCCCCATACAGGACTCAACTTCCCACAATGCATCACAGGGGGTACGAAATCCAAATTTAAGGGACAAAATTAAACTACTGGAAAAAGCCAGAAGAACAGAACAAAGCAAATGGTGGGAAGCCAAATCACTCCAGCGCTACCTAGATGTGGGCAGAGTGCCGCGTGGGTTGAGGATTTTAATAGCCCCCAGCTACGAGACACCGGATAGAGATATGATGAAGGAGTGGGTGGAAACAAATTTGGAGTCATCTCGCAGACAACTGGTAATACTTGTAAAGTATGCGGAAAAAGATCGAATTAACCTGCAAGAACAGATTGAGGTGTTAAACGGTGAATTGAGTGCAATGGGACAAACAGAGGAACTGGTAAAATTGACAGATGAAATGAACAAAAGATTGAAGAAGGAGGAAGATAAAATGCGCTAAAGAAAAGCATTCAAGTTTCACCGGGATCGGTCTGATTATGAAAGTGGACGGATATTCACTTTTGCAAAAAAATATGATGTATTAAAAATATCTAAATATGGTGGAGACCAAACTGCTAAACAAAATCGCACAGATGAAAGATCACGACTTGAGGCCGGGTCTAACTCCGAACTCAGTTCTGCCTTAGAAAGCGAGTCAGAAGTGGAAACCGGTAGGCAGACAATGAAGCAAATACCGGCAAAAATATCACTGGTCGATGAGGTGGATTTTTTATGCCGCGAACGGATGCAATCCCTGCGTCCCAGAAAACAGTCAAACCAACAACAAAGACCAGAACTACAAAACGCAGGGAAAGGAGGCGGGCAAGACAACGAAGAACCAAACAACAAAAAACAACACAAACGGCAACCGAGGAGAAATTGGAAACATTAATCCAAAATGAGCAAGCCGGCAATCAAACAGTCATAAATCTAACCGATGTCGTTTTGAACAAAGCTGAACAACAGTTGTTAACTCTAGGACTTTCCTATTGCCCAGAGAGTTCGTTTGATTATGCGGCAACGAGAATGGATGTATATAGAAGCGTGCGTAAACGCAAACTAAACAAGCATTGGCATAGCCAATAGGTCTCGCTTTTGGGACCTTATAAGTATTTAGTTATGCAGCACAATATCCTTGGTGCAACAACATCAACTGTTGCATGGCTAAACACTTATAAGGTCCCAAAGGCGAGACCTATTGGCTATGCCAATGCTTGTTTTGTCTTTGCTTTGTCTTGAATTGTTTTGTGTATCCTTAAAAACTGTGGTTGGCAAACAGAAAACGGCACGACTCGTATCACAATACCTCTATTCTGACAACAGTACTCTCAGTAGAATCTCTGAGGCCACTGGGGCGATCAACCTCGTATGCAACAGTCGGAGGTAATTTATCTCGTATAATACCACACAGACCTCCGTCTCCCTCGTAGACGCAGGCCGACCGCTGGGTACGTGCTTGCGTAAGCGGTCATTAGTAAGTAGCATTATCAGAGGTCCATGAACGACCTATGACGCGCTAACGTTGTTTATGTAGCTCCAGGGACAGATGGCACAGATGGGAAAAGCTGGCAGAGGGCGAGTTCCTGCCATCTAAGAGAAAGCCAGGCACGCGTTTAAAATCGAGCTTGGACATCACACATCCGACTTTGGACACGTGTTTTAATCTGCTGTAATAATATCAGCAGAATCAAGTCACCGGGTAATTTGAACACGATACATGCAAACTACAAACCTCTAGAGTACATTTAAACAACTAAACCCGGCCCGGATACGCACCGGAAAGCCAGTGTATCAAAATGTACTACCTATAATCTAAGCACAAAGTAAAAACACATGCCAGATGGGGCCTTGGAAGCAGGGTCATTTTGAAGACTAGGGGGTTCGGGGATCAGCATCTGCCTTAAAATGTATACATGGTTTGTGGAAATAAGTAAGGATAAAAACAGGCTTCTGTGAGCGTCGCTGTGTGGGAGCTTGTACTAGGAACCTCACAGATGCAACACTTCCTTTAAAAACCAGGGCCATCTGTCCTCGCTCCAACAACAACGATTCTGATTTCATTTCTAAGGCACCGAAAGCACAGCACCACATGAAAAAGGAATGGCCAAATCAAAAATACGAGTACCTCAGATAACGGGCCGTGTCAGAGCCTGCGCCACTGGACATTCAGGATAAAAACCTTTAAAATGCGCCCGGAGCACCCGCCGTCTTGTGCCCGGACAACAGCTGGGGGCTAAAAATGAAATGCGGGGGCCCTGGATTGAAGCCGGCGCATCAACGCCTCGGCTGTCATGTTAAAATAAACATGTCTGTTTAAAAATATGACAAGTGAATCCTCCCGGGAAGGGGGGGCACCATGGGGGTGGGGAGGGAGGGAAAATACCTTTAAAAGAACCCTCCAGGGGTGAGGGCGCCGGCACGAGCTGGTTCTGCAGTCAGGATAAAATGACAGGTTTAAAATGAACGAGGGCGAGCGAGCGCAGCAGCCTGCTCAGCTGACCAGACGCTGCGTGCGTCATGGCCTTTTCCGGCATGTGTTTCCAAATATCGCGCCCGCGTCTGGGCACGATAATGGGAAACACATGTCTGCGGCGCGCTTAACCGCACGAAAAAGGCCACGACGCACGAACGTCTGGTCAGCTTTTCAAACCCCCTTACATAAAGTCTTCGCCTAGCAGCGCTTGCGCGCTACTCGAGGCTCGACCTAAAAAGTATTTTCAGTCACAAAACAAAACAAAAACTGATGCAGCAGTTAGTCAAGACCAACAATACCCAGATATTTCTTCTCAATTCAATCTAAACACCTCTGACATGTCGGTGTTACGTGACATACAGGAGCTTATTGATGAAAACAGAACTGCAACCCCAAATATTGAAGATTCAGAGGATATAAGCAGCGGAGCCAGACACCAAACAAAGTAACACCTTTCAAACCTTGTTCAACATTCAATCCCATTATGTTAAAAGATACAATTGACATTTTCCATGAACAGGTGGTAACAAGCATTAAACACCTCAACCACAGAATTAACAATATCAGCAAGGGCAAAACAAACAAACGGGAAGTACAATACCACTTGCTTATAAACAAACTTAAAGACAACAAGGAGATAGTTATTCGCAATGCAGACAAAGGGGGCAACTTAGTCCTATGGAGCAAAAATGAATATGTCAAGGAGGCTATGAGTCAACTAAGGGACACAGACTGCTACTGTCGCAGTGACCAGCTAATATTGAGAAATGTACATAATAAATACAAAATCAAATTGATAGCTTGGAAAAATGCAGGACTGCTATCACCAGACGAATACAAGTTCCTGAAAAATGACCATCCGGTTACACCGATATTGTATTTTATACCCAAAATACATAAAAATCCCCAACAACCTCCAGGAAGGCCTATCATTTTGGCCCGTAAAAGCCTACTTGAAAATACATCCAAATATGTAGACTTTTATTTGCAGGAACATGTACAGCAATTAACCTCTTACATCAGGGACACGGGTGATTTTGTATCCAAAATGTTGAACTTTGCCTGGAAAGATGATTATTTACTCATCTCCTTGGATGTGACATCTCTATACACGTCCATAAAACATGTGGACGGACTAAAAGCATTGCAATACTATCTAGCACGAAGAGGAACAAACTGTACAAAACACAATACTATGTTGTCAGATATGGTTGAATTTTGCTTGCGCAATAATATTTTTATGATCCAAAGCGCCCTATATCAACAACTAAGGGGTGCGGCTATGGGGGCCAGCTTCTCCCCCAGTTTTGCCTGCCTTCATATGGGGTGGTGGGAGGAGCTGGTCCTACTTAAAGAGCACACTGTGTACGTTAAAAACAACATAAAAGTTTGGTGGAGGTTTATTGACGATCTTTTTCTTGTTTGGCAAGGAACAAGGGCAGAGGCAGAGAAGTTCATTGAAGGTCTCAATATTAACCAATTGAACCTACATTTCACAGCATCAATAAGCAGGGAAAGCATCAACTTTCTAGATGTACAGGTCTTTATTTGAAATTGGAAGTTAGAAACGAGACTCTACTGTAAACCAACTTCTGGAAATGCGGTGCTGCATGCCAGAAGTTCTCACCCCCGTCACCTGATTCAAAGCATCCCCTATGGGGAGATGCTCCGCTTAAAACGAATTTGCAGCTGTGACGATGATCTTAAAGCAGCCCAAACGAGCAGCAAGATTAGATTTATGGAAAGGGGCTATACAAAAAAATGCATAGATGCAGCAATTGTAAAAAGTAACCTAGTCCCTAGGGAAATCCTCCTTCAAAAACAGACCTAGGCAGAAGAATCAAGAGGACAGGATGTAGACACATTCAGGTTTGTTTTAAGATACAACAAACAAGAGAAAACTATCAGAAATATCATAAAGAGAAATTGGCCTCTAGTTTTGGGAGACCCGGTTATAGGCCACTTACTTCCAAACAGACCGGCAATAACATACAGGAGGGCACCGTCTATGAAAGACGCCCTGGTCCAAAATGATCCTAGTGGCCAACCCAAGGGTACATGGCTCAGTCAAAGAAAGGGATTTCATAAGTGCAAGGTGTGCAAAGCTTGCCAATATGGGGCCAGTACAACCTCTTACAAAACGCCATTTAATGCGCAAGACAGGCCCATTAAAAAGGCATTAACTTGCAAATCGGACCATGTGGTCAATGTGCTGGAGTGCCCTTGCGGCCTGCGATATATAGGCAGTACAATTCTGCAGGGGCACAAGAGGGTGCTCCAGCACATTAGGGCGATCAAAAATAGAGACCAGTCTTACCCGGTGGCTCGCCATTTCAGTGAAGTACATGATGGCGATCCCAAAGATCTGAAATACTTCCTAATAGATTCAATCCCTCCCAACAAAAGAGGCGGCGACAGGGAGAAAGCTCTTAGACAACTGGAAATGCGTTACATTTTAAATCTTGATACCAAGCATCCAGAAGGTCTAAACGCAACGGAGGAATTGCACACATGCCTATAGTGCTGGATAGGAAATAATTTAAGCAATAGTAGCCATTAAATTTAGATCAATTGTTTATCATCATGAATCAGAATATTACAAAATATTAATGTTTTAAACATAGCCGCCACCAAGTACCCACTTTTTAACACACGGGTTGGAGAGGTTTTAAACAATTATATATTTATAGCACCTAACACTTTATATTCGCACTTTGCACCAGTCACTTTCAGTCGTAAGGTTTACTATTTTGGGGATTTACATCACTAGTACTGTCTAAGTTCGAACAAAGAATTTGTTTTATTCATTGTTAATAACATTATGATCGGTTGAGGTATTTATACCCGGACGTTTTCAACTGACAGTGATAAAGTGAAAGTCTAATTTACAATCACAAATTTGACTTTACCTGTTTTTTATCTTATCCAGTACTGTATCGATTTTATGGTTTTACACTATATAGCAAAGGTTTTAATTAATTTTTACACATTGGGTATTTATACCGAAATTATTTTAATTACATCTATTTAAAAACCTACAGCTAAATCTTAGAGTAACCATGAAGTCTGTTATCTTTCTCTATGTTAAGCCTTACCATTTGAATGCACGTCACTTTAAAAAATACAAAAATGGTTCTAAAAAAATGGTTTAAAAGGTACCTCCCTTCCGTGATGCGCGTCATGTGATCAAGACCCTTGTTGGGTCGAAACGCGTCATGGCTGCCGAGGTTTTTATGAGCTGAAATAAAAACTGAGATCTGCAATGATTCTGTAGTCCGTGCTCCATTTACTGGGTGAAATCGACGAGGCACAGGTGGAGTGCAATCAATATATATATATAATGGCTGACATCTGAGTTTGCTGACAATAAAATTGCACTTCAGCACAAATTTGGGTCCACGCTCGTTATTCTTGGAGAAGAAAACTGTGGGGTGATTGAGATATATATATATATATATATATATATATATATATATATATATATAAATATATCCAGGCTCCTTTTCTTAATTCCAAAAGAAAAAAGCACTTGCGGGGGCAGTTGCAACGATTTTTTATTTACAACGCAACAAACAAACGAACAGAAGCGTTTCGGCTTGCGCCTTCGTCGGTGTTGTCTTCCACACCGGAAGCGGTTGTTTTTTAAATCAATCTCGTGTAATCATCAACATTGAAAACAGACAACTATACAATGTAAACAGAAGCCGCCATCTTAGCAAGATGTTTCATGCCGTAAATAATCATGTCCTAAATGGACTTTCAATTGCATACTCAGAAATCTAAGTATTTTCACTTGCAGCATTTTGGATCTCTGATATTTGCGAGCTTAATCCTACTTTTACATTTCAATAAATAACATGATTGCTCTGCTTAATAATATCTAGCCGTGTATCGGCATATTTCCTGGTTTTCAATGCGTGATGTATCACAGTTAATTTCATACACATTTCATGAGAATCAGTATTGTAAAATATAATGACAATATCTAGCCGTGTATCGGCACATTTCATAGTTTTTATAATACATATACTTGTCATTGAAGGGAGTCAATAATTAGTCACCAAGATGAACTGCTAGTTCTTCCCCGCTATTCATCCCTTTGGCTGAGAGGGGACAAAAGCAAGCCACCAGAAGGAACCACCGCAAAACAAGAAGGGGGGGCTGGTGCCGGAAGAGGCAACATGTCCCCACGAATAACGCGTTAGCACATTTTGTTGCTCACATTTAAGATATTATTTGATGTATCACTTGTGTATTGTTATTGTGAAAAGTCTAAATGCTGGTACTCTATTCTCGACATAATTATCCACAATACAGAAGGTCAAGATGGCCGTGGTATTTATTACATGAGTTACGAGGCATTGGGGCAATCGTCTCTCTGTTTTCACTTGAATGAACTTAAAAAGGGACACTTAATGTATTTTTGTTGCATGCATTGCCCATTTTGGCTTTATATAGTGAATTTATGTGTTATGTAATATGGCATTTAGATCAGCAAAAATTAGTCAAGTCGGATGCTCGTATTCGCGATATTATTTTTTGCACTATTTCTATTTTTGAAATATACATCACAAAGGTAATTATCTTGGTGTTGTAACATTTCCGACTAAATCGAGAATATATGTTATAATGGCCGCCATGTTTTTCGCTGCAAAAGGTTCACGTTATTTTGGTGCAGTCCGCTTTCTATGATCATGTGGATGAACTTTAAAATGGAAGTGCGATTTAGATTGTTTGTAGACCGTGATGAAGGCGCAAGCCGAAACGCGTCGTTTTTGCCATTAAATACTTTCTCTCCGCAATTGGAAGTGTCTGGGTGTTTCCTACGAAGCAGCAGGAAGAAGTGCTATATATATATATATATATATATATATGCACAGGAAGCTGCCTCCCCCCTGGAGGGAAAGAACTGGAGGGACACAACGGGGAGCCAAGGAGAACACCTTTATTGCAGAGTGGGAGGCAAGACGCGTTTCGGCTGGAATGCCTTCTTCAATTGCCAAACACCAGAAACTGTCACCTGCCGCCTTTCAAATAATCCATTTGACTCCCATTGGTGGAAGCCCAGCTGAGTTGACCAATAGCATGAACGCCTCATCGCAGTCACCCTTGACGGACTACGGCTCCCAGAAAGCACCATTTCGGCTTGCAGGTAAGCATTTGTGCTGTCAACTCGTTGTAACCCTAGGTGAGTGCTGGCTATATATATATACCACCAAAGTTGCGCCGGTAACTGAGCCACATGCACTTCAGGGGGGGTCAGTGTTACGGGACCGGTGCTCCCCGTTAATGTCCCAACACTACCCAACTTGCCTTACAAGTAGGAACACCGACACCAGACTGAAGGTTTCAGGAAAATGCTTTTATTCCTCGTTGAAAGCTGGCAGGTAAAATAAACCCAACGCGTTTCTCCTCCCTAAGAGGCTTGATCACGGGCACAGTCTCTGCTTTCACCTCGCCTCACGCTTTACCGGTCAGCTTGGTTTTCTCCCAGAGTGCACTTTTAAACAGGTGTGTCCATTTTATTATCCACGTAGAGTAACATCATGTTGCAACTTTATTAGTTCCTTTTATAACAAACATGCTGCCTTTTGTCTTTAAGTGGGGCCCGTTTAGAAATGCCAAGTTCGTTTTTTTAACCTATCTTCTTTGCCTAATAACTTTCTCACGTTGCACAAGCCTTCCTTCAGTTAGCAAGTAGACAAATCCATCTTGCACCCCATGCTCGCATTTCATCCGATTTTCAACTGGAAAAAATTCCCTCCTTTATTTTTGGAAATGCTTGCAGGCCGGGCTCATGGAAAATTCTATACCACCAAAGTTGCGCCGGTAACTGAGCCACTTGCACTTCAGGGGGGGTCAGTGTTACGGGACCGGTGCCCCCCGTTAATGTCCCAACACTACCCAACTTGCCTTACAAGTAGGAACACCGACACCAGACTGAAGGTTTCAGGAAAATGCTTTTATTCCTCGTTGAAAGCTGGCAACGAGGAATAAAAGCATTTTCCTGAAACCTTCAGTCTGGTGTCGGTGTTCCTACTTGTAAGGCAAGTTGGGTAGTGTTGGGATATATATTTGTACGGCCGAAACGCGTAATGGCAGAGGACTGGTAATAAAATGGAATATTTGCACTGAATGAGGTCTGCACTCGTTTTTCCGGAGGATTGTGGCGAGGAGAGGAATATATATATATATATATATATATATATATATATATCAAGAAACTCAGATTTATATATACTGATAAATAATAATAAGCTACTCTTAGCTTATAATTTGTACAATACAAAAAGGACAAGTGTACAGTTGATTTAACAACTTAACTGAAAATGCACTCTTTGTAATGTTGAAATAAGGTACTATACCGTTTAATGCATTAAGCAAGTACACCCATAGTACCAATTGGTGTTTGAATATTTGCAGCTGGTAATAATATGTTGACCCTGTCCTTATTTTGAGGCATCAAATGCTATTTTTGCACAAATACTCCAACTGCGGAAAAAAAATGTTTGTTTGAAAATGTAATGCTTGTTTAAAATGTAACGTTTTTTTGTAAACTACAACTCCCATCATGCATAATAATGGGCGGACGATGGAGACAGTATAAATAGGAATTTAAACAAGCATTGGCATAGCCAATAGGTCTCGCCTTTGGGACATTTTAAGTGTTTAGCCATGCAACAGTTGATGTTGCACCAAGGATATTGTGCAGCATAATTAAATACTTATAAGGTCCGAAAGGCGAGACCTATTGTCTATGCCAATGCTTGTTGCTGAGTTGAGTTCAGTTTCTATTTTTCACAGGTAAATGTAATTAAAATATTTGGCGACCCGCGCGGACGTTTTACTGGAGTTAAGTTAACATATGATCATTTGACTGCAAATGTCACTCACTGACTGTGACCCTATGATGATGATGGGAAATGGGAGCCTCCGAGCCTAGAGGCCTCCACAGACTGGGGATTCGACTAAGGTTGTAATATGCGGTGATCAGGAATGGTGGACATTAAGAAAGAGATGAAATGTTGTTTAATCATCTTTCAGGAGGCCGAGGCTGGCATACGCACAAAAAAAGTGCATGTAACCCCCGCCGGGGGCAAATACTGAGTGCATGTGTGAACTGTGGGGTTTCCCTGTGCCCCAGAGCTCGTTGTGTGTTTTCCTCAAGGGTGCCCTCACTGGCGCTTTAATAAACCCTCTGTGTACCAGGTGTGCCTGCCTGAGAAGCTCTGTGTGTGTGATTTGAACTTTTCCAGAATTGAGCGAGTCTGTTTGTCCTGTGAGTTTCATGTATGTGCACTCGGAGGGACTCGAAGAAGCTCTCTGTGTGACCTGGGCGTGCTCTCCGTGCCCCATGACATCTTTGCATATACTCTGATTAGCGTTGTGAGATCTGAGCTTAATGCGTTTGCATGTGGGTTTTGAGGGACCATAGGCATTGTGTGTGCTCAGGGCAGCTCTCTGTTGAACCATGACGTCGGGTGTGCTCTTAGTTCTGTGTACCACTGTGTTTGCTCATCTCAATTCTTTGAACATGCCTGTGTGTATTTATGCATGCAGAAGTCTCTGTATGTACGTACCTAGCTGTGTGTGCCATGCACTCACCGGTGACCACAAATGCCCCCAACCGTGTCACCGTGGCAAGCACGTTTTAATCCACACGACCAAAGCTGACAGTCAAAGCAGCCTGACAGAGCTTCGAGCACTAATGGGCAGTCCAGTGCCACTCGAATTCTCACTACATTGTAGGTGCTTCGTGAAGAACATACCACGCTCAGAAGAGAGATTTTACGTCAATTTATAGTGCGCATGCTCATACATGAACTCGGAGGCGCGCTCTGCACAACCACAGGTGCGAGAATGTTTACTTATGTGTGTGTGTGTAACTGTACCACTTTATAGCCAGAGTTTGCCAAATAGTAGTGTAGGCTTGATGGACAGTTGTCTGTCCACACAATCACCCAGAGAACGAGCAGGCACATGGATGACAACATAACTTTCAGCCGGCAACGCCACGGTGGGGAACGGGGGTGCGGCTTCGAGGCTCAGTCCATGTACAGCGTTTACCTTGCGGGAGCGAGCAGCGGCGCCATCTGTTTCCAAAGCGCGGGCGCGATAATTGCAAACAGATGGCGCCGCTGCTCGCTCCCGCAAGGTAAACGCCGTACATGCACGAGTGCTCATTGGAAACAGTGCAGTAGATGCATGAGTTTCCGAAAAAGTCCGGAGTGATTCCAAGAGGTCACTCCAAAGCAGCGCTTGTGTGCTGCATAGGCGAGACCTAAAAAAGACCAACCTACCGTGAAAAAGACCCTGTGAGGTCGAAACGCGTTGGTGGAGTAGTGCTGTTCTAAATTAAAACAATGGAGCGCAGGAATCACTGAGTGCAGCGTCTTTTGTATGTGGAAAACTGCCTTGGGCGCTAGGGTTCAGCCCCTCGCTGGCACCACTAGAGAGCGTGCCAGGACTTGAACCCAATTGTGCTATATATATATATTTATATATATATATATATATATATTTGAAAACCAGGATCCTTCCCGTTCCGAAAGAAATCAAGCCCACACAGGTTCACAGGAACTCTCATTTATTCCAGCCTGATGATTGCGGCATGACGCGTTTCGGCATTAATGCCTTTTTCAAATGCCTATTACATCTTTGTTGCACAATGTCCACACTTAAATATAGAGCGTCTCTCTCATGATTGGTGGAGACACTCTAGCAGGCAGAAACAGGAGGATGTCCCAAACTCGGCACTCCGGGTTCGTCAACTGCAGGCATCAATCGTAAGTACTGCCCCAGTGGGCGGTGCCTGCAGCTTCACCTGTTAGCACCTGAAAGTTACCGTGGAGGGAATACGGGTTGCCTGGACCTTCATCCTGCCGCCATTCTCCCACCAGGCACCGGAACACACATTCCTTCGGTGAGTATGCGCGTTACCGTGAAGTCACAGTCCAAGCGATTTTGGCACGGTACCCTTGTAGAGCGCGGCGGTTCGGCGTTTCCCCAAGCACTTTGAGGCAAAACCACTGATTGCCACTGACTGCGCCGAACTCTTTGAGGATGGGGGCTTTTGGTGCTCGTGGCCGCACTAAACATGAAAACCAGGATCCTTCCCGTTCCGAAAGAAATCAAGCCCACACAGGTTCACAGGAACTCTCATTTATTCCAGCCTGATGATTGCGGCATGACGCGTTTCGGCATTAATGCCTTTTTCAAATGCCTATTACATCTTTGTTGCACAATGTCCACACTTAAATATAGAGCGTCTCTCTCATGATTGGTGGAGACACTCTAGCAGGCAGAAACAGGAGGATGTCACAAACTCGGCACTCTGGGTTCGTCAACTGCAGGCATCAATCGTAAGTACTGCCCCAGTGGGCGGTGCCTGCAGCTTCACCTGTTAGCGCCTGAAAGTTACCGTGGAGGGAATACGGGTTGCCTGGACCTTCATCCTGCCGCCATTCTCCCACCAGGCACCGGAACACACATTCCTTCGGTGAGTATGCGCGTTACCGTAAAGTCACAGTGCAAGCGATTTTGGCACGGTACCCTTGTAGAGCGCGGCGGTTCGGCGATTCCCCAAGCACTTTGAGACAAAACCACTGATCGCCACTGACTGCGCCGAACTCTTCGAGGATGGGGGCTTTTGGTGCTCGTGGCCGCACTAAACATGAAAACCAGGATCCTTCCCATTCCAAAAGAAATCAAGCCCACACAGGTTCACAGGAACTCTCATATATATATGACCTACTGGCGGTCGCCAGTAGGTAGTTATAGTTAGGACCTAGTTTCCATAGGAAAAGCGTTTTTTGATTTGCCAATATCTTTGGCGCCGTTTGACGAATATTTGTGAAATTTTCCAAACAATAGGGCCGGACCGCTCAGTTTGTGTGTTGAAAGTTTTGGGGTGATTCGTCAAGCAGGGGCCGAGAAAAAAGGGGGGTCCCAAAGTGCATTTTCTCCATGTTATTTTCCATAGGAAACTTTATTACAGGCTACAGCCCGACCTGCTGAACGGAATTACACCAAATTTGGGAAAAAGGTAGGTCTTGGTTTAGAGTGCGCCCTTTTTTTAAATGGTGTAAATTCGTTCAGTAGTTCCTGAGAAATTTAAAAAATAAAAATATCGATATCTGAGCACCGAGGAGGGTTCGCGAACCCTCCCAGGCATGAGCTTCACTCTGATTGGCTGCCAACACTCCAAACCAGGAAGTGTTGGCAGCCATCTTGTGACTCGGTAACCGAGTCACAAGAAAAAGGGTGAAGCAAAGTGAAAAATTAAGAAAAGGGGGCAGGGTAGAAACACTCTGACCCACTAGGCCTGCTCAGGGGGTCCCATAAGGACCCCCAGGCCCAAAAAAGCTTTTTTTTTTTTTAAACGGCTGGATTCGCACTGGGGTCGCGAATCCAGCCGAGAAAATGTTTTAAAAAACGAAGCGCGGACTCCCGCGCTTCGTTATTGTTAAGCCCCCGGGTGGGGCACGTCCCGGGGGCATGCCCAAATTATATAGTGGGGGCCCACGGGGGCCCCCACAGCCCCGGGGACTGCCACCTCCCCGGGGCTTTATTGATGATTTGCGGGGGGCACACTGCCCCCCCCCGCAGCCACAGGGACCACCACCTCCCCGGGGCACCAAATATTCCAGGTACCTCCAGTAAGCGCCACAGAGCTGCGTTGCAGAGAGGTGGTCTGAGGCCATGCCCCTTTTTACACCACTCTGCAAACGCGGCTTCTGGTGCACTGGTGGTGGGGCAATGAGGTCCTCTTGTGTCCTGAGGACCTCAGGACACAAGTGGATTTCATCCTCCGAGCAGCAGTGCGCCACAAGCCGCGTTTGCAGCGTGGTGTAAAAAGGGGCATGGCCTCGGAACACCTCTTTGCAACGCAGCTCTGTGGCGCTTACTGGAAGTACCTGGTGGGCTAGTTGGCCCCCAGGGGCCCTCAGGATTCAAGGGGACTTAATCCCCCAACTTACAATGCGCCGGGGGGCACGTTTGCACAGTGGTGCAGGGAGGGGGTGGGGCCTGATATAACAAGTGTTATATCTAGCTACAATCTTCAACCAAGAGAACGCACGAGAGTCTTTTCTGTTAATACTAATACTCTCTGTATAGGACCCTCTATTATTTTGTAATTTTATGGATCTGTCTGATGTTAAAGTGTTTCTGATTGGTTTGAATGTTTAAGTGTGCATGTAATTTTGAATGAGTGCTGTTATGAATGTTTAAATGTGGGACCGCATTTATATTTATATGTTTAGTGTGTATTATCATATATATGTCTTTATCTTTGTTTTGTTAATTCTGATAAACTATATGAACGACAATAATGAAAATAAAAATGTACACATTTTGTAAAATATTTGTATGTTAGCCCAGCGTTGTTGATTATTGAGTGACCCTAAAGGGCACATTTTATACTATCTATAGACAGGTTGGTTTCCTTTGACTGCTTTGGTTATAACGTCCCTGAAACCTATGGTTTTTCAGTGGATATATATATATATATATATATATATATATATATATATATATATATATATATATATATATATATATATATATCGAAAAACAATCCCAGGTTCTGCCACACAGAAAAAACACACAGGAACAGACTCTAGTTGATAAGTGAGCTTTAATCCATAAAAACAAGGTCCAAATGACGTGTTTCGGCCACCGACCTGCGGCCTTGATCACATAGCGCGCTACATGCAAATGACTGACTTAAATAGTCAGGTAAGTGTTTCTACCATTTTTACATTTTATCACCACAACGTGAATTTCGACCAGGTCCCAGACAGTCACAGGTTGATGACTCAGGCATGACACGGAGCATTATCAATGGACATTGTAAACAGACTCAAATGTAAAGTACCACGGTGAGAAGAAAGCATGAAGATAGCAAATGCAATGTGTACAAATGTACAAATATAAGCGAATAGAAATACTGCTCGAAATAGTTTCAGCATGTTTTAAATTCTTGCTTTGCTAAAATATGTGTCTAGATGAGTGAACCACATTTCATGTATAAATACAGACTCCCAGCTGTTTGGGAAAGGAACACTGGCAAGACGGCAGTTGATGATGCGCATGGTGAATACACCGTGTACGCAGTGTCAGGTTGCATACTGTTAGAAATTTAAACACTGTACATTACATATCAGACGCTTCAATGTGTGACTGCACAGTCTGAACGGGGTGTCATCGAGTTTGGTGCACAGGGGTAGTAAAAAGACTTATGAGGCAAGGAAGTGAAGAGGTGCTCTACTGTGAGAAAAAATTATTAAAAAATGCTGAGGCTGACTAAAAATGGAGTCAGGTGTATCAGTACTGTGACTAATAGTGAAAGTTAAAAAATGCTTACGCATATGTAGATGTTACAACATAACAGAGTAACAAAGTTCCAGCCGGAACAGGTGTGCATCACTTGCGCAAAGCGGATTCCAATTAAGCATTCCACAACACATAACTGGATACAAAAACTCATAATGTGGACAGACGATAAATACATTATGGCTGCGTGAGTGCAGTAATATGTAGGTGCCGCCAGAACTCTCAACAGTACAAGCGATGACATAAAGCATACATGTATGTTGTTAAAGCTTCAATGCAATAATATACAGGTTCCACCAGAACTCTCATGAGTGCAAGTGAAGACATAATGCATACATGCATGTTATTGCAGCTTCAATGCAGTGGTGCACAAGTCTGGAACAAAACGTACCGTCAAACAATTTACTACAAATGAGAGAAAAATCAAATGTGAGACTGAGTCAAGGGCAACTGACGAGTGGCATGCTATTACAGATAATTATACAAGTCCTCACTGATATTCAGACCTGACGGTGATTTAGTATTAAGCTCCAATATGTAGCGTGTGCCCAGTTGCCTAAGCTTTTTTTCACGGTTGCCACCTCGTCTAAGTGGTGGTACACTGTTGATGACAAAATATTTCAAGTGATCGAGATTGTTATTGTGTACCTCCCTGAAATGCCTAGCCACCGGGTAAGCGGGGTCGTTGATGACAATGGCCCATAGATATTGTAAAATACGCAATTGAACTTGATGTTTGGTACTGCCTACATATCTGAGGCCACAGCTGCATTGTAGTATGTAAACTGCGAATTCAGTTCTACAGGTGTATCTACTCTTGATGGTTAAAGGTTCCATATGGAAAGTAGCGCTGACTTGTTTGGTGTTAATACCAAACTTGCAAGCCCTGCAGGTGCTGCACTTAAAGAACCCCTTGATGTCAGTGAGCCAATTAGATTTAATAATGACTTCTGGGCTACTCTTGACCAACGCGTCATGCATGGAGAAAGCGCGCCGATATGTGATTGTGGGGCGCTTGGCTACTAGGGTGCCTAAGACCGGATCGGTCAGAATAATACGCCATTGTTTATTGATAATAGATCTTATTGCGCGCTCTTCCTTGCTATACGTGATGATTAAACGTGTGTCAACCACCCCATCCTTATTGGAGTCAAGAGGGGCATCAGCGTCGCTCAGCATACCCAACGTATATATATCTCACTATAAATTGAGCACGTTTAATTTAATTCAAGCATGCGCCTCTAGTCTGTGGGTTTTTGATCATGCCTGATGTCCTGTTATAATTTGTAAAAGGAACATGCAGGGTCCAGGGCTGGATACATGGTATTTGGCATATACTGAGGGATCAAACAGCTGCAGAAATGCTGCTCTGAATAGCAACACTTCATATATATGAGTTTACTAAATGGATAAGTATGTAATAAACATGGAGACTCCACTTTATTGCAATCCATGGGTGATTATTATAAAGGGGACTATATGTATTGGTCTGTGTGCAGAGTTGCCTGTATGACTACTGAATCTCTGTGTATGGGCAGTGCCACAGAAAGGTGGCATGTAGCTTAATAAAGTCAAGGAAAGGACCACCCTTGCATTTTTGTTTGGGCAGCAAGATACAGTCATAATTCAGATGCAGTGGACCTTTTTACCCCTGGTGTCACTGCACCTGATGCACTAATTATAGTTATGCCCCTGTGTTGGGATGTATGTCAATAAGCATGGATGGTTGGGTGTGCCAGGATAGCTAAAATACACAACCTGTTAGTCCGCCTGTCTGCCACTCTATCAGTCAATGTGTCTGACATTCTGTCTCCCTGACCATCCATGTGTGCCTGTATGCATTGCTTATGTCTGTATTTATACTGTAGATGTCTGTATATGTAGTGTGTGTCGGGATGGGGGTGCAGCTATGTAAATACATATGTTTTTTCTGTGTACATTGGTGCTTATATATGTGCTCTTCTATTTACATGGAAAAATGTATGTCTGTCCAACAGTGTGCTTGCGTGCATGAATGCTTGTTGGTCCATGTATATAAGAGTGTAGAAGTATTTTCGGATATTTACATTGATATCTTATATCTTTTGGAATATGTGTATAGGTGTATATGTCTATTGGCACCAAATATATATTTAGTTTGTCCAAGGAGAAGCTAATGATTGAATCAGCGCTGATACTTCCCTCCTTACACGACATCAAATATGATTCACTTTGTAGAAGAGATGAAGATTAGGGGCCTTATTACGACTTTGGCGGTCTTCCAATGGGACTGCCACCGCGACGGTCCCAGGAAGACAGCCATGGCCGTGGTGGGCCCACCCACCAGATCATGAGTTTAATCCAGGGCAGGTAGGCGGTGTGGTGGTGGTCTAATGACGGCGGCTGTGTTAGGCTCATAGGAGAGTCTAAACAGCATCCGTCCACCATGAGAGTGCCTGCAGCATGTTCCTGCACGGTGTAGCATGCACCATGTCGTGCATGTCACACCATGCAGAAACGAGGGGGCAATTCCAGAAGGGCACAACATGGGCCCCCCTGCATGCACCCCCAGGCCCTGATTCGGCCAAGGGCCCTGCTAGGGCCCACTTACCTGCATGTCCACCACCTTTTTCATGGCGGGGTTCCCGCCATGAAAAGGGCGGTGGATATTCAGGTCGTAATATGCTCGGCTGTGCTGGCATCGGTCCCCGTAGCATATTCAGGCCGTTTGCAGACCGCCGTCACAGTGGGATCCTTGATCCCTGCGGAGGCGGTGGTCTCGTGGCAGTGCCACACTCATAATACAGTGGGCGAACCCACCAGGGTGGTGGTGGTGGTCGGACTGCCGCTGCAAGCACAGCAGTCCTAGGACCGCTGCACTCGTAATAAGGCCCTAAGTCTGCCTCTCTGTAGGATACATTTTAGATCCATCAATTCATCTCTCTTTCTCTGCATTCAATCAGCCATTCATCTGTGATTACAAGTGTGTTGTCTCTCAATGTTTGTGTAGCATGATTCTTATTGTCCGAAAGTGTATGTTCTCTGGGTGCTTTGTGTTTGTTGTCGATGCAACTGGATGTTGGTCCACATCCTTCCATACCTTATGTACTTTCAAACGCCATTTCTTGCAGCAAGAGGATGCTACAGTTCACCACACAATGATAATAGCACCAGATATCAAAGTTGTCTGTTGGCCTTTGTGCATGAGAATCTGTGTGTCTGCTAGTCTTTGCTGATTGGTACCTCTGAGATTATGTCCGTAGAAGCCTGTGTGTCTTTTCTCTTGTGTGGATGCTTAACTGTGTACCGTCTGGTCTGTGTCCATAGCTGCCTGATTGTTTGCCTGCCTTTCTACATTGGCCCCTATATGTCTATTTGTCTATGTGCATGGAAACATTTATATATTTTGACTTTGTGTGTGATAGCTAAATGTCGATCTGTATGCATAGGTGCCTGCGTATTTGCTGACGTGTCTCCATAAGCACCTTTGTGTCTGATGTGTGTGCATGGATGCTTGTATGTGTTGGTCGGTGTTCGGGGGTGCCTATATGTCTACATCTGTGCATGCATGTGCGATCTATACTATGTTTAAATGTTTGCATGACTGTTGTGCCTCTGTGTGCTTGCAGTATATAAAAGCCAAGCCTACTGGCTTTGTCAATTTCTGTTTAGGAGGGCGGACAGTAGAATATTTTGCCTGACCGATGGAACCAAGATAGAAGCACGTGGCATAAGTAAATTAATTTTCACAAGCTTGATGAGCCAAATAATAGTGTTCTTTTATGCTTATGAAAAGCATGCATGTGAATGACTGTGTGGAATATCTATCACAAACGAGTACTTGTCATCACGTAATAGAAAGTAGAAAACAGTTATTTTGCTTCATATGCACGTTTGATAGACGCTACCAACAAAATGCAAAATTTCAGGCCTTTGGGGAAGGTGTGGTGTAGATTAATAGGTGTTAAATGGAATGTGACGAGTGTGTGGCGCATTAGTTATGCATCAATAGAAAAGCTAATGTCCCCTTGTAATTAGAGCTCTGAGGGCGCAGGCTCATGTGGTCTCGGGGGGTACAATGGGCGGGCTGCATTATCATACCGCGGGGCAGTGTAATGGCGTTCATTAGAAGCAAAGAACATTTTTTCTGCGAATGTGTCAACATGGCGTCATCGGGCTGTCCGGGATTATCGTGTTCGGCGACACAGGGCCTAGTTTTACTAGCTGCGAATTCAAACCTTGTGAAACCATCTGTGGATCTGGGCAGGCAGAGGGTACAGGTGCAGCTCAACCCCATCTAACCAATCCTACAACCCGAGAGGAGCACACAGCACTCCCCCAGTAGCCACTGAACCTGCCATGTCCCCAGCATCCTTCTGAGCAACGCCACCTGCATTGCCCCAGCGACAGCGTCCATTTACCACTTGCTTGAAGCAGATGGTAGATGGGAGCAGCAAAGTCCCTGGAATCAGAGATAAACAGGCAGAAAGTGATTCTTTACTCCAAGTTCCTAGTGGTTACTCCCCATTACAGTGAGTTAAACTTGTGATGCCCGAACTTTAGGGAGGAGATACCAGCCGGAGGTGGAATTCTGGCCCAGGTATCTCCCACCCTAATCTCTTGTCAATTTATAGCAAAGCCCACAATTTTATAGCGAGAGATAAATAATTAAAAAGACAAGAAAATCTGTTTTCGTTTTTCAAGGTTTTTCATTTCTGTCTACAATAGGTTAATAGAAAGCATACCTTGCAGATACGGTTCACAGTTTGCTCAGAAAATGGCAATGTCTATTTATTTAATCTATTTTTAGGGGTATTTGTATACATCGGCCCCTAGCCACAGCAGCAATTCCCATCAATTAAAAAATGCATACATCGCTAGTCAGATATCAGATAAAAATAACAAGTAGTGGAAATACATGTAAAGTTAGCAGAGCGGAGGTAGCAGAGTTACTCTTTCAGACAATGATCAGAATAAATGGGTTTTCAGGATTTTCCTAAAATATAGCAGATTGCAATTCAGAGAGCCTCTAGCTTGCGGTTGCAGAGTGCTGATGCTAACATGACAAGACGTGTTTTGAAGTCGTGGACTTTTCCTATTCTTAGGATAGGCAGAATTTGTTGCGATTTCCTTCTATTATGTCTTTTCCTTCCTTGATGAAAGCTTTGTCTTTCACATTGCTGTGGAGGCCTGATTTTAATACTTTGTGGGTAATGCAAGCCATTTAAAAGCGTATTATAGCACCAGGAGACCACCATCTTTCATGAAAGGGAGTGATTTGTTCTGATTTCTTAGCACCTTTGACAAGACAGGCAGAGGCACGCAAGATGGCTTCGAAAAGGACCTGTGGTTTTTGGAAGGCCTGCAAAACTGCGTTCTTGCCATCCAGGTGTGAGAGAACCAAGGCCTGGACAGTGGTCCTGGACTTTGTAATGAGATTGTTTTGGTCAGATTGGAGATGTAGAGGATGATGCAGACATTTTGGTCAATAATGAATCCTATTGAGCTGGCAAGATGAATGAAGGTGAGTGAGTTGCCTTGGGCAGTGAGGGCTATCAGCCGTCTTAGGACTGGAGGTGGTGTTTGAAAAGAGTACAGGAGGAGAAATTCAGTTTGCTAAGATGAAACTTAAGAGGGAATGAGCTTATCCACTTAGACAGACTTTTCACAAAGACTTTAAGTGTGTAACATCATAAGAATGTTTTATTTAAAAGCAAAGTTGAGTGTCTTCGGAGTATTGGTGTCATTTGCATGTAAAGACAAAATAGAATTTCTAAGTGTATAAAGGGAAAGGAGTATTGGTTCAGTGTGAAAGTCAGTGAGTCAAGGATTGTCTTACACACTATTATAATAAGACCTATACAAAAATTAGTACATTCTGCATAGTTTAAGGAATATGTTCCATATTTATTCAAACCTTTATGTCCTATTTTTAGGGGTGGGTAGAACTCGTGGAGTTTCACTCCGCGGAGTTCCGCAGAATTACCCAAAAACTCTGCGAGACTCCATGGAGTTCCAGAAGTGGTGATGTTGTGGTATGTCGTGCTGCTCGCACTGATTTTTAGCACAGGAACTTGTCCCACATTTATTATCAGTGCGAACGGCACCACGCGACTTGCCAGAGGGTGCTGCTTCTTTCTGCCGCTCACATAGATTTTCTTCTTGAGTGGCAGCTTTCTCAATGCGACCGGTAATGACCTGCCGTGACCACATGCATTGAGAAAGCTCACCTGGAGGTGGTTTAACTCTTGATTTTCTCACTTGCGCTCATCAACTTACTGTTGGCGAGCCGCACGCGAGAAAAATCTCTGCCACGCAGCAGTTGCCGGAGTTTTTCTGAAACTCCATGTTACAGGTGGAGCACGGACTGTGCAAAACTCTGCAAACTCCGCCGGAGGAGCAAGGTTTACCCACCACCCCTAACTATTTTCTTGGGGAGATACCTTTTAAGTCTGGGTATTCATATGTTTACCCACGTATCACTAAGTGTTTTTTCCAACTCTCCCTAATAATTCAGCAGGTATTTTCCCATTGCGAGCGAAAAAGAAGCATTCATAATTCAGGTAGCCAAGATAATTTGTTAGAACCAGTTTTAGTTGTAATAGCAAATAGTCTTCAGTCAAATCAATCAGTCGATGCCTCCACTAAATTGACCATGTCAAATGATTCTTGTTCCGCACCCATCCAAACACAATGGTATTGACTAGTATCAGTAATCCCATAACAAATGAATAAGTGTTGACACATCAAAATCCAGCAGCAATGCAGATATCTTCCTGGCCCTCATGCAAACAATCTGTAGTTAACACAAAACTGAATTTTTATGTTAATATTCCTAAGGGTATACCAGATGCCAAGAATATTATGTTTCCCAAAGGAATATAGTGCTCAATTGAATTAGATGAGATAGAATTGGTAAACCAATAATCAGAGAGAACATTTTAGATGTTTGCTGCCTTCTAGATGGTCCTTGGAATCTTGTTGTGTTCAATGACAATTTTATTTTGACCTCCCATGCATTGATCCTTGGTCGAAAACAAAATTTCATAGTTTTGTAAGTTTGTCATTGCATTTTGAAATGGAATTTTATACTTATTAGGTTCCTAAAGAGTGATAGTGGATAAAACCAAAGGGAAAGGAGAATAGAACATGCATGAATTTTCCATCCACAGTTTCTTCAGGTGACCGTAAATAATAATAGTTACTCTAGGTAAGCATGAGTGGCACACTGTAAGGCTGTCTGTGGTTAGCATTAAACTGTAGCCATTTCCTTGGTAGAATGATTTTGGGAGATTGTAACTGTATTTGCTCTTGCAGTGCTTTGTGTGTTCTTAGCCGGAGGTGATGTAGATTTCCATGTTCTGTGTGTTTCTGATGCATCAAGTCTGAGGCATAAGTCTAATCAAACAACCTAAAGATACCCCTACCAGGTACTACCATGCAGCCTCTTTGCACTTACACGTAGTTTGAAGCAGGAATCTGCTGTATTAGGGGATATCTCAAGGAGGTTTCCAGATTGATTTCCAATGTGAGGTTTCCAAAGTGTCATATAGCCCATGGGGACATTGTCGTCTTCGCTAAGTTAGCATGAGCACGCTGCAGATTGTTCGCTGCTTTGCACACGTTACTACAAGAGTTTATTTTGCAAATGCCTCTTTTGTCATTTTCACATGAGAACCTATTGCTGTGTTCACACTCTGCAGGTTCCTGGGATTTACTCTGAACATTGTGAGCAAGGTCGATCAACTATGTCCTTGTTATTCTGTTCTGGTCAGGCCCTATAAACTAAAAAAAGCATACCGATGCAGCTGTTGCTTGGGAATACGTACTTTGGTTTTATTGGAATACACGAACAGGTAGCACATACTTGGAGAGGGACCTTTCCAGGGAGAAGAGAGACAGCACCTATGATGTAGATCGACCATTTATAGACTGAGGTACAGGGTCTGCAGATAACGCCCAGAGATCTTCTGATATATAACCATTCTGCTTCTATACAAGGGGAGAGAGATCAAACTACACTGTCTTTTTATAATGACAGCTCCTTTCATGATTTACGAACAAATTACTATGCTTACCATATTTGTGTTCTGCATTTTCCTGCTTACTGTGGCACGTATACTGCATATTGGAGCACGTTAGTTAAAATAAATATTTTAAACTGGTTCGTGTCTCTGTCAGATCTTATTGTGGAAAAGTGCAAGATTGCGAGCGAAAGGGTGTGTCTTGCAACCGAGATTCCTGAGAGAGTCGGGAGTGTTGTGTTCTGGGGTGTCTAACCACTTGTTTCTCTGTGAGTGAGTAGGAGAGCAAGTGAGACACTATAGCTAGTCGGTCCTGGGCTCATGAGTACTAAGGTGGTAGGCTGACCCAGACCCTATGCACTAAGGTCCCATAATCCTACGCATAGTTCTGTGTTTGTGCAGAATCTATGCAACATGGCGCCACCAACGTTTGGTCTGGTACTTATTCACGAGACCCCTGAGCAGCGCTTGTGCTTGTTCACGATACTCTCTCACCGGTTCCCGGAGGCGTCCGTGGTGAGGGGGCTTAGCCTCCTATATTTGTAGGGTGCACCTATTACTGTAGGTTATTCAAGCTTGAAGTTTAAATGGTTTTTCGACCCATTTGTGCTACCATTTTATTGACTCTTTTGACTTTTACATGGCACAACTGGTCGCTATTCCGGCACATAGCTGGGCGGCGGTTACGTCTTACTTGACTCAGCACGGTGTCCCCAATGTGGGGGCTAACATTATTTTCGTGGTTGAAGCGGCTCCAGCATACCGCTTCGAAGTATTTTATTCTTTGATTACTTTTCCCGCGGTAAATGCGAATGATAATTTGTTTCACACTTACACGGCCGCTGCTCCTCCAGCAGCATATCATCCTTATGCATTAATTGAAGTTCCGTTGACGTCCTGGGAGCACACTATTTGGTTTAATAAAGCCCTTCCTCACACTGTCTATTTTGTTCGAATGGGCCCCTTGTCTATCGATGGGGCTACTTGGCCTGTTTTGTCTGGTTTTACACCACATCCCAATTATCTCAATGTTACTATCGTGGAGCTACGTCTACTCTATACGCAATTGGTTCCTCTTCATAGACGAGTCTTACAGTTTATGTCACGTGCACTTCAGGCAGCTCCGGCTGGAGCTGCTCCTCCGGCACCGGGTCAGGGCGGAGGAATTTTGATTAGTCCCGTCATGATCAACTCTGTGATGGGAAAACGTCCTCAAAATTGTGAGGACTTACCATTCTGGATCGCAGAAAAAATTGAGCAGCTTGAGGCTTTGTTTCCCCATACGTCACCTGTTGAGAAACACAGGATCCTGGCAATGAGTTTGCCAAGTGGTCTGATTCCTCCTTTAGCGGATTGCACCACCTGGGGGACGGTATTTGCTTCAGTGTATACACTGTGTTTGGCACCCCCTCGATGAGCGTTCTGCCGAGCATTCTGAAAAAGATACAGGATGAACATGGGGCTGGTCCAGCCCTGGATTTGGGGATGAAGTTAGTAGGCATGTTCCCTATTGTCTCCGATATGATTATGGCCAACATTAAAGGTGAAGCAGTTTGCTTACAAGTGCGCCAGCTCCTGGCGGCGGTGGTGGACGTTGATCAGGAGCGACAATTGCCGATTATTATTGCAGATGTATATACATCCTTGGGTCGCAATAGCTTAGGGATTCGACCATTTGCACAGGCTCAGAGTAAACCCCCTCCTGAGAAGGAGGGTTGTCCAGTCTTTCCTAAGAAGGCTTGGAATAAAAATGTGTGGCAGCAACAACAGAAGCCTAGTTCTCGTGCTGGTTCGCATCCACCTGACGCTTCTGAACGTAGATATGATTTGCGTGACCGCTCTAAAATTAAGACACCTGAGAGGTTCCAGGTTCCTGATCCTCGTTCCCCTCAACAGTTCGGCAGAGGAGGGTGAGAGGATCGCAGACAAGACGAGTCTACACAAACAGGACATGACCCGCAGCGCCAGAAAGTCAAGCAGGAGGAACCACCTCAATATCATGCCCCATTTTAGAAGAAAAAAGTTGCCGCTTTGACTGTAAAGTATGCCTCAGACGGTGAGAACCCTCCTCCTCGACAGGAGTTGGCAGTAACACTCCTTGACTGTGCAGCGGAGGTTACCATTGTGGGGCATACACTCCACTAGCATCTGGAGGCAAAAGCAACTGGCACTTTCATTACTGTTGAGACAGCCGACACTCGTGTTGCTCCTCCTGATTGACTTTTTGAAGTAAGTCTCCAAATTGAAGGTGATATTAAACTAACCCCAGGCGGAGACCTCCGCTCCACCCGCGGAGTGTGCGGAGATTTGCCTTCTCCGCGTTCCGCGGAGAACGCGGAGAAGGCAAATCTCCACACACTCCGCAGCGGAGCGGAGTTGGCCAGCCCCCGCCTCCAACCCCCTATTAAGAAGTAAGTTTACAGGAATTAAAAATAAACTTAAAACCACTTACCTCTTTACTGCGGCGTCCCCGGGCTGCCCGCCTCCTCTTCCTCGCCGTACCCGTAATGCTTGACGAAACTGCGCATGCACACGCGCCCGCGCATGCGCATGTTGGGACTACATCGGTGCCCCATTTTGATAACAGCACTTGCTTTGCTGCACAAAGTGCTAATGTAATAGCCTTACCCTTTTCAGAGTGTAATGGATAAGTTTGAACATTGGGTAACCCTAACAGTACATAGCTGAGAAAGCGGGGTATTTCGGTATTGAACATCTGGTCAATGTCAGCCAGGACTTCCTTCCAATACCTATGGAGTTTGGGGCAGTGCCACAGCAGGTGGGTGAGTGTGCCTGATTGGGCGCAATATCTCCAACATGTGCCTTCCCTTCCCTTCTGCCATTGAGCCAGACGGGCCGGAGTGTAGTACCAGTAGTGTGCTAATTTTAGCAGTGTTTCTTTGCCAGCGGCACTAGTGGTGGAGGTGCGTGCGCGGTGTAAGATATCTGTCCATTCTTTATCAGTAAAACTACGCTCACACTCCCGCTCCCATCTCTTCCTAGCTGGGGTCTGTGAGGGGGAGATCTGTGTATTTAAAAAGGAATATATGTCTGATAGAACGCGGGAATCATCCTTTCTGGTTAAAAGCCAGCGTTCAAACAGTGTTAGTCGTCTACTGGCATGTGGCCTGATTTCGGGACGAGACACCCAGTGTTGGATTGCCAGGTAACGCCAATATTCCGAGTCTGGGAGCCCAAAGTCTTGTTGGAGCGCTAAACATCCAACAGGCCTCGGACATCAAATAGGTCTCCAATCCTTTTGCACTGAACCTTCTGCCAGCGTCCGAAAGCTTTCTCTTGCGTGGCCTGAGGAAAACCAGGGTTCCCTATGATTGGTGTGAGTGGAGAAATCTGTGTGGAGAGCTGGTACGAGGAGTACACCTTGTCCCAAACCCCCATAGTGGCTCTGACCACTGGCGATATATAGACACCTGGCAGGCGATGCTTACGCTGGAGCCACGGGATCTTCCAGATATGGATTCCTGTCACCACCTGAGGCTTCACCGAATCTTGCGAGTTCCTCAAGAAGAGGAGGCAGTGATTGACATGGGTTTGTGATGGCCAGTAGTACGTCGTCAGCATACAGAGTTATTTTATGGGATTGGCCTCCCATCCAGACTCCCTCAATCTGTGGGTGATGTCGGATGCACTCCGCTAGCGGCTCCATGTAAAGCGCAAATAATAGCGGTGAGATTGGGCAGCCCTGGCGGGTCCCTCTCGAGATCGAGAAGATCGGGGACAGTGTATTGTTTACCCTGACCAACGCTCTTGGGTCCGCATAACCACCCCTGACCCAACGCCGGAATCTAGGCCCAAAGCCCACTGTCTCCAGCACCGCGTGCAAGAAGGCCAGTGCACGCGGTTAAAGGCCTTTTCGGCATCTATTGATAAGAACAAGGTCGGAACTTGGGAACGTCGCGTCTTGTTCAGTAAGTGAAAAAGCCGTTTAGTATTATCCCCACATGTGCGGCCCGGTATGAAGCCAGATTTATCAGGCTCTATAAGTCTGATAAATCTTGGCATCCACATTCAGAAGGGATATGGGGCGGTATGACGAGCATTGTTGGGGATCTTTCCCTGGTTTTGGCAGCACAGTGATTATTGCCATTCATATTGATTCCGTAAGCTCCCCAGACTCATTGAACGAGTTATACAGTCGAGCGAGAATTGGGGACAAAAGCGCAGCATATTTTTTGTAAAAGGCTGCTATGAACCCATGGGGATGTTTTTTGGTAAGAGGGGTGTTCATAAAACCCAATGTGAGCATAGTGTGTGGTGGAGGGAGTGCAGTGCTAGAAAAACAGTGATTAAAACTAGCTACTAGGTTAGCCTGACACAGTTTATTGATGCCCCCTGGTGCTAGGATTAAGAGCAAGTAGTGAATAGTGCAACTGCCGACATTAGAGGCTGTTTCACTAGAAAGTGATCGTCATGTTTCAGCCTGTTGACCTACACTAGTGTCATGGCTTTCATCAGGATCTCTTGGTTAAGCTACTGATACGTGGGTGAAGAAAAGTGAAAAAGTAAAATACGTCTGAGGGTATGTAAGAGATACTTAAACCAGTGATCCAGCAGTTCAGCAGATTCACCGGTAAGACCTGCAAAAGTCAGGTATTCTACCACATCTGTCCCGCTGCGAGTCGCGTAACTAGTTATCATGGAGGAATCTCGTCTGTTATCGGAATTAACCAGACAAATTGCTCCACCAACTAAGAACTAAGAATCAGCCAACGCAAGCGCCGACATAGGTAGCGCTGAGCACCTGCCTAGCTGAAACTGGATCACATAATAATAATATTCTTAATGTAAACTAAACGTAACTTACCTGTGAGTGTGAGAAGCATGCTATTCTGAAAAAAATGTTAGCATTGTAGAACACAAACACAACAAATAATTAATACTCACCAAGACCCCCAATCTTGATGCCTAGCAGGTCGAGCAGGTCCCGTTCCCTGTATAACTTGTCCGCCCAGTGGTGTATCAGCTGCTGGGTGGTGTGGTGGACATGGATGGTGCACTGCACACGCCTGCGCACCCTGCCCCAATGCAGCCGACACTCCTGCAGGAGGTACCCACTGCTGGGCCTGCCGCCTGCCGCAAGCATGGTGGGGAGGTGGCACTGCATGAAAAAAACCAGTGCTGCCACCTCACAAAAGATTGCCTGGGGCTGCACCCCTTGGTGGCGCTGCCGTCCACAAGGTAGGCGGCTGCTGGCTGTTTGGGCCAGACACCCTGCTCTGCCATGGCGCTGGGTGGGGTAAAGAAAGAAAACAGGAAAAGGAAAGAAGGAAGGAAGGAAGGGAGGAAGGAAGGAAGGAGGGAGGAAAGGAAGGAAGGAAGGAAGGAAAAAGGAAGGAAGGAAGGAAGGAGGGAGGGAAGAAAGGAAGGAAGGAAGGAAGGAAGGAAGGGAAGGAAGGAAGTAAGGAAGGAAGGAAGGAAGGAAGGAAGGAAGGAAGGAAGGAAGGAAGGAAGGAAGGAAGGAAGGAAGGAAGGAAAAATAAACAAAAATTCAAAAAGTCACAAAAAAAATGAAACAAAGGTAAAATACACAAAAACACACACTAATGCAATAAATAACAAGCATTGGCATAGCCAATAGGTCTCGCCTTTGGGACCGTATAAGTGTTTAGCCATGCAACAGTTGATGTTGTTGCACCAGGGATATTGTGCTGCATAACTAAATACTTATAAGGTCCCAAAGGCGAGACCTATTGGCTATGCCAATGCTTGTTTTAGTCTTGACAGCCCCATTGTTGCGAGGCTGTCTGCTCTTTTTGGCAGGGGTGAGATTAACTCATGGCTGAGGACAATTCTATGATCTCTAATGGTTCCGTAAGCACGCAGGAGGGTCAGGGAGAATTAGGTGCTGTGGTTAGAGGTTCAACAATAGCCTTGGTAATCCCATTGTATCAAACCCATGGCGTCAGTAAGGTAGTTGATAATGACATTACTAGCTTTCACAGGGTTCGTGCTCTTGGCCATAGGGGCTTGGGTTAGTTTACATTTTCCCATAATGGGCGCAATAGATATCAGCTACATGGTTGCCACACAAGATGTAATCACAAGTAACATTACCAGAAAAAGAATCAAGATGTGCCGGAATGCGTCAGACAAGATGGTAGGCCCAGCCTCGGTCGGCCGCAGACAGGCCCGGGCTTTGCGTGGGCCTGTGCCACGCTCAATAGCGCTAAGTGTAGACAGGTGAGGTGCTGGCAAGGGGTTGTGAGACATTTAGTCCCCAGCGGCTCCCCCCAGGAACAACAGCAGAATGTCCACAGGATCAAGGGAGTGTCGGCGTCTCCCCAGCAAGGCGCGTCTGGAAAAGCTGTCAGACACCCACGGAAAGCAGGACCAGTAAACAACAGTTTGTGGTGTAGCGTGTCCCCCACACCATGGCACTGCGCTGTTCTTAAATAGCGCTAAGTGTAGGCAGGTGAGGTGGTGGCCGGGGGCTGTGGGACATGTCGTCCCGAGCGCTGCAGCGGCTCCCTCCAGGAATAACAGCAGAATGTCCATAGGATCAATGAAGCATTTCCTCGGAGTCTCCCCAGCAAGGGGTATCTGTAAAGGCTGCCAGACACCCACGGAAAGCAGGAACAATAAACAACAGTGTTCCATGGATAGCGTGTCCCCCACACCACGGGACTGCGCCACGCTTCATAGCGCTAAGTGTAGACAGGTGAGGTGCTGGCAGGGTGCTGTGAGATATGTAGTCCCCCGCGGCTCCCTCCAGGAATAACAGCAGAATGTCCACAGGATCAAGGGAGCATCTCCTCGGTGTCACCCCAGCAAGAGCAATCTGGAAAGGCTGTCAGACACCCACGGCAAGCAGGAACAGAAAACAACAGTGTCTGTGGATAGCACGTTCATCCGGACATACAACTGAAACTCCTTACTTTTGGAAATAAGTGCTTGGCAAAGCGTCTTCAACCAAGCGGTGGTCAAGCCGTGGCCAGCAGAGGTCAGGACAGCTAAGTGGGAGCCGTCAAAGTCCCAGCCTAGAAATGGCGCGTTCTCTGTACCACTGGATAGGCGAGAAAGGGGTGTTTTGAGCGTTTGGCGTGATATATATATATATAGAGAGAGAGAGAGAGAGAGAGAGAGAGAAATGCTACACTGGTGTGGGAACAAGAAGCCAGAACAACAAGAGGAAATAATGGAGAACAACACCCAGCAACTTACGGTAATCAACCTTTCTTGTAGAGACATAACTGAAATAGAAGAACAAGTCTTGAAATTAGGCTTATCCTTTTGTCCTGATGCTCCCATAGATTATGCACAAACACGCATCGATCTATATCAATTTATACGTAAAGTTAAATTGTATAAAATGCATACTATGCGGGGTAATGCAAATATTAGGAGCATGGTCTCAACCAGCCACAATTGTGATGTACCACCACCACTAGCTATAGCGGACATCCCCACATTGAATATTATGCAGCATTTACAGGAACAAACTTCTATTTCAGCTAGTTCCCAAAATCCCCTAAATCAGTCACACGACGATACTACTTTACACACATTAGGCATAGACATAGGGGCTTCTAGCCTAACTAAATTCAGAGCACCATCGAAGTATGTACCCCAAACACCAAAAGACAACATTGATCTGTTCCACGAGACAGTAAGCAATGATCTACTCAAACTTACAGCCACTAGCCCCAAGATGAGAAACATCACTAAAGAACAGTGGGAGGCAGTTTCCAGATTACAAAAGGATGATAAGATTGTCATCAAATCATCGGATAAAGGGGAAACATTGTGGTGATGGATAGGGATAAATATGTACAGGAAGCCCAGAGACAGCTCAGTAACATCACTTGTTATGAAAGGGTAGATAAAACATACTTGATTACCTTACAGACCAGATATCATGAGAATCTAAAAGAATGGTTCAATAACAAACTCCTGAGCTGGGACGAGAGACAGTTTCTATTGAATGAAACTCCCACCACACCCACCTTTTACCTTTTACCAAAGGTACATAAAAACCCTGACAACCCTCCAGGACGTCCAATTGTGTCCTCAAGAATAGTCTACTAGAGAAAACATCTGAATTTGTAGACCATTTCCTTTTCCCATATGTTAAAGATCTTAATTCCTACCTTAGGGATACAAAAGATTTTCGACAGAAAATCCAAAACCTACATTGGGAGAGTAAATATTGGATGGTCTGCTTAGACGTTGAAAGTCTCTACACGAGCATTAGACACGCAGACGGCCTTAGAGCATGCCAACACTTCCTTAAAGCAAGAAATATTGAATTTCTAGAACATACACGCATGATCTTACAGATGATTGAAATATGCCTGACAGAAAATGTTTTTATGTTCGATGGGAAGTGGTATAAACAACTACAAGGTACATCGATGGGTACCTGCTTCACCCCCAGCTATGCCAATCTTGTGGTGGGCTGGTGGGAGAAGCAGGTACTCTGGAGTGAAGAAATGGAACCATGGTCCAACAATATTGGACTGTGGCTGAGATTCATAGAGGATGTCTTTTTTGTGTGGGAGGGCAAAGAATGTGATCTCCTCGAATTTGTTGAATGTTTAAACTGTAACACCATGAATTTGAAGTTTACCATGCAACACAGCCAACAGAGTATTGACTTTCTTGACATCAGATTAACTGTGAGTGATGGCAAATTAACAACAGACCTATATAGAAAAAAGACTGCAGGGAATTCCATCCTTCACTCAGCAAGTTGTCACCCCCCTAATTTTAGGTGGAGCATCCCGTATAGCGAGTTCCTTAGAGCGAAGCGCAACTGCAGCACAGAAATCTCTTATGAGAAGAACAAACAAGACATGATCAAGAGATTCAAAAGCAGAGGATACACAACCAAGATGCTACGCAGAGGTATCACTAAAGCTGACTCTGTCAGCCGCAATGACTGCCTTATTCCAACCTCCCAAGATTCATGATAAAATAGATGATACAGGGACACCAGTAAGGTTCATAACCACATACAGCACACAGGCAGGTGAACTGAGAAATGTCCTGAAGAAAAGATGGCATATTCTGACACAAGATCCACTACTGGCAAAAAAGTTAGGCAACTCACCAGCTGTCACTTTCAGAAAAACTCATCCCTTAAGGACATCTTAGTCAATAGCCACTTACAGAGCAACAAAAAATGTGGCTAGAGCAAAGGGGAGGCTTCTACAAATGCAGTAAATGTAAAGCTTGCAGTCATAGTGAGAATATAAGGGAAGTGACATTACAGAGATCTAGAAGGAAATGGAAAATAATAAAACCCATAACATGTGGGACAGATTTCGTAGTCTATGCCATCACTTGTCCGTGTGGGAAATGGTATGTCGGTTCGACAACATTTCCAGTCAAGAAGAGAATCTTGGAGCATTGGAGAGCGGTAACCAACCGCGACTTCAGTTACAGTACATCGAGACATTTTAATGAGGCGCATGAGGGCGACTGGACCAAAGGCAAATTCATCGGTTTAGCAACAATCTCTAAACACCCCAGAGGAGGAAATCGAGTTTTAGCGCTGCGTAGACTTGAGTCCAGATTAATTCTTCTGGCTGGCAGCATGTTCCCCACAGGTATGAATAATGACGAAGAACTATACGTACACCTATGAATATTTGGACGCTTCCTGTCAACCAATTCAATAGTTCCCATCCAGTTAGACTGTAGATTTCCTAAATTTTTAACTTTCACCTGTTAGTAATTTTAATTCGTACTGTTGATTTCTTGTTTCTTTTACTGAAAACACATGTTGCATTGAAGTAATACATGCGGATATTAATTAACTGTTTATATATTGTTTGATCCTGAAGTTCTGATGTCCAACCTAGGTATTGTAAAAATGATGTCATGAGTGTGGGGTAATTGCGACAGTGATACTAATAGTCTCTGTTTTTATATTTTCAACAGATTGGCTTTACAACATAAGAGGAGGATAGCCACTAAGATATTGCTATGAGCACAAGAGATCCAGCATGTTCATAGGAACTGTTATCTCTACAGAATCTTTGGTCACGTTACAGTTAACATCGTCAACTGCACTGCATGGATAATTTGGTAATATCAAATACCTTGTATGTTAGAAAATAAACAGGTTTCTATGATGCAGATGTACATATGTGCAAGAGGAGTTGGAATATAGGATGCAAAGTAATTGCATGTCAGAGACTTCTCTCCACAATTAGCCACATCACGCACTAGTCCCCACACTCGTATTATATTCAATGTAAGCATTATGGCTATCATAGGAGGTCTGTTTTAGGAATTCACTGTTGTGAGGGTACTACACCCAAGTCAAGCACGTCTCAGACACTCTAGGGGGCACTAGACCCATGAAATAGTGTTCAGGATCATTAAGATAATACATCAATGTTGCAGTATGAATTATAAATCACAAACTGTTCACTAAATGTGTAAAAAAGTTTACACTTATATATATGTTTATATATAATTTTTGAAATGCATTTGTGATATTAACAAATGTTATGTTTTGTTTTGAATTTTAATAACACTACAAATCACCGTAGTATTTTCTTTATGTCTTATTGCACGCTGCGTCGTGCATGTCAGTATGTCTTTAAATGTACGTGGAACTGACAAGAGGTCATGTGACCAAGATCTCGTTTGAGATCGAAACGCGTCGTTTCTGTTGCCGCAAATAAACCTGTAACACTTTACAGCCTTGTAACTGGAGTGGCTCGTTTTTCCTGCTAGGATTGCAGGGATCAGCTTTGCATATATATATATATATATATATATATATATATATATATATATATATATATATCTTCAAACAAAATAAGGCACTGCACTCCAGAAGTCGTGTTATTTAAGAAAGCTTTTTAATAAAGCATAATTACCGCCACCATTACCACCACCAAACGTTTCGACCAAGAGATGGTCTTTGTCACGGTTACGTGAGTCCTTTGTCGATTTCACCCTTTATAGTGTTGAATTATATTTCCAGTTCCAATGCATTCTGAGACTTGTATTTTAAAAAAAGTCACATTTGATGAATTTACATTCTACATTAGTCCATATGTTCATATAGGCACTCTGACAATATTACCCAATTGTTATAATACACTTTATAAGGTTTTAGCGAGTATTTCTCCAACTTTATTTCTGTTTCAATTTGAATAAACTTAATTTGCACTGTTTATTATGCACATGACGGGCTCGTCCGTTTTCTCTTTGTCTATTCTAGGTTAAGTACCTAATTCAAGAGTGACTCTGCATATTTATTAATTGTTATTTATAAACAGTTTATTTTCGGGTTAAGTACCCTAATATTGAAGTGCCAGTTCACTTTTTGAACAATTTATAAATGTACATGTAATTCTTCATCTCCGTTAAGCCCAAAAGGAGTCTTGGTTTTGAACTTAATGATTAGGCGCGATTCCAATCTTCTTAATTTAAGAGTGCAGTTGCCTCCTCTTTCGTGGGTTGGGATAGTTGCAATTCCAAAATATCGTATGTTTTCCCAATTTGTTTTATGTTGTGTGTGAAGATGTTTCGATATCCCATAGTTCATATCTTTGTTGTGAATGGCTCTGAGATGTTCCAATATCCGCTTGCGAAGAGGACAGATGGTGCTGCCGAATATAACGTAATCCGCAGGTACATTCTATCATATACACAACGTAGGCTGTTTCACATGTGATTCTTTCAGTTATCATGAATGTCTTTCCTTTGAAATCCTTAATGCTAGTCATAGATTTGCCAATTTTGCAAGCCTTGCATTTGTTACAATGAACAAATCCTTTTTGTTTTTCTGTTAACCACACTTTTGGTTTCTGTGATACAAAGTGGCTATTCACAAGTTTGTCTTTTAAGGATGCAACTTTGCGATACGTTATGTTGGGTCTAGGTCCAATTGTTTTTCCTATGTCAGGATCTTTTTCTAGAACATTCCAATATTTTTGTAAGATCTGTTTGATTTTGAAACTCTCTTTGCTATAGGTCAAGATTAACCTTGTTGTATCTTCTGTTTGATTTTTTACTTTGGTAATCAGAGTTTCTGCTCGTGGGATTGCTTTTGCCCGCTCTAGACCTTCTTTTACGTCTCTGTATTTGTATCCTCTCCTCATGAATCGTTTTTCACTTTCTTTGAAGTTTTTTCAGCCATATCGTTTTTAGAACAGTTTCTCCTCATTCTAATAAATTCCCCATATGGGATACTTTTTATTAGATTGGCTGGATGAAAGCTTTTACCATGGAGTATGCTGTTAGTTGATGTAGGTTTACGATAGACTTTAGTTTGTATCTGATTTTCCTCTATGTACACTTGGACATCCAAATATTGAATTGTTTTGGAACTGATGTTGTAGGTAAATTTTAAACCTACATCGTTAGTATTTAAGATGTTGAAATATTCTTTGAATTCACTTGGGCTGCCATTCCAGATTAAGAAGAGATCATCGATATATCTCAGCCAGAGTTCTATCTTGGCTGTATATCCTTCATTTCCTCTCTCCATGCAACAAATTTCTCCCACCACCCCATGGTGAGATTTGCATAACTGGGTGAAAAAGATATTCCCATGGCAGTTCCGCGTTGTTGGGTGTATACTTTTTGATTAAAAGAAAGATATTATTTTTCAAACATAATTCCACCATTTCCATTAGCATCTTTGTGTGCTTAAATTCCTGGATGCTCCTTTGACGTAGAAAATATCCTATTGCATTCAATCCGATTTCATGATCAATAGAGGTATACAAGGATACCACGTCAATGGTTACCAGCTGGAACCCTTTTTGCCATCCCATGTCTGACAATGTTCGTAAAAGTCACCAGTATCTTTGATATATGAACTTAGATTTGTAACTATTGGTGAGAGATATTTATCCACATAGATAGAGATGTTTTCATATAAAGACTGGCAACTGGAAACGATGGGTCTTCCTGGCGGATTTATAAGAGTTTTGTGAACTTTAGGGAGAAAATATATAGTAGGCATCACAGGACTCTCATTGAGGAGGAATTGAGCTTCATCATCATTTAAAAGGCCATCATTTTTCCATGTCCTGATCTTCAATTCAACTTCCAATGTTAATCTATTGATCGGATTTGAGGAAAGTTGAATGTAGTTTTGCTCATCTCCAAGTTGTTTCATGGCTTCATTCACATAGTCCGTTGTATTTAGGATGACTACATTTCCGCCTTTATCCGCAGGTTTGATAGTTAGCTTCTCATTTTTCATGAGATTCTTTAATGCCTGACGCTCCTGTTTTGTTAGATTCTCACATTTTCTCGTTGTTATATTTTCCATTTTTTCCAATTCATTTATTACCAGATCATGAAATTGGTCAATTCTGTTTCCTGGGCTTAAGGAGGGACAGAATTTAGATTTTGATTTTAAACCGGATCCGGTGTGTTTTCCAGTTTCTATCTCCAGATCGTCTAGTATCTGTGTCTCTGTCATCTCATCATCATTTAGATTAAGTGATAGATCATAAGCTGTTTTCAGGTTTGTGGCATCTTCCACGGTTAGGTTATCATATTTGTATACACTCTGTTGTTCTGGGTCTTCTATGCGTACTTTTTTAGCGAAAAACTTCCTTAGTTTTAGTTTCCTAGTATATTTATATAGATCGATTCTTGTTTCCACATGGTCGTGATGTTGCTCTGGGCAGAATGTTAAGCCCTTATTGAGGACACTAGTTTCCTCCTTTGTGAGAGTATGTTCAGAGAGATTGATTATTAAATTGTCTTTTTGTTGTATTCTTGTGTCAATTACTTCCTCGACATTCTGTTGCGTAGAGGGTAGCCTCTTGTTTATTCCTTTCCCTCTTCGTGTTTTTCTCCTTCGTTTTGGACAATTGTTTGACTGTTCTCTCTTCCTCTCCCACGGCCCCGTCCTCTTCCTCTTTCCCTCGGGGTTTTTGATCCATGTAGATCAACTTCATTTCGTCTAAAAAGTTGTTCGACCGCCAATCCTTATTGTTTGTTCTTCTTCACTAAGGTCTGATTCAGACTCACTAACCGGTGTTGTCTTGGTCCCAGTGAGTGTCAATTTGCCTGCATGGAGTTGTTTCTTTAAACCATCAAAGCGCCTTGCAAATGTTAAAATAGATCCCGATTCATAGTCATGTTCATCGCGCTTAAATTTCCTTTGTTTGCGTAACTCAATTTCTTCCTCGTATTTATCCAGGTTTCTTTCCATCTCTTTCCGTAATGTGTTACTTTCCTCTTCTTGTTTTAAAGCTAGGATCTGCTCTTCCAGTGTTTTTATTTCCTTATGAAGTTCCTCTATATCTTGTTTAGCAAATTTGATAATTATAAGTACCATGTTCGTAGAACACTGCATGCTATTTTTGCCCACTCCTCGAGCATTTCTGGCCTCGTGCCGGATGGTTGGGCAAAGTAAAGATCCGAAGACCTCTGGAAATGCGTTCAAATTCAATGTATTTTTCTAATGTTATTATTTCCGATTACGGACTGTTTGTTTCAAGATATATATATATATATATATATATATAGAGAGAGAGAGAGGGAGAAATGCGGATGCCCTCCATTTTCAGGATCAGTAACGTTTTATTTAAAAACACATTTAAAAAAAGATACATATAAAGAGAAAAGGCTAGCAAACAATGCCAGACCTGCTGCCTTGGCCAGTTCTTGTTTTGACCCAGGATGGGAGACGCTGTGTGTAAAGCAGTAAACAAATTACAGATAACAGCAGAGACCGAAGGCATTTTCTGCGCAAACGAGTTAAACGCGAGACAATCCAAGACAGATGGAGAGTAATAGAGAGGTCAGGCAAGGAAGAGAGGGCGGGGGGCCATTGGAGTAGAGTAAAGAGAGAACAAAATGCAATATTTGGTTAGTGTTCTGACAAGCTATGAATCAGCGGCAGGTTAGATGGCTCGGGGCATGCCGGCCCTCCGCTGCTACAAGAGCTGGCAAATCGAGGCCGAGCTCCACACTCACAGAATAATGTGTTTGTACCAGGAATGAATATTTAATCAACACCTTGTATAAGCTCGTCGTCCCTGCAAAATTGCTGCGGCATTCGGTCAACACAAGAATCCAATAAAGCTGTGACATGTGGACTGCTCACTCCGAGCTGTGAAGCCTAGTGATTGACGAGAACAGCGAGGCGTCCGCGGGACTCATTCAGTATATGCCCGTGGGAGAGTCCGCGCCGGGTCATGAGAGGGTAACAGGCCTCGCAGATTGTAATGCAGCTCAGGCCTCGTCTCAGCAACCCGACGAAGATGAGACCGCGGTGCCACAAACCGGAGGGGTCAACAGAGAATCCGCAAAGAGAGCACGAGGGTGTGTGCAGACTGCTCACATCAGTTTCACTACTGCCATTCCTCTTTTCTCATCCACGACCTCACAGGGGGCCCATCTCCAGAGTCAGGTATCAGCTGTACGTCTCTGATAAGTCTGGACCCAGGATGCGGGACTTTGGGTAGCCGGAAGCAAACCAGGGGGTAGGAGAAATTAAGCAAAAAGTAAACAGGAAAGGAAGCGGCATTCTGAAGGGGGTCGTTGCGATTTTCCTGTTTACTTTCTGCTCAATTTCTCCTTTGTTGTCAGTCCTTCACGCCTGGGTCGGGAGTCATGTTTTAATTCCGTAAAAGGCTGCTTCAAAACATGGCTCCCAGCTAAGTAAAAAAAAAAAAACAGGCACACACAGCGTTTCCCTTGCGGGAGCGAGCAGGGGCACCATCTGTTTGCAAGATAATTACAAACAGATGTCGCCAAAGTTCGCTCCCGCAAGGGAAACGCCAAACGAGCACGCGTTGCAAATGCAAAGCGTGCACGTTTTTGGGCAAAAAAGCGAATCGATTCCAAGAGGTCTCCTCCTAAGCAGCGCATGCGCGCTGCGTAGGCGAGACCTAAAAATGAGGGGTAGAATAATTTGGAGGGCAAAGGATTAAAAAGATTGAAAATAGGGCCAAGCACCATAAACAGAGTAAGAAAACAAGATGGCTGTGCGTGGTGCCATTTGCGCACGATTTTGAATGTGAGGACGTACTCCGCGTTGCGTTTGATGGTAAAACGCAACATAATGGGGCGCACCGGGAAATTCCGCCCACCCATGGAACTCCACGCAGTGGGGCGGAGTTTTTTAATCACCGCAGAGTTTTGTGTAGCGCGACTCCGCAGACACCGCCCAGGCCTACTAAAGAGTCAATGTGTAAAGTATTTGTGCAACACACACACACACACACAGACACACAATGAATACACCACAAAACACTTCAATCAGGCTTATAAAAGTAGATTATTATATTATAAACAAAACAAGACCAAAACAACCAAAAAACAATATATAGAAGTTGAGATATTGAATTTTAATGGAATACATATAGTTAGAAGCAAGTAGCGCTAAAAAGGTTTCTTGAGGTCGCGCTGGACCAGGGCAAAGTCAAAGTTCAGGCTGACCAGGATGGCGCTCCAGCCGCCTACAGGACCCATGATTTATATGCAATTAAAGGGGAGCTTAAGGCTTGGCAAGTAGTTTTAAATGCCAAGTCGAAGTGGGAGTAAACTGCACACACGGGCACTGAAGTGGAACACCTGAAACAGGTTTGAAAGGCTACTTCTGTGGGTTGTACAATCTGTGCTGTGGCCCATTAGTAGCATTTGAAGTACAGGCCCAGGGTATATGGCATATCACCTTACAAGGGACTTACCAGTACAACAAATAGGCCAATCAGGTAAACACCAATGTCACCATATTTAGGGGAGAAACACATTAGCACTGGTTAGTGCTCAGAGTCCTAAGGCCAACAAAAAGAATCAGCAAAAACAGGAGGTAAAGTCTGGAGGAAGACCACCCTAAGGATGCCAGCTCAAACACATGTCCCCCAGCTGAAGGTTGGAAGATCTACCCAACCTCTAGGGAGATCTCATCACTAAGCAGGAAAATCCTAGATAGACCATCAGCATTGGCGTGGTCTACCCCAGGATTGTGTTCCACCCTGAAGTCCATACCCTGAAGGGAAATGGACCACCTCAACTGTTTTGGATTCTCACCCCTCATTTGCATGAGTCACCTAAGGGGCCTGTGGTCAGTTTGAATCAGGAAGTGAGTGCCAAACAGGTATGGCCTCAACTTATTCAGTGCCCAGACCACAGCAAAAGCTTCCCTCTCAATAGAACTCCACCTCTGTTCCCTTCGGAGTGCCCTCCTGGAGATAAGAGCTACAGGATGGTCTAGGCCCTCTTCATTAAGTTGGGATAGTACTGCCCCCATGCCATGCTCTGAGGCATTTGTCTGAATGATAAACTCCTTGGAGACATCAGGGCCCTTGAGCACAGGAGCTGTTTTCATCGCCTGCTTAAGGGAGTCAAATGCAGTTTGGCATGCCTCTGCCCAAATCACATTCCTGGGCTGCATCTTCAAAGCCAGCTCAGTCAGCTCAGTCAATGGGAGCATGTTGCCTGTAGCAAAAATAAAATGAACAGTTCTAACATAATTAGAATGTTCCTAGCAGCCCACCACCCTAAAACTACTTCAATGCACTTCACTATGAGAGCATGGAATAGCTAATTTGCCTCTATAGTTTCTTGGTGCCCGGTGCACAGCTTTTCACAACAGAACATCTGCGGTTATCAGACTGCAGCTTGGAGTGTTCCCTCAGGAGGAAAACACATGATCACCTAGGTTCAGCTCCTCTCATTGCTGTGTTGGTTGTTGGCATAAGAGTGGATTTTACAGCAATCTGGAAGGACCTCTAATGAAAACCTGGGGCAAAGGCCTCTCAAGCTCAGAGGTCAATTCAAGAAGTTTATATAGGAATGACCACTGGCTTTTAGCCTACCTTGGGTAACATTCCAATAATCCGAGATATTACTGGTCTAAACCAGCATGATGAAAATATGTCAACTTACACTACATGTTTATCTTACATGTCTTCTGTCAAACTTTGAAATGCAGATATTACGTAGCTTGTAGCAGACTTGTGTCACCTTATGTGATAGCAAAGTCATTGTTGATGAAAGGACACTTTCACAAGTTCTGCACAAGATAATGACATGATGATTGTAGACCAAAGCAGAATTTGATCTCACATTTGGATGACATTCAGGCTATCTTAGCGTTCTCTTCATTGACGCACCCTTGTTTCTATAAAAAAAAAAGTTCCAGATTCTATGTCTTGTTCACAAGAGCCTTAATAAGTCATGTCCAGATTCACAATGCCCAAGGAGGAACAGCCAAAATCATGCTTCACTGGGATTATTGATACGTTTTAATCAAGTTCCAACCTTTCAGGGATTCACAAACAATCCAAAGAGTACTCATGGCAATCTATGTATTTTGAGGATTTAAAGAACTACTCCCCTGCATAACATTCAGTCATCTAAAATTTACAGCAGGTGCAAAATTTGACATGGAGAAATGTGACACAAAGGTGTGGATGTGTTTTTCCCATGGGGTGTTCCTTTACCTTCCGCATCATAGAAACACACCTACTGATGCCCTTCACAGGAGGCATTCATGTATTAACTCATACACAGTGACCATGATATGCAGTCCTCACAGGAGGTCTGTCCAGAATAGTGCAGATGGTGCAGACAGTAATGCGTGACCACTTTATGAGCTAAAATTGCAGCAAACCCAAAAAATGGAACAAAGAAGGAACTGGAGCTGTGACTCACCAGGAGCTTAAAAAAAACAGCTCCTCAACATTGTGGTGGTCCTCTTCCTCTCTTGCAACATGGAGCCCCAGGGTGCACTTCCGGCTGTCTTTCTCTTCTATGTTCTTAAAAGAGCATCTGGCTCCTACTCTTGTCTTGCTGAGGGGAAAGCTTTAACTGCCGAAGAAGAGTCAAGTAAAATAAACAAACTGCGAGGTCGGTGTCACATTTTATCTCAGTGAGGCATGGTGGAGGGGTAGTAGGCTGTGACAACAATTCTGGTAGAGAGCTAGAGCGAGTGAAGGAGAGGTGCACCACCACAGTCCACGTGGAGAGATAGGCAGTTAGTTAATGGGTTTGGAGCTAAAAATCAATTTTTCTGATCTCCCAGTGAGTTACAGCTCTAGTTCGCACGGCACTTCCTGTGAGTGCTGGATACAGCAAAGAGAGAGAAATGTGGAGTAAATGGTCTTCGGGGGGAGGCGGGGAGTTAGGATTCCTCAGCCCACCCATATGCGGTGCACTGGGCGAACCAGGAGTTGGCAGCCATTGGATGCTCCCTGAGCAGGCCAATACCTGTAGTCAAAGCCTGTAACGAGAATTCTGATTGGCTACCGAACTTCCACTATTCCAGTTTGAGTGATAATATAGTATAATGTTCACAGCAATTAGCATAATAGACTTCAATTAGGTGTAACATAGAGTAGCAGCTGCTCGTTCCCAACTTGATTTTTGGTTCTCTTGGCAGTGACATTCCTATTGCTGGTTTCAGGGATCATGAATACAGCAGCAGGGACAGAAAATAAACTAGGCTGTAAAAGGAATGTTTACTTTCTTTAGGTTTCACCCCAGGAGCATACCTGCCAACTCACAGGGTGCCACAGTGTGACACACGATATCGGCTCCCGTCACTTGGGCACCCGGTGAGGAGCCGATATCACACTGTGGCAGGGAAAATGAGCTGAAAAACACTGTAAATAGTGATTTTGCAGCTCGTTTTCGAGAAGCTTTGAACTGTAGACATCCATTAAGGGGGGTGAAAACACGCCAGGACCTCGACACGAGCCTCGGTAAGCTTTTTTAGGTCGAGCCTGGGCAGCGCATGTGCTGCTCTGCAAAGCATGCTGTATTGAGGAATGGAATAAAAGCTCTGCCCATTTCCCGCCCATATTTTCAATTGGCTCCTGTTACAGTCCTTTCAAAATCGTTGCTTTTCATTCGTGAATAGGTTTACTAGTCCCTCCTTGGTACCGCCTTGTCTGCATTTGTAACCTCTCATAACGACTAGACTTTTTATTTGCGATATTACACGGTCTGCTTTATCTAGTCGGAGAGCACTATTTTCTTTAATAGTCGTCCCCTATTCCACCCACGACGTCGCCGCCCGCTTTTACATAGTTATTATTAATGTATTTATTTTTTAATTTGCAGCGCGGTCCGCTTTCCCTTCAGTGGCCGTGATTCTTTATTTAATTTGCAGCGCGGTCCACTTTCACGTTAGCGGCTGCGCTTATTTATTTAACTTACAGCACGGTCCGCTTTCACTTTTGCGGCCGCACTTCTTTATTTAATTAATTTGCTGCATGGTCCGCTTTCACTTTAGCGGCCGTGCTTCTTTATTTAATTAATTTGCAGCACGGTCTGCTTTTGCTTTAGCGGCCGCGCTACAGAAACTTGCTTTCTTTCTTTCTTTTTTTTAAGTGAAAGAGCCCCATACCGCGCTTTCACTTTAATGTTAGCCACGCCCCTTTCTTTAGATGCTGCTCACTGTAAACTGAATACGGTGAGCAGCGTCTAAAGAAACGGGTGCGGCCACTATGAAAGTGGTCTTGCATTTGCGAGAGTTTGAGCCATCGGCATTAGAAATGACAATGCCTCTTATATATGTGTTGCTTTTGAAAACACATAAATAAAAGGCATTGTCATTTATAATGCCAATAGCTTAAACTCTCGCAAATGCGAGACCCATTGCATTGAAAATGCTTGTTACTTTCTGTGGCTATGGTTGCTGTCTGATTTCTGCATGAAAACTCAATATTAAGTGGAGATTTGTATTTAGGGCGGGGCTCTCGATTATAGTTTCTTCTCATGTCAATCCAGGTCATGCTTTTACTCGTAGCACTCAGGAGTCAACACTTTCCCTTTCATTATGAACAATAGACTAGGTGGCATAATGTGTTTTAGAAAAATGACAGAGAATTTGAAGGATATGTCTGACATGATTGTATGCCAGAATATTGAGGACAATAGTATGCAGGTGCCAAAATATTCTGCCAAAATATTGACAATATATCCAAAGATAAGTCTGCTAAAAGCCACTCCATTCAGCATGGCTAGTGAGCTAGCCCCGGGGAATGGGGTCCCTCCACTCAACAATACTGTGGGCCCTGGGGGATGCAGTCTCCTGGGTTGAAAGCAGCCTGGGGAGAGGGGCCACACACCCCTGTCCCCATAAAAATAACTGCGACCCCCGGGAGATGCGGTTGGGAGGGGACCTGACCAAACACATAAGTCGCACGCGTACTTAGGACTGCAAATAAACTTGTTGTTTATTTAGGACAAAAGCACCAGCTCATGCTATGCGTTTCGGCCCCACGGCCTTGCACACACATACATGTTCATGTGAAACACCATCTTTAAAACAATGAAAATGTAGTCAAGGAAAGAGGACTGCATAAGAATATTATAAAAGCAGTGTAACACGGTCGCCATCTTATATGCCTCAAATCACGGAATCGACATAAGAAAACAGTTTACAATTGTGCATTCATGAATGCAAGCTGGAGTCATTAATACAATGCTTTTTGAAATAACAGATTTGAGCAATATATAAATAAATGTACCACATATGCGGTCACTCCATATATCACAAATATATTGTGCCAAACTAATGCGTTATGCAGCATCAACATTGGGTATTAGCGCTCTCTCCATATGACTTTCTAATACATGTTACAGTGCTGATATGCCATTAACATCAACAATGTCCCCCAAGCGGGCATATTGGCAACAGACATCGACACATTTAAATTTTAACAGCAGATACAAGATTGAACATACACGATAGTCACCGAAGTGGGTATATTAGCAGCTGTTATACTACAAATAGCAGGATGGCTCAGTACAGGACTACGCATACATAATTACACATGTTAGAGCTCTGCCGCCATCTTGGAGTTGTAGGACCCATACGGTTGTCATGATTAAATGAATGGGTTTTGTGCATAGACTAATACATAGATAACACATGGTTCATAATAGATGTATTAGTCTATGCACGAAACTCATTTGATTTTGACAACCATATGGGTCTGATACCTCCAAGATGACGGCAGAGCTATCACCCTGAAATTTTCCATGCGCAAACTAGTCAAAAAGTAGCACTTTTCTGGAAAGTTTTGTGGAGATTTGTCAAACGGGGCCAAAGTTATGGCACTAACAAATGCTTAAAAAAGAAAAGGGTCAGGGTAGGAATACCCTGACCCTCTACATGTGGCCCTGGGGTCCCCCTGTGACCCCAACAGGGCCAAAAAGCACTTTTACAAAAGATTTTCTGTGGAAAAGCGATGGATCCGCGAATCCGGGTCAAAAAGATTTACAAAAACAAGTTTTGTTTTGATTTGAGACCTTTCTTGTGATTCAGGTCCCGGGCGGTTTTATAGATGGAGGGGGGCTCTGCGGACCCCTCTCCTGGGGCTGTTTGAAGCCCCGAGGACCACCACCTCACCGGGCTTAAATTATGAAGGCCCTGCCCCCTTTGTCCACCTCTCTGCAAATGTGCCTCCTGGCACACTACTTGTTTGGGGATGAAGTTCCCTTGGATGCTGAGGGTCCTTGGGGGCCAATAACCCCTCATATCACCGACAGTAGATCCCACACAGCAGGATTGCTGAGAGGTGACACCGTCCACAGTACCACTCACACACCCATTCACACCCCCCTACAACATCCCATACACCCACTCACACACCTAAACAACCACTCACATACCCATTCACAGATCCATACAACTACTGACACACACACTCACTCACTCATACAGCCACTCATGCAACCACTTACTCACCATATAGCAACTCACACAGCAACTCACAGACCAACACAGCCACTCATACACCCACAAAACCACTCACACACCCACTCACAGACTCATACAGCCATTCACACACTCACTCGCACACCCATACAATCACCCACACAGCCACTCACTCACCCATACAACTACTAGCAGAGCTACTCACTCAACCATACAGCCACTCACACATCCATTCACTCATCCACAAAACATTTTACATACCCATTCACACATTAATACAATCCCTCATGTGCCCACTCACTCATCTATACAGCCACTCACACAAATACTTACTGTGCAAAACAGCCACTCACACACCAACTCATTTACCCATACACCCAGTCTAACAGCCACTCACTTACCCATACATCCACTTACACAGCCAATCACTCATCCATAGAGCCATTCACACAGCAACTCAGTCACCCATACAGCCACTCACAAACACTCATCCACCCATAGAGCCACTCACACAGCCACCACAGTCACTGATACAGTCACTTGAACACAGAGTCACCCACCCATACAGCCACTGACACAGTCACTTACTCACCCATACAGCTACTCACACACTCACTTATTCACCCATACAGCCACCCATACAGCCACTCACACACCCACTCATACACCCATAAAGCCATGCAGACATCCTCTCCCACACTGGTACAGACAGTCATAGTGCCACTTAGATAACATATATTAGAAACAGTATCAGTCATTAGTAGCACAAAATGAACGGTAATTTAACTTATACAGTAGCTTAGTATTTATCTTTAACTCTCAGAAACTTTTACGAAACACTTACACTTACTGGACAATGTCATCAGAGATGTCGTCAGTGATGTCATTTGCGATGTCATCAACGATGTCATCAGTGATGTCACTAATCATGTCATGAGTGATGTAATATGTGAGGTCATAAGCAGTGCATTGCGGGGTTGTAAGTTATAGTTAGCTCAGGTAACTATAACTGCTGAATTTCTATGGTTTTGTACGACTGATATCTGAGCCTAACTATAATGTACCTGTAACCTTTGTTTTTTTCTGTGAATTTCTAAGTTTTTTTTAATTTTATTTCCTAACTACAACGTTCCTGTAACCTTCGTTTTTTTAGTGAATATATGTATATGTATATATATATATATATATATATATATATATATATATACCTTCACAATTATTCTGGTAGCCTATATTATAGCACATTTTTCCAGGCCGGTATTTCACTGTGGATATTCTGGTAGTCAATCATTTGACGCCTTGACGCCATCAAGAGTAGAAATGGTATTGCGCACAGAGACGCTGCCAACAAGTCACAAATAACCACATCAAGCTCATGTCAACATCCTGACAATTAAAACAATATGTTGTCTGGACTTGCTTCAAACATCATTGGATACCAGCAACTGCATGCCCACTAGTGACAATGGCTGGGGAAAAGTAGGCCTGGGTTGTGAACTCCGCTCCGTTCGCGGAGTTTGCGGAGTTTTCCGCTCTCCGCGCAGCATGCGGAATTCCGAAAAACTCCCGAAGCTGAGATTTCTCAACCTGGGCGGTCAGATTTCTCAATGCGGGTGGTTGTGGATGGTCACAACCACTTGCATAGAGAAACCTTCCATTTGCATTGAGACAGCTGCTGCTCGGGGAGAAAATCTACTCGAGCGGCAAGAAAAGAAGTGGCGCCCTCTTGCACTGGGCGTAGTGCTGTTTGTGCTGATTATACAGCGCGGGACTGAATATCAACGCAAACGGCATGAACAAATGCACTCTACAGCTTGCAGAACTTCACGTAGTATGGAGGAGTTTTTTGGTCACTTCGCGGAACTCCGCGAACTCCGCCCAGGCCTAGGGAAAAGCTTTCTCCAAAATGTGGAACAGATAGAAATCACGTGTTTCAGCAGTCAGTGCATAACAGTAGCATATCCTAAATAGTTTACAATACCAAGAATGTCAGTAATGATACTGGATAAATAAATAACAGAAGTATGGAAGTGCTGTACTTAAATCTGTCAACAGTTGGTAGTTGGAATCGTGGTTGTGCTCCAAATTCACAATAAATTGTTCAATTGAGGTTTTAAATCGAAGATTCTGGGGCATATTTACAAGCCCCTTGCGCCACCGCTGCGTCACTTTTTGTGACCTACCGGTGGCGCATTTTACTGCTCCATATTTACAAGGACAGGAAAAGCCACCCTGCATGACTTTTCCTGTCCTTGTAAATATGGCCCCTTTGCACGCAGCACTTTGCGTCAAAAGGGTGTTCCATGGGTGTTGCTGTGGGTGTTCCCACGCAACACCCATGGAGCCAGACACATTTCCAGATTCACGATTCCTCGTAAATCTGGAAATGCGTGTGAATGCTACGCCTCCCCAGGGGAGGCGTAGGGAGGCGCAACAAGGAGAAATATATTCATTTCTCCTCATTTTCTTTTCCTCTTTCTATACGTGCTGCATTCTGCAGCACACATAGAAAGAGGAAATCACCTCTAATGACTGTTTTTGTTCGGGAAGGGTTCCCTTCCTGCACATAAACAATCATTGAAACAATGACGTTTTTCAACTTCTATGTGTGCTAATGCAGCACACATAGAAGTTGAACAAGCATTTGCAATGCAATAGGTCTCGCATTTGCGACAGTTTAAGCTATTGGCATTGTAAATGACAATGCCTTTTATTTATGTGTTTTGAAAACCTGCAAGCGGTGCATATGTACTTATAGTCCTTGCTTACGAGAAGCAAGGCTGGCAGTAAAAGAGGCGCAGTTACAGCCAGCCTTGCTTCTCGTAACCAGGGTGGCAGTGGTAACTGCTAAGAAAGTGTAAGCAAGGCCTCTGTTGCACCCAAATCTTTTCAAAGAGCACGAGTAGCTCACAGTACAACTTTTAAACCTGCATTCTGGGACTTGAAGTCCTGATTCCATAATAGGATAAACAGGACTACAAGCCCCAGAATGCAAAGTAGAAACCTAGAGTGGATGAGTTACTCATGCGTGGACCTGGAAAACATGAGAGCTTTGCCAAGCCATACTAAAACATGGAAACGCACAGATAAACACAGAACGCCAACCAACTAATTTAATTAAATATTGGCATAATTGCTGCAACAACATAAATAAATTTTTTCTTTTATTAGAGGACCATATGGAGTGTACCTTGCTCTAGGGTCAGGGAAGCGGGGTACACAGCACAAAGTTTATGAGGCCATTAGCACATATAGCAAGTCTTAATTACTTGTGAACAAAATCAAGAGCAAGTAGGACATGCTTACAAATTTACACATAGAACAGCGGGTAAACTGCACAAAGCAAGACAGGACCAAGACGCAGGAAGTATGAGCCGGGGTTCAGTGTAATGTTGGGGAGAAGAGGAAGGACAATAGTGTGGGTGGCAAGTCTCAGACGATGGAGGGGCAGTTCATTTCCTAGCATGGAATGTAGGGGGCATACAGAAGAAGAATTGTCTTGTTTTTTTCTCCTGTTATGGACATCTCTGGTTACATAAACTCTGTCTGGTGTGTTGTGCAGTTAAGGTTAGAGCTTGTGCTTGGATCTTGAACGTAAACAAGCACTGGCAAAGACAATAGGTCTGGCGTTGGCTGCTGACGTTTTTGGCCTTGCCAAATCTTATTTTGTTTGCGAACGTTTCTTCTATGAAGGCACACATTGTATAAAAACAAGCATTGCCTAAGCCAGACTATATATATATATATATATATATATATATATATATATATATATATATATATATAAAGCAAGAATTGCACCAGTAGTTCTTGGCACTGAAGGGGACTATGTATTGTGCGGATGTGCACATTATTTAAGAGCATAATGCAAACTCTCACAGTCAGAAGACCTACCCACGATGTCTGCTTCTTTCATACAATCTCACAGTGGAAAAAACGATGAGCTGGAAACCCCTTCACAGAGTGATTTTTCCAACCCATGTTTGGTGGCCCTGCACAACCGATGTCCATAACGCGAAATTAAAGCTCCCCAGGACACTAGTGTCAGCAATAGCTTTGTTTTTTGGTGGCCTAGTTGAGGGGCGGATAGAAGTGCCTCAGGCTGTGCTTGGAACTAAAGACAAACCCAGACAAAGCAGATCTGTGTCAATGTCCAAAGTGTGCTGAACCTGTGCCTCATGAGAAATACTGTGGTGGGCAGAAGCAAAATGTGAATGACACAGCTAAAATGGCAACAACAGTGCTTATTTACTACCGAACATGGTGGTGTTCCCCAAAAATAGTAACACCTGTCCTTAAGAGTTGAAAAATACTTAAGAGAGAACCTGTCCAAGTAACCAGAATCTAATAGTTGAAAGGAAGAGTTTTCACTTTCTGTAAATACAGACACTGAAGGAACTACAGAGATGCCAGCTATGTTTCCGACCATAAACATTGAAACACGTTTCTTCAGCCATAACTGCTTTCTAGGAGCTGCTTGTCAGAAAAAAGCATATTTTGGTAAGATCAGAAGCCCGTATTGCCACCATCCCTTTACAAGACTTTCTGTAATGTTTGGTCCGAGGTGTATCTTTAGAATGCAAGACATTCTTACATCGATCAGTGATAAACATTCATCAGACAGTGGTCATGCCGGAGTGCTCTCGCCTGAGAGGGAAGCCAGTGCAGAGAAACCATGTCATCCGAGAGTTCTGTGTGGTGCTTTCTTTAGCCACAGTTCCGGAACTCATCTAAAAAAAGGGAAGCACTGGCTTTATGCGTCGAGGGCTTGCCTTGGGCACACACTTACTTTAACTTGCACTAAGGAACTTCGGGGCGTTTTCTAAGTGTGGACCTGGCACCTCCCAATTATACGCAATACTTTCTGAGAGTTATCAGTGCGGTGCAGAGGTGAGGGAGACTAACACCCTAAACCCTCAATCGGGGACCCAAGACGAGGTCCACTGTAAACACAATGTGATCCTGTGCACACGCTATGTGTTTAGTACGTTATGGCGTAGTTCCTCCAACTTAGTTACATATCATACATGTAGAAAAGTATTTTGTTCTTGCAATCACGACAAATTTGTAAAGTATTCTTTCTTTCTTTATTCCGTAAGATAGCCCAGCCAACACGTGTTTCGTCATGGGAGATTTCCCAACTGACTTCTTCAGGGCTGTAGAGCAGGTAGATGTAATATATCCAGTTCTCCCCGCCGGTTTTACTTCCGTCCCGGCTGTAATAGGCTTGACCCCCGGATCCAAGGTTTCGGTGTAAGTGGGTTGCTTCGTTCCTTATTGTTCCATGGTAAAAGTCCTCATATTATAGCTGGTGAGGTCCTAGCAAGTGAGTGCCCCAATGGTGTAAGGGGGGGTAATCTGTAGAGCAGGTAGATGTAATATATCCAGTTCTCCCCGCCGGTTTTACTTCCGTCCCGGCTGTAATAGGCTTGACCCCCGGATCCAAGGTTTCGGTGTAAGTGGGTTGCTTCGTTCCTTATTGTTCCATGGTAAAAGTCCTCATATTATAGCTGGTGAGGTCCTAGCAAGTGAGTGCCCCAATGGTGTAAGGGGGGGGTAATCTAGAAGCGAGTACGCTTCACGTTACTGTCTTCTCCGTGTGTAATCAAATGGACCGGAAGACTTCCTGCGGCGCAGCCAGATGACTTGTGGAACGCACTGAGTCACTTTCTTGTAAATCTGCCCCAGTGTCTTTTGAAGAGGGGTGAAGTGCAGAAACGTGACGGTGTCCTTTAGCACAGAAGTAAATCAATCTTACGAGCTGTCTTGCACATCTTTGTTCAGTTCCAGTAAAGACTACAGGGTGTGAAAGTTCCAGTAAAAACTACAGGGTGTGAAAGGTACCGGTCAATGATGCCTATAAAAAAGACCAGGCCACATTTACAGATAAAGGGCAGGGTGAGCATATGCTCCGGTGTTGCCCTGGCTCCTCTTGTAGATGCTGACTTGCCATGATCATCCTCTGCACCCACTCGTTTCCCAGACATGCTGCCGTGAGGTGCGTGGGTGTGAGAGGCTGCTCGGCAGGGCACTGCCTGCGCAGCTGACCTCCCTCAGAAGATGTGGGAGTCGGGCATGCGCCCGGCTCTCGCATTGTCACTGGATGGCAGAACCTGCTTTGTTAATGTGACAGGCCTGCGTGGGACAGCAGGCGACCTTTCATTGGACAAGATGCATGCACCATGAGCATTAAGTGTCGTGGCGCAAACTGGCAAACAAAATAGTGCATATTTGTCAAAAAAATTATGTCAGCCCCAAATATTTCACCCTGCCTGAATTCCCGACAAATATACAAACGTATTGTGGTGGTGAATGCTCCCAGAAGCGTGTGGACCCCCCTTTCTTGCAGCGGCAGTAGGGATCCTGATCTATATGTTCCTGTGAGTGTGGGCTTTCCAGGGTCCAGCCTTCAGTCCATTATTAACAAAATAGATATGACGCGCTCAAACAAAGGAACCATCACTGATGGCCCGGACCGTATTTGTGCAGAAATTAATGGTGCAAGTTATAAAGTATAAATTAGTCTTTCTTCAACATGATGAAAAGCATTGATTCACGGTTTCTCACATTGTAACATATAAACTGCTGACGTCTTCGTCATAAGGAGTAGTACTTCCAAAACAAGCATACCTCCTCAAGCATACTTGGTTCTCTAGAAAACACCTCAAATATATTAAAAGGTTGCAGTAAAATAAATGCAATGTATGATTCCAAACCAGCTTCTGCCTGAAAGTGGCATAACACGCACAACACAGGTGACACTTCTGAATGAGAGCGGGTACAACCTGGTCGCAAATTTGCACTCTGGGTATATGAACAGCTGCGGCGGATAACACGGAAACAATGGCGACTCTAACTTCCCACCACGGCCTGTCCTCGTGTCGTTGTCTGTGTCACATCTGTGCTTTAGAAGCAAAATGTCATAATATTGCTAATCAATGCAAAGGACGACAGCATCATTTATCAAGCGCGAGCAAGAGCTGCAGCTGTCAGAAACTGTCCCGCGCGCCCTCGTCCATTTTATTTCGGTTTCCTTGTGAGGAATAAATTCGCGAACTATATCTAGTGAATTATTTTATATACAGAGAGTTACAATGATGCTGGCTCTGAGCTCGGTCCTTTGTAAAACAAATTTATGCGCCGGTCTTGTTTTCTCCTTCGCCTCACATGCCATTGGACACGATATAATGGTAGGAGGCAGGCAGGAAGTGTAGGATTTCTGATAAGAGCCTGTAAAGGGATACGCGAGCTCTTGAAAGGGAGCAGACCACCCCCGCCCCTGTGCCCCAGCCCCGCTGACCTTTAATCCCAGGGTCACGGTTGCATGCACATTTCCTTTCAGCTGCAGATGTTCTGTGCTGGTTCACTGGTCGGAGGGACAAACAGGTCAAACTTAAGAGGAAGAGGTCAGGCCGGGGGAGAGTTCTGTGAAGGCTTCGCCTTTATTTTCAGTTAAAATATAATAATCAGTATAGATGCGATGACATATGGCAGGATTTGCAGTTGCTCCGATAACCCTCTTTAGTGTATCCGTATTCATATAATGACCCTTGCACACAAGTTCACAAATCTATAGTGTTATTTCGCACGAACGACGTAAAATCTGTTACTTACATTTGCATATCGCTTCTCTGCCGTGTTTAAGGTTGTGTGACACTTTCGGGAACCGGGCGCCAGTTCCACATCCTTCAGGGATTTCTTAAGTACTGGATTAATGGCGGAGGTGGAGTAATGTTGAAATAATGGTGGTCAAACGTGATCGTGTTTTGTCAGTGAAGTGAGGATCTGTCTGTTCAGAGTGTTATTAAGAGGTAATTTATTCTCTCTTTGAGCACGTGTGCCTTAGGACTATGTGTGTAGTAGTATAAAGAGGATGAAGGGTAACGCTTGTCGTCTGCTAGGCTTGAAGTGTTGATGTGTATTAACTTGCTATAATGGTTTGGTGGCATGTTGTGCACGTGGAGGTGCAGTGTGGTCTGGCTGAGATGTCATATTACCTCTGCATTGAAAGGAATTTAGAGAAAGCGATGTGGTATTGACGTGGATACGTCCTGAGGAATATCTGGCTTTGGAGACCATTTTTTTTATCATGATAAGGGCATGACAGGGCCACACATTCTGTCAAATTATGTTATTTTGGTTCAATGTGACATGACTAAGATGAGCTATTGCCGCTATGAAGGAAGGTCGTGTGAGTGAGGGGAGTACTGTTTGTTAAATTGCATTATGCAATAAATGTTATCAGGATTAGGAATTGCACAACACAATAAAATTAGCATGGAACTATGCAATCTGTCCCAGCAGATACGATGCAGTGTTTGACTGTTGTACATATCATAGGACCACACATATTATATGAATATATATTATTGATTATCTTGAAACGAATATATTCAACATATTGGCTAAAATGTTATGTTATGCTGTAGGAAGCTGTGCAGTTCGCAAACTGCCATTAGTATCACATTGCAGCTATGTTAGTCTATTTATTTATTGAGATTTTATATAGCGCGAACTTTACCCGAAGGTGTCAGAGTGCTTTACAAAAGGACCAGTTACATTACATAAGGACTTCAGAGTACATTGGTTACATAAAAGATACAAACAAGAAAACTTTAAATTCACATAAGAATGGTAGTAAGTACAAACACCTACTACAGATACTAGTGGTTAGAGTTATATATATACAAGACGCAAAATCACTCAAGATTACATTTTAAGAAGCAATTAGGGTTGGACAATTATATATTACATAGTCTCTTGAGGGCATCTAACATATCTCTCAGGTTCCTTTGTAGACATGGAGTAAAACATTTCCCACACAATTTGCCATGGCCACTGTGCTGATGTCCATATCAAGGTTAGGTAGCAATGGCTAACTCCATGCACTGCATAAGTATGATATTAGTGTTGGTGCAGTGTTGTCAGATGAGCCAATTGGTGTCTCATGCATATTTTAGGCTTGTAATTTGTCTTTTCAAAGTGGTTAGAAATGTTTATTGTTGTTTTCGTTTGCCATGCGGTTTGATGCATGTGTAGTATTATGTGTAATGTGTTCTTAGGGTAAATGATCTGTGTGTAATGTTCTGCTTAGTGCCTAGTGTTGTTGGTGTGTCCAAGTTGTGTGATGAATAAATCTGGGTATGTTTGTCTGTGCATGTGTGTGTGTGAGAGAGAGAGAGAGAGAGAGAGAGAGAGTCTGTGTTTGTGTTTCTATGTCTAATATCTTCTGGCTGATATCTTCTTTTGAGGATTGGATGTTTGTGTGTGTATGTGTGTGTGTGTGTTTTGATGGCAATTGCTATTGGCCACCCCTTGATAGTAACCATCAATAACAATCAGACCTGATCAATACGGTCACTTAATTCTGTCAACTTGACTGGTAGGTGTAGGAATTTAATTGATACCCCATCGACAACCCTTCATAATTCACAGGTATTGTCCCAGATCATTCTAGCCCGATCTATTTTAATTTAAAACAACCTTCTAGTTATAAGTAACTGTGCAATTGTAATACGGTAAATGTGATCTACCGATTGACCTGTCTATGTGGGCTGCATTATATAGGGCTCACGTCTCGAAAGATTAAGATTCGCATTCAGGAGCACTTGAGCACGATTCGAACTGGCAAACTTACCACTAGGTTGGTACAGCATTTCAAAGAAAAGAACCATGATGCCAGAACATTGACTTGGGTGGTTCTAGAAAAAGTGGTAGGTGATGCCCATAACATTGAGAGAATAGTAATGAAGAGGGAGGCATGTTGGATTTTTGGGAGAAGGCAGACCAGATTGGACTAAATGATTACATTGAGTGGAATAAGATCAGTATGTGAATAAGTATATCAGGGCTCTGATATTGGTTACACAACTGTTCTTTCGGAATTAGACATGGTACCCCGTAAAAAAGTTGGGCATCATAAGCTGTTCAAAATATGGGCATTTAGCTACTCTGGGAGCTAGGTTGTAAGGCCTATGAGGGAGTTACAGAGATTTCCAGGTCATATTTTGGCGCTTGTTATAAGACATCACATGATGCAGAATCACTTTCTTTTTCCTTTTGAAAAAATGACGTTGGTAAGAAAAGGGTTGTTCGAAGTTTATCTCTTGTTTTAATAAAAATAATACTTCCCTTTAAATGATCAAAAAACTAAATCAGGGTCCTTTTTTTACTTTTTTCTGTACCGTTATGTTAAGAAAAAGTTCTTAAAGAGGGATTGAATAGGAGTGTTTTTACTTTTAACATATAAGTTTTCCACTCTAAAGATGGAGCCCACAGAACGTAGACGATCACGTGACACGGAAACAGGTTGTTTTCCGGTACGTAAATAGAAAATTGCTGTCTAAAGTTTATCTCCTTTTTTTAAAATTAAAATAATACTTTCCTTCAAACCACCAATAAACCAATATCTGGGGTACTTGTTTGTACTTTTGTCTACCGTAATGAAATGGAAAAAGTTGGTAAAGAGGCATTGAATAGGAGTGTTTTAAACTTGAGCTTTCCACTCCAAGATGGCGCCCATAGAGTGTAGCCGGTCACGTGATACGGAACAGGTTGGGTTCCGGTACGTGAACAGTCCGTTTAAATTGGATCCTTTGCCGCGACTATCAGAGGAACGAGAAAATGCTCGTCCATCTACAAATGCGGTAAGGTTTTCTGGGGGCAGCTAATATGAGTGAGGATTGAGAAAGTTCGTTGAAAAGCCTGAGTGAAGTGTAAGCTTGGAATTAGCAAGCTGTGGCATACGGTTTGTCAGTGAGTTAAAGAGAGAAGTGTAATTCACGAGGGGACTCACTCCTGCCATTGAAAGTTGGCTATCTGTAACCTCGAGTGGCAAAGCGAATCAATGTTCGCTGGTATACAGAAGGAGATACATGGGTGTGCCGGTGTAATTGGGTAATAACAGAGCGAGTCACACAGTTGTATAGATAAAGAGGAAGAGGATGATGAAGTGCCTCTGTATTCATAGCACGTATACTGAATTGTAATGTTTGAGGTGAAATAGATAATAACGTTTGTTTGTCTTTTCACATAGAGTTGGGACAACATAAATGTCTTGCGAATAAAGGTCTCACAATAGAATTGAGTACCCATTGATGAGGTGGATAGCTGGTACGAGGGGCCTTGGCTACTACCCGGTAAATATGAATCAATAATGCAGGTGTATATGAAGTACATTTTTGAAGAGGTAAGATGGAGATTCAATTGGTTGGACGTCCTTTTAATGAACCTTCTTTTTATGTTTAACAGTCACTGCGCTTACAAAATATGGGTCTAGAAAGGTGGATCTTGACCTCATGCCCTGATGAAATTGCCACTATATTAAACAGGCAATGAAACATGTCGGCCCATCATTAAATGGTCTGCAAGCATGCAGTTTGTTTTTACTTTGAATAGGCCCACGAGTTGTGAATAAAGTTGACACTTGGTGGATGTGTGGCCTATCTCAACTTTAACTCCACAGGGTCTCTCTTTTTTGTTGTTACACAGAACACTATTTTTCACTGGTTTTCTGGACACCAATATATTTTTAAGCGAGATAGCTACCGATGATGAGAAACGTGGGCATAACTGGTGAGAACCAACCAGTAGGCTCCTATGGTATAGCGCACGTGAGGTGCTATCTCGTTTTTTCACAAATGTTTGGTTTATATACACCTGTACAAGTGGAGGGTATTTGTTTGTAACACAGTGATTTATAACTAGAAGGTTGTTTTAAATTAAAATAGATCGGGCTAGAATGATCTGGGACAATACCTGTGAATTATGAAAGGTTGTCGGTGGGGTATCAATTAAATTCCTACACCTACCAGTCAAGTTGACAGAATTAAGTGCCCGTATTGATCAGGTCTGATTGTTATTGATGGTTGCTTTGAGTGGAGGGCGACCTGATCATGTTTTTCCCTCTACAGCTCCTTATTGTGAGACATCCCTTGATATTGACAATAAGGATTATAAGTACTGTCTTTGATTTTTGCGAAATGGCGAGACTATTGTGTGCTATTGAAAGAAATTTGATAACATATAATATGACAAATCTGTGCACTGCTGAATGTATGTGATATGTTCCGCCTAATGTGTTACATTAGATGTTTGTATGTGTTTACATGTGGATCATTTTGGGGACATGGTCTATTGGGAGATCCATGCCAGATGACAGTCTGAGATAATTTTTTTTACATTTTTTTAACAGAGTTTTATATAGCGCAAACTTGACCCGAATCGGGTATCAGAGTGCTTTACATAGCACCAGTTGCATTACATGAGGACACATTCATTTTTTGTTAGGCACAGGGAGATTAAGTGATTTGCCCAGAATCACAGTATGTTCAGCGTCATTGCCGAGACTCGAACCCAGTTCCTCAGATTCGAGGTCGACCGCCCTAGCCGTTAGGCCAACTCCTCTCCCTAGTGCAATGGTGTGTTAAATATTTGCGATACATACAGACAAGCTGATGGCATCTTGTTTAGTCAAAGGTAGCAATTCTTAGATTGAGGTCTGATATAGTATTATCCACAAAAGTTTTAAGCCTAGTAAGTGGACTATCTAAGAAGACAGGAGGGGATTTGCTTGGAGATAGTAGAGGATTTTCACTGGAGGCCCAAGAAACAGAATAGCATAGTTGCAGTTTTGTGTGGAACATGGAAATGTTTGTGCGAATATGAAGTACATTTAGCAGAGCAAGACGTTCTGATTCCTTGTTAGTCTAGAAGTGATAGTATTGTGCAGATTGAAGGTTACTCCTGGATCATTGGCCTTGTGGCAAATTTATAGCTATCAAACTTATTTCACGACCAAGTCAAATGTGTTATATAAGGATCTTATAGAGTTACTCGGTCTCAGGAGTCTAACTGAAAAGTAAACCCCTGTAGGAGCACCTTTAATGGAGTAGTATAAGGAGAATTCAAGTAAATACAGAACATTGCTCATATTGCAGCACATACCTAGAAGTATGTAAAGTCTGAATGCTGATAGTAACAAGCATTGGCATAGCCAATAGGTCTCGCTTTTGGGACCTTATAAGTATTTAGTTATGCAGCACAATATCCTTGGTGCAACAACATTAACTGTTGCATGGTTAAACACTTATAAGGTCCCAAAGGTGAGACCTATTGGCTATGCCAATGCTATTTTTTTGTTGTTTCGAGTAGAGCGGGTTAGCCAGGTCCAAGAATATTTCAAATTAATGCTAACGTTAGCCCATCAGGAGTAAGACGCTTGCATTTTAAAAGTTATATCTGCACTCTAACCTACTGGGATGTTAAAACAGTGATTACAGACCAGGAGAGAAAAAAAAAGACAACATTTGGGAGCTAAGTTTTATTTTGCATTTTATGTGTGCCCAGTGTACTAGGGCATTAGCCATTCCTGGCTTTTCAATAGCCTATTGCATTGTGGGGCTCGTAGTTTTCCTTTCAACACTCATTATCGTCTCAAACCCTCAGTGTGCAAAGTTCTGCTAAAGTGCAAGAATTGTCTGAAGGTGTTAAACATGACAGACTCCCCTTGTCAACTATGTTTTAACATTTTACAAAGCTGTCTACCTCATGTCAAAAACTGCTCATCACAAAAAGCAAAAGTAAACTCTGCATACATATTTTCTGAGGGCTCACTCTCATTCATATAATGCATTAAAATAAGCATTGGCAATAAGAATCGTTTTGCCTTGTGTACAGAAGGTTTTACACAGAGCTTCACAACAAAGGTAAAAGGTCGGAGGCAGACGCAGTGCAACATTCCTCAACAAAAACTAAGTAACTGAAAGGTGGTAGAGGCAGAACGACCACCTCACCATCACTCTCGATGCTACAAACAGGAGTTCTTCGGTCGTTCTGGACCTTCCGTCCGAACACAGAACATTCAGGAAGATGCACAAATATTTAGTGGAAGAGGGGAATAAACAGCCCTGAAGTGTTCCTGCATGGAATCCCACACCTGAGAGTTCAAAATGCCTAGTCTCAACTATCATGGTCAAAAACTCACCCAGCGAACTTTAACAATCACTGCTTTTGCTAGAATGCAGTGTGTTTCTCAATGGGAGTCCAATTACTTGTTTCACTGACAGTGAACACGCCTTAAGATTACCATACGATACCGGTCTTTACACCCAAAACCGTTCAGTCAGACACAACTTTAGACTACAACTCCCAGAATGCACCGTCTGGATAACGGAAAGTCCACTTCATAGCTATCAAAGAGTAAGGTGGGAGATGGATAAATGCAGCAACCGTGTCATGCAAATAGAGGAGCAGTGTGACAAAGCTGTGGGCCTTGCTCGGGAAGGGCAAGTCAATTTTAAAATAAAATATTATAACCTGTCCAGTTCCTTTTCGTTGTCCTAGAGACTAGCGCCTTGAAGAGAAGATCGCACCTAAAGGTTTTCTTACCAGTTGTGCGGCCGCTGGCGAAGGACACAGAGCCGTCCCGGTTTATGACCGCCCTAGAAGCTCCATCCTGCAGCAGCACTCGTCTCACAGGGCCCAGACCTGCTCCTCTGAGATGGGCGTCTGGTAGCGCGCCAGGACGGTGTTGGCACATTTCAAAATGGCGCCTTTTTCCTCCATGAAAGTCTCCGTTTTGCCAGCTGCCTGTCTGTCCAAATCCTGCGCGAAAATCGTGTTCCCCTCTCTCTTGGAATAAATAACACAGGTGGGTGCGATTCTGACAAATGGGAACAAGGCTGGTGCTAATTACAGCACTGGTGCTAATTACTACACTTCCTCATATTACTGCAGAGCCCTCGTTCACAGTGGCCCACAGAGTCAGAAAACTTAAAATGGTGTTTCGTGTAATGCAATACATCGCCTGCCGAATGAAACACCAGTACTCGTTTGTGATTTGACGCTGGAATCGGGTCGCACACATAAAGTGGCACTCACATAATTTCGCCCAGGGACAAAAGTGCACAAAATCACACTCCTCAAATTCTCCGATTGTCGGGGCTGGGGTAATAAGATAGGCTTCCCGCTTTTAGATGACATGAGTTTGCATTCTGGTACTTGTAGTTTCCCCATATTATGCCATGCAAGACTCTAAATGTGAAGCGTATGTGTGTAATAAGCTATACCTGGGTCTAATAGCTACAGTTCTTAACTTCAAATCTCCGAAAAAGCAGCGAACACAGAACTTTCAAGTTTCCCGATTTTGTGCATAAGCAGTCCATACATTGCCGGGTTTTCCTTTGCATTCTGTTAATTCTATCTGTGCATTTATTTACAATTGTATAAATAGGGCTACAAGTAATGAAATGCAAAAATACACTCTATTTTATGAGCTATATGCACATGTGATCGAGCACTGACTGACACGTCTCTGTTTCTTGTCCACCCTGTTATTTCAGGACAATATTCTGAGTGCTAGGAAATAGCAGTGTGCTATTTAAAATTATAGAGGGCTTTTCATTGGTTATTTAATATTTAGATTTTGTGTTTTTGCATCCCCGTCTGATAACGTTTGCTTTTCTTCCAATGCCAGTGCGAGTTAAAAACACTTTTAGCTCTATTGCTGCTTCATGCAGCTGTGAGATGTTTAGCCAGCCCTGGCATTGTAGCTTACTCTGTTTTACATTGTGGTGCTTCTAGTCCTGCATGGATAATGGCGACAGTAAATAACAAGTACTTAGGAGAGAGAGGGGGAGCAGGAGGTGAGCCTGCGAGTGGTGCGCGCGCGCGCACTTGGGAGAGCATTCTGCTCATTTTCAAGCCCTGCACTCGTGCTTGTGGCGCGCCCCTGCTCGCTCCCGCAAGGTGGATGCCGCCACAAGCACGAGTGCAGTGCTTGAAAATGAGCAGAGCGACGGCTAAAGGCCCTCCTATGCAGCGCATGCGCGCTGCGTAGGCGAGACCTAAAAAAGGGTCTTATCTTTCCAAAAATTCTAAGCTGGTAATTAGCTTCCTTAGTTTCAGATTTAACATGTGCGCCTGAGGTGGACTTTGGGTCAAATGTGAGCTCTAGAAATTTGGTTGAGCTAATAATAAGTGGGATATGTTTATGTTGTTCATAGTGACTGGTGATTCCGATGGAAGCTGGTAAATGGATTTGGGGGAAAGTGTTAGAAATTCTGTGGTTTTGTTAGATAACATTTATTTTCACCAGCAGCAATAATCTTACCACTACTTCAATGCTAGTCATAAAATACTAGTGCCTCGGAAACTAACTACCACTGTCAATAATGGTAAATTACCATCACTCAAAAAACACTCCCACCACCAAAATGTTACTGACTCAGGGAATATTATTAATGTTTCTTTAGCGGTGATTCAAGGTCGTTTTAACATACAGTAGCTGTCCCTCGGTCAGGTTTCCACAGTACACAGGCATACAACATAGATGAGCTATTTTTAAGAGCAGGGGCAAGCTAATAGAAGCAAGAAGACATAGAAATGCCAGGACACCTTGGTGTTTATGAACTGCATTATTATTTCCTATTAAGCAATACAAAAAAGATAGAACACTTGAATTAACCTCAGCCACTGATATATACCAAGGCCGCATCCCAATCCCTCATTTCCTTTGCCTCCTGTCTCACTTTAGATTAAACCCAGCCAAATGCAAATCTGCATTGGTCCTGCTCCAATAGGAGCAGTCCAGCCTAAACTGCCAAGCTAGGTCCTCTGCGAACAGGAACTAAAGCAAACCAATACCGATTTTGACCAACTTGGACCTCTTCAACGGGGTGCATCTTAGCTCCAGTGGCCCAGACTTGGGTCCCTTGCAAACTGTGCCATAAGACCCAAGCTACACCCAACTGAAGAGGCCCACATAGGCTGAAACTAATCAAGTTTGGCATATTTATGCATAGAGTGTTGCTCTGACACCCTAAGATGATGAGATTTTCTGATGCTGCGATGGTGCATGTGCATAATGTCTTTACTAACTTCTAGGGACCTTTGTTATCAATGGATGTCAAGATGGCTGTAGCAATACACCTGTCTTTTTAATGGCAACCCTTTGTGATCAGTAATGTTCTCATATGTTAGTTTGACAAGGATCAGCTGCTTTGGATCTGTGATGTGGTTGGAATAATAGTCCATGGTATTTGCTTTGCTTCTTTCTATTTTGTGACTCTGCCTAAGTAACTCCAACTTTTCTATAAAATAACAGGGCTGCAGATGACCATGACAGTTGTGTTCGCTCTCATTGCATCCGATGTCCAGATTTTCTTTCTATCTCGGTGCTATTGGTTGCTTTGGGCCTTGGGTTCATATAGTGTTTCTTTGTGTCCAATAACCTTATCAGTAAAAACCACTCACCTGAAGATAACAGGTGTTTTCTGTCTGTTTCCCTAGTGGTGGCAGTGTTTGCATCTTCTCTCCCACTCACTGTTGGTGCTGTTCAGGTCACCTTACACTGACTTTCGTCATCCAGTGCACTGTGTGCTGTGACAGTACCATCACATCTATGTATATGTGAAGTGGCACACACTCTTTAGATGCTCATCTGTTGTTTGGTGGCGGCTCAGTTGCGGGTGCTTGCATGAAAGCTGCTGTTGAATCCATAGGTATAGTCTCAGGAGATAATTTCACCTTTGTCTTATTTGGTGGACATTTTACCATAGTATGAAGTTATGCACTGACATGAATTCTATTATTTTTGCCGCTGATTTCATTCTCTGCCAGTAATAACATGTTTCTGCAGTGCTTGAATTTGCTGGTATAGAGATTCTCGGATATTATGTGAATGTTTTTTGCAGAAAAGTCAGCTATAACACCATTTCTGTTGTATTTTTCAGTCCGATTTTCTATTTTTTAAAGCTCCACCGTCTGTGGATCACTGACACAATATTGTGCTAAACAATATTGTTGACAAAAATATTGTGTCAAAAATATCCTTCACCACAATATCATGCTCCTATACTTATAATGGTTAAGACAAAAATATCCGAAAAATTATCATTGACACCAATATTGCCTAAAAAAAGACAGAACTATTGATTTTTAAAAATATTAATAGAGTTTAAGGTGGTAAATGTTAATTATTTTAATATATAAATTTAACATAATGTAAATTAAATATATTCCACTGATATGATGTAATATATATAAATATATAATTACATAAACACACAACTACATAAATATGTATAATTCATTTTTATATTTCGAATTTATTCCTATGAATATATATAATATAATTAATAAAATATTTATCTTACATGATTTCAACAAATATTTTATATATATTTATATGGAAACATATATATTCATAGTATCACATTTAAGATATTTAGAAAAGTAATGTAATGTTAAATAAACTTTTTTTGTTAATTTTACACATATATATTCATAGTTATACATTTAACATATAAAACATAATATTTATCTATCTATCTATCTATCTATCTATCTAGATCTATAGATATAAATATACATATACATATGTGGATATAGATATAGCTATATATATGAAAAAAAGACTTTGGGGCTGATTTATATCTTGGCAGATGGGTTAACCCATCACTACAGTGACGGATATCCCATCCGCCAAAATATAAATCCCACAGGACATAATGGGGTTTATATTTCGGTGGACGGTTTATCCGTCACCGTTGTGGCGAGTAACCCATCCGCTTGAGATCTAAATCAACCCCTTTGTTCCTTTCTAGCTCGGCATGGATGGCACTGTGCTAATCCTAAACTTAAGAACTTTGCTAGAAAAATATACATTTGAGGTGAGCAGATTCAGAGTGTCGCTGGTGTTGTAAGATGCCCTATACAGGAGCAGCCCTTCACCTAAACTTGGGAACTACCTAGAGTTCTCTGATTCTTTTCTGCATAATTTATGCAGCACTCTAAGCCTGAAAGGGTATTGTTTTGATATACATATAGTGAGGTGGGCAAAACGTGTCATCCTGTCATGAAATAATAAAAAAGAAAACATCACCATGAGGTTGGAGTCCGTGTCCCGTTTTCAGCTGGCAGCTCTGTGGGATTTTTGTTTGTATATATATATATAAGAAGTCATAGGGAAATGAGCACACTGAGCGAAATGGACTCCCTCACTGGCAATGACCTAGAAACTCCGATGACCTTACAACTGTTGGAATCATCAGAGAATACCATCAATCCTGAGAATATACAGGATACAGAGATCTGCTTGGAACATGCCGGAATCACACAGGTCAGTGGGAAGAGTGGACTAAAAGAAAATCTAGAACCACCCCCAGACACCATACAACGCGATTGATGTCTTCAATGATGCTGTGATCATGGATTTAAAAACTTTAGAGAAAAAAGCCAATACCAATAAATGCTTCCTCATCCCTCGAAAACAATGGCAAGCTATCCAAGCGCTGAAACAAGATGATTCCATAATAATTAAACCCTCAGATAAGGGAGGAAACATCGTTCTGCTCCCTAAGGAACTGTACCTCGCAGAAGCAATGAGTCAACTAGAGGATAAAGACTGCTATTTACCGACCAACAGAAGAGATTATGCCAAATGCATTCAAACCTTTCACCAACATCTCATAACATGGAGAGATGAAGGGATGTTAGACACAAAGGAATTTAATTTCCTATTTTGTGAATACCCAACATTACCAACGTTCTACCACCTTCCTAAGGTGCATAAAGATATCAACCGACCACCAGGAAGGCCCATTGTTGCCTCAATAAACAGCCTTTTGGAAAACTGCTCTATCTATTTAGACTCGTTTTTAGCACCATGGGTGAAAAACTTGAGCTCTTATATAAAAGACACACAGGACTTTCTGAGATTGATAGAGGGGATCAATTGGGAGCCTGACATGTTACTAATTCCATTAGATATAACCAGCCTGTACACCTGTATTAACCACAAACAAGGGCTAGCTGCTGTAAAATGGTTTTTGAACAAACGACCTCTCAAATTCCAGAAGCACAACGCTATGCTTCTCGAAATGCTTCAATTCTGCCTTGAAAACAATATTTTTATCTTTTCAGGGCAATTGTACAGACAGCAACGCAGGACCGCGATTGGCACGTGCTTCGCCCCCAGCTATGCGAACCTTTTCGTAGGCTGGTGGGAGAAGCACGTGGCCTGGAGAGAGGTACCCGAAAGATGGCTGGATAATGTAACATTATGGGCCCGCTACATTGATGACTTGTTCATCGTGTGGAAGGGCACCCGCTCCTCGGCTGAGGAGTACATAGCCTCCCTTAATTCTAATGATCTCAACTTGGCATTTAGCGGACATATCAGTGACACTCAGGTTTTCTATCTTGACCTAGAGGTCTATGTAGAAGATACCAGTATTCTCACATGCTTATACAGGAAACCCACTGCTGGGAATTCTGTGCTACATGCCAGAAGTTTCCACCCGAGAAGCATGATTAGTAACATCCCTTATAGCGAACTTCTACGCACTAGACGTAACTGCGCTACAAAGGGGGATTACCAAAAACTAGAGAGGATGCCCTCAATCGCTTTAGAGTCAGAGGATACTCCAATAATGTTCTCCACGAAGCAGAGAAGAAAGCTGAAAAAATAACTAGGCTTGAACCTTTGGTCCCCAAAACATCTAATGAAATCAACATAGGCACCAAGGTAGAACCTGTACGAATGATCACCCGCTACAATGCAGAGTCCTTACAAGTAGTCCAAATATTTAGAAAGAACTGGCACATTCTTCAGACTGATCATGTCCTGAAAAAGATGATCTCCACTTAGCCACTGATCACCTATAAACGCTCCAAATCCATCAGTGATCATCTAGTATCTAGCCACTATCGTGCCACTCCCCTGAGAAAAGAAGCTGTAACTGGCTTTTTTCCGTGCTTGAAATGCAAAGCTTGTAAATTTAGCCAGAAAGTGACAAACTACAGCACAAACGAGAAGGGCTCTAAAGCAACTAGGAGCATCAATCGGCTACTGAACTGTAATTCAGAATTCACAGTTTATTGCCTTGAATGCCCATGCCCGAAACTATATGTTGGCAGTACTATTCACCCCGCTAAAAAACGCATATTATAACACATGCGTGCAATTTCCAAAAAAGACAGCACCTACCCAGTAGCTCGTCACTTCGAAAGTGTACACAACAGCAATCGTGACTTGTTAAAATTCTTCTGTATAGACCAAGTCCCCAAAAACGAGAGAGGTGGAGATAGGGTCAGAAGCCTACGAGCATTAGAATCTAAGTACATTATAGAGCTACGCACAATGGTCCCGCAAGGTCTCAACAATGATGAGGAATTGTGGGTCCATTTAGAATGAATTCATCAGTATTTAACACCCACCTTGTCTCAATATCATCGAAACACCAAATCATCCAATCACTTTTAAGCCATAGGTCCCTTCGGGGAGATAGGAGGCAAGACTATGACTACAAATGTTTGGTTATTTGACTGTTATTCTGCCCATTGGGGCACTATTGCTTACCACGTGTAGGATTATATTCTGTACATTGTTGAACAATCTCATTATGTCACTGTCTGGTTATTATACCCTCCTACCTCCACCCAAATGTCCCTGAATATATATGTGGTTTGCCCATTCAGCGCTACATAGAATACGCACAATATGGTTGGCAATATTGGTACAACAGAATATCTATATATAATATAGACGACTGGAATCAATGAATATTCATGAATTACCTTATTGTATTATAATCAACTCCTGTGACATTTTAATTTTAATCTTGCACCCCCTATCGTATAGACAATGAGGACAAAATGAACTGTGATAAAGAATTTTGTATTATTTTTCATGCCAGAAACATGTTCTAAGATGGCCGCCAAAACAGACACATTAACGTGATAAGATTTCTGAGCCATCTTCTCAGTTTATTCAAAACTGTTTTTTACGTCATGCACTTTTTCCACTTTAAAATGGTGTTTGAAATGTTGTTTTACTGACATCGAGAAAGGCGGAGTGCCGAAACGCGTCTGTCAGTGCTGGGGAGGTTCTGCACAATAAAAAGCACTTTAAACGAATTCCCGCGAGTGCTCTCCTTTGTGTCGGCTGACACGTAATTCGTCTGCTGTTGTGGTATATATATATATATATATATATATATATATATATATATATATATATATATATATATATATATATATATATATATATATATATGTATATCAAGCACAAAATCACTCCTTCACAGAGACAGAATGGGGTCCACAGCCGGTTTGCAGAACTTTATTTATTTTAAAAACAGCATACCGCGTTTCGGTGGGTGTGCCTTTTTCAAATGCAAATGACTTACGGGCTCTTTTCCACATTAGTATGTATGCTGCCTCGCTCTCTTTGGGGGGGTCATTCTGGCCACATTCTCATTGAAGGGAAAATTGTGGCCACTCCAAAAAGACTGCATGTCTCAGCATTCCCCTGCTCTCCATAGGAATGCTGTTTTCCAATATCATCTTCATTTCAGCCCTTTAATTGTTTTAATCTATTGGCCTCAAGTGAGTACGGGCTGTGATACAGTCATTTTCAGAGCGTCTCTGTGCAAAACGATTTTTGTGTTTGCCTCAAGTCACATTCAAAATAAACTGGGTTTCCTCCAACCCCTACATCCAGCCGCACAATACCACAGTGAACACACCTGAAGATGCAGCTTGAGTAACCTGCATCTCACCATGAAGTCACGGCCTGTAAGTATCAGCAGGTTACCATTCTTCCCTGGCTGCGGCAGTTCAGAGGCTTTCAATCTCTTGAAAGTATTTCCATCACAATGCCACTGACGCCTCCGACGAACTTGAGGATGGGTGCCCCAGCGTGCCTATATACATATTTTTTTTTTTTTAAGGATTAAACAAAGGTTACAGAGACGTTATAGTTAGGCTGACATTTCACTTGTACAAAACCAGAGAAATTCAGCCGTTATAGTTCGCTGAGCTAGCTATAACTCGCGCCCCCGCAATGCACTGCTGATGACGTCATATATTACATCACTCATGACATGGTCAGTTACATCACTGATGACATCTCAAATGACATCAGTGATGACATCATCCAGTGACTGTGAGTGTTTTGAAAAGTTTAAGAATGTTATATCTATATATATATATATATATATATATATATATATATATATATATATATATATATATATATATATATATATATATCATTCTTAAACTTGTATATATATACGCCAAGGTATATTGAAGAATGAGTGGGTGTATGAGCGTCTGTTTGGATGATTTAGTGGGTGCCTGACTGACTGTATAAGTGAGTGATTATACATGTCTCAGTGAATGTATGGGTGAGTGATTATATATATATATATATATATATATATATATATATATATATATATTCACTGAAAAAACCATAGGTTTTAGGGACAGTTATAGTTAGTTGGACATTTCACTCGTACAAAACCCGTGAAATTCCCCCGTTATAGTTAGTTCAGCTAACTATAACTCGCGCCCCACAATGCACTGCTGATGACGTCACATATTACATCACTCATGACATGGTCAGTGACATCACTGATGACATCACTGATGACATCTCAAATGACATCACTGATGACATCATCCAGTGACTGTGTGTTTCTGTAAAGTTTAAATATTTTTAATATATATAGGAAAAGACGTATTGAAGAATGAGTGGGTGTGTAAGTGTCTGTATGGATGATTTAGTAGGTGCGTGACTGACTCTATAAGTGAGTGATTTAACGTATCTTACTGAATGCATGGGTTAGTGACTAAACTGGGTGAATGTCTGTATCCGTCTGTCTGTTGCTGTGTAAGTGGCTGCATGGGTTTGTGAATAGCTACATGAGTGTCTATATGAGTTATTGATTGGTTGTCTGAGTATCTGTATGGGTGCCTGAGTGTTTGTGTGGGTGGGGTGTGTGCGACTCTGTGCATAGATGTGTGAGTGGGTGATTCACTGGGTGGATGGTTTCAAGAGTGCATCTGTGATAGACTGTATGGGTGGGTAAGTGTGTGTAAGAGTGTGTTAGTGAGTGAATGTATGTCCCAGTGGTACATGTGTGAGTAACTACATATGTGAAAGCCAGTATATATGTGTGTTGGAGTATATAAATAGCTATAAGCGAGAGTGAGTGATTGTGATAGTGGCTGTATGGATGAGTGTGTGCTTGTATCAGTGATTGTATAAGAGCGTAACAATGTGCTAGTATTTGTATGATTAAGTGAGCTGGTGTGTGTATAACTGTATAGGTGAGTAAATGGCAGTGTGTTTAATTATTTGCATGACTGACTAGATGTGTGAGTACCTCTATGGATGAGTGGCGGTGTTTGAGTGTCTATATAGGAGTAAGAGTGCATATGATAGTCCTGTACTGAGTGACCATAAGTATGAGTGACTGTACGGGTGAGTGAGTGGATGTGTGTGTGTAGACCTAAGAATCAGTGAGTGGGTATGTAGTTATTGGTGTTGGAGTGTCTATATTTTTGCGAATGGCAGTCTGTAATTTAGATTGGGTGTATCAAAGGTTATATTAGGGTGTGAGGAGCTGCATCAGATTATCACGTGGATGATGTCATCAGTGATGTCATTTGAGATGTCATCAGTGATGTCATCAGTGATGTCACTGACCATGTCATGAGTGATGTAATATGTGACGTCATCAGCAGTGCATTGCGGGCGCGAGTTATAGTTAGCTGAACTAACTATAACGGGGGAATTTCACGGGTTTTGTACGAGTGAAATGTCCAACTAACTATAACTGTCCCTAAAACCTATGGTTTTTTCAGTGAATTTCAAAGGTTTTTAAATGCTAATTTGTAACTATAACATATCTGAAACCTATGGTTTTTTCAGTGAATTTCAAAGGTTTTTTAAATGCTAATTTGTAACTATAACTGTCCCTAAAACCTATGGTTTTTCAGTGAATTTCAAAGGTTTTTTAAATGCTAATTTCTAACTATAACGTGTCTGAAACCTATGGTTTTTTCAGTGAATTTCAAAGGTTTTTAAATGCTAATTTGTAACTATAACGTGCCTGAAACCTACGGTTTTTCAGTGAATTTCAAAGGTTTTTAAATGACATTTTTAAATGTATTAATTTTTATATTAATTTTTTCATACTGATTTACTACATTTTTAGAAACAATTTCTTTTACATATTTTATTTTTTAAATTACATTGTAATTACATTATACATTACATTACAAAAAATACTTTCTCAGAATGAATTACTTTAGTTTAAATACTTTGCACATAGGCAATAGACTTTTAAGTACAGTAGTTACAGTTGTTGCAATGGGCAACACATTTTCAAACACAATGCAACATTCAGCTCAATGTGAATTTCTAGTTAAATGCAATTAGTTACTTTATGGATTACTTTTCTAACCACAGGACTGGATCCTAGATTCAGTCCTGGTACATCTCCTGTAAACAGTTGAGTAAAAGCGTTTTGGTTACAGTCGTGATTTTTAAGGAATATTATTGTATTTTAAAAGTTGACACTTAGAAACTTTTTCTCATAGAATCACCAATGTTATCCTATGGAAGGAAATTCACTTAGCAGGTAAAAACTGTTATCATTACTTTTTCTTACTCAGTGTTGGATCCTGGTTCCAGCACTGGTGCATCTCCTGTAAACAGTTGAAAGAATGCGTTTAAGTCATACAGGCGATTTTTAAGGAATATTTGTAGTTTGTGAAAATCGACACTTTGAAACTTTTCTGCTGAAAACCAGACAATGGATTCCTATGGAAGAAAATATAAGTTACTGGTAAGTACGGTTAAAATTACTTTTCAGGACCAGTACTGGGCTGAAAGATACAGCACTGAGGTCTCTCCTTATAACAGGTGAGTAAATCGGAATTCGTATTTCGGCTGATTTTAGAGGAATATTTGTATGTTTCAAAAATCGACACAGAAACTTTTTCAGCAAAAAGCAGGCAATGATATCCTATGGAAGGAAATTCAAGTTACTGGTAAGTACGGTTAAAATTACTTTTGAGGATCAGTACTGGGCTGAAAGATGCAGCACTGAGGTCTCTCCTGATAACAGGTGAGTAAATCGGAATTCGTATTTCGGCTGATTTTAGAGGAATATTATAAAGTTCCAAAACTCCACACTTAGAAGAATTTCCAAGTGAAACCAGTCAATGTTAGCCTATGGAAGGAAATTCAAGTTACTGGTAAGTACGGTTAAAATTACTTTTCAGGACCAGTACTGGGCTGAAAGATACAGCACTGAGGTCTCTCCTTATAACAGGTGAGTAAATCGGAATTCGTATTTCGGCTGATTTTAGAGGAATATTTGTATGTTTCAAAAATCAACACTTAGAAACTTTTTCAGCAAAAAGCAGGCAATGATATCCTATGGAAGGAAATTCAAGTTACTGGTAAGTACGGTTAAAATTACTTTTGAGGATCAGTACTGGGCTGAAAGATGCAGCACTGAGGTCTCTCCTGATAACAGGTGAGTAAATCGGAATTCGTATTTCGGCTGATTTTAGAGGAATATTTTAAAGTTCCAAAACTCCACACTTAGAAGAATTTCCAAGTGAAACCAGTCAATGTTAGCCTATGGAAGGAAATTCAAGTTACTGGTAAGTACGGTTAAAATTACTTTTCAGGACCAGTACTGGGCTGAAAGATACAGCACTGAGGTCTCTCCTGATAACAGGTGAGTAAATCGGAATTCGTAGTTCGGCAGATTTTAGAGGAATATTTGCACAATGGTGAAGGGAGGGGCGGGGCCTGAGGTGACATCTGTGCAAACGCGCCCCGTGGCGCGTTTTAAGTTGGGGGATTAAGTCCCCTTGAATCATGAGGGTCCCTACGGGCCAACTAGCCCACCAGGAACCTCCAGTATGCGCCAGGGGCTGCGTTGCAGAGATGTGTAGAGAGGCCACACCCCTTTTACACCTCTCTGCAACGCAGCTCTGTGGCGCTTTCTGGATGTAACTGTTGGGCTAGTTGGCCCCAGGGACCCTCAGGATTGAAGGGGATTTAATTCCCCATCTTAAAACGCGCCACGGGGCCTGTTTACACACATGTCACCTGAAGCCCCGCCCCTCCCTTCACCACTGTGCAAACGCGCCCCGTGGCGCGTTTTAAGTCGGGGATTAACTCCCTTGAATCCTGAGGGTCCCTGGGGTGCAACTAGCCCACCAGCTACCTCCATTAAGCGCCACAGAGCTGCGTTGCAGAGAGGTGTAAAAGGGGCGTGGCCTCTGTATACCTCTCTGCAAGGCAGCCCCTGCGCATACTGGAGGTTCCTGGTGGGCTAGTTGGCCCCAGGGACCCCAGTATTGAAGGGAATTACTTCCCCCATCTGCAAGCAGCGCCAGGGGCGCGTTTGCAGAGTGGTGAAGGAAGGGGCGGGGCCTGCGGGCCCGATCGTTTTTTTTCCTGAAGGGGGGCTGTGTGGCCCCCTTCCTTTTTCCTATCTTTAGGCCCTGGGGACCCCATCCCCCAGGGCCTTACCCCTTCCCACAATTAAAATTTTAAAAAAACGGGAAGGGGGCCGCGTGGCCCCCTTCCCTGGGCCTGTATTGGCCCGGGGACCCCATCCCCCGGGGCATGGCCTCGATTTTTTTATATTTTTATTTGGAGGGGGCTGCGTGGCCCCCTCCTCAGGCCATTTAAGGCCCCAGGGACACCATCCCCGGGGACGGCCTTGCCCTTATTTTTTTTTATTTTATTTTTTTTAAACTTTGGGGAGGGGGCTGCGTGGCCCCCTCCCGGGCCACTATGGCCCCGGGGACCCCATCCCCGGGGCCTGGCCTCACGTTGGAGACTGTGGGGGTCCCCAATCCCCCACAGTCCCAGGCTTTCCACATGGGGAGCAGCTAACATGCTGCTCCCCGTGTGGAAAAGCAATTGGTTTGCATTTTGAAAGAGAGAGCAGGTTTCCTGCTCTCTCTTTCAAAATGCAACCAAGCTTACAATGACAGGATGGGAGCCGCGAGGCTCCGTCCTGTCATTGCAAACAGCAGTGTCCCGGGGTAGGCACCCGGGACACTGCAGGAGCCGGCCCTGGGGGTGGCGGTCCCCAGGGCCATCAAGGGCTCCAGGAGGGGGCCGCGCGGTCCCCCTCCCTACATTTTGAAAGCCCCGGGAGGTGGTGGTCCCGGGGCTTGGGGGTCCAAAACGGACCCCCATTTTAATTTTCTTAGTGCCCGGGGAGGTGGTGGTCCCCGGGCGTGTGAGGGCTGGAGCCCCCACACAGTTTTTAATTTAAATAAAAGAAGCCCCGGGGAGGTGGTGGTCCCCGGGGCTGCGGGAGGGCTCAGAGCCCTCCCGCACCATTTGAAAAATAAAGCCCCGGGGGTGGCGGTCCCCGGGGCTTGGAGGCCTCTGAGGCCCCCATACATAAATTGAACACCCCCACCATGCCCCCGGGACTTGGGCCACCCGGGGCAAAATGCAATCGAGCGCGGGAGACCGCGCTTCGATTTTCGGCAGGATTCGCGCACCCTGAGCGCATCCTGCCAATTTTAAAAAAAAAAAATATTTTGCCCAGGGGTCCTTGTGGGACCCCTGAGCAGACCTGAGGGGTCAGGGTGTTTCTACCCTGCCCCCTTTGTGCGCTTTGCGCACTTGTTTCAGTCCTCGGTTCTACCGAGGGACAAAATGGCTGCCAACATTTCCTGAATCGGAATGTTGACAGCCAGCTGACAGCCAATTAACATGCAGCTCGTGATCGGGACGGTGCGCGCAGGAGTGCGCTCAGGGTGCGCGAATCCTCCGTGCCCATAGATATATATGTACTTTTACTTTTGATTTTCTCAGCAACTACTGAACAGATTTACACCATTTTAACAAAGGGTTCTTTCTGAACCAAGAACTACCTCTTTGCCAAATTTGGTGTAATTCCGTTCAGCAGTTCGAGCTGTAGCCGTGTCTAAAGTTTCCTATGGAAAAATGAATGGGGAAAACGCGTTTGGGACCCCCTTTTTCTCGGCCCCCGCTTGACGAATCCCCCCGAGACTTTCAGGGTAGGAGCGGACCGGAGCGCCCCACAAAGTTTGAAAATTTTGCGAAGATACGTCAACCGGCAAGAGAGTTATTTCAAATAGAATGTCGCGGATTTCCTATGGATAATAGGTTGTAACTATAACTATCTACTGGCGACCGCCAGTAGAAAATATATATATATATATATATATGTAAACAAAGACTCTCCTTCCAGAGATGCAGGCCCGTAGAGGGGTGGCGCGGTGCCGGCGGAGAAACCGGTAATTTCAATATAAATCCAAAGCGGGGTTGCCTATCGCGCTCTCAGGTTAACGCATAAACCAAGCAAGACTCCAAAGATAGAAAAGGGGGTTTATTATCGTCATAAACCCTCCGTGACGCGTTTCGACTCCGCAGAGTCTTGATCACACAATGGGGCAACAACACAGTCATTGCTTATATACACTTCCTGTGAAATGTAAACATAAACATAAAAACGGACTTGTCATCGTTACATACAGTTTCATGGTCGCCATTAGTAAGTAGTAAAAATACAGTTAGACGAAGTTCAAAACGATGTGCAAAGTAGACTATGACAATAACTAACCTAATATACATCAACCATGTGATAGGAGCATAGCGAACCCACTGGCTGGTGTTTGAGAGTAGTTCCCCGGGAATAGTGGCGGGGCATGCTGGTATTTGCAGTCCTCTACGAATACGAGCTGTGTTGAACGTAAGTTCAGAAGCGTGCGTATGGAGATAACATGTCACATGCTAGTGTATTCATTGATGCAACAAGTTTCCTAGTCTGGAAGCTGCGCTGCTAAACTTGTGACACGTTAAATGCGCTTTTTTTTACATATCAAATAATGTATCCTGGCATGCTGTTAGATTCAAAGGCCCTATTCCCTTTAAAACAGCTCTATGTGTTTCTATGATTCCCTAGTTAGTGGGGATTTCAAAAGTTGATGAAGTGTGCCTGTCAAAGCCTACTCGAAGTGGATGGTTCCCTTCTGTTAATATAACAGGGAATTATAAATATACCCATATAACAAACTGCCGCTGATTTGGTGCCCCATCTACCACCTATTGTGTGCACAAAACATATTTATACAATGCAACTGACATAATCATGTAAAAATATAACATAATCGTGTAAAATCTCTTATCTGTGGACAAGGTCGTAGCAGAATGATGTCACGAAGAAAAGGTTAGGGATCCCAAGCAAGAGACATGGTCCCTTCCTTTCCTCCTGCAAAAGAATAAAGGAAAAGACAAGAGTCATTCACAGTCATTGTAAATAAAACTTGAGAAACATGTTGCAACCAACTAGCAATGAAATTATCAATAAAACATTCTAATCATGTAAGAGTAAAAGCTAGAAGGCTTGGTCACTGTTATTTGACTGTCTCTCCTGTCACGGGCAAAAATGTAATTTTAATGTTCTTGAAGATGTATGGCCAATTCCTCATCCTGATTGTGCCCTTTTAGGGTAGCGTGTGGCCATCCCTATGATGTGCCTTGATTCGCGTTGTCTAAGTTTGAGAGTGCGGTTACCTCCTCTCTTGTTGCCCAATACCTGTTCTATTGCATAGTATGAAAGTTTGGAACTGTCTGAAAAATGATGTGACTCAAAATGTCGTGCAATAGGATACTGTTTGTCTCTGTTAGTGATTGCCCTCATGTGTTCTAGAATTCTTTTTTTGGCCATGTTTGTTGTGCTGCCTACATATCTCAAACTACAGGGGCATTCCAGTACATAGATCACGAAGGTGGTACTGCATGTCAAGAATTGTTTAATTCTCACCATGCTGTTGGTGCTAGTGTTCCAGAACTCCTTTCTAAACCGGCTGTTGCTGCACGCTTTACAATGGCCGCATGGAAAAAAGCCCTGCAGATCAATACCCCTTGTTACAGGGGTGTCTCTTAGGTCACTATGTACAAGAAGATCCCTAAGGTTCCGACTCCTCCTGTAAGTGATCATAGGTCTGGTGGGTATGGTGCTGCCTATAACCGGGTCACCTTTGAGGATATCCCATTTCTGTGCAATGGTCTTGCGTATGTACTTTGCATTCCCGTTGTATGTGAGAATTATACGTGTATCTATGTTTTCAGAGTTGTCATCTGTGGTCTTGATGGTGTTGCTGAGTATGGTTTCCCTTTCTACTCTCTCTGTTCGTTCCACCGCCCTCTTTAGGACCCAAGGTGGGTAGCCTCTTTCCTGAAATCTTTGAATCATAACAGTTTGTTCTTTCTGGTAACTTTCCTCAGAGTTACAGTTCCTTTTGGCTCTGAACAATTCCCCATAAGGGATGCTCCATTTGGAGATTATCAGGATGGCTACTCATGGCATGTAACAGGGTGTTCCCTGCCGTACATTTCCTGTAGAGAGTGGTTTGTATCTCGTTAGATATAATCTGCACTTTGATATCTAGATATTCTACCTCCTTCCTGCTAATGGTGCTGGTGAGTTTGATATTCCTGTTGTTGTGATTCAGTTTGTCTACAAACCGTCGTGCTTCATGTTCACTCCCTTGCCATACCACAAACAGGTCATCTATGTACCTGAGCCATAAGATGACTTTGTTGAACTCAACGTCAAGATTGTTGTCACATCTGATGTCCTCCTCCCATGCTCCCATAAACAGATTCGCGAAACTGGGCGCGAAGCAAGTTCCCATCGCAGTTCCGTGAGTCTGTTTATAGACCTCCTCGTTGAACATGAAAAAATTGCTTGATAAACAAAATCTCATCATGTCGAATATCATTTGGGTATGTCCCCAATATCTGATGTGTCTGCGATTCAGAAATCTGACACATGCTTCTATTCCCTGCTCATGGTCAATCACTGTGTACAAAGAGTTGACATCCATAGTTATCAACAGATAATCAGCTTGCCATGAAAGATTTTTGATTTTACTGAGGAAGTCCTTAGTGTCCCTTAAATATGAGGGCAAGGTACTTACAAATTCTCTTAAAAATGGTCAATGTAGCGTGATATATTCTCAGCAACGCTACCTCGTGACTGACACTATGGGTCTACCTGGTGGATTCTCCCTATCTTTGTGGATTTTAGGCAGAAGATACATGACTGGAAGGACCGGGTAGTCCTTTTTGAGAAAGCAGAATTCTTCCCATACAAGGAGTCCCTTGTCCCTCCAATCTCCCAATTTGTCCCAAATGTAGGAAATGCTATTATTGTACTCTATCCTGGTAGTGATACTGTATGTGCTTGTGTCATGTAATTGTCTTAAGGCTTCCTTTATGTACATATCTTGGGTGAGAATAACAATGTTCCCCCTTTGTCTGCAGGTCTGATGACAATGCTATTGTCCTCTGCCAATGCTTGCATAGCCTTCCTCTGGGTGAGTGTCAGGTTGTGTTTAAATTTCCTCATTTTCTTAGGCCAATTCCTTTGCCTGTAATTGAGTAGATCCTTGCCGACCAGATCTTGAAAGGTATCTATATTATCATGGTTCATGGTCGGTAGGAATGTCGATTTTGGTTTGAAATTGGTACATGCCGCTTTGTCATGGTCAATTTCCAGTTCGTCTAAGATATTACGAATCTCCACATTCGCATGTGCCCCCTCTGGATCTTCCTGTAGTTCATGTAGTGCCACCAGAGTGTCAATGTCTCCTATTGCCAGTGCCTCCTCATGTGTGTTGTGTTCTATGGAAAGGGGTTCTTTGCTTTTTGTGGGTTTCAGTTTGTGCCACTTCTTCAGTTTTAATTTTCTGCAGAATTTAAAAATGTCAATTCTGCTGTCTACATAATTCATGGGTACTGCTGGACAAAACGACAGACCTAAGCATAATGTTCTTTTGTCTTGAATGCTTACTTGTCTGTGAGAAAGACACCTCTTCCGCCTTTTGCCTTTTTACCAGAGCAAAAGGCGGAAGAGGTGCCGGCAGAGGAGAGAAAAGAGGAAACAAAATGGAGCAAGTGGGATACAAGCAGACACGCTCCAGGAAACAACAATGATGGATGATGCTACGGTAAAACAAACCATCATTAATCTTTCTCACAGACAAGTAAGCATTCAAGACAAAAGAACATTATGCTTAGGTCTGTCGTTTTGTCCACTACATGAACTACAGGAAGATCCAGAGGGGGCACATGCGAATGTGGAGAATGTGGAGATTCGTAATATCTTAGGACAGAACTGGAAATTGACCATGACAAGCGGCATGTACCAATTTCAAACCAAAATCGACATTCCTACCGAACCATGTACCATGATAATATAGATACCTTTCAAGATCTGGTCGGCAAGGATCTACTCAATTACAGGCAAAGGAATTGGCCTAAGAAAATGAGGAAATTTAAACACAACCTGACACTCACCCAGAGGAAGGCTATGCAAGCATTGGCAGAGGACAATAGCATTGTCATCAGACCTTCAGACAAAGGGGGAACATTGTTATTCTCACCCAAGATATGTACATAAAGGAAGCCTTAAGACAATTACATGACACAAGCACATACAGTATCACTACCAGGATAGAGTACAATAATAGCATTTCCTACATTTGGGACAAATTGGGAGATTGAGGGACAAGGGACTCCTTGTATGGGAAGAATTCTGCTTTCTCAAAAGGACTACCCGGTCCTTCCAGTCATGTATCTTCTGCCTAAAATCCACAAAGATAGGGAGAATCCACCAGGTAGACCCATAGTGTCGTCACGAGGTAGCGTTGCTGAGAATATAACACGCTACATTGACCATTTTTTAAGAGAATTTGTAAGTACCTTTGCCCTCATATCTAAGGGACACTAAGGACTTCCTCAGTAAAATCAAAATCTTTCATGGCAAGCTGATTATCTGTTGATAACTATGGATGTCAACTCTTTGTACACAGTGATTGACCATGAGCAGGGAATAGAAGCATGTGTCAGATTTCTGAATCGCAGACACATCAGATATTGGGGACATACCCAAATGATATTGGACATGATGAGATTTTGTTTATCAAGCAATTTTTTCATGTTCAACGAGGAGGTCTATAAACAGACTCACGTGAACTGCGATGGGAACTTGCTTCGCGCCCAGTTTCGCGAATCTGTTTATGGGAGCATGGGAGGAGGACATCAGATGTGACAACAATCTTGACGTTGAGTTCAACAAAGTCATCTTATGGCTCAGGTACATAGATGACCTGTTTAGTGGTATGGCAAGGGAGTGAACATGAAGCACGACGGTTTGTAGACAAACTGAATCACAACAACAGGAATATCAAACTCACCAGCACCATTAGCAGGAAGGAGGTAGAATATCTAGATATCAAAGTGCAGATTATATCTAACGAGATACAAACCACTCTCTACAGGAAATGTGCGGCAGGGAACACCCTGTTACATGCCATGAGTAGCCATCCTGATAATCTCAAATGGAGCATCCCTTATGGGGAATTGCTCAGAGCCAAAAGGAACTGTAACTCTGAGGAAAGTTACCAGAAAGAACAAACTGTTATGATTCAAAGATTTCAGGAAAGAGGCTACCCACCTTGGGTCCTAAAGAGGGCGGTGGAACGAACAGAGAGAGTAGAAAGGGAAACCATACTCAGCAACACCATCAAGACCACAGATGACAACTCTGAAAACATAGATACACGTATAATTCTCACATACAACAGGAATGCAAAGTACATACGCAAGACCATTGCACAGAAATGGGATATCCTCAAAGGTGACCCTGGTTATAGGCAGCACCATACCCACCAGACCTATGATCACTTACAGGAGGAGTCGGAACCTTAGGGATCTTCTTGTACATAGTGACCTAAGAGACACCCCTGTAACAAGGGGTATTGATCTGCAGGGCTTTTTCCATGCGGCCATTGTAAAGCGTGCAGCAACAGCCGGTTTAGAAAGGAGTTCTGGAACACTAGCACCAACAGCATGGTGAGAATTAAACAATTCTTGACATGCAGTACCACCTTCGTGATCTATGTACTGGAATGCCCCTGTAGTTTGAGATATGTAGGCAGCACAACAAACATGGCCAAAAAAAGAATTCTAGAACACATGAGGGCAATCACTAACAGAGACAAACAGTATCCTATTGCACGACATTTTGAGTCACATCATTTTTCAGACAGTTCCAAACTTTCATACTATGCAATAGAACAGGTATTGGGCAACAAGAGAGGAGGTAACCGCACTCTCAAACTTAGACAATGCGAATCAAGGCACATCATAGGGATGGCCACACGCTACCCTAAAGGGCACAATCAGGATGAGGAATTGGCCATACATCTTCAAGAACATTAAAATTACATTTTTGCCCGTGACAGGGAGACAGTCAAATAACAGTGACCAAGCCTTCTAGCTTTTACTCTTACATGATTAGAATGTTTTATTGATAATTTCATTGCTAGTTGGTTGCAACATGTTTCTCAAGTTTTATTTACAATGACTGTGAATGACTCTTGTCTTTTCCTTTATTCTTTTGCAGGAGGAAAGGAAGGGACCATGTCTCTTGCTTGGGATCCCTAACCTTTTCTTCGTGACATCATTCTGCTACGACCTTGTCCACAGATAAGAGATTTTTACACGATTATGTTATATTTTTTACATGATTATGTCAGTTGCATTGTATAAATATGTTTTGTGCACACAATAGGTGGTAGATGGGGCACCAAATCAGCGGCAGTTTGTTATATGGGTATATTTATAATTCCCTGTTATATTAACAGAAGGGCACCATCCTCTTCGAGTAGGCTTTGACAGGCACACTTCATCAACTTTTGAAATCCCCACTAACTAGGGAATCATAGAAACACATAGAGCTGTTTTAAAGGGAATAGGGCCTTTGAATCTAACAGCACGCCAGGATACATTATTTGATATGTAAAAAAAAGCGCATTTAACGCGTCACAAGTTTAGCAGCGCAGCTTCCAGACTAGGAAACTTGTTGCATCAATGAATACACTAGCGTGTGACATGTTATCTCCATACGCACGTTTCTGAACTTACGTTCAACACAGCTCGTATTCGTAGAGGACTGCAAATACCAGCATGCCCCGCCACTATTCCCGGGGGAACTACTCTCAAACACCAGCCAGTGGGTTCGCTATGCTCCTATCACATGGTTGATGTATATTAGGTTAGTTATCGTCATAGTCTACTTTGCACATCGTTTTGAACTTCGTCTAACTGTATTTTTACTACTTACTAATGGCGACCATGAAACTGTATGTAACGATGACAAGTCCGTTTTTTATGTTTATGTTTACATTTCACAGGAAGTGTATATAAGCAATGACTGTGTTGTTGCCCCATTGTGTGATCAAGACTCTGCGGAGTCGAAACGCGTCACGGAGGGTTTATGACGATAATAAACCCCCTTTTCTATCTTTGGAGTCTTGCTTGGTTTATGCGTTAACCTGAGAGCGCGATAGGCAACCCCGCTTTGGATTTATATATATATATATATATATATATATATATATATAAATAAAGACTTTGGGTCTGATTTAGATCTTGGCAGATGGGTCACTCCATCACAACAGTGACGGATATCCCATCCGCCAAAATATAAATCCTATAGGACATAATAGGTTTTATATTTCGGCAAATGATTTATCCGTCACCGTTGTGGCAAGTAACCCATCCGCCGAGATCTAAATCAACCCCTTTGTCCATTTCTAGCTCGGGCTGGATGGCACTGTGCTAATCCTAAGCTTAAGAACTTTGCTAGAAAAATAGACATTTGAGGTGAGCAGATTCAGAGTGTTGCTGGTATTGTAAGGTGCCCTATACAGGAGCAGCCCTGCACCTAAACTTGGGAACTACCTAGAGATCTCCGATTCTTTTCTGCACAATTTATGCGGCATTTAAGGCCTGAAAGGGTATTGTTTTGATATATATATATATATATATATATATATATATATATATATATATATATATATATATATATATATTATCTACTGGCGGTCGCCAGTAGATAGTTATAGTTAGGACCTATTTTCCATAGGAAATCCGTGACATTCTATTTGAAATAACTCTTGCGTCGGTTGACGAATCTTCGCGAAATTTTCAAACTCTATGGCCCGCTCCGGTCCGCTCCTACCCTGAAAGTCTCAGGGTGATTCGTCAAGCGGGGGCCGAGAAAAAGGGGGTCCCAAAACGTGTTTTCCCCATTCATTTTCCCGTAGGAAACTTTAGACACGGCTACAGCCCGAACTGCTGAACGGAATTACACCAAATTTGGCAAAGAGGTAGTTCTTGGTTCAGAAAGAACCCTTTTGTTAAATGGTGTAAATCTGTTCAGTAGTTGCGGAGAAATTAAAAAAATAAGAGTCAAAAATCAATTTCCCATAGGAAACTTTATGCAAGGCTACAGCCCGAACTGCTGAACGGAATTACACCAAATTTGGCAAAGAGGTAGTTCTTGGTTCAGAAAGAACCCTTTTTGTTAAATGGTGTAAATCCGTTCAGTAGTTGCTGAGAAAATCAAAAGTAAAAACACATATATATCTGGGCGGAGCCTAACCACACATGTCATCGTGAGATCTGATTGGCTGTCAGCACTTCATCCTGGAATTGCTGGCAGCCATCTTGGGACCAATATAAGTGATAGTACCCCATTGAAATGCATTGTAGTGAATCTAAGATTTTGAGGGTTACCAAAAGGAGAACTATAAAGGGTGATAACAGACTTTAGTTACATTAGAATTCATTTGTTGATGGTACCATACTAATTTCAGGAATTGTGGTGTGTTCTAAGGTGATTTTACCCTGTGAAAAACCTTCTGCTGGGATATCATGAATCATGTTTGAGAGAAAACTATTTTCACATGCTTGTCCCATACAGTTTTGGAAGGTGCTCCAGAAGCTAAAATGAGAGCATATTTTCTGTAAATTCACATTATCTTTCTCAGTCATGTGAGAATGAAGTCTGACATTCTCAGTAAAACATGTACATCCAACAAGGGCAGAGACTGTCAGTTGATTCCTTTGTGTTCTACTGCAGCTTCCCAGAGTGTTCTAAAGAACAACTAGAGTGCTAACAGCCTTACTTATGACAAAAGTATGGCACACCTGAAGCCATCTTGATTGGAATAAACTGGTAACACTTAAAACATTTAATTTAAAAAGGAACAAAATGATGGGGTTCATCTTGTCATAGAAATTATGGTTAGTGCTCTGGAAAGAAAAATTAGGACATGTTTCAAGTGTGATCTCAAATATCTTCCTGTTATATTTCAACAGGAGCAGCCTGTCAGTTGATGCCTTTGTGTTCTACTGCAGCTTCCCAGAGTGTTCTAAAGAACAACTAGAGCGCTAACAGTCTTACTTATGACAAAAGTATGGCACACCTGAAGCCATCTTGATTGGAATAAACTGGTAACACTTAAAACATTTAATTTAAAAAGGAACAAAATGATGGGGTTCATTTTGTCATAGAAATTATGGTTAGTGCTGTAGAAAGAAAAATTAGGACATGTTTCAAGTGTGATCTCAAATATCTTCCTGTTATATTTCAACAGGAGCAGCCTGTCAGTTGATGCCTTTGTGTTCTACTGCAGCTTCCCAGAGTGTTCTAAAGAACAACTAGAGCGCTAACAGTCTTACTTATGACAAAAGTATGGCACACCTGAAGCCATCTTGATTGGAATAAACTGGTAACACTTAAAACCTTTAATTTAAAAAGGAACAAAATGCGGGGGTTCATTTTGCCATAGAAATTATGGTTAGTGCTGTAGAAAGAAAAATTAGGACATGTTTTTAAGTGAGATCTCAAATATCTTCCTGTTATATTTCAACAGGAGCAGCCTGTCAGTTGATGCCTTTGTGTTCTACTGCAGCTTCCCAGAGTGTTCTAAAGAACAACTAGAGTGCTAACAGCCTTACTTATGACAAAAGTATGGCACACCTGAAGCCATCTTGATTGGAATAAACTGGTAACACTTAAAACATTTAATTTAAAAAGGAACAAAATGAGGGGGTTCATTTTGCCATAGAAATTATGGTTAGTGCTGCAAAAAGAAAATTTAGTGCATGTTTTAAGTGAGATCTCAAATCCTCTTCTATTTCATTAGAAAATTCTGACATGCAGACTGAAACAATCACTTTCAATACCAGCAGTAGACTTCCAGTTAACTCCTTGGTGAGCAGTAGCTTTACTACAGTGATCTAATGAACAACTAGAGTGCTAACATTCTGAATTTATGGCAAATGTGTGACACATCTGAATGCCGTCTTGATGGAATCAAAGTAAAAAACTGAAAGCATTTCCTACTGAGGAGACTGCAGTAAATGAGCAAATTAGGAAACTTCATAACAAAGAAGTCTTCCAAGATGGCAACCAGTGAAAAAAGAGCCCAAATGTAGCACAAATATTACCCAGATGTAGCCCACATATAGCCCAATGACAAAAGTGTGCAAAACACTTTTTATTTTTAGTTTTTTTGCAGTTTTATGTAGTGCAGACTGGTCAGGTATTGGAGCGTTGCATCTTAAAACATGACCCCCCTACAGTACAAAAACACCACTGCACTACCCTAAACCCTAAAACACTACCCCCAGCACGACCCCCTACACTACACAAGCACCACTGCACTATCCTAAACCCTAAAACACTACCCCCAGCATGACCCCCTACACTACACAAACACCACTGCACTACCCTAAACCCTAAAACACTACCCCAACACCACTGCACTAACCTAAATCCTAAAACACTACCCCCAGCACGACCCCCTACACTACCCAAACACCACTGCACTACCCTAAAACATGACCCCCTACACTACACAAACACCACTGCACTACCCTAAACCCTAAAACACTACCCCCAGCACGACCCCCTACACTACACAAGCACCACTGCACTACCCTAAATCCTAAAACACTACCCCCAGCACGACCCCCTACACTACACAAACACCACTGCACTACCTTAAACCCTAAAACACTACCCCCAGCACGACCCCCTACACTACCCAAACACCACTGCACTAACCTACATCCTAAAACACTACCCCCAGCACGACCCCCTACACTACCCAAACACCATTGCACTACCCTAAAAAATGACCCCCTACACTACACAAACACCACTGCACTACCCTAAACCCTAAAACACTACCCCCAGCACGACCCCCTACACTACACAAGCACCACTGCACTACCCTAAACCCAAAAACACTACCCCCAGCACGACCCCCTACACTGCCCGAACACCACTGCACTGCCCTAAACCCTGAAACACCAGCCCCTGCACGACCCCCTACACTGCCCGAACACCACTGCACTGCCCTAAACCCTGAAACACCAACCCTAGCACGACCCCCTACACTGCCCGAACACCACTGCACTGCCCTAAACCCTGAAACACCACCCCCTTCACGACCCCCTACACTGCCCAAACACCACTGCACTGCCCTAAACCCTGAAACACCACCCCCAGCACGCCCCCTACACTGCCCGAACACCACTGCACTGCCCTAAACCCTGAAACACTACCCCCAGCAAGACCTCCTACACTGCCCGAACACCACTGCACTGCCCTAAACCCTGAAACATCACCCCCAGCAAGACCCCCTACACTGCCCGAACACCACTGCCCTAAACCCTGAAACACCACCCCCAGCACGACCCCCTACACTGCCCGAACACCACTGCACTGCCCTAAACCCTGAAACACCACCCCCAGCACGACCCCCTACACTGCCCGAACACCACTGCACTGCCCTAAACCCTGAAACACCACCCCCTGCATGACCCCCTACACTGCCCGAACACTACTGCACTGCCCTAAACCCTGAAACACCATCCCCAGCACGACCCCTTACACTGCACGAACACCACTGCACAGCCCTAAACCCTGAAACACTACCCCCAGCAAGACCCCCTACACTGCCCGAACACCACTGCACTGCCCTAAACCCTGAAACATCACCCCCAGCAAGACCCCCTACACTGCCCGAACACCACTGCCCTAAACCCTGAAACACCAGCCCCAGCAAGACCCCCTACACTGCCCAAACACCACTGCACTGCCCTAAACCCTGAAACACCAGCCCCAGCACAACCCTACACTGCCCGAACACCACTGCACTGCCCTAAACCCTGAAACACCATCCCCTGCACGACCCCTAAACTGCCCGAACACCACTGCACTGCCCTAAACCCTGAAACACCACCCCCAGCACAACCCCTACACTGCCCGAACACCACTGCACTGCCCTAAACCCTGAAACACCACCCCCTGCACGATCCCCTACACTGCCCGAACACTACTGCACTGCCCTAAACCCTGAAACACCACCCCCAGCACGACCCCTACACTGCACGAACACCACTGCACTGCCCTAAACCCCGAAACACTACCCCCAGCAAGACCCCCTACACTGCCCGAACACCACTGCACTGCCCTAAACCCTGAAACACCACCCCAAGCACTACCCCCTACACTGCCCGAACACCACTGCACTGCCCTAAACCCTGAAACATCAACCCCAGCAAGACCCCCTACACTGCCTGAGCACCACTGCCCTAAACCCTGAAACACCACCCCCTACACTGCACGAACACCACTGCACTGCCCTAAACCCTGAAACACCACCTCCAGCAAAACCCCCTACACTGCCTGAACACCATTGCTCTGCCCTAAATCCTGAAACACTAGCCCCAGCATGACCCCTACACTGCCCGAACACCACTGCACTGCCCTAAACCCTGAAACACCACCCCAGCACGACCCCTACACTGCCCGAACACCACTGCACTGCCCTAAACCCTGAAACACCAGCCCCAGCAAGACCCCCTACACTGCCCGAACACCACTGCACTGCCCTAGACTCTGAAACACCAGCCCCAGCAAGACCCCCTACACTGCCCGAACACCACTGCACTGCCCTAAACCCTGAAACACCAGCCCCAGCATGACCCCCTACACTGCCCGAACACCACTGCCCTGCCCTAAACCCTAAAAAACTACCCCCAGCAGTACCCCTACACTACCCAAACACCACTGCACTACCCTAAACCCTAAAACACTACCCCCAGCAATACCCCCTACACTACCCAAACACCACTGCACTACCCTAAATCACTACCCCCAGCACGAACCCCTACACTACCCAAACACCACTGCACTACCCTAAACCCTAAAACACTACCCCCAGCACGACCCCCTACACTACACAACCACCACTGCACTACCCTAAGTCCTGAAACACTAGCCCCAGCACAACCCCCTACACTGCCCGAACACCACTGCACTGCCCTAAACCCTGAAACACCACCCCCAGCAAGACCCCCTACACTGCCCGAACACCACTGCACTGCCCTAGACTCTGAAACACCAGCCCCAGCAAGACCCCCTACACTGCCCGAACAACACTGCACTGCCCTAAACCCTGAAATACCAGCCCCAGCATGACCCCCTACACTGCCCGAACACCACTGCACTGCCCTAAACCCTGAAACACCAGCCCCAGCACGACCACCTACACTGCCCGAACACCACTGCACTGCCCTAAACCCTGAAACACCAGCCCCAGCACAACCCCTACACTGCCCGAACACCACTGCACTGCCCTAAACCCTGAAACACCAGCCCCAGCACGACCCCTACACTGCCCGAACACCACTGTACTGCCCTAAACCCTGAAACATCAGCCCCAGCACGACCCCCTACATTGCCCGAACACCACTGCACTGCCCTAAACCCTGAAACACCACCCCCTGCATGACCCCTACACTGCCCGAACACCACTGCACTGCCCTAAACCCTGAAACACCACCCCCTGCACCGCCCCCTACACTGCCTGAACACCACTGCACTGCCCTAAACCCTGAAACACCACCCCCTGCACCGCCCCCTACACTGCCCGAACACCACTGCACTGCCCTAAACCCTGAAACACCACCCCCAGCACGACCCCCTTTACTGCTCGAATACCACTGCACTGCCCCAAACCCTGAAACACCACCCCCAGCACGACCCCCTACACTGCCCGAACACCACTGCCCTAAACCCTGAAACACCACCCCTGCACGACCCCCTACACTGCCCGAACACCACTGCACTGCCCTAAACCCTGAAACACCACCCCCAGCATTACCCCCTACACTGCCCAAACACCACTGCACTGCCCTAAACCCTAGAACACTACCCCCAGCACGACCCCTACACTACCCGAACACCACTGCACTACCCTAAACCCTAAAATACTACCCCCAGCACAACCCCTACACTACCCGAACACGACTGTACTGCCCTAAACCCTCAAACACTCCCCCAGCACGACCCCTACACTACCCAAACACCACTGCACTGCCCTAAACCCTCAAACACTCCCCCAGCACGACCCCCTACACTACCCGAACACCACTGCACTGCCCTAAACCCTAAAACACTCCCCCAGCACGACCCCCTACACTACCCGAACACCACTGCACTGCCCTAAACCCTAAAACACTCCCCCCAGCACGACCCCCTACACTACCCAAACACCACTGCACTGCCCTAAACCCTAAAACACTACCCCCGCATGACCCCTACACTACCCAAACACCAATGCACTACCCTAATCCCTAAAACACTACCCCCCGCATGACCCCCTACACTACCCTAAACACTAAAACACTACCCCCGCACGACTCCCTACACTACCCAAAGACCACTGCACTACCCTAAACCACGACCTCCTACACTACACAAACACCACTGCACTACCCTAAACCCTAAAACACTACCCCCTACACTACACAAACACCACTGCACTACCCTAAACCCTAAAAAACTACCCCCAGCACGAACCACTACACTACCCAAACACCACTGCACTACCCTAAACCCTAAAAACTACCCCCAGCAGTACCCCTACACTACCCAAACACCACTACACTACCCTAAACCCTAAAACACTACCCCAGCAGTACCCCCTACACTACCCAAACACCACTGCACTACACTAAATCACTAATCCCCCAACTTAAAACGCACCACGGGGCGCGTTTGCACAGTGGTGAAGGGAGGGGGCGGGGCCTCAGGTGACATGTGCGCAAACACGCCCTGTGGTGCGTTTTAAGTTGGGGAATTAATTCCCTTTGAATCCTGAGGGACCCTGGGGGCCAACTAGCCCACCAGGTACCTTCAGTAAGCACAACAGAGTTGCGTTGCAGAGAGGTGAAAAAAGGTGCGTGGCCTCAGAACGCCTCTCTGCAACTCAGCTCTGTGGTCCTAACTGTAGGTACCTGGGGGGCTAGTTGGGCCCCAGGGACCCTCAGAATTCAAGGGGACTTAATCCCGCAACTTAAAACGCGCCCTGTAGCGCGTTTTAAGAGGTAGTTTTAATCCCCCTGCCCTATTATGTACTAGGGACTTGCAGAGGAGGTCATCCTAATCACAGGGGTACCCCAACGCATAGTGTTCCCTAGTGTATGTCGGTGTTTTCACTGTATTCTAAGTGTCTTTTAGCATAGCACTGTCTCTGGTTAGTCAGAGTCAGTTACCACCAATACCCGTCTGAAAAAGTTGTGGGCACAGGATGATTTTGCAACAAGGCCTCTTTCTGCTCCTGTGTTGGTTCTTTCTGCACATCTTTTGCTTCTTTCTGTGCGTTTTTTCTTCTTTCTTTGCATGTCCTACCTCTGTAGGCATAGTTAGAAACTAGCATTTAAAAAAACCTTTGAAATTCACTTAAAAATCATAGGTTTCAGGCACGTTATAGTTAGAAATTAGCATTTAAAAAACCTTTGAAATTCACTGAAAAAACCATAGGTTTCAGACACGTTATAGTTAGAAATTAGCATTTAAAAAACCTTTGAAACTCACTGAAAAAACCATAGGTTTTAGGGACAGTTATAGTTAGTTGGACATTTCACTCGTACAAAACCATAGAAATTCCCCCTTTATAGTTAGTTCAGCTAACTATAACTCGCGCCCGCAATGCACTGCTGATGACGTCACATATTACATCACTCATGACATGGTCAGTGACATCACTGATGACATCACTGATGACATCTCAAATGACATCACTGATGACATCATCCATGTGATAATTTCATGCATCTTCTCACACCCTAATATAACTTTTGATACACCCACTCTAAATTACAGACTGCCATTCTCAAAACCATAGACACTCCAACACCAAAAACTACATACCCACTCACTGATTCTTAGGTCTACACACACATCCACTCACTCACCCGTACAGTCACTCATACTTAGTCACTCAGTACAGGACTATCATATGCACTCATACACCTATATAAACACTCACACACCGCCACTCATCCATAGAGGTACTCACACACCTAGTCAGTCATGCAAAAACTTAATCACACACCCATTTACTCACCTATACAGTTATACACACATCAGCTCACTTACTCATACAAATACTAGCACATTCTTACGCTCTTATACAATCACTGATACAAGTACACACTCATCCATACAGCCACTCTCACAATCACACACTCTCACTTATAGCCATTTATATACTCCAACACACATATATACTGCCTTTCACATATGTAGTTACTCACACATGTACCACTGAGATATACATTCAATCACTAACACACCCATACACACACTCACCCACCCATACAGTCCATCACAGATGCACTCTTGAAACCATGCACCCAGTGAATCACCAACTCACACATCTATGCACAGAGTCACATACACCCCACCCACACAAACACTCAGGCACCCATACAGATACTCAGACAATCAATCAATAACCCATGTAGACACTCATGTAGCTATTCAGAAAGCCATGCAGCCGCTTACAAACCAACAGACAGACGGATACAGACATTCACACAGTTTAGTCACTAACCCATGCATTCAGTAAGATACATTTAATCACTCACTTGTAGAGTCAGTCACTCACGTACTAAATCATCCATTCAGACACTTATTCACCCACTCATTCTTCAATACGCCTTTCCCTATATATATTAAACATATTTAAACTTTACAGAAACACACAGTCACTGGATGATGTCATCAGTGATGTCATTTGAGATGTCATCAGTGATGTCACTGACCATGTCATGAGTGATGTAATATGTGACGTCATCAGCAGTGCATTGCGGGGCGCGAGTTATAGTTAGCTGAACTAACTATAACGGGGGAATTTCTATGGTTTTGTACGAGTGAAATGTCCAACTAACTATAACTGTCCCTAAAACCTATGGTTTTTCAGTGAGTTTCAAAGGTTTTTAAATGCTAATTTCTAACTATAACGTGTCTGAAACCTATGGTTTTTTCAGTGAATATATATATATATATATATATCGACAACAAAACCCAACACGGTCCCAGGTACACGAACCAGAGTCTCCACGGCATAGAGGAAATCCACAACCAGGTTCTTAAAGACATTTTCTTTTCTTTTTCTTAACCACACCATTTGTGCAAACATACATTTCCTCCTTCGCCGTGAATCCGAGGAAACAGCCACACGAACGCGGTAATGATTTCACAGGTATTTTATTGGCAAACGAAACTGACGCGTTTCGATCTAGCGATCTTTTTCACATTTATATATTTTCTTTCATGAAAAAAACAAAGGTTACAAAGATGTTATAGTTAGGCTAACATTTCACTCGTACAATACAAGAGAAATTCATCCGTTATAGTTAGCTGAGCTAACTATAACTCGCGCCCTTGCAATGCACTGCTGATGACGTCACATATTACATCACTCATGACATGGCCAGTGACATCACTGATGACATCTCAAATGACATCACTGATTACATCAGTGATGACATCATCCAGTGACTGTGAGTGTTTCTAAAAAGTTTAAGAATGTTATATATATATACGCCAAGGTGTATTGAAGAATGAGTGGGTGTATGAGTGTCTGTATGGATGATTTAGTGGGTTCGTGACTGACTGTATAAGTGATTGATTATACGTGTCTCAGTGAATGTATGGGTGAGTGATATCTGTGTGAATGTCTGTATCGGTCTGTCAGTTGGTGTGTAAGTGGCTGCATTAGTTGTTGAGTAGGTACATGAGTGTCTATATGGGTTATTGATTAGTTGTCTGTGTACCTGTATGGGTGCCGGAGTGTCTGTGTGGGTGGGTGAGGGTGTGTGTGACTCCCTGCATGGAAGTGTGAGTAGGTAAATCCCGAGTGTATGGGTTCATGAGTGCATCTGTGAGTGGCTGTATGGGTGAGTGAGTGTGCGTATGGCTGTGTCAGTGAGTGAGTGGATGTCTCACTGGTATATGGATGAGTAACTGCATATCTGAAAGGGACTATATGTGAGTGTTGGAGTATATAAGTTATTGTATGTGTGAGTGAGTGATTGTGAGAGTGGCTGTATGGGTGAGTGTGTGCCTGTGTCAGTGACTGTATAAGAGAGTAAGTATGTGTTTGTATCTGTATGAAAAAGTGAGGTGGTGTGTGTATAACCGTATAGATGAGTAAGTGGCAGTGTGAATGACTCTTTGGGTGTGACTAGGTGTGTGAGTAGCTCTATGGGTGACTGACGGTGTGTGAGTGTCTGTAAGGGTGTATGAGTAGATATATCAGTGGGTGTATTGGTGAGTGACTGGGTGTATGAGTGGCTGTATGGGTGAGTGAGTGGATGTGTGTGTAGACCTATGAATGAGTGAGTGGGTATGTACGTACTGGTATTGGTGTGTCAATAGTTTCAAGAACGGCAGTCTGAAATTTGGAGTGGGTGTATGAAAGGGTATATTGGGGTGTGAGTAGGTGCATCAGAGATGATGTGGATGATGTCATCAGTGATGTCATTTGAGATGTCATCAGTGATGTCACTGACCCTGTCATGAGTGATGTAATATGTGACGTCATCAGCAGTGCATTGCGGGAGCGCGAGTTATAGTTGGCTCAGCTAACTATAACAGTTGAATTTCTCTGGTTTTATACAAGTGAAATGTCAGCCTAACTATCACGTGTCTGTAACCTTTGTTATTTCCGTGAATTTCTAAGGTTTTTTAAATGCTAATTCCTAACTATAACGTCCCTGAAACTTGTGGCTTTTTCAGTGTATTTCTAAGGTTTTTTAAATGTTAATTCCTAACTATAACGCCCCTGTAACTTTAGTTTTTTTCTGTGAATTTCTAAGGTTTTTTAAATGTTAATTCCTAACTATAACGCCCCTGTAACCTTTGGTTTTTTCAGTGAATTTCTAAGGTTTTTTAAATGCTAATTCCTAACTATAATGTCCCTGTAACCTTTGTTTTTTTCTGTGAATTTCTAAGGTTTTTTAAATTCCATTTCGTAACTGTAACGTCCCTGTAACCTTTGTTTCTTTTAGTGAATTTCTGAGGTTTTTTAAATTCTATTTGCTAAATATAACGTCCCTGTATCCTTTGTTTTTTTTTGTGAATTTCTAAGGTTTTTTAACTAGCAGTCACGTATATAGAGTGGTGGAGTAAAGGGCCTGGGCCTCTAACCAGCTTTCAGGAATTCCACTGCGTAGGACTTACAGGAGGTAGCAGGAGGGCTTCTTGGCCCCCAAGGTCCCTCAGGATCCCAAGGGACTTTATCCCCCAACTAGTAGTGCTCCGGAGGCACATTTGCAGAGTGGTGGAGAAAGGGAGCATGACCTCTGACAACTTCTCAGCAATATTGCTGTGTGGGACCTACTGGAGGTAACAAGAGGGGTAGTTGGCCCACTCCTATTACCTCCAGTAAGTCCCACACACCAGAATTGCTGAGTTCTGATAGCGAGCCATGCCCTTTCTCCACCACTGTGCAAACGCGCCTCTTGGCGCACTCTTGCTTGGGGGATGAAGTCGCCTTCGCTGCTGAGGGTCCTTAGGGGCCTACTAGCCCACCTGTTACCTCCAGTAAGTCAAACAAGTGGGATTGCTGAGAGGTGGTCGCAGGCCACGCCCCTTTCTACACCACTCTGCGAACGCACCTCCTGGCGCACTACTATTTGGGGGATGAAGTCCCCTTGCCTCTTGAGGGTCCCTGGGGGCCAACTAGCCATCCTGTTACCTGTAGTAAGCCCCACACAGCTGGATTGCTGAGAGGTGGTCAGAGGCCACGCCCCCTTTCTCCACCACTCTGCAAACATGCCTCCTGGCGCACTGCTGCTTGGGGGATGAAGTCCACTTTAGTCCTGAGGCCCGCAGGAGGCAAGGGGACCTCATCCCCCCACCTATCTTGCAAAAGCAACAATTGATGGACAGATTCTGGGCCTAAATCCATCGTTTTTTTGCTCACCATGCCATTCCAGTTTGAACCCAGCCATATGCAAATCAGTCTTGACCCTGTGCCCAATGGGATCAGTCCAGCCCGAACTGCCAGGCCAGGTCCTCCCTGGACTGGAAACAAGCATCCTAGGACCGGTTTCGGGGTTTCACCCCTCTTCAGCCAGGATAGCTTGACTCCAGTGGCATGTAGAGCACGGGACCCACGTCTGGGCATACCCGTCCCACTCGGGGTGACAAATGCAAAAACAACAATTGATGGACAGAATGCAGAACAATGTCATACATTCACCCCAGTACAGAGATCTGGGCCTAAATCCATCGTTTTTTTGCTCACCATGCCATTCCAGTTTGAACCCAGCCATATGCAAATCAGTCTTGACCCTGTGCCCAATGGGAACAGTCCAGCCCGAACTGCCAGGCCAGGTCCTCCCAGGACTGGAAACAAGCATCCTAGGACCGGTTTCGGGGTTTCACCCCTCTTCAGCCAGGATAGCTTGACTCCAGTGGCATGGAGAGCACGGGACCCACGCCTGGGCATACTCATCCCACTCGGGGTGACAAATGCAAAAACAACAATTGATGGACAGAATGCAGAACAATGTCATACATTCACCCCAGTACAGAGATCTGGGCCTAAATCCATCGTTTTTTTGCTCACCATGCCATTCCAGTTTGAACCCAGCCATATGCAAATCAGTCTTGACCCTGTGCCCAATGGGAACAGTCCAGCCCGAACTGCCAGGCCAGGTCCTCCCTGGACTGGAAACAAGCATCCTAGGACCGGTTTCGGGGTTTCACCCCTCTTCAGCCAGGATAGCTTGACTCCAGTGGCATGGAGAGCACGGGACCCACGTCTGGGCATACCCATCCCACTCGGGGTGACAAATGCAAAAACAACAATTGATGGACAGAATGCAGAACAATGTCATACATTCACCCCAGTACAGAGATCTAGGCCTAAATCCATCATTTTTTTGCTCACCATGCCATTCCAGTTTGAACCCAGCCATATGCAAATCAGTCTTGACCCTGTGCCCAATGGGAACAGTCCAGCCCGAACTGCCATGCCAGGTCCTCCCTGGACTAGAAACAAGCATCCTAGGACCGGTTTCGGGGTTTCACCCCTCTTCAGCCAGGATAGCTTGACTGCAGTGGCATGGAGAGCACGGGACCCACGTCTGGGCATACCCGTCCCACTCGGGGTGACAAATGCAAAAACAACAATTGATGGACAGAATGCAGAACAATGTCATACATTCACCCCAGTACAGAGATCTGGGCCTAAATCCATCGTTTTTTTGCTCACCATGCCATTCCAGTTTAAACCCAGCCATATGCAAATCAGTCTTGACCCTGTGCCCAATGGGAACAGTCCAGCCCGAACTGCCAGGCCAGGTCCTCCCTGGACTGGAAACAAGCATCCTAGGACTGGTTTCGGGGTTTCACCCCTCTTCAGCCAGGATAGCTTGACTCCAGTGGCATGGAGAGCACAGGACCCACGTCTGGGCATACCCGTCCCCACTCGGGGTGACAAATGCAAAAAGAACAATTGATGGACAGAATGCAGAACAATGTCATACATTCACACCAGTACAGAGATCTGGGCCTAAATCCATCGTTTTTGCTCACTATGCCATTCCAGTTTGAACCCAGCCATATGCAAATCAGTCTTGACCCTGTGCCCAATGGGAACAGTCCAGCCCGAACTGCCAGGCCAGGTCCTCCCTGGACTGGAAACAAGCATCCTAGGACCGGTTTCAGGATTTCACCCCTCTTCAGACAGGATAGCTTGACTGCAGTGGCATGGAGAGCACGGGACCACGTCTGGGCATACCCGTCCCACTCGGGGTGACAAATGCAAAAACAACAATTGTTGCACAGACTGCAGAACAATGTCATACATTCACCCCAGTACAGAGATCTGGGCCTAAATCCATCGTTTTTTGCTCACCATGCCATTCCAGTTTGAACCCAGCCATATGCAAATCAGTCTTGACCCTGTGCCCAATGGGAACAGTCCAGCCCGAACTGCCAGGCCAGGTCCTTCCTCACTTTGCCAGGTCCTCCCTGGACTAGAAACAAGCATCCTAGGACCGGTTTCAGGGTTTCACCCCTCTTCAGCCAGGATAGCTTGACTCCAGTGGCATGGAGAGCACGGGACCCACGTCTGGGCATACTCATCCCACTCGGGGTGACAAATGCAAAAACAACAATTGATGGACAGAATGCAGAACAATGTCATACATTCACCCCAGTACAGAGATCTGGGCCTAAATCCATCGTTTTTTGCTCACCATGCCATTCCAGTTTGAACCCAGCCATATGCAAATCAGTCTTGACCCTGTGCCCAATGGGGAACAGTCCAGCCCGAACTGCCAGGCCAGGTCCTCCCTGGACTGGAAACAAGCATCCTAGGACCGGTTTCGGGGTTTCACCCCTCTTCAGCCAGGATAGCTTGACTCCAGTGGCATGGAGAGCACGGGACCCACGTCTGGGCATACCCATCCCACTCGGGGTGACAAATGCAAAAACAACAATTGATGGACAGAATGCAGAACAATGTCATACATTCACCCCAGTACAGAGATCTAGGCCTAAATCCATCATTTTTTTGCTCACCATGCCATTCCAGTTTGAACCCAGCCATATGCAAATCAGTCTTGACCCTGTGCCCAATGGGAATAGTCCAGCCCGAACTGCCAGGCCAGGTCCTCCCTGGACTAGAAACAAGCATCCTAGGACCGGTTTCGGGGTTTCACCCCTCTTCAGCCAGGATAGCTTGACTGCAGTGGCATGGAGAGCACGGGACCCACGTCTGGGCATACCCGTCCCACTCGGGGTGACAAATGCAAAAACAACAATTGATGGACAGAATGCAGAACAATGTCATACATTCACCCCAGTACAGAGATCTGGGCCTAAATCCATCGTTTTTTTGCTCACTATGCCATTCCAGTTTGAACCCAGCCATATGCAAATCAGTCTTGACCCTGTGCCCAATGGGAACAGTCCAGCCCGAACTGCCAGGCCAGGTCCTCCCTGGACTGGAAACAAGCATCCTAGGACCGGTTTCAGGATTTCACCCCTCTTCAGACAGGATAGCTTGACTGCAGTGGCATGGAGAGCACGGGACCCACGTCTGGGCATACCCGTCCCACTCGGGGTGACAAATGCAAAAACAACAATTGTTGCACAGACTGCAGAACAATGTCATACATTCACCCCAGTACAGAGATCTGGGCCTAAATCCATCGTTTTTTTGCTCACCATGCCATTCCAGTTTGAACCCAGCCATATGCAAATCAGTCTTGACCCTGTGCCCAATGGGAACAGTCCAGCCCGAACTGCCAGGCCAGGTCCTTCCTCACTTTGCCACTGGATTCAAGCTAGCCTGGCTGAAGAGGGCTGTTAGCCCGAAACCGGTCCCAGGATGCTTGTTTCCGGTCCAGGGAAGACATGGCTTGGCAGTTCGGGCTGGACTGTTCCCATGAGGCACAGGGTCAAGACTGATTTGCATATAGCTGTGTCTGAACTGGGGTGGCAAAGTGAGCTAAAGAATGATGATGGATTCAACCCAGATCTGTGACTGGGGGTGAGTGTTTGAAAAGTTTCAGCACTCCGTCCATCATCTCCTTGTGTTTGCTTTGTTCGCCATAAGTTGGCAGGGTATGCCCAGACGTGGGTCCCTTGCTCACTTTGCCACTGGATTCAAGCTAGCCTGGCTGAAGAGGGCTGTTAGCCCGAAACCCGTCCCAGGATGCTTGTTTCCGGTCCAGGGAAGACATGGCTTGGCAGTTCGGGCTGGACTGTTCCCATGAGGCACAGGGTCAAGACTGATTTGCATATAGCTGTGTCTGAACTGGGGTGGCAAAGTGAGCTAAAGAATGATGATGGATTCAACCCAGATCTGTGACTGGGGGTGAGTGTTTGAAAAGTTTCAGCACTCCATCCATCATCGCCTTGTGTTTGCTTTGTTCACCCTAAGTTGGCAGGGTATGCCCAGACGTGGGTCCCTTGCTCACTTTGCCACTGGATTCAAGCTAGCCTGGCTGAAGAGGGCTGTTAGCCCGAAACCGGTCCCAGGATGCTTGTTTCCGGTCCAGGGAAGACATGGCTTGGCAGTTCGGGCTGGACTGTTCCCATGAGGCACAGGGTCAAGACTGATTTGCATATAGCTGTGTCTTAACTGGGGTGGCAAAGTGAGCTAAAGAATGATGATGGATGCAACCCAGATCTGTGACTGGGGGGGAGTGTTTGAAAAGGTTCAGCACTCCGTCCATCATCTCCTTGTGTTTGCTTTGTTCGCCCTAAGTTGGCAGGGTATGCCCAGATGTGGGTCCCTTGCTCACTTTGCCACTGGATTCAAGCTAGCCTGGCTGAACAGGGCTGTTAGCCCGAAACCGGTCCCAGGATGCTTGTTTCCGGTCCAGGGAAGACATGGCTTGGCAGTTCAGGCTGGACTGTTCCCATGAGGCACAGGGTCAAGACTGATTTGCATATAGCTGTGTCTGAACTGGGGTGGCAAAGTGAGCTAAAGAATGATGATGGATTCAACCCAGATCTGTGACTGGGGGTGAGTGTTTGAAAAGTTTCAGCACTCCGTCCATCATCTCCTTGTGTTTGCTTTGTTCGCCCTAAGTTGGCAGGGTATGCCCAGACGTGGGTCCCTTGCTCACTTTGCCACTGGATTCAAGCTAGCCTGGCTGAAGAGGGCTGTTAGCCCGAAACCGGTCCCAGGATGCTTGTTTCCAGTCCAGGGAAGACATGGCTTGGCAGTTCGGGCTGGACTGTTCCCATGAGGCACAGGGTCAAGACTGATTTGCATATAGCTGTGTCTGAACTGGGGTGGCAAAGTGAGCTAAAGAATGATGATGGATTCAACCCAGATCTGTGACTGGGGGTGAGTGTTTGAAAAGTTTCAGCACTCCATCCATCATCTCCTTGTGTTTGCTTTGTTCCCCCTCCTATCTTGAGCATAGCCCAGGGGAGGTGGTGGTCCCCCTACACTTTTTTTAACATAGCCCGGGAGGTGGCTGCATGGGGGGCAGGAGCCCCCCTCGCATTATAATCTGCATAGCCCCGGGAGGTGGCGGTCCCCGGGCTATGTAGCAGCAACTAAAATAAAATGAAAATAAATAAGCATTCCACAATTTACATATTTTAAATTCAATTAAATGATTAATTTACAAATAATAATGAACAGGTAATTATTAATAACTTAATTAACTTCCCACCCAGTATCCCTACAAACATTGTATCCCCAACTAAAATATAAGTAAAATAAAGCAATATTCCATATTTTACATAATTAAAAAACAATGAAAATAATTAATAATTCATTGTTAATTGATTATTAATTAATACTTGACTCACCCTACACTGCCACAAACGTAGCAGCCCTCAACTGAAATAAAAGTAAAATAAAAATGTAGTCCATAATTTACATAATTAAAAATCAAGTAAATAACTAATTACCAATTGATAATTATCTAAATAATCATTACCTTATTTACTTTCCACCCTATATCTCTATAAATCTAACAGCCTGCAAATAAGATATATTGCATATAAATCAGTATTACATACATTGTGAAATAAATATCAATCATATAATTAAATAAAATGTATTAAATCATTCCTAATTAATTATTTCCTAATTAACTTGCCACCATATCCCTCTACAACTCAACAACCCCCTACAACACTATAAATTACGATTAAAAATGAATAAAAAAATTGACATCACTTAAAATGACAAGCTGTGTTTTGAAAACAATAACATTTATATGAACAGTAGTAACATAAAATAAATATATCAACTAAACCACATTAAAATAATTTAAAAAATGATACTTTTAACCACTTTATTAGTGAAAACTATATTAAAAACATTAACATTATTTACAACTGTATTATTTTCCTCAAACAATGATACTTTTGGCAACAACATTTCTGCGTCACAATATTTGTGTCACGATATTTAATTTCTGATTTTTCTGTCTCCCGATATTTTTAAATCTATAGTTTATCTAAACACCCCATCTGTCGTGCCTTACAGAAATTCTGTTTTTGCCATGCGTTCCCCTGAAAATAGGAGGAGAAGCAGAGGGAGACTTATTATTCTAATTCCTTCCAGTTCTCGAATATTTGGGAAATTGTATTTTGGAGACCTTTCAGCATGCATGGAGAGAGAAAACAGAGGCTTGTCAGAACGCATGCATGGAATGTGTGTGCATGCATGAGATTCATTCACATAGGCACTAGATACTAGAGGTTATTGTCAGATGGGAAGCTTCCACATAGGGAATGATAGAGTTGGGCGAGCCACTGAAAACTCAAGCTAGGTTCGAGTCATATGCCTGACTCCGACTTAGGGGCTGATTACGATTTCGGTCGGAAAGGCTCCGAATGTGATTCGGAGTTTCATAATCTGATTCGGAACCTATGTTTCTGAATCGTACACATTTCCAACCGACTGATTACGATGTTAGGTAACCATTCAGGCTATCTGATTCGGTTCCGAAAGGCATTCGGACAGCCCGAATATTTCGGAGCTCAATCGTACAGCTCTATGGACAAGTTTTCTGAGCGAGGGATTACGATGGGCGATTCTGACAGCTGTTCTGATTCGGTCTGCCCAACACCAAACAGCTGTCGGAATCTGACTTTGGGTGCCCGCTTCAGGCCCCCCTTCACCCGTAGGCCTCCGGTTGGGGCCCCTGGGGGTACCCAAGGGACCCCTCTTTCCATACCATGCACAGTGTGGCAGGCACCATGAGGTGCCCGCCATAGGGTGCAAGGCTTTCCCCAACCAACCCTTTTTTCAATGGGAGCCTGTGTTCTCTTTCGGAACACAGGCTCCCATTGAAGTCAATGCGAGTCCGACCGAATGATGTTCGCAAGCATCGTAATCGGTCGGTCGGACTCGCAGAACCCGATTCGGTCTAAAACGATTCCGAAACCGATTCGGTCGGAAGAGGTTCCGAACGACATCGTAATCGGCCCCTTAGACCAAAGTCCTATTGGGTCCTCAAGCCCAAAATGAGCTGAGCTTTCACAGGAGGTGATATGGTTTAGTGGCTATGGCTGCCGACCAAGGAACATGGGGAATGAGTTTTGAATCCTGACATTGGTTCAGCATCCTGTGAATTTTGCAAAATATCCCTGTGCCGTGAAAAAACACATTTAACATAATCTATGTCTGTTGTGAAGCCTCTTATGTCCTTCAAAAAGACTTGTGCTTTAAAACTTCCAAAAATAAAATGTGAATTCTGCCTTTCGACTGCACTCTAATATCATCCTCCAAGAATTAAGGACAAAGCATTAACCTTTGATGACAGCAAGATGTCCCCATCTAGTGGCTGAATTGCACAGTGTGAATCTGGAAAATCTAGGATCAATCCCAGCTTTCCTACTTCACAAAGTGTGCGAAGTTAGGCAAATGCTTTACTTCAACAAGCCTCCATTTTGTTCATTATCACAGATTAGAGCACCTTGAAGTACTTGAGATCAGGATGTGGGCTGTACAAAAACATCTCTTGTGTTTGATTCAATAGCCTACAATTTTGCTCCTTCTATAATAAGAATCTAAATACAAATGACAACTGACCTGCCTCTTAGTTCACTAGTAAGCATCATCATCAGGGCAGGGATAGACATGTTTCTCAATTCATGTTTAAAAGCTCATTTTAATACTTTTCTTATAATCAGATACACTTTCGCGTATTAAAAAAATACACTTTAAAGAATTTTGAAAGCATTGTATCGTATTCTAATATGTTTGTTGCATGATTTACATTACAAATATTTCCAAGGCACGGCTCGGGTTCACGGGCACTTAGAGCCAGAACTCACCTTTTCATCAGCTCTGGCTCAGCTCTCCCTGTTAATTTGTTTCTTTGCCCACCTCTAGGGAAGGAACACAGGGAATAAGATTTTGCAAGCAGTCCACTGATGATTATGTATTGATGGTTCAGATATTTGGTCTTGTTGCAAGTGTAAGCATTCATCTCACAACACACATCTTCAGGGTCTGTCAAAACAGTTTCTGTGAAGATTACTGGCAAAGACCAGTGTGGCACACCTTCCCTGCAAGATGGAGCCTGCTTCCCTTTCCCCACACAGGTCCAAGGGACAATGCTAGCTATGAAATTCCAAAGGATCAGGACACATTGACGGTATCAACATTTATCAGTGGCAAATAAATTCCTGCCACCAACATTTCTGATCTAAATTATGATAGTTTCTTCAGGCTCTTATGTGCCTTGAGTTAGAACTGAAAAGTGCCTTAGTAACGTAGTCAATGAGCCAATGGCCAGCAACATCAATCAATCAATCAAAACGAGCTTTATTCGATTTTAAACATTAAAATCATAAAAGCAGGCAGTAAAAACATATCATCACACATCATAAAAATTACATTTAAGACACGTTAGCTAAATAAAATTTCATTAAAAAAAATTCATTTAACAGTAACTATTTTTTACGTCCAGGGGATAAAATGTATTATACTGTACATCATCACATAACTATGTTTCTCTCATAAATTTTACATCTGGCATTCAAATATTTAGAGATTTTCTAGCTCTATATACACTTTTCAGAAAACCGACCATAGATCCTATACAATAATAATTCCCCAGCATCTGTAAATACAAAAAAGCAGGGCGACATTGTCTCCATCCACCCTGTTTTAATAACGGTAGTACCCATCTTCGCCTTTCATCCTTATAAAATTTGCAGAATAGGATAGCGTGAATAGTCGTTTGTGATGAAATATTATCACAGGGACATCGACAGAGTTCCCTTGACCAATTATTAATATCTGGATGGCTAATCAAACGGTGGAAAGTCCCAAATCTAAAACGCGTTAGCATATACCTATCATATCCCCCAATGTACAGGTCAAGTATGGTTGAATATTATATATTGTAATAATTAATTGATGTTCAACCACCGTAGGTTTATTCATTTCCAGAGTTAACCTATTTTCTTCCAGGTGGGTCATACAATTTTTTTAAAAATCCTTCCGGTTAATACAATTCATATTTTCGGGTAGGGAGAAATACTCTGGGCACCCGATGTCCTGCATAAAATTTCTTACATACTTCAACCAGGGAATCTTGCTGGCGTTATCTAATTTCATTGCATCAGTTATTATTTCCCTATTTAAACCAGTGCTAGCAGAGGTCCAGATTCTGTGCCAGAGCAGCACCGGTTTCGCCTTAATAAGGTCAGAGATATATGTTACTCCTAATTCGCTATGGCAATTAAAAACTGGAGCACTGGCCGGGACTGCCAATATAAATCTTAAAAAGGCGTTTTCCACATATTGGATCGATGTACAATCATAAAAGCCCCAAATACCTGCCCCAAAAATTGCTATGCTCACGCATTTAGCATGATAGATTTTTAGAAGAATTTCTGGTGGCCTTTTCCCCAATTTTTTTGTAAATTTAATTAAGGCCGCGGTAGACTTCATAAACAGGAGGCTCCTGGTCTTTATCGCTTGTGCCCAAGACCCAGTACGATCAAAAAGAACACCCAGGTAACAAAAGGAGTTAATAGATTCCACCCTACTTCCCCCAGCTTGAAAACTTCGGTCCTTATGTTTCCCTCTCCCACAAGTCATAATAAAGCTTTTCTTTACATTCATTTTTAATCCAAGGTTGTCCATAAAACTTGTATAAAAAGTAAGAGCCCTCTGAAGACCTATCTGGGTACGTGCCATAAGTACAGCATCGTCGGCATAGAGGAGGGAGACTATCGGGCGTTTATTTACATATGGCGGATCCCCAGCGTTTGCCACCAACTCCTGTTCCAAAGCATTTGTATACAAAGTGAACAGGAGTGGTGCCAAAACGCAGCCTTGCCTCACTCCCTTCTCAACTTTAAACGGCACAGTACACTCTCCCTTAAGTCCGTACCGAACTTTTGCTGTAGCGCCAGAGTATAGCTCTCTTAAAAACTGTATTAAAATAGGATCAACCTTTAAATCTCTAAGAACGCCCCACAGCTTATTATGAATTACACAATCAAATGCAGCTGTGAGGTCAACAAATGCCAAATAAAATTTCCCTTTTTTGCCTGCGTGTACTTTCCAATTAAAATGTTAAGATTAAGAACCTGCTCGTTAACACCTAGACCTGATCTAAAACCGTACTGTACATCACTCAAAATACTATTTTCTTCCGCCCATGATTGCAACCGGTCTAAAACAATCCTGCCCGCTACCTTCATGAGTGAGTCTAACAAAGATATCGGGCGGTAGCATGCAGGATTTTCCCGATCCCCCTTTTTAAAAATGGGGACGATGATTGATTCAGACCAAGTACCTATGAATCCCCTTGCGCAACAAGCTTGTAAGACCCGTGTTAAAATTGGACCCCACATTTCAAAATTAGACTTAAAAAGATCAATTGGTACCCCGTCGGGGGCCTTACCACTCTTACTTGCCTTTATAGCCGAGGTAACATCCTGCAAAGTTATATGGAAATCAATGGGTGTAAAATTCTGATGTTCCCCTCCGTATTTTGCCCACAAGCTACTTCCCTCTCACTGGTCTTCTGTAGGGAATAAACGCTTGAGAAGAAATCCACCCAAATTTTTTCCTCTATTGCTACCTCAATTGATGGTGCATCCAGTCTATTGTTAAGGAATGGGGCGTTCACAGCTGACCAAAATTGTGAACTATCCCTGCTCAATGCTGCGTCACTTAAATTCTTCCAAGCCTTTTCTTTTAGTTCATTCATCCTATTTTTTCTGGCTATGGTATACAACTTTCTACAGATCCTAATTTCCTCTTTATCTCTTACTGATCTGTGTAGAGCATTCTTTAAATTTGTATAACTTTTTGTACAGTTGTTATCGAACCATCCCTTACTGGTGTTACGGGTACCTTTACTTTGCACTTGTAACGTGCTGCTCACAGTCTCAGTTATACAGGAAAAGGCTTTTAAAATATTTTCGTGCGTCGGGCTTTCACTTAAACAAATAGAAATTGGCACATACGCATTTGTGATTATTTCTTTACTTAGCTCCGCACGGTCCTGGCTTGACCATCGGATTGTATAGCCATTTTGTCTTCCCATTTCTATATTTTGTACCCATGCTATTTTATTACAATTTCTCCTTGCTTTATTTGTTGGAGTTGCAATATCTACACTTATTGCCAAGTGATCACTCATTACGTTTTGATGAATGTTATACCCTATAACATAACTTGCATAACAATTTGGCATAATGATAAAATCTATTGTCGAATCAGCTCCTCTGCCAATAAATGTGTGACCAAACTCCACCTTAGGGGTACATAGACAATTTGTAAAACCAAAATCATGTTTATACAAAATCTCATTATACAGATCTCCTTTATCAGTATGAGAGAAATGAATGGGTGGGTCATCTTCCTCCAATGTTAATCCACATTTTCCTATTTCAGCCAAAGGACACAAGCCAACGTTAAAATCCCCACCCCAAATAGGAATGATTTCAGTCTCTTTATCTGATTTTAAGCTAGTAACATCCTCACTGAGCTTCTTCAATATGGCGCCCAGTTGCCCTTTTTCCACATTGTTATAAAAGTTGATCACAGCTAAAATACAGTTCACATCCAAGTGTATTAAAACAATTTGATAATAAATTTCAGAGCTAATCATATTAATGTTTTGAGCCCCCAGCAGATTTGAAACATATACACAAACTCCACCCTTAGATCTTCCACTAGATGATTGGATTGCTGGCGTATGAAATGTCCTAAAACCATTAATAATTATTTCCTCAATGGCCCAGGTCTCTTGCAAACATATTATATCAAAATTATTGATAAAATCCAGCCAAACTGTGTCATTCACTTTATTCTTTAGTCCCGCAATGTTCCAAAAGAGGACTCTACAGGCTTTTACATCCTGGACCACTGTTTCAAGCACAGTTACAGGCTGATTTCTAAGTTCACCCTCGGATTGCGAGTTAGGATCAAAATCTCCCATACTACCCATCAATATGGAGGATCTGCTCATATAATCTGTTTCGATTAACTCCTCACATATAGGATTACTTTTCTCCTCGTCGAATAACTTAGCCTCTATTGGACTAAACCAAACTGATGCATCTGGGGTTTCTGTACTATGTTTGATTTCATTCCCCGATGAATTCAACCCATTTATTAGTCAATCATTTTCATCTAAAGTTGTTAGTGGCCCAAATCTATTTGATGTTGCTAAGTTAAAAGTGGGCCGTCTGTGGGCTGTTTACATGGGCCATGATTTTCTGGCTTTGCGGAACACGAAGGTTGATAAAAAAGCCCAAAGGGAGAACTTGTATATTTGAATAGATATGGCTAGGCTCTTGTGTTCTCATTAGGATTTCTCTTACCAAAATAGGTGATCCTAATGAGAGGGCGATACAATCACCTTCACAAAGTTTATTATTATTTCCCACCCAATCAATTCTCCTCACCATCTTAAATTCCCTAAAAAGGGCACTAGTCAAACCCGTTCTGTTTCCCAACCAATGTATGGTTTTATTTCTTAGGGCAGGCCAGGTTTCTGTATCGGCCAATGGCAAGGGCGGGACATTTGCTAAAATAATTGTGTAAGGTGTAGCTGCGGGCGGCAAGTTTAATGTTTGCAGACTGTGCATTACCACTGGTGCATAACTATCTAATGGGGTCATTCTTGTACTTTCCCCTCCCAGCCGACTTTCAACTATTTTGTGTTGTGTCCTTCCCATCTCATTTAATGTATGCACCACTCCCTTTTGAGAAGAAATATTTTTCGTAATTGCAGATATATTGGGGTTTAATACTTGTCTCTCACCCTGATCTCTCGCCCTGTGCGTTGTCTTTAGTGTCAGAGGGGCTACATTTTGGGCTACCTTCTCAGAGTATGTGCTCAAACCCAATAATTTTTGAGGTTCATGAGTGGCCTTAATCTGTGCTGTTAAAATTTTCTCAATTCCTACTTCTATTTTGTCCAATCTACCCGTAAGGATATTAATGGCTTGTGTGACGGACTCAGTTAGTTCTTTAATTGCCACGCCAGACTTGCCGATTCACATGAGGTTGCATCACATTTATTGTTTACCTGTAATGCATTAATAATACCTCTTTCTTTATACAATTTATTTTTAGGGCCCTGAGATTTTCCCTGTGGCTTACTTAGATGAGTCCTAATTGGTTTTGGAATAAGTTGTGCTGTGTGTAATCCTTTAACTGCAACATCCAATTTTCTTGCATTAGGTGATTTACACGGTTTTTTTGGTGGAGGGAAGTGTTCATTTTCTACTTCTTCAAAAGAAATATCCTCGGTAATTACCTGGATACATCCATTTTTTTGATGCTCAAGAGGAGTATCGCCCGGAATAGCATACTCAGTAGCCTCTACACCATTTGGGATAGTATTTTTATCTTTAAACTGTATGGGTAGCAATAGTGGATCCACTGTCTCGATATTTAGTGTTTCTTCTACGGAGATTATCTGTCTTTCGATATCTCCAACTGCACCAGTTAAATAGTTAAGCAGGGTCATGTTAGCTTTCTTGTTTTTACTTGGTGTTTTCGGTGTATGGCTCACTGTCTGCTTTCTTTTTCCCATGGTACTAATAGTCTAATTGACTACTACAACTGCGACTAGAGCTCAGTATCCTCAGTGAGCACAACCCGTTCCCTAACTCTCCCACACTAAATATAAAGTGCAAAGTGCTTATTCTAGAATGATATCGGGCCCCAAGAAAGAAGGTACAAATACAAATATAATTTTTTACCTCAAATTTCAATAGGCCTCAGATTAAAAATAAAAATAAGTTAACACTTTTAAATGGCGGTACAATATTAAAAATACAATATTAAAAGTACAGTTAAAGTGCAATGTGCTAGGTGTAGGTTTAAAAACAGTTCGAAGTGCAAGAACAAAAACTGTTCAAAAGTCACAAATAAATGTCAAAGCAGAAGTGACTATGGACCTTGCCTCGTTAGATGCAATACAGCCGAAAACGGCTAGTGAAGCACTCAAACTTAAAGAAGCCGCGATACCTCTCAGTCAACTCCTGTTGAGGGACGGTGTCCGAGATGTTAGGAGGGTAGCCCTGCCCTGCCTCTTCCTGTCAATGACGGGCAAGGACGGGCCCACCCTTGGCCCGGGCTTCGCCCGGGCGCAGCCCGCGCGCGTCCCGCGCTGCGGGAGGTGCAGGGCCCTCTTATTGCGCCTCCGGGCGCAAGTGCGGCGTCAGGGGGGCGTCAAGACTGCTGTGGCTGCTGGGGGATGTAGTTTGACAGGCCGTTCCCCTCACGGCACGTTGGAGAGTGTAGCAGCCGTTCCCCTCACGGCGCCTGAAGAAATGAAAAAGGAGTCGTTCCCTTCACGGCTTTTGCTGGTCCCACGCTGCGGGAGGTGCAGGGCCCTCTTATTGCGCCTCCAGGCGCAAGTGCGGCGTCAGGGGGCGTCAAGACTGCTGTGGCTGCTGGGGGATGTAGTTTGACAGGCCGTTCCCCTCACGGCACGTTGGAGAGTGTAGCAGCCGTTCCCCTCACGGCGCCTGAAGAAATGAAAAAGGAGCCGTTCCCTTCACGGCTTTTGCTGGTCCCGCGCTGCGGGAGGTGCAGGGCCCTCTTATTGCACCTCCGGGCGCAAGTGCGGCGTCAGGGGGGTGTCAAGACTGCTGTGGCTGCTGGGGGATGTAGTTTAACAGGCCGTTCCCCTCACGGCACGTTGGAGAGTGTAGCAGCCGTTCCCCTCACGGCGCCTGAAGAAATGAAAAAGGAGCCGTTCCCTTCACGGCTTTTGCTGGTCCCGCGCTGCGGGAGGTGCAGGGCCCTCTTATTGCGCCTCCGGGGCGCAAGTGCGGCGTCAGGGGGGCGTCAAGACTGCTGTGGCTGCTGGGGGATGTAGTTTAACAGGCCGTTCCCCTCACGGCACGTTGGAGAGTGTAGCAGCCGTTCCCCTCACGGCGCCTGAAGAAATGAAAAAGGAGCCGTTCCCTTCACGGCTTTTGCTGGTCCCCAGCAACATATTTTAATGAGGTTGTGGGGCGTTAGCAATGCCGGTGGGAGGCAGAATGATAGTTTGAAACGTAAACAGCATTCAAGGTTTCATTAAATTATAGAACCATAGGTCAAAACAAATGGTAATAGAGGAAGACTGAACTGCAACAGAGCATTCATGAGCCTGGTATGAGACCATAAATTATGTTATTGACTTGCCAAATGGTTTCTGATGCCCATAGAATATTGGCCATTCTGTAGCTGCATCATTTTCCAAATAATCATAGATTCACCACACTTACCAGATAATCCACAATTGCGGCATAGCTTGCAGATTTCGACAAAAAAGTTCCTTTTATTTCAAATGGTGCTAAAAATGCCATAACTTGTCACTTTTCAGTTGATGATTGAGGTATTGAGGTGTTTAGCTGATCCTAATGGCATGACTCCTTTAATCACAGTATTCTGGGGGGATATGCACGCCTCTCTCCTCCACTTCTGAAACGCAAGGCTGCACCATATTTACAAGACTGTGGTGCAGCCTTGCGTTTCCCCATGCGATGGCGCTAAGTTTAGCAACTTAGCGCCAACGCAGGCACCCTTGCACCATAGTGTAAGGGTTTTCTGCATGCATTGGAGGATTGTTTATGTGTAGGAAGGTGTCCCTTCCTGCACATAAACAATCCTAGAAATGCCATTCTGTCACTTTCATGTGTGCTGCTTCATGCAGTACATATGAAAGTGACAAAATGGCATTTTTTTAAAAAGTTTGTTTATGTACAGGAAAGCACACCTTGCACAAGGCAGCACACATGGAAAAAGCAAAAACGAGTAGAAATAATGCATTTCTCCTTGTTTCACCATTTTAAGACCAGTTTTTACCTGGTCTTAATTTTGGCACTGCCTCCTATGTACGCCACCCTTGTACATAGGGGGCAGCGTCAAAATGAATGGGTGTTGCGGTGGAACGCCCACCGCAACACCCACTGCCCACCCCTTTCACGTTAACCATAGCGTGAAAGGGGGCCTTATGTACAAGGCAGCATAAAGCCATGTTAAGTGGCTTAACGCTGCCTTGTACATAAGGCGCAGCCCCTATCACCACCACAACATCAATATAGGTGACGTTATGATGGCGATAGGGGCTTGTACATATGCCCCCTTGTGTTTTAAAATATCACAGTATCGAACTAATGCTGCCACGTGCTGAATTATGTCGAATAATTTTACTTTTCTTGTCACGTTGTTTATTCAACAGTGTTGTATAATTTGTTGCTCTTTTGTCACACAACTCAATGACCCTCCTGTTAGTCCATGAAAGTGCCAGCTCTATCAGTAGTGTCGTTCTCCTGTCCCTCTAGTCAGTTTTCTGCTCTGAGAGTCACAGCTGAGGACCTGTACCAGTTGCTTCTGCTTGCATTATGGGTGATCACATTGATTGTCTAATTCTCAACAATTCCATAAAGGCGCGCTTATTTATTAAGCATTTCTTAAGTGCAGTATAACCAACACCTTACCAGTAAAATACCATATACAAATCACCAGGAGGAAATACTATTACTGTCCATATAATGTGGCTAGCCTGAGGATTTTTTTGCACACCATTCCAAGTTTTCTACATCAGAACGGGGAATAATATATGGTTTTCGTTTTACTAACCAGTAAAACCACACTACATTTCACATTTTTGCACTGTATATCCTGGAGGCTTTTGTGTGGAGGAAGAAAAAGCAGAGTGCAAGTGCTGAACTTTGAATTTTGGGTTTACGTCCAATTTCACGATTACCGCAGGACTCAATATAAACTCATAACAGTAATATTTTTTTATGTTTTGGTGTCTAGGTGCACAAATGTTGTGTTACAGTCATGTTTGATGTGGCAGAAAGCATGGAAGTGACCATCTTCACTTAAGGTCTGTCTGTTCTCTTAAAACAAAGTGCTGACTTTTCAGATCGAAATTTGCTTTACTGAAATCAAGCAGTCATGTCAAAAAGGAATGTATAATAGAGACTTATAGCACGCTGCCGAGGGCTATCTTGGTTGTTGAAGGCCCTGAGCACGAGCTATAGGCTCATAACAATTGAGAGTGCCTTAACAACCGGTATAGCCAGAGGCAGAAGGGCTAAAAGGCTATAAGAACATTTCACCCACTAACCATAGAATGTTCTAAATGAAAATGGGAGAAACATGAAGACAAACATTGGAATGTTGGAGCGCGGGGCTTATACCAGCCATTATAAGCCCTGAGCTACTTCATAGTCTTCAATAAAGCTCTGAACATTCCAATGTTCTATTTGTGGATAACACTGTGCTGCTTCACCCCTCCCCCGTGAACCATACCATGCAGGTTGTGGAGCTGGTAGCATTTGAAGTTGGCATCAGTGTAGTCCATGCTTCACAATGAAGTTCTTCTGGATCTCAAACCACTTGATGCAAACTTGCCAGCAAGTTAGAGTAAGAAATATGGAAGATAATTAATCATATATCTATATTATATTTTATACACAGGTTTCTCAGCTCAGCAATAGACGCTTTTTCCTTAGTTTTGGTCAGCAAGTCTACATTTGCAAACTGCTGATAGAAAACACAGCCAAATTACTGTATAAAAACTCTCAGGTTTCTTGCCTCCTGCCTTTGCTCCGAGGGCTTCCAGCTCAGATCTCCACTTGCACATCTCAGACCCCTCTTCGAGCAGATCCCGTCTCTCCTCTCCTATGTTACACCCATTGTTTCTCAGCTCAGATCTCTCCACCCACAGTTCATGCCTCCTACTTATTATATCTTGCATTTCAATGATAATTTTTCTAAAAACATGGTAAATATGGCGGTTCTGATGAGATGTATTTGTCTTGTACCCATAAAGTTATGACAACCCTGCGAGGAAGCTTTGGTATAAACATGGTGGTGAAAGGAGGAGGGGTCATGAAGTAAATTGCATCTAAGCAGCCATGATAACATGAAGCCTCAACCTTTCCCCAATGAAATTCCAACCCTTTCCCACCAAGGGTGACTTCTCAGAGTGCATAATATCTTTCTGGCACTATGGTATGGCCTCAGCTTTTTGTTGTGATTCAGAAGACAAGGTGAAAGGGCATCAATGAAGACCAAGTGTGTCCACGTCTCTTGAAGCAAAATTTGATATGGTTTTAAAAGGGTAGCACTAAAAGACAGGGGATTCAGGCTAGTCATGCTGTACAGGGAGGAGAAAAGGGATTCTTTTGATGCATCTAATTTTCAATTATGCTTTTTCCGAAATATGCTTAAATGTGCTCCATTTGCCACACATTTAGATAAATGTTCCTTCTGGGACACTGTGCAAGCTTACTTTTAAACTGTATTTAAATTCTGTCCTCTTTTGACTAATGTTCCTGGCAGAATGCCAAAACACATAATTTCACTTAGCCATGTGGAGAACCCCAAAGTCTTTCACGCGATGTAACTAAATTTACTTTCTAGACAGCGTTCTTTAATCGGGTATCTTAGTCAGTGAGATTGAATCTCACATTTCCCAACTTAAAAAGCAGTCGGCTGCAGAATGGAGTGGTGAGATGACCAAGATTCCGAGTGGACTGCTCCGATGAGGATGCCTGTAAACTTGAGGCTGGTTTATCAAGCCTACCACGACCAATGTTTGTGAATTTCAAAAAGTAGTACATTTGCACCCATTCAAGGAGTACTTCTATCGGTGCAGATTTATTACTTTTAAAGTAAACTGGCTATGACATATATTTAGGACCCAGATCCAAAAAATGAGCATGTAAAAAGTTCTTAGTAAAAAGAGAACAGAGAAACCGACACAGACATAGCTGACCTGATTCAGGGCTCCCAGACTCATTCACCTACCAAGCGAAGAATGCATTTGAGGGATGTCTTACCCAAAACACCTGAAGCTACATCCCTGCTCATCCCACTTGGGCCTGGTAGTTCTCCATGTGAACTTTATGACTATAAGCACATATAATACAATGACCTGGAGCCTCTGCTCTGGGATCACTTACCTTAGATCTCTTTTCACTGCATGCATTCTTCTTCAGTGCTGCTACAAGAAGCTTCAATGGTAGATTGTCAAATCAGTGCCCATGTTTCTATTCCTCGCCTTTTGCAAACCAGTTCATCAGGTGACTGATGACCCCATGTACAAAGCTTGAGTCGCAAATAGAGGCAGCCCAGGCAAATTAATAGGGTGAGCCAGAGCTGACCATGGGTCTGGCTTGGCTCTAAGAGTCCGAGCACGAGCTATGCAATGAAAAAGTTAGGCATATATATTGCGCAACAAAAATAATTCAAAAATATGACACAATCTCTTCAAAATTAAAAAAGTCTATTTCTTTAACATGCACAAGTAAGCATTTCCCCTTAGTACATCAGATTATATCACTGCATCGACATGCATATTAAAATTGATCATTTTTAGAAACATTCATGGCACCCCCCCCCCAAAAAAGCCAATAGTGAGCTAAAAGGCAAGTCAAGAGTCATACAAACCCTAAACGTGACCTACCTTCTCATTATTGATGGAGCAACATTATGGTCTATTAAGTCACACATTAGAGGGGCTTGTACAGCGCACACCCTAAACTCAAGTATTTATAAGTGTACACATAATTGATAATAAAGAAAAAAGAGGCCCGGTGAAATAAAATATTTGCCTAGGTACACACAATTTGGACAAGCAGGGAAGCCGGTATTGATTCCAGGTTATCTGGTTTCACATTTTGAAATTCAGCCACCAGATGGGTAGCTCTCTCTCTGTCTCTCTCTCTCTCTCTCTCTCTCTCTCTCTCTCTCTCTCACTCTCTCTCTCTCTCTCTCTCGTTGTGTCTGTCTGTCTATAATATCAAAGGTCACTGTTTGGTCCTTTATTATTTGCTCACAGCAAGAAAAATGACATGGAGATAGCAGACCCGACTTATGACCCTCAGACCCAACTTCTAAGCTAAGAATGCATTTTCTTTGGGTGGTGTCAGACCCCAAACACCCCCCTGAAGCTATGCCCCTGTCTTTAATGGTACTAGCTAAAGGGTTTACAACATGTCATTGGTCACGTTTTTGACAAAAATTACTAAGCAAAGAACCCTACATTCGCATCAATATTTAGAAACGTTCTGGACCCATTGGAATTTATAATGTGCCACACTCTTCTGGTTCTTCCAATTGTTCACTGAGGTTATATGAAATGATTATAATAATACTGCTAGATGTACAGTGTTCTTTATTGTAAATGTTTTGCAATTTTATAAAAGTTCATATTCCAGAGAATCCCTGGCTCCCAACCACTGAGACTCATTTTGTGTCATTGCAGTTACTTGAACCATAGCCCCAAAAGATATACTCACGGCTCCTTGCCAGCAGTAAGACCCAATGGCTTGGTAATGCCCCAAAAGGTTGTTATCGCCCTTCTCCTAACCCCATTCTGGTTTTGTTAAGTCTGCTTTCAGGCAGACCAATGCAGCCCATACAGTTGCATAAGCAGCACATTAAGCTTGAGATAACTACACTACTCAATAGTTTTACAGTGTCAAATATCTAACATTGCATAAAAATAGTAGTGAGTTTTTACACACACACACAGAAAAACACACACATGCAATAGCACAAAAGGTGCATTAACACAGCAAGTCATATTAATGACGTTACAACTTTTAATCTGCAGATTGCAAACAGCTCACTGCAGCAGAAAATAGCCTGTACAATGAAGAAATCAGCACACAGTGCCTTTACCATGCAGCTTTTACCAAACCAGTCTTTACCATGCATATGCCTTTACCACGCATGGTAAGTTTATTTAAGGTAAGTATAAATGTGCATGTGTGTGTGTGTGTGTATATATATATATATATATTCACAGAAAAAAAACAAAGGTTACAGGGATGTTATAGCTAGGCTTAGATTTCCCTCGTACAAACCCAGTGAAATTCAGAAGTTATAGTTACCTGAGCTAACTATAACTTACGTCCCCACAATGCACTGCTTATGACCTCACATATTACATCACTCATGACATGGTCAGTGACATCACTGATGACATTACTGATGACATCATCCCATGAGTGTAAGTGTTTCGTAAACGTTCCTGAGACTTAAAAATATATACTACGCTACAGGATCAGTAACATTACTATTCTTTCTATACTAGTAGTTAGCCATACTATTTCTAACATATCTCATCTGAGTAGATGTGTCACTGTCTGTATCTGTTTGTGAGTGGATATCTGAGTGGCTGTATGGGTGTGTGAGTGGCTGTATGGATGTGTTAGTGGGTATGTGAGTAGCTGTATGGGTGAGTGAGTGGCTGTATTGGAGAGTGAGTGGGTCTGTGAGTGGCTGTATGGGTGAGTTAGTGGCTGTGTGAGTAGCTGTATAGGTGTGTGAGTGGGTGTGAGAGGGTCTGTATGGGTGTCTGAGTGGGTGTGAGAGTGGCTTTATAGGGAAGGGAGTGGGTGTGTGAGTGGCTGTATGGGTGAGTGAGTAGCTGTTTGAGTGTGTGTATAGGTAAGTGAATGGGTGTGAGTGGCTGTATTGGAGAGTGAATGTCTGTGTGAGTGGCTGTAAGGGAGAGTGAGTGGGTGTTTGAGTGGTTATATTGATGTGTAAATGGGTATGTAAGTGGTTCTATGGGTGTTTGAGTGGTTGTATGGGTGAGTGAGTGGCTGTGTTAGGGTCTGTATGGGTAAGTGAGTGGGTGTGTGAGCAGCTGTATTGATGTGTGAGCGGCAGTGTGAGTGGATGTATGGGTGAGTGTGTGAGTCTCTGTATAGGTGAGTGAGTGGCTGTGTGAGTTTCTGTATGAGTGACTGAGTGTGTGTGTGACTATAAGGATGTATGTGTGGGTGTGTGTCTATATGTTTGTATGACTGGATGTGTGAGTGGCTGTATTGGTGAGTGAGTGGGTGCATTAGTGCCTGTATGGGTGAGTTAGTGGGTGTGTGAGTGGCAGCATGAGTGAGTGGTTGTGTTAGTAGCTCAATGGTTGAGTGATTGGTTGTATAAGTACTGGTATGGGTCTGTGAATCGGCATGTGAGTAGTTGTTTGGGAGTGGGAGTATGAGAGGTTCTATCGGGGTGCAAGTGGGTGTGTGAGTGGTTCTGTGAGTGATGTCATCAGTGATATCATTTGAGATGTCATGAGTGATGTCACTGACCATGTCATGAGTGATGTAATATATGAGGTCATAAGCAGTGCATTGCAGTGGAGTAAGTTATAGTTAGCTCAGGTAACTATTATTGCTTAATTTCACCGGTTTTGTAATAGTGAAATCTGAGCCTAACTCTAATGTCACTGTAACCTTTGTTTTTTAAATTCTATTTCCGAACTATATCCTGTAACCTTTGAGAGTGGATGTGTGAGTGGCTGTATAAGTAGGTCAGGGTGTGTGTGAGTTGCTGTATGGGTCTCTGAGTGGGTGTGTGAGTGAGTTTGTGGGTGTGTGAGTGACAGTATGGGTGTGTACATGGATGTAAATGGGTGTAGGAGTGCCTGTGTGGATCTGTGAGTGATTGCATGAGTGTCTGAGTGGGTCTGTGAGGCAGTGCACAAGTCTCTGACTGGGTCTGTGAGTGGGGGCATGAGTGTCTTTGAAGGTTTGTGAGTGGATAGATGCGTCTCTGAGTGGGTGAGTGAGTGGGTACATGAGTGTCTGAATAGGTCTGTGAGTGGTTGCGTGAGTCTCTGAGTTTGTCTGTAAGTGAGTGAGTGAGTGAGTGAGTGTCAGAGTGGGTCAGTCCATGGGTGCATTTTTGTCTCTGAGTGGATCTGTGAGGTGGTGCATGAGTCTCTGAGTGGGTCTGTGAATGGGAACATGAGTATCTAAGTGGGTTCTTGTGTGGGTGGATAAGTGTCTGAGTAGATATGTGAGTGGGTGCCTGAGTGTCTGAGTGGGTCTGTGAGTGGGTGTGTGAGCCACTTAGTGGGTCTGTGAGTGGATACATGAGTGTGTGAATGGGTGTGTGAGTCTCTGAATGGGTCTGTGAGTGTGTGTATGACTCTCTCAGTGGGTCTGTGAGTGGGTGAATGAGTGCTTGAATGGATCTCAGTGGGTGTGTGAGAGCCTCTGAGTGGGTCTGTGAGTGGGTGCATGAGTGTCTGAGTGGGTCTGTCAGTGGGTGCACAGGGCAAAAAGTAGGGGGGCACAAGGGAGCAGCAACCTCATGCCTGCAGTCCGTTACCCTTTGCTGCCTTCAGTTTTGTGCCTCCTCTGCTTGTTTTCTGCTAGTTTTTCTGCCTCTTATCTGCTCGCTCCTGACCTCTATTTTGCCTCTTTCTGCTTGTTCTGCCCATTATTTTACCTCTTTCTGCTTGCTCCTGACCTTTATTCTGCCTCTGGCTGGTCATTTCTGAACTCTATTTTGCCCCTCACTGCTCGTTTCTGACCTTTATTTTGCCTCTCTGCTCATCCTGCCTGTTATTTTGCCTCTCTCTGCTCGCTCCTGATCTTTATTTTGCCTCTTTCTGCTCATTTCTACTTTTATTCTGCCTCTTTCTGCTGCTTTCTGACTTCTATTTGTCCTCTTCCTGCTCATTTCCTACCTTTATTCTACGTCTTTCTGCTCCGTTTTGCCCTTTATTCTGCCTCTTTCTGCTTGTTTTTGACCTTTTTTTGCCTCTTTCTGCTCATTTCTGACCTTTATTCTACCTTTTGCTGCTTGTTTCTGACTCTTATTCTGCCTATTTCTGCTCTTTTCTCACCTTTATTTTGCCTCTTTCTGCTCATTGCTGACCTCTATTTTGTCTCTTTCTGCTAATTTCTCACCTTTATTTTGCCTCTTCTCATTTCTTATCTTTATTTTACCTCTTTCTGCACATTTCTGACCTTTATTCTGCCTCTTTCTGCTCGTTTCTGACCTTTATTCCGCCTCTTCCTGCTCCCTTCTGACTTTTATTCTGCCTCTTTCTGCTTGTTTCTCACCGTTATTTTGCCTCTTGCTGCTTGTTTCTGACCTTTATTCTGCCTCTTTCTGCTAGTTTCTGACCTTTATTCTGCCTCTTTCTGCTCCCTTCTGACCTTTATTCTGCCTCTTTCTGCTTGTTTCTCACCGTTATTTTGCCTCTTGCTGCTTGTTTCTGACCTTTATTCTGCCTCTTTCTGCTCGTTTCTGACCTTTATTCTGCCTCTTTCTGCTCCCTTCTGACCTTTATTCTGCCTCTTTCTAGTCATTTCTCACCTTTACTTTGCCTCTTTCTGGCCGTTTCACACCTTTATTTTGCCTCTTGCTGCTCGTTGCTGACCATTATTTTGGCTCTTTCTGCTCATTTCTCACCTTTATTTTGCCTCTTTCTGCTCATTGCTGACCTTTATTTTGCCTCTTTCAGCTCATTGCTGACCTTTATTCTTCCTCTTTCTGCTAGTTTCTAACCATTATTCTGCCTTTCTGCTCATTTCTCACCTTAATCTTGTCTCTTTCTTCTCATTGTTGACCTTTATTCTGCCTCTTTCTGCTAATTTCTCACCTTTATTCTGCCTCTATCTGTGTATTTCTCACATTTATTTTGCCTCATTGCCCAGAGGGAGCTGCTGGAAAGGCAGCTCCACCATGCAGGAGCAATAGTTTAATGTGTTTCCCTGCCCGCATGTCTGTGGGCAGGGAAAGAGATGAAACTTCTGCTTCCAACAGAAGGGAGCACTTTGACAGCTCCTATCACTGGAACCGGAATGTTTGCTTTGGCTTGGCGGAAGCTGTCAAAGCTCCCACCAACCGGAAGCATACAGCTATGTCCCAGGGGTGAGCACCCCAGGACATAGCAGGAGCCGGCTCTGGGTGTGGCGGTCCCCAGGCCATGTATGGGTCCAGGAGAAAGGCAGCGTGGCCCCCCTCTTTCAATTTGCATGGGCTGTCCGGGAAGGTGGTGGCCACCCGGGCCGAGTACGGCCTGGGAGGGGGGCATGCAGCCCCCCTCCTTCTTGAAAAAACAAGAAAGCCCAGGGAGGTTGTGGGCGGGGGTGTCTGCACGTCCCCTGCACCACATTAGCGTAAGCCTCAGGGAGGTGGTGGTCCTCAGGGAGTCCGTGCGCCTGCGCATCATTTCTTTTTCAGTAAAGCCCCGGAGAGGTGTCGGTCCCCGGGGCTCATTTGAACCTATGGAGGGGGGTCTGTGCGGCCCCCTTCCTATATTAATGTAAAGCCCCGGGAGATGGTGGTCCCCAGGGCTCAAAGAGCCTCAGGAGGGAGGCCCTGTGCGGGGGACCACCCATGTTTTTTTTATTTAATTTTTGCCACAAATTTGCAGATTTGCAACAAAAATGTAAAAAAAAAAAGGTTATGAACAACTCCTTCATTGTCAAGATTGGTTACTACATGGTTTCCCATAGCTGGCAAGTTCAATCAATCAATGAATCTTTATTGAGTGATTACTTAAAACCATTGCAACTATAAAACATCATATCAAATTATTTCATGTAATAAAACCATATTTTAAAATAGGCTTTGATAAGACGATGATTATTTGAATTTCAAGCCCTTATTTGTGTGGCAACATGTACCGTCCCATGAGTCTTAGGTTTTACAAGCGATCTGTTAAAAAAGGATCATTTTAAAATTTTAAGAGTTATGCATTGTGGAGTTACGGGTAATCCTGCTGTTTTTCCATTTTTCCTCCTATATTACCAATTTGGGCGCCGCATAGCTCCAGGTAGCTGAGACGAGTAGGTACTGATTCTGTTGGGCGCTTGTATTGAGGTAGATGAGCTTAAGTACATCGTCAGGTGGCCCAGCCAGTTGTCTGCGAGTTGGAGTTTAGCATTGTTCCTGCCTTGTCTAAAAATTGGACCAGGCGGCAGACTAGTCGGAGATCCGCACCTTCGAAGCATGCCTTAACTGCCTGCCTGCATGTTCTTATTCCCATTTTTTTCAAAGCAAGTTTTAATATGCATCTTCGTTCCTTATCTAATCTCCTGCATATGCATAGTAGGTGTATCATATCCTCTTTTAAGTCTCCGCATAGTCGGCAGTTGATGTTTGTAGGCGTTTCCACGGGGGCAGATGAAACAATGATGGGAGGATGCCCAACTGTAGATGAAGGTATTTCTACTTTGCTGACCGAGTGAAGTCAGTGCCTAAGTAGGTTTGAGGCGAGCCTCTGGTGTAGCTCTGTAGGACAAACCAGCCATGTGCCCTTTTCTTTAGCGCCGCTTTGTCCTCCACTAGCGATATCATTTTAACTGTTTTGTTTACCAGCTCTTTGAAGTTTTTATGGGATCCAGCGCTCTCCCAGAGGTTTTGTAGTGCCAGGCTGTCTATTGAATTTTGTAGATAGATCATTGCCGCGCTGCCTTTTTTTGATTCAAGCTCATTCCAGAGGTGGGTGGTCAGAGTCACAAGACTCGCTCCCTTTATTTTGTGCCAGCATTTGACATAAGCGCCCTTCCGCGCTATTTGTTAATTTCGTAAGCCGAATTCCAGTCTTATTTATGCCGGGGATGTATAGTTAGGAAGATTGAATATAATTCTCATTGCCCTGGCTACTGTGCTGTCCAAGATCCGCGCATCACCTCCTTGTACGCACTCGCTTCTGTAGGTGATGGTGGGTATGAGTTTCGCTTGGATCACCTGTAGCAAAGGGGTGAGACTTGGTCCCACCGTTTTGAGTTTGAGGTTTTTTTGGGCTACCCCCGTTGCATTGCCTCTCCTTGCTATGGCTTCTTTCTGTTGCTGGAACGTGCCTTTACTGTCCACTATTACACCCAGGTACCTGTATTCTTTAACGGTTTCCAGTGGGGATCCTCCTAGTACCCAGCGGTGTCTGTGTGTGGTCCTCTTCCACTTTATTCCCATCACCTTTGTTTTATCTAAGTTTATGCTTAATCCATTTCTAGCTGAATAGCTGTGCGTTGTGTCAATCAGATGTTGTAGCGACTAATTAGGGCGATGTCATTGGCGTAAAGTAAGTTTGAGAGGTTAAAACCTCCCAATTTAGGAGCAGGGGAGTTGCAGTTATCTAACTCGGGGGTGAGATCTGACATGAAGAGGTTAAATAGAGTCCGGGCCAGGATGCAGCCTTGTTTGAGGCCCTTGGTCGTCTGAAGTTTTCGCGACAGACAGTCGCCAGGTCCCAGCTTAATTTGAACCCACGCGTCAGTGTGGAGTAGAATCAGCTGAGACAGTAGTCCCGAAGGAATTTTTCTTTTGGATAACTTGTCCCATAGTTTATTCCTATTGATGTTATCAAAGGCAGATGAATAATCAATGAAGCAGACGAAAAGTGGCTGGTTGGCAGTTTTGGCGGCATCTATTAGAAGAGATAAGGCAAGTATGTTTGTTGTTGTTCCGGTGAGTTTACAAAAGCCTGTTTGGTTGATAGGGATTACTGCCTTTTCGGCAGCCCAGTCGGTAAGCTCGTCCAATAAAAGGCCAGCATAATATTTGGCGTCGTTGTCTATTAAAGCTAGGAGCCTGTAGATTTTTGCTTCGTTTTTGCTGCCTTTCTTGTGGATTGGAGATATTATTGACCCCTTCAATGAGTTTGGTATTATTTCCACTTCAAAAATCTGTTTGTAAAGTGGCAATAGTGCTGCTGGCCAGTATTCCGGATATTGCTTATACAAGATTGGTGGGATACCATTAGGACCCGGCGCCCCCTCTGCCTTGCCTTTCGCTATCCAATTCATGATCTGTTTCTCCGTGAAGGCCATGGGTTCCTACTCCGGTAATATGGCCCGGTCAAATATATACGGCTACTGGTTTCTTGTGGATCGTTCATGGTGTCCAATGGTGCTGTATTGAAATGATGCCAGAGGTAGTTAGTCCATGCTTCTTCTGTCAAGTGTGAGTTGATACAGGGTGCTCTTGAATTCTGAAAACTATTCACTGTGCGCCAGAATCTTGCACTGTTGTTTGTTTTTGCATCATGCAGTAGTCTGGCCCACAGCTTATCCTCCATCTCCCTTTTTGAGTGGCAGATGAATTTCTTTTTGGTGATTTTTAGGTTTCTTAATTCCTCTTGGACGGCCTCGTCAGGACCCGTTTGACGTAGCCGCCGCAGTGCTCTATTTATGTCTCTCTTATGAAGCTTTAGACTGGTTTTTTGCTCAGTTGTCAGATCATTACCTTGCGCACTGTATGATTTAGGGATTGACCTCCTTTGCGGTTTTCCTTCAGTTGTTGCACGGGCATCTTCTCTTTTTGTGTGTGCTGCCCCAAGGCTGTTGATGAAGGTTTCCCAGCGGCTTAAGATGCCAATGTGCATAGTTTTGCCTTCCTCCCAGAGTTTTTTTGCCTCAGCCTCGAAGCCTTCCGGATTGCGAGTATTGCATTTTATTCTTTTGTGATTGACTGTGAGCATCACACTCAGATTCCCTACTGGCAGGGTTGGTGTTACACCTTCTACATTTAGCGTGATCTCTTGAGGTATATGATCGCTGACATCCGTTGTTCCTATTCGAAAATCTGTGATTTTACTGACCAGTGGCAATGATGAGAATGCATAGTCTATTGTTGTACTAGCTGATGAGTTATGAAAAGTTGCTGCGGGTGGACAATCCTTTGGAAAACGGCGTTTAGCGCCACCAGGTTCAGCTGTTCTAGGTCCTTTAAAAATTATTTTGCTTGCCTAGATTGTTTACCCCATTTGCTCCCCATGCCAAAAACCGATCTTCCAGTAAGTGGTCCCTAATCAGGGGCCCCAAGAGGTGCATGTTAAAATCCCCTTTTATGATAATGTTCAGGGTTGACTCCTCTGACATTAGCTGGCCACATGGTCTGCTGTAGGACCCAGTCAGTTTCAATCACCAGCCTGGTGAAGGACATTAATTTATTCCCTGTTGTTGCAATGTTCTAAGGTTCAGCAGCCATCCTTGAAACTTGACAACCTACACTACCCAGAATTAGTTTTAACAAAGAAGACAAGCATTGGCAAAGCCAATCAGTCTCAGCAATGCAAGAGCTATTGGCATTGTCTGATGTGCCGTTACTCCTTTGTGTGACCACGTGCATACATGAACAAGGCATCTAAAAATAAAGTTACCATTTGATAGTCCAAAACACAACATGAAATGTGTCAATTCCCTTTAACGAGTGCTGCCAAAGTAACCCAGTAAAATCAAGATATTTATTTTGTTCATCTCTCAAGAACGGAAGGTACCATCTGCCTTAGTGCAATTTATACTTGTGCCTTGCATGTTACACACATGCCTGCTTCAGGCACTTAACCCACTCAGACTAGCTAGAAGTATCACAGCCAACAATCATTAAAATGCAGGGATCATTGCATGTGTAGGTTCAAATTTAGGAATCCTTTATTAAATCTATTCCCTCTTCCTACTACAAGGTGTTTTGTGGGTCACCGTTGTGTCTATCTGGTTTGCCATGAACACGGTATAGTCTGATCATACCTCCCTTCCAGCTAGTGAATTTGATTTACAACAACCACCTAGATGTCAAGGCCATTGCAAGAAAGTGGAAATGTATTTTATTTATTTAAGCTATTTGTAAAGCGCACTGCCACCTAACAAGTATCCTGGCGCTGTATTACTCATGGGTGAAATGTAAGAAGGTGCCATAGAGTGTGCAAGTATTCCGCATTATCAAACCAGGTTAAAATCTTGAACCGCGCTGTTACTTTTAGAAAAAAGCCAAGTTTTAAGCCCTTTCCTAAAGTGTATTAGATGAGTAGAATATCTCAGGGTGGTTGGGAGTTCGTTCCACAATCGAGCTGCTTCAGTCATAAACGCTCGTCCCCCTAGTCCGGTTTTTCTAAATCTGGTCCCACTGGCCAACTTGGCTGAGGAAGAGTGTAAGCTCCTATCAGGAGCATGCCAGTTTAGTCTCTTCTGCAGGGGGATCGGCCCAGTCCCATGAAGGGCTTTAAAAACAATGCAGAGAGATTTAAACATTACTCTTTGCTTTAGTGGTAACCAATGTAACTCATTCAAGGACCAGGATGCAGAGAACCTCCTTGGCCTATTTAAGGCCAATCTGGCTGCCACTGGTGAGCCAGCTCATTAGGACACTGTACTACTATCACTGGGTCAATTGGCCAGATCCTGGCTGGGCTAACTCGGGCTTTGGATGTTCTGAGGTTGATCAAATTAATCCTGTTAATTCGTGTAACAGTGAAAAAAAATTGAAGTACTTAGATATGTCAGCCTTAAAGTGTTATGTGATAGTATTGTATTATTTTTTAACACTATTGTTATATGGTTTGCGCGGGACTTAGAGACCGTGCATGTTCAAAGTGCATCTTTGGTGCCCCTGGTAGGTTGCAGTTTTCAAAATCTGAGTAATGTGAATTTGCTTGGGTGCTGATATCAACATTTATCAAACCTACATCTCAAAGTTAGGGTGCCGTCTGTTGAAAATACCTCTGTTTATTTTATCTTGCAATAAGGTTTTTACTGATCATTTACTTTTAACCTACAATTCTGTAACTTAACAACCCATGTGCTTGCTTATGTACTGTGCACTGTATTCTAAACCACAAAACGCTTACTATACATATGCCCTCCAGTGGCTAGGAGTGCAGTAGGTGGCATGTGGTGCTTTACAATGATCGCCAAGTGAATTTAAACAAGCCCTTCCTGCAGCCTGTTTTATTAGTAACCAGCGAGACTTGTTCGTGTTGCTTGTAACTATCTTGGGGTGTGGAGGGGGGTGAGAATGAGTGGGTGAAGGGCAGCTGAAACAAAGCAGTCACGTGACCCTGCATGGCAATGGAGACCATGGAGGGGATTGCTGATGTATGATGCAATGTATTCTAAATCACACAATGCTTATTATACAGATGCACTCCAATGCGTAGAAGTACAGTCGGTGGCATGTGGTGCAAACAAGCCCTTCCGGCAGCCTGTTTTATTAGTAACCAGTGAGCCAATATGACATGCTCCTGTTTTTTGTAACTGTCTCAGGGGTGGGGAGTGGGGTGAGAATGAGTGAGTGAAGGGCAGCTGAAACAAAGCGGTCACATGACCTTGCAAGTCAATGGAGACCATGGAGGGAATTGCTGACTTTTTTGCTCCCTCCCTCAAATGCTTTCCTGGTAATTGAAAAGCATGCTGTGGCTTGAAAAACAAGACAAGAACATGATTTACAGGCCTGTTCCATTACAGTCAGAGAAGCAGAAGGCAAACAGTCACGGGGGCGTGGGAGCAAGTGACACCGGGAGGAAGCTGATTATGGAACGGGATAAGAAAAAATGTGGAGAGGGGGACAGCAATTTCACGATAGTCGGAGAAGCACAGGGCAGGCAGTCACAGGTGCGTAAGATGGAGAAGGTGACAGCGGGAGGAGGGTGATTGAGGGACGAGACAAGAAATGAGATAAAAACATGATTTACAGGCCTGTTCACAGAAACGGCACAGTGCTCGGAGCGGTTGAAAACATGACCGCTCATGAGGTGGGCTCTTAAAGAAAGAAAAAAGAAGTTCCTAAAATGGTCATTAAATGGGAGGATTAGATGGTAGTAATAATTGGTCCCTGGCTAAACACCGGAAGAGGCATGATGCATGCATGCCATGGACAAATGGAGAGAAAGATTAGGAGAGCGACGATGGAGCCACTAAATGGGAAGGCTATGGGCGGGCTGAAGTCCACAAAGTATATACAACACGTCTCTTTTGAGATAGCGCATGTGCTGTCTAGAGCCGAGACCCACAAAAAGCACAAGCATACGTGTAATATAAGCCTGGAAGTCACATGTGTCTTGATAATGAGGGACAGGTGTGAAGGATGAACCTCTATAGGGAAGGCTCTAAGCACATTCTCTCTACTTCAGTCAATTAAATGTAAACATATATGGAGGGACATTGCATATTTTTGTGCTGATCTACTATTTACCACGCACCCTCAAAAAAATAGTGAAACGCTCTGGGAAACACAGACAGTCATTGGCATTGTGCTTGCTCTCCTGCTCTCCATTACATGAAAGACATTTTGACATTGGGGGCCCAATTCATAAAGGTAAACTTAAACCTGAAGTCTAAGTTTAGACCTGAAGTCCATAAACTTAGTCCTGAAGTCTAAGTTTACCTCTGTGAATTGGGTCCTTGGACTTCAGGTCTAAGTTTACCTTTGTGAATCTGGCCCAGTGTCTGTGCACCAATAAGTACCTGATTGAAAACTGAACAAATAAGATCCTCCTTTCAGGGGAGAAAGAGCGAGAAGTCCACTTTAAAAATCAGAAATGTTTGTCTTCAGGAGCTTATCAGTTAAATATAAGTTTACTACTCTATTTGTTCCCACCTGTTGTGTGTGTGGGAGCAATAAATCAGCTGTATGGTCCACAGGTACATGTACTTTTGTTTTGAATGCATTAATCACGAATGAAACCAAACACAGACACAAACGCACAAGAGTCTAACACACTGGTCCCGACTATCAATCTAACATTGAACGCCTAAGGGAGGGTGTAACACCGAACACACACACACACACACCTTCAAGTACAAGACTTTCATTTTACAAACCACTGCATCTAAAGTTTTTGTCCAATTGGGCAAAGTAAAGGGGAAATCTACTGAAAAGAAATAAATCTGTGTCACCAACAGTTAAGGATTTTCAAAATATCCCTATGTTTGGGGATGTGTGAATGTGGTTTGAGACATATTGTGGCATAGTGTACTAGTTGACTGCTGTAAAGTGAACAATACAAGTGCCAGAATTAACTCTATTTGTTACATTTAAATTAAATATGGTGGGAAGGTCAATAATACATCTTAATTATCCATGAGGTAAGGGTTGACGTGCACACTTCCATTTGAAATCCTTCCTTCAATGTAGTACGGAGTAGCGTGCTACTCACTGAAAAAGCGCTTTGACGCCTCATCAAGGGTAGTAAGCGCTATATAAAAGCAATTACAATAAAATACAATACTGTCCATGACGTAGGTTCATTCCATGGTATCGCACATTAACTAATGCCAGCTGCACACGGAGCGCATAGCAGGTACTGAAAACGGTCCAGCTCCAAACTTAATCCTAGCACCGAGTGCTGCTCCTCGGAGACCCCCTCCAATGCTGCTAAAGGGAATACCAATGATTTTGCCCTGTTAAGTCGGAGACCAGACACGCTACCAATGTTCTCCAACAGCTGCAATAAAAACAGCAACAGCTGTCTCAGGGCACGCAGATAGAACAGGGCATCGTCAGCATAAAGTGACACCACTTGCCTACTCCGTCCAAGTACAATCCCCCAATTATGCATCACCCATTGGACCTGAATATCCAGTGGCTCAATCGCTAAGGCAAACAGAAGAGGTTACAATGGGCAACCCTGTCTAGTGCCACACTGGTTGGACCACCGAGCCGAACAATACCCCCCCACCGGACCTTCGCGACCGGGTTAGTGTAAAGTAGCAGTATACAGGCCTGGAATCAAGGACCAAACCCCATTGCCTGCATGACTTCTAGGAGGTACCCCCAGTCCATAGTTTTAAATTATTTCTCAATATCTATAGAAGCTAGCACCATTTTCTTCCAGGTACCCCCCACCTTGTATAGGATGTGTGTCAACCTCCGCGGATTCATGCTCATGTTACAGCCAGGAAGAAAACCACACTGATCAGGATAAACCAACCCACTCATTGCTGGGTGCAACTGATTATCTAACAACTTCCATAATATCTTAACATCAGTGTTGATCATAGTGAGAGGGCGGTACGCCACTGGGTCCGAGCCATCACTGCCCGGATTGGGCATCAAACAAATAAGCCCTTCTCTCATATTAGGTGGTATCTACCCTAACTCCCCGGTCTCCAAAAACACTTCAAGCAACTATCGGGTCAGCGCCGCTGAGTATACGTGATAAAACTCGGCAGGGAACCCACCTGGGCATTTTATTCTTTAGCAACATCTGTAGAGCCGCCTGCAGTTCTTCCAGCCTGAGGTCTGCCTCGAGCTCCTCCATCAAAACCTCTCCTACCCTAGGGACATCTAAGGGCACAAGATACCCCCTCACACGATCTGTGGTGCTGCAGCGGCCGCAACAATATAGCCCCTCCAAATGATGCTGAAAGGCTGCCACTATCTCCCCTGCACGGTCACCGCCCCATCTCGCAGGGGAAGCATCGGGGTGATACCAGTCTCCATACGTAGCAACCAAGATAAGAGCCTATCTGACTTATCCCCTTCTCGGTGTAGGCACTGCCGATACTGGGTACACGTATATGCATCCAACCTGTCCCACTTCTCTGCAATACTCTGCCTCTTCAGAATCTCCTCCAACTGAGCTTCAGGACTGGGCTCTCCTCTCCCTTGTAACAACTCCAACTCCATTTCCTCCAGGTGTTACTCCCTTTGAAGATCTCTATGCCACTATTGTTAAACCCATACCTTCATGACCTCCCACTTATGGTGCCCCAGTTAGGCACCATATATTCGGGGAGAGCTTGGAATAACATCTCCCTGCCAACCACATCAGACATTACATCCACTGGGAAGCCCCACAATTGCACTCACTCACTGGACCCCCCAGAGCGATGCCACAGCTAACTGGTGAAGGATCAGACAGAAACCAAACCAGGTGCGACACACTCATAAGATCTCTGGGCGGAACACCAGCCAGCAATATCCTATCCAATCTACTGTAGGTGTTATGTGTGGGTGAGTGGCATGTGTACACCCTGTCAAACATTTGATGAGCCCTCCAGGCATCCCAGAGCCCCAGATTTCCATCACCTCCCGCAGTGCCTTAGTCATTCCTCCATGCTACCAAACATATACTTAAAATAAACGAGTCAACAACTATAAAACAATACCCCCCTCCCCCAGACAAACACAGTGTAACCATCTTCCTATTCAAATCCACCCAAATTCGTGCCAGTACCACATGTGAGCCCCAACTTATCCAACAGGGACAGGTAAACTCCAACCCCCCACAGTCAGCCGGCACCTCCTGTCTATGCGCCACTAGACCCTAGGATTGCACAAGCAAGCAGGAGGTTATTTCTCCAAACCATCATCCTATCCGTAGCATACTTGTACACAAGCATTTCAGCCTCATCAGCCCCCCAAACCCATGGCCATGCATTGGGAACCATAACACATCACGCCCCCATGAGGCCCCGCAGCAAGCGAGATGACACGTGTCAAGGCTACCCCCCTGACCCTTCCAGCTCAATCACAGGCAACCGGGGGGCCAAGTACCTCATCAATTGTCACCCTGTCCCTAATGCCCACTCCTCTTACAAAGTAAAAAGGAACAGGGATACTGTCACAAATCACCACATCTGCAATGTCATTCTACTGGAAGGTCAGTTTCCAGGATTACATTAGCATGAGTAGATTGAGTGTCTGTGACAAGTATCCAGGGCAGGAGTGAGCAGGCCAGCCTCAGTCAGCTGCGAGGGTCCTGGCCCAGTCCCCCACATAGTGCCATCCTCCTGTATCATAACTCTCTGTACATCTGAGCCAAGCCCCCTAGATTTGTCTCTTCTAAAGCAGCCCCTCCAAGAAATTTGCGTCAATCGCACCCCAGGGCGGCCCCTGGGTGCCAAGCTCCAGCACCTTTTCCCACACCTCCATCCAGTCAAAGACCTACTCTAAGTGCTCAAAGAAGTGTGCCTTCCCATTGGCTAGGACCTTGTGCTTCGAGAGGTAAAGCAGTATATATTTCAGGTTCATATTCCTCAGTTTCTGCTTCACCTCCAGCAACAACTTTCGCTATTCCTGAACCCTCTGGGTATAAGCAAGGAAAATAGCGATTGTGTGATTTTCATACTTAGTTGCGGACCGTTCTCTGGCAGCCTGAAGAATATAGTCTCTGTCTTTGTAGCTGAGTATCCTAGCTATGAAGGCCTGAGGGGGGGGGCCCGCAGGCGGGAGGGTGTCACCAATGCCCGATGTGCCCTCTCTAACACAAAGATGTCAGAGAGGCCCTGTGGTTTCAAACACTGTTGCACACATTGTTTTAGGAAGCTTATAGCAGACATGCCATCCACCCTCTCCGGGAACCCCAGGAGGCGAATGTTGCTGTGACGAGAGCAGCCCTCCGCATCTTCCTCCTGAGAGTCCAAGTTCCCGGTGACCGTGGTCATGTTGATGCACATGCATGTACATTTCATCGTGTAATTGTTTTTCTCATGCTGAGCAGCATCATCAGAAAGCATATTTTTTCCTCTTGTTTTTGATGCTGTACAGCATCGACAAAAAGCATTGGCAAAGGCAATAGGCCTGCATGCTAACCAAAACGTGAGACTTTGTCACTGCTTGTTCTATTTGCAGGTCACATTTATAACTACAGGAAATATTTCCTCTCTTTAGGGTATTTAAGAGAAGAAAAAGGTACATTCTGAAGGCATGTGCCGATGGTTATAGACAAGCTCAGAACTACCAAGTTGGAAACCCTAAAAACCACTGTAATAAGTTATTCAATTTCAATCTTTATTTTGGCAATTTGAGCCATCCAAGTTTTGCAAAACAGTTCAAACATTTGGAGTAAAATTACAAATGTTAAAACAATAGCGAAATAAAAATCTTTAAAAGCTAAAGTTAGACATAAAAGATAAGCATTATTTTCAGTTCAGTTAGCTGGGGCAAAGCTTCTTTCTAGTATCCTAATTTGGTGGCAAAGCAGTTCGGTTACTATTGTACAACCTCCCAATTGACCTCTATTTCTTTGACATTAGGGCTAAATCTACTCCTATGGGCTTATCTTAGAAAAAAAAATGTTGTGAGACATTATCTACTCAACACCAACATTATATCAAAAGATTATTTTTATTATTGGTTCTGTTAAATGTTTTTATACTTTTTTCATCAGTAATAGCAAAAGGTGAATAAAAATCATTTTCCTAAAAGACATACATATTATTACAAAATCTTTTTTTCACATTGTTCTTTTTCTACATATTATTAATACAAAACACGATTGACATAATATTTTAAACAATACAAAACACAAATATGCAGTGCACCCCTGAATTCGTACCAGCAATTCAAATCACTCAACTATATCCACATTCATTCTCACTCATACCATACACACTAACAATCAGCCCTGAACCACATATACATCCTGGTCAGAAGGGGGCAGCGGTGTTTGAGGTCTCCATGACCATATCGTGGGCTGAGCGCATATGACTAGGTTGACGCGCGTTTCGGTGGAATAAGCCTTATCTTGACCACCTTCTTCAGGACCTTCTCAATTCATATGCTGTAGGGGTACCTGTGTAAATAACATGTCTCAATAGCCCATATATAAATCATTAAATGTTGGTTGAACCAAATACCATGCTTGAAAAAAGGGGGGAAAAGCTAGACCAAGTTTTTATATATAAAAAAGTAAGAAAAATGTGAAAAAGATTTAGGGGCATATTAACAACGGACGGGGATAAATAACGCAAAGCGCGCTTAGCGCTTTGTTATTCATCGCCGTCTATCTCTGGAATTTATCGCCATGGTAGCGCGTTATTAACAACGCGTTTCTCCAGGGCGATGAAAATTCCAGAGATAGCGGGGAAATCGCCGTTTTGCAGTGAACATCGCTGGTTTTCCAGCGATGTTCCCTGCAAAACGGCGATAACCTTGCTGATACGACCCTGTGGTCGTATCAGCATAATCCACCCCCTATGTTAAGCATAGGTAAGTCAGGATTTTAGCAGACGTTAGTTTTTGGCGAAAATCGCCGTTTTTGCCAAAATCTAATGTGTGCTAAAATCCTGTGGGCTGCCTTGTAAATATCGCGATGTGAACATCAGCGATGTTTTACAAGGTAGTCCATCCGGGGTACGCCCAGTGACGCCCACTTTGCATCTCATTAGAGATGCAAAGGGAGGCGTGCTGGAAAGGGTGCTAACATGCGATTATGCATGTTAGCACCCTCTTGTAAATAGGGCGATAGTTTTATCTCTGCTTTTTTGGCTTTTTAAGCCAAAAAGCAGAGATAAAGCCCTTGTTAATATGCCCCGTAGAAAGTGTGATGCAGAGATTTCCTTGCCAGATCATACCTAGTGCATAGTGTTAGCAAGGGTTCACTGACAGAATATCGAACAAAAAATATCGTGTGGACAGAATATTGTGTCCAAAATATCGAGGACAAGAATATCGAGTAGGTAAGTGCAAATAGATAGGTATAAATTTACTATTCTTAACTCCAGATCTACGTACCTTGAAGATATATATATCGTCAAAGTACATATATGTGGAGTTATATATAGTAAAACTTTACTTACCCATAAGCAATGACCTTCACGATATTCTTGTCCTCGATATTTTTGACACGATATTGTGTCCGACGATATTTGTGCTTTCGATATTTTGTCCATCCACCGTTAGCAAGAACACCACCATCACCAAGAAGAAACAAAAAGTGAATTTGTGCAAGTTTGAATTGGTTTTTACAATAGACCTGCTCTTGACACCCACATCACAATGTGCTGACAAAACATGCACAGCAATGTCTAGATGTTACGATTTATATCGCTTAACTTGTGCGTACGTGTATACAAGGAAAGGAGAGGTGCAAATTAGGCTCTATCATGCTCTATAATGACTTACAGACAAATACTTTGTAAGTCCGTAGATCACGATGCTAGTGATTAGCTAGCAAACTTTCTTTTGTTGGCGGATCCTCCCAGTAAATATGAGAAATTCTCCTTATTGGGCAACTTCACCAATGTCTACAATGTATTTTGAACAATGGAGAGTCATAGTTAATAATGGTACTTCGTCATAAGAGTATGTCTCTCGCGTTCTCACTGTTTAATCTATTACATTTATTTGTCATAGGCCAATCTACCTTGCCATGATGAGCACTCCTGTTGAAGTTTGTGTCCTCAACTGAATCAAGGGTTAACACCCCTGTGTGTGGGTAATTCTCTATGCCTGCAAGAATTATAAAGGTATAGTTGTTTATGCTGTCAATAATTTGGAATATGCATAGTCCTCATTAATCTATAATGGGGATAAGTGCCCCTGGTTATGTGTACATACCTCATATGTTCAAGGGTCCCCAGACATCAATTTATACATTCTTCGATGTATCTATAGTGACTAGTGCTACTACCGATAATACAGTGAGTACTTCTGATAGCACCAATTTATCACACTGTCATGTCAATGCTCTTAGGACAAAGACAAGGGAGAATCAACGGGAGACACCCATGTTTAAGACTGTTCCCTACATATAAGGATATATTTAAATGGACATTGTACAGTTGCAAAACGTTTCTGTAATTATCTTAGAAGGGTTTCTGCTTATGATAGTTGGTAAACGTCATATTAGCCAAGCAAACATACTTTTAAAGTATGTGTTATTTAACTATAGCGCTATGATGTATTGATCATAGCGTGTGACACCTTACTATGTCACTGCCTCTAAAAAGGTAAACTCTCACTTCCAGACCCAGAAAGAAGAACAATTTCAATGTTGTGCCTCCTAGTATAATCCTTAATTAGTTGTTATGCCATTTATGTCGTGAGACTCCACACGGCAGCACAGTATGCCTCCCAGACTCAGCGATTGTATGTCTTGTCTAAGGAGCTTATCCCATAGAGTTACCCCAGCTAAACCACGACGCATAGCCTTATGCTACTCCTTACATAACGAACGCCCCATTGTCTACTTACCGATGCTTTTCTTTTCCATTAGGGACCAACGGCGTCCAGTGCAGCAAAGTCGACGCGCAACAATTGAAGGGACTAAATACGCACGTTTTTATCTCTATGATTTCCAACGTGCAAGAATAGTACGTCAGCGACGTAACGCTGACGACAGGCGGGGCAAGGCTGCAGGTAAAGCCAAACTCGGCGCCATGTTGGTATAGATTATATCTGATCCCGAGGTGCAGTACGATTTGAAGCAAAACACTGGTTACTGCTACTACCACAGGTGCTAATTAGAAACGGCGTGTTTTGGGCATGATGTCTGCCATGGCTGGGAATAGGACTTGGCTTTTGATCCCGAGGTGCGGTATTATTCGGAGCAGGACCATGGTCACTGCTACTACCACAGGGGCAATCTTGGAACGACGTATTTTAAGCATGGCATCTGGCATAGCTAGGATTAAAGCTTGGCATACTTTTTATATCCTAAGCGCTGTGTGGATATATGTGTGTACTTGCACACGTATAGTTGTAAAATCCCAGAAACACAAAATTTTGTAAAAAAATATATATAAAGGGCAGTCGTAATATCCCATATCAGTACAAATTGGACTGATGTCATACATTGCTAAATGGCTATGGAGATTCAACAGAAACCATATCTACCCTGGGGATGACCGTAAGCTGATAAAATGTTATTAAATATCCTTACAATACACCAACATTAAAGACCCCAAAGGCCACTACTTAACCGATGAATACATGCGTAGATTGATCTAACAACAGCAGAGCTACCTGTTTGGTCAAAGCTCAATGCTGATGTTCAAATTAAAATGAGCCACTATGTCTAATGTCACAGCCTGCTTAATACTAACATTATTTCGCATGACATTCCAGATGATTTCTTCATTGAGCCCAGCTTTCACTGTGTTCAAAGTGAAAATCCAATAGGTTTCCCTTTGTTTTCGTACTTGTTCCATGGGCGTACCTGCTTTTGATCTTACTTTTTCCAGAATGACCCACTTAATGTCTGTATCTGCGTGCCCTTTATTGTGGTAGTGTTGTACGATGGGGGCTGTCATTTTACCTGTACGAATAGCAGATTTATGTTCACTAAAACGTACACGGAATTCCCTACCTGTCGCCCCGATGTACTCTAAGGAGCAAGGGCATAATAGCATGTAGATAATATTCTGGCTTCTACAGTTTGTCAGATCTTTAAGTTTGCCACTTTTCCCATTGTAAAGCCAACAATCAGTCACCAGGGCCGCTTCACACGTGTGGCAGGAGCCACATTTGTGATTGCCCAAGATGGGTGGTAACCCTGTAATGGTCTTTTGATCATTTTTGTTTATGATTCTGTTTCTCATGTGTACTAAAACATCTCTAAGATTACGGTTTCTTCTGTAGGCTACTCTTGGTAGACTTATCTGCTCTTCATCTTCCTATGCGTTGAGTATCTTCCAATTTTTATTCAAGATATTTTTGATTTTGTAGTTGAGTTGTGAGTGATTCACTACACAGACAATTTGATCACTGGTTTCTCGGGTAGTGCCCTGTAGTAGTGCATCACGGTTATAGTATTTAGCCCGTTTAAAGGCAGTCTTGACCAATCAGTGTGGATACCCACGATCTAGGAGACGTTGTCTCAAATGTTCTCCATGTTTGTTAAAATCCGCAATGTTGGTACAGTTTCTGCGAATACGCAGAAACTCGCCAAAAGGGATGGAATCTTTTTGGCTGTGGGGGTGAAAGCTTTGATGTTGAAGAATGGTGTTCTTGGCTGTTGGTTTACGGAAGAAACTAACCTCTAGCATGCCTGTGTGTCCAGAGATAAGTATATCTAGGAATTCTACCTCTGGGGTGCTGAATTTGGCAGTGAATGTAAGATTTGCATCACTGGCATTGAGCCATGCTATGTAGTCCTGTAGTGTGGTGGAATCACCACTCCAAATAAAGAAAATGTCGTCTATAAAACGTTTCCAAGTTTTGACATTTTCAAAAAATGGTGCTGCCTCATTAAAAATATGTTTGAGCTCATACTCTCCCATATATATGTTCGCTATGCTGGGGGCACAAGAAGCCCCCATGCTCGTACCTTTGATCTGCTGATATGTTAGATCATTAAATTCAAAGAAGTTTTTCAGCAGAACAACTTGCAAACATTCCAAATTAAAGCATCAGGCCTGTCACCCGGGGTTCTAGCCAGAAGGGATGCAACAGATTGTAACGCTTGACATTGAGGAATGTTGGTATATAGTGCCTCAATGTCAAGCGTTACTAGAATTTCACATTTTGGGTCAAAGGGCATGTTTTCAATTTTCTCAATCATATCCCCCGTGTCCTTGATGTACGATTCATAGTTTTTTGTTAGCGGGCAGAGATATGTGTCAATATACTTAGACAGGGGCTAAGTACTTGCTCCTACCGTGGAGACAATAGGCCGTAGAGGAGGGTCAGAGATATTCTTGTGGGTTTTTGGAACCCCATACTAGGCTGGTACTACTGGGCACGATTTATTCAGATAATTGTATTCTTGTTGACAAATATATCCTTCCTCTAAAGCCTTCTTGGTTATTTGTAGGATATAGGTGTTCAATTTTCCTAATTCTCTGGGGTGTGTTTTTTTGTAGTGTTCTTGGACAGCTAGCATATCATAGATTTTTTTATAATAGCTGGTTCTGTCCATCACTACTATGCCCCCTCCCCTATCACACGGTTTGATGACTATTTCCGTGTTTGATTTGATGTTATTAAGGGCTCGCTTTTCTTTAGATGACAAGTTGTATTGGTTGTGGGGCACATGTTTGGTTATCCGTTGTATTTCGTTTAGGACCGACTTTTCAAAGATCCCAACCTCTGGTCCCACCATGTCTAGTGTAGGTGTGAAAGTGGATGGGGGTTTGCATTGGGATTGATTAGTATCAGTATTAGGATGATACATAAAGAATTTTTTTAACCTAACCTTACGAAAGAAGGAGAAAATATCTTGGTGGAGTTTAAAAGTGTTACATCTAGTACTCGGTACAAATGACAATCCTTTTCCTAATACTGCAATTTCGTTACTGGACAATTCTACAGAAGACAGATTGAAGATGGGTAAAGTGTCATCTGTGCTAGGATGGTATTTGCTTTTGTCTAGGTTCGCCAGTATTGCTGGTTCTTGGTTTTTCGATAGGGTTGTTGTTGTTGTGGGGTCATTTGTTGTTGTTCACCTCTGTCCTGTGCCCATCGTCTGTTCCTCCCTCTGTTTTGTCCTCTCTGAAAAAAAGGGGGTTGACCCTGCTGGAATTGTTGGTTCCCTGGTCTTCCTCTATTGGTTCTGTAATTATACTGAAACCCAGTAGCGGCCCGTGGTGGGAGTGTTGCCGGGCGATGACGTGGGGCGGGGGAGGGGCAGGGAGGGGGGTAGTAAACTACGGATTACGGCTGATTAGAGGTAAGTAAACATATAAATAAATAAAACGAATTTCGTTGCGCGCGCTGCATCGCATTTATTTATTTAAATAGATCTAACATAGCAGTCAGTTGCATAAGTGCTGGGGTTTCTAATGTCTGTTGTACTTCCACTGATACAACTGATATTTCCTCATAAAAGCATCATATCACCTATGATACAGCTTTTCAAAGATATAGAATTGTTGTGCCTCCTGACTCTTCACAACGTCTGAGGTGGTTTGGTAGATCATGGTGGTGATGGACTGCAAAAATAACATTACACCCTCGGCCTGGGCAGCGTAATGTCCTTCCTCTGACAACCACTACTCAGTCATAGACGTTTTCCATTGACGGATCCAAAGGGGGCTATATCAACACAAAAATGTAAGGTCTACCCATCTCTAAATGAGGCAGGCAGACACCCGTTTGGCGAACAGGGTACTCTGTCACCTTTGCAATGGAGTACCCTGTCCGCTAAACTATAAATCGGGTCCAAAGTCTCTGAAATAATTCCATCTGGTATTCATTCTCCAGGATTTCCTTACTACATACTGAGTCAAAGAATCTATTCATCAGCTCTAAAAGCACAGTGAGAGATTTCCAAAATTCATCCCTCTATCTTTAGGTTTGCAGGTAGAGAAGGTAGCGGAAGTTTGAAAACATAAACTCGACAGTAGGGCTAATTTGCACTAAGGTGATATGTAGCACCACATTACATATTGTAAACGTTTGGTTTTTGCTCCATTTCTTTTTGCAGTAACCAGTGCTCCTTTTGTAGCAACAAAATCAATGTTTGTGTTTTGTTTATGTAGATAAAATGCAAATATTGATTTATGTTACAACAAAACTGCACGGACTGCTTCAAAGAATGAATGAAGAATAATAGTGGACCCGTACAATATGTAATGTTATCATACTTACCACCACCAGCGTCGGATTGGTAATGCGGGCACCTGGGCAATGCCCGAGGGGCCGGTATCCGAATTCCAGCTGTTGGCTGCTTTTTTGAGCAGCCTGGGGGCCGATTTGGGCGGTTTCTGCGTTGCTCGATGTCCCCAGCGGCCCAGTGGGGCCCTGAGTGGCCTTTCTGGAGGTAGATGGGCGTCCATTACCTCCCTTTTATCAAAGGGCAGACGTGTAACTCCCTTTCTCTCGCTGGGCCGGCCCATTAATATATGCATATTGTGTGGGGGCAGGGGGCCTGAGCAAAAGTGGCCTCACTTGTTTTCAGGTGTTTCACCAGTGTAAACAAATCCGTGCATTTCTTTTACCCCCCACCCCCCCCCCCCTTTTTTTAATAAAATTTTGCCGAAGCAGTGTTTTGCGGAGAGGCAATATGCACTTTTTTTTAGCGTTCCCCGGGCCGATTTTTAAACCCAACCCAACCCTGACCACCACACGCACTCTTTATGTGATGCGGTCCAGGTTTCCTGGCATAGTTTAGCAGCAATGCAGAGGGTGGATGAGTCAACAATATGGTAACTGAATCCAGAGGGTCTTGCTGCCTGAGGTTTGCCATCTTTCTTCCTCTAACTGGGTGGCTGTGTCGACGTAGGAAGCAAAGTGAGTAAAGATCTAATTACCAAGTCAGTTCCTCTTACCTTTCTTTTGCTGCCTATCTTTTAAAGTTATTTTCTTGCTGCATAGAGTAATTTTATAGCACTACTCGAATCTGACATTCTTTCATTCTTCAGGGAATATCTTTCTTAATGTCTTCACAAAAATTAACAAGATTTACCGATAACATTAACGGAACAATTTACTGGAAGTGTCAAAAAGTGAAAGCTGCTTTTCGGCTGTTGATGTCCAGGGCATATTCCTGGAATTTGAAGACAACATTTACAAAAGCTGGACATCCCAGTAATAACTTGTAAAATGGATTGGAATTAGAATAAAATCAATGAAGTAGCTGATGTTTTGCCAGCGCGTTTGGTTGGCTGCAGTTATTCTCAAGTGTTTTGAACTTTGCTTTTGTTCCTATGTGGATCGATTACAGAGCATTCGAAGAGCGGTAAGGGACAACTGCAAACTGTGCCTGTGTTTTCTTGATAGCATGAAATAAAATACATCATAAAAATAACACTGCAACACAGTGTCCCTCAGACAGTGAGTGGCCTTCGCTGAAATGGTGCTCCACCGACTACAAAACATGACTGATCGATGTTAAAAGTTTTTCACTATTTGGTCTACTCATAAATTTGAGTTTCTTTGTTACCAAATCTTACAAACCGCGTTATGATTTACAATATAATGTAAAATATTAAAACTATCAGAAATACCTGATAATTCATCGCAGTCTTCTACTATATGTAAATTTCCCACATTTTTTAAAAAACAAAATGATTGTATCATTTAAATAAAATATTAGTAAATTTGCATTTTGAAGCATAAATGTCAAATTCACATTGATTCTCTGTAATTTGTGCGTGTAACACTTGCATTTCTGAGCCTCAACTAGGTGAAAATGGTCACAGACCAGGTTCTTTAAAGGTTGGGTGTCCATAGGAGACAGGGATGTATTCATAATCACTGCTGAGACTGACAAGGCTCTAACAGTTAAGACTTGTAACTTGAATCTGAAGAACCAGCACATTTTAACACCTCTGTTAACTTTTTCTGTCAATTCTTAGCGCTGATTCACACATTTGTAAGCAATGAAAATGCATTTATTGTATCGTGTTTAAGGCCTGGAGTTTGGGTGTGTCAACGAGGATGAGAGACTTGCAGGGACACTATTATGGCCCAAATCTACTGAACTGTACTGCATGTGCGTGTGCAATGCAACAGGCTGCAACGTATAGTAAACCAGTGCAAATGGAAGCTTTAACTTTCACAGACAAAAGAGTTGTTGCATTGAAGGTTGACACTAGCACAGAGCTGAAACAACATTGCATCATGTAACATAAAACCCCAAATAATCTATGCAAAGTGGAGGTACCAGGCAGGAACAAGGCAAGCATATCTAGGAATCCATGAAAAGCCTGATCAACTAAAGTTGTGCTACTTGTCTTTCCATGAAATTCTTGTGCCAAAAGAATCCAGGCGCAAACAACGAACAGGTTGTGATTACACATTTTAGGTAACTTACCTTTGGGTATTAAGTTGCTGGTAGCTGATTGTAGAAATTGGCCCTGGATTCCACCTCTTCTCTGTGCTCACAAAGTATGTGTCTGTTTAAAGGACTTCAGTTTTGGCAGTGCAGCAACTACTCCATTTCTCCTTAAAACGTGTGCCTTAGTCCTCATTCTTATATGTATTCCACCAAAAGTGCTTTCAAGCACCCTATATTCATATGCTTCTAGGTGCAAGAGATGTTGCCTATTGAGCATAGTTACACTTCACTCCAGTCTACCCCACTTCACTTCAATCTATCCCACTCCACTTCACTCCAATCTACCCACCTCCACTCCAACCTACCCAACTCTACCCCACTCCACCCCAATCTACCACTCTCTACTTGGACTCCAATCCATCCCACTCCACTGTAATCTACAGTAATCTACCACACTCCACTCCTATCTATCCCACTCCACTTCACTTCAGTCTACCACAATCTACCCCACTCCACTCCTATCTATCCCACTCCACTTATCTTCAGTCTACCACAATCTACCCCACTCCACTCCAATCTATCCCAATCTACCCCCTCCATTCCACTCCGATCTACCCAACTCCACTCCACTCAAATCTACCCCACTCCAATCTACTCCAATGAACCCCACTACACTACACTCCAATCTACCCCCTCCACTCCACTCCAATCTACCTCACTAAACTCCCCTCCACTCCAATCTACTCCAGTCTACCCCACTCCACTCCAATCTACCTCACTCCACTCCAATCTACTCCAATCAACCCCACTACACTCCACTTCAATCTAACCCACTCCACTCCAATCTACCTAACTCCACTCCACTCCAATCTACCCCACTTCACTCCAATCTATCCCAATCTATCCCACTCCAATGTCCAACTCCACTCCAATCTACCCCAATCTACCCCACGTCACTCCTCTCCAATCCACCCCAGTTTACCCCGCTCCTCTCCACTCCAATCTATTCCAGTCAATCCCAGTCCACTCCAATCTACCTCACTCCACTCCAATCTACTTCAATCAATCCCACCACACTCCACTTCAAACTAACCCACTCCATTTCACTCAAATCTACCCCACTCCACTCCAATCTAGCCCAATCTATCCCACTCCAATGTCCCCACTCCAATTCAATCTACCCCAATCCACCCCACTTCACTCCTCTCCAATCCACCCCAATTTACCCCACTCCCCTCCACTCCAATCTATCCCACTCTGCCCCACTCCAATGTACCCCAATCTACGCCACTCTACTCCACTCCAGTCTACCCAGCTCCACTCCAGTCTACCCCAATCAACCCACTCCACTACCTCACTTCACTATAATCTACTCCAATGAACCCCACTACTCCCCACTCCAATCTACCCCCTCCACTCCACTCCAAACTGCTAAAATCTACCCCAATCTACCCCACTCCACACCGACCCCCTAATGTACCCCACTCCTCTACATTCCAATCTACCCAAATTTACCCCACTCCAATCTACCCCAATCTACCGTACTCCAATCCAATCTACCCCACTTAACTCCACTCCAATCTAGCCCAATCTACCCACTTCACCACAATCTATCTTATTCCACTCTGCTCTACTCCAATCTGCCCTACTCCACTCTTCTCCAATATACCCCAATCTACCCCACTCCACTCCAATCTACCCCACTAAACCCCAATGTGCTCCAATAAATGCAATCTACCCCCCTCTAATTTACCCCACTCCACCCAAATCTAACTCACTCCAATCTACCCCATCCAATCTACCCCACTCCACTCCAATTGTCCCCAATGTACCTCACTCCACTCTTCCCCCTCTACTCCACCCCAATCTACCCCACTCCACTCTAATATACCCCACTCCACGCCACTCCAATCTACCCCACCCTACTCCAATCTACTCAAATCCACCAACTCCAATCTACCATAAGCTAATACACTCCAATCTACCCTAATCTACCCCACTCCACTCTAATCTACACCATTCTGCCCCACTCCACTCCACTATACCCCAATGTACCCCACTCCACTATACCCCAATGTACCCCACTCCACTCCAATCTACCCCACCCCAACCAATCTACCCTAATCTACACCAATGCCCTCAATCCACCCAACTCCACCCCACTCCAGTCTACCTCCAACCCACCGTACCCCACCCCACCCCAATCTATCCCACTCCAATTTACTCCACCCCACTCAAATCACTTCATTCTGCCCTTCTCCAATCTACCCCACTCCCCTCTAATCTACCCCACTCCAATCTACCCCACTTCACTCTACCCCAACCTCTCCCGCTCTACCCCAATTTACACCACTCCACTCCAATCTACCCCAGGTTATCCCACCCCAGTCCAGTCTAGCCCACTGCATTCCAATCTACCCCACTCTACCACAATCTACCCCACTTCACCCCAAAGTACCCCACATCACCCCAATCCACCCCAATTCACCCAACTCACCCCAATACACCCACTTCAATCTACCCCACCCCACTCTACCTCACTCCAATCTATCCCACTGCAATCTACCCTACTCTAAACTGCCCCACTCCACTCCACCCCATCTATTCCACCCCAATCTATCCTTCTCCACCCAGTCTACCTCACTCCACTCTAATCTACCACACTCTACCACAATCAACCCCACTCTGCTCCAATCTACCACACACTACTACAATCTACCACACTCCGCTCCAATCTACTCCACTCCCCTCTCCTACCATTCGACTCAAATCCACCCTACTCCACTCCAATTTACCCCACCCGCCTTCAATCAACACCCACTCCATTCTATCACAATCCAATCTACCCCACTGCACTTCACACCAATGTGCCCCAATGAACCCCACTCCACTCCAATGTACCCCAATCTACACCATTGCACTCCACTTCTCTCCTTGATAATCTAATCCACTCTACTCCAATTGACCCCAATCTACCCCACTCCACTCCAATCTACCCAGTCTACCCCAATATACCCTACTCCACTCCAATCTACCCCACTCCAATCTACCCCACTCCAATCTACCCCACATCAATCTACCCCAAACACCCCTCCAATGTACCCCACTCCAATCTACCCCACTCCACTCCACTCCACCCCACCCACTCCACTCCAATCTATACCAATCTACCCCACTTGCCCAATCTACCACAATCCAACCCACTCAACCCCATTCAACCCCAATCTACCCCACTTCAATCTACTCCTCCCCACCCCACTCCACCCCACCTCACTCCACCCCACCTCACTCCACTCCACCCCACTCCACTCCCTGCCACTAACTTTTACCCATGCTAAACAGCAGCAACACTGGTGTACAGCATGGCTAAAACACATTGTCAAAGTTTCTCTCACACAGGCGAAACCTATTTGTTTTGCCAATGCTTGTTCGCTTTGTCAATGATTAAATACGGTGCTATAGTATTTTCTCCCACTCATGCTGTAGAACAATATATATTTTCAGTGCTGCCCTGCCTGATTTTTAGTAGACCTGGGCCAAAATGTTCTTACATTGTCCTACTATTTGAATTTTAGATGAATTTAGACACATTGAAAGTGGCAGCTTCATTCTAATGCAGCTGCTAACAGCAATTTACAACCCATTAGAATTATGTATGTTTACTTTCACCCAGAATAATTAGCTGCTGAGAGTCTGGGCCAAAATAAGGAATTAACCAGGAACTATCTTTCCTCTACATTTTAATTAACCTACTTATAATAGGATGCTCTTTCCCTACTCCACCCAGGAGAGTTTTACCCCCGTAATGGTAATTCTGCGGATCAAGAAATAACAGATTATTTCTTGGTCGCTCATCATGAGTACCTAAGTGATTGTGTTTTTTTAATACTTTAATTTTCCTTAGTAAGTGTAAAATCTTACTACTGTCCCATTTTAAAATGATCCTGTTAGAAACTTAACATTGTTTCATTTTTAAAATCATATCAGTTTCCAATGTGAAAGCATTTATTGTACAGAGACGGTCACGTATCCAAAAATGGAACTGTCTTTCCTCTTTACGCCATAATAACTATATTTCCTTTCATTCTTCTCTTAAAATCGGATTGCTGCGTATTTCAATGTGTTGCCTTTTGCTGGAAAACATGATAGCCGGGATAATCAAATCTTGCCTGGTAATTCAAGTTGTTTTCAGGTCAGGCAATAACACCCTCCAAATGTTCATATCATATTTTACTTTGGAAAAATAAAGATCAGTGCCTTGCCTACATCAAGGCTTGTACATGAAAGCTTCATATAAAGCAATTTATAAACACGCTGTCATCCAATTTCATCAGTCGTATCAAGTTTTGAAGCCCAACAGATCTTTTACCACTCTAATGCACAGCTATACGCCCGAGAGGGTACGGTCGAGAAATTCTTTGGAAATTTAAGAGACCTGTATTTTTCAACATTCCGCCGGAAATACTATTTTTATATGATTACACGCGATAGCTAAAACATCAATGCCATTTATGGATGCAATCTTGCATGCAGAATCTGACTTATCCTTTACGGTGCGGTTCTTCATCCATCATCAAGGCTGGCTGAAAAGACAACGCTTGAAAAGAAACTCTGGGGAATTTCCAAAGGAATCTCTGAAACCTTTTCAGTTGATTAAAGGTATCTCAATTGTCTAGGCACGACAGAACGTATTAAAACATACCCTTGGCTATAGCCTCGTCGCCATGCATACTAACTAGAGAGATTTCTAGACGTGAATTTAATGCAGCAATCTCTATGCCTCCCTCAGTCCCTTATATCAACCAACACAAGTTGGATGTACTGCCCAATTCCCAGCTCCCTGGCCGAGTTCGCTACCTCTCATCCATTCCTCATTATCTGGAATGCCTGCTTTCCTGCCGGATTCCCCACCAATTTACTTTCTACTCCACAACCATTCTTGCTGTACCGCAGTCTCCTGCTGCTCTACTGGCAGACATACCTATCCCTTTACATGCTACTGTACCACGGTTGCCTTCTGCACTAGCGGTCTTTTTCTCACCAGGACCACATTGTCTCTGGCAAGCCTGTCCATCACCGGGCCGGGCTCTCTACTTTGCAATCTATTGGTCATTTGACAGCCCTGCTAACCGGATCGTGACTGTCTATTGATTTATTTGGCTGGATCTACCAGTTTTAGACAAGCCTGCATGCTCATTGGAGAAGGGCTGCCTGCTGATATTGTCATATGGATCTAATAGCTTCAGGCAAGCCTGCCCACTAACTCGGCCAGTACTGCCATATCTCAAAACCCTCTTTGTATACTTCTGACTTACAACCAACACAAATCAATTTTAAATTAACTTTCCTCAGTTTTCTTTCTGGTGATTTTAACAACCTCCTGCCTCACATGTCAAACTAAGCATTCATCCCTTCCATGGTTGGTTCTTCAAGCACCATTACATTGTGTAATAGGAACATTTGTTACTTTTAGGTGTTTAGAAATGCAGGAGTATAGTTTAAAGACTTATAAAATAACAGGTTGTTGTAAATAAAGGGTGAGTGAGTTGTTTTGAATTTTATAGAGGATGGAGGAAAGCACTGCACTCGATGAGTTGATGGTAACACAGCCAGCACCCTCCTTGACCCCTATGCCTGAACAGCAATGGAAGCAGTGGAACACTACAATTATTTAATCACACGTTTACTCACAAATAATGAAATACGTATTCCCAGACTGGGAAACTGCTAAGATAATTGAAGGAGCGTCAGTCCACACTAACTACAGAGAGTGATCAACTGAATTCCACATCTCCAACCCATCTCCCTCTTGCAATAAGAGACAACAACCTTTACCTCTATTGAGGTCCAACTCAGCTCAGTCTCAGAGTGAACATCTGATTTTTTTCTTTAAGCATGAAAACACTCTGGGGCATATTAGCAAGACCCACGTTAAAATTATCGCCGTTTTAGCGGCAGGAAACTGCCGCTAAAACGGCGATAATGGGCTTGATAATATGCGTTATGGAATTCCAATAGAAGCCCAGGTTAGATGTCCTGCACATCTAACCTGGGCTTCTATTGGAATTCTATAACGCATATTAACAATCCCATTATCGCCGTTTTAGCGGCAGTTTCCTGCCGCTAAAACGGCGATAATTTGAACGTGGGTCTTGCTAATATGCCCCTCTATCTCTACTTCTGAATGAAAGGTCTAATTTTCTCTCTCTTCCTCTTTGTCTTTCTCTCTCTGTCTCTGCCACTCTCCCTCTTATTTACATGCATAAAACAACCTCACAAAATTGACAATAACCAGCAAATCACACACTGAGCTGCCCAGCTAGTCCACAAATTATGGAATTAAATGCTCAGTTTTACGCAGTGTAGCAAACAGTTGTCCCTGGTGCCAACAGACCTTCTGCTGTGTTAAGGTGCCACATGCAGAGATCACAGATATTAGTGGCATATATACATCAGCACAGTGAAGCGCAGTTGTGATTAGCTGCATTGGCAGATTCCACAAGTGGCCTTATGCAAAAATGTAATAGCTGGGGATATGGGGGGGGGAGGGCTGGTGAACTTTTAAAGAGATATCTATGTACTATAATGTGGTGTTTTTTCTAATGGACACAAAAGAGGTCAAGCAATGTAGACCGTTTCTCCACACTCAGTCCCCTGCATGAGAACAACAAGCTGATTAATGCTATGAGGCTCATTTTGTCAAACAACCACAGAGAGATCATGCCACACAAACAAACAGGAAGGCATGCCATCGATAATAAAGAGGGACTTGATGAACCCAGACTTAATCTGAGCTAACAGGTTTTGGTATTGAATGTGTTTTTCAATTATTATCCACACAACTTTGAGTTATTCATAGTGAGCAGAGTCATCTAGATGTTGCGTATATGAAGAAGTGACACCAAGCCTCCACGGCTTGGACTAAACACATAGGACTAGATTCACAAAGATTTTGCAGTGACTTACTCTTGTAGTAGTCCTGTTGTGTTCGGAAATTCCTTGACAAAACTGGGATTATCCCTATCTTATTCCCTGACATCAGGAGTATGATATGAGTGCCACAAGACCAAATCATACCTCCTTACAGGCATATCTTTGTGAATTGAGCCCATGGTTATTACTTTGAGCCAGAATGTGTATGTTAATATGGATTTGATCATGGTTTTTGTATTGAAATTGTATGTTTAGCTGGTTGTTGGCAAATAAATTATTTAATGGTCCATAGATCTGCTAGAATGTTCTTGATTATAAAATCCACTGCACAAGAAAACTTAATTTGCTGCATGTCCATTCCTTTGAGTATCAACATATTGATAGTTGTATACAACACTTTTTATTTAAGAGCAAAATATTAATACATTGTATGCGCCTTTTAAAATTTTGGCACAACAGAGGACGGATAAGAATGTCATAATAATCCTGTCATGGACAGCACCATGTGCCTTTGTTAGATCTATTAGATCTTATACACGTTTAATCAGGAAGAGGTATACACTCTAAAGCGATCTGTCGTGCAATGCAGACATAAGCAGAAACATTTTCTCTCACCAATTCAGTATATCAAGTATACAGATGCCATAAGCGTACTCATTCTAAACACAGGCACAAGCATACATGCAGAACAGGACCACATCCACTTATTTCCTTCTTGAAGAGGGGCTAAGAATAAATTAGTAATATCTTCACATGTAGTCCACCAGTAAATATCAGCAACAATCGAGTGAGTCAGGTCGTGACCCGAAAGCCATCTAATGGGGTAAGACGTACTCTGCATGCCTCTGGAGAGCCATGCTGCCCTTCGTGCAGTTTTTCCTGCTGTTTCTGTTGGTTTTCTATTTGTGAGCTCAACAGTCATGCAAGCTTGCTGAGCATTCACCAGGTGAAACAACATGAGAATCCAGAGCTGCAGTCTGAGATCGAGCGGTACCCAAAGTGTGACCTAATTTCTCAGAGTGTCTACTGTCCTCTCTGTCCAAGCCTTAGAGAGATGGAAGTGGTGGTAGTATGTTTAATAGTGAAGGCGCAGGCCTTTTTTTATTTTTACCTCTTTCATGAAGGGGAAGTCGACTGCTGTATTTTAGATGTAAAGGTCAGGCCAGTCTCATATAAAAATGGTTTTTCACTTACTTATGTTGCTAGGCCTAGTGCCAGCTACATGTAACACCCCAAAATGCAAGTTTGAAATAACACATTTCCTCAAGCAAAATGAATCATTTTTTACAATGAGAGTAGCTACGGAATTTGGGCCCTAGCTCAGCCACCACCCAGAGAAACCTGCCAAACCCAGACATATCTAAAAACTAGACACCAATGATGCGACTTGTGTGGATCCCACAAAGTTCTTTTACCCATACAGCCTTGCAACCTTTAAACATTGGTTAAAAACACAACTTTTCATCACATTTCTGTGAGAGGAAGTTCCCTAAGCTGGGGGGATCCCCAAAAATCCTACCACCCAGCATTCCTACAGTTCTCCTCCTAAAAACAGTTCCCTAATTGTGTTGTGGGGTCTAGCGCCTGTGTCAGGAAAAGATCAAAACATTTATCTATATGGTCATTGCTTGATCTCTGTTTTATTACTTTGCTATCACAGGCGCTGGCCCAAGTCAAACAAGTGGGGCTGTTTTTATCAAGAAATGTGTGATAATGCACGATCATAGAAATTTTGTGGACCACCAAAGCATACAGAATGTCCTATCACAGAAATGTGAGGCAAGTGTGTTTTAGCTAAAATGTGAGATTTCTGGACATTATGGGTAGGAAAACGTCATGGGATACACATGAGACACACTGCCCTGGGCTCCCCTGGGTGTCTAGTTTTCAGAAATGTCTGGGTTTAGTAGGTTTGTCTTGTTGTTGGCTGACCCCAAACTCGAATATTGCAAGAATTTTTTATGGCCAATGAGACATAATTAGCCTTTGCCCGATCTACTAGCGCATATGTAAAAACGATGTCCGGAAGAATCAACATTTCCTCATGCTTACCATGGAAATGGGGATGCATTAGTTCCCAGGGTAGCAGAAAGACTGTTGGAGCTTTAGGGGTGGGAATGAGGCCTGATATAAGGTTGGGCTGCCCCAAGCCATTATTTCTTTAAAAAATACCCTGGTTTCCAGTGGATTCTCAGAGGGGCAGAAAGACTGTTACCCCTTCAGGTGTAGACGGGCATTGCCTGATGCATGGTGCGCCAAGGTACAATACGTAGTGTCTTGTGGGCTTTTTGCCCCCTCAGAGGGCAGATGGGAAACACCCATCTGCCCCCAGGGGGTGCAGAAGACTTCAGTGCCCCCCTTGGGATGGTGGCATGGCCCTATGCTAGGATGGGTCACCACCACCCCATTTAAAAAAAAAATCCCTGGTGTCTACTGGGATTTCTATTCCCCTGTGGGGCAGATTGGGGGTAAACCACCTAATCTGCCTTCTGGGGGAGGGGGCAGAAAAAGTGTATTACCTGCTTTGGGATGGAGCATGGCCCTTTGCCAGAGTGGGCCATCCCCACCCCTTTATTTTTGTAAACAAGAAAATTCCCTGGTGTCTAGCAGGCTTTCTACTGTCGGGGGGGTAAATTGGGTATAAACCCCAATATGCCTCGGGGGGGCTTTAAAGACGATTGTGCCCCCTTTGGGGTGGGAGGAGGGCCCATTGTCAGGGTGGGTGCCCCACCTTCTTTTTTGTAAAGTATATCCCTTGTGTCTAGTGGACTTTGTAACTTCTTGCGGTGGGTAAATTGGGGGGAAACCCTCCAATCTGCCTCCCAGGGGCAGAAAGACGTGGGGCCAGATGTACAACCATCTAAATTGCGACTTGCAATTTGAGCTCAATTGCGAGTTGCAAAATGCGAGTCACAATTTGGAATGTACTACAGTGTCAGAGACACTGTTAGCGATTCCCAATGGGGTCGCAAAATGCGAGGCTCATGAATATTAATGAGCCACTTGCAATTTGCGACCCCATTGGGACCGGCTGGCCCTCCCAGGGATGGTGGCCTGCTGGGCTCAGCAGACCTCCATCTCGGGGACTGCTTTTCAATAAAGCAGTTTTTTTTTTTAAATGCAGCCGGGATGCAGGGGCCAGGTGGCGCTACCGTGATTTGGCCGCCTGATATTGGTGCCCATGGCCGTGATTGTGGTGGCGGAGCACACCAACCGCCATTTTACAATGTGTATATCACTACCGCGATTGCGGTGGACATTGGTGGTGCCACACCGCAGGGGCCAGGCGGCACTACCGTGATTTGGCCGCCTGATATTGGTGCCCATGGCCGTGATTGTGGTGGCGGAGCACACCAACCGCCATTTTACAATGTGTATATCACTACCGTGATTGCAGTGGGCATTGGCGGTGCCACACCGCAGGGGCCAGGCAGTCGCTACCGTGATTTGGCCACCTGATATTGGTGCCCATGGCCGTGATTGTGGTGGCGGAGCACACCAACCGCCATTTTACAATGTGTATATCACTACCGCGATTGCGGTGGGCATTGGTGGTGCCACACCGCAGGGGCCAGGCGGTCGCTACCGTGATTTAGCCGCCTGATATTGGTGCCCATGGCCGTGATTGTGGTGGCGGAGCACGCTTATGCCACCTATGGACACATCATGCGGTGGCAGTGTCAATGGCCAGTTCTCAACATTGTACAGTAGACACATGAATCATGCCACCTGATAGTGCTAACCAATGCTAGTGTGACATTTAGCCCACTGATGACTACACATGCCTTGTCAGTGCACAGGATTACATGCACGGGCATGTACTCACTCACATGTCACTTATGAAATTGTTGTGCTTGTACACAGATCTGTGGTGAGATGGACTCTCACATGTGTACACATTTCAATGTGTGAGATGTTTAAGCGACATACAGTAATGAAGGTCTGACCACATATTGTGCCTATTTCACTGTGTAGATTGCTGAACTCATGTTAATACTTGATCTTTGTGAACACACTGTGCACATTGTGTTGTTAATGTGTGCCATGTCCGAATTACACAAGAAGATGTGGGAGGTACAGCAGCTACGTAGAATCTAGCAGTGTTGCTGTCTCACACATGTGCCGTGTCAGCTACTCTCAGGACTGGTGGCACAAGATGTTGCGATGTACCTTTTTGAATTCACCTAGTCTGAATCTGTTTTGGGGGACATCTCTGTGTGAATACTGGACAAGTGTGCGACTAGTTTAGGTCAAGGTGTCCCTACATGTGAGTTGTGCAGTAAGCTGAAGTGTTTTTGCCAGTCATTGTTGCCGCTGTCTCAGTCAACACGTAAGATGCTGTACACATCACATAGGGGGATTTCATTGACATGTGTGCCCTTTCATCTCACCTAGGAGGCGCCCAAATCTGTATCATCCATTCACAGTGCTGGCGGACATGGAGGATGTGGACATCATACGGAAATTCCGTCTGGATCGACGTACCCTTCAAGACCTATGTGCTCTGTTGGAGCCCCATCTGAGGCCTCGCAGAACCTATCCAACTGCTTTGACACCAACGTGTAAGGTGATGGCGGCCCTGCAGTTCTTTGCAACTGGATCGTTCCAGTACACGGTGTCCAGCGCAGGTGGGATGTCGCAACCTATGTTCAGCATGGTGCTACGTGATGTCCTGTCCGCTATGATGACCTGCAAGGACAGATACATCCATTTCCCCAGGAGGCATGAATTGGCGGCTGTGAAGGGTGATTTTTATGCCCTTGGCCACATCCCTAATGTTGTTGGTGCCATTGACTGCACACATGTTGGCCTGGTTCCACCGCAGGCACGTGAGCTCATCTACAGGAACAGGAAGCATTTCCATTCCATTAATGCGCAAGTGGTTTCCCAGGCGGATATGATAATCTCACATGTCTGTGCCAAATTTACGGGATCAGCCCACGACTCCTACATCCTGCGTAACAGCATCGTACCACAGCTGATGGCAAATCTGCATCCAGAGCGTGCGTGGATTGTGGGTGGGTACGCAGAGTCAAGTAGTGTGCTGTATGTGTGACATGCTGTTCTCAGCTACTGTTTATATAACTAAATTGGTCTGCGTATCTCACACCCAGGTGACTCTGCATATCCCAACCGGCCTTGGTTGCTGAACCCACTGAGGAATCCCAGGACCCCGGGTGATGTCCGCTACAATGATGCCCATGGCAGGACACGTCGTGTGGTGGAGCGTACTTTTGGTCTACTCAAGTCACGATTTCGCTGCCTGGACAAGACCGGAGGTGCACTGATGTACTCTCCCCAAAAGGTGTGTCAGATCGTAGTTGCATGCTGCATGCTCCACAACCTGGCCTTGCGCAAGGAGATCCCCCTGCTCCTCGATGATGATGAGCAGCCGAGGCCCCCGCCTGCAAACCCACACATATCCAGTGACGAGGATAGTGGAGAGCAGGAAGGTGTCGACCTGCGTCAACAGCTCATCAACCGCTACTTCCCTTGAAGGTGAGTGAAAACGTACAACGGTGCCATTGTGTGCTGATTTTGGTGTTGGTGAAAAGGCCTAGGTGAGCTTTGTGACTGCTGCCTGTTGTTGGCTCTGTGCTGGCTGCTAATGTTTCTGGGACAGGGTAGTCATGCACAGCTACAGGATGTCTATGTTGGTACTGTTGCTCATTGTAATGTGTGCAGATTTGAGTGCCTTGATGACAAGTGTTGTGTAATGGCTGTGATGCCATCACCTGACAAGTGAATATTGGTCCCTTGTGTTTTCCTAGGTCCCTTCATCCTCTCAATGAGTCCAGACAATCAGTGCTCCTGGTACATTGTAAACTGAGTCAACATTGTACATCCTGTGATAAACATGGAGCTGACACAAAAACATAGGTGTGTAAGGAGTGTTTATTTACAATGGGTATATGTGACAGGGAAGTGAATATTTTCAAAATGGTGAAAAGGGAATCAATGAGTTGTCAGTGATGGTAGATGAGACAATCGAGTAGTCACCACATTGATATGGTGACCCAGTCCAACAGACGCATGCCATTAGCCTGGCAGTGTGGGTAAGGACAGTCAACAAAGTCAATGGCAGGGTGAAGAGGGGTGCCATCATGGCTGGCTCCTTGACTGGCGTTTGGCTGGTGCTTTGCCACGGGATCCTCCCTGGGATTTCTTTGGACGGCCCCTTGTTCGTTTGGCAGGGGGGGCCTCTGCTTCGGCCTCAGCGGGGTCTGAGGACTCACTCCTCTCTGTGGCCGCTGGGGAGGTGGGGGAACTGTCATCCTGCGGGCCACTGGAGGGAGGTAGAGCTGTTGTTTGGGCCGCAGGCCTGTCTCTCAAAACCACCACAAGCTGGCCCAAGAGGTCCACGATTTGGCCCATGCGGGTGTCTATGGACCTCAGCAGCAGGCGGAGCTCACGGGACTCTTCAAGAGCCTGGCCTGTGTGTCCCTGGGCTCGTTCATAGGCCCCAAGGACTCTGGTGATGTTGGCCAGGGCTTCGGTCCCAGTGTCCGGTTGGGTTTGACACCCAGTTGCCCTCCCACCTGCCCTGCTGCCCCGGACCTGTGGCGTCACCACTGTACGCACCTGCGTACTCTCCCTGCCCTCCTCAGATTGTGGGGTGGGGTGGTCATCCTCTGAGGCAGGGAGAGTGTTGCAGGCAGCACTGGTGGTGGTGGTGGTGGTGGAGGCCGCACAGGTCGTTACAGCAGGGGTCAGCGTAGTTGTTGTTGCTGAGGTGGTGGCGGTGGGGACAGTGGGGTCCTGGGACGTGTTGCGCCCTGGCATGCCTGATGGGCCGGCTTCTGGCTCAGCATCCAAGAAATCTATGGAGTCTGCATCAGAGAGTCCATGTTCCGGGGGTGGAGACTGGCTCTGCAGATTGGTGTGGTCATCTCCAGCAGTCAGTTCTTGGTCACCTGTGGTACAGAGCGGAAATGGTCATTGAAGTGCACCTCAAGAAGCTTGGTGTTAGATGTTTTTTATTTACAAGTTATACACCACACAGTTTGTATTGATATCACATTGTATGTCTGCACAGTACTGTGCATCATGACATGATGTGGAGGTACATACATTACTTGTCCATGGTGTCACATGTCAATAGATACCATGCGCCACGTGCAGATTTTGTGATTACAAGGACATGTTGTCATCTAACGACTAGCAGCACAACAACTTCATGTGATGCATCTTTGTTGATTGCTCTGCATGGAAGATTTACATCTGAGCACGAACTAGCCATTGTAATCTCATGCATACCTTTGTCATGTCATGTGCTTTGCTTTCTTTTTACTACAGACCATGCTTGTTTTGTTTTCATTTGGGCCTTGATGCTCTGCCCCCATGACACTTACAGATAGCATTCAGTGCTGTGCATGATTGTGCCCTGAATTTCTTCAACATGTTATTTGGTGAGTCACACTTTGGTTTCTGTGACAGTTACATACGCTTTGGTGTCTGCACACTGTAAGTGGCTATTGGATCTGTGGCAATTTTGGTGAGATGTGAGGGCTGGTGTGGTCATATGGCTCCATGCTTTTTGAGAGAAATGCGGGGTGCATGCACTGTCTACTTACCTGTTCTGTGGCACATTTGGGGGGAATTTCTGATACATCTTTATGGGTGTGTGGTGGAGTGCTCCATCTTGCAGAGCTGTGGGACAAGGGGGCCTGGTGTGAGTTGTAGTGCTGGCTGCCTATCCACAGACGCCCCTCCCTGTTAAGATGGCTGGCTCCCTGTGGAGCGGAGGGAGGGAATGGTTACACATGGCTCTTGGGTGGGGGGGTGTTCCATTCTGCTCAGCTGTGGGACAGGGGGCCTGGTGGGAGTTGTAGTGCTGGCCTCCCACCCACAAACACCCCTCCCTATGAAGATGGCTACCTACCTGTAAGTTTGATGAGTGAGATTCAATGGCTGCCACATGGTTGTGGGTGTGTGGAGTGCTCCATCCTGCTGTGCTGTGGGACAAGGGGGCCTGTTGGGAGTTGTAGTGCTGGCCTCCCACTCACAACCCCCTCCCTGTTAATATGGCTACCTACCTGTAAGTTTGATGAGTGAGATTCAATGGCTGCCACATGCTTCAGGGTGGGGGGGAGTGCTCCATCCTGCTGAGCTGTGGGACAAGGGGGCCTGGTGTGAGTTGTAGTGCTGGCCTCCCACTCACACCCCCCCTCCCTGTGAATATGGCTACCTACCTGTAAGTTTGATGAGTGAGATTCAATGGCTGCCACATGCTTCTGGGTGAGGGGGTGTTCCATCCTGCTCAGCTGTGAGACATGGGGGCCTGTTGGGAGTTGGAGTGCTGGCCTCCCACTCACACACCCCCTCCCTGTTAATATGGCTCCCTACCTGTAAGTTTGATGAGTGAGATTCAATGGCTGCCACATGGTTGTGGGTGTGTGGAGTGCGCCATCCTGCTGAGCTGTGAGACAAGGGGGCCTGTTGGGAGTTGTAGTGCTGGCCTCCCACTCACACACCCCCCTGCCTGTTAATATGGCTACCTACCTGTAAGTTTGATGAGTGAGATTCAATGGCTGCCACATGCTTCTGGGTGGGGGGGAGTGCTCCATCCTGCTGAGCTGTGGGACAAGGGGGCCTGGTGTGAGTTGTAGTGCTGGCTGCCTATCCACAGATGCCCCTCCCTGTTGAGATGGCTGGCTCCCTGTGGAGCAGAGGGAGGGAATGGTTACACATGGCTCTTGGGTGGGGGGTGTTCCATCCTGCTCAGCTGTGGGACAGGGGGCCTGGTGGGAGTTGTAGTGCTGGCCTCCCACCCACAAACACCCCTCCCTATGAAGATGGCTATCTACCTGTAAGTTTGATGAGTGAGATTCAATGGCTGCCACATGGTTGTGGGTGTGTGGAGTGCTCCATCCTGCTGAGCTGTGGGACAAGGGGGCCTGTTGGGAGTTGTAGTGCTGCCCTCCCACTCACATACCCCCCTCCCTGTGAATATGGCTACCTACCTGTAAGTTTGATGAGTGAGATTCAATGGCTGCCACATGCTTCTGGGTGGGGTGGGTGTTCCATCCTGCTCAGCTGTGTGACATGGGGGCCTGTTGGGAGTTGGAGTGCTGGCTTCCCACCCACAAACACCCCTCCCTGTTAAGATGGCTGGCTCCCTGTGGAGCAGAGGGAGGGAATGGTTACACATGGCTCTTGGGTGGGGGGGTGTTCCATCCTGCTCAGCTGTGGGACAGGGGGCCTAGTGGGAGTTGTAGTGCTGGCTGCCTGTACACATGCAACCCAGGGAATCTTGCTAGCTACCTTTGGGGTGAATGAGAGGGAGTGAATGTTGGATCTGTGAGACATGTGTTGGGGAGAGTGCAGTGCACATGAATGGAATTGGGCCTAGGAGGTGTAGCTTTGTAGTTGTGCAAGACAGTACATAGCAGTGTGATGGTGGACATTTGTTTGTACTTACCAGCCTCCACTCCCCCGGATATTTCTGTGAGACTCTCTGGATGCAGTATGGCAAGCACCTTCTCCTCCCATGCAGTGAATGTTCTTGGTGGAATGGGAGAGCCACCGCCAGTCATCTGAGCCAGCTGACGGTTCTTGTAGTTCTTTGCTTTCACCTGCCTCTTCAGGTCATGCCACCGCTTCATGATCTCCTTCTTGGTGCGCGGGGTGGTCCCTACTGCATTGACCTTGTCGATTATCCTTCCCCACATTTTTGCTCTGGTGGCTAATGGTGTCTGTTGGACCTGGTTACCAAACAATTGTGGTTCTACTCTGATTGTCTCATCTGCCATGACTGACAACTCATTGTCAGTGAATATGGGCATTTTCTTTTGTGCCATGGTGTGTGATGTGCAAATGGTTTGAGGTGCAGGTGTGAGGGTGGTGGGGGTGGTGTAGGTGGTGTGTGTGTGTTGTTGTGCTGGTGAGATGTGTGGTGGTTTGCCTATCCAATGTGCTGTAGGGTTTAGTTCCTTCAGGGCTGGAGTAGTGCAAAGGATTCTGGTAAGGGAAGGGGCAGGTTTTATACTCACCTATGTGGGTGTGTCAAAATGGTGTATTGCTGTCAGGTGTGTTGTGTGTGTTGTCCTGGGATTTGTATTTTTTTAGTTGCCATGGGGGTGTGTACTTGGGGTGTGTTAGGTGTTTTGGGGTCTGAGCTAGTTTGGTGTGTACACTTGGTGGCCTTGTTGTGTGTTTTTTTTGTCGACCGCCATATTGGTTCCGGTTTGGCCGCGGCGGTGGGTATGCAACGGCCCTTCCGCCTGCTCTCCCATTCATCACTGTTAGCGATCACGGCGGTCGGAAACAGCGGATCGTTCCGCTGTCACCTCAATGGTATCCTAATTGTGCGTGCGGTCACTGCGCTGGCCTTGCGGCGGGTTTGGGTTTTTCCGCCGCGAATCCGACCGCCGCGGACGGATTTTCACCTGCTCCACCCGTTACCGGGGGTCTTTTGTTGTATACGTCCGCCGCGGTCGGATTTTTCTGGCGGCTGATCCTAATCTGACCGCCGGTTTTCCCACGGTACCTGTGGACGGTTCATTTCCACTACCATGGCGGTCGGAATGGTTTTCCGACCGCCATCCTAATCAGGCCCTAAGTACTTTGTATCCACCCTCAACATTTTTCTTTTTTTAAGGATCTGTTTATTGCTTTTATTATTTTTACATTTAGGTAGTCATACAAGATTTACAAAGAGTGGGGGTTATCAACATTTAAAATCCAATAGAAAATATCTCACTTTTCACAGAATAGGTACATTACCCCCTTCAGGAGGTAGCTAGGTTGGCAGTTGCTACAGATCATACATCAAAAGTTAACAGTCACCAACTTAACATCTCTTTCCTAAAAAGACAACTTAAGTCCACCATTACTGGTATCATCATTCCTTATATTAGCTACTGTATGCAACAGTGCAGGCATTTGTTCTAGGGAGGTCTGTTGTCATGGCTTTCGTCCGAGGCTATCAATTTTGTGGTGGAACTGGGACAGGGAAAAGCCCCTAGGATGTCTCCTCACGCATCTGCGGTAGGGTACTTCAAACCACCTCTGTCTTCCTCCTGTGTTAGAGCTATGTGTTCACTTTGTGCCAATTGGGATACGTCTGTCTTCCATTGCATGATGGGTGGAACCTAGTTGGCCTTCCAGGGCAAAGCAATGCACCTGCCCTCAAAATTGTTCTTGTGGGTATAACGCAAAATCATGTTTCTCCCTCTTTGGTCCCTTTCCACAACTGTTCAAACCCCTAGAAATCAACAAAAGAGATTGCTTTGCTAAATACTTTATGGGTTGAATCAAATATTGGTCAGGTATTCAATTACAGAATTTGAAGCACTTACGTAAAAATATTCCCAATGCTAATCTACAGAACAATGGTTTATGTAAGAAAAGAATCAAAATATTTAAAGCTTTAACTATAATCCTTGAGCAGCCTATTGGGAACAAGAAGGATATCCTACTACCGTATTGCCTGTTTACTGTGAGAAAGATGTCATAGAAGAGTTGGATTCAATCTATTTGGGTTTCATTTAGCCACTTTGAGTTTTCTACAATGTCTGAAGGATGGTAATGATAACTAGGTTAATAATGTCGCCTAGTATGTGTTGTGGTTCCTAGATGGGTTGTGTGTTGTGTGGTGGTGATTTTGTCTAGGAACCTTCTGTCATTTTGTTATTTGATGTCCCAAAAATACACAGCTTTGCTATGGCTGATGGATATGTTGCTTATGAGTTTTGTGATTGGATTTCTGAAGGTGCTGCTATTTCCATCAAGTTTATTGATTGTGGTGAAAGAGAAAAACAGTGTTAGAGCTTGAGTGCAGAAAGATGGTCATTGTTCCTAGGTTTACACTTAACTCTATCTATACGTTCGAGCTGCTTGTTCCTAAGGACCTACACTGCTTATCCTTACCCACACTTTTCTGCTCCCTGGGAACTGTGGCTATCCACCCTTTCCGGATGGCTTGAAACTCTGAGGATCCATACTGCTGCAATCTACAACTGTACCTACCAAAAGCACAGTACACTGTCTCACAAGAACGTCTGGTATGGCTGAAAAAAGTAAATGAACACCAGTGCTAAAGCCTCATCTCGTCTGCCTTTCCTTATGTGAAAGGGCTTGCAGAATATTTAATTTATTTTTACCAAATACTTTGTTGACTGATTTCTGATCCATGTTATCTTAAATGATGGTAGGTCAAGCATTACCCATGTCCTGGTCTAGTGTTACCAGTAGCCTTATGTTGCCGCTTTGCACTTTTTGGGGCTAAGATTTAATTCAAACTTTAAAAATGTATATCTCCACTTCCCATTGTTGGATTTTTGCTATTTTGTTCATTAAAATATTCCCCATTGTTAATAAATTTGAGTGGTATTTTTATTGTGTTGTGTTTTCGGCTTTTTAACTGTTTCAGTACTTCTAAATGCTTTATGCATTTTCTTAAGTTAACACTGTCTGCTCTGAGCCACAGCTACCAGAGGTTAAAATCAGGTTTAAATTGCTGAAACCTTTACTGGAAAGAAGGATAGTGTCATTATTACTTGTAGTGGACTACCATCCACCCCAACTAATAATCCACTTTTTCACAGTCATGTGACCAGGCTCTTCAAGGGATCATGACTGGTTTTGATTATGGGATAATGGGCTCATGTATTTTGGTTTCTTCCTTTAAGTAAGAACTTGCTTAGGACTTTTGATTGGCTATTGTGTTTTGGAGGCTGGCCAGCAGCTTGGCCAAGTTCGAATGTAAAACTAAGGGGTCTATTACGATGGCGGGCGGACTTTGTCCGCCCGCCACCGTAACGGTAAACGGCACCGACCGCCAGTGGTGCGGCGGTCCCGATGTGCCCACTAGGATGCGACCGCAACCATGGCGGTCGCATCCCACATATTTAACATTGTGGCAGGCGGTGCTGTAAGCAGCACCCGCCACAATGTTAAATATGCATGTTGTGCATTGGCATGCACAACGTGACAGGCACCGCGCGGTGCCTGCCACCTTGTGCGTGGCAATGAAGGGGGGTACCATAGGTACCCCCCCAAGTGCAGCCACCCCCGGGGGCCCGCAACGGGCCCCCAAAGTGTTTACCGCATGCCTTTCCATGGCGGAGTCTCCACCATGGAAAGGCATACCCACCGCAGGTATACTAATATGGATGGCGGTGCCTGCAAGGCACCGCCACCATATTGTGTGCCTTTTCCGCCCGGCCGGCAATCCGACAGGCAGAAAAGCAGCGGACGGACTTTCCGTCCGCCGCGGTACCCCCCGCCATAGTAATATGGCGGGGGTAAATTGTTTTGTGATGGCGTGCGGATCACCACCGTTGGCCTGGCACTGGCGATCCACACGACATCCTAATAGACCCCTAAGTTATTAAGGGTGGGTGTGCTGTGGTGGTAATTTTTCTTTTTTACTTTTTCTTTTTGATGGGAACTTGCAGAATACTTCTATTGGTCTCTTGTCTTTTTGAGTCAAGTTGGTCACATTATCCCACTCTGATAGACATTAGGAATATTACTCTTGAATGTTACCCTTATTCCTTTTATTTATCAAGAAATGCACAACACAATAAGCATTCACAGGCAAATAAATTGGAGGAGTCAGCAAAGCAGATGCAGCAAAACAATAAGAGGACAGTCACAGGATGTGAAAGCTGTATAGTAAGGGAAGTAGGGATGTCAGAAGTTCAGAACCTGTTTTAGAGGACAACGAGGTAAACAGGAGTTACTGGGCCCAACCTTGGGGGTTGAGGCCTTTTACTCTTCCTGTCGCAGGCCCAACTTACGATGGCCTCTGAGCACCAGGGCTAAGTACTCCTTCTGCACTTGACTCTAAGGGTAAGCATAGTCCAAGCAGTCTAAGGCTCCTTTAGGTGTGGATACAGGATAATAAACACGGGCTCACAGCTCAAAAGGCACCCAGCAGCAATAAATCATTATCCAGTCAAATATTCACTTTTATAAAAAAAGAGACATATTTTATTTACTACCACTACCAGCACAAAGGAGAAATACGACATTCACAAACAATTACACAGTCACCCCTTCAGGTTCGGACTCTAGTATGGCGATTCCCTGTCACATTCCATTTTAGCTTTTTTACAATAGTGGCAATTCCCATTCACTATTGTAACTTCCAGGGCATGTTCCACAGTAGTCTGAATGTCAAGAGTCCACTTTGACTCTAATTTAAAGTCAATAGTGTTACAGTGCTACCGCGCTAACTTAGCAACAAGTTCCCATGGGGCGTACAGGCCCAAAACCAGTCTTACCCGCACCAGCAGTCTTGAAGCCTCTGAAGTTCCTGAGTGTACTCCATCCATGGGAACTCACAGCAGCTGTAGCTGAGCTCAGGTGAGTCAGCAGCACGCGGCCTAGGCGGCAACACTGGTGCACAGTCTCTCACTAGCAGTCACACTCCCTAAGTGACCGGAGGTTCTCTGCAGCTCCTCCTGTGGGGTAAGTGTCCAGTTCCTCTCCTGGTGAAGGGTGGCTGCAATGATCCTGTCTTAGGTCCCTCGCCTGGGTGCTCCCACAGTGGCCTCACTTCTCTGGCAGGAGGTGGCAGATCAGGTCACAGTTCTTGATGCTCCCGGGGATCCCCTCTGGCATACGAGGTCCCCATATCTCACTGCACATGGGCTCCTGCCTTATCAGCACAGTGAAATCCTTTGTGGTGCCTCTCCTGGCCTACGGGGTCGCCACCCACAACCATACAAGGCTAAGACCCTTGACGACTGCCCCTACTGGCATACGGTGCCCCCGCCTGCAACTGCAGAAGACTGCAGCCCTTACCACATGGACGTCTTTTGTATGGTGGCCCCTACTGGCATACAGGGTCACCAAATAGGCACTATGCAGGGCATCGGCACGATCGGCGTAGCTCAGCACACAGCTCAAATTCATGGCAGTCCTCTCCTGGCATATAGGGGTCACCAACTCTGTCCTGCACATGAAAAACTGCACCTCGTACAGGGAGTCCACTCAACAGGGCTCCCCACTGGATCTCCAATGCTTAGGTCTTCCTCACCACGCACAGTGGCCTTGACAAGCAGCAGGTGCTGGTGTTCCAGGCTCCAGAGCAGGTGATCTTGGATTCCCTGGGTGATGTCCTGTCACCCAGCAGGGAGACTAGCAGGCTTTGGCCCCCAGTCCTCGTCACATGCATAAGTCTTACAGAGCTTCCCCTCCTCACTCAGCACTTCTGACTGCTTGGCAGATGACAATTTTTGGGGTCTTAAACTCCCCTTCTTATGGTCCATTTACAGATACCAAATTTGATTTAGGGTCCAAGTCTTTGAAGTTTTATTTTGGGGGTCTGCTTTTTTTTAAGTGTCCACTCCACTGCTTTCTCTTCCTCTTGAAAAGCAATATACCACAGCAGGAGTGACTCCAAAGCTGATAGCCCCACAACTTAGGCCAAGGAAGTGTCAAACTTCACACCTGGATATCAGTCACAGTGGTTTCTGAATCAAAAGGTTATCCCAGGACCCCAGCCCTAATCTTTATGATTCTGTTATCAGCCCCATCTCCTTCCTGAGATATGCTCAGGCCCCTTCCTTATGCCCTCTCACTGAATCGAAGATCACCCTTTGAAGTGTACATGGGAAGCCTGGCTCTCCCCTCCCCAGTGTGTCCCACCCAGCTTACAGGAATGCAGCAATACACAGATCTGTCTAGGGGGATTTCTCTATCTCTCAAGTTTCACCACGCAGACCTGAGTCTCCCAAAATTGAACCCACGGCCATCCATGTATTGTACCATCCTCGGGCACACATGCACCCAGTGCATATTTACAGCGTACACACACTGCACAGTACTGTATCCTTCATGTACTGTACCACTCGGTAAACAGACATAATATCGAGTTTTTATTTTCGAAGTACAAAAATATTGTGTTGGAAATATCAAAGGGACAGAATATCGACATCAAGAATATCGGTGACCAGAATATCGACATGAAGGTAAGAAATATCGTTTTTTTTAATATCGAAGTCAGTAATATCGTTTGTCATAATATCGTTGTTAATAATATCGATATTTATATTAGTGTTCTGTATTTTAGTATGTATGTTAATAGTATATGATCTAATGTTTTTTGTATATCTGTTTTTTTTAATGTAGTTGTGACATTATTAGAAGTTATTTATTTTATGTAAATTACATTTTGAGTATTTTAGTTCTGTAGCGGCTTGTGGGTTTATAGGGAATAGGGTGGGAAGTAATTTAATTTTAATAAAGTAATCAATAATCATTATTGATTATTATCTATAAATAATTTTTTATTAATTAAATATTAATTGGTTATTAAATTGTATTAATTGATTAATTAATTAATTAAATTGTGTTATTTTTTTTAGGAGCGGGTTGTGGGTTTATAGGGGATTAGGGTGGGAAGTATTTTAAATATAATTAATTAATACATAATGTTGATTAATTAAAATTTATTTACTTAATATTTTATCTTGTTAATTGTGGTCATTAATTAACTATTAATTAGTTATTAATCGGTTGTTAGTATTCTAATTATAATTAATTAATAAATAATTTTGATTAATTAATATTTATGTATTTAATATTTTATATTAATTGTGGTAATTAATTAATTAATAATTCGTTATTAATTGGTTGTTAATTATTAATAATTAATTGGTAAATATCTTAATTTGGGTTTTTTAGGAGCGGGTTGTGGGTTTATAGGGGAGTAGGGTGGGAAGTAATTTAATTATAATTAATTAATTAAAAGTGTTTATTAATCAATATCTATGTATTTAATATTTTATATTGTTCATTGTTGTAATTAATTTGATATTAATTATTTATTAATTTGTTGTTAATTATTAATAATGAATTGGTAAATATCTTACTTGTGTTATTTTTTTAGGAGCGGGTTGTGGGTTGATAGGGGAGTATGCTGGGAAGTAATTTAATTTTAATATATTTTTTACAATTGTTTATTATAATATATTTTTTAAACTTTTTTATAGTGTTAATCGTGTGAATTAATTTATTCTTGATTGTTTTTAATATGTTTGTTAATTTTCATTAATTTATTAATCATAAATTAATTATGTTAATAGTGTTATGTTTTATAATATTGGTGGTGTCATTTATAGGGTAATATGGTGGGAGGTACATTTTTTATAATTAATTAAATTTTGTTAATTAATTTTAATTATTTTGCTTGAGTGGGAATAGTTAATTATTCCCCTCTGCTATCCAACACTTTCCCTACTGTTTCACTTCCTGGAGTGGGAATAGTAATTGTTACCCCTCCGCTATCCAACACTTTCCCTACTATTGCACTCGCTGGAGTGTGAATAGTAATTTTATCCAATCAGCTATCCAACACTTTCCCTACTGTTACACTCTCTGGAGTGGGAATAGTAATTTTTACACCTTCGCTATCCAACACTTTCTTTAATGTTGCACTCCCTGAAGTGGGAATAGTAAATTATTCTACACCTCTATCCAATACTTTCCCTACTGTTGTACTTGCTGGAGTGGGAATAGTAAATTATTCCCCTCCGCCATCCAACACTTTCCCTACTATTGCACTTGCTGGAGTGGGAATAGTAATTTTATCCACTCCGCTATCAAACACTTTCCCTACTGTTGCACTTTCTGGAGTGGGAATAGTAATTTTTACAGCTACTCTATCCAACACTTTCTTTAATGTTGCACTCCCTGGAGTGGGAATAGTAAATTATTTCCCTCTGCTATCCAACACTTGTCTTAATGTTGCACTCCCTGAAGTGGGAATAGTAAATTATTCACATATGGTATCCCACACTTTCCCTACTGTTTTATTTTCTGGAGTGGGAATAGTAAATGATTCCCCTCCGCTATCCAACACTTTCCTTACTGTTGCATTTTCTGGAGTGGGAATAGTAATTTATTCCCATCCGCTATCCAACACTTTCCCTACTGTTGCACTCCCTGGAGTGGGAATAGTAATTTCATCCTCACCGCTTTCCAATTTTTTCTCTACTGTTCCTGTTAATGTAGTGTGAAATGTAATTGTAAAATTATTATATAAATATTGTATTTTTATTTTATATTTACTGGTATATGTATATGTATATATATTATATATATATATATATATATATATATATATATATATATATATATATTATCTACTGGCGGTCGCCAGTAGATAGTTATAGTTACAACCTATTATCCATAGGAAATCCGCGACATTCTATTTGAAATAACTCTCTTGCCGGTTGACGTATCTTCGCGAAATTTTCAAACTTTGTGGCCCGCTCCGGTCCGCTCCTACCCTGAAAGTCTCGGGGGATTCGTCAAGCGGGGGCCGAGAAAAAGGGGGTCCCAAAACGCGTTTTCCCCATGCACTTTTCCATAGGAAACTTTAGACACGGCTACAGCCCGAACTGCTGAACGGAATTACACCAAATTTGGCAAAGAGGTAGTTCTTGGTTCAGAAAGAACCCTTTTTGTTAAATGGTGTAAATCCGTTCAGTAGTTGCTGAGAAAATGAAAAGTAAAAAGTTAGTGATATCTATGGCCGAGTAGGGTCCGCGTACCCTCAGCGCACCCTGCGCGCACCGTCCCGATCACGAGCTGCATGTTAATTGGCTGTCAGCTGGCTGTCAACATTCCGATTCAGGAAATGTTGGCAGCCATTTTGTCCCTTGGTAGAACCGAGGGACAGAAACAAGTGCGCAAAGCGCACAAAGGGGGCAGGGTAGAAACACCCTGACCCCCTAGGTTTGCTCAGGGGGCCACACCCCTTTTTACACCTCTCTGCAACGCAGCTCTGTGGCGCTTTTTGGAGGTATATGGTGGGCTAGTTGGACTCCGGGGACCCTCAGGATTCAAGGGGACTTAATCCCCCAACTTAAAACGCGCCACGGGGCGCGTTTGCACAGTGGTGAAGGGAGGGGGCGGGGCTTCAGGTGACATGTGTGCAAACAGGCCCCGTGGCGCGTTTTAAGATGGGGAATTAAATCCCCTTCAATCCTGAGGGTCCATGGGGGCCAACTAGCCCAACAGGTACATCCAGAAAGCGCCACAGAGCTGCGTTGCAGAGAGGTGTAAAAGGAGTGTGGCCTCTCTACACGTCTCTGCAACGCAGCCCCTGGCGCATATTGGAGGTTCCTGGTGGGCTAGTTGGCCCCTAGGGACCCTCAGGATTCAAGGGGACTTAATCCCCCAACTTAAAACGCGCCACGGGGCGCGTTTGCACAGATGTCACCTCAGGCCCCGCCCCTCCCTTCACCATTGTGCAAATATTCCTCTAAAATCAGCCGAAATACGAATTCCGATTTACTCACCTGTTATAAGGAGAGACCTCAGTGCTGTATCTTTCAGCCCAGTACTGGTCCTGAAAAGTAATTTTAACCGTACTTACCAGTAACTTGAATTTCCTTCCATAGGCTAACATTGACTGGTTTCAATTGGAAATTCTTCTAAGTGTGGAGTTTTGGAACTTTAAAATATTCCTCTAAAATCAGCCGAAATACGAATTCCGATTTACTCACCTGTTATCAGGAGAGACCTCAGTGCTGCATCTTTCAGCCCAGTACTGCTCCTGAAAAGTAATTTTAACCGTACTTACCGGTAACTTGAATTTCCTTCATAGGCTAACATTGACTGGTTTCACTTGGAAATTCTTCTAAGTGTGGAGTTTTGGAACTTTAAAATATTCCTCTAAAATCAGCCGAAATACGAATTCCGATTTACTCACCTGTTATCAGGAGAGACCTCAGTGCTGCATCTTTCAGCCCAGTACTGATCCTGAAAAGTAATTTTAACCGTACTTACCGGTAACTTGAATTTCCTTCATAGGCTAACATTGACTGGTTTCACTTGGAAATTCTTCTAAGTTTTGATTTTTGAAACATACAAATATTCCTCTAAAATCAGCCGAAATCCGAATTCTGATTTACTCACCTGTTATCAGGAGAGACCTCAGTGCTGCATCTTTCAGCCCAGTACTGGTCCTGAAAAGTAATTTTAACCGTACTTACCAGTAACTTGAATTTCCTTCCATAGGCTAACATTGACTGGTTTCACTTGGAAATTCTTCTAAGTGTGGAGTTTTGGAACTTTAAAATATTCCTCTAAAATCAGCCGAAATACGAATTCCGATTTACTCACCTGTTATCAGGAGAGACCTCAGTGCTGCATGTTTCAGCCCAGTACTGATCCTCAAAAGTAATTTTAACCGTACTTACCGGTAACTTGAATTTCCTTCCATAGGATATCATTGCCTGCTTTTTGCTGAAAAAATTCTAAGTGTTGATTTTTTGGAACTTTAAAATATTCCTCTAAAATCAGCCGAAATCCGAATTCTGATTTACTCACCTGTTATCAGGAGAGACCTCAGTGCTGCATCTTTCAGCCCAGTACTGATCCTCAAAATTAATTTTAACCGTACTTACCGGTAACTTGAATTTCCTTCATAGGCTAACATTGACTGGTTTCACTTGGAAATTCTTCTAAGTGTGGAGTTTTGGAACTTTATAATATTCCTCTAAAATCAACCAAAGTACGAATTCCAATTTACTCACCTGTTATCAGGAGAGAACCCAGTGCTGCATCTTTTAGCCCAGCACTGACCCTGAAAAGTAATTTTAACCGTACTTACCAGTAACTTATATTTTCTTCCATAGGAATCCTTTGTCTGGTTTTCAGCAGAAAAGTTTCAAAGTGTCGATTTTCACAAACTACAAATATTCCTTAAAAATCGCCTGTATGACTTAAACGCATTCTTTCAACTGTTTACAGGAGATGCACCAGTGCTGGATCCAGGATCCAACACTGAGTAACAAAAAGTAACGATAACAGTTTTTACCTCCTAAGTGAATTTCCTTCCATAGGATAACATTGGTCATTCTTTGAGAAAAAGTTTCTAAGTGTCAACTTTTAAAGTACAATAATATTCCTTAAAAATCACGACTGTAACCAAAACGCTTTTACTCAACTGTTTACAGGAGATGTCCCAGGACTGAATCTAGGATCCAGTCCTGTGGTTAGAAAAGTAATCCATAAAGTAACTAATTGCATTTAACTAGAAATTCACATTGAGCTGAATGTTGCATTGTGTTTGAAAATGTGTTGCCCATTGCAACAACTGTAACTACTGTACTTAAAAGTCTATTGCCTATGTGCAAAGTATTTAAACTAAAGTAATTCATTCTGAGAAAGTATTTTTTGTAATGTATAATATAATTACAATGTAATTTAAAAAATAAAATATGTAAAAAAAATGTTTTCTAAAAAATTTCGAAATCAGTATGAAAAAAATGTATATAACAATTAATACATTTAAAAATTGTCATTTACAAAACCTTTGAAATTCACTGAAAAAACCGTAGGTTTCAGACATGTTATAGTTACAAATTAGCATTTAAAAAACCTTTGAAATTCACTGAAAAAACCATAGGTTTTAGGGACGTTATAGTTACAAATTAGCATTTAAAAAACCTTTGAAATTCACTGAAAAAACCATAGGTTTTAGGGACAGTTATAGTTAGTTGGACATTGCACTCGTACAAAACCCGTGAAATTCCCCCGTTATAGTTAGTTCAGCTAACTATAACTCGCGCCCGCAATGCACTGCTGATGACGTCACATATTACATCACTCATGACATGGTCAGTGACATCACTGATGACATCACTGATGACATCTCAAATGACATCACTGATGACATCATCCACGTGATAATCTGATGCAGCTCTTCACACCCTAATATAACCTTTGATACACCCAATCTAAATTACAGACTGCCATTCGCAAAACCATAGACACTCCAACACCAATAACTACATACCCACTCACTGATTCTTAGGTCTACACACACACATCCACTCACTCACCCGTACAGTCACTCATACTTATGGTCACTCAATACAGGACTATCATATGCACTCTTACTCCTATATAGACACTCAAACACCGCCACTCATCCATAGAGGTACTCACACACCTAGTCAGTCATGCAAATAATTAAACACACTGCCATTTACTCACCTATACAGTTATACACACACCAGCTCACTTAATCATACAAATACTAGCACATTGTTACGCTCTTATACAATCACTGATACAAGCACACACTCATCCATACAGCCACTATCACAATCACTCACTCTCGCTTATAGCTATTTATATACTCCAACACACATATATACTGCCTTTCACATATGTAGTTACTCACACATGTACCACTGGGACATACATTCACTCACTAACACACTCTTACACACACTTACCCACCCATACAGTCTATCACAGATGCACTCTTGAAACCATCCACCCAGTGAATCACCCACTCACACATCTATGCACAGTCGCACACACCCCATCCACACAAACACTCAGGCACCCATACAGATACTCAGACAACAAATCAATAACTCTTATAGACACTCATGTAGCTATTCACAAACCCATGCAGCCACTTACACAGCAACAGACAGATACAGACATTCACCCAGTTTAGTCACTAACCCATGCATTCAGTAAGATACGTTTAATCACTCACTTATAGAATTAGTCACGCACCTACTAAATCATCCATACAGACACTTATACACCCACTCATTCTTCAATACGCCTTTCCCTATATATATAAAAAATATTTAAACTTTACAGAAACACACAGTCACTGGATGATGTCATCAGTGATGTCATTTGAGATGTCATCAGTGATGTCATCAGTGATGTCACTGACCATGTCATGAGTGATGTAATATGTGACGTCATCAGCAGTGCATTGCGGAGCGCGAGTTATAGTTAGCTGAACTAACTATAACGGGGGAATTTCACGGGTTTTGTACGAGTGCAATGTCCAACTAACTATAACTGTCCCTAAAACCTATGGTTTTTTTCAGTGAATATATATATATATATATATATATATATATTTATAATTTTTAATATGTTTCTAACATTTTATAATTTATTATAATATTTATTTTTAATATCATAACGTAAATTTATATATTATATTTTATATATATGTATGGTTAATTTTTATTAAAATTATATTTATTATTTATAATTTTAAACATTTTCTAATAATTATAACTATGTTTTTTTAATTATATGTATTATTTACTTTATTTTACATTATTTTTTAGACATTTAAAAAAAACGATATTTTTAACAACGATATTTTTACGATATTTTTGTTTCAATATTTTTGTACTTACCATAATGTAGATAGGACTTCGATATTCTGGACATCGATATTTCGGCTCTGCTATTTTTGTCGTCGATATTTCTGTAGTCGATATTCTGTCAGTGATTCGTACCACTCATCGGCACACATACACCAGCCCCTGCATTTAACATGCATACAGTGCACAGCACTGTATCCTTCATGTACTGTACTAATCACAGGCACACATACACCCATCACATGCATTTAATATGCACCCACTACACATTTCAAGTATTGTACCACTCACAGTTACTCCTACACCCAAGAAATGCATTTAACCTGCACACACTGCACAGCAGTACATCCATCAAGTACTGTACCACCTATAGGTACACATACACCCAGCACATGCAGTTAACCTGCACACACTGCACAGCACTATATCCTTCATGTACTGTACCACTCATAGGCACACATATATTCAGCACATGCATTTAACATTCACGTAGTGCACAGTACTGTAGTATCCCTGTGTTGTACTCCTTCGTAGGAACACATACGTCCTGTTCACATACACTGCTCCTGCACTGCGCAGCACTCTGCACCAAACCAATGTAGGCCAAGGGTGAGTTAAGCATACAGCAGCGGAGTTCTAAAAAAACAAAAGATTGAGCATGTAGGCCTTACTCCAGTGACACAAGTTAAAAAGGACCTGTTCACATTTACTGATCACTACACGGTATGCTGCCACCACCCCGCCCGTGCTGCTTAAATCCTGGTGAAGGCAGGAGCCTTCCACCACTATGAGGGTACAAAACTAAATAATGCCATGGTGAACCATAGGTCAGCCCTTTTTTGCTTACCTGTATAACAAAAGCAGTTTGCTGGGTGAGTTGTTTGCAATTTGTGTGTTGTAAGCTGAGGATTGGGCTTGAGGATGCAACTGTTTTCTGGGCTCTGTTGCCAGGATGCGGCTGGTGCAGTTATCTAGAAAATAGCCAAGTTTACATCTTACGTCTTGCAAAACAGAAGACATAATAGTAAAGGCACTAGCCACAGTCTGTCTGTATGGGCTAAGGAGCCACGCTCAACACCTTTTCCAAGGCAAGAAGATTGTCTGTCAGTCTGAACAAAAGTCAGCCTGGCAGACACTCTTCTTGTCCAGGTCAGGCAGCCAGGAGCTTGACATGTGCTAAATGTGCATGCTCCTGGCTGCCTGAGCTGAACTTTGTTAGGCTGAGGATTTCACAACCTTATGGGCGTGACCTCTCCAACCTGGCAAAAGTGCATCGGGGTCCTCCCCCTCATTGATTGCTTCGGACCTAGGCGCTTCAGTTTTAAGCCCTGAAGTGCCCAGGACCAAGTGTCAATCAGTGACACCTTGTCACAGAGTGGGGTGGGGTCAGCAGTCTCATTGACCCCCATCCCACTCTGTTACAAGTGAGGGACTGCTGCCTTCCCTCATTGGCTGACCTAAGGTCAGCCAATGAGGGAAGGCAGCAGTTCCAACCCTCTTGGGGCCTCCGTGGCTTCCCTCTCGGTGAGCTGTAGCGAAGGTAAGTTTTATGTGTTTTTTTATGTTTGGTGCGTGCATGTATGTATGAATGTATGTGTATTTGTGAGTGAGTGTTGAGAGTGGGTGTGTGCCTGAATGCATGGGTGTGAGTGAGTGTGTATGTGTGAGGTATGTGGCCCCTGCCCCCCCTCCCTGGTAATAATACCGGCTGCCCCTGGAAGGCACACTGTAGAAGGGTATACATCCTGTCCACTGAAACTTGGTCACTTTAATACCATGCCAGGAGGGGACATCACAGGCTCGCATCTCTCTGTAGATAGTGTATTCCCAAGGTACTTTGACATATTAAGGGAAGAGTGGAAGTCTACTCAATGCATGAATATTGCAACAGAAGTGCATATATTCTAAAGCACATCTGTTAGCCGCAGGAAATTGCATATTTACAGCACATTCTAAATTTAGATGTTGATGTTAGCTTGTAATTAGAGGCATGCATATACAGTGCTGGCATGGTGTGACCACTTCCCTGCCTAAACATCTTCTGACAGTGTTAAATCAACCCAGTAGCAGTTTCATCAAAAAACAAGGCACCTGTAAGAAAAGAACGCATGTGCCTGTGAGCTTCAAAGCACCCCTTATGTCATATTTGCCAGAAAGTTTAGCTTGGTAGGGGGGACCCTGTCACAACCCTCTTGTACTAACCTTTCTTCAGTGCTGTGTACCCTACTGTGTTAATTCTGCTACTTCTTTTTGCATCCCGGTTACCCCATTATGTAGAGTATTATTCTCTGATCTTCAAGCTTCAGAGTAGAAAGCGTCTACACAATGGAACTTAATGTAGTGTTGATAGCCATAGCTCAGGCTAGAATAAGTACATGAACTAGGCAATCTGCCAGAACTGTCATATGCTAACCTTTCTCCAGAGCTGATCCAGTGGGAGTGATGCTTGCCCACCTTTAGTGCCGAAATGCATCAGGGAGCACCACTAGGTCAAATATATCAAAAGGCACTCACTGTGGAATAGGGGATGGGGACAGAGTAGATAAACTAATCCAGAGCTGGAATCCCTCGTCCACTAGTAGTAGTAGTAGACAATTTGTATAGCGCAAAGGTTACTCCAACAGAGTGTCCCCGCACTTGGATTCCACACAAAAGGTGGCAACAAAGGATTCTACCTGGAGGAGTTCCGTCTTAGAGTTGTATGAAAAACCAGGTTTTTAACTTCTTCCTGAAAATAGTTTTGGACCGTTCCTGCCTAAGATCTAATGGCCGCGTGTTCCAAAGATTAGCGGCAAGATAGCTGAAAGAGCTCACTCCTAGAAGCACTCGAGCTATTGTGTTCTATTCACCTTTTCGCCTCTCGACTGTTCTGGATAGGTCTGTATTGTTTCTATTGTTCTTGCTCCTGCACACACATAAACGAAACAATAGTGCAATAAAGATACGCTTCATTCACTCTGTTCCTTTGCTAGTCATACACCAAAGCCGGTCCAGTCTATACTGGTGAACTCTTCTACAGGTGGACTTCTTATGTACATAGATTGTCTCTATCACAGAAATAAGACCATTTTGACCTCTGTAAATAATACATACTACAGGTAGGAAACGTGTGGGAATTCTGATGCCCATACGGCATGCTTAGGACTTATCAAGGTCCAAGATACGTACTGGACTTATTAAAGTCCAAGGAAATGGCCTCTTACTTGTAGTTTATGTACTATGTTTTGGAGGGTTTGACATTTATTGTTTGTGGATTCCCCACAAATGAACAGACGAGGATTGATTAAGTGTATTTGGTTCAAGCAACTAGGCCAAGTATCTGGGCTCACACAAGGTCTTAGACTTCAAGTATTGGAGAGCGTATCTAATGCAATTAAGCAAAGACTGATGAAGAGGCAATACTATAATTTGGAACTCTTAACAGTAAAAAAACAGGTTATTGACTATGGCAGATTTGCAAATGATCTGGGCCTGCCGTATGAATTGGACACTCTCGTCTCGTGTTCCTCGTCCTTACTGTGGTGTCACATTATTTCGATTAGCCTTGAGAAAGTCCATTGTTGGACATAACACCTGTCGGCTGAATACTCTGTAGTCTATATGACAGTGTGAAAACAATAAAAGAAACTACATCCACCACTTCTTTTGTGTTCCGGATTACTTGTTTGAGGAGGAGAAAATAAGGACTATTGTATGTTGACTGCAGGCAAAAGGTTTCATTGGCCATAACACTATACGTTTCAAAACATGCATGAGTGCTCCAATATGATTATGTTTAATTTGATTTAGGAGGGGATGCTATAGATGTTGTGGTACCCTGCTTATTGACATCATGGCAACAGATGTCTAATATTTTATGAGCACCGATACTTGATCAAGGGGACTATACCTAACATGTGGGGATGTGCAACAGTAATACCATAGTTGCCTAGCTTTCTGTATGATACTACAGGTTACATTGACGTCAAGATTCTATTACATTCCTCAGATTGCTTTCAGTGTCATCAATGCACTGCACCACGCGTCTATGCATATTTATTTTCTGATAACCGCACAACACTTCCCAGGAGCGTACTGTTGTTTTCTGTCACGGTTTTCTTGCAATGTCATTTCAAATCCTGGGAAATTGTCCGTTTTCAGCTGTTACTTTGCAACTCCACAGTGTCAAATACTTCGAATTGTGCTTGAACTGCATTAACAATCTTCTCCTGTGTACACTTGAATTTCACCAGTGCACTGTTATGTCACAGTACTGATAACGATACATTTATTCGATTTTTTTAAGGGGCCAAATTGTACCGACTGTTCAGTGCTGTGTCACTCCTTTTTCTTAAATAACTGTTCTGTTCTTGCAACCATTACTTTGCTTGCATTTATTGATAAGTCAACCTTGTCTGTCTTCTTGCAGTATCACGGATGAATACCTGATTGTATTTGTTGTTGGACCAGCAAACGCCAGGTCTCTGGTGAGGAGCCACTGAATACCTCCAGGTAAGTGAGCCTGCGACTTTTCTCATCTTGCCATGACACACACCTGATTGAGTTGCAAAGGATGTGGCTCTCAGGTATGGTTATGGTCTGGCTTGACGGCACAGCTGTCGCCAGATAATTTTGTTAGCATTACTAGAGAGGGGCGTTGGCTCCACACATATTGTTGGGAGCTAGGAGTACATGTTTTGATTGGGCAGACGTGTTGTGCTTCCACAAAAAAGGTGCTTGCTTTTCAGACAGCTGTGATCCTTTAACTCATTTATCCAGCTGCCTGAGTTTGAACAGCACACACATTACATTGAAATGCTATTAAAGTGTCTTAGATAACTAGGTATTTGATATTGTTTTTCAATGGTAGCAGCACAAGGTGGGAGGAGGGCTGTCATAAACCTACATGGATTTTTATGTCTGGCTTGACAGTGCAACTGTCATCTGACCTTTTAGCTTACACGAATATTACTCTAAAGTTCTCTGAGTCTACACAAATACATATTCATTCCCATGATATTTACTTTTCATGCTTCACATTACCATGCAACGTTCTTTTAAAGCTAGACCTATTTGGCATTGCCAATGCTTGTTTTTATCTGGAACAGGGGCAAAATGGCTGCAGAGATTTGGGAAGTCTTGCATTAAAAAGCGCCAGAACTCCACAAACGACAATAATCATGAACCACTGGGCAGGTTCAGTCTCTGTTTGTAAATTAACTGCAGTGGTCCACAGAAATGGACACAATTTTCTGCTAAACCCCCTAGAATTATGCCATAATGCTGCATATGGGCTTCACAGTGAGTGTCTCCCGGATGTTTTGTGACAGACCCTTACCAGCTTAATAATACACGCTGGTTAGTTTAAAACACAGTTCTAAGAGAAACTTGGCTCAAACTCTTGTAGATATGTCACAAGCAGCAGACAATTAGCCAGAGAAATGCATGTTAAATTCTGAAAGTGTCAACAATTTTAATGTTAGGAAAAACACACAAGTAAATTCCCAGACCAACCTAGAATACTAGAGATTAAGTTAATTTGGAAAAAGATGCAAAATGGTTCAAATCAGCCGAAGATATGGATTTTTTTAAGTTTTGAGGCAAAATGGTTAAAAAAAAAGCCCATAGGAAAAAAGGAAATCTAAAAGTTGCTTTTAGCTTAGGGACATTACCCAAAAATGCTCATTTACATTTTTCCGTCTGAATTTTGATGGTAAATCAATGTTTGATTCCTTCAATCGTTCATTTACCACAACTTATATTTGGCTTGACCTGTGAGTGAATGGGAAGAAGGTGTTTGTGAAAGGGTTTATTTTTTTATTTGCTTAATTGTGATGAATACTTGCAGTAGTGGTACTGATCAGTAAATGCATTTGTATTCATTCGACTTAACCTCTAGCTTCAATTAAGGGGGTCTGCTTGCGCTCCTCTTTCGGCCATGGTTGATCGACGTTATATTTGCTCACATGGTGAGATATAACTGTTTTGTTTGACTCTGAGTCGGTGTCGCACTTGGAAGTCACATATGCTGTTGTCCTGTAGTACTTGTTATCGTCGAAAAGTTATGGATGGCATAATCATTAGATACCTTTTTTTTGTTGGGCCAGCACAGTTGTGCAGGTTTTGAGTGAATGCACTTTAACCTAAATCCAAAATGCTCTATAAATATCACCCTGCACAGGATGAGACAAAATATTCAAAAAGGCCCGAAATGCACCCATTGAATCCACATCAAATGCCAGGGATTGAAGGTCCACTGTGCATAATTCACTTTCAGCCACCAGGCTGTGCTTTGAGTGCCGTGGGGTATGTTTGAATCCAGAAGAGGCAGAACACTCTCACTGTTTGAATGGATGATCAATCAGAGAGGCCTTTCTTAGGTTCACTACGAGTCAACATGGCGGCGGCCAACCGTTCAGTACCTTTGACCTGACCTTTGAACCGCAAGAAGTGTGGGAGGCAGCAGCCAGGCTCCGGGTGAAAAGCCACCTAACAGTGCCCCTCGAGAAATATTTTAACGGCATAAGTATCCTTCAGAGAATGAGGCCTGGCTGTGCAGTGGACACCTCCAGGGGAAGCTCGAGTGCGACTTATTATTAGTGTGTGAACATAACAGACAGTTAAACTGTATCATAAGAAGCAGAAAAGTAGTTTATGATAAACATAGGCAAGAGAATGGGAAAACGCCTCCCTCGTGCTTGGAGGTGAAAATATTTTGTTCATGAAGCAAATGCCATGCTTCAAAATTGCTGCAAATACAATGTATAAATACAGGTTTATGGCCAACTTATACTTGTGCCTTAATGAACATGAAGCCCGTGCAGAAACAGGCGGCTCTTTATCCCATGCCGGAACTTGTTAATAAACACCAGCTCATGAAGTGATTGTTCTTTAAGATGTAGCATGTGTTGAATAATTATATGTACATGATAACCTTCTAGCATCATTATTGAGGCAACGTGCACCCATTTAACCCATTAATCCTCGTTCGTTTTTGGGTTACCCTATACAATAATAAAATATCGTGGTTTTGAGAAATTGTCTTTAAATGAAGCTTTTTCTAGTTAAGAGCCAATAAACAACTCCTGGAAATCAACGCTGACCGCACACAAAAAAATAAACATATGCAAAACATCCGCTGTAACAGTACAAGATTATAGGCATGGTGTGCAAGTGGGAAGCCTGGCAGCAGGGAAGCTGTTTCTGAGTTTTGCATGTGAATGTGGTGAATTAATTCACTCGCTGACATTTTTGCCCTGAAAAGAGACAAGGAACTCCCAGAAAAGAATAAAATATAAAAGGTGAGGTTGAACTATTTCAAAACCTGAAAATCTACTTCGAATATGTGGACATGTGCATATATTATTTTTAGGATCGTACGCTGTCCAGCACTGATAGCTTCTAATAGTTCTTTTTAAAGACAGCCCATGCATGGGTCAGATCTCGTTCGTGGGACCGCGGACGGGGGGGGGAGGGTGGGGCGAAGCAGGGGCTACTTGGACGTGGGTGCTGGGTGTATTTGTGTTTCATGTCTGAGGTCGGTCCTACTGATCTTGTAAAACAAGGCACGGTGCAACCCTTCTCAGGGAGGTAGTGTGCAACGTGCAAGCTCAAAACTCAACAATCAGCCAACTCCTCAATAACTGATGGTCCAACCCAGTGCTTTATTTTGGTAAATAAAAGTACTTTAATACACGCATAAATCTTAACAACTCACTAAACAGGCCACATGTGCACTTACTTTACTTGCTCTTGGGGTACGGCGCCTTGGGTCTCGGTCCTCCTCTCCCCTTTCCTAGGTGTTTCTCCTTTGTGTAATTATGGTGGTCCCTCCCCTTCTGTGTTCAAACTCTTCAGGCGGGAATCAATGATCAGGTGCAGACCACCCCTTTGAATGGTTTATGCTCTCATGTATTTCAAACTCTCACAGTCTTACAGTTCTCATCGCACTGGAATAGTTTAAGTCCTCTTAAGTGGCTGACAGGGTCCTACATCTTGCGTCCTTCTCACCCCCTCTCAGTGCTTGAAACAGAAATATAGAAGTGCAGATGCTCCTTGCCCCCAGAGAACCTGTTTGCTGCTGAGAAGTGTTTGTACTCTCCCATTAAAAGCCACAGAGCAGTGCTTACAAGTGCCAGTACTATCCCTTCCAAATTAAAGAAGTGCAGCTACTGAGTACCTAGCAGTACCTGTCAAGTTAAAGCAATGCCTCTTCCAGGAGCAGATGTGGTGGCTGGAGGTTCTTACTGCGTTCAGGCAGAGCCTGCAAAAGGTAGCAGCAGAGGCTACTACCAACTGTCCTTTTAGGCGTGCCTTGCTCCAGATATAACCCAGGCCTCTGGCTGTCAGTGACCACACTCCAGGGCTTAGGTGCAATTTGGGCATGGGGATCAAGAACCCCCCTGCTTTTCCAGCTACAGTGGCAGTAGGGTTCTTTATGGGTCTCCTATCTGTACCTTGGCAGATAAAAGCTTATAATTATTGGTAAAAGAAAGAAAGAACGGCTGATACAAAAGGGAAAGGAGGGGATGGGTGATTGGATGCATGAGTAAGTGAAAGGATGGATGAATGGGTGAAAGAGTGGGAGGGTGAAAAGATGGATGGATGTGTGGGTGAAAGGATAGGTGGATAAAAGGATGGAATGATGAGTGGGTGAAAGTGTGGTTGGATGAAAGGATGGATGGATAAGCGAATGGAAAGATGGATGGGTAAAATGATGGGTGTGTGGATGAAAGGATTAGCAAGTAAAAGAATGGATGGGTGTGTGAAATGAAGGGTAGGTGAAAGGTTAGATGAATGAGTGTGTGAAAGGACGGGTGTATAAAAGGATTGGTGGGTGAAAGGGTGGGTGAAAGAATGGGTGAGTAGAAGTACGGAAGGGTGAAAGGATGAGTGGGTGAAAGTATGGAAGGGTGAAAGGATGGACGAATCTGTGGGTGACAGGATGGGTAGATGAGTGGGTGAATGAATGGGGGGATGTGTGGGTGAGATGATGGCTGATGGGTGGATGAAATGAAGGCACAGTAAATGGAAATCTGAGAGGATAGATGGGTGGGCAAACGAATGGCAGAATAAATAGAAATCTGAGAGGATGGATGGGTGGGTGAAACAATGGTATAGTGAATGGAAATCTTAGAGGGGTGGATGGAAGGAGGCTGGATAGCTGGATGGATGAATCGATGGGTGGGTGGATGGATGGATGGATCGATCGATTGATGGATGGATGGAAGGAGGGCAGGGTAAATTGAAATCTGAGAGAACATATGGATGGTGGATGGATGGATGGATGGTTGAAAGGGTGGCATGCTCAACTGCAACTCAAACACCCTCTGTTGCTTCACAATCTGTCTCAGGCACTGCTTCTCTAATGCATTGTTATGGTCTGCTCTGACATAGTTCTTCAATGCAGCAGCACAGTCCGCTTGGGCACAGTTCTTCAATGCAGTGGCACAATTTGCTCAGGTACAATTATTTGAAGCAGAGGCACAGTACGCTCAAACACAAATTCTTGACATGGTTCCCATCTGGAACCATTCATATAAAAAGACTGAACCCAAGCGCCTGACAGCATGCAGATCTCTCACCTCAGTCTTTCTGTTCTAGCGGACTCGCACACCACCGAGTATCAAGTTGCTTCTCGCTCTTCTTGGACAGTCACAGCTGGTGCAGGGGACTCCTTCCCTCTCTTAGCAGGCATGTACACTTCCATGCCCTTCAGGTCAGAAGAACAGCTTCTTCCAACTAGACAGGACATCAGGTGAGGTGCCCTCACCTCTGGGAAGCTAGCTATCAAGCAGACACCAGCTTTGGTTGTACAGCAGTACTCTGAGAACTGGACAGGGAACTCCCTTCCTTGGTCAAAGAAAGCTTGGGTTTGGAACAATATATGGGTCTGAGGCTCTCACTTGTATACAGACAAAGTAGACATAAGGTGTGGATCCACTGTCTGTAATTTCAAAATTGGTTTGGAGTGGTTCTCTCCAGGCTCCTTTCCAGACATAGCCTTTGTGTAGAGTGATGGTCCCCACTACAGGGTAATCTTTAGCCTGGAACACCCACAACACAAGCACAAAGAGGTGTGAGCTTTCTGCAACTATCAACAGCAGCACTGATCAGTAATCAGGGAAAACTCAAAAGGCTGGCCTCACCTAAAGCGGTCCAGTTGACTTTAACAACAGAGAATGCATTCCTACCCTTGAACTTCACCATTTCTCAAATAGCACTGCTACAGGAAGACTAATCAGCAGCTCCTCTAAGGAAACAGCCTAATTGATTTTTTAAATGAGCCTTGTCTCCTCTGTCCCCCAATTCCATATGTCATCATCCCCCCCCCCATCTTTAGGAATATCAGCAATACACTTCTGCTGTCTGGGAAAACAACCTCACCGTCATCATTTGCACAGGAACAGGCCAGGAGCTTCCAAAATGGAACCCACGCGCCTCTATTACTCTGGCTCATTCATACACACCAGGCACTTGCCACATTGGCCATATACACATGCCGGCCTGACATACACTTGGGATGTAAGAACTAGGATCTGGGTTAGTGCATAGGAGTGAAAATTTACATGAGTGGGCCAATAGACCTCCCCTCCCGTGCCACAGGTTGTAAGGTCTGGTCACAACAGTGGAATCACAAAACAAGGTGCACTACCACCACCACTTTACATGCCAAATCCATTACAGGGACAGTAGTCCACAGTGGACCTCTTCAGGCAACAGGACAGGGCCAGGCCTCACCCATGTCAAAGGACAGTCCTAGTCCATTGTGCAAACACTAGACTAGTGTGAGGCTAAGATCAAAAATAAAAAATAAGGACACCAAATACCTGCAGCTGGGGACTCAGGGCAGAGAAACGTGACTGTACACCATGCAGGGGACATTCCCATTTTGACCCCTTGCAAAGATAATAAATATCTTATTAGGTATTCACCTATGTATCACATTTGAAACATGAAGCACATATTCAGATGTTTAGGCATCTGGTATAGCTGAACATTGTTTGATTCAGTTGTCATTGGGAATTGTAAGTGAATTACCATACATCTGTCAGCCACTTTTGCAGAGTTGTGTATTTAGATATTAAGGGAGAGCTCACATATTATGACACGTTTACTCTACATCAATGTTCTGGCACTTGGCTATGGAGGAGTTGCACTGGTGCATATCTTCACTTTGTACGCCTGATCAGATCCAAACCTTTGGACACTGTTGCAGGGAAAAAATGTGTTGTCTGCATCACATGTTCTAACTCACGGAATTCGGACATGCACTGCAGAAAGTGTACTGCGTGGAATCTTGGACTGTACATTTCCGCTGCTGTACCATGTTTCTATGCATGTCATCACTCCGATCCTTCGTAGACAGTGACAAGGCCACTCAACTGACAGGTTATCCCTGCAGAGGCAGGTAGAAATCAGCTTGTGTTTCAAAATCAGTGCCTTTGCAGTGGTACCCCTTTTCTCTGCACCACCATGGTGCATGCAATCTGTGACTGCACCCTGAGTCCTTCTCTAGATCCCCACAAAAGATGCTCTATGGTGGCATTATTACTGTGTAAAACCTGCATGGCACACAGCATCACTCCAAGACCATTTTGCTTGTCTGTAATATGGTGCATGCACATTGGCAAAGAACACGTACATTTGCGGTGCAGCCTCCTCCATTCTCACCCTCCATTCCCACGATCCATAAACACTAAGGGCCTGATTACGAGTTTGGCGGTGCGGCACCTGGTCCGCAACACCGCCAAACCCATGGTTGGGCTGCCCACCAGATTATAAGTATTTCTCAGGTCTCCGGTTTTTTACGCTCCCACAGCGGTGCCTATGAAAATGGGCACTGCAATGTGATTGTCAAAAACAGTTCCTGCACGGCATGGACTGTAAAGCCCATACCGTGCAGCAACTGGTGTGCATGCACACAGGGGTGCACATGTTGTGCACCCCTGTGTGCATCCACATGGCGTGAGGCACCAGGGGACCGTGTAGGGCCCCCTTTGTTTCCTCTCTGTCATGGTTTTCATCATGGTGGAACTGCCATGAAAACTGTGGTGGAGAGGACACTCGTAATATGCTTGGCGGGACCGCGGCGGTCCCGCCAAGCATATTGCGGCCTCCTGACTGATGCAACACTGCCAGAGAATGGTGGTTCCCTGGCGGCAGCAGTGGGGCAATGGCGGTCGGAAGACCGCCAACACCACGCCCCCATGAGTATGGCAGTCTGTGGCACGCCAGGCTAGTAATTAGGCCCTGTGGGTGCAGTGCGCGACATGTGGGGTGGGGAAGAGGCATGGGGTGTATCATGGAGGGTGGTTGCACAGAGCACAGCAATGCGCATGTTTTATGTGAATGCACTACCTTCAAAGCATGTATTTAATTCAGAGTTTATCCACGTTAGTGCATGGACTTCAGACAGCACAGCCCAGAAATAAAGATGCAAACACTGTTCATTGTTTCCAAACTGTACTTTCTGCTCATACACTATTTGAGATATGTTTCAAGTTATAAGCATGCTTTTGAGACATACAGCCACAAAAAAACAGGCACACAGCTGTGCCATGAATGAGCGTGCTAATTCATAATAAAAGCCTCTGATTACATTAGGCACTTCAAAAATAAGGCCCATGAAAATGGAAAGGATTAGTTTCTGACAACAATTTAGATCTAAGGCTGACGTTTGGTACACCACTTTGCATGCCCTGCAAGAAAGCTGCTGTCAGTCGCATGCACTGCAGTCAGGGACATATTTGTCTCCTGTCTTTATAGCACTTTACCCTCCATGATTCATGTCCCACGTCCAGGGGCGGCTCCTCCGCTAAGGCGGAGGAGCGTCGCCTCACTGATCTGCGAGCAGTTGGAAGAGGAAAAATAAAATGATAATGACTCAATGTTATTATCATTTTATTTTTCCGTTCCTGGCTCAGCTGGTTGGGGCAGGGCTGAACTTCACATGAACAGGGGGAGGAGTGGTGGCACTCTTAACTACGCATAACGGTTTGGACGTCCGTCTCGAGCCAGCCAAAAAGTCCTGCGCAGTTTGCATGTTCTCCACAGGCTGTAATACACAGCCTGCATGGAGACCATGCCAGGGCCGTTTCTACCATTAGGCAAGACTAGGCGGCCGCCTAGGGCGGCAAAAGGGGGAGGGCGGCAAAAAACATGAGTTTGGGAATCGGAACGGCCTTTGACCTCGAAGCGCATTGGGTAGCGCCTTGCGCCTTCTACAATTCGACGTGACGTGACGTTATGTTCGGCGGCGGGGGCCGTGCGCGCGTGGCCGGCGCAGGCACAGAGTTCCCGCCTGAGGCCCAGCAGGTACCGGTGGAGGCCGGGGTGGCATCCGGGTCGACCAAGAGCCAGGTAGTTTATAAGTGTATTTTTTAACTAACTACCCTTGTTAAGGGAAAACCCGGAACGATCATGGCGCAGCCAGACAAGAAGTTTTTCGAGAATCTTTCGGGCTCCGGTAAAGCCATTGCGGTGCTGACCAGCGGAGGGGATGCACAAGGTAAGCGGCTCGCGTGGAGGTGGTGGGGGTGTGAGGCGAGGGACGTGATCTAATGCTGGGTGGAGGTTAGAGTGGGGACTCTGCATTTGGAGACTGCTGCCTGTCTTGTTCTCCCCCTGGAAAATAAGCTCACCAACTTCTGTGGCACCCAGCTCATGAACGGCATCCATGGGGACGCGAGGGATGTTACCTGCATGGCATGCTCCGCGGGAAGGCGATGACTAACGAATTACATAGAGGAAGTGCAGCTCATGAAAAAAACTAGTGCCTGTGCGAAACATTGGTGCATAAGCACTCAGCGGATGAGAAGAGATGTTATGTGATCTCTGTACAGCAAAGACGTGACGTAATGTAACATTTGAATAGCATATAGAGGAGAGGAAATGCAGGATGATGGTGCTGCCCATCGTTTATAAAAAGTTCATAGGTGTGAATGATACAAATTCAGACTTAGGGGTGTGTGGCTAGAGTTTCCTGTGAAGAGACATAAATACGCGTACTTCGCCTTTGGTGTGGGATAATTCATTGGCTTTCTGTGTTTGGGGGTGTCTACTCTACTTAGCTTGTTTTGGCACCTACAAGCAGGTTCTAAGTCTGTGCCCAAAGACCCGCGCCCAGGCTTTAGCCTGTGTTTAGGAATACTTAGCCCGTCTGTGCCTGTGGTTAGGGGGGGGGGGGGCACTAGTCAAAACTTTGCTTAATATAAATGACACCTGATCAGAATAAACCTTGGCTGGAGGATATATGCTTAGATTCATCCCCGTGGCGTAACGCAAAACGATGCCTCCCTCTGCAGAATGTGGTGAGGGGCCACTGCACTGAGATTCCCATATCTCACAGATATTCATTGGTGTTGTCTCTAAAGGGGGCCCAAGGAGGTCGAGCCCCCTCCCTCAACCGTGCCCCCTCCCCCGCTTGGAGGGGCCTGCATTATGCCCCTGGTGCCCATTTGGTTTGGATCGCAACTCACTATATAACCCGCGTTAGAGTGGCTCCCTGAGTCTATTCTTCAGGACATTGACACGGTTTAATTCTCTCACAGGTGGCCCGTGTGTGTTAATGTGTGTATATGTGGTTGTATCTGTAGTTGTGAATGTACGCGCGTCTGACTGGCGCGGAGGTGTGCGGAGGTGCGCGCATCCAGAGCGCATCTCTGGATGCGCGCGAGAGCAGAAATGTCCTCTCTGTATGTGTGCTTCAGTGGCCAGCCACTACTGCCCCTCCAGATGACCCGCGGATTGCCTTGTGTTGCGTTGACGGATTAAACTCACTTCCGGATTCCAGGAACGCTAGGTGTACCTGCGCGTTCTCAGGCAAGGCCTTTCAAGGGATGGGCTCCGGAGCTCATCTTTCTAACAACACGATCCGGCTGGAGCAGCGGGGAGGGCTGAGGTGCTGAGAGGACTCGGTGCTTCAGAACACAGACCCCATATGCTGCAATGCAGGTTTTCCCTGAGCACTTACAGTCACGGTCACAACCGGCTTTCGTTTTCACTGTTAACAGAACATATTTCCTTTACAAGCGGGATTAAAGGGGGTAGGCAGAGGGACCGTGTTCGACAAAAAGAGGGGACACGTATTGCGTGCAATCCTCCAAAATTGGCAAGGCTTTTACAATATACAATATGCTGCTGTGATTTGAGGCCCTGTTGAACAGCTCCGACATTCACCAGACATCATTTCCTTCATGTAGAGACATGTAGAATGGCAGAGAGGGAGTTTTGCGTACGAGGGAATATGTTAGTGTAACCAGGGCATAAAGTACACCCTGCCGTCCCTCTGGTGCAGGGTGCCCTCAAATCCTCCAGTGGGCCCCTACTGAAGGCCAAGATTTATCTGTGAGATATGGGAGACTCAGGGGCCCTCTTCAAATTCTGCCTGTTGGCCCCACCATTTTGCATTGCGCCATTGAGTGTAACGCGCTGTAGGGCACAAGGCGGCTGTGTGCTGCGCATGGTACCTTTGTATATTTCCTTGTCTACAACTAGATATTCCCCAATACTTCCCGGAAAATCCGTTCTTGTCGGAGGAGCAAGTGTGTCACCGAACAGGATGTGACGCAGGGGTATAGGAGCGAGGGGATTCAGAAACGCTAACATCATGGAAGGGCCTTTAATGGTGCAGGTGTGATGGTGGAATACCTTTCTGCACTTACATTGTTACAGAAATGTGCTCCCTGTGCTTTCCAGTGAGGAGTGTTGAGTGTGAGGTGTAGTACAGAAAAATGGACATGCATCCCCGGATCAGATTGTGGCAGCTAGAGATGCAGCAGAGGTTCGTGGTCACTCACTTCCATTTCTGCACATTCATGCACCTTGGACCGGAAAACGTACGCTTGTCCCTAATGCAGCCAGCGCGAGGCCAGGTGCTGCAGCAACAGTACTCCATTGCTGTGGGCCCAGAGCGATGATCCAGGTTTAAACCTTCTCTAATCTCAGTTCCTTCGTTAATTGGATGCACCGACCAGAGCCTTAGCCTCCATTAGTGCAGCAGGAGCATTGGTGCCGGGGTTCAGAGGCCCTATATAGACACACACACACGATCTCCCTATCTAGACACACGCATTCAAACACACACACACAAACTCCCTATAGACATCCAAACACACACGACTCCCCACAGAGACACCTAAGCAAACCACACGCACACAACCTTTCTGTAGACACCTAAGCACACATTCACGCAGACACACCCACAAACGCGCGCACACCCCCCCACACATACACAAACTCTTTTCCAGACACCGAAGCCCACACGCACACGCGCGCACACACAATGACACACTGACAGACACACTGGTCCAAATTGCAAATAAAGTAAAAGGGAGGGGGCGGCATTTTTCAATTCTCGCCTAGGGCGGCAAAACACCTAGAAACGGCCCTGGACCATGCCCAGCCTCCCAGTCCCTGTCTGAGCGCCGAACCACGGCACTCAGACCAATCAAAACGCTGCTGTAATGCAAAGTTGTGATTGGCTAGGGGATTCTGGGAGCTTCCTTGTTCCAGCTTCCTTCCTGCTCCTGGACTCCACCGAAGAGCCAAAGAGGACGAAGAGGAATCGGCCGACGTGTGGGTAAGTGTTTTTTTCCCTTTTTTTTTCATTTACCCCCCCACCCTCATCTGCAACTTCCCCCCACCCGCCATCCCTGCTACGTAGCAGCCGCCACTGCCCACATCATGACAAACACACTGGGAAGGAACTAGTGGCGAATGCAGCTCGTTGTACATTTCTATGTGAATATGGGATTCATAAAGGTCTGTGCCTGCCGCGCCTATCCCCACCCAAGATGACAAAAGTTGCATTTGGTCTATAAGTCTGTGCACAGTTTAATTTCTGCACGTGCAGCGCATCTTGTTGACAAACCCATGTAATTTTGCACATGTGGTAAATGCACTTCGTAAAAAATGCGCAGGTGTGCTGAGTCGTAAAAATCATGTGTGCACAAGGCCCTTGGTGAATAATTATATAATTTCAAATCTATTGGTGGCTTACTTTTAGTTTCTGGTCCTAACTTTGCATAATATAAACTATGTGCATCAATTTCAAGATTATTCTCATTTAATTTCTCAAATGTTATTACTTTTTCCTCACATACCTCCTGCCAACGCTAAATCTGCATATACCACATGTATAAGTGCACTTTATTGTATTTTCGTAACCAGGGGTGATTCTATACATACACCACATAAGCAGTTGCTTGTGGAGCCACAAGTTAATTATGCACCGAGGAATAAAGGCGGAAGAAGACAGAAAAAGTAAAATGAGTGTGGAAAGTAAAAGCGTTAAGGAAGCAAGCTCAGGAAAAGTAAATATAAAAATGTTTTTCTTATTCACATTTAATTACTCCACCAACATACACCTAAGAGGATGCCGATGTGCAGCTATTTTAACGTTGGGCCGTGCATTACTAAAATTACGCCTTCAATTTTCTAAAATAAATAATGAGTGCAAAAGTTCTTCCATTCATACTGGACACTGGTTGAGAGGTACTTAGAATTTCTTTCTACATTTTCAAATTAAGCTGTAGGGCTCCAACAGTGCTGGAAGTACAATAAGGTCAACCCTCTTTTCTTACATTTCAGTAAGACACCAGGCCTCTTTTACTGTGGTTTGTGACACAATCGCTTCTTCAATGCAAGAGTCACTTCTTCAGGGCAATAGTTCAGTAAATCACCCAGGGCCTGATTCACAAAGGGCCTCCACACTCGTGGCGGAGGCCCCGCAGTTGTGGGGGAGTCTCTGCACTCAGGGAATGAGAATTCTCATTGCAGAGATTCTGCCCCGAGTGCAGAGACTCCCCCACCACTGCAGGGCCTCCACTACGAGTGCAGAGGACCTTTATGAATCAGGCCCAGAGAGTTCAGAAGAATCACTTCAAATGGTTTTGTTGAATAACTCAATTATTTTATATCCTCTGCAGGAAACCTCCATCAGTAAGTCTCCATCATAACCCCTTGAATGGAGAACTGCTGCCAGGTTTCCACAGGGCCGGACTGGGAACCCAAAGTAGCCCTAGCGAATTTCTCGGACCAGCCCCTGAGGAAGCACTGTCTGGCCCCAGGAGGCTGCAAACGCTTGCTTGCTGCTTTTGTTACTGTGGGCTGATATTGAAGCACCGCAGCAAAACCAGGCCTCAGTAACAAAACAGCCCCCCACCACTGCACAACCGCCCCTCACCCTTTCGGCCTCCCAGGGAAATGCCCGATGCCTGGTACAACCAGTACGGCCCTGGGTTTCCAAGACTAGTATGCCTTCTAAGGAGGTGATTTATCACTAAATAGGTACAGCCTAGGGAATTTGATCCACCAAGTGGCCAGGCTCTAATCAAGATGAGAAATCAGGAGAGCTTCTAGTGTTGATTTTAAGTTTTGGTCAGAGAGTATACGCTGCAGGTGTTTTAGCTCCCAAAGTTGATGTTTTGTCAATTTAACCATTGCTTGAATATATTCCTTGATGTGAAGATTTTCATCCAGAAGGAAACCAAGAGATTTGGCAGTGGTAAATAGTTTCAAGGAAATGTCTTAATTTTTAATGGTTTTAAATCAGATACTTCTACTGTTATGGTTATAATTCGGTGGAGGGGGCTAGTAAAACGAATTCAGACTTTCTGGAACTGAATTTTAAGAATTTCTCTGCCATCCATTACAATATAGTTCCACAAGGACCATTGTACTTTTAAGGGTGTCTAATAGGATTTGATCAACAACTGTGTTAAATGCTGCAGTAAATACATTATTTCTTTATTTATTCCTTGGACCCCATCGCAAAAGGGGGACTATTCTATATTGGAGTATGTTCCATTACAATACAGATATCAATTTTAATTTAGGTCCTACTAAACTTAAGTTACATGCTGTATAGTATGCAATATGATTTTAGCTAACTTGGGGATTTTAAGTGATATATGAATCCTCAAACTTGCTGTGGAACAAAAAATACGGAAAGGAACATGTGTATTTAAGTATTTGCCTGATTCAAAAGGATTTGAATATATGCAAAGTTGCCCTTTAATCAATGCAGATTTGTACAACCTCCTCACTTCTGTTTGCAGAAATAAAAATGTCTATCACTGAAAGCTATGCTTAGAAACACAGAAGCTCAATTGCTAAGAGCATGCCAGGGTTGGTAGGCAGAGCTTAATTTGTGGAAAGATAAGGGCCAGGACCCTTGTCTGGAGACCACTGCAGCTTGCACCACCCATTGCCGCTGCCAGTGAGTGTACCACCCCAACTACTGACCATCACACTCCTACTGATGTGACAATTTAGACTATTCCAGGCCTCCAAAGCTTTAAGAATGGCTTGGCCGCAAGGCATTAGTCATTTTTAATGTATATCGAAGTAATAAACAACTGTTACTGTGCATAGCTCTAAATTAGCCAAGCATTGCCACCATGTGGCAGACTGCCATTAGTGCGAGTGTTGTCACTTAAGTGCTGGTGCCGAGCACCGGACACCACCACCTCAAAATAAGCACTGCTGGTATATAAAAAATTGTCCGTGCTCATTTCAGACCGGTGCACAAGTCTGTTAATTTCCTAAATTGAAATGAGCGATTATGGAATGTCAGTTCTTTGGTGGCTTAAGTCCAACAATGAAGAAATTTCAGGAACATACCTGGCTTCTGCAAATGCATTGCTCCTGTCCCAAATGGGCACAGGAACCACTGCTTGCTGCAGTGGTATAACACAAACTGATGCCGGCCCCCCCATAATGTGTTGAGTGGCCCCTGAGTCGCCCTTATTTCATAGACGTTCATTGACCTTGGGTTGAATTGGCCTCCCCTGCATAGTGGGGGTTGGGCTCAGAATGATTGGGGGCACTCTGCTCCGCAGAGAGTGAAGGGGCCTACGTTATGCCTCGGGCCTGCTCGAGCTAGCAGACACTGAAAAGGAAGTACAAGCTTTAAAAATACAGGCTGTAATCCCATCCTACCAACTTCATAAGAACGATATTCATTTTTTACTCCATTTCAAGATGTTGCAAAACATTTTTTAAAGTTGTGCAATAGCTAATCTTGTCCAAAACTTCAGGCTTGGGTAGGGAAAGTGGGGTGTGGGGTGGGAATCGTTGACTCCTGTGTGGTGTAACCGTACATTGGTAAGTGATCTCAGTGCCTGTAAAACAGTATCGCCTATATAGCAAATGTGTTCATACACCTCTGAAAAAGGGCGAGCTTAAATATGCTTTGTGAATTAAAGTAGATCTGAGCATGAATTTGACTCGTGCATTTTAACAGTTCTTAAAGCATGTTGTGCTTAATTATGTATCTCCACCCCGGTGTTAGTTTTCAGACCACATTTACTCACCTTCGTTTGTTCCAGTTCTTTTAGACTTATGCTCATTGCTGTGCCTTTCTGGGATATTAGTAAAAGACTATAACATGTATTCACCCGAAGTTAGGTTTAAAATTTCATTATTTTATTCAAGACCCTTCAGAGTCTACCTCCACAGGTCACTTCGATGACCTCTTTGTCATGAAAGCAGACCCCTGTTGAAATATGCTCTTTTGTATATTTGTCCCATTTAAAAATGTAAAGATTGTATTATTACACGAATCTCTTCTTCATACTATACAAATATAACAAGCACAATGAATTTATAAAAGCTTTATTCTTAACCAAGAGTAAATGTGTTTGATCAACAGAAATTTAAATAGGACCTTTCAATATTTCCATTTAAAATATGTCTTTGTTTGATATATTCATTGGCAGGCACTGTCATCTATGTCATCACCTTTAAGAGCCTCAGCAGTGGTGTCCTGTTCCACCAGCATATATTCCTTCTTCCGAATCAAAGGTGAACACTGCAGTGGGTCTGTCAGTGAATGACTGTGTCACCTCCCGGGGAACAGCTGTCCAGCGCGTTGTTCCCCTCAAAGCCAGGCGCGACATAGAAATCCTCCTGTGTCTCCCTGACACGCCACATCACCCAGCCACAGGCTATGACAATGCAGCAGAAAGGGAAGAGCAGACACTAGGCAGAGATAGGCCTGTTGTGCGAGTGGCTTCTGCTAATCCTCTCTGCCCCAGCGACAGCCGCCACTCACTAATGTCTTCATAAATTAAACGTGAACTCATTGACAGTGATCCCTTTGTCGCCAAGTGCCCTTGGGGCACTGAAATATTGCGCATTTTCTTGTATTCAAATGGCAGGCTACACACACGTTCTACAAAGGGGACTATACATTCATCAACCAGGGTATCTTTGTCGAAGCCCCCCTATACTAGCTTCTGCGGGTTTGTTGTATTTATATTGCAGCATTTATGTAGCACTTTATAGGTCTCCAAGCACTTTTTATTTGAACTAGGTTGATGGACTCCCTTTTGTGGTGCATGGTTAAAAAGGGTGTGTTGTAATTTGATATATTTGACCAATAAGGGAAATGTGAAGTGAGGTGTGAGAGGTTTTGCAACATGCTCTCCAATCCGGCCAATCCGGCAGTGCCGGATTAACCCTGTGGAGGCCCCTAGGCAGTCGAAGTTTCGGGGCCCCCCCTCACAAGTTATCTCCTAATACGTTTTTAATTTTACCAACACCAACAGTTGTTGCAGGGCCCCACAAAAGGAGTGGGGCCCAGAGGCGGGTGCCTTCTTTACCTATTTGGTAACCTGGAATTGGTACCGGGCATCGGGCGTTTCCCCGGGAGGCTAGAAGGGGAGGGGCCGGTTTTGCAGCGGTGAAGGCCTGTTTTGCAGCAGTGCTGCAATATATGCCCCCAGTAACAAAAGCAGCAAGCATGCATTTCCAGCCTCCCGGGGACAGCCAGTGCTTCCCCAGGGACTGGTCCCAGAAAATTGCCAGGGCTGCTTTGGATTCCCAGTCCGGCCATGATTCTCTGAACATGTTGCTCGGCATAAGCATGAAGTGTCACAGAGAGTGGGACTATAGATAAACCGAATCGCCATTGATTTGCATCCCTGTGGTCCACCAGTAAAAATATGATGACGAGATTAGCAGAGTGACAGGGGCCCTGACCCTATAGATACTGTTAAACAAACCAAGGAGTACTGTATGGAATCTTCCACAAAGTGACAGAGGCCCAACCCCTGGAGGCATCATTGAGTATCTTTTTTTGCCATGGGGTTTTAACCAAGAGTGACAGAGGCCAAAATCCTGGAGGAAACAGGATATGTACCATGAATGGCACACCCAGGCACAAACAACTAAACAGATGGCACTTGGGGAAAAATAAGATGGATAAATAGCAAACAGAATTTGCACCTAGGAGTGACTAATTCCCAACCATCCGGTTCTTAAAACACTACCAGGATATATATCATATAGGGTCCATAGGGGAACAATAGAGTCTCAAGGCTGAATGCATTATTAAGCAACCTAGATATGTACCATATTGAGCTCACCCGAAACAACAGAGGCCAAATCCCCCGAGACCCTGTTAAAAAACTGGGTTTATATCACAGGGCTCCACCCACGCCTGACAGAGGCCCAAACTTTAGTGGCACAATTTTTCAACCAGCATATGTACTATGAAGGGTCCAATAATGCACAAATAGCTAAACAAGTACTACCTATGAAGATCCAGATGAAAGCACATAGGAAGCAACAATGTAGCTAGCTAAAGAGTAAAAAGACTATGGACCCACAAGTCTCAACCCTGAAGGTACTATTAAGTAACCTGGATGTATCCCTCGAAGAGTCCACCCTGGTGCAGCAAAGGCCTAACCTGGGAGGCACTATTAAGCAACCAGGTTACATATGATGTGCTGTTTACACAGACCCTGCACCATCCCCGCCCTTGCAGGCATTGTTAAGCAACCAGTTTATATATGAATAAGGTACAAGGGTCTGGATCGATTACAGGCGGAGGGGCAGAGGTTCTTGTTCTAGGTTCTAACTAAAACAAACTGTAAATTCACCCTTAACTTATTTGTCCTTCTCTTGAATGCCTTTGCTGGATGCCCTGAGAGAAGTGGTTGAGTGGGGAGATTGGGAGGGGTGGCAAGACATGGCAGGACCTGTCAGACTGCAGAGGAGAAAATACTTCCTGAGGTTCAGGGAGGATGCAAAGAGGAAGGCAGAGCAGATCCCAGTCATCAACCAGCTAGGAAGACCACAATTGCAGGGAGAAAGACAGCACAGGGACCTCCCTGGAACCATAAATCGCTAAATGGAGGTAATCCAAAAATTGGATGTGGCTTCATAATTATGGAAATCTTGGAACTCTTTTTTAAAAAGAAACAATGGCAATATCCTATTTCACCCACATGCCATACATGCCCTAGAATGATTGTGTGATCAAGACAAAAATTATGTTGCTATAACTGGTGATATGCTTTCACCTCCTATTCCACATTTTACTTTAATCATTAAAATAAGGCTTTTATACATTACAGTGTTATTTTATTTGCAATGCAATTACCTTTCCTGTATCATCTGCAGAGTGGTTTGTTTGATTCAGGATATGCAGCATTTTGAGACTATGGTTACTAAAGAGGGTTATATATATATATAATCACTGAAAAAACCATAGGTTTCAGGCACGTTATAGTTAGAAATTAGCATTTAAAAACCTTAGAAATTCACTGAAAAAACCATAGGTTTTAGGGACAGTTATAGTTAGTTGGACATTTCACTCGTACAAAACCATAGAAATTCCCCGTTATAGTTAGTTCAGCTAACTATAACTCGCGCCTCGCAATGCACTGCTGATGACGTCACATATTACATCACTCATTACATGGTCAGTGACATCACTGATGACATCACTGATGACATCTCAAATGACATCACTGATGACATCATCCAGTGACTGTGTGTTTCTGTAAAGTTTAAATATGTTTAATATATATAGGGAAAGGCGTATTGAAGACTGAGTGGGTGTATAAGTGTCTGAATGGATGATTTAGTAGGTGCGTGACTGACTCTATAAGTGAGTGATTAAACGTATCTTACTGAATGCATGGGTTAGTGACTAAACTGTGTGAATGTCTGTATCCGTCTGTCTGTTGGTGTGTAAGCGGCTGCATGGGTTTGTGAATAGCTACATGAGTGTCTACATGTGTTATTGATTGGTTGTCTGAGTATCTGTATGGGTGCCTGAGTGTTTGTGGGGGTGGGGTGTGTGTGACTCTGTGCATAGATGTGTGAGTGGGTGATTCACTGGGTGCATGGTTTCAAGAGTGCATCTGTGATGGACTGTATGGGTGGGTGAGTGTGTGTATGGGTGTGTTAGTGAGTGAATGTATATCTCAGTGGTACATGTGTGAGTAACTACATATGTGAAAGGCAGTATATATGTGTGTTGGAGTATATAAATGGCTATAAGTGAGAGTGTGTGATTGTGAGAGTGGCTGTATGGATGAGTGTGTACTTGTATCAGTGATTGTATAAGAGGGTAAGAATGTGCTAGTATTTGTATGAGTAAGTGAGCTGGTGTGTGTATAACTGTATAGGTGAGTAAATGGCAGTGTGATTAATTATTTGCATGACTGACTAGGTGTGTGAGTCCCTCTATGGATGAGTGGCGGTGTGTGAGTGTCTATGTAGGTGTATGAGTGCATATGATAGTCCTGTACTGAGTGACCGTAAGTATGAGTGACTGTACGGGTGAGTGAGTGGATGTGTGTGTAGACCTAAGAATCAGTGAGTGGGTATGTAGTTATTGGTGTTGGAGTGTCTATGGTTTTGAGAATGGCAGTCTGTAATTTAGAGTGGGCGTATCAAAGGTTATATTAGGGTGTGAGAAGATCCATCAAATTATCACATGGATGATGTCATCAGTGATGTCATTTGAGATGTCATCAGTGATGTCATCAGTGATGTCACTGACCATGTCATGAGTGATGTAATATGTGACGTCATCAGCAGTGCATTGCGGGGGCGCGAGTTATAGTTAGCTGAACTAACTATAACGGGGGAATTTCTATGGTTTTGTACGAGTGAAATGTCCAACTAACTATAACTGTCCCTAAAACCTATGGTTTTTTAAATGCTAATTTCTAACTATAACGTGCCTGAAACCTATGGTTTTTTCAGTGAATTTCAAAGGTTTTTTAAATGCTAATTTCTAACTATAACGTGTCTGAAACCTATGGTTTTTTCAGTGAATTTCAAAGGTTTTTTAAATGTTAATTTCTAACTATAACGTGCCTGAAACCTATGGTTTTTTAAGTGAATTTTAAAGGTTTTTTAAATGCTAGTTTCTAACTATGCCTACAGAGGAAGGACATGTGAAGAAAGAAGAAAAATGCACAGAAAGAAGCAAAAGAAATGCAGAAAGAAGCAACAGAAGTCCACAAAGACGAAGAAAAGAGCAGGAAGAAGCAAGACATGTGCAGAAAGAACCAATAGAGGAGCAGAAAGAGGCCTTGTTGCAAAATCATCCTGTGCCCACAACTTTTTCAGACGGGTACTGGTGGTAACTGACTCGGACTAACCAGGCCTAGAGCCAGAGCTATGCTAAAAGACACTTAGAATACAGTGAAAACACCTACATACACTAGGGAACACTATGCGTTGGGGTACCCCTGTCATTAGCATGACCTCCTCTGTAAGGCCCTAGTACATAATAGGGCAGGGGGATTAAAACTTCCGCATAAAACGCGGCCCGGGGCGCGTTTGCACAGTGGTGAAGGGAGGGGGGGGGCTTGAGGTGACATGTGTGAAAACAAGCCCTGTGGCCGTTTTAAGTTGGGAGATTAAGTCCCCTTGAATCCTGAGGGTCCCTGAGGTCCATCTAGCCCACTAGGTACCTCCAGTAAGTGCCACACAGCTGCGTTGCACAGAGGTGTAAAAAGGGGCGTGACCTGGACCACCTCTCTGCAACGCAGCCCTGTGGCACGCACAGGAGGTACCTGGTGGGCTAGTTGGCCCCCAGGGACCCTCAGGATTCAAGGGGAATTAATTCCCCAACTTAAAACGTGCCACAGGGCGTGTTTGCACACATGTCACCTGAGGCCCCGCCCCCTCCCTTCACCACTGTGCAAACGCGCCCTGTGGTGTGTTTTAAGTTGGGGTATTAGGTCACCTTGAATCCTGAGGTCCCTGGGGCCCAACTAGCCCACCAGGTACTTCCAGTAAGCGCCACAGGCCTGCGTTGCAGAGAGGTGGTCCGAGGCCACGCCCCTTTTTACACCTCTCTGCAACGCAGCTCTGTGGCGCTTACTGGAGGTACCTGGTGGGCTAGTTGGACCCCAGGGACCCTCAGGATTCAAGGGGACTTAATCCCCAACTTAAAACACGCCACAGGGCGTGTTTGCACACATGTCACCTCAGGCCCCGCCCCTCCCTTCACCACTGTGCAAACGCGCCCGTGGCTCATTTTAAGTTGTGGGATAAAGTCCCCTTGAATCCTGAGGGTCCCTGGGGTCCAACTAGCCCACCAGGTACCTCCAGTAAGCGCCACAGAGCTGCGTTGCAGAGAGGTGTAAAAAGCGGCGTGGCCTGCACCACCTCTCTGCAACGCAGCCCTGTGGCACGCACTGGAGGTACCTGGTGGGCTAGTTGGCCCCCAGGGACCACCAGTATTCAAGGGGAATTAATGCCCCAATTTAAAACGCGCCACAGGGCGCGTTTGCAGAGTGGTGAAGGGAGGGGGCGGGGCCTGAGGCACGATCACGTCTTTTTATTTTTTAGAAGGGGGGCTGTGTGGCCACCCTTCTTTTTTCCTTTTTTGGGCCCTGGGGACCCCATCCCCCATGGCCTGACGCCTTTTTATATAAAAAAAAAAAACTGAACGGGAAGGGGGCCGCGTGGCCCCCCTCCCATGGCCAATTCCGGCCCCGGGGACCCCATCCCCCGGGGCATGGCCACATTTAAAAAAAATTGTAAGGAGGGGGCTGCGTGGCCCCCCTCCTGAGGCCTCTATTGCCCCTGGGACCCCATCCCCCGGGGCCGGCCTTTTTTTTTTTTTTTAATTTTGGGGAGGGGGGCCGCGTGGCCCCGCTCCAGGACCACTACTGGCCCCGGGGACCCCATCCCCCGGGGCAGGCCCTATCCATTGGGGACAGTGGGGGGAGCCCCAATGCCCCCACGGTCCCGCCGGCTCCCCGCGTCCTGCAGGAGCCGCCATTGCTTTTCCACATGCAGCTCCCCTTGTGGAAAAGCAATCTGCTTTAGATTTTGGAAGAGAGAGCAGGTTTCCTGCTCTCTTCCAAAATCCAAAGCAAGTTTGCTATGGCAGGACGGGAGCCACGAGGCTCCCGTCCTGCCATAGCAAACAGCAGTGTCCCGGGGTGGGCACCCGGGACACTGCAGGAGCCGGCCCTGGGGGTGGCGGTCCCCAGGGCCATCACAGGCTCCAGGAGGGGGCCGCGCGGCCCCCCTCCCTTCACTTTCACAGCCCCGGGGAGGTGGTGGTCCCCGGGGCTCGGGGGTACTTTACGGACCCCCAAATTTAAATATTAGTGCCCCGGGGAGGTGGCGGTCCCCGGGGCATGTGGGGAGGCTCAAGACCCCCACACAGGTATATTTTTTTTTTTTTAAAAGAAGCCTCGGGGGTGGCAGTCCCCGGGGCTGCGGGGGGGCAGTGTGCCCCCTGCGATTATAATTGATAAAAGCCCCGGGGGGTGGCGGTCCCCGGGGCAGTGTGGGGGGGATTGGGGCCCCCCCACACATTTTTTTACTGCCCCCGGGACCTGGCTTACCCGGGGGCTTCAATTAAACGAAGCGTGGGAGCCCACGCTTCGTTTTTTTTTTATTTTCACGGCCGGTTTTGTGCACCCAGGGTGAATTCGGCCGATTTCTTTTTAAAAAAAATGCTTTTTTGGGCCCTGGGGGTCCTTGTGGGACCCCCTGAGCAGGCCTCCTTTTCTTTTTTTGCACCTTAGTTTTTCTGTTTTCTTGTGCCTCGGTTACCGAGGCACAAGATGGCTGCCAACACTTCCTGGTTTGGAGTGTTGACAGCCAATTAGCATGAAGTGTCAGGTTTTCCGGAGCCTAGAGCGCCTACCTAATAGAAAACTACATGTCCCAGGAGTCATTCAGATGAGGAGGAGTCAGCAGCTACAAGACGAAGCTGCACGCACACGTGAGCGTGCGTAATTCTGGAGTTCACAGTTGGTTTGTTCAGGACGGCGGAAGGAGCGGCGAATGAGAAGCAGCAATTACTAGCTCGGCTGAGTTAGTTTACCGTTTTCCCTTTTGGGTCAAAGGAGATCGAAGAGCGCTTCACACCGGATGGTGAGTGCTGGCGTTCTAGTCACAAGTAGCGAAAACTTCGTTGGGCGGCGTTTACACCGGACGGTGAACGCGCGTCGATGTACAGTAGGAGGGGCAGCGGTGACGCTACCGCGGATGCCTCCTTTCAAACTGTTTTTTTCTTTTCACTCACAAAGACTGGTTTCTCATTTTAGAGCATAGCGGTGAGGAAACCGCATTTGAGTTAATAGGGAAAGAGGGATTTAAGCGCTGTCTTCTTTGGAGTGGAATTGCAGAAAAGCTATTATTTCATTTTTGTGCTATTGTGTTCTGTATGACTTGTCCTAATCGGAACTTTATTGGATTCTTTATGGATTGAAGCCCACAAGCAGAACTGGTGAGCAGGCTTGAGAAGTAGAAAAAACAAGGGGTGTTGGAGCACACACATACAGGGGCTGTGTGAGGTGAAGTGAGAGTTGAAGTGTAATCTATATGCTCTGTTTTATAGGATTATCCACCAGAACAGGATTGATTGTTCTTACTTGGAGATATGCAAGGACGTGCAAGGCTTTGGTGGATAAGGTAGTTATGGACATTAGTGAGACATTACTGAGAGTAGCCATATCTATGCTTGGGTGTTATTGATACATGTTGTTTTGTTTTCATAGGTTCTCATCCCTGCTGTTCCCTACCTTTCCCTTTCCCTCACTTGATCGCCCTAACGCTCTGTGCAGGTGTAGTCAGAGATTGGGGATGTCAAGGGGTGGACCCCGTATAGCATCATCCGGACCCTGAGGAGTACAGAACCTGACAGAATTACGCACCCAAGAAAGGTTACTCCTCCCGGTCCGGGTGAGATAAATCATGGCGACTATGGATGATGTGGTACAGGCTTTGGCCTTAGTGCAACAGGAACTAGCGGCCTCTAGCCTAGAAACAGCGGCCTTAAGGGACAGGGTTGACAAATTAACCAGGAACCCTTTTGATGTATCAGTCCCTAGTACTCCCCACATCCAAGTAACAGTACCCCCCCCCGATTCCTTTGGCCAGTCCCGAGAGGTATGCAGGTGATCCATTAAAGATACAAGTGTTTTTAACACAAATCATGCTTCATTTTTCTTGTAAACCTTCGTCTTTTCCCAACAACCATTCCAGGGTGGCTTTTTCAATCTCGTATTTGATAGGTGACGCCGCAAACTGGGCTGTTCCCTTGGTTAGAAATAACGACCCGATGCTGTCTGATTGGGAGGCTTTCACGGCTGCGTTTGAAAGAGTATTCGATAGATGGACTACTACGTTCAGCGCTGACCGAGAGTTGTTGGAACTGAGGCAAGGGAGACATGATCTGGTAACTTATCTCACATCTTTTAATAGGTTGGTGGCTGAAGCCGCATGGCCGGAGGAGAAGAGAATGTCTCTTTTCTATCAAGGTCTGCACGATGACCTGAAAGATGTGATAGCACAAATCGACCCTCAGCCCGTAACCTGTGCTGATCTAGTTAGTTTGACCTTGTGACTAGATGGGCGTATGTCAGAGAGAGGGGGAGAGAAGCATAGGGGGGACAGGTCCTTCTATAGATCAGATAAACCCCCCAGAAAAGAGATTCCTAGTAATGAAACGACGAGCGAACCCATGGAAATAGGAGCCATCAGGGCACCTCTCTCCAGAACAGAGAGGGAGAGCCGTCGAGCACATGGGTTATGTATGTATTGCGGCAAAAAAGGGCATTACGTACGTGAGTGTCCCTCCAAGCCTAAGACACAGGGTTTTTCCTATAGAAATAAGAAAGCTGCAGTTTCGGTAGTGGGCACAGAGGCTAGTGATGTCTCACCGTCTCCCAGTATACCATCAGGGGACAAGGAGTGGAAGATTCCGTCTTTGTCGACTAATAGGGTGAAGGACACGGAATCACACATTGTGTTGGCAGTGGGTCTGGAGTACAACCAACAAGTGCATCAAGTTTTAGCCATGTTGGATTCAGGAGCCACGGGTAATTTCATTGACAGTGGGCTGATGAAGCACCTGGCAGTAGGTAGTATACCCAGAGAGATCCCAGAGGAGGTTTTGGCTGTGGATGGGAAACCGTTAAAATCAGGACTCCTTACGGAAAAAACTGAAATCCTCACGCTCTCAATTGATGATGGGAGGAGACAACACCTGGAAGAAATAGCTCTGAACATCATAGATGCACCCCAATATGAGGTGATATTGGGGATGCCGTGGTTCTGTCACCACAACCCGACCATAGACTGGAAGGACAAGACAGTGCAGTTTTTATCCAAAGAATGTGACGTGCATTGTGTACAGGGACATACCTCCCAGGCTATAGCCCTGACATACCCTTTTTGTATCGCAACCGCAGCATAGAGGGAAGTAGTTTTGCCCACCGAGTACTCACAGTTTGAGGATGTATTTAGCAAAACTAAGGCAGAACAGCTACCGCCCCATAGATCTTATGATTGTCGGATAGATCTGATTGAGGGGGCACACATTCCTGCTTGTAGGGTGTACGCTTTGTCAGAGCCTGAAACCCGCCATCTTAGGGAATACCTTGACCATTTCCTGGAGATATGTTTTATCAGGCCCTCTCGTTCTCCAGCGGCCTCACCTCTGTTCTTCATAGACAAAGCTAGTGGCGAGTTAAGAGCATGTTGCGATTATAGAATGTTGAATAAAAATACCATTCGTAATAGATATCCACTGCCACTTATCACTGTTCTATTGGATCAGGTGCGGGAAGCCACTATTTACACCAGACTAGACTTGAGAGGGGCATATCATTTGGTCCGCATCAGAGAGGGCGATGAGTGGAAGACGGCTTTCAAGACGCGTTATGGTCTGTTCGAGTATACTGTAATGCCGTTTGGGCTGTGCAACGCCCCGGCGGCATTTCAGTATTTTCTGAACGACGTCTTGAAGGAGTACGTGGACCACTTTGTGGTCGTGAATATTGATGATATTCTCATCTATTCTGGGTCCACCGAGATGCATAAAAGACATGTTGTGTTGGTGTTGGAAAGGTTACGTGAATACCGTTTGTTTTGCAAACTGAGCAAATGTGAATTTGGAGTGCACGAAGTGGAGTTTCTGGGGGTGATCCTGTGTCCCAAAGGATTGAGTATGGCCGAACGCAAGGTACAAGCAGTACAGGAATGGCCCACTCCAAAGTGCCTGAGAGACGTACAATGCTTCTTGGGTTTTGCGAATTACTATCGCAGGTTTATCTTACATTTCTCCCAAGTAGCCGTTCCCATTACCAGACTGCTTCGAAAGGGGTCCCTTTTGTCTGGACGGCAGAGGCCTCGACAGCTTTCGACTACTTAAAAAAGGCTTTTACCAGTGCTCCAGTGCTTAGACATCCTCAACTGGGGGCACCGTTCATAGTGGAAGCAGATGCTTCCGATGAAGCTGTAGGAGCCATTTTGTCACAAAGGGATAAAGATACGGGACAGCTGCATCCAGTGGCATACTTGTCCAAAAATCTCAACATGGCCGAAAAGAACTACACCATTGCAGAGAAGGAACTGTTGTCCATAAAAAAGGCTTTTCAGGAATGGCGCCATTATTTATGGGGGGCACGTTATCCGATCACAGTGTATTCAGATCACCGTAACTTGCAGTATATGAAAACGGCACAACATCTCACACAGAGACAAATGAGATGGACTTTGTTCTTTGCGGAATATGATTTTGTTATAACTTTCCGGCCTGGAGCAGATAACCGTAGGGCAGATTCTTTATCCCGGCAAGACTCCGTAGTAGGGCCCCTCCTCAGCATACCCAAGGCAATAATCGATCCAGCAAAGGTCATCTGTCTTCTGAGGGTGGATAAATTCCTGACTGAGGTAAAGAGGAACAAAACAACAGAATGGTGGGAGAGATGGGCAACAGAGAACGCGATGCGTAGCGTTAAACAAGGTCTACCTTTCTGGAACAATAAGTTGTATCTCCACACAAAGATGTTACAGAAAAAGGCATATGAGTGGTGCCATGAATCCCCCTTGGCAGGACACCCAGGAAGCCTAAAGACGATACAGTTGGTGCAAAGGCATTTCTGGTGGAGTACGCTGGTCAAAGATGTTCGAACATGGGTACGACAATGTGAGGAATGTGCACGAGGAAAAGGGGAGAACACCAGGAGAAAAGGGATGCTCATACCTATGCCAACTCCTCAGTAGCCTTGGATGAACATCAGTATCGATTTCATCACCGGTTTGCCTATGGATCAGGGATGTTCGGCCATCCTAGTGGTGGTGGATAGCCTGACAAAAATGGGCCACTTCATTCCATGCAAGAATCTACCAACGGCGGGTCAGACAGCTCAACTGTTACTGGATCATGTCATCAGACAGCATGGTTTGCCCAAAGTGATCGTGTCTGATAGGGTCCACAGTTCATTGCCAATTTCTGGAAAACCTGGTGTAAGGCTCTGCAGATAGAATCGGCAGTTTCAACAAGCTTCCATCCACAGACGGATGGTCAAACCGAGAGGCTAAATCAGACACTGAAAAAGTATCTGAGGTGTTATGCCATGGAAGCACAAGACTCCTGGGTGTCTTTGTTATGGATGGCGGAGTTGTCTTACAATAATGCTGTTCATTGTTCTAAAGGTGTATCTCCATTCGAGGCAAACTACGGATATTGTGTAAGGACTATGCCCATTGATCTACTGGTTGACATCGTTAATCAGCCTTCTGTTCAAGCTCACATCAAGTCGTTACACTCTGTCCAGAAGAAGGCGAGACAACATCTCTTGGTGGCTAAATGGGTGTACAAGAAGTGGGAAGATCGGCACAGGGTTGAAGGCCCCCGTTTTCAAGTTGGTGATAGAGTTTGGCTTTCCACCAAGAACATCAAGTTCAAACTTCGCAGTGTGTTTCATCCTAGATTCATCGGCCCGTATACCGTGGTAAGACAGGTGAATCCAGTGACTTACAGGCTTCGGTTGCCTGGCAGTCTTCGCATCCATCCTGTGTTCCATTGCAACCTCCTGAAACCTGCAGTCGGGGCTCGGAGGCGGGCGGTTCCTCCAGTGTTTTGTGAAGATGGTGTGGAATATGAGGTACGGAGGATACCGGACTCAAAGTATCGACGAGGGGCACTGTGGTATCTTATTTCTTGGAAGGGTATCCCTCAGAGGATGATTCGTGGGAACCCAGTACCAATGTACATTCCCCGGCCGCGGTGAAGTCTTTTTTTCGCAGGTGTCCGAACAAGCCTGGATCTAGGAGGCGCATGTGAGGAGGGCCTACTGTCAGGTTTTCCGGAGCCTAGAGCGCCTACCTAATAGAAAACTACATGTCCCAGGAGTCATTCGGATGAGGAGGAGTCAGCAGCTAGAAGATGAAGCTGCGCGCACACGTGAGCGTGCGTAATTCTGGAGTTCACAGTTGGTTTGTTCAGGACGGCGGAAGGAGCGGCGAGTGAGAAGTCGCAATTACTAGCTCGGCTGAGTTAGTTTACCGTTTTCCCTTTTGGGTCAAAGGAGATCGAAGAGCGCTTCACACCGGATGGTGAGTGCTGGCGTTCTAGTCACAAGTAGCGAAAACTTCGTTGGGCGGCGTTTACACCGGACGGTGAACGCGCGTCGATGTACAACAGGAGGGGCATCGGTGACGCTACCGTGGATGCCTCCTTTCAAACTGTTTTTTTCTTTTCACTCACAAAGACTGGTTTCTCGTTTTAGAGCATAGCAGTGAGGAAAAAGCATTTGAGTTAATAGGGAAAGAGGGATTTAAGCGCTGTCTTCTTTGGAGTGGAATTGCAGACAAGCTATTATTTCATTTTTGTGCTATCGTGTTCTGTATGACTTGTCCTAATCGGAACTTTATTGGATTCTTTATGGATTGAAGCCCACAAGCAGAACCGGTGAGCAGGCTTGAGAAGTAGGAAAAACAAGGGTGTTGGAGCACACACATACAGAGGCTGTGTGAGGTGAAGTGAGAGTTGAAGTGTAATATATATGCTCTGTTTTATAGGATTATCCACCAGAACAGGATTAATTGTTCTTACTTGGAGATATGCAAGGACGTGCAAGGCTTTGGTGGATAAGGTAGTTATGGACATTAGTGAGACATTACTGAGAGTAGCCATATCTATGCTTGGGTGTTATTGATACATGTTGTTTTGTTTTCATAGGTTCTCATCCCTGCTGTTCCCTACCTTTCCCTTTCCCTCACTTGATCGCCCTAACGCTCTGTGCAGGTGTAGTCAGAGATTGGGGATGTCAAGGGGTGGACCCCGTATAGCATCATCCGGACCCTGAGGAGTACAGAACCTGACATGAAGCTCGTGATCGGGAGGGTGCGCAGATTCACTGAGGCCATAGATATCAAAACTTTATTTTTTGAATTTCTCAGGAACTACTGAACGGATTTACACCATTTTAAAAAAAGGGCGCTTTCTGAACCAAGCACTACCTTTTTGCCAAATTTGGTGTAATTCCGTTCAGCAGTTTAGGCTGTAACCTTGTCTAAAGTTTCCTATGGGAAATTGATTTTTTGACCTCTATTTTTTGATTCTCTCCGCAACTACTGAACGGATTTACACCAATTAAAAAAAAGGGCGCTTTCTGAACCAAGCACTACCTTTTTGCCAAATTTGGTGTAATTCCGTTCAGCAGTTCAGGCTGTAGCCGTGTCTAAAGTTTCCTATGGGAATTAACATGGAGAAAACACGCTTTGGGACCCCCTTTTTCTCGGTTCCGCTTGCCGAATCACCCCAAAACTTTCAAGACATGAGCTGACCGGAGCGTCCCACTAGTTTTGAAAATTTCGCGATGATTCGTCATCCGGCGCCAAAGTTATTGAGAAAACAAAAACGCTTTCCTATGGAAACTAGGTCCTAACTATAACTATCTACTGGTGACCGCCAGTAGATAATATGTATATATGTATTTATGTATATATATATATCTTGGCTCTGGTAAAAATAAAAAATGTAATGCAATCTGGTAAAAACAAAAAACGTAATACAATCTTGGATATGCTTTCAATTCTGAAAGGTCAACCACACCTGCTGCTGTTGATTTTGAAACTAATATGTTGCTTTGAGAATGTGTTATGAACTTGTGACCTACTGGTTCAAGAGAGTCTTCCAAAGGGTGTTGCTATGGAAACTCAGCTAAGAGACTGTGGGGGAAGGGTATTAAACAGGCTGCAGTGTATTAGTTGAAGTTAGAGTGGTTTAGAGTCATTATTTATGAAGGAAGGGTTTAGTTTCCTAGTCAGGAGTTTCTTATGAAGTATAGTGTAGTTGTAAAGTATTAAGAGTACAAAGCTAAATATGTTTTTAGACTCCCATACATATTTGCAAATTTGTCACAAAGTTACACAGGGTTCGCGCTGAGAGTTGCGATGAATTCGCGAATTCTCCCAAAACCCCTACCAGATTGGGCTTCTTTACTGAAGTGCAAGAAAGGGTTAATAAATACTAAACATTGAGAAGTACAATAACAAAAGTAAAACATGAAAGGGATGTTTTGATTTGCTAACTTCGGCTGTATCACTGAGAGTAAAGTTGAAAAGGTTGCAATTAATGGTCGCCTTGAATGAGAGTGGTGCACCATTCTTCTGCTTAGTTTTCACATTTTCTCTGAGAGTACAGTATAACAACAACGTCAAAAAACCAATTGTGTCCACCCAACTCAATTAACAGGTATGTGAATTAGAGTGTAGTTTAAAAGAATGTGATTAAAAAGTTATGGGTGTACATGAGGTTGGTGAAAGTGTGTATGATATATACAAAAGTACTGTGAGTGTATGAGGGGATTTGTGAGTGGGTGTGTGAGTGTATTTGTGAGATTATGAATGGGTATATGGCTGTCTGTGTGGGTGTATGAGTCAGTATGTTAGTGTCTGTGTGGATCTGAGAGCAGGTCTGTGAGTAATTCATTAATCATTTGTTGACCTGGAACTGTACAATGTGTGGGTAGTTTCAGTGTATGGTCGAGTTGGCATTAAAAACTCCTTGCTAAGGTTTAAACGTCTGTTATACTACGTACTAGTTACCCGTTAGGTAGGGGGTAAGTAAGTTGTAGGGCAGGGCGCTATGCTAGTCATTTATTGACTTAGTTACTTACACATCCTGTGACACAGCCAGACAGGGACTGATAACATTATTTAAAGGTGTTCAGAAGTAGTGATATTCCTAGTCACTCATCCAGACTAGTAGTCATTTAAACATGTACTCTGACTGCTCCTGCTGACGCTGTGTGTTCAGTTTTACTGCCAGATCGAGTTGGCATTTAAACCTCCGCGTAGACTCGGGTGGAGTTTGCGTAGTCATGCTACATGCAACTCAGCGAAGTGGTAAAAGAACTCTGCATCGCTACGCGGAGTTCCGCAAGCGTGCAGAGTTGCTTGCCGTGCTCGTACGCGTGCCGCTTTACATCATACGTAACACAAAGTGCGTTCTCGCGCTGGAAATGGCTGGTGAACAGCACCACGCGGTTCTCATGAGGGAGGCCATCTTGGTTTTTTGCAATGGTTATGGTGCTGGGCCTGTTTTCAATCCCTTTCTAATCTTCTTAATCCTACTCTTCTGAAACCTATCAACCCTCATTTTTAATCTAAACCTTACTCTGTGTCTTTGGGGGTTTTGTATTTTACATTTTTTCTAATTTGTTTTGCGTTTTTGCATGACGTTTGTACATTTCTATTTTTCGCTTTACTTTCTTACTTTTTTCCTTCTTTCTTTTTCCTTCTTGTTTCTTTCTTCTATGGCAGAGCAGGGGAGCGGCAGCACCAGGCCCCCCGAATCAGCACCCACAGCCATTTACCTTGTGGTAGGCTGCACCGCGAAGTGGTGCAGCCCCGCGCATTATTCACAGAGGTGGATGTGGCTGTGCTAGTTTTTTATGTGCAGCGCCACCTCCCCTCCACCCTGGCAGGAGGTGGCAGGCCTGGTAGCGAGTACACTCTGGCTGAGTTGAGCCGTCAAAGGGTGAGAGATCGAGAATGAGATGAGATGCAAAGATCATTTGTTGCAATTTATAAATTTCAAAATGTAGTTTAGGAAATTTGAAATAGGGTTAGGAAATTCCATTGATTGGTCCCTGATACTAATAGGAGGGGAGATATGATTTATAAAAGTTAAATCAAAAGTTACTGCGTTTGCCTCTCCCAATCAAAATATTTTTGGGGAGATTAGTGTACTACTAATCTTTTTTTTTGTTTATTTCTTACATCAGCATCCAGGGGCAGGAGGGATCATCTGGCTAATACCACCACCGAGGCGCCGGTGTGCGATGGGGCTGTAGGTGCCTCCACAGATGCCGATGGCTCTGCTTGGCCCAGTAAGTCCTCCTGTTAATATTATTATTTCCCTATCTTGACTCTTTTACCACTCCACATTTAGAATTACTTTTATTCCTTTTTACTGTGCCTTTCTCCTAATTTTTTTCCAACTCCACTTTGATCTGTTTCCTAAATCCTTCTTATCCCTACATTATCATATTTATCGCTTACTTTCTCTATATTTCAAGTTTCTGTACTTGACTTCAAAACGTTCTGTACTAGTCTGTAGTTTCCTTTTTCTTCTGCTTTGTCAGTAAGCTTTCCTCTCCCCTTACAGACTGGTGGTATAGTAAGACGCAGAGAACCCATTTTAGGTCAGGTACTCTACTGTGAAGATTGCATGCCAAGTTAAGGTATTCTACGCATGTTTGTTGAGAAGGCTTTCTTTTCTTGATCATGCTCAAACAGTAAAACGAGAGAGTGGCCATGGTCCTGGTGAACCCCCAGTGTTGTGCATGTATTATTATCATAGTATACCAGCAGTTAATGACAGTGCATCATGGCTGGAAGCATGATGAGGAGGACGGCCCCATTGCATTTGCCAACTAAGATCGTATGTCCTTCATTGACCAATTATTGCACCACCTCATTGCGCTTCAATAACTCAGATTCATTATAGCTCTGCCCCTCCATTACAAAAAGTTTTTGTTTGGCTTGACTACCTGGCTTTTCAAGGATTGCCATCCAACAAAATGCCCAACGTGGTTTTGAAGTTTTGATAGGAGATAAAGATACTATAACCAAACTGTAGTGATGTTTTGTTTTGTGGTTGTATTTTGCTTAAAATAAATAGGGGGAGGCGTATCTGGCATCTTAAATTATAAAAGTGTAATGTTTTTTATAGCCGCACAGACCTCCAGTGCCGGGGACAGCGCCAGCGGAGGGGACGTAGCTTCAGTGGTCACCACTGAGGGGGGAGTACCAACGGCAGAAGGGCGGGCAGTGATAGGTCAAATTTCTTACTTATTGACAAATAGTAATATACTCACTGCAAGCGCGTTGACTGACACGCCCGCTTTAGCAGATACAGTGGAAGTAGAGTAGTTATGTCCTCTTCAATCTGCAACTCAGCAGAAAAAGGTTCATAAATGAACTTTAAGAATGACAGATTGATGGGAAAGGCAAAACAGGAAGGAATGTGAAAGGATGGATGAAATGTATGTAATATATGATTGAAAGGATGTGTAGGTGAAAGGATGCATATAGGTTGGTGATGATGATAGGAATCAATCTGCAAGGCTAGGTGAAGGATGGTCCTCCTGTTAATATTATTATTTCCCTATCTTGACTCTTTTACCACTCCACATTTAGAATTACTTTTATTCCTTTTTACTGTGCCTTTCTCCTAATTTTTTTCCAACTCCACTTTGATCTGTTTCCTAAATCCTTCTTATCCCTACATTATCATATTTATCGCTTACTTTCTCTATATGAAGTGCATTGTGTACAGGGACATACCTCCCAGGCTATAGCCCTGACATACCCTTTTTGTATCGCAACCGCAGCATAGAGGGAAGTAGTTTTGCCCACCGAGTACTCACAGTTTGAGGATGTATTTAGCAAAACTAAGGCAAAACAGCTACCGCCCCATAGATCTTATGATTGTCGGATAGATCTGATTGAGGGGGCACACATTCCTGCTTGTAGGGTGTACGCTTTGTCAGAGCCTGAAACCCGCCATCTTAGGGAATACCTTGACCATTTCCTGGAGATATGTATTATCAGGCCCTCTCGTTCTCCAGCGGCCTCACCTCTGTTCTTCATAGACAAAGCTAGTGGCGAGTTAAGAGCATGTTGCGATTATAGAATGTTGAATAAAAATACCATTCGTAATAGATATCCACTGCCACTTATCACTGTTCTATTGGATCAGGTGCGGGAAGCCACTATTTACACCAGACTAGACTTGAGAGGGGCATATCATTTGGTCCGCATCAGAGAGGGCGATGAGTGGAAGACGGCTTTCAAGACGCGTTATGGTCTGTTCGAGTATACTGTAATGCCGTTTGGGCTGTGCAACGCCCCGGCGGCATTTCAGTATTTTCTGAACGACGTCTTGAAGGAGTACGTGGACCACTTTGTGGTCGTGTATATTGATGATATTCTCATCTATTCTGGGTCCACCGAGTTGCATAAAAGACATGTTGTGTTGGTGTTGGAAAGGTTACGTGAATACCGTTTGTTTTGCAAACTGAGCAAATGTGAATTTGGAGTGCACGAAGTGGAGTTTCTGGGGGTGATCCTGTGTCCCAAAGGATTGAGTATGGCCGAACGCAAGGTACAAGCAGTACAGGAATGGCCCACTCCAAAGTGCCTGAGAGACGTACAATGCTTCTTGGGTTTTGCGAATTACTATCGCAGGTTTATCTTACATTTCTCCCAAGTAGCCGTTCCCATTACCAGACTGCTTCGAAAGGGGGTCCCTTTTGTCTGGACGGCAGAGGCCTCGACAGCTTTCGACTACTTAAAAGGCTTTTACCAGTGCTCCAGTGCTTAGACATCCTCAACTGGGGCACCGTTCATAGTGGAAGCAGATGCTTCCGATGAAGCTGTAGGAGCCATTTTGTCACAAAGGGATAAAGATACGGGACAGCTGCATCCAGTGGCATACTTGTCCAAAAATCTCAACATGGCCGAAAAGAACTACACCATTGCAGAGAAGGAACTGTTGTCCATAAAAAGGCTTTTCAGGAATGGCGCCATTATTTATGGGGGCACGTTATCCGATCACAGTGTATTCAGATCACCGTAACTTGCAGTATATGAAAACGGCACGACATCTCACACAGAGACAAATGAGATGGACTTTGTTCTTTGCGGAATATGATTTTGTTATAACTTTCCGGCCTGGAGCAGATAACCGTAAGGCAGATTCTTTATCCCGGCAAGACTCCGTAGTAGGGCCCCTCCTCAGCATACCCAAGGCAATAATCGATCCAGCAAAGGTCATCTGTCTTCTGAGCTTGGATAAATTCCTGACTGAGGTAAAGAGGAACAAAACAACAGAATGGTGGGAGAGATGGGCAACAGAGAACGCGATGCGTAGCGTTAAACAAGGTCTACCTTTCTGGAACAATAAGTTGTATCTCCACACAAAGATGTTACAGAAAAGGCATATGAGTGGTGCCATGAATCCCCCTTGGCAGGACACCCAGGAAGCCTAAAGACGATACAGTTGGTGCAAAGGCATTTCTGGTGGAGTACGCTGGTCAAAGATGTTCGAACATGGGTACGACAATGTGAGGAATGTGCACGAGGAAAAGGGGAGAACACCAGGAGAAAAGGGATGCTCATACCTATGCCAACTCCTCAGTAGCCTTGGATGAACATCAGTATCGATTTCATCACCGGTTTGCCTATGGATCAGGGATGTTCGGCCATCCTAGTGGTGGTGGATAGCCTGACAAAAATGGGCCACTTCATTCCATGCAAGAATCTACCAACGGCGGGTCAGACAGCTCAACTGTTACTGGATCATGTCATCAGACAGCATGGTTTGCCCAAAGTGATCGTGTCTGATAGGGTCCACAGTTCATTGCCAATTTCTGGAAAACCTGGTGTAAGGCTCTGCAGATAGAATCGGCAGTTTCAACAAGCTTCCATCCACAGACGGATGGTCAAACCGAGAGGCTAAATCAGACACTGAAAAAGTATCTGAGGTGTTATGCCATGGAAGCGCAAGACTCCTGGGTGTCTTTGTTATGGATGGCGGAGTTGTCTTACAATAATGCTGTTCATTGTTCTAAAGGTGTATCTCCATTCGAGGCAAACTACGGATATTGTGCAAGGACTATGCCCATTGATCTACTGGTTGACATCGTTAATCAGCCTTCTGTTCAAGCTCACATCAAGTCGTTACACTCTGTCCAGAAGAAGGCGAGACAACATCTCTTGGTGGCTAAACGGGTGTACAAGAAGTGGGAAGATCGGCACAGGGTTGAAGGCCCCCGTTTTCAAGTTGGTGATAGAGTTTGGCTTTCCACCAAGAACATCAAGTTCAAACTTCGCAGTGTGTTTCATCCTAGATTCATCGGCCCGTATACCGTGGTAAGACAGGTGAATCCAGTGACTTACAGGCTTCGGTTGCCTGGCAGTCTTCGCATCCATCCTGTGTTCCATTGCAACCTCCTGAAACCTGCAGTCGGGGCTCGGAGGCGGGCGGTTCCTCCAGTGTTTTGTGAAGATGGTGTGGAATATGAGGTACGGAGGATACCGGATTCAAAGTATCGACGAGGGGCACTGTGGTATCTTATTTCTTGGAAGGGGTATCCCTCAGAGGATGATTCGTGGGAACCCAGTACCAATGTACATTCCCCGGCCGCGGTGAAGTCTTTTTTTCGCAGGTGTCCGAACAAGCCTGGATCTAGGAGGCGCATGTGAGGAGGGCCTACTGTCAGGTTTTCCGGAGCCTAGAGCGCCTACCTAAAAGAAAACTACATGTCCCAGGAGTCATTCGGATGAGGAGGAGTCAGCAGCTAGAAGATGAAGCTGCGCGCACACGTGAGCGTGCGTAATTCTGGAGTTCACAGTTGGTTTGTTCAGGACGGCGGAAGGAGCGGCGAGTGAGAAGCCGCAATTACTAGCTCGGCTGAGTTAGTTTACCGTTTTCCCTTTTGGGTCAAAGGAGATCGAAGAGCGCTTCACACCGGATGGTGAGTGCTGGCGTTCTAGTCACAAGTAGCGAAAACTTCGTTGGGCGGCGTTTACACCGGACGGTGAACGCGCGTCGATGTACAACAGGAGGGGCAGCGGTGACGCTACCGTGGATGCCTCCTTTCAAACTGTTTTTTTCTTTTCACTCACAAAGACTGGTTTCTCGTTTTAGAGCATAGCGGTGAGGAAAAAGCATTTGAGTTAATAGGGAAAGAGGGATTTAAGCGCTGTCTTCTTTGGAGTGGAATTGCAGACAAGCTTTTATTTCATTTTTGTGCTATCATGTTCTGTATGACTTGTCCTAATCGGAACTTTATTGGATTCTTTATGGATTGAAGCCCACAAGCAGAACCGGTGAGCAGGCTTGAGAAGTAGGAAAAACAAGGGGTGTTGGAGCACACACATACAGAGGCTGTGTGAGGTGAAGTGAGAGTTGAAGTGTAATATATATGCTCTGTTTTATAGGATTATCCACCAGAACAGGATTAATTGTTCTTACTTGGAGATATGCAAGGACGTGCAAGGCTTTGGTGGATAAGGTAGTTATGGACATTAGTGAGACATTACTGAGAGTAGCCATATCTATGCTTGGGTGTTATTGATACATGTTGTTTTGTTTTCATAGGTTCTCATCCCTGCTGTTCCCTACCTTTCCCTTTCCCTCACTTGATCGCCTCTAACGCTCTGTGCAGGTGTAGTCAGAGATTGGGGATGTCAAGGGGTGGACCCCGTATAGCATCATCCGGACCCTGAGGAGTACAGAACCTGACATGAAGCTCGTGATCGGGAGGGTGCGCAGATTCACTGAGGCCATAGATATCAAAACTTTATTTTTTAAATTTCTCAGGAACTACTGAACGGATTTACACCATTTTAAAAAAAGGGCGCTTTCTGAACCAAGCACTACCTTTTTGCCAAATTTGGTGTAAATCCGTTCAGCAGTTTTGGCTGTAACCTTGTCTAAAGTTTCCTATGGGAAATTGATTTTTTGACCTCTATTTTTTGATTCTCTCCGCAACTACTGAACGGATTTACACCAATTAAAAAAAAGGGCGCTTTCTGAACCAAGAACTACCTTTTTGCCAAATTTGGTGTAATTCCGTTCAGCAGTTCGGGCTGTAGCCGTGTCTAAAGTTTCCTATGGGAATTAACATGGAGAAAACACGTTTTGGGACCCCCCTTTTTTCTCGGCCCCCGCTTGCCGAATCACCCCAAAACTTTCAAGACATGAGCTGACCGGAGCGTCCCACTAGTTTTGAAAATTTCGCGATGATTCGTCATCCGGCGCCAAAGTTATTGAGAAAACAAAAAACGCTTTTCCTATGGAAACTAGGTCCTAACTATAACTATCTACTGGTGACCGCCAGTAGATAATATGTATATATGTATTTATGTATATATATATATCTTGGCTCTGGTAAAAATAAAAAAATTTAATGCAATCTGGTAAAAACAAAAAAACGTAATACAATCTTGGATATGCTTTCAATTCTGAAAGGTCAACCACACCTGCTGCTGTTGATTTTGAAACTAATATGTTGCTTTGAGAATGTGTTATGAACTTGTGACCTACTGGTTCAAGAGAGTCTTCCAAAGGGTGTTGCTATGGAAACTCAGCTAAGAGACTGTGGGGGAAGGGTATTAAACAGGCTGCAGTGTATTAGTTGAAGTTAGAGTGGTTTAGAGTCATTATTTATGAAGGAAGGGTTTAGTTTCCTAGTCAGGAGTTTCTTATGAAGTATAGTGTAGTTGTAAAGTATTAAGAGTACAAAGCTAAATATGTTTTTAGACTCCCATACATATTTGCAAATTTGTCACAAAGTTACACAGGGTTCGCGCTGAGAGTTGCGATGAATTCGCGAATTCTCCCAAAACCCCTACCAGATTGGGCTTCTTTACTGAAGTGCAAGAAAGGGTTAATAAATACTAAACATTGAGAAGTACAATAACAAAAGTAAAACATGAAAGGGATGTTTTGATTTGCTAACTTCGGCTGTATCACTGAGAGTAAAGTTGAAAAGGTTGCAATTAATGGTCGCCTTGAATGAGAGTGGTGCACCATTCTTCTGCTTAGTTTTCACATTTTCTCTGAGAGTACAGTATAACAACAACGTCAAAAACCAATTGTGTCCACCCAACTCAATTAACAGGTATGTGAATTAGAGTGTAGTTTAAAAGAATGTGATTAAAAAGTTATGGGTGTACATGAGGTTGGTGAAAGTGTGTATGATATATACAAAAGTACTGTGAGTGTATGAGGGGATTTGTGAGTGGGTGTGTGAGTGTATTTGTGAGATTATGAATGGGTGTATGGCTGTCTGTGTGGGTGTATGAGTCAGTATGTTAGTGTCTGTGTGGATCTGAGAGCAGGTCTGTGAGTAATTCATTAATCATTTGTTGACCTGGAACTGTACAATGTGTGGGTAGTTTCAGTGTATGGTCGAGTTGGCATTAAAAACTCCTTGCTAAGGTTTAAACGTCTGTTATACTACGTACTAGTTACCCGTTAGGTAGGGGGTAAGTAAGTTGTAAGGCAGGGCGCTATGCTAGTCATTTATTGACTTAGTTACTTACACATCCTGTGACACAGCCAGACAGGGACTGATAACATTATTTAAAGGTGTTCAGAAGTAGTGATATTCCTAGTCACTCATCCAGACCAGTAGTCATTTAAACATGTACTCTGACTGCTCCTGCTGACGCTGTGTGTTCAATTTTACTGCCAGATCGAGTTGGCATTTAAACCTCCGCGTAGACTCGGGTGGAGTTTGCGTAGTCATGCTACATGCAACTCAGCGAAGTGGTAAAAGAACTCTGCATCGCTACGCGGAGTTCCGCAAGCGTGCAGAGTTGCTTGCCATGCTCGTTCGCGTGCCGCTTTACATCATACGTAACACAAAGTGCGTTCTCGCGCTGGAAATGGCTGGTGAACAGCACCACGCGGTTCTCATGAGGGAGGCCATCTTGGTTTTTTGCAATGGTTATGGTGCTGGGCCTGTTTTCAATCCCTTTCTAATCTTCTTAATCCTACTCTTCTGAAACCTATCTACCCCTCATTTTTAATCTAAACCTTACTCTGTGTCTTTGGGGGTTTTGTATTTTACATTTTTTCTAATTTGTTTTGCGTTTTTGCATGACGTTTGTACATTTCTATTTTTCGCTTTACTTTCTTACTTTTTTCCTTCTTTCTTTTTCCTTCTTGTTTCTTTCTTCTATGGCAGAGCAGGGAGCGGCAGCACCAGGCCCTCGAATCAGCACCCACAGCCATTTACCTTGTGGTAGGCTGCACCGCGAGTGGTGCAGCCCGCGCATTATTCACAGAGGTGGATGTGGCTGTGCTAGTTTTTTATGTGCAGCGCCACCTCCCCTCCACCCTGGCAGGAGGTGGCAGGCCTGGTAGCGAGTACACTCTGGCTGAGTTGAGCCGTCAAAGGGTGAGAGATCGAGAATGAGATGAGATGCAAAGATCATTTGTTGCAATTTATAAATTTCAAAATGTAGTTTAGGAAATTTGAAATAGGGTTAGGAAATTCAAGGATTGGTCCCTGATACTAATAGGAGGGAGATATGATTTATAAAAGTTAAATCAAAAGTTACTGCGTTTGCCTCTCCCAATCAAAATATTTTTGGGGAGATTAGTGTACTACTAATCTTTTTTTGTTTATTTCTTACATCAGCATCCAGGGGCAGGAGGGATCATCTGGCTAATACCACCACCGAGGCGCCGGTGTGCGATGGGGCTGTAGGTGCCTCCACAGATGCCGATGGCTCTGCTTGGCCCAGTAAGTCCTCCTGTTAATATTATTATTTCCCTATTTTGACTCTTTTACCACTCCACATTTAGAATTACTTTTATTCCTTTTTACTGTGCCTTTCTCCTAATTTTTTTCCAACTCCACTTTGATCTGTTTCCTAAATCCTTCTTATCCCTACATTATCATATTTATCGCTTACTTTCTCTATATTTCAAGTTTCTGTACTTGACTTCAAAACGTTCTGTACTAGTCTGTAGTTTCCTTTTTCTTCTGCTTTGTCAGTAAGCTTTCCCTCTCCCCTTACAGACTGGTGGTATAGTAAGACGCAGAGAACCCATTTTAGGTCAGGTACTCTACTGTGAAGATTGCATGCCAAGTTAAGGTATTCTACGCATGTTTGTTGAGAAGGCTTTCTTTTTCTTGATCATGCTCAAACAGTAAAACGAGAGAGTGGCCATGGTCCTGGTGAACCCCCCAGTGTTGTGCATGTATTATTATCATAGTATACCAGCAGTTAATGACAGTGCATCATGGCTGGAAGCATGATGAGGAGGACGGCCCCATTGCATTTGCCAACTAAGATCGTATGTCCTTCATTGACCAATTATTGCACCACCTCATTGCGCTTCAATAACTCAGATTCATTATAGCTCTGCCCCTCCATTACAAAAAAGTTTTTGTTTGGCTTGACTACCTGGCTTTTCAAGGATTGCCATCCAACAAAATGCCCAACGTGGTTTTGAAGTTTTGATAGGAGATAAAGATACTATAACCAAACTGTAGTGATGTTTTGTTTTGTGGTTGTATTTTGCTTAAAATAAATAGGGGGAGGCGTATCTGGCATCTTAAATTATAAAAGTGTAATGTTTTTTATAGCCGCACAGACCTCCAGTGCCGGGGACAGCGCCAGCGGAGGGGACGTAGCTTCAGTGGTCACCACTGAGGGGGGAGTACCAACGGCAGAAGGGCGGGCAGTGATAGGTCAAATTTCTTACTTATTGACAAATAGTAATATACTCACTGCAAGCGCGTTGACTGACACGCCCGCTTTAGCAGATACAGTGGAAGTAGAGTAGTTATGTCCTCTTCAATCTGCAACTCAGCAGAAAAAGGTTCATAAATGAACTTTAAGAATGACAGATTGATGGGAAAGGCAAAACAGGAAGGAATGTGAAAGGATGGATGAAATGTATGTAATATATGATTGAAAGGATGTGTAGGTGAAAGGATGCATATAGGTTGGTGATGATGATAGGAATCAATCTGCAAGGCTAGGTGAAGGATGGTTGAAAGGGTATAGATGGGTGAAACTGGAAGGATGCCTGCCTGGGTGGGTGCATGGTTGAAAGGAATGCAGGATGGGGAATGGAATGGGTGAAAGCAAGGATGCATGGGCGGGTAAATGGATGTTGGTGAAAGGTTTGTTTTGAGCTATGTTTGGATGGATGGATTGATTGGCTAATGATGAATAGTTTTCTATAGTGAAAGAGCAGATGAGAGAATGTAAAGCTTAAATGGTGCATATCAAAGCCAAGGGTGAAGATTAAGAATACTAGAAGAACAATGCAATGCTGAATGGATAATGTAATTTGCTTGACGTCTGTGGATGGGATAGTCTCTGACGAACGTGCCAAAGCTATACCCAGATCTTTAATCCTTTCACTGACTGTACTGCAGTACATCACTTTTCCCACCATCTACTTGCTCAAAAGGATGTAGGTTACAGCTGAGGGAGTTAAAGGTTAAATAGGCCTGAGGTGATGTAGGAAAGTAGATTCTGCTTCTATGGTTACCCCCACTTTTTGCCTGGTGCTAAGCTGTATTTGACTAGTCTGACTGGGATCCTGCTAATCAGGACCACAGTCTATCTGCTGTCTCCCTAAATTGTTATGTTCAGTACTTAGGTACACCCCATATTGGATACTGGGGTACCCTTATAAGTCCCTAGTATATGGTACCCATATACCCAGGGCATAGGTACCCCAGAGGTCCCCCATGGGCTGAAGAATGCATTATGCCACGCATGGGAGACCATTCAAAATGGAACTACAGGCCTGCCATTGCAGCCTGTGTAAGCTGGTGCTTGCACCACTTACTAAAGATATAGGTTTCCTATATCCTGAGTCAGTGCTCTTAAAACCTATAAGTCAGCCCTATAGCAGGCCTTTGCAATCCTGAAGGTGTGGAGGTATGATTCCAAGCACTGGAAGAGCCCTCCGTTAGGCTCTCAGTGCTCCTGGTACCAGCCTTCTTGACCCGGACAGCAAAAAAATGGTTGCTGCCGACCAGAGACACGATTCTGCCCTCTTGCTGCTGAGCCAAGCTTGAGCAGGGGAAGGCAGAACAATATGCATCCTGTCACAGGGAGGTGTGACCACCTCCCAGACAGGATTTAGTGTATTGGGGTAGGGTGGGTGCACTTGCCAGCGCCACTCAGTCTGCATGAGGGGCACATTTGGTGTCCCCATGGATAGTCCAGTTCAAACCAGTACTGGGAGCCGTTGGCTTCCACTCTGGCACGAAACTGGACAAAGGACATGGAGTAACCTCCCCACGGTCCAGACCCTCCTCTGGGAGGGTCCCCTGAATCTTCCCAACCCTTTCCCTAGGGTACTTAATGTCTTACCTGGGTGTAGGTCCCTAGATTCATCGTGGGACAAGATTCAGATCAGACACCACTTCTTCTTCTACCCTCTGGGCACTCTGGACTTCGCTGGAATTCGTTTGGGCTTGACTTCGTCCCCCTTTCAGTCTGCTGCATCGTCTGTGCCTGTGCACCATACAGGAACCTTCCAAGGCCTGTGGGCATCAAAGACACCTGAAGGTATCTCCCTTGGAGTGAAGGAGTCACTCCCTGCATTCGGAGGCACCGCAACAAAGTCGCCCGGTCTGCTGATCCTGAGCTCCTCCGGACTCCGTAGGGTCTGCAAAACAGGTGGTAGTTTTCCACAGCTCCCGAGTCCTGCCCTGCCCTCTCACCAAGTTTGAGGCAAGTATCCGTCGTGGGGGTTGCCATAACTGAACCGCTGTGCACCGTGTCAACTTGCAGTTGCAAAGGCTTGTTGGCTTCCTTCCAAGAAGATCTTCGGGCTCCAAGTAGCCCCAGCCTCAAGCACCTCCAGTGAAGCAAGTCTTTGTCCACATCGCATCGTGTGCACTGTGGCCTGCATCTTTTGGTGAGCTGCTCGAGGTCCTCTCATGACTCCAGTGCCTCCAGCCTGTGGGTCCATTTGAGGGTCACACTTGTTTCTTCTGGGCTCCCCTGATTGCTGGCCTGACGTTGCTCCTTCTTCACTTCCTGCATTGGTTGCATCAAACTCGCAACTCTCATGATTACCAATTCAACATCATAATAATAATAATAATAATATGTAGCCTAACAGCACTTTCATAATGTGATGATCATTCATGACCACTTCTCTATCTCCAGTTACCTACAACAACAGGCCCCTCACTCAACCACCATATAGTTTCAAATTTGAGCCAGCCAGCACACACACCAAGCAACCTTGCATTTTCCAAATCAAGTAAAATCAACGCACCTCTCTCACCTCACCACCACTCCACAAAGTTGGGTAGGCCTCTTTACAGGAATCACCAAATCGGTTGGTTTCAGTGAAGTTGATAAGCAACTTCCTTCTTCTGGGGGCACTTGTTGAAGTAGTCATCATGCCCTGAGTACTTCCATCATCCTCCTGACTCCGAGTAATGTGTCCAACTCCGTACCGACTGAATCCCGACTCCAATGCGATAGATCGACCTGTAGTACAATCCTGTTGAACAACAAGAGAAACACATTGAGTCATTTTTTGTGTAGATTAGATTTGTGTTTGTTAGCTAAAGGGACTGGTCGGGTCTGTGAGGAGTCTGAAGCAGAAAAGAAAGCAGTGTGGACCTGGCAAACAAATCTCGCTAAGTGTCAAAGGGGAAGGAAAAAATCACCTTCAGGAACAAAATGATCACCCGTCGCTGGTCCACCAACATTGTAATTCATCACAAACACAATCAAGCTTAATAGTTATAGTTAAACAAACACCCAGTGTCACTGCCTGCCACCACATGAATCATCTCAACACACTCACAAACACCAATCACTCAGCGTGCAATGCATGCTATTTACCTGTTCTAATTCAAGCATGCTCACTGTGGTACATTGCCGATCCATTGTTTCATGAAACAGACATTGGCCAGTCTTGTAAATCAAATAATGTGGGCCAGTCCGGGTAGGGGAATAAACTAAGAAAGGATAGATAGGCACAGGATGGAGGCAGGCACAAATTTGTATCTCCAATATCCTTGAGGGAAAAGGGTGGGGTGGGGTGGGGTGGGAAAGGGGAAGGCTTCTTCATTGCACACTGATGCAACTCCAATCCGGCAATAAAATGTGTCTAAAATGGTGGGGCTGCATTAGTCAGTAAGATACAAACAAACAAAACAAAATAATGTTCCCCTAGCTAAATCTTTTTTTTTTTGTCGTCAAAGCAGTTCGGCGATAGAGAGAGAAAGTTCTATGGTTGGTGGCCCAGGCCTAGTAGTCAGGGAGGTAGAGTTCATCCTCAAACTCATGTGGTTCTCCCACAAGTAGGTCAGCTAACACACTACTACCATTACCTGAGTCTGACCAATCACCCTAATCTTCCTCCTGTCGTACTTCAGGTATGGTGTAATCTGGTGGTATAAAGTGCTGATTCCCTTTGATCATCATTAATCTCTCCACGTTTTGGGAGTGATAGACTGACCCTTCTCACTGTGACAACTGCACCAACAGTACTCAAAACAAGCTGAGCGGACATACTGGCTACAGGGCAAGCCAGATAGTTTATTGCCAGACTGCTGAGCACTGGCCATTGGAGCCTCTTCCCATACCAATACACCAATGAGTTTTGATCAAGATAGACCTTTGTTGGGTCATCCAGATAGGGTTTACTGGAGAAGTAATTGAAAGGTTCAGGAAACATTCCAAAGAATTAGAGCCTGTTGATATAAAAAATGATCATAAACAGTTGAGTGACGGTCTTTTTCTCCCTTCCCAGGTGGCTGACTTAATTAGACGCGTGGTTAAACTGCGAGCTGATGCATTCCGTTTGCGAGAGGAGAAAAAGGCAGCTACTACAGCTGAACAAACAGTTCGGACCCCCGTGCCATAGGATGACGATCCCGGGGCAGATAAGGATATTGTAGTTCATGGGAAACCAATGCGTGAAGCTGCGCCTTTGTATGTCCCTCCTAGGGGTGCGGGCACAAATGACGATAAAAAGTCAACTGATGCGAAGGGATATTTTATTTATAATTGGGTCTATACTCCTTGGAGTAGAGCGGATGTTATGGCTCTTAAAGCTGCTTTGCCTGATCCGCGGAAAAATCCGGCTGCTTTTTATGAAGCAGTTGAAGGAGCTATTAGTTCTTGTACTATGACTTTGTCTGATATTGATATGTTTTTTGGGCTTATCCTACCCCCTGATATGTGGAGGTCTATTCGTAAAGTAGATGATCATGCAGCTTTTGGACATCTTTGGAAGGAATTAGAGAGGATAGATGCAGAAAGGGTACCCGCACAGAAACCGCAACAAGAAATTTTAGACCTTCCAAAGGCTATAATAGTTAAATTGAAAACTCTCATTCCTCCTAAAAAGATAGACTGGACTATGTTAGCATCCTGTAAGCAAAAGGCAGATGAATTGGTCTCTGACTTCTTTACACGTTTTGAGGAGACATTCCACGACTTTAGTGGCCAGTCATTGACAGACGACACGGGCAGGCATCTGTTTGTCGATAAATTTGTCGCGAACATGTTGCCAGGAATAGCTAGTCGCCTAAAGGCCAGCGAGAGTTCATGGACTACGTCTTCCCCAGTCTCTCTTTTGACTATGGCTCAGTATTATGAACGTCAGGAATTGGAAGCTAAGGGCAACGAGGATAAAAAGGCTAAGGATTTAAAAACAAAGGTTATGTTAGCTCAGGTTTATGGTCCACCCTATAGAGGTGGTGGCAGAGGCGGACGTGCAATGTATCGTCCTGGCGCACCCTCTTTTCCCCGAGCTACTTTATCTTCTGATCAGTGCGCTTATTGTAAGAAGATTGGACATTGGGCTGTTGAATGTCCACATTTGCGTACTCAGCAGTATCAGCGTGGTCGAGGACAAATGAGAAGCCACCCGGGGAATTCAGGACATAGGGGAGGTATGGATGATCGCACTAGGTTTGAGGCAGTCAAGCATACTCAGAATTCTTCTAATACTTTTGATTGGCGAAACCAATATCAAATGTCTGATTATTCAACTGCTGATTTGAAGGATTCTGCTTATGCATAGGAATGCCTAGGATGGGGTAAGGAATCAGTTGAAGTCCCAGTAGATCAGAAGGGTCCCTATGTTAACGCACATGTTTTGGGTTCCACTGATCGGTTTTTGGTTGACACAGGAGCTACTCGTAGTGCCCTGTCCAAACAATTGGTTCCAAGGGCTCCCCTGTCTGGCTTAACAATCACATCGATAGGATTCGATGGGACACCATCCCTTAGCCCACTGTCACAACCACTTGCATTTCACGTTGATAAATTCTCTGCTGCATGTCCATTTTTGCTTTCCCCTAACACGCCGGACAATATTGTGGGTCTTGATATGCTCAAGCATTTCCGAGCTACGGTACGTTGTTCCCCAGAAGGCGTGCGTGTCATTTTGAATGATAACTATCCCATGGTTGAGAAGTCTTATCTCATTAGAGAAGATATTGCTTTGGCATCACTCCCTAGTACTTTGTGGGCTACGTCAGATACCGATGTAGAGCAAATGGTTATCCCACCAGTTCATATTCAAGTGAAGGAGGGTGCTTCATTGCCTCGACTGCCTCAATATAAAATTTCTCGAGAAGGTGACGAGGCACTAATACGTATTGTTCACGATTTGATTGAAGTAGGAGTAGTGGAAGAAGTCCCTTACAATATATGCAATAGTCCTATCCTTCCCATCTTGAAGAAAGACACTGATACTAAAATATACAGGTTTATCATTGATTTGCGAGAGGTTAATAAGATCGTAGTGCCCCAATACCCGGTAGTCTCTGACATCACGACACTCCTTACCATGGTTCCTCCTAATGCGACTACATTCTCTGTGATTGATTTGAAGAATGCTTTCTTTTCGATCCCTATTCATCCTGATAGCCGATATTTGTTCGGCTTCACTTTGAATAATCGGTCCTTCAGATTTTAGAGCTCCACAGGGGTATACAGAGAGTCCTAGTATTTACAGCCAAGCGTTGAAAAGACAGCTTGATTCTTTTCCTGTGCCAACAGGGGTGGCTCTCATACAATATGTTGATGACATCTTGCTGGCAGCTGATACCTCTGAACAGTGTGAAGAAGGGACACTGTCATTGCTTTCATTTCTTGCATCACACCATCACAAGGTTTCTCGGAAGAAATTGCAATATTGTAGACAGCAGGTTACCTATTTAGGTCACCTCCTGTCTAAGGAGGGACGTGCACTCACACCAGATCGTATTCAAGTTATCTTAGACACGCCTGTGCCCCGTACTCAGAAAGATGTTCGTGCATTCATTGGTCTTACTTCTTTTTGTAGGCAATGGATTCCTAGCTTCTCATATATTGTTAAACCCTTGTTGGCCCTCCTGACTAAAGACACTCCAATGCCCCTTCCATGGACTACTGAATGTCAGAATGCTTTCCAACAGTTGCGTCAAGCTCTATGTTCTGCACCAGTATTAGGTACTCAAGACTCCACTAAGGCTTTCACACTCTATGTACACGATAGGGATGGTTGTGCACTCTCAGTTTTAGTACAGACACACGGTGATAAGCAGCGTCCTTGTGCATATTTTTCAGCTGTCCTCGATCCAGTCGCTCGTGCGTTGCCTGGGTGTCTTCGTTCTGTTGCAGCGGCAGCTGTGTCCATACATCAGAGTGAAGGGATAGTCTTGTCACATAGATTGCTTGTGTTAGTACCCCATGCAGTTGACGCCCTTTTGAACCAAATTAAAACGCAGCATTTAACTAGTGCTCGTTTGACAGGATATGAATTGACACTTTTGGCCCCTCATATCACTTTGAAAAGATGTTCAACTCTTAATCCAGCTACTCTGTTGCCGTATCCAGCTACTCAATCCCAGTCACAAGAGTCTCATGACTGTATATTCCTTACTGAGGAACAGACAAAGGGTCGTGTTGACCTACAAGATACGCCCCTCTCAAATGTTGTTGGAGAATTATGGGTTGATGGGTCTTGTTTGAGATTACCAGATGGCACGACATCAGCTGCATATGCAATCACAACGCTTCAGACGGTAGTTGAGACAGCTCGCATTCCACAGAAGTCAGCTCAGGCAGCTGAGCTGATAGTATTGACGAGGGCGTGTGAACTTAGTACTGACTTGTCTGTCAACATCTATACCGATAGCCGCTATGCCTTTGGAGTGGCTCACGATTTTGGGTTACTCTGGAACGAAAGAGGCTTTCTTACATCACATGGGACGCAAATAGTGCATGGGAATTGGTGCATAATCTCCTGACTGCCTTGACATATCCGAAGAAAATAGCGATTGTTAAGTGTAGCGCACACACGAAAGTGACTGATAAAATAGGACAGGGTAATGCCTTCGCAGATCGCATAGCCCGTGAAACTGCAATGCAGCGAAGCACCACATCTATGTATGTGGTGAAGTCACAGGCTGAACGTTGGCATGATGCTAGGCAGGAAGTGCTTGATATGCAGCGATCTGCCTCTGCAGAAGAATATGAGCAATGGTCTAGGGAGGGAACATTGGATGATGAGGGCTGTTGGAGGAATAAAGACATGACTAAATGGAGACTGCCCACAGCCTATTTACACCCTATGATTCATATGGCACATGGGCCGGCACATGTTGGAGCATCCTGAATAACGAAGTTGCTTACGCAAGTTTGGGAGCATCCGGAAATTGCCGGCATAGCTAAAAAGATAGTGCAGTCCTGCTTGATTTGTCTTCAGTACAATCCTGGAAAAGGGACACAAACTCCAACAGGAGGGTTTGCTACACCAACTGCACCTTTTGAGGTTCTGCAAATGGATTACATCCAGCTTGAACGCTGTAATAATCTAAAGTATGTTCTAGTGGTGGTATGTGCCTTTAGTAAGTGGATAGAGGCATACCCTACGAAAGATAATACAGCTCTTACTACAGCGAAGGTGCTTTTAAAGGAGTTCTTCCCTAGATTCGGTGTTTGCAAACTTTTGTGGAGTGACAACGGACCCCATTTCATTGGGCAAGTTGTTGAGTATGTCTTGAAAGGATTGGGAATTAAGCAGAAGTTTCATGCTGCCTTCCACCTACAATCAGCAGGGCTAGTGGAACAATACAATTCTACCCTCAAACTTAAGTTGGCTAAAATCCAGGCTTCCACATCTCTGAAATGGCCTGATGCACTACCCTTGGCATTGCTGTCCATTAGATCAGTGCCACATACACGATCTGGCCTTACACCGTATGAGGTGGTATTTGGAAGGCCTATGAATATTTGGGGAATTCCTAAGCCACGCCCCATACATGATGTACCTTGTGTTTTGATGAGTGACTACCTATCCCAGTTGACTGACAGCTTGCTTTCTATTCATCAACAGGTTCGAGAAGCTCTTCCTGACAGGTCGCGAGGTGATGGTCATGATCTTCGGCCCGGTGACCAGGTGATGGCCAAAGCCTTCCAGAGGTCGAATAGTCTGGAGCCCAGATGGAGAGGTCCTGAGCAGGTGCTTCTGGCAACGAGAACTGCAGTCCGAGTGACCAATCGGAAGAATTGGGTCCATTCAACGCACTGCAGAAAAGTGCCGTCTGCCCTGGTGGAACCTGCTGCGCTCGCCGACTATCGACAGATTCTGGACACTGAGAGAGGCCAAGCCACGTCACCTGAGGAACCTGAGGAAGTCTTCCCGGACCACACGATCCCTGGTACATCTCGATATCAGCTGCGACCCCGGAGAGAAACTGCATGCTGAAAGAGACTGGTTGAGCAACCGTCCTGGGTTAGTGAGAGACTGAGCTGAAGAGGGGGGGTATCTTTTGCTTAGTGACACCCATCTTAACCCTCAGTGAAGAAACCAATGGCTGCCCAGGACTTTAGAGCTCCATCTGCTTTGTTGTTTCAGCATCAAGATGACCATGCCTATGAAAGAGACATCGACTGCTGCGAGAATCTACGATAAGAAAATTATGTGCATTGTTGAGTTTACTGTCAGTGTGATCATTATGGCAGTAATAACTTGGGTTGTAGAGGAAGTGGCTCCTGTTCGACGAATACTTACTGCTACTACTCCAGCACCTATTGAACACCACTACTTTACTCTCCCTTATCATGAGCAGAAGCATAGACAGTCCTATCTGAACAACACGTTCATCCAGATGTTGCACCACACACATAATGCTACGAACATTACCGACTGTTGGCGGTGTGGTATGATGCCTGCTCATCAGAAAAAGGGAGGAACACCTTTCATTCCTCTGCCATTTTCACACAATGGTTCTTGTAGGGCTTGGTTTGCGCTGCTCTGGGCTACCCATGTTGCTAATATTACTAAATATGATGTAGGAAGACTAAACTACCAGTTGAATAAAGTGTGCTATCCTGATGAAGAAGGAGATCCACAGGCCAAAGGAACTGTATGGGAAATGGAGGAGTATCACCGAGGAAATTCCTCTACACACTATATTTTCCCAAATACTCGAACTGCTAAGGGTAATGGACCTTTTGTTATAGCTGTTACTAGAGCTCGTGCAGACTTGTGTGTGAACAGTGTTGGTAGTATTCCCGTGGGAAAAGCGACTGTACTCTGGTTTTAAATATTACCGGAGTAAATAACAGCAGTTTTACGTCATCGCATAATACCTACATTATATGTGGAAATAAGGGATATTACAATTTACCCATTGGCTGGTCCGGTACTTGTTTTGTGTCCTTTTTGTTACCACCTGTGTTTGTGGCACCTGCATCGTACCACAAAGACTATAGACTGTTTAATGACGTTTCCAAAAACAGATTTAAGAGGACAACAAATCATGATGAGGTGGATCAGACTGATACTACACTGCAGCAATATGTTGATTTTAATTTGGGACTGTTCTTCTTTGTTGGTGCTGCCTTAAACAGCCGGAAAATCAGACGTTTGACACGTGTTGTAGAGGCGATAACCAATCAAACAGCTATGGCACTTGGAAACATCACAGAAGAACTACAGATTGCGAGGATTGTGGCACTCCAAAACCGTATGGTCTTGGACATAGTCCTGGCCGATCGAGGTGGTGCATGTCGCATCATCGGGAGCAGTTGCTGCATCTATATTCCTGATCATGCCCCTTCAGTTTTTGATGCGATCTCTAAACTGCATAAAATCGCTGCTGAGATTCACCCTGATACCGGAACATGGACTTTAGCCGGTTGGCTATGGACACTATTTACTACCTGGGGCTGGAAACTGTTGACAATATTATGTATATTATTTGCAATCCTGCTGACATGCTGCCTATGTATACAATGTGGTCCAATGCTTTGCTCCCTCTGTATTACTGCTTGTATACCTGCCAGATGTAATGTTAAGAAAGTGAATGCCCAACGTGTATTAGATCAAGAAGTTAATGAAATGATGAAAATTGACATACAAGATGTTTTTATTGTTCCTTCTAGATTATAGATGTCTTCAGCTAATGCTAAAAGGGTCGTCTGTGGAAGTTTGGCAGAGATCACTATTAGCATGAGCTGAAGCCATTTTGTTTTTGGCAGCCATTTTAGTTGGACATGTGCTCGCCATGTGCTCCTTCCGTCTTCGCTGTTGCCTACCCTTGTGCTTTACTAGAATAACTGTCTATACTTAGCTCCTGCAGCAATGCGCATGCTCAGAAAAGTCTGTAGCTGCTTATGCACCTGTCTTAGTCTGTAAATGTCAGGCTGCTCTAACTGATGTCAGCAACTTCATTCTCCTCCTACTTTGTTGACTGAGCATTTTCTGTATGTCCATATATGTGAATAGCTATTCTTGTGTGTACTTGTACCGCCTCCTTTTGAGCTCTTGAGTGGGTATAAAAGACCCACAGTTTCTGTGCTCCTTGTGCTACCTCATACACTGCCTGAGGGTTTTGTATAGATGTAGTTCCACTCATGAGGTTTAATAAACTTTTGTTTTGATATTCCAGCTTCCGTGCCAATCTCTATTTATTGGTCTGAGGACTAGATAGCAAAGAAGGGCGAACCCCTAGCACCGGTAGGCCTTGGTGAGGTCTACTTCTACACTATGACTCACATTGTTATTAACAAAAGCATAGCGGGAATCACCCACCAAGTTAGACAGAGATGGAGACACTGACACATTCAGTCACATGTCCATACTACACTTATGTATCCAGTAGTAACAGAGTCAGTTGTACACACAGTAATATATCCCAATACTCAAAACAGAGTCAGTAAGTAATATATACAACCAATTACATGCACATATTTAGAGCTATAGAGATACTATACCAGCTATTCATATAGCGACATAGTTACTTACACATCCATTGACACACCCAGAGAGGTACTGATGCACTTATTTTGGTTTATACTCAAGTAGTGACCTTCTAAGTCACCTATTGAGACAAGTAGTTCTTTAAACAAGTGTCGGGCCTTTTACTGCACAGCCTGTGTGTGTCGTTTTACTGCCAGGTTGAGTAGGCATTTAAAACCCATTGCCAAGACTTAAACTTCCTCTTTTTACATATAAGTGACCTCTAATGAAGGACGTAGGTAGACTTACACTGATGCATACACTGACACACCCAGACCCATGCTAATGCGTATAGTAGCACACACAGGTTCACTGATTCATACAGTAACACACTGAAGCACAAGCTCATGCATAGACTAAACCACCCACACACTGATGCATACAGTAACACATTCAGGAAGACACTTATGCATACACTGACACACACAGGCACTTACCGATGCATACACTGACACACCCAGTCACACACTGACCCATAAAATAAGACACCCAGGCACACACTCATGCATACACTGACACAACCAGGCACACACTCATGCATACACTAACCCACCCAGGTACACTCTGATGCATATAGTAACAGGGCCACACATAATCTAATGCATACACTGACACACCCAGGCACACACTGATGCACACACTAACACACCCAGTCACACACTGACACATACACTAAAACACACAGGCACAGACTTATCCATACACTGACACACCCAGGTAGACACTGATAAATATGCTGACACACTCATATACAATAGGAATTCATACAGCCACTTACATATACATTTATGAAACAATAGAGTTACTAAGAGAACCAGCCATATGCTGACAGAGTTACTTACATATCCAATGAGACACCCACAAAGGGACTGATACAGTCATTCATATATGTACTGAAGAACGGACAGTACCAAGTCACCCATCCAGACTTTTAAACATGCTTTGGATCTCGTATTGTAAAGTTTGTGTGGAGTTTTACTGCCAGGTCGAGTTGCCATTTAAAACTGATTGCTCAGCCTTAAACTTCCCTTCTTTCACATATAAGTTATCCCTAAAGTAGGGTGTGGGTAGGCCATAGGGCAGGATGCTATCTGCTTAGAAGGTAAGACATGCACTTTGAAATTTTAGTGAGCTACGTACGTAGTTCCAGACCCATATGCCCAGTTAAACATTCACTCTGCTACCATACTGCAACTCACATACGTATTTACATAAGCATAGAGTCACTCACCACCCAGTCAGACAGCGACAGAGGCACTTCCACATTTAGTCACATGCCCATACAGTACTTATGTGTCCAGCAATAATAGAGCCACTTGCACACACAGTTATATATCTCAACACTCAGTAATAGAGCCAATAAGTAATATATTTAGGCAGTTACATACACAAAGAGATCCATAGAAATACTAAGACAGCTAGTCGTAGAGCAAGTTAGTTATACACCCAGTAACACAGCCAGAGAGAAACTGATACACTTATTCAGATATGTAGTGAAGTAGTGATACTGCTAGTCACTCATCCAGACCAGTAGGCCTTTAAACATGTGTTCGGCCTGCTACTGCAGAGTCTGTGTGCGCATTTTTGCTACTACGTTGAGTTCAAATTTAAAACAACTTGCCAAGTTTTAAACCTTTGTTCTACTACATATAAGTCATCCCTAAGGTAGGCTGGAAGTAGGCCATAGGGCAGGGTGGTATGTGCTGAGATGGTAAGACATGTAGGTTGAAGATTTAGTGATTCACATGCATATTTCCAGACCCATATGCCCAGTTAAACATTCTGTCTCTCACCTATACTGCAACTCATAAACCTATCCACAAAAGCATGGAGCCTCTTTCACACTCAGTCAGATAGCTACAGAGGTACTTAGACATTCACTCATACACTGACATCCTAGTTATGTATCCAGCAGTAACAGAGTCAGTTGCACACACACTTACATACCACAACACTCACTAATACAACCAGTAAGCTATCCATACAGCCACTTGCATACAGTTTTACACAGTTACTAAGAGAGCCAATGAAATAGCAATATAGTTACTTAGAGAACCAGTCACACACCCACAGACAGACTGAAACACTCACTGAGATATGTACTCAAGTTTTGACACAACCAAGTCACCCATCCAGACAAGTAGGCCTTTAAACAATTCTCGGCCCTGCTACTGCAGCGTCTGTGTGTGCAGTTTTACTGCCAGGTAGACATGCCATTTCAAACCCCTTGCCAAGCATTAAACTCCCTTTCTACTACATATAAGTCATCCCTAAGGTAGACTGTAGGTAGACCATAAGGCAGGCTGCTATGTGCTTCAAAGGTAAGACATGTACTTTTAAGTTTCAATGAGTTACACGGGCACTTACAGACCCATATGCCTAGTAATACATCCAGTCTCTCACCCATACTGCGATTCCCATACCTATTTAGAAAAGCATAGAGCCACTCAAAACCTCGGTGAGGCAGCAACAGAGGCATTTACACATTCACTCACACACCCACACAGCAGTAACAGAGCCTGTTGCACACAGTTACATACCTCAACACTCCTTAGCATAGCCAGTAAGCAATCCATACAACCCCTTACATACAAATTTACAGACCCATAGAGTTACTAGGAGAGCGAGTCATATAGTGACATAGGGCCCGATTCACAAAAGTAATCTGAGACAAAATCCTAAACTTACTACTTTTGGTATTCACAGAAGGCATTTAGTAGTAGTAAAGTTAGGATTCCTAACTTTACTACTACTAAACTGAGACACAATCCTACCTTTACAACTTTTGGTATTCACATAAGGCATTTAGTAGTAGTAAAGTTAAGAATCCTAACTTTACTACTACTAAATCCCTTTTGTGAATACCGAAAGTCGTAAAGTTAGGATTTTGTCTCAGTTTAGTAGTAGTAAAGTTAGGAATCCTAACTTTACTACTACTAAATGCCTTATGTGAATACCAAAAGTAGTAAGTTTAGTATTTTGTCTCAGATTAGTTCTGTGAATCGGCCCCATAGTTACTTCCACACCCACAAAGTGAGTGATACACCCACAAAGAGAGTGATACATTCACTCAGATATGTACTCAAGTACTGACACAACCAAGTCACCCATCCAGACAAGTAGGCCTTTAAACATGGCTTGGGCCTGCTACTGCAGAGCCTGTGAGTGCAGTTTTACTGCCAGGTCGACTTGGCACTTAAAACCCCTTGTCAAGCCTTAAACTCCACTTCTTCTACATATAAGTCACCCCTAAGGCAGGCAGTTGGTAGCCCAAAGGGCAGGGTGCTATGTGCTTAAAAGGTAAGACAAGTACTTTTAATTTTCAGTGAGTTACACACACACACTTACAGACCCAAGTCAAGTCAATCAAGCTTTATTCAATTTAAATAAATCATAAAAGCACAAAATACAAAATTTCATCATAGAAACATTTAAAAACAGAGGGGGATATGAACAAGAACTGCCGCTAACTAACGCTAACACTAGTTAGTGGCAGTTTTCTTAACGCGGCCTAACACCAAAAATGATCGCCCTGTTAGTGATGTATTTACAATACGTCGCTACATGGCGATAGTTCCAGGTAGCTGCGGTGAAACACTAGCATGAAGGCGATACAAATTCTGGCGTTAGCGTGCGAAAACAGATGAAAGGCCAATTTGCGGGCAAAAAACTCACGTTTGTCATCCCAACGTGACTTTTTTAAATAGCCTATAAGTCCACCCCCAATGGAAAATAGGAAACAAAACCAATGGAATGCAGATTGGAGCAGCCAGGGCCAAGTGCAGCACAGATCAACAACCCTCCAAGCCCCCCAACAGCCAGGATGATCAGCCAGAGTCCCAGGGGAAGAGGAAATCTAGGGCTACAATCATGAAAAGAGGCGCATCGCTGGGCAAACCCAGGGATGCATCACTCATCATTGCGCACTCCTTGCAACACCATGGCATCCAAAACTTTGAAAGCGCAGACAGTCCCCGGAGACCAAAGGCCTCGCTGGGCCTGCATCCGGACCCTGGAGTGGGATGCGGGGGTGCTGTGGAGTTGCTGGCATGTGGTGGTAGACATAGAGGCGTTGGCGATCACCCTTACCTGGTGGAGAAGTTTTCCAGGTCGCATGGAGACACGTTGCTGACCTGTGTAAGAAGACCACCTGGTGCCCCTTGGAGCTGTGAACGGTAGAGGCTCTCCTGCGAACAATGTAGGGAGGTCTGCATCGCATACCACACGCCACCACTACACCGGGGTGCACGGAGGTGATTACCAATGGTGGGCCACACCTCTCTGCCTCACAGGCCGGAGGATGTTGCACTGGCCAGACGCTGTGGAGGGTGAGGCCCCTGAGCTGCACCGAACTTGTGTGGTCGGAGCGCTGCAACTTCACGCCTAAGGAGGCCCTGTTGCATCACCTGCATCTGGAGGTTCCCCTGCGGACTTGGCATCGACTGCTGTACCCTTGCTTGTGAAATCCCACCTGGCTGAGGCTCCTGCTGCTGAGTCACAGATTTGGAGAGAGTGCAGCGGATTGCGCCACAGTGTCAATGCCCAGGTGAGGAGAAGGTGGGACGCGTAGTGGAAGAGGCCCGGGGGGTTGAATCGGGCCCAGGCCTAGCACCTGTGGGTGACGCACCCCCAGTGGCGGCTCATCCACTGTGGCGGAAGAGCATCGCCCCACTGTTTTCAAGCAGTGCAAAAAGAGGAAACATAACATGATGATAACTTACTGATGTACTCATGCTATGTTTCCTTTGCGGGCGGGAGAGTGGGTGGGGCTGCACTACCCACGGAGCAGGGCAGGGGCGGAGTGGTATGAGCACTCAAGTGTGCAATGACTGGTCGGCCCTTTCAGGCCGCCCAGAGCAGTTATGCGCACATCATTATTCGCAATGAAGGCTGCATTACAGCCTGCATAGAGAACATGCCCACCCCTCCAGCCCCTGGCTGAACGCATTGGCACGGCACTCAAGAACAATCTCAACGCCGCATGGCAGCGTTTTGATTGGCTTAGGGGAGGGAGCCTGGCTGACTGCTCACTGTTCCTGGAAGCAGACTAAGGAGAGCAGGAGCACAGAAGACGCAGAACCCGGCCTCGAGGTAAGAATTAATAAAATATATATTTACAAACCCCACTCCCTCCCACGTCCCCGCCCCATCCAGGGTCCATTCCCACATTTCCCGCCTCCCAACTGTCCAGTCCCCCATGCAGCACTACATAATGGCAGCCGCTGTGCGGCCATGCGCAGCTAGCGTACCACTGGTGCGCAAAAGGCAAGCCCGTCTGCGTCCGTCCGCCCCTGGACCCCGCCCAGCTCCAAGGACCCTTCCTCTCAGACACTCCACCGCTACAACGCCAGCACCCTCCTGGCCATCAACCCTGGACGCAACACTGTCTGCCATCTAGCAACACTGTAGAATTCTCTTGCACCCTGCGCCTGTCGAAACTGCAAACGCACCTTCTGCGACATCAGTACACCAGAACCTCCTGCCGCCCAGCCGACCAACAGCATAGCAGACCGGCTCAACTGCATCCTCCTCAACGTGCAGTCCCTGCACAAACACGCAACAGAAATCTGGGACCTCCTCGACGCCACCTCTTCAGACATCGCCTTCTTCACGGAAACCTGGACCAACCTCTGCTCCAGACCCGTCATTGCCATCACCATTCATGATGGCTACAAATTCACTCGCACTGACCACCCCGAGCTGCCAGGAAGAGGCATTGCCTTGCCTGGAAAAGGTACACTTCGACTGACCACGCACTGTAATGACCCGACGGTGACCATGGAACACCTCCACTTCCAAATCCGGAACAACCCCAACACCACCCTCCACGGCACCCTCATCTACAGGCCCCCCGGGCCATGAACCCCCATGCACCTATGCCATTGTAGACCTCATCGCCCCCCAGGCTCTCCCATCCACCGACTACATCCTACTCGGAGACCTCAATTTCCCCCTGGACAACCCTAGTGACCAGGACACCAGCCCCCTCCTGGGGAACCTCGCCAACATCGGACTCAAGCAGCTAGTCACCACACTAACCCACATAGCCTAACACACACTCGAGCCCGTGTTCTCCACCAGCGGGAACTTCAACTACAGCCACACCACAGGACTCTCCTGTACAGACCATCATTGTTACATCACACCTTCACCACGCCCACCGTACACCATCGCCATCATTGCCCCCCCGTCGTGGGTCGATCAAGGCCACCGAAGAACTTCCTGTCAACTACCTCAGCACTCCACCAACGCTAACAGATGCCAACACCGCAGCGTGCAACCTCCACCGATTGATCTCCAACTGCGCCAACACCTTGGCACCCCTCAAGAAAAGACCAGGCAAACAACACTCCAAGTAGGCCAACTGGTTTATTCCCGCCCTCCACTAGTCCAGACCCACCTGCAGACGTCTCGAGAACAGATGGAGCCACAACATCAATAAACACCGGAACACAGTGGATGCTATGAAGGCATAGAGGTCCCTGCCAGGTAGGCAATGACCGATATGATCAATTGTCCTCTGCCATGGGAACAGTGGGCAGATACAAAAGGTCCTAAGATTCAGCCAGAAAGAAGACTATCCAGCATTTCAAATCTGCTGCACAGGCTGCATGTTATGCTATTTTACCCAATTTCATAAAGCACGTGGCTACCCAAACACAGGCTTCTCAGCGCTAACACACATAGTGGTGGTGAAGTAGTACAGTGACTAGATGAACAGGTTATTCTTCAATTGCTTTCTGAAATTGGTGAGATCGTAGTTTGCTCTCAGATGTATGAGGAGTATATATATATGTCAATAATCATGTGATTCTGGTAAGGAGAGAAAAGAGTCCTGAACAAGCAGGCTCTCTTGTTGGTATCTGCTCTGTAAGTGATGGCATTGTTTTAACATTTTCCCTGTAATTCTTTGATGAGCCCAGAAAAAACTCTTTTGGAGTACATTATGCAAGCCACTACAGAGACCTCCAATCCATGTTCTACAGAATATCAGGAGGCATCTGCCATCCTAAGATCATTTATCAGTGCTCAGCATATCCCAACCAGCAACACAATTCTACCTGTGTCCAGTCACATTTCAGTTGCCCTGAGCAAGCCCTAACACTTTTTTCGGTGATGTACGATCTTGCCTTTACCATCTTTCTGTACCAGAAGTGATTCATTGTTATGGGGATTTGGAGTTAAATTGTTTTTCTTTCATCTAGAATTCAAGACATTAGTGGAAATACAGCCAACGCTAATAATCTTTGTTCCTCTGCATTTCATGGTGGTGGAGAAGGGGCCTTAAATAAATATTCAGTTTACAGTATCAAAATTTGCCCTTACAATGCTTCTGAATTAAAGCCCCTGCTCTACCGGGCCCAGGGTCAATTGGACTATGGACATAGGTAAAGAATTATTCAGGAGCTGTGAATCCCATTGAATTTATACATCACAGTTAAAAAATCAACTCTTTGGAGTCAAGTATGACATTTTGATATGAGTTTGAAGGGTTTTATTAAAATCTTTAGTAAGCAGCTCCTTATTATTCATCAATTAATCATTAATACAATACAGAACATAATGCATAAAGCACGTTCCTTATAAGAAAATCTCTATTCTAAATCTAGGACGAGAAAAATATAATTGAGCCCAGAAAGAGTTCGAAATCGGGAGGTGAAAGCATAAAGCTTCAAGCAATTTGTCATTCAATAAGCACATCCCATAAAGAGAAGCTCAAATTCTCAGTGGAGCCTCAAAACAGCTTAGAAAGGGAAAACAGTGAGTCTAAACGTAGAGCTCAGCAGAGAGTCTGGAAAGGGTCTGAAAAGTCTCCCTACTCTAGGAACATGCACTAATATAACATTTTGACATCTACAACTAAAACAAATGTTGCACTTGTCTGTCTCGTCAGCCAATAGAAATCCAATGTCTTCATGGAAACAGGAAAGCTTTCATCGTCTAAGCAGCTTCAGAACAAAAGACTTACATATTTTAAGTGTTAAATGAAACATTTTTGTCAAGGTTTGGTTCCCACTGCTTACTCTTTACAAGACAAATCAGCTCATGGTTAGGTTTCTCCTAGCACATATGAAATCATGCCTTTCTCACACATTCTAACTTGCAAATTTTCTTTATGAAGAAACATTTATATAAAACTTAACAACAGAATTTATAACATTATTAATCTCTATGAAAATATCCTTATTGGAAGGTCAACATCTAACATTTTCTATTAGGTCATGTTTAGTTCAGCACATTTGTATCATTGAACTCTTCACATCTTCACATTACTGGGATTATTGACCTAAGGTCAGTGGAGAGGAAAAGCAAAATTGCATTGAGAAGTATTTGTAGCTTAACATGTGCAGCTATGGAAGCCTAGTGCTCCCATTTGCCTTTTAAACATTTTTTATTTTTCGTTTCAGGTCTACAGGTTTTTTCTACACATTAATTGCATTAACTTTCATTTATTAAACATGCTCTATCAATTGCATCAAAAAAGCTGATCTTTAGAATGATTCTTTTCACTTTTCCCAGGTGATATTTTAAACTTTCTAAAGAAACCAAAAATGGACATTGTCATTCTCCTATCATTTGTCAGAGAAGAGGACTCCCAGTGTGGTGGAAATTCCCTGACAGGTGTGCAGCAAATTAATTTTCCTTTGAAGTTCCTTTCAAATGTCATTAAAAACCCTTTACGCCTACATCTTCCTGCCAAAAACGCATAAAAGCAACATGGGAAAGCTCACCTTTATAAAGGTTATTACAACTTACCAATAAAATATAGAAGTTAAAAGTGTCTGTTGGTTTAGTCATGCCCTAGTTCTTTGCTGAAAGCTGGCTCTTACTGCCTACCTTGCTATGTGTCATGAAGTATATAAAATGCAATCATTAACAAGTCTTAACATAAGATATTTAGGCTCTGAGACGCCACCTTAAAGAGCTTAGCTAGAGCTGCCAAGTGTATGTTTGTAGGAACTATGAAGTAGTTCCATGCATTCGGAAAAAAGTACATGCTCAAGCGACTCTAAAGTCTTTCAGGTGCAAATAATGGCACATAGTTTCTGTAGCAACCTTGGGTTCCCATACTATTAGTACATCTGGGTTCACTGTGTTGTCCATCTTTCAGACACGCTCTGATTAACCTTTGCAAAATATAAATATTCCTGCTCCAGCAAGTTGGCAATCACAAACTAAGCCATAATCAGCAGGGATGTATGCAAACACCAAGTAAGAAAAAAATACTTAAGTGTCTTAATAAGTTCCAAGATAATTATTAAAAGTGCATTGGCATGCCTAAATTCATCCTGAACACCAGAGGCCTCTCTATGTATAACGAATGAAATCGCCAGTTTAGATCTATCACTCATCTTGTTCCCTGCTAAGACGTCCTTATCTTCTTTTCTTTACTGACAGAGCAAAGGTGTCAGGGCTTTGATCTCTCATCAGGAATAGCATCATAGCATCATAGCATCACAGCACTGAGTTCCAGTTTCTTTTATTAATTACTCTAGGTTTCTTGCCTAATATGATTGAAGAGAGGCCAGAAGGGAATCAAGTGTTGAACATTCTACTTAACTTCCATGGGACAGGGTAGTGTGGTCTCTTTTGCCCTACCTGCCTTCTGAAATTCTGCTTTACATGGAGTTCCTAATGGCTAGTAAGAACCTAGGGCCACATGTATCAACATTTGTAATAGTGATTACCTAATTGTTATTTTCAGGGAATCGAAATTAGGCAATCGCTATTACAAATGTATGAAACTCCAAGAGTTTCATTTAGCGATTCCTAGGGGGTCGCAAATCGACCTACCTAATTAATATTAATTAGGTAGGTCATAATTTGCGACCCCCTAGAAATCGCTAAAATCACGGGTATGGTGGCCTGCTGGGGTCAGCAGACCATCATGTCCGTGATTGCTTTTAATTAAAGCAATATATATTTTTTAAAGCAGCCGGTTTTCCTTAAAGGAAAATGGGATGCTTTATAAAATGAAAAATGAAAAGTTTACCTTTCAGTTTTTTTAAGAGCAGGCAGTGGTCCGTGGGACCACTGCCAGCTCTTAAAAAAGTTTTTGCATAGATTCACGGAAGGGTAGGGGTCCCCCTTCCCGTTTGCAAATGGATTACCACCAACTTGAAGTTGGTGGTAAATTGCTAATGTTTTGCAACCACATTCACGGTCACAAAACATTCATACATACGGTTATGATTTGGTATTTGGAAATGACGCTTCTTCCAAATACTAAATCGCAAACCCATTTTGTGATTCGGTAACAGGTTACCGACTCGCAAAATAGATTTGATACATGTGTAAAGCATTTTATGCGTTCACAAACGGGCCGATTCTGAGAATGGGCCGGTTTGCAAACGCAAAAAATGTTTGTTACATGTGGCCCCTAATTCTCTCTATTGACATGATATTATCATATAGGGTTTACTGCTACCATTAAGGGGAAGTGCCCCTTTCCTAAGGTAGATTTCAAGGTCTGCAGAGCCTCTCTTACTTGGACTTTTGGTCTTTTTCTCCTACTGTTTCATCTTGTCTTGGTTCATAAAACCCTTTATGAGACTGACCAGCCAGAACGAGATTTGCAAATGCCTCTTATATCTATTTGGACTGCCATCTTCATTTGGTTTTGATTAGCTCCTATTGGCTTTGGCCAACTAAATTTAAGCATTCAAATAAATGTCTCTTGATGGCAAAGTTAGTCAGACTCATATACATTCTTTCTGTTGTCATATGTAGCCCTGTTCATCTTTTAGTGTTACATTTGGAGCATCTTTTGAATGCTGAGTGCTTCGTTCTAGGGTTTTCTGAAACCCTTCCCTTTTCTATGAACCACAAATCTGCTTCACAGGCACTATGTCATCTGAAGGTAGAAGAGGTATCTTATCACATAGAAGATGTAAGGAAATGCTTCTTTTTGCATGATCAACCCCAAGTGTTTGAACGGATGCTGCTGGTTTTCCGACTCTGAATGTGCACTGAGGCCACTAAAAAGACCTCAGTGTAGGTGCACTGACCATTAAAAGGTGTATGTATGATTGGTTCACCCACAATTGGCATAAGTTAACATACTTATAAGTCGCTATAATTTGGTGCCAAGGGTCCCCAGGGCCTGTACTTTAGTGTCACCACAAGTGTGACAAAGCAAAGTATGACTCTCAGCCCACCATTGCTGGCTGATGAAGCAGTGTTAAATTACTAACTTGACTTTGCTTTTTAAAGTAATGTCAAAGCCCAAACCTTCCTTTTAATTTTTGTAAGTCACCCTTAAGGTAGTCCTACTCAGTCCTAAATGTAGGATGCTTTATATTAAAAAGTTGGGCATCTAGTTTTTAACTTTACAGGTCTTGACAATAAAAACCCTGCATTGTTGTTTTTAAATAGAAAGACTAGTAGCCCCATTGACGAGTACAGAGTTACATGTTGGTAACTCAGCAGTGCTTACTTCTGAATGGACTACTAAATATGGTACATCAAGGTATCAACAAACTTGAATTTAATGCAACATTTGCACAAGTGGCAACTTTAATAAGTAGCCAGTTTGTTGCTCAAAGTTTTCCAGTGACAGTATGCATTTGCTAGTCACGAGGCAGTCTTCTGCCTTCCTGGGAGGAGGTGTGAATGATTCTCAGGACAGAACACAAAGGCCCTGCCATTCGAAGAAGTGTGACTTCTCCCTGTTAGGAATGCCAAACAGGGTGTGAGCCAAAACGTTAAGCTTCAAATGGAAAGCCGCTTGTGAAGGGCAAAATGGTGGACACACGAGAGGGGCTGCTATTTTGTTCTTGCAGGCAGGCTGGCATTGAGGACAGAGAAGTGGAAGCCATCGCCAAGACGGTTTTTCCGTGGTTGTGTAGCCCCGAGATATCCATGCCTCTGGGGTCCGGACCTCCACACACCAAAAGAAGGGTTCTGCCATCTTGGGAGTGGGGGGAATAGAGTTTTCTGGGATACCTAGATGCCGCACTTCACATGAAATTGTCACTAGGTGGGAGGGGACCTGGTAGCCCATTGGATAGTAGTCACCACATCCCCCAGGGGCCCTAACTGGGCATTAAAGTGGCACTCCTGGCACCCAGACTGGTGATCACATATGCACTGAAGAGTGGACCAATACAGTACTGTCCTGCTCTTCCCTGGACCCAGCAAAGAGAGTCTGCACCAAGACTTGACTGCACCTGCTGCGCTTTGAGGTAACAAAAAGAGGACTGTGCCTGTGGTGCCCTGCTCAAAGAAAAGTCATACCTGAGCCTCAGAGAGAAGATGTGACTCCAAGAGTCAGTTGGCTGACTTCCTATTACAGTTATGGGGGCAAAAAAGCTGGAGAAGCCTGCTTTGGCAAATTGGTAACCAAGATCGCTTGACCGCCACTGACCACCAGTTTGTAGCCTGGGAGACTGCAACCCCACCCTCAAAAGTTGCACCCAAGTCTGCTGGACCTGCAAAAGCTGTTGGAGTGCAATTTGGTCATCCAAGACGAAAGTTATCACCAGTTAAAGAGAACCCCTGGTTCGCTGTAACCAGAGACTAGTAGGCCAGTGTCAACCCCTTGTTCAAAGTTGCCCCACCATATTCGTGGACTGAAGAGTAGCCCCAGGGATTCTCCTATTATAGGATCAGCATCCTCAGCATCCTTCAGCATCTTCAACTGGACTGGAGACTGCTTTGATCGCGCAGTAACTGTCCAAACAAGCTTCATTGGCCTCTGTAACCTGCTCCCTGCCAGAGTTGGCCCCCCTTAGTGGGGCAGAGTAGTAGTTTACAAGATTTCCAAAGTTTTCTAAGTTTGACCGTGAGTACGGTCCATTACAGTGATTTATTGTGTTAAATAAAAAGCTGTGATTGATTGTCCCTTTAAAAATTCCTATTTCTGGAACCCTCTGATGGATTTTTGCCATTGAGGTGTCACTTTAAAGATAAAAATATAACCTATTTTTTAAAGGTGTCAGATTATTATTGTGTCTCCTTTCTTATGTGGCTGTTTTGGTACTTATTATACTTTGTATGTGTTCCTTTGATAAAGCCTGACTACTCAGAGCCACAGCTACCCAAGGCTGAGCTTGGGTTTTTCAAACAGTTCAGTTCAATTCAAATACTTTATTCGGATGCAGCAAACATCCATAAAGGTTACACAGCAAATGCCACAATTAAAAAAATAACGTATCAGGATAAAAAGGAAAATTGGAAAACATAGAAGCATTCAAAAATATAATGACAGTAGAACAATATTAGTAGCAGCTAAATAAATCAGATAAAACCACTCCAGAAAAACAATACTCCCTGCTGAGAGATACCTATAGCAGCATTCAATAAGAACTCATGGATGTACATAGAATGTGCAGCAAATTTAAGAGAGCATAGATCTAAGGGCCCTCACATAGATTTTTAAGAAAGAGCCGACATGCATAATGATTTCTTTGTCTGACAATTTCAGTAAAAGAGTAAAGGCTAAGCTAATATGCCTAATGTTGGGGAACCTCTTTTTTAGAAGTGGGATTAAAAATTGTCTAGTATATCTAACATAATATTGACAAAGAAATGCAAAATTTTACATTGGATGCCCTACTTGCCATCACATGGACAGGGGGTGCTGTTTAAATTCTTTATGGAACCCAATGGGAAGCATAACAAAAATTTCACTGTGTCTGCCCTATACAGAATAGCAATGAGCGTTCCCAGTGCCCTCGCACACACCAGAGATAGTTTGATGGAGAATTTAGTTGAATCCTACTCAGGTAGTCTATAACATTTGATTTACCCCTTTCCCTGTTGCATCTGGAAGTGTACATATAATCATACAGGGTTCGCTGAACCTGTGTTTTTTACTGAGCGTGTTACAAGTTTCAGGCCCCATAAAAACATGTTCCATCCCAATTCTACAATATACTGATTTAACATAAGCAAGCCAGTGAATTGACAAACTTCTATCGCATGACAAACAGTCCAATATGATGTCTCTAGATAAGCTCGCCGCAGCATGTTTCCTGACCACTACCCACAGTAGCACCGGCCGGGTTCCAATATAATCTTCTAGAAAAGACAGGCCCAGCTCTTAATGACAAATAAAGCTGGACGAAGAGATGGGAACTGAGAAGAGTCTCCTGCAGAAGCGATTTTCTTCTCTTTGGATAGCCTCACATTTCGTGATACCCCATACCTCAGCCCCATACATGGCGATGGGAACACATTGGGATTTATAAACTTGCAGGATTGGGGTGAGAGACCATCTGCCCATTGGTTGGGGAAGACTGTATACCAAGCCAAATTCACTGGATAATTTGACTCTGCGCTGTGTGATGTTGGGTACCCAAGAACCTATAGCCGAGAAGGTAACCCCCAGATAGGGGAAGGTGCTTGTACCGCTCAAACAGTTAGTACCAACGGAGAGAGCTTTCACATTGGGCCACATTCCATAATGTGTGACTTTGAAAAATTTGATTTGGGTGGCCATAAAATCCACAAAGGAAGGCACCAGAAGACGCAGTGCCCTGAGAGTGTGTGCCATGAGCACCGCATCATTTGCATATAAAAGCGTTGGCAACAGCATACCATTAATTTAAGGTACATCCGATGAGATAGTGCTTAAAAATGTATGGAGTTCATTTAATGCATATAATGAATAAAAGAGGGCCCGATACACAGCCCTACCTCACACCTTGACAGACACTAATTTCCCGGGAAACGTCTCCTTGTCTACTAATTCTGATTCTTGCCTTCATGTTGGTGTGCAAATAGGCCATAAAGTGCACTAGTGGTTTATCCATGCCACACAAAGTAAGCATCAGCCACAACTTGGAGCGAATCACACAATCTAAGTCTTGGTACAAGTCCATAAATGCCACATATAGTGGCAGTCATTTAGCAACAGTGTATTTGCCTAGCACCAAATTCAAATTTAGACACTGTCCTATAATCCCCACTTTTTTCCTGAACCTGTTGCTGCAGTCAGAGATTGTAATGAAAGAGAAGAAGTAGGGGGTACTTTAACTGGAGCGGTAGGGGTAGCAGCTGTAGAGACTGGTGCATCTGGTGCGGGTTGTTGTTGCTGATGGGGAACAACGGGATATATCCGTTCTGGGGCATATGGTGGCGGAGGTCGGGTATCTAATAAGGTCTCCATAAAAGTATCCCCGTCTTCCTGAGCCATATAGGACTTATCAATGTGCAACCGAACTCTTCTGTCCTCGCGTTCTATTCCTGTCTCCTGCTTGTCTTTATCGTAAGCTACAGCATTTTGTGTAAGGGTCTGCATACCTCGCTTTCTAGCATCCTTTTCCATTTTTAATTGCCTCTGTTTGGCCTCCCTCTGCCAAGTACGGAGGGAGTCAAACATAGACTGTCTACTGCGTCTTTTAAACAACTCTTCTTGAAGAAATCCCATCTTTTGTTCATCAAAAGAGCCCATCAAAGCCCACTGTAACTCAGCATTGTCCCCCGTATATTTGTGCCATAATGTACTAAACATAATAGGGCCAAGGGGGGCGTGGCTTGGCGCCGATGGAGTGAGCAGCAAGCTCAAGAGCTCTGGTCACCAGCCACCTTTTATTGACATCCTGATGCCCTGAGCGAGTTTGGACCCCCCTGCGGCACACCCCTGCAGTTGGTAAGGGAGAGCGGCGCGCATCGGGGACTGGATATCCCCTAAAAATGACCAGAACCAGTGGTTTTGACCATGCTGGCTGAACCAGGGCTGAGAGACAAGATGGCGGTGCCCACAGAGAGGGTAAGCCAAGAAGAGAAGTAACGGGCTGGCAGCATCACCGGAGCTGCGGCGCTCGTGCCTGCGGAGACCCCCCTCTCCTGCCTTCTAACGAGTCTGGGACGAAATACTTGAAGATTCTCCCCCGCGATGGCGCTGGCAGAAGGAAGGGGCCGAGCGCGGCCGAGGGGGGCCCTAAGATGGTGGCGGCAGTGGGAGAGGGGCTGATGCGGTAAGGAGTAGCGGGTGGACGGCGTTGCACAAGCTGCGACGCCCTTGCCTGCGGGGGCCCCCTCTTTCACCCGCTAATGCGACCTGACCAATACAGAAGAGAAGAGAGCCCTCCCCGCGGCAGCGCCGGTGAGGAGAAGGAACCGGACGCGGAAGCGGGGTGAGTCACGACTGCGGCGTCTGACGGCAAGGAGCGGACGCGGAGATAGCTGAGACTGACTGCCCTGCATGGGTGAATGAGGGCGGCAAATGCAGATGTGTCTCCCCCCGCTCCAACCCGGGACTTGGCCTGAGTAGTGGGACCCCAGAAGAGGCTGGCCTGGGAGAGGGTGAGAGGAGTCTTGGAGACTGTTGGGGGGGCCTGGACGGAGGCCCCCGCTGAAGGCCGTGGCAGCAGATGTGAGTGCTGAGCAGATGGGATTGCCTGGGTTTGGTCTAGAATGCCTGTAGACACCCTCCATGAGAGATGCCGCTAAGTGAACCCTGAGGACTGGCAATTGATCATTGAGCAGGTGACAAGGATTGAGCTGCGACAGACAGCGGTGGTGAGTCTCCCCCTCCTCTGATCAGTCTGGGTCAGCGACAGGGCCCTCCTGCTTGCCCACACAGAGGGATCAAAACAATACATCATAAACACAGAGCACTCCTGATGGGATGAGCGATCGGCCGGGGACATCAAGGCTGCGGTAGACATAACAAACCCAGGAGTGAGGGAGAGGGCGCGCAAGCTCGCAGAGCGCCTACCAAGAGTCTGGACCCAGCTGAGAGTGCCAGGGGTTGCCTGAGAACCCACGTAGTGCCAAGGGTGCCATAGGTTAGAGTAACATCATGGGGAAGGTCCCCAAGAAGAAGGATAGGAAGGAGGCCATAGTTGACAGACCGGCGGAGGAGGGGGAGAGGGCCCATTCACAGGCAGACATCCCTAGAGACCCCACGCTGCAGGACATTCTACAGGCCATCACCTCATCCAGTGAGCGCTTGGAAACCAAAATTGACTCGCTCGGCCTAGACTTGGGCCTACTCAGGGAAGACCATAAAAAGTTAGCGGACCGCGTCAAGACCGCAGAGGGCCAAATCTCTGAGGCGCTACCCGACATGGTAAACATGAAACAGCGCATAGCGGCGCTAGAGTAGAAAGTACAGACATTGGAGTTCCGAGCGGAGGATGCGGAAAACAGATCACGCAGGAGCAACATAAGAATTATAGGCCTGCCGGAGAAAATAGAAGGCCACAACATGATAACCTACCTGGAAAACTGGATAAGAGAGGAAGTAGCTCCAGAGGGGCTGTCAAATTTCTTCGCTCTAGTGAGAGCACACCGGGTCCCGGCGAAGCCACCTGTGCCTGGAGCACTGCTGCAAGTGGTGATAGCGAAACTTCTCCATTTTAAAGACAGGAACCACATACTTACCCAGGCGCACCTCAGAGGAGATATAGAAGTGAGCAACTCTGTGGTGCGAATCTTCCCAGACTTCTCTAGAGAGGTCCAACGGCAGAGAGGGTCCTACAGAGAGGTAAAGCAAAAACGACAGCAGCTTAATTATAAGTATGCGACGCAGTACCCGGCCACGCTGCGAGTCACTACAGAGACGGGCATGGAATTCTTCAGGACATCACAGGAGGCGGCTGACTGGTTGGTGAAGCACGAAGGATGGGTGCCGCCAAAGAAGCCGGAGAGGAGAAGACGGAGAGAGAACTGATTCGGAGGTCGTCGAACCATAAGGGAAAACCTGGCCCGACACAAGAAGAGGTACAGAAAGAGCCCCAGAACGCAATGAAGGTGGTGGTGCTGATCAGCAGCAAAGAGAAGAACTTGGTACTCCCTGAAAGGAGCGAGGCGACAGCGGACACTGGCTCAGAACATGGATCTAGCGAATCTGAAATTTCGAGTGTGGTGCTTCCAGACGTCACTCCGCAGACCGCGGACGATATCCCCTAGATGAAGGGGGTGAGAACTTCCCAAGAACAGGTTGGAGCTGTATTGGACGTGTATGACCCAGCAATGAGTTACAGGGACTGCCTGGGGGGAGGGTGCTGGGGGGGGGTCCTGATGGGACAATGAGAGGCGGCTGCAGAGACTGGGAGAGCAACAGACGAACAGCCTCCCCCTTGCAATTGACTGATCGACCTGGGGCCCGGGGATGGCGCACAAGGAGGGAGATAGGTCGGGATCTATGATACCCCCTAATGGCTGATCAGCAAAAGTATAAATGCCTAACATGGAACTTCCGGGGCATGCACACAATGACGAAACGCCACAAAGTGCTCTCGCACATACGAAGGAGGGGAGCCCAAATAGCCTTACTACAGGAGATGCACCTCACTCAGAAAGAGGGACAAGCTTTACACAGGTGATGGAGGGGCCAACTTTTCTATACTACCTATTCAGCATATGCACGGGGGCCCTAATATGGATCCAAGCGGGGGTCCCATTTCAGCTGACAGATTCTCTTGTGGATCTGGAGGGGCGATACGTGGCTATAAAGGGGCGTCTAGAAGAGCGAGACATTAGTATGATTAGCATCTATGCCCCTAATGTAGAGCAGCCAGCCTTTTTTGCGAGATTGAGCCACTGCCTCACACAGTACCTGAGGGCACTACCCTAGTGGGGGGGGTGACTTTAACAGCGTAGATGATACGCTCCTACATAGATCGCACCCACCTTTGCGCAATTCGCAAGCAGCACGCGCCTCGCAAGCGTTTACGGCCTGGAGACAGGGATGGGGGATGGTGGATGCTTGGCGAACCCTGCATCCCCAAGATAGAGACTACTCCTACTTCTCGGTGGTTCACGAGGTGCACGCGAGGCTAGATGCCTTCCTGTGCTCCGCTGGCATGCAGTGCCATGTCACTGCAGTGGAATACTTAGCGCGCACAATATCGGATCATAATCCATTGGTCCTCTCCCTGGGGTGGATGCATCCCATATCGGCGATACCTACATGGAGGCTCCGTCCGGATACACTCGAAGACCAGGTCTTCCAAGAGGAGATCAGAGGGGAAATAGAGCAATATTTCGAGGCCAATGCATGGACAGCCTCCACGCCGAATGCTGAATGGGACGCCTTCAATGTGGTGCTGCGGGGCCAATGCATAACGCGCGCTACGGGGTTTCGGCGAGTCATACTAAGAGAAGTGGAAGGGGCGGAGACAACCCTCCAAGAGCTGCAACGTAGGAGGCCGGGGCTCCCAGAGATCCAGCAGTCACTGGTGGAGGCCAAGGAGGAAGTGGCGAGGCAGATAGAGAGGCTAAGATGCTTCGACTACAAGAAATATTTAGAGCGCACCCATGCCGACCGTGACAAGTCAGGGACGCTCCTAGCATGGCTAGCAAACCCGGTGAGTAGGAGCCATCCACTGGTGGAAATAGAGGACGAGATGGGGAGCCGGCACTTTACGCAGGCGAAGATCAACGAAGTCTTTGCCAACTATTATGCACAGCTGTACAGGGGGCCAAGGGAGGGTGACCATGCAGATGTGGGGGAATATCTTGCGGGCCTGCAGATAAAGCAATTGGCCCCTGAAGAGGCGGAAGAGCTTGGAGCAGACATAACGCAGCAGGAGGTATGAGCTGCTACTAAGGGCATGGCAAGGAACAAAACCCCGGGCACTGATGGTATGCCGGCCGAGTTTTACGCAACATACATGACAGAGCTGACCCCCAGATTGATTACCATGTATCAGGAGGCCCTAGGAGCTGGAATACTGCTGGAAAGTACTAGAGAGGCCCTTATCGTCCCGGTGCCTAGGCCTAGGAAGGAACCGCACGATTACACAGGCTATAGACCCCTGTCCATGCTAAATATGGATTACAAAATCCTGAGCAAATTCTGGTGACGCGCCTTCTCCCACATATGCCTGACCTAGTCCAAGCGGACCAAGCGGGGTTTATCCCTGGGCGGAATTCAGCCTTAAATATTAGGCGACTTTTGGCTGTTATGGATTCCACTGGGTATGATAAGCACGAGGCGGCGGTGTTCACGGTGGATATTGAAAAGGCCTTCGATAGCCTGGAGTGGCGGTACCTCTATGAGGTCTTGTCCAAGATGGGATTGGGGGGAGGTTTCATAGCATGAGTGCGGTTACTGTATGCGTCACCCACGGCCCGAGTGCGCACTGGACGAACCATTTCTCCCAGGCAGAGGGTGGAGAGGGGTACGAGACAGGGGTGCCCTCTCTCCCCGCTCCTGTTCGCGTTGGCCAAGGAGCCGTTGGCGTGCAGGGAACGGAGCAGACAGGATTACCATGGTTTAAGAGTGGGGGAGGTACAGCATTCTATTGCATTATACGCGGATGACCTCCTACTGTTCCTAGGTGATAGAGATGGCAAGCTGAGAGGGGCGCTGTTAGAAATGGGATTTCTGGTTGGCTAGGGCTTGCGCCTAAGCCAGGCAGAAACCACCAATCTAGTCAGGGCAAGGGAGTTACACGCTGAAGATAACCCCTGCTCACCCCCTTGGTAGCTTGGCACGAGCAGTCAGGCTTATCCCAGAGGCAATGTGTAAAGCGTTTGCGCAACCCACACACAGCAGCAACATACTAGGCACACCACACAAGGAACTCCACACAAGGTTGTATATAAAAATAGCCTTTGTATTGTCATAAACACATTAGAATAGTAATCACACAATATACACTGTGCAAACTGGCACTAGGCAATATTTACAGGGGATTATATACACATGACAGGGCCAATTGGGCCACTGTCAGAACCATCACAAAGTGAAAACAGTAAATTTAGAACCAATAATAAACGTAGAACACAACCAGTAATTACTGGCAAATACTGTACTCAGCATTATCCTGCAACATAAATCGTATTATGCACAGTATCACATCAGGCGCAAAGTACATTATGCGCCAACCTCATAAGCCTAAACAGATTAGACCATAACCTCCTAATCATAAATCATATTAGGCATAAATCACAGGGGAGAATAATCTCACAAGCATAAACCACAGTATGCAAATCACCTCATAAACATAAACCACATTAGAGGCATAAATCACAGTGCATAAATCACAGTACATGAATCACATTTCCTGCGCACCACATGACTCACATTAGGGCCTGGCGCCCTATCAACCCAACAGTCCCCCTGGCCAACTGGCCTTCTCAGAGGGCTCAAATGCCCTATGTCCATAATGTCAGGGCGGCTGCCAATGCAGCAGAATTCGCAAGTGCGCAATTGCGCTGGGGCATAGGAGTGCATCCCACTCCTATCTCACTAAAAATGCCCCCGAAGAAATGTCAGCCTAAACGTTGCAGATGCCGCTAATTGCCGTGCAGCTGTGAAGCAGAACGTGGGCCTGGGCACTCACTGTGCCCTCTGAACAAATATGCAAAAACGTTGCAGCTGCCCACGCTGGTGCGGCGCAGCTGAGGACAAAGTAAATGGGCCCTGGTGCGACTGTGCCCTCGAGGCCCCACGGGGGCTCTCTAAATAAAATTGCCCCTATCGTTGCAGTTGCCCACTGTCAAGCGGGGCAACTGTGAACACATAGCCAAATTGGGGAAAGCACGGGCCCCTCTGAGCCCTCTAACAACACACATGCCCCCTCGTTGGAGCCGCCCACTCTCTGGCGGGTCCGCTCAGGCACCGACAATGTGCCACGAAATGCATCTAAGCCCCACTCCGGGACTTGGTGGAATAAATGGCCCTCATTGTAGGAGCGGCCCGCTCTCTGGCAGGTCCGCTCATGAAAATAGGCACTATCAACGTGCCAGCTCGAGCCCTTACTCACCGGGCTCTCTGATGCTCTGCAGGCTCTTCTCTCGCTGCGGGACCGGCACCACTTCTCCCGGTCTCCTCTCTCAGCATGCAGGGCTCTCTCCAGGCATGGGAGTCCCACTGACGATCCGGGTCTCTCCTCGCTTCACCCGGGCCCCCTCTTGGGACCCGGGACTTCGATGTGGAGCCCGCGAGGCTCCGGACTTCCGGCTTCCGTAGAAGCCCCACCCACAACCAGGCAAGGCCGCCTGACTTCCGGGTCGCGCTTAGCAGTGGCCCGGAGAAGATTTCTTCAGGGGTCCGGGCCGCAGCGGTGATCTCTCCAGAATGCGGGGTGGGCACCCGCAAATAAAATAAGGCAGAAGCGGGGTGGGCACCCGCCAAAAGTAGCAGCATAAGCGGGGTGGGCACCCGCATTTTAAAATAGCATGAGAGCGGGGTGGGCACCCGCTATTTCCAGCATCAGGGGGGAATCCCTACGACGGGGATTCCCTCTAAAAGGGTTGCAGCTCAGTGCTGCGCAGCCCACACTCTTCCTCTTGGGCAGATTAAAAGAAAGCGCACACGAGGCACTAGGAGCAAGAGTTCTGCCTCAAAAAGAATAAGTTCAAGCAAAAGTTCCTCCAGGTCCATGGGGCATAGCTGGGCCCTAGGGAGGCCAGCGCACAGGGCCCTCCAGCAGGGAGGTAAGCCCCCATGGCGGTTCCTCCTGGGCCCCAGCAGCAGCAAGCCCCCAGCAAGTCAGGAACAGCACTCCAGCATAGCACAAAAAACATGGGGTCACAGCCCCTACATTTATACCACTTCCCTCCTTTGTCTACAGTGTAGGGTTTGGGGGAACCAGATGCAACTGGTTCAGGGGGGATTTGGAGCACTTTGTTTTCCAAGCTCCTCTTCCCCTTTGTCAGGTGGGGGCTAGGTGATCAGACACACCACAGGGGGCGGAGCCAGCATTGTCCAGGCTGGGCACAGTCCTATTCCCATGAGGCACAGGGTCAAGACGGATTTGCATATGGCTATGTCTGAACTGGGGTGGCGTGGTGAAGCAAAATAACGATGGATTAAACCCAGATCTGTGACTGGGGGTGAATGTTTGCCAATGTGCAGCATTCCGTCCATCATCTTGTGTGTTTTACAGTCCTATTCAGAGTCAGGGGATTACTCCTCCCACTACTCCCCATGCAGATGTCCTATTCAGCCTAGTGCTGACTCACCCTGCCCCTCCTGGAGTCACACACACCTCCCAGCCCCTGTCACTCAAAAGCCAGACATGCAATTCACATCAGGCAGGCAGACACGTAGCACACAGAAATGCCAACTTCTAAAAGTGGCATTTCTAAAATAGTTATAATAAATCTGCGCACACCATTGCGCAGCATTTATTATTACAGTTTCATACATACTAAACTCGAGCGCGCTGCTCCTCTCATCCCAGGAATTACAACTGACACGCTTATCAGGGAATCCCCAATGCATTCCTATGGGAGGGCAGGCCAAACTTACCAAATGTACACAGAGAGCGCGCGCACTTTACACTGGACCGCAGTGCTAAAGTGCCCAGAGGCCTAAAACCACCAACACCATGTCAGCAATAAGGCCAGGAGAAAGGCAAAAAGTTTAGGGATGACCCTGTAAAAAGGGCCAAGTCCAACAGGCGCAGAGAATGCTAGCCCAGTTCGGTGCCATCTCTGGTCTCAAGGTTAATTGGAGGGAGTCTAGCCTACACCCCATGATACCTAATGCGCTCCCGCCGCCTGATCTTGGTCTCCTGAAATGGGAGCCCAGCTGCCTGCAGTACTTAGGAGTTAAAATATATCATGAACAGCCGGAGTTACTAGAGGGTAATGTGGGTAGGGCAATCAGATCTGTGAAGTCTGCAATGGAATTCTGGAGCACACTGCCGCTGTCGGTGGCAGGGCGGTTGGCAGTCCTGAAGACGGTGGCGCTACCGCGCCTTCTGTACTACTTCGGAACCCTACCGGTATGGATCCCGAGAGCAATGTTCAAAGACCTTGACTCACTAGTCACGTCATTTATCTGGGGATCAGGGCGCAGAAGAGTAGCGCTGACTTCATTATGGCGCCCGACAGCAGAAGGGGGGCTGGCAGTCCCAGATTTTGAGGGATATTACATTGCCGCCCAGTTGCACTGGATGATCCAATGGCTGGCGGCGAGTCGCGACCTAGAACGGGAACAATATCCTGCCGCACCGGACACTGCAACCCTAGCAGAGATTTTCCTAAGGGCCAGACGGAATGCGTCTGATGATAGCATGGAAACTAGGGTGGTGGTTCGTTGCTGGGCTCGATACATGAGACGGGTGGGGGTCAAGATTCCCTACTCTCCAGACATACCGATCACAATGCTGCAATGGTTGCCACAGGGAGCTCATTGGGCAGGGTTAGAAGATTGGGAAGCAATAGGGCTGACAAAGATGGGAGATCTCTATCAGGACTAAGAGCTGCTCCCGTTTGAAGATCTACAGGGTGCATATGATCTGCCAGGAGGCCATTTCCTTAGGCATGGGGCCCTCACCAGGAGGATTAGACAACACTGGGGTGGAGGAGGTACGGAATCGCCAGCGCTGGCAGGGTGTAGGTATGTAGCACTCTCAGCAGGAAGAATCAAGACAGTCTCCTGCCTTTATAAGGCAATGAGGCAAGATATGCAGAAGCCCCTAGAGCGCTTGCGATTACAATGGGAGGAGGATCTAGGCAAACATATCCCAGAGGTATAATGGGACAAGATTTTAGAGTGGTCCCCGAAGGTGTCCAGGAACGCGCGAATCAAATTGATTAATTTTTACACACTGCATAGGGCGTATCTGACACTGTCCCGCATTAGACGATACTTTGGCATAGATGCTGCAGCATGTCCGAGATGCGGCGAGAGAGAGGCACATACCATTCACATGTTCTGGAGCTGCCCCACGTTACAAACCTTCTGGGAGGAGATTAGACAAGTGGTGGGGGACCTCATAGATAAGGAACTCCCACATACCCCAGAACATTTCCTCTTAGGGTGGTTCCCACATACGGCCAAAAACAAATCGACGGGGAGATTTCAGGACCTGGCCTATGTTTTGGCCAAAAGAGAGATAGCCAGAAACTGGAAGGCACCGGGGGGGCCTAGAATTCCTTCCTGGAAAAGGGAGCCGGAGAAGTGGGCAGGGGCGGAAGGTAGACTGCTAATTAGGGAGGCTAGCCGAGGGATAGGTAAGATAGATAGGGCCAGAGCCTGGGAGAATCTAGTAAGTGAACTAGCAGCGGATGGGCAAGACAACGATGAGGCGGGCTCCTCACCACCGGGAATCCCTGAGGAGGAGCAAGAGAGACGAGAACATCAAGATTAAAGCTGACAAGTGTAGTAAGAGACTAAGAAAACTATTGGCAACTAGGAGCCCATGAATATACAGAGACCAGAATATGCAAGTATAGGCGCAACTCAAGGAGGGGGGGGATAGTTTTGTTGGGACAATGTTGAATTAACGCACCAAGATTGCTAATGACATGTCCTATGTAATAGATGAAATTAGCAGGATTTATGACTGTGACTGAAGTCTTTGAAAATCAATAAAATTTGATCGCAAAAAGAAAAAAAACATAATAGGGCCAAGGCCATGTTTCACATACATATCAAAATTAGGACTGCCCTCAGGAGGTGCAGGCTGGGATTCCTCCAACAGTGCATCTTTAGAACAACAAAACAGCACAAACTCCGAAGCTTACTGAAACCAGGCATTGCAAAGAAAAGAGAAACAGAATTCTTACTTTTACCTGGCAAAGTATTTGCAAACACTTTTCACCAAAACAGTCCTAGTGCTGAAATAAAACCCATTTGCAGTGGTACCACATAAACTGAAACAGACTCACCTGGTGTCAGGCGCACAGATCGGCCAGTTCTCCACTGCTGACTCTTCGGACCAAACAGTCAGATCACGGGTTCGCCTTTCAGGACTCCAGTCAGGATGACCGCTGGGCGAAGCACCCTGCGGTGGGACAGAGGCAGCAGCTGCGAGAAACGTATCTCTTCATGCAGGGATCCCTGAGCCATCAGTCTGAACTGATGGTGTTCTCGTTCTCCCTTCCGTCTGTGGAAAATGGATGGGTCATGCTACGATGGAGTCCCTGTTCGGGCACCAAATGAAGGAAGTGACCGGCTTCAGGTCACCCGGGTCACAACAGGCCACCTCTCAGCCTTCCATACCGAATGAAGAGTCAGAGAAACAGTGGAGAATATTCTCCAATAATCGTTTATGAGTAATACGCTCAGAGCGGGGCTCTGTCTGCACAGTCTCGTGAGAGTAATACAGAGGGAAGTGAGGAACGGTAAGCTTAAAGATACATTATGTACGTTGCATGGTTAGCTAAGAACCCCCCCACAGTGGAATTTTCCAAACAGATGTGGCCGGACAGCATAAACAGAAAAAACTTCTAATCTTGTATCTTGCACAACTCAGAACATTTTCAAGGCCGTTCCACCCTGCACTGCGATCTAACTGCCAGAAAGGTGGGAGAGGGACTTGACCTAGAGGGAAAGCTATGAACAGTTCTTTGTTGCAGAAACGAAACTTAGCAAAGGGTATTTCTCGGAATAGGGAAGGATTAGTTTCGAACATCACACAAAATGGAGTCTGAAGAAGAAAATGGCGCAGCGAATGCTAACTTATACATGGCATTACGAGAGCATCAACGAGCATAATCTAACAGGTTTAGCAGATTTTCTCTGTGTGACCTCCCCAGCCATGCACTGTGGCTGTTTGGTTGTTGTTGCTCCTCTGCCACTACTGAATGGAATGTTCAGGCATGCACTACGGCTGGTTCTACAATGTCCAGTCTTATAGGTTGCTCCTCTGCCATCTTGGGTGGACTCCTCTGGCTTACATTGTGGCAAGCTGTATAATGCCTATCGGCTGGATATAAAATGCTCATTCCAATGGGTTGCTCATTTGAAACGCCTGGTTGGACCCTTTAGAGCATGTACTATGGCTGGTGGTATAATATCCATTTCTATGGGTTACTTAATCCCACTCCGAGTGGGCTCTTCCGTACCATGGCTGGTTATACAATTCAGAACCATGGCTGATTATATAATTGCCAACATATGGCTACTCTCTGATGCGCTGTAGAGTTACCTGTATGAAACAGACTTCTCCAAAGTTGGTACATGTCTGCATGTGTAAGCACATCTATTCTCACACTTTTCACCTACACCTGCACAGCTACATGGGTGGTGTGACACAGTTTGGGAAGCGCCTGTCATACATGCAAATACCTAAACACATCCCATATAGGCCAAAATGCACACACTTTTTATCCATGCATATACTAGCATCTAATGTGTATGCATTAAGGGCCAGATTTACTAACAAGTGGCGCACCGGAGCAAGCAAACTTGCTGCACTGCAGAACTGCATCCTATCTCCAAAGAAATATAGCAGTTCAACTCTCTCCATACGCTGGCACACTTTGTGCTGCCTAGCGCCAACGCAGACATACTTGCGTCATAGTGCAAAGGGGCCTGCGATATAGTCAGGGTAGTTTCTATTCAGAAAAGAGTATCTTCATGCATAAAAACTATCCTTTGGGTCTATTACCTCTTTGTATGTGTGTGAATGCAGCACATGTGCAAGGAGGAAATAACGTGGAGAAATAAAGATATTTCTCCTCATTATGCCAGCCTCAGACAGGCATTTTGGCACAAATCCATGTCTCCAAGTCTTGGCAGATATGGGTTTGCATCAAAATCCATGGGTGGAAGCAATGGAAGACTCATGCACCATTCATGGAACGTCTCTCTGATACATAGTAATGCAAACCGTACCTTACTTTTTTCCAAGACATAATACAAATAGCCATTTGCATTGTTTTGTAAATACCAAAAATTATTTTGCTTTGGCTCAGCATTAAAAAGGTAATGCAAACACAACACCAACACTTAGTAAATCTAGGCCCCAGTCTCTATACTTCCTTTTGCTTTCATTTATGCCACAGCGCAGCAACAAAGCACAATAAGAGCACAACTCTGATCCTCGCACGACATCGAAATGCTACACAAGTAGGCCACAATACTCACACTCTTCAATCCAAAGCACTCATACAGTGTAGCATGCTAAACATCTGCAAACGCACTTTGGCACCTCATCGAGGGTATAAAGCACTATTCTAATGCAACCACAATACAATACAATACAATACAATACAATTTGTGTGGACCAGGGGCCGTTCTTGTTTTTCACAAGCCAATTTATGGGTAGCTACTTTATGTAGTTCCTTATTGTTAATTTGAACGTGTATAGCCCTCTTTCACTATTATGCACCTCAATTTATGATAATTTTAGTTGTGTTTTATCTGCTCTACAGCTTGTTCAGCTTGCAGTAGTCCTCACCTGACACTAGTAATATTTCTCAAAGCTGGAGTTCTAGTTAGCAAAGCAGAATCATCTGCAGAGAGGAAAGGTTTTTTCCAAACAACTGGGCATTTGGGTGGACCATGAGATCCGATAAATATGCAGGCAGACATAAGTTTTTTACCATCTTAGCATAAAAAAATGAACATGGGGTGAAAAATCTCGATTTCCAACAAAAAGTACAGGTTGTGCTAGTGGTAGTAAAGTACTTCCTGGGCTTTGCAAAAAGTGCTCTTTATTTGTGGTGCGTAGGTACCTACTGGCAAACCTGCGACAGCTTCAAAATGCAACAGCCCAGGCTCTGGTTTGTCTAAGGTGGAATGACCATGTGTCTCCAGCGAGGAGAGACCTACATTGGCTCCCAGGTTGAGGAACACATTCACGTTAAATCTCTCTCCATGATTTAAAACTTGTCGAATAGAGGCATTGGCTATCTGAGTAGACAATGTAAAAGGCCAGTGGCAGCTCCTCCGTTAAGTCGGATGAGCGTCGCCCCACTGCTCGTTGAGCAGTGGAAAATAAAAATAAAATGATAATAACCAGAAGTTATTATCATTTTATTTTCCTTTGCTGGGCGGGGCGGGGTGGGGCTGGCTGACGTAGAGGGAGCAGGAGTGGTTTGCACTCCCTCCCTACATGCGCATGACGCTTTGACCGGCCCTCTAGGGCCGGCCAAACAGTCATGCGTAGTTGGCATGTTCTCCATTGGGCTGTGTTGCACAGTCCCATGGAGAACATGGCCGCCAGACCAATCACGACGCTGCTCCTGCAGCGTCGTGATTGGCTGGCAGAGTCGGAAGCCTAGGTACTACTGGTGCAGGCTGCAGGCAGCAGCGGGAAGAAGAAAAGAAAATGAGGAGAGACGTGCGGCGGATGCGGGGGCAAAACAGGTAAGTTTGTTTTTATTTTTTTTCATTCCGTTCAGAGGCAACCGTCACTGTAAATGGCATCTGAAATCCACAAAGATGCTCTCCGATGTGTCCCAAAAACAAAGCAAAATTGGGAGGGTGTGCTTTTTTAGTCTGTAAACCTAGACTTTGGAATACTCTCCTTCTAAGCTTAAAGGAAATGGGAAACACTAATAAATCCAGATTCAATTTTCAAACGTTTCTTTAGTTAGAATACAGTTTAAAATGGCACTATTCTCTACTATTTATCTCCCACACCCAAGAGACTGCTTAGGCGGTGTAAGTGCAATAATGAATTACCTAAGCATAAATACTTACATATGTTACTTCATCAACAGTCGCTTATTTTTTCATTGTCTTTTCCAGTTCTGACTTTCTCCTGCAGTCCCTCATATTTCTCTTTATGCTGTGCATCAAAGCCAGTATATTTGCCCATGTGCTTGTTATCAGTTCTCTGCTTTTGCTGAACTCCGTTACTCATGAGACACATGGATTAAATGTGGACTTATAATACTATGCTAGCCTCTCCTTAGTGCTAGTCGTAGACATCAGTTTAACCAATGTAGGGGCTTATGTACAAGTCCATTGAGCTGCCGGTGCATCACTTTTTGTGACGCACCGGAGGTGCATTTTGCTGCCTCATATTTACAAGGACAGGAAAAGTCACCTTGTAAATACGGCCCCTTTCCACGCAGCACTTTGCATGAAAGGGGAGTTCCATGGGTGTTGCTGTGGGTGTTCTCACTCAACACCCATGGAACCTGACGCATTTCCAGATTTAGGAGAGATCGTAAACCTGAAAATGTGTCTGAATGCTACGCCTCCCTAGGGGAGGCGTAGGGAGGCGCAACGAGGAGAAATGTATTAATTTCTCCTCGTTTTTTCCTCTTTCTATGCGTGCTGCATTCTGCAGCACAAATAGAATGAGGAAATCACCTCTGGTGATTGTTTATGTGCAGGAAAGTGTCCCTTTCTGGACATAAACAATCATTAAACAAGCATTTGCAATGCAATCGGTCTCGCCTTTGGGACCTTATATGTATTTAGCTATGCAGCACATTACCCTTGGTGCTGAAACCTCTACTGTTCTTTAACATGGAGGGAAAGAAAGCACCAAACTGCGTGACATGCCAGGTATGGGAACAGATGGAGAGAAATATAGCCTTTCAGCGGGAAATGGTATAGTCCAACGCTCTGTTTTTAATATAAAATCAGGGCCTTCGGTGGTCATATCACTGAAAATACAAGATTTGGAAAAAATATTATTGTCTACGGGTGCTCGTGGAAGACAATTTCTATGGACTGGAATCTAGAGAATGCTAAAGTGATTCTGGTATTTTACTGACCTCTGCTGGTCGTTGTCTATCAAGACAGTTAAATAGAGGCAGTTGCCAGAAAAAAAAAAAAAAAAAAGAAAATCCCTAAGCAGAAAGCAATTCTGGTATTTTACTGACCTCTACAGGTCGTTTTCTATCAAGACAGTTAAATAGAGGCAGTTGAACAGAAAAAAAGTCCCTAAGCGGAAGCAGACAAGTCCTAGGGCTGATCTCCAGAGCCCACAAAGTACATACACATATAAGTATATACTAAAGAATATACAAGAGGTCTCGAATGCTCGATCTAAAAAATTACGTTTATCAAGTTCTATGTGTGCTAATGCAGCACACATAGGAGTTGAAAAACGCCATTTCAGATTGTTTAAGTGCAGGAAGGGACACCTTCTGGCACATAAACAATCATCCCCGTGAGACAGGCATCAGCGCATGGCAGCAAATTGTGCACCAGCGCAGGGGAGAGCAAAGGGATCCGTCATATCCTTGTAGATATGACGCATCCCTGTGCTTTGAAAGTGCCGCAGCGTGGCGCAGCCAAAGGGCTTGCTGTGCCCCGCTGCTGCCCTTTCTTGTAAATGAGGCCCATTATGTTTATTTCCGTGTCGATCATCCACTCTATCAATTTAGTCCCAATCTCTGGTGGTCAACTTAATCTCCTAATGAAAAATTACAGCGCGCGTCAAGGTACAAATTATTGTGACTAAGAAAGTCGCCCTAGCGTGAGGGAAGCTCAAACGTGGGACGTCTAATGCTACCTGTCATGCCAGGAGACACCAGGACTAAGACATGGTGAGGGCTATGTACGTTTGAATACACGAATGAGGAAACAAATAAAAACAATGACACAATGTCTTAGTCCTGGTGTCTCCTGGCATGACAGGTAGCATTAGACGTCCCACGTTTGAGCTTCCCTCACGCTAGGGCGACTTTCTTAGTCACAGTAATTTGTACCTTGACGTGCGCTGTAATTTTTCATCGCTTGGCGCGCCCCATAGTTTTCTTAGAACTGCGGCTACATTATCTGTCATGCTACCTGACAAGTGACCCTCAGCCCTGGTCTGTAGGCGCGCTGCCATTAGCATTCAGAGACTGTCAGATCGCTTTTTTCTCCCCACGTGCTTGGGTTTCACTGACAGGGAACCTCTTCCTTGTTGCAGCTACAGGTTACGTTTGAACCTTGCTCCTTCATCACGGATACATCCGCGACCATAGGTTACTGCGAACCCTTGGTTCACTCCACACAGACTATTGTACCAACCGTGAGTAAGTGTCAGACCATTCTGGCCCTATGTTGTACTCCTCTAAATCCACTAGTGTGAACACTGACCCTAGCGGATTCTGTATGTCTCCTTTCTCTCTCCCCTCTGTAGGAGCCTCGTAGGCCCACATCACCACATTCCAGCCCGAAGATTTCTTGCTGTCACCGGTAAACCATACCCTAATAAACCTATTGGTTGGATGTATTCTCCGTAAGACACACCCTACTAATCACATACCATTATCCATAGGTGCCCTTCTCCCCCCTCTTGGTCCTGATGAAGACCCCACTTCCAAGACGTTCAATCTGCTGGTCCCCATAGGGGTCGAAACGTCGACATTTTTCTTTCTTGTATATCAAACCTGGATGACAGAGAATTTATATCTGCATCTTTCGTTTATGATTTCGCATTTTTGTGTTTGCCAGAAACCTGGCAGGATAGGTTGTCACTACTGAATGTTGATGTATATATATATGCACCACCTTCCCTCTGCACACCACCTGCACTTATCCCAACTGCGCACTCGTCACTTCACGTTGTATGCACCTGGTTTTAGTAAATGCCAAATGTGATATACAGTCTATCTTTTGAGCCCTTGATCTATTGACAATCCCTGTGATATCTATTAAATCACAATCATTTATTGTATGAGCTATTTGGTGTTGTCATATTCTTATTACATAGACCATGTGTTGGTTGCTGATGCATTGTGAATATTTTCCACTGTGACTATCTCTTTTGTACCACTACTTACCCGAGTCCAGTGGTCTATCGGGTCACCCCATTGATACATAACTCTCACCCTAGTTATGGGCTGATCAGACGGGTTTTTAGTGCTTTCATTTGATTGGATTGATTGTGGCAATTGAGTTCTAAAACTGAATCACACTTAGATGAGAAAGAATCTACTGCATTTTTCAGAGCATGCATTGTATGTCTGCCATAAGTGGCGTGGCTGAACAAGACAGACACCAGTAGGGCCCAAAGGTGAAGTAAAGGTGAGGTTTGTGCTTGAGATCATTTCTGAATGTTTCCTAAAAACCAACAAAGAGGGTGGATACCATGAAGTGGGTTGGCAAAGATTTCCACCACACTGTTAGGCTTTATGACAGGACCTCTTCACAAAGACATTTTGAAGTATGTAAAGTAGTGCTCCTCGTTTACTCTTTTATGTACTCTTACATGACTTTGTGAATTGGCCCCAGAACATCTAAAATGGGAATAAAATGGAACTGTCAGGCAATAATAATGTACAGTTTGCACAAATTTGAAGGACTATGCCCTCTTTGTGAAATAGGAAACTAGACATTTCAGGACCAGTTCACAAAGGCATGTTAGCGTACATAAAAGGGTACTCCTGCAGTACTACTTTCCGTACTCATGAATGCTTTTGTGAATTGGCTCCTTTGTCTGTTTCTTAATCTGAATTTTCCAAGCAGCCATATTTTAAATCTTTTTACAGAAACAAAGAATGTGGACATTAAAAGGCATATTTATGACTTCTGTGGCTCAGGGCTGCCCAGCAAGTCACCTTGCTGGACTGCCTTGCGACTCAGTGAAAGGGCAGGAATGTGCCATATTTATCCAATACAGTGCATTCCTCTCCTTTTCCCTTGCGCTGGCGCCGTTTTGGCGGCCTAGCGCCATTGCAGGCACCCTTGGTGCCTGTTTTGTAGGCAGGATTGTGCAGGAAGGGGTACCTTCCTGCACAAAAACAATGCTGAGAGGATTTTTCCTCTATGTGTTCTGCAGAATGCAGCACACATAGAAAGAGGAAAAAACTAGGCAAAATAAAGATATTTCTCCTTGTTACTCCTCTCCTGAGGAGGCGTATCTTTTTGGCGCATTACTAGGTTTACCTGTTCTTGTAAATCTGGGAATATATGTCAAAATCCATGGATGTTGAGTGGTAACACCCAGGCAACACCCATGGAAATGCCTCCCTGCAACACAGAGATTTGCGCTGTGTTACATTACTCAAGGTTCATGAAGGCACGCAGGGCCAAGCAAGGTGGCCGTGCGTGGCTTCAAAAATCTCATTTTAAATTTGCGTTGCTCTTGCACCATGTTGCTTGGTGCAAGAGCGCAGCAAAAGGGCTCATAAGTATTTAAATAAAGCTGAAAGCATTTTGCTAAATTGAATAAATTGTTCTCCGTGCAGCGAATCCTTCCTAGATTAGCCTTTCATTTGTAATGGTAGTAAAGAGAGGAGATGTGACCTTACTGTAGTGAAACTGGGGAACGAAGTTGGAGTCCTAGTGATGCCTAACATCTTGTGATTCTGAGCAAATCGCCTAATCTCCCCATACCTTAAAAAAACCTGACCTTGTGCAATTTAATCTGGTGCTCATTTAAAGCTCTCTAATGCCCTTGGGCCAAGTTCGCACTATATAAAAAATGCCAAAAAGTGGTATCCAGTTGACGCATGCTGATGTACTCTGATTACGCCATTCAGAGCTAGACTCGCACAGAGGCACAGACAAGATTTACAGTACTTACACTCTGCTTTCATCGAGGCCAATGTTCTTCTTGTGCTGGCATGCTGTTGACAGTAAGGCAAATGAGAATTCATTGCCGAAGCCTGTAATCATCATTGATAATTACAGTATTCAACAAAATTAGTGACGGAGACTTGGCCACTTAAATCTGTTTATCTTTCAACAAGAGGCTTTTAGGGACCTCACACGACTCTGGCTCCTTTCAAGTGTACAGAGCGTGCAGAGGTCAAATTATGTACACAATTGTTTTCAAAACCACACTCGGTTCTCCTCTTCCAATTGCCGTCCCACGCCCAAAACAGGAAGCATATGCGGTCACAGCTCAACCCATTGGAGAGCATCAATTTGCAAAATTGCAGTTCTCCCAGCCCTGATAACTCCTCTTCCCCATTGGCTGCCTGGCCTCCAGCATTGGATTCTTGGCATGGGACATGCATTGGTTCTGGAAGTGCGAGGAATCAATATTTCTGAACTCCTTGGCATTTTTAAACCAATATAGAAATTTTCAAATGGATATTAATGCATAATGTAAATATGCAGTTGATTGATATCATGGTTTCAACTCTTCCAAGATATTTTGAATTGGGACAAATTATGGAAAACATATTCAAAATTCATGAAAAACATGACACTTAGACCTTCATTATGAGTGGGCGGTTATATGGACTGTATTTCCCCTGCCCCGGAGTTGCCAAAACTGGGGGTACCAGTATCTCCCATGTGGGAACAATCCGGCCCATTACGAGTTGGACTCTTGGGGTCCACTAAGAAAAGAGGAATTACAGAGAAAATAGGTAATTCTGGGTCTGATTCCCCTGGTAATTTCTCGTTTTGGTCTGGGCTTTCACTCAGAGATTTTGGCTGCTTTTAGTTCCTGAAATTTCGAGGTGAAATTGAAAAGATCTGTGGTGTTGTCACAGATCTTATAATTCCAATGGGATGGCTTACTGCTGTTACCGGCTCCATCAGAATCAGGAGCCACGGAATAAGGAGGCCCCTCGTAGTGAAGGCCTTAGTGTTTGGGGAGGCCATGCAATTCTGCATATGCTCCACTAATTACTTGTTTATGCCTTAGGATACCGTCCCATATACTAATATGAATCTGTCCCTGAAAGACTGGGAAATGACAGTATTGCGAGCCTAAGGAAAATCGCCACAACATAATACTTATGTATCGTGGAAGAAGCATTCACTACTAAAGGAAAATCCATAAATTTCGGTATTCCAAGATTTACTGTATTCCAACCTCCAATTTAAGTTGATTATCTTCCTTTATAACACAATTATGCATAAAGTCATACCATCCTTAAAAGATGCATAAACAATATCTTTCCAAGTCTCTCCCTAGTAAAAATTGCCCACAAAATATCAGCCTGGCATGCCCCACTAGGCTGCCCGTACTGTACTTTCCTGAGGGCACCATCTAACCCTTGAAACCGTACAGTAACCAGGAACCAGTTCCAGACAACTGAGGAGGCTGAAGAAAATGGTTAGAGTTCTATGGATACAAAATTAGTGTGTGTGAAAATTCATCAACTACAAGCAGTTGTGGTAAGATGAATTGCAAAAAGTGGAGAAGTACAGAAGCTCAAAATAATAATAATATTAATAATAATAATCACACTCAATATGAATATGATTATTAGACTCAATACATCATTATTATTCTTACTTGAAGGGGTCGATTATGATGCCATCCGGAAAGGCTTCGAACTGCATCTGATTAGGTGGAACCCAATTCAGAAGCCTTGTTTCAGACCGACTCAGACACATTTCCGGACGACCGATCATGATGTCCCGAAAGCTTCCAAACTGTCCGAATCGGGTTCAGTGCGGCATTCGGAGTAACAGTGTCGTTCGTAGCTGACTCATACAGGTCTACGGGCCGCGTTTCCGGACGAGCGATTAGGATGTTGGATTCGAACAGCCTTTCCGAGTGGGTTGTTCCAACACGGATCGGCTGCCAGAATCTGACTTTGGGGGCCCGTAGCAGGCCCCCCTTCACCAGGGGCCCTCCGAATCGGGCCAGTGGGAGTACCCATGGGTCCCCCTTTCCCTGCATGCACAGTGTAGCAGGCACCCCATGGTGCCTGCCACAGGGTGCAAGGTTTTCCCCAATCACCCTTTTTCTCAAAGGGAGCCTGTGTTCTCGTTCGGAACACATTCGGAACACAGGCTCATTGCTCATTGAAGTCAATGCAAGCCCGACCGAACTGTGTTCGGACACACTATAATCAGTCGGTTGGACTCCCCGAACCCGAGTAATTCGGAAAGCATCCCCAAACCAATTTGGTTGGACTGCTTTCCAGATGACATCGTAATTGAGCCCTTAGTAGTAGTAGCAATATTAGCAGTAGTAGTATGATCACTACTATTAATACTACTGTATGAACAATGCACTCAACAAATAAAGTTGTGTCTAAGTACTTGAAGGAAGATTTTAATAATACTCAACCCAATGTCACTGTAGCCATGCTTCTTGACACTTTGCATTTTCACACCACTATGCATCTAGATCTTCCAGTTTTATGATTTTTATATTTTTTAACAATTCTGTCTTTATTTATCCACATTTATTTTGTGATCATTTTATCTGTATGTATTCATATTTATTTAGGGCTTAGTGTAAAAGATGAAACTGCAATGGGTCTATTTCTACATTTATTTACCCAACAAATGTTTACTCGTGTTTGAATGCTCAATGGATTTTAGCCATTTGCAGTTCAATACAGTCACGTAAAAGCATTTGCATTGTAGAACAGCGTAAAGAGCTGTACTGATGCAGTTTTTAAACTCCTCTAGCTGTCAGTCTGCAGCTATTGATTTTCCTAGCACTCATGATCGACACTAGTGAGAGTCATCCAAGAGACCTATTTTCCTATATATAAAAATAAATACAGAAAGAAAAATAGATGTTTTTCTGCCTGTGTTTAACTGTAAAATTCTGTAAAAATTGAAAACTGGGAACCTTATGCATTGCATATTTAGATGGCTCAATCTGAGATTGTAAGACAGGTTTGCTCTCTATAGGGCCCGCTCAACTGTACCTTTTTCAATGAGTGACTGAAAACGGCTCACACAAGGGTATGATATACCTGTGCCTTTAGGTACGTACGTAGGCTAGGGTGAAAGATCTGCTGCCGATAGCATTACACGGATAGGCATTTAATGTGGCAGATCCAGTTTGCGAATTCTGAATCTACACCAGCATTACACATATACAGAACTCCACTATACAAATACACCCAACACTGGCCTGTGAAAGGGACCAAAGCCAGATTCATGTGAACATTCAAGTCTTCAAATGTAAGCCTTTAACATCATAACATCATGATGTGCTCTTAATGAATTCTGACCTGCACTCATAACTCTTTTTTTCCTGTTTTTATACGGTAAATCTCACCTTCTGCAAATCTCCCTCACTGACTCAAAACCATTCAAAAATGTAGATTTTACCAACTATGTCTGATCACTGGGACCTCGCAAACTGGAAACAGAATGTAACACGATGTGTCATGTGTTTGCTCATGTCTCGTTGCAGGCTTCTTAGCTTTGAGGTGCACGAGATTGTTCCTTGTTGGGTGGTGCTGGCATTTTCCATAAAGCAGAACACAGAGAAGCTATTCATAAGGGAAGCGCAGCTTTTGATGTTCCTCATTAATCTAAGCAATCCATTTCTGCTACTTTGGCTTTTTTGTAGAGCTACTGTCAAACAAGGAGTTGACACAAAGGTCACTCTAAGTATATGCTAGGTACTGGAAATAATAGGCATTCATTCAGACATCTAAAGCTTTCTGCATATCAGAGCTAAAAGAGGGCACCCTTAGTTTAGGTGGGGTTTGGAATACTAAAATTAAACAAGAAAGTATTTGTGGTGTGTTTGTAGGGTATGGCTATACCAGTGCCCTGAAGACGTCCATAAAAGTTTGCCTTTGCTAAAGATCAACACTTAAATCCAAATTACAAGTTTCCCATTAATCCCGGGTAAGGGGAGTTTCTGCCACTATCAGGATTACCTGTCCTGCAGTATCACTGCTGGTTGGGAATAATTCAGCTGGACTTTTTGCCTGCTGAAATATCATAGGAAAATTGAGAATTACAGCTGGTATCAAGTGCAGTCTTCATAATTCTCTGGGTAATTCCTCATTTCTCTGGGTACCTTCAGGGGAAAGCTAGTAATCCTGTGGTATCCCCCAGCACCCCTGTTGGATTTAGAGATGCAAGTGATATCTGTAACAATGGGGGTGGGGAAATACCAGGCTATTTTTCATTTATCTTGTAATAGGTCCATAAATGTTCTATATTCTGATGAGATGCGATTAAATTAAATAGTCATAATTTGTTAAATATATTTTTTAATAATGACCCTCAGGTGGAGCCTTGCATATCTGAAAAGCTGTTGTATAAAACCTTGATAATATCTATGTAACAATAACAGTAACAATGTGTGCTAGGGCATGTTAAAGAAAACAAAATCATCAAAGTACAACAATAGAGCAAAGGAAATAAAACAAACAAAAGAAAAGAAAAGAAAACTAAAAGCACAATGCACAATAAAATGTACGATCAAAGGCATTTGTTAAATCACTAGAAAGAGAAAAGTAGCAACAAACCTCAAGAAAACAGAACTTATGGCATTTGCAAAATGTCTGTAGCGTCTGGAATACACTGAAAGATTGTTGCAAATCACCATCAGAGAAATGTTGCAGGAGTTTTTCAAATTTTAGGGGTTTGAAGTAGGCCTGGGAGAAAAATCCATTCCACTCGCGGAGTTGGCAGAAATTGGGATCCCTGCGCTCCGCGAGCAACATGGAGTTCCCAATAAATACCACCTTCCGCCGCGTGTTTTCTTTTCATTGGCGCATGTGAGACTTGTTTGAGCACACGCTGGCAAGCGCAGTGAGTCTTGGCAGGTGGCAGTGAGCGCGCGCGAGGCTTGATGGACGCTAGCGTGGCTTTCGTAGCTTTTTTCATGACGTTGGTTCGAGTGAGTGACAGCGGCTGCACCTCCAGCAGATTGTTTTTTCGAGAAGCAGCTAAATCTACTCCAGAAGGCATTTTCAAGTTACTATTCTGCTCCTACACCTTCAAGCTGTTTTTTAGTGCGAGAAGCCATTTTTTTATTTTACTTTTTTTCCAACAAGACGGAAGTGCCCCAGAGACTCCAACTTCCTGTTCCTGCCCAGCAGGCTCCTCCCAGTGCTTTTTCCATCTCCTGGTCACTTTTCAGTTGGATTCAGAGCTGTGAGGATCACTCTCTTTGTCTGCTGCATATATACCATTGGATTTAAGGACTTTGTTTTTGAGATTTCACAAGTAAGTTAAAAAACTCTTACAAAAGAGTGTTGTTTGTTTGATAGAGGGCATACACCAGTATTTATTTGTACTAACCTGGGCGTAGTTTGCGTAGTAGCGCTACGCGTAGCTACGCGAAGTGCACTTCGCACTATGCACGCTACGCGTAGGTACGCGAACTGCGTAGTGCGGTAGGGAAATGCTGTTCGCACTGATTGCACAGTGCCGGATGCTTGTCCGCACTGTGCAATCATTGCAAATGGCATCTTGCACAGTGCAAGAGGTCATTTTCTGCCGCTCAAGTAGATTTGTACTCGAGCGGCAGCTTTCTCAACGCGGACTGGTAGTTTCTCCTCGCGAGCGGTCGCGAGCTTACGCGACCACTCGCAATGAGAAACCTGACCTCCCCACGTTGAGAATCTCGCCAGGAGGCTAATTTTCCACGCTCGCGATCGGCAACTTGATGTTGCTGATCGCGAACGAAGAAAAAGTCTCGCTGGGATGTTGATTTTGCTCGCTCGCGGTCGCCAACTTGACGTTGAGGACCGCGAGCAAGCAAAAAATGTCCGCTACGCTACGTGTTTTTGCACTGTGCTACGTGCAATTCGCGTAGTAGCGTAAACTACGCACGCTCCGCGAGCGTAGCGTAGTACTACGCCCAGGGTTAATTTGTACCTTTATTCGATTTTTAAAATGTATTGTTGTGGTTGGCCTACAGTTTCAGTAGGGGCCTTGTTATATTTTTTCATTTAATTTTTCATCTTTTCTAAAGGAGCAATGTTGCACAGTTCAGAACATTTTCTTCATGTTTGTTAAATTTGCAATATTAATAGTTTTTACTATGTGACCTAGTCTCCCAATGGGCTATCCAGTCAGTAGGCCCAGGCCAGTAGTAGTTATGGTGCATGAAACAGATGTTTCTGTGGTATATGTTGTTTTAAAACATCATTTAGGGCTGGGATGGCATTTGAGTAAATTAAAAATGTTTTTTTTTGTTGGTATTTCACATTTTTGTGTCTGCAAAAAGTGTATAGATGGGGTAATATTTGATATCTTGGGAGGATATGTGTTGTTGTAACATTTTTATGGCTCAGTTAAGTTTTGTTTTTGGCATTGCTGAATTAATTGTAGTGATTTCTTCAGCGTTACCAATGCCTCCTTTGTCTGGCCAGTGTGTGTGTGTTTGTTTGCCATACGGCACCATTTACCTTCGTTCTCCATGCAATGCGGCCAGTGGCCATTTTTTTTCTCAGTGTCCATAGACCTGCATGTGTTCTTTGTTTTCCATGGCTCCTTGCTTCTTGCTGTTCAACCATGTGGCCGGTGACCATTTTGTGTTGCCAGCCAGTATGTTTTTGCCATAGGCCTGCATGTGTTCTTTGTTGTGGCCATGCCTCCTTGCTTGCTGTTAATTGACCATGTGGTCGGTGGCCATTTTGTGTAGCCAGACAGTGTGCTTTTGCTATAGGCCTGCTGGTGTTCTTTATTGTGGCCATGCCTCCTTGCTTGCTGTTATTGTTTGACCATGTGGTCGGTGGCCATTTTGTGTAGCCAACCAGTGTGATTTTGCCATAGCCCTGCTTGTGTTCTTTATTGTGGCCATGCCTCCTTGCTTGCTGTTGTTGTTTGACCACGTGGTCGGTGGCTATTTTGTGTTGCTAGTCAGTGTATTTTTTCCATAGGCCTGCATCTGTTCTTTGTTGTGACCATGCCTCCTTGTTTGCTGTTTGACCATGTGGTTGTGTCCATTTTGTGTAGCCAGACAGTGCGCATTTGCCGTAGGCCTGCATGTGTTCTTTGTTGTGGTCATGCCTCCTTCCTTGCTGTTGTTTGACGATGTAGTTGGTGGCCATTTTGTGTAGCCAGCCAGTGTGCTTTTGCCATATGCCTGCATGTGTTCTTCATTGTGGCCACGCCTCATTGCTTGCTGTTGTTGTTTGACCATGTGCTCATGTCCATTTTATGTAGCCAGCCAGTGCACTTTTGCCATAGGCCTGCATGTGTTCTTTGTTGTGGCTGTGCCTCCTTGGTTGCTATTGTCTGACCATGTGGTCGGTGGACATTTTGTGTAGCCAACCAGTGCACTTTTGCCATAGGCCTGCATGTGTTCTTTCATGTGGCCATGCCTACCTGCTTGCTGTTGTTGTTTGACCATGTGGTCGGTGACCATTTTGTGTAGCCAGACAGTGCGCTTTTGCCATAGGCCTGCATGTGTTTTTTGTTATGGCTATGCCTCCCTGCTTGCTGTTGTTGTTTTACCATATGGTTGGTGGCCATTTTGTGTGGCCAGCAGGGTGTTTTTGCCATAGTCCTGCATGTGTTTGTTGTGGCCCTGCCTCCTTCCTTGCTGTTGTTGGTTGACCTTGTGGCCTGCGGCCATTTTGTGCAGCCACCCTTTTTCTCAGTTTTAAAAGGGAGATTGATAGGGGAGGGCTACGCCTTTTTGTATTTGTTAATTTTTTTACTTTTCCCTGATATCAGTTCGATATTATGCTTGAGGATCATTGTAGTTTTTGTATATTAACAGTGTTTTATATTATATGCATTTTTTGCATTTTTCACCTGCACATCCTTGCCTCCCAATGGGTTTCTCCCTAGTATCCCCCAGTACACCAGCAATTAATTGTTTTCTTTTAATTTTTATTATTATTTTTCTTTTAATTCTTTAGATTTTAATTAATATTATTTGTAATTTAATTTTTTTCTATTTTTTATTTACATTTTTTTTTATTGTTTTCTTTTACATTGTCCCACCATCCATCCACCACCTACCTGCCATAGATGCACAACAGCATTTGTTTTTTAAATGTATTGTTATTCCTTTTCCCTCTGGATCCCCTGCCTGCCATAGGTGCACACCAGCATTTATTTTTAAGCATTATTCAATTTTCCCCTGTACCTCCCTGACTTCCACAGCTGTCTCCCTTACTTGCACAAAAAGTTACATCTGTATGTTGTTATCCTAACAGAAATTAAATAATATGTTCTGTTGGTGTGGTTTGACTTTGGAACGGATACACTATTGTTGTTAATTATTTCGGATAATAATGATAACTTAAGTAACCACACTAAATTAAATTGTCTTTGTCATGTTTAACTAAATGTTTTTCTCGCTTGTTTGCTTTTAGGTGCACAAGAGACATCACCCACAGTATTGCCAGACATTCATGTGAGTCCTCCAATCTCTTCCACTTGTGCAGCTAAGTGCCACTGCCAACTGACAGCTTCAAGATGGGCACAAAGAAAGGAGCTGCCAAGAAAGTGGGCAGTTGGGAGGAGAAGAAGAAGATTTCCAATACTGGTGTTTAGGCCACAGCCTTTTTTGGGGGTCGTGTTGTGTGCCTGCCACACAGGCCTCTAGAGAGCAAGCTGGGAGCAGCACTCCCGCATCAACAGCACCACCCCACCTAGGTCCAAGGCCATGTCGCTCAGTGAGGCAGCCACTGCAATCTTGTCTACACCGATGAGCAGTGACATTGAATTGGATTTGTGTCTTTTGCAAAGTAGTATCCAATCATTGCAGGAAATTGGACAACAGCCGCAGCCAGCAATAGATCTTTTTGAAGTAGGAGCAAAACAGGAGGTTGAGCTTCCTGCTGAGCAAGAACCTCCTCTTTTACAACCATTGGCTTCCAGATCTCCAGCAAGAAATAGGAAAGGTACCCCACCACCTTCTCCAAGCCCCCCTTCTGATGAACTGGACACAGGTTGGATCCCAGCTAAGTCTGAGACATGCCAGGACAGGCTCAGGAAAAAGTAAGTTCCTGAAAACCTTGCAATTATGGGAGGGGATGAGGAGGATGACGAGCCAGTCATTGTCATGGAAGCTGGCCCAGAGGAGACCCACATTACCCCTCCAATTGAACCTGCTCCGAAGGATGTGGAACTACCACCAGCTTCTATATTTGTAAGGCCCTGGCTGAGACTTGAATCCACCACTACCTCAGTAGAACACACTGCAGAGAGACAATTGCCGCCAGTTTGAGGCTTCTTTCCAATTAGCAAGCAGGAGGAGAACATTGTAATATGCTCCATTTGCCACACGAGTGTTCTTTGAAGTAAGCCTGGTTCACACTATGGTACTGGAGGTCAAATAACCCATATGAAAAAACATCATGCAATCCTTTCAGAGGCGCACCTTAAATAAATTAGTGAAGGTGGTGAGAGAGGGGCATCAGCTCCGATCACGGTGGTAGGTGAAGGTGATGAGGAAGAAGAGGGTGACGTATTTATGCAAAGCAGCCCTGTCCCCAGCAGTGCGCCAGTATCCCCCGCCTCAGCAACCCCGAAATGGCACAAGAGTCAGATGGGGACACCACAGCAGCATACAGTGACTGTCCCAATGAAACGCACATTGAGTTTACCACCTGCTGGTTCATCTTCTCTCCGGACGCCGCCTGCATCAGTGGCAACAGTAAAAAGAAAATCAAGGCTACTATTCCGAGCATGTCTAGGGGGCATGAGGGGCTCTACAAATGCAACCACCCAATGGCACGTTGGGACAATGGGAAGCTTGTTAAAATGTTAGCTGTTGGACCTCCTTCCTTTTTCTTTTCTGGAAGGAGTGTGTTTTTTAGAGTTTGTGGCAGCCATCTGCCTGAAATGGAAGGCTCCCGTTCTCCATCACGATGTGCTGCAATTTGTTGGACACTGCACACTGGATCTTTTTTGTGGGGGTTAGGCAACAGATAACTACTGGTCTCAGTGCTGAAGATACTTTTAAGGGCATTTGGTGGCATACAACAGTAGCCATGTTCGCCATGGAGAAATCCCATACAGCTGCAAACATCTTGGAAGACTTTAACAGCAAGGTGTTTGAATAGCTGCAACCAAGAGGTCTTAGAATTGGGTTTGTTGCCATGGACAATGGTAGTCATAAAGTTAAGTCCATGGCAGATGAAAAGTATTTCAGGGTCCTGTGTTTGGCGTATTGCATCAACCTCATTCTACAGGACTTTTTGAAAAAAGATCTAGTCAGCAACTTACTGACCATCTGCAGAAATATCTGTACTCATTTTAGCCATTCTTTTAAAGCCCGGAAGTAGTTAATAGAGTGCCAGTTAAAGCCCTCATACAGGAGGTGCCAACACGTTGGAACTCAACCTATTACAAGTTGCAACAACTGTTTGAGCACTACAAATTAATCAATGAGTATGTCATGCAGAGAGGAGGGGATGTAACTTAAAGCATGAGCATTGGGATGGACAAATGGAAACTAGTCAAATGCCTGGCTGAGATGCTACTTCCTTTTGAGGTTTTCACATGGGAAGTCAATATAGAGGACAGTACGATGAGCCAAGCTACCCCAGTGTTGTATCTGCTAAAGGACCAGTTAAAAAGTGTGTCTGACAGGTTCGCAGCTGTGGACAATGAAAATGAAGATGTGTATACCTTGTTTTAGAGCTTAATCCTTCGCTTGACTGAGAATACAAGGCTGCAAAGAGACATTGTGTGATCCAAAGAGTATATCTGTGCCACAACACTGGATCCACGTTACAAAAAAATACTGTTCATTTTCATTCATTTTTCAGAAGGGGGTGTTTCAGAATAAAAGACGTGGCCTCCAAACGAACATGCCGAAAACTGGAGAAGATCTGGCTCCACGAACGGACAGCGGACAGCTACGCCGCCCACAAGAGCGCCACCCACAGTCACCATCACCTCATCAGATCCGCCAAAAGGGCCTCACTCAAAGACCGCCTAGACAACAATGCACACAACAGCAAAGAGCTCTTCAACATCGTGAAGGAACTCTCCAACCCCAGCTCCAACACCAACGACATCCAGCCGTCGCGAGACCTGTGCGACTCACTGGCCACCTTCTTCCACCGCAAAATCGCTGACATCCACGACAGCTTCAACACCACGACCGCCCCGGCAACCACCGAGACCACTGCCCCCACAACCACCAACCGCCTGCTCTCCTGGACCAACATCAACGACGAGGACACCAGCGAGATCATGAACACCATCCACTCCGGTTCACCGCTAGACCCGTGCCCTCACCACATCTTCAACAAAGCCAGTACAGCCATCGCGCCCCATCTCCGGAAAATAATCAACATCTCCTTCGAGACAGCAACCTTCCCGGAAAGCTGGAAGCACGCCGAGATCACCGCCTTACTCAAGAAACCCAAGGCAGACCCCAAGGACCTCAAGAACTTCCGACCCATCTCTCTGCTCCCGTTCCCCGCGAAGGTCACCGAGAAAATCGTCAACAAACAACTGACCCGCTACCTCGAGGAGAACAACATCCTGGACCCTTCCCAGTCCAGCTTCCGCAGCAACCACAGCACCGAAACCGCCCTCATCGCCGCCACCGATGACATCAGGACCCTGCTAGACAACGGAGAAACAGCAGCCCTCATCCTCCTGGACCTATCAGCCGCCTTCGAAACGGTCTGCCACCACACACTACGAACACGCCTTCACAACGCCGGGATCCAAGAGAAGGCCCTGGACTGGACCACATCCTTCCTTTCCGGCAGAACACAAAGCGTCCGCCTCGCCCCCTTCCGATCCAAGGCCACCAAGATCATCTGCGGCGTACCCCAAGGCTCCTCCCTCAGCCCAACGCTGTTCAACATCTACATGGCACCCCTCGCCCACGTCGCCCGACAGCCCAACCTCAACATCATCTCCTATGCCGACGACACCCAGCTGATCCTCTCCCTCACCAAAGACCCTCACACCGCCAAAGCCCACCTCCACGAAGGAATGAAGGCCATCGCCGAATGGATGAGGACCAGCCGCCTGAAGCTGAACTCGGACAAGACGGAGGTCCTCATCCTTGGTTCCAACCCTTTAGCCTGGGACGACTCCTGGTGGCCAACATCACTGGGAACAGCCCCGCCACCCACCGACCACGTACGCAACCTAGGGGTCATCCTCGACCCCACCCTCTCCATGACTAAGCAGGTCAACGCCGTTTCCTCATCCTGCTTCAACATCCTCCGAATGCTCCGCAGGATCTTCAAGTGGATCCCCACCGAAACAAGAAAAACAGTCACCCAGGCCCTCGTCACCAGCAGGCTGGACTACGGAAACGCCCTCTACGCAGGAACGACGGCTAAGCTCCTGAGACGGCTGCAACGCATCCAGAACGCCTCTGCACGTCTTATCCTCGACATCCCCCGACGCAGCCACATCACACCCCACCTGAGAGACCTGCACTGGCTCCCTGTCAACAAGAGGATAACCTTCAAGCTCCTCACCCACGCACACAAAGCACTCCACAACTCCGGACCAGCCTACCTCAACAGACGACTCAGCTTCTACACCCCCACCCGCCAGCTCCGCTCGACCAGCCTCGCCCTCGCCACAGTCCCCCGCATCCGGAAAACGACCGCCGGTGGCAGATCCTTCTCCCACCTCGCCGCCAAGACCTGGAACACCCTCCCCACCAACCTCCGACAGACCCAAGACCTACTGGCCTTCAGAAGACTCCTCAAGACCTGGCTCTTCGATCAGTAGCAGCACCACCCTCCTCTTCCCCCAGCGCCTTGAGACCCTCGCGGGTATGTAGTGCGCTTTATAAATGACATGATTGATTGATTGATTGATTGATTGTTTAGTGAGCCTGAGTCCTGGAAGAAGAACGGCTGGACTATAGCATCCCGCTCATGGAAAAAAGTTCTGGGGTGCTGCCATCAACTTCCAGAGAGGGTAGTCCTGTTTTCTCACATCAGCCAACACCAGCAACAAGAACTCTGGTGGCAATAACAACAGGAACAAAAGAATTGCCTCAACCTCTGCATTGATTAGGTATCAAAGGGCAGGGCTTAAGTCCAGTACAGAGGCGAAAGCCAAAAGAGGTTGAGCAAGTGGCTGCACCAATGACCATTGAGAGGATGTTCCTGAGTATCTAGATGACCCAAGAGAGGTCTATGTGGATCAAAACCCATTGGTGTATTGGTATGCGAGGATGCGCTAATGGCCACAGCTCAGCAGGCTAGCAATAAAGTATCTGGTCTGTCTAGTGTATCTGCTGAGTGTGTGTTCAGTGCAGCTGGTGCAGTCATCAGAGTGAGAAGGACCAGATTTTCACCTCAAAACATGGAGAAATTGACCATGATCAAAATGAATAAACACTTCATATCACACAAAGACACTGTTCCTGAAATATCACAGGAGGAGGATGAGGGTGAGGGTGATTGGTCAGAGTCTGACTCAAGTGTGTTAGCTGACCAACTTCTGGGTGAACCAGCTGAGTTTGAGGATGAGCTCTACTTCTTTGACTGAGTAGGCCACCGTTGAACTTTTTAATTATTTTTCATTGAACTGCTTTGCCAAAAAAAAAAAAAAATAGGGTATCGCTAGTGGAACATTATGTTTTGTTTCTGGCTTATGCAGTCCCACCATATTTACTTTTATGCACATGTATGGCCGGATTACAGTTGGACATTGTGCAGTGAAGAAGCCTCCCCATTTCCTTCTAGGACAATAAATTCCTGCCTCCCTCCAATGCCTAGCCTTCTTTTTTCATCCCATGGCAGGGCTGCCACAGAAAGATCATTTGATTTACAAGACTGCCAAATTCCAATGTGATGCTTGCATCAAAAAGGAGTTACAAATGTGTACCTACTGGCCTACCTACTACTGTGCTTGGATTGGAACATGTAACTAACTATTGTACTAATGAGTAATATAATATTAAGTGATTGTGAGTGATGATTGATGATTCATGTGGCGGCAGGCAGTGAGGGAGGGTGTTCTACTAATTTGTAAACTTGATTTCGATGATTTGCAATGTTTGGGGCCTGATGGGTAATATTTTTCCTGAAGGCTATTGGCCCTTTCACACTTGACGAGATTTATTTGCATGGGCCGCTCTTTTTCTCTGGTTTTTCAGAGACAGAGACCAGATCAGTCACTTTAGTTAACAAACAGAAATCCACAAAATAAAATCTCAAATTCTGCTTCTCTTCTTGTTCTTCAACAGAGGTGCAATACCGGTCTATCTTGCTTGGTACGAAGTTGGACTGATTCGTTACTCGGAGTCAGGAGGAGGAAATGGATGGAAGGACTCAGGGTGGGACTACTGCAACAGCCAGAAGAAAGAAGGTATCGATTGAATCTAGCGATTTCAAAGGGAAACCAACATGTTGATGACGCGGAGGCCTACTCAGCCCTGTGGACTGGAGAGAGGTTCATTGATTTGGGATTTACTGATGAGTATGTGTGTGCTGTCTTAAATATGAAACTTTTATGTGGTTGTGGTCGGTGGGGACCTGCCGCTTATAAGGCAGACTTGTGCTGTGATGCCACATCATCATCACATGATGCACACACTGGGCTAATTGTTATGAGGACAGTTGTGAGATTGACATGTAGCTACTTGTCTGTGAATTTTTTAACATTGCTCTCACTTCTCAGTTAATTGATCTGCCATGAGTGATAAAATGAATGATTGCAGCAGTTTATGCTCTTGCTTTGCCTCTGAGTCTTGGTAGTTAGTACACTCCTCATCAAGTTTAACTTTTGTCCTTCTCTTTGACTGTACAATATCGTTTCTGTTCTACAGTCCACAGGCCTTTTCTTCTCCTGCATGAAAGGCAAAAGTTCCATAACACTTCTGCTTACCTTACCGGACAGGTTTAGCCAGGCACCCAAGACAGTGATTTCAAGAAGAATGCAGATGCATCGCCCAATTTGACAAAATTGTATAATTTTTCTTTTACCAATCATAATTTATAGAACTGTTTGGGTTCACTAATTATAAAGGGAGCCAGGCTGCACAAAACCTGGTCAGGGTTGTACAGTAAACATTAGTAGGGACATTGACCTCCCTCACTATGGGAGCAGGATTCCCATACCGCTGTGCCTCTGGCACCTATTTTGACCTCTCAGTAGTACCCCCATCTCATTGCCTCTCAAATGTTCCCTCCTGGTACCCCAACTTTGGTAGTGTACCAACCCATTTTCAAGCCTTTGAGTGACCAAACCAACACCCTTCCTATTTGCCCTACATTTGCATTCTCTCAGTAACTCAGATGCTTCTGTCACTGTTCAGTCTCAAGTGGCCGGTTGGATGCACACTGCTCAGGTATACACTATCCAGGCACTTACCACTCTGTACAGCCCCTCAGAACACTCAGACTACACTTCTTTAGATTTACCTACTCCTTAATTTGTGTTTTTCAAAAATAGATGACAAAACATTTAGATATATGAATAACTTGGGGCTCTGGGGCTGAAGTCCTGTTTTCAAAGCATTTTACTGAACTGTCTTACAATTTTTTTTCATTTTATCCCTCAACAGATTGCTGATGATGTGCTGCTTGTCGCCTTGGTGAATATTGTTTTGTTGTGTAGCGTTTGTCTTTGTCACACTGTTCCCGAAATATCCTTTCCCATCCATTCGTCAAACCTCAAATCCTCTTCCCCTGGGCTGTGTGATTTATTGAGGTATGACTTAATTTATACCATGAATGGATCACACACTTGGTGGGGCAGATATGGTAAAAGTAACACCAACTCACTGCGGGATCTTCTATTACCTGAGCAATAGCCCCCACCCATGCATAAAAGGCATTAGATCAGATATAGAGAACATCATTGGTCAATGTCATCATTCAGGCCTTGTTTAACCACATGAACCCCAGGGAAGACCTAGGGAAGGGAACTAGAGGCACGGGGTACTAGGAGTAGGCAGCCTCCAATCAATAATGTTTAACACAAAAAGAGCCGCTCCTAGTATGATGACCTAAGTGCTACAGTTTAACTTTGTGAGTGGAGGCATCTCACAAAAAGTGAAAAACTGGTCTCACACACCACCTGGTGTCATGCTTCATCATTGACCAGTCCTCGCCCTCTAAAAACTTGGTTTGATAGAGGGCGGGCATACACCTGAAGACAGGGATGCACTTCTAAAGCTAAGTGGGGGCCCTTACAAAAAAAGTGAAGTTAAAAGGCCATTACAGATGTCACATTTAATTTAATATAGCGGGCATCTGTATGGTGTTTAAAATAAATGATCGGTGTGTTGGGGATTCTATTGTCCCCCCACCGTGGTTTGAGTGGTCGACATGTTTCTGCCTGATGGCCCGAAGGGTCTGTGGCATTCATCAGGACCTATATTACACAATCGGGCTCCACCCTTACCGTGCTATGATGGTGAGGGTTCCACTGGGTGGGGTGATCAATATCACACTCCACCGTTTGTGCGACTAAAATATTCAAGCCTGTATAGAAAGAAATCAAGACAAAGTGAAATCCAGAAAGTAGCGGCATAGTCACAAATGTAGTGAAGGTCATCCGGTCAGCCACATACACATGCAAAACATAGTGAGTGGCTATAAGTGCGACAGGAGTGTATACAGTGTATGAGTGTATGAGGAGAAAAAGGAAAAAATCCAGGAGAATCAGGAACTGTCCAGAGAAGTACTCTCCTCATACACAGCGCTCGACCTAAGGGGTCTTCCTTCCTCACTCTCCTATGGGGCTAGTGGGTCCCATTTGTTAGGGTAAGCTTTGGGGCGCATGGCCCCCATTAATTACTAAGTGCACCGATGAATGACACAGTTTGTCACACTTATAGCCACTCACTATGTTTTGCATGTGTATGTGCCTGACCGGATGACCTTCACTACATTTGTGACTATGCCGCTACTTTCTGGATTTCACTTTGTCTTGATTTCTTTCCATACAGGCTTGAATATTTTAGCCGCACAAACGGTGGAGTGTGATATTGATCACCCCACCCAGTGGAACCCTCACCATCATAGCACGGTAAGGGTGGAGCCCGATTGTGTAATATAGGTCCTGATGAATGCCACGGACCCTTCGGGGCCATCAGACAGAAACATGTCGACCACTCAAACCACGGTGGGGGAACAATAGAATCCCCAACACACCGATCATTTATTTTAAACACCATACAGATGCCCGCTATATTAAAACAAATGTGACATCTGTAATGGCCTTTTAACTTCACTTTTTTTGTAAGGGCCCCCACTTAGCTTTAGAAGTGCATCCCTGTCTTCAGGTGTATACCCGCCCTCTATCAAACCAAGTTTTTAGAGGGCGAGGACTGGTCAATGATGGAGCATGACACCAGGTGGTGTGTGAGACCAGTTTTTCACTTTTTGTGAGATGCCTGCACTCACAAAGTTAAACTGTAGCACTTAGGTCATCATACTAGGAGCGGCTCTTTTTGTGTTAAACATCATTCAGGCCTTGTCTTGTGTAAACACTTGACCTTGTCAAATCCACTCCTGACTCTGAGTCCACCACCCTCCTGACTTGAGGATTGCTATTGCTATTTTTTGTTATAATATCAGGTATTTTTTCTTTATTGTGTCAGGGTGGTAGTAGTTTTGTCTCACTCTTTGTAAAGCCACGATAATATATAACCCACTAACTCTGTGTTTTTCTTTCAATTTAGTTGCCTATGATAGATACTCCTTTTGATTAAACCTACAGTTGGAGCTACCTAGCACCTACCTAAGTGGGAGTGGGACCTCGCTTGTTATGATTCCTTTCTTGTTAGCGCACTAGCCTGCTACTACTACCACCACCATTAAGAAGGCACCTTGGGAAGCTATTCAGGTCAGAGAACTATGGAGTGAAGTGAACTAGTTTAGTTAGTAAGTATCTTCTACTGCAGATAATACTGCTTTGACTTTCCCTGTTTATCTAGGTTGTTGTAGCAATATAGGCAATGGCAGCATACCCTACACCCCTAATGTTCAATCAATCATATAGTTACAGAGGGTAGTAGTGATGGAGCCAGGACTCGTAAATGAGACTTGCTCGGAAGCAATCCTTTTGTTTTAACTCATTAACGAATTACTAACTATGTGTTTGTAATGAATAATTTGCATTTTAGAAAGACACGCGGGACAATGAAGCTTGCGTATGTGTTTACTAACTATAACAAAATGAACGAAGGACAAAAACGCACTCTAACAAGGGATCTTTACTGCGCATCCGTCTACTGCATCTACGTAGTATGACGTCTCAACGCTTGGAGGGAAAATCTTGCGCATGCGCAAAAGGCATTAAAATGGCAGCTTGAAAGTTCACATGCATGGCACCTGCTTGGCTAAATAGAAAATAAGTTTTATACTAACGCAAATGCAGAAAGGGTAATAATAATTAAAGTGGGTTAGAGTAGAGGTTGGTGGTATACAGTGAAACCATTTATTTTTGAGAATAACATTTCTTCTTTTGACTTTATTATTAGTGCGCATTTGGGCCTTCCACACTTGTCTGAATTGAGCTGACTGACTTGACCCCGCTCATGCGCACAAGAGAAAGAATAAGGAAGGATGAGTAAGGATTTGTCATGCGTCCAAGGCCAGAGAAGATGTGCCCTGGGAACATGAGGGTGAAGAGTTCATATGAAGAAGCCTTATTCATGAAATTGAAACATTTTGTATTAATAAAGTTTGGAGATGTATGGGAAAGGAAATGATTTAATAAAGTTTAAGGGGATGGGTTTGAAAACAATGGTTCAATGAAATAAGTGAAATGTAAGCATGGTGTGATGATCATCCCCCCCTCGCCTGACCAATCAGAGTTAGTATTTTATGAAATTGAAACATTAATGGGTGGTACATGAATATTGAAAGGTATAACTGAGGTAGTTTTAGTTAGTTAGTTAGCAGAGGCAATGCAGAGCTCGGGATGCTGTCGGTGCTGTGGGTGGTGCTGATGCTGTGAGACACTGATGAAGAAACTGAATGCAGAGACCTCCATCTTAACTTAATTGGGTTAGAAAGAAGATCGCGGAAGAATCACGAGGAGGAAGAGAGTGTCAGAGAGGGGTGCGACGCAGTTGTCGGTATTTAGAGAGTTGAAGTATCCTGTCCTGATTCCTGTCCTGAAGTCTTTGTCTCCTGATCTATCCTGGGGGACCCTTACCAGCCCTTTGGCCAGGGGGTTGGTCTTCACACCATTCTGGGTAAATATAAATTAATTGTATTGATAGATGTTCTTCTCTCTCTGTCCTCTCCTTTCTGAGCATAGTTATTGTGTGAGTCTGAAATATTTTTGCTTATTGATTATTGATTGAGTTGACACTCTTGTGAATGAGGGTGTTTGTACTGAAACTTTGAGATGGTTCACATGCAATTAATTTAGATAAAGATTTTAAAACTTCCTGAGTCTGTGATTATTTTATTTTAAAGAATGTTTAATAAGTTAAGTTAATTATCACCATCAATTAGTTCCAACTAATGGTCCATCGACCAGAGGAAAGAACTTTTGATCAGTGAAAGGTTTAGTTAGAACAGAAATATAACTATTCCTGAAAACATGAAATCTATAAACTACAAGCTCCAGCGGTCTACTTGGTATTAGTGGAAGAGGTTATATGGGCCCAGGTGAGTATATGGTAGTGGAGTATCTGTTGTTAGTACACCGCTGGATCAGTTTTCTGGTAGCAGAGTTATGGTTATTATTGACTAGTTTGGTGATAAGTATAGATTATTGATTATTGATTTATGTTTAACAAAAAAGAGTTAACGTCTTGTTTTATGTTGTCTGGAAAATTCCCGGGGAAATGAATAGCGGGTGGTGATAGAAACCACACTGCAGTGAGGTTACTCGTCTGTTGGAATAACACTGAGAAGCTAGGTAGGGCTGGCAGTGTTAAAATAGGGACTATTTTCTGCGTAAAAGTGAGAGTGATTGATAGCAAATAGTTCACTAGTGAAACTTTAGGCGTTATATCACCTAGAAAGGGTAACCCTGAAGGAGTAGCAGATCCTTCCAAGCTAGATTGACAGCAAAAGGAGTTCGCTGGTGAAACTTTGGTCTCAAATTTCCCAAAACGGGTGACACCGGAGGAGTAGCAGGTTCTCTGGAGCTTGAATGAAGGGTAAGCGGAAGGGTTTTACTCGCAGTATATGAAGAGTAAGCGGAAGGTTTTACTCGCAGTGGAAAGAAATAAACTATCCTTTGATTTAGTGGAACAGACAGAGTAGCAAATGTTTTTATGTTGTTAATAGCAAAGAAATTTTAAAGAAAATATTGAGAAATAAGTTTTCATATTACCTAGTGAAGGGAGGGTCAGTTGCTGGAGTTGTACTGACGTCACAGTGAGCCAGGCTGGGATTGGTAGAAAGTGCGGGCGTTTGACAGGAGCAGACTTGTAAAGGAGGGGTCAGTAGTAAGGAGCAGAACTGACGTCAGAAAAAGGCTGCGCTGGCATTGGTCGGATCACGAGCGTGAGCCTGATTTAATTGGATAGCTAGTTAGAAGCCGCGTTAGGATTGGTGGAGAGAGAGATTGTATACAGGATTTTGATTTGACTGTTAGTGCAAGGCGTACAGGTAGAAGATTTCAAGGGTTTGCAGAATACAATTTTATACATCGTTCCTCAAGGATGTATGGAGAGAAAAGAAAGATGTCATTTATAAAGAAAATTAAGAATTTCTTTATAAAAGATAAGCCTGTGTTGACCAGAGAGGGAATTCCTATTCCGCCACCGAAAACACCAGCATCTTTCATGATGATGGAAAGAGGATATCATACTTGCGTGTGGTTGGAAAACTGGATAGAATATACAAAGGATGATGGAGTGTTAGCATTTCCTAAAGATGGTATGTTTAATGGGAGGATTCTTCAGAATTTGAGATTGAAAATGAATGATTTAGAACCTAGACCTAGGTTAACTCAATACGAGGCTTTGGAAGAATGGGAGACTGAGTCATATGAATGAGAGAAATGCAGAGGTGGGAGATATAGAGGATTCTTTCCAAGACATTTGCATGAGTCACGCGAAGGGCAGATGAAACAATGGAGGAGAGCTATGGTATCAGAAGGTTTATATCCAGTGTTTATGGCTGAGGAACATTCTGGAGGAAAGTGTAAGGAGAAAACGAAACACATGAATACAGCAGGATATGGTGAATCAGATGACGAGTTGTTAGAAGATATTTTAATTAAAAATCCACCGCCGTATCAAGAAGCAACTAGTAACGTTACCCCAAGTGCACCAGTAATGGGAATGCCATTGACCCCACAGATTTTACATGATACTTCATATAACAGAGTGTTGCAGGCTAATGAAAGAGATGTTTTAAACAAAACTAGAGAAGAACTAGTTCAAAAGATAAGTCAATTAAATTTGAATACTGAAGCTTTGACAGTGCCAGTGACCATTGGTCCAGTAATCCCGTTGTATGGAGATAAAAAGATTTGTCAGAAACCACAACCTGTGACAATTCCATTAAATAGTCCTAGGAAAGAGATAATAATTACAGATGATCAGGTTAGTGAAAGTGAGTCAATTATTTCATTAATGGATCTCCCTAATGTGGAACCTTTGACGGAAACTCCAAAAAGAGTTACGCCCATGAATTTGAGAGAAAGAAGACCTTTGGTTCATACAGGAACTGGATGCGCAACAGTAGTTACCTCTGAAGATATAGAAAGATGGGCACAGGAAAGAGATAATCAGAACCCAACACCAAGGATTTTAGACATCAGCAGATTGAAAGTGGAATTGGAAGAGATGATGACAGGATGTGTGGGCACAGAAAGATTGAATGCTTACAATGAAGAAGAATTATTATTTTTATGTAAGAGCATAACCAGGAGAGCAAGGGTATTTCATGAGAAATTGACTGAAGTTGCTTCAGAGATTGGAATAGACATAGGGAAATCAAAGTTGTTACAGAAACCATATCAAGTGGACTTTACTGATAAAGATCTAGAAAGTGTAAACGCTTCTGGAAAGAGATTACAGACAAAGGAATTAATGAGCATTTTGCGAAAATGGGGAGACATTGATAAATGGAGAATTAGTTGGATAAGAAAGAAAGAGGAAGTACAAGCGAGAGAAGCAGCAGCTGCATTTCCAGTAAGAGAATCAAGCAAAGTAGAAAAATTGTGTCCAATGAGAGAGGTTCCCGGAGGAGGATATGTTCATGTTCCTTGGAGTAGACAAGATATTTTGTCATTTACAAATGATTTCCCAAAGCTGAGAGAAAAACCAGTTGAATGGTATAAACAGGTAGCGAGATTTGTGAAGGTTACAAAGGTTTTATTGAAGGATTTGGATGGTCTATTTGATATAGTGGTACCTGCTGATTTATGGACGGAATGTAAAATTACAATTGACTGGCCTAATGAGGAGTATGCTAGAGACTCAAAGACAGGAGCACCCTCGGAGGAGGTGATGAAAAAGTATCACCAAGTGATTAAGTATTTGAAAGGGAAAATTCCTCCTAAAGAAACAGACTGGGTAAAAATAGATAGAACAATTCAAGAACCAAATGAATCTGTACATGTATATTATGAGAGGTTATTACAGGTGTTTAAGCAGTATAGTGGTTTTGAGAATATTGGTGATAAGGATATGGGACATTTTGTGTATCGGTTTGTATATGGTTTGAAACCAGAGATTAGTCAGTTGATACAGCAACACATGTTGTGTTGGCAAAGCAAGACAATGGATGAGATTTTAAAGTACGCGAAATATTGCGGAGATGACATTGAGGCAAGGCGTAGAAAACTAAAGGAGAAAATGATGTGGGCACAAGTAAAATTGGCAGAACAGCACGAGGAGAAAACAAATGCCCAAAATAATAATCAAGTGAAAGAGAAGAGTCAGAATGATTAAGGAGCAAATGGTAATAAATATAGGGGACGAATGGACAGAGAAGAAGCGAAAAGAAGTTTCCTTGTCATGCATGCGGAAAGCTGGGACATTGGAAGAACGAGTGTAAGAGTACTCAGAATAATAAGAGTAATAATGGGCCAAATCAAAATTTAATCCCACAGATGCAGAATGAAGTACTTATGAATCAACAGCAGCAGGTTGTTACTGCACAATATCAGGTGCCACCAGCTCCTATGCCAAATTTTGTGAATCATCAAAGTTTCAGTGCGAACACCGGATTTCAAGGAGAAAGTGGTAAGAATAATAGAACAATTACACAATATTTGTTGCAGAATGATGAGGAAAATTCAGATTACTCACAATGACGGTGCCTGAGGGGGGAGGAAGAGGAGTGCGTGCTTGGCGCATCCTTGCCGGTAGATCAGTCAGGTCCATTTGTTGATGGGAAGGTAGAAGGTAAAGACATTACTTTCCTATTGGATACTGGTGCTACCAGGTCTTCTGTGAGAAAAGCAGACATCCCAAACTTACCCTTCTCGGGAGAATCAATCCAAGGTGTAGGCGTGTCTAACCAACAGATTAGAACCCCAATCACAAAACCAATGGAGGTGCACATTGGAAGTTTTAAAGAAATACATTGGTTCGTAGTTTGTGATTCCAGTCCTGTAAATCTGTTGGGAAGAGATCTATTGTGCAAGATGAACTGCACAATCTATTGTACACCACATGGTGTCGCTTTCCAAACCCCTGATGAAGACATTGTATACAAGATGATGTTAGCCAAACAGGGAACGGAAGTAGATGAAATGTTTTCACTAATGACTGAAAATGAATTACCAGAAGAGTTGAGAGCCACAGTTAATCCAGAAGTGTGGGATTTTACAGGAAAAGACATTGGGTTAATGACAAATATAGACCCAGTTAAAGTGACAGTGATAGAAGGTGCAGTGTATCCGAATACCCGACAGTACAAGATGAGTCCAGAAGTAAAAGCAGGAGTTATTCCAGAAATTGAACGAATGGTTAAACAAGGTATTTTAAAAGAAGTGATGGGTAGTCCTTGTAATTCGCCAATAATGAGACTGAAAAAGCCCAGCGGAAAGTATAGAATAGTGCAGGATTTACGAAAAATAAATAAAATTGTAGTGCCATGTTGCCCAATAGTGCCAAATCCAGCCGTGATCCTTTATAAGATACCTTGGAATGCAGGCTGGTTTACAGTAATTGATTTATGCCAAGTGTTCTTTTCTATTCCTTTGCACCCAGACAGCAAGTATCTTTTTACGTTTAAGTTTGAGGATCGTATTTACGCATGGTGTCGAGTTCCTCAAGGGTACACAGAGAGTCCCTCAATTTTTAATCAGATTTTGAAAAAGTGTCTCGAATCATTGATTATGCCTGGAAAATCTGTTCTGGTCCAGTATATTGATGACCTATTGGTGGCATCAAAAACACGAGAAGATTGTGTCACAGACACAATTGCATTACTGAACCATTTGGCTGAAGGAGGACACAAGGTGTCTCCAGAAAAATTACAGTTCTGTCGACAAGAAGTTAGATATTTAGGGCATAAAATAGAAAGAGGAGTTAGAAAAGTGACACCGGAAAGAATAAACATAATCAAAGAAATGCAATTGCCACAGACTCAGAGAGAAATGAGAATGTTCCTGGGAGTGGTTGGGTACTGTAGGCAATGGATTAATGGTTTTTCTATCTTAGCGAAACCATTAATACAAATGACCCAGAAAAGAGCAAAAGATCCGATTGATTGGAATGATGACTGCATAGAGGCATTTGTGAAATTGCGAAATTGTTTGTGTGAGGCTCCTGCCTTGGGCATGCCTGATTATTCAAAAGACTTTGCATTGTTTTGTTGTGAGAGAGAAAATTGTGCACTTTCAGTCTTAACACACAGACATGGTTTGAGTCGACGTCCAGTGGCATATTTTTCAGCTACATTGGATCCAGTGACTTCAGCATTACCTGGCTGCTTAAAAGCAGTAGCTGCTACTTGTATGAGTCTGGAGCAAAGTGATTCGATAGTGATGGGACATCCGGTAAAGGTTTATGTTCCACACTCAGTTGAGATTCTTTTGACAAGAACAAGAACACACCATCTCACCCCTAGTCGATTTACTAAGTACGAAAGAGAGATTTGGGAGCTGAGAACGTAACAGTGATAAGGTGTACGATCATGAACCCAGCTACCGTACTACCAGATCCATGCAATGAAGAAGTGAAAAATGAGAGTGATCATGATTGTCTGGACGTAACTGAATTATGTACTAAGCCCCGTCCGGACATAAAGGAGACACCTTTGAAAGAGGCTGACCATGAGTTATTTGTAGATGGGTCCTGCCTTAGGACACAAGAAGGAGGATTAAGTGCTGCATATGCTGTTTGTAAGATATCTGGGGTAATTGAAGCATCCTGTTTACCGGGAGTCAAATCTGCACAAGTAGCCGAATTGGTAGCCTTAACCATGGCATGCAAAAAGGGGAAAAATTGGAGAGTAACTATATTTACAGACAGTCAATATGGGTTCGGGGTTGTGCACGATTTTGGCCAGCTCTGGATGCAGAGGGGATTTCTGACTTCTTCAGGATCTCCTATTAGAAACAGCAATAATGTGAAGGATTTGTTAGAAGCATTACAATTGCCAAAAGAGATAGCAGTTGTAAAATGCGCTGCACATCAGTCAGGAAATGACTATGTGGCTGCTGGCAATAGATATGCTGACCAAGTGGCTCAATACTGTGCCAAAAATACAGTGGCCATAAACAGAAAAATTGAAACGGGTGAAACCAGATGCCAACTTATGTTTTTCTCAGTACCAGAAACATGGGATGAGATTAGAGAATTGCAGGAAGAAGTTGAGGAAAAGGAAAAGGAAATTTGGATAAAGGCAGCTTGTACAAAGAGACCACACGATGAGGTATGGGTGTATTTAGATGGAAGACCAGTCATGCCAGATTGTTTGCTTTCAAAAATGGCAAGAGTGTATCATGGAGCAACACACATAGGGAGAGACTCAATGATCAGGCTATTCAGACAGAGTTGGTACAATCCGAAATTCAGGGTAGTCGCAGAAAGCCTTTGCCAAAGATGCCTAACCTGTCAGCAGCAAAATCCAGGTAGGAAGACAGTGGTTAGCTGGGGAAAGATTGGAAAGCCAGAAGGACCCTTCACCAGATTACAGTTGGATTTTATGAGTTGTCCCTGATCCAGCGCGACTAATATAATTCCTTCTCCTTTGGACATGACATCCAGGTTGAAACACTCGTTTAACAACTATACTAATATGACGGTGGGGCCCATAACACCGCATAAACATTCACTCACCCAAATATTCCCTGGATCCCATCCACTTTCACCTAGGAGAAAGAGTTATGACTGCTGGAGGAAACGGGATACCTTTTTAAAGCTGACAAGATAATTTCTCAAACATCATACATAATCAGTTTAATCCTGTCAGTTCTAAGACATCAAGGTATTCCACTCTTTGGTCAATGGACCAACTAGTAAGACTAAGTTGATGGTGATTAAGACCAGCTCAATCACATTAAAACCTATTAAAACATTACACTTATTATTGAGCTAAAGAACCACAGACTCATAGTTTTAATTATAATAAAGTTTATCTACTTTCTTCAAATGCATGAATAAGTTTCAATTTTATTAATCAGTTTAATACATTTTAATATCATTATAAGAAATAAACTTTAAAAAGAATTTATGCATACCCCTTTTGATGAAGAATAAAAGTTCGCCAAGGCGGATAAATTGCAGATCACAGCATAGAATTCCCAAAAACTGACTGTCTGTCCCGCTAAACAGGCCTCCTCGACGGACCTCCTATACAGGTTTCCCGCATCGATCTCGTTCCTTCCCAGTCAAGTTTAAGCTAAAATGATTAATTATATTATGAAAAATGGCTTATAGAAAATAGCAGCAGTTCTCCAGCGTCAACGTCCAGTGCTCAAAAATTATGCATGATTAGCGCTCCTCCTACCTAAGAGTAGGTCCTCTTATACCCTATTACTAGCTTACTAAACAGAAAAGTTGCAAATCTTTGGGGGCGAGCATCGCGCTAATTGGTCCATTGGAGGGGTGGCAAGCATCACCTCATTGCCCTCCTTGCTTAAACCGGTTCTGAAAATGTTTATAATTTTGTCCTTTCACACGGCTTTAGGACATTAGCAATCCGTTTGACAGTTCATCATATGTTTCTTCTTTTTGTAACTTTATTTTAAACAGTCCATTGTTAATTCACTGTTGCTTGTTCCCTGTTTCTCACGGATTTACGCTGAGTCCTTCTTGGCACTTGTTTGGTGTCAGATCAAGCTGACCTTGACACTTCTCACTCCGGGCTCTACTTGTAGCCACGTGATATGTTTCTGCGGCCTTCTTCCGCTTGGAAGCCATCTTTGCACCTGCGCATTAAGCCTATCTGCCTCGGCAGCCATTTTTACAACACGGCCTAACAGGCCCGAACGAACTATCATGAAAACAAACACAATCATAATTAAAATAGAGAAAATAAGCCTTTTCGTTTCCCACCCGTCATTCTAAGTACCCCAATTAGGTGTTACCTAGCAAAAGCGACACGTAAAGCCACATTTACTTACCATCCGCATTCTTGTGCCACAATACAATTTACTACATAGCACAAATCATGCAATATCACTCTAATTAGTACGCAAACCTTTATATTAATATTATTCCATTTTTACAATTGTAAGTAGATTAACTTTGCACATAAATTGCCAGTTACCACTTATGTATAATGTCTATAAGAGACGTAAAATGTTGATTAGTCGTTCAAACAATTAATAACATTAATTTATTAGTATGAATATTAGGGGATACCTCGCTCCATCACCCACATGCAATGGACTGAAATATATACTTGTCATAGTATGCCTCTTTTCAAGATGGGTGGAAGCCTATCCCACTCGAAGAAATGACAGTCTTACAGTTGCAAAATTGTTGTTGAGGGAGTTGGTTCCACGTTTTGGTTTTCCAGTCACTTTGGAATCAGATAGAGGCCCTCATTTTAATAATGAAATAATTCGATTAATCTGTGCTGCATTTAACATAGAACAAAAACTGCACTGTGCTTATCGTCCAGAGGGTTCTGGAATAGTTGAACAGCTAAATGGCACAATCAAGTCAAGACTAGGGAAGGTGTGTGCATCCACAATGCTGAAATGGCCAGATGCATTACCTCTTGTATTGATGGGTCTCAGAAGTATTCCAGACAGAAAAACAGGAATGAGCCCACATGAAGTTCTCATGGGAAGAGCAATGAGACAAGCATTTATTCCTGGAAATAAATTAATGAATATAACTGATGATCTGGTATTGGACTATTGCAAAGCATTGGCTGAAATGGTGCGTTCTGTCTCTCACAAGGTTGGAGAAGACGCAGTTGAAAGACAGCCAGACCAAGCACACAATTTGAATCCTGGAGATTGGGTGCTAGTGAAGAAACATGCAAGAAAGTTGTGCCTAGCACCAAGGTGGGATAAACCGCGTCGTCATACTAGTCACTACCACAGCAGTGAAGTGTGCAGGTTTGCCCAATTTGATTCATGCCAGTCATACCAGAAGAGTTCCGAGCCCATCAGAACAACAAGAGCAACCACTGACTGAATAGGCTGAAGCGTCAGGAGTTGTAAGCTGTGAAATTGAAGAATCTAGAGTAATAGATTCTGAAAGACAACCATATGACGAACAGCCAAGTACAAGTCAGGAAGAGTGGATACCAGTGATTGAAGTACTTGATGATGCTATTGAAACAAGAAGAAGAACAGAACTGAAAAGACAGGAAAGTAGTCAGGAAAAGACAGGGAAAGAAGAACACAATCAGGTGGAAATAGAAAAAGACTTTCAGGAACCTGAGGAGGGAATATTAGAAGAACATGTTCAGGCAGAAGAAGAAAAGTTTGAAATAAGACCTGAACAGGATCAGATAGAGTTAGAAGAACAAGTTCAGGCAGAAAAAGAACAGTTTGAAGTAAGACCTGAACAAGGTCAGATAGAATTAGAAGAACAAGCTCAGGAAAAAAGAAGAACAAAGTACGATAAGACCTGAGCAGGTGGAAGTAAAAGAAGGTTCAAGCACAGAAAACAGAGAACGAGAACAGATTGTGCCTACATTAAGTGAAATTAAAAGAACTTTAAAAGGAGATAAAGAAGGTGAAAGTGGAGTACAGATCAAAAGAATCAGAAAGGGAGACAATTGACCAACTGGAATAAAGAAATTAAGATATCATTTGAGAAAATCAGAAAAGAGACCAGAACAAGTAAATGAAATTACAAGTCAAACACGATCTAATCAAACTTTAGCTAAAATAACTCGAAGAAGTCCAAGATTGAGAAATTTAAATAGAAGGTATAAGGCCCCTGAATGGACCTATGTCATACTCGAAGAATTTGAATCCCTAGATCTAAGTGATGAAACAGAAGAAGTTCATGTTGCACAGATTGATGAAAGCAAATTGAGGCCTCCTTAAGAACAAAAAGAGAGTTAAATTGACAAGGAAAGGATAAGAGAAAAGAAATGTTCTCAGAGTAAAATGGCAGAAATTAAAGTTACCGAAAGACCAAAACGAGGATTGAAAAGAAAATGTTTTAGATTTTGTTTTTGTAGTATTTTATTAGTAGTATTAGTATGGTTATTCCTAACAGTAGGAGTACCTTTGTTAATGAAAACAAGTGACAAGAATAATACAGATACTAATGATAAGATAGATAGAATAAAAGGAACTAAAATAGAAATAGGGGTAGAAGATTAAGCAAATTATCATAATGAATCAGACTATAATACGTCTTCAAATGTGTTTATTAAATTGTTATTTCAGTATGTTAATACTATGGAGATTAGTAATTGTTATGTGTTTATGAGGTTACCCACATCAGTATCAGAAGGGTAACGTATCACCATATACCTTTAACATATGGTGTGTCATGTAGTATTTTATCAAGTTTATTTTATGCTACAGGGAGACTTCAATATTTTTATTCAGACATAGATATAGTATTTTCAGAATTACCTATTAGAAAGAATATGAATCCAGTAATTAGTAGTAAAAATGCACAGTTTATGGGTGAATTTTTCTTAACAATGAGTTCAATAGATTTAGTTCAGGCACATAAAGATAATCTAACATGTACATTGAGAAAAGAAGAAAAAGATTTTTTGGATTTAGTAGAAGAAAGGAGACAGGATTTAATAAAGAAAGCGACTGAACAGAAAACCCATGTACCTTCATGGGCTGGGAAAGAGGGAATCTATGCAAATCGCAAGGCTCATGCTGCGAAGTCCCTGGATTTTGTGAAAGGGGAAAATTCTGCCTCCATAGATTAAAGACAGATTATAACAATAATTACATTGGTTCCAGTGAATGTGAACACAACTTCCTAATTTTAGGAGGGTGGGGACTAAAAGGGGAACTGATCCTGTATTTCCAGGAGTTTATTATGTTTTCGGGAACAATGCATATTATAGGTTACCTGCAAGATGGTACGGGAGCTGTTACTTTGGAATAGTTTTTCCAAAAATGTATCATGTGGACAGAATCAGTGGAACCAATGGAAATTCTAATGGACTAACATGTAGAAAAAGAGCTCGTTTTTCTGAAATGGTAGGAGATATTTTTAGTGCATTGATACCCTCAGTTGGAGTCATTCTTAATTCACAGAAAATGTGTAAGTTATCAACCATAGTTGATCGTCTTTCTACAGACACTGCAGGAGGATTCTTAATGATTAACACAGAGATGGTTGCAATCAGGTCTATGTTTTTACAGAACCGTCTTGCTCTTGATGTATTGTTAGCAAAAGAAGGTGGAGTTTGTGGTATGTTGAAAAATTCAACATTGTTGCACTTACATTCCAGACAAGAGCAGAGAAATTAAAGGATATATTGAAAACATTACAAGAATGCATAACGACTTGACCCAACTGGAGGTTGACAGTGTGTGGGGAAGACTAACAAAAAGTATAACGTCGATAGGGAAATGGTTTACTGATTTTGGGAAAGGTTTTCTAGGTCAAATAATAATACCATTAGTTATGATAATAACCGTAATAATGATAATAATGATTATATATAAGTGTTGTAGAAAAGGAAGGAAAGGAAAAATACATTCTGAAAGAGAAGGAAAGGGAAAGAAACGAAAAAGAAAATATGATGAAATACAGTTGGAAGAAATGAAAGGCAAATTATATAAGAAAATGAAGGATTTAGAAGGAAACGAGCTGATTGATGGAAAATTGAGAGGAGAAATAGAGAACTGAGATGTGCTAAAGTTGGTATCTGGGATGGGATGGGTAATTTTGTGATGGCTTAAAATGCCATCAGAGAGGGGATTGATGGAGCAAGGACTCGTAAATGAGACTTGCTCGGAAGCAATCCTTTCGTTTTAACTCATTAACGAATTACTAACTATGTGTTTGTAATTAATAATTTGCATTTTAGAAAGACACGTGGGACAATGAAGCTTGCGTATGTGTTTACTAACTATAACAAAATGAACGAAGGACTAAAACGCACTCTAACAAGGGATCTTTCCTGCGCATGCGTCTACTGCATCTACGTAGTATGACGTCTCAACGCTTGGAGGGAAAATCTTGCGCATGCGCAAAAGGAATTAAAATGGCAGCTTGAAAGTTCACATGCATGGCACCTGCTTGGCTAAATAGAAAATAAGTTTTATACTAACGTAAATGCAGAAAGGGTAATAATAATTAAAGTGGGTTAGAGTAGAGGTTGATGGTATACAGTGAAACCATTTATTTTTGAGAATAACATTTCTTCTTTTGACTTTATTATTAGTGCGCATTTGGGCCTTCCACACTTGTCTGAATTGAGCTGACTGACTTGACCCCGCACATGCGCACAAGAGAAAGGAAGGATGAGTAAGGATTTCTCACGCGTCCAAGGCCAGAGAAGATGTGCCCTGGGAACATGAGGGTAAAGAGTTCATATGAAGAAGCCTTATTCATGAAATTGAAACATTTTGTATTAATAAAGTTTGGAGATGTATGGGAAAGGAAATGATTCAATAAAGTTTAAGGGGATGGGTTTGAAAACAATGGTTCAATGAAATAAGTGAAATGTGTGATGATCAATCAGAGTTAGTATTTGATGAAATTGAAACATTAATAGGTGGTACATGAATATTGAAAGGTATAACTGAGGTAGTTTTAGTTAGTTAGTTAGCAGAGGCGATGCAGAGCTCGGGATGCTGTCGGTGCTGTAGGTGGTGCTGATGCTGTGAGACACTGATGAAGAAACTGAATGCAGAGACCTCCATCTTAACTTAATTGGGTTAAAAAGAAGATCGCGGAAGAATCACGAGGAGGAAGAGAGTGTCAGAGAGGGGTGCGACGCAGTCGTCGGTATTTAGAGAGGTGAAGTATCCTGTCCTGATTCCTGTCCTGAAGACTTTGTCTCCTGATCTATCCTGGGGGACCCTTACCAGCCCTTTGGCCAGGGGGTTGGTCTTCACACCATTCTGGGTAAATATAAATTCATTGTATTGATAGATGTTCTTTTCTTTCTGTCCTCTCCTTTCTCAGCATAGTTATTGTGTGAGTCTGAAATATTTTTGCTTATTGATTATTGATTGAGTTGACACTCTTATGAATGAGGGTGTTTGTACTGAAACTTTGAGATGGTTCACATGCAATTAATTTAGCTAAAGATTTTAAAACTTCCCGAGTCTGTGATTATTTTATTTTAAAGAATGTTTAATAAGTTAAGTTAATTATCACCATCAATTAGTTCCAACTAATGGTCCATCGACAAGAGGAAAGAACATTTTGATCAGTGAAAGGTTTAGTTAGAACAGAAATATAACTATTCCTGAAAACATGAAATCTATAAACTACAAGCTCCAGCGGTCTACTGGTATTAGTGGAAGAGGTTATATGGGCCCAGGTGAGTATATGGTAGTGGAGTATCTGTTGTTAGTACACCGCTGGATCAGTAGAACATGGGTATAACTAACTATAACTAACTGGTATACCACACACATACACTTTGAAAACCAGATTAAAAACAGCCTGTACAAAAAAGCAGCAGTGTAAAGCAAAAGTATTTTTTCATTTAACCTTTGAACAATAAAAAATATAAAACAACCCTCTCCACCCACAACAGACCCACCTCTCTCCCCAAACAAATCTCCCCATCCCCAGCCAATGTCCAAATCATAAATGTCCAACAAAAAGTCCAAAGAAATAGTCCTGGTTTCAACTCCCATCCCAATTCCCACCCTCTCTACCCACAACAAGTACCTCCTATCAAAACAAATATTAAAAAGGGGCTAAAGGAGAGGGCACTACAAGCGGATCAGAAGCATCTTGAGGTGTCTCTCAATGCGTGCTGTTCGACAGTCTATCCCCGCCAACCTCTGCAGGACACAGTGCTAGAAAAAGCGGTCTGAACAGGAGGGCGGGCAGCAGTGGTGGTGTGACTGTGACAGGCGGCTGCCAGCTGCCTGCGGTGCTGGCATTGTTCTTACCGGGAAGATAGAGGCGTTGGTGGTTGGCTTGGGCCCTGGGGAGTGACAGCTGCTTTTTCTTCCTCCTACAGCAGGGCCACCAGCTGCTGAAATTCAGCCTGTATGGCCTCCAGCCTTTGCTGCTGCAGCTGGGCTGCTATCCCCTGCCACGTAGGTGGTCGACCAGCAGGAGTAGCTATATCAAGAAAGAAAAAGACAAATTGTAAACAATGCCCTGTTCAAAGCACATGTTTAAAATTATACAGTGGGACAGTAGCAGTACATTGATGCTCCCCTAGGGCCATTCGAATTTGAAGTGATTAGAGTCACAGCAGTTTTTTACCAGCACATGCCTCACATAAAAGGCAAATGCACTGACTGGCTGAAAGGAATTACGGCAGAATAAACAGAACACCAGTTTTCTTTTAAATGACTTTCCTAGTAAAAACCTAGAAACTTTGTGTGGAAAAACAAATTACCTCTCGTTAATGAGTAAGGCATTATGCACTATGGCATACAAGTATTCTTATTGTGCTAAATTAATGGAGGCATGCAAGCTAGCACATTGGTTGTCGGTATTTTGCTACTCTCTGGGGCAGCTGTATGGACAATTATCTTACTTTATTTCCAATGGCCCTGCTCTTCTCCAAAATGCCTTTCAATTTTGCCCTGCCTCCGCGGATAACATGTGGATATCCTGTCTGACGTATTTAGACAGTGGGAAAAATGATGCCCTGCAGTACAGGGAAAGGATTAAGGAATTAGATATATAGATTGTATTTGGCATGTTCATCACAGACTATCCCATATGCAAAACTCAAAGCACTTAGTGCGACTTTACTCCCTGATCTTGCCCTCCACCAAAATTTATTATTATTTCCAACAAATACATTTGCTTGGAGTAAGGAAAGGAAACTTAACTTACTCTACTGCAGGATAAGGTAGAAGGATTAGGCTGGGTAAGAAGAGGTTTTACTACAGACTAATGGGGTGTCACTGATCATCATTATGTGCCTAAGCTTTGGCTTAGTTGGTCACTGTAGTTGACGAATGTTGAAAGGGAAACATTTGAACAGGTGTAAATCCATTATGGAAGCCATGAAATATATAAGTCACTTGGCCAGAAAAATGAGGCACATGCCAAGAATGGATTTTTCAATTTTTTGGGATGGCTGTGACAGAACTTAGGAAAGAATAAAGGAATGAAGAACTAGGAGGTAACTGACTGGGCACTCAGAGGGAAGGGAAAGACACCTTATTTTCACTTGCTATGCATTGAAAACTTTGTAAATGCTGCATTAACTAAAGTAGACATACATTGCACAGCCAACACTGCAGTGCTGAATTGAACCATTCAGCAGCTAGGTCATGGGTGGCAGTTGCAAAATTCCATGGGCAGGGAGGTGGTGATTGATGATGTACGGGATACATATCTTTCTCTCTTAACAAATAGAGTGAGTCAAGGGAGTAGGCAGAAATACCCCCCACTTAGAACCAAAACTTTAATGAAACTATTCCAAGCTAGCGAAGTAGTTGAGCATGCCCCTCTCCAGAAGAGCTTTCTTGTTTCTTCATCCAAGCAGCTATCCATTCATCCTTCCATTGTTGTAGTATTCTCCACCATTTGATACCCACCATATCAGCTTTACATTCTCTCATCCAGTCTTTCACATTCAAATCCATCCATCCATCCATCCATATATATCCATCCATCCATTAATTCACCTATCCACGGCTCCCCACCATCCTTTCACCAATCTATCCATTTACCCATCCATGCATCCTTTCACCCGTTTATCCTTTCTGCGTTAACCCACCTGAGCATTCCTTTCACCCATCAATCCTTTTATTCACCGAGGCAGGCATCCTTTAACCCATACACCCTCTCATCCATCCTTCACCCAACCATGCATCCTATCACCCACCTACACATCCTCTCACCCACCCACGCGTCCTTTCACTCATATACCATTTCACCATGAACATCATTTGCGGCGAGTTAGGGGTCGCAAAATAGATTCGCCGTATAGTTATTAATCTGTCCAAAAATATTTTGACAGGCAAAGGCAAACGCAGTAAAATTTTATTTTTCTCAATCAGATCACCTATATTACTATTATCGAGTTGACCTATTCCTAATTTCCTGAACCTAAGCCCTATTTCAAATATATTAAATATAAACTACATTTTCGAACTACTAATGCATTGCAAGAAATGATCTTTGCTTCTCATCTCATTCTCAGTCTCAACCCCCTTTGACGCGCCAACTCAGTCTCCCTTTTTCAATACAGAAATGCTGCTACACATTACTGGGAGAATGCTTGGGACTGTATGAGCTGGATAAAGAAAGGCACAGAGAACGCTAACACACTGATATTACTACTACCATTATCTTAGTGACAGGACTGAAGAGTCTGCATGACTTCTTAAGTAATCAGGTCAAGTGAGCGCCAACGAGCACTATTAGGTAGCGCCGAGCACCTGGCTGGATCACATAATATTTGTAACATAAACATAACTTACCTCTGAGTGTGAGCAGCATTCTATTTGGAAAAAAAAGATTTGCATAGAAAGAATACAACAAATAAATAATTATTCACCAAGCCCGCAACCTTGACGCCCAGCAGGTCGGGCAGGTCCTGCTCCCTGTTCAGGATATTGGCCCAGCGGTGCGTCAACTGCTGTTAGGTGTGCTGGACCCCAGAGCTTCGGTGCACACACTGGCACACCCTCTCCCACAGCAGCCAATGCTCCCTCCGGCCTTACCTGCTGCCAGGCCTGCCGCCTGCTGCCAGCATGGAGGGGAGGTGGTGCAGCACCTAAAAAACAAGTGCAGTCACCTCCACTTCTGAGAAAATGGCGCAGGGCTACACCCCTTGGCAGAGCTGGTGAGTGAAAGGTGTGCAGCAATCAGCCGTACTGGTGCCGCCAGTGCTCCTGCTCTCTCTCTGCTCTGCCATGGTTCTGGGTGGGGAAAAAAAGAGAGGAAATAGGAAAAGGAAGGAAGATCTAAGGAAGCAAAGGGAAAACCAAAAAAAGGTATAAAAAAGTCCTAAAAATACACAAAAAATGACAAAAATGTAAAATACACAAACACAAAAACAATCACTGATACAATAAAGAAAAATAGGGGTGGATGAGTTGGATAGGTGGCTGATTGAAAACATTAAGAGTGGATTGAGCAGCACCATGCACAGAACAGAAAACAAATTGGCTGCGCCTCTGTGAACCACGAGCTCCGCCCAAGCCTAGTTTGACGTGGGTCCCTTGCTCACTTTGCCACTGGATTCAAGCAAGCCTGGCTGATGACGGCTGGAATGCCAGAAACCGGTCCTAGGATGCTTGTTTCCGGTCCAGGGAAGACATGGCTTGGCAGTTCGGGCTGGACTGTTCCCATGAGGCACAGGGTCAGACTGATTTGCATATGGCCATGTCTGAACTGGGGTGGTGGAGTGAGCTAAAGAATGATGATGGATTAAACCCAGATCAGTTGACTGGGGGTGAGTGTTTGATTGGCTCAAACGTTCCGTCCATCATCCCCTTTTGTATCGCTTAGTTTGAAGTAAAGCATATTTTTAGTTTCTCAGCCAAATAAGAGAGTGAAGGCTGTTAAATATCGCTGAACAAGTGGCAGGGCAGTTTAAACTGAATAAGTGAATGCATACAACAGATGGGAGCCAGTACTGATGTTTCAAAACAAGGCTCATATGGACATATCTCCTAGGGAACATTGCCTTTAAGGAAAAAGAGTAGGCCTAAAAAGTTCAGACAAAACTTAATTCCCATAATCATTTTGCAAAATAACAAGAGTTTAGGCCTCTAAACGCATGTCAGAGCCTGGTTCGAAGCTTTAATGAAAGAATATTTACAGAAATGGCAGCTTTAAATATATTTTTTATATTTACATCTATGTGCAACAGTACCTCTAAGGTGCAGCCCAAGAATTTAGTAGAAGTAGTAAAGGTGAGGTGGATGACTTTAGATCAACCTCTTTTAGCCATAACAGGACAAGTATCTTGGAATTCCAATTTGCAAAATAGGGGTACACACACCAGACAATGGCTGGCAAAACTACCTTCAGCTCTCTAAGAATATACTTTGGACTCCTCTACTAAGGACACAGACTGGTGCAACTGGGCATCATCAGCCAACTATTGCATTGGGATGCCCAGCTTGTTAATCCAAATCCAAGCTGTTGCATGTAAAGTTTGAACCACAGGGTTTAGGTTTTACACACAAACATGAGGGAGACCCCCTTCAGCAGAGCTAAGGTAGAACTTCTGAAGTCTCATTTGCCATTGGGTGCTCTGAAATTAGTGCTAGTTACTCTTGACCTTCCAATAAGGAAAAGAAATAGTAAAGAGGTATTGAATTATGGTCAAGAGGCTAGCAACATACATACATTTGTAAAGCACACGTTCACCCACAGGTCTCTTGGTGCTGAATAACAGATGTTTATTGTTACCCAACAGTACTCATTTTATCGACCTCAGATGGATGAAAGGCTGAGTAGACCCGCCGGGATTTGAACCTGTGACCATGAGGTCGAACACAGGCCCCTGCAGTGGATGCATTAGTCCACTGAGCCACCAAACCCGGCTGTACAGGGATGAATTGAAATGAACTAAAGTAATGAATAAAACTAGAAGACAACTGTTGTTGTAGAAGGAGCAAAACATTGTTGTTTTAATTTTTGGAGCAAGGACATTGATACCAAAAAAGAGGACTTACACAATATCTTATGCCAAATATAAATGCAGCTATGTTTCTTGGGGATTATTTTCATAATGATCTTGGTTTAGAATAGCAGAATCCCTTGTGTAAGGCCACATGTGGGCTATAAGAGTACCTCTCTGCATTACTAAAATTAATGGAGTTCAACCAGGAGCAAACTATGTAAGCCACTAAAACTAGATCAAGTCGGGGTGAAAAGAGAATGGAGCCATGGTACACAATCAGCTATCTCCTATGAAGTGGCCACTGTGTATAAGAGGACAATCAAGAAATGGTTGCCTTGTACTTCATTGTGTATATGATGCAACTTTTTTGTACTTCATAAGAATGCTGTCTCAAGATTTTTTATAGCCAATTCCACAAATTACTGCTCCTTGACCTACATCTTTTCTTGTTTCCAAAGCAGCAAATCATTGATCTGAAGGATTCAATGTGTGGGACAGAATGAGCTCGTAACAACGGGTTCTGGGAGGTAAAAAAACCATATCCCTATCAATGCTTGTCTATTGCTTGCTTTTTTAAACATGCTTTACAACTCAAAATATGTTTACAAAATGAAATAGTAGGAGGTCATTTCACCTCTATGTTATGGTTTGTTCTTTAAGGCTCACACCTTTTAGAAGGTTAAGTAGAGGCCTGCTAATGCACTGGAAAGCTGCCATCAAAGAAAATCTAATTTGGCATTGAGATCCCAAGATTTATTATCACTTCTGTGACCGACTGATTGATATATTTGTGGTAGCAATTTAACTAATGAAACAATTATATGCATATATTTTTGATTCCTAATGTATGACTTAGGCAGTCATTAGGAATGAGAGTTGCAATGCGTCATTTTTGATTGATTGACACAATTATACATTACATGCCTATGTAGTTCTATCTGGCGTGCCCCTTTAACTCCCTTGGGCTATGGGCGGTGGTGTGCTGCGAGTTAGATCATGTTAAAGAATGCTAGAATTACATTTGCCTAAATACTATACAGCATTCATAAATTATGTTTTGCTAATTGATTCTTGTCCTATTCTGTGTTTTATGAAATGCATTTTAGGATGCATGACTTACAATGATTAATTTTAGCTCTTACAGGATTTCCAGTATTCCAGTAGGTAAGGAAGTGTATTTCACGGTCGATATTAGTGCCTGTGGGTGCATGTTCCTGAATTGGTCCCTTTTCTCTGTAAAGCATCTAGCTGTTCTGAAAAAAAGTGTATTTGCTGCATAGAACGTAGAACACAATTAGGAATATGCTCTTGATAGATCAATGAAACTACTAAATTGGCCACATTCAAATGTCAGGTAAAATCTCTATTTGGCAGCCGTTCTCTCCAATAAAAAGCAAACATCGATTCGAAATGTTCCAAATAGGTGAATCAGCCTTTAACCAGCACAATACTTAACAGCAGCAAACCACTGCTGCAAATACAACAAATACAATAAAAACATCAAAGTAAGCAGGGTCAATAAAGCTCCTTGATCACCTTGAATGAACCTCTTGATTGTGGAAAACTACCCCCACGCCCCCGTTCTGCGCCCTTGTTTGGTGTTTGGGGCAGTGTGTGGTTATACCTTCATAATTTTTTGCCGTAAAAGTTATCCAGGCTTAATTTGCCACCTTTTTATCACATGTTGGGAAGTGTAAAAGTACGCAGGGTTTGTGCAACACTTTGGGGCAGATTTACAAGCCCCTTGCGCCACTTTTGCGTCACTTTTCCCATGTTAAAAATGACGCAAAAGTGGCGCAAGGGGCTTGTAAATAAGCCCTTTGTGTTCTTTTGGAAAATGGGAAAATGTGCTGTGCAATAAAGTATTTAGCTTATTTTCTAACAACAAACTCAGCAAAAGGTTTGTTGTGCCAAGAACACCCTCATTTTCTTTAAGAAACAGACAGAGTTGTAAAAAATGTATTTACCACAGTTTTAGCAATTTTGTAAGTGGTAGTCAATTCTTACTACTTTTGTGGTTTGTATCTACTTGCTGTTTGTGGTGAAAACAATGGGTGAACCCAGAAAGCTATACATTTCTAAACACTAGACCAAATTCTGAAATCAGCAAAGGGGTACTTTGTGTAGATCACTCAGAGTTTTCCAAAAGAAACTAACTGGGGAAATAAAAAACGAATCAAAATAAGTAGGAAAAAATAGAAATAGTAAAAATAAGTTCATCTATAATGTTTTGTCCCAGTGATGATCTACAAAATAAATATACTATCAGACTCTTCTTATCACAGGGATATATAGTGTTTGTTGATTGTCCAAAAATATGCGATACACAGAGCCATCAACTAAGCTGCTGCTTATAATGATTTTTATTGCATATTGACCACGCATCCTTTCATAAGGCAAGATCTAATGTATAGAAAATGGGTATGAAGGAAACCTATGCATTTTTTAAATATATCCAAGATCATGAGTTTAAGAATAGCAGTTATTTCTACAACTTTGAATTTGAGATTACCCATATTATGTGACTTAGATTGTATTTTGCTAAAAATATTTTTTCGTGTACACTGGGTTACATTTAGAAGCCAAAAATGGTGAAAAATTAAACTGATAATAACCAATGTTCTACTATTTTGGATTCTTGCACTTATTCTGATAAAAACATTATCCCACTTGTGTGGATGGGCCTATTACCTGTGACACATGAAATGCCCCAAAAGGCAATAAGAAAGCATTAAGATTTTTCTTTAGAAATTCACTCATTCTGGTGAAATGGATAACTGTTATTTTGGCCCAGGCTCAGCTGACACTCATGAAAACCTACCAAACGTAAAAATTTCGGAAAACGAGACACCCAGGTGAGTCCTGGGTTGTGTGCCTTGCATGGTTCCAACTATGTGTCCTACCTAGAATGTCCGGCAAACATCAAACCTCAGCTAAAATCATAGATTGTTCTCACATTTCTATGAGGGAATGTTCCTGAATCGGCATGGATCTACAAAATTCCTACCACCCAGTGTTCCACATTTCTCCCCATAAAAATGCAACCCCAGTTGTGAGGGAAGGCCTGTTGCTTGCAACTTGAAAAACCTCAAAATGTAATGTAACATTAAAACATCAAGATTTTGTCTTTGAAATTCACTCATTCTGGGGACATGGGTTGTGGAAACCTACCAACACCAGACATCTCTGTAAGCTAGAGACACACAGGCAAGTTCGTGGTGATGTGGCTTGCGTGGATCCCACTATGTTACCTTACCCAGAATACCCTTTAAAAATTGGGGAAAAATCACTGATTTTCCTCACATTTCTGTGACAAAAATCATACAATCCAGCATTCCCACAAAAACAGTACCCGATTTATGTCAAATGTTTATTGTTACCCAACTCAACAGTATAATGAGGATGTTTTGGTAATTGGCTGAAAGTGCCCAAGTTTCTGTCACATAAATATAGGAAACACAGTGTTTTTTGACCCATACTTTGAAGTTCACAGGACGTTCAGGGTAAGGGTCAGGTTTGGCACGGTTTCTGGGTTGCTGGCTGACCCAAAACCTGAATACTGCAAACATTCTCCATGGCAAGTGAGAGTAAATTGGGATTTCTTTGGGGGTAGTTTTCACAAATGGGCTAGCAAAGAGGGGGCAACACCCCTATTTTGCCTCACCCTGAGGCAGAAAAAATGTCTGATGCCTTTGGCCTAATGTCAAGATCGTAGAGTGCCACACCCCATTCCTCTGCACAGAGGAGAACACATTAGTGACAGATAGGACTATTGATTTAAACCATTGCTCCAGCTTTCACTGGAAGTGTGCAGGCCTCACTCAGAAGAGGGGGATACCTGGTGGTCCCTGGGACCACTATATCCCCTTCACTGTGCACCACCTCCATGCCGCACAAGGTCGGTGTGCAGACCGACAGCTTACTTGCATCTGTGCTGTAATAGGGCACGGGCACAAAAGCAAAGTGCCACTGGGGTAAGAGGATTGAATGCAGGCTTTCCATAAGATGGCCGCTCATGCCTAGTATGCCTTCTGCCTCCTGGTGGCCAGATTGGATCTAACTCCCCCTCAATCTGCCTACCGAAAGAGCTGAAATACTGTTGTCCTCTCTAGGTGAATTGTGAGGTCCTATGTCACAGTGGGCTGAACCCCATCATAATCTTTTTTATATATGAATTTTTGTGCTTTCTGCCCCCATGGGGTAAAGTCCAAAATATGCCCCCCAAGCAGCAAAAATACTTTTGGGGCTTTAAGGGTGGAGGGTGTGACCTGATGCCAGAATGGACTAGTCCCTACCCCTTTGTTATTTTTTATTAAAAAATCTAATCCTTGTGTCTGGTGTGCTTTCTGCCCCACCTAGGAGAGGGCAAATTGGGGTGGTTTTTCCTCCAATCTGCTTTCTCTAGGGGTAGCAGAAAGACTGTTGGGACTTTAGGGATGTAGGTGGGAGTGCTGCCTGAAGCCAGGTTGAGCTGGCCCACCCCATTTTTTAAAATGAAAATGTATCCTGGTGTCTAGTGTGCTTTCTATTCCCACCCCTCTGGAAGCAGCAGATTGGAGGTAGAACTCTTCATTTGCCCACAGAGCAGGGAGAAAGACTGTAGTGGCCTGATGCCACGGCGGGCTGGTCCCCAGCCAAATTTGAATGAAACTGTATCTCTTATGTCTACAGTGCTCACGGAGAGGGCAGATCAGTGGTAAATCCTACAATATGCCACCAGGGAAGCAGAAAGACTGGTATTCTCTTGAGGTGAAGGGTGAGACCCATTTCCAGGACGTGCCAGCTCGCGCCCCATTCTCCTTTTTTGAAATAAGAAACTCTGACATTTAGTGGACTTTCTATGCCCAGGCAGTACAGATTGGGGGTAAATCACGCAGTCTGTCCCCCGTTGTGGGGAGGGGCAGAAAGACTATTAGGATTTAGGGCTGGGGATGCTGCCTGACACCTGGATGCTTTAGCCCACATTCCATTTAAAAAAAAAAAAAAAAAAGTTGTCCCTTGCACCTAGTGTGCATTCTGCAACCCCCCTCTTCTTCATGGGAAGGGCATACTGGGTGTGAATCTCCAAATCCGACCCTTAGGGAAACAGAAAGGCTGTTGTCCTCTAGGGGCAGAGGGTCAGACCAGATGTCAGTACAGGTTGACCCCCACACCTTTCTCTTTTTTGAAAGATGGAGCCCTGGCACCTAGTGGACTTTCTGGTCCTTGGGTAGTGCAGATGGGGGTAACTCTTCGCTGACAGCTCAAGTTGATTACAGCAAAAAGGAACCCCCTGGTATAAACATTAGAGTATTTCCTCCATTTTTTGGGAGGGTGATACATTCATGTCCTCCTCACTGGCAAGATAGTGTGGAAGATGTGAGTGTCTAGTCCCCCGCACCACAGGTGTTAATATACAAACTAACCAACTGAAAGAAATGTTTAAAATCTTTTGTACAGTAACAGAGTCAAAGTTTTAAAAAACTCTCCTTTTGTCTAAGATCAAGCTGAGTCAACTTCCACAGCTTCCTTAACCTAAAATAAAGGAACTTTATGATACCACTGAAAATGCAAAAACAACACACTCTACTGTCTCAATATCACCCTTATTCCTAGCTACAGTACCCAACTAGCAAGCCCTTAGACTATAAAAAATCCTAGAAGTGTTGAACCTGAGGGAAGTCCACAGTCCTAAGTTTTGTACTGACATTAGGTCATCCCTGATATAAGGTTCAGTAGTTGAACTGATGAAACATGCTGAAATAGCCCAAGTTCTACAACAAATCCACAGCTGGTCCAAATATGCTAATCAACAACTTGCTAATTAAAAACTTACAGTTGATTAACAAAATCCTAGAGAAAAAATACCAAAACTCCTGGATTAGCGAAAACGACAGTTTAATACATGACCTGCCTTCTGGTTTCATACTTCTCTATGCTTTGGATGAAGACTCAAAGGAGCTTCAATGATTCTTAACCTGTGTGCTACACAGGATTGACATATTTGATTATGTACTGGACCAGAACCAAAAGTTCCTCCATAGTGGCAGGTATCAGAGTAGGGTATTCTAACGCTTCTGCTATATGATGGGGGTAGCATTTGAGTAATTCACAGGCCCGCTCTTCTGCCTAATATCTAGTATCTATAGGTAGTCTCTGATGCGGGTGCTATAATGGCACTGTTCTACAATTACAGATAAATAGTGGTGTTTCTATAAATGATGTTAAAGGGGCACACAAAAGGGCCACATTTAAAACTGGTAGGGTCTCTCTCTCTCACACACACACACATACACACACACATATACACACACACATATACACACACACACACACACACACAAACATGACTCAATGACAGAGTATCAATGCATACAATATCAATATACAAAATATCACAAATCAAATATTGTTAACAAAAATATTGGCTTCCTATACTTAAATATTAAAACCTAAAAAAATGAAAAACAAAAATATCACTGTTAAAAATATTGTTCCCTTTATATAAACATGTAGTCAATAATTACGCCTTACAAAACATCGATTACAATAATATTGCCAAAATAATTAGATTATCATTACCAAAAATTAAAATAACTACTTTCTGCATTAAACAAAACATTAACCCCTTCGCTGCTAGGCCTTTCCCCCCCCCCCCTGTGCTAAGCCTTTTTTTGGCTATTTGGGGTAGTTCGCGCTTAGGCCCCTGTAACGTTTTGACCACATAAGCTATCCACGCCAAATTTGCGTCCTTTTCTTCCAACATCATGGGAATTCTAAAGGTACCCAGGGTTTGTGGATTCCCCTGGAGGGGACCCAGAAATTAGCCAAAATAAATGTAAGTCCATTTTTATATAGTGCAGCTACTCACCCTTACGGGTCTCAAGGCGCTGGGGGCCGGAGTGGAAATTAAGTGAGCTATTGCCCAGAGTCACATGGTGCTGAGCTGAGCTGCCGCCGGAGCCGGGGATCGAACCGTGAACCCTGTGCTCTGAAGTCAGCTGCCCTGGCCGCTGCACCACACCTCTACATTTTGTTTTTTTTGGGAAAAATGGGAAAAAAGTGCTGCAAATGAAAGCGTCTGGGTTGTTCCCTACAAGTGGAATCAAAAAAGGGTTTGTGGGGCTGAAATCACCATTTTCCCAGCTTTTAGGTAAGGACAGACTTTTGTCAGAAAACCCAAAATTTTTACACAGTTTTGGCCTTTTTCTGGGACATAGCCTATTTTTGCTATTTTTCGTGCTTTCAACCTCCTTCCAGTTAACGGTAGACATGGGTATGAAATCAATAATGGATCCTGGAAAGCTATATATTTTTTAAAAGTAGAAAAAATTCTGAATTCAGCAAGGGGTCATTTGTGTAGATCCTTCAAGGTTTCTTTATGGAAACTAACAGTTAAATATAAGAAAAATTGAAACTTAGTTGAAAAAAACAGCCTTTTGTGTCAACGTTTTCACCTGTAACTTCTTCTAATTATGACAGCTCTTTGAAAGCAATATACCGTTACATCCGCTGGACCTTACTGGTTGTGGGGATATATAGGACTTGTAGGTTCATCAAGAACCCGACGAACCCAGAGCCAAAAACCGAGCAGCGACTTGCAATGGTTTTCTATTATGTACCGGGTATATAGCAATTATTCTGGGAAAATGTATACATGGAAAAATCGGTATGAAAGACACCTATGTATTTCTGAAATGGGAACAAAATATAGAGTTTAGAAACAGTAGATATTTGCACATTTCCGAAATTGGGAATACTCATACTAGCATGAGAATTACCGATCATTTTTCAAAATTACTTCTTTTTACACATTGTCTTTCATTTGGAAGGCAGAAATGCATCGAAAGTCAATAGGTAATAACAGTTGCTTTACAAATCTAAATTACCCTAAGTCTCCCGATAAAAATGGTACCTCACTTGTGTGGGTAGGCATAGTGTCCACGACAGGAAACGGCTCAAAACGCAACGTGAACACACCACATTTTCACAATGAAAAATTACCCTTTTTTTGCAAAGTGCCTAGCTGTAGTTTTTGAACCCTAGCTCTGCCGGCACCTAGGGAAAACTAGCAAACCTATACATTTTTGAAAACTAGACACCCAGGGGAATCCACGATGGGGTGACTTGACTGGCTCCCACCAGGTTCTCTTACCCAGAATCCCTTGCAAACCTAAAGAATTGTCAAAAAACCACATTTTCCTCACATTTCTGTGGTGGAAAGTTCTGGAATCTGCGTGGATCCACAAATTTCCACCCACCCCGCATTTCCCAAAGTCTTCTGAGAAAAATGGTACCTCACTTGCATGGGTAGGCCTACTACCCGCGACATGAAACGGCGCAAAACGCAAAGTGGACACACCACAATTTCACAGTGAAAAATGACCCTTTTTTGGCAAAGTGCCTAGCTGTAGTTTTTGAACCCTAGCTCTGGCGGCACCTAGGGAAACCTAGCAAACCTATACATTTTTGAAAACTAGACACCCAGAGGAATCCAGGATGGGGTGACTTGACTGGCTCCCACCAGGTTCTGTTACCCAGAATCCCCTGCAAACCTAAATAATTGTCAAAAAAACCACATTTTCCTCACATTTCTGTGGTGGAAAGTTCTGGAATCTGCGTGGATCCACAAACTTCCACACACCCCTCGTTCCCCAAAGTCTTCCGAGAAAAATGGTACCTCACTTGCGTGGGTAGGCCAGTGCCCGCGACATGAAACGGCGCAAAACGCAACGTGGACACACCACAATTTCACAGTGAAAAATGACCCTTTTTTGGCAAAGTGCCTAGCTGTGGTTTTTGAACCCTAGCTCTGCCGGCACCTAGGGAAACCTAGCAAACCTATACATTTTTGAAAACTAGACACCCAGGGGAATACAGGATGGGGTGACTTGACTGGCTCACACCAGGTTCTGTTACCCAGAATCCCTTGCAAACCTAAAAAAGTGTCAAAAAAACCACATTTTCCTCACATTTCTGTGGTGGAAAGTTCTGGAATCTACGTGGATCCACAAATTTCCACCCACCCCGTGTTCCCCAAAGTCTTCCAAGAAAAATGGTACCTCACTTGCGTGGGTAGACCTAGTGCCCGCGACATTAAAAGGCTCAAAACGCAACGTGGACACACCACAATTTCACAGTGAAAAATGACCGTTTTTTGGCAAAGTGCCTAGCTGTAGTTTTTGAACCCTAGCTCTGTCGGCACCTAGGGAAACCTAGAAAACCTATACATTTTTGAAAACTAGACACCCAGGTAAATCCAGGATGCGGTGACTTGACTGCCTCTCACCAGGTTCTGTTACCCAGAATCCCTTGCAAACCAAAAAAATTGTCAAAGAAAACACATTTTCCTCACATTTCTGTGGTGGAAAGTTCTGGAATCTGCGTGGATCCACAAATTTCCACCCACCCCGCGTTCCCCAAAGTCTTCCGAGAAAAATGGTACCTCACTTGTGTGGGTAGGCCTAGTGCCCGCGACATTAAACGGCTCAAAACACAACGTGGACACACCACAATTTCACAGTGAAAAATGACCCTTTTTTGGCAAAGTGCCTAGCTGTAGTTTTTTAACCCTATCTCTGCCGGCACCTAGGGAAACCTAGCAAACCTATACATTTTTGAAAACTAGACACCCGGGGATTCCAGGGAGGTATGGCTGGCATGGATCCCCCAACGTTTCCTACCCAGAATCCCTGCAAACCTCAAATTTAGCTGAAAAAATCACTTTTTCACACATTTTTGTGTGGAAAGTTGTGGCATCACCAGGCTGACACAAATTTCCTACCACCCAGCATTCCCGGGTCTCCCGATAAATATGGTGCCTCACTCGTGTGGGAGGCCCAAGTACACGCGGCAGACAAGGGCCCAAAAAGTATTGAGGCGACATCAAAATTGCCTGTCTCAAAACGACCTGGTTTCGCCAGGGGGGTCACCTGGGTTTTTAGCCCCATGCTCGGCGACCATCTAGGGAAACCTACCAAACCCACACATTTCTGAAAACTAGACACCGGGGATTCCAGGGAGGTATGGCTTGCGTGGATTCCCCAACGTTTCTACTCAGAATCCCCTGCAAACCTCAAATTTAGCTGAAAAATCACTTTTTTCACACATTTTTGTGTGGGAAAGTTGTGGCATCACCGGGCAGACACAAATTTTCCTACCACCCAGCGTTCCCCCAGGTCTCTCAATAAAAATGGTGCCTCACTCGTGTGGGAGGCCCAAGTACCCCCGACAGGCAAGGGCCCAAAACGTATTGAGGCAACATCAAAATTGCCTATCACAAAATGTTTTGGGCCCTTGCCTGTCGCGGGTACTTGCACCTCCCACACGAGTGAGGCATCATTTTTATCAGGAGACCCGGGGGAACGCTGGGTGGTAGGAAATGTGTGTCAGCCTGGTGATGCCACAACTTTCCCACACAAAAATGTGTGAAAAAAGTGATTTTTTAAGCTAAATTTGAGGTTTGCAGGGGATTCTGGGTAAGGAAACGTTGGGGGATCCACGCAAGCCATACCTCCCTGGAATCTCACGGGTGTCTAGTTTTCAGAAATGTGTGCGTTTGGTAGGTTTCCCTAGATGGCCGCCGAGCACGGAGCCAAAACCCAAGTGACCCCCTTGCAAAACCAGGTTGTTAGGTGATAGGCAATTTTGATGTCGCTCAATACGTTTTGGGCCCTTGCCTGTCGCGGGTACTTGGGCCTCCCACACGAGTGAGGCACCATTTTATCGGGAGACCTGGGGAAAGCTGGGTGGTAGGAAATTTGTGTCAGCCCGGTGATGCCACAACTTTCCCACAAAAATGTGTGAAAAAAGTGATTTTTTCATCTAAAATTGAGGTTTGCAGGGGATTCTGGCTAAGGAAACGTTGGGGGATCCACGCAAGCCATACCTCCCTGGAATCCCCCGGGTGTCTAGTTTTCAAAAATGTGTGCGTTTGGTAGGTTTCCCTGATGGTCGCCGAGCACGGGGCCAAAAACCCAGGCGACCCACCTTGCAAAACCAGGTTCTTTGGTGATAGGCAATTTTGATGTCGCCTCAATATGTTTTGGGCCCTTGCCTGTCGCGGGTACTTGGGTCTCCCACACGAGTGAGGCACCATTTTTATTGGGAGACCTGAGGGAACGCTGGGTGGTAGGAAATTTGTGTCAGCCCGGTGATGCCACAACTTTCCCACACAAAAATGTGTGAAAAAAGTGATTTTTTCAGCTAAAATTGAGGTTTGCAGGGGAATCTGGGTAAGGAAACTTTGGGGGATCCACGCAAGCCATACCTCCATGGAATCCCCCGGGTGTCTAGTCTTCAGAAATGTGTGGGTTTGGTAGGTTTCCCTAGATGGCCGCAGAGCACAGGGCCAAAAACCCAGGTGACCCCCCTTGCAAAACCAGATTGTTTGGTGATAGGCAATTTTGATGTCGCCTCAATATGTTTTGGGCCCCTGCCTGTTGCGGGTACTTGGGCCTCCCACACGAGTGAGGCACCATTTTTATCGGCAGACCCTGGGGAACGCTGGGTAGTAGGAAATTTGTTTCAGCCCGGTGATGCCACAACTTTCCCACACAAAAATGTGAAAAAAGTGATTTTTTCAGCTAAAATTGAGGTTTGCAGGGGATTCTGGGTAAGGAAATGTTGGGGGATCCACGCAAGCCATACCTCCATAGAATCCCCCGGGTGTCTAGTTTTCAGAAATGTGTGTGTTTGGTAGGTTTCCCTAGATGGCCGCTGAGCACAGGGCCAAAAACCCAGGTGACCCCCCTTGCAAAACCAGGTTGATTGGTGATAGGCAATTTTAATGTCGCCTCAATACGTTTTGGACCCCTGCCTGTCGCGGGTACTTGGGCCTCCCACACGAGTGAGGCACCATTTGTATTGGCAGACCCTGGGGAATGCTGGGTAGTAGGAAATTTGTTTCAGCCCGGTGATGCCACTACTTTCCCACACAAAAATGTGTGGAAAAGGTGATTTTTTCAGGTAAATTTGATGTATGCAGGGGATTCTGGGTAAGAAAACGTTGGGGGATCCACGCAAGCCATACCTCCCTGGAATCCCCCAGGTGTCTAGTTTTCAGAAATGTGTGGGTTTGGTAGGTTTCCCTATCTGGCCGCCGAGCACGGGGCCAAAAACCCAGGTGATCCCCCTTGCAAAACCAGGTCGTTTTGTGATAGGCAATTTTGATGTCGCCTCAATATGTTTTGGGACCTTGCCTGTCGCGGGTACTTGGGCCTCCCACAAGAGTGAGGCACCATTTTTATCGGGAGACCAGGGGGAACGCTGGGTGTTAGGAAATTTGTGTCAGCCCAGTGACGCCACAACTTTCCCACACAAAAATGTGTGAAAAAAGTGATTTTTTAAGCTAAATTTGAGGTGTGCAGGGGATTCTGGGTAAGAAAACGTTGGGGGATCCACGCAAGCCATACCTCCCTGGAATTCGCCGGGTGTCTAGTTTTCAGAAATGCATGGGTTTGGTAGGTTTCCCTAGATGGCCGCCGAGCACGGGGCCAAAAACCCAGGTGACCCCCATTGCAAAACCAGGTCGTTTTGTGATAGGAAATTTTGATTTCGCCTCAATACGTTTTGGGCCCTTGCCTGTCGCGGGTACTTGGGCCTCCCACACGAGTGAGGCACCATTTTTATCGGGAAACCTGGGCGAACAATGGGTGTTAGGAAATTTGTGCCAGCCCAGTGACGCCACAACTTTCCCACACAAAAATGTGTGAAAAAAGTGATTTTTTCAGCTAAATTTGAGGTGTGCAGGGGATTCTAGGTAAGAAAACTTTGGGGGATCCACGCAAGCCATACCTCCCTGTAATCCCCCAAGTGTCTAGTTTTCAGAAATGTATGGGTTTGGTAGGTTTCCCTAGATGGCCGCCGAGCACGGGGCCAAAAACCCAGGTGACGCCCTTGCAAAACCAGGTCGTTTTGTGATAGGCAATTTTGATGTTGCCTCAATACGTTTTGGGCCCTTGCCTGTCGCGGGTACTTGGGCCTCCCACACGAGTGAGGCACCATTTTTATCCGGAGACCTGGGGGAACGCTGACTGGTAGGAAATTTGTGTCAGCCCGGTGATACCACAACTTTCCCACACAAAAATGTGTGGAAAAAGTTTTCAGAAATGTATGAGTTTGGTAGGTTTCCGTAGATGGCCGCCGAGCCCGGGGCCAAAAACTCATGGGTCCCCCCCTTGAAAACCAGGTTGGTTTGTGATAGGTAATTTTGATGTCGCCTCACTAGGTTTTGGGCCCTTGCCTGTCGCGGGTACTTGACCCACCCATGCGAGTGAAGTACCATTTTTATCGGGAGACCCGGGGGAATGCTGTGTAGAAGGAAATTTGTGGATCCGCGCAGATTCCAGAACTTTCCCACAACAGAATTGTGAGGAAAATGTGTTTTTTTTAATAAAGTTTGAGGTTTGCAAGGGATTCTGGGTAGCAGAACCTGGTGAGAGCCAGCCAAGTCACCCCATCCTAAATTCCCCTTGGTGTCTAGTTATAAAAAATGTACAGGTTTGCTAGGTTTCCCTACGTGCCAGCTGCGCTAGGGCCCAAAATCCACAGGTAGGCACATTGCTAAAAAAAGTCGGAGCCTAGTGGGCTTTCTGCCGCCCTGGGGGGAATCGGGGAGGGGGTTCGCTCGATATGCCCCCAAGGGGGCAGAAAGACTGTGGCTATTTTTTGTGGGGTGGGGCATTGGTATGACCATTTTGGGCAGCCCCCACCCCCACGCATAAAAAGCCTGCGTAATCGCTGGCGCCTAGTGGGCTTTCTGCCCCCCCCAGGGGGCAGATCAGGGGCCACTGCCCCCATCTGCCCTCCCGGGGGGCAGAAAGACTGGAATTTCTCTGGGGGTGGGGTGGGGGTATTGTCATGCCCATTTAGGACAACCCCTTCCCCTACACGAATAAAACAAAAAAATCCCTGGTTTCTAGTGGGCTTTCTGCCCCCCCGGGGGGGCCAGATTGAGGGCTACAGCTCCCATCTGCCTCCTGGGGGGGGCATAAAGACTGTCATTTTTGTGGGGGGGATGGGGGCATTGGCGTGCTTGTTTCGGGCAGCCCACACCCTAAAAAAAATTGCGCAAAAAAAATCCCTGGCATTTAGTGGGCTTTCTGCCCTCCCGGAGGGGGCAGATTGGGGGCTACTGCCCCTATCTGCCCCCCAGGGGGGGGCAGAAAGGCTGTAATGGTGGTGGGGGGGTGGGGGCATGGGCATGCCCGTTTTGGGCAGCCTCCACCCTTATTTTTATATCCTAAAAAAAATCGTTTGTGTCTAGTGGGCTTTTTGCCCCCCCGGGGGGCAAAAAGACTATATTGTGCCAAATTTAATTGGGGGGAGCAAAGGCCCTTGCCCAAGGGGCCGCTCTTCCCTCCCTGGTGTCTAGTGGGTGGATCCCTGCTTGGGTATCGCCCTCCTGGGGTGATCCCCAAGCAGGGATCCACTGGGGAGGGGTACCATTGGAAAGGGGAGATTCTCCCCTTTCCAACTATACCTCTCCCGTCTTTCTACGTGCTCAGGGGGCTGAGATAGCCCCCTGAGCACGTAGAAAGTGAAACTGAAATGAGCCTAAAGGATCATTTTAGTTTCGGTTTCAGTGAAATGAAGTCAGCGCGACGTGCGCGCTGATCTTCATTTCACTGAAACAGGGGGCCTCGGGAGCTGGGGAAGCTCTTCCCCGGCTCCCGAGGCTTTGGGGGAGATAAAGAAATCCCTCTGCTGTCTGCAGCAGAGGGATTTCGTGCCCCTGTCCTCATGACGGAATGGTTCCGTCATGAGCACAGGAGCACCGATGCTCATGACGGAACCATTCCGTCATGAGCATCGAAGGGGTTAAAAAAAATATTAAACAACAGATACACATGTGTAAGCAATAAATTAAATATATTACATTAACAAAATAAATATAAATCACCCCCCAAAATGTATCTCAATAGTACATAACAACATGAGTAAAATAAAATATGTACAATCACTATAAACTTTTATAACATTATAGTTAGGCGAATTGTCAGTGTCAACATTAATGTTTTGAACTAAAAAACACAGAAATGTAGATGTTATAGTTAGCAGCGCTAACTATAACTTGCGCCCCCGCCATGCATTGCTCATTACCTCACAAATGACATCACTGATGACATCTCAAAAGACATCATTGAGGATGTCCCTGATGTCATCCAATGAGTGTGCAAGTTTGTTTTACAGTTTACATAGTGGTAAGTAACTATCATATTAATTGTACATAATTTTTTACAGCTTGGTTGCAGCTAAATGGTGTAAGTGTTTACAAAATGCCTGTTCTTCAAATGCACCATAGCTGTGTAGAGGTATTGAATATGTTATGAAAGTTTTCATTCAAAGTAACTCTGTGTGCAAGTGGCGGTTGACTTGTATTTCAGATCTTGGTAATTTTTTAGCAAATAGTATCTTTTTTGACAACTGTTGTATAGAATGTAGATTCTTTTGACTACTCCATTTTGTATTTCTCATGCCTTGGTCCAGCAAACTGCTCGTGCGTACCATGTACGCCTCCGTCGAAGTGCGGAATCAACGTTTGGTGTATGTGGAGTCAAAGGACAGCCCCAGTCCATGTAAAGCATTTGAAGATAATGAAAGCTTTTCTCAGACGTCTAACACATCGTTGGCCGAGAACCTGCTGGGAGGGCCACACGCAACTCAAGCCGTACATCATACGGAATGATAACGCTATAGGCGGATGCTACCAGGTGTTGAAAGAGCAGCAAATTGCAAGCTAACGCTGCGAACAGAATCGCTGCGAGGCAGAGATCAACTAGGTGTCAGACAGCACAAAGAGACGCTTAAAGGCAAAGTGATACAAGGAATGGTCATCTGCTTAAAAGTACTGAGCGAAGAGAGTCATTGTGCCACAGTCCTGGGGAAAGTGACCCCAGAGGAAGTACCCAGGGTTGTGCTTGCTGAAATGTCCATACCCGAAGTGGCCCTCCATCAAAGCTGCTGGGTTGTGGCTCAAACAACTCCAAAGGTCTCCTGAAAGCACAGGGCTCCCATGGAGTCCATGAGGAAGGTCAATATTCTACGGACTATCCAAGATGACCCAGAGGCCAGCACACTACAGGGCCTTAGAGATGGTATGAAGCAGGTCCTAGTGGACAGCAGATGGTGTCGTAGAGAACTCCACCCTCAGTGTCAGCCAATCTTATAAATGGTTACAATGCAGCCACTTTCTTGAAACCACAATCACCATTCAATACCAGCAAAAAGCTATATATTGGCAACAGATTGAATGCCTGGACAGAGACATTTGATGATTTCATTGATGCGATAGAAGAGGCAGATAACAAGAAGATTATCGAGTACCTTAAGAATCTTGCTGGTGAAGGTGTAAAAGAAATCATAAAGAAAATGCCGCAAGCTGTTGAAATTACATTCAGTCAAATCAAAGCAGTCTTGAATCTCAAGTTCAATCAAATTATGAATCTAGATAACGAAAGGTACATCTTCAGTCAAGAACAGCAGAAGGCTGGTGAGACCATCGACAAATTTGTTGAGAGACTGAACACGCTCATCAAACGCTGTAAGTTCAATGAATTTAATGATGAGGAAGGTATACGCCTCAGAGTGATTAATGGATGCTTGCGAGAATCGTTCAGACGACGAATCCTGAGAAAAACTCTCAGTCTGGCATAAGTTCCCATGGCTGCCAGAGCTGAAGAGTGTGTTGATCGAAAAGCTGCTGACATGGAGGCCGGAGGTGCCCAGAGTGAGCCAGTCATGAATCTGAAAAGTAAGCCAAAGCACAAGGCCGAGGGACGCTGAGTGATTTCTCCACAGAAAAAGAAGTTGCGCTTCATATGTGGATTTCCGTTTCTACCTTTCATTATTGACAGTGGCACGTCAATAAATATTATGCCTGTGGAGATATATAATGAAATGTCTCTATTGCCCCTTCTTCTGCCATCAAATACTTAAGTATATACTTGAGCTGCATCGACACCACTAAAAAGTTAAGGTTCATTTGTAGCAATGATAAACCACAAGAAAACAAAAGTACATGTGCTTCAAGTTACGCCGTCAAACGCCTGTTTACTCAGATTCAGCACAGCTGCTGATATGGGACTGATATCCGTGAACTATAACATGAATGCTTATCATGAAATAGTAAGCCAATCCCCTTTGTTGTTTCATGGGTTGCGAAAACTCAAGTCCAATTACACACTAATGACGACGTCAGTCCAATGGCTCAAAAACACAAATGAATTCCTTTTCACTTACAAGAAGCTGTTGAAAAAGAACTGGAATACTTACTCAAACAGGATATAATTGAGCATTCCACTGTAAAACTCCATGGGTTTCTCCCATCATGGTATTACCCAAAAGGACAGTAAAGGAACTGTACGCATCTGCATGGATATGCGTGAAGCGAACAAGGTAATTTAAAGAAAACAACACCAGGTCCGCACATTGTTGATATGATAACACAATAGAATGGTGCAAAGGTATTCTCTCACCTTGATCCGAATAAAGGATATCATTAGTTGGAACGCAAGGAGAATTGCAGGTACACTAAACCTTTTCTACACATGTTGGTCTGTTCCGTTATAAAACACAAAGGGCCTGATTTAATACTTGGCGGGACTGGTCCCACAGTCGCTTTTATCGGCGGTCTTGCCGCCACCGACTTTGTGGTCTGCCCACCCTATTTAGATGTTGGCTATGCCATAGACGAAAGACCGCCATGGCCCCGCCGTCACTGCCAGGAAATCTCAACCGCATTAAAGGTGGGATAGCCAAAAGCGACTGTTGGAGGGAGGACCGCCAGTTTCTCTGCCGGGCCAATCATGATGTGCTTTCCCGCCGATGCAACTGTGGACAACTTGGTGAAAAGAAAAATTGTGAGTTATTCAGAATGAGAAAACTCTTTCAACCTGTTTTAAACAAGGCAAATGCCATTCCAAATGATGTCCACAAAGTCCTGTTCACAGGTGTGCTGTGGCACTCAGTTTGCCTCCAATTGCACTGTCAAGGGAACCTCTCCTGGAAGGGGCATATAGTGGGTAGAGCAGGGACCTCAAAGATGTTACTTGGGAGGGGGTCTGGGTTTGGGATGGGTGGTGTTGGGTTTGTGAGGGGGATGTGGCTTTGGGAGGGGTGGTCTTGGTTTTGGGATCAGGCCTTTGCCTTTTTAGGGGTACATTGGGGGCAGTAAGGGTGATTCCTGTCTTTTGAGGGGTAGATTGGGATGTGGAGGTGATGGGTTGGGAGGTGGAAGGGTTAGGTGTGCATTTTGGAGGGGTGGGTTTGGGAGTGGCAGGACTCAGGGCAAACAGAAGACTCTCACGAGGAAAATGGGTGGGATGGTCGGGAGGGAGTTGGGGTTGGGAGGTAGAGGGAGTAAAAGTGTCTGTTGTGCATGTGTCTGTTGAGGGTGCAGGTGTCTGTGAGTCTGATGTATGTTGTAAACATTTAGATGTGTCTTGATTTGCTGGTGTGTGTTGCAAGGGTGACTGGGCTTTTCTGTTTTGTGAGTGTGTGTGCTGTGGAGGTTTTGAGTGTGGTCGTAGTGGATGTGGCTGTGGTGGTGGGTTCAGTGTCTGTAGCTGTGGTGGTAGTGGTGCTTGTAGGTGTGGTGGTGGGTGCGGTGTTTGTGGTTGTGCTGGTGGTGAGGGTGGTGCATATGGGTGTGGTGGTGGGCGCTGTGTCTGTGGTTGTACTGGTGGTGGGGGTGGTGTCTGTCTGGATATGCACCTATGTTTTTTGTGTTGCTTGTGCTTGTGTGTGGGTGTGCTGCTTGTTTCTGTGTGAGTGGGTGCGTGCAAAGGTTTGAGTGTGTTTAGGACAGGTCTGGGGATAGGAAATGTGGATAGGGACGGGGCGGGATTTGGGGCACAAAGTTGAGATGGTTGGGAGACTGCAGTCCGTGAGGAGGCTAGACCTTGAAAAGACTTCTGTAGACCAGACATAGCACTGTGAATGCCTTCCAGGTAGGCTACCATTTGTTGCAATTGGCAGCCAAGCCAATTGATGGCATTCAGTAGTGCAATATGGCCTACAGAGATGCTCCTGAGGAGGTCAACAGCCTCCTCACTCAGCGCAGCCGTGGGGTACAGGGGCAGGGGGTGAAGTGCCTGGAGCGAAGGAGACGCCACCCCTTTTAAGGGGGCGGGAGTGGCCCACTGGGGGAGACCATGAGGGAAGGTGGAAATGGTACTCTGGGTGGTGGACAAGGTTGCAAGCAGGCCAGAAGCAGTAGGGTCCGCCACCTTTAGTGCTCGCAGGAGGATGCCTCCGAAGAAGATGTTGAGTCACTGGTGGCCTCCATTGCACTCTCTTTACCCTCCTATCCATTGGGTCCCTTGTTGTCAGTGGTGTTCGCATCAGAAACACAGTGGCACGCTGTTGCCAACTTTTCCTTTGTCTGCTCTGGATTACGCTGAAATTACATATACAATAGTGTTATTGGATCTATGTAAACAAAACTGATCGTGAACTTTGAGATTTCTGCCGCTTTCAAGACTCTTAAACCTTGGTTCTACATGAGCAAAAGCTCATGCATGTAGGAAAAAATTTCAGAATCCATTTGGTCACAGTTATGTCATCTCCTTAGATCATGTCTGATCTTGTCTCTTATCCACTATTATATCTCTCCATGAACTATTACACACCTCTGAATGGTTGGCCTTTGTTGTTTAGAATAATGAACTGATGTCACCAAAAAGGATATCAACCAAAATTACCTTTGTACAGTGAGTTCACTAGGCCCTAAAATCTGCATACTTTCCATTCTCAAGAAGTAAAATATGAATACGTGTGTCATCAAATACTGCAATGTTGTACCAATATTAGCATAAACTGAAAGTAGGTTACCTTTGTTTGGGCATTTAACCATGGTAACACTTACTTGAAGTCACAAAAGTATATGTCATTTGTCAAAAATCAAAAATGAATTCTGCTCTGAAGTAGCTTAGCAATGAATCACATACTATGTAGATACCAATGCTATTGAAGACAGTCAGAAACATATATTTGGGTGGATTGACAAATGACTTCTACACCATAAGTAAATACATAGGCCTTGAAACATTTCCAAAACACCTCAGCACAGAGCAATTCACATTTTTGCATTTTACTCCTAAATACATCTAGTTATTTGAAGTTTGTTGTATCTCAGTGAAATTGTTTCAATAAATATGCTGGCTTTCACTGTAGTCAAAAATTTGTAGAACATCACAGTAATTATTACATACACTAATTCACATATACTACTTACTTCAACGATTCACAAAAAATCACAATATGCAACATATTGCACCTTGATGCATTTCAACAGTTGCTTAATGAGTCATGAGTTAGGTCTGATTTTGAGCTTTTCTGATGGGATACTCCTACATATATGTGATGGAACATTCCATCTCACAAAATCCTTCTAGATTTGCCATTTCATTTCCATCATAGCATTATCATCTGGACATGACAAAGGAAATTGAGAAATGGTTTAGGGTATGTGTCACCAATATGTACACATTCCTGTCTGTGATTCAACAAAAAATGTATGCCTAACACTATTACTTGTCAAAAAACTGACTGGCTTACACACACATCTTTGTGAAGGAGTAAGGCATCATGCATTTCTGTCATTTCTAACATGTAGTAAACAGTATTTCTGAAGCTAAACACTATTTGGATATTTTTTGATTCCAAAATTTAGCTATTAATGCTGATGACACAAGTCAGTTTGGATCCCATGCTCACTCTTGTTTGTGTAGACTCCCAACATACCAATGTGACATTTGGTACATCCACAGTATCCTAAGTGCCTAGTATGCTATGTCACATGTAATAGGGCTACCAATACATCATCCACAATATTGAAGGAGCACCACACCTGGCACCATAAACACTATTTGCCTGGTTGGTAAAACTGTCCCTCATGACATCAAACAACATGAAGTATATGTGGAGTTTAGGCAGCCATGTGTCTGCTCAGAACAGTCCATTGGTTGTGAACAAGAATCAGATGGGATTCTTTCCAACAAATTAATAGACAAAGCACATCATTATATACATTGTGCAAAACAAATACCTCCAAGAACTCTTCTTGTGCGTTGGACATGGGTCACCTTTAATGCTGATATAAAAAATCCTGCCTGTAGCAAAAAGATTAGTTATGTAACGTGAAACTCTGCTATTGAGACCTCAACTGTCCATCAAGCTCTGGATAGGCCACTGCAAGAATGTGGGCAATTAGGGGGTCAGGGTGCGGCGTGTGCGCTCCGCACATTGGGAGGGCTGCCCAAGCTGAACTTCAGGTGACTTTCGAGTCCAGCGTCGTAGGTCCTCCCACCTCTTGCGGAAATGGATTCTGCACCGCTTGTAGACCCCCAGGGTCTGCACCTTTCTGGCGATGGGCTTTCATATGTCCTGCTTCTGATGGGCATTGACCTGTATGGATACAAGAAATGAAATGAAGAAATAGATGGTTTGATGACTTTTTGTTTGTCTGTATTGATGTAACAATCCTTTTCTACATCTATCACTAGCATAACTCATAAGTTAGCATACAACATGTGTATCGTCACCTGCTGACCAAAACCAATATCGTAATATACACTTTTGTACTGACCTGTTGCATACCCTCATCCCATGTCATGGTCTAAACTCACCAATCCAGGCCTGTGACATCATATAGCCCAGGGGGCTCCTACATATTCTGTGCAAAAGGTTGTGAACTACTGAAGGCTAAACATATATACTTATGGAACAGTGAATATTGACCACTGCGAGTAAGGGGCCTTCAGTTTGGACATAACACACTTTGATATGGTCGAAAAATGAAATAAAGTGTTAGCTCAATAAGTTGGGTAACTCTCCCTTTCAACTGTCGTCCATTTAAAAGCATTTAGGGGCATATTTTTAAGCACACTTCAAATTTTGACCTGGCAAGGATACATGTTTATGGCAGATGCACCTCAGTGCTTCAGTTGTTAGTCCCTGTGGCTCGGCCACAGCCTGGCCCATTATCCTGACTAAGCACTGCTCATTGTCAGACCCTGTTATTTGCAGCCTGATGATCCTGATTTCACATAAACACAGCCTCCCCTTAGTTTTTACATGCAAAAATGACCTTGTGCCCATCTAATAAATGACCTCAAGGCTGTCTGCTACTATGAAGGTGTCTGTGAGCTACTGGTAGCTCCCATATAACTTTTTGGAGAACCCCGATACAAGATGAGTGATTAGTGGGACTATACACATGGCTAACATCATTTCCATTTTGTATCTACAAAAAACATTTTTTTTGTCAGTTGTAAAAGGATATCATGTGTTTCCTGATTTTTATGATGTTAGTTTTCAACGTAGCACATGTAATTCAAACATATACACGGATGCACCTCTCCAAACACACCAATTAGAATCTAGGGATTTGAACACACAACACATACTAATGTTGCTGTTTGTTAACATTGTGAAGTGCTTAGAAATACCCATCATTGTCCTCTGTAAGGAACTAAATGTATGACGGTCCACATCACTAACTATACTTCACTCAGGAACTCAAACAGGACATTGTAGCCTGGGTTAATGGAAAAAAACCAGTTGGACATATTTGCATATACATTCCAGACATATACCTGTTCCTCTGGTGAGCCATAGAGCTGGTCATACAGGGAGAGGAACTCCTGTGCCAGCAACTACAGCTCCTCTGGCGAGAAGGCAGTGGCCCTCTAACCTGCTCGACCTGGGCATCATTGCTCCTAGAGGGAACAAACAGCAGCAAAAGTGGAGGAAGTCTTGATGGCAGCAGTATTAGGAGACAAGTGAGTGTTTTTTCCAACTGCCGCATACATGTAATCGACGTACGTGATCATTAGCATAGATGGACACAGCCTTTGACCTTCATACATTACTTTCACCAACATTAGCCTATGGTTTGTCAGTTGTGGAGTTTACTTCCCACTATGCAGTGAACTTTTGCTGCACCTGTCTGATTCAAAATGGCCTATCAGTGAGGTCAGGCACCCACCATTTTAGAAGTTTAAAATAGTGTGTTTGTGACTTGTAAGTGCGTCACACCCACTCAAAATGGATGCTAGCTTGGTTACATATTCAAACTTTGATGGACACTCATTCGTTTAAAAATAAACATTTATATAAAGTGTGTTACTGTGCTGGAAAGCAACATTAGCACTGTGTTGTTTACACCACAGATGACGGTATTTTTATAGGAAAATGTTTACAAAACATATTGTGTGAATAATACATTTGAAATGTATTACTCACAATCTTTGTACATGTAAATTTTATATTAGGCTATAAATGTAATTTGTGAAGAATAAAGTGCAAAAAGCAAAAGTTGGATTAAAATATGTAGTTAAATCATATATATTTTGTAGAACTACATGACTGCAGTGTTAACTACCAAATATGTTGCTGTGGAAATGGTGTCAAATGTTCAAATGTATTTTCCAATGCAGACATATGAGCCCTGGGAGAGTGATGAGACAACAGTCTCAGGTGTACCGCCCAATTCCAGACCTTGCCACCATGGAAGAAAGGGAGATAATTAAGAAGTTCAGATTGAATAGGCAAGCTATACTGGATTTATGTCATCAACTGGAACCAGATCTCCAGCCTCACAACAGAAATCTCACTCCTATTACAGCAATTGTCAAACTCATGGCAGTACTTAATTTTGTGGCCACAGGATCCTTCCAATACACTGTGGCACTATCTTATGGAATGTCACAAACAACTTTCAGTGGTGTGCTACAAGACGTTCTATCTTCAATGATGAGACACATCAACAACTTCATCCAGTTTCCACGGCAGCAGGATTTAGCCATTGTGTAGGATGACTTTTATGGTTTGAGTAGCCTACCACATGTGGTTGAGCAATTGATGGAACACATACTGCCTTAGTGCCACCACATGCCAGACAAAAGGTCTACCGTAATCGGAAACACTTTTATTCAATCAACGCGCAAGTTGTCCTCTTATGAGATTTGTACATCACAAGCGTCACTGCGAATTTCCCTGGCTCTGCCCATGATTCCTTTGTACTACGGAACAGTCCCATACCCCTGCAAATCTCTCAACTTGGGCCTGAGCGTGCCTGGCTTCTTGGTCAGTACAACCTTTCATTATATTGTTTGGGGCATTTCTAGTTGAATAATCTGAATGTGTCATATTATTTTGGCCCTATTGTGTCTTCCATCGAGGAGACTCAGCTTAGCCCAACTGACCATGGTTGTTGGCACTGTTGAAGAATCCAACAACGTCAGGGGAAATCTGCTTCAATGAGACCCATGGAAGAATGCAGCAGCCAGTGGAGTGGACTTTTGGGCTCCTAAAGGCCAGAATTCGGTGGAGCCCTCCTCTACTCACCCGATAAGGTGTGCCAAATCATCGTTTCCAGGTGCATGCTCCACAACATCACCCTGCGGCCAAACATCCCGTACATCGCCGAGTATGGAGACCATGAAGAGTCACCAGTTGAGGATCCTAATATGCCAAATGAAGATGATAGTGGTGAAGAGGAAGGAGCTGACTTACGTTGAGATATCATTGACAACTTCTTCTCATGAGTGTAAGTATATATTTACATGTTATCTCTTATATCAACTATTGAGAAAAGTATGTGGTAGTAATTTGTTAGGAAGGGCAAGTTCAGGGAAAATCAGGCCAAAGGTGTTTGTTGATCAAAGTTTGGACACATTGACTACTGTGTTCTGTTACATTGCTTATCTCTGATTGTTTTGTGAAACTGTGTCCTCCTAAAGTTGACATTGTAATGTGTCTATTATGTCCTGTGTGATTGGTAATCTTTTTGTTTTGATCTGTTTTAGGTTCCTTCACCATGTCATCTTCATTTGAACATTTCATAGTTGAGAATTTGAAGGTATATGATGCTATTTCCAAGTACAAAGGGAACCTGGGTTGATCCTGGGAAAGACAGACACAGACTTTGGGTGTACAAATCTTGTACCAAGGCATCTTGCACTGTGATTGAATGGAAGATTTGAAGATTACATTGGACTTGTTCTCTGTCGCGCAGTGGCACTAAAGCAATATGTGTGCTATCATTTACTCAAGCCACATGGGGTAGCGGAACCAAATCATGCTAATTTCCCTTCACATTGGCAAAATCCTCATTGTGTGTACAGTCTATGTAGGTGTTGATGTGTCTCATCATTGTAGGACATACTTCTTGTGGCACACCACTGAAACTTGGTTGCGACTTTCCACCAGATACTGGAACAGTGGTTTTGAATGATCCTAAGTCTACAAAATGTAGAGCTGATGACATGAGTCAATGATTATCTTATTGTTTTGAACATATACCCTTCTTCCATGTTGGCAAGGTCTTGACTTGGAAATGTGCAAACTGGCACAGAGTATTAGTGTAATGTATGGATTGTTTTGTTAGTGCAAATGTTGACAGACAAGTATTGGTCAAATGGAATAAACAGTAGTAAATGATTAAATGGTATTACATTTTTGGGAACTTGAGATAAACATTATCTACTTGCAAATTACGTATGTTTACATAATCTTTTGATTTTTTTCATTGTCAAGTTATGATGGAAGAAAACAAATGCATTGATAGAGTTGAGATATACAACACCAGTCTATCAGTTTTTGACTCATAGTATTAAACATGATAAAATTAAAGAGGGTGAGAAAAAAAGCAAACCAAAAAGTGAAGAAGTCAGTCATAGTGAATGAAGCCATAGTTGGAGACCCAAAATTGTTTGAAGTCCAATGTCCAAAATATTACTAGCATCAAAAAGGCAAATGTGTCCAGAAATAGTCCACAGAGTGAGTGTTAGGCACACATTGGAGGAAATTAGAGTCCGGGTTTCTTGCTGGTGGTGGTCTTGCCATCCTCACCTCCTGGTAATATGTGTGGCTGGCCCCTCCTGTGGGGGGGGACCACAGTTGCAGGGCCTGGGTGGGACGGGGGACAGCAAGTAGTTCTTCCGGTAGCAGGGCCTCCCTTCCTGTGGCTGTGGCAGATGTAGATGGTCCAGATGCTTTAGGACCACAAGAAGCAGTTGATGGTGCTGCGAAGGCCGTGCAAATATAGGGGTAAATGTCCTGCAGCACAACAGTTCGATAGTCCATATTGGAGTTGTGAGCCTTCATCTGATGATTACTTGCAGAGTTCGGTGAGTACCGGGCCCATCATGTCTTGAGACTGATTGCAAGCTCCTAAGACTTGGTCAACGGAGGTCTGGGTGATAGTGACCCCAGTGGCCTTACTATGCTGGCCCACAAACTCCCTCCCACGACCTCTAACCCCACTACCCTATGCCCTTGGCCCAGTGTCTCCCATCCGACTGGTTCCCGGGTGAGCTGGAACTGGTGGTGCTGTGGTCTCAACATCACCCTGGACTGGGGGCACACTATAGGTTTCACAGTGGTAAGAACACAGAAAGGGGAGTCTTGGGTTTGCTGAGGTGTTACAGCCGGAATGGGAGGTGTCAGTGTGGGTGCAATGAGTATCACTGGAGCCATCTGCCCATGGTGACCAGATCTACCAGGCTCCTCATTGTCCTCCAGATTACCAGGAGTGTTGTCCTCACTAACGGCTTGATCTTGGGCTGGAGTGGAGGTCTCTTCAGTGGCAGATTACTAGCCATGCGTTCTGCCAGTTGGACCTATTGTGAAATTGAGAACATTTTTATTAGTAAAAGTGTGTATTGTACATTCAAATCTTAGAGTATTGTGATGATAGCTTTCAGTAGTATTGCACATATTACTCTAACTTTTAGCAATTTCAAACAGTACAACTTCAAATAAGCAGGTAATAAGTTGTCCTAAAGTGTTCATGAAGTGAATTAGAAGTATACCTAACATCTCCCAACCATTCAGGCCAACACAGTGGAGATGTGAAATGTGTAATTGACAATTCCAAGGCCTAGCTGACTTTATAACAGACATTTCCACAACTCGGATGGGTGTTTGACATTAGTCATCACGTAAACAGTGCAGAGTCAATTTTTGCAAGTACCACTTATATTCACCATAGTAATTTATGTACCTTACCATTTTTGTGTCAGCACAGTTTGATTTGTGAAACCCATGGCATCAATTCAATTGGTTGAGAAGAACAGGACAACATTCAGAAAACAACACAAACTGTTTTCAAAAGAGAGCATTGAATAGTGATTGATCACTACATGAAACTTTACCAAATGTTGAAATCTGGTAGACAAGAGAGAATGAGCAATATGACATAGCAATATTCTTTTGAGAAAACAGAAACAGGGCATCATGGTAATTGTAGTCATTTCAAAGGCAACTTCCCAAAACTTGCAAAATGGTTAGTGGAACATACCTGGGGAAAATATGCAGTGATTTTTCCCAGACACTTACAATACGACACACATATGGGTAATGGGTTAATTTGTGTTGTAACACTCACAGGCACCAAACCATCATGTGACACCTGTAATCTTAGAAGCAACACAATACACTCACACAAACAATCTAAATTATCTGAAACTGATAGTTTGAGGTTTGAGGTTTCTATGTTATGAAAATATGTGCAGACATATTTGCAACAGCTAACTTCAAAGCAAACAGGACATTAATGTTTAGTGAGAGAATGTAAAGTGCAACCTAAAAGACTCCACTCCATCAGGTATTCCTGTCAAGCCGTCAGTACGTAGGATCTGCAAGGCCTTCTCATCCCAGGGCATGAGTTGTAAGGGGGGCCTGGGAGAACCACCACCAGTCCTGTTGGCCTCCAGGTGACGCTTGGAGGCCAGGGAACATACCCTCCATTTTTTTTAAAACACATTTTATTGGGTTTTAAGCAGGCTTACAATGATGCATCGTTGAGTACAGTTATAAAGGGTGAAAAGCAAAAGAGGCAAAGGAGAGAAACAAGTAAAAACTTTTGTCACAGTTACTCATTGCTCCCAGATGTGATGTTGAAATAAAGGGAAACATTACATTACAATACAATGAGCTGGTGCCCAATCCCTGCTACCCTTTGCATGGTAACAACATAATAAAATGTATGAACCCTCAGAGCTCTCTTCCATCGGTCCTTGTGTTCGCAACCCGATTCTAACCGTCTCACAACTAACTCCCCTCCCTCCCCTCCCCCCAGGCGTGTCGCTTGTGATCGTTCCGTATCTTTTGCTCACTAGGGTTGTCCTGCCATTGATCCATCTCCCACCCTCGTGGGATTGTGCTGCTAAGCGCTGGGTTGAGGGGCAGTTTAAGTAGCGCGCCCGGTCCAATGTGCTGCAACCAGCTGGATTCAGTGTCGTTGTACTGGGGTTAGTCGCTGTTGTCAGGGGTCTCCCCTACCAGGCAGTCCTCCCTTTCCTCATCTGGGTGTTTTAGGAGCTCCACCAATGCCATCCATGCCCTGGCTGTCTCCAAAGTTTTCTCGCTTCTCGTCCTTTTCGCCATTTGCCATTTGCATTCGGACTGCTCCCTCGCATTCTGCCCATTTTTCAAATTCCCTCGCCCATCTGGATATATATGAGCGCCTCCCCTTGCCTTGAAATGAAATTAAATGAAATGTGATATTTATAAAGCGCAAACTGTCGCTCCCAGGGGAGCCTCCTGGCGCTATCTGATAACGCGTTTCAATAGTGCAGAGTTAGAATCTAGATGAGTGCAAAGCATGAGTCATCTGATGTTCCATAGATCCATGTCTTTAGGGCCTTTCTAAACTGCTCTTCAGATTCAATTGATCTGAGTTTATTTGGCATAAAGTTCCACGCCCTTGCCCCTAACACAGTGGCCGATTTCCCTCCCCTGGTTTTAAGTTTGAAGCCTGGCAATTTAAGTAGGTTTGCAGAGGTGGATCTGAGTGTCCTCACTGTCGTGTATACTGTAAATCTTTTGGAAAGGTATACTGGCCCTATTCGGCGCATTGCTCTAAAGGTCGTGAGAAGGAGTTTAAAAAGGATTCCTTTATGCAACGGGAGCCAATGGAGAGTTTTCAGGGCGGCTGAAGCTGACGCTCTACGGGGAAGCTTTAAGACCAGTCTGGCTGCTGCATGTTGCACTACCTGTAGTCTCCTGAGGGTAGATTTATTCACCCCTACCAGAAGACTATTACAGTAGTCTAGCCGAGAGAGTATTAAGGCCGCTGCCACTGTTTTCCTTGCAGCAAGCGGGATCAGATCAAAGAACTTTTTCAGGGTTTTAATTAGGCCAAGGCATGTCCCTGCACTCTTTAGTGCATGGGGTTTAAATGAGAGAGAGGAGTCAAACACACTCCTAGATTTTTTGCCACCTCCACAGTAGATGGAGGGGCTGCCGACTCTTCTGGCCACCAATCTTTAGGTTGAAAGGGATTATTTTTCCCTATGAGTAGGATTTCGGTCTTATCCGTATTGCAACGGAGATGATTGTTCTTCATCCATTTGATGACTGCCGTAAGACAGGCTTTGAAATTTTCTTCGGCTTCCATGGAGTTCTCTTCAAGGGACAGGATCAGCTGAGTATCATCAGCGTAAGATGTTGTTTCGATCCCGTAGGCCGAGATAAGCGAAATAAGAGGGGCCATGTATATATTAAAAAGCAGTGGACTAAGTGAGGCACCCTGTGGGACGCCCGTGGTGATGGTGCGTTCTGGGGAGAGAAAGGTACCCAGGGAGACAACTTGCCTCCGGTTCGACAGGAAAGATGTAATCCATGACAGGGCAATGTTGGAAATGCCACAAGATTTAAGTCTGGCTAGCAAGATGTTATGAGATATGGTGTCAAACGTGGCAGACAGATCCAAAAGGATCAGAACCGCCTTCCTGCCGTTGTCTGTAATAAATTTCAGGGTGTCCGATATCTCCAGTAACGCAGATTCTGTAGAGTGTTTTGGGCGGAAACCAGATTGACGGGGGTGTAAGATCTGAGCTGATTCAGCAAAATTAGAAATTTCCCTATATACCATTCTCTCTGTGATCTTACCTAACATCGGTAATAAGGATATAGGCCTATAATTAGAGAGATTAGAAGGGTCTATGTTTTGTTTTTTCTTTAATGGTTTAACAATGGCGAATTTCCATTCATCCGGCACTATGCCGGTGGATAAAGAGGAATTCACAATCTTATTAACCACAGGATTCACTATATCGATAATATGATGTAGTATTGTTGGTGGGCAAGCATCCAATGGTGAGCCTGATTTACAGGCTAAAATGGCTTCACATGACTGAGATAGCGTAACAGTTTGGAAGGCTTGGAGGACAGACCTGCCCTGTCTGTGATCCAGCTCATGTTCGCTAATGGATTCAGGAAAGCTGTCAGTTCCAAAATCCTTTTGAATGTTCTTGATCTTGTCCTCAAAGTATATTGCAATCTCATTGCAAAGCTTTTGAGTGGGCGGAATATCAACATGTAGAGCTTTGGGATCCATAAAAGATTTTACAATTTCAAAAATCTCTTTATGGTTTTGCTTCGCCATGGCTATTCTATTACCGAAGTATTCTTTTTTTGCTGATTTAATAGCCGAATGATATTGTTTCCTAAAAGTTTTAAAAATATGTAAGTTAGATATTTCATATCCCCTTCTCCATTTACGTTCAAGCTGTTTACAGTGTAGATGTTGTTTCATTAGATCTTTCGTGAACCATGGATCATTATGTATTTTTCTTTTACCCCTTCTGGTGGAGTGTCTTGATGGAAGTAGTTCCTCCCCTATAGTCGTCATCCAGATGTGAAATCGGTGCGAGTCCTCCGCTGGTTCGCCAGTTAAGGTTGGTGCCTTGTCTTGGGCGATTGTGGGTAAGCTGGGGTTAGTGGCTAACAAATGCCAATTACGCCTCGGCACCCCAGTGTTATTGTTGTTCATAGCTACATAATCCGCTTTTGGTATTGGAATGACCAGGGGGATAAAATAATGATCAGACCAGACCTGCGGGATTGGAGCTTCTATCTGAAGAGAGGTGAGGTTGGTGCAAACAGCATCCAACGTATGTCCTGCCCTGTGCGTCGGCCCCTGAACTACTTGGTTCAGGCCCAGCGGAGTAACAATTTCTGAAAAAGTGGTTGCCCCCGGCTTATCACTAAACTCTAGGTGTAGATTGATATCTCCGAGCAGTGTGAAATTAGCATATCTAAGCAGGGCTTGGCTAAGGGACTCACCTAACGAGTCCAGGAAGGTATTTCTATTGCCTGGAGGGCGGTATATTACCACTCCAGAAAATGAGGATGATCCATTATGGCACAGCAGAAACCCAGGTTTTCCGCACCCATGAGCCCATGTAAATTAAAATTCTTAAATTGTAGGGTCTCTCTGTGGATAATTGCCACTCCTCCCCCCTACCATCCTCTCTGTCTTTCCTACAGATGGTAAAGTTAGGTGGCAAGGCGATAGCAATGTCTGGATTGCAGTCCTTTTTTAGCCAGGTTTCGGTGATGCATAGAAAGTCTAGATCATTATCTATAATTAGCTCTTCAATGTCCAGGCTATGTTTGACTAGGGAGCGAGCATTAATTAGTCCCCCCTTTATTACCGCCTGATGGTTAGTTCCTGAGGGGCATATTAACAACGAGGCGATAAACAATTATCGCCGCTTTAGCGTCCGTTTTTGGACGAAAAGCGGCGATAATCTTATCGCCTAATCAGCAAGGTCACGCTATCGCGTGAATCCTTGCACTATCGCCTCTTTCCCCAACGCCCATCTTTGCATCTCTAATGAGATGCAAAGTGGGCGTTACTAAGCGTACCCGGATGGGCTACGTTGCAAATATCGCCGATGTGCACATCGCGATATTTACAAGGCAGCCCACAGGATTATAGCAGACGTTAAATTTTGGCGAAAACGGCCGTTTTCGCCAAAATCTAACGTCTGCTATAATCCTGACTTACCTATGTTAGACATAGGAGGTGGATTGTGCTGATACGACCACAGGGTCGTATCAGCAAGGTTATCGCCGTTTTGAGGGGAACATCGCTGGAAAACCAGCGATGTTCCCTGCAAAAGGGCGATAACCTCGCTATCTCTGGAATCTTTATCACCCTGGAGTAACGCGTTGTTAATAACGCGCTACCAGGGCGATAAATACCAGAGGTAGCCTGCGATAATATAATTATCGCTAAGCACGGCCAGCGATAATTATCGCTGGCCGTTGTTAATATGCCCCTTTATTTTTTGCCGTTCGGTGATTGATTTCGACGAGAGGTATCTGTGCCTGACATTTCCTACAGGTGACCGGGCCTCTAATTTTATCAGCCTCCAAATAGTGTTCACACTGATTTCTGGTGGTCAATTGTCTCAGGTGATTCGGAGAGAGTGCTCTGTCAGCTTGCGAACCGACGGCGTGGCTAGCGCTGGACGCGGACGGGCGCAGACGGGCTTGCCTTTGGCGCGCCACCAGCGCGCCCGCTGCGCGTCAGCGCCATTTCCTCAATTTATAGTGTGGTGCCGGTGATCTTGTGAGGAGACTAGACCGTCTCCCTCCCAAGATGGCGCCCGTCACTGTCGAGGCGGAAGTGAGGGGAAATGTAGCGTTAGTGCTCCCTCCACTCAATCAGCCAAAGCTGTGGTGAACCGGGGGGCAGACGCAAAGAACCAAAGTTCCAAAAGGTAAGGGTACAATTGTGAGATTACCCCCAATCCTTCCCGTCCCTCAATGTGCCAGTAATTAAATGCGGGCAAGTTTCACAAAGCGCAAAGCAAAGCGCCTTCCAGGGGCTAGTGATATCCCTCTTGGCCAGTACTAGTCCTAGATCTAAAAACTTGCTTGTGACCTTGTTTCTGGCTGTATGGGGGAACCAGTGCAGCAGACAAAAACCTGGGGATGCTACAACCTCTCTATCTGTCACATTCGCCAATACTGTGGTCACCCCTTCCCAGAAGCCACCTAAATTTGGACACTCCCAAAGCATATGCATAAATTCTGCTCCCTCCAAGTTGCAGCGGGGACAAGCGGCTGATTGTGTGTCAAAGTAGGCGTTAATCTTGCCCAGGGTGAGATATGCCCTGTGCAAGATATAGAAGTGCACCAGTTGGAATCTAGCGTTCCTGGTGCTCTTCCAAGCTCGCTCCACCAGCTCCCCCCAGGGTTTTTCAGCTATAACCTCACCCAGATCCGCTTCCCATTTGAGGTGCAATTCAGTCAGGGGTTGTAGTGTTTCATGTGTTAGGCGTCTGTAGAGGCAAGTGACCACCTTAAAGGTACCTGCTGCTATCACTACATATTGACAGACTGTTGACGTCTGGGGCTCTGAGAGTCCCTCCCGCCAATGTTTTCATATGGCTGCCGTGAGAGCTGAGTGTAGGAGAAAATCTCCCCCCGGCAGGTCGTATCTCTCCCGGAGATCGTTAAATGGAAGCATAATACTCCCCTCGTACAGGTCTCCTACGGTAGTTATTCCCACCTCACCCCAGGCCTCTAATCTATGCCAACTTCCCCCATGGGGCAGAGCTTCACAAATAGTCAGCGGGATGTCAGGCGCGTAAGGGGACCGAGTCCGTGCGCGGCGCAGGACCCTATTCCAGCACTTGCGCACTGTGAGTAAGTCAGAGGGTACGGGATGACCCCGCATGGGGAGCTTCAACAGCACCTGCGATAGACGCCGCAGGCTTGGGGCTCCTTCTCTCTGGCAATCCGTCCCCCTAAGGCTCCCCGCCATTCACTTCGTGAACCACTGCAGTTGTGCCGCTAGATACTAGGCATCAAAGTCGGGCACAGCCAAGCCTCCCTCCGCCCTTGGCAGTATCAGGGTGTTGAGAGAAACCCTCCGCCTCCCAGTCCCCCATAAGAACACCGAGATCATGGTTTTAAGCTGGGTAAATAGCCGGGCAGGTACCCAGATTGGCAGTGTCCCAAAGTAGTACAAAAGTCTTGGCAGGGTTACCATTTTTAGGAGGGCAACCCGGCCTGCCATTGATAACAGGAGGGTCCCCCAGAAGTCAAAACTACTTTTGGCGCCCCGTAGCGCTCTCCCTATGTTACCCTCCAACAGATCCCCTGGAGCGTGGTATATTTGGGTGCCTAGGTAAGTCAAGCACCTGTCCTCCCACGTCACACCTTCAGTCACTGGTGGCCCCACTCTGTTCGTCCCAGTCGGGAAGAGACACGACTTCGCCCAATTTACTCTGAGCCCCACCACTCAGGGCATGTAGGAGTTCCTTTGCCCCACGCAATGCCTCTCCCGAGTCGGCTAGGAACATCAGTAAATCGTCCGCATAGAGCGCTATATAGTGAACTTGTCCTGACACCGCCAGGCCTTGATAGTGGCGACCCGTTCCAGCACGAGCCGCTAAGGGCTCCATCGCCAAGGCAAAGAGTAAGGGCGATAACGGGCACCCCTGTCTTGTTCCCCGCCCTACTGTGCAGGCATCTGATATCACGCCCCCTGTCCTGACCCTGGCAGTAGAGTCCTTGTACAAGAGGGCCGGCCATTCTACAAACTCCGCTCCCTGCCCAAATTTTCGCATCACACGGAGTAAGTAAGGCCATTCGAGGCTATCAAACGCCTTTTTGATATCAACTGAGAAAACGGTTGCCTCGTCCTTCCGGTAGGTATCTGCCTCTAACACACGTAGGAGCCGCCTAACATTAATCGCCGTGTTTCTGGTGGGGATAAAGCCTGCTTGATCTGTATGTATTAGTGTTGTCATATGCAGAAGGAGGCGGGTAGCCAGTACCCGACTCAGGATTTTGGAATCCAGATTAAGCATGGAGAGTGATCGGTATGCTGTTCTATCCCAGACCGGTTTCCCTGGTTTGAGCAGCGGAATGATTACGACCTCTCTTGTCGACCCAGGCAATCGCCCGACCTGTTTCGCCCAATTATATAGAGCCACCAGCCTGGGAGCCAGTGTGTTGGCATACTTCGAGTAAAACTCAGAAGGCAGCCCATCCATCCCCGGTGTCTTGTTTCTGGCCATGCTCTTAATGGCCCCCCCTCACCTCGCCGATCTCTATGTCTCTGCCTAGGTTAAGTGCTGCCTCTGCATCCAATCCCAGAAGCTCCTCATCTCCCAGAAACTCGTCTACACCTTCATCTGTCAGGGCCATCCTACTCTGGTATAAGTCAGTGTAATAGCTCAGGAGCTGGGTGTTACTGTCCTTCTGCCTATAATGGGTCTCGTCCCCCTGTCCTCGGAGCTCCAATATCAATGTCCCCTTCTAGCCGGGTTAGCCAGCCAGGCCAGGATAGCCCCATACTTATCCCTCTCTACGTGGGCTCGGGTTATATATCGTTTATAATCAAAGCAACGCAGTCGCTCTACCTGAGTTGCCATTGTTTCTTTAGCCTCCAGGAGCACCCCATGCTTATCCACCCTCTCCGGTCTTTCTTTCTCAAGCTCGCGGAGTCGCTGCTCTGCCACCTGTACATCTTGCAAGAGGACCTTCTGCACCCCCACCATCTCCGAGATACAGCGCCCCCTAATAACAGCCTTAAAGGCGTCCCATTCTATAAGTGGGTTTGTCGTCGTATTGGTGTTTTCCAAAAAGTACTGTTCAATAGCGGTGCCCATTGCCGCGTGGAAGACCTGGTCCTCGAGTGCTTCAGGTCTCAAGCGCCAGACAGCGGATTATGGTCTGAAACCGTTCTGGTCAGGTATTCGCTAGATCTGACTCCCCCGTGCACATCCGGAGAGCAGAGGATAGCATCTAATTGGACATGGAGCTCATGCATCGCTGAGAAAAAGGAGTAGTCCCTCTCCCCGGTGTGCTGGTACCTCCAGGAGTCTATCATCCCCCATGTCCGCTGCCATCGTTTTCGGGACTCCGCTATTATATGTATGGGAGCATCGGGGACTGGAGGATGGGAACGGTCCAACCCAATATCAGTAACTCAGTTAAAATCACCACCCAGTAGTACTGAGTCCGTCAATGCCGAGGCCAGTGTCCCCGACAGTTGTGACAGGAAAGCAGCTTGCTCCGTATTAGGTGCATACAAACTCCCAAGTACTATGTCTCTGCCATCTAATCGCCCGGAGACAACAACACACCTCCCTTCAGGGTCTATTATCTGTCTAGTGCATTGAAAGGGCACCCCCGCTCTCACCCAAATCAGGACCCCACTGGCGAAGGCCGAATAGCTGGTGTAAAACGCTTGCCCCCTCCACCGACGTTGTAGTGCAGCGCCTTCCTTAGCTGTTAAGTGTGTCTCTTGCAGCATCGCAATTTGCACCCCCCTCCTAACCAGGTATGCATGAATTTTGTGGCGGCGCAGCATAGTGTGAATTCCCTTGACATTCCAAGATAAACACTTAATATCTATGGGGGATACCATTGCGTGAAGTGGGTCATTCCCTTAGTGAGTTCCCTCAGAGCGACACGCCTGACCCGACAGAACGATCCCTGAACAAAGTGAACCCCCAACCCCTCCCAGGACAGGTACATACAAACTAGTTCCCATCCAAACTTAAACTTGATACTAGGAAGTCTCTTAGTAGAGGTGGGGTTGTGTAGCTTACCCTACCGGGCCCGGAACACCTCCAGACCGCACCCCCCAACATCATGATTTGGTCGACAACCCCAGTGTCCAAGCTGCTGCTTGTTCGTCTCCGTGCCAGGCTCCTCTCGTGATTCGCACTCAGCTTCCCGGAGGCCGTCCGAGGAACTTCGTAGTTCGCCCTCTCTTAAACTATATCGTCCGCCGTTTGAGGTGTGACTTCTGGCAATTCGGTCTCCGAGTCCTCGTCGCACTGACTGGCAATGAACTTTCCGATCTGTCCATATCGGTACCACTTTTGTTTGAGTGAGGACTGGTGCCCCCCTGGCTTAGTTCCACAACTGCCTGTAGTACTTTGCGCCGCTCCGAACGGCGCTCCATGGGAGATGGGACTCTAGTCGGGCGTTTGCTCTTGTTCGTGTTGTGCTGCGTCAGGTCCGGCGAGTGATCGCGACCCTCTCGGCCTTGGTGGGATTCTAGCCATTCCCATGCCTCCTGAGGAGTATTAAAGAACTGTACTCCTGACGAATCAGTCACCCAGGGGCGAGCTGGGAACATAATTGCATAGGGGATCTGCAGTTGCCGAAGCTTTCGCTTGAGAGCCAGGAATGACGCCCGCTGACATTGCACTTCTCTGGTAAAGTCCGGGAATATCATCACTCTGTTGTTGTCCAGCTGCAGGTCCTGCTTCTGGCGGGCTTGCTGGAGGATATGGTCCCGAACCCTGAAGTGGAGGAGCCGCGCCACAATTGGCCGGGGGGGTCTCCTGGTTTGGGCGGTCTGGCTGGGACCCTATGAGCCCTTTCCAGGGCATAGAAGGGGGAAAGCCCCTCCGGGGCCACCTCCATTTTGAGCCAGACCTCGAGGAACCGCACCGCATCCGTGCCTTCTGCCTGCTCCGGGACTCCCGCGATTCGTAGGTTGTTTCTGCGGGATCGTCCCTCACTATCCTCTGCTCGTACCTCTAGGACCTTAACCTTGGCTTCCACCATTCTCAGTGATTTCTGCAGTGTAGATATCGCTTCCGGTGTGTCAGTGAGTGTTTTTTCGGTGGCTACAACCCATTCCTTAAGCTTACGATGAACTTCTTTCAGCAAACTGAGATCCGTTCCAATCGCGTCGATTTTCGCCTCCGGCACCTCCCTTGAAGCTGTGAGGGCTTGCATGATGTCCGTCCGAGTGGGCCTCACGGGAACAGTATCCTTCCCCGTTTCTCCTGTGTCGTCGTCGTCATCCGTCTGATGACCAGCGCCCCCTGTGCTGAGAACAGTATATCGCTTCTTCTTGGAGACTTTCCCCATGGTCCACTTCAAGCGCTCGCTCTCCGGGCCCTTATGAAGACGCTTATTCGGGAGATGTCTGGTTCGCGTGCACTGCAGCCCCTCGGCGCAGTGGAATCAGGCGTCGAGTTCCGATGTTTCAATAAAGTTAGTTTGTCCGTATTCCGAGCGGGCAGGGAGCTATGGGCTAGCGTATCTGCCGCCCCACCTCGGGCAGGTATGACCTAGCACAACACTGATAACATCTCCACAGCCACTCTCCTGCAGCTGCCACTAGGGTGTGTGCTCTCTCACTGTGCTGCCGCTCTCTCCCTCAATGTGGTGCTGTCTAAGGCCCCTCCTGGTGTTCTTTGCCGTAGGCTCCCTGAAAAAGGGATCGGTGTGTAGTCCCCTCTCACCTCTTCTTGCAGCACTGGCGTGAGCGCCCTGCCCCCAGCGCCAGGAGTCAGGATGGGGCCCCAGAAGTCCCAGCAGCACAGTCCATTCAGTGCGTTGTCCGTGGCCTATCGGGCCTTCGTATTTTCAGGGCCCTCACTGTAAGCCAGCACCCTATACTAGATCTTCTTGAGTGTGACCAGGATATTTCAGATCTCCGCAGGCCCCCAGGACGCGCTGCCGCACCTCTTCAGACTGCTCTGGTCGGGCGCGCGATCAGCCGGCTCATCCTAGTCAACCGCGCCTGAGAGCCGATCCTCTCCTTGGCAGTGTGCACTCAGTCGTCGTTTCGGGGCGGGCTCCCGGCCTCTCGCGGCGCCAATCCGTAAACTAGTTTAGAGCCCCGAGGGCTCCGCTGCACAGCAACTGGTAGGTCGCTTCTCTTCTAGGGCTCTTGTTAATATCGCGCCGCCGACCTCCTCTCGCCTCTGCCGACGCTAGGGTTTGCCCCCCCAGGTCGCAGCCGCCATCTTGGTGCTGTTTTCGCGTCCCCGATCTGGGCCGATATTTGCCCGATATTTCGGCGTGTGGGCTCTGCCGAAGGTTGCCCCCAAGCTCTTCACGATCCCTGGCCGTTCCGCCGCCCAGATCGTGCACAATATTCGTGCCCGGGCCTCAGGATCTCTGGTGTTGGGGGACACGGCGGACGGAGCCCCGCAGTCCGCTCCCTCTCACATCGGCGCCTGGCCACGCCCCCCAGGGAACATACCCTCCATGCAGGTCATTCCATCTCTTCTTAATTTCCTATTGTGTGCACAGATTGTTCGCTACAGCATTCGCTCTCTCGACTATTCTGGCCCACATTTGCCTTTTATACGATAGGGGTGTATTTTGGACTTGAGCTGCAGACAATTGTGGCTCCACTCTTATCATTTCATCCACAATGACTGACAACTTGCCCTCAGTAAAACAGAGATTGTTGTGGCCTGGCATTGTCCAACAAAAGAAATATCAAATTAAAATATTAACCACAAGGTGTAAAATGAAAAATGATGAAGGGACAAGTAACAGTGAAAAGAAACAAAAAAACCTGACTTAACTGGGAAAATATCTGCTGGCAAGTGTTGCGGTTCATTGGAATGGCAAAGGATCATGGTCTGAAATGGGGTGTGTTTTATAGCGTGATAAGCAGGTGTTTCCATTTGGCCAATATACATCAGATGTGTTCTACTGGCATCCATCCAATGGCCACGGTGATGGTGCATTGTTGAGCGCACACTGCGACGGACTCAATCCATCTGGGAACATACTCTAGAAGATCATCAGCACAACTGTGAAATCTAAATCTGCTCGGCGGGAACCCGCTGCCTGACGACAATAGAGTAGTATTTGCCAGCATTGGAGGCCACACGTCGGCAGTGGTGTGCAGCAACTGCAGCAGGAAACATTTTGTCACTGCAAACGGCAGGGCAGCTTGCATGCATCTAAATACAGCAGACGAGAGACCGTCAACTTTGGTTAGTACTGGGGACCGCCACCGCCAAGATCTAAATCAGGCCCTAAGTTTTGGTGTGTCATCAGCTGCAGAGCTATTTCAAGATGTCATTCGATGTATTATACAGCCTGTCATGAATGCTTTCGATTATGGTGATGACAATTTGGTTTCGGAGCTACACAGAAGGAGTATGACAAAGCTCTCAAGCAAGTGTGTCATTTGCTCACCGTTGCCAGTTTAACTTTGAATGCCGAGAAATGTTTTGTTCCATAAATGTAGTTAAAATTCTATGCCTATATCTTTTCTGATGGGGGCATGACATCCGATCCAGCTAAAGTACAAGCGTTGTCAACTGCCAGTCCCCTTTAAGATGTTTCCATGTTACGTTCATTCCCTAGCATGGCCAGCTATTGCTGTAGATACATACAAGACTTTGCCACTGTCAGTGTGCCATTAAGAATGCTTATTTTCTTTGGTCAAATAAATGTGAGAAAAGCTTCCAGAAAACAAACTATTGAGAACGCTTCTGAAATGGCATACTTTGATCCAAAGCTTCATACTGAGGTTGTTGTTGATGCCATCCTTGCGCACGACAGTGAACACCCAAATGCTCGAAGACGTATTGTGGCACATGCACGTCGAAGTTTGTCCCAAACTGAGTGTGCTTATTCACAACCTGAGAAAGAAAACTTAGCAGTGGTGTGGGCTTGTGAACATTTCCAGGTATTCTAGTATGGGAAGCCCTTCGTGCTTGTGACAGATCATAAAGTATTGTTGACTATATTTGGCAATCCAAAGGCAAAAATGCCAACTACTTCTCACGCGTGCCTCTACAGTGGCCTGGCACCCATTCTAAGACGGCTGAAGCCTACATAAATTTCATAGTGAAATCCAGTACCACAGCTGCCATTTCATTGGAACAAAGTGTCACTGTCATGATTCAATCTAGTGACATGCTAAAACTGAAAGACATTGTTACACATCAGTCTTGGTACCAGCACCCTCGACCTCTTATCAGTGACAGTAAATTCCAGAAGTTTAAAAATGTCAAAGATGAACTGTCCATTACTCAGGAAGGTGTTATACTAAGAGGTTTGAGAATTGAGTCTGCGACATCAGATAATTGAAGTGGTCCATGAAGGACATCATGGAATTGTTGCTACCAAACGAGCTCTCCGAGACCGAGCCTGGTTTACAGATCTCGACGAGAGAGTTGAAAGACAATTAATGACCTGTCATTGATGCAACTGCCTTTTGTAAAAAAACACTCAACACACTTTAAACATGTCAGAGTTCCCAATGCATGCATGTGAAAGAATTGCTGTTGACTTCTTCGATCCTCTTGACAACAGGCATCACCTGATGAATACTCCCGTTTTCCATTGATAGAAGATCTCTCATCTATCACTCAATAATATCATCGAGAAGCCCACACCTCTTCGTCCACAGGCCAATGGCCTTGTCAAACGTTTCATGAGTACTCTTAAGAAAGCTTTCCAGCATGCTGTATTAGAAAAGCTCGACCTTAAAACTGTTAAATTTGACTTTTCAAGCTTACCGTTCGACCCCTCATTTGACCACAGGTGAAAGCCCTGCAACCTTGCTGTTTGGGAGAACCATGACAGTCAAGTTACCTCAATGGACCAACAGAAGATCAAATACTAAGAAACAATCCTGCATGAAAGACTTAGGTCACAAGAGGAAAATTAAGGCCTATGCACACAAGCGTCAACATGCATAAGACTACCAGGCTCACTAGAGGAGGTCGGGTGCGTGTTTGCCAGGTGACGGGTGTGCATAGTAGGGTGTGTGGAGGGGCTGGCCTCTCTGCTGAGACCTCTCTCTGTAATGATGGGTGTGCATAGTAGGATGTGGAGAGGGACTAGCCTCTCCTTTCAGACCTCTCTCTCAGATGACGGGTGTGCATAGTAGGGTGTGTATATGGACTGGCCTCTCCTTTCAGACCTCTCTCTCAGATGACGGATGTTCATAGTAGGGTGTGAGGAGGGAGAGTCCTCTTCTTTTAGACCTCTTTCTCAGATGATGAGTGTGTGTAGCAGGGTGTTTGGAGGGACTGGCTTCTCTGCTGAGACCTCTCCCGGTAATGATAGGTGTGCGTAATACAGTGTGGGGAGGGACTGGGCTCTCCTTTCAAAACTGTCTCTCAGATGAGGAGTGTGCGTAGTAGGCTGTGTGGAGGGACTGATCTCTCTGGTGAGCGTAGTAGAGTGTGAAGAGTGACTGGCCTCTCCTTTCAAACCTCTCTCTCAGATGGCAGGCATGCATAGTAGAATGTGTGGAGGACTGGCCGCTGCTGAGATCTCTCTCTGTAATGATAGATGTGCATAGTGTGGTGTGTGGAGGGACTGGGCTCTCCTTTCCGACCTGTCTCTCAGATGACAGATGTGCATAGTATGGTATGTGGAGAGACTGGCATCTCTGGTGAGACTTCTCTCTATAGTGATGATTGTGCATAGTAGGGTGTGGAGCGGGACTAGCCTCTCCTTTCAGACCTCTCTCTCAGATGACGGGTGTGCATAGTAGAGTGTGTGGAGGGACTGCCCTCTCATTTCAAACCTCTCTCTCAGATGACGGGTGTGCATAGTAGAGTGTGTGGAGGGACTGGCCGCTCTGTAGAGACCTCACTCTGCAATGATAGGTGTGCGTAGTAGGGTGTGGGGAGGGATGGAGCTCTCTTTTCAGACCTCTATCTCAGATGATGGGTGTGCCTAGTAGCATGTTTGGATGAGCCTTAACTCTACTCGCAACTCTTTTCAAACCAATGAGGATAAATAGTAGTCTGATAAACACCATCTTTAGAAAGACTCCTTCATACAGTACCAAGTGTGCATAGCAGAGTGTACTCAAACATCGCAAACACAAGGAGTTGATGGACGGAGCGCTGAAACTTTTCAGACACTCACCCCCAGTCACAGATCTGGGTTGAACCCATCATCATTCTTTATCTCACTTCACCACCTCAGTTCCGACCCAGCTATATGCAAATCAGTCTTGACCCTGTGCCTCATGGGAACAGTCCAGCCCGAACTGCCAAGCCAGGTCCTCCCTGAACCGGAAACAAGCATCCTGGCACTGGTTTCTGGGTAACACCCTTCATCAGCCAGGCTACCTTGAATCCAGTGGCAAAGTGAGCAAGGGGCCCACGTCTGGGCATACCCTGCCAACTTAGGGCGAACAAAGCAAACAAAAGGATATGATGGACGGAGCGCTGAAACTATTCAGACACTCACCCCCAGTCACCGATCTGGGTTGAATCCATCATCAGTCTTTAGCTCACTTCACCACCTCAGTTCAGACCCAGCTATATGCAAATTAGTCTTGACCCTGTGCCTCATGGGAACAGTCCAGCCCGAACTGCCAAGCCAGGTCTTCCCTGAACTGGAAACAAGCATCCTGGGACCGGTGTCTGGGTAACACCCTTCATCAGCCAGGCTAGCTTGAATCGAGTGGCAAAGTGAGCAAGGGACCCACGTCTGGGCATACCCTGCCAACTTAGGGCGAACAAAGCAAACAAAAGGATATGATGGACGGAGCGCTGAAACTATTCAGACACTCACCCCCAGTCACAGATCTGGGTTGAATCCATCATCAGTCTTTAGCTCACTTCACCACCTCAGTTCAGACCCAGCTATATGCAAATTAGTCTTGACCCTGTGCCTCATGGGAACAGTCCAGCCCGAACTGCCAAGCCAGGTCTTCCCTGAACTGGAAACAAGCATCCTGGGACCGGTGTCTGGGTAACACCCTTCATCAGCCAGGCTAGCTTGAATCAAGTGGCAAAGTGAGCAAGGGACCCACGTCTGGGCATACCCTGCCAACTTAGGGCGAACAAAGCAAACACAAGGAGATGATGGACGGAGCGCTAAAACTTTTCAGACACTTACCCCCAGTCACAGATCTGGGTTGAATCCATCATCATTCTTTAGCTCACTTCGCCACCTCAGTTCAGACCCCGCTATATGCAAATCAGTCTTGACCCTGTGCCTCATGGGAACAGTCCAGCCCGAACTGCCAAGCCAGGTCTTCCCTGAACTGGAAACAAGCATCCTGGGACCGGTGTCTGGGTAACACCATTCATCAGCCAGGCTAGCTTGAATCGAGAGGCAAAGTGAGCAAGGGACCCACGTCTGGGCATACCCTCCCAACTTAGGGCGAACAAAGCAAACACAAGGAGATGATGGACGGAGCACTGAAACTTTTCAGACACTCACCCCCAGTCACAGATCTGGATTGAATCCATCATCATTCTTTAGCTCACTTCACCACCTCAGTTCAGACCCAGCTATATGCAAATCAGTCTTGACCCTGTGCCTCATGGGAACAGTCCAGCCCGAACTGCCAAGCCAGGTCTTCCCTGAACCGGAAACAAGCATCCTGGGACCAGTTTCTGGGTAACACCTTTCATCAGTCAGGCTAGCTTGAACCCAGTGGCAAAGTGAGCAAGGGACCCACGTCTGGGCATACCCTGCCAACTTAGGGCGAACAAAGCAAACACAAGGAGATGATGGACGGAGAGCTGAAACTTTTCAAACATTCACCCCCAGTCACAGATCTGGGTTGAATCCATCATCATTCTTTAGCTCACTTCGTCAACCCAGATCTGTGACGGGGGGTGAGTGTCTGAAAAGCTAAGATGCAGCAGGAGACCCTGAGAAAGTTCGAGAGATGAGTCGTGCTTCTAGAGGGAAGAGCAGACGACCTAGAAGGATGCTTCCAAAGGAGCAAAATTCGATTGATCAATCTCCCAGAAGGAGTGGAAGGATCGGATCCGATCAGCTTCATGGAGACATGGCTCAAGTCGTTCACACCAGATGCAGAACTGACCACCTTCTTCTCAGTGGAAAGAGCGCACCGAGTCCCAGCGAGTTGCCCACCCCTAGGATCACCCTCGCGACCATTGCTGGCAAAGATTCTCCACTTTCGAGACAGGGATGCAGTGTTACGTGCCGCCAGACAGGGTGGACCCCTTCGAGTGGAAGATAAGCACGTAATGATCTTCCCAGATTATTCCAGGGCAGTGCAACGACAACGAACATCCTTCCTAGAAGTAAACCGCCTCCTCCATCAAGGAGGAATACAATACTCCCTGCTCTTTCCAGTGCGGCTCAAGATAATCAATGAAGGAGTCACCACGTTCTTCACAGACCCAAAAGACGTATATGACTGGCTGGAACTTAAAAAGCAAGGCAGTGCCCCCAGGGAAGCCACACAAAACGGAACCAGGCAACGAAACAGACGACGATGTGGGCAAAAAACCCACCAGCGATCCCCATCGCAATCACGGGGGTGGTCACAAATCTCCCCATTCTGGAACAAATTATGGCGGAACGCAAGAAGGCACTGCAGGCGGCCGCAGAACTGGGTCCCACATCAGAAGTCTCGGACAGTGAAAGGGGCCCACACATCTTCACGACAGAAGAGGAACTAAGCGACACAGTCACCACTAGGGAGGAGTCGACGATATAACTTGTGCCTTTTCTTTTATTGCAGTTTGTGCCACCTACCATTTCATCTCATGACACACAGGCATGACTCTGAACATCTCAAAATGCTTCACAATATATAACCTAGGATATTAGAGGCCCCACCGGGCACATAGATTTTCCAGAGGGCCAACGCAAGCCGAGAGCTTTTTGGATACAATAGCTTGACCCCCCCCAAAATTACACTAGAGCGATCACACCATGTTAAGTTTGGACGTACTACTGGTTGTGGTAGGTCCACAGCATTGGGATTATTTCCCACCACAGTTATTACCCCTCCCACAGTTCCCTCCCCATTCCATGACCAGATACCCCCAATGAGCAGATGCAGTAATAATTAACAAACAGCTAAGAGCAGGGCAACGGCGCCACCCAAGAGATGACCCCATCAGGTACCCCACATCACTCACCCCAAGCACCCCACCATGACCCCGCTAACAGACATTAGTCATTTTACCCTCAATATCCAAGGGATGCATACAGCGCGTAAATGATATGCCGTCTATTCCTACATCAAACGACAACAAGCGCAGATCGCCTTGCTGCAAGAGACACACCTCACAAAGAGAGAGTTAGAGCGATTACGCAGATGATGGAGAGGCACATTCTGTGCTACTACATATTCCGCTTATGCGCGAGGGGTGTTGGTATGGCTCAGACCAGGGGTGGCATTTCAAGAAATTAGCAGAGTGGAAGATTCAGAGGGAGGATTTGCACTCATAGAGGGGCTCCTAGATGGCCAACCAGTACTAATAGGCAGCATCTATGCACCGAACACTGAGCAGGGGAAATTCTGGGGCTTCCTGTCAAGGATCCTGGCACAGTTCGCAACGACACCCTGGATCTTGGGGGGAGACTACAACTGAGCATTAGACATATCCCTAGACAGAGCCCATCCACCTGCTCCACACACGCTGACCCACGCACAAATGGGGTGGTATAGGGCCTGGGTGAGCCACTGGTCCCTTGTAGATGCATGGAAAAACCGACATCCAACGACTAAACTATACTCCTTCTACTCAATCCCCCACAATTTACACGTGTGCCTTCGGCCATTTCCTGTGCTCTCCAGCACTCATCCCAGCGATCCAACACACAGACTACCTAGGTAGAGTGGTCTCTGATCATGACGCGCACCTCCTAACCCTTAGATGGCGACCTCCACTGACCCCGGTCCCTACATGGAAGCTACCATGTGACTGCCTCGAGGACCAGGTGTTCCGCCACGAACAAGAAAACAGCATCCGTGGCTATTTCGCAAATAATGCCCACACGGCATCCTCCAGGATGCTGGAGTGGGACGCGTACAATGTGGTAATTAGAGGGGCATGCATCAGACAGATAGCTGGGGTCCAAAGGACGATAGATCGCCAATTACAAGAGGCAGAAAACAGGTTGGCGTCCCTAACCAAAGATATGGACGCTGGAAGGGCCTCGCCAGCCCAAGTCGCAGAAGCAAAGACGACATACTCTGAACTGAAGCATTAGCAGATCTCCGTAGATATAACTTTAAGTCATACGCGGCAAGAGTGCACTGAGAAGGGAATCGAGCAGGAGCACTGTTGGCCTGGTTGGTCCAGCAGGATAGAGATATCCGACCCATTACTGCATTACGTACCCCAACAGGGGAGGTGCCCACTCGCAGGCGCGGATTCTGCAGCTCTTCCACGACTACTATGCTACGATTTATGGTAGCCCTGAGCAGGACTGCCAGAAGTGGGTGGACAATTTCCTAGCCCCCTTAGCCATCCCCAAAATCCAGGCTGTGGAAAGGTCAGCCCTAGATACGGTGATCACATCTACAGACGTGAAGCCCGCAATCGAAACCTTGGCATGTAACAAGGCCCCAGGCCTTGTCGACCTGCTCCTCAAATATTATAGAACGTTCTCTGCACAACTTGCGCCCCAATTGGAAGAAATGTATAAAGCGGAGCTGAAGGGGGGAACTCCCAGGATCACTATGCGAATCCCTCGTGGTGTCCTTCCGAAAAACCTGACAGGGACCCGACCCTACCAGCCTCATATCAGCCGATTACATTACTGTCAGCAGACTGTAAGATCCTGGTGGATCGCCTCACCCAGGTCCTCCCAACACTAGTACACTCGGACCAGTGCAGCTTCATGCTGGGCAGGAATACCTCTCAAAATATCCGCAGGCTGTTCCACGTTCAGGGCCAGGTGCGGGGTCGTTTCTCCCACACGGTGTGCCTGGTCCTAGACCTGAAAAAAGCCTTTGACACTCTGATATAGCCATATCTCTTCTCAGTCCTGTGGCGCGTGGGAGTGGGCCCCAGGCTGCTAGTGTACACAAGACTACTATATACCAATCTTACATCTCGCGTATGCCTGGGTCACTACATCTCAGCACCCTTTCAAGTGAAGCGTGGCACGAGGCAGGGGTGCCCACTCTCCCCCCTCCTCTTTGCCTTAGCAATGGAGCCCTTGGCAATTTGCCTGTGCCAGGAGGAGGAGATCTGGGGAATCCCACTAACCAGCATCACTCACAGCGTGTCCCTATATGCAGACGACTTGCTACTATATGTGCGGAATGTGACAATGGATCTAGACCCCCTATACGCATTTTGCAGCGGCAGCTGGATTGCAAGTTAATTGGGCTAAATCCACCATATGCCCCCTGAACGTAGATCTCCCCCCATGGAAGGTACAGGTAGGAAATAGTAAACTCGCCTGGAGTGCCCAAGCCCCGCGATACCTAGGCGTCTGACTCTATCACACCCCAGCTGACCTATATGAAGGCAATCACCGACGAGCACTGACGGTCATACGAAGCTCAGTGGGATTCTGGAAAACTCTTCCTTGGCCCAATCGGCAGAATAGCCATAGCAAAGATGATCATAGTGCCTAGACTACTATACCATTTTGCCAACATACCAGTCATCCCTCCAGATCCTTTTTCCGAGAACTGGACTCCTTGCTCGGCTCCCTCATATGGGGTAATGGTCGACATAGAGTAGCCCTTATAACGATGCAATTCCCTATGGACCAAGGAGGGCTAGGGGCTCCATCTTTTGAGGCATATTTCCTGGCGGCACAGCTCTAATGGTTATCCCGGTGGACGGCGGGGCGACACCTGCAGGAGACCAGCTCTGAAGCCGGCCCCTTGCCGGTACTGGCAATATGCCGCTTACTGCTACCGGGGACCCGCCCCAGTGCAACTTGTCCCATACAGGTAGAGATAGCCCGTAAATGTATGATGAGAATCCACCGTATCTCCCGCGAGACCCCACTCTACACCCCCCTTTTACCCCTAGCTGGTCTACCCAGGGGTTCAGACTATTATACAACCCAACTCTTACAGATATAGACGGACCACTTGCTACTCGAGGTGGAGACCCTGTTCACAGATGGGCAACTTGTCCTATTTGCTCGGCTGGCAGAGGAAAGTGGCCTCCCAAGAGGACAGTTCCTCCTCCATGGACAGATCATTTCAGACTGCCACAGACTTTGGGACCTATCCGTGGGAGAACCGATGACACACCCGGTCCTCCGTATGACACTACACATGGGCCCCGGGCGACACTTGATTACCTTGCTATATAAGGCCATACGCGAACTTACAGCCACATCACTAAAGCCACTGAGACATAAGTGGGAGGAGGAATTTGAGCACCCATTACATGACAAAGAGCGGGAGCAGGCCCTAGAGTACCCAAAGAAAGTCTCTTGCAATCCACGGTTTAAAAATATCAAATTTTTTATTCTGCATCGAGCCTACCTAACACCAGCACGCCTTCAGAGATTCTATCCGATCCGAACACACAGTTCTTGTGTAGCACCACCAGAGCAACATTTCAACACATGTTCTGGAGCTGCCCCACTCTGGCACCATACTGGAACATGGTACACGACAGGATACGTGAGGTCACGGAACTCCCAGCCACCAACACATGGGAGGCCTGCGCACTGGGGGTGCTCCGCCGTCGAAAGCAGCTCAAAACCCAAACGCGATTTGCGTCATTGGCTATCTTACTGGCAGAGCATGGGATAGCTATGCACTGGCGGGCCCCAGCAGGACCCCCGATAGCAGCTTGGATAGGATCGGTCTGTAAATGGGGAGCGGCAGAGGAGGATGCCATTAGGCAGGAAGAGATACAAGGGGTACAAAAGCGTCACATCTCCACAAAATGGGCCACACTCCTGCAACGCTTCCGACACAATACGACAGGCCAGGACTCACCCACACCCACAGAGGAACTAACTCAGGCCCCCCAATCGCGATCCGTGTGGAACCCCAAATGCCACAGAACCCCTCGCACACAATGAACGACCATAGCCCACCCAACAGCTCCAACAAAGGCAGGACCACCATAAGCAGAAACAAGCCCCCTTATGCCCCAGATCGAAGCCACCAGAGACAATAACCGCCTACCCAAACACACCCTCCCCTTTCCCAACCACTTCTACCCAGTTTGAACCCAAAGTTAGTAATAATCGGAATCTTCTGGTAGTTCTACACACCAGATGCGAGACAGGATGGATGATCCCACATGAGGCATGTAAACACAATACAAGTGATCATTACATTATCTACCAATGCTTAACAAACAACCGGCACCATGACAAGAACACAATAAAAACTGATAGAAACGAAAATGTAATTTGTTTAAATGACATTATGCGATGGCAATACAACGAAATGTGATAACAAAATCAAATAAAATGGTTTATAAAAAAAAAATGTAGCAAGTCACGATGACGCTCACAAGAGTGAAATTGATACTATGCAAATGAGAGGATATAAAGCGCTGCATGTTACCAGTGTCTCAAAATGGCCCGTGAACAAGGACTGTAATAGTTTGAAACCCTTTGGGCCTTTATTCATGAATTGCACCTGGATTGGTGTTTTATTTTAATTAAAGACGCTTCGAAGGAGAGTGCATCTCTGCTCTCTGTGGCAGAGTTGTGAGTTTGATTATATATATATATATAATATATATATATATATATATATATATATATATATATATATATATATATATATATATATGGATTCTCCTCCCAAAGAGCAAGAAATACTCAGACTCTCCTGCATGCCAAATATTCAATTTAATGACAAAAAGACGCGTTTCGGCATTACGCCTTTCTCACTTGAGAAAGGCTTTGCCGAAACGCGTTGTTTGTGTGCACAATAAAGTGTATTGTGCCGTCCTCTGGTGTGCTGCTGGTTCTTTTCTGGATTGCCCAGAATTCCTTGCATTTCAAATTTATGTCGGCTGCTGCCGCCGTTGCAGGCACCGGCATCATAAGGAAGCGGATCGGCTGAGTGCAGTAACTGTTGGGAGTAATATATATATATATTGCCACTAGGTAGTTATAGTTAGGTCTGCTTTTCCATAGACGGAGTGTTTTTTGGCTTGCTGATAACTTTGGCCCCGTTTGACGAGTCTTCACTAAACTTTCCACAATAAATGTTCATCTGCCTCAGCGTCTTCCTGAAAAGTTTTGGGGTGATCCGTCAAGCAGGGGCTGAGAAACATTAAATCCCCATGCATTTTCTGTAGACTTCTTTAAGACAGGAAATATTAAGGATAATTGTATATTTTGGCCGTTGGGCTCCCGGGAGTCCCACGGGCATCCCACTAGAGTGCGAAATCAAAAATGGAGCACTGTGATTGGGCCTCTTTTCCTGTGAACCTTCAATCAAACAATCAATCAGCATTTGGATAGCGCAGCATTATCACCCCTAGGGGTATCTGGGCTCTGAGGGTGCCTTGTCTCCATTGAATAATCAGTTCTTGAGTTTACTACGGAAGCACCACTACAAAAATGATGTTGTAATTAATGTAAGAAAACAGAACTACCCCCCAAATGCGACAGAATTTGAAGTAAGGGAAGTATTGCAGGATATAAGACAGGCAAGCAATAGGTACCAAGAGCCCACAACAAAAATCATAAAAGATATACTTCCTAAAGTCCCCTACAATAGCACAGGCCAACTACCAGCTATAAGCACCTCAAAATGCAAAATTGCAAGTATTAAAAAAGCCACCATTGATGCACCTCCTTCCCCAAGAAGATACCAAGATATCGAAATACCGAAATACCGAAACTCTTAAAAATGAACATATGAGGAGCCCTTCCTCTTACATGACAACAACCTAAACAATGACAAACAAATCCTTATATTTTCTAAAGCAGATAACTTACTAAAACTAAGCCATTGTCAAGCCTGGATGATGGATAGGACCTTCAAATTGTGCCCCAAAACATTTACTCAGATATACGCCATACATGGTGAATATCACAACTCAAATATACCTTTTGTATACGGCCTACTACCAAATAAAAAAAGTAGCACTTACTACGACCTCTTAAACCACATTAAACATAAAACAAACAACTACTACCCACAAAAATAAAAATAGATTGTGAACACGCCATGATTCAAAACATTTTAAAATTCTACCCACACACAGCCATACAAGGCTGTTACTACCATTTCAATCAAACCATATGGTGACATCTCCAATAACCTGCATTCAGGGTGAAATGCGCCACAAACAGTCAATTTGCTTTTGAAATTAAAACAGTGATAGCACTAGCCTATGTCCCAGTCACAGAGGTAGCTACCCACTATAACTTACTTACAGAAACTCCTTTCTACCAACAAGATGAACACAAACTAAACTTCTTATTGGATTATTTTGAAGACACTTGGGTTGTCAGACTACATTGCTCTGGACACAGATGCAAACCTAACTTTCAAATACCATGATGAAATGTCTATGATAGCACCTTGGTACAGGAAACCAAAACAAACAACGCAGTGGAAGGATAGCACAATGCCTTCCAATCCACACTAGCAGACCCCAACCTACACTTTAAAAATCTATAGAAGACCTACACAAAGAATAAAGCCACCAACAACTAAGAATAAAGTAATCAGTACCCCAAAATAAAAATAAAATTAGCAAAAGAACGAATAGAATGCACAACATTCTACAATGTAAAGTAAAGTGAAAGTCTTCAGGAACAGCAAAGGAGTAGACTAGTTAGAAGTAATAGCCGAAAGCCTGTTATAAAATAAATACTAAGCTACAAATCTCCCCAAAAACTAAAAGCTTAATTTTAACCAACCTAGCAAAACTTTTTAATAAAAATAATAAACATATTATCTTGTTAGATCAGTAAAAAAAGATAACACTCCATTTTTAAGTAAGACTGATAAAATAATATGTATATTTGTTATAAATAAAACCTAAACCTCACCAACCAGAAACTTCAAACAACAAATTCAATACACTGTAAAAAATTATTACAACACTTAAAACACATAATACCAAAATAATAATCACATAATTTCCCAACCAGAATAAATCAATTAAAAATTTCTTACTGTTCTGTAGCTGCAAATCATCATCCATATCCATGTAGTCAAGAGTATAACCTCCAAAAACTGGAGAATAATTTCTAAAAAGCCCCAATAGGCCAATAGAAGCAATCCAAAGTATCCAGTAGTTATAATAAACCTGAAAAAATGTTTAAAGAAAGAAACGCTCATGGAAATCTGAAAAAGAAAGGGAATCAAAGTAAAAAAGTTTGTTTTTTTAGAAACCAAAACTGATTTCCTTTTTCTAAAAAAAAGCAAAATCCAAACGTCCATAGGACACGTTTGAAAAAGAAAACCTGCAAAGTAAAACAGAATACCCACCCACAAAAAACATTAAGTTCAAAAACAGCATATACATTATCTTTAATCATCAAAAAGCGCGTAATATAGCACAATATGACATAACATATTGATACATTATTAAAACAGTGTACGAAAACCTAGGCCACCACACTAGTGAAAAACACTACTATTACCACAACTAGGGGGGCTGATTTCGAAGTTGGGTGGAATTCCTTCCGCCCAACACTGACTCGGTCCTGGGACCACCTCATTAGGATGCGACTGAACACTGTTCGGTCGCATTCCAGCATTTCCCTATGGGAGCATGCATTATGGCAGTAAACCGGCCGTAATACATGCTCCCATATGGAAATGGGAGGTGCTGTTCATCCCTGCACCCCGTGGCAGACACCTTTAGGTGCCTGCCACGGGGTGCAGGGATCAACAGGGGGGCACCATAGGTGCCCCCTCGGCCCCCAATCGGAGGCCGCGCACCCAAGGGGGCCTTGCTGTGGGCCCCCAAACACGCTTTCCGACATGGTTTCCATATCAGACAGGCCGGCATGGAAACCATGTCGGAAAGTGTGAATCTTAATCCCAAGGGCGGAAAGGCCCGCCCTTTCGGACTACGGGCCGGCTCCAACTGGCTGACGGGCTTCATGAGTCTTTCGTAAGCCTGCCGGAATGACCAGATGTTAACTTTCCAGCCGCCAGCATCATAATGCGGCTGTTGGAAAGTAAACCGAGCGGCTCATTATGAAGCGGCCAGGAAGGCTCCAACCAACGGTCGGAGCCTTTACGGGCTGCATCGTAATCGGCCCCTAAATGTAGTAAAAACCCTCACAAAACACTATAGGCCTGATTATGAGTTTGGCAATCCGACCGCCTGAACACTGCGTCCGCCAGAAGACCGCAGTGTCACCGGTCTTCCGACTACCATAATACGAGTTTACCCCGGTGTCCACTGTGTGGCAGTCTTGCAGCAGTGGGCATTGCTTTTCCATATCAGTCGATGACTGTGTGTAAATTTCGACTGCACATGTGTTGAATGTACACATATGCATGATACATGTGAAAAAATATCACCTACCCATTGTCAGAGTCGGGCCCATATGTGGGCAGTCCAAGCAATGGGTATGTGGTACAAAAAGGACTCACCTGTACTTTGCCACAAACAGGGTCGTAATCCTCGGGGTGAAGATGCTGCTGTGAAGGTGAGACCTGAAGAAAGGGATCAATGTTGAACTCTGACTGAAAAGACAAGAAAGGGGTGAGTATGCACCCCAAACCCTTCGTTTCCACTGACTTGAAGCTGGCGGTCCCATTGCCGTGGTCAGCTCGTCGAAAAGCCAACTCGTAATATGGACGGCGGTGAAACACCTTTATTCTATGAAAATAAGTATATAATAATGTTTATTACAAATAACCACCCAACTACCAGGTTAAAAATGTCAGTGATACTAATATACTAATTAAATAACGTAAACTACTCCTACTACAGAGTAGTACGTTTTAACACAGGATTTATTACTAAAAAAGTTCAATTAAGTATTCCCACTCCAACGTCAACCATTTTGAGGAAGGTGTTGAACACTAAAAGGGTTAAACTCACTAATCCCACTCCAATGTAAACCTTTATGGGCAAGGTGTTGGACACTGAATGGGTCAGATTTACTATTCTCACTCCAATGTAAACCATTTTGGGGATGGTGTTGGACACTAAAGGGGTAACATTTACTATCTCCACTCCAATCTAAACCATGTTAGTGAAGGTGTTGGACACTAAAGAGGTGACATTTACTATTCCCACTCCAATTTAAACCTATGAGGGAAGGTGTTGGACACTGAAAGGGTCAGATTTGCTATGCCCACTCCAACCTAAACCTATCTGGGGAAGGTTTTGGACACTGAAAGGATCAGATCTAATATTCCCACTCCAATATAAACCATTTCGGGAAGGTATTGGATGATGAAGGGGTAGCATGTACTATTCCCACTCCAATCTAATCCATAATGAGGAAGGTGTTAAACACTGAAGGGGCGACATTTACTATTCCCACTCCAATCTAAACCACTTTGAGAAAGGTGTTAGACATATAAGAAATAATATACACAATCAATACTCCATAGTAACACCCACATTTTTCTGTATAAAATAAAATAAAAGGTATTCACAAAACACAATAAACAAATCTAAAATTCTATAGAATTAAACGAAGCATTCATATATAAAATAATATGTTAATTATCTTTTAAAAATACTATTTTATTTATTATTATTCCAAAATTAAGAAAAATAATTAATATATATATATATATAATCCCCCCCAAAAAAACATTATTATGTAAACAAAAATATTAAAATATGTGATGTATACAATTATATAGTAAATATCAATTATATTATATTTAACAATAAAAAATATTAGACTATATACTCCCAATAACAGATTTCATTCCAATAATATAAATATTAAAATTGTCATTTTCAAAAGTATTTGATTCAAATTTAAAAACCCAACAACTTATAAATATACTAATAATGCTTTATTAATACATCATAAATAATGCATATTTATTATATTTTCATAAGATTTATACATTTATTTTTAAATGTAATCTTTGAAATTTAAAAATAAAAATGGTTTGACATTTCTAAAAAAAAATAACACATTTTTAAAATATTATTTTGAAAACAATAAATTTAAGAAATTGAAATATGTGATTAAAGTAAAGTTGCATAAATATGTAGATTATACAATTTAAATTTGAAAAATATTTATTTCGAAATTATTATAAAATAAATATTTTAATATGTACATTAAAATACTAATATTTTAAATACTTTATTTAATTTATAAATCCATTCAAATGAATTATTAAATATACTTAAAACAATTTGACGATTTGAAAATTCATTTCTATATTGTTTCCAATTTGCGAATCAAAATGACCTTAAAACTGAAATATTAAAAACTCCCCACCCTTATCCCCTAAAAACCCAACATCCCACTACTAAAAAACAACATCATATATAATAATTTTACACAATTTTCAAAATCTGACACAATATTTTGGTAACACATAATAATTTATTTGATACTTTGTCCAAACACCCACACCCACACATACACACGTGCACACACACACACACACATACGCACACACACACGCACACACATGCCAGTTTTAAATGTGGCCCTTTGTGTTCCTATGTGCTAGATGGAGATGTTATAGCAACTGTCCCCTTTTATGTGTGTTTATCCTTTCACCATTCTCTTGCTTTAATTTTCTTCTCTGTCATTCTTATTTCAAAATATTTCTTTCTTTGCAAAATGGGCCTCGAGATGGAGCATAAGGACCAGAAGGAATGCAGGTGGGGAACTGGCCGCTGTTGGCCCCATTCTGGTGGCACCATTGATAAACTTTGATGACAGCCTTCTCCATCTCTGACTAGAGTATGAATCTGGGCCCCACACCAACATTTCAGATTCCTACATTTTTTTGCATAAATATGTTGCCAACTTGTGCTATAGTTTGTGATTGCAGTCAAACTTTTGCTCTAGTGTCAGTGCTGTAAGTCAATGCGGGTGACCAAATGCAGCTTCATAAGTAGTAAAACTTAAAAACTGGTTTGTACAAGGTGATATTTTTCCTTGCACAATCAGACACTCAAATTCCATTTTTGTTTGGGTAATTTCACGTTCTACATGATATCAAAAGGGCAGGAGGCCCAATTTACAGAGGCAATTTTGGCTTCCATGTATATTAATGAGAGAAAATAGTTGGATTTATACATGGTACGTATGGTATGAAAACCTTGCAGGTGTAAATGCACATTTTTAATTTTACACCATGACTGTGTACAAATTCATAGGAGTAACTCCAACACAAGGAGTAGGAAGTGGGCATCTTAGCTTTGAGTAACAAACTCTTTACCCATACTTACCCACCCTTTAAATGGTTGAATATTTGCTTACAAACTTTGTGGGGTCTACAGTAAGTGTTTCTCAATGAGGAGAAATATTTTCCCTGCAGTGAAAACTAGAAACAAGAACATATGTGCAATCTCACATGGGAGCTGATTTCTCTCAATACACAACTGTACTGTCTAAACAATTCCTCGTGGTGGGAGTACCAATATCTGAAAATATCGCATGACTTTCCCAGTCATGTGCCTCGAAAGCTGCACTAGTGGAAACCTTTCTGAATTCCCAAAAGTTGTACATCTACATCTATGCATAGGACTAATTGCATGCGTGTAAATGTACGTTTTTTAGGATGCGGGGAATAGACCCTGGGTGCTTAAATATGCAACACAAATGATGTAAAATATTTCCGGTACCATTTCCTGCATAATAGTTGAACTGCTATGTCTGAAAGGGTTAATCCTCAGCTTTTTATGACCCACAGTATCGTCTTGTTGCACTTCAGACAGCTCATCACTCTTCCCTCCCGCAATCAAAGGTTGCTTTATCTAGTTGTTGTTCTTCAATAGATGTGCATTAACAGCATTATGACTAGCAACTAAAGAAAGTAAGAGCTAAATGACATTTTCATTACTCTTCAATGGAATAAATACTCTTCACTCCCAGGGGCTTATTACGATTTTGGTCGGAGTTGCCTCCAACTGACACCATCGCGGTCTCTGGACCGACCGACCTCTGCTCGGCAGTTCGGACCGCCTGATTACAATGCAACCGAACACTGTTCCGTCGCATACTTCCATTTCCCTACGGGAGCTTATGTTACGGCTGTAAACTGACTGTAATACCGGCTCCCATAGAGAAATGTGTGTGTGTGTAAAAACCTGCCGGACGTACGTGCTGGAGCACTCTGCATACTGAGAGAGGATGGTTGGCGTACGTACCTTTGGCTCAAAGCCCAGGACAGATGCGGTATATTCCCTGACAGTTGTAGGTTCCATCGACGAATCTTCCGAACAACAGGACAACTGGTGTAGTATCCCATACCGGTGTCCATTGTTTTTTATTCACATTTGTCGTTCCACATTTTCACCTTTTTTGCAGTAGCTTTTGACTGATCCTGATGAAGGCAGCAACACTTTTAGAGGTCTAGAGGCCGAAACATGTTGATCGTTTCCAGATGCAGCTGTCTCTAATGTCGGCAGCTACATCACAAGCTATTTATTTTTAATCCTGTCACAGGGTAGTAGAATAAAGTTCGCCTTAGCTAACCCGGTAGGCAGTTTTAATCACCACTCACCACAGCACTGCACTTCACCTTAAACACACCACACTCACGTAGGGTTTTAGGACCATCCTCTCTTACGAAAACATCCCTGAGCTCCTCCCTCATAGCGAGGGGGTTATAGCCCACGTCTCAACTAGGTTCTTGATGTGAGGAGGCACCCCTATGATGAAGCATGACACCTCTGGTGTGTGAGGGGAACCGTCCTTTGAAACGGATCCCCCGCGAGCATGGGAAACAGTCTATACACGCACAGTAGACTTAGAAATAGGACCCGTGGGCTATTTTTGTGAGTTTTGATTGTAAAAACCTGCACCCTGTGGCAGGCACCCCATGGTTCCTGCCAGACAGTGCAGGGATTTACAGGGCGGCACCCTAGGTACCCCCTTGACCACCAACCGTAGGTCAATGAGGCAAAGGGGCCCTGCTAGGGGGCCCCAAATTCACTTTCTAACAGCCTTTTCATTTCAGAAAGGCAGGCACGGAAAGGACATGGGAAACCAACATCGTAACCCCGATAGCGGAAACGCCGTCCATAGGGGAGCGGGTCCAACTGGCCGGAAGACTCCGGGAGCAAAATGACCAGCCGGTTTACGTTCCGACCGCCGACATCGTAATTTGGCGGTCGGACCGCAAACCGACCATGTCCGTCGGAAAGCCTCGGACCCCGGTCGTAAAGCTTCCGACTAGCGGTCGGAAGCTTTCCGACCGACATCGTAATCAGCTCCACTGTGTTATTCAGTATTTGAAACAATTTATTTGCAAATTGCTATGGATTTTGACCTCTTGTCTACTGTTAATTATAACTTTTTGCTACACTTCTGCCATTTTGAAGCACCAGAAATAACACTACCATCCAATTTACCCGCATTCAATTAACCCATTGTGCTAGCATAAAAGGCTGAGCTGGCCTTCCATGGATCCACCGTGGTGACCTGCAGAATCAACACACTACATACTTTCTGTACCTACTATCATAGCATTAAACCCGGTCCAAGATTGTGGGATTAACCACAAATATGTTGCTGAGATCAAGGTTACAATGAATTGATTACAAATATGGCCTACACGTCTATTAAAGGCCTAGATTGAGCCTTGATGTAGATGGGGCTAGTACAATTTCCTAACTCTGGTATGACACAGCCTTTGATTTAATTGTTCTAGAAGAAGTGGGTGCTTTCTTTACTAAGGTTATTGGTGTAGCAAGTTGATGTTCCACCACTAGATTTCTTGTTGAAATTCATAGATGCATCCTTTCCCTTGAATATGCTAACTTTTTAAGGCTTGATGGGTTATTGCTAGCAGGAGCATATGATCTACTGAATGCTGTACAGCTCGCTCAGAATTATGGCCTAGCTGACTGATGCGACTTACTATGACAAAATGTATTATGTTTACTGTGAATTGTTTGATTTTAGACCAAAGAATGCTTTGACAGAATTCTGCTCTTACATACATAACTAGGAGAAATAGTTTGTCTCTGATTGCAGGGCCAGAGTGAAAACCAAATTCAGATGATGCAAAAAGCTTCAAACCAGACCCACACACAATAAGCCACACTGCAGTGGGCGCAACCCTCCTGTGGGGGCATTGTTGGGTTAAAATAGCCCATGTGACTCTGCAAGCAGTCCCCCAGCATGCATCCCACTGGGAACATTTCTAAGTCCGGCCCTGTACACTTGTTTGATTTTGGCATCCTTTGCTCGTAACTCCATAACGCTATATTTACCTGTTGACCAATGTCGCCATTCACCAGTGTACTTAAAACAGTACTAATTGAGATGCATTTAGTTTTATTTTTCCTCACTACTAGTTGTGACTCTAGCATCTGCTATGTCTAATGAAGTGAGTGACACTGCAGGACTGAGAATACTATTGTAGTTATATGGGGCCAGATGTACGAAGATTAGGAATAGTGATTTCCTAATTCAGATTTCCTACGAATCGCAATTAGGAAATCACTATTCCTAATGTATGAAACTCTTGAGAGTTTCATTAGCGATTCCTGGTGGGTCACAAATAGACCTACCTCATGCATATTAATGATGTAGGTCGCAATTTGCGACCCACTAGAATACACAGGGATGGTCGCCTGCTGGGGTCAGCAGACCACCATGTCTGTGATTGCCTTTAAATAAAGCAATAAAAAAAATGCAGCACGTTTTCTCTAAAGGAAAACGGGATGCAATTAAAAAGAAAAAAGATTAAACGTTTAAGTTTCATTTTTTAAACGTATGCAGTGGTCCGTAGGACCATTGTCTGCTCTTAAAAAATATTTTTTGAACATACTCAAAGAGGAAGGGATCCTGAAGGGACCCCTTCCTATTTGTGTATAGGTTACTATCACTTTTAAAATGGTGGTAAAGTGTTACTGTTTTGAGACTGGAATTTGGTCACAAAACAATAATACATACCTTACCTATTCGGCATTTGGAAGCGACACCCAAAACACGCCCCTTCCAAATTCCGAATCAGAAATACAAATTGTGATTCGGTTACAAGTTACCTAATCACATTTTGCACATCTGAAAAAGCATTTTTGCAGTTGCAAACAGACCGATTCTGAGAATTGGGCAGTTTGCGACAGGAAAAATGCTTTGTACATCTGGCCCTTAGGGCTAGATGTACAAAGATTAGCAAATAGCGATTACCAAATAGAGATTTTCTGTGAATCGCTATTTGGTAAAAGCTATTACCAATGTGCAAAAGTATTATCTAGACCATTAGCAATTCGTAGTGGGTTGTAAATAGCTCTGCCTCATGAATATTAATGAGGTAGATCACAATTTATGACTCACTAGAATTCCCAGCTATCACAAGGATGGTGGCCTGCTGGGGTCAGCAAACCACCATGTCTGTGATTGCTTTTAAATAAAGCAATCATTTTGATTTATATGCATCCCGTTTTCTGGGAAACATAGAAATAAAATGATTCATTTTATTTTTTAGGAGTAGGCAGTGGTCTGCATGACCACTGCCTACTCTTAAAAAATATAGTTTTAAAGATTCTCAAAGGGGAAAGGGTCCCAAGGGGCCCCCTTGCCATTTGTGAATGGGTAAAATGCCAATGTTTTGCGACCACATTTATGTCACAAAACATTCATACATCCCATTCTGATTCAGTATGTGGAAGGGACGTCCTGAACACGCCCCTTCCAAATACCGAATCAGTATGCATTCGCAATTACAGATTGCGACTCAGTAACATGCTACTGAATCATCATCATCATAAATAGCTTTATTTCGATATAAATATCATAAAAGCATCGACCAATTCATCAAATATATCAAATAAAGTTAAAAGAGAAGAAAAGTTTAAAAAAATATACAATCACATACAAACAATAAAAATAGAAAAATACAGTTCCAAAACCATTAAGACCTAAAGCTATTTTCACTAGATTCTAGATTCATTTAAAAAGTTTAAAATAATTAAAACCGACTGAATGCTATACAAAATCAAAACCCCAAATATTCTGTACCGTGGATCCTTGGCCCTACACATTGGATTCACCAGCTACTCATCGGCAGAAGGGGCTGCCCTCTGTATAGCCCCACACCTGGTAATCCATGCGCATCCCAAAAACTTGGCTACTCCGCAAACAAACAGGGTGCTCGTGTCCGATTTGAGTATGCGTAAAGCAACTCTGTAATCCAGAGAGCCTAGTTGTTTGCATATGGGCACAAGCCACCTGGACCTTGCGCCTGCGTGTGCAGGGCACGCAAACAGAAGGTGTGCAACACTCTCCTTTGTGGTGCTGCACAGGGGGCATTCTGCAGTAGTGCGATGCGGTGGTAGCCATTTTGCAGTATATTCCCGAACTGGGAGGGAGCCAAACCTAAATTGAATGTACAATGTCCTGTCTCTGGGGACCTGAATTGTGTCCATGTATGATTCTAAACCTCTCTGGAGCTTATGTTGGAAGAACTCCTCCGTAAGTCTTCCCATGTTAGGATTACTAAGTTCCTTAGCCTCAATCCAGGCCCAATAGGCCCGTTTAAGGTCCTCTTTGCTTGGTGGAATTTGGGTATCCCAAGAGTCCTTAAAGTCAAGAGCAATTATTAAGGATTTGAGATTGGAGATCCATTTGATCTCCTTCTTGGTGTCGATGCGCATTATTTCAGTGAGTGCCTCAGCATAATTAATTAATTCTGGGGTTCTCCTAAGACGTGCCCAATAAAGCAAAGGTCGAAGTTTAGCCAAGTCTTTAAAATTAAACCTACCCAGATCATAGAACAAAGGGATTAGAGGAACTCCACGCGGCAACATAATCAAGTCCCTAAAGAACTTGTTTTCCGATCTGCTGATCTCATCGAGGTTTTCGAAGCCACAAAGCTCGGCGCCATATAAAGCCGAGCTTACGGCCTTGGCTCCATATACAATAAGTGCCGGGGCTACAGGTCTGCTAAAAGAAGAGCGATGTTCTCTGCTCAGTGCCCCAGTGGCCCTTTTATGGTTGAGTAACATTTTATCTAGATGGGGTCTCCACTGCAGTTTCTCTGATAGCCGAATCCCCAGATAATCAAAGGTGGAAACCCTCTCTAGTCGAGTCCCATCTAGAGTAAAATTGTTCCTAAATGATTTGTGGGGGTTGAAGGTCATTAGTTTAGTTTTTGTTGTATTTATAATCAACCCCCGGGAGTTACAAAAGGTTTGGAACCTATTTAAGAGGGTTTGCAAACCTACGGGTGTCTTAGAGATGAGCAGTGTATCGTCAGCAAACAGGAGGGTTGGCACTTTTTGCCTGCCAGGGCAGGGGCATCAGCCGGGATTTCTTGTAAAAAGCTGACCACCCCATTTACATATAAAGAAAACAGGGTGGGTGCCATCACACAGCCCTGGCGAACTCCCTGTTTACTGGCATCTTTTAGTGAGCTGCCCTTGGGACCCCCATCTTACCTGGGCATAATTGCCCTCATGGAGCCTCTCTAAGAGATTAAGGATCATTGGAGGGATACCCATCTCTCGCAATATTTCCCACAATCTTTTCCTAGGGACCAAGTCAAAGGCAGTCCTTAAGTCAATAAAAGCAAGATAAAGACTGCCCTTGCCTACCGTTACTACTTTCCCATGAATCATGAGAAATCTAAAAACCTGGTCCACCGTGCTCGTATTGGACCGAAAGCCCGCCTGATACTCAGAGAGGATATCCTCCTCCTCAGCCCAAGTCTGGATTCGCTGTAAGACTACCCTCCCAACTACCTTTTGCATTGTGTCTATAAGACTAATTGGTCTGTAGTTGGAAGGGTCTTCTCTATCTCCCTTTTTGTAAATGGGCACTACCTCTGCCCCCTTCCAAGAATCTGGGACTGGGCATCCTCTAGAGATGGAATTGATTAGGAGGAGGACATACTCGGCCCATTTATCCTGGTCTACTAAGAACAAATCGCCAGGTATGCCATCTGGTCCCGGGGCCTTTGCAGGAACCAGCCTACCTATAGCCACCTTTACTTCTTTTAGCATAAAAAGATCACCCTCAGCAGGCCTAAAATTAAATGAGGGGACACCACCCATGCTTCTATTATTTGTCCTAGAATTAGTTAAAGAATAACTATCTATACATGTGTTGTTAGGCCCAGAATAGAGGTTGCCAAAATGAACACACCAAGCTACTGAATCACAATTTGGGATTAATACATATCAAAATGCATTTTTGTGCTCAGAAGCTGCCCGATTCTGTGAATTTTGCAACTGCAAAAATGCTTCGTACATTTAGCCCTAGATTATTTTGAAAGATTTGCAAGCACAAGTTATTTTGGAGTTATTTCAATACAACAGACATCACTTTTGTATGTCTTTCAGGCAATGCCCACAAGGACTCAAAATGATTTCAAAACTCAGTAAAAATCAGCAAGTACACTTTTAGTAGATCAACAGGCTGCCAAACATTGGTCCAAGACAACCAAAGCCAAGCTAGGGTTTGAATAGAACCACATGTGATAAATTTGCATACAATGAGAATAATTCACATTGTCAATAGTTACTCCAAACTCTGGCATGGCTCCAGACCTTCTTGACAAACATTGGACCGCTGTGGCCTACACTTTGTGCAATAGGCTTCCAGAGCACTAACTTTTATGTGAATAGTGTACGTTTTTGGAATCCACAGTAATGCAGTTCCACTGTTTACATCTAAAGATGTTTTGGTAAATCAATTTTGCTTTTGTCACCACTGTTTCTGCTTCACAGCTTTTACTTGCATTAACTGCATTATTGTTATTTTTTTCTTGTCATCATTCTGGTACACTACTCCATTTAACTGCTACGTGATGATGACATGTTTTAGTAGGGGATTTTGCTGAATTATGTGTGGCTTTTATGCTGTGTTAATTTCTATGAGGAACAGAATATCCTATACCATTACTCAATCCCTTTGTTCCTTGTTTATTGAATTTGTCCTCATAGGACCTGTAGTTTAATTCACAAACCATTTTGTCGATGATCTATGAACTGTGGTCAGTCCTGTATATGTGGTTTCCAGCACTTGAAATAAAACTCTTCTGCCTGTTTCTATGAACTGTTCGGGTCATGCAAATTTGCAGTGAGCTGCTATATCTTGCCAATGCCATTTGGCACACTGTAAGCTATTTTCCTCCATTTCTTTTTGAAATAATTATTGCTCATATTTGGCAGATGTATATAAAGCAGCAACATTGATCCTTTCTGCAGCAAAGCCTCACTGTCTGCTGCAAAAACAAATGGAGCAAAATAGCACTGAATAATAGTGGTAGTTAGCACAAACCTTAAGGTAAAGTTGTACTCATTTTCGACCTACTCATTGTGATGCATTTATTTTTCAGAATTCAATTATGAGGTAGCTCAATATTTCTAGTAAAGGTATGTACAATTTGAAGGAAAGGGACATGACAACTGTGCAGGTATTTGAAATTTTCAAGTGTACGTAGTTGGTGTCCAAGAGTATTTGCGAGAAGGTCTCAATAGTTATATTGTACAGAGTGGAATGAAACACAATTTTAGAACTGTGGATGAATGCCATGTTCAACACTATGGGGCCGATTACGATGGAGGTCGGAAAGCCTCCGACCTTTGGTAGGAGGCTTTCTGACCCCCATCACCAGTTTCAGTTCCGACCGGCTGCTTATGTATCAGCCGGTCGGAATTGAAACCGGCCGGTCATTCCAGCTGGATTCCGACGGCCAGTCGGAACCGGCTCGTAATCCCAAAGGGAGGGCCTTTCCGCCCTTGGGATTATGATGCGCAGTTTCTGGCATGGTTTCCATGCCAGCCTGTCCGAAATGGAAACCATGTCATAAAGCGTGTTGTGGGCCCACCGCAGGGCCCCTTTGTGTGTGCGGGCTCCGGTTGGGGGCCAAGGGGGCACCTATCGTAACCATCTGTTGATCCCTGCACCTAGTGGCAGGCACCTTGAGGTGCCTGGGTGCCTGCCACAGGGCGCAGGGATGAACAGCACCTCCCATTTCCCTATGGGAGCATGTATTATGGGCGGCTTATGACCGTAATGCATGCTCCCATAGGGAAATGTAGGAATGCGACCGAACAGTGTTCGTCGCATCCTAATTAGACGAATATGACTCGTTACAACACAAGTCATTACATCGCGTGGCATTACAACGCGGTTGTTACAACGACCGCGCTGTTACCACGCAATGCCATTACGACGCAAGTCATTACATCGACTTGCAGTAGAAGGCACGCTGACATTAGAAATGTATAATTAACTATTCTAACTCCAGCCTACCTAACAGTAGGGAAGGTGCTGGAACAGTAAACTATACTATTCCTAATGTTAGCGCGCCATCTACTGCAAGTCGATGTAATGACTTGTGTAGTAATGGCTTTGCGTGGTAACAACGCGGTCGTTGTAACGACTGCGTTGTAATGGCATCGCGGTGTGATGACCGCGATGTAAAGGTCGTCTCCCAATTAGATGGTTGGGACCGCCGATCTGAGGTCGGTCGGTGGGTCCCAGGACCGAGACGGTGTTGGGCAGACTTCGTAATTAGGCCCTAAGTGTAGGAAGTTGTGGTCAAATATTTTTATGAGACCTTTGAACAGTATAATATGCAAATCAGGAAAATGATGCACATGAAGGAGCAGAACTGAGAACAATGGCTTAGCCAATATCTGAATAAAGCTAGGGAAAACACACTTTATGAACTGTTGAGCCAAGTTGTTGGATAGCTCCTTGACAATGATGAACCCAAAAACACAAGCCAAGAAGGCTGAATGTATTTTGAGACCAGGAGACCAAGTATCTATGGCAGGTCCACTGGGAAATAGATCCAGTGCCCAGGGATCCCGTTTTAGAGAGCAGAGCGGTAATTTAAATCAACACATTTGTATAGTTAGACTTTAAGGACAGAAAGATAATGCCTCAGAGTTTTTGTTCTGGAATCTCTAGGTGAATAGAGTCAATTGCAGTGAATAATTTGCATGGTGAATTAAATATGTGGGAAATAACTATGCTGATTAATACTGTGCTAAGGACAAGAAAAGTGGATAACTTGATGGATAAGAATACAATTTTGCCCTATTGAAGGCATTTTCTAGGTATAAGTGCCCAGTAGAGTTCCAAGTCAAGTAAGCCTAGAAGTAATTTGTTTTGAGTTAACGAAGGGCTGTATTTTTGAAAATGGCTTCCTAATCTAAACTCAGAAGGGGTGATATGTATGACTAGGACCTAAACCACTGTCAGGAGCACGTAGGGCATGTGCTTAGATCTAAAGGAATTAAACTGCATAAATCATAAGGAGCTAGGCTATGGTACAACAGCATTTTCACATCTGTGACAGCCGTTCCTGTGATCACAGGACATCAGACCAGTTGTTGGCAGTCACAGAAGTACAAAAAATGGACAGCAGACCTGGCCTCTGTGATTAATGAGCTGCCTGAACCAGATGCAAAGGAACATCTCCTCAAGGAATGCTTCCCCTGGGCTATAGGAATGTGAATCTGTGCATGATACGCACAGGCACAGGTGTTCATTATGCCACTGTAGAGATAGATGGCACCCCACACTTATTACTCTTCAGTACAATTGTTTTTGTTTTTGCTGGGAGGCACATTGGATCTGCTCCTACCCAGTTCATCCACATCTGCAACCTTCTGTGTACAAAGGCATGCCCACGCACCGTAACATATGATGACGTTAGAGCATTGTCATTCGTGAGTTTCTTATTTTAGTGGCTGGAAATTAATATTCACATTCCCCTTTACTGTCTAGTGACTTCTACAAATTGTGTTATCTTGGATGTGTTTGGTCATTTAACAATAAAAAAGAGCCAGATCGCTTGAACAACATGCAACCTCTTTTGTGGCCATAGGTCTTTTGGCCTGTGTAGAAAATGTGGTTACTGGTTTAGGGGGATGAAACCCTACTCAAGCATCAACCACAATCCTTGTCAGGGTGAAGGCAAAACCAAATCCTAAATTAACCTGTCCTCAACTCTTGGGTAGCTTGGCACAGCTCAGTCAGGCTTAACTCAGAGACAATGTGTAAAGTATTGTAAACCCTATTAATTCAATATCAAATGTATGTATCAATCTAATTAAAGTATATATTTAATTTTTCACATGTTCTTCAGGTATGTTTAATTATCAGTTATGTAACTTTATTTCAGGTTGCCAAGGGGTGATTATTTACATTGGTTGTTTGTTTCCTTTGCCCTTGGAACCATTATCATTTTCAAGGGGGTCCCTGTTCTTTTGTACATTAAAGTATTTGTGCAACAGTAAAAAAGTGAAAACACACCACAAAAAGGATCCCACAAAAGATTTGAAAAAGAAGAGTACAAAATGACAAGAATCCAATGAGTAGAAGCAGAGATATGCAATTTTCAAGATTTAAGTGAAAACAGCGCCACAAAGCACCAGCAGTGGTACTCTGGTTGCACCAGACTGTTGCGAAGTAACAAGTTCAGGCAACTGTGATGGAGCATTGGCTGTGATGGAGCACTGGTCTGCCGGCTACAGGGACCCTGTTAGGCCTAATGAACAAGAGTACCTTAAATCCTAGTTGTGGTGCATTGCGAGGTCCCGCATTGAGTATGAGTTGCGCAGCCAAGGTGATGTATCAGATCCGGGGAGCTGTGAGGCTGCAAAGCAAGGTCCTGCATCGTCATTGAGGAAGCTGTCAATGGGGGAAGCTTGTGATGTGAAGTCCTGTGTCAAGGATGCATCATGCACCTGCTTGTTCTAAAGAAACTGTGAAGCTTGCGATGCGAAGTCCTGCGGCATTGTCAAGGCTTCTGGCAATGAGAGATTTACGTTTCGAGGACCTGAGCTGGGGATGTGTCTGCGGCAGTTCCGATGAGGCTGCCGGCTGCGAGGTCGATGAGTAGTACTCATGCTGGAAGAATCCTTGCAGCAGAGGCATTGTATCAGTACTGCTAGGGTTTCCGCCGCACATTAGGGATGATTCATCAATTCTGCTGGGTCCACAGATGAGTTGGCAGAGCACCTTCAGGCCCACTTCCAAGAGTCCAGGACTGGAGTGGCACTACTTGGCAGGGCAGGACTCACAGTTGCAGATTCGAGGTGATGGTTACAAGAGATAGCCCTTGGTAGTCCTGGGTTTAGGTTACAGGTCCAGTTCTTCATACCCAGGCAAGATGGCAGCAGGCAGCAGGTCAGCACAGCAGGCAGCAGTCCTTCGTAGCATCAGTCCAGCAGAGGTTCAGTCCTTTTTAGCAGCACAGCAGGCCTTCTTCCTGTCAGAGTCTTCCACAGGTCCAAAAGTGTACTGAAGAGTTGGTGTCTGAGGTCCAATATTTATACTTGGTGCCTCCGTTGAAGTAGGAGAAGCTTCTAGGGGTTTCCCTTTGAAGTGCAATGCTTTCCTGCCTCCCCTGTCCTGGCTCCAGACGAACTACAAGGGATATTCAATCCTGAAGGCAGGACACAGCTTATTCAGGTGTAATTGGGGCTATGCCTGACTCTGCCCTCACATCCTGCCAATGATGGCCCATCCAGGCACACCTAAGCTCTCTATTGAGTGTGACCGTCTAGGAGGAATACACAAGACAACTGCCAACTACACCCAGTCATGTGACTCAGATACAGACTGCAAGGACTAAATGGCTAAGGCAGGAAAATGCAAATGTATTTTGGAAAATACAATGCTTCTTATTAGTGATATATTTCATTTTAGCGTAATATAAAGCAACAATGGCTGTATACAAATATACTGTTCAAAACATAATTCAGAAGAAAGAAAAGAGTAGTCAAAAGAAGTATGTAAATTTTTTTTATATATATATACATCATGTGCATAGTGTCCCATGTGAATAAGACGGAACCAAACACAGCAGTAATACACAATGCCTACAAATAACAAAAAAGCAACATCAACTTCTGTGTTCCTTAGAACAGCAAACAACCATGTAAGTATCTGTTTGCCACAGGAATTTTAATAAATCTGTGCCCTTATATCAATTAAGGGAATTTCAAAGTTGGCTTGTTTGTGTTAATTTAGTGTCAACAACGTTTCAACCCAGTTAAGGATATTGTGTTCTCATGACCAACAAATATGGGGACACCTAGAAAGTAAATGGGAAAACAATGGCTACTCTGCACAAGCAGAAAGATAAGTGTCATACTAATACATAATTCATGCTTAACCATAATCGTCTCCTTCAGAACTCGGAACGGATAAGGAAACAACAACACCCAAAGTGCTCTAAAATGAAAGAATGACTTACTCAGGGGAACCCAATAAGAGATCCTTAAAAGGAACAAAAAAAAATATGCAAAAATTTAAATAGTGCAGAAGTATGGTTGAAAGCGCACTCAAGGAAAGTTAGCCTCTATACTTACCCTCGAGAAGATGAAGCATGAACATATGTGCCTCTGAAAATGTGCACAATGAGAAGTTTATGATAAACTGTTGCCTGGTATGCAGTCAAACGGTAGTGGGAATAAGCACCATATCAAAAGCCTCAAAGGGGTGTGAGGCAGGGATCTGTAGAATGGGGAAGACACCGATAATCAATGGTTTATGAAGGAGACTGTTGAATAAGGGCTGCCCTTGCGTTTTGTAAGAACTTTCTAAAAGTGGCATTTTCAAAGTTGTAATTGTTGTAGTTGTAATCCAACTTTACCATAAAAAATGTTTTTTCATTACAATTCCAAAGACAGACACTAAACATGAACTGTTTGCCTGTTGCCATTTGGAAGTTACAGCGTATTAAATGTAATAAGGTAACTCCAATGTTATCCAACAGAGGAGGTAGGCCTTGCAATAGTAAAAAATGAACTTAAGAGTTTTTCACTATCAGGACATGTAAAAGTTAAAAGTACATGTTCTACTTTTTAAATACATTGCACTCTGCCCTGTGGGCTGCTTAAGTCCTACCCATTACTAGGGACTTATAAGCAAATTAAACATGCCAATTGGGTGTAAGACAATTCTTACATGTTTAGAGAAGAAAGCATAAACACTTAGTCACTGGTTAGCAATGGTAAAGTGCACAGAGTCCTAAGGCAACAAAAACGAGATCAGATAAATATGGAGGAGTAAGGCAAAAAGTTTGAGAGCAGACCACCCTAAGGCTGACAGGTCTAATAGCCTGCATTTATTTCACTAGTTTAAGTGTTAGGTAAAGTTATGCTTAAGTTCATGTCTGGGTGCAAGATGGCTCTTTAGAATTTGTATTGGTTATTTTCACAGGCTATTTTCGAGAATGTTTTGAATGAGCAACATGACTAGAGTCCACTAACTGGGAAGTGTGAGATTCTTCCAACTCAGCATGATTGCTTATAGTGAGCTATCTCAGAATTGGGTCATCTGTAAGCCTTTCCATCTGATTCTTAAAAGGTAGGTCCGAGGATAACTGTGTTTCATGAATAAGATGTGTTTCATGAATAAGGGGTCAGAAGGCCACTCTGACAGGCCTTTCCTTAACATTGTGGACTACGGACTAATTTGAAGTATAGAAAAGTATTGACAAATATATTCAGAAATTAATGAGTAAACTTCAAGAACTTTTTCTATTGTAGGAGAGTTGAGTGGTGGAAGAGGTAGCATGCTAATTACCCACTGGTTCCTGTGACCCCCCACCTCCTCATTTCATTCTTTGTTTAGACTAAACACACAGAATACTGTTTTTTTAACACCTCCTCAAACTTGACTATCCTGCTCATAAAAAAACAAATGTTCTCTTCTTTATAGCATTGTTAGACCTGACATCCTTAGCGTGGTGTTTCCCCAAACATTTTGTCTTCATTGCCTGATTTTTGCTGAACTCATTTTTGTTGGCATTAGGTGTCGGTACATTTTACTCCTGCTAACCAGTACTGAAGGGCTTGTTCTCTCGCCTTTAAACATGGTAAAATTTGACTACACTTAGTAAATGGTACTACTTGTACCCAGGGCCTGTAAATTAAATACCACCAGTGTGCAGCAGGGCTCCTTGTGCCACCTAGTAAAGTAGCCTTTTAATAAATGTCTCAGGCCTGCCACTGCAGCCTGTATTGTAGTTTTAAACTACCATTTCACCATGGCAAAATATACCTTTTACCAGGCCTAAACCTTCCTTTGTAATTATGTCACCCCAAGGTAGGCCCTAAAGGCTCATAGGGCGCTGTGCATTAGCTTTAAAAAATGACTCCTAAAGTATTTTTTCACTGTTATAAGGCCTATCTCTCCCAGTGACTAACACTGGGTTAACTTATTACATTTTAAAGGGCTGACTTCAGATTGGAAGCAGATAGAGATATGCTGTTTACACTCAATGCATACCCACTGTGAGAGAGCCGTGCAGGCGAGAGCCATCACAGCACCGCTGGGGGAACCACAATCCCCGACTCCCTTTTCGCTGTCTGACACGCACTTAAGCGCGACGCTGCCCTGCAGGAGGGGGTAGACGCATACCTGCTGTGAGAGAGCCGTGCAGGAGAGAGCCATCGCAGCACCACTGGGGGGACCACAATCCCCGACTCCCTTTTCGCCGCCTGATGCGCACTTAAGCACGACGCTGCCCCAGAAGAGGGATTAGACGCTTACCTGCTGTGGGAGAGCCTGGGCAAAACCCGGGCCAAGGGCGGGCCCATCCAGCCCCGTCCACGCCCATCGGAGCCCAAAGGAGGCTGGGCTGGGCCCCTCTCTAATTTGCTCAATCCAGGATCTATAGACCGAAGCAGAGGACTCATGGGGAAACGGAAAACAAAGGCTGGTGAGCAGGGTGTAATTTAGAATCCTCTTTAATTATGAAATCGATTTTTAAATTGCAGGGCTAAAATGCCACTTTTAGAAAGATGGATTTTTCTTTTCCCAACCAGCTATGCAATCCTGCCAGTGTCCTGGGTTACATGACTGTAAATGGCTCTGCTGTTTGGGCTTGTGTTTTGCTCCCAGACCGTGAGACAAAGGGGATTTAGGTGTAGACAGGATGGCTGGAGAGGGGCTGTACCCAGCCTCAAACTTCAAAGGGCTTTCCTACAGCACACACAAAGGAACCTGACACCAGGCCTGCCCTGCATTTTGTCACTCCAGACAGTTTGGAGCCTGAACCAGGAGAAAGGGAAGAAGTGACCAGACCCAATTTTAGGGGTAGGTCAGGGAATCCCCCCAAACAAAGGTTGGCACCAAGTATGAAGAAGCCCTCACAAACTACTCTTAAGAACACTCCTGGACCTGTGCAAGATTAAGAAGAAGGATTGACCTGCTGTCAGAAGGACTACCCTACTGTTTGAAGGACTGGCTTGCTGTATGAAGAAGAAAGTTTGGACCTGCTTGCCTTAATCCCAGGCTACCCAGAGTGACTCCAAGGGTCTGTTTGCTGACCTCCTGTGTGAGCTACAGGGACAGAACAAACTTCCTGAGGCCTCCCTGCAACTTCCCAGCTGACCATCTGCAACTGGACCAGCCTGGACCTGCCTGAGCCCTGCGGATGACGTCTGTGGGAGTGAGCCAAGATCGAGAGAAAGATGCCCCAGGCCCTGGACCCTTGGCTGGCAACAAAGAGAGCTCCTTCTAAAAAAAAGGGTGAGAATCCAGAAGTTTGCCCTCTTCAAGACTATAAATGGGCCCATTTGGCTAAAACTCTGCTGCCCATGATGATCACCAATGCAAAGTTCTGGTGAAATCTGCTCTTTGCGCCGACAGTGACCACCCCATGATGACCGGCAAAGCGAGACCTTCACTTTGCGACGACTGCGGGCATCCATGATGACTAACCAACACGTGGCTCCAGCAACGACCAGCCCTTCGCGCTACAGCAATGACCAGTTACGACAACCACCATCGCAAAGCTCCAGTGATGACTGGACCTTTGTGCTTCAGCTTGACCTGCTCTTCACTCCGAAACCCTCCTTGCAGACCCCTCCAACGTGAATGGAAGTCTCTCAGCCAGACATGGAAGGTTACTCTTCAGCAGAACTAACTTGGTTCCTATACCTGACCCATTTTCCATCATGGTAGGCCTGAGCATGTGACTTTCTCCTGTTCTAGTGTGACCAGATAAGAGCAAGTGGCATCTTCTGTCTCTTGGTGTTAGTTTCACAAAAAGCTTTACAATTCCATATTACCTGTTCTACTGATTGGATATTTGCCATTCAGGTATCATTTTATTTATCAAAATGCACTCTATTTTTTAAAATTGATTTGGGATTTTTCTTTTTTTCTTTTTTCACTTTATTACTGTTTGTTTGCTGCATAAATACTTTAGACATTGGCTCTAAGTTATGCTTTTGTGCCAAGCTACCAGAAGGTTAAGCACCAGGTAATTTAGTGACTTTTGTGGTTCGCCCTAACAATGATTCTGGTTGTTGCCTACAGATTTAAAATTAGAAAGCATAGCCATGATGTTACACATGCACGCGTGCATGCACACACACACACACACACTGCAATAGATGCATTATCTCAATTGCTTCTGTTGGTTTGTATTTTATCTTAGTTATGCTATTTTTGCTTCTACATATACATGTAATGGTTGTATGATGGAACAACGCTTTCCGTTGTAACGCATGCCCTTACCACGCATGCGTTACAATGCAAATGCCTTTACCACGTATATCCTTCACTACACATGCTTTTACAACGTATTTTGTTGTAAAGCATGTATGGTAAAGGCCTATGCTTGTTAAAAGTTTTCCCTAACCCCTGCCCTCAGTCCTTAAGCCGGTTCCCTAAACCCTAATTCTAGACCCCAGCGCGAACCCCTGCCCTGTTAAAAATTACCCTATCCTTCCCTAAGCCCTAAATCTAGAACCCAGCGCAACTCCCTCCTTGTTTAAAGATTCCCGACCCTTCCCTAAACCCTAAATCTAGACCCCCAGCTCGACCCCCTCCCTGTTAAAAATACCCAACCTTCACTAAACTCTAAATCTTGAACCCTGCGTGACCCCCTCCTAGCCTCAAGCCCTTTTAAAAAATATCCGGCCTCGCCCTGAACCCTAAATCTGTCCGCTGGCCCACAGATCCTTTCAAATCAACAATCCCCCTTACCTTGTGTAAGGCACTGCACACACGTCATCAAGAGGAAGCGGAAGGATCTCTTCGCTCCTCCAACGCCGATAGGCTTTACCACGCAGGTGCCGTTTTCAGCATATGCCCTCATCACGTACGTTTTTAGAAAAAATGTGTGGTGAAGGCTATGCATGGTAACAGTATGCGTGGCAATGCCTGCGTGGAAACAGCTGCATTGTAATGGCTGTTTCCCCATGTAATTCCATGCACCCACAAGGTTCCAGTGAGACATTTGAAATAACAATGGAATTCAGTTTTATACTGTTGGTCAGCTGCTGCACTCTGCCTGTACAGTAAAAAACCTAGCTCTCATTAATGATGTGTTGCACTAACTGAAGCTATCTTACTGACATTGGAAACAGTGATCTGAAGATTGTTACACAGAGATCCCTGAAGTAGACACTCAACCATTTGATTTATCACATTTGAATTGAAACCTGTAAACTGCAGGTGCCATAGTCTCCTGCAGAGGACAGATTCCATAGCATGTGTCTGACTCACCAATCTTCTGCCCATTAACAAGTGCTTCTTATACAACGTACAATAATCGATCTTTTCTAAAAGCCTTTCAGTATGTTGCTTTCTTTTTTAAATTTCACCATTCCTGACTTCGACACCCTTAACAGCCAAAGCCTCTACTTCCCCAGTCACCCTACGTTCTTAATGCCTGTCCTTCAGTGACATCCTTTTTAATTGGCTACACAGTGGAGATAGTTGTGAAGCCTCAGTCCTACACCCCCCAGTAAAAAATTATACTGAACAATAAAACAGCACTGAGGGCAATGTCTCACACTACCCCCTTCTCCTGAACTTGAAACTCACTTGCTGTTCTTCAGTTTAATCTGTCCGGCTTGCCGTTCTGCAGTTTGATGTGTCCTTTTATTTCTTAGGCGTATGTGTTTTTCCATTTTCTTGATTGGTGCATTTTCTCTATATAGCCATGGAAATATGGAATACAGATTACTCACAATTATACTGTCCCATTTCATTTGTTTATTGTATCTGCAGTTGTCTCCTCCACATTATTACTGAACATAGTTTTGAACTTATTCTCATTTATTTTATTGGGTATTATTTCTACAGAAATTTACCATTGTTAAAACTTAACATAAAAAGCATACTAAAAAGCTAACAACACTGTAAAAGATTGCAAATGTTGAGAGGAATTGAACAATACCATATTTTGTTTGCATCAGTGATCAAACAAATATCACTCATTTGAAAAAGCGAACCGCAATAAATACTTTGTATGGATGATAAACCGGACAAAAAAGGTTTAATGATTTAAATCCTGTATCAGACAGTTACAACAAGGGCAAGCTGCATGATTAGGGCAAGATTCTGACTCTCTGATAGGCAGTCCTCCAAATTTAAATAATATATATAACAGTATTCCATCTTAATTTCAACACCAGAAAAGTGTGCTACTAATATATTGTGGTCAAAATATCGACCAAAATACTGATACTTAGCTTCTTCATATTTCGGTCATTGAGAATGCGATGACTCATTCTTAGTAGGACGATATTTCTGTTATCAATATTTCGGCATTCAACCCTACACAACTGCCTAACATCTGGGGTGAGTTTAGCTTTCAAATAGACTGAATTAGACCAGGCTTAACAAAACAACAATTAGGCAGAAGTCATATACTGGATGGGTGGAATCACGTTCACAACTCCTTCCGTTAACAATTGACTTTAACTAAAGTTTCATGATTGTAAGAAATTGGGTTTCTGGTTAAATGGGGTGTGAGCCCTGGTCAAGCAGCAACCACAATTTTTATCAGGGTAGTTTGGCTCTGAGCAGTCAGGCTTAACTTAGAGGAAATGTGTAAAGTATTTGTGCAACACTTCGAACAGTACAACAGTGAAAACAACACACAAAAAGATCCTACACTAGGTCAGAAACATAGAGATTAATGTAATAAATAAAACAAGCCACAACAACCAAAATCCAATCAGTGGAACCGGAGTAATTAATTTTTAAAGAATGAACTTCAATATAGCACTTAAAAGCATAAAGCGCCAACCACAGCTATCTGGTCACACCGGACTAGGTCAAAGTGAAAAGTCCAAGCCGACCACGATGAAGCGCAGGTTGGATACAGTCTCAGATTAGTCCCGCTGAAGGTCTACCTTCTCAAGATTTGCGCCAAAAGTCCTGTTCATGTGGAAGAAGGACGCCGGAAGCAAAGAGAGCGTTGCTGACAGTGATCGGCATGGTGCAAGGACCTTCAGGCTGGTACCTTGTGTTATCAGTCCTCCGGCGCGATCGATGCTTGTAGAGTGAAGAGATGGGCTAGCGGCGCGGTTCCGGTGCGAACGGGCCAGTTCGTGGCTGCAAAGAGACCAAAAGCTTGAATTAAAGTGCTCAAAAGCCACACCAAGGGCCCAGGAGCTGAGAGGCACCTCTTGGGGGTCAGGAACTCACTGAAGACGGGTGCAGGAGATGTGGGGGAGCCTATGTCCCTGGTGCTCAGATCAGGAGGTCAGCAGAATAACCCTTTGACTCACTCTGGGGTCCTGGGTTCAAGTTGGAGTTGCAGGTCCAATTCTTCTTCACTAGGCAAGAGGGCAACAGGCAACAGGCGACCACAGCAGGGCAGCAGTTCCTGAAGAGCAGCAGTCCAGCAGAGTGGCAGTCCTTGTTGCAGCACAGCTGTCTTTCTTCCTGGTAAAGTATCCACACGTCCAGAAGGGTACTGAAGTGGTGATGCCTGAGGTCCTTCTTTTATACACTGGTGCCCTTATTCTGGAAGGTGGGAGAAGCTTCTAGACAGTGGCTTTGAAGTGCATGGAAATCCCCGCCTCCACTGCCCTGGCTCTAAGCTGGCTGAAATGACAATACATGGTTGTTATGCCCTTTGTGTGGAGACAGGACACAGCCTATTCAGGTGTAAGTGAGGATAGGCCCAGTTCCTTCCTCCCATCCTGCCAGTGATGGCCCATCGAGTCACACCTAAGCTCCCATTGTGTGTGGCTGTCTAGGAGGAATACACAAAGCCCAATTGCCAACTATACCCTGTCATGCGACCAGAGACAGTCTGTAGGCACCAAATGGCTAAGGCAAGAATATGCCAATTTTCTAAAAGGGTTTTTTCAGAACTGTAATTTAAAATCTGACTTCGCCTTGAATTAGGATTTTAAATTAGGATTACAGTGACACCAAACATGAGCCAGTTATCTCTTCCCATTTGGGAATTACACTTTTAAAATGTAGGCACCTCCAATGTTATCCTATGGGAGAGACAGGCCTTGCAGTAGTGAAAAACTAATTTAATAGTTTTTCACTACCAGGACATGCAAAACTTAAAAGTACATGTCCTACTTTTTGAATACATTGTACCCTACCCTCTGGGCCTTCCGGGGCCTACCCTAGTGGTGACATGTATGTATTAAAAAGGAATGTTTGGGCTTTGCAAAAAGTTTATTTTGCCAGGTCAAAATGGCAGTTTAAAACTGCACACAGGCTCTGCAAAGACAGGCCCGAGGCATGTTTAAAAGGTTACTTAAGTGAGTGGCAGAAGCAGTGCTGCAGGCCCACTAGTAGCAGCTAATTTACAGGCCGTGGGTACATGTAGTAACAATTTACTAGGGACGTATGAGTAAATGAAATATGTCAATTGGAGGTAAGCTAAATGTACCATGCTATAAGGAGTGAGCACATGCACTTTAGCACTGGCTAGCAGTTGTAAAGTGTGCTGAGTCCCAATACCAGCAAAAACGAGATCAGAAAAGATGGAAGAGGAAGACAAAAATTTAAAGGGAAGACCACCCTATGGCTGACACGTCTAACAATGATGATTTTATCACCGTGCCAAAGAATGCCTGATTCTGTTAAACACAGTGCATCCAGGGACAGATATTTGGAATATGAATACTTGCAATAATCATTATTGCATAATTCCTTTCATAGGAGTATTTTCAATATAGTTTGGGGCGCCAAGCTTAGATAGTAAAATCAGTGTATCTGCTGAGCATAGAGTCAAAAGTGCATGCCTTTCAAATTTTATTCTAGGTGAATACCTTCTACTGGCATTCGCCTTTTTCATGAGCAAGTAAGATTTTAAAAGGTGAGATTCTACCTTTTTAATTTGCTCTATAGAACCAAACATCTAAGCCTTAATAGCATATAAAACGAGAGCACTAATTATTGCTACATACTCCTTTACTAGAAAAGCAACATCTCTTTTCCCTGGCGGTTTAAAAAAAATCAAAGTAGACCTAACCAAACTGATCCTGCCTTGGCTGACTGCTGTTCCATATTAAATGACCATGAAAACTTATTTGCCATTGCTGCACTAAAGTATTGTTAGTTCTCAACTATGTCAAGTGGTTTACCAATTATTGACCACTGGCAAGGAGCATGGCATGGCACCAAACATCATGATTTTAGTTTTTTACTGCTAGTGTATGGGTGTCAGTACATTTAGCCAGTGCTGTTTACTGCCTTTGAAGTACTATCGTTTATAAGAACAAAATCATCAGTGAACATTAGAGTTGTTATTTGAGTCACTCCTTGTTCAGGTGGAAACAAATTAGATTGTTATCAATAAAAAATTAATATACAATTTTTTCATCCAAGATTCACTTAGTGATTTTATAGACTACTTTTTTCTGGCTATGGGCTTACTTGATTGGACCTTTGAGTTTTCTGAATTTCAATTACCTTAAATGGTAGTCGAATGAATTGAAATATAAAGCATCTCAGCCAAATTTTCAAAGCTCTGTTTGCAAAAGATGCATAACACATTGGACCAGCGCAGTGCCACCGCCTTTTTCCTATTAGACCTCAATGAAGTTTTAAACATGGTTTCCCAATCTGTACTCATTCAAAACCTCTTTGATATTGGGATCTGTAAGTCCACCCTTAGATAGCTCAAATCCTTCTTATCAAACAGAACTTTAAGGTCACATGTGAAGTTTCCCAGGGCTTCTCATTTAGCCCCTAGTCTATTCAATATTTTCATCCTCCTCTTCTCAGTACTGATCATGTCTTTTTGATTTAACATCCTGTCCTTTACCAAGGACATGTTCTATGGGTAAAGGGGTGTGCAGTTCCTCAAAACTAGAAAAAGTGAGAGAGACTAGAGTTCCAGGGGAAGGAAGGTGCTCCAATAGGAGCACATGCCCACACACACCCAGATGGGTGTCATGCTTCATCATTGGGATAGCTCTTTTTCAGGCTGGTGCTACAATGCCGGATGGGCTCCTACTAGGGGGCTCTTTGCCGGAGATCTTTTTTTAACTATCTGGTGAAGTAGGGGTGTGTGGGCTCAAGTGGTGTGTGGAGAGTGGTATTAAAGAGTGGGTTAAAATAGGTATGATGATGCTCGGTGTCAAACTATTTAATGATTGAGCTCAATAGCCTAATTAAAAATACAGTAATTTGGGATATAATGGTTCTAATTAGCATAGTGAGTGAGTTGGTCTAAAATAAGGTCAACATTTTTCTCGCCTATGTATGCCAAAACTGATCAAGTGGCAATTCTTCAGGACCTATCGTAAAAAATGTCACTATATTCTGACTGGATTCAATAAATGATGCATTGTATTAGAGTAATCTGTCACACAACAGATCAAACAGTAATATTGTACCTGGATAAAATAACCCTATTAGAGTATCAGTCAGACCACATGAGGTGATAGCAGAGGAAACACCTGTTAGCGTCTCGGACACGAAGTAGCGTCCGCCGTGAGACCTACCTTCAAGGAAGCAGAGGTCTCACGGCAGGAGCTACTTCGCTTCCGAGACACTTACAGGATTACCTGTGATGGATTGCATGAAAACAAAATGGCAATGTCATCATCATTAACAGCTAAGCTAATTGTTGCTGGGTTGAGTGTTTGAAGAGTAGAAAGTTGGATATGTTACAGAAATGGTTCAAAATATAAGGCGAAAAGCACAGGAGACAGGGGACAGTCCTGTTGAGTTCCTCTTGCAATAGGGATTGTATCCAAGATGCCCCTATACATATACCTAGTAGAAATTTCTAAGTATAGCTACTGAATTTGATTATAAAGCAGAGGATCAAAAGCCATAGTCTTTAATACTTCCAAAAAGAATGGCCAGTTGACCCTATCAAATGCCTTTTCGGCATCCAACAGGATCATCTCAGCTGGAGTACAAAGTGTTGCTGATGAATCAAAAAACCAAGATAGCAAGGTTTGTATGAGCTGTAGTATCTCACTGAAGGATAAAGCCATGTTGAATTGGGTCAAACTACTTGGCAATTCTTGATGCAAGCTGAGTTACCAAAATCTTGGCATCACCGTTGATTAACAAAATAGGCTGATATGATGTGTAGTGCTCTGGATCATTACCATGTTTGGGAAATACTGTAAGTTTCACACCAGGGCTTGGGTGCTACAAACCCTTTATCTATATCCTGGAGCAATAATAAAAAACGAGGTGGAAGAATATCTTCAAAAGTTCTATAGAAATCTATAGGGATAAAATAAGGCCATGTTGCCTTGCCAGCAGCCTAATAATAGATTGCATTGTCAACATCTTGAAGGGTATTTGAAGAATCTACTATATGGTTGTCAGTTTCTGAGACTATATTGGTGACAACAAGACAAATATATTTATTTATCTCTCCTGAAGATGCAATCAAATCCTCTCTATATAAAGCAGCATAAAATAAATGGAAAGCCTGCATCGACTTTGCTGTGCCAGCCACCTTATGTCCCTGTGAGTAATAAAAAGAATGTATGAAATACTTGTTCGGCATTTTTTCAACTCACAAGAACAGAATCATTCCCATATTCTCACTATACTTAAAATTAATGAGTAAGGTGTAAGATCTGGGAATATTTATTCCATACAAATTTATGAAGCTCCACTCTAACCAGGAATAGCTTTCGAACAAGAAGGCTTGGGCCATTAGCCATGAGTGAGTAGAAGACCCCTGAAGGCCAACCCTCCCAGGAGAAGATGTGGTGAAGTGATGGTGTATGATGAAGAATACCACCAGAAGAGGCATAGCCCAGCGAGCATCCCCTTACCTCAACATGCTGCACTCTATATACTTTATTTTATTGATTTTTCCCACCCTTCGGCCACCTTTTCGTTCTCCATACCTCTGTGTTTTAAAGCCACACTATCTCCTCCCATTCCCTTAATTAACCTACTTGCCATTTAAAGAGGTCTATATGTTATCTTAAGTCATTCGGTCAGAGCATGAGTGTCCGAAGTGCAAAAGTGAGTATGGCCCTTATAAATGATATGAAGTCTTGCAGGTTCCTGGGAAACACCTATGCACTGACAGCTTGGATTGGGGCAATGAGCTGTCTTAGTTGCCATTGTAGGTGCAGCCTAGCAAAAATCTGAGCAAATAAAAAGGGAAGCATCGCAAAAAACAAAATTACAGACAAATACTACAGAGGCTCTATGGCAGGGTCTCCGACCTTTTCAGTAATAAGAGCAACGTATGTTCAGTGACATTCATCTCGAGCTACTAATATTATTAATGTTGTACACATCAGACAAGATTGTATTAGTGGCCACCCTATGCAAGATTACCAGCCATGATCACCTTGTTGCAAGGTTGCCAGCAATAATGTAAAAAAGGCTTTGTTAATTTGGAATGCCTCTACAAGGGTAATATATAGCAGCCACAGATGTAATGCCCTGTTACCAAGGTAATATTAGTAATACGTCTCTCAAATACTGAATGATTTATCATTCAAATGTCAGCTTTAAATATAGTTAGCAAACAATACATGCATTTTCAATTTTGATATGCATATTTTAATTCAACCAAGCAAAAGCTTCTAATTTAGTTGGCTGGGCTGCACACAGGAGAACTACTCACAGGTAGCTGGAGTACTACCAGTAGCTCACAAGCTTCTTGTTGGAGAAGCCTGCTCGATGGTGTAATAAATTGTCCCCTTTTCTAGGCTTATGAAAAGGAAAGCAGTGCACACGTTGGATTTGACAGTCAATGTCTCATTCTCCAAGATTTAGAAATGCCTGCTGCATCATATGAACCTTGAAGATGTGGGGATGATATCCCTCCATGCCTTCCGGGGTGTGTACCCATAGCTTTTTCCATCGCATGCGATTTTCTATGCCCTTCATTTTCCACCTGAAATCATTGATTCCTTTGGTGTGCTCTTAAACAGACTGTGCCTCAGTCTGTGTTCTGTCTTGCAGATAAGAAATAGTTTGCTCTACCTCTACTGTCCTATATCCTAACGTGAAGACCTGCTTGGATATTATACAGATTGCAACCTGGGTCTTGTACTGCAAAGCCTTAAGTGCAGCTAAGTTCTTTTTGTACTACTCTCTGTGTAGGCAGAGGCAGTTATATAGAAATGCAAGAGCAGTATGTTCCCCCCGGGCCCTCCAGATGCAAGGTGATAGACGAGGCAGGGGTTGTGCCTGGTGAGACTTGTTGAAGAACAGTTGTGTCTGCTAAGTTAAGCTATTTGGGTACAAGTTCCACTGTAGCTGTTATGAACCTTCTGCCTCCTCCTCAGCCTCTTTGTGGTGATTGCTTAGAACATCTCATTGCGCTCAGTTTTTGTTCATTTTATGAATACTGTCGATAACCACCTACCCCCATCTGCTATCGGAACCAAACACCAAGCTGCATTATTTGAAATATCCGAGTCAATATCAGAATAATCAGGTAATGAAAAAAGTCTCTGGAGCTTTCAAACCAGTTCCCATTACCTGTGGAGCTGTTATTAGCTTTGATTCGAGGGAGGGGATGGGGTTTTGGGGGGCAGCCGACCTTGGGAGGTCTGCCCCCCGGGCAGTTTGGGAGGGGGAGGGGGCTCTGACTGGGTACGGCCATTTTGGGCTTTTGGGCTGCATGGGACTAGCCCAAATGCAGCCCAAGTATTATTTTATAGCCCAAGGGGTTTATATTTCCCTGTCGCGCTCTCCCAGCCACCATTTTAGGTTTGGTGACCTGGTGGCTGGGATTAGCGCGGGGTTTTTGAATTTTGTCAGTTAGGTGTTGAGAAATAGTGTAGGGAAATTTTTGACTTACCGTGGTATTGTAGCGTGATGGCAGGCGAGGACTATCGGGTGCTGGAGGCTGTTCGACTGCTGAGTGAGGCGGGCCGGCTGGATTTAATTATGCAGGTGGCCTCCTCCGGCGTGCGCCCCCCTCGGCGCGCGTCTGCGGGGGTAGCGGCGGCGGTCCTCGCGTGTTCGCCGCCACGTTCTGGTCGCCCCCTGGCTGTGCGGGGGCGTGAGGTGAGTGTGGGGGGCCGCGCAGGACAGGCCGCGGCCCCTGGGATAAGGGGATCAAGTTCGGGGGCGGGCGCCAAAAAAGGAAGGCGGGTGCCGTTAGGAAGGCCGCGGGGTGGGGGAGCGGCTCGCGCGCCAACCCGGCGTCGCGTCTATCTCCCCCGGGCCGTGGTAGGAATAATGTGGCCGGAGGTGTGCGCGGCGCCTGCCGCGTGTCCTGTGCGGCGGGCGGGGCGATGAGGAGTGAGGCGGGGCGGGGGCCTGCCGGCGGATCGTCCATATCTCACGGAGCCGGCAGACCATGTGCAGGTTTGGAGCCTGCTGATGGACGTAAGCGCGGCGCCCGCCGCGGGCCCAGTGCGGCGGGCGGAGCAGTTGGGAGGGAGGCGGGGCGGGAGTCTGCCGGCGGAGCATCCGTCTCGTACGGAGCCGGCAGGCCATGTGCAAGTTGGGAGCCTGCCGGCGGGGTGTCTAACCCTGAGCGAGCCGGCAGGCTCAATGAAGATAGGGTGGAGTGGGTGCATGTTGGCAGGGCGTTTAGCCCAGAAGAGGAAGGGAGGCATAGGGGGAGAAAGGAGCGTGGGCGCTCAAGGATACGAAGAGCGCCCTCGCGTGCAGGGTGGGCACAGGAGTTTGTGGAGGCCCCGTTTTTAGTGTCGGGGGAGGGGAGGAGGGGGTCTGGTCAAGGGTTTCTCAGGGCCTCTGGAAGTGGAGGCCCCGGGCGCAAGGGCAGGTAAGGGGATGGGCGGTGGGAGGGATGACAGCATGGGACTGGATTTGGGAGAGGGGGACATGGGGGCACGCGGAGGAGGGAATGCAAGTTTGGTGGTGCAGGGGGTTTCAGAGGAGCGGGCTCGGGGGGAGGTGTTAAGGAGGTTTTGGGGTCTGAGGATGAGGGACATATGGTTTTGGGACAGGCGGTGGGGGGGCCTTCGGGGATGAGGGAGAGGGGAGTAGCGATATTCCGGAGTTGGAGGAGGGCGGGGGGACAGGGATTGGGAGGGTCTGGATATATTCCAATCTTGGAATGAAGGGGTTCAGGGGTTAGACAGGGTGGGCAGGCTAGATGCGTACATGAGTCAGGGAGGGTCTTTGGGTTTGGGGGCCAGAACTGGGGGCAGATGCAGGATGGGGGGGCACGGCGTGATTGATTTGCAGTGGAGTGAGGAGGAGGGGGAGACAGGGGGGTCTGGGACGGGGTGGATTTAAGGAAGGTGGGTCAGGCTTGGGCGGCCAGTACTTTAGGGGTTGGCAGGAAGAGGAGCTGGGATGGGAAAGGTACAGGTGAGGGGCCCAGCACACCAGACCATCCCTTTTCATTGCAGGAGGTTTCGCAACGCGCGGCACTGGACTTGGCAAGGCTGGGAGCGGCCTGTCGGCGCCAAGGAGAAGGGAGGGTGGAGCCTGGGGCGGCGTGCCCAGTACCTGTGAGGGACCCCGTCATGGTCGGTATAAGTAGGCCCGGAGCGGGATCACCGGCCCGTCCACCCACCAGACCCCCACGGTCTGGGGGGCAGCATCATCAGTGGAGCAGCATGGAGCGCCAGTTGATTGAAGGGAGGAGGGGGCACTCAGCCCCTCCGGTGGAGCGTGAGGGTGTTTTTCAGGAATTAGATTATGGAGAGGATAGTTTGGAGGAAGGGGAAGTGAGGGATGATAAGGGCGTGGGGGGGCCCAGTAAATCTGTTGTAAGTGTGTTTCAGATGTCACGACGCCCTACAGAGGTCACGGGTCGGACATCGCGGTGGGACAGACGCTCGCCACCCCTGGAACGGAGAGACGACAGACAGAGGTCGGCTTCGTTAGCGCCAGGTAAGCAGCGACCTCGCATGGTGTCAGTGGGGGTGGGGGAGGGGGGAAAAAGGGGAAGGGTCGGGGGTCGATTGCAAAAGGGTAAGTATGTGCAGGATGCGAGTGTGGGGACGGATGGGTCATTGCCGGCTGCTCCGGGGAGCGGGGAGGGCGTCGGCTCGGGCCCGGTGTTTCTGGATAGTGAGGGAAATAAAAAAGCAGATACCAAGGCAGTGGAATCTGACCCTAAGTTAGAGAGCAAAGAGTTGAAGGTGAAACGCTTGCCTTACATGGGCGTTACAAAACCTTTGGGCGCCCATCTAATGCTTGCCACTAAGGAAAAAATTTGGAAGGGGGAATATGTGGAAATGTTAAAGCTCCTCCACAGGGAAGTGCGGGCCAAAGAGGGGTCAAAGGAGGAGGAATATGAGTTGGCCAAACGGCCTAGGGTGCCGCTCACCATTGAGAATTGGACGGCGGCATTTTTAATCTATCGAGTGTATACTGCGAGAAGTTTCCGGACCGATGTGTGGCCATGTTTAAGTACATGGACGTAATTCGGAAGGCCCAGATCACGGGGGGCGGCTTTGCCTGGGCACAGTATGACGAGGAATTTCGGGCGCGTATGGCTTGGGATCCCGAGGCCAAGTGTGGGGAACTGGATGCTGACCTGTGGCAGCATACGATGGGTCTAGCTGGGGCAGGAAAGACCATATTCACGGCCAGTGGCTTACCACTGGTGTATCGGCCCTTTCAGGGGTGACCCACCCGGGGGGGGGGCGGGGACAGACAGGGGCACGAGGGGCATGTTGGGATTTCAATAAAGGCCTATGCACCAGGGAGTATTGCAAGTTCCGTCATGAATGTTCAGGTTGCGGGGGTCGGCACACGCTGGCCAATTGCTGGGGGGAGGACAGAGTACACAAGGGGGGACACAGTGGCAGGCAGGGGGTTCAAGGGGGGACAGCAACAGCAGTTTTCAGGGGGAAGGGGGCTAAGGGGCCTGGGGCCAAGGGCTCAGTACTCCGGTTAGGATCGAAAAGCTGGTGGCGGCCTTGGAGACATATGACAACAAGGGGGCCGCGGACCGGCTACGCCGGGGATTTTTGGAGGGATTTCGACTGGGGTATGGCGGGCCTAGGACACGACGATGGGCGGACAATTTGAAATCGGCAAAAGAGCACCCTGAGGTGGTGTTGGAAAAGCTGGAAAAAGAGGTACGGGAGGGCCGCATGGCGGGCCCCCTTTCGGTTTGGCCATTACCAAATTTAATTGTGTCACCGATTGGTGTGGTACCTAAAAAGACCCAGGTCAGTTTCGATTGATCCAGCATTTATCGTGGCCCGAAGGGGGCTCTGTAAATGATTTTATTGATGAACAAGAGGCATCGGTGTCTTATTCGTCTGTTGACGTTGCCATGTCACTGGTGGTGACGGCGGGCGCAACGGCGATGATGGCAAAGTGCGACATAAAGTCTGCTTTCCGGCTGCTGCCAGTCCACCCAGAGGACTGGGATCTTCTGGGCGTCCATTTTGATGGTAAATGGTACGTGGACAAGGCATTACCGATGGGCTGCTCTATGTCATGCACACTTTTTGAATGTTTCAGTACTTTCTTACAGTGGCTCTTTACGGAACGAACGGGTCACCAAGGAGTTACGCACTACCTGGATGACTTTTTCTTTGTGGGCACCCCAGACTCCACGGACTGCCAGTCAGCACTGGACAGTTTTACTGAGATCATGGGGGAATTGGGAGTGCCTTTGGCACCTGAGAAAACGATGGGACCCTGCTTGGCTTTGTCATTTCTGGGTATTGAGTTGGATTCCGGCAAGATGGAGGCAAGGTTGCCGGTGGACAAGCAGCAGCAAATGTTGGGCCTGTTGGAGACAATGCTGTCCAGGCAGAAAGTGACTGTGAGAGAGATTCAGGTGCTGCTGGGCCACCTCAATTTTGCGTGTCGAGTGGTGCGGGTAGGTCGGACTTTTTGCAGGCGCCTGGGGAGGGCGTTGGCGGGCCACGGACCGCCCCACCATCATGTGCGACTGTCGGGGGGGTGCGGGAAGACCTGCGGATGTGGCAATATTTCCTGCAAAACTTCAATGGGATCCCCCTAGAGCGAGAGGACGACATGGTGTGGGACATTCAGATTTTCTCGGATGCAGCGGGAAGCGAAGGTTTTGGCCTGTTCTGTCAAGGACATTGGTGCGCCGAACAGTGGCCAACGGAATGGGCGGGGGGTGGGAGGAGCATCGCGTTTTGGAATTCTTTCCCCTGGTAGTAGCTATCATGCTGTGGGGGGAGCGATTGGCACACAGGAGGGTGACTTTCCGCATTGACAACATGTCGGTGGTGGAAGTGGTAAACAGGCAGTCGGCTAGAGATGCACAAGTGTTGAAACTGCTGAGAGTGTTTGTTCTGGGTTGTTTGCGTTTTGATATTGCATTTCGGGCATTGCATGTTCCTGGGGTGGACAATGACATAGCTGATGCTTTGTCTCGTTCACAGTGGGGGAGATTCCGTGGACTAGCCAAGGACGCGGACGAGACCCCGACCAGCATGCCGCGGCATTTGTGGAAAGTAGGCAACACAGGATGTTGCAGCTGGTTTTAGATTCGCTGGCGGTTTCCACGCGACGGACGTACAGCATGGCATGGGGGGAATTCCTGAATTCTGGTGCATGGTGGCGCAGCTCACCGAGGCGGCGACAGGAGGACGTGATACAATTCATCTTGGACCTAATTGAAAAAAGGTTGTCTAGGGTTACCATCGCGGGGAAGTTGGCGGGTATCGCGTTTATGGGGAAGCTGTGGTGGGGCTATGCGCCCTCAGCGGGCAAGTTAGGTACGCGGATGCTGGAGGGGTGGGCCAGGGAGTGTGGGCGGTTAGGCAGGGTCCGCAATCCAATGTCGTGGGATTTGCTGGTGAAAGTGCTGGGGGCCCTGTCGGAGATATGCTTGAATGATCATGAGACTTTGTTATTCTCTACGTTAATGGTGTGGATGTTTTTTGGGGCGTTTCGGGTGTCTGAGTTGCTGGGCACAAAGTTATCTTTGGGATTGTTATGGTCGGAGGTGTTTTTGCGGGAGGGGGGTGTGTTTATATGGCTGCGTAGCGGGAAGACGGACCAGCGGGGCAGGGGCCAATGGGTGTCTTTAAGAGCTAGCCAGCCGCAGTCCACCTGTCCATACAGATGGGCGGTACGGTGGATGGGGGCCAACCCCTCCGCGGAGGGGAGGGTTTTTTGTCATGCCAATGGCAAGATAGCTACCGGTTATCAGTTACTGTCCGTGATGCGCAGGGCGCTGGATCTCTTGGGGTTTGAAGGGAAAGGTTTTGGCAGGCATTCATTCCGGACCGGGGCGGCTTCAGAGGCTAACAACAGGGGCTGGGAGCAGGGGGATATCATGCGTCTGGGCAGGTGGTCTTCTTCTTGTTATCAGCATTACGTGCGCAGCGCGCAAGGGGGGGTTTAGCGCAGTTGTGCTGTTTGCCTGGGGGTTTACATGTGTTTCTTGTTACAGGTTCAGTGATGGGCCCCATGGCCCAGGAGTTGGATATCTGGATCGTGGGGCACTCTTTCGTCAAGTGGGCACAGGTCCAGGCTCGCTCCAGTTACTTCGGAGAGAATTTGGGGTTCAATAAAGAGCTGTTCCATGTTCATTGGCGGGGAAAAGGGGGTATGCGCTGGCGGGAGTTGGTGGCGGTGCTGAATGACATTTTGCGGGCTGGTAGGTGCCCGGATGTGCTTTTATTGCACTTGGGAGAAAATGATATGGTGCAGGAGACGGGTTTAGTGCTCATGCGCCGTATGAAGCGGGATTTGCAGTTGATCAAGGGGCAATGGGCGGGGGTCACCGTCATTTGGACAGAGTTTATGCCCCGCAGAGTTTGGAGGGGGGCGTTTCAGCCTGCGGCAGTAGACAGGGCAAGGCGTAAGGTGAACACGGAGATGATCCGTTTTGCAGACACCTGGGTTTTCATAGGGTGGTGCATCGGGACATACGGTATGACACCCCGGAATCTTTTAGAGGAGATGGGGTGCATCTGTCTAAGATGGGCATGGACCTATACCTTTTGGAAATAAGAGAGGTGTTAGCCAGATTATGCGGAGCCAGGTGAGCAACTAGGGGAGGTTTCCTAGGAGGCAGGGGGGGCAGGAAAAGGGGGAGGCGGCGTTGTCTCTAGCTCCCGCCTTTTCCTGGGTGGCGTGGATTTGTTCAAAGTTGGCCAAGATTGCCGGATGTTTTTAGTTAAAGGTTGGTAGTTTGGGAGCAGGGTCAGGAAAAGGGTAAACAGGTAGGATAAGTTTAGGATAATTTTAGATTAGGGGTTTTCGGAGTTACAGTTGCAGAAAGGCAGGTACAGGTTGGGGTCATTGGAGGACAGGACTGGGAAATGCAATGTTGGGTAACGTTGGGTAATACGGTTGTTATGTAATGTTATGTAATGTTATGGAGTTTTAATTTGTATTCGGAAGGGTGGGGGACTTGATGTGGGGATCATAGGGGTGGGGGAGGGACCATGGGGTCAGGTAATTTAATGTATAGTGAGGCGTTAGTTTGTAAGGCAGTTGCCAGTGGTTAATAAAGTGTGATATGCACCTGTTTCAATAAAGCGGCCTTTTACACACACAAATCTGTCTCAGTCTGGCTTGCCCCCATCCCTCCCAAGGGGGCTTGGGGGCAGCCGACCTTGGGAGGTCTGCCCCCGGGCAGTTTGGGAGGGGAGGGGCTCTGACTGGGTACGGCCATTTTGGGCTTTTGGGCTGCATGGGACTAGCCCAAATGCAGCCCAAGTATTATTTTATAGCCCAAGGAGTTTATATTTCCCTGTCGCGCTCTCCCAGCCACCATTTTAGGTTTGGTGACCTGGTGGCTGGGATTAGCGCTGGGTTTTTGAATTTTGTCCCCGCCCTCCCACCCCTTTATTTGGGGTTTTTTCGGGGCGCACAATTTTTTGTGTGGCCCCTTGTCCCTTTTTTACGTTGTATATTATTTGGGTGTTTTATTTTGGTCATCTTGTTGGAACAGGTTCATAGGGGTATGTATGCTTTGTATTGTCGCTGGGAACAGGTGCTGGCGTGGAATTGTTCAAAGTTGGCCAAGATTGCCGGATGTTTTTAGTTAAAGGTTGGTAGTTTGGGAGCAGGGTCAGGAAAAGGGTAAACAAGTAGGATAAGTTTAGGATAATTTTAGATTAGGGGTTTTCGGAGTTACAGTTGCAGAAAGGCAGGTACAGGTTGGGGTCATTGGAGGACAGGACTGGGAAATGCAATGTTGGGTAACTTTGGGTAATACGGTTGTTATGTAATGTTATGTAATGTTATGGAGTTTTAATTTGTATTCGGAAGGGTGGGGGACTTGATGTGGGGATCATAGGGGTGGGGGAGGGACCATGGGGTCAGGTAATTTAATGTATAGTGAGGCGTTAGTTTGTAAGGCAGTTGCCAGTGGTTAATAAAGTGTGATATGCACCTGTTTCAATAAAGCGGCCTTTTACACACACAAATCTGTCTCAGTCTGGCTTGCCCCCCATCCCTCCCAAGAAACCATTTTAGTATCAGAGCAGGTGTTGCTACACTTGCGGAGCCAACAATATGTTTAGAAGTCATCTTAGAGTATGCATGCCCATCTGCCGGTGTAGAGGAGGAGACACTCAAGAGTGCACCGAACCTGAGTCTAACAGAGTTTTATCAGTATTTTAATTGATATCACATGCTGGCCCATGCCCAGCCTCCTTACCCCCACAAGACAGGACCTCTGTTATTCCGCATTGACATAACTGTGGATGTCTCAGTCAGTCCTTCAGCGTTATTGTCCTGATTGACCTATCAGCCAGTCTAGATACAGAGTGGGTTACCGACTCATTGTGAGAGATAATCTAAGCGGGCAACTTCAGATGTTTTACCTCCAAGCAAAGCAAACCTTTGAAAATAGGCAGGAGCTGCTCACCAGAGTCATTCTCATTGGATCACAGAGAACCTTTAGCCGTCTCCGTGAGATGAGGCTGCTCCACAGTGTCCGGGGTGTTCTGTGCAGCAGAGGTACACCATTATCTAATGACCGAGTCCGATCCATGGATGCTGGGGATACTGCAGTAAGAGTTGCACAGGCTGCCGTCCGACTGGTACCAGCCATTCTGGACCCTAACAGGTCTGAAATCTTCCAGCTTGCCATCGATCCAACCCACACACTGCGAGGATTGGGAGCAGTTTCCTCAGCATGACAGCAGGCCCTGGTCCCCATCGGGCCAATGAGCAAGCGTTGTTTCTCATCCAAGCGCTAGTCCAGCGAGGTGTTTCAGCGAGAATGCAGGCTGCCAATGGGGTTGCAGTAATAAAGGAACGCTACAAGATACAGCATAAACACATCAACTAGCAGGTAAGTGGTGGAGTGAGAGTATGGGCAAATAGGTCGGACGGAGGGAGTCCGGGTCTCTTCATAGAATTCTTAGGGGCAGATTTACAAGCCCTTTGCGCCACTTTTGCGTCATTTTTGACATGGGAAAAGTGACGCATGGGTGGCGCAAGGGGCTTGTAAATAAGCCCCTTAGAGTGCACATCAGGCTCTTTCATGTTGGGCTTTTCCTCCACCGCAGTGGGATCTCCAGCCCACAATCTTCCTCCATCTTTTCCTAGCCAAAATCAGCTCATCTCTCGCCATACCATTGTCGCATGTGCGGATTGTCATAGAGGTCAGCCTCTGACAGCCCTTACTCTGTTGGGCCATCGGAGGGATACAACCATGGCGGAGAAGGAGTATTCTCTGCCGTGTTAACGCCAATGGTCCACCCACTTCTAAATCTGGCGGGTGGACTATTATCTTGGCGGTAAGGATATTGCATTGCCATTCCAATGGAGTATCCTTACAGCTAAAGTAAAATCAGGCCCGGAGTCTTGAAATAGCTCAGTGAGATGAAAACCCACTGCAGAGAAATGTGTATGTGTGTGTGTATGTGTGTGTGTGTGTGTGTCTGTGCGCATGCAGGTGTGCGTGTGGGTGTCTGAGTGTGTCTGTGTGTGTGTGATCTTCATGTTAGAAATGTGAAAATCAACAGGCCAATAGAATTGTCCTAAGGGACAATTAAATAAAAAAATGTAATTACTCCCAAAGCCACGTTTTCATGTTATTACCATATAAGGATGAAATGCGAGTCACCCTTATTGACTGCATAGAAGACAAATATGTCTGCAGCATGGACAAACCCCTAATGAAACGCAATACATTTATAGCTCTGAAAACCTGCTAAATTGCCTCATTTAGTAATGGGTGACAATCTCATTTATCTTACATCTTAAGAAAGCTAACGTTATCCTCTTCAGAAGGATATTGGAGGAAGTACTATTTGAGCAGATTCAAACATGCGACCCACACTGATATCTACTCCCACGTGCTATAACCAATGAGGTACATCGCCACAAAACGGCAAGTAACATAAGGAAGAACACTATACTAATTATTTACACTGCACATACCACGAGCGTATTTGTATCCTGATGTGTCTCATAGCAGAGTTATAATGTTGTATTGTTTGGTAAACATCATAAAATCTCTTGAATAATTTTATACCATGAAAATAATACAAGATTGGCTACTGAAATACATCAGCACAATATAAATAACCTTTTCCAATCACGCACATTTAGAACCTAATCACAGAAACTTTAAAGTCCCTCAATAACATAAGTATGTTTTGAAGATAGTTGGCTTGTTTGTCAAAAAGTTACAAAATAATTTGTTATACTTGATCCAGTGCTGGATGCTTTTAAAATGATGGGGTTGGCAAGGCCAACAGTGATGACTGGTCATTATAAAACTATAGAGGACTTTGTTTCCTTACTTGAAATTGGGGAAACGGAGGGTTTGGGGAGCGGGAAAAGAGCACAAGTGTACTTTGAAATATTAAATCGGAGGAGCAAGACATGCACTTCCATGGAGTGCTAAATACGAAATTAAATAAGGAAAGAAAAAAAGAAATAAATTCCATGGTGTCAGCAGTGGAAGAATACATTTTATACAATGAAAATCAAGGGAAAACTAGCTTTGGTCCAGAAGCCGAACAAACACAGAGTAGGGAAGAAAGACAGTCAGTGAAAAAAGCAAGGAACTGAGAGCGACAAGAAAGTCATCCAATCTTGAGCAAAGTGGATGACCCAAAACCCACTCAGTGTAGTGTTGGATAAAGTGCAAGAAACAGCTGAAGCTGCCTGTAGTGAGACAGCAAAAATGATCTTGGTACACCTGTGAATACCATATTCATATTCATTATAATTCATGCTTGTAGCCATGATAATATAATAAAGTGTTCTATATAGTGCTTCTGCCATTCAAAGGGGTATAACTGACAGGTGCTACTATGACCCAGTTTAGTTGTATTTAATTTACTGGCCTAGAAGAACGAGCTGACCTTTCTGGGATTTTTGCTTGTAGCCTGCATTTCAGAAGATGCTTAGCAACTAAAATACCAAACGCAATGAAATGACATTAGCCAACAAAGTCCAGCCTTGATGCATTTTAGTTTGATGAAGCGAAAGTTATGTTTTAAAGATGACATAATATTTCACAGAAATCATTTAAAAATGCCTTATCTTGAGCGACCATCAACGCCCTGATATGGAAGATTTACAACAGCACTGTACATTCTGCAGTCAACGCATGTGCAAAGCTTATGGCATGGGAGTTTCTAAAGGCACCCTGGAAATCTCGCGAGAATCTTTTATATATTAACAAGATGATTTGCCATCTATCTGCAACATGTCCTTAGATTTCTTTTATGAAGTCAGAGTGCACTGAAGTTTCACATTCCCAAGCTCCTCTCATTTCAGCATGGAAGTGATTAAAGATGTTTTTCCTGTGCCAGAAAGGCTTCAGTCTATACCACTTTGAGACCAGAACCCATTACAGCAGTACCGTGGGGACCTTTTACATATAAGAAAACGTTTGAGAACGCTCCATTAGCTCATTTTCCACTTTCCTAACAAAAAGCTTTAATGGATAAGCACATGACACAAGTGCGGCAGCAAGAAACACAATCCGAGGAGTGCAGAAGGCTTTTAGATAGCGCTCGTGTCAGGTTAGACAACTGCAAAAGTCAGAGCCATCCATGAGCCTTTCTGGAGAAATTATGATTTACTCCTGTATGTTTCCTCCTACATTTGGAGTAAATTTATGACTATCAACAAACTCACAAAGGTTTACATAACTCCTCATGAGAATGTGTGATAACTGGACATTACAACTTTTATTCTGGATCTTTTTGTAAATTCCCTGTTACTTACATGTGTTAATATTTACACATTTAAACTTTATTTCCTAGATGAAAATACTCGCTCACTGCACACTAAATATTTGGGTGTGATACCTACCTCAACTTTCTCACATCTAATTGCTCCTAATCTTCACGGGAGTGAATTTAGAAGCCTGTTCGAGGTGGCAAACTGTTAGCAAAAGTTTGTGGTTTTAAAGCGTTGACCTACTTTTGCAGGCATTCAAACTCAGAATTGCTGTATTCCCCATTCTTTCCACTTCCCCCCTTTTTGTTCAACCTATTTGTAGTCTGATCTGAAACATGTAGCTTTAATGAAAAATAGCCTTCTTCCCCTACATAGTTTTGTGCTAATTTTATTAAGTAATGAAAGAGTTCTCTGTAGGTTATTCGTCTCAGGTTGTAGCCACGAGCTTCTATATGAAACTAACTATTATTGCATTGAGTTACATAAGGGCCCCGAAAATGGCAAAAACTCTGGCATCTTCACTAAAGAACTTCTACTAGTGCAGCAGGACCGCAAGGCTTTCATACCAAAATACCTTGGTTGGATGGTCCCTATGTTACATAATGCCTACTTTTCCATCTATTGAATACAATCTTTTGGGGGTCCACATCTCAGAGACGGTTAGGTCTCCTGGAACCTGGTTTCATTTATTGTATGCATTTTTTGTTGCATTCTGTAGTCATATTTTTTCAAATCTAGATTGTGATGGGTTGTGGAGGGATCCCTTACAGGAGAACTCATCTCGGTTGTAAGATGGCAGTTGTCTGCTACTGCTGATCAAAATATACTTAATTTATATTTCCCTGAGGGTTTAGAGGTTCTTACATTTATGAAGAGCAGGAGAGCAGGAGCAGATTGAACCACATGGCATTGTGCTGGCTTATGTTCATTGATCTGATGATGAACACATCGGACGAGCCAGGCCATGGCTGAGGATGGAATTTGTTGGGAAAAGAGAAAAATTATATGTGCAGTCACAAGTTTAGCAGCAACATTGACAACAACAAGGATTGTTCCCAATTTCAGAGATTGTGCTCGTGTAGGTGAGCGTGGCTGTGCTGAATTGGGGTTGCAACGAGACAGTAATGGTGTGCGAGTGAGCAACAGTAAGAGAGCAGTCGGCTGGACGGCTGGTCAGGTAGCGTAATCACACTGGTGACCTGCACTCGTTCACACGTTGTGGACACAGGCATGCTTGTTTATGCATTTGTTTCTAAGGCAAATCATCTAAATTTTTCAGCTGTTCAGCTCTGTCACCACAATTTGGAATTTCACAACAATTACAAAATGTGTCTTAATCAGAAAGTTCTTATTTTCAGGATTCAAGAACGTAGAAGTTACTATTCTACAAAGGCAATTGTTTATGATTCTTTCCAGGCATTTTACAGTTTTTGCTATTATTTTTGCAGAACGCTTTAAAACCTATTGTGAAATAACATACTGTGGTAAACATTTTTACAGTTTTATCCTGTTTCCTGCCATATTAATAATATTTTAGGAAAAATGTTTTTTTGATATGTTATATTTGAGAACCTGTTATTCTAAGTACTCTTATCCAGTTTGTGACTTTTGTACTTCAGAATGGCAAGTATAGCAACTCCACCATCTTTTCTTCAGGTTGTTGAGAACCTCCTACGGACTGTGAATTGTGGGGTTCTGTATCTTTATCTTGTTTAGATGTTTTGGAAGGCGAAGAGTGCCCTCTGCAAAGAAAACTAGCTTTACTCAGACACTCTTGAGGTGCTGTTGGACTGAATTAATTTGGAAAAATACCACATTTGGAAAACCTGGGAAATATTAATAAGAGTAAACAAGGTCATGGAAAGATATACGTTTTACTTTAGAGTACAAACGGAAGATGAAACAACTGAAGAATACTTGGGCTATTCACAAAGGTAAGTTACTCTTGTGAGTAATACTGTAATGGGGCTATACACAAAGGTAATTTACACTTGTGAGTAATTTACATATGTAATTTACCCTTACACTTTTGAGTAACTTTATTACTTCTGGCTGTTCACAAAATTCGGATCTAAAGTTTCTCAAAAGTGTAGATCTGCATGTCTCCACTATCTGCAAAAGGGGGTGAAGCCACATTTACAAATGTGAGCTACTACTGCCAAAAAAGAAACAGTAGAAAGTCCAGCACCACATGGCCAACCTCTGGTACTTCCACACTGTCCCATAGGAAGTAATAGAGGCAGGACCTTAAATTAAAACCTCATAGGAAATAATGTTAAATTAGATCAAATTACTTTAAATAGGTGAAGCAGCTATAAATATATAAATGCAATTTAATGTAAAAATAACTAAGAATAAAACATATTTAGTATTTAATTTTAAAATGTTTAACAACCTTTTTGACCTTATAAATAAATAAAGCATAAATTTTCATTAAAATACAATTACATTACTTTTAATTCTATATTAAATACATATTTTTAGGAATTTACTATAAAGTTTAATAAACATTTAACATTTTTACTTATACGTTACCATCGGAGATCTCCACCACAACTGTTGTATGATAGTGAATCGTAAAGTAAACCAAAGTAAAATAGATGATTTACCTCCCAAAATTATAAAAAATATTAATGTAAATTAATTTGATATATTTATTTTATATGTAGAATAAAATAAAAAATGCCCCAGCACTATTATCTTAATGTTGAATTGTCTTTAATTTACACATACTAAATTATATATATTTTTATGAAGTTTAAATTAAAAAACGAATTCCCACCTAAAGTATAAAGGGGCACATTACGATACCCGGCGTAAATAAATCCGCCAGGCATGGAAGCGGCAAAAATCCGCCCGCACACACCGCCTGAACACCGACCACGCCATTATGAGTACACAAACTGAAAACCGCCATCGGCGAAAAATCATACAAAATACCGCCCGCCATCGTCCGAGTCGGAGTCAAACCGCCCGCCACGGACGGAAACACGCACGACAACACAAAACCGCCCGCCCACACGGCCGACACACCGCACGTGAAATTACGATCGCACCGCCATGAGCGCGGAAAAACAACAAAAATACCGCCCGCCAGCGCAAACAACGCCGATGAGAATCGACACGGCAGAAGCCATGGCGCCCACGTACCTGCACAGAAACCATCCGCACACAAAACCAATAGCACACAACATGGCCAACAAGTCCACACAGCAAGGCACGCACAAATACACAAGCACAGTACACATCCCGAAAACACCCCCCGGACAAACAAAAAATACAAAGGCCAGAACCCCAGACACAACACACCTGAAAACAACAGACCATGAGGACACACCCACATAGGTGAGTACAAAAGCAGCACTCCCACAGACCACAACCCCTTGCTACATTGCAAACCAGAGAGGAGAGGAGAGGACACAGTGACACAGCAAGGACAGCAGCACACCACAGAAACGCACACATCACAACCACCACCACCACCACCACCACCAAACACCGGCACCACAAACCCCCTGCACATTACACAACACACACCGCACCACCACCACAAACACCATGGCACCACAAAGGATGCCCAAGTTCACGCCCATGGAGCTGACGGTCATGGTCGACGAGATCATCAAGGTGTACCCACAAATCTATGGGAACATGGTCCAGCACACACCACTAGCCACCAGAAACAGAATGTGGACCCGGATCGTAGACCAGGTCAATGCAGTCGGGACCCTGCCCAGGAACAGAACCGAGATAAACAAACGTTGGAATGACGTAAAGAGCCTGGTCAAGAAGAAGGAGGGCAAAAACAGAGAGCTGGCTGCCGTCACTGGCGGAGGGAATCCCGCGCTCTTTAAGACCTTCAAAGCGTGGGAGGAGAAGGTGCGAGTCGTAATCCATCCGGAGATCCTCGCCGGATTAGCAGGGGGAGTGGAGGCTGGTAAGTACAAACTAATGTATACCAGCACACCGCTATGTACTCACATGCGCAACTACCATGCCACAGCTCCCAGGGACAAACACCCCCATGTCCAGCACACAATACACAACACATCACACACACATGCAACAGACACTACCACACACAGCCCAAACCGAACAACTGTAAGATGCGTGGGGACATGTGTACACTAAGCCAGCCACGTAACCACCAACAGGACCCCAAATATGCCAGAAGCGCCACAACGAGCACCCACCACACCCATGTGTCCGCCACAGCTGCACTAACCGACAAGTAACAGGTAAGTGGCAGGAACACAAAGTGCAGTGGGTGGGACGGTGGACAGCCCAAGTACAACACACACCAGGCCCCAGTCCCACAGCACAGCAAGGAGGAGCACTCCCCACACCCATGTGTCAGGCACAGCTGCACCAACCGACAAGTAACAGGTAAGTGGCAGGAACACAAAGTGCAGTGGGTCGGAGGGGGACAGCTGAAGTACAACACCCACCAGGCCCCCACTCCCACAGACCAGCAAGGTGGAGCACTCCCCACACCCATGTGTCAGGCACAGCTGCACCAACCGACAAGTAACAGGTAAGTGGCAGGAACACAAAGTGCAGTGGGTGGGACGGTGGACAGCCCAAGTACAACACACACCAGGCCCCAGTCCCACAGCACAGCAAGGAGGAGCATCCCCACACCCCACACCCACGTGTCAGCCACCGCAGTGCACAACGACAGCCGAAAGGCAGACATCACGGTCCACAGCAATCGGTGTCAGTGGGTGTACAGCCACCCCCACGACCCACTACACCCCCCCACCCCCACAGACCTGCAACATGGAGCACCCCCGCTAAGAGCCATGTGGCATCCAGTACAGTGCACGCACGAACAACTTGCAGGTGGGAAACTGGACAGGGCTGGATTACTGGAGGCATGAGGACCATAACACCACCAACACATGGGACATGTCACGTAGCACACGAACACGCAGCACCGCCCACCGTCACGAACAAGTGAACAATGTGCACACGGACATGAACAGCAGACTCACACCCCACATGACCCATCACAGACATAGCAACACCCAAGGAGCCACGTCTGCATGCACAAGCCACACTGAATATAGTCCCACACGGCAGCCACTGTGCAACTCATCACACACAACCGAAACACCATTGAAGTCCTGTCCATGTAGCCCCTACTGCCTGTCAACCACACACCCCACAACTACGCCTATGTAAGACAAACAACACTAGACGCAACAGAGCGGAACAACAGAAATGCACACGAACACCACTGAACCCATCAAACACACAGACACACCATGCACATACAACATACCATCCATCCCATCCGTCAGCCCCAGTCTCATGAAAGGCATGTCATCCGCACAGCTGCCACACATACAGCAGTCACGCTAAGACACATGCCCATGACCAACCATGTGCCAGAAGTCAATTAAGCGCACGACACACTGTGAGCAACAACACACAACATGGGCCACACCCCCCGAGCACTGCAGTGATGCACATGGCACAGGGCAGCACGCACACCAAGGAGATGGGACAACTGCAATACGTTGGCTGGCACACAACTATCACTCACTCATAACGATGCGTCCAATGCCATGTCCAGTAACCACAACAGACAGCAAATATGCAGGGCATGTCAGGCATGCACACACCTCAGACCATGCACTGTCATGCTGCCACAACACATGTCACGTTCGGCACCCATGGCTCACAGCATGTACCCCAAAAGCATATACCCTCCCAAATGCGAATCTGGGGCATGGCCCCCATGTTGCCATATGCGTTCCTAAGCGTTCCATTTGAACCCCAAAAGCATATTCCATCCCAAATGCGAATCTGGGGCATGGCCCCCATGTTGCCATATGCGTTCCTAAGCGTTCCAATTGAACTCCAAAAGCAAAGTACAAACCAGACCCAGGATGGGCCAGGAGCCCGCATACACCAGAGTCACAATGAGTAGGGGCAAAGCAACACACCCATCGGCATGGCCAATCCGTCCCATGCCACATGTGCACAGCACACAGTCCCATTGCCTAGCACACACAACTACAGATGCCACAGCCACACACTCGCCTCCGGGAAACCCATGTACGAGATTGCACGAACTGCCAATGTCAGACGACTAATACATACTTCGCCAGGTGCAACACAATAACAAATCTCATTCTCTCCACAGGTGACGAACTGCTGGACGCTGGGGATGGAGACAGCAGCCAGCACAGCCAGCCTACAAGCCCCCAACGAGGACACACGGATCTGGAGGATCTGTCCACCTCTTCGGACACGGACCACCAAGCTGGCCCATCTGGCGTGGCAGGGCCCAGCCGCTCCCCAGGACCCCTCCTACCCACCAACCCATCATCCAGGGACGCTGAACAGTCCCAGTCCCCTGCTGCCACTGTCGTTGCGGCCACACCCACGGTCATTGCGGCCACTACCACTGCCGCAACCGCCACCATCGCCGCACCGACCACCACCGCCTCCACCACCACCACGTCTTCGCTGGCACCAGCCCCAGCGCAGGTGGTGGCCCGGCCGACTGGATCCACCCTGGGAGCCACAGCGAGGACCGTGGTGTGCAATGTGGCTAGTGGGCAGGCCGGTGGCAGCAGGACTGGTAGGAGGAGCAGGGTCAGGGAAACGCCAGCCTCCCCTGGGAGCCATGCCCTGCCACAAATGGCCAGAGTCCTTGGGGCCTATGAAGAGGCCCAAGGACAATGGGCCAGGTCTGCTACTGACACGCGGGAGGTGCTGGGGGTGCTGAGGTCCATGGACGCCCATATGGGCCAATTCGTGTCCCGTATGGACCAACTCGTGGACCTCATGGGCCAGCTGGTGGTGGCGGTGGGGTCACAGGCAAGGCCAGCAACACCACCTCCGCCACCACCTGCTAGGGCGCAGGGTCGGCCAGCAGTGTCCACTTCCCCTGCGTCCACAGCCAGTGAGCACACCTCACCCACCACCAGCAGGTCGCCACCACACACCCCCCTCCCAAACGTGGAAGGGGCCGTCCGAAGAGGAAACAGATCTCCCGGGAGGACTTCGCACGCTCCAGTCGCAAGTGAGGCAGCCAGCCAGCCTTCCGCCAGCCTTCCTTGACCAGCCACTGCATTGACTTGCTCTACGATCCCACTCCACACAGCCAGCTGGATGGCATGTGTGTGTTGGACTATGGACATAGAACCAGTGGGTACACCCTGATCATCACGCAGCCATGACCGACAGCTCATTGTCACTGCACGCACCACTTTTGTCATCACCTTACACACAATCACATGTCACAGTTTGTAATAAATGCACCTTTTTCACTAACTGCTGTTTGTGCCCTGTGTCTTTATTGTACGGAATACAACGGCCACCTTGGGCGGAAAGGCACCTGATGCGTGGCATGGAAATGGAATACGGAGGGCCTGTAGGGACCTAGGGGTGGGAGACAGAACAGGAGCACATTCAATGAGTGTGTCACACACCCATCACACAGTACATGTCAACAACTACAAGCAATGTACACACATCGCACAGAGCAATAGGGCACAATGCCACAGCCACCAACAGTGGCATACTACCCTGGCCATGGAGCGTTGACACACTGCACGCAGTGAACATACGGCCACCCTGACACAGCACACACACACCTGCATAGATACAGACACATCATCCGTCGTACATGGACACTCACCGTCAAGTGAAGTAGCGGGCGATGAGCTGCTGGCGCACATTCCCAGCTTCCTCCTCTCCGCTGTCCACCTCACTCGAGCTGTCCTGGTCTGCGGGCTGGGGCCCTGGTTGATCTCCGTCATCCACAATGAGGGGGATCTGCTTCCGAATGGCCAGATTGTGCAGCATGCAGCACGCCACCACTATCTGGCACACCTTCTGTGGGGAGTACGCCAGTGCACCCCCGGTGCGGTCCAGGCACCTGAACCTGGACTTGAGGAGGCCAAAGGTACGCTCGACCACACGTCTGGTCCTCCCATGTGCCTCATTGTATCGATCGTCTGCTGGGGTGCGAGGATTCCTCAATGGACTGAGCAGCCATGCCCCATTCGGATACGCAGAGTCACCTGGGTGTGAGGGACACAGAGAACCGTTGCTATTCCAACTGGACAGGGGACAGCATCGCACAACCAGCACGCTACACCACTCCACATACTCACCGACAATACAGCCACGATCCTGTTGCAGATTGGCCATCAGTAGTGGCAAGATGCTGTTGCGCATTATGTGTGCGTCATGGGCCGAGCCTGGGAACTTTGCACACACGTGGGTGATCACCATGTCCGCAAGGCACACCACTTGCACATTCAGGGAGTGCGTGTGCTTCCTGTTGCGGTACAGGTGCTCAGTGGCCTGTGGTGGAACAAGGCCAACATGAGTGCAGTCAATGGCTCCCACGACGTGTGGGATTCTGCCAAGGGCATAGAATGCACCCTTCACTGCCGCCAATTCACGAGCCCTGGGGAATCTGATGTACCTGTTCCGGTACAGCATCATGGCTGCCAGTACATCCCTCAGCACCTTGCTGAACATGGGCTGGGACATCCCTCCTCCACTGCCCACTGTGTGCTGGAATGACCCAGTGGCGAAGAAATGCATGGCGGCCATCACCTTAGCCGTGGGGGTGACAGCAGTCGGATACACCCTGCGGGGACGGAGATGGGGCTCTAACATGGCACACAGTCGATGCAGAGTTGGCCTGTCCAGCCGAAACTTCCTGATTACCTCTGTATCGTCCATGTCCGCCAGCAATTGGTATGGGCGGTCAATGTTCGGTCTCCGCCTGGGTTAAATGACAGAGGACACATGTCAAAGCAACACGGCACATAGCAATTTCGCATACACATCACTGACATGACTGAGCAAGCACATGAGCCACAGCCCAGCTGTCAAGCTGGGACGGCACGGCCACAATACACTTACACAGGTCTCCCAACAATGGCAATGGCAAGTGAGACATACCACTGCCATGTGCATGCACATGGGGATCTAGGCCCCAATGACTTGCGGGGCGTGCTGATGGGGACTGACTGCATATTCGTCAAGCGGCAACGCCACGGCAACATGAGTGTCTGCTGAGCATGGTACTGCTTCCGAGGCTGGATGAGTATGGCACACGACGACGACGATGTGGGCACGGGCTGAGCGGCCAATACAAGTGGGACCTGTGGCACGAGGGGATATGAGACAGTAGTAGGTGTCAGCACTGCACCCTATGTACAGCACTGTACGGATCACAGCTCCCGAAACATTGACTGGTGTCCACATTGACAGCCCCATGCCAAGACGGCTGTGTGCTTGCAGTCACACGTCACAGGTGAGAGGTTACATTGCACGTGCCAGGTGGCAGTCGTACATAGTGGGAACTGGCATGTGTGTGCATGTGCCTCCTGTTCAGGATCCACCAGATGGGCGCTGACTCTGTACTGACCATTGGACACAGCATGTTCCGTGGAAGGCTTGTGTGTGTGGGATGGTGGCACTGGATGTGCCTCCGTTGGGTGGGGGGCCATGCACAGGGCGGGTACGTCGATGATTGCGCATTGTTGGTCACGGTGGGTGCACCAGCTAAGATGTGTTGCCCTGTGTTCAATTCCTATGTCCGCATGATGATGGACTGTGGATGTGGGCAGACTACACATTGGTCGATGTGCTGTCTATATGCATGTGCCTTCACACCAGGCACAGCTGCCCCTGCACATGTGACCCCTGCTGGACTCGCTGCTGGGTCTGTGGAGCTGATGCACCTTCTGCGCGTGGGGCGGACAGCTCTCCTCACTTCCCTCATTGCGCATGTCATGTCTTTGCCGCAGGTGACATGGATCATGGAGGGCCCACATGTACGCGTGGGTAGGCTACACATGATTGTTCACTGGTCGCCACCCCCAGTCAGTGTTTCGAATGGGAAGGTTGTCGTGCTGGTGGTATGTTCGATGTGGCGGATGGGCGGGCCTAGGTGCGGGCTTACATTCCGGACATGGGGGGTAGTTGGATTGGCGACTAGTTGCAGTACACACGGGACACGTCTCTTCCTTTCCACATCTGGGTCATCCCTTGTACTAACTGACAGTGATACAGTCATCTTCGCCCCAGCCCTCATGTCCTCCCCTCGCCCCCCAATATGCATGCTCACCTGCGAGGCTAGCGCTTGCACAGGCAGCCCCAAGCTCGCACCAGAGAGGGCAAGGAGTGTATGTGTGGGTCCAGTTGCACGAGTGGGCTGTCTCAGGGTATGATGTGTGGCGGGACACCGTCCACCTGCGTGGTGCCCCAAATGGAGACCCGGCCTGCATGGACTATGCATCACAGTCTTCGCCTTCCGGATCCGCCACCTGCGACACCCAGTGGCTGTGGCTGCCCTTGCGGCCATGCCGCGTCCGTCTGTGGCTGATGGCCCACACATTCACTCTTTGGCCTCTCTGGGGAGGGCTCAGGGGTGGTGGCGCACGCGCTTGCACTTAGTCGCAATGGCATGTGGCGTGGTTGGTATGATGGGCAATGGATGGGATGGTGCGAGCCACCTCCCGTGACGTCAGTGCTGCTCGTGCTGTGGTGCGTCCCCCTACACTTCCATTTGACTTTTTGCCATGCTGGACGTTGAGGTTCTATTGCCTGCGTGATATGACCAGGAGGAGCGCGAGGAGACCTCTCACACACCATGCTCCACTGCCATCCCGTGCCCTGTATCGCCTGTGCGGATTGACTATGTTGGGGTTACACCTGGTCGACTGGGGCTGTGTGTGCCTTGTCAAGGGGCATGGCGGGCGCACAACAGGATCCAGCTCGTCCACAGAGGGTGGGCTGAGGTGCGCCTGGTACCGCTTTGTACGTGTGCCCGGCTGCTGTGCACACACGTGTTCACTCCCCCCGACAGGTGTCCTCTCACAATGCCCAGGGAAGCGGTGGTGTACTGTTCATGAGCCCTCCCAACACGGCGTGCTCCAACTTGGCATGTGCGCATCTACCCGTCGCACCCACCCACCTGAGCACTGCGTCCATACGACTTCACACGACACATGTGTGTCTTCCACAGTAGTGCTACTCATTTGCGTTGACATCCAATACCAGTGGACTACATGGTCATGTCACGACTGCCGTGTACTTCACATACTCTCATCCTCTCTCATTCGTACTTGTGAAATGAGTCAGCGGAGACAGTTCTGGTTTCAAACATTATATTGAGTCTTCTGTCCTCTGTGATGCAGTATAGTGGACACTACTGGCAGCGGAATACATATTGAGGATATACTGAGCATGATTACAAATGGGATAGGGTGTGGGGTTACATCTGCTTGGCCAAGGCTGTGCTAATGTACATTTACGTATAGCTGCGGAGCTGCGGACTTTGACACAGACGGTATACATGTAGCCTACCAGACCGCTCGGCATCATGGGCACAGTCCATCTCAGTTCCATGTGACAGGTTTGCTGCGGTTGTTCCTCATGCACGCGTGCATGTGAGATGACATCAGGGCATGTGCTTGCGTGCATGCAGCGGCGTGCCACTTGTTGTTGCACTGTGGTGGTTACTGGACATGTCACAGTCACTGGGGTCGTGTTGTTGTTGTATGCACTTGTCGTCCATGCAAAGGTCCTGGTATGGGATTCCCGGGGCGGGGGTGGGAGGGGTGCAGCACCCACAGACTCCAGGCGACCTATTCATGTCCACTGAGCGGTGTGTGTGTCCATGTGCGCTGGATCCATGTCGTGTCCTGGTTGTTCGTGCAGTTCCGTCCATGTGGGTGCGATGCACAGAGCCCATGCCACTGCCTCCCACGATGCATGCGGTGTTCCTGGATGTGATGGGGAACAGTGTGCATGTCCCGGTCATATCCGATGTCATGGCGATGTCGTTGATGGTGTGGTTACAGTTGCCGGTCGTTTGGTATGGCTGTTGTGGTGGTGACTGGCCAGTCCGTGCGGAAGCTGAGCATGGGTGCGGGGTTGGACTTCATAGGTCACTCGGGGAACCTGCGTTGTGGTCCGACGTATTTACAGGTTGTCAGGTATGCGATGCCGTCCAGCAGGGCTTCCATGTCATTGGTGGTGTACATGTTTGCCAGCCAATGAAGCGGATGGTGGCTGTCAAGGTGTTGTTCGTAGGTTGTCCCTTGGAGGACCATGATGGGGCATGCTGGGTGACATTCGATGTAGCTGTTCTCGATGATCCGTCGTGTGGAGGCACAGTGGTTCCATTTCAGTGCGCGTGCGATGTTGGCCACATACGCCATGCCCCCATAGGCAGAGCAGGCCCTGTCGTGTGCGTCCAGAGGGAGGAGTAGTGGTAGCAGGTCCGCCTTCAGACATGCCGGGTTGGAGAGGCATATCTCGACGGGATGCTGGTAGGGACACCTCCGACAGTAGAAGACGGGCATGACGCAGCTGAACAATGTGATGCGGTAAGTCAGTCGGTAACTTACGTTCAGCAGGGACAGGAGATCGCATCCCAATGTATGTATCGTGCTGGTTTGGTACAGCTTGAGCTCTTCGGCGTAGTTGGGTAGGTGTGTTGCGGTTGCCATTTCGCAGCGGTGCGTTGTGGTGGCGTGCTCCGGCTGTGTGTGCAGTCTGCAATGTGCACGCTCCGAGGTTGCTGTGAGCTCTGTGTAGTCGTAGGGAGACAGGACTTGTGTTCTGTTGGCTTGTTTGGAGGACACGGGCCCTCTTCCCACATGCTTCTCAGACAGTTCAAGGTCAGTGCTGTGTGACTCCTTCCAATTAACTTGCATGTGGCCGACATGGGGGAGTGTTTTCTTCTTTCTTCCCCGTCCGTTGTGTGCTTCTGTGATATGCGCTATCTGCCGTGTGGTCGGTCTCCTCGGCATGCCTGTGTTGGTCTATTCTTGGACAATGGCTGTATTCACCGGCTTCTGTCGTAGGGCTGTGGTTTCGGAGTTGGAATGGAAGGTCATTCAGTGCTGTCTGCTCTCCCTTGTGTGGGCGGCAGGCTGCCTTTCCGCTCTGCGTTGGGCCTTGTGTGTGGATGTAATTCTTGGGCCACCTGTTGTCGGTCACCGGGCTCTTTGGTGTTCCGTTTCATGTGTCTTGTTCATATGTGCAGGGTGGTATGGGTTTTTCAGTGTGGTACTGGCGTTCCTCTTCCCGAAGGGGCCCTGCTTCTCCTAGTTGGTGTTGCCGCCGCTGTGTGCTTCGCCATGTTTGTTACACTGGGGTGTGTCCTGCTGTTGCGTGACTTCACTGACATGTGTGCGTCGGTTGTGTGGCGTTGGGTGTTGTCCGTGAATTGGGCGTTGGGGACATGTCTGTGGCCGGCCTGTCACGTGTCATGTGCGTTCGGGGTGGGGCTGGTGTGTGTGCTGCTTGGTTGTGTCCCTGTGTCTGTGTGCGACGCATGCATGGCGCTGCGGTTGGCCTCTGCGTTGTGCGCATGTGTGGCGGCGTCATCGGCGCTTTGGGGCCGTGACGGGGTGGTTGGTTCCTAGTCCCAGGTGGTGTGTACACATGTGTTCCGCGATGTTTGGATTTGGCCTGTGTGTCATATGTGGATGCAATGGTGGATGTGTAGTGTGCACGCGCTGGTGGGGGGTTGTCCGCTTTTTCCGCCCTTGCACTGTGTGCGCTGTTTGCGTGCACTTGTTGTGTGTGTGCCTACCTGCGTCTCCGCGGTACGTTGCGTCCTTGGTGGTGCATCAGCAGAAGCATGGGAAGGGCCTGCAGTGCTGGATTCATGCCCGGGGTGCCGCTTCTTCGTTGTCCGTGCTCTGCGTCCGTGTTTCCGCCTCTCTTTCACGTGCGGTGTCTCTTAGCCGTGGGAGCCGTTTGTTTGCGGCATCGTAATTTATGCGCCGGGCGGGACGTGTTTCGTCGGACGGTGTGTGTCAGTTGTGCTGCGCCGCTACGTGTGCGGGCGCACTTTGATGGCGGACGGTGTTGCTGGCTTGCCGGCGGTGTTTGGCCTGCTTTTCGCATCGTAATTGGGCGGGCGTGTGGACTGCTGCGTGCCGGCGGTAACTGGTGGTTTTTGCATCCGCCAGCACGGCGGTAGTGCTTCCGCCCGCCATCGTAATGGGCCCCAAAGTTATTTTTTACTATACATTAATTAATATTAAAAGAGATTTATAGAATTAATTAAAAGTAATTTAATTCTATCTCAGTAAAAATTAATGGTTCATCAACTTATAAATTAAAAAAGTTTAGGTAAAATATTTTATAATACATAATAAATGTTTTGTTATTATTATTTTTTTACATTTAAATATATTTATTTACATTTACCACTTTTTGAAATTGTTTAATTGAATTTAACATTATTTCCTATAGGGTTTTAGCTTACATTCCTACCTCCATTATTTTCTACGGAAGGGTGTTGCAGTACCAGTGGTTGGCTATGTGTAGTGGTTGACTAAATTCAGCTCTGAGATTAATTTGTTTACTACTCTTTATCTCCTTTCTTAGCTGTAGCAACTTTAGAAGTGCAGGTTATGAATAACAATGGTGGATGCATGTCCCTCCCTAAACCCTTCCCTAACCCTTCCTAAACCCTTCCTTATTCCTCCCTGAAAGCCTCCAGTTTAGTAGTAAATATGCCCCTTTTCAAACCACTTCCACTGGTCCCTCCCAGTAGTAAGTAGTAAACTTACATGTATGAGGATGCTCAAATACAAAAGATACGAGAGGTGTAGGTTTGGGAATAGAATTTTGTAGTACTTTTGAATTACTATTGTAGTACTATTAAATGTACAACATAAGTTCATTGAGGTGAGTATTTGGGACATCAAATTACCAAGGATGGTATAAGACCTAAATAAATCCATCTTCAGGCAATTTTGGATGTGCCAAAATTAAGGAACAAATATCATTGTTTCTTGGCTGTACTAAGTTTTATTCCAAGTTTGTTGACAGTTATGCTACAAAAGTTGAACCATTGCATAATTTGCTAAAAAGGGAATGTGCACTTTGTGTGAGGTGTGGAGCAGCATTGGAATTTACAGAACTTAAGAATGAATTGGTTGGATTTACTTAAAATCATTTAAGATAGCCAAAGAATGTGTTGTTGGTGTTGACACAAGTGCTTGTGGTCTTGGACCAGTAATAATGTAGTGTAATGGAATGAAGGAATGGGTGGTGACTTACCCTTCAAGAACATTAGGACATCGGAGAGAAATAATTATGTGATTCAGTAGGAGTTACTGCAGTGTGCATGAGCTGTTGATCATTCTAGGCAGTTTTTGTGGGGTACCCAATTTGTTCTTAGAACAGACCACAAACTACTTCTTAATGTTCTTTCATCTGTTGGAAGAAGGTCTTTAACAGCTAGATAGGCTGGCTAGCTGCTAATCTCCAGTTTCACAAAGTTATTGTGGAGTATGTTCCAGGAAGGGCTAATGTGCATACTGATGCATGTCATGTTTGCCTTTGGATATGGGTTTTGATTCCAGAAAGGAAGAACAGGAGTGTGAGGTAGCACTTACTGTTGAGAATCTTAATGGTTGGAGTGCACAACAGAATTCCACTTCTACTATATATAAGCATTTATGGGATCAGATGATGAATAAACATGTAGGAATTAATTTAGTTCTTGAGTATCAAAGTAATGATTAGGCCTGGGTGGAAAAATCATTCTTCTTGTGGAGTTGACAGAATTTGGTAACTCTGCGCCGTGTGTAAAGTGGAATTCCCGCTAAATTCCGCCATCTGACATGTAGTGAAAGTTTTTTTCTGTTGCCACACGCGAAACTTGTTTTGGTGCCTGCTGGCGAGCGCAACAAGACTTGGCGGCCACTCGTGAGTGTGTGCAAGATTTACCTGGCACTAGCTCGGCTTTCAGTCACCAACGCACCTTCCGGCACAATTTTCGTGACACTGGAGAGCACAAGTGACCACGGCTGCACCTCAAGCAGATTCGCTACTCGAGAAGCAGCTACATTTACTCAAAAAGATGTTTTTGAGTTAATATTCTACTCCAACACAACGTTCAGGTTGTTTTTTAGTGCCAGAAGTCTTTTTTTTAATTGTACTTTTATTTTCAGCAATAAAGAAGTGCCCGGAGGCTTCCTGTTCCTGTCCAGCAGGCTCCTCCTAGTGATGTGTCGTCTCATGGTCACTTTTCATTTGGATTTCGAGGTGGAAGGATCACTATCTTTGTCTGCTGCATATATACCATTGGATTTAAGGACTTTCTTTTTGTTATATCACAAGTAAGTTCAAAAACTTTAGCATAAAGGTGTTATTTGTTTGATAGAGGTTATGCACCAGTATTTATTTGTACTTTTATTCGATTTTTAAATTTTATTGTGGTGGGTCGCCTGGAGTTTCAGTAGGGGGCTAGTTGTTTATTTGCATTTAATTTTTTTATCTTTTGTAAAGGAAAAAGTGTGCACAGTTATGTACCTTTTCTCTATACATGCTAAATTTGCACTAATCATTTATTTGACTATGTGGCCCAGTCTGCTCATGGGCCATCCAGCCAGTAGGCCCAGTACTAGCCATGGGTACATGAAACAACTGTTTCTGTGGAATATGTTGTTTTAAAACATCATTTAGGGCAGGGATGGCATTAGATTAAATTTAAAAAGTGGGGTTTCTTTTTTGTATTTCAAATTTTTTTCTGCAAAAAGTGTATTTTGTTGGGGTAATATTTAATGCCTTGGGCAGGATGTGTGCTGTTGTCAAATTTTTATATCTCACTTAACTTTTGTTTTTTGGCATTGCTGAATTAATGGTAGTGTTTTCTTCAGTGTTATCATGCCTCCTTTTTCTTCCCAGGGTGTGTGTGTGTGTGTGTGTGTGTGCTTGTCATAGGCCAGCATTTGTCTGCATGCCATATGGCCTGGGGCAATTTTGTGTAGTCAGTGTCTATTGGCCTGCATGTGTTTTTGTTGTGGCCGTGCCTCCCTGCTTTCTGTTGCTGTTTGACCATGTGGTCGGTGGTCATTTTGTGTAGCCAGCCAGTGTGTTTTTGCCATAGGCCTACATGTGTTCTTTGTTGTGGCCATGCCTCCTTGCTTGCTATTGTTGTTTGATCATGTGTCCGGTAGCCATTTTGTGCAGCCAGCCAGAGTGCTTTTGCCATAAGCCTGCATGTGTTCTTTGCTGTAGTCATGTTTCCTTGCTTGCTGTTGTTGTTTGACCATGTGGTCAGTGGACATTTTGTGTAGCCAGTAGAAAGTGTGTTTGTGCCACAGGCTTGTATGTGTTATTTGTTGTGGCAGCCTCCTTAATTTGCTGTTATTGTTTGGGCATGTGGTCGGTGGCCATTTTGTGTAGCCAGCCACCAGTGCGCATTTGCCTTAGGTTTGCATGTGTTCTTTGTTGTGGCCATACCTCTTTGCTTGCTGTTGTTTAATCACGTGGTCAATGGCCATTTTGTTCAGCCAACCAACCAGTGTGCTTTTGCCATAGGTTTGCTTGTGTTCTTTGTTGTGGCCATGCCTCCTTGCTTACTGTTGTTGTTTGACCATGTGATTGGTGACCATTTTGTGTATCCAGCCAGCCAGTGTGCTTTTGCCATAGGCCTGCATGTGTCCTTTGTTGTGGCCTTGCCTACTTGCTTGCTGTTGTTGTTTGACCATGTGGCTGGTGGCCATTTTGTGTAGCCAGCCAGTGTGCTTCTGCCATAGGCCTGCAAGTGCTCTTAGTTGTGGCCATGCCTCCTTGCTTGTTGTTGTTGGTTGACCGTGTGGTCGGTGGCCATTTTGTGCAGCCACCCTTTTTCTAGTTTTCAAAGCCATTTTCTAGGGAGATTGATAGGAGACGGCTATGCCTTTATGTTTTTGTTCATATTTTTTTTCTTTTCCCTGATATCAGTTTAATAATATGCTTGAGGACCATTGTAGTATATGTATAGTATGAATAGTGTTTTAAATTATATGCATTTTTTTTGCATTTTTCTCCTGCAACTCCTTGCCTCCCCTCAATGTGTTTCTCATAGCCCCCTAGTACATCAGCAATTAATTTGCTTTTTATTATTTTTATTTTTTTAACTCATTTTTATATTTTTGTAATGTTTTTTTTTTTAAAGTGAAAATTTAGCAACTTTGTTTTTTTTTACATTTTCCCTGCCTGCCATAGGCACCTGCCACACAACAGTATTCATTTTTTTAAGGATTGTCATCATTACTCATTTTTCTCTAGACCCCCTGCTTGCTATAGGCACACACCAGCGTTCATATTTTAAATATTATTATTCCATTTCTCCCTGGACCCCCTTGCCTGCCAAAGACACACACCAGCATTCATTGCTTAAGGATCATTCAATTTTCCCCTTCACCTCCCTTACTGCCACAGGTGTCTCAGATGCACATAAAGGAAACAGTTACATCTGTATGTTGCTGCTATTCTGATTGAAAATGAAATATTATGTCATGGTTGTGGTGTGGTTTGACTTTGCAATGGATGCACTATTGTTGTTAATTATTTAAGATAATAACTTAAGTAATCACACTAAATTATATTGTTTTTGTCTGTACTAATTCAAACTTCACCAGTTCCATGTTTCACTAAATGTTTTTCTTGTTTTTTTGCTTTTAGTTGCACAAGATGCATCACCCACAGTACTGCCAGACAGACGGCCTGTACAAAGTGACATGACCATACAACAAGTGACATGAGTCCTCCAATCTCTTACCCTTGTGCATCTAAGTGCCACTGCCAACTAACAGCTTCAAGATGACCCTAAAGAAAGGTGCTGCTAAGAAAGTGGCTAGTGAGGAGAAGGAGAAACACATTCCACCCCTGAAGTGCTAACCAAAACTTTTTTTGGGACACGTGTGCCTGCTGCACCGACCTCCGGGCAGAAGGCTAGGAGCAGCACTCCCGCATCAATGGCACCACCCCAACCTAAGCCCAAGGCCATGTCTCTCGGGGAGGCAGCCACTGCAATCATGGCAACACCAATGAGCAGTGACTATGAATTGGATTTGTCTCTTTCGCTGAGTAGTGGCCAATAGTCGCAGGAAAATGAGCAAAGTGGACAGCAGCCGCAGCCTGCAACAGTATAATTTCCTGAAGTAGAAGCAGAACAGGAGGTTGAGCTTTCCGCTGAGCAAGAACCTCCTCTTTTAAAACCATTCGCTTCCAGATCTCCAGCAAGAAAAAGCTCCCTTTCTAATGATCTGGACGGACATGGATTGAACCTCGGCTGAGTCTGAGACATGCCAGGAGAGGCAAGGGAAAAGGAAAGTTCCTGAAAGCCTTACAATTATGGAAGGGAATGCGAATAATGAGCCAGTCATTGTCATGGAAGCTGGCTCAGAGGACACTGCCATTACCTTTCCTATTCAGCCTGCTACGAGGGACGTAGAACTGGTACCACCACCGCCAGCTTTCATATTTGTAAAGCTCCCGCTGAGACCTGAATCCACCAATTCCACCTCAGTCAAAGTGTGCACTGCAGAGAGGCAATCATTGTCACACCCACCTACCTCCAATTTTTCAGGCATTGGCAGTGGCACCAGTGGCTCACTGAAAAAGATCACCTCCCCAGTTTGGGACTTCTTTATGATTAGCAAGCAAGAGGATAACATTGCAATCTTCTTCATTTGCCACACAAGTGTTTGTCGAGGTATGCCTAGTTTACATTATGGTACTGGAGGCCATCCGACCCATATGAAAAAAAATCACACATCCGCTGGGAGGTGCACCTTAACAAAATAGCTGCAGGTGGTGTTGGTGAAGGTGATGAGAGTTGGGAATCTGCTCTGATCACGGTTGAATGTGAAGGTGATGAGGAAGAAGAGGGTGACATCTCTAGGCAAATCAGCCCTGTCCCCAGCAGTTCACCAATATCACCCTCATCAGCAACCTCAAAATGGCACTAGAGTCAGATGTCGACACCACAGCAACAACATACAGTGACTGCCCCAAGACGCACTTAGAGTCTACCATCTGCTGGTTCTTCTCTCTGGAAGTTGCCTGCGTCAGTGGCAACAGAAAAGACAAAAATCCAGGCTACTATTACAGGCATGTTTAGGCAGGAGCGGCCCTATGAACGCAACCACCCAATGGCATGATTGTGCAACAGGAACCTGGCTAAAATGTTAGCACTAGATCTCCTCCCTTTTTCTTTTGAGGAAGGAATGGGTTTTTTAGAATTTGTGGCAGCCATTTGCTCCAGCACTCCATCACGATGTGCTGCAATTGGCCGGACAAGCTTTGCAGCAGAGTGCTCTTTTCACTAGCCACCTGACAACAGACATGTGGACCAGTTGTCAAGCCACTGATTACAGGTGTATCACTGCACACTGGATCTCTTTTGTTGGGGTTTGGAAACAGCTATTTACAGGTCTCGGCATTGAAGAAACTTTTAAGGGCATTGAGGGCATGCAACAGTAGCCATGTTCGCCATGGAGAAATCTCATGCAGCTGCAAACATCTTGGAAGACTTTAATGGCAAGTTGTTTGAATGGCTGTGGTCCAGAGGTCTCAGAATTGAATTTGTTGCCATGGACAATGGCAGTAATATAGTTTCTCATCCTCTTGCAGCTCCTACCCCACCTGACCGCCTAGTTGTGGGGCAGTTCAGAAAGCCCGTCCAAGGTGAGCGCCTGCCCAGGGAAGGATGTCTTGTTGAGCTGTATTTTCATTATCTACCACCAGCCTGTGCATCTGGTAGTATGGATGTGTACTGGCGACTCAACAACAAGAAGGTGGTCTGCTTCTATGACTGCGAGACTGTTAGACTTGGCATCTTTTGGCGTGTTTCCCCTGACTTTTTGCTTTCTGACCTCCCGGTTTTGACTCTGTTTTTGCTGGTGTAATGATTCTGCGCACTTTCCTCACTGCTGTCCAGTGGGAAAGTGCAAGTGCTCCTGTATAAAATGTGTTGCGGATTGGCGTTTCCATGATTGGCCTATTTGGTTTATGTGTCAGTCCCTTGTAAAGTGCACTGCGAGTGCCAGGGCCTATAGACCAAATGCTGTTGGTGGGCTGCAGCACTGGATTGTGCCACCCACGCAAACAGCCCGTAAAGTGTAACTCGGGCCTGCCATCGCAGAGCCTGTGCGCAGCCTGGGGCTGCCATGTCGACTTGGCAAGTGCGCACACTTGCAAGTCCCTAAACCTTCCCTTTTCTACATGTTAGTCACCCCTAAGGTAGGCCCAAGGTACCCCTGTGGGCAGGGTGCGTTGTATGCGAAAGGTAGGACATGCCCTGGTGTGTGTGGCATGTCCTGATAGTGAATTACCGCCTAGTTCGTTTTTCACTATTGCAAGGCTACCTGTTCCCCATAGGCCAGAACGGGCAGTTTTGATTATTACAGCTTATAATCCTAACTGACCCCGGGAACATGGTAGAAATTCGAGTTTAGTATGCCTGGACTCAGAATGATAAAATGCATCTTTTAGTGAAGCTGGTTTTAACATTCTGTGTTTGAAAATACCACTTTTAGAAAGTGGGTATTTTCTTGTCTAACCATCCAAGCCTGCCTCTGCGAGGTTGTGTATTCCTTGTCTGGAGTGTGAGTGACAGGGGCTGGGGGATGCCAGGAGACAGGGTGACTCAGCACAGGGCTGAATAGCAAGATCTACATTTAGATGGGTAGGAGGAGTTGCACCTGGGCCCTGAATAGGACAGTGCCTTCCCTCCACAATGCTGGCTCCACCTCCTGTGGTGCGTCTGATGTCCCTGGCCTACTCTCTGAAAGAAGGGACGGAGACTTGTCAACAAAGTGCTCCAGAACTGGTTTGGACTAGGCAAAGGCCTCTCTGCCTTCAGAGAACAAAGGAATTTGGGATATAAATATTGGGGCCCTGACCCCATGAATTTAGATCTCGCTGGAATCAAGGAACCTGTCAAGAAGAAGAGCTGGAGAGCTGCTAGGAGGAGTACTGCCCCTTTGCTGAGTTATTGCCTTGTTGGGTTGGCCTGCAGTTGCTGCTTCTGCCTTGGGCAGTGAAAGGACTGAACTTTCTACAAACTTGTGCTGAGTATCTCCAAGGGCCTGAAACCGAGCTGGCCTCCTGTTAAGAAGTCTCAGGGACTACAAAGACTTCACCAGCCTCTGGGTACCGCTTCTGGAACGCTGTTTCAGTTGCCACAGAGGAAGGGAACTGCAACCGACTCCGTCAACCGAATCCATCCCTGACCGGTGACCTGTTTGCACCGCAGACCGCATCGCCCCGCCGCATCGCAACCCTGGTCTCACCGTAGGCGACGTCCGACGCCGTCAACACCGAGCCGCTGCTTGCACCGTGACCTGTGGGCACCGCAGTTCGCATCGCATCGCTTCACTGAACCAGCCGGACCCGACCGACGCGGTCGCTGCAACTGGCCCAACAGTCGTGACCGCATCGCATTTGGGGCACCGCCGCACGCTTGCGACGCACCGCTCCGACTCGCACCGCTGTCCGACGCCAGCTCCCGCACTCCGGCTTGGTCGCCTGCATCGCAACCTGTCAGCCCCGCATCGTACACCGTCTCGCCCTGCACCGCACGCCTTGGACTCACCGACTCCGTCTGCACGACGCTCATCGAGCCGCTGCCTGCACCGCATCGAGGGACACCGCACCTTGCATCGCTCCGTCTTGCACCGCAACCGCGACGAACGCCGACCGGCTCGTACACTCCGTACCAGCCACCACGAGAAAGGTACTGTGACCGAGTCTGTGCACGACTCTGCTGGCCCGTAGCGACGCGGTCGGCTGGAACTGTTGGACTCTGTGTAATTCAGCATCGCGGTAGACCCGGACGGGGCTACCGACTCGCATCGAACTTTGCTTTTGTGTTATTCCTGCAAAGAAGAAGTTACCTTATCAAGCATTCATTTTTAAAGTATAGTATTGTGGATTTTTGTCGTAATTGGTCTTGTCTTGAGTATATAAAAATTGGTTATTTTTCTAAACTGGTGTGGTGTCCGTTTGTAGTGCTTACACTGTATTACTGTTGGTTATGTGCAAATGCTTTACACACTGCCTCTAGAATAAGCCTGACTGCTCGTGCCAAGCTACCAAGGGGGTGAGCAGGGGTTATTTTAGGAGTGTAACTCCCTTACCCTGACTAGGAAGAAGGGTCCCTACTTGGACAAAGGTGCAAGCCCTTGCCAACTAGAGATCCCATTTCTAACATTGGTTGTCAGCGGTGAGGATAGGACTTGTGTTTGCACTTGACTTACAGTGATTGGTGTGCACTACTACCATATCGCAGACCATTACGTACCACATACTGGTTCTTTTTCTTTTGGCCTATTTTTGATCTTGCCAGTTTTCAACTCACTACTTTTGTCATGCCTGAATCAACTGCATCATCCGTTGCATCTCTGGAAGTTATCTTTGAGGAGGATAGGTTGGAATCCTACGCCGTAAAGGAGCTACGAGCGATTTGTAAAAACCTGAAAGTCCAAATTAAAGGCCTCACAAGGAAGGAGGAGCTACAGAAGGCGCTGAGGGCCTGGGTAGCAGCCAGACATGCCAGTGGGCAGCCTGGTAATCTCAGTGAGGAGGTGGAGGAGCCTATTTCCAGGGTGGATGTGCTTTTGGGTGAAGGGGAACCCGCCAGGTCAGGCAGCAGCAGTCTGTCCCCAGAGGAGCTGGAGGACAGGCGGGAGGCAAGGCAGTTTGAGCTGCAGAAGCTCAGGCTGGAGGGTGAGCGGGAGGAGAAGAGGGAGGAGAGGAGATTGGCCATGGAGGAGAAGAAGATGCTCTTAGAGCATGAGAGAGAACTGAAGGAGCTAGAACTTAGGAGTAAGTCAGGCTCAGAGGGTGGCAGCAATTCGTCCAGAAAGGCAGACAGGATTGTGCACATTCCCAAGAATGTAGGTAAGGAGTTCAAGAAGGGGGATGACATACAAAGGTGGTTTCAGGGTTATGAGGCAGCCGTACACATGAATGGGGTCCCTGAGGAAAATTGGGGAACAGGATTGTGGCCACTTTTCCCTGAAGAAGCAAGGGATGCGCTGATAGCTTTGGGCAAGGGGTATCACCTCACCTATGCTGACATGAAGGATGCCCTTCTCACTAAGTATGGTCTTACTCCTGAAAAGTACAGGGATCAGTTCAGGTCCAGTAAGAAGTCTGATGCCAACACTTGGTTGGAATGTGTGGATGTGTTCTGCAGGTCGCTGGATGGTTGGGTGAAGGGCAGTAGTGTAACAGATTTTCAGGGGCTCTACAACTTGATTGCATGGGAGCACTTGTCTAGTCTATGTTTTGCAGATCTGCACCAGCACCTAGTGGATAGTAAGCTAACTGACCCCAGGAAGCTTGCTATGGAAGCGGACCGCTGGGTGAGTACCAGGGTCCACAAGAAAGCGTTTGGGGAGACTCAGCCAAAGGTGGGCAGGGTCCCCAGCAGAAAGGTGGGGGGACAAGGGTAAAGCACAGGAGTTCTCTAAAGGGCCCCAAACTAGTACCCAGGGTAAAGGTTCCCAGCCCCCCGGTGATAAGAAGAAAGGGGTCTCTACAGGGAAGCCTGTTGAGACCGGCCCCCGCAAGTGTTATGCATGTGACCAGGTAGGTCACTTTAAGGGGGACCCCAAGTGCCCAAAGGGGACACAGCCACCCACCGGTGGACAGTCCAAAGTGTTGGCTAGTGTAGCGCTTGGGGAGGAGGGGTGCCCACAGGAGGGTGGGGATCCTGCAGAAATGACCCTTGTCTCACTAGGGGACAGTGAGATGGTCCCAGGAAACCAGGTGCCCCCTAACACAAAGAAATATAGCACCTGGGTGACCATCAATGGGAACAGGGTAGAGGCTCTCAGAGATACTGGAGCCAGTGTGACCTCAGTCCGGTGTCACCTGGTCTCTGAGAAGCAGGTAGTCCCAGGGGCATTCCACCAAGTAGTTGCTGTAGACAACTCTGAGCGCCAGTGTATGGTGGCGCAGGTTCCCTTTGAATGGGGGGTCTCAGGTCCCTTGAGGGTGGTTGTGAGCCCTACCATGCCTGTAGATTGTCTGCTAGGTAACGACCTGGAGCAGTCCTTATGGAAGGAGGTTGAGCTCAGGTCTCACTTGGAGATGCTTGGGTTGCCAGAGTGGGCATGCGTGTCTACTCGGTCAATGGCAGCCAGAAAGGGTGATCAAGAGGACTTGGAGCCTGGAACAGTGGCCCAAGTCCCTGCCAAGAGAAAGGGCAGGGGGCGCGGGAAACCGGACCCCGAGGTTCCCACGGACCGGGAGGAGGCGGACCTCGAGGGGGACGCCCGGTGCCTACAGGGGAGCAGGTAGCCGAACTGGGAGACATCTCTGAGCTGACCCATTGGCAGCAAGAAGGGGGTCCCACCAGGGAGGAGTTCTGCCGGGAGCAGAACGAGTGCCCTACTCTGGAGGGTCTGCGGCGGCAGGCTGCAGACCAGGCAGCTGGTAATCAGTCCGGGTCACATCTGATCTACTGGGAGAGTGGTCTCCTATACAGTGAGCCTAAGGTTGCTGAGCCTGGGTCAGCCCGTGTGCTGGTGGTACCCCAGAGCTTCAGGACCTTCCTACTGGGTCTGGCTCATGACGTGCCTTTGGCAGGACATTTGGGGCAGGACAAGACCTTTGACAGGCTTGTCACCCACTTCTTTTGGCCCCAAATGCGAAGGCAGTCAGATGCACACTGTAGGTCTTGCCAAACTTGCCAGGCAAGTGGTAAGAGTGGGAGGAAGGTCAAAGCTCCTCTCCAACCTTTTCCTGTTGTTGGTACACCCTTCGAAAGGGTAGGGATGGATATTGTGGGGCCACTGGATCCCAAGACAGCCATGGGCAACAGGTACATCCTGGTCTTGGTGGACCATGCCACCCGGTACCCGGAGGCAATCCCTCTCAGGACAACGACGGCGCCAGTGGTGGGCCGGGCGTTAATGGGGATCTTTTCCCGTGTGGGATTCCCCAGAGAGGTGGTTTCTGATAGGGGGACCAATTTCATATCCAAGTATATGACATCCCTGTGGAAGGAGTGTGGGGTAACCTACAAGTTCACCACTCCTTACCACCCACAAGGAAACGGTCTGGTGGAGAGATTCAACCAGACCTTGAAAGGCATGATCAAGGGTCTAACAGAACCCATGAGGCGTAAGTGGGACGTCCTCTTGCCATGCCTACTCTTTGCATACAGGGAGGTGCCTCAGAAGTCTCTTGGGTACAGCCCCTTTGAGCTCCTGTATGGCCACCCTGTCAGAGGACCTCTGAGTTTGGTAAAGGAAGGCTGGGAGGCAGCTCCCAGGAAAACTCCCCAGGATGTGTTTAGCTACATGCTGGCCTTTAGAAACCAAACTGCCCGCTTCAGGAAACTCGCTCAGGCGAACCTAGAAGCAAGCCAGGAAGAAATGAAGAGATGGTATGACCAGAATGCCACTTTGGTCGAATTTCAACCTGGGCAAAAAGTGTGGGTCATGGCCCCAGTGGCACCTTGTGCCTTGCAGGACAAGTGGAGTGGGCCATATGAGGTGGTGGAGCGCAAAAGTGACGTCACCTACCTGGTGGATTTGCAAGCTCCAAGGAACCCTTTGAGGGTCCTTCACGTGAACCGCCTCAAGCCCCACTTCGAGAGGTCCGAAGTGAGTATGCTCTTGGCGACAGATGATGGGGTGGAAGAGGAGAGTGAGCCTCTCCCTGACCTCCTGTCTACCAAGGAGCATGATGGGTCAGTAGAGGGTGTGATCCTCTCCCCTACTCTGACTCAGGAGCAGCAGGGGGACTGTCACCAGTTGTTGGGACAGTTCGCCCCACTGTTCTCTCTGACCCCCGGTGTTACTCACTGGTGTACCCATGACGTGGACACTGGTGACAGCCCTCCTGTGAAGCACAAGATTTACAGGTTGACTGACCGGGTCAGAGCCAGCATCAAGGAGGAGGTCTCTAAGATGTTGGCGTTAGGGGTGATTGAGCCCTCCCACAGTCCTTGGGCCAGCCCAGTGGTCTTGGTCCCAAAGGCTGCTGCGCCCGGTGCCACTCCAGAACTCCGGTTTTGTGTGGACTACCGTGGGCTCAATGCCGTCACCAGGACTGACGCGCACCCCATCCCCTGAGCTGATGAGCTCATTGATCGGTTGGGAGCTGCCCGGTTCCTCAGCACGTTTGATTTGACGTCTGGGTACTGACAGATTGCCTTAGCCGATGGGGCCAAGGAGAGATCAGCATTCTCAACCCCAGAAGGTCATTACCAATTCCGGGTGATGCCCTTTGGGTTGAAGAATGCCCCTGCCACCTTTCAAAGGTTGGTCAATCAGGTGTTGGCGGGGCTGGAGGATTTCAGTGCCGCCTACCTGGATGACATTGCTGTGTTCAGTTCCAGCTGGGAAGAACATTTACAGCACATTGAGAAAGTGTTGAGGGCCCTGCAAGGTGCAGGCCTCACGATCAAGGCCAGTAAGTGCCAGATCGGGCAGGGTTCTGTGGTGTACTTGGGACACCAGGTAGGAAGCGGCCAGGTGGCGCCCCTACAACCCAAGATTGACACCATTCTGGCTTGGGAGCCCCCAAGACCCAGACAGAGGTGAGAGCCTTCTTAGGTCTCACTGGCTACTATAGGAGATTTGTTAAGGGCTATGGCACCATCGTTGCCCCCTTAACAGAGCTGACTTCTAAGAAGCAGCCCAGGAAAGTGATCTGGACTGAGGCCTGCCAGAAAGCTTTTGATGCCCTGAAGGCAGCCATGTGCACGGCGCCCGTGCTCAAGGCACCTGACTTCTCCAAGGAATTCGTCGTGCAGACTGACGTTTCAGAGCATGGTGTGGGAGCGGTGCTCTCACAACTGAACGAAGAGGGCCTGGATCAGCCTGTAGTCTTCCTTAGCAGGAGACTACTCCCCAGGGAACAGAGGTGGAGTGCCATAGAAAGGGAAGCTTTTGCTGTGGTCTGGGCGCTGAAGAAGTTGAGACCATACCTGTTTGGGACTCACTTCCGGGTTCAGACAAACCACAGGCCCCTCAGATGGTTGATGCAAATGAGGGGTGAGAATCCAAAACTGCTGAGGTGGTCCATCTCCCTACAGGGAATGGACTTTACGGTGGAACACCGTCCTGGTACAGAACAGGCCAACGCAGATGGTCTGTCCAGGTTCTTCCGCCTTAGTGAAGAGAACTCCAATGGGGTTGGGTAGTTCTCCCTACTTTCAGCTGGAGGGGACATGTGTTAGACTTGGCATTTTTTGGCGTGTTTCCCCTGACTTTTTGCTTTCTGACCTCCCGGTTTTGACTCTGTTTTTGCTGGTGTAATGATTCTGCGCACTTTCCTCACTGCTGTCCAGTGGGAAAGTGCAAGTGTTCCTGTATAAAATGTGTTGCGGATTGGCGTTTCCATGATTGGCCTATTTGGTTTATGTGTCAGTCCCTTGTAAAGTGCACTGCGAGTGCCAGGGCCTATAGACCAAATGCTGTTGGTGGGCTGCAGCACTGGATTGTGCCACCCACGCAAACAGCCCGTAAAGTATAACTCGGGCCTGCCATCGCAGAGCCTGTGCGCAGCCTGGGGCTGCCATGTCGACTTGGCAAGTGCGCACACTTGCAAGTCCCTAAACCTTCCCTTTTCTACATGTTAGTCACCCCTAAGGTAGGCCCAAGGTACCCCTGTGGGCAGGGTGCGTTGTATGCGAAAGGTAGGACATGCCCTGGTGTGTGTGGCATGTCCTGATAGTGAATTACCGCCTAGTTCGTTTTTCACTATTGCAAGGCTACCTGTTCCCCATAGGCCAGAACGGGCAGTTTTGATTATTACAGCTTATAATCCTAACTGACCCCGGGAACATGGTAGAAATTCGAGTTTAGTATGCCTGGACTCAGAATGATAAAATGCATCTTTTAGTGAAGCTGGTTTTAACATTCTGTGTTTGAAAATACCACTTTTAGAAAGTGGGTATTTTCTTGTCTAACCATCCAAGCCTGCCTCTGTGAGGTTGTGTATTCCTTGTCTGGAGTGTGAGTGACAGGGGCTGGGGGATGCCAGGAGGAGTCAGCACAGGGCTGAATACAAGATCTACATGTAGATGGGTGGGAGGAGTTGCACCTGGGCCCTGAATAGGACAGTGCCTTCCCTCCACAATGCTGGCTCCACCTCCTGTGGTGCGTCTGATGTCCCTGGCCTACTCTCTGAAAGAAGGGACGGAGACTTGTCAACAAAGTGCTCCAGAACTGGTTTGGACTAGGCAAAGGCCTCTCTGCCTTCAGAGAACAAAGGAATTTGGGATATAAATATTGGGGCCCTGACCCCATGAATTTAGATCTCGCTGGAATCAAGGAACCTGTCAAGAAGAAGAGCTGGAGAGCTGCTAGGAGGAGTACTGCCCCTTTGCTGAGTTATTGCCTTGTTGGGTTGGCCTGCAGTTGCTGCTTCTGCCTTGGGCAGTGAAAGGACTGAACTTTCTACAAACTTGTGCTGAGTATCTCCAAGGGCCTGAAACAGAGCTGGCCTCCTGTTAAGAAGTCTCAGGGACTACAAAGACTTCACCAGCCTCTGGGTACCGCTTCTGGAACGCTGTTTCAGTTGCCACAGAGGAAGGGAACTGCAACCGACTCCGTCAACCGAATCCACCCCTGACCGGTGACCTGTTTGCACCGCAGACCGCATCGCCCCGCTTCGCATCGCAACCCTGGTCTCACCGTAGGCGACGTCCGACGCCGTCAACACCGAGCCGCTGCTTGCACCGTGACCTGTGGGCACCCCAGTTCGCATCGCATCGCTTCACTGAACCAGCCGGAACCGACCGACGCGGTCGCTGCAACTGGCTCAACAGTCGTGACCTCATCGCATTTGGGGCACCGCCGCACGTTTGCGACGCACCGCTCCGACTCGCACCGCTGTCCGACGCCAGCTCCCGCACTCCGGCTTGGTCGCCTACATCGCAACCTGTCAGCCCCGCATCGTACACCGTCTCGCCCTGCACCGCACGCCTTGGACTCACCGACTCCGTCTGCACGACGCTCATCGAGCCGCTGCCTGCACCGCATCGAGGGACACCGCACGTTGCATCGCTCCGTCTTGCACCGCAACCGCGACGAACGCCGACCGGCTCGTACACTCCGTACCAGCCACCACGAGAAAGGTACTGTGACCGAGTCTGTGCATGACTCTGCTGGCCCGTAGCGACGCGGTCGGCTGGAACTGTTGGACTCTGTGTAATTCAGCATCGCGGTAGACCCGGACGGGGCTACCGACTCGTATGAACTTTGCTTTTGTGTTATTCCTGCAAAGAAGAAGTTACCTTATCAAGCATTCATTTTTAAAGTATAGTATTGTGGATTTTTGTCGTAATTGGTCTTGTCTTGAGTATATAAAAATTGGTTATTTTTCTAAACTGGTGTGGTGTCCGTTTGTAATGCTTACACTGTATTACTGTTGGTTATGTGCAAATGCTTTACACACTGCCTCTATAATAAGCCTGACTGCTCGTGCCAAGCTACCAAGGGGGTGAGCAGGGGTTATTTTAGGAGTGTAACTCCCTTACCCTGACTAGGAAGAAGGGTCCCTACTTGGACAAAGGTGCAAGCCCTTGCCAACTAGAGATCCCATTTCTAACAGAGACTGACTGGCGTCGCAAGGTGTCCTTCTTCCCCAAAGAACTTAAGAACGGGAACGCCTCGCTGATCATTTACCAAGTGGACAGGACCTACAAGGGCCATTACGCCTGTCAGATCGAATATGCCCGCCAACAGCAGAAGATCGACCTTAAGCTGCGCACAACTCCTCGTGAAATTGCACTGTCGACCTGTGATAGGAGACTTCGGACTGGATTGACTTCATCTTCTGAAGAATCGCTCTGTAACTTGGATGGGGACTGATGATGGAGAGCGGAGTTTCTAGACACGCTCAGGCATTATAGGTGGACTCTACTGCTGTCACGGGGCCACACAAATAACTACCAACTCAAATGTATGACTGGCATTTAAAAATGATTTTATGAAAACATAATAGCAGAGTGACATATATTTTTTGGTCCTGATGAATGCCCTTGAACTTTATTCAGCCTTTCCTGCCAGAAACATGTTGACCACATAAGATAGTGCTGTCACATTACCCCTTGTCCACTCAGTTTTTAACTCTATCCAATGGGGGCACTAGAACGAAGGACAATGTTTGGCCACCACAAGATAGTTTTATCTACACTTTTAGCTATTTTTGCACTCTGACCCTCACTTTCATACCTCTACATAGCTCATAAAAAAAAAAAACACCTCCGCTCCTCCCCTTTGCCTTCTGGGGAGTTGTAGCACACACTGGGTACCTTGCAGTCCCAGGGCAAGGAGAGAACCCTATGATGAAGCATGCCACCTTTCGGGTGAGTGGGAGTTCTCATCCTAACAGCGAAGGGCTCTCTTGCTTTGTCTGATCACTCATTTCAGGTCACTTTTTTTTACACTCGGACCACCAAGACGTAAAATATGTATGTGTTAGTATCAATATTGTAGCAGTACGTCATTGGGTGGGTTAATGCTCCAGTAAGACCCCCTTGTGTGTTTATAGTAATATAGTTTAGGCCATGGCATATGGTGGCTATTTTAGGGTCTTGTGTTTGGCGCATTGCTTCAACCTGATTGTGCAGGACTTTCTCAAAGAAAGAAGACATAGTCAGCAACATACTGACCACCCGCAGAAGAATCTGCACTCATTTCAGCCATTCTTTTTAAAGCTCAGAAGCAGTTGAGGATCATGCAGCGCGCTAATAGAGTACCAGTTAAAGCCCTCATACAGGAGGTGCCAACACGTTAGAACTTGACCTATTACATGTTGCAATGTTTATTTTAGCAGTACAAACCAATCAATGACTATGTCACTCAAAGAGGAGGAGATGCAACTGGGAAAAGCAGGACCATGGAGGGGAACAAATGGGGCCTAGTTAAATGCCTGAAACAGATGCTACTTCCTTTCGAGGGTTTCACACGGGAAGTCAGCAAGCAGTATGATGGTCAAGCTGTCCCGTTGTTGCATCTGCTACAAGACCAGTTAAAAAAGGGGTCTGAAAGGTTCACAGGTGTGAACAAAAATGCAGAAGAGCATGTCTTGGTTGAGAGTTTAATCCTTCGCTTGACTGTAATACAAGGCTGCAAAGAGACATTGTGTCATCCAAAGAATACATCTGTACCGTAATACTTGATCCAAGGTACAAATCAATGCTGGTCACTTTCATTCCTTTTTTAGAAGGAGATGTTTCACAATACAAGACGTGGATTGTTGAGGAAGCCAGAAACCTGGAAGAAGAAGAATAAGACCGACTGGAAATTAGGTCCCATTCCCGGGCAGAAGTTCTTGGGTGCCACCTTCAACTACCTTTGAGGCCAGTCCTGTTGTCTCACAGCAGCAGCCAATACCAGCAACAAGAACACCGGCAACAACCACAACAACAGGAACAGAAGAATTGGCCCCAACCTTTGCAGTGGCTCAGTTTCAAGTGGCAGGAATTAAAAAATGATTTAGCTAGTGGAACATTATGTTTGTGTCTGACTTATGAAGCCCCACCATTTTTAGGCACATGTATGGCCAGATTGGAGTTGGACAAGTGTGCAGTGAAGAAGCCTCCCCATTTCCTTCAGGACATTGGAGACAACACCTGCCTCTCTCCCATGCCTATCATTCTTTTTTTCATCGCCTAGCAGGGCTGCCTCGGAAGATCATTTGATTTACAAGACTGCCAAATTCCATTGCGTTGTTTGCATCAAAGAGGAGAAACAATTGTGTACATACCACTGTGATTGGATTGGAACAGGTAACTATTGAACCAATGAGTGTTAATTTAATCAGTGATTGTGAGTGATGATTGATGATTCAAGTGGTGGCAGACAGTGAGGGAGGGTGTTCAACTAATTTGTAATTTTGATTTTGATGATTTGCAATGTTTGGGGCCTCATGGGTGATTATGTTTCCTGAAGGTGATTGGCCCTTTCACACCTAGGGGCCGATTCCGATTCGGGCCGGAAAACATACCGACCGACTTGGTACGGGAATTTAGTCCGACCGACTCAGACCGGCGCCGTACGACCCTGGTAGTACGATGAAATGCATGTGAAATCCGACCGACTCGGACGGAATACAAAACGACCGACCGAGCCGGACGAAACAAGCCATCCGGCCGGGAAATCACGCAAAACGAACCGACCGACACGCACCCGGATTGAACCCGAACGAAACGTACCCGCGAACTCCGACCCGCTTAGTACGATGCTGTGCGTGCAAAACACGACCGACTCGCCCGGAGCACAAGCCGTACGACCGACACGCAAACAAAACCCAGCCGAAGCAACCCAATACTACGCGACCGACTCGTACGCCGCATATGAAACCTAGCTGACACACAGCGGGAACGAGTCGGACAAGATCACACCAGACAACTGCAGCATCCTACTCGGACACAAGAACGACTCCTACATGCACCAAAAACACCAAGGAAAAATTTGAAAAAAAAGGGCCAAACAAGCAACCACAAAGCCAATAAATACAGGGAGGAAAAAAAATGGAACAAGGACACACCTCCAACTCCACCTACATAAAGGCCACAAATCCCTACCATGCTCCTTTGTAAATTCCACTGACCTGCCAGCACACAACACCATCACACAGCAACCACAGACACACTCACAGCTCATACATCACACAAGCCACACGCCATTACCACACCTACAAATAGCACCCTCACACACACCCAGCTAAACCTACACTCAAACCCCCCCACTTGCACACACACACACATCAATCACCACCACCACCCAGCACCATGCCCCCAAAGAAGAACCATAAGTTCCTAGATAATGAATTGGAAGTCCTGGTAGACGAGATCCTGAGGGTAGAGCCACAGTTGTTTGGTACATTGGTACAACAGACCCCCATGTCGCAGAAAACCAAGATGTGGGCGAGGATTGTCGACAGGGTGAACGCACAATCACCATGTTTGCGCACAAAGGAAGACATCCAGAACAGGTGGTATGATGTGCGCAGGAGGGTCCGGGACCTACTCAAAAGGACTACCTCCTCAGCCAGCACACCGGCAGTGGCCCTCCTGCAAAACCAGTATACCTCAGGCCCTGGGAGGAGAAGGTGCGGGCCATCCTACCACCAGTGAGCGTATACGGACTAACAGACATCCCAGAGCCTGGTGAGTACACAACTAATATACACAATATGGTGTGACAACACACACACATCACAGTCAAGGGGATAGGCAAACCATTCACCCTTAGCAAATACACAGCAACCAAAAGATATTCATCCCAAGATGTGAATGCTAGTCAGACAAACACAATACCTCCCATCTCATAGTGATATGTAACTGTGTCATGACATGTACAAACCTAACAACAAATACAGCAAGGCAGTGGCACAAATAGAACCAACAAACACTCCCAGATATTTAAACACCACTAGAACACCACCTCACAGGGAAGCTCACTGAAAGGAAGGAATTCTGTGTATGCTGGTCAAGTCAGTGTAGCCAATAGCATGATGGGAGTGGTAGTCACAGATATTGGTCACACCCACAATTGGCCCATCAACACCACTCTGAACCATGCTCACATCACAGGGAGTGGAAAACAACTGACAAGATGGCTGACACTGGGTACTGCTGTGGGGAGCACAAGGCCCTGATGGGAACTGGGCACCAACAAACAACAGGACCACACTGTCAGCCATCTTGCCATTGCTGTCACACTCACACACAGTGAAGTCCACTCAAAAGGAAGGAAGTATGGGCATGCTGGGAAGGGGGTGTAGGCAATAGCATGATGGGAGTGGTAGTCACAGATATTGGTCAGCCTCACAATTGGCCCATCAACACCACCCTGAACCATGCTCACATCACAGGGAGTGGAAAAGGACTCACAAGATGGCTGACACTGGGTACTGCTGGAGGGAGCACAAGGCCCTGCTGGGAACTGTGCAACAACCAACAGCAGGACACCACTGACTGACATCCTGAAAGACAACTTGCACTCCCTGCAATGGAAGCACGTTCCATGGTGGGATATCTGGCTGGGTGGGAAGGAGGACTCACAGCACTGACCATAGTTACAAGCACCTCCACTCACACACCCCCTCAACACTAACTCCACATAACCCACCTGGGAGAATGCAATGCCTCACATCCTAACTGAAGATCCCACAAAGATCCACCACCCTGGGTTATGCTGTGTGAAGCACAGGGACACTCTTGGGACTTGTAGCCAAACAACTGCCAGGACAACACTCCCAGCCATCCTGTCAGCACAGGCACCCCACCCCACAGGGAAGCAGAGTCAAAAGGAAGGAAGGATGGGCATGATGGGAAGGGGGTGGAGGCAACAGCATGATGGGAGTGGTAGTCACAGATGTTGGTCAGCCTCACAATTGGCCCATCAACACCACCCTGAACCATGCTCACATCACAGGGAGTGGAAAAGGACTCACAAGATGGCTGACACTGGGTACTGCTGGGGGAGCACAAGGCCCTGCTGAGAACTGTGCAACAACCAACAGCAGAACACCACTGACTGACATCCTGAAAGACAACTTGCACTCCCTGCAATGGAAGCACGCTTCATGGTGGGATAACTGGGCTGGGGGAGAAGGAGGCCCGGATGGCAAGCAAATACCACCAATGCTGGTCATGCACACACCTCAACATTCACATTGACATGCCACAGGTTGGCAGGACAATGTGCTACACCAATATCACTCTCTGACTGTCACAATTTAGGAGAATGTAATGTCCAGGCCCACATCCAGAGGTACAGTCACAACTGTCAGGTGTTTGAACAATTGATGCCAGTAGAAACATAACATACAATCTGTGTCTCTCCCCAAAACAGGTGATGATGGGGACACAGCAGCAGATGAGGAGGAGTCCCTGTCCCAGGCTCTGGGGAACACTGAGCTCACTGGTGTGGATCAGCCTCTGCACTCCTCGGATGGCGAAGAACCAGCTGGACCCTCCGGTGTGAGTCATCATGCAGCACCAGCAGGACCAACATTTGCACCCCCTGCACCCACCCCTCCAACAACTGCCAACACACAGGCCACCCCTGCCAACACGGACAGACCAAGGACCACAGATGACAACAGCGCAGGGACCCAGACCCAAACTGGAGCTGGTGACAACGAGCCCAGGAACAACACCCAAGTGGTGCCACGGTCACCTGTGTGTGCCACCGCAGGTCCTGCACGTGTCGCCAGGGGTGGTGGGAGGGGTGGTAGACATAGGTCGCTCTTTGCAGAGGGGTCTGGACTGCATGATGACCCACAACTGGCACGCATCGCGGATGCGTACCAGACTAGCACCGGAGAGGTCAGCCAGGTAGTGGGGATCCTCAAGGACATACAACAGCAGCAGGCTGCCCATCATGCCCGCTTGGACTCCCACATGTCCCGTGTCGAGACACACATGTCACGTGTCGAGACACACATGTCTGGCATGGAGTCCAAGTGGGACACATTGGAACAACTGACAGCGGTGCATAGGGACATACTGACATGCCTCCGCCAGATCAGCACCAACATGGCCTCACCTCCCTGTGTGCCCACAACATCTGCTGCTGAAACAACTGCAAATGCCACAGGGAGGGAGGAGGACTCTGGCAGAGAGTCCCCTGCACCGCCGCAGCCTGCACCTGAGGGTCCCCCCCAAGAAGAGGGGCCGTCCGAGGAGGCCAAACTGAGAGGCCGATGGCCATCTACATCCCCCAGGAAGCCAACACCTGTTCTGGAACTTTTCCTCTGTGTGCAAACTGCACGCCCTGTCGAAGCCAACCCAACTCTCCCACATGACATGGGGAGCTCTAGTTGGCCAAATTCATCAGATGACTGTGGACTTTACTCTGGACATTTCAGCTACCAAGACTTCCAAATCACATGGGAACTTTGGATTCCAATTTCTATGTACAGCACCCACCATCCTGTGCACCATTCTCACACCTGTATGTAAATAAACTCACCAATACACCATATCTGCCTCTGTTGTGATTCCAACGTGCTCTCTGTCATGGAGATGGTGATCAGAAAAATGACACTGTGCATGCTAACTGCTACAGCAAGTCCAACACCGTCATGTCAGTCATCGCGACGTGACACATATGAGGGAGACACACCACTAGGGTCACACAGCACATACACACCAGGGTCATCAGACTCATCACCTATACTGATGTTGCAACTAAATACAGTGGAATGCACAGACACGCCACCTATTCACAGTCTGTCAACTAGACTACAGGTGCAGTAAGCAAATGTCAGTCAGATGTGTGACCACAGACAACGCACATCCCAAAGTGAAGCACAGGTTTATTACACATTTGCAACATGTTGTTTCCACTACAAATGCTAGCTAATCCAACCTGGCTGTGGCCACAAAGTCAAAAAGTGCAGAAGATAGAAAGTCCAGGGGTGTGTGGCACATCACCTGTAGGGAAACGACTGCTTCCACCTTGGAAGTTGATTCATGGATTTGTGGGATCCAAGTTGATCAAACAACTCCGGCAGCACCCTGTGAACGACAGACATGACACACAGTCAAAACCACTGAAGAACAGCACAGAACGGCAATACTCATGTCTAATACATGTCACGAGATAACTACACAAAACCAAGTTAGCATGTCAACACTGTTGGGCAGTACAGACCACCTGCAAGGACACATCGCTGCACGCATCCAGTCAAGTAGCACATGGCCACACTCAAACAGCAACAGAGCACCACACACACATATCATGCAAACTCAAATCATTGACATTACAACCCTCTGGAGACTCACATTCAGCTGAAGAAGTTGGTGATGAGCTGTGTGCGGACATCACCATCATCATCATCATCATCTTCACTGGCATCGTGACCCAGGCCAGGATCTTCCACAGGTGGCGGACGTTGGTCATCGTCATCCAGGATGAGAGGCAACTCCTTCCGCACTGCCAGGTTGTGTAGCATGCAGCAGACGATGACAATCTTGCACACCTTTGCTGGGGCATATGGGAGGGCCCCTCCTGTCTTGTCCAGGCAGCGGAAGCGGCTCTTCAGGAGACCAAAGGTCCGCTCAATCACCCTCCTTGTCCGACCATGTGCCTCATTGTAGCGCATCTGGGCTGGTGTCACAGGGTTCCTGAGGGGTGTCAGCAACCACGGCATGTTGGGGTATCCCGAGTCACCTACAGACAGACAATTGCACATTAGCCGATTTGAAAATGTGTGCGGAAAACAACATAGCAGAACACACACAATGGTACAAAGTCAGTACACAACAACAAGCCAGGCACGCTGGTTCAGCCTCTGTGACATCATCCTCGGGATGCGACTACTCCTCATCACGTAGGCATCGTGTGCCAAACCGGGGAAACGGGCACACACATGTGTGATGGTCATATCTGCAAGACATACCACCAGAGCATTGATCGAATGGTAATGTTTACGGTTCCGGTATGCCTGCTCATGTGCCTGTGGTGGTATCAAAGCCACATGTGTCCCATCAATGGAGCCAATTACATGTGGCATCCTCCCCAGGGCATAGAAGTCACTCTTGACGTCAGTGAGTCGTTGACGTGTTGGGAAATAGATGTACTGGTTCAGGTATATCAACATTGCCCCCAAAACATCGCGTAGCACACGGCTGAACATAGTCTGTGACATCCCACCGGCAGTCGCCACAGTGTGTTGAAAGGTACCGGTGGCAAAAAAGTGTAGGGCTGCCATCACCTTCACCTTGGGGGTCAGCGCTGTAGGATACGGACGGCCAGGCTGCAAATGTGGGTCCAACCGCACTGCCAAATCCTCAATCAGCTGCCTGGTGAAGCGGTACCGTCGGAGGCTGTCACGTTCCACCATCGTTGCCAGGTCTGGGAATGGTCGATGGACAGCAGGAGCCCTGCAGTGCATAGGTGAAGAAAGCAAGATTGTCAGTCACCCCAACTATGTGCCGTTCACCATACTCAATTTCACATGATACATCATTAACAAACACAAGTACTTGATGTGTGTGTCGTTCTGTTTGGACATATATGGCACCTACATGGACATCATCTAACATCTCTGTTCAACAAGTGTTGACAACAGGTTCCAGGGTGTGCTATGGGAAACCATTAGGCTGTGTCACAGTACCCATTAACTGCTCTCACGTTCCACACACATACCACAGTGATATGTCTGGACAGATGCTCCACAGGTATCACAGCTCATTGACAGGTAGATTCCCAGGGACCCTGTCTTGCCACATGGACACTGGCATGACATTGCGTATCATGTACACGTCAGAAAAACTAACATGACACCCACAGGTAGTGGCCCCTGTAGCCTCTGCAGGACAGACACGGACGTCTGTGACACACACACACACAACATCAAAGTTCATGCACAAACCACGTGGATGTGGAGACTGTCTCCCATTGTGCACATGGAGTCAGAGACATGTGAAACACAACATGCACACAGACTGCGGAGGGACATCACTATTGTGGCAATGGGCCACCCTGTGATGTACATGCCTTCCCACATGTGAGCCTGGGGGTATGTGACATGTCATACACATACACAACCTGGAAATGTGACCATGACACATGTTCATAAATGAAAAGTTGCACACCACAGTGGTGAGGTGCACAACACACAAAGGACCCTGTCCCCATGAACACGTGCACAGCCTGGGTGTGTCTGCCCCCAAATGCCACCCCAAAAACCACATGTTCACCCCCATACACAGATAAGGTGATGCTGCCACACATGCCTTAGATACAGTGTGGACTGGGTGTGGTGTTGTAGGTGTGCCCCTGAGTCCCTGGAAAGTATATGTGGCTGGCATAGGTTCACCAGTGACCAGCATGGTGACATATGCGTGTGACCTGTCCAGGGACGCGTTGAACAGCAATGGACCGATCGGTGTGCCCGGCCGGCCCATTGCATTGTATGTGAGCGGGTACGCGTTGTATCCCGGGTACGCGTTGTACAGCAATGGACCGATCGGTGTGCCCGGCCGGCCCATTGCATTGTATGTGAGCGGGTACGCGTTGTATCCCGGGTACGCGTTGAACAGCAATGGACCGATCGGTGTGCCCGGCCGGCCCATTGCATTGTATGTGAGCGGGTACGCGTTGTATCCTGGGTACGCATTGTACAGCAATGGACCGATCGGTGTGCCCGCACGGCCCATTGCATTGTATGTGAGCGGGTACGCGTTGTATCCCTGGTACGCGTTGTATCCCGGGTACGCGTTGAACAGCAATGGACTGATCGGTGTGCCCGGCCGGCCCATTGCATTGTATGTGAGCGGGTACGTGTTGTATCCCGGGTACGCGTTGTACAGCAATGGACCGATCGGTGTGCCCGGCCGGCCCATTGCAATGTATGTGAGCGGGTACGCGTTGTATCCCGGGTACGCGTTGTACAGCAATGGACCGATCGGTGTGCCCGGCCGGCCAATTGCATTGTATGTGAGCGGGTACGCGTTGTATCCCGGGTACGCGTTGAACAGCAATGGACCGATCGGTGTGCCCGGCCGGCCCATTGCATTGTATGTGAGCAGGTACGTGTTGTATGCCGGGTACGCGTTGTACAGCAATGGACCGATCGGTGTGCCCGGCTGGCCCATTGCAATGTATGTGAGCGGGTACGCGTTGTATCCCGGGTACGCGTTGTACAGCAATGGACCGATCGGTGTGCCCGCACGGCCCATTGCATTGTATGTGAGGGGGTACGCGTTGTATCCCGGGTACGAGTTGTACAGCAATGGACCGATCGGTGTGCCCGGCCGGCCCATTGCATTGTATGTGAGCGGGTACGCGTTGTATCCCGGGTACGCGTTGTACAGCAATGGACCGATCGGTGTGCCCGGCCGGCCCATTGCATTGTATGTGAGCGGGTACGCGTTGTATCCTGGGTACGCGTTGTACAGCAATGGACCGATCGGTGTGCCCACACGGCCCATTGCATTGTATGTGAGCGGGTACGCGTTGTATCCCGAAATACGCGTTGTACAGCAGTGGACCGAACGGTGCGCACACATTGGCTGGGGCCTGGCATGGCAACGGATGCGTTTTCGAAGCTCCAACGAGTCTGATGCAGTGAATTCAGTTGGCCAGCCACAACAAAGTTGCAAAATCATGGGTGTCATGAAGTTGAAGATTTGAAGGATGCTGTGGGCGTGTATTAGTGCTGCTATTCCATGGATTGGTCAGATTCAGAAGATGCAAACGACTTGGACCTATCACTTTGGACACATGGGACAGTATCTGCCTCTGCAGCACACATATAATGCTGGCTGTTCCCCTGAGAGCTCACTTGCCTGCACTACATGCTCCAGGACGACATCTGCCACCAACACTGCTGCTGTTTATGCATCCTCTGGCTCGTGCACTGGCACGTACTGTGGAGAGAGCCCCAGCCTTCAGCCTTGAGGAGAACCAGGCCCTGCTGGACAGCTTCCTTCCACAGTACAGCAAGCTGTATGGGAAACCAGGGGAGCAGGTGAGTGTGCTGTCCACTGCCTCACTAATTGTGCATGTTGTCTGACTAGCAGGGCTTTCAGTGTGCACACCACTGGCTAGCATGCCCACTGAGTAGTTGTCACACCCCAAAGTGTGTAGTTACATGCACTGAACTGGTACAGTTCAGTAACAGTGCATTCCAATTAGGTTTACTTCCCATGCAATGATACCATGTAGTGACTGCTGGCAAACTGTTCATAGCCATTGTTGCACCGCCTGTGTACATCATATGCCCCTGTGATTGAGACATGTATATCCAACTGTGTGATGCACGTATATGTTGCATGTGTAGTAATGGCCTTTTCACTTTGTCATCCTCACAGGTTGATGCCCACCAGAAGCAGGAAATCTGGCTGACCATCGCCCGGAAAGTAAGATCCGTGGGGGTCTACAGGCGCAGGATCCGCAACTGCCAGAAGAGGTGGCAGGACCTTCGTGGCTGGACCCGGAGGATCGCAAGGGTCCAGCTGAAGCTGTCGCCTCCTCGCAGGAGGGGCGGACACCGGACCCTGACCCCCACATGCTCCGGATCCTGGTGGTGGTCTTCCCTGACCTGGATGGGCAGCTGAAGGACAGACAGCAGCAAGGAGGGGGTGAGTCCATGACTGCACTGTGCACTTTGTCTGACATGCTATGTGCCCTCCTCTGGCCTGGTTAAACTTCCACAGTACATCAGTCATGTGGTCCAGGACCCATGTCCCTCATTTGTGACATGCCCACTTCTCCTCTGATACGCATATGTGTGGCCCTTATAGTCAGGAAATTGTGTCATTTGGGGACTGTGTCATTGCATTTAGCTTTGCTCAAGCTGGGGGACAGCATTTGTTCCCGTGACTATGTTGTGCGATTCATGGGTGGGTCAATTGCTTACACAATGCGTAAGTTCTGACATGTAATCTGGGTGTAACTTTGATATGTGGTCCGCTTGCTGCTCTGACTCACCACATGTCCCTGGGGAATTTGGCACACACCCATGCTGCTGGTGGGAACAATGTTTGGGCCTCAGGAGTATGTGTATCCAGTGTGTCACACATGCTTAGCCACCTGCCTACTGTCCAGGACTCATCCCTCTTACAGGTGGAGCTGGACAGTAATGCCTACTCCAGGGCATGCAATGCACTCTGTACTCCCACTCCCGTGTATCATCTGGCATGTTGTGATCAGTGTAATGTACCCTCAGGTGTCTGCCTCTGTCTCATTGTGCTGTGTCTTCGTTGTCAGGACTACTGGTATGTTTATCGGTTAGGGCTCAGCATGCCATCTGAGATGTGACCATGATAGACGATACTTCTGTGACTTATAGGTGTCTGATCACTTGACTGTGCACACAGGTGTTTGCGACTGTGACTTTCAGGCAGCTGTATTGTCATTCACAGCACACTGTGAGGTGCTCATGTTCAGAGAGTTGTGTTTCATGTCCCCCATATGTCCAGTTGGTATGACGTGGACAAATAGTAGTACAGATGATGTGGTATTTGGGGGATGGACATGTGCACTTGTCAGTCACATAACTTGCATTCCCCATGCCCTCGGATTGTGACACAGTGCAGACTGTTGTTGGCTGGCTGCCATGGCCATGTGACTTGAGACAGTAATGTATGACTTTGCACGCATTCCTGTGTCATGGCATTCAACTTCCTGAGACTGATCCTGCAGGGGAGTGACATGTGCAACATGCACCCCATTGTGGCATTGACTATCTGGACATGGGTGCATCATGGTGTCTGGTGCTGGTATGCATCACATGCATTTCTATTTAGACTTTGGCCATCCCTTTATCCGGACACCTGCACTGACTCAGTGGCAAGAGATGTGATGTGTGCATGTTCACATACTTCACCGTGTTCCCTGCAATGTCCAACAACTGTGTAGGTGGTGCATGTGTCCACACTGGGGTCTTACCATCAGACAGGCACCAGACAGATGGGTGCAAGGGCAGGAGGGGTGTGAGTCCCATGGTTGACCATCAGACTGACAATTGGCTTCCCGAATCTGTGTGAGGACTTTAGGCAATGTTCAACTAAGGATGCCAGGGCTTGCTCTGTAATGTGCTGTACTTACTGTGGTGTGTGCGGTCAGTGCAGGTGACTGATGTTTGTCTGTTTCCCTAATTGTTTGCAGATACATCCACGGCCACAGGAGGGGACAGCTCCACGGACCAGGAGGAGCAGTGGAGCCAGACTGGGTCAGCATCGGACGAGTGGTCAGAGGGACCCAGTGGCACGGAGGGCGAGGGGAGCCACACCGAGGAGTCCTCAGCACCATCCACCTCAGCTGAGGACCACAGCAGCTCGGAGGATGACTCCCTTGTGGAGGCGGGTCTCAGCAGCCACCAAAGGCCAGCTAGTCTGTCTGGCCCCGCCACCACCACCACCACCACCTCCCTCCCATTGGCTCCCATTCCTGAGGTCCGTGGAGGCTCCCGTACTCGGGAGCGTGTCTCCTTCGTGCCAGGCACCGCAGCCCCTGCCCCTGTGTCCCCTGCTGCCCTGAGTGAGGAGTCTGTGTACCTCCTTCGGCAGCTCCATGTAGGGCAGACAGCAATGCGGAGTGTCCTCCATGCACACACCACTCTGTTGACACAGCTGGTGTCGTTCATGGAGGGCATCTCGACGGGTATGTCTGCCGTACAGAGGAGCAATAAGTCCATGGACTCCTCCCTGATGGAAGCTGTGTCCCTCCTCCAACAGTCCCTCACCCCTCCCACCTCTGCCCCATCCACACTTCCTGCCCCCCTACCTGTCCAAAGCACATGCACACCTGCACAGTCACCCAAACACACAGACACGAGCAGCACAGACACACCCAAGAGAAAGGCAAGACGTGCACACAAGCATCCTCAGGGGACTGATACCACAGACACAGGGGACGGGGAACACGCACACACACAGGCATCCACATTAAGTCCGCAGTCCTCCAAATCCTCTCCATCCAAGACCCCTTCCCTTGCCTCGCCTGCTAACACACCTACACAGCAGATCATCCTGTGTGACCTCGGCCTCTTCCCCTCCAATCCTGCTGATCCAGCATACCGGTTGAAGAGGAAGTCCACCCACACAGAGGGGAGTGCCCCTCGCCCCCGGACACCCTCCCCCAGGCGCAGGCAGAGTGAGCCCCCCACCCGCAAGTCCCCCCGGTCCCGGAAGAGCAAGACCCCGCCACCGCCCTGCAAATCAACCACCCAGTCTCTCACCTCCATCCCCCAAGCCACCACTCCACAGGTTCCACCGCCACACCCTGCCCCAGGTTCCCCCACACACCGATACCGCATCCCCAAACTGCTTAGGCCCTCCCCCTGCCACTTGCTCTTCCACCCCAAAACCAGACGCTCTGCCTGTTTGTGCCACTGGTGTGGAGACCGTGTCCCCCCTCTGTCCTGCCCAGCTCTTCTGCCCCCCTTCCACTACCTTGGAGTCATGCACTGCGGTGGAGTCCACAACCACCCCGTCTGACTCGGGCACTGCATTGGGGACCCAGTCCACTTCATCTGACCAGCCCACTGCAGTGGTTGCAGCACCAACACCATCTGACTTGAGCCCTGCGGTGGTGCCAGCCCCCTGAGTCAGACACCTCCACTGCAGTTGCCGGTGACACTCCTGCACCCACCTCCCCTTCACTGCCTCCTTCTGGCATCCCCTGATCCTGTCCCTGCGGTGCCTGGCCTGCCCCTCGTATGCCCCTCCAAGGGGGATGTCCCCTGTCCATACCTGTGCAGGCAAGCAATTGTTGACAAGTTGTCACACATCACCCTGTTGGGACTGTATATTTGGACTGGCCATTGGCCTTAGTTTATTTTGGACTTTTGATTTGAGTTGCACACTTGCTGAATAAAGCCTCTTTTTGTTTACTTGTGGTTAATCTTTGGAGGTACATGATGTAGATGTGTGGAATCATGCATTTGCTGTTGTAATAGTGTTCAGATCAGGTAAATGAAGTTTTGCTGTGATGGGCTCCATGTGGTCCATGGGATATGTGTCCTAATCTAGTCTGGATCTATAGCATCCTTTGCTGCAGTCTGAGGGTGTAATTTTCAGCATTTGACACAGGGATGTACGTTTAGCATTTGTAGATTACCATCTTTGTCCTACACTGATGCACATCCTCGGTCCCCCATGGCAAAAACCTGGGGGTTATCGTGGATAACTCACTGTCCCTGAACCTACAGGTTAGTAGGACAGTTTCCACGTGTTTTGGGATCATTAGGATCCTACGGAAAATTTCCCACTATCTCTCTTTTGATGCACGTAAGCAGGCTGTCATTGCACTGGTTACATCCAGATTGGATTATTGTAATGCCCTTTATTTGGGCATTAACAAAGGCTTAATGCGACGTCTGCAGATGGTGCAGAATGCCGCAGCCAGGCTGGTGATGAATTGACCTAAATATCATTCAGTCACAGCTGCTATTAGGTTGCTGCACTGGCTGCCTGTGGACCGTAGGATCCTCTTCAAGACCTTGTGCATGACTCACAATGCCTATTACGGGTCAGGCCCTGAGGCGATTAAGGCCATTATCCATCGTTATGTTCCCAACAGGCGGCTCCGGTCTGCAGATAAGAATCTGCTTATAGTACAGAGATTCAAGAAGGTTACATGGGGAGGTAGAGCTTTCTCCACTGCTGCTGCTAGACTGTGGAACTCCCTCCCGGAACAGCTCTCAAGTCAGGTGTCCCATTCTCTTTTCCGCAGGGCCCTAAAGACCTGGCTTTTCTCACAGACCTCGGTACGAGCATGTCTTTTTGTCTGCATCCTTAGGTCCGCTTATAGCGCCTTGACGCCCTTGGGCTTAGTTCGCGCTTTACAAATTTCATATTCATTCATTCATACATCTGGTGGGCTTACCACTGTCCAATGTTCCTAGTACCCTGACTGTGTGCCCGTCTCCAATGGACATGCAGTTTAGCACATCAAATTTGGGGGACTCATCTGTGTACACAGTGCAAGTTGCTTGACACGTGTCTTGGGTGTATGCAGATGACTGACGTGACAATCCCGTGCCCAGTCTGATATGAGCAGAGCCTTCAGTGTGTTGTAGTTGTTGACTCACTGACCGAGTGTGTTTGAGTCGTGCACAGACAAGGTTTGGCACAGCTGACCTTCCACAGGAGTGGAGTGCCCTCATGGCAGTGCGTGATTCCGTGATATAGGCTGTGCCTGTGTTGTGTGTTGTGTAGGCATGTCTGTGCGTGTTCCCTTCTCCTTTTCCTACACAAGCTGTGTCCCTACGGATGATCCTGTTTGTGATGCTTGCTGAGTTGTTCTGTGTTCATCCAGCATCTTGGACCTGGTTTCTCCGGGATGTGGGTGCATGGCAAACTAATGTTCATGAGGTTGTCATCCCTAGTTGTCTTTGTTGTCAGGGCTGGGGATGTGGGCAAACGCAGATGGGACACAGTCAGGATTCCTCTTGGCACTTGTTGGTTACACAAGTAATGTGATTTTCTGTTTGTGTATGCTTTCAGTGATTGTGACACGTTGTGTGTGTGACTGCTGCCACTCCTCAGGGTCAGAGCTGCAATGTTGGAAGTTGTCTATGTGTGTCCTTTGTGAGTCAGCTTGGCTTCTTCATTGGTGTGTGACTATGGCCAGGATCCCATTGTTTGAGGTGGATTTCACGTCATGCCCATGTACGGCATACTGTGCAGTGTGTCAGACATTCACAAGTCTTGTTGACTGGCCATGTGTGATGGGTTTCTGCACCTTATTTCCCCCACCACCCCTGGGATTGTCATGGGTGCATGTGCAATGTCAGCAGTCCATGTGAGCTTCACTGCTGCACATTGGTGGAGATCAAGGTGTGTGGCGTTGAGTGTGTGCAAATGTGAGTTGTTGCACGGCTGGGGCACTACCTCCATATTGTCCTTGGCTGGCAGGCCATGCTGAGTGCGTTGTGCTTGTATAGGTGTGATGGTAGTTTGTTGCTCAGGACACATGGCTGTGGTTCAGAGTGTGGATGACATCTACCTTTGTCATCACAGTGTGATTGTCATGCAGGCTAGTGTCACCACAATGTGGGGTCCCTGGGGGGAGTGCTGTGGTGGTTCTGTCTCTAGCTGTGTTTGTTGCTGTTCCTACAAGCTTGTGTGACATGTGTAATTTGGGCTCCCTCTCATCTCACAATGCCTGTTTGCCCACATAGGGGAATCCAATCCATGAGTTAGTTACTTCTGTATGTGACTGTGTTGACATCTGTGTATTAGTGAATCTGGCCTCCTCATGTGTTGTGTGTTTGCCTGGGGACACTGGCACACGACCCCCTCACCTGTTGTGTTTGATATGCAGTGTGAGTCTGCCTGTTTGTGTTTGTGCATTTGCACCACTGCATTGGCATATCTTTAGTTTGCCATTGGCTGTATGTTGTTTGTTGGCTTTCCCCTGCTGGCCCTGGGACTGCTAGGTCATCAGTCAGCACATTGATCATGGTTAGTATGTCCCATTGCTGCCATGGTATGGTATTTGTTCATCTGACATCTACAGTCTCCACAGGATATCTACATTTGTGTGTCCATTGGTGCAGATATGTGGGTCTGCATTATGATGCTCACTTCTGTCATTGTGTCATTTGTGAATGTAGACAATGTGGGCCCCCATGGCTGATGTTTGTGTGCACATGGCCAGAACGATGTGTCATTGGCACTGCACTGCTTGCCTCACACAATCTATGTTGCTATGGGACACAAGCACTACAATGCCACTGTAGTGTTTGGTGTTGTGTGGCCAGGAATAATCCCTGCAGTTTTGTTTTTGCAGCTTTTACCAGGACTACACTTACCTTTTGGGCACTGTGGTGATGGGGCTTTGGGCCCCATTGCCACACTGTTCAAAATGTGCTTCAGCTATGGAGCACACACTTACCTTTGGGCACTGTGGTGATGGGGCTTTGGGCCCCATTGCGACACTGTTCAAAATGTGCTTCCGCTATGGAGCACACACTTACCTTTTGGGCACTGTGGTGATGGGGCTTTGGGCCCCATTGCCACACTGTTCAAAATGTGCTTCAGCTATGGAGCACACACTTACCTTTGGGCACTGTGGTGATGGGGCTTTGGGCCCCATTGCCACACTGTTCAAAATGTGCTTCAGCTATGGAGCACACACTTACCTTTGGGCACTGTGGTGATGGAGCTTTGGGCCCCATTGCCACACTGTTCAAAATGTGCTTCAGCTATGGAGCACACACTTACCTTTGGGCACTGTGGTGATGGGGCTTTGGGCCCCATTGCCACACTGTTCAATATGTGCTTCAGCTATGGAGCACACACTTACCTTTTGGGCACTGTGGTGATGGGGCTTTGGGCCACATTGACACAGTGGTCATGGTCTGCTTGCATTGTGTAGGCCACACACACAATTATGTGTGACACATGTGTTAGGGGGTCACATTGTATGTTCAATGTCATGTTCAGTGTTGTATGCATTTGACACAGACCACACACGCTTGTCATGGTGTTGGGGGTGGGATGTAATTTACAGACAGTCCTTATGTGGGAGTATGCTAGTTGTGTCATGCATTACCCGTCCTATTAGTAGGGGTGGTTGTAGTGGCAGGCATCCAGCCCCCATGAGTGGGGATGGTAGTAGTGGTAGGCATCCAGCCCCCCATGAGTGGGGATGGTAGTGGTGGTAGGCATCCAGCCCCCATGAGTGGGGATGGTAGTAGTGGTAGGCATCCAGCCCCCCATGAGTGGGGATGGTAGTAGTGGTAGGCATCCTGCCCCCCATGAGTGGGGATGGTAGTAGTGGTAGGCATCCAGCCCCCATGAGTGGGGATGGTAGTAGTGACAGCCATCCAGCCCACCCTGAGTAGGGGTGGTGTTAGTGGTAGGCATCCATCCCCCTATGGGTGGGGATGGCAGTAGTGGCAGGCATCCAGCCCACCCTGAGTAGGGGTGGTGTTAGTGGTAGGCATCCATCCCCCTATGGGTGGGGATGGTAGTAGTGGTAGGCATACAGCCCCCCATGAGTGGGGATGGTAGTAGTGGTAGGCATCCAGCCCCCCATGAGTGGGGATGGTAGTAGTGGTAGGCATCCAGCCCCCATGAGTGGGGATGGTAGTGGTGGTAGGCATCCAGCCCCCCATGAGTGGGGATGGTAGTAGTGGTAGGCATCCAGCCCCCCATGAGTGGGGATGGCAGTAGTGGCAGGCATCCAGCCCCCATGAGTGGGGATGGTAGTAGTGGTAGGCATCCTGCCCCCATGAGTGGGGATGGTATTAGTGACAGCCATCCAGCCCACCCTGAGTAGGGGTGGTGTTAGTGGTAGGCATCCATCCCCCTATGGGTGGGGATGGCAGTAGTGGCAGGCATCCAGCCCACCTTGAGTAGGGGTGGTGTTAGTGGTAGGCATCCATCCCCCTATGGGTGGGGATGGTAGTAGTGGTAGGCATCCAGCCCCCCATGAGTGGGGATGGTAGTGGTGGTAGGCATCCAGCCCCCCATGAGTGGGGATGGTAGTAGTGGTAGGCCTCCAGCCCACCCTGAGTAGGGGTGGTGTTAGTGGTAGGCATCCATCCCCCTATGGGTGGGGATGGTAGTAGTGGTAGGCATCCAGCCCCCCATGAGTGGGGATGGTAGTGGTGGTAGGCATCCAGCCCCCCATGAGTGGGGATGGTAGTAGTGGTAGGCATCCAGCCCCCCATGAGTGGGGATGGTAGTAGTGGTAGGCATCCAGCCCCCCATGAGTGGGGATGGTAGTGGTGGTAGGCATCCAGCCCCCCATGAGTGGGGATGGTAGTAGTGGTAGGCATCCAGCCCCCCATGAGTGGGGATGGCAGTAGTGGCAGGCATCCAGCCCCCCATTAGTGGGGATGGTAGTAGTGGTAGGCATCCTGCCCCCCATGATTGGGGATGGTAGTAGTGACAGCCATCCAGCCCACCCTGAGTAGGGGTGGTGTTAGTGGTAGGCATCCATCCCCCTATGGGTGGGGATGGCAGTAGTGGCAGGCATCCAGCCCACCCTGAGTAGGGGTGGTGTTAGTGGTAGGCATCCATCCCCCTATGGGTGGGGATGGTAGTAGTGGTAGGCATCCAGCCCCCATGAGTGGGGATGGTAGTAGTGGTAGGCATCCAGCCCCCCATGAGTGGGGATGGTAGTGGTGGTAGGCATCCAGCCCCCAAGAGTGGGGATGGTAGTAGTGGTAGGCATCCAGCCCCCATGAGTGGGGATGGTAGTAGTGGTAGGCATCCAGCCCCCCATGAGTGGGGATGGTAGTGGTGGTAGGCATCCAGCCCCCCATGAGTGGGGATGGTAGTAGTGGTAGGCATCCAGCCCCCCATGAGTGGGGATGGCAGTAGTGGCAGGCATCCAGCCCACCCTGAGTAGGGGTGGTGTTAGTGGTAGGCATCCAGCCCCCAATGGGTGGGGATGGTAGTAGTGGCAGGCATCCACCCCCCTATGGGTGTGTATGGCATTGGTGTTGGCCATCCCACCTCTATGGTTCTGCTGTTGCTTGTGTACATCATTTGTGCATCCCTATGTGTGTGTGACATATTTCGGGTACGTGTCGTTTGTTTGTGTTGTGGGTGTTTGACTTACCGTCTGCACCGTACGCGTCCGTACCGGTCCCGGTAATAGATGTAGAGTATTGGTAGGACCTGCGCGATGGGATTCATGGTTGGGTCGTCTCGTTCGGGTTTCTCGTGGCTTCAACTCGTACTCGTCGCTGGCTTGTTCGTCTCGTCGCCGTGGATCGTCTTGTGGCGCGAATCGGAGCTTATGTGCAGCTCTCCCGGATGCTCATACGTGCCGGACGTAGCGACGAGTTCGGCGCGTACGGAAGACGCATCGTACTAGTCCGGCCGGAAGGTGCAGTGTATTTGGTTCCGTGCGACTCGATTACGGTTTACGGATCTGGCTCGGGCGGGGAACAGGAGCTAGAGTGGGTAAGTACGGCTCGCTCGGAATCTGGGCTGTTATGCGCATCGTACTTGTTCGTTCGGTAGAGTGTTCGAGTCGGTCGGAAAACACGCGTTCGGCTGGTATTTTTTCCGGGCGAATACTGTTAGGTGCGCTTCCGGCCGACATCGGAATCGACCCCTTAGTGTTATTTACTTTCAGGGTCCACTCCTTTTTTCTGGCTCTTCAGAGACCATACCAGTTACTTTAGTTAACAAACACAAATCTACACAAAATATTCACATCCTGTTTCTCTTCTTGTTCTTCAACAGCAGTGCACTACAGGTCTATCTTGCTTGGGTCGAGATGGAGTTGGATTGATTCATTTCTCGGAGTCAGGAGGAAGATGGAAGGACTCAGGGTTGGACTACTTCAACAGCCAGAAGGTAGGAAGTTATCGACTTCAAAGGGAAACCATGATGATGATGACTCTGAGGCCTTCTCAGGTCTTCGGACTGGAGAGAGATGCGTAGATTTGAGAAATGCTGCTGAGTGTATATGCTGGCTCAAATGTGAAACTCCTGTTATGTTGTTGTGGTTGGGGGGCCTTTAGCTTGTAACTAGAGACAGACTTGTGATGCTACATCATCACAAGATGCACGCACTTGGCTAAATGTTATGATGACAATTGTGAGATTGATCACGTTCATACATGCAGCCACTTGTCCGTGATTGGTTGTAAATTGCTCCCACTTCTCAGTTAATCAATTGCACAAGAGTCATAAAATGAATGATTGCAGCAGCCTATGCTCTTGCTCTGCCTCTGAATCTTCTTGGTACAGCCCCCATAAAGCTTGCCTTGTGCCTTCTCTTTGATTCTACAATATTGTTTTTGTTTTTGAATCTGCAGGCCTTCTCTTCTCCTGCATGAAAGGCAAAAACGTCATAACACTCCTGCTTACCTTACCGGACCGGTTCAGCCAGGCACCCAAGATAGACATTCCGAGAAGAATGCAGATGAACCACCCAATTTGGCAATACAGTATAATTGTTCTTTTACCAATCACAATTTGTAGAACTATGTGGGTTCACTTCACTGCTCCATAATTTGTATTTTTCAAACCTAGATGACAGAACATTTAGATATGTAATACTTGGGTCTCTGAGGCTGGAGAACTATTTGCAATGCATTTAACTGAGCTGTGTTATTCCTTCATTTCCTTCCACAACAGATTGATGATGATGTGCTGCCTTTTGCCCTGATGAATATTGTTGTTGTGTAACATTTGTCTTTGTCACACCTTTCCCCTGATCCCCTTTACCATCCATTCATCAAACCCTTACCCCTCTTTACCTGGGCTGTGTGATTTATTGAGGTGTGACTTGATTTACACCGTAAATGGATCACACAATTTGTCGGGCGGATGGGGTGAAAACAACACCAATTTACTGTGGGATCTTCTATTGCCTAAGCAATAGCCCACACCAGCCCCACTTACCCACCCACACATAAAAGTGGTCCATATTTTAGATTTAGAACATCATTAGTCAACATCATCATTCTGGCCTTGTGTTGCATAAACACTTAACCTTGTCCACTCCTGACTCAGTCCACTACTCCTGACTCGAGGACTTCGTAACTTTAGTTTTACTTAAATACTAGCTCCCCATTGCTCAGAAGAAGTTACTATTGCTAGTTTTTGTTATAATATCAGGTATTCTTTGTTGTGTCATGGTGGTGGTCTGGTCACACTCTTTGTAAGCTATGATATAAATATAACCCACTAACTCAGAGTTTTTCTTTCAATTTAGTTGCCTGTGATGGATGATCCTTTTGATTAATCCTCCAGTTGGAGCTCACCTAGGTAGGAGTGGCACCTCGCTTGTGATGCCTTCCCTGTTAGCGCACTAGCCTGTTACTACTACCACCACCACCATCAAGAAGGCATCATGGGAAACCCTGCAATAAAGTTTTGGAAGATTGAGAAAGGTAGCAGCCATTGCTACATCTATTCAGGTAGGAGAACTATGGAGCAAGGTGAACTAGTTTAGTTAATAAGTAACTAACGTCTTCTGTATAGATTGTTGTATAGGTTGTTGTAGGCAATATAGGCAATGTCAGCATACCCCCCAATGGTCAATATAGTTACAGAGGGTAGTAGGAAAAGGGTATAACTAACTATAACTAACTGGTATACACTTTGATAAGCGGATTAAAAAAGCAGGCTGTGAGAAAAGGCAGCAGTACAAAGTAAAAGTAAAATATTAAAAAACTCAGAATAAGGTTTTCCCTTTGCTTTTTAACTACACATCCATCCACAAAAGGCCCACCCGTCTCCGCAAACACATAAATATTGCCCCAACCAATGTCCAAAGTCCAAAGAAGAGTCCAAAATAAAGTTCACAATTGCCCCAACTTCTCTTTCCAATCCCCACCCTTTCCAACCACAACAAAAGTCCCTCCCACCAAACAAAAACAAAAAAAAGGCTCAGAAGAGGGCATATTCGATGCAGGTCCAGTGGTGTTCTGGTTGTTCCTCAAGGCATGCCATCTGACGGCAAAGCTGTCCCAGCTCGTGCAGCACGTGCTGTTGAAACTGGTGGTCTGGGTGGGAGGGAGGCTGCAGTGGTTGTTCGGGCAGCTGCCAGTGGCGTTGGCAATGTTGTTGCTGAGAGAATGGAGGTGCTGGTGGCTGGCTGGAAGAACTGGGACCTGGGGCAGTGACAGATGCCTCAGCCTCATCCTCCTCCAGAGGCGCCAGCTGAGGGTATTCAGTATCCAAGGCCTCCAACATCTGTTGCCGCATCCAGGCTACTATCTCTTAGCATGTAGGTGGTGGCGGTGGACCAGCAGGAGTAGCTGCATCAAGAAAAAAAGACATAGTGTAAACAGTGCTCTATGTTTAAAATTATATAGCGGCACAGTAGCAGTACATTGTTGGTCCCCTAGGGCCATTGGGATTTGATGTGATTAGGAGAGTCACAGAGGCATTTTCTGCCCACACATGTCTCACATAAAAACACTGACTGGCTGAAAGAACTTAAGGCAGAATAACACCAGATTGAAAAAACAGAGTGTTTTTTTCTTTCAAAGGATTTCCTAGCAAAAAACTAAACAGACACCTGACTCCAAAGAGGCAGATGAATAAAGAAACTATGTTACACATGTCATGTAGAAAATGTGGATATCATGTCTGCCATAAGTAGACGGTGGGAAAAAATGATGCACTGTAGTACAGGGAAAGGAAAGGGGATATAGATAGTATTTGGCATGTCCTTCACAGATTATCCCATCCGCAAAACTCGAAATCAGGCACTTAGTCCCACTTTACTCACTGGCCTCGCCCTCCACCACAAATTATTTTCAACAAATGCATTCGCTTGGCAGTAAGGGAAGGAAACTTAATTACTCTACTGCAGGGTAAATTAGAGGGATTAGGCTGGGTAGGTAGACGTTTTACTATAGAATAGTGGGGTGTCACTGGTCATCAAGTGCTATGCTTTGGCTAAGTCAGAAACTGTAGTTAACAAATATCAAAAGGGAAAAATTTGAACAGGCATAAATCCCTTATGGAAGCCATTAAATATATCCACATGAAATCACTTGGTCAGAAAATTGGGGCACATTCCAAGAATGGATTTGTAAAAAATTTTGGGAGGCTGGGACAGAACCCTAGACAGAAATTGGGAAAGAATAAAAGAGTGAACTACTAGTAGGTAACTGAGTGGGTACTGGATAGGGGCGTGGCATGCTGAGCAGCAAGATGGCCGCTTGCTGAGAGGGCTCTGCCGGCCGCAACACAATCCTGAATAATCCTGCTACTATGGGAGCTTGCAACTGACCAAAAAAGCACACCGGCAGAGTGCGGTGGCGACAGCTGAGATTCTGCAAACGCCGGTGAACTTGGAGGGGAGCTGCCGCGGTGTCCGAGGCCTAGCTGCATGGCCTGCGGGGGCTGCCTGGCCGTGCGCTGTGACGGGCACGGCTACTGTTCGCATCCGCGGCTGAGTATGGAGAGACACTGACTCCCTGATCAGCCGTGCCTGGGCTGGCTCCACCGGGACTGCGGCTGGAGCTGGGAGCTACGGGCAGACTTCCCGCAGCCCCCTGAGCATGAGGCCGGGCCAAGCTGAGTCCAGGGCATAGCCCTGGCGTGACAGCGGAAGAAATATCGGCGGTGCGCTCAAGAATCAAGGGGCCACCAACGTCAGCCTGAGGTGAACGGACGAAATCTGGGCAGAGCATACTCACAATGCAGGATTCAGTGCATGGACAGACCCTACCGACTCGCACGGGGGACGAACAGGGGGCAGCTCCGTGCCGAGCGTGCCGAGGCCCTACGCGTGATGTGAAGCCCCGCGTGAGGTGTGAGTGATTCAGTGGATCCACAGCCCATCGGATGCGACCCGGGCACTCAGAGCCAAATGTTAAGACTGTGCATGCATATTGAAAACAGCAAGAACAGCCCTTAACCCAGCGGCTGCTTAGATAGGCGCTGAAGTACAGCGGGAGAGGCATCGCCAACGTGCGGGCCCGTGCATGGCTGCCTAGCTCTATTTGGGGGCTGGAGGTTGATGACGGAGTAAAGTAGCAGCACACCACTGCTGGCCCCGCTGGAGCATTATGTGGGAGTAAGGTGCTCGGCTGCCGGCTGAGGCCTAGTTTACCCTAAATATCCTGCAGGAGTAGCGGCCCCGCCTCCCTGGCTGGACACTGGCTGCTCTGCAGGGCCTGGCGAGATCCCTTGGGGCCTACATGAGTCTACAGTGCGATGAGGACTGCGATTGGAGTGGATTCTGTGGAGGGACAGGTTACACCCCCAGCCCCAGAAAGGGAAAACCCAAAAGGCTCATCCATGTCTGTCTGAGGATTTGCTAAGTGGATCTCAGATACCATCACTGAACAGTGACACGGACTTCTTCGGGGGACGATCTGGAGGCATTCGGAGGACCTCGCTACATGCCACTGATCCTGACTTGGGTGATTGGTGCGTCATGGGGAAACACGACACTAAACAAACAAAACTCCCCTTTGAACACAAAAGACTCACCCGACACAGAGATGATGAGGCAGACTTGATACAGAGTCAAGTGTAAAAGAGGGTGCACAAGGAAGCAGTGACGATCTCCGTGCCTTGCTACTCGACATGAAATCCAGTTTAAAAACCATTGATAATAAGCTGGACCTACTTACCGCAAGGCTGGACCAGGTAAAGAAGCAGGTGGATACCCATGAAATGAGCCTGGACCAGTTAGACAACCGCTCTACTGAGATACACGAGTTCCAACCTGAAACCAAAGAGCAAATGCTCCAAATGGAGAAAGTGCTCAACATTATAAGGGCCAAGAATGAAGACTTAGAGGCCCGCTTGCACAGAAATAATCTCCGCATAACGGGCATCCCGGAAACAACAGCGATTGCGAAGATGTAAACGTTTGTGGAGGAACTGCTGCATGAACTTTTTGGCCCTGGGCTGTCAGCACTCTTCATAGTGGAAAGGGCGCATTGGAGAGTGGGAACCAGACCGCCGGTTGGAGCCACGCCAAGACCAATTCTAGCACGTACATTGAATTATCGTGATCAAGACACTATCCTTCGCCTGGCCAGGGAGAGAGGAAATATTACCCATAAAGGGAACAATATCTCCATATACCCGGACTTTGCGCCAGCTGTTCAGGCATCTAGGCGTGAATTTGTGCCAGTCAAGCGGATTTTACATCAAGTTGAAATATCGTATGCACTGTTGTACCCGGCTAAGCTGAAAAATAAACCACGAAGGGGAAGTTCATCACTTCACTGATGCCAAATCGGCCATGAAGTTTGCTAAGCACATCGGGAGCCCAAAAAGAACAGCCAAGTCGTCCTCAAATGATCCCCTCGAAACTGGACTCAGTGACAATGATTGATCCGCAGTGCCATGCACTGCCAGGTATTGTTATAGTTATCTATACTGTTATGGTCCACAACATGATGGTTTTCAGATCGTAGGAATACAGTTGTGGGCCGCGACTGCCTCTAATGCAGTACAGTAGAAGTTCAGTTGTTAGGTTCCCACACACAAGTGCGGCCACCCTACTGCAAGGCGGGGCTGTAAGTCGGTACAGTCATGCCCTTAGGGAAAACTCCCATTACTTGTCCCCAGGCATGAGTCCGGAACATAACACACAGTTTGTTTGCAGGGGAGGGACTTTATGCTCAACCTAAATGGGGGGTTGGAGTGGGTGGGGGGAGGGACAGGTTTGCTAAGTCTGTTAGCCAGGCCAGCACAACAATACATCAGACAAGTACAAGAAGCAACAAAACTTGTCTTACCCAAAGCCTTACCCTGCTCACATACATATGCTCACATACATATGAGCTCACATACATATGTGTTGGCATCACACAAAAGCACCCTGCAGTACCCTAGGAAAACAGCAAGACAAAGCCAGCCACCGAAATATATGATCATTAAAACCACCCGGCCATGAAAGCGTATAATCTCCTTACATGGAATATTAGGGGGTTAAACAATTATCGCAAATCCAGACTTATCCAATCTTACCTAGCCAACCATAATATCAACATATGCTTCATCCAAGAAGCACACTTAAATAGCACCTCACACGCCAAGCTACACAGTAGACGCTGGGGTTCTATCTACTCCTCCATCTACTCCAATTTTGCCAGAGGGGTTTCCATACTAATTAGATGCGGATTAGCCTGGACGTTGATTGTGTTGCATGTTGATCCAGAAGGAAGATATGTGATTTTGGGAGGTAAGCTGGGTGCAGTGCACGTAACCTTGGCGGCGATATATGGTCCAAACCTGGACGAGCCGGAATTCTTCCACAAAATATGGGTCAAAATAAACACGGTGGGGTTCGACACTATCATATGGGGGCGAGACTTTAATGCCCTGGTGGATGATGCCATGGACAGGAAGGGAGGGTCCCATAAGTTACACCCGAGATCGAACACTGCTCTCAATGATATCATTGCTGAGGGAGGCTTGACGGACATATGGAAGCAGAGACAACCCTCGGCGACTGAGGGCACTTGTATCACTGCTCACCACAACGCCTGGTCGCGATTAGATTTCTGGCTAGTGTCCCCAGTCGTTGCAGCCTGGACTACAGCTATACAACACCTGCCCAGGATGCTATCGGACCACACCCCGGTCCGACTGCAACTGTCCATACCAGATGGTCCACCGAAAGCAGTTAGCTGGAGACTCCCAACACATGCCTTCACAGACACAATATTCAGGGAAGAAATCAGGGGGGATATAGTAGAATATTTCTCCATTAACTCTGGCTCAGTGCAAACGCAGACTACATTGTGAGAAGCTTTCAAGGCTGTAACTCGAGGGAAATGCATATCTAGACAAGCTGGGGTCCTAAAATCCATTAGACAAACTCTTAATGAATTGGAAACCAACATCAGAGACCTTGAGCTACAATACTATAGCACTGAGGACACAAAAATATTGGGAGAAATTAGAGATAATATCTCAGAATGCGAAGAGGATGCTGTTAGGGAGGTGAAGTTCCTGGGTAAATATGCCCAAGCCCATAGGTATGGAGAGGGTGACAGGCCTGGCAGGACACTAGCTAACATCCTATGCACGCCCAACACTAAATTGTTCATCTCAGAAATTCTGGATGATAATCGAGACTTGGTTAGAGGTCCTCAAGAAATACTGGACCAATTCACAAAATATTACTCACACTGTACACTTCCTCCTCTTGCACAGTTCCTGAGGAACTGCAGTCCTATCTGGACTCAATTGAACTGCTGTGGCTGAGCAGGGGACATAGGGCCTACTTGGACGAACCCTTCACTGTGGAGGATATCACGCAAGTGATAAATGGCCTCCCCTCTGGCAAGGCTCCCGGCTCGGATTGGCTGACAGTCGCATTCTACAAAACTTATGCCGATTTACTAGCACCTCAACTCCTGCCTTTATTTGAGGAAGCTCAGGAGACTGGGATGTTCCCTCCCACAATGCGAGAAGCAATCATATTGTCATTGCTTAAACCTAGGAAACCTCCGAACGAAAGAGACTCGTACCACCCCCTCTCACTGCTAAATATTGACACCAAAATCTATGCTAAACTCCTTGCCAACAGACTGCAGCCCCTGCTCCCTCTGATCACTAGGCCTGACCAATCTGGCTTTATTCCTGGTAGGTCCAAGGCACACAACCTATGTAGAACCTCAATTTCCAGCTCTAGCAGCATTCCTAGACACCACCAAGGCTTTCGATTCACTTGAATGGAAATACTTGTTCATCATACTAGCGAGACTGGGATTCAGTCCGACCTACAAGAAACCAGATAAAACTACTTTACTCATCACCCACTGCCAAACTTAGATTAAACGGCTTGATCTCCCCCGAGCTGTCTATCACCCGTGGCACTAGACAAGGATGCCCTTTGTCCCCCTTACTTTTTGCTATTGCCATGGAGCCACTGGCCGCGATACTTAGACAACACCATGCGGCCAAGGGACTGGGATTCACTCCCCGTGGTATCATCGTATCGCTATACGCGGATGAAATAACTCTATACATTAATAACCCTGTGGACAACTTGAACCCAGTACTGCGCGAGATCCTAAGATTTGGGGGTTATCTGGCATACAGATTTACTGGACAAAATCTGTCCTGTTCCCATTAACGTCAAACACCCTACCTCACCAACTGGACTACCGCCTTCAATGGGCCGATGGACCTGTGCGGTATTTGGGAATATGGCTTCGCCAGAATATACAGGAGCTATTGGATGCGAATTATGGCAAAGCGGTGACATGGTTGGAGAACAAAATCAAGACCTGGTCTAGACTACCGCTCTCACTGGCAGGGCATATAGCGATTGCCAAAATGATAGTCTTGCCTAAATTTTTATATCTGTTCATAAATCTCCCCCTCCTACTTACACAGGCCTTTTTCAAAGCAATGCGTTCCCTTATGGTGTCCTTGGTGTGGGCCGGAAAACAAGCTCGAGTATCATGGGAACTCATGACCCTTCCCTTGGCGCAAGGCGGCTTGAGCGCGCCAGATATCCCGCTGTATGCCTACTGCGCACAAGCCCTAGTTTTGCATTACTGGGTTCACCCCACTCCATTCCAACCACATGTTGCGGTTGAGGCAGATAGAGCTGCGCTAACTCCACTCCCAGTGGCACTATATCAGCCATACAAACGCCCTCGGGACGAAATAGAAATGGTAGAGACGTTGCGATGGGGCTGGGATGGCCTGCGAAAAAGAGTAAAACTAGTGGTCTTATATGCCCCTTTGATGACTTTGGCACACAACCCTCAGCTGCCAACGATGGAAGGCAAAGGGAATGCAACTCTGGCAAATAGACTGGGAATGAACACATATGCGGAGCTATATCCAGATGACACCTTTCGGCCCCCTCCCACTGAGGAACAGGGTGCAGTACCTAAATTCTCTGAATTGTTTTTATATTACCGGGTAAGAGCATCATGCCGCCAGGTGCACACTACATTTCCCAACCCGCCGCCCATACTGCACGCCCTTGAGCAAATACTGGCTGGTCCGTCACCGCACACTATGCAAAACACGTTCCCAGTGACAAAGCCCAAAGCTCTACAGGATTGGAACAGTGAAATAAACCCGCCACTCTCAGAGGAGCAATGGAAGTTCTGTTGTGGCCAACTAAGGGGCCGATTCCGATCTCGGCCGGTAGGGCTCCGAATAGGATTCGGCTTTACCGGATCCGATTCGGAGCCCTTTTTCCCGACCGAATCGTACGCGGGTCCGGCCGAGCGAGTACGATGCGAATTCGCCGACCGACTCGTACCCGGATCGTACCGCTCCGACCGACTCGCTCGGACCCGATTCGCACCGCGCAATGGAGACGTTTTCCGGCCGGGTAAGTACGATGCGCACCTCGACCGCTCCGACCGACTCGCGCCGTCCGACTCGAACTCGCTGTCGGAGCCGTACTTTGGGGGTCCGTGTCGGACCCCCTGTACGCGCGTACCCGTGCGAGCGCACACAGGGGGACCCATGGGTCCCCCTACCTGTGCGTGTACGCCGCGAGCGCTTCGCGGCGTACTCGCTGTAGGGGCGCCCTTGTCCGCCTCGCACCCATTGAGGCAATGGGAGCCCGCGTACGCGTTGTACGACCGGCTCCCATTGAGTTCAATGGGAGTCCGACCGACTCGTGTCCGGTGGCATACGAATGCATCGGACTCGTTCGGTCCGGACTGCACGAGTCCGGTTCGGTCGGAAATCTCTCCGGGTCCGGCTCGGTCGGAGAGATTTCCGGCCCGAATCGGAATCGACCCCTCAGGATGCTATCCCCTAATTACAAATTACGCTTGATACATTTCAAATATTTGCACAGATTTTACAGAACCCCTACCCAACTGCACCGTATGGGCCTGAGGCCAGATGCTGACTGCTGGAGATGCAGGGCTGAATCAGCGACTTTCTTGCATTTAGCTTGGGAATGCCCTCCCATAGCGAAATACTGGGTAGACATAGTCAATACTGTAGGGGAAGTTCTGGGTGTATCGGCGATACACACTCCGTTGATAGGACTATTGGGGTATGTTATAGAGACTCCAGCTGTCACATGGAAACTACATGCCATGCTATTATTATTGGCTAAATGCAGGGTAGCCATGCACTGGGGGAAACCTAGCGCCCCGTCTGTTAAAGTTTGGTTGCGAGATATCATTTATTGCCACACTCAGCTCTCAACATTTTGGGAACTTATGCCCACAGCATCCAAGCCCCGAAGACATTTGCAGTCCAATACTAGAATAGATACGTATAACTCGGATCACTGACATAATATCGTCAGTCAAAATATCGAGGTACCATAATATCGTCGCCAAAATATCGATGTTCAAAATATCGACTTCCTATCTCCCTAAAGGTAAGTACCAAAATATCGAAACCAAAATATCGTTGTTAAAAATATAGTTATACAAAAATATCTATTTTTTTTAATGTCTTAAAAATAATATAAAATTAATTAAATTATAAATATAATTAAATAAAACATAGTTAGAATTATTTAAAAAATGATAAAATTAATAAATAAGAAATGTAATGTAAAAAAATATTAAACATGCATAATTATTTTTTTATATGTATATTAAGTTAATAATATTAATAAATAATTATTACATTTAATTATAAAATGTTAAAAACATAATTTAAATTATAATGACATATATATCTAAAACCTGTCGTATAAATATAAAAATTAATTTTCCATATAATAAATTAAATTATTATTATTATTTTTTTTTTAAATAATATTTCACACAACATTAATTATAACAGTAGGGAAAACATTGCATAGCGTAGGGGATAAAATTACTATTCCCACTCCAACAAGTGTAACAGTAGTGAAAGCGTTGGATAGCGGGAAGGTAAAAATTACTATTCCCAGTCCAGTGAGTGCAACAGTAGGGAAAGTGTTGGATAGCGGGTGGGTAAAAATTACTATTCCCACTCCAGCGAGTGCAACAGTAGGGAAAGTGTTGGATAGCGGGTGGGTAAAAATTACTATTCCCACTCCAGAGGGTGCAACGGTAGGGAAAATGTTGGATAGCGAATGGGAATAATGTACTATTCCCACACCACCAAGTGTAACAATCGGGAAAGCGTTGGATAGCGGGAGTGTAAAAATTACTATTCCCACTCCAGTGAGTGCAACAGTAGGGAAAGTGTTGGATAGCGGATGGGTAAAAATTACTATTCCCACTCCAGCAAGTGCAACAGTAGGGAAAGTGTTGGATAGCGTGTGGGAATAATTTACTATTCCCACTACAGTGAGTGCAACAGTAGGGAAAGCGTTGGACAGCGGGAAGGTAAAAATTACTATTCCCACTCCAGTGAGTGCAACAGTAGGGAAAAAGTTGGATAGCGGGAGAGTAAAAATGACTATTCCCACTCCAACGAGTGTAACAGTAGGGAAAGTGTTGGATAGCGGGTGGGTAAAAATTACTATTCCCACTCCAGCGAGTGCAACAGTAGGGAAAGTGTTGGTTAGCGGGTGGGTAAAAATTACTATTCCCACTCCAGAGAGTGCAACAGTAGGGAAAGTGTTGGATAGCGAATGGGAATAATGTACTATTCCCACACCACCAAGTGTAACAGTCGGGAAAGCGTTAGATAGCGGGAGTGTAAAAATTACTATTCCCACTCCAGTGAGTGCAACAGTAGGGAAAATGTTGGATAGCGGGTGGGTAAAAATTACTATTCCCACTCCAGCAAGTGCAACAGTAGGGAAAGTGTTGGATAGCGTGTGGGAATAATTTACTATTCCCACTCCAGTGAGTGCAACAGTAGGGAAAGTGTTGGATAGCGGGAGGGTAAAAATTACTATTCCCACTCCAGTGAGTGCAACAGTAGGGAAAGTGTTGGATACTGGGAGGGTAAAAATTACTATTCCCACTCCAACGAGTGTAACAGTAGGGAAAGTGTTGGATAGCGGGTGAGTAAAAATTACTATTCCCACTCCACCGAGTGCAACAGTAGGGAAAGTGTTGGATAGCAGGTGGGTAAAAATTACTATTCCCACTCCAGTGAGTGCAACAGTAGGGAAAGTGTTGGATAGCGGGTGGGAATAATTTACTATTCCCACTCCACCAAGTATAACAGCAGGGAAAGTGTTGGATAGCGTAGGGGATTAATTTAGTATTCCCATTCCTGCAGTATAAATAACATTAATTAACAATTAATTAATAAAAAAAAAAAGAAATTACCTCTCACCATATTCCCCTATAAACATCACCACCAATATTGTAAAAAAATTAATACATTAACATAATTAATTGTCAATTAATTAATTAACTAATAACAATTAACGATAAAATTAATTTCCATCATATATAAATTAATTCACACAATTAACACTATAACATAACTTAAAAAAATATTATATAAAAAATATTAAACATTTTAATAAAAATTAAATTACTTCCCACCCTACTCCCCTATCAACAATGAACCCACTCCTAAAAAAAAGTACACAATTAACATATTAACAAATTAATTATTAATAATTAATAGCAAATTAATACCTAATTATTAACTTTTTTTAAACACAATTAACATATTTACCAATAAATTATTAATTATTATTAATAAATTTATAATTAATTATTAATTAATTAATTAACTCAATTAACAATATAAATTATTAAATACAAAAATATTAATTAATTAATTTAAATTAAATGACTTCCCACCCTATTCCCCTATAAACCCACAACCCGCTACAGAATAAAATTACGCAAAAATTAATTAATATATAATTAATTAATTCAAAGAAATTCTTAATTAATATATTATAATTAAATTACTTCCCACCCTATTCCCCTATAAACCCACATCCCGCTACAGAACTAAAATACGCAAAAATAATTTAACATAAAATTCATTACTTTTAAAAAATTCAAACATACATTACAAAAATAATATATACTTTTAACACATATACTAACATTTACAACACAAAAAAAATCGATATTTTTAACAACGATATTATGACTGAAAATATTACTAACTTCGATATTATGACAATCGATATTTCTTACCTGCATTTCGATATTCTGTACCACTATATTTTTGACAGTCGATATTCTGTCCACTCGATATTTAGACTCTATACCGTATAACTCAATCTGGGACTGCTGGTGAAGCACCCCCTGACGCAGCAGACACTTGCGCATGACCCCCAACTTTGTGCATAATTATCTTGTGCGATATGTTGTAAAAACAAGCTTGAGCTGGAGGGTTAGATGGGTAGTATATGCCTCCACAAGAAGAACCAGAAAACACTCCCCTAAGACCCATATTTCTTTTTGCAAAAGATTAAATCTAGTATGGGTATAAAGAAATTCCAAACATAAGATATTTATAACATACCGACAACAACATTGTTTTCTATTTTTTTAAAGGATCATGTTTATTCTTTTCATTAACTTCTTTTCTCCTTTTTTTTCCAATACATGGAATATCATTTTTTTCAATAGATACAAAAAACTTTATCTTGATTTTTTTTATATAAAAATTGTAAATACATATGTACAATCTTGCAAAAATAAAATGCAATTTTATTAGTCCCCACAATGACAAATTTTCTTACAAAACAAGCATACCTCACAAACGTACAAAACAATAATAATAAGGTCTGGACCTCATGTGTCCAGACCTTATTATTATTGTTTTGTTCATCTTGGTGGAAATGTATTACATCTTATGTTTTCCCCTGAATCCAGATGTGCATAAGTGTCTTGTATGAGTGTGTACGTTTGTGAGGTCTGCTTGTTTTGTAAGAAAATTTGTCATTGTGGGGACTAATAAAATTGCATTTTATTTTTGCAAGATTGTACATATGTATTTACAATTTTTATATAAAAAAAATCAAGATAAAGGGGCCCATTACGATACCCGGCGTAAATAAATCCGCCAGGCATGGAAGCGGCAAAAATCCGCCCGCACACACCGTCTGAACACCGACCACGCCATTACGATTACACAAACCGAAAACCGCCATCGGCGGAAAAATCACACAAAATACCGCCCGCCATCGTCCGAGTCGGAGTCAAACCGCCCGCCACGGACGGAAACACGCACGACAACACAAAACCGCCCGCCCACACGGCCGACACACCGCACGTGAAATTACGATCGCACCGCCATGAGCGCGGAAAGACCACAAATATACCGCCCGCCAGCGCAAACAACGCCGATGAGAATCGACACGGCAGAAGCCATGGCGCCAACGTACCTGCACAGAAACCATCCGCACACAAAACCAATAGCACACAACATGGCCAACAAGTCCACACAGCAAGGCACGCACAAATACACAAGCACAGTACACATCCCGAAAACACACCCCCGGACAAACAAAAATACAAAGGCCAGAACCCCAAACACAACACACCTGAAAACAACAGACCATGAGGACACACCCACATAGGTGAGTACAAAAGCAGCACTCCCACAGACTACAACCCCTTGCTACATTGCAAACCAGAGAGGAGAGGAGAGGACACAGTGACACAGCAAGGACAGCAGCACACCACAGAAACGCACACATCACTACCACCACCACCACCACCACCACACCCCGGCACCACAAACCCCCTGCACATTACACAACACACACCGCACCAGCACCACAAACACCATGGCACCACAAAGGATGCCCAAGTTCACGCCCATGGAGCTGACGGTCATGGTCGACGAGATCATCAAGGTGTACCCACAAATCTATGGGAACATGGTCCAGCACACACCACTAGCCACCAGAAACAGAATGTGGAACCGGATCGTAGACCAGGTCAATGCAGTCGGGACCCTGCCCAGAAACAGAGTCGAGATTAACAAACGTTGGAATGACGTAAAGAGCCTGGTCAAGAAGAAGGAGGGCAAAAACAGAGAGCTGGCTGCCGTCACTGGCGGAGGGAATCCCGCGCTCTTTAAGACCTTCAAAGCGTGGGAGGAGAAGGTGCGAGTCGTAATCCATCCGGAGATCCTCGCCGGATTAGCAGGGGAGTGGAGGCTGGTAAGTACAAACTAATGTATACCAGCACACCGCTATGTACTCACATGCGCAACTACCATGCCACAGCTCCCAGGGACAAACACCCCCATGTCCAGCACACAATACACAACACATCACACACACATGCAACAGACACTACCACACACAGCCCAAACCGAACAACTGTAAGATGCGTGGGGACATGTGTACACTCAGCCAGCCACGTAACCACCAACAGGTCCCCAAATATGCCAGAAGCGCCACAACGAGCACCCACCACACCCATGTGTCCGCCACAGCTGCACTAACCGACAAGTAACAGGTAAGTGGCAGGAACACAAAGTGCAGTGGGTGGGACGGTGGACAGCCCAAGTACAACACACACCAGGCCCCAGTCCCACAGCACAGCAAGGAGGAGCATCCCCCACAGCCACGTGTCAGCCCCCGCAGTGCACAACGACAGCCGAAAGGCAGACATCACGGTCCACAGCAATCGGTGTCAGTGGGTGTCCAGCCACCCCCACGACCCCCAACACCCCCCCCCCCCCCAGACCTGCAACATGGAGCACCCCCCGCTTAGAGCCATGTGGCATCCAGTACAGTGCACGCACGAACAACTTGCAGGTGGGAAACTGGACAGGGCTGGATTACTGGAGGCATGAGGACCATAACACGACCAACACATGGGACATGTCACGTAGCAGACGAACACGCAGCACCGCCCACCGTCACGAACAAGTGAACAATGTGCACACGGACATGAACAACAGACTCACACCCCACATGACCCATCACAGACATAGCAACACCCAAGGAGCCACGTCTGCATGCACAAGCCACACTGAATATAGTCCCACACGGCAGCCACTGTGCAACTCATCACACACAACCGAAACACCATTGAAGTCCTGTCCATGTAGCCCCTACTGCCTGTCAACCACACACCCCACAACTACGCCTATGTAAGACAAACAACACTAGACGCAACAGAGCGGAACAACATAAATGCACACGAACACCACTGAACCCATCAAACACACAGACACACCATGCACAAACAACATACCATCCATCCCATCCGTCAGCCCCAGTCTCATGAAAGGCATGTCATCCGCACAGCTGCCACACATACAGCAGTCACGCTGAGATACATGCCCATGACCAACCATGTGCCAGAAGTCAATGAAGCGCACGACACACTGTGAGCAACAACACACAACATGGGCCACACCCCCCGAGCACTGCAGTGATGCACATGGCACAGGGCAGCACGCACACCAAGGAGATGGGACAACTGCAATACGTCGGGTGGCACACAACCATCACTCACTCATAACGATGCGTCCAATGCCATGTCCAGTAATCACAACAGACAGCAAATATGCAGGCCATGTCAAGCATGCACACACCTCAAACCATGCACTGTCATGCTGCCACAACACATGTCACGTTCGGCACCCATGGCTCACAGCATGTACCCCAAAAGCATATACCCTCCCAAATGCGAATCTGGGGCATGGCCCCCATGTTGCCATATGCGTTCCTAAGCGTTCCATTTGAACCCCAAAAGCATATTCCCTCCCAAATGCGAATCTGGGGCATGGCCCCCATGTTGCCATATGCGTTCCTAAGCGTTCCATTTGAACCCCAAAAGCATATTCCCTCCCAAATGCGAATCTGGGGCATGGCCCCCATGTTGCCATATGCGTTCCTAAGCGTTCCATTTGAACCCCAAAAGCATATTCCCTCCCAAATGCGAATCTGGGGCATGGCCCCCATGTTGCCATATGCGTTCCTAAGCGTTCCATATGAACTCCAAAAGCAAAGTACAAACCAGACCCAGGATGGGCCAGGAGCCCGCATACACCAGAGTCACAATGAGTAGGGGCACAGCAACACACCCATCGGCATGGCCAATCCGTCCCATGCCACATGTGCACAGCACACAGTCCCATTGCCTAGCACACACAACTACAGATGCCACAGCCACACACTCGCCTCCGGGAAACCCATGTACGAGATTGCACGAACTGCCAATGTCAGACGACTAATACATACTTCGCCAGGTGCAACACAAAAACAAATCTCATTCTCTCCACAGGTGACGAACTGCTGAATGCTGGGGATGGAGACAGCAGCCAGCACAGCCAGCCCACAAGCCCCCAATGAGGACACACGGATCTGGAGGATCTGTCCTCCTCTTCGGACACGGACCACCAAGCTGGCCCATCTGGCGTGGCAGGGCCCAGCCGCTCCCCAGGACCCCTCCTACCCACCAACCCATCATCCAGGGATGCTGAACAGTCCCAGTCCCCTGCTGCCACTGTCGTTGCGGCCACACCCACGGTCATTGCGGCCACTACCACTGCCGCAACCGCCACCATCGCCGCACCGACCACCACCGCCTCCACCACCACCACGTCTTCGCTGGCACCAGCCCCAGCGCAGGTGGTGGCCCGGCCGACTGGATCCACCCTGGGAGCCACAGCGAGGACCGTGGTGTGCAATGTGGCTAGTGGGCAGGCCGGTGGCAGCAGGACTGGTAGGAGGAGCAGGGTCAGGGAAACGCCAGCCTCCCCTGGGAGCCATGCCCTGCCTCAAATGGCCAGAGTCCTTGGGGCCTATGAAGAGGCCCAAGGACAATGGGCCAGGTCTGCTACTGACACGCGGGAGGTGCTGGGGGTGCTGAGGTCCATGGACGCCCATATGGGCCAATTCGTGTCCCGTATGGACCAACTCGTGGACCTCATGGGCCAGCTGGTGGTGGCGGTGGGGTCACAGGCAAGGCCAGCAACACCACCTCCGCCACCACCTGCTAGGGCGCAGGGTCGGCCAGCAGTGTCCACTTCCCCTGCGTCCACAGCCAGTGAGCACACCTCACCCACCACCAGCAGGTCGCCACCACACACCCCCCTCCCAAACGTGGAAGGGGCCGTCCGAAGAGGAAACAGATCTCCCGGGAGGACTTCGCACGCTCCAGTCGCAAGTGAGGCAGCCAGCCAGCCTACCGCCAGCCTTCCTTGACCAGCCACTGCATTGACTTGCTCTACGATCCCACTCCACACAGCCAGCTGGATGGCATGTGTGTGTTGGACTATGGACATAGAACCAGTGGGTACACCCTGATCATCACGCAGCCATGACCGACAGCTCATTGTCACTGCACGCACCACTTTTGTCATCACCTTACACACAATCACATGTCACAGTTTGTAATAAATGCACCTTTTTCACTAACTGCTGTTTGTGCCCTGTGTTTTATTTGTACGGAATACAACGGCCACCTTGGGCGGAAAGGCACCTGATGCGTGGCATGGCAATGGAATCCGGAGGGCCTGTAGGGACCTAGGGGTGGGAGACAGAACAGGAGCACATTCAATGAGTGTGTCACACACCCATCACACAGTACATGTCAACAACTACAAGCAATGTACACACATCGCACAGAGCAATAGGGCACAATGCCACAGTCACCAACAGTGGCATACTACCCTGGCCATGGAGCGTTGACACACTGCACGCAGTGAACATACGGCCACCCTGACACAGCACACACACACCTGCACAGATACAGACACATCATCCGTCGTACATGGACACTCACCGTCAAGTGAAGTAGCGGGCGATGAGCTGCTGGCGCACATTCCCAGCTTCCTCCTCTCCGCTGTCCACCTCACTCGAGCTGTCCTGGTCTGCGGGCTGGGGCCCTGGTTGATCTCCGTCATCCACAATGAGGGGGATCTGCTTCCGAATGGCTAGATTGTGCAGCATGCAGCACGCCACCACTATCTGGCACACCTTCTGTGGGGAGTACGCCAGTGCACCCCCGGTGCGGTCCAGGCACCTGAACCTGGACTTGAGGAGGCCAAAGGTACGCTCGACCACACGTCTGGTCCTCCCATGTGCCTCATTGTATCGATCGTCTGCTGGGGTGCGAGGATTCCTCAATGGACTGAGCAGCCATGCCCCATTCGGATACGCAGAGTCACCTGGGTGTGAGGGACACAGAGAACCGTTGCTATTCCAACTGGACAGGGGACAGCATCGCACAACCAGCACGCTACACCACTCCACATACTCACCGACAATACAGCCACGATCCTGTTGCAGATTGGCCATCAGTCGTGGCAAGATGCTGTTGCGCATTATGTGTGCGTCATGTGCCGAGCCTGGAAACTTGGCACACACGTGGGTGATCACCATGTCCGCAAGGCACACCACTTGCACATTCAGGGAGTGCGTGTGCTTCCTGTTGCGGTACAGGTGCTCAGTGGCCTGTGGTGGAACAAGGCCAACATGTGTGCAGTCAATGGCTCCCACGACGTGTGGGATTCTGCCAAGGGCATAGAATGCACCCTTCACTGCCGCCAATTCACGAGCCCTGGGGAATCTGATGTACCTGTTTCGGTACAGCATCATGGCTGCCAGTACATCCCTCAGCACCTTGCTGAACATGGGCTGGGACATCCCTCCTCCACTGCCCACTGTGTGCTGGAATGACCCAGTGGCGAAGAAATGCATGGCGGCCATCACCTTAGCCGTGGGGGTGACAGCAGTCGGATAAACCCTGCGGGGACGGAGATGGGGCTCTAACATGGCACACAGTCGATGCAGAGTTGGCCTGTCCAGCCGAAACTTCCTGATTACCTCTGTATCGTCCATGTCCGCCAGCAATTGGTATGGGCGGTCAATGTTCGGTCTCCGCCTGGGTTAAATGGCAGAGGACACATGTCAAAGCAACACGGCACATAGCAATTTCGCATACACATCACTGACATGACTGAGCAAGCACATGAGCCACAGCCCAGCTGTCAAGCTGGGACGGCACGGCCACAATACACTTACACAGGTCTCCCAACAATGGCAATGGCAAGTGAGACATACCACTGCCATGTGCATGCACATGGGGATCTAGGCCCCAATGACTTGCGGGGCGTGCTGATGGGGACTGACTGCATATTCGTCAAGCGGCAACGCCACGGCAACATGAGTGTCTGCTGAGCATGGAACTGCTTCCGAGGCTGGATGAGTATGGCACACGACGACGACGATGTGGGCACGGGCTGAGCGGCCAATACAAGTGGGACCTGTGGCACGAGGGGATATGAGACAGTAGTAGGTGTCAGCACTGCACCCTATGTACAGCACTGTACGGATCACAGCTCCCGAAACATTGACTGGTGTCCACATTGACAGCCCCATGCCAAGACGGCTGTGTGCTTGCAGTCACACGTCACAGGTGAGAGGTTACATTGCACGTGCCAGGTGGCAGACGTACATAGTGGGAGCTGGCATGTGTGTGCATGTGTCTCCTGTTCAGGATCCACCAGATGGGCGCTGACTCTGTACTGACCATTGGACACAGCATGTTCCGTGGAAGGCTTGTGTGTGTGGGATGGTGGCACTGGATGTGCCTCCGTTGGGTGGGGGCCATGCACAGGGCGGGTACGTCGATGATTGCGCATTGTTGGTCACGGTGGGTGCACCAACTAAGATGTGTTGCCCTGTGTTCAATTCCTATGTCTGCATGATGATGGACTGTGGATGTGAGCAGACTACACATTGGTCGATGTGCTGTCTATATGCATGTGCCTTCACACCAGGCACAGCTGCCCCTGCACATGTGACCCCTGCTGGACTCGCTGCTGGGTCTGTGGAGCTGATGCACCTTCTGCGCGTGGGGCGGACAGCTCTCCTCACTTCCCTCATTGCGCATGTCATGTCTTTGCCGCAGGTGACATGGATCATGGAGGGCCCACATGTACGCGTGGGTAGGCTACACATGATTGTTCACTGGTCGCCACCCCCAGTCAGTGTTTCGAATGGGAAGGTTGTCGTGCTGGTGGTATGTTCGATGTGGCGGATGGGCGGGCCTAGGTGCGGGCTTACATTCCGGACATGGGGGTAGTTGGATTGGCGACTAGTTGCAGTACACACGGGACACGTCTCTTCCTTTCCACATCTGGGTCATCCCTTGTACTAACTGACAGTGATACAGGCATCTTCGCCCCAGCCCTCATGTCCTCCCCTCGCCCCCCAATATGCATGCTCACCTGCGAGGCTAGCGCTTGCACAGGCAGCCCCATGCTCGCACCAGAGAGGGCAAGGAGTGTATGTGTGGGTCCAGTTGCACGAGTGGGCTGTCTCAGGGTATGATGTGTGGCGGGACGCCGTCCACCTGCGTGGTGCCCCAAATGGAGACCCGGCCTGCATGGACTATGCATCACAGTCTTCGCCTTCCGGATCCGCCACCTGCGACACCCAGTGGCTGTGGCTGCCCTTGCGGCCAGGCCGCGTCCGTCTGTGGCTGTTGGCCCACACATTCACTCTTTGGCCTCTCTGGGGAGGGCTCGGGGGTGGTGGCGCACGCGCTTGCACTTAGTCGCAATGGCATGTGGCGTGGTTGGTATGATGGGCAATGGATGGGATGGTGCGAGCCACCTCCCGTGACGTCAGTGCTGCTCGTGCTGTGGTGCGTCCCCCTACACTTCCATCTGACTTGTGCCATGCTAGACGTTGAGGTTCTATTGCCTGCGTGATATGACCAGGAGGAGCGCGAGGAGACCTCACACACACCATGCTCCACTGCCATCCCGTGCCCTGTATCGCCTGTGCGGATTGACTATGTTGGGGTTACACCTGGTCGACTGGGGCTGTGTGTGCCTTGTCAAGGGGCATGGCGGGCGCACAACAGGATCCAGCTTGTCCACAGAGGGTGGGCTGAGGTGCGCCTGGTACCGCTTTGTACGTGTGCCCGGCTGCTGTGCACACACGTGTTCACTCCCCCCGACAGGTGTCCTCTCACAATGCCCAGGGAAGCGGTGGTGTACTGTTCATGACCCCTCCCAACACGGCGTGCTCCAACTTGGCATGTGCGCATCTACCCGTCGCACCCACCCACCTGAGCACTGCGTCCATACGACTTCACACGACACATGTGTGTCTTCCACAGTAGTGCTACTCATTTGCGTTGACATCCAATACCAGTGGACTACATGGTCATGTCACGACTGCCGTGTACTTCACATACTCTCATCCTCTCTCATTCGTACTTGTGAAATGAGTCAGCGGAGACAGTTTTGGTTTCAAACATTATATTGAGTCTTCTGTCCTCTGTGATGCAATATAGTGGACACTACTGGCAGCGGGATACATGTTGAGGATATACTGAGCATGATTACAAATGGGATAGGGTGTGGGGTTACATCTGCTTGGCCAAGGCTGTGCTAATGTACATTTACGTATAGCTGCGGAGCTGCGGACTTTGACACAGACGGTATACATGTAGCCTACCAGACCGCTCGGCATCATGGGCACAGTCCATCTCAGTTCCATGTGACAGGTTTGCTGCGGTTGTTCCTCATGCACGCGTGCATGTGAGATGACATCAGGGCATGTGCTTGCGTGCATGCAGCGGCGTGCCACTTGTTGTTGCACTGTGGTGGTTACTGGACATGTCACAGTCACTGGGGTCGTGTTGTTGTTGTATGCACTTGTCGTCCATGCAAAGGTCCTGGTATGGGATTCCCGGGGCGGGGGTGGGAGGGGTGCAGCACCCACAGACTCCAGGCGACCTATTCATGTCCACTGAGCGGTGTGTGTGTCCATGTGCGCTGGAGCCATGTCGTGTCCTGGTTGTTCGTGCAGTTCCGTCCATGTGGGTGCGATACACAGAGCCCATGCCACTGCCTCCCACGATGCATGCGGTGTTCCTGGATGTGATGGGGAACAGTGTGCATGTCCCGGTCATATCCGATGTCATGGCGATGTCGTTGATGGTGTGGTTACAGTTGCCGGTCGTTTGGTATGGCTGTTGTGGTGGTGACTGGCCAGTCCGTGCGGAAGCTGAGCATGGGTGCGGGGTTGGACTTCATAGGTCACTCGGGGAACCTGCGTTGTGGTCCGACGTATTTACAGGTTGTCAGGTATGCGATGCCGTCCAGCAGGGCTTCCATGTCATTGGTGGTGTACATGTTTGCCAGCCAATGAAGCGGATGGTGGCTGTCAAGGTGTTGTTCGTAGGTTGTCCCTTGGAGGACCATGATGGGGCATGCTGGGTGACATTCGATGTAGCTGTTCTCGATGATCCGTCGTGTGGAGGCACAGTGGTTCCATTTCAGTGCGGGTGCGATGTTGGCCACATACGCCATGCCCCCATAGGCAGAGCAGGCCCTGTCGTGTGCGTCCAGAGGGAGGAGTAGTGGTAGCAGGTCCGCCTTCAGACATGCCGGGTTGGAGAGGCATATCTCGACGGGATGCTGGTAGGGACACCTCCGACAGTAGAAGACGGGCATGACGCAGCTGAACAATGTGATGCGGTAAGTCAGTCGGTAACTTACGTTCAGCAGGGACAGGAGATCGCATCCCAATGTATGTATCGTGTTGGTTTTGTACAGCTTGAGCTGTTCGGCGTAGTTGGGTAGGTGTGTTGCGGTTGCCATTTCGCAGCGGTTCGTTGAGGTGGCGTGCTCCGGCTGTGTGTGCAGTCTGCAATGTGCACGCTCCGGGGTTGCTGTGAGCTCTGTGTAGTCGTAGGGAGACAGGACTTGTGTTCTGTTGGCTTGTTTGGAGGACACAGGCCCTCTTCCCACATGCTTCTCAGACAGTTCAAGGTCAGTGCTGTGTGACTCCTTCCAATTAACTTGCATGTGGCCGACATGGGGGAGTGTTTTCTTCTTTCTTCCCCGTCCGTTGTGTGCTTCTGTGATATGCGCTATCTGCCCTGTGGTCGGTCTCCTCGGCATGCCTGTGTTGGTCTATTCTTGGACAATGGCTGTATTCACCGGCTTCTGTCGTAGGGCTGTGGTTTCGGTGTTGGATTGGAAGGTCATTCAGTGCTGTCTGCTCTCCCTTGTGTGGGCGGCAGCCTGCCTTTCCGCTCTGCGTTGGGCCTTGTGTGTGGATGTTATTCTTGGGCCACCTGTTGTCGGTCCCCGGGCTCTTTGGTGTTCCGTTTCATGTGTCTTGTTCATATGTGCAGGGTGGTATGGGTTTTTCAGTGTGGTACTGGCGTCCCTCTTCCCGAAGGGGCCCTGCTTCTCCTAGTTGGTGTTGCCGCCGCTGTGTGCTACGCCATGTTTGTTACACTGGGGTGTGTCCTGCTGTTGCGTGACTTCACTGACATGTGTGCGTCGGTTGTGTGGCGTTGGGTGTTGTCCGTGAATTGGGCGTTGGGGACATGTCTGTGGCAGGCCTGTCACGTGTCATGTGCGTTCGGGGTGGGGCTGATGTGTGTGCTGCTTGGTTGTGTCCCTGTGTCTGTGTGCGACGCATGCATGGCGCTGCGGTTGGCCTCTGCGTTGTGCGCATGTGTGGCGGCGTCATCGGCGCTTTGGGGCCGTGACGGGGTGGTTGGTTCCTAGTCCCAGGTGGTGTGTACACATGTGTTCCGCGATGTTAGGATTTGGCCTGTGTGTCATATGTGGATGCAATGGTGGATGTGTAGTGTGCACGCGCTGGTGGGGGGTTGTCCGCTTTTTCCGCCCTTGCACTGTGTGCGCTGTTTGCGTGCACTTGTTGTGTGTGTGCCTACCTGCGTCTCCGCGGTACGTTGCGTCCTTGGTGGTGCATCAGCAGAAGCATGGGAAGGGCCTGCAGTGCTGGATTCATGCCCGGGGTGCCGCTTCTTCGTTGTCCGTGCTCTGCGTCCGTGTTTCCGCCTCTCTTTCACGTGCGGTGTCTCTTTGCCGTGGGAGCCGTTTGTTTGCGGCATCGTAATTTATGCGCCGGGCGGGACGTGTTTCGTCGGACGGTGTGTGTCAGTTGTGCTGCGCCGCTACGTGTGCGGGCGCACTTTGATGGCGGACGGTGTTGCTGGCTTGCCGGCGGTGTTTGGCCTGCTTTTCGCATCGTAATTGGGCGGGCGTGTGGACTGCTGCGTGCCGGCGGTAACTGGTGGTTTTTGCATCCGCCAGCACGGCGGTTGTGCTTCCGCCCGCCATCGTAATGGGCCCCAAAGTTTTTTGTATCTATTGAAAAAAATGATATTCCATGTATTAGAAAAAAAAGGAGAAAAGAAGTTAATGAAAAGAATAAACATGATCCTTTAAAAAAATAGAAAACAATGTTGTTGTCGGTATGTTATAAATATCTTATGTTTGGAATTTCTTTATACCCATACTAGATTTAATCTTTTGCAAAAAGAAATATAGGTCTTAGGGGAGTGTTTTCTGGTTCTTATTGTCTGTTCTGTTCCCCTCTTACTCCCAGACCTTATTCGCCTTTAGAGGGGTCCCTTGCACTTTGATAGTATATGCCTCCACTACAACTAAGCTCAAACACACTGTTAATGCAAATGTATGTAGTTGCTTCCTAATAATTATGTAACTTGGCTGTCCAAAGTTTTCGTAACTGTTAAGTTTGTTGTAAGTATAATGACACTATGTGCATTCAGCAGAAATGTGAAACTCTGCAATTTTGATATGTATGTGAAAATGGCAATAAATAAAAAAATTAAAAAAACTGAGTGGGCACTGGGAGGGAAATGCACCTTGTTTATGGTTTGCAATGCATTGAAAACTTTGTAAATGCTGCATTAACAAAAGCAGATGCACATTGCACAGCCAACACTGCATGCAGTGCCGTACTAAACCATGCTGCATTTAGGTCATGGGTGGCGAAATGCCATGGTCACGAAGGTGATGAATGATGATGGGTGGGATACATATCTGCATCCTTTAACAAATACAGTGAATATACTAATAATGTGTCATTAATCAAGCAATGTGACTTACCACCGCCCATCCCACCCGCTGCTGGTACTTCCCCTCCAACCGCCTCCACTGCAGCGTCTGGCGCACTGGTGCTGCCGCTGGCCCCTGCACTGATGGTCTGTGCTGCTAGAAAAAACATTACACATTTTAGATGCCAGATACGCCCCCCTTCTTATTTTGTTTTTAACAAAATACAACTGCAGTACATCGCTACAGTTCGGTTGGCAGTATCTTCTATCGAAAATATCACTTTGGGCATTTTGTTGGTTGACAATGTTAGAAAAGTCAGGTAGTCAAGCCAACCAAAAACGTTTCATAATGGAGGGGCAGTGCGCAGTGAAGTGGTGGAATAAATTTTTCGATGAAGGACATGGTCTTGGTTGGCAAATGCAATGGGACCTCAGACTACTTTCGTGCCATGCTGCACAACACAACATTGGGGGGTCCACCATGACCATGGCCACTCTCTCATTTTACTGTTTGAGCATGAGCAAGAAAAAGAAAGCTTTGTTAACAAACATGCGTAGAGAAAAATAGCTTACTTGGGCCTGCAATCTTCACAGTAGAGTAGCTAAAATGTGTTCTCTTAGTCTTACAGTACCAATCCACAAGATATATAAAGGTAGTGGGAAAGCTTATTAACAAAGCAGAAGAAAGTTACAGACTAGTACAGACAGGAGGAAGCCAACTACTAAAATATAGAAAAAAGGATAATGCAGGGATAACAAGAATTTGCCAAACATTAAGGGGCCGATTCCGATTCGGGCCGGAAATCTCTCCGACCGAGCCGGACCCGGAGAGATTTCCCGACCGACTCGGACCCGTGCAGCCCGACCGAACGAGTACGATACGTCCGTATGCTATCGTACTCGAGTCGGTCGGACTCCCATTGAAGTCAATGGGACCCGGTCGTACAACGCGTACGCGGGCTCCCATTGCCTCAATGGGTGCGAGGCGGACAAGGGCGCCCCCTACAGCGGGTACGCGGCGAAGCGACTCGCGCCATACACGCACAGGTAGGGGGGCCCCATGGGTCCCCCCTGTGTGCGACTCGCGCGGCTACGCGTACAGGGGGGTCCGACACGGACCCCTGAAGTACGGCTCCGACTGCTCTTTCGAGCCGGACGTCGCGTGTCGGTCAGACTGCTAGCGGCGCGCATCGTACTTACCCGGCCGGGGAACATCTCCATTGCGCGGTGCGAGTCGTATCCGAGCGAGTCGGTCGGTGCGGTTAGATCCAGGAACGAGTCGGTCGGAGCGGTTGGGACGCCCGAACGAGTCGGTCGGCGATTTCGCATCGTACTCGCTCGTCCGGACGCGCGTACGAATCGGTCGGGAAATAGGGCTCCGAATCGGATCCGGTTATGCCGAATCCGATTCGGAGCCCTACCGGCCGAGATCGGATTCGGCCCCTAATTAGAAGAGGAGTTGAAAAAAAGGAGACAGTATTAAAAATATAAACAAGGCAAAAGTATTCTAATAGTGGGGAGAAATAAATAAAATAATAGTAATAACAGAACTCACTGGGGCCAGCAGAGACATCGGCGTGGTGCTGGTGGTGGTACTCCCACCGGTTGCGGCACTGGGTCCCTTCATCCTCCTATGATAGTGTTCTCTTCTTGCCCTTGGGTGCTGATGTAAGAAATAAAGAAGATAAAAAAAATAGATTAGTGGTACAGTTAATCTTCCAAAACATATTATGACAGGCAAAGGCAAATGCAGTAACATGTACTCTAGGACTGTAGTAACTAGGACTGCAGTAACTTTAGGAGTGTAGTTTCTGAATTTCAATGGTCTTACTATTTTGTATGTGTGTGTTTGTATTAACATGTCCCTGCCTAAACTCCTCTTTAAATGTCTGTAAACTTCTTCTATTTAGGAGCAAGTATTGCCATTTGCCAGCTACTCCCCTCGTCCCTCCCACATATACTACTGAAATGTATATCTAAATGTGCAGAGATCTCTGTCATCATAGCACACATTTCCAAACAGAAAAGATAGGAGAGAAGGAGTTCTCTGCCCGTAAGTTTGTGAATAGCATTTTGAAATATGTGAATAATTCTAGTGAATAATAATGATAAATTCTTTATTGTGTCAATCAATAAACATTTGTACAAAGCCCTGATGAAATCGGCAAGTTACAGTATGTTTAAAATGTTTAAACAAAGCCCCGGTAAAATGGCCAAGTTACACGAAGTTTAAAGTATTGAAAGCATTATTAAAATACTTTTAAAATTGTAGAATCATAATATATTATAACCAGTTATACAAAAGCTGGAGCATAGTACTAGTGTACTATTACTTTACATACATTACATACTAGAGAATGCAGCTTGTGAATGGGCCACTATGTTTTCCTTGAATAATACTTTAGGAACAGTACCAAGACAGATGCAATTGCCATAATATAGGCAAGACTGAACTAGCACTAGGAACACCAAAGTATGATAGATGGGGCAATAAAAGGGAGGGCACAGCACAGAAATTTAAACTGGAAAAAACAAAACGTGTTTCGAGAGTAAGACATTCATAAAAGTGATGTCTAAGTTATGAACCTGGTGAGAGGAATGAGCCCAGGCCCATTGAGATGAGCCAGTCAAGATTAAACCAATAAGGAAATTTGCTGCCTAAGAGTAGCACGTCAGTCTTGAAAAAGCTTAGTTTGAGGAAATAGTCTGTCATCCACGCTACTATGGGAATGGTGGAAGAAAGTCAGTTATGGTCTGTAAATGAGATGGTTGGTTAAGACTGAAAATCAATTCAGCATAATTCACATACATTTACAGTTTTGACCCTGTGATTGAAGGAGATTAGCCAGCAGAAGCAAGTAAATATTAGACAAAGGGGGTATAAAATGGCCCCTTGAGGTACCACATACTACAATACCAGGGGCCCCAGAATTCAGATAGTGCCACTATCTGAGATTTGTCTAAAATGAAAGAGGTGAACCGGCTAAGGTTAGAGCCTTGGCAGCCAATGTCAATTAGCTTTTGAGCCAGCAGAGCATGGTCGATGGTATCAAAGGTGGCTGAGTGGTCAAAGAGGATTAGTGTGTCACTGGCCCTTAACAATCTGCATCTTGAGGTCATCTAAGGTGGAAAGCATGACAAGTTTTTAGTCTGTCACCTGTGCGAAAACCATCCAGAGTGGGATTCCAGATCCATATGTGTTTGCAGTTGGGAAGCAATGATTCTCTCTAGGCAGTTGTGTTGCTAATACTGAAACCTTAGGAAGGTTATAGGAATGCTTGTGTTGATTTGCAGATATAAAGTTGTGACATATTGTGTTATTCTTGAACTCTCATCATTAATGTTGTGTTGTAAAAATAGAACTGAACTTTCAAAAGTCATGAAAAGTGCTTTTATGCACATTGGGCCCATTTCACAAAGGTAATTTTACACGCAAGTAAAACTGCATGTATAAATCCACTCTTATACTTTGTAGTAGCATTACTATGTTTGGTTATTCATAATTTCTGAGTGTAAAGTTACTACAAAGTGTAGACTTCATGGTCCCTGCCCCTTAGTATATATGGTGGGATCTTGCTATTAGTAACTTTACAACTGTAATTCATGTTCTGTACGCTAGGCGGAGACCTCCGCATCTGGGCAGAGAGCTCCACATGGAAGGGAATAGGGAAATTATATACCCATGAATGTAATCATACAGAGCTGCCACCCATTCCTTTCCAACAACATAAATACTGCCCACATCGTAGGATCTGCTTTTTTTCCTCTTCATATTTTGGTTTCTGCAGCCACCACATTACACCTGAAGAAAGAAGACTCCACTTTTCAAGAGAAAAGGATATTTCATTGAAGAGACAGTCTTTATAGTAATATTTATGGTAAAACATTACAAAAAAACTACATGGACTGTCTCCATTCACCCTCAGTGGAACACAGAAGGCAACTTTATGGCAGGAGGTGGCAGACTCTCTTCATGCATTGTGGGAGTAGTCACACAGTGTGGGAGGATATAAAAATGGCAAGATAAGAGTAGGGAGGTGAGGGCAAAGTTATCAAAGATTCAGCTGGTGCAAGCTCTTCTTGGATTGCCATATGGATCCCCTGAAATTCTCGACCACCTAGAGGAGGCTGTTCTTTCCCCATTGCACCACTGCCTGCTTATGATCATTTTCTGACAACACTAATGTACCAGCTAATATTCTAAACTATTCCCTCTCTCTCTCTCTCTCACACACACACACTAAAAGCAAACCTACAATCACTCACCAATATCTGTCCTCCACCCATGCTTACATTGGTAGGCACACATCACATATATAGCCCTCAGAAACACACTATAACACAAACCATATAAGTACCTAGATATTTCCATCATATTTTTTTATATCTACTCTTTTCATAAACCACTTCTTTGAGTAAATTGGTTGCTTCAGCTGAAGTAGGAGTCATTACACGTGCACCAGACGAACATGCATGGCAGGTCTCACAACGCTACCTAACTACACACCCAGGTATATTGTTATGCTAAAATTGTTACTACCAAACTGTAGGGGATTTGTATTGCTTGGTTTGTTAAACCCTAAAACTAAATTTTACAATGCATTTTGCAATGGCTTATAATTATAGTCAAATCTGTCTTTGACTTTTTTATTTGTACACTATATATACTCATACATTTTTCCCCTTTTAAGGCAGTGTTGTTTTCCAAATCACCACCTGCCACAAAATCAACCTCTGCTCCTAGCACTGCACCAAAACCTGGACTGGTTGCCCTTTTGGCTTAGGTGTTAACCTCCTTATTTGTTATTGACAGGGTAGCTGTTGTCTTTTGTCACAAATCCCTATTTGCATCCTGGCCAATATGCAATGCAATTGTTGACTAAGTTACATAATGTCCTATGAAACTTCCTCTAGACTTCGCAATAAAGGGGATCCCTTTAAGCTATCTTGTCTACCTTGCCAACTTGCAGAAGAGGACTCTTTGTGTAGGATGGCTTAGTCCCCTATGCATGTCTTTCTCTCCTGTCAGCTTCTGATGTATACGTTGCGAACATCAACACCGATGACATCAGGGGACATCCTGGCAGCAGCTATTAGGCCCTTTACCATCTATCGGTCAAGTAACTTCTGATCTCAACTTCTTCTTCTCATCATTAGTCCTTTCAATAAATTGTGTATCAATACTTTTTATCATATAAAATGTCCAAGGTCTTTTTATTGGTATTGAGTGTTTTCTTTTCTTGTATGTATCTCTAAACTGCCAGCATTTGTTGTCATAATTACTTTTCTAGATTGACATTACACATTGAACATATTTCTTAACTCTATAGCTACTTGATCTGGAGATACCTTGGAGCACCAATTAGAAGGACACATGTTTCAGCAGTTAACCTCACAGGGTTATCTAGAAATGAAATATCTGTGGCTGGAGTTGGTGTGCTGACATTGTTAAGAAATAATAACTCCATGCATGAATCAATCCTTAATTTCATATGTTTCTTTATGTTCAAATTGCACTAACTTTAATATTTTTTGCAGTACTATGTCATTTAAAGCACTGTTAAACTTTAGACACAAAACTATATTTGATGTACTTGAACTACTTACATCTTCTACCAGGCAGTATGGCCCTAGCGCTGGGAAGCCCATGGGTAGCCATGCGCTTAAGAAATATCGATTCATTCATTCATTCATGTGCTGATGAACCATTTACAAGTGGAGGATGGCAGCCAATCCAAGGAGAGAATCCAATCCCTCTCCAAGCTATTATCTCAGAGGTCAACAATGCTCAAGAAGAAGAGGAGGATGAGGAGCAGGAGCTGTTTGAGGAGGAAGAGGAGAATCTGGACAAGGAGGAGGACATTGGTACCGGCATACAGGACATCTCCAAGAAGGTCACTTCAGGGTCTGGCAGCTGTCTACCTCCAAAATCTCATCTGAGGATTTCCTATCACCAAATATAAGCTAAGCAGCCATGGATGCGAGTTCGGTCTATGCAATACTCACCTCCACACAAGCCCTAACTAATAGGTAAATCTGTACAGTCTCCTACACACTCCTCCCATGAAGGTGTATCTCCAGTTTTCTTTCATTCATGTGAGGGGAGAACACCCCAGGTGAGTAAAAGGTATCCCCAATTCATCATTATCTCCCCTACAACTGCCCAAATGAACCCCTCTCTTTGATGGGCAATCTGCTGGCCATGTCAGATGGCCACGCATGTGGAGTGGAGGGGTGGCTTGGGATATCATGGTCTAATGCTGTTCTTTTAGGGGTTCATATTTTCTGACAGTTAAATGTGTGGAAGGATAATCATGCAAAAGGGCTGCGCGCCATGAAATATTTGTCTCTCTTAAAAGACTCCCTCAGATGGTTGACAGTCTGACCTGGGGTTTGAATAACATTGTGAAATGCTACCAAGATATGGCAATGATGCACCAAGAACAATTTTTGAAGTTTTCAGGAAGAGCTTGCAGAGCAACATACCTCAGTCATGAAGATGATCGAGGCAATAAGCAAAACATACCAATGTTAATATTCATAGCTAATGCATGCACACAATTCTGCAGAGGCACCACAACCTAGGTGGGACAAACCACTTATCTACCTCATACATCTGCAACAACCACCTCCACCAATACCACCTCTACCTTCAACACCACCAACTTAGCCATCACTAACTCAACCACCCACAAGACAAGCGCAGTCTCAATCTCACCACCAGTATTTCATAGGCGGAATTGTAGGATAAATGCCTAAAACTAACTGTGTTTTGCAAACTATCCCAACTCTATCCCTAACACACTCACTGAAAGCCTTAATATAATGTATCCCTTTTAGTGAATGACCTGTGTGTATCTTTCAGCTATGTTGGATGTTTGATGTTGAAGTTACTAGCTAGGCAATTATTATTTAGGTTCTGTTCTTTGTTGAGCTTCAAAATGTATTGCATTTAAAAATGTCATTATAATATTAACTTTTGGATTACACAAATGCTGTCTCGAGAATTAGTATACAAAGGGGACGGAAATGTCATGCCATGGGTGCCAAGATTTCTCTGCCAGAATCCGGGGTCCCACACAAAGGTGACAGAGAAACTCTTTTATGCTCCAGGGTTGGTCTATTAACCGCCAACTCCACTCTCCAAGGTTTGAGACCGAAAACCTGAGGATTTCTACAGCCTGCCATAAGATGCTGATTTGGGGCTTGCCCTGAAAAAAGTATTTGTCTGATTCACAAGGAGGGGCATTGGAGGTGGCCTTGTATGATGAAGACACTGCTGAGAAGAAAGGGACAGTGAAGGAGTTGAGGTGAGAATAAGCTGAAGTTGCCGGTGCAATTTGGGAAAACTTGCATTGCCCAACCAGGAGAATGAGGTCTATGTGACGTGGCTCTCACTACAGTGCTCCCTGAGAGGCTGGGGTGCCCATGGGGCACTCCTGAGGACCAATTGCAAGCTTTGTTATCTGCCCCACTGAAGACTAAAAGCACCTTAAAATGTGAGACACTGAGGGCATGGTGACTGCCTTTGGCACTTTCACTTAGCTGACCTGTGTGAAAGAGGAAGGTGTCCTCTGTCATCTTAGAGAACATTAATAGATGCCTATCACTACTGAGAGCCAGGATGGGCTCCTAACTTTGGGCATCATTACGATGGCGGGCGGAGTCCGCCCGCCACCGCAGCGGAATGCGGGACCGTCCGCAAGGGGTGCGGCGGTCCCGCACCTGATATTAGGATGCCACTGTGGCGGTGGCAAGCCCTATTCCCAGCATTGTGGCGGGCGGTGCTCACAGCACCGCCCGCCACAATGCTGGGAATAGACTCGTGTATTGGCATGCACAAGGTGACAGGCACCGCGCAGTGCCTGCCACTCTGTCCATGCCAATGCAGGGGGGTACCATAGGTACCCCTCATGTGCACCCCCCACCCCCCCAACTATATGGGGGCCCGCTACGGGCCCCCAAAGGCAAAGACCACATGCCTTTCCATGGTGGCAACACCGCCATGGAAAGGCTGCTTTCCGCCGGCATCCTAATATGGATGGCGGTGTCTTGCAGACACCACCACCATGTTAGAGCCCTTTTCCGCCCGGTCGACGAGTCGACCGGCGGAAAAGCGGCAGACGGTCTTTCCGTCCGCCTGGGTCCCCACCGCCATCGTAATATGGCGGGGGGAAATGTGCGGGCGGGCGGATCGCCACCACCATACGGGCGGCAGTGATCCGCCAGACATCATAATGACCCTCTTTGTTTGGTGGGGAGCTTGTGTTTGGGCCTCGGAAGATCCAGATAAGGAAGACTCTCTACATCACAAGCAGCGTAAGTTGACCACAGCTGCTTCACCGCCTGTACTGGCACTGCTGATGCTTATCTGACCAGACGTGTGTTTACACACACACTGCAGACCACAATAACATTGGCTGGCCTAGGACAGTGAACCAGCTCTGTGAACTGTGCATGGAAGCACACTACTTCGAGAGGTGCTGCCCCAACCTATCACCCACACGTGTATGCCAGGACAGCATTCCACAAAAAAACCAGGGCATGGAAGATAAGGGTAAGTCAAACGGCAGAGGAGACCATATGAACGGATCCCTCTGGTATTCCCTCAATTGGGATAAAGATCCATTGGCACATTACATTATTGATTAAATCCTGTCCTAGTGAAACAGTGGAGGATGTTCCTCTCACACTCACCATGATCCATAAAAGAGATACTGAAGCAAAACTTGAAATGCCCTTTGAAGTTTTATGTACTGTATTGAGATATAGGCAAAAGTAAAGTTGTTTCTTTCTTTTTATAAGTGCATTAGCTGGACATTGATTTTTTTAATTGATTTTGAATTGTCTTTTCAGTTTGAGTGTCAAACCCCACACCACCTCCCTGAGTAAGCCTTGGTCTGCTCGACTTCACTATACTGAGGGTCAAGTGCTAAAGGGGTGAACTTGGTGCTCAGTTTTGGGCTGAGTATTAAGGTTAAGCTCCAGGACACCAGTGCTAAAAGGCCCGGTTTATTGCAAACTAGACCCAGTTTCCCCTGTTTGCCACTGGACTCCTAAAATATAATTCACAATTACACATCTCCTGTGCGGTACCTCACCATTTCCTAATAATTATGGGGGTACAGTGTGTGGTTTCCTCTACGCATCATCAGGTCTGAACTATAAACCAAAATAAGCCCTAGTAAAAATGTCCAATCTGCACACTGCAGGAGGCTTTGACTAGAATTTGGAAATGGGGGCGTTCATAGTTGGGTCATGGTGGGCCATCCTGCTCTGAAAGCAGTCCCTTAGCCGGCAACCCACTGGGCAAATACAAGAGCGACAGTCTGGCCATGCACATCATTGCCTTCGAGGAATGACATTTTCAAAATCAGAAAGCAACAGTCTCCATGATGGAAAATTTTAAATAATGTATTTTCTATGAAAGAATCGAAATCAGGACCTTGGCATAAATCAGAAACCACCACAAAATAACTGTTTGGCTCACTTACTCTGATTTGAATATTTTGTTATTTGATATTAACTATGCAGAATTATAATGCTGTCAAAATATTACCTACAGTTAACCTGGGTACTTTTGAAGTCAGCTGAAAGTAAATCAGGGTTCAGTTCCACCGCACAGCCTCTCATGGCTTATAATATTGTCTGTTATATATACTTGCACAAAGACGAAGGACTGTGTTAAAAACCCACAGCTCACAAACACACACACACACACACACACACAGACACGTGTGATATGAGGATGCACATTTCAACATTTCAATGTGTTATTTTTACCAAAGCAAAGACTAATACTGAACTAACATTAGTTCCATGAATTTCATGTTGCTCATAGAATTATATTACCCTTTATTTGTAAGCAATTATTGACAGAGATTAGGCAAGGTTTCACCTTTGCAGACATGAAAGTGATTTTAAACCCAATCTGTTATTATGAACTCCCTAAAGACAGTGTTGAAAAGTAGCTGTGTGGAGGGCCCAATCAATCTGCCCCACTATCCATCAACAGTGACAGCTGCTGGGAAACCACTGCTGTTTGCATCAATTTGCTGATTTCTAAAACACTGCGAGCTTCATCATGACTGAGGCCGAGACCTTCTGTCGTTATTCATTCTTGTTCTGAGAATCATGAGAGCACCCAGTGAAATTGACTAAACGTGGAGCTCATCATTCTTCATTGAACAAGCAGTAAAGCAGCTGCTCTAGTTTCCTGATCTTAAGAATGATGTTACCACTTTGGTCCAGGTGTCAAACATATCTTTCGGAAATTAATCATAACACATAAGGTGTGTGGCTCTGACTGGCCCTTTCAAATGTGGGGGAATTGAACACAGTAATCCAGAAACACACCATTTAGGTGAAGAAGCAATAATGCATTTGCAGAGTTTGTTGTTTATAACAGCACAATAACCTACAAGTACTTATTGTTCGTAGTAAAATAAATAACATAAATAAACCCTAACATTCAGAGAGTACCATAATATGTGTACAGCATTGGGAATAGGCACATTATTCTATGTAAATGTAACATAGGCCCCATATAAGCTGATGACTTTGCTTCTGTAAATATTATAGAGAGGCACAGAGCACATATAAAGTGGAAGCACTTTGGGCCAGAAGTATGAAACATTGGTCATAAATTGCAACCAGTATTTTTGCGACAAGTGTGGAATTCAGCAAACCGACCAATGGACTAATAGGTCGCTTCATAAAATTTCGAATTCAAGTGGGTCACAATCATTATTCATGAGATAAGTCACAAATTATGACTCACTATGATTGGTGGCCATCACAGAGATTGCAGCCTGCTGGTCTCAGCAAAGTACCCTGTTGTGATCACTTTTTAAATATTACTTTTATTTCTTAATGCACCTGTTTTCCTTAAAGGAAATGGGTCTGCATTAAAAAAAAGGTTTCAAACTTTTTAAAGTTTGCTTGAGAGTAAACAATAGTCCACTGGACCACTGCCTACTCCCCAACAAACCTTTTTTCCATTCACAAAGTGGCAGGATTCCCAACGCAACCCCTTCCCCAAATGACTCACCACCACATGTTGGGAGTCAGAAAAATGTCAATGTTTTGTGACTGAATTTCAGCTGTAAAACATTGATAGATACTATAACCAATCAAGGGATGCCCTAAAAATTAGCCTTCCAAACAGTGATTTATTATGCTCTTCTGAACCCATTATGTAGTAGGGTAACCTCTTACCAATTCCCAAAATGGGTTTAGTGCATTCCAAAAAGCCATTTAGCAGTCGCAAACCCTGTGAATTGGCAAATAACAGGGTTTGCAACCACTAAATAGTTTCGTACATCTGGCCCTTTTGTTCGGATTCACAGCAAGAGGAGAAATCCAATATCCACAATGTTTCTTCTCAGTGCACAAAGCAGTTCAACAATAAATATTCCAAAGAGAACTTTGATAAAAAGCCATAGAACTTACAGGCCTAACCTAAAAACCAGCACACACACAGAACATAAAAATATGTATTGGAGGCTTTGATTTAGGTTTAGTGGGGAGTGGATTAGTACCAGCTGACTACAAGCCCTTAGTACCTTTTACCCAGTCATCACGGAGTTCTGGAGTATCCCCTGTGGACTGGCATGCATGTGTGACAGTGTATGGTGAGAATCCTTAGGACTCCTTAATGCCAGAACCTGTATCCCCTCCTCTTGGTGCAGCTACAACCCCCAGAGATGAGGATACCTCATATTGGAATAGGCCTACTAGTTTGCTGGGAGGGATGCCCCAGTGTTTCTATGTACCAGCGATGTGTGAACATTGAAGAGAAAGTACTCTAATGGAACCCATGTTTTCTATGGGCTGGGGAATCTGTGGGACATCCACCTGTGCTACTGTGAATGCCCAGCAACACTGACGCAAACTCTCAGGGATTCCAATGCCGAGGGTCATGCCAGCCCCTTTGTGACTAGCCACATGCCCCACACTCCACCAGGTAGGACGGGATTTCAGCATTGACATAGAGGCTCTGCGGTGTCCATGCTGATTTCTACCATTGCCCCACGATTGCCCCACCACTAAAATTGCCAAATTTTGGATAAAGAACATCTGGTGTCAGTGGCATGGTGGTGCTGGCTGGAAATGACATGGAGGAGACTTGGATCAAGGTAGTACCTCTATCCAAATCACAAGCGATGCCTGTTCCTCATTAGTAAACAACATTTTTAAAACACAAATGTGTTACAGGTACTTTTTTTCTATATTACGTTTTGATATTTTTAGATGTCTGTTAGTTCCTTCTGAGTTACTTTTAATATTGCTTTTGATGGAAGCTGCTAAACGGAAAAAAACGAACGTTTTAATTTCTCACATTTTCATCAGATTGAATCAGCTACTGTCATTTCCTGCCGGAGAGACCAAATTTGCACTGTAGACTTTCAAGCAACCATGCAACAAACCGATTAAAAACGAAAGAGATCCTAAAATATACCTGTACGAAATTTGAAAAGGTTTGGTAAATATGATCAAGTCTTTGAACGTGTCACCCATGAACTAAACTATGTGTATATGTAATGTGTGATGGCAAAATAAAATAATTACAAGTTACATATCAATACCGCTGTCCTGGATTCTGAAAAATAATATGCGTCCCCCTTTGCTTTCTAAGCATTTTGTCCAAAAATATTTTTCAGGCAACAACTACCAACAATGTCAGGGCTTCGGTTAAAAGCGGTTCTTTTCATCTTGACCTACATAGTATTTGGCATGCGGTTCTACAGTATGTGATCTGTAAATATGATATGCACTTACCTGCCAAGTATATATGCACCTTCACTTTCAGCAAACCTTTCTTGAAGAGCACTAGTACAGCCATTTGTCACTTATGTAAAAAGAAAGACAACATGAGCACTCATTTTTGTAGGTTGATGAAATTAGAGTGATGCAAACTAGGTGGCGTGCAAAGTTGCAAAGCCTCATTGCTTGCAATTTTGCTTCATTTTAAAAAACAACAAATAGTATGTAAAATGCTTAGCTGTTCGTACTTCAAAAAACACACTCAAGGAAACAGGAGGACAAGAGCCACATGTCAGGCATTCATCACCATCCCCTGCAATGCACATTCCACCCACATGTACTTAGTTTTCCCAGTCACCTGGTGGCCTGACTACAAACTTCCAAACCAAAAATGCCCAATCTGCCCAATGCCTGACCAAGACCAGTGCACAGGGTCCACCAATATACTACAGTCACTACCTGACACGGCTGCATCTGAAAACCCTCAAGGTCCACCTGCCTGCACAGTTCCATTCACCCATCCACCCTTCTCTATTATCCTCTTTCACGTCACCTCTGCCCTTCCAGGCATCTACCAGTGTTGAATGGGAGGGTTCAGTCTTTGCCATGCCAATTACCCCTTCATATGGCCCTGCCCAGGCACGACTTGGAGAAGGCAATGGTCATAGACTGGTGGAGCAATTTAAAGTAGCAATAATGAGAAAACTCCATCTATGACACAAAGCTGATATTTTACCATTTTCACTAAAATGTGAAATAATGTTTTCAAATTCACCCATCCCTAATAAAAGCTAATCACATATGATTATTGAGTGATATCCTGCCATATATCATTGGCACACTCCATCTATCACCATCTACTATTCCAGATTTATGCAAATAATCTAAGATTCAACTGTGCCTGCAAAAAAATAAAAGTCAAACCAATGTAACATCATGGAATATTTGACCCTTATACATCATTATATGAAGGAACATTTTCTGTACCTGAATGGGAAAAAAAAGTTCTTCTGCTCGCCGGCACAAGTAGCACAAAGCTATCATTCAGAAGGCCACCAATTCTAGGAAAAGGCCCAAAAAAGGGGACTTGTTTTGGACTCAGAAGTATTGTACACAGTCCCAAATCAACACAGTTGTAAAGCAAACCAACTTCTTCCCCTTTCTTCACTCATTTAGAAAGACAAAAGATAGAGTGGAGCTCGCCAGATCAGAAGACAAAGACCAAATGACTATTACAATGTAATCTATACCGGTATCTTTAAGTAATTTATGACCCAGCTACTCTTAACTCAAAACTAACCAGGGAGGTTAATTGTCAACTGGAGGAAATGGGTCAACACCAAACCAGCCCTAAATATTATTCACTCAATCCTGGCAGAATACAGACACACAGTTACACAAGTACACAGTTCTCCAAACCACCAGAGAAGAATTTGAAGCACCATCCCAGAATGCATGCAAAATTGAGTTCTACTTTGCATACTAACATGGAAACTGTTCAAAACCCTGAGAGTGCGGGTGGATTCCTGATGGTGCAACATCCAAAGCTATAAGAGGCTCTCCCCCCAAGGCACAATGGACTACCTGTGTTAAGTAAGTTATTGAAAACAAATCACCTCAGCCAATCAGATGAATAACATCCAAGAACTGCAGAAAAAGCAATCAATAATCAATAAAGCTTCATGTAATCAAAAGGATCTGGTCCACAGTTTGACAAACCCCCAACCCATTCCCTCTACTAGCTCTTTTCCACCAAGAACAATTTATGCCAGCTTGTCAGCTAGACGTTAAAAATAACTGATCACATACCTCTTCTAAATTATACCACAATGTAGCCCACGTATATTTGTCACCTAGTTATAACTTTGTTTTTGCAAGGCACTCCAAAATGACTGAAACACAGCATGTTGGCACTATATAAATTGATTAAATCCTGGTTTGGCTGCAAGATTTCTCCACCTTAACAATAATTGCTGGATTACTGGTCCCTAGAACACTTTTCTACTATAAGTAGTTCCGCTCTATTACTTAGATTCTTGTAATGTAATAATTGATTTTGAGCTGACCAATGCCTTTGAAAATTAATTAGATCTAGGCCAGGATGACCATGATTTAGAACATGCTCAGTAAATATTGGGGAATTGATTGAGTCAGTATTACCATTAAGATCTGCATAGTCTATCACAATTAAAATACAGTATGACCAATAATCAGGAGTAACATTGTTTCTGCCGGTCATTTCCAAATCTCCCCTCAAAGTTGTAATGGAAGCTAGAGACATTTCCAAAAATTATGGGGAGAAGTGCGATATTACTAGCAATGGTCGGAAATGTTTGCAATTCCATTGTAGAAATAATGTCTGGTAAGTGTTTTAGGAGGCATGTTTTGCTTTGCTGCCTTACTATCTAATTACACCACCAGTTTTTGCTACAGTACATGAAGACTGATACAGAAGGGGCGTGAGTAGGACTTGTCGAGTATGCAGAGCGACTGATTTAATTCTGCTTCCAGTTGGAGCCAAGGGAGCATTTTCAGGACCTGTTTGACAAGGTCAAATTTACATAAGTTCAGGTATATCTTGCAAACTTGATTTTAAAGTCTCTCTAATCTGTCCATCAAGTTCTTCGGCATCTCTGTGTGAATCATGCCTCAAAGACGAAGGCCCAGATTCACTAAGGGTTAGCATCGCCATTGAGTCATGCAAGGCAACGCAAACCCTTAAGTCAGTTTTACCAAGCCACGCAAAGCCACCTTGCATGGCTCTGTCTGGCTTAGTAAATCTGGAGTAAGCCTTGCATTACTCTGCGTTGGTAAGGCGTTCCATGGGTGTAGTGTCAATGTTCCCACAAATCCACCCATGGTTTTTGGCGTTTTCTCAGATTCTAGACTCAAGTCTTGTAAAACTGGGAAAGCATCAAAATGATCCGCCATCCAAACAGAGGTGCAACGAGGAGAAATATTTCTGCTCACTATTTCCTCTTTTCACGTATGCTGCATTCTGCAGTACACATAGAAACAGGAAAATGCCTGTAAGGATTGTTTTTGTACGGGAAGGTGTCCCTTTCTCCACAAAAACAATTCTGCCTGTAACGCAGGTACCCTTGCAACACTGCGCAAGGTTGCCTGCATTGGCGCTAGACAGGACACAGTGCACCAGCATAGAGAGAGAGGAAGAATGCACTACATATTAGTAAATATGGCACATTCCTGCTCTTTCTATTTGATGCAGCACAGAAAGTTGTCTTGCTGCCTTACATTGCGTTACGCCAAATCTTAGAAAATCTGGGCTGAAATGTTTATCAATCATAAAATGAGCTTGTGGTGAGGGAAGATATTGTGGAGTTTGGATAGTCCAGGTTGATCCTTTGACCACAGTGCTGATTTATAGGGTGAAAGAGAGACTTTCATTAAAGATGATTCCCAGGTTCAAATATTCTAGAGTAGTGGGGCCCGCAGGCCCTATCCTGGGCAATTAACCATGCAGGTGGTATCTTTGCTAACTTAGAAGAAGATTTTTGTGTTTTACCCATTTAGGTATAATGAGCTTTCCCTCACTCAGTGTCAGTGGCGTAGCTAGCCCTCTGGGCGCCCGTGGCAGTCCCTGCTTTTGAGGCCGTAGTGAAGAGCGGGGGGGGGTGCTAGCAAGTCTTCTCCGTTTGCTGACAGTAGAATTTTTTAATTTACAAAATTACTATGCCGTCTGCAACTTCCATTAAGTAGGACCATGCTCACAATTGCAAACATTCTCCATATTTACATTTTATAAATGGAGAAGAAAACTAAAGATCAAGAAGAGTTTCAGAGTACTACGCTGCCGCCCCTTTATGAATTTCTAAAATAAAATAATGCAAATTTCAAAAATAGAAAGGATACAGTTCAGAAATTTGTCCGGCTCATTTATGTATAAAACATGCTTTTCTTTCACAAATATCTGAGCGTTTTGTATTTCAGAAAAGAAAAGGTTGATATCATGCAGCTTTAGTAAATATGTACATGTTGCCTGAAACTATTTATTACATTGTAAATGTGATATAACATTTATTCATCATGTTCTCTGAAGAGTAACAAACATATGTTCTAGCAATTGCATCCCCAGAAAGAGCTAAACCAAGAACCTCCGGGTTATTAATTCTCTCTGAAAAGAATATGGATGAAGGCAAATGCTGATGCTCAATAAATTACACGTTTCGTGTACTTTTTCGAGTCGATTTTAAGCATCTCGTCGGACACAGAACTTCTTTTCAAGGTTATTTATTACTTTCTGCTCAAATAGTTCGCCTGCGGGGCCTCGCAGGCACCCACTGTTGTCCTGTGAGGCGTCCAAGTAGCATTGTGGCCATAAATTATCTTTAGAAGACTCAGTTCAGAAGGGATGTGTGCTTTAAATCAAAGTTGTAAAGTGTTCTTTCATAGAAAATGCGTGTTTAACTCATGCAGAGCTGATCGTGAACTGTACAAATTTTGATGTAGCAAATATGTTTTAGGTCTGCAGTGTGTTTTTTTGTCAGCATTGCGGTATGTGTATTTTTTATTCAGATGCAATGCACTTGAGTTTTCCTCTCACAATATTTTGAAACATTTGCTTTGTAAAGGGCAAGTTTTCATTCCGGCTTGACAGCATTGTGAATATATAGACAACGTGAGCTAGACATGTCTTGTCGGTGGTGAGGACACACAATAGACATAATCTGCACGAGCTGTCAATGGCCTGACAAGCTCTATTCAATGGGAGGCAGCGGTCTTCAAAGCACTCCTGGCCTGTTTATGCTCCAGATGCAAACACCAGCCCACACATTATTTCGGTTTCGTGAAAAGGTCAGCCAGGGCCACATTCAATGTCCATACCACTTCATTCACATAATGTGTCAGAGATACACCATTTGAATATGTATACAATGTCATCTCAAGTGGGTCGCAGTTTATCACTGTGGCCCAGAAGGCGTGAAGTTAGCATTACTGTTTGAAACAACTGGAGTTCCAGCAACTTTGAGTGGGGGCAAAAAAAGATAAGCATTCAAATGTAACTGAGGATCTCGCTCTGACATGTCTTGCTCATCACAGAAATCTTTGCACAGATATGTTGTGTAATGTATCAGGAGTGCCCTGCTGTCTTTCTTCCACTTTGATTTTTCTCTGCTAAAGTGAGGAACGGTGCCCCTTGTAGCAGCCTAATACTACTGCAACCAAAACTATTTACTGCCTTTGTGGCATGCACCAGCTGGTGTACCCAAAGTAATTCATTTCTGATAAAGTAGCAAAACTTACGTATATTAGCCGTTTGAAGAACAATCAAAAACAAAAACCTATAAACTAGGAAAAAAGTTTTTGTTTTAAAAAAAGAAGATATTCGTCTAATGGGCGGTAATTCACGGAGCTCCCATTTTTTTTCAGAAAGGAAAAGAGATTGCCTATGGAAGATAAAGAGAAACATCTAGTGAAACTCTCTTCCAAAGTTTAGAGATTGAAGAAAACTATTCATTACAGAGGGAAAATACACCCAGCAAAGTGAGTGAAACTCAGATTGTCTGCCCAATCTGCAAATAGGGGTTTGAGCAGGGGTGAGAAAACTCCTAACTACTCATAATTACAAGCCACTTAGTGGTCTATTGGCCAGCACCTTATTCAATACTGGATGGCTTTGTACTCTATTTCAGTTGTCTCCTCCTAATTTTATAGATTTCCTCCCTGTTCGTGTGTTTGTCCGCCCAGGAGCATTTTGGTCCCAATGTGTTTTGAGTGGTTGTTAAAATATTTTAAATGCATTCAAATATGGCCTCTGTGGGTGCACACACTTCCACGGTTGCCATCATTGAATGCATTTGTAATGTTAAACAAACCTTTCCCAAGATGGCCACCACAAATGTGCATGCATCCATGGTGGCTAACTCAAAAAAACATTGGCGAAGCCAAAAGCTTTCACTGCCACAAAATATTTGCTTTGTCGATGTTTGTTAGAGTATTTCATGTCTAGTAGCACTTTTTTGGTAAGGTTTGTGGGTCGCAAAGCCTGCTTTGGCTGATCTGATCAGCAGCCAGTTGTCAGAATGATGTTTGTTCTTCAGTCTCCTTATGATAACCAAACATTTTCTGGCTTGACAACTGTTTATTGTGTTTGTCTCCCAGCTGTTGAGCATTGAGACTACACAAAAGGTTCGTACATTTTGCACAGTGCAAAAAGACAGTTACATTTCGGTGTCAAATGATTTTGATTTAGATACTGGCACCTCTGAAGACTGCAATTCTGGCACAAAATTAGTCATGAGTTCTTTCCACTGAGAATCTCCTGATCGAAATGTATTTGGACATTAAGGAACACAGCCCAGAATACTTCTCTCTCTTAGAAAATCCTGCTTTCTTCTTTCTGGGATGCTTCTTCTTGTCCCTACAGGTATAGCTTGAATTCAATGCAACAGTGTTTAGCTCAGTTTTAGTGAAAGGAAAACTCAAAAGATACAGGTAGTCTTACTACTTGTCAAACAAGTCAGGTCCCTTAATAGATCTCCTGATTCAATTACCTCTAGTTTTACTAACTATGGTACATATTCTTTCTGGAATATGAGCCATTCTTTCATATTCCACTCTTAAACATAAAAATAATAACTTCTATGTGATCCATGGGAACAAGCGATTAACAATTCTGCTTAAATAATCTCCAAATAAATTGTTACAGACCTCGGCCAACCTGAAATGCCAGCTGACTTGTAGGATTGCCTGGAAAATATCAATTATAGATCCAGTTCAAGGTAGATCTGTACAGGGTGTAACATGACGGCATGAATAAATATCTATGCCAAAAAAGTCTCATCATAAGTCACTTTTATTTGAGGGTTTCATATTAAAAGAATGAGAGTTGGTTCAAACAAGCCATAACTAATGAATTGCAAGACAAAGCCCATTGTAAAATTCTTCTAACCAGTGCCTATGCCTTCAAGCTAAAATGTGAACACTCTTATGGAACATCTTATTTGTACAATAAATAACTAATTCCTCATATTCCAAAATCAAAAGGTTGTGTAAATAGTAGTTGCTTGGTTCAAAGAAGTGTCAAGGGAGTCTCTGCTGTCGGCAACACAGAGATGAATAATTGACTCATGTCTAAGACACTGATGGAAAGTTTCAATTATGCTTGACTTTGAGGACTGCAGGGCTCTCTCAGAAGCAGTGGTAATTGATCACTCAACCCATGTAGATGCACCAATCCTTGAGCAAAGGAACATGTGAAGATCAGCCCTCAAAGAAGACAGAGGTGCAATTAAGAGGAATGCACTTCCTGAAATGTGTAGGAAAAAGAGAGAGAATGACCTACTCCAGGAGCTATACAAAACAAAGAACAGAACAGAGACACAACCTCTGAAGGTTGTAGAGAACAACTCCTACTTTGCAGCTCTCATCTCACTTGCCCCAGAACTATAGATTGCCAGCCTAAGATCTCTGGCACAAACTTGTCTGATTTACAGTTTGCAATATAGAAATCAATGACTAAAATGTGTGCTAAATAACATGAACAGGATCAAAATCTATAAAATATGAAACCTAAAAGGTCATAGGCTAAAGAACAAAAGTTCATGAAATTACAACTATAACAGTGTTACAATGATAAAAAGACTGAAATTAATGGGCATTGAAAAGGAAAAAAACCTTTAAAAATGGCTGCAACGTTACAGGCTGCAAATAAGGCCTGCAAATTAGACCTCACATTGCTCAAACCAATACATCCCCTGGAAGGATGAGAGGGGTAAACATGCACCAAGAAAACAAGGCAGTCTTGTGAAGGGAAAGACTGTGCCGAACACAATCAACAAACAATAAAAGCTAAGCAGATTGGCAGAAGGGGAAACAGAGAAAAAGGAAAGTAGGGAAAATAGAAGATGTCTTCACACCAGTTGTACTCTTCAATATCGAGTACAAGAATGTCATGGAAGACTAATATCATGGACAAAAAATTGAGGAACAAAATATCAAAAGGTTAGTGCACAGAGGGAAGTATAGATTTACTATTCTTAACTCCACACTTATGTACCTTGAAGATATGTACATCATCCAGGTACATATATGTGAAGTTAGGCATAGAAAATCTATACACACCTCTCGATGTTTTGTCCCTTGAAACCCTCAAGATGCCAAAATCTGGCCTTCAGCGACAGACTACAGAATGAACTCACATGCCCAGGCTAAATAGAGACATAGTACAGGTATGCTCCAGTCTCTCCTTCTCCTGATTCTCAACGATGAGTGTGCCTGTCTGCCTACTATACATAGGACAGGTAATTTATACACAAATCCTGTGCCTTGGACCGATTGCATAGCAGTCAGTGAAGTTTCTCACTGGATACATCAATACTTTCAAAGATGTATGCCACAGAAATAGGTTAGGTTTGTTTAGAGTTTTCAATTCGGTACCATAATACTTGTAAGATGGTTTCCACCCCGATTCAACTCAGATAACCATCGGTTGCCTTTTTCTATTGGCTACATTTGTAAAGCCAGGGTCAGACTGGGGAAAACATAGGCACAGGCACCAAAATAAAAGTGGCCCACATTAGTGAAGCATATAGTTTAAAAAGTGGTAAAATATGGGAATTCAGCAGCAAAAACTGTCCCACCTTCCATAAAACTGGCCCAAAACTGCAAAAATTTAAAATAAACCACACACTGATCAGTCAGACTAGCCCATCGGGCACTGCCTGATCACCCTACAGGGCAGTCCGACTCTCTGTAAAACCAATCAAAGGATCTGTAGAGACAGATTGTTTATGTTTTGATAGGTGCCAAAGTTTACACTATGTCAGCCAACCATATGTAGCCAGATTAATGGATCATGATTTGTGCAGAATTGAACAGTATGTCGACCACTCATATTTGACACAGACACTAGGTTAATGATTGGAGCAAAACAAGATGTGCAAGATGTTTATGAATCATAAGTGACAATAAAAGAGACGTAGTGCCGGTACTAACCACCCAATATAGCAAGTGACATCAGGGTGACAGCAGCAAGGGCAATGGATTGTGTAACTAAAAATTAACAGTGAAACCTGACCTTCTTACCAGTAAGCCACAAAAAAACAGTGGCTAATACATCTACAGTGCCTGAAAAGAGCACATCAGTTGTAATGAGAAATGCACAGCAGCCAAAGAAACATGGCTGAATAAAAAGGCATGCCATAACAGACACTGCCATCTCATTTGCATTCAAACTTGGTGACATGTCAGAGGGTCAAAGTAGCTCAATTCGTAGAACAAAATTGCCTCTAGGGCAGACAGCTAGAGGCAACACATGACCCTGCATATATAGTTAAAGAGATTCTACAGATTTAGGGCTTTTATGATTTAGCTGCTGAGTGGTATAAATTAAACCCATACTACCAGAAATACCCCCACCCATAGGATATAAACCAGTTATTTCATTACTGCTGAAAAACAACCTACGTCAGCCCCCCTAGATTTGTCAAACATCAACGCAGATCACATTTGCCTTTTCCAACAAACGAGGAAGGGCCCAGGATAGTAATTTTCATCAATCAAATAACAAAAAATTAAAATAGTGTGAATTAATTCACTTGAAAATATATGAAAAATGCTTAGATTAAATGAAAACTGAAAAAACATGTGTTTAAACATTAGTGTCTTTTTGTTTAAAAACCAAGTCACAAACTAAGACTTTCCTTTACTTCATCTATCAGCTGAACGCTCTCACCTGAAAATTGGCTCACCTCTGCAAAATATATGGGTGAATTGGTGACCAGAATCTCAGTCCCTCCCACCCTCCTCTTATAACATTCTTTACTATATGGAGGATCATATGACTATTCTGCTCATGATCAAACTATGATGTATTATATGCTCAGTGTTGAAAGTGTTTGCTAAGCATCTTTAGCTAACGTGTCAAGACATATAATTCTTTATTCTATGTCAAGCAGTCCACTGCGCTATGGGGACATGCTATATAACTTCCCTCCAATAAAGTAAAATAAAAAAAGTAGTAAAGGATGGTGGCACTGGAAGCCAAATAGAAGGGACTGGTATAAACACTGGGCCCGATTACAAGTTTGGCGGTGTGGGAGCGGGCCACCACGCCACCGCCCCACTCCCACAGCGCCAAACCGGGTCGGTGGCTGCCAGCGACCTGCCAGAGTACGAGTTTCCTCCTACTCTGGAGTGCGGTCCTTTAGCGTTCCCATGGCGGTGCCTTTCAAAAAGGTACTGCAATGGGAACGTCAAAGCCTGTTCCTGCACGGCATGGACTGTGAAGTCCATGCCGTGCAGGAAAGAGAGTGCGTGCAAACAGGGGGGCACCATTTCCCCCTCTGCATGCATCCAATGGGCCTGAGGAAAAGGAAAGAGGGGGCCTGTAGGGTCACAGTGATAAAACTTGTAGTATGCTTGGCGGTGCCTTAGCGGCGCTGCCAAGCATATTTCGGCCTCAAGTCTGCCACGCCAGCGCCAGGGATCATGGATCCCTGGTGGCGGGCCTCTCACGGTCCGACCGCCGTACTCATAATACGGTGGTCAGACCACTGGTGCGGCGGTCCCCGACCGCCACCGCACCTCCACCGTGAGTTTGGTGGTCATATGGACCGCCAAACTTGTGATAGAGCAGAGATTTACCCTAACAAATGATTTGGCAATTAAGAAAGAAAACGATTTTTGACAATAATTTATACAAATGATGACAAATGTGTTAAGCTTCACGTTTTGGAGAAATGACAAAATGTAGCTTCGATTTAGATACTGCATCGTAAAAACATGCAGAATGTTAGAAAAAGGTTTATGTTATATTTCATGTTCACTAAAATAGATGTGAACATTTTAAATCTAATAATACTGATTTTGTGATTAGATGATATAGTAACAACAGCAAAGAAACTTCATATGCAAAATTAGCATTTCCTGTGTTAAGAAATAAAATAATTATTTTATGTTATAATGTGTACGCCGAAAATGACAAAATACAAGTAGGTGCTACACGAGGCTTAGTTAAAAGTTTGTTTTTGTGAATCTTTCTTCAAATGAACCTTTAAAATATATGTGCCTTAATAAGTATATGCAAAGAAGATTTATATGTCCCTTTACCCTATATGTACCTATATGTGTAACAGTGAAGTTTAAAAACGTTTATGAGTACCCCATACTTACATGAAATCATCCTTATATTGATTGATGTGTTATTAACGCGTTTGTCAGGTTAATATCATATGCTCTTCAATGCAAGATTCCTATTTTAGTGTGATTTATGGTGAAATGAGCTGTATTTCATGTAGGCCTCAATTCTTGCTTCTTTTACTACACGTGAACTTATGAACTGAATAGTCAGAAGCCTATGGGAATTTTTTGTGAAGTTGCCACTTGTGTACTAACTTACAGTCATTTCCTTTGACACAATACAGTACAGTTGATTGTATTTGCAAAAGAAAAAGATACATACTGGAACAGATGCTTGGGAGCAGAATACAGAAATGACAGAGCATATTTCTGAATATTTTATTGTCTGTATGACAAAGTTACAATGATTTAAACAACTACGTAACTTGAACTTTTAGATTCTTCCGGATTGTAAACTTTTTACCTACTACATCATCCTCATACCATCGAAGATGACCGATGGGACAGAGTGGTCTGATATTCCTAATGATGTCAAGGGGTGTTACCCCGGTACTTATGGAGTATAATTGCACAGATTTCAGAAGAAGGAGAGCCTCACCCACTTTGCAGCTTTGGACTGACTGCTTGAACATTCAAGGACAAGTTGTGATGCAATGCTGCAATTGGCTGCCAGCTGGTGTGCTAGATCAGTGGAACCTTTTCGGCTGAAGAGTTCATATCAGGTTGCTGCGACTTTGGTGTCACAGCGAAGGACTGGGACATATTCTTGTCCTTAACGAACTGGAACTGGTAATATGGAACAGTCTGAACTTCCTTAAGTTTGTATGAGGTGCAACTAGGTTCCTATTCTTTTTTAAATCTACGATATCCCTTTCCTGAGGAAGATTATTCCCTTTCATTCTTGGATCTCGCAGGGATATTGCTGCTTATATCAAACCCAAACTATTCTTAATTTAGAATTGTATGTCATTTGTTAAGTATTTATCCTTTAACTAAACACTAAAACCTGAAGATTTGAAACTAAACCCTGCTGATTCTGACTCATTATTTCTCTGTGAGTAAATTATTTGAGCAGTGGCGGCTGGTGACATTTGAAAGTGGTGTGCGTAAAATTATTGTAATACTGCACCGTAGCGAGCGAGCGTAGCGAGCGAGCCAGAACAACCTACGGGGGGTTCGGGTGGGTTCTCCCCCCGAGAAAATTTTGAAAAAAGAGTGGACAAATGGTGAATTTTCAAGCAAATTTGAGAAAGCAGGAAGGTTAATAAAGCAATTGTGAAAGTGCAGTTATTACATTAATAAAGAGATGTCATATAACATAAGTAGCTGCTTATTCAGTTTAACCACAGAGCTTCATAACAGACTTTGAGATACAATGCATTTCTGAGTACCTCACAGATGTTTTATAGTTAACAAACACATAAACAGGTCGCAAACTAGCAGCATTCAACATATTGTTCACTTTTTGTAGATAAAATCAGCACGTCTGTCTTTAAGAGCAGCAAACTTTTCAATAACTTGAACGTTAAAGTCTGGGATTCTTTTAACTAGGTCTCTCTCTATTGAGAGCATTGCTAAAGCATTCAGTCTTTCCTGAATCATGGTGTTCCTCAGGAATGTCTTAATTCTGTTCAAAGTGGAAAAACATCGTTCCGCCTCTGCTGTTGTCATTGGAGTGGTAATGACTATTTTTAGTAAAGCCACTGTCTCTGTAAGTGACTTTTCAATGTTACGGTTCTGAATTAAAGCAAGCAAAGAAATTGCACCAGTGGCCTGCCGATATACATTCATACTGTAGAGTACAGTTAATTCAGTTCTCAGATCCTCTTTGTTGAGCATAGGGTAAGCTTCCACAGCCTTATTCAGTGCTTGCTCAGGGAAGGAATTATCATATTTTGCAAACAGATCACTTTGCAGTAATGTGGCACTCACCAAATGGTTTGTAAAAGAAAAACGTCCCTTTGCCTGCACAATTATAGTGTCACATATCTCTTTTGCAATTCGGACCAGACTGCTGATGTTTTTTCTGCGGTTAGAGAAACTAGAATCATTTGGCAGTCTGCTATCTAAATTGTCAACCCCTTCTCTGACTTTGTTAATGCTGGTGACAAAGTCAGTGGCAGCTCTTTCCACACAGACAGTATCTATTTCACGTTTTTGTAAACTCTCATATAGTGCGTCAACATGAGGCATTATGTCATAACACAAAAACAGCAAAAACTGGAACTCCCTGTCTTGCAGTGTTCTAGAAAAGCCACGGGCCTCATTCCGAGTTTTCTATTCAAAGTCATCATTGGCTTCTATGGTGTCGAAACATTTCTCAAGGTCAACCCTATGTTGGTATATTAGGCTGATTGTATGTATGTGAACATTCCAACGAGTTGGGCCTCCCTTTGGAATCCTTCTGTTGACAATCATATGAAGTACCTCCGTTCTTTTGGGGGAATGTGAGAAGAATGCTGCCATTCCTCCTACATCCATAAAGAATATCTGTGCCTCAGAGATCTTTCCTACTGCTTGTTGCATAATCAGATTAAGTTGGTGGGCATGACAGTGCACATAATGGGCATTAGGGTACACATCTCTAATTTTTTTTTTGTACTCCACCGGAGGTTCCACTCATTACTGCAGCACCATTATAGTTTTGTGCAATCAGTTTTTGTTTTTGAGGCTGCTCTGGAAAAATCAAGTTTAGTTCTTGTAGAATAGCTGAAGAAATGCTTTCTGCACTAGAGTCTCTTAAATGTGTGAAACCATAGAACCTCTCCACAACTCTGCTGTCATTGTCAAGGTACCGAAAGATCAGTACAGACTGTGTTTTAGTGGCCACATCAGTGGTGTCATCAGCCTGAATAGCCACAAAGTCGGTGTTTTTCAACTCTTGTACGATATTGCTTTTTACAAACTCTAGCATGCACTCAAGCAGTTCATTTTGTATTATTTTAGAGGTGCCCTTGAAGACTGTAGCACTTGCTAGATGTGCTTCCATTTCACTGTCTATGCTTGGTATTAAATCCACGAGGCCTCTGAATATACCAGGATTTGCGGAACTTTGAGATTCATCATGCCCTCGTAATGCCAGTTCAAAAGCACCACAGAAACGAATGCAATCAATGATTTTTGATAGTATGTGTCTATTCCTATCAACTGCTTCATTGTGTTTCTTTATTGTTTTGCGGTACGCGTCGCTTATGTGGGCTTTAATTGGTGTGTCTCCCAACATTCCCAGTCTCGTCAGGTTTTCCATATGTATTTTTGTGTGTGCATGCTTCTTTACTTTATCTGACAAATGCTTCAAGTCTTTTACTCCTTTTTTTGTCCAAGGAATTTCACCACCAAACAGCAAGCAGTGGAAGCAGAACAGAGAATTTTTTTAAGAACATCCTTGTCGGGAGGACTCTGGGGATTCGGACTCGGGAACTCTTGATGACACTGTTATCCTGCTGGCACAGGTACGGGACGAGGTTGGTCCCTTTAATTTCCCCCGGCGGCCGCAGGGGGAGGAGTCCAGTGGCATGACGTCGGCCTCAGGGAGCCTATCCGGTGAACCTGGGCTATTCAAGGAAGAAGCGTCCGGAACGGAAGGCGCGCTGGTGGAGGAGCGGAAAGACGCGCTCGGGGAGAAGACACTGGGGAAGAAGCAGAGCTACAACAACCCGACTTCAGGCGAATCTGACGTCCCATCCAAGGCCCTGGAAACAGATGCGACGACCGAAGGACTTCTGCACCGCGCCACGTCCCGCCACACTCCTGGATGAGGGTGGCTAGATTAGGTACCGCAACGTATACTGAGTGTTGTCAAGCCACGGGGAGGGAACGGTTAGGCCTGTGGGAGGACACCAACTCTCTCTCTTTTCTGGTGATCACTCTTTTTATGGCCGGTGTGTCCCTCACACTCCCCGCCCCCATATAGACGGTCCCTGATCGCGTTCATTGACCCGTGGTCTATTTTGCTTTCTTCTTTTCACCCTTCAACCTACCTGAACCCGGACTTCAACTGGAGTGCCAAATCTGATCCCAGCCCTTCTGAACTACCCTGAACCCGGTACACGAGAGAGGATTTCCTGTAACCGGACCACTTTCTTCAGTTGTTTTTGTTCTTTGACTCTCTATAATAAATCCACATCGCATAGGAAAACGTCTGAGAGCCTTTTCCTTTGGACGCCAAAAATCCCTATACCTCAGGGCCTGACAATCCTGTAAGCCAATCAACTTTTGTGGACCAGGTGTTTGAGAAAGAACGTGTGTAAATCTTCCCTCTGTCTTGGGAACTTTGTTGTAGGTTTAGGTCTGGCCGGTGAGGTCCTAATTGTTATACAATTAGTTTCTCTTCACGTTTCAGTCCAATGAACGGCTTTGCAAGTAGTTGCTCTACTGTATTCATGGTGTTACCAATGTTAAAGTTACCTGTCAATAATCAAAGTACAACGTATGAGGTTTGGTGCATGTAGACGCCACCCACCATGTAGACAACTTACATAGCCCTTAACTACTAGAATGTAAAATATAGCAGCAGTTTCCTTACCTTAAACGCTGGGGTTTTTGACTGTGTTGTAGAGGCGCAAGAGCAGCAAAGGAGGTTGGTGCCTCTTCTTCTTTGCCTTATTTGCCCAAAAATTTAAGTTTGTCAGCCTGAGGCTTTACCAGATGCTGAAAATCAAATATAACAAAATTTAGTCGTGTCAACCAAACACATAGACTGTTAATCGTAAAGAACCCATTGCCCAAAAATATGCTGTTGTGGGTGTAATTTATTCTTTATTCTAATGCCCATTTGTTTTAAATAAAGCAATCTTTTTCTTTCTTTTTCTTTGTAAATGCAGCCCGTTTTCCTTAAAGGAAAATGGGATGCGCTCAAAAAAGAAAATGAGGATATAGGTACTCCCTTGCCAAATCCCCATTTGCCGTACATTATCATAATATTCAAACTTCCCTGAGCAGTTGCATGCACTTTTCTCAAATCAAACATCATATAAAATTCATTATTTACTCGTCATGCAATTTCCAAAAGCCCCCTTCTTTTTTTTAACACAGTCATTATGTGGCAAGATGTGAGGAGAAACGATCGCAAGCACTTGGAGTGGGTTCTCCTCATATCTTAGTTGCCACATCTAGTGTTATTGTTGCCGACACCCACGAAAGTCACTGGCTCTTCGACAGATCCGGCGCTCCCTAATTTAGCAACCAAATACCCCTAGGGATGACAGCACTATAAGGACCAGTCTCAACAATAATCCTCTCCTTGGACAGCGCTTCCTCGCTTTCATCCTTACCAAGGCTTCTCCATCGCATATACCGTTGTTGGTTAGAATACTACAACTACGTGAGCCACTGCCACCATGGTGGTTTACTCCTGAACCCGCACTTCTGAACCATCCTAAGCGAAGCCAGGAGGCTTCCAGCAGTGTGATGCCCTTCAAAGAAAACCATCATTAAAATAATGCCTAGAATTGCTCCACTTATATCACACGTGCTAGCCAGTTGGTTCCTAAAAACAGCAGCAGGCGTAAAACAATTAGACTCACACACCTGGATTCAACATAGGCACCACACGTTTTACAGAGCACATTGGGGTTTACAAATCAGAAAAATTACTTCAGTGTAATTCAGACAATATTCAGAGGCGAATACAGCTGAACAATGTGTCTGTGACTGCATTTTTCTTTAATGTTCGACCTGTTGCTAAACCCCCATATATTTGTTTGTTGTTGGTGCTCTGCCCGACTAGTGACTCACTCTATATGTGCATCTAGTAAAACGCCTTTATTTTAGAAAGACCTTTGGTTTTATTGCAGTCTCAAGCTTTACGTGCACGCGCATCTGTGTTTGTGGTTATTTAGAAATGACACATTTGGGGAGACCCTCGGCAGTGCTAAAGTGCATTCTGAGCTTGAGAAATATAAGGGGGACTTGGTATTTAGGAAATGTGATTAATTTTCCGTGAATAATTTCCCCACATGCAATAAGCAAAGCAGAATTATTGCTGTTGCATTCCCAGAGAAAATTCGGCTCTTGGTACAAAACCTTTTGAAGACACAGGACACCCACGTTAACGGAGGCCGTTCAAATATAGAGTGTAATGAAAGAAACTGCTGCTTTTAGGCTTGTAAGCAGACGCCAAAGGGTGATTATCGCTTCCTCAACTAGAACATCAAGCTCGGTTTCGCCGAACGCATTATTCCTGTTCCAGCAACTCAGATTGCAACGCAGAATTCTGGAAATCATGCTCCAGTGTGCTATTAGCCCAACAACTTCACGATCGTCGTGACAGAGCTGGGTGGGTTTGCAACTATTTCATACAAAGGGCAATAAATGTTGAATCGTGGTTCACTTTTAAAAAGTCAAGAATGCATGTTCTCCCCTTTTTATTTAGAAAAACTAAAATTATGTGAAATGAATTTCTGTCATATTTCCCCACCCACGGTAAATAATGTTTCCTCGATTCCCTATTGAACAAGCAGCAAAAAGGTGACTGTGCATTTGCCCAGTTATTTTTTGCAACAGTGCAACGTTTCTCTAATACACCCTAGATGTCATGCTGTTCCTGCTGTATACATTATAAGAATTGTACAAAACACATTCTTTCCACTTTTCAAGTATTAAATGGGGGCCTGTGCTTAAGGCATTCCTCATTTGTAAGGAGTGCTATTTTTCTAGATACATATTCTGGCTGCTTCTTAAAGGAAACACGATTTTTCCCTCTATCTAATTAAAACACCTGAATTGCTTGAATAGCGACAGGGCAGGTTTGCACTCACTGACAAGTGGAAAATGTCGTTTTTAGTTCGTGCAAAAGTCGGCCATGTGTTAATAGGTCAGAGCAAATGCCATTTTCACTGATCAGTCAGTTCAAATACAGGTGCAAATCTGCCTGTTCACCCATCCAAAATCACTCAGTCCCCAGTGCAGAGCGAATAATCATAAACTTCAATTCACCAAAAAGGGCGGTAGTGGACGTGAGTTCATGTATTCTTTGACCACTCTATGACATCACAGTATTGACGCCTTAGCCCTGGCTGCAACAGTTACAGGTTCGTATTGGCTACGTAGATGAAGTCCAGGCAACGGAAACGAGAATGTAAACATGGCTCTAAGACCAGTGTTAACTTACTTTCCCTTATTAGCAGTCATGACCCCTTGGTGCCCATGCCCAGAGCAGTGCCAGTTGCAAAGCCTAACAGCTACTACCCCTTAGTGTTCTCCATTGATTTAACCCGACCTCGACTACACCGCCAAGTCATGCATATATTTTTTCACCAACATCCGTTTGGTTTAGGATCTCACATTTCTCAGAGTTCACCTTGATCTATATACCATGATGTTTGTTCTTCTGCCATGACGGTTTTTTGCACCACGTCATCTTAAATGCAGGTAGTAGTATTATATCTCATTGCTTCACCTTTTGTGCACATATTATTTCCATGCTTGACAAATACTTTACCCCACACAACAACGCACAACAGGATGTTAAAATCAAAAATGGGATGCGTGGCAGAAATGAGCAAATTATTTATTTTAGCTAAGCTGAGCCTTTACTAATGAAATATTCGAACATGACTGCTGTAGGTTTCCTTTACATTTTCTAAAACGTCTGCTATGTAATCGGCTTGGGTGAATGGGAACATTATATATCTGAATTTAGAACGGATGTCCAAATATGGTTTTTCATGTATAGTTCAAGTCGGGGTTCATAAAGTCTTCTGACTGCCCTAAGGTCATCTGCCCTGCTATGCTGTCCCCTCCTCTTTGACTTAACATGGTCTGATCACCTCTGCCTAGCTGCGGGCTTTGCTCTGGCTGCCAACGAAACATCACATCACTTTCAAGCGTCTCTCTCACCCACAAGGCCTACAATTCTAAATCTGCGTGCCTGCCTTGGAAAAAACCCGGGAGCAATTCACGCTAACTTAGAGTACTTAACACAAAACTACCTGCTGCTAAGCACACTGTGACTTGAGTTGATAGATGATTGGAGGACTCACACCACTGCTCGATTCAATTCGATCTCGAGTGACGACGAGTTGAGTTGAGTTACTACACTGCACGTGCTCCTCCTGTGGCGTGACTGAGGAGGAGGAAGAGTGACTGGCCGGCCCGATTTGCCCAGCAACGGCAGAATGACCAATCACTGTGATCCAGCGCAACCCCTAAATTCCTGAGCCAGGGACCAAAGAAAATCTTGTCATGCATAAATTGTTTATCAAACAACGGGGCCCATCACACATTACTCATAATTGATCCCTGAGGATTGGCGTTGGAGTTGGGAGGTTTAATTTGTCAGTTTTATTAAATACTATACTTCATATTAATAACATTTGTATCTATTTCTAACTTTTAGTAATTTCAACTTCTTCTTCTTCTGGTCGATGGACCATTAGTTGAAGAGTTGATGGTGACTATGATTAACTAAACCGTTTAACATTTAACTAAATAACCACAAAGTCATTTCTTCAGTTAATGATTTATATCTTATTTTTTGCTCGTGATTAGAATATCAGTGCACATACAAGATTACATATGAGAACAAATTATCAAGCAATGTAATCAAAATGAATCATTTGCATCGATATCAAAGCATGCAAAGGAATGGGGAAAAGAAGGTACAGCATAAATACTTGCAGAAAATATATTTGCAATTGTAAGCAATCAAGGAGGGCAATACCCACCAAAGAAACAGGAAAACCACTTCCGTGGCCGAGGTTGTGGCAAGAGGTCCCCAGAGATAGGCTCGGAGGACAAAGTTAAACAGGAAAGATGCAACAGAATTTGCTATACTAACAACTAGAATTAATCTCCCACTTAATCTACCTCCTCGGTCGCAGTCTCTTCCCCAGCACTCCCGCAACGTTCTCGTACCTAAAGGTTCTCTGACTCTGTGCAGGGCTGCTCTTTTCTGTCTTGGATCTTCTCTATGCGTTCTGATTTGTGTTCTGCTCTCTCCTCTCTTCTCTTCTCTCTCGTCCCTCTCGACTGCCACACCCCCAATTGGGATTTCAGTTATACGTTTCTGCCTAGCTCACTGTCTTACAATGTTGCAGTATCGGTTAAAACTCAGTCTGTGATTGGTTGTCGTAAATCATACTAGGGTCGTCTCATCCAGTTCTCCCCCAAATCCATCCTATACTGGTTCTAACAAAGGAAGGATTTAAGACCATTGCATTCGTATATTACTAACATTCATAGTTATACATTTGGTTACAATGTTCATTATGATATCCGCTTTCACATTCGTATTGCACGTAGTGATGGCTGTTCCCACAGTCGCTGTCGCATCTTGGCACATAAACAATAAAACACAGGTCAACATGGCCTTCACATGGATTGCATCATCTGGTACTCTCGGCAGTCTGCGAGCAGGCAACCCTTCCTGGCACATGCGCACTCCGTACCGACCTGGCCAACCACATGCTGGCTTGAACGAGAGGCCATTTTCATGCAGGCCCAATCCCGTACTAAAATAAACAAACACAAAAGAATATTAATTCGTGAAATAAAACCCATTATGTTTACCTCCCACCATACTAATGCCCTGTGTTAAATAAATCTTAGCCCAAAGCTTATTAGTTTAAAGCAAACTTCTTATTATTCGTGCACAACATGCAAAATGTGCAATGTACAACACAGCATAAACATGTATTAATACAGTTTTTCAAAGCGCAAACAGTTAATACGTACTCATGCCAACATGATTTAGCATATTATGTGAATTGCGTTTGCCCCCTGTGTAAATGCGTGTACTCAGAGTTGATTAGTTCATGCAGTCAATACATTATTATGGAGTTACTTAATTTCATGAGGATGTATTTTACAAACCTCACTCCATCAATCCCCCTTTGATGGTTTTACCATCATAAAATCCCAAAACATATGGTTTTTCAAGTTATATAGTTGTTATTTTGTCTTTTGACCCTTGCTCCTTACATTTTTCATACAATTTCTCTTTGAAATTTTCCATCTCTAAATCTTCGATCTCTCTTTCCCTTTCCTTATTCTCCTTACTCAATTTCCTTTCTTTCTTTTCTTTACGACTCTTCTTCACGCAAACATAGGTCATTCGTATCATGAGTACCATAGTGACTACAAAAGCTACTGGTACTATTATTTTTGTAACTAAGGAACTACCTATAGAAGCAAACCACTTGCTTATAGTAGAGAAACTTTTACTTAGTCTCTCCCAAACACTATCAACCTCCAGTTGGGTTACTTTCTTATGCAAATCAGTTATATTCTGAATGTATCCTTCCAAATTCTTACTTTTGTCTGGAATGTAAGTACAACAATGTTGAACTTTCAGCATTCCACAGACTCCACCCTCTTTTGCCAACAATATTTCAAGGGCAAGTCAATTTTGCAAAACCATAGATCTAATGGCAATCATTTCAGTGTCAATCATCAAGAATCCTCCAGCAGTATCCGTTGATAAACGATCAACCACTGTAGACAATTGTCGAATTTTATATGCATTCAGTGTAACTCCAACTCCAGGTATCGATTCTCCAAATATATCTCCTACAATTTCTGAAAAACCTTCTCTTTTACACGATTTAGTCCTTGCCTTACTTCATCGATTCCATTTGTACTTTTGTCTACATGATAGACTTTTGGAAAGACAATCCCAAGGTAACATGTCCCATACCAGTGATCTGGCAGTCAATAATAGGCTTTCCTCCCACAGACATAACATATACCTGGTAAGACAGGGTCAGTTCCTCCCTATAATCCCCAACCCCCAATAATTTTATAGGTATCTTCACATTCACTGGAACCGATGAAATAGGAATTATAATTAGTCTTCTCCCTACGTAAGCATAATTTTCCCTTCTGTGACCAATCCAGAGCCATTGCAGCATAAGTCTCGCTTTTGCCATAGTTGCCTTCTTTGAAAACCCAAGGTGGTGTTTTCAATTTCTCTTCAATAGCTTTTCTGTGAAACTTAGCCCTTCTTTCTTCTACCATCTCCAAAAAGATTTTCTCTTCCCATTCCAATCTACAGGTTAAGTTATTTTTCTTAGCATAAGCTAAATCTAAAGGTTTTGTCGTCAGGAAAAAATCTCCCATGACATTTGCATGTGCTATCTTATTCAACTCAGGTACTACAGGAACTTTAGAAAATATTGTATCTACATTTGAATAATAGTAATCTAATTTTCCTGTTCTATACAATAAACTAGATAAAACACTACACGTTACACCATATGTCAAAGGAAGGTGATGATAAGTCACACATTCTGAAATAGACAATGGTAACTGTATACATACATAACAATCCTTCACTTCCATTGTTTCCACATATTCGTAGAGTAGTTTAGTGAAAACATTTGAAGAAAAATTAGTAACTGATCTATCATGATGCAAACTACTAGTGTCTATCTGTTTTAAGTGAGTAATAGGAATTGGCTTACTGTCAGTGTCTACCCTCGGACTTGTCAAGTTTTTAGAATGAAATGTATCTTCTTTAATCAAATGTAAAGGTATTATCATTGTTAATATTATCCAAAATACTATTAATATACAAAATAAACATAAACAAGCTTTATAACACCTGCGCATAAAACTACATCTAGATCTTGTTTCCTGCGTATCTGGCATAATAATACTAATCTTTTATATAATTCTAAAAGAATTTTCTAAATCTAAAAAATTATTCAAAAAAATAAAAATGTAGTGTTATCCCACACTTCAAAAGCTTTCTTCTTTACCCCTTCTTTTATTTTAACTAATCCAAATCTCCACGACATCTTCAGAAAAGTTTCTTCAGTTGTTAGCGTGACACCTTAATTTGTTTACAGTCTTTTAAGGTGGATCTAAGTCACTCTTTTCTTCTTGCTGTTTCTTTCTTTGTTTAGATCTCAGTTATACCTTTCTGCCTAGCTCACTATCTTACAATGTTGCAGTATCTGTTGAAACTCAGTCTGTGATTGGTTGTCGTAAATCATACTAGGGTCGTCTCATCCAGTTCTCCCCACAAATCCATCCTATACCAGTTCTAACAAAGGAAGGATTTAAGACCATTACATTTGTATATTACTAACATTCATAGTTATACATTTGGTTACAATGTTCATTATGATACCCGCTTTCACATTCGTATTGCACGTAGTGATGGCTGTTCCCACAGTCGCTGTCGCATCTTGGCACATAAACAATAAGACACAGGTCAACATGGCCTTCACACATATTGCATCATCTGGTACACTCAGCAGTCTGCGAGCAGGCAACCCTTCCTGGCACATGTGCACTCCGTACCGACCAGGCCAACCACATGCTGGCTTGAACTAGAGGCCATTTTCATGCAGGCCCAATCCCGTACTAAAATAAACAAACACAAAAGAATATTAATTTGTGAAATACAACCCATTATGTTTACCTCCCACCATACTAATGCCCTGTGTTAAATAAATCCTAGCGAAAGCTTATTAGCTTATTAGTTTAAAGCAAACTTCTTATTATTCGTGCACAACATGCAAAATGTGCAATGTACAACACAGCATAAACATGTATTAATACAGTTTTTCAAAGCGCAAACAGTTAATACGTACTCATGCCAACATGATTTAGCATATTATGTGAATTGCGTTTGCCCCCTGTGTAAATGCGTGTACTCAGAGTTGATTAGTTCATGCAGTCAATACATTATTATGGAGTTACTTAATTTCATGAGGATGCATTTTACAAACCTCACTCCATCAATCCCCCCTTTGATGGTTTTACCATCATAAAATCCCAAAACATATGGTTTTTCAAGTTATATAGTTGTTATTTTCTCTTTTGACCCTTGCTCCTTACATTTTTCATACAATTTCTCTTTGAAATTTTCCATCTCTAATTCTTCTATCTCTCTTTCCCTTTCCTTATTCTCCTTACTCAATTTTCTTTCTTTCTTTTCTTTACGACTCTTCTTCACGCAAACATAGGTCATTCGTATCAAGAGTACCATAGTGACTACAAAAGCTACTGGTACTATTATTTTTGTAACTAAGGAACTACCTATAGAAGAAAACCACTTGCTTATAGTAGAGGAACTTTTACTTAGTCTCTCCCAAACACCATCAACCTCCAGTTGGGTTACTTTCTTATGCAAATCAGTTATATTCTGAATGTATCCTTCCAAATTCTTACTTTTGTCTGGAATGTAAGTACAACAATGTTGAACTTTCAGCATTCCACAGACTCCACCCTCTTTTGCCAACAATATATCAAGGTCAAGTCGATTTTGCATAACCATAGATCTAATGGCAATCATTTCAGTGTCAATCATCAAGAATCCTCCAGCAGTATCCGTTGATAAACGATCAACCACTGTAGACAATTGTCGAATTTTATATGCATTCAGTGTAACTCCAACTCCAGGTATCGATGCTCCAAATATATCTCCTACAATTTCTGAAAAACCTTCTCTTTTTACACGATTTAGTCCTTGCCTTACTTCATCGATTCCATTTGTACTTTTGTCTACATGATAGACTTTTGAAAAGACAATCCCAAGGTAACATGTCCCATACCAGTGATCTGGCAGCCGATAATAGGCTTTCCTCCCACAGACATAATATATACCTGGTAAGACAGGGTCAGTTCCTCCCTTTAATCCCCAACCCCCAATAATTTTATAGGTATCTTCACATTCACTGGAACCGATGAAATAGGAATTATAATTAGTCTTCTCCCTACGTAAGCATAATTTTCCCTTCTGTGACCAATCCAGAGCCATTGCAGCACAAGTCTCGCTTTTGCCATAGTTGCCTTCTTTGAAAACCCAAGGTGCTGTTTTCAATTTCTCTTCAACAGTTTTTCACTGAAACTTAGACCTTCTTTCATCTACCATCTCCAAAAAGATTTTCTCTTCCCTTTCCAATCTACAGTTTAAGTTATTTTTCTTAGCATAAGCTATATCTAAAGGTTTTGTCGTCAGGAAAAAATCTCCCATGACATTTGCATGTGCTATCTTATTCAACTCAGGTACTACAGGAACTTTAGAAAAGATTGTATCTACATTTGAATAATAGTAATCTAATTTTCCTGTTCTATACAGTAAACTAGATAAAACACTACACGTTACACCATATGTCAAAGGAAGGTGATGATAAGACACACATTCTGAAATAGACAATGGTAACTGTATACATACATAACAATCCTTCACTTCCATTGTTTCCACATATTCGTAGAGTAGTTTAGTGAAAACATTTGAAGAAAAAGTAGTAACTGATCTATCATGATGCAAACTACTAGTGTCTATCTGTTTTAAGTGAGTAATAGGAATTGGCTTACTGTCAGTGTCTACCCTTGGACTTGTCAAGTTATTAGAATGAAATGTATCTTCTTTAATCAAATGTAAAGGTATTATAATTGTTAATATTATCCAAAATACTATGAATATACAAAATAAACATAAACAAGCTTTATAACACTTGCGCATAAAACTACATCTAGATCTTGTTTCCTGCGTATCTGGCATAATAATACTAATCTTTTATATAATTCTAAAAGAATTTTCTAAATCTAAAAAATTATTCAAAAACAATAAAAATGTAGTGTGATCCCACACTTCAAAAGCTTTCTTCTTTACCCCTTCTTTTATTTTAACTAATCCAAATCTCCAAGACGTCTTCAGAAAATTTCCTTCAGTTGTTAGCGTGACACCTTAATTTGTTTACAGTCTTTTAAGGTGGATCTAAGTCACTCTTTTCTTCTTGCTCACTGTCAGTGCTGTTTCTTTCTTTGTTTAGATCTTCTTCTTCAATCTCTTCCAACACTATGTAAATCCAGTTAGGTGACTTGAACTTTTTGTTTGGTTTTCTCACTCTCTTTGGTCGCAGCACTGATTCGTAATCTGACTCTCCTTGCTCTATTTAATCTGAAACTTCCTTTATCTGTTCTAACTTACTCTGTGGTCTTCTTTTTACCACTCTGTATTTCAGTCTTTTCACCCCACTTGGCCAATGATCATCTGTCCTTGCTCTTTTTGGTTGTATTTCTTCTTCTGCCTTGTTCAATTTGTACTTTCGTTTCTATGCACCTACTTTAAGTTTGCTTTCTTTTTCTTTTTCTTCTTCTGTATTTCTTTCACTTATTTCTCTTTCATCCTTTTCCTTTTTATCGGAAGGTTGTCTCTCTGCTCGTTCAACAGCAGTTTCTTCAGTCCCAGTAGCTGGTACCCACTTTACTTGACTTGGGCTAGGGAACTGCTCCTCAATCTGCTCTTTAGAGTCTTTCAGTTTATGTTCACCAGTCTCAGAGTCTAGTGCTCCAGTTTCACCAGTTTCTGGTGCTTCAGCCTCTGATTCAGAGCTTGTACTTGAGATCTCCAGATGCCGCTCTACTCGTGGTTCAAGTGGATTTGGGACTCGATAAGTGTGGCTGGCATGGATCCAATTCGGTAGACCAGCACACTTTACTGCTGTGGTTGTCACCAATATGACCTGGTAGGGTCCTTCCCAGCGGGGCTCTAGGCAAGTTTTTCTTCTATGCCTTTTCACCTGAACCCACTCACCAGGGCTTAGATCATGCGCTTGAGTCTGTTGTGTTGTAGTCGCGTCAGCTCCAACCTGATGAAACACAGAACGTACTACATCAGCCAATCCTTTGCAATAGTCAAGGATGAGATCATCAGATATATTTATTAATTTGTTCGCAGGTACAAATGCTTGTCTCATTGCTCTTCCCATCAGTATTTCGTGAGGACTTAGTCCTGTCTTTTTGTCAGGAATGCTTCTGAGACTCATCAAAACTAGGGGTAAAGCGATAGGCCATTTCAGTGCTGTGGATCTACACACTTTCCCTAACCTGCTCTTTATTGTGCCATTTATCTGCTCTACTATTCCAGAAGCCTCTGGACGATAAGCACAATGAAGTTTTGGTTGAATACTCAATGCTTCACAAATCAGTATGATTGTTTCACAAGTGAAATGTGTTCCTCTATCTGTTTTCATCGTGACTGGAAAACCATATCTAGGAATGTATTCCCTCAACAAACTTTTGGCCACTGTTAGGCTGTCATTCCTCCTTGTTGGATAAGCTTCTACCCATCTAGAAAACAAACACACAATTACTAACACATAATTGAGCTTGTTACAGGGAGGCAACTCAATAAAATCAAGTTGTAGTCTGGTAAAAGGACCACCTGCCCTCCCTATTGTTCCCATACTAACTATTGTTTTTCTCCCTGGGTTTTGCTGTTGGCACGTCAGGCATCTCTGACAAAGGCTCTCTGCAATAGTCCTGAACTTAGGATTAAACCATGTCTGTTGGAATGATCTGGCCATGGCGTCTCGGCCTATGTGTGTCATTCCATGATACATCCTTGCCATATGAGAAAGTAAACTATCTGGCATGACTGGTCTTCCATCAGTGTATACCCATACGTTGTCATCTTCCCGTCTTCTACATCCTACTTTTTCCCATTGCTGTCTCTCTTCATCATCTGCCTCTTCCTGCAATTGTCTCACTTCATCCCATGTTTCAATAGTGTTAGTAAACATAAGTTGACAAACCGTATGTTCTTTTGCTCTTCCCCAATTTAAGGAAGTCTCATTCTTTGCCAATATTGTGCTACTTGGTCAGCAAATCTGTTGCCTTGAGTCACATAATCATCTCCTGACTTATGTGCGGCACATTTGACCACTGCAATTCGTTTTGGCAACTGTAATGCTTCCAGTAATTCTTTTACAAATTGACTATTCCTGATGGGGGACCCCGAAGAGGTCAGGAATCCCCTCTGCATCCATAGTTCTCCAAAATCATGCACAATGCCAAAGCCATATTGACTATCAGTAATTATGGTCACTTTCTGACTTTTTCCCAATTTACAGGCATGAATTAGAGCTATTAATTCAGCCACTTGTGCAGATTTTATCCCTTTTAGACAGGATGCTTCCAGGATTTCTGCTGCAGTACAGACAGCATAAGCAGAACTCAATACACCTCTTTCAGTTCGCAAACATGAACCATCAACAAACATCACACGATCTGATTCCTCAAGAGGAACGTCCTTGATGTCAGGACGGGGCTTGGTACAAAATTCAGTCACATCCAAACAATCATGTTCAGCTTCATCCTTTACTTCTTCATCCCAAACATCTGGCAATAGAGTAGAAGTATTCACATTTGTACATCTCACTATTGTCACATTTTCTGCTCCCAGAATCACTCTCTCATACCTAGTCAGCCGACTATAGGTGAGGTGCTGAGTCCATGTCCTTGTTAAAAAGATTTCAACTGAATGTGGTACATACACTCTCACAGGATGACCCATTATGATCCCTTCACTCTGTTCCAGACTCACACAAGTAGCAGCTACTGCTTTCAAACATCCAGGTAATGCGGCAGCCACTGAATCTAAAGTAGCTGAAAAGTATGCCACAGGTCGTCTTGACATTCCATGCCTTTGAGTTAAAACTGCAAGTGCACATCCATCTCTTTCACTGCAATATAATGCAAAATCCTTTGAATAATCAGGCATTCCCAATGCCGGAGCCTTACACAGACTATTTTTCAGTTTAACAAAAGAATCCATACTTTCGTCATCCAATTTAACTGGATCTTTCACATCATTCCTCGTCAACCTCTGTAGAGGTTTCGCCATCAGTGAAAATCCACTGTCTGCAATATCCAACCACTCCCAAAAACATTCGCACTTCCCTTTGTGTCGTTGGAGGTTTCATGTCCTTAATCACTCTAATACGCTCTGATGTTACCTTTCTAACTACCTTCTCAATCTTATGACCTAAATATTGGACTTCTTGTTGGCAGAATTGCAATTTCGCAGGGGACACTTTATGTCTGCCTTCTGCTAAATGGTTCAGTAAAGCGACTGTGTCTGCAACACAGGCTTTTCGAGTCTTTGATGCCACTAGTAGGTCATCAATGTACTGAACCAAAACAGATTCTTCAGACATTCTCAAATCTTCCAGACACTTTTTCAATATCTGATTAAAAATTGAAGGACTCTCAGTATAGCCTTGAGGAACTCGGCACCATGCCAAAACACGATCTCCAAACCGGAAAGCAAACAAGTATTGGCTATCTAGATGCAAAGTAATCGAAAAGAATGCATGACACAAATCTATCACAGTATACCACTCCGCATCATGTGGGATTTGGTATAGAATCACTGCTGGGTTTGGCACCACTGGACAACAAGGCACAACAATTTTGTTTACCTTTCTCAAATCTTGTACTATCCTAAAGGATCCATTTGGCTTTTTCAATCCCATAATAGGTGAATTACAAGGACTACTCATTATTTCTTTTAAAATTCCTTGTTCAATCATTTGATCAATCACAGGAGTTATTCCTGCTATAACTTATGGCTTCATTTTATACTGTGGTGTATTTGGATAGTCAATACCATCTTTCACTGTAATTCTAATCGGATCCACTTTCTTCATCAGTCCAATTTCCTGTCCTGTGAAATCCCATACCTCGGAATTCACTACCTTCATCAATTCTTCAGGCACACTTTTGTCTGTAAGAAGGGAAAATAATTCATTCACTTCGGTTCCTTGCATTGCTAGTACCATTTTAAACGCAACATCCTCATCAGGTGTCTGAAATGCAATACCATCCGGTGTACAATAAATTGTGCAATTCATTTTGCACAACAAATCCCTTCCTAAAAATTCACTGGACTCGAGTCACACACCACAAACCGATGCATATCTTTAAAGGGACCAATATGTACTTCAATTGGTTTAGTAACTGGAGTATTTATCTGTTTATTTGAGACTCCTACTACCTGGATAGTTTCTCCCAAGAGGGGTAGGTTGGGAAATTCTGCTGCTCTCACAGTAGAACGGGTAGCACCAGTGTCCACAAGAAAGGTGATATCATTACCTTCCACTTTTCCATCAACAAATGGACCTGACTGATCTACCTCTAGAGTAGCGCCCAGCACGCACTCGTCCTCCCCCCTCAGGCACCGTCATTGATTCGATTCAACATCACTTGCATCACATTGCATCCAAAATTGGGGAATCACATTTTGTTAGTATTTTTACCAACCTGGTCTCCTCCGTGAAACCCTGTATCCGCACTGTATCTTTGAGCATTTACACTATGTGGTAACGGTGGTTGCGGGACCTGATATTGAGTAGTAACTACCTGTTGCTGAGGTGTCTGTTGCACAACTATCTCACTCTGCACTTGTGGGGTTAACATTTGATTTCCTCCATTAGTCCTCTGTACTGATCTACACTCATTCTTCCAGTGTCCATATTTTCCGCACCCGTGACAAGGAATTTCTTTTTCGCCTCTTCTCTGCTCATTTGTCCTCTACCTCTACCTGGTTTCTGAGCATTCTGACTAACTCCTCCCATTTGGTTTATACCCTGAGAATTCAACTGATTTTCTTGCTGCTCTGCTCCTTTCTCTTGTGCCCACATCACCTTTTCTTTTAACTTGCGATGACGAGACTCAATGACGTCACTACAATACTTCGCATACCTCAAGATTTTGTCTATCGTTTTGGCTTGCCAACACAGCATATGTTGCTTTATCATCTGGCTAATCTCAGGTTTTAATCAATACACAAACCTATACACAAAATGACCCATATATTTATCTCCAATATTCTCAAACCCACTATACTACTTAAAAACTTGCAATAACCTCTCATAAAAGGCGTGAACAGATTCATTTGGTTCTTGGGTTGTTCTATCAATTTTTACCCAATCAGTTTCCTTAGGGGAAATTTTGCTTTTCAAGAAAGTAATCACTTGATGATACTTTTTCATCACCTCATCCGAAGGTGCGCCTGTTTTGGCATCCCTAGGATATTCATCCTTTGGCTAATCAACTGTAATATTACATTCAGTCCATAGATCTGCAGGGACAACAATTTCAAATAATCCATCTAAATCTTTCAACAATACTTTCGATACTTTCACAAATCTCTCAACTTGTTTGTACCACTCCACAGGCTTTTCTCTCAATCTAGGAAACTCATTGGTGAAAGACAATATATCCTGTCTAGTCCACGGAACATGCACATAACCTCCTCCTGGAACTTCTCTCATGGGACATTCCAGAGCTACATTTTCTACTTCTCTTACTGGACGCAGATGTATTTCTTTAACAGCCAATTCTTCTTTCTTCCTCATCCATCTACCGTTCCATTTTTCTACGTCCCCCCATTTTCTCAAAACAACCATTAACTCTTTTATCTGCAATCGTCTACCAGTCGTATTCATATTTTCTATATCTTTTTCAGTAAAATCCACTCTATATGTCTTTTGAAACACCTTTGATCTACCTATGTCCATTCCCAACTCTTCTGCAGCTTCCACTAACCTCTCATGTAGCTTCTTCGCTTTCCAAGTAATACTTTTACACAGATACATCAATTCATCATCCTGATACATCTTTAGCCTGTCTGGACTTATGGTCCCAATAATCATTTCTTCCAGATCTACTTTCAACTTACATACATCTATAGGTTGCGGCTGTGTTTTCCTCCTTTGTAACCCTTTCACCCAATCATCTAATTCTTCAGTAGTTAGACCTTTTCAAACTTCGCTTCTGGGAATCTCATCCAACTCTGTCCTTTTGGGCTGTAACTGCATTATTTCCCTAGGCGTTTCAATAATTGTTAAATTAGTCGGAGGTGTAGATCTAGTATCTGTATTGGGCTGTTCATTTTGGATACTTACAGTGTTAATTCTACTATTAGCTGATGTTATAGCTGAATTTAATGGAACAGTTAAAGAAGGTTCATGGATAAGTCTATTTTCAAATACAGGTATTGCTGGACCTATAGTCACTGGTACAGTTATTGCATCTATTTTCATGTTCATCTGATTCAATTTTTCAACTAATTCTTTAGTTTGTATGGCAAATTCTACTTCTCCCTCCTGCTCTACTTCGCTTTCAATTGGAACAGGTGTCGTTTGAGGTGTCATTGGGGTTTCCATTGACGGTGCATTTGGTGTCACCATCGCTGAATTCTCCTGATAAGGTGGTGGTCGTTTAACTAATATATCATCCAGCAGCTCATCATCAGATTCATTCGGGTTGTACCCATAACCAAATTGCTCTAAATGTCTCTTTTTCTCTTTGCACTTGGTTCCTGCAGTCTCTCCTACCATTAAAACTGGATACAATCCTTCAGTAATCTCTCCATTCCTCCATCTTTTCATTCTGTCTTCATGTCTTTCATCATGAAATCTTCCAAACATAAATCTATGTACTCTACCACCTCTGTGTCATTCTCTTTCGTACATTTTATCTTCCCACTCCACTAATGCTTCAAACTGTGTAGGTCTAGGTCTTGGGTCCAATATCATCATCTATTCTCTCAAATTACGTAATACTGCCAAATTAAAAGAACGATGCTCTGGAAAAGCTAGTATACCATCATTCTTCGTATATCCTACCCAATTTTCTAGCCAAATACATGTATGATAACCATATTTTAACATCATATAAGACGCTGGTGTCTTTGGTGGAGGGATAGGAACTCCTTCTCTCGTTATTACTGGTTTGTCCTTTTTAAAGAATCTTTTAATTTTTCCAAACAAAGTCAATTTCTCCTGCTTCGGTTGTTCAAAATACATTTTTGTTACTTGTCAATGACTTTACTTAATGCAAATCTTTGTCAACACGATCCACTTTAATTCACCAATCGAACTCTTTGGCTTCCCTAAACACCTGAGCAATGTCAGCGCGGCACACTCTATCTCCTCCAATCGGAGCTTTCTACGTCTCCGCTATCTTGTCCAATGCCAGCGCGGCTCACACCAACCAACCAATCTGAGCTCACTCCGTCTTTACAGTCTGACCAATGCCAGCGCGGCTTTTCTGTGACGTCAGCCTCTCCTCCTGCTGCTGACCTAGGGAGCTCCCCCCGCTCCTGACCAAGGGATCTCCAAGGGAGGGTCAGTTTCACGGCAGATTTCTAAGTCCTTTTTCTTTACAACAACTTATTAGTCACAACATAAAACAATACCACACTGTCTGTTTACTAAATAAAGAGATAGTTTTTTTCACTCTCAAGAACATTCCTATCAATACGGGCAAGTATAACAATTCCGCTATCCTTCCCTTCACTCAGGCTAAGAGAGGACCTGTTACTTCTTTAGGGATAAGGCCAAAATTTCACAAGAGGACCTTTTATTAAAAAAGAGGTCTCGCTACTCTTCCAGGGATAAGGCCAAATTTTCAGAGGTGGACCCTTCGCTATGCCACTCTTATCTTCACCTATACGCTAAATAGTATCACTAATTTAAACAGACAATGCACTTATTCCCATGTGATTTCACTTCTCACACTTTTCTTCTGCCTTATTTCAGGCTAACTTCTATTTTGCCGGCTTCCCAGATACCTTTCTGTATCTGTGTTCCAAATACTATATAAACACGATACTAACCCACTTTACATAGACTGTTAAATATTTAGTCAATAATCAATAAATCACCAAACTAATCAATAATAACCATCATTCTGCTACCAGAAAAATGGATCCAGCGCAACCCCTAAATTCCTGAGCCAGGGACCAAAGAAAATCTCGTCATGCATAAATTGTTTATCAAACAACGGGGCCCATCACACATTACCCTTAATTGATCCCTGAGGACTGGCGCTGGATTTGGGGCGTTTAATTTGTCAGTTTTATTAAATACTATACTTCATATTAATAACATTTGTATCTATTTCTAACTATTAGTAATTTCAACTTCTTCTTCTTCTCGTCGATGGACCATTAGTTGAAGAGTTGATGGTGACTATGATTAACTAAACCGTTTAACATTTAACTAAATAACCACAAAGTCATTTTTTCAGTTAATGATTTTTATCTTATTTTTTGCTCGTGATTAGAATATCAGTGCACATACAAGATTACATATAAGAGAACAAATTAATAAGCAAAGTAATCAAAATGAATCATTTGCATCGATATCAAAGCATGCAAAGGAATGGGGAAAAGAAGGTGCAGCATAAATACTTGCAGAAAATATATTTGCAATTTTAAGCAATCAAGGAGGGCAATACCCACCAAAGACACAGGAAAACCACTTCCTTGGCCGAGGTTGTGGCAAAAGGTCCCCAGAGATAGGCTCGGAGGACAAAGTTAAACAGGACAGATGCAACAGAATTTGCTATACTAACAACTAGAATTAATCTTCCACTTAATCTACCTCCTCGGTCGCAGTCTCTTCCCCAGCACTCCCGCAACGCTCTCATACCTAAAGGTTCTCTGACTCTGTGCAGGGCTGCTCTTTTCTGTCTTGGATCTTCTCTATGCGTTCTGATCTGCGTTCTGCTCTCTCCTCTCTTCTCTTCTCTCTCGTCCCTCTGGACTGCCACACCCCCCAGTGGGATATCAGTTATACCTTTCTGCCTAGCTCACTATCTTACAATGTTGCAGTATCGGTTGAAACTCAGTCTGTGATTGGTTGTCGTAAATCATACTAGGGTCGTCTCATCCAGTTCTCCCCACAAATCCATCCTATACCAGTTCTAACAAAGGAAGGATTTAAGACCATTACATTCGTATATTACTAACATTCATAGTTATACATTTGGTTACAATGTTCATTATGATATCTGCTTTCTCATTCGTATTGCACGTAGTGATGGCTGTTCCCACAGTCGCTGTCGCATCTTGACACATAAACAATAAGACACAGGTCAACATGGCCTTCACACGTTTTGCATCATCTGGTACACTCAGCAGTCTGCGAGCAGGCAACCCTTCCTGGCACATGTGCACTCCGTACCGACCAGGCCAACCACATGCTGGCTTGAACGAGAGGCCATTTTCATGCAGGCCCAATCCCGTACTAAAATAAACAAACACAAAAGAATATTAATTCGTGAAATACAACCCATTATGTTTACCTCCCACCATACTAATGCCCTGTGTTAAATAAATCCTAGCGAAAGCTTATTAGCTTATTAGTTTAAAGCAAACTTCTTATTATTCATGCACAACATGCAAAATGTACAATGTACAACACAGCATAAACATGTATTAATACAGTTTTTCAAAGCGCAAACAGTTAATACGTACTCATGCCAACATGATTTAGCATATTATGTGAATTGCGTTTGCCCCCTGTGTAAATGCGTGTACTCAGAGTTGATTAGTTCATGCAGTCAATACATTATTATGGAGTTACTTAATTTCATGAGGATGCATTTTACAAACCTCACTCCATCAATCCCCCTTTGATGGTTTTACCATCATAAAATCCCAAAACATATGGTTTTTCAAGTTATATAGTTGTTATTTTCTCTTTGACCCTTGCTCCTTACATTTTTCATACAATTTCTCTTTGAAATTTTCCATCTCTAATTCTTCTATCTCTCTTTCCCTTTCCTTATTCTCCTTACTCAATTTCCTTTCTTTCTTTTCTTTACGACTCTTCTTCATGCAAACATAGGTCATTCGTATCATGAGTACCATAGTGACTACAAAAGCTACTGGTACTATTATTTTTGTAACTAAGGAACTACCTATAGAAGAAAACCACTTGCTTATAGTAGAGGAACTTTTACTTAGTCTCTCCCAAACACCATCAACCTCCAGTTGGGTTACTTTCTTATGCAAATCAGTTATATTCTGAATGTATCCTTCCAAATTCTTACTTTTGTCTGGAATGTAAGTACAACAATGTTGAACTTTCAGCATTCCACAGACTCCACCCTCTTTGCCAACAATATATCAAGGGCAAGTCGATTTTGCATAACCATAGATCTAATGGCAATCATTTCAGTGTCAATCATCAAGAATCCTCCAGCAGTATCCGTTGATAAACGATCAACCACTGTAGACAATTGTCGAATTTTATATGCATTCAGTGTAACTCCAACTCCAGGTATCAATGCTCCAAATATATCTCCTACAATTTCTGAAAAACCTTCTCTTTTTACACGATTTAGTCCTTGCCTTACTTCATCGATTCCATTTGTACTTTTGTCTACATGATAGACTTTTGGAAAGACAATCCCAAGGTAACATGTCCCATACCAGTGATCTGGCAGCCGATAATAGGCTTTCCTCCCACAGACATAATATATACCTGGTAAGACAGGGTCAGTTCCTCCCTTTAATCCCCAACCCCCAATAATTTTATAGGTATCTTCACATTCACTGGAACCGATGAAATAGGAATTATAATTAGTCTTCTCCCTACGTAAGCATAATTTTCCCTTCTGTGACCAATCCAGAGCCATTGCAGCACAAGTCTCGCTTTTGCCATAGTTGCCTTCTTTGATAACCCAAGGTGCCATTTTCAATTTCTCTTCAACAGCTTTTCTCTGAAACTTAGCCCTTCTTTCTTCTACCATCTCCAAAAAGATTTTCTCTTCCCTTTCCAATCTACAGTTTAAGTTATTTTTCTTAGCATAAGCTATATCTAAAGGTTTTGTCGTCAGGAAAAAATCTCCCATGACATTTACATGTGATATCTTATTCAACTCAGGTACTACAGGAACTTTAGAAAAGATTGTATCTACATTTGAATAATAGTAATCTAATTTTCCTGTTCTATACAATAAACTAGATAAAACACTACACGTTACACCATATGTCAAAGGAAGGTGATGATAAGTCACACATTCTGAAATAGACAATGGTAACTGTATACATACATAACAATCCTTCACTTCCATTGTTTCCACATATTCGTAGAGTAGTTTAGTGAAAACATTTGAAGAAAAATTAGTAACTGATCTATCATGATGCAAACTACTAGTGTCTATCTGTTTTAAGTGAGTAATAGGAATTGGCTTACTGTCAGTGTCTACCCTTGGACTTGTCAAGTTATTAGAATGAAATGTATCTTCTTTAATCAAATGTAAAGGTATTATAATTGTTAATATTATCCAAAATACTATTAATATACAAAATAAACATAAACAAGCTTTATAACACCTGCGCATAAAACTACATCTAGATCTTGTTTCCTGCGTATCTGGCATAATAATACTAATCTTTTATATAATTCTAAAAGAATTTTCTAAATCTAAAAAATTATTCAATAAAAATGTAGTGTGATCCCACACTTCAAAAGCTTTCTTCTTTACCCCTTCTTTTATTCTAACTAATCCAAATCTCCAAGACGTCTTCAGAAAATTTCCTTCAGTTAGCGTGACACCTTAATTTGTTTACAGTCTTTTAAGGTGGATCTAAGTCACTCTTTTCTTCTTGCTCACTGTCAGTGCTGTTTCTTTCTTTGTTTAGATCTTCTTCTTCAATCTCTTCCAACACTATGTAAATCCAGTCAGGTGACTTGAACTTTTTGTTTGGTTTTCTCACTCTCTTTGGTCGCAGCACTGATTCGTCATCCGACTCTTATTGCTCTATTTAATCTGAAACTTCCTTTATCTGTTCTAACTTACTCTGTGGTCTTCTTTTTACCACTCTGTATTTCAGTCTTTTCACCCCACTTGGCCAATGATCATCTGTCTTTGCTCTTTTTGGTTGTATTTCTTCTTCTGCCTTGTTCAATTTGTACTTTTGTTTCTATGCACCTACTTTAAGTTTGCTTTCTTTTTCTTTTTCTTCTTCTGTATTTCTTTCACTTATTTCTCTTTCATCCTTTTCCTTTTTATCAGAAGGTTGTCTCTCTTCTCGTTCAACAGCAGTTTCTTCAGTCCCAGTAGCTGGTACCCACTTTTCTTGACTTGGGCTAGGCAACTGCTCCTCAATCTGCTCTTTAGAGTCTTTCAGTTTATGTTCACCAGTCTCAGAGTCTAGTGCTCCAGTTTCACCAGTTTCTGGTGCTTCAGCCTCTGATTCAGAGCTTGTACTTGAGATCTCCAGATGCCGCTCTACTCGTGGTTCAAGTGGATTTGGGACTCGATAAGTGTGGCTGGCATGGATCCAATTCGGTAGACCAGCACACTTTACTGCTGTGGTTCGTCACCAATATGACCTGGTAGGGTCCTTCCCAGCGGGGCTCTAGGCAAGTTTTTCTTCTATGCCTTTTCACCTGAACCCACTCACCAGGGCTTAGATCATGCGCTTGAGTCTGTTGTGTTGTAGTCGCGTCAGCTCCAACCTGATGAAACACAGAACGTACTACATCAGCCAATCCTTTGCAATAGTCAAGGATGAGATCATCAGATATATTTATTAATTTGTTCGCAGGTACAAATGCTTGTCTCATTGCTCTTCCCATCAGTATTTCGAGAGGACTTAGTCCTGTCTTTTTGTCAGGAATGCTTCTGAGACTCATCAAAACTAGGGGTAAAGCGTCAGGCCATTTCAGTGCTGTGGATCTACACACTTTCCCTAACCTGCTCTTTATTGTGCCATTTATCTGCTCTACTATTCCAGAAGCCTCTGGACGATAAGCACAATGAAGTTTTGGTTGAATACTCAATGCTTCACAAATCAGTTTGATTGTTTCACTAGTGAAATGTGTTCCTCTATCTGTTTTCATCGTGACTGGAAAACCATATCTAGGAATGTATTCCCTCAACAAACGTTTGGCCACTGTTAGGCTGTCATTCCTCCTTGTTGGATAAGCTTCTACCCATCTAGAAAACAAACACACAATTACTAACACATAATTGAGCTTGTTACAGGGAGGCAACTCAATAAAATCAAGTTGTAGTCTGGTAAAAGGACCACCTGCCCTCCCTATTGTTCCCATACTAACTATTGTTTTTCTTCCTGAGTTTTGCTGTTGGCACGTCAGGCATCTTTGACAAAGGCTCTCTGCAATAGTCCTGAACTTAGGATTAAACCATGTCTGTTGGAATGATCTGACCATGGCGTCTCGGCCTATGTGTGTCATTCCATGATACATCCTTGCCATATGAGAAAGTAAACTATCTGGCATGACTGGTCTTCCATCAGTGTATACCCATACGTTGTCATCTTCCCGTCTTCTACATCCTACTTTTTCCCATTGCTGTCTCTCTTCATCATCTGCCTCTTCCTGCAATTGTCTCACTTCATCCCATGTTTCAATAGTGTTAGTAAACATAAGTTGACAAACCGTATGTTCTTTTGCTCTTCCCCAATTTAAGGAAGTCTCATTCTTTGCCAATATTGTGCTACTTGGTCAGCAAATCTGTTGACTTGAGTCACATAATCATCTCCTGACTTATGTGCGGCACATTTGACCACTGCAATTCGTTTTGGCAATTGTAATGCTTCCAGTAATTCTTTTATAAATTGACTATTCCTGATGGGGGACCCCGAAGAGGTCAGGAATCCCCTCTGCATCCAAAGTTCTCCAAAATCATGCACAATGCCAAAGCCATATTGACTATCAGTAATTATGGTCACTTTCTGACTTTTTCCCAATTTACAGGCATGAATCAGAGCTATTAATTCAGCCACTTGTGCAGATTTTATCCCTTTTAGACAGGATGCTTCCAGGATTTCTGCTGCAGTACAGACAGCATAAGCAGAACTCAATACACCTCTTTCAGTTCGCAAACATGAACCATCAACAAACATCACACAATCTGATTCCTCAAGAGGAACATCCTTGATGTCAGGACGGGGCTTGGTACAAAATTCAGTCACATCCAAACAATCATGTTCAGCTTCATCCTTTACTTCTTCATCCCAAACATCTGGCAATAGAGTAGAAGTATTCACATTTGTACATCTCACTATTGTCACATTTTCTGCTCCCAGAATCACTCTCTCATACCTAGTCAGCCGACTATAGGTGAGGTGCTGAGTCCATGTCCTTGTTAAAAAGATTTCAACTGAATGTGGTACATACACTCTCACAGGATGACACATTATGATCCCTTCACTCTGTTCCAGACTCACACAAGTAGCAGCCACTGCTTTCAAACATCCAGGTTACGCGGCAGCCACTGAATCTAAAGTAGCTGAAAAGTATGCCACAGGTCGTCTTGACATTCCATGCCTTTGAGTTAAAACTGCAAGTGCACATCCATCTCTTTCACTGCAATATAATGCAAAATCCTTTGAATAATCAGGCATTCCCAATGCCGGAGCCTTACACAGACTATCTTTCAGTTTAACAAAAGCATCCATACTTTCTTCATCCAATTTAACTGGCTCTTTCATATCATTCCTCGTCAACCTCTGTAGAGGTTTCGCCATCAGTGAAAATCCACTGATCCACTGTCTGCAATATCCAACCACTCCCAAAAACATTCGCACTTCCCTTTGTGTCATTGGAGGTGTCTTGTGGTTTGTGGCTACCTGGCCCTGGCCTGCCTCGCTAAGTTGTCTTGGGCCTGGCTGCCATAATTCTTTCCTTTGCACACGTTACTCTGGGCCGTTGTTCTATCGACCTCTGCTCTTGCCAAGTTCTTTTTGCACTGTCTGCATTTTCTATCTCTCACCTTTTCTCCTGTTCACTTTGGGCTCAGACTGCACAACATGTACAAGGTCGAATAACAACGTTTCCTTGTCTTGTTGATTTGGCCAGTCCCTCACACCTAGACATAACACTAGGTACAGCTGTCATGGAAAAAATAGTGTGCTTTTAATGTTGCGGTTGCCCCGCTCTAGAGACACTTGGAGACAACCTTTCCAGGGAGAAGAGCTGTGATTGTCTGCTGATGTAGATTTGCATCTAGAGACTGAGGTATGGGGGTTCGCTAGTCAAAGCCCAGAGGTCTTCTATTTACATAATAAACTGGCTTCCAGCACGGGGAGGGTGGTAATGATAGTTAGACATATATCTACTGCTTTATGAGATGCTTTCCCCGTTCGTATTCTATGGAGTTGTAACTATGCTGATTATATTATTCATATGTATTATGCTAGTAGTACTGACACGTGTACTGTACCTTAGAGCACGTAAGTTGAAATAAACATTTTAACCTATACAGTGTCTCTTCTTACGCATGTTGTGGACAGGTACGAGTGAGTGACGAAAGAGTGTTCTTGTTTCTGCGAGTCCTGAGAGAGAGATACCGTGTTCTGGGTTGTCTAATCATTGGTACATTGGTGCTAATGGGACGCTAAGGCTAGTTGGGTTGGGGTTTTAGGTGCTAAGGTTTATGTTTGGCTCACCACTATATTCCGAGGTCCTATTATCCTGTGCATAGCTCTGTGTGTGCAGAATCCCTATGACATGGCGCCCAACGTGAAAACTTTGATCAGTTGGAGGCAGTTTTTCCACACACAACGCCGGTGGATAAACACCGCATTCTTACGATTAGTTTGCCAAAAGACTTAATTCCCGAGTTGTCAGCATGTGACAACTGGGGTAGGGTATTCGCAGCAGTATATTCTAAGTGTTTTGGTACTCCTTCCATGACAGTTCTCCCCTCAGTAATTAAAGAAGTACAGGATGAACATGGCCCTGAAGCGGCTGTGGAATTAAGGATGAGACTGGTGGGAGTGTTTGAAGTAGTAGCGGAGCTGATCCTTGCGAATGTCAAGGGCGATGCCGTGAACTTTCAAGTAGCAAATGCTTTGGCTTTGGTCCCAGAATTGGACAGGCCTCGCGAATTACCGAAATTTTTTACCCAGGCTTACAAAACTATTGGCAGAAATAGCCTGGGCAACAAGCCTTTTCCAAAACAGCAAATACAATCGCAACAACAACAACAACAAACCAAATCTCAGCCTGAGAAAGATGAGAAACCAGTCTTCACTAAAAAGAGTTGGAGGCTGAAAAAACAGGGTAAGCAACAAAAGAAGCCGGGGTCGAGAGGCGCATCCCCGGTTTCGGTCTCTTCTTACGCATGTTGTGGACAGGTACGAGTGAGTGACGAAAGAGTGTTCTTGTTTCTGCGAGTCCTGAGAGAGAGATACCGTGTTCTGGGTTGTCTAATCATTGGTACATTGGTGCTAATGGGACGCTAAGGCTAGTTGGGTTGGGGTATTAGGTGCTAAGGTTTATGTTTGGCTCACCACTATATTCCGAGGTCCTATTATCCTGTGCATAGCTCTGTGTGTGCAGAATCCCTATGACAGAGGTTTCATGTCCTTAATCACTCTAATACGCTCTGATGTTACCTTTCTAACTACCTTCTCAATCTTATGACCTAAATATTGGACTTCTTGTTGGCAGAATTGCAATTTCGCAGGGGACACTTTATGTCTGCCTTCTGCTAAATGGTTCAGTAAAGCGACTGTGTCTGCAACACAGGCTTTTCGAGTCTTTGATGCCACTAGTAGGTCATCAATGTACTGAACCTAAACAGATTCTTCAGACATTCTCAAATCTTCCAGACACTTTTTCTATATCTGATAAAAAATTGAAGGACTCTCAGTATAGCCTTGAGGAACTCGGCACCATGCCAAAACACGATCTCCAAACCGGAAAGCAAACAAGTATTGGCTATCTAGATGCAAAGGAATCGAAAAGAATGCATGACACAAATCTATCACAGTATACCACTCCGCATCATGTGGGATTTGGTATAGAATCACTGCTGGGTTTGGCACCACTGGACAACAAGGCACAACAATTTTGTTTACCTTTCTCAAATCTTGTACTATCCTATAGGTTCCATTTGGCTTTTTCAATCCCATAATAGGTGAATTACAAGGACTACTCATTATTTCTTTTAAAATTCCTTGTTCAATCATTTGATCAATCACAGGAGTTATTCCTGCTATAACTTCTGGCTTCATTTTATACTGTGGTGTATTTGGATAGTCAATACCATCTTTCACTGTAATCCTAATCGGATCCACTTTCTTCATCAGTCCAATTTCCTGTCCTGTGAAATCCCATACCTCGGAATTCACTACCTTCATCAATTCTTCAGGCACACTTTTGTCTGTAAGAAGGGAAAATAATTCATTCACTTCGGTTCCTTGCTTTGCTAGTACCATTTTAAACGCAACATCCTCATCAGGTGTCTGAAATGCAATACCATCCGGTGTACAATAAATTGTGCAATTCATTTTGCACAACAAATCCCTTCCTAAAAAATTCACTGGACTCGAGTCACACACCACAAACCGATGCATATCTTTAAAGGGACCAATATGTACTTCAATTGGTTTAGTAACTGGAGTATTTATCTGTTTATTTGAGACTCCTACTACCTGGATAGTTTCTCCCGAGAGGGGTAGGTTGGGAAATTCTGCTGCTCTCACAGTAGAACGGGTAGCACCAGTGTCCACAAGAAAGGTGATATCATTACCTTCCACTTTTCCATCAACAAATGGACCTGACTGATCTACCTCTAGAGTAGCGCCAAGCACGCACTCTTCCTCCCCCCTCAGGCACCGTCATTGATTCGATTCAACATCACTTCCATCACATTGCATCCAAAATTGGGGAATCACATTTTGTTATTATTTTTACCAACCTGGTCTCCTCCGTGAAACCCTCTATCCGCACTGTATCTTTGAGCATTTACACTGTGTGGTAATGGTGGTTGCGGGACCTGATATTGATTAGTAACTACCTGTTGCTGTGGTATCTGTTGCACAACTATCTCACTCTGCACTTGTGGGGTTAAAATTTGATTTCCTCCTTTAGTCCTCTGTACTGATCTACACTCATTCTTCCAGTGTCCATATTTTCCGCACCCGTGACAAGGAATTTCTTTTTCGCCTCTTCTCTGCTCATTTGTCCTCTACCTCTATCTCCACTTGGTTTCTGAGCATTCTGACTAACTCCTCCCATTTGGTTTATACCCTGAGAATTCAACTGATTTTCTTGCTGCTCTGCTCCTTTCTCTTGTGCCCACATCACCTTTTCTTTTAACTTGCGATGACGAGACTCAATGTCGTCACTACAATACTTCGCATACCTCAACATTTTGTCTATCGTTTTGGCTTGCCAACACAACATATGTTGCTTTATCATCTGGCTAATCTCAGGTTTTAATCAATACACAAACCTATACACAAAATGACCCATATCTTTATCTCCAATATTCTCAAACCCACTATACTGCTTAAAAACTTGCAATAACCTCTCATAATAGGCGTGAACAGATTCATTCAGTTCTTGGGTTGTTCTATCAATTTTTACCCAATCAGTTTCCTTAGGGGAAATTTTGCTTTTCAAGAAAGTAATCACTTGATGATACTTTTTCATCACCTCATCCGAAGGTGCGCCTGTTTTGGCATCCCTAGGATATTCATCCTTTGGCTAATCAACTGTAATCTTACATTCAGTCCATAGATCTGCAGGGACAAAAATTTCAAATAATCCATCTAAATCTTTCAACAATACTTTCGATACTTTCACAAATCTCTCAACTTGTTTGTACCACTCCACAGGCTTTTCTCTCAATCTAGGAAACTCATTGGTGAAAGACAATATATCCTGTCTAGTCCACGGAACATGCACATAACCTCCTCCTGGAACTTCTCTCATGGGACATTCCAGAGCTACATTTTCTACTTCTCTTACTGGACGCAAATGTATTTCTTTAACAGCCAATTCTTCTTTCTTCCTCATCCATCTACCGTTCCATCTTTCTACGTCTCCCCATTTTCTTAAAACAACCATTAACTCTTTTATCTGCAATCGTCTACCAGTCGTATTCATATTTTCTATATCTTTTTCAGTAAAATCCACTCTATATGTCTTTTGCAACACCTTTGATCTACCTATGTCCATTCCCAACTCTTCTGCAGCTTCCACTAACCTCTCATGTAGCTTCTTCGCTTTCCAAGTAATACTTTTACACAGATACATCAATTCATCATCCTGATACTTCTTTAGCCTGTCTGGACTTATGGTCCCAAAAATCATTTCTTCCAGATCTACTTTCAACTTACATACATCTATAGGTTGCGGCTGTGTTTTTCTCCTTTGTAACCCTTTCACCCAATCATCTAATTCTTCAGTAGTTAGACCTTTTCAAACTTCGCTTCTGGGAATCTCATCCAACTCTGTCCTTTTGGGCTGTAACTGCATTATTTCCCTAGGCGTTTCAATAATTGTTAAATTAGTCGGAGGTGTAGATCTAGTATCTGTATTGGGCTGTTCATTTTGGATACTTACAGTGTTAATTCTACTATTAGCTGATGTTATAGCTGAATTTAATGGAACAGTTAAAGAAGGTTCATGGATAAGTCTATTTTCAAATACAGGTATTGCTGGACCTATAGTCACTGGTACAGTTATTGCATCTATTTTCATGTTCATCTGATTCAATTTTTCAACTAATTCTTTAGTTTGTATGGCAAATTCTACTTCTCCCTCCTGCTCTACTTCGCTTTCAATTGGAACAGGTGTCGTTTGAGGTGTCATTGGGGTTTCCATTGACGGTGCATTTGGTGTCACCATCGCTGAATTCTCCTGATAAGGTGGTGGTCGTTTAACTAATATATCATCCAGCAGCTCATCATCAGATTCATTCGGGTTGTACCCATAACCAAATTGCTCTAAATGTCTCTTTTTCTCTTTGCACTTGGTTCCTGCAGTCTCTCCTACCATTAAAACTGGATACAATCCTTCAGTAATCTCTCCATTCCTCCATCTTTTCGTTCTGTCTTCATGTCTTTCATCATGAAATCTTCCAAACATAAATCTATGTACTCTACCACCTCTGTGTCATTCTCTTTCGTACATTTCATCTTCCCACTCCACTAATGCTTCAAACTGTGTAGGTCTAGGTCTTGGGTCCAATATCATCATCTTTTCTCTCAAATTACGTAATACTGCCAAATTAAAAGAACCATGCTCTGGAAAAGCTAGTATACCATCATTCTTCGTATATCCTACCCAATTTTCTAGCCAAATACATGTATGATAACCATATTTTAACATCATATAAGCCGCTGGTGTCTTTGGTGGAGGGATAGGAACTCCTTCTCTCGTTATTACTGGTTTGTCCTTTTTAAAGAATCTTTTAATTTTTTCCAAACAAAGTCAATTTCTCCTGCTTCGGTTGTTCAAAATACATTTTTGTTACTTGTCAATGACTTTACTTAATGCAAATCTTTGTCAACACGATCCACTTTAATTCACCAATCGAACTCTTTGGCTTCCCTAAACACCTGAGCAATGTCAGCGCGACACACTCTATCTCCTCCAATCGGAGCTTTCTACGTCCCTGCTATCTTGTCCAATGCCTGCGCGGCTCACACCAACCAACCAATCTGAGCTCACTCCGTCTTTACAGTCTGACCAATGCCAGCGCGACTTTTCTGTGACGTCAGCCTCTCCTCCTGCTGCTGACCTAGGGAGCTCCCCCCGCTCCTGACCAAGGGATCTCCAAGGGAGGGTCAGTTTTACTTATATAATTCACGGCAGATTTCTAAGTCCTTTTTCTTTACAACAACTTATTAGTCACAACATAAAATAATACCACACTGTCTGTTTACTAAATAAAGAGATAGTTTTTTTCACTCTCAAGAACATTCCTATCAATACGGGCAAGTATAACAATTCCGCTATCCTTCCCTTCACTCAGGCTAAGAGAGGACCTGTTACTTCTTTAGGGATAAGGCCAAAATTTCACAAGAGGACCTTTTATTAAAAAGGAGGTCTCGCTACTCTTCCAGGGATAAGGCCAAATTTTCAGAGGTGGACCCTTCGCTATGTCACTCTTATCTTCACCTATACGCTAAATAGTATCACTAATTTAAACAGACAATGCACTTATTCCCGTGTGATTTCACTTCTCACACTTTTCTTCTGCCTTATTTCAGGCTAACTTCTATTTTGCCGGCTTCCCAGATACCTTTCTGTATCTGTGTTCCAAATACTATATAAACACGATACTAACCCACTTTACATAGACTGTTAAATATTTAGTCAATAATCAATAAATCACCAAACTAATCAATAATAACCATCATTCTGCTACCAGAAAAATGGATCCAGCGCAACCCCTAAATTCCTGAGCCAGGGACCAAAGAAAATCTCGTCATGCATAAATTGTTTATCAAACAACGGCGGGCCCATCACACATTACCCATAATTGATCCCTGAGGACTGGCGCTGGATTTGGGGCGTTTAATTTGTCAGTTTTATTAAATACTATACTTCATATTAATAACATTTGTATCTATTTCTAACTATTAGTAATTTCAACTTCTTCTTCTTCTGGTCGATGGACCATTAGTTGAAGAGTTGATGGTGACTATGATTAACTAAACCGTTTAACATTTAACTAAATAACCACAAAGTCATTTTTTCAGTTAATGATTTTTATCTTATTTTTTGCTCGTGATTAGAATATCAGTGCACATACAAGATTACATATAAGAGAACAAATTAATAAGCAAAGTAATCAAAATGAATCATTTGCATCGATATCAAAGCATGCAAAGGAATGGGGAAAAGAAGGTACAGCATAAATACTTGCAGAAAATATATTTGCAATTTTAAGCAATCAAGGAGGGCAATACCCACCAAAGAAACAGGAAAACCACTTCCTTGGCCGAGGCTGTGGCAAGAGGTCCCCAGAGATAGGCTCGGAGGACAAAGTTAAACAGGACAGATGCAACAGAATTTGCTATACTAACAACTAGAATTAATCTCCCACTTAATCTACCTTCTCGGTCGCAGTCTCTTCCCCAGCACTCCCGCAACGCTCTCATACATAAAAGTTCTCTGACTCTGTGCAGGGCTGCTCTTTTCTGTCTTGGATCTTCTCTATCCGTTCTGCTCTCTCCTCTCTTCTCTTCTCTCTCGTCACTCTGGACTGCCACACCCCCCAGTGGGATATCAGTTACACCTTTCTGCCTAGCTCACTATCTTACAATGTTGCAGTATCGGTTGAAACTCAGTCTGTGATTGGTTGTCAGTAAATCATACTAGGGTCGTCTCATCCAGTTCTCCCCACAAATCCATCCTATACCAGTTTTAACAAAGGAAGGATTTAAGACCATTACATTCGTATATTACTAACATTCATAGTTATACATTTGGTTACAATGTTCATTATGATATCCGCTTTCACATTCGTATTGCACATAGTGATGGCTGTTCCCACAGTCGCTGTCGCATCTTGGCACATAAACAATAAGACACAGGTCAACATGGCCTTCACACGTATTGCATCATCTGGTACACTCAGCAGTCTGCGAGCAGGCAACCCTTCCTGGCACATGTGCACTCCGTCCCGACCAGGCCCAACCACATGCTGGCTTGAACGAGAGGCCATTTTCATGCAGGCCCAATCCCGTACTAAAATAAACAAACACAAAAGAATATTAATTCGTGAAATACAACCCATTATGTTTACCTCCCACCATACTAATGCCCTGTGTTAAATAAATCCTAGCGAAAGCTTATTAGCTTATTAGTTTAAAGCAAACTTCTTATTATTCGTGCACAACATGCAAAATGTGCAATGTACAACACAGCATAAACATGTATTAATACAGTTTTTCAAAGCGCAAACAGTTATTACGTACTCATGCCAACATGATTTAGCATATTATGTGAATTGCGTTTGCCCCCTGTGTAAATGCGTGTACTCAGAGTTGATTAGTTCATGCAGTCAATACATTATTATGGAGTTACTTAATTTCATTAGGATGTATTTTACAAACCTCACTCCATCAACTGCATGGCTTAACAATAAGCCATTACAGTGATTGGGCATTGCTACCTTGGACGCTGGGCGGGCCGGGCGGGCCCTCCCACTCCCGCGGTGCCAAGTCGTCAGTCAATCATGCCTCTGAGTCTACAGACTAGACTGGCAACCGCCGCCACGCACTACATGCTGCAGCACTGCAGCCAATCCTGGCGCTGCTCTCTTACAGAGAGAGGCTCTCTCTGTAAGAGAGCAGCGCCAGGATTGGGGTGAGCAGGCAAACTCGCCGCTCTTTTTCCAACCACTGGGGTCTTTGGTTTTGGGCAAACCCACAGTCACCTTGTGCTGCTTTCTAAAGGCCACTGTGCGCATGTTGGGCTCCTGGCCGCGGAAAGGCAGCCGGCCAAACCCAACATGCGCAGTGCGCACTGTGCCGCGCACAGTGCGCAGTCGCACTCCTCGCACTGTTACAATGCAAATAATGTATGTTTATTTATGCTTGTTGCAGCTTCAATGCTGATTCACAGGCTGAGGCCAGGCTGGTTGTCACGTGACAGTGACGTGACGCCGCCGTGCGACGGATCGCGCCGCTTTTAATTATTAATAGAATTTCAACATTGAAAGTTGAAATTGTATTAATAATTTAAAGCAGCGCGCTCAATAATTATTAGTGGGGCAATACCCCACCGCCCAAACGGACAAACCGCCACTGTATTTGAGTGATCTCTAATGGTTGATATTTTGACTTACAAGGATAAGGAGTAGTCATTTAAATATAGAAATTATCATGTTCCTGATCCTCATTTGATAATTTCTTATCCTCCAAATATACAGTCTCTTTCAGCACAATACAAGATCCTTCGGAGAACCACTTAAGAATATTGGGTAGCAGGAGTGTTAGAAGAAAGTTTTAATAAAATCAATGAACTGGAAAAGATAAAGATAACAGTTTTTGTGGGCCCAGTACGTAAACTCTACAACAGTTTTTCTGGTAGCATGTCGGATGGTTTACTTGTCTGACAAAAATGGGAAATAAGAGGAATGTATATTGAGGTCCCTATAGATTTACCCAAACCCCAAGTTCAGTGAAATTTGACCAAGTGCCAGTTCTGAAGAAAAACAACGAAAACGACGAGACAATGGTGTGAGTATTAATAGGGTTGTGCAATACTGTTGCTTAATGTATAAATTAGTGAGAATTGGTAGAGTAATGTTTAGTGCTTAGTAAGTCATTGTTGAATTGAAGTTGTTATAAGGTCCAAAGTTGGCCTAAGATCCCGAGATATACACCTAAGGGTGGTGTTATGTTTCATATAGGTACCCTAATATAGGCCCGGGTAATATATTACACCTTCAACTACATTTCCTCCCCTACACTACACAGTAACGGACCTTTTAGGAGTGAACCTTTACCTAGTTCTAGTCCTGGGCACAGAAGGAGGGTTTCTCCCTGAACAATAGTGTCCTATAACTTGATCAATAGACTCACACAGTATGAATGAATATTCATAAGGGTTCTTGGAAACCAGGCTGGGGCTACACCACCTGCATAACATCTACGTACAAGGTTCATTCTATACGTCATCCTCAAGCCCAACAATGGCTAACACAAGAAACAAGGGACAAAGGAATCCTAGATACTTTCTGCATAAATACAACACATCTTGCTAGTGTTAGTTAGAGGGAACCGAGACTTCCAGGCCGACACACTGACCAGAGACGCTGAGGCTCCTGCATGCAGACGCTCCAGCTGACAGTGGTCTAACACATCCCTTGCGGGGTGTCCAACTCGAGACCAGGGCACGGTCCCTCACTCTCTCTCTTCAGGTAATGGGGTTAGACTAAATCCTAGAGGGATTCTTGGCTTCACACCTACTCACATGCTAGGTACACTTAGGTACATCTAGATAGGCATCGTAGGAGTACGCGCTTTCTTTTATCATGAATTTTATATCCATGTATGCATTTATGATTATTGCAAAATGGTAGAACTGTACTATCCATTTATATTCACTATACTGCTGATTATATATATCTGCTACTGTCTAACAATTATTGCAGCACATCTATTTTACACTAGAAGAACAACTGTGCAATAAATACTTATTGCAACACGCCCGACTGTTTCTTCTGTGTAACTCTCTGAGACCGAACAAGTGAGCACGAGTGACTAAGCGAAAAGTAGTACGTTGTTTCCACAATCCTGAGGGATCAGGGTTGTCATGTTCTAAGGTTGCCAGAAACTATTCTCTCCCCGATAAGAGGAAACACTAGTGGCACTGTGAGCTAGCTAATGCAAACAGGCTAACATTTTCGGTGGGGGTGTTCAGTCAGTCTGCCACCAAGCCCACAGTTCATGTTATCCGAACGTGCAGATTCTGTATAGGTTACATATAGGAACTACACGACATGGCGCCGCCAACGTTGGTTGGGTACTTATTTAACAGTAGAATCTGAGTAGGTCAGTCGTGCTAATTCTCAGAGACCCCTACTCACAAAACGCCAGAGACGTCTGGAGTGGGTGGGCACAAAATCCGCCACAGCTAAGTAGGCGAAAAATCCTATTTATTAGCTGTTGGTTAATCAAGCTTGAAAGACAAAGTGTTCCTAAATTGTGCAAATAAAACTTTATCTTGGTTCCCTTGAACAAACTTCTCTGTTTTAAAAATGACTGAGGGCGGCAATAACCCAGTAGTAAATCTACACGTCTCAGATGGAGAAGAAGATACAAACGCAATTCAAATTGCACCTAAATTCAGACATACAATCACCCTGAAACTATTAGAAAATGGTTTACAAGCTAGGGGTGGCTTAGTAGCTTTCGTGATTGAGGCACACGAATCCAACAAAACAGAGGTATTCTACTCATGGGTTACATTCCCAGAAGCAGATGCAAGAACGCACACATTTCACTACTATACAGAAGGAGATGCACCAATGGAATATGGTCCGTTCGAGGACATAGAGGTTCCACTGACGTACCAGGAATATTTATACTGGTTTAAAGGCGCCCTACCCCACATAAGAAGTAGAGTAAGATTAGGCCCGCTCGGAGGAGAAGGGGCAACATGGCCGATATTAGCAGCCTACACACCACATCCTGACATTGAAACAATGCCACAGGTAGACTTACTCATACAACACAAAGATTTAATCAAAATCTACAGAAACTTGACACAATTTGTCATGAAGACTTTTACGGTCCAACCAACAACAGTTGCAACAAATGGTACTCAGTCTCAGGGTACAGCAACTCAAATCACTCCACAAACATTACACATGGTAATGGGTAAAATGCCCACAAAACGTGAACAAATGCCATTCTGGGTAGCTCAGAAAATAACTCAGCTTGAGGCAGTATTCCCAAATACTACCCCATATGAAAAACACAGAATGCTAACAATCTGCTTGCCCATGGGGATAACACCACAAGTAGAGGATTGTACTACTTGGGGTACAGTCTTTGCTGCCATATATACCAGGACTCATGGTATTCCTTCATTAGCGGTAGTACCAGATGTATTAAGACAAATACTAAACGAGTACGGAGCAGAACCTGCCCTAAACTTAGGGATGAAGTTACTAGGTAACTATGACCAGGTATCAGCCATAATACTAGCTAATATTAAAGGGGAAGCAGCTTCAGTGGCAATCCGCCAACGCCTAAGGGAGTTCAGTCCGTTAGCACAACAACACGAACTACCTAAAATAATTGAAACTGCATATGCAGAATTAGGCAGAGACAGTTTAGGTGGAAAAGCATTAAAACCACAACTGATGGGCAGTTCTGAAAGGACACTACCAAGCAGACACCTGCTTCTTCTAAAAAGAAGTGGGATAATAAAAAACAACAAAACTTTAACCCCTTCGGTGCGCGGCCGATTTTCGCCCTGTGCGGGGCGTTTCATTGAGTGAACGGGTTCATGACGAGCTCAGCTCGTCAAGCGCACACGAGCACTGCGCAGCATGACGAGCTGAGCTCGTCATGAGCACCGAAGGGGTTAAAGGAAACAGATCTCAATCCCGAGGCAGATCCCCTCCACAGGAGCCCTCTGAAAAGAGGTACAACCTCAGGAATAGGGATAATATTAGGAAACCTGACAGGTATCAGGATACTGATACACGTTCCTCTCGTTCCTTTCAGGGTTCGACGAAAAACTCTGAGAGAGAAGGACGGTCGGAACACAAAGCAGAGCGTACAAAGTCCAGAGACAAGCAGCACGCTCAAGGCTATACTTCCAAAAAAGAAGAAAAGCCAAAATCAAAACCTCAGTTTAAGAAGAAGAAAGTTGCAGGCATAAAGATCAGACATGCCCAGAATTCTGAGGACACAAATTCTGAATGGGGAATGGGCTCAGACGATGCTAGACAGTACGGCAGAAGTAACATTAGCTCGCCAGAACCTGATGGAATTTCTGGTGACAGCGGACTTGAATGATTACATCAAGGTGGAAACACCAGATACAAGGGTGAGTGTCCCACATAAGTTACACAAAATAACACTCCAAATAGAGGGGACAAGCCCAGGAAAGTTAAAGGTCTCATTTGAAAAACCTATCATCTGGTTATGACATCCTATTAGCTGAACAAGATTGGCCACCAGCATTCGTTATGGAGTGCCCTAGGAGAGAAACGGTAATTTTTCCAGCATTTTCCAACCTCGTTCCCATACACCTTAAACATGCATATGCACAGGAGTGGGCAGTTGCCCTAGCTCCAGCATTGTGCAAAAATCATACCGGATGGGATGAATATTCAACCCACCACTTTATCCCGTTAAAAGTTTCACCAAATGCACAGAGGCAATATCCAATAAAGCAAGAAGCTAAAAAACAGGTCAGGGAGATCTTAGATCAACTTGAATACCAAGGGGTGATTGAAACATGCACCTCACCAATGAACAATCCTTTGTTTCCCCGTATCAAAACCGGACAACTCATATCGTCTAGTTTAAGATTACAGACATTTAAACACATGCACAAAGACATTCGCTGTCCAAAACGCACACAGTGCCGCATTAATGAATAACATTGTGCGGAAAAAATACAAAACTACACTTGATATCTCAAATGGATTTTTCTGCCAGAATATAGTGCCTGAAAGCAGGTATTTGACCGCATTCTCAGCGTTGGGGTCCCAGCGACAACTTTGTTGTCTCCCTCAAGGGTATAAGAATAGCCCGGGGGTATTTTCAGCAAGAGTAACTGAAGCATTGTCCTATGTGGATGATATTTATCTGATGGACGATGACTTAAAAAGGCACTTGACCAGGGTGAGCACCATTATTATGGGATTCGCCTCTGAGGGCTACAAATTTAATTTTAAGAAATCTAAAAAAGCCCACCTCAATGTCCTGTTTTTAGGATATGAGCTTTCAAGTGAAGGGAAAAGTCTGGCAGCTAACTTTTTAGAAAAATGTGCGCTGCTCCAGCCTCCAAGATCATTGAAAAATTTACAATCGATACTGGGATTCCTAAATTTCGGTAGAACATACATTTTGGATTATGCAGAAAGAGTAAAACCTTTCTACGATTTAATAAAACCTGACTTTTCAGTTAGACAATGGACACAGGAACACACAAACATCCTACGTTCACTACAAGAAGACATGATAGCTTCAAAATACCTACAGACGCGAGTAAACGTACGCAGCTTAGTGATCCGTGTAATAGCAGGTCAATGCGGGTATACTTATTTAACCTTCAATGAAGGAGAAACAGTACCAATCGCTTACAAATCACACCTGTACACAAACGCAGAACTGCGTTTCACTTTAACAGAAAAAATCCTGACAGCAGTTCAGACCGCTGTAGCAAGAGAAAGAGCCCTGGCTCAGGGAAAACGCATAATCTTCGTGACCCCAGTACCAGCTTTAGAAGCTGTTACAAAGGCGAGCATTCCAAATGCTAAAGCCTTACATCCGAGATGGATACAATGGGCTAATTCCCTTACTGCAACGGATGTTGAATACAGATTTGATCCAAGTCTAAAAACACAGGCATTCCTGCAATACAAACAAGAATATCCTCTACCAAATGAGATTTTGCCTCTAGATCAGTATGAATATATAATTTACACTGACGGATCTTCTCAACCGGCCATAGGGAGTAAGCAGCAATACAGCGCAGCATGTGCAATCGTTAAAGGTCGCATGCGGGATGGAAAATTCCATCCAAGTTGCACCAAAACGCAATCTCTAGGAGACTGCATGGCTCAGTTGGCAGAGTTAAAAGCACTAATACTAGCACTGGTGAATACGGATCACGAATTCCCCACACTTATAGTGTGTGATTCTTTTTACTGTGTACAATCATACAATGAATATTTACCTCATTGGGAACAAAACGGGTTCAAAGACGCAAAAGGTGGCACAATTAAGCATAAAATGCTATGGGAACAGGTAGTTGAGTTGAAGAACGAACTACAGAGGGCTCACGTGATACATACACTGAGTCATCAACGTGATGGCGTTCACGTTGAAGGGAATTCATTGGCTGATGAAGCCGCGAAAGGGGCTGTACGAACGGCTTCCGTAGCTGCAATCACTTGTTCAAAAACGAGGATAGATGGTGAGATTATGGTCGCTGTCATTGCTTCAAGCAAAAACAGCGGAGCAGTACCAAAGAAATTTCCACTCAAGTACTCCTACAAGTTAGATGCAAACAACATTCCATATGCTCAGATTCCTGGAGTGGGGGACAGTGTAATACAAAATATGGATCGTTGGCAAGGTTTAATTCTAGCAGCACACGAGGGTTTGGGCTCTGCGCATACAGGCGTTACAGCGACTATTTCATTGTGGAAACAGCGCTACTGGTATACCAGGTCTAACAAAGCAAACGAAGGACTATGTCTTGAAATGTGACATCTGCCAACAGATGAAAGGCTCCACCATAAAATGCCCGGCACAGACACCGTTACTAAAATCAGACAAACCTCTCACTTGTGTGTAACTGGACCACTGTGGCCCCTTACAATCTGATGGGGCTTACAAGTATATCATGGTTGCAGTGGATTCCTGCTCAAGATTCCTATGGGTATGGCCTCAGCGCTCGGCTGACGCTCAAACTGTTATCAAAGATTTGCGAGTCTTTATAGGGACATACGCAGTTGGCACGTTACATTCTGACCGTGGCCCGGCGTTTAGCTGTCAGGCTTACAAAGAGGCCTTGGAAAATATGGGCATAGCATTGCGGTACTCCTCTCCGTACCATCCTGAGGGAAATTCGGTAGTGGAAAGGAAAAACCGGGACCTAAAGCAATCTTTAACAGCTATGGTATTAGGCAAGGGTGGTAGTTGGGTCAATCATCTATATGGGGTACAACGAGCACTCAATAACCAGCCAAGAAATTCTCTAGGGGCTGTCACTCCATATGAGGTCCTATTGGGTACAAGAATGTGGGTACCTGATCATGATTGTGAAGGCACAGTGGCGGATGAGAAACCATTTGATATCCATGATCGTTTGGCTATTTTACAGGATCTAAATGAATCCAGGACACAACAAAGTAACGTCCTCCAGAAACAGACCGCCACTGGGGAAGTCAAGGCAAACACGGCAAGACCTGTCTGGATCCCAAAGGTCGGGGATCTGGTCAGAGAGAAAATAGCGGACAAAAAAGAATTTGGACCATCCTGTCCCTGTCCTAGCAGTTCAAGGAACAAGAACTGTACTTTAGCCGCCTCTTGCCGTGAAAAAGGAGAAAAGATTTGTCTCAATCGACTTAATCAAACTACATTATGTGGCCGATACTGAACAGTAGGCCTCGTGGACTCCACAGTAGCAAACGCCCTCCTCTAGCTACAATCCAAGAAGTTCAAACAGAAAGACTCATCACGTTCGAAGAGCCTCCTGTACCGAATGAAGGACTATGCAACAATGCTATGGAACTCGTTCCCCTTGAACCGGAAGTACATCTCCAAAATCCAATTCAAAATAATACACGAGTTGCAATAAGACCTAATACAGATGTCTATGTCAACATGCCTCGAGAGGAGCAAAATGCGTTTTCAACAAATCCCGATGCAATTCCTACAATTGATCGAACTGCTTCAGGCTACTTCATGAACTTTGATACGTTTTCTTTGGATCCAAGTGAACCTGAAACGATGCCAGCCCAAAAATCACGCAAACAGCAAGCTAAAGACTTTCTGAACTTTCTCAAAAAGACTTACCTGGTATCACCTTGGTTAGAACTCTGGGTAATTACTGGGATACTGTTTTTTCTTTTCTGGCTAGTCTTAGTTATAACTTTTAGCATGCTTATTAATGGACGATACCTTCAACAAAGCTCCGCAACACAAAATGTTATTTTGATTCTGAAGCCACATCAATCGTCCCATCGTGAGCAGAGAGACTTGTCATCAGTGAACATTACAGCAGTTCCTATACCGGATGGTATAGTTTGGGACAAGGTTGATTTCGAAATATTCGTCCTATTGAACTTTTAAAAATTTCTCATGTATTTAAAATTTCATCAAGTGATATCATTACCTCCAGTATATTTTCTGATGATTGGGGCTCTGAAACTGTTAATAACATGTTGTCTGACTTAGAGAAAACTGCTGCATTTCCGAACAATGAAATGTTAGAAGGTACTTCAGACTATGACACATTGTACTGTTATCAACATTATGGTCATCATTTCCTGCACAAATCTATATCACCTAGAAATGTTTTTGAGTACCACCAGTGGGAACATTGCCCTACACCACCTAAAAGTATTTCTCAAACATTTGCACAGAAATTTTCATATTTTTCAGGGTTTAACACCACTGACCGGACCTCATATTATTATAAGGTTACACCGACATCGGCACTGAAAATTATGTTAACAAACACCAAACAGATTTACTCTGCTTCCTTTATTGCCCAATTGTCTGAACAGGGTTTTAACCTATGGAAGGACACAACAGACTTAAAATCAGTCTGGGGTTCTAGAGACAGGCAATTCCAGGGAACAGAAGCGCTATTTAGAGCGTGCCTCATTCCACAGCAGATGATATTTCTAAATGACACTGTGCAACAGACGTCCTGTCTTGGACTAGCCAAAAACAAGGACCTCAACACACCCCGGTTTCCAACACCATCACAGATGGAGGGGTGGCAAAATTTAACTTCACAAGATGGGGCAACACTAGATGACATTTTACAGTACAATAGAACAGACCCTGATTGGAAAAAATGGGTGGTTTGGCCCTTAGACACAAACACATGTCAGAAAAGATTCTGGGGTATAACCGAAGGGTTTAATATCCATAGGCCAGACCCACGCTATGTACAAAGAGAACATCCAGGGGTAGTGACATCCTACAGTGTTGGGAAGTTGTGCCTTGATTGGCTAGAGACCTCAACACTGACAGAAGTGAAACAACACTTATCCTTACTCACACAAGACATGGATCTTAGGGATTTTTTATTAGGTCCCAGGAAACCCCGTCAGAAACGTTTCATATATGCTGGCATTTATGCTGCCTACAATGAAAACTGGAAAATATCCCAACAAGAGGCCGCAGAGAGAATACGGGAAATAGACCGTATTAACTTAGAAAAGGCATTAGCAGTAGTGGATAATGGGTTTACAACTTTAACCTCCAGGATATATTCCTTGGGCAACATTGTATCTTCTGCGATAGACATACTGGAACAGGATTTAGCCATATTACACCACCGGCAATCTCAGTTACGTTCTATCATGTTGTTAAGCTGGACACTGCAATCTTTGCGTGAAGGCTATGTGCCTTGGCTTTTTATCAACAGTACGTCTCTGTTTTCTGAATACAATCTAACAGATAAACAGGTAGAAATGGCACAAAGGGTAACAAAATATACAATGTTGCGCATTGAAAAGCTGGCTAGATTACCATTTACGGTAGCAGAATCACCATCAACGGAATGGGTAATTCATGGCCACATAACTCTACTGGTCACTAATTTTCAGTTTCAATATTGCCTTGAGCAAAGGCAGGCAGGCAAATATGAGAAAATGGGTAAGGAATACATTAAGAAATCTTGGGAGTTACCATACAGATCTCGATGCCGGAGTGGGGGTCGAGAAGTGTTTCTAAGCTGTACAAATTGCAAGAACGCTTTAAGCGGTTCTCTCGTGTGCCAGGATATTTCCCTGCACGGAGCTTGTAATGGCTCAGTGGCGAACTTGTCCTGCCACATGAAAGGGACAGCAGCCGTGATTACACCGGTATTCAAGCTGCTCTCGAATGGGAGTTACTTGATGCTGAACGATCAAGGTTGCTGTGGGATGCTTCCGGGCATTGCCTATCTGGTCACTGTGAACTCCAGGGTTACTTGCTGTATGCAAGTATTGTTTCCCCCAATGAATACAGTCAGGGAGGCGCCGTTCTGTCCTTCGTTGAATGTTTCCTTGATACTTTGAGCAGACTGAAAGCCATGCTTTTACAACCAACCGCACCCTTAACATCCGCTCGAGAAACCTTTGATCTTCAAATCGCAAGGACCTCGAATGAGATACAGGCCCTTATACGTACAAACTGACCCTTTCATTTTGCAGAAATGGTGGGTCGTATCTTTAACATGTCTGATACGAGTGGTATTGTACACCTATTTAAGACCATAGGGTCAGGATTTCTAAGCACCTTTCAGACAATCCTCTGCGTTATTCCAAATTTTATACACTCCGTATTGGGAAGCGCTTTTGGAGGTCTTCCGCTGATCCTGCTTTCTATGGCAGGAATCCTGATTGTCATTTTTCTGCTCCGCACTGGACGGCCCAATCACCAACGAGATGGCAAAAGCGCTCCTGGAGCGCAAATACCGTGAGCGCATGGTACAACATCTGGGCACACCTCGCCTACGGGAACTGAGTGTCTCTTGGTTCCTATCGTTTAGACCAGTCTGGATGGACTGCATCTTACCTGTTCTTCGATGCCTGTTTTGCGGTGAAGAATGCATGTTGGATCTCTGTCTGACACTTGCATCGGACATGCCTGCGGACTTGAATACCAGGCTGGAACCCCTGAGGGCCCATGCTCGGCAATGTCCCCAGGGTATTCCCATATTAATGGCTGCATTCCTCGAGAATCCGCAGGTGCCTTTTACAACTGGGTTGAGCATCAGCTCCTCCACTAGCACTCAGGTTTCGACAACAGCACCGGCTGCCTCTACACCAGCTATTGGCAGCTCTGAATATCATTTGTGTTCCATTGACGTACTCTGCGAGGTGTTGCAAGGACCGTCCCCTGCAGCGGCAAGCAACGACAATGTTGCGTCTCCCAGTCAGGACACTTAATCTATAATTGGCTCATCGTGTGCTGGGAACGAATTCAGTTTTTCTTTTTCTCCAAAACTCGGCTAAATTTGGAACATTTCCTTTAAATTGACACTTTCGCTGGAAAAGCATGGCCTTCTGACGCTTGTAGTGGTTCGACTTATATAAATGAACTCAATTAGGACTTCGGCTTAAGTACCAATCCCAAAAAACTGATTTTCTAAGTGAAAGATTTTTCTATCTTCGTCTTTTTCCCCCTCTTAAGACTGTTTTTTAAATGATTTTACGACAATGTTTTTATAGTTTTTATGCGCTTTTACCTTGTACAGAGAATAGTTCGATGGCATTTTATCATTGTTGACTATTCGAAAGAGGAGTGGGTGTTATGTTTCATATAGGTACCCTAATATAGGCCCGGGTAATATCCTACACCTTCACCTACATTTCCTCCCCTACACTACACAGTAACGGACCTTTTAGGAGTGAACCTTTACCTAGTTCTAGTCCTGGGCACAGAAGGAGGGTATCTCCCTGAACAATAGTGTCCTATAACTTCATCAATAGACTCACACAGTATGAATGAATATTCATAAGGGTTCTTGGAAACCAGGCTGGGGCTACACCACCTGCATAATATCTACGTACAAGGTTCATCCCATACGTCATCTTCAAACCCAACAATGGCTAACACAAGAAACAAGGGATAAAGGAACCCTAGATACTTTCTGCATAAATACAACACATCTTGCTAGTGTTAGTTAGAGGGAACCGAGACTTCCAGGCCGACACACTGACCAGAGACGCTGAGGCTCTTGCATGCAGACGCTCCAGCTGACAGTGGTCTAACACATCCCTTGCGGGGTGTCCAACTCGAGACCAGGACACAGTCCCTCACTCTCTCTCTTCAGGTAATGGGGTTAGACTAAATCCTAGAGGGATTCTTGGCTTCACACCTACTCACATGCTAGGTACACTTAGGTACATCTAGATAGGCATCGTAGGAGTACGCGCTTTCTTTTATCATGCATTTTATATCCATGTATGCATTTATGATTATTGCAAAATGGTAGAACTGTACTATCCATTTATTTTCACTATACTGCTGATTATATATATCTGCTACTGTCTAACAATTATTGCAGCACATCTATTTTACACTAGAAGAACAACTGTGCAATAAATACTTATTGCAACACGCCCGACTGTTTCTTCTGTGTAACTCTCTGAGACCGAACAAGTGAGCACGAGTGACTAAGCGAAAAGTAGTACGTTGTTTCCACAATCCTGAGGGATCAGGGTTGTCATGTTCTAAGGTTGCCAGAAACTATTCTCTCCCCGTTAAGAGGAAACACTAGTGGCACTGTGAGCTAGCTAATGCAAACAGGCTAACATTTTCGGTGGGGGTGTTCAGTCAGTCTGCCACCAAGCCCACAGTTCATGTTATCCGAACGCGCAGATTCTGTATAGGTTATATATAGGAACTACACGACAGTGGTCTTAGTGTGGCATACACTGAGTAAGTTTGTCTGCTGTGTTTCGAAGGTGCTGTACGTGATCGCCAGTGCCACCAGGTAAGGGAACGTTGTAAGAGTGTGAAGTTTAAATCATTGGGATTTTTCTCAAGGTGCACAGAGAATAATCGTAAGGATTTTTAAGTGGAGTAACTCTGGTCAAGATTTCGCTTGGAGTGTATGGTTAAATGATTTCCTGATTGAATGAAGATCTATAATGTCTTTTAATGGAGCAGACAAGAGTTTCGTTTTGATTATCACTCTTTAATAAGTTGAGTTGAGATCAAAGCTGAAAGCTAGTTGGATTGTATTGGGGAGGTAGCTGCTGTGAGGAGTCTTTTGACATCATAGAGTGTCGCGCTGCAATAGTACGGTCGGTGTGAGACCGCGCTGGGATTGGCTTACCGAATAAATAGAGAAGTTGCACAGAGATTGGTGGCTCAAACGATAATAAGGAAGTGTTTACTAAAGAAATTGGGTGAAATAATTTGTAAAGGACATTAAAGGTATTTTGAGAACCATGAAAATTTTGAAAAGTATAAAAACAATGATACAAGGAGACGTGCCTGTGCCTACTAGAGAAGGGGTACCATAACCACCCGAAGGCACGCCTGCTTTATATAGGACCAAAGAGAAAGGCTATCATGCATGCACATGGCTAGAGAATTGGATGAAATATACTTAGAAGGATGGGCCTTTGGCTTTTCCACAATACGGAATATTTAATATATGAATTCTTGAAAATTTGAGGAGACAGCTGAATGATATTAAGCCACCTCTGAGACCTACGCAGTTCAAAGCTCTCGGAGTATGGGAACATGTTGCTCATCAGAAAGAAAAACAGAAATATCAGGGAAGATATAAGAATACATTAAATAGATATGTCGAGGCTAGATGGAATTCACAAGAAAGGATTTCGAGGAAAGACAGTGCAGAAGGAGCACAAATATATTAGTTGCAAAAACGGGCGATGGAGAAAAATGTACAGAAAAGAAAAAACATCTTGAGCTCTCTCAGACATTGGCATTAACCGTTGAGAGTGATGAAGAAACAGATGATGAGTTTTTGAATGAATTATTAATGAATCGACCGCCACCATATAATGAAGAACAAACACAAACAGGGCCAAATGCTTTTGTAAGAATTCAACCAGATGCACCCTCATTGCCTAATAATTCAAATCCTCACAATACTTTCCTGAATGAAGAACAAACACCCCAAGGAGCAGGGTTTAATATCTCTATGATACTGAATGCTTCTGATGCTCTTTCAGTTCCAGTGACCATAGGACCTGCGGTTCCTTTGTATCAATCAGGTAATGGAGGACAGCATGTACATTCATTAACTGTCCCTACTGGGTTGGGAGGAGCACAAATTGTTTCGCAAGGATTGAGTAAAAAACAAATGAATCCCAACTTAGATAATTCAAATGGTGACATTTCTCATCAGGGAAATGAATCAGGAGTTAGTGTAGAAATGGTTCAGACCAATGTAACTCATAATAAGGTGAGATTGACCCCATTGTCAGGTACCTTAGAGAGAAATATGGAGACTCCTCATAGAGGAATGTAAGCAATAGTAGGAAAGACATTACAGATGAGTGCACAAGGTTCAGAAACACATGTTACACCATGAATGGAAGGAGATAGTGGAGGGTCGCAAGAGGATGTATTAGACAGATCTCTAGGGCCTACCCCATGGGGAACTTGATGACTGGATTAAAGATATAGCATCTTCTACATTTGACAAGGGTACAGAGATTCAGGGAACCTCTACAGGGAAGAAACCAAATGAAAAATCATTGGATGTAGCAAAACTGTAGATGGAATTAGAAGAAATGATTTTGGGTACTATTAGTCCTGCTAGAATCATTAATTATTGGTATGATGAATTGCTATTCATATGTAAAAACATTACCAGAAGGGACAGAAATACTGATGAAAAACTAGCTGAAGCCGCACAGAAATATGGAGTGGACCTACAAAAATCTAACGCACCACAAAAGAATTAGCGATTAGATTTCAGTGATAAGGACCTTAAGAGTTTAAAACCCTCAGGTAAAAGATTGCAAATTAAGGAGTTATTGACAACTCTTAGGAAATGGGGAGAGTTGAAAAAATGGGAACGCAGATTGGCTAAAAAGAAGGAAATGAAGACAACGGCTATGCCTATGTATCCAATGTTTGAAGGGGAAACAGAAAAAGCAGAAGCAAACATATATCCAATGAGAGAGGTGCCTGGAGGAGGTTATGTTCATGTTCCATGGACTAGAACTGATATACTGACCTTTACAAATGATTTCCCAAGATTAAGAGAGAAACCTGTTGAATGGTATAGGCAAGTTGAAAGGTTTGTAAAGGTTTCAAAGGTTTTATTAAAAGACTTGGATACTTTGTTTGATATTGTTGTTCCTAGTGATTTATGGACTGAATGTAAAATTGCAATAGATTGGCCAGAAATAAAAGCTGTGAGAGATCCGAGGACTGGTTCACCCTCACCTGAGGTAATGAAGAAATATAATCAAGTCATTACTTATTTGAAAGGAAAGTTTTCTCCAAAAGAGACTGATTGGTTAAAGATTGATAGAACAACACAGGAGTTAAAGGAAACAGTGCATGCATATTATGAGAGACTCTTACAGGCATTTAAGCAGTATAGTGGTATGGAAAATGTGTCTGGAAAAGATATCGGGCATTTTGTGTATCGATTTGTGTATGGGTTGAGACCTGAAATAAGTGCCATGATACAACAGCATTTGATTTGTTGGCAGAGTAAACCCATTCTTCGAAAAATATTGTGAAGACGAAGTGGATTCCAAGCATAAAACATTAAAGGAAAAATTTATGCTAGCACAAATGAGGGCAACAAAGAAAGGCTACATGGGTGTTGGTGCTGATTGTGCTGTTGTTTTACAGGGAAATGGTGAAGCAAATAAAGGTATGTGGGGAGTAGCAGGTGAACAGCAACAGAATGCATCGACTCAAGGCAGAGGTAGAGGGGTTTCGATAGAGATGTTGAAAAAGACCAGTCTGGGCCACATTTGTGGCAAGTTCTGGCAATGGAAGCACAAGTGTAGGTTTAACCCACAAAATCAAGTGAATGGACAAGTATCTCAGAATAGAAATATACAGTCTCAAACAGGAGATGTGATGCAGAATCAGCAGACTCAAAGGCAGAACAATTTAAATTTAAATTTACTAAAAGCTCCTATGCCACACATGAATGGAAAGGTTCAAAAATACAATGTGAACATAGGATTCCATACTAATGATCCAACTGACTCAAACTCAAATATTATACAGCAGTATTTGATACTGATTGATGACAGTGATTCTGATTTGTCACAAGACGGCGCCTGAGGGGGGAGGAGAAATGCATGCTTGACACATCCTTAGAGGTGGACCAGACTGGTCCCTATGTGGTTGGCAAGGTAAACGGAACACCGATTTCGTTTCTTGTGAACACTGGTGCTACCTGTTCCACTGTGAGAACAGCGGAAGTTCCCAACCTACCCCTCTCGGGAGAAAGAATCCAAGTTGTCAGAGTTTCAAACCGATTGATGTCAAATCCTGTAACTGAGCCTGTTAAGGTACAATCCGGGTCACTTGAGGACTTACACCAATTTGTGATATGTGATTCTAGTCCGGTCAACCTACTGGGTCAAGACCTATTGTGCCAACTGAATTGTTCCATTTACTGTACCCCAAAGGGAAATGAATTCCATACTTATGATGAGGACATTGTATTCAAAATGTCAAAACAAAAGACTGACGCTGAAGGTTTATTTCCCTTATTAAAAAGAGATGACACCTTTGGAGTTAAGGGATACTCTGTTACCTGAGGTTTGGGATTTCACAGGACAAGACATTGGATTGATCAAAGGGGTGGCTCCAATATGAATTACTTTGAAACCAAATGCAGAATTTCCTTGAATCCCACCATTTAACCTGAGCCCAGAAACAATTGCAGGCATAACACCTTTAATTGAGTCATTGATTGAACAGGGAATCCTGAGAGAGATTATGGGAAGCCCATGTAATTCACCTATCTTGGGAATTCAGGAACCAAATGGAAAGTATCGAATTGTGCAGGATTTGCGCAAAGTTAGTCAGATTGTGATTCCATGTTGTCTAATCGTGCCAAATTCAACTGTGATACAATATCAGATTCCATGTGAAGCTGAATGGTTTACTGTCATTGATTTGTGTCAAGCCTTTTTCTCCATTCCCTTGCACCCGGATAGCCAATTTTTATTTGGTTTCTGGTTCCGAAACTGTGTCCTGGCATGGTGCTGATTTCCACAAGGGTATACAGAGAGTCCTTCTATTTTCAATCAGATATTGAAAAAAAACCTAGAGTCATTAGTAATGCCAAATCACTCTGTGTTGGTTCAGTACATTGACGACTTGTTGGTAGCGCCAGGTGCTCAGGAAGCTTGCATATGGGACACCATTGAATTACTGAATCATCTGGCAGTAAGTGGACATAAGGTGTCACCAGCGAAGTTACAGTTCTGCAGGAGAGAGGTCCTCTATTTAGGACATCACATTGAAAAGGGAGCCAGGAAGGAGTCACAGGATCGGATTACTGCAATCCTGCAGATAAATCATCCTAGCACACAGAAGATAGTTTGCATGTTCCTGGGAATGGTTGCCTATTGTCGACAATGGATTCCATTGACAGCCAAACCACGTTAAAGACTTACACACAAAGATGTGTCAGATCCAGTTCCATGGAATGATGAATGCATGCGTTCTTTTAACAAAGTGCGAGAGAGTCTTTGTCAAGCTCCAGCATTGGGCATGCCTGACTTCAACAAAAGTTTCACTCTGCCTCTACAGTGAGCTTGAAGGCTGCACATTGTCAGTTTTAACTCGGATGCATGGAACTGCATGCATACCTGTTCGATATTTTTCAGCTACATTGGCTCCTGTGGCTGCAGCATTGCCTGGATGTCTAAAAGCTGTTGCTGCTACGTGTATGAGTCTAGAGCTGTGTGAAAGCATTGTGATGGGTCATCCATTGAAGGTGCATGTGCCACATTCTATTGAGATTTTGCTTACCTGTAGTCGAACGCAACATCTCACTAGTAGCTGGTTAACAAATATGAACAAGTGATTTTGGGTGCTGAGAATATGTCACTGGTGCGATGTACGAGTCTGAATCTGGCTACATTGATGCCTTTGCCTGGAAATGAAGTTGTGATTGATAAAGCAGATCATGATTGCTTGGACGTGACAGAGTTATGTACAGAACCTGAACCGGACATTCTGGATGTTCCACTACCTGAGTCAGATCATGTGTTTTTTGTGGATGGATCATGTTTATGAGATGCAGGAGGAAATGTGAGAGCTGCGTATGCCATCTGCACTGTTGTGGGAGTGGTGGAAGCTTCCTGGTTGCAAGGAGTGTATTCTGTCCAAGTGGCTGATTTGATTGCTTTGACGAGGGCTTGCAGCATTACCGAATAGTCGACAGTTACCATATTTACTGATAGCCATTATGGTTTTGGAGTTGTCCATGATTTTGGGAAGTTGTGGTCTCAGTGTGGATTCATGATCTCTTTGGGTTCACCCATCCGAAACGGAGAGAGCGTGAAAAACCTACTGCTGTCATTACCATTGCCCGCCCAGATTGCGTTGGTTAACTGCTTAGCTCACCGACAGGCAAATGATTATGTAATGGTCGGTAACCACTATGCGGATGAGACCGCGCGCTATTGCGCCCTAAATTCTTACATTTTTTAAGGAGATCCCTTAAAAGAGAAAACTGATGTCACGGAATGTAGGCTGATGTTGTCAACTGTGGAAACATGGGAACAAATAAAAGCCTTACAGGATGAAGAATCAGAAACTGAAAGACAAGTGTGGATTAAAGCAGGGTGCACACAAAGACAAGAGGATGAGGTGTGGGTCTACACAGATGGGAGACCTGTTTTACCTGATAGTTTGTTGTCACCTATTGCAAGAAACTATCATGGTCCTGCACATGTTGGAAGAGATGCTGTGATGTGTGTTTTCCGACAAACTTGGTTTAATCCCCGATTCAGAGCACTTGCAGAAGTGCTTTGTCAAAGATGTGTAGGGTGTCAACAGCAAAATGTGGGAAAGAAAACACTAGTCACAATGAGTCTTGTGGGAAGATCTGGAGGACCCTTGTATAGGATGCAACTTGATTTCAATGAAATGCCACCTTGCAATGGATTGAAACACGTTCTAGTGATTGTGTGTTTGTTCTCTCTGTGGGTGGAAGCCTACCCAACTAGGCTAAACTGTAGCTAAACTACTCCTTAGATAGCTTATACTGCGTTTTGGATTTCCAACTTCTTTGGAATCGGATAAAGGAACTAATTTAAATAATGAAGTTCTGAGAATGCTTTGTGCAGCATTGCAGATTGAGCAGAAATTACATTGTGCATATCGACCAGAAGCCTCTGGAGTGCTCGAACAGGTTAATGGAACACTGAAACCCAGATTGGCGAAAGTGTGTGCGTCCACATCTCTGAAATGGCCTGATGTTTTGCCCTTGGTGTTAATGAGTTTTCTGAGTACCCCAGACAGAAGAACTGGACTATCCCCACACAAAATCATTATGGGGAGGGCTAAGAGACAGCCTGCAGTCCCGGAAAATCAGTTAGTGAATATTACTGATGATTTGGTATTCGATTACTGTAAAGGATTGGCTGATGTGGTACGTTCTGTGTCTCAGGAGGTTGGGGAAGAAGCCACTTCACCTCAACAGGAGCAGTGCCATGACCTTAGTCCCGGTGACTGGGTCATGGTGAAGAAACACGTATGCAAATCGTGTTTGGAGCCTCGTTGGCGTGGGCCAGACCAAGTGATCCTTGTTACCACAACTGCTGTCAAATATGGTGGTCTGCCTAATTGGGTACATGCTGCCCATACTTGCTGATTCCCGTGTCCCCTTGAAAATGCAGTAGCTGTAGTGGATGTACCGGTGGTCACAGTGAGACACCCAACTCAGGTCAGTCAAACAGTAGAGGGGGCACCGGCTACTGGGTCTCAAAGCACTGGTTCAGGTAAGGGTCTGAGAGAGCCAGTCCATGTTGGTGCCGAGGGTCAGGAGAAGAGGGACCTGACTAGGTGAGATATTGACCCAAATGGTGCGCACAGTTCAATCAAAACACGAGTAGTAAATGGATTTCGTTGGCCCAAAAGAACTGACAAACTGAGGCAAATTCTGACTTTTATTGAAGTTTCAAGTCAATCAGATCAGAGCGATACTGATGATGATGGACCAACAGTAAGAAGGTCAAAAAGAGCCAAGATACCAAATTGAAGACACCCTGCACCTGAGCAGACTTATCTGGCAGCACCTAACGACTGGGAGAAAGGATATCATGCTTTTTGCTTCAAAGATTCAAGCTCACAAAAACTACCATGAGGGACTGTCATAAACGAAGGGACACTATCAAAGCAAATATAAATGGAAAGGTCAACAGAAATCTGATGAGACAAAATACACTAATATATGCTAAGAAAAAAAGAAACCTGTGAACTGGAACAGTGAGTGAGAACGAAGAAAAACTCACTGACTAAAGAAAAGTAGATGCTACGCGAGGCTTAGTTAAAAGTTTCTTTTTGTGAATCTTTCTTCAAATGAACCTTTAAAATATATGTGCCTTAATAACGTATATGCAAAGAAGATTTATATGTACCTTACCCCTATATATATCTATATGTTTAACAGTGACATTTAAAAGTTTTTATGACTACCCTATACTTACATGAAATCATCCTGATATTTACTGAAGTGTTATTAACACATTTATTTGTGAGGGTAATATCATATGCTATTCAATGCAAGATTAATATTTTAGTGTGATTTATGGTGAAATGAGCTGTATTTCATGTAGGCCTCAATTATTGCTCCTTTTTCTACGCATGTACTCATGAACTAAATAGTCAGAAGCCTATGGGAACTTTTAGTGAAGTTGCCACTTGTGTACTAACTCTTAGTCATTTCCTTTGACATAATACAGTACAGTTGATTGTATTTGTAACAGAAAAAGATACATACTGGAACAGATGCTTGGGAGCGGAATGCAGAAATGACAGAGCATATTTTCACTTACTTTCTGAATATCTTATTGTTTATAAGACTAAATTACAATGATTTAAGGAACTACGTAACTTGAACTTTTAGATTCTTCTTGGTTGTAAACTTTTTACCTACTACATCATCCTCATCCCGTTGAAGACGACCAATGGGACAGAGTGGTCTAACAATCCTAATGATGTCAAGGGGTGTTACCCCGGAACTTATGGAGTATAATTGCACAGATTTCGGAAGCAGGAGATGCTCATCCACTTTGCAGCTTTGGACTGACTGCTTGAACATTCGAGGACAAGTTGTGACACAATACTGCGATTGGCTGCCAGCTGGTGTGCTAGCTCAGTGGAACCTTTTCGGCTGAAGAGTTCACATCAAGTAGCTGTGACTTTGGTGTCACAGCAAAGGACTGGGACATATTCTTGTCCTTAACGAACTGGAACTGGTAATTTGGAACATTCTGAACTTCCCTAAGGGTTTATATGAGGCTCAACTAGGTTCTTATTCTTTTTTCAATCTACAATATCCCTCGGCTATGGAAGATTATTCTCTTTCATTCTTGGATCTCGCAGGGATTTTGCTGCTTATATTAAACCCAAACTATTCTTAATTTAGAATTGTATGTCATTTATTAAGTATTTATCCATGGACTAAATACTAAAACCTGAAGATTTAAACTAAACCCTGCTGATTCTGACTCATTATTTCTCTGTGAGTAAATTATTTGATTGATCTCTATTGGTTGATATATTGATAGGATAAGGAATAGTAATTTGAATATAGCAATTATCTTAATCCTGGTCCTCATTTGATAATAGCTCATCCTCCGAATATCCAGTCAGTTTCAGCACAATACAAGATCCATCAGAGGACCCCTTAAGAATATTGGGTAGCAGGAGTGTTAGAAGAAAGTTTGATTAATAGAAAAAGATAAAGATAACAGTTTTTGTGAGCCCAGTACCTAAATACTACAACACTTGTAATTAGGCCAATTGTTCTTTGATATGAGTTTGGAAGGGAATTGTGCTTTCCTCCTTAGCCTCCTACAACAAGCCGGTCCGGCCTGTGAAAGGGTAACATGTTTGTGGAATGCACTTGGTGGCACGTCCACCACACGCAAATTGCCTAAAGCCTGAATTGAAGCGCAATATCATTTTTCTTGTGATACAGTTGTCCTATATTGACATGGGTGTTTTGTCATTCAGTATTTACAAAAGTGCTGGACATTTTTCTTCAAACAGGCACTTGATGATCAATTTACGCTTGTTTGACGCCAGCCACCTTCATACGAACAGTTCTCCACTCCCTTGGGCAGTATGTCTACAAAATGGTGGACTGGAAAACAATAACAAATATATTAGACTTTAAGAAGAATTTGGCAGCAAATCTAATGTTCGCTGTTTACTCTAAGATGTAAACGGATGACTCTCTTTTGAAACTGAAAATACCATATTGTATTGCATCATTTTAATCTTTTAGATTTGCCCGAAATTTGATCAGATACAATTAATGGCCCTGTAAGCCTTCGGACCTTCAAGCGGCGCTGGGAATATTTGGCTACAGCAACGCTCAAGGGCCCAGAGAAGCTGCTCATAAAGGGACATAATAACGTTGTCCATTATCAGCTTCACACTTGGAAATAGATATAAATGAACCGTGTCCATGGGCAGGGAGGCAGCGGCCAATCCATCTCAATAAAGGGAATTGTTAGTGTGAGCTGTTTGGGAAAGCAAAGGCGCCATTTGCCCCACTCGGAAACGTTAGATTTCACTTCTCTGCAGGTGATTAATGCTTTGTTCTGGTAGGTGACACAGAACTTCGCAGCGAGTTAAGCTTGGAAAAGATCATTAAATAGCCAGAGCAGAATATATACAATTATCAATCTGGAGTTTAAATAAAAGGAGATAAAAACTAATAGCAGGGAGACCTACTTGTTTATGCATTATGAGTGTTTCTATCCAAATACTGCCAATATTCGCTCATTAAGGCGAAAGGCATAATGCATAATATGTAATATCTTCGATCCATAGACTGGCATTGTCTAATTCACCATGCCCCATTTTGGACGCATACCTCAAAATGGACACCGGAAATCTGATGATGTTCTTATGTGCATTTATCCTGAATTTCTGTCCAGTGCCAGGAATGCATAAGGCGACATAACAGAGCAGTTGCACCAAATTACCGAAAACAGACTAGAACATGACCTATTTTTTAAGGTTGTGATGTAATGCCAAAGCTAGAGGAATTCTGTTTGCCATGTGGTGCTGAAAACCCTCACAGCATTCTTGTTTTTAGTAAAAGTTAAACACAAAGCAACTGTAACATTGTGTTGTTACACACTCACGCATATTTCTTTAGCTGACAGCTTTCACAACCTATTCTGTGTTTTGGATGTACTTCTTTGCACCACTGCTACTGTAGAAGTAAAAAGTATAATTTTGATGAAATGCAAAAAATATCAATTTCTTAACGTAAATTAAATTTGTGTAATAGAAGCGATTAAGGTAAAGTGACAAAATGATCTGGACGCATTCAGTTGGTAGTAAGTTTGAGAAATATGGTTCTGGAAGTCCCAGAGCAATCAGAAGTTACTGAGTTCCAATTTTGACAATGTAGGTCTTTCACTTCAGCTGTCTTGGAACCTCCTTGCTGTGGATTGTCAAAGTGTGGACCAAGATTGTCTTTGTACCATTTGACGCTCATAGTAACGAGGCAGAGCAGTCAAAGGCTGCATCAGGGCGGTGCTGTAGGACAGAAACACAGAACTCAGCAACCCACAAAATGGCACTCTATAAATCATTGTATAGTCAGTGCTTTTTGTTTAAAAGGGAAAAGTACTTTAATGCAAACACAACTAGAAATACCACATGAAATTCAAGTATATGTATGATCTCGATCCTCGGGAGGGAGCAAGATGGCGGAGAGACGCCGTCCGTGAAACCTGCACCGCGATACGGCTGCTAAGAAGCTGGTGTCTCCTGTGCTCCTGTTTGTTTGCTAAACATGAGAGGAGTGTTGCTGTTAACACTTTAACGTGGGAAGATAACGTGAGGAAAAGAGAAAAACTTTATAGGTGTAGAATGGTGAGCGGAGCATCTGTAAAGAACACTTAATGTATTACGGCGGGAGGAGAGCTTACCTGTGAAACCCGAAGCCTGAAGCCCGAAGCCGAAACTCAGCCCACGGGAAACGAGTGGATTTGGTATGTTCCAGGCTCGATTCGGCTCGACCGGCTTGACAGCATTGGATTCACCTGATTCATCTGACAGCCTTGCTGGTAGTGGTAGTGCCGGATACAGACGCTTGCAAGGATTGGATTGAGCCGTTTGCTTCGTCTCCCTCGATTGTTGCTCACCTACGAGGCAGCGCGACTGGCAGCTTGGCGCATAGCGTACTACACCAATTCAGGGACTGCTATACTGCTACTCCCTTCGCCCGAGATGGCCCCACAGAAGAACTCCGTAAGAGGGACTCGTGCTACGAGTCGACAGCTGGTGAGTGGGGAGACACCAAGGGGTGCAAAGGCAGCAGGGAAGACTGATGCTGCTGGGACAGAGTGTGTGAAACAAGCGGCGAATTTTGGAAAGCCAGTTTTGCGCTACCTGCAGTCTAAAAAGGCAACAGAACTGTTAGAGGCAGAAAGTGATGCAGATCCAACAACTAGCAGCAAACTAGTTGAAATAATCACTAATTCAATTAATCAGGAACAAACTAATAATGATAGTACCAATGGGGGTAGTAACCCAGATGCGGTGCAGGCTGTCGCTGAGGACTTAGAGCGGGTAGTGCCTATGGAAATGGAAGGTGACTTAGCAGGGGCTGAGAAATTGGACGGTGCTGACACATGGGGAAAACTGGGGGGCGGAGAAAAATAATTTAGCGCACTCAAGCGCTATAGATGAATTAGTAACAGGAACTGGGCACACAGTGGTACAGAAAGCAGTTTCACAGCTAAATATTGGATCAAATGAGTATGAGCATGCTACAGAAACTGACCAGTATAACCAGTATAATCATGAAATAGATAAAACATCTGACGAGGTGAACGGCTGTACCACGCTTATGGCAGAGCATGCAGTACTGGAATATTCTGTCTTAGTTATGGAATCTGAAGAGAGAGTTGTAATTCAAGGAGAGGGGGAACAAGAGAATAGGGACACTGAAGATGACGATGCAGGGCAGCAACCTTATACAGATATAAGGGTAGAGCAAGTTACCTCTCCGGCATTATTATTATTAAAAGAAAAGAAAAAGAGCCTAAAAGCTAAAAATTTGAAAGAAGCAAGTAGGAGTCAAAGTACATCTAGAGCTGTGTCTGCCAGTAAGAAAAAGACACCAATTAAGGGATTGCCTGCCAATAGCCCAATGAGGAAATGGGTACAATCAAAAGGAGGAATTAAAACAGTGATGTCGAGGCTATCAGATGTAGGGCTGACGGATAAAGCTGCAAGTGTCGTTAGTGCTATCAAGTCTGGTCCGATAGCACAAGGGGAAAGCTGTTCAGAAACGGATCTGGATTCAGAGCCTTGCATAACACTCGAGAGAGAGGGTGGCTCAGGTCAAAATGAACCACTCATGGTATCTAGCTCTTTTCAACGGCCCCAATTATTAAAGCCGGGGGAGGATTCGCAAAAGGGATATGCTGAAGAAAATGACACTCCAATACTTTCCCTGATATTACAAGCTTTAAAAGACCAGAGGGAAGAGACGAGAGAGATTTTTACCCAGATTAGGGCAGATAATTTTAGTATCCAATCGTCCTTGAAGGAAGTAACAGGGAAAGTATGTGAAATGACCAACGAGATAATGGAATTACAGCAGAGAGTGGTCACTACGGAGGAGGTTACTGCCAAAGTGGTAAATTTGACACAGCAACATGATGATCAGCTAGTAAACCTGGAATTCAAACTTGAAGAGTTGGAAAATAGGCAAAGGAGGCAGAATCTAAAAGCATTTGGTATTCCTGAAGGGCAAGAGGGCTCAGACTCAAGAACATTTATTGTGCAAATGATGCAGAAGGCCTTTCTGGTGGACTGGGATTGGGACTGCCAGATCCAGAGGGCTCACAGACTTCCATTGGTGCAGCGCCGGAAGGATGATCGTTATCCAAGGCCGTTTTTGATATATTTTGGGAACTATTTGCTAAGACAGGCAGTTTCTTTGAAAGCGGGCCCTCGAACACCGATAGCTGTAGGGTCCTATTCGATCTTTTTCCGCTCCGACTTCTGTAAGGCAACTATGGACAGACGGTGGCGCTTGAGACAGTTAATTGATCCCCTAAAAGCTACAGGGGCTCAAGTCTATTTACAGGAACCAGCATGTTTGAAGATTATCAGGAGCGGTTAATCGCTCTTTTTTACGTCTGAACCTGAGGTTAAGGAAGTATTATCAAAATGGCAGAAAGAGAAAGAAGGGACTGTTTAAGATTGAATCTGGATTAATGTTAAGATTTTAAGATTTTGTGGTTGGTTTTTATTTGGCTATGTCCTCTCTGGTCAAATGAATTCAGGGGCCCGAGACTTCTTAGCGGCCACTGTGGAAGCAGGTTTCCAATCTAGCTGGCACACCATCGGCAGCTGTGAGAAGGGGATGATTCCTCCTTTAGGTTGCGGGTGGGGGGGTGGGGGGTTTGGGTGGGTTGGTGTCGGTGTGTGTCAAGTAACAGAAAAAGTCAACACAATTGAAGGGAAAGGGGAAAAAAGTAAATATATTTGTAAGAGGGAAAGTAAGCAACAAGATAATCAAAAGCCAATGGAGATGGATTATAGTAGAGGCAGGGAAGAATTTATATTGGGATGGCAATGATAAGGTGTTTAGCCTGGAATGTCGCTGGTCTCAACAGTAAGATTAAGAGGCAGCTAGTAGCAGAGGAATTAAAAATGTATAACCCCCAGATTGTTATGTTGTCAGAAACACACCTGTCTTATAAAGATAGAGGCTTTTTGAGACATTTAGGGTATGAGGTGATAGTCTGCTCGGCACAAACGGTGTCTATTCGGGGTGTAGCTATTTTAAGAAGCAAACGATTTCGAGTGGAAGTTTGTAGGACATTCTCGGATAATGGGGGTAGATGGGCTATAGCTCAAGTGAAATTAGCTGGCAAAAAATACGTTTTTTGCTCACTATATGGCCCCAATGTAGACGATCCCACTGCAATAGAAGCAGCTACTTTGGAATTACTAAATTGGGAGGGGGAGCGGTTGGTGATGGGGGATTTTAATTGTGTAATGGATTATGGAGTGGATACTACACGGAGGGGGGCATTTCAAAGGATGCGAAAGACACGGGCAGCTATATGGGAGTTGGGGCGGTTGCAGGTAATTAAAGATGTTTGGAGGACTCTCTATCCCGATATAGCAGGTTACACGTACTATTCTGCCCCTCACAAGTTATATTCAAGAATTGACATGGCCTGGGCATCAGATAGTATTTTATGGTCAAGCAGTATGGAAATTTGCCCGAGGGTTACGTCAGATCACAATCCTGTTCTTCTTACATTTAGGATCTCCCCTGAAAATAAAAACACCCGCTCTTTCTCCTTTCCCAGATATCTGCTTACAGATGAAGAATTTGTAACTCAGACTAGGGCACATCTTAAGGAGTTTTTGGAATAAATACAGGGACAGCCTCGCCTATAGTAGTGTGGGACACATATAAAGCAACAATTAGAGGTTTTGCCCAGCAATTCATCTTGAGACAGAACAAAGAACAGAAGATGAAAATGGAAATTACTATATTGGCTATACGGAAGATAGAAAATGAGCATATTGATGCAGTTACTAGAGGCCTTCAAAATGCAGATGAGTTGGGGTATAGTTTAGTGGATCATCGAACAGCACTGAAAAAAACATTCAGGGAAAGGAGTATAGCGAAACTTAATAAATACCACTTGGCGCAATACGAGTCAGGGGAAAAGATAGGTAAGATCTTAGCATTTAAAGTAGCAGATGATAGGGCCAAGACAAGTATAAAAAAGGTTAAGGGGATTGATAACAAATTATATGAACAACCAAAACAGATATTGGAACAATTTGTGGCTTATTATCAGATGCTATATACTCCAGAGTATCAGTCTAATCAAGATGAAATATCTAATTATATACAGAATAATCCCCTCTACGGGTGGAGAATGAAACAGCTAATTGTTTAACTAGTGATATAACAATAGAAGAAATAAAATTAGCAATTACTTCTCTACCATCAGGAAAAGCAGCGGGAGACGACACCATTCCTTTGGAATTTTATAAGAGGTTTATGGAGGAGTTAGTGATACCATTTAGTCAGGTTATAAGATTTATTGGTAAAGAGGGTAAGGCTCCTGACTCATGGAAACTTACGCAAATTATTTTCTTTTTAAAAAAGGTAAATCGGCAGAGGAGTGTGGGTCGTATCGGCCGATCTCGCTCATCAATACTGATGCAAAAATATTTGCAAAGATTCTTGCGAATCGACTATCTCCCGTGTTACCTAGCCTGGTCTCGCCTTACCAACATGGCTTTATTCAAGGGAGAGATACGACTGCCCATGTGAATATGGCTGTCTCTGCTTTTGACGCAGCCAAAACACAATCGACCCCACTCGGTATGATATTGCTAGACGCTGAAAAAGCATTTGACCGAGTGGGGTGGGATTTTTTATGGGCTATACTTGCTGCCTTTGGTATCAAAGGGCAATATCTTATCTGGATAAAAGCTCTATATGATAAACCTAGTGCTAAGATAATGTATGCGGGCTGCAATCAACTGTTTTTCCGATTCTCCGGGGCACCCGGCAAGGGTGCCCCCTATCGCCACTTTTATTTGCCCTTTATATTGAGTCTTTTGTTTCAATCCTTCAAAATCAGCAGTTAATTAGTCCATATATCCTTGGGGATAGCTCCCTTAAAGTTATAGCTTACGCTGATGACATAGCGGTGTTTTCAACGGACCCAGGAGGGGCTATGCAACTGATTACAGATGAAGCGCGAAAGTTTGGCCTGATATCTGGGTACAAACTGAATATTAATAAAACTCAGATCTTATTGAATTATAAATCTGCGCTTCCGATACAGGGGGTGTGTTCGACTGCTACATATTTGGGAATCAAGATGGCGGCACAGATCGAAAGAATAATTCCTTTAAATTATGAGATCTTACTGAAAGAGACGGCTAAATTACTTAAGAGATGGCACAGGTTACCTATTGGAATTATAGGGCGCATAAACATTGTAAAAATGAAGATTTTACCAAAAATTTTGTATATGTTTAGATCTATCCCACTGCGATTGACTATGTCCTTTTTAAACGATTAGATGGGATTCTTGGCAGTTTCATTTGGGGCTATAAAAAGTAAGAAAATCCCTGGAATTGCTAAAACTCCCCTTTAATCATGGAGGTTTAGATTTCCCGGATTTTAAAATTTATTTTTGGTCTGCTTTTTTTGGTCGTCTTCGTAGTTTTATCCATAGTGAAAAAAGTACCTATTATCATAAATTTTTGTTGGCAGGAGAGAGCAATCAGTTTCTGTTTAGAATTAACGACCCGAATTATTATAAAAGGGTTAAATTTAAGACGATTAGGGATTGTATATTGGTATGGCGTGCTATCTCTCTCAAATATGGCTTGACACTGATGAATGATAAATTTCCTCTCTGGGGCAATCCAGGACTGCCTAGCATCTTTCATGATACAACGGGGAAAGGCTGGGCCAACTATGGGGTAACATGTTTAGGGGACTTATTTGATCATGGTGGTTTTATGGAGTTCGGAAAAATGCAGATAGTGTATAAATTGACAGATAATATGCAGTTTAAATATATGCAGCTACGCGATTATTTTGTTAATCATCTTAAATTGACGAGTTCATTTCATTCAGATATAATGGACTGTTTATATGATTTAAGTGACAAATCTTTGATAAGTAGAGCATATAAAAGCCTATGTGGCCCCAGATTGGAGGATAGCCCCAGAATAGCTGCTCGGTGGACTAGAATTATGGGTACACCGGTTTCAGCTAAGAATATTTCGGATGCACTTAGTAAAATTTCTGGAGTAGTTTATTCCTCCAATTTGTGAATGCAACAGTTTCGAACAATCTGCTTATTATATTATACGCCGGATAGAATAGCAACATGGTCATCTAATACCCAAGTAAACGATAGGGCAAAATGCCCCAGGTGTGAATTATATGCGGCAGATATACAACATATGTTTGTCACATGCCCTGCACTTTCGTTATTTTGGCAGAAGGTGGAATATATTCTGTTGCAAAAATTGGGGATCAAAATACCATTAACGGTCATGGAAATATTGATGGGTGGTAGGGAGCTGAGATCCGATAATGAAAATCTGCTAACCATTTTGCTTGTTTGTGCTAGACTAACAATCGCATGGGTTTGGATATCGTCAAAAGCTCCCACAGTAATGGATTGGTGGGTATTAGTCAGGCAAATACACAATATGGAGGAAGCACTAGCTAGATCAAGGGGCGTTCAATCCATGCGCAAATTTAAGTTGATTTGGGGATCATTGTTTTAAAATGTGCATATAAATGATTGCTTACTTAATTTTTTTATTGCTATTTGGTACAAGGGAAATTAATGTAGTTATATAATTGACTTTTTTTTTGGCCCTTTATCTTTTCTCTTTAGTCTAATGTAAAAGATTTGATTATTAGGATTATGTTTGTGACTTTGTTTTAGTTTGTATAAAGTGGGGACAAACTTTATTTTTCTTTTGACAAAAAAAAAGAAAATAAAAATATTTGAAAAAAAAAACAAAAAGTATATGTATGATCTCAGGTGGGATTTCTAATCAAATGGACCAGAGTGAAAATAATGCACCAGGACTACAAACTCCCCAAATCTAGTCAGTTCTTTTAACCTAGAGGATACCATGTGACAATTTGGACACCAGCAGGCCCTAACCCTAAAAACAGAAATAGCCCTAAGTATGCTTATAGCAGAAATATATAAGGCTGTCCACTGCTAACAAGTTATGCGAACTGGCCTTGTCAAGGTATACACAGTCTGAACGGTAGGTCTAGTGTCTTCGACAATGTATTTCGGAGCTCAGAATTTAAGATCACTAGCTACAGATTATCATGAAGAACATTTACCTTTCAAAATGTGCCAAAAAACAGGCTGTTGGCAAGAACACAACCAGGAGCTTTTCACTATGCAAAAAGTAGGATTTGCAGCCTTTAACATGACCATTTACGTATGTTACCCTTGCTGCCTAAGAGCCGTTCCTGGCTGAGCAATGCAATGGGTCAGCTGCAGTGGTAAATTTGAGCTGGTGTGCATCGTTGGGACACACCATCACTTATCTGGGGGCACTGTGACTCTTTTTGTGGCTTCGTGGGAGGGGATTCCATTAAAAAAATGTCCTCGGGTGATGCTGCCTGTCCTTCCAGTGAGGCATTCATGCGTCGCTAAGCTGCGGGCATAACTCCACCAGTGGCGCCTGCTCATCCCTTATCTTCAGCTGGGACGCCTTCCTTTGTAGGTAGCTGTGCTGCCTGGGATGGATGGCTCAGATGAGGTCTGAATGAGGCATGGCCAGAAGGCTCTTGGCTGTCTTCCTTCTCCTGCCCGTGCGATAGCAGTAGGAGTGGAGTCCAGCATGTTTGTACATGTCTGCCATGCTCCCCTCCATGGTCTAACCATTGTCAGGTACTTAGAATCACATGCCTCAGAGCCTGGACTAGGACAGTACTGCCTTCCCTCTCTCCCAGATGGAGCTGCCTCACACACCAAGAGGCAACAAGACAAAGCAGCTACAAGGCACTGCATCAAGGGTGATTCTTCTGCCACTTGCACTGCCTGTCTCCTGAGCTTAGTCCCGATACATGGAATCTCAGGCCAAGTTGGCGAAACTAAGTAAATTGTTTATTAATAATCAACCGTCTAACAACATATTCCACTCAGATCTCCACCCCAGTGATGGCACTGCATGTTGTCTGCAGTTGCTACTTTCTTCACTACTTGTTTTTGATTGCACTAGTCTTTTTAATTTCACAGAGATGTGTTTTATCCTATTGTGTGAATCACCTCTCACCATCCCCTCGCACCCCATTAACACAGCAAGGTGAGCAGCTGTTGTACGCAGTGCTTTTGTTTAAATACCTTGCCCTGCCAAAAATTGATGCATGGATGCAATTCACAATCAAAAATAGCGCAAAATTACGGATTTGCATTTCATATGGTTACATGAAATTTTGCGAAATTTTGCTGACATTTTTCATAATTACGTGAAAGCAAATTACGTGAATTTCGCAGACCCAAGTGACTTACTTTTCATCATCAGACTTTGACTAAGAGCAACAGAGAGAAAAGTTGAAAAGGTAGAAAGAAGGAGAAAGAGAAATACAGGAAAACAATGACAGAAGTAGAAACCTTAGATAAACAAGCATTTGCAATGCAATAGGTCTCGCATTTATGTGACTTTGAGCAATTGGACTTGTAAATGACAATGCCTTTTATTTATGTTTTGGTTTTCAAAACATAAATAAAAGCCATTGTCATTTACAATGCCAATAGCTTAAACTCGCGTAAATGCGAGACCTATTGCATTGCAAATGCTTGTTTCCTATTTCTTTACAAGCTGAAAGCGGCCGCCCGCCCTTTCCTTTCGTTTTCATTACTTTCGTAACAATCTCGGCACCGGCGCAGGTGCCATGATTGCATCAAAAGAAAATAGAAAAGCACTTTATTTCTATTTCTTACTTTTGATGCAATCGTGGCACCTGCGCCGGTGCCGAGATTTTAACAAAAGTAATGAAAACGAAAGGAAATGGCGGGCGGCCGCGAGCGAAAAAATAAATAATAAATAAAAACCAGCGATCTCGGAACTGTGATGGGGCGGGCAAACACGGCAGAAAGTGGGCATGGCGCGCTGAATGTAGCAAAGCACGTTGTGCCTGCAAGTAAGAGAAACTCAATAAAGAAAAGAGTGCTTACAGATTAAATAAAGCATCCCGTGTAACAACCGAAGTAAAAGGGCCAGTCGCCATGGTAGGTTACAGATGCAGACAAGGCGGTACTAAGGAGGGACTAACAAGCCGATTTACGAATCAGAAGACAGCATTTACGAAGGACAATGACACAAGCCAATGACAAACATGGGCGGAGAGTGGGCGGTGCTTCTATTACATACTACACTACAACAAGTCTCCCAGAGCAGCGCAAGCGCTCTGACTCTAGGCGCTACCTAAAAAAGAGGAGTCGGCTTTAACCCGGGACATAATAAATGATTGCCTGGCTTGTGATAAGGGGCTTACAAAACCACTGCTGGCATATGGCAATAAATCACTTGATGAGAAAGGACTATCCCGTATTTTCTTAGACAGAACATCTCATGCCATCCCTGATAGGAAACAAGTACAAGCTTTATTGCTCGCCCAATCACAAGGCAATAGGTTAAACGTAGACCACCAGAAAATAATTGTTGCAAATTATTTACATTTAAATCCTGAAATCTTCCCCACAAGCCAGGGGGCATTGGGAGCGTTCATTATTGTTTTGCTTTAGAGTTGATCAGACCAGATATTTGCTTTGTTTCCCACTTGGGCACCAACATAATTTAGAACGTAAAGTATGTCCTTGTAATAATACACCCAACTAATCAATGTAAAATTACTTTTTTTCGGTGACTTTTATAAAATGTACACTAAGAGGTACGCATTTCTAAAATTAAGGACGTTCGGCAGTGCGTTCAGGCTTACTATTATCTCGAACAACTTTTAGATAAGGAGTCCTGCCTCTGTGTAAGATTGTTTTTTGCGGTCAGCGGTATGGTCACGTGGCACTATACAATCAGATTAATTGTATTCTTATGATTTGCATATATACTGCGATCAATGCATATTGTTTTCGATATTTATTCATGTGCCTGTAAAATGTATTGGAGTCGCTACCGTTGATTTTAACTCTTTCATGCATTTTATGAGTGTGTACGCTTCTATGTGTGGTTCAATCATGGACCGATCAAAGTTATTTCTTTAATTGAATTGAATACTCTAGAAATCTGAGAGACGATGAACCAACAAAATACGATGTGAGAGTTTAAAAGCGGACTTTTATGTTGAGTTCAATGGATTCCTTCACCCCCAGCTGTGAAGGCGATGGCACGGTCTGGGCATTCATTGCATGTGTGACCTGCCAAGCCGCGTGGGATCTCTGGCTCAAATAACACAGGACAGCCCTTTGCAGCTGTAGAAACAATAAAGAGCTCGGTATGATTGTAGGTGACGGACAGGTGGAAAGACGGGCACTCAAGGCCCCCCCGCCCCGCCCCCTCACCACCACCACCTTTGCTCCCTCGTGCCACGCAGTTTTACCTTGGAGAGTAGCCCGCATCAGTACTTAGTGTGCACTTTTACTGCAAGGACGCTTCAGGGAGTAATTAACTGAACAATCTGTGAGAGACTTGTGCAAGAGGGACTACACAATGCTGAACCAGCACTTCACACGTTACAGTTTTAGGTGCCAATGACAGTTGTGCTACTTCCTAAGAAGGGCATGAGTGGCATATATTGTTTACCCTTTTTACTGGACTAGGCTCAGGGCTTTAAGTGGGATGAAAAAACTGGGGGGGTCTCTCAAAGGGCCGTGACCGATGCAGTTAAGGGCGTGGCTTAAAACGTGTATGCTAAAAATCTGTGCCGCCTGACTGGCATTTTGCTGTTTCTGTGATTGAATCCAGATATATAATACAATAAGTAAAGATTACCTACAACAAGCTAGGGCTATTGGCTTTGTCAATGGCTGTTAGTTACATAAGATACATAAGAAACAACTATGGCATTGTTGCATATATTATTGAAAATATTTCCGTTCTGAAATGATGAGACTGTAAAAGAACTATAAAGAGTCTCTTTGAAGTTACCTCAAAGGCAGTGAAGGTTGGTACTGCTGCAGAGTTAAGATTTTCTTTTTACCCCGAGGGTGAGGGCAAACATGGAGATACATTTCGTCACCTGCTTTTTAGAACTGCTGGTGCTGAACACTGGCAAGATCCGGCCCACTTAAAGCCTTGACTAGGTCTGAAGTACTGCAGTTGGTGGGAGTGGCGGAGTGGGGGGGGGGGGAGGGCACTGGTATGCAAGCAGAACATTTACAGAAACAGTGCTGTCATTATCTCAGTCAAAGGTCAGCTGCCTCAGTCCCTGCATGCTTGTTTGTTTTAGTTCCCCCTGTGCCCTGGCTGGCGGGCCTGTAAACTGGCACACACGTCAGTTTTGGAGGAAATATAGCCCAGGCGGGCAACGCAGCAAATTCAAAGTGGGAAATTCCAAAATACCAAACTGGTGTCACTGTATACCACTGACAGAAGATTAAAGGCGTGCCTCGTAATTTGTAAAAACACAACAGCAATACTGGCTAGTAACGTGTATGGCATAACATGGCATTCGATAATGTGAAGTTGCCGTATCTTCTAGACTTTAAGCATTTGCAAACTAAATAGGACATCTAGGTGAACGAAAGCATCTATTCCATAATCGGTATCTGCAGGTCACCAGGTGGCCTGATTGTGCCTTTCAACTCCCCACCTCCTGTCTTCACTCAGCATGAAACAATTGTCCATACACACACATCCACATGCAGACGTACACCAAACACGCCAAATTCATGCACTTGTATCTAAAATTAGTTAAAAAAAACCTTAGTTCTTCACTGATTTGTCAGACCAGTCTTCCCTCCTGGTAATCAATGAGGTAATTAGGAAGATCCTGCTCTAAAAATACAACTCAATGGGATACCTTTACTCTTTATGGTTTCGAGAGACTAGCGTTTGGGTCAGGACAGTTCAGAGTCTGAACTCTATTGATATGAGATTCGAGTATCAGGACTCAATTCAAAATGGTTTTTGCAAAGTCTGCAAAAAAAACTGCTTATCATTTAAAATTCATGTTTTAAAGGACAAAGTATGTGGGAAACAGTGTCAGTATAATCAAGGGATCCATTGCAATATAGCTGCTAACTAAAGGACATACCAAGCAGCGGCAGCTGGTGGCTTTAGACAGTGGATGGGTGTAAGCTGTTTGTGATACTTTTTAGGTCTCGCCCAGCATTGCAGCGCACATGCGTTGCTCGCTCTGCGAGGCATATAGTAGTAGGGTAGGTTTTAGAAGTGGAGTGGAAGCCCCACCCCTTGTTTTCATTGGCTTGCGTCATCCTCTATGCTAAACGCATTTGGCGATGCGGCGCGTGCAATGTAATTCGTTTTATTTATGTACTTAACTCCCTTCGGCCGTAGGCCGGAGTTTACTACCCCACACCCTACCCCTCCCCGCCCCACCGCCCCGCGGCACTCCCTCCAGGAGCCGCGACTGTGCTCCTGTCTGTATTTCCCAAATTAACCGTCCATGCCATATTTTATGACATTTTAGTGCACACAAGTACAAAGTGCGCGCTTACGCACCGCCTGCAGGTTTTCAAAACATATCAATAAAAGGCATTGTCATTTACAATGCCATTAGCTCAAACTTGCGCAAAAGCGAGACCTATTGCATTGCAAATGCTTGTTGTTTTACTCACCAGGCAGGCTGAACTTTAGGGGATAACTCCAAATTATTTTAATACTTTACTTAAATATAGAAAAATAAACACTACATGTTCTGCAATGTCTTTATCTTTAAATCATTGATTCTGCTTTGGGTTAAGAAGTAGATAGTATGTGCGTTTCAGGTATCTCATGCTGTGTGCCAGACACCTTTTTCCCAGTCAGTCAGCCCAACTCCTCCATCCGAGATACAAACACACACACTGAAATGCAGTCTTGCGCACACACGCACACACACACGCACACACACACACACACACACTGTCTGAAACACTTGCACACACATAAACATATCAACACCAATCAGCCGTCCGATTCACTGAGGCAGGGTAGATTCTTGTTTTGTTTATTTTAGACAATTTTATACTGCTCAAACTCGACCGAAAGGTGTTGGAGCGCTTTACGTGTGCACAGGATACATAACACACAGTCACATTCATTTTTTAGGAGATTAGGGTAATTGCTCAGAATTACAGGAGGCTCAGCTGACGCCGGGACTGCAGCAGCAGGAAGCGCAACCTCAAAGATAGCAATGTTCAGTGTTACCTTCGTGCAATCCGTGCTGCAGTCATTTTGGGGGTAATGTTTGGTGCCACCCACACTTTGGGGCGGGGCACCCTTAGTTGCAACACGGGCGGGAGCCCTTTCCCCCATAGCACCGGAAGGGATTACAAGCGGGGGCCAGCCAGTAACGTCATCGGAGGGCACAAGGCTTCCCAAGGGTCAATATAAGGTGCAAGTTGGCGGAGGGTCACCCTCTTTGTCTCCTCCAGCATCTCCAGGACAGTGCAGACCGAAAGCATGTTAAAGAGCGGTGGGGTCCCTGGCAGTAAAATAGCAGGGGATACAGACAAGTGGGCTTTGTTCTGGCCTGACTGATCCCTGGACGGGGGAACATTCATTTGGGCACCGGGCTGGCAGGAGGGGGGACTGACCTACTGGTGGTCCTGGACCCTCCTGCCCTACCCAAGATGCCCGAGTTAGAACTTTTGGGGGCTGCATCTGTGTTCAAGTACCCTGACAGGGCTGATGCGTTATGCGGTGCCCTGGTGTGGTAGTTACCTCCGAGATGGAAGGTTGGAGAAAGTTGCTACCAATGACTGCTTGTCAATGTGTTCCATCAATGCTGCAGGGATGCCCTGGGTGGTACTCAGGGGTTGGTGCAAGTTGGGGCCTGCTGGCACAATAAGCACAGGGGATTTCACCACAATGTACGTGTCTTGATGGTTGCTGCAATATTTATAATGTAAATACAGTCTTTCGCCTAATGTAACCTTCTGACTCTGGTTTGCATCTGATTGTCCTTCAGCTAATTTTAAGAAATTCTTGATGACGCTTACGTAAATGATCACAGTTAATGTGAATAAAGGACTATGCCGTGGCTGAATCACAAACTGTGTTGTCACTCCTTGAGACATGATTGTGGGGAGAGTTGAGTAGAGGGCAAATTGCACGTTGTATACATACTATAGGCGAGCACCTGTTCCTGCAACAATGAACTGGAAGACTGACTGGTGCGGATGACCATCTTATGGACAGTGTAATGGATGTTTTCCACTGCGAGCCAGAGCAAAAAGGACAGGAGCAGGCATGACAACAAGGTTTAGTGCACTCACTAGTACTACATGACCAAAAAAGTGACTCTCTCTATACCGGTACAGGAATAGAACTATACGTCATGAGCAAAGAATGTCTCAGAGCTACATATTGGCTTTGCTTTGACGCCTCCTTCCCAAGTTTGAATCATTGATGAACAGGTAAGGAGGGGAGGAGCCTACAACCACCCACTCCTACCTGACTCGGCCAGTCCACCCTGCCCCAGTTCTTGATTCTCTATGGAATTGTGGTGACCCCACCGCAGGCCACATAAGTGGGCGCCCTGAGGCAGACATGATTGAAGAGGCTAAACCAATGCCCCGCCTGACACCTGATGTATCTACCATTGTTTGTGGCTAAAGGGTGACAGAGACCCTCGTCCAGCACCTGCGTACTTCTCCAACATGGTAAAAAAAAAAAAGGAATCTTGTCCAATTTACAATGGAACAGCCAGCAAGTCCTTGAGCTGCTGAGCTCCTGTATTGCTTCCTATCTTAACTCTCCTCTCTCACGAACAGTGGTGCCATGCCCCTCATGCCCGTATACAGCAGCCATGGCTGATACCATGCCAGAGTTACCTTTTCCAGCGGGTATCAATACCCTGTTACCAGCCATCGTGAGTTGAGAAATCAGGCACAGATTGGGGAATAAAATGCTGGATCTGAAATTACTGGATAGTGCATATGGATCCCAATTCCAGGCCTGTTTCCCAACATATTTTCCTCCTGCTTCTAGCAGGAGGCAACTATGCTTAGAAATACCTTTGATTTTATTGAGCGCATTTCCACAACCAATAAAACTTGGAAGTGAACAGAGATACAATTCTACACAACTGAGAATTGGGGCCTTAGGATTGAGTGTGGGCCTTGCAGGTGTATTTGGCCCTTCAAAAAACAGTAAACACCTACAGACCCCATAAAATTATGGTTATTGAGACACATTTTGTAGGTAGCTTGTCACTCTAGAAACTCAATAAAACTACTCCTTCTAAAGCCAGACGTAAGCGCATTTCACAAGAGGGAAATGGAGAGCAGCACACCCATATTTTATAGGATTGTAAGGAAATGGGCTCACCACACTTTCATGTTGGCAACAAATAAATGCCCAAATGTAAATGTATGCATGATTTACTCATCCCGATTTTTTTTGTCTTTGCAGACATTTTAAATGAGTACTTTTGGAAAGCCAGAGTATTCTTGGAAATCTATGCAGCTTGCATGTTTCCTGGAGTAATTCTGGGGATCTCTAAACATCTCCAAAAAGTCTTGAATCTGCTCCGAAAATCGAATGAATCCTCTGAAAGTACATTTTTGAATTAAACAAGAGCTTTTTGCATGGTTCCCTCAGAAACAACATGCACTCTTCTACCAAAGCTTCAGTGATAGATCAGATATTTGGAGCCGGCTCAAAAATGACTGATTGATCAGAGCACCAGGGCCTGGTGGTAACACAGAAAACTTTTAGTTGTTACAAACATTTATTGAATCAATGAGAATCTGCATGCTCGTCACTGGAACTTGAAAGCCTACATTCTATGCGCTGACCAGTCAGAGATTTACAGTCTGCAAACTCTTCACTGATCAATACAACCATCTTAGCTTGCACTACTTTCATTATTCGAGCAGAGGTTCAGAGCCTGAACACTGATCAATAAGAGCTGCAGCGCAGGCATGCAATGCAGTCATTGAAGAGTTGTGTAACATGCATCCTCTCTTGATTTATCAAAGTGTCAGGCTGTGTCTGCATAGAACAAAGCTTCAGGAACAGATGATGGACGGAATGCTGACCAATGCAAATATTCACCCCCAGTCACAAAGATCTAGGTTTAATCCATCGTTCTTTTGCTCTCCACGCCACGCCACTTTGAACCCAGCCATATGCAAATCAGTCTTGACTCTGCTCCTCATGGGAACAGTCCAGCCCGAACTGCCAAGCCAGGTCCTCCCTGGACCAGAAACAAGCATCCTGGGACCGGTTTTGGGGCATCGCCCCTCATCAGCCAGGCTACCTTGAATCCAGTGGTGCAGTGAGCACGGGACCCACATCTGGGCATACCCTTCCCAGTTAGGGCGACAAAAGCAAAAGTAACAGATGATGGACTGAGTGCTGAACAATGCACACATTCACCCCCAGTCACAAAGATCTGGGTTTAATCCACCATTCTTTTGCTCACCACGCCACCCCAGTTTGGATTCAGCTATATGCACATCAGTCTTGACCCTATTCCTCATGGGAACAGTCCAGCCTGAACTGCCAAGCCAGGTCCTCCCTGGACCGGAAACAAGCATCCTGGGACCGGTTTCGGGGCATCACCCCTCATCAGCCAGGCTAACTTGAATCCAGTGGTACAGTGAGCACAGGACCCACGTCTGTGCATACCCTTCCCATTTAGGGCGACAAAAGCAAAAGGAACAGATGATGGATGGAATGCTGAACAATGCAGACATTCACCCCAAGTCACAAAGCTCTGGGTTTAATCCATCATTATTTTGCTCACCACGCCACCCCAGAACAAAGCTTCAAACATGGACTAAAGAGAGAGATCAAATGAGAGGAACAATGTATACCACATATTCTGAAAAACCTGCTAAATGTAATACATTTATTCTTAGTATCCATAAGATAGTGTGTGTGCTCTCACACAGATAAGAGGGAAAAGTGAACAAAGAGAGGCTAGAGGCCTCTTTTATGTTGAGATGTGTAGCTGCAAAAGTTCTGGGTGGGGATTAAGATCCTCCAATTCCATCACATATCCCAATGACATTTGGCAGCCACATGGTGTGCTGCCCTATGAAGATCAGTCAGAAAACCAGCCTATACTGTCCTGAATTGATTTATCTGGTAGCAGCATTGATACAGTGCTGACAATAGCTACCCGACACTCTGTGCAGTTGTGAAAACTGTAGAGAGAGGTGTCAATGAGAAAACTGTGCATAGTGTGTGATCTTCTTGGTGGCATCTCATAGATTTGAAACAATTAATGTGGTACCATGGGTCTTCCTTTTTTCGGTGTTGCTGCAAATATTTTATCACAGGCTACACAGTTTCAACCTATACATGTATGATGTTACCACAATATATGCATGCCAATTCTCAGGTAATCTTGCAACTTACCAGCCTGAATCATTTGTTGTGTCTCGCTTGTTGGGATAATTTGAGTGACCGAGCCCCATACACTCCTATGAATGAAGATCCACTCTTTGATTACAGCTTTTCTATACATTCATCCTGGCTCACTTTCGGCTGGCACACAGACTAGAGAATTAGAGTAAACACCTCACTGATGGTTTCTGGGTCTAAACAAAGGCTGAACATGAACTCTATTGTAACGTTACGCTCTTTTTCAGATCCAGTTTACTCAAATTCTCTAGGCTATGTGACAGTCACATTGAGCTGGGCTGTAAGCCTAGAACATTTTATGATGCTGTAAACAAATGGCAAATTGGGACTCGCTGTTTAATTTGCAGTTGTGAAGAAAATGGGGTAACAGCATTTGACTGGCACAGTGGCATGGGCTCTGAGGACAGCAGGCACACCTGGATCTCAATATGCTCTTGTGAGTTGATTCCTCCCTTTCTGGTTGTCTTAGTCCTCACTTCCATCCACAACTATTCTGGTGTTCCAGCACCATCATGTATTGCACTCGCCAGAGCTTCTTTGTGTGACATCTAGTTCTACAGGTCTACATAGATCAGCCTCTTTCGCTCACATTTTTCGGGAAAACCTCTGCCACATTGGCTTACAGGTGCCCACAGGCACCCACAAGTATCAGCAATTATCCATCACATCAGAAGCATCTTGTTATATCTGTATTGTAGTTGGAATGATCATGTTGATTCTTAATTCAATTAGAACACCTCGCCATGGAGCAACGCACAGTGGCCTTCTGAAATCGACCCATCCCCTGCCCCAACAGACCCCGCCCAAGCCTCATCATCATCTTAGACAGCAAGTTATATATGAAGAAACAGGTAAACGCAATGTCCCCCACCTGCTTTCACACCCCATGCATGCTCTGCAAGATCTTCAAGTGGCTCTCAGTCAACACCAGAAGGACCATCGCGCAGGCCCTCGTCACCAGCAGGCTGGACTAAGGGAACACACTCTACTTAGGAATCGCTGTACGCCTCCTGAAGAGACTACAGACAGTACAAAACTCTGCGGCAAGACTCCTCCTCGACCTCACCTTAAGTAGCTGCACTGGCTCCTGATCCAGAAGAGATGTCAGTTCAAGATGTTGACCCACGCATACAAAGCTCTGCACAATGAAGGACCAGCATACATCAACAAACGAATGACCTTCCACCTACTGACTAGACACCTGCAATCCGCCTCCCTCTTCCTCGCAGGCACCCCCCCCGGATCGACCGAGGCAACAGCGGAGGGCACTCCTTCTCTCACCTGGCGTTCAAAGCCTGGAATAACCTTTCCCTGCACCTTAGGACCACCTCATTGCTCCAGGAATTCAGGAAAGGACTCAAGAAAGACCTGGCTGTTCAAATGAATAGAGTATCGTGAAGTAGCTAGCAACTCCAGCACCATGAAACCCTCACAGGTGATTTGCTGTGCTTTATCAATCCTGATTGATTTAATTAGGTGTGTACATTCCAGATCCAGGCAGTTGGTTCCTGACTAGTGTGGGATGACTATGCTCTGGCTGTACTCCACAATAAACCAAGTAATATACACTTAGATGAGACTGCATAGATCTTTCACAACACATCTTTTCTCAACACATCTTATTCTTACTAGATTGTAACCGCAATGTGCAGTGATATATGTGACATTAGTTTGTGCTGCTGATTGTGGTCTCGGCAGCAACATAGTGCTGCTACCCCCAATACATAACCTATGCATGTGTTATTTGGTCAGCACACTGTTTTGACCAATACACATGTCAGGTTTTCCCTGATGGATATGTATCAATTGCCTGATGAACTTGCAGCTGACTGGTCCTCTTCCAGTGCTCATATAGAAAAGTGATTTGCTGTCTGTCTTGTTGGGATATTTGTTGGAACAGGGCCACTACTGTCTACTGACTCCATGCCCTTCCCAAAATGTAATTGCAAAGTGCAGTAAAAGGTGTAATAGGACTGCAGATCTGGACCTTTCTTAGTTAGGTATTCTGCTAGTTGCTGCTGGAACAGTAGTGGTGAAGTATGCAGCAGTGGTCCATGCAGGTAAGCGCGGTGGGGCAGGGCAGGGGCGGGGGGATATCGACAGACGACAGAATAGGATACATTTAATTTTCCCTATTCTGTCGTCTGTCGACTTTCCCCCCTCCTAACCTACCGCGCTTACCTGCACGGACCGCTGCTGGAAGTATGCAGCTCTCCCCGCGTAGATCTGATGCAGGGCCGGACTGGCCTGTAGGGCAATCTGGTAGTGCCATAAGAGTTGGTCTGACAAGTCTGTAAGTTCTGGCTGGTTGTGGGACTATTTTATCGTCTGGCATATTTCTTTTTATTTGCCTGGTTTTGCCACAAACAGTGCCTCAGCAATCTAAAATGCATGTTTTCTCCCATACCTTGCAAAATATCCATACTGTGGGGCCGATTCCGATCTCGGCCGGTAGGGCTCCGAATCGGATTCGGCTTAACCGGATCCGATTCGGAGCCCTATTGCCCGACCGATTCGTACGCACGTCCGGGCGAGCGAGTACGATGCGAAATCGCCGACCGACTCATCCGGGCGTCCCGACCGCTCCGACCGACTCGTACCCGGGTCTAACCGCACCGACCGACTTGCTCGGACTCGACTCGCACCGCGCAATGGAGACGTTCCCCGGCCGGGTAAGTACGATGCGCGCCGCGAGCAGTCCGACCGAGCCGCGCACTCCGGCTCGAAAGAGCAGTCGGAGCGTACTTTGGGGGTCCGTGTCGGACCCCCCTGAACGCGTAGCCGCGTGAGTCGCACACAGGGGGGACCCATGGGTCCCCCCTACCTGTGCGTGTACGGTGCGAGTCGCTTCGCCGCGTACACGCTGTAGGGGGCGCCCTTGTCCGCCTCGCACCCATTGAGTCAATGGGAGCCCGCGTGCGCGCTGTACGACAGGCTCCCATTGACTTCAATGGGAGTCCGACCGACTCGAGTCCGATGGCATACGTGCGCATCGTACTCATTCGGTTGGGCTGCACGGGTCCGATTCGGTCGGAAATCTCTCCGGGTCCGGCTTGGTCGGAGAGATTTCCGAATCGGAATCGGCCCCAAAGTGACTTACAAGTTCAAAACTGCCTTGAATTGCCAAGGTGGGACACTTCATTAGCTGTCTGATTCGCTAATGGGGGCCTTTTTATTTTGTTGCCTGGGCCTAATTTCTATTTTAGTCCAATCCCGGATGCACAGGTGTCTACTCATGGACAAATGGGGAACTCAGGCCATGCCCACTAATTCAGCATCACAATGGAACTGCAGGACTCCCAGCCAGTGCAACTGTGGCAACTTATTGCATCCTCCAAGAATCAAGCAATGCATCTATGGTGTGTGCCATGTAGGCATGATAGTGATGTCTATGTTCTCAATTTGGTGACTTGATAATACCCCACAATGTGTGCAGTCATCAACTGCATACTCTCATTGGGTCTCTGCTCACAAGGAAATGCTGAACATAACCATACAGTCACAGGAAAACATTACATGGACCCAAACGCACGATAAATGCTACCTACATGTACACAATATAGCCACTAAATTTAAAAAATAGAATTTGTCAGACAGGAATTATCCACAAATGCACTCCCACTGAATACAAAGACTACGGTCCTAATTCACAAACAGCCTCCATAGTCGTGGCGTAGGCCTTGCAATCGGGGTAGAGGTCCCGCACTTGTGGCAGGACCTCCGTTCAGCAGTTTTCCATTGCAGAGGTCCCGCCACAAGTGCAGGACCCCCGACGCGACTGCAAGGCCTCCACTACGACTGCGGAGGCCGTTTGTGAATTAGGTCCAATATTTAGAGGAGGAACATTTTAAGTGCTGTTCATCTATTCATTATGCATGTTAATGTTTTAGTGCTATGTGCTCCATGTAGATCCCCCGGACATAATCCAAAAAACTCCACATAAAATAATTTCATATAAGGACACATACATAATCTTCTCACTCTCTCAACAGTAGATCTCTCTGACTCATCGGGTATCGCTCTGTAAACTCTCATAGAGCTATGGTGCACCTACAATTAGTGTGCCTATAAATACAAAAAGCATAGCTCTCAGGAGGGCTGAAGGATGTTTGTATGCAAAAAAAGGACTTAGACCTGTACGTCACCCTGGAAATTTATGTTCATCAACTATTACTCATGGTACCTACACTATCTTGGCCTGCCAGTAACCTAAGCCAGAAAACAAGTGCACAGACATGGATGCCATCAGTCTGTATGGGGCTCAGACACCCAGAACCTATGTAGATAACTGTTTCTGCTGGTTTAAGCTTCAAGGAGGTCTTATTGGCCCACCCAGACTAGCTGCACATCTGTTGCCTCATTTAGAGAAGATAGGCGATGGGCTTTCCACAAAAATAGATTGATTTTCCATCTGCTTCCCCATTTGAAGGTGGCCTTAAGCGAATCTACTGCCTCTACAGTTCGAAATGCCAGTACGGCACATACCGCTGCGATTGAATAGCATCTGATGGGCTTTCAAATTTAGCGTTAGCCATCAGATACCATTTCACTTACTGTTGATGAAATGAAACCAAGGAGGACTCATGCAAATATATTTAGGGCCTGATTCACAAAGATAAACTTACACTTTTATGTAAGTTTCTGATTTTTTGCAACTCACAAAGGAATTTTATAAGCAGCATCTTAGGACTGCGGAGTCTCCGTACTCATGGCTGAGACTCCACAAACAGATAGAAAGTAGAAAAGATACTACTCGTAAAATTGCAAAAAAATCGCAAACTTACACAAAAGAGTAAGTTTACTATTGTGAATTAGGCCCTTACACTTTTTGTGTAAGATTCCACAAGAGGAGAGGGTAAGGAAGAGCTAATAAAAAAATAAAGCCTACTGTAATTGATGCTTAACCATGGTAGAGAGCAAAGGCAATTAATGGCCCAAATTGTTACTTTCCCTGTTGATACAGGCTGAGTCTGCACCTGACTGTATAACTTGTCATTTGACTCTCAGTAGCTGCGACTGATGTACATATATGTTGTTTCCATCAAGGCAGAAGGCCAGCTTTCGCATAAGGGGTACTCTGGTGTAGTTTTCAATCAGTACTCTTTAGCCAAACATATAAATGAAAAGGAAAGTGCTCAAAGTCCAAAATTAGGGATAGCTACTGCAGGAAACTGGGTTATTAGTTGGGAGGGGTAGAAGCCCCACTGAAACAATAAACACAATACTTGTCAGGGTGAACCACAAAATATACTAAATTAACCTATGCCTAACCCTTTGGTAGCTTGACACAAAGCAGTCAGGCATAACTTAGAAGCAGTGTGTAAAGTATATATGCAGCACACAAACAGTAATAAGGTGAAAACACAACACAAGAAAAATCCCAAAATTAATTTATAAAAACAGAGTAAATGTTAATAGATAAAATGACCCCCCAACGATCAAAATCCAATCATTAGAACCAGATATAGGACTTTTGAAAATTTTAGGTGAAATCAGTGGCAAAAAGCTCAATGAGCCACTGGTTATCTGGTAGCGCTAGACTGGGGGAAAGTAAGAAGTTCGGGCTGACTGAGACAGAGCACAGGTCAGATACAGGGACCAGGTTAGTTCCACTGAAGAGTTTCCTCCTCAAGTCCAGCATGAAGAGTTCTGTTCAATCTTGAGTAGGTCGGAAAGAGGAGGCTGTCTGCACAAGGAGCATTTCGAGTGTCACAGACAGCCACTGGTGGCATGAAGAGCAGGTCCTGCTGAAGCTTTGGATTGGTGGTCACTTCACGTTTGAAAGGAGCCAAACATTCTGGATTTTCACCTTCGTTTAGGAGTTCACACTGATGCCAGCGGGGGGACCAGGACCTGGGGGGCACCTTTTGGGGATCAGTACTCACTCCAGCAGAGACCAGCTGCAGTGTTCAGGCTAGTCCAGGAAGGTCCAGTTGGCGTTGGTCACCTGGGAAGTTGCAGAGAGGCCTCTGGAAGCTTGTTGTGTCCCTGTAGCTACCAAAGGAGGTCAGACAACTGACCCCCAGAGTCACACTGGCTAGCCTGGGATCAAGGCAAGCAGGTTCAATCTTCCTTCTTTAGACAGCAAGTCCTTCCAAGAGCAGGGCAGTCCTTTTTCTGAATCAACCACAGGTGCAGGGGTGCTCTGATGAAAGGTTCTGATGTTTCCACTGTTATAACTGGGGGCAGCCTTTCTGCGGGGGAATTCCCTATCCTACATCAAAAATGGTTCTGGTCTGTTCTTCCCCTTCCACTTTTCCTGGCTCCAGATGAGGGGGACAAAGGCAGGGACAGGCCTGGTCTGAGGCTCTTTCATGTGTGCTGCAAACAGGTTCCTTTGAACTGCAGTCAGGGAAGGGTACAGCTCCTTGCCAGCCATCCTGTCAGGAAAACCCTCTCCCCTAACACCTAGACTTTCTTTGTCTCACTGTCTGGAAGTAATACGCAAACCACAACAGCAGAGCAATTCGCCTTCATGTGCTTCAGGACATTGGCAGGAAGGCACAGTTGGAATGGGCAGACAAATACCAACTTTCTAAAAATGGCATTTTTAAAATTGTAACTTAAAATCAGACTTCACTATTAAAGAGGATGTAAAATGAAAATTACAGTTCAGTAGAGTATAAAAATAGTTTCTCTATCTGAAATTAGCACATATTAAATGTAATAATGTAACTCTTTGCTAGTCTATGGGGGAATAGGCCTTACAATAGTGAAAAATGACTTTAGGAGTTTTCCACTCTCACCGCATAAAACTTAAACACGCATGACCTACTTTTTTAATCTCATGAACCCTGCCCTATGAACCTTTAGGGCCTACCTTAGGTGTGACTTATAAGTAATGAATAGGAAGGTTTAGGCCTGGCAAAAGTTGTATTTTTTCCCAGGTCAGCCTAAAACTGCATTACATACTGCAGTTGTAGGCTTGAGACATGTTTTAAAAGCCTACTTTGGTGGGGGACACACTGAGTGACGCAGCCCACTAGTAGCATTCACTTTACAGGCCCTGAGAACAGTTAGTGCCATTTACAAAGGACTTACAAGTAAATTAAATGTGCCTTTTAGGTGTTGGCCAATTTTACCATGCTTTCTGGAGAAAGCACACACACTTTAGCACTAGTTAGCAGGGGTAACGTGCACAGAGTTCTAATGCCAACAGAAAAGATTTCAGCAATGTAAGGGGGCGAAGACAAACAGTTTGGGGGAATACCAGGACAAGGATGTCAGGTCTAAAAGTTACATCACTTCAGCGAGTGAGATAAATTCCCATATGTACACATGTATAAGGGGTGGGTGAAATAAAAAAAAGTCAAAGTCTATGAACAGGATAGTGTCCCCAAGATAATGATGAGAGACACCAAGAGTATAGCACATGCATCTCGCGAAGCAGAGGAGAATTTTTATATAAAATTATACTCATGACCTGAAAAAGAGAGCAGGAGAAAGGTTGCAGGGTGGGTAAAGGATGATATTAGTTTTTTTCTTCCAACTTCCTTAACTATTCTTGGATTTTCTAGCAGGTTTTTCTCTCTACAGCAAATGATTATGCATCCTTGTCTGCTTCCACTATTTCTACAATAAGGTATTTCCCCCAGCGACCTCCTTTCAAAGGACCTGGTATACTCCCCAACAACGGGACTGCAAAATACAATATTATAAATTGCCTCAGGGCATTCGATAAGCACAATTGGCTTTGCGCCATGCTGGAACTTGCTTTGACATTAGTAAAGCCTATTGATTGGATGAACTAATATATCACCTCTTTTGATAATGGAGCATCGTATAGACTGCGTTCTAACTGACTATTAGTGTTTATTCTTTTAGGTTGGATCTTGGGCAGATCCCTACCAGCAGTGTCTGCCATCCATCCATGAGTTCTCAGCAAAACTACCTCTCCTTCAGGAAATTTCTGAAAAAAGATGACTTCAAAAAGAACATATGAACCGAGAACTGAGATCTTGGGATGCAGAGACCTATATCCTCCCAACAGGCAACTCTAACGTTTTAGGGTCCACAGCATTCTGCCGTCCTTTCCTCCACAAATAAGGGATTTAGGGGCACATGCATCAAGCCCGCATTTTGCGATTTCTAAATAGCGAATTTTACCGATTTGCTATTTAGAAATCGCAAACTGCAATGCATGAAGGATTTGCAAAATAAAATGTGATTCCTTAAAATTCCTTAATTGCGACTCGCAAATTGCGAGTCGCAATTAAGAATTGATTCCCATTCATTCCTTTGGGCCTGGAGGCCCATAGGAATGAATGGAATGCATCTTGCAATTTGCGAGTACTCCATTGGTACTCGCAAATAGCGCATGCAATTTCATAGGTGCAAGGGTGCCAAAAGGACACCCTGTTGCACCCTGAAATTGTTATGTACACCCATGTTGCGCACATACATGCCCCAAGGGCATGTGTGTGTGTAACATGTAACTTTGAAAAATGCATTTTTGTGCATTTTTTAAAGTTTTCATAAATTACCATCAACTTAAAGTTGATGGTAATTTGCATTTCTTAATAGCAAATTCGCAATTTTTTTTTTTGTTGCATTGCATTTAGGGAATCGCAAATTGCGATTCCTTAAATGCAATCGCAATTAAGAAATCGCAATAAATTGCGATTTCTTAAATTGCGAGTGCCTAACACTTTAATGCATCGCAAAAGGCCTTTTTGCGGGCGCAAACGGCCGATTTTTGCGAATCGCACCGTTTGCGCTCGCAAAAACCCTTGATGCATGTGCCCCTATATCCATTACTACTACCAGATCTTGTCTGAAATATGCAAGCCCTATCTAAGCCTAAAGAGAAATGTATTATTTCTCAAACGTTTGCTTAATCTGAGCACAATCACCAATAAAAGAGCTAAAATGCATTGACCTTCATATGCATGACATACGTAACAGTTCGCAAGGCAACATGTTTTGCACAATTCAGATTTTCAAAACTAAGTGTAAAAACACAATAAATTAAAGTGATATTTCCCACCTTCCAGCATTTGTCTGATTATTACACAGCGCCGTGATTAATTTATTGTTTATAAACCTCACAATTAAAAGCCAGGTTAAGTGAAGCGTATTGCGAAAACTTTGAACATTACTCACCTGTACTTGCTATTCCTTTTTTTTCATCGACATGTGGTGACTCAAAGAAAACAAACAATGTGCATTTCACACACTGGCTGTCAGACTATGGATCTTTTGGGTGTTACATGTTTGCCTTTTCTCTGCCAGCATGATAAATACATCTGTTTCTACTGAGTTTTGCCAGGATCTGTCCTGTATAAGATTTATTCTCCTATTCATATTTTTTTCACTTCTGTTTGTACTGCATGCCAACTACAAAGTACTGATGCCACAGCAGGCGGAAGATGTGAAGGCAGCCGAGGGCAAACAAAGCCCTGGCGTCTCTGATATTGGCTCTCACCTCAATGAACAGTGGCAAAAGGAAGTGGAGCACTGCGGAACAAAGAGATTGATGGAACAGGTTGTGTCAAGGTTCATGCCTACTTTTGTTCTGCATAAATGAAAATCCATAACAAGCACACCTGGTAGTTTGCAGTTTTCCGTTTTATTTTTTCACTTTGGTTCACTGTTAAAATATATGTTATTAATGCATGTTGGAAACATCCCTTTCTGCACGGTCACCCCCAAACTTTTTGTGTTCCTCCTCCATTCGTTTTTTTGGCTTCAGGACACTGTGCACTTTACCACTGCTAACAAGTGCTAAAGTGCTTGGACTCTCTCCTTAAAACATGGTAACATTGGCTTATCCACAATTGCCATATTGAATTTACTTATAACTCCCTAGTAAAGTGCACTACATGTGCCCAGGCCAGGGCCTGTAAATTAAATGCTACCAGTGGGTCTACAGCACTGATTGTGCCACCCACTTTAGTAGCCCTTTACACATATCTCAGGCCTGATTGCAGAGCCTGTGTGTGCAGTTTACACTGCCAGGTCGAACTGGCAAGTTAAACCTCTTTCCAGGCCAAAACCTTCCTTTTAAATACATATAAGACACCCCTAAGGTAGGCCCTGGACAGCCCAAGGGCAGGGTGCAATGTATTTAAAAAGTGGGGCATGTACTTTTAAGTTTTATGTGTCCTGGTTGTGAAAAACTATTACATTCGTTTTTCACTCCTGCAAGGCTTATATCTCCCATAGGGTAACATTAGGATTATCTTATTACATTTTATAAGAGTAATTTCCAAATGGGAAGATATAACTGATTCAAGTTTGATGTCTCAGGAATCATAACTTAAAATCACAACTTACGGTGATTTTAAATTGTAATTCTGAAAATGCCACTTTTCCAAAGTGCAGTGCGACTGTTTGGCGCGAAAAATGCGTGCCTTTTTGGATTACTTTTCCAAAGTTGGCATTTTCTTACCTTAACCATCTGGGGCCTGCTGCCTGTCCCTGATCACATGTCTGGGTAGTTGACAGTTCGGCTTTGTGTTTACAAATAATAGCGCAAAAAAACAAAAAAACAATACAAGTAACAACAAACATTTCATCCAAAAGCAAACCAACCAACGATCGACAAATGAAACAGATCTGGATAAACGAAGGTCAAATAAGGATATTCAAGTAAAGCGCAAGTAAAGTACATCCCAAGGCAATTCGATTTAATATAATTATCTCATTTAACTTAATCCTTTCCAGCTTTAATGCAGGAAATGTAACGAATAGAGCACAAGAAGCACAAGGAGATCAAGGCATAAAGTCACCACCCCCCAAGGGAACTCACAAAAGGTGCCCCCAAATATCAGCAATGCAGGTGGGACACCTGAGAAAGCAACAGCACTGCAAGCTCCTTATAAAAAAAAATATTTAAAAAAATTCCGGCTAACCTGGTTCCTCCCCACCCGGTCAGCTATGAGGTCGGGCAGAGTAAGAAGAGCTACTACAAAGCCAATTCCAAAATGGAAGAAAAGAGAGGCTGCTCTAACAGATCATGGAAACACGACAGCCACAGATAATGGCATCAATGAAATCAAAGAAATCAAGGATAGTAAAAGCACTACCAAAGAAACTAGCTTCTGTGAAACGGCAAGTACAGAATTCAGAAACGATAACAGCCCAGCAGCTACAAAAGAACAAGGAAACGAAAATCATTCCAAAATTGCAATGAAAAGGGACAAAAGAGACAAAATAGAAGAGCTCATAAGAATAGAGGGGGTCAACCACAGAAAGAACTTAAACTCCTACCAGCCAAAAATGTATACTAAATTTACTTTTTTTAAAGATCCTACTAAGGCAATCTACACAAAAAATGAGGATATCGAGGGCCTGCAATCCCCCCTGCAACCTGGGAGAATAGTACATCCCTTAATTCACCCACCGGGAACCATAAAGGTTACAGTTGCAGATATACACATGGACAAAAGGCATGGAGCCCTCAGGTCAAGCGGGCCGAGAAGCCCACCGGGGAACATAGCTCAGGGAGGACAATCCGCTGCAGGGCCTGCGGAGGCTAGCAGCTTGAACAATAGTCCATTAACAAGCCAACAGGACCAGGAAACAACGCCCAGCAGCAACAAGAGGGTATGGGTTAAAGAATCTGCAAGCACCCCAGCACACCAGGGATCCAGCGACTCGAGGGACCCGAAGGACCAATTAGTGTCCTCATTTGAATGGAAACCACAGGCTCGACAAAATAATAGGATCACGACAACTCCACCAAAAGACAGCTCCCCAATAATGCTAGAGAGCTCTCAAATTGGCCCCTCGACAGCTTCAACACAGAAGAAGGAAATCGCCCAAGTCGACTCCCCCCGCATTTGCCACACGAAGATTCACATATCACAGACAGCGACGTGTCCTTTCTTTTCGTCACAAGAATGGGAGAATCTAGTGGCTTCATATAACTTAAAACCTACCACAAACTGCCCACAGGAGGCACCAACCAGTGAGCATAAAGAAGGGAGTAATGCCCCATCAGATACATTCTGGGCAACCCTACTAAATACTATTCAGCTATCAGCAACAGCACTGCAATATCAATCTGATAAACTAGATATGCAGTTAACTGTTCTTCATACACTAGCGGAATTCACCTCCGGAATAGAGAGGAAACTTCCAGATCTTAATGGCCTCATCAAAAGGGGGCAAGAAGCAGCCCAAATAACTCAAATCCAACAACCTGACTGCATCGGCGCCCCAATAATTGACAAATTATCAACATTACCGATTATGCTAGGGAGCCTTCTAGCTGACCTAAAATTAAACGCGTCAGCGCAAATTTTAACTGAAGCCGACGCAGGAAGTACCGCTCAGAATGAACAATCAACTGAAACGGATAATATACAGGTCATACATCAAAAAGTAGGAAATCTACCTCTCATCCTAAAACAAACCCCAGAAAAACCCATCTTAGGCAACCTAACAGAAGGAAGTGCCAACATAGAGGCACTTAAGAACGCAAAAGCATGCCGAAAACAAAATAGGAAGGGGAGAAACAGGAAATCAGTTGCAGCGAGTTACATAGAGGAGAATCAGCCAGAGGCAACCCCAGGGGAAAAGGAGAACATGAGGAATTCTCTGATTTCCACCCCGGTTAAGAAGACACCGCTCCCAAATAAGAGATCGAAAGCCACAAGGAACCCAAACATGCCGGAACCTCTAAAGCCATTGGATCCTCTTGTGACAACATGCGATCAGACGAGGCTGAATGAAAGTAGTACGGCAACATGCACGCAACAAAGCGAAAGAACTGAGCCGGTCATACAGAGCAGCTTAAGGAGAGCAGCAGAAAACCCGCTAAAGGACGACACACAAATTAAGACCAAGCCGGCCAAAGAGCAAGCTCCAGAGGAATCCCACTGAACCAGCATTCCTATCCGCGATATTATGAACAGTAACCAGCATTCATATAGGTCTAAACCTCATGATGCCGTTGCATCAAAAGAGACAGACATAATTTTATTCGTTCCAGAATATAAATCCAGAGGAAAGTGGATACCCTAAATAGGGGAAACATATTGAGACTTCTCCATTCTATCAAAGCTCTGGATAAAATTAGCTCAACAGACTTGCTTGAAGTCGAATTCCAAATAACACCGAATCAACAGTGTCTGGAAACAACAAAAACAACATGTTATTACACGAGATAGCGGACTTAATTCTGGAAGAAACTAATAAATTTCTCCAGTGGGGAATAAGGCTAGAACCAGGAAAAAGAATAGCTTATCCCACTCCCTTCCTAGAAGGATGCAATAAAGAACCATCGCACACGGTCACATCAATTCTGAAAGGAGCACGCAGCCATTCCCCAGGGCCCCACCGGAGTCTCTCAAACACTGGAAACTCAACAATACATGCATTTGCACCCAGCTGGGCAACAATACAATGCACAATAACAATGGCGGGTACACAGTGACAAGGGGTACACGGTCCACCCCCTACACCCGTCGACCCAACAAAAATTAGATTGTGCATCTGGAATATCAACGGACTGGCAAATAAGATGGAGTATCCTGACACATTATGTTACATAAAGTCATTTGACCTAGTATTATTACAACAAACCTGGGAAGAGCACAAGATAGCTATACAAGGATATACGTCACACATTGTCCCAGCTATCAAAGGGTCAACCTTTGGCCATCATTCAGGTGGCCTGATGTCATTTGCTTCAATACTTACCGTAGGAAGAATAATAGAGATAAAGGCTAAAATTGCTGCTCCAAGTGCCATTCAGGCAATAGCCATAACAACCAAAATCAATAAGGTGGATCGGCCACTTATTATAATCAATATATACATACACCCGAAGCATAGGCAGAGAGCGGCTAAAGATTTGGTCAACAAACTAGTAAGAATAACAGAAGAGTGGGACGCTGAGAACATAATCTTAGCAGGCGATTTTAATCTCTTTCTCTTCGGATCAGCCTCAGAAGAAGAGCTAGCTCAGGAATTAAACATAGCGTGGGGAATACCTAACCAAGCCCCAACACCTTCAACTAGACAAACAAGATGTTCAATCAAATTACTTAAAGATTTGGAACAACTAAACCTGAGGGTGTTGAACGGCTGATTCAAAGAGGACAACCTGCCAGCACCAACGTTCCACTCAGCGTCTAATTCCTCCTATTTAGATTTTACCCTGGCAACCCTCCCCCTGTTCGACATCATAGTCTCATTTGCAATGGGCGAAAACGGTTAAAGTGATCATCTACCGCAAGAAGTGACGATAAATGTAATCACAGGAAATCACTTGGAAGAAAGGATAAGTGCGGGCACCAAATACACCACGGATTTTAAACGAATAAGGTGCAAGCCTGATAAAATTGAAGAGCTATTCAATAACGCGAACAACCTAATCAATCGCGAAAACAATCTGACAGCGAACCCAATAGAGGCTTGGGAGGCTTTTACAAAGGATCTTGGGATAAGGTTTGCCACAAAAACGAGGACCCTTGCGGGGAGACCGCGGGGCCCCCTCCCAGGGAAGGCAACCCCTCCCGAAATAAAAAACCTCAAACGGAATATAAATCAAGCCTTAAGACAGCTTCATAAATGTCCACAAAGCCTAGCCCTGCAAAGTGAGCTATGGCAACTGAAGGCAAAGTTAAAAAAGTTGATTTGGGAAAAGAAAAAACAAACGAACGAAGACCTTTGGGCAAAAATCTTACATGACTCGAAACTTAAAAACAGTGCCCGGTTCTGGCGGACAATAAATAGTCTACAACGACCAGCACACCAAGGAATAAATTCACACATCACAGAATCTGACTCGGCACACCATCTGTATAATCACTTTAATGATAATCATCAAGAGGGGAATTCTACTGAGGGAAACCTGCGGACTACCGAGAGGAACACGAGAGACTACAACTTAGACCGCATTAGACAAAGGAATGGCGATGGCAACAAGCACGATAAGAACCCGAGCAAACAAAAGGACCTTGGGAGGAATGCAAAACGGGCTTTAAACCACCATCATACAGCAAAGAATTTAGCAACGAAATAACAGCAGCTCGGATCAAGTTACAAATTTCGAAAGGGAAGCCGGAAGGAGCCCCAGGTCCAAATGGAATACCCGCAATACTGTATAAGTATGAAGTAGAATTCTGGAGTAACACACTGGCTCCAGTCTTCAGAAGCATTCAGGAAATAGAAACAAACCCGGCCTCCTGGAAAGGATCGATAATCAGCCCAATTTACAAACAGAGCGATAGGAGTAGCCCCAATAACTACCGTCTCGTTGCCCTACTGGATATAGAGGCGAAGTATTACGCGGGGCTAGTCTTAGAGGAATTATCATCCTGGGCATTGTCCAAACATATCATCCCCGCAAACCAAACAGGATTCTGCAGAGGGCATGGCACCACCACTAACATCATGGTGCTAACTTTGCTGATAGACGCGGCCAAAGCTGCAGAGAGCTCGCTACTTTTATGCATCATAGATTACAGCGAAGCATTCGACCACGTGGATCGAGCCAAACTCTGGCAGAAGCTGGAAAAGTGGGGGATACCTAAGCCTCTCCTCAACCAGTTGATCCTGTTACATACTGACACCTGGGTCAAGATTAAGCTGGGTGCCGGGACGCACCTCTCAAGGCGAATCAACACCTCCAAAGGCCTAAAACAAGGGTGTGTTCTAGCCCCCATGCTTTTTAACCTCTTTTTAGCAGACCTTCCATGGGAATTGGACAAAAGTACATCACACGCCCCACGTTTGGGAAATACCTCACCGTCCAACCTCCTATACGCGGACGACTTGGTTTTAATAAGCCGGACCCCAATCGGCATTCAACATCTGCTGGATACCACCAACAAATTCTCGCAACGTAATGCATTACACATCAACTTAAAGAAAACAAAAATTATGGCAGTGAATTACAACAAGACCAAGAAAATCACGTGGTTCCTGGATGGGAGCAGCCTAGACCGGGTAACCAATTACAAGTATCTCGGAGTTCTACTCGACAGCAGAGGTTCGTACAAACCCCAACTGGAGGCTTTGCATAGGAAGGACACAACGTGCTACCTCGCAATGAAGCCCCTAAAGAAAGTCCTACCTGATCGAACATTAGATCCCCTATTACAGGTGATTCGAGCACATCTGCAGCCAATGCTCACATATGGGAGAGAGTCAATGCAAGGAAAAGATGCAACAGTTTTAGATAAAATAATTGGTAGATCATACAGAGCAATTTTTCAGCTACCAAAATATGTGTCACCCGCTCAAATACGCCTGGAATTCGGCCTTCAGAAGCAAACTGTGGAAAGAAGGGGTGCTTATATAGAAAGCTGGCACAAGATCAGAGGCGCCGAGCAGGGATCCCTAAATGCGCATCTATGGTTTGAACTGTCACATCGAGAGAAATCACCCGCCAGAGAGTACTTGGTCGAATCATTGGAAAGGCTTGAATTGACCAGCCTCTGGGAATCTGCCATAGATCATAAGAGCTTCAAAAAGGCAGTAACCAAAGTAACAAAACTGATATCCACAATAGAAGACAAGTAAACATTGGCCAAGTGAGCTCACGGATGGATAGTAATTAATGATTACACAGCTCTTATGCCACAAACTTATCTAAAGACGGGAGTTAAACAAAAGATAAAAGAAAAATTCTTAAGATTGCGCTTTGGAATCATACCTATTCTCCCTCACTTGCCGCCATGGAAAAGGAGACCAGAGGTACAGTCCTGCCGTCTTTGCGGATCAGGAACAGAGGATCTAATACATATTATTTGCATTTGCCGAAGCCTTCTAGACTTAAGACGTGCCTTACTTCGACCAACATTGAACCAGAAGGGCATCAGGACCTGCAGGCAGACAGTAAAATTATGTTTTAACCCAGAAGAGATCCAGCTAAACTGCCGATTCACAAAGTATTTTGATAAAGTGGAAGAAGACTTAAGTTTAATTCAGAAGCGACAACAGAATAGAAGACAGCTGGTCTACCCTTACTGAGCACTTTAATAGCTAACAATGATTGTACTCGTGAAGCACAAGCACTTTATCCACGCTCTTGCATACGTCAAAAGGCTGAACAGACACTCTAAAGCACTGGCACTTTGTCCATATTTTTACCCATTGCAAAAGGGCAAGGGCTGAACAGACAACAACATTGGGACTCAAAACAACTTTTATTTAAAGCATAAAAGCACGAAAGACTGGATTTTTAATGTTAAAGTGTAAATTAAGATAATGGTTCTTATCTTTTCTTTTCTTTTTAAGCACTTTTAACATCGCAAGGTTTCTTCTTTTAAAATTGTGAGTTTTTTAATTAACTGTACAATAAACTTACTTACTTACTTAGTTCGGCTTTGTGTATTCCTCCTAGACAGCCACAGACAATGCGAGCTTAGGTGTGACCTGAAGGGCCATCCTGGCAGGATGAGAGGCAGGAGCTGGGCACAGCCTCTCTTACACCTGAATAGGCTGTGTCCTGTCCACAAGCATAGGGCTGCATATCCCCCTGTAATGAGTCTGGAGTCAGGGCAGGGAGGACAGGGACTCTGTGCACTTCAAAGGCATGTCTTTGAAGTCTCCCCCACTTCAAAGGCATAACTGGGTATAAGTACTGGACCTTTTAAAACTACCATTTCAGTACATCTCTGGACCTGTATACACTCTGCCAAGAAGAAGAACTGTTGTGCTGTTGAAAGGACTGTCCCTCTGCTGGACTGCTGCTTTGAAGAAGCTGCTGCCTTGCTGTGCTGACCTGCTGCCCTCTTGCCTGAAGAGGAAGAACTGGACCTTGAACCCATCTTGAACCCAAGACCCCAGAGGGACTCAAAGGGCTAGTCTGCTGGCTTCCTGATCTGAGAGTCAGGGACATACCAGGCTCCCCACAGCTCCTGGACCCGTCTTCGATGAGTTCCTTACCCCCAAGAGGCACTTCTCTGGTCCATGGCCTCTTGGGTGGATCTACAGCTCTTTAACTCAAGCTTCCGGGCACTTTGCAAATGCAAATGGACCTATTCGTACCAGAACCACTCCACTTGCACAAAGAATCAGCATGTGCCATCGCAAGTTTGTCTCTTCGCACAGCAAGCATCATCCGCTGACGTGGTTCGCCACCGCAAGGCTCCTGCCCACTCGCCCATGACACCGGGCCTGCTCTTCTCACCCCGCTGCACACCATCAGCTACGTTCTCCTTGCTTCTTCCCCACGAATGGGACTCTTGGCACAAAACTTGAGAAGGTAAAACTTCAGCTGGACTAATCTGGGACTGTATGCAACCCACTCTCCATTGCGGTCGGCAAGAACCTTTGGATTTAACCCAGTCCAGCGCGACCAGATATCCCCGGTTGGTGCTTTATGCTTCCAAGTACTATTTTACTATATATTCTTTAAAAATTCAAACCTACAGTTCTACTTACTGTATTTTTGTTGTTTTGTTTATAAAAATATACTGTATTGTTCTAACATGGTGTGGAATCTTTTTGTGTGGTGTTTTCACTGCGTAAGGTGTTGCACAAATACTTTACATATTGCCTCTAAAGTTAATCCTGACTGCTCTGTGCCAAGCTACCAGAGTGTGAGCACAGGTTAATTTAGAGTGTATTTATGAGTTATCTTGACTAGGATTGTGGTTACTGCTTGATCAGGGCTCATACCGCAGTCAACCAGGAACCCAATTTCTAACGGCACACAACAGAGCATGTGAGTGTTTGTGTGTGTGAGTGCGTGTGTGTGTGTGTGTGTGCATGTTTTTGGACATTGTGTGTGTGTTTGTATGTGTGTCAGCAATTTGAAATAGTATTCTTCATGTACAAACTAATTCAGGGCCCAATCCCTTGTGTTAGTAGACAGTTTCAAAATTTCTATGGTCCATATATTTGTAAACAAAACTATTGCAAGCCCGGAAACAGCAGCACTAGGTTCTAAATGATGCTATTTATCTCCTGTCATGATTAGGACCTCCTACTGTAATTAAGACCTCCCAATTTCTGACACTTCAAATTCAACTATCTCTGCTGTTCTACAGAAAAAGGCATATGTTCTACAGCAATAATTCTAAAAAATCTAATTTATTATTTTGTATCTAGGCTTCCAAACTCTAATGAATTGTCAGCTATGTCCTTGGTAACCCACTCAGTCTCCTGCTCTGTTTTATGAGTGGTACCTTCAGATGTTACAAGGCTATTCTAAGTAGGTGTCTTCTAGACCCAATCAAATATTAAAAAGAACTCTGATGCTCCTCTGGGCATAGGCTGCATCATAAAAATTCCATTAAACACAAAAAAGTAAAGGTAATCCATCACTGTTTTCATTGGGGCAGATTTACTTAGAATTCACACAACGCTGTGCAGTAAGGCAAGTTGCTGTGCTGCATTGCGTGAATGGGATGGAGCTGAACAGTGCCATATCTTTTAAGATATAGCGCTCTTCAGCTCCCGCCCTGTGCTGCCACACTTAAGGCTGCCTAGCGGCAATGCAGGCACCCTTGCGCCATGGTGCAACGGGGCCTGCTTTATGGACAGGAGTTTTTTGTGCAGGAAAATATACCTACCTGCACAAAAACAATGATAAGAGGCATATTCCTCTTTGTATGCTGCAGAATGCAGCACACATCACACATAGAAAAAGGAAGTAACAAAGAAAAAAAAAATATTTCTCCTCATTACGCCTCACTAGGGAAGGTGTAGCATCTTGACACATTCTCAGTTTAGTATCTTTAACAAATCTGGGAATGTGCCAAAATGTATGGGTGGATGCATGGGAATGCCCATGTTCCACCCTTGGAACACCTTCCCAACTCAAGGTAATGCAAGGCTGCACTATGCACTGCATTGCATTGCTTTGTATTTACTAAACCACACAAAGGGCCTGATTACGATCTTGGCGGATAGGATACTCAGTCACAAACGTGACGGATATCCCGTCCGCCGTATTACAAGTTCCATAGGTTATAATGGAATTGTAATCTGTTGGACGGGATATCCGTCACATTTGTGACAGAGTAAGCCTGTCCGCCAAAATCGTAATAAGGCCCAAAGTGGCTTTGCATGGCTTAGTAAATGCCAATAATGATTTTGCATCGGGGCTGCACCACAAAAGTGATGCAACCCTGAAGCTAAATCATAGTAAACCTGCCCCACAGTGTAATTGATTCAAGCAAACCTGGAGATGTCAAGTGCACTTACATGAGCTAATTGAATTACAGAGATTTGCTCGAGTGGATCTTGAAGATGCTCCAGGTATCTCAAAGGTGCATTACTTCAAATATTTGTGAAAATTGTATAACTTGGGTTACGAAAAACTGAGAGGCTATCTGCACTACCTCAAACCTTCAACCAAATTGCGTATGGGAATATATACAAACCAAGCAAGTGCTAAGTTATATGGACACAGAACTCTCAAACCCAATCTCTTCATATGTACTTATGTAAAGCCCCTCTATATAGCCATAGGCCTGATTTAGAGTTTGACAAGTAGAGCATTGTCCACCTGGATGGTGCACAAGATTACCTCCACCATCTCAACAATACTGCATCTGTCAAATTTAGAGATGACAGCTAGCACAGCAGCCATCTCTGTACTTAGAAGCAAACCACCATCATGTTGGTTCCCTTCAAGGTAGAAAACGTTTAGTGGAAGGCCACCCTCGGTTTTAACAGAGGTCCATCAAGCTCCTTTGTTTTTCCCAAAGCGTGAGTTTGTTTTGTATCTGAAAAGCAAAAAATAAATAAAAAATTACCCCACAGCCAGGGAGTTTTTTCCAAAGGTGTTGAGGTCATTATTTGTTTTTTTCTGTCCTTCACCATCAGGTTTTACCTTGCAGTGATGGGCAGAAAAATAAAGGACATTATATAGTTCACCCAAAATAGGGTGAATGGTATAATGCCCTTCTTCTGACGGCCTCTACTCCTACGGCCAGTCAGGCGATGCTTTCTGCTGATGGACTCATCAGGGGCTCGGTCAATGGAAATCTTAGGGTCTGCCTGCCTCTAAATGAGATGGGCTGACTGAGAGTTTGGTAGACATGGTACTCTGTCGGAGTACGCTGTCTGCTAACCTATAAATCAAGCCCCAAGTGTGGAGGGGGAAACTTTACTATTCCTACCCAGTCTGTGCAACAGTAGGGATAGCGTTGGACTTTGGAGGGTTACAATTTACTATTCCCACTCCAGTCTGTGCTATAGTAGGGAAAACATTGGACTTTGGAAGGGTTACATTTATTATTATCACTCCAGTCTAAGCAACGGTAGGTAAACTACTTCATTTCAAACACATTCCATATTTGAATAAACGTATTAATTTACAAAAAATATAAAACAATAAATATAAACATTATTACTTAACATAAAATATATATAAAAATGTATTTAATTTACAAAATTCATAAGCAATGAAATAATTAATTTCCAATAAAAAAATAATGGTTATTTAATTATTACTTAATTAACATTCCTCCCTATACCCTTACAAATCTAGCAACCCACACCTAAAATATTATGAAAATGACTAAATATAACACAATTAGCATAATTAATTAACAATGAATAGTTAATTGTTAATCATTCCTATTACTATTAAATGCCCACCCTGCAACCCTACAAACCCAGCAGCCCATACCTAAAATATAACTGAAATATATAATCATTACACAATTGACATAATTATGAATCAATTTAATAATTAATTATACGTTAATAATAATAATTTTTGTATTATTATTTAATTAACTTCCAACCCTATATTTCTACAAATCTAGCAATCCACAACAAAAAATAAATCGGTATTACATAACGTACATTATTAATAATCAATTCAATAATCAATGATACAGTATTCATCAATTGTTAATTAATTATTACTTAATTCCCTTCCCACCCTACACCCCTACAAACCGAGCAGCCCGCACCTAAAAGATAATGATAATATATGATTATTACAGATTTTACATAATTGATAATCAGTAACATAATTAATAATAAATTATAAATTAAGTAATTATTACCAAATCAATTTCTCACCCTATACCCCTACAAAAGTAGAAACATGCACCTAAAATATAAGTATAATAAATCAATATTGCATAATACATGTAATAAATATCAATCAAATACTTACTTAAAAATGATTTCTTAATTAATTATTACTTAATTAACTTTGTACTCTATCTCCCTACAAACCAAAAACCCGCTACAACACTATAAATTACTATTAACAAATAAATTAAAAGTTCTAAATCACTTAAAATTACAAACTATATTTAAAAAAATGATACAAACTATACTAACACATGAAATTAATATAGGAGCTAAAACACATTCACTTAATTAAAAAACGATATTCTTTGCAACTATATCATTGAAAATGATATTTACTACAACAATATTCTTAACAACGATATTACTTACCTGAAAAAATTATATTCTTGACAACGATATTTCTGCATCACAATATTTTTGTTTCGCAATATTTTTTTTAATATTTCTGTCTCCCGCTATTTACAACTCGATTTTTTGTCCAAATACAGCTTCTCTTCTTCTGTAGTGACACAGCGACAGCCTTGCATTGGAAGACAGCTTGAGAGAAGAAGGGGGTGGGGCTCCCCTGCGTGACAACACTTATCTCTGGCAGTGTCCTTTGATTCAGCAGGATGAGTGAAGCAAAGTCTTAATAATATCAAATGTTCAGGATATTACGCTCTGCATATATATCTTGAAACCATAGTCTCCTTGAGAACTTCTCCACTGAAATCCTTTGTTTTATGGACCAATTACTTCTCTCTGTCTTTGAAATCTGACATCCAAAAGACAAGTTTTGATTCTCTTCTAGAATACACAATTATAAACAAACACCGGAAAACCCAATATGTTTTGTGTTGGCTACTAGCCCATAGCCTTTGTCAATGCTTGTTTAGTTTTGCCATCGTTTTTGCCCTCACAAAGTTCACTTTGCCATTGCAGCCCCTGGTAGTGAAGGGAACTAATTTATGTGAATGTGTTCTTTGTGAAAGAGCAGAATGCCTCACTCACAGTGAAGTTAGACAGTAGCTGAAGTGGACTGAACCATTGTCAGGGTCACGTTGGGATTAAAAGTAGGCCCAAGCACACAAAAAAGTGGCCTTCATTTGCGGATCATTACCTTTTTTTTATGTAGCATTTCTTGGTTAGTGTTACGGGACTGATTTAGGAGAACTCTATAGTAAAGAAAGCCTTTTATAGCTTGTATTGCCAGTAAAATTAGTCAAGACTGAAATTATTTTACTGACTCTCACTCACTGGCCTTCTGATGCTCATCTTTAGGTCAATGAATCTTCATTAGTCCATGTCCCCCTCATATCTGAGTCCCCTACTGTCTATTAGGATTTACAGCTCCTGACATCATTTCATCTTTATTGCTTCATGCACAAACAGAATACATACACATTTTAGACACTTTTTTTTACAATTGTAGCACATTTGTCTATCAAATAACATTTAGGGACCTTCATATAGGGGGAGTCTTCTGAGTAGGGGATTGGAAAAGGAGAGAGAAGTGAGACCCATACCCAGTTCAAACGAGACTAGAAAAATTAACAAAGAACAGGGCTAGAAAATGTATTTATCTCCAGATCAATACCGAAGAAATCAGAGCAATTGAATAAAAATAACATCTTGAATGGGACATCATATCTCCCTATGCAAGACAAGAATAACTAAGATGCTGATTGGTGATGTGAAGTAACAATGAGTCTGCACGTCAGCCACAGGACTAAATACTACATACTCCACCTATCAGGATAATTTTACATCATTAGATGAAGAATCGACCACAGTTGAGAAGATTAATTCAGTGACAGCATACATTTCATTTATAAATGAAAACATTGCAAAATATATGATATATGCGTATTATTAGCTTACAGAATCTATGCGTATCCTGTTGAAGGCAGTAAATGATGAGACAAAACTTTGTGTACAAAGTCGATAATTGTTGGAAACGTGACTGGAGAGGAGTGTAGACTACTGCATACAATTCATATTGCTTTGTATTTCTTGTCTCTCCCTACCAATAGATTTGCATGAATGAGAAGCAATGCCTGAGATAGTATATTCGTTTTTGTAATATTTTTATAGATATGCCATGTACTAAAGTTTACTTAACAGAAACAAAAATGAAAATGTAAGTAAGTGGTGACTCTCTTACATTCATTTGGATTATATTTGTATATGGAGCAATAAAGATGAGATGATAGAAGTGATTTTCTTTCTTTGAATGACTGAGGGGATGATATATATTTACATAATTGAAATTGGCAGGAATAAATCATCAATTCAGAAGCAATATTGAAAGAGGCGTCAATATTGAAATTAGATTTGAAGACCGGTCCCTTTTCCCTATATATTCTCTAGATTCAAAGATCTGCCCACTTTTAATTAAAAAAGGCAAAGACTCTTACCATGGACAAAAGGAGGGAAGACACAAATGCTCATTGTGGGTGATGAGTGGAAGAAACAAACCCTCATCCTGGAAAAAAAAGGCTGGTAGAGAGAGGCGCTCATCACTGGCTGTCTAGAGGAAGAAACAAAAAAAACAGACCATCAATACCAAGGCAGCCTAGTCTTAGTTTCAACCCCATCCCTCGTTCCCACCTTAACCTTCCTGTCTCTTTATTTCACTCTTGCAAGTTTATTTTCATTCCTGCTTTCTCCCTTTGTTGGTGCTTTCTTATCACTACTCTCTTTCCACTCCTTTTCTGCCTTTCTTTCTCTTGTTTTAGTCAAAGTCTCATGACAAAAAATAGGCCACGGTCCCCAAAAGCAAGTGCTGGTGCCAACCGCTGGCAACCAACTGCGGAAAGTAAGTACTGTGTGTTGGTGCTGTGATAAAAGAATGATGATGTGTTCAGTGAAGAAGAAAGAAGTGAGATGCAAACATTAGTGCAACAGAATCAAAAGGCTGAAAGAGGCAGAAAGGAAAGGTGCAGACAATTTGACGTGTTACATAGTGCATTCGACAACATTGTCTTGCCGCTGTACTTACCTGGAGTTTTTTAATCCATTCTCCATTTTTCTACCTCAGAAAGAAGAATAGTTGAGTTGGCCCTATCACGAATGATGCCGGTAGGATATACCAACACAACCCTGCAGAGTGCACATACATTGCTTTGCGTCTTAAGTATTACCAGCATGCCGTAAACACTTTCAGTTTCACTCGCTTTGTTTGAATGGGTTTATTACAAATGATCAAACAATTGATCTCCCTGACAAATCTTAATTATTTCCGGTGGGGACCCTCATTTCACTAAGGTTGAACTGCGGTAAAGCATACATGTTGCTGAGTACTTCTGTTGACAAAGCCTGTCCATTTACGTGGCACATCTGCAAGACACAGGTAAGTTTTGCTTTCCAGTTTAATTTTGGATATCAGTTCGAAGTTTGGTATGGCAAAAAACGATGCCACCATGATTGTGAATGGCTGAATGGGAGTTCGTCAATCCACTGTAGTGACAAAAGCAGAGGTCCCTTGATAGCCACCACCACCTCCCTGTGCAAGGGAAGTGTGAACTTTGCTACTTAGCAGCCTCTCCCGTGGGTAGGCCTCTCTGTCATGCCCTAGGGCCAGGACGAGAGGAGGCGCACCACATGCTCCCCTGCTTGGGATGGCCCATTATTATTCTGTACAGAAAAACAATGAACCATCTTACAGAATATCTAAGGGTCGGCCGACAGTCGTGCTAGGTTAGATTTGGGACTGCTGTAGCCTCAAGTATGTATGGCGGGCGGAGGGGGGGGGGGGCATCAGGCCTCACTCGGGCATCGGTCACCAGCCGAATGTCCACATTTCCTATCTGACCTCGACCATTCCCCCATGCTGTATGCTGTAAGGGGCCGAAGAAAACTGTGTATTACAAAACAACCGACTAACGGATGAACAGGGCTGCATCAAAGCGCCTAGAAGTGCGTTATATAAAAATCTAGGAAAATCAAAAGTCTTGGCTGACTCCAGACCTAAAAGAAGAGAAAAACAAGTGGTTTTTATCAGTACTTTTGTTCCTGTGTCAGATAGGACTTACTGCTTTATTTCTAACTTCCCCTCAGTAAGACGGAAAGCAGTCTGAAAAAAAAATACAGCTAGGCTATTTGCTTTTCAGGGGGTTTATGAAACGTCTTCTGGAGACCGTATGCGGTAGTCATGAAAGGGAAATATCGAACGAAGTATGGAGATTTTTTTTCTTTTATATTTCAACACAGCGCTGTTTAGCACGTCCCTGTAATTGACTATTTAAGGGCGTTATGTCTGCGTGTGTATGTTAATGGAGAAAGAAAAGGCGTACTTGGGTTTAAGAAATAGAAGTCAATGTGGCTGTTCAATTCAGAAAGGCCCTGTCCATCTGTATTTTCATTAAATCCACAGGAACCTTTTTCTGCAAACCACTGACAGTATCGTTTCTGTAGCTGTGGCAGAATTTCACTGAACTTGGCTAAAACTGCTGCCCAAACCAAACTATTCTACAGAAATATAATCATCTGCTGTGCAGCTTTACAAACTTGTTAACATTATAATTTCTTGAGAATTTTAATTTATGCATGAATGTGGTGGCCAGTCAGCCAATGTTTAATTTGTGGTTAGGAATAGATCGGGTGCTGGTTTGAGGATAAAATATTTTCTGAACGCTTGCAGCCCACCTTCCTGCTCCTGAGGCATGTGTGCGCACGAGCCTGTGAACACATACCCTGCCAATATTACAAGTACTCCCTGGAGAGGAAAGAGAGGGCCGGGCAGGTGTGCCAGTGGAAACGTCTACATCTCTCAGATTAAGATGATACAGTTTGATTTGTTCCTGCTTTTAAAACATACACACCTCTCTTTCATTTCCTTCTGGGACTGGATTCAGTTACTTTCATATGAAAAAGCCATCATCAGCAGCCGCCTACAAGTAAGTACTGTAGCACTGCCATCAATCAGCCTGCTGGCATCCCCCATTCCTTGCACAATTATAATTATCCACCATTATATGGTTTCTAATACCTGTTATCCCTTCAAGATCCGGCATTACACCTGGTAGTTATGGGATTACAAGTAAAAACATGAAAGTGCTGTGATTTGATTTAAGCAAACATCACTGTAAATTGCCTTTTATTTAGAGCAGTTCTCTTTTTTTGATGAAAACTGATCAGACTACATCTCTTGGGGTTACTTTGAGTTCAGCGTTGTTTGAGCTACAGTGTTTGCACAAAGCTGCAGTGTTTCGCAACAAAACTCTTTTTCAGTCCTCTTTCCCTCTGGAAAGCCTTGCCAAACGAATGCGCTGGATCGCACTGGGGCATTACATAAAAGCGAATTTTCCTGCAAATATGAGCATGGGAGTTTGCCGATACACAAAGCAAAAATGCAAAGGCTTCTAATAAAAGCAAGGGAATGTATGCCTAGGCTTTCAGATGAGTATTAAAGGAAAGCCAAATTTGGGATTCAGCGGACACTTCATACTGTAGTGCCCCGGTGCCACTGAAGCTGCTGACAGTGCTTAAGTTGTACAAAAACATAAGTACACGGGCCCAACATTTTCCTATTAACCCACTAAATGCAATGTGGAATGCTGAAGTTACTGAATAGCATAGCTGAATAGTTTTGATTCCTTCTCATGTCTCTTTCTTCCACAGTTATACACTTTCAATCTCTTTATCTCACCCGAGAAGTTTAATTTTCACCCCTGCTCTTTTCCTTTGTCACTATTTTCCTTTCCCTTCCACCCTTATCCACCTTTTGCCTCACTCTCTCTCTCTTTCTTTCTTTTTTTTCTTAGAGTTTTATATAGCGCGAACTAGACCCGAAGATATCAGGTATCAGAGCGCCTTACATGAGCACCAGTTTTGTTACTGATGGACACATTCATTTTTTGCTAGGAAGGGGGAGATTAAGTGATTTTTCCAGAATCACAGGATGTTGAGCGTCGTTGCCGAGACTCGAACCCGGTACCTCAGCTTCGAGGTCGACCGCTCTAGTCGTAAGGTTACATCCTCTCCCTTCTTGCTTTGGGTCAAAATCAGAAGAGGAAAAATGTCATGGAGCCTCCAGTTGCATCTCTGCCCATGCATCCTTCTCCTAGTGCCCACCCAGAAGAACGTGCGTCAAGGGACACTTCTCCATCCGACACCCCTCATCCCTCTTCTGCTATCCAATCCCTACCCCCTGAATATGTGTCCTTGGAAGCTCTCAATGAGGCTCTGAGGCCAATTGGAGCGGTTCAGGGAGCGATCTGTCAGGATATCTCTCAGGACTCAGTTGCAGAGGTCCTTTTGCTCAGAGAAATGGTCGCTGAGTAGCTCCAAACTTTATGTGGCCTTATGATAGCATTGACACCAGCTTTTACGTCTCGTTTGCCTCCCCAACCCTCCTCACCTCCTCTAGTCCCATCTCCCAGCATCTCCCAGTTTATCTGTGATCCAATTTTCCCTGCTAAACCTCTGTTTCATTCTTCCCATGGGGTGTCTGGACCTGCCATGGCGAGCCATTTGATATCTGTATCATAGGAGGATTTCCACTTCATGGTCAAAACGGAGAGCAAGGATGGGCAGTAACTTTTGCCCTCAAGCCAGGAACTTGAGTCAGACACACCCTGTGCCTTGGGGGTCTGACTTTATTATAATTTTGGATAGATAGTGGACTCCGGGTTGCACCCTTGATGGGCTATGGACTTTTTCATTTCCTCCTTGTAAATTATCCATTTTCAATGACGCTTCCTGATATGTTTTTATTGTTTGCCCAACCCCCTCCAAATTAACATTTTCTCTCAGAGTATATACTACATTTATGTTCATTTGGTCCCCTTCCCAAGGTCAGATTTTCATGTTTCTGTTATCAAATAATTTTTCATATACATAAAAAATTACTTCAAACTGAAACAAAAATATCTTTCTTGAGCTTCCAATTATTACTGTATCATGCATTGTATGTCAGTCAAAGGAAATGTTTTGTTACTTAAAAGATTCTTTCTATATCGCAATACAGTTTTTAAATGCATTACAGTTTGAAAATCCACAAAGAAGATAGCATACATAAGACTAGCCTATGTAGTAAATGGTTGACAAAGGTCTGTAACGTAAAAAGTGTAGCTTTTTGCTAATGAAAAATAGTGACAGTGTATGTGCTAGAGATACAGATAGAACACAATTATTTTGAGGGTTTTATCCTACTGCTCCACCTATACAATGCTGATGGGGAGAATGATTGAGACTGTGCTTTTTTCTGGGTGGTTGACTTGGTGGTGGAGGTGGTGGAAGAGTTGCAGGTGAAGTTTGCAGAAGTGGCTTATGGCTCTATGGCTTAATCCTTAGCGGCTCAGCGGACCATTATTCAGGCATTGGATATTTCTCGCATGTACTACACCAATGTGCTGTATTTCGGCGCTGATAAGTCATCTATATAGTGCCTACAAATTGTTTAGAACGCCTCTGCTAGACTGCTTTACCACTTACCTAGGTATGTTGCTGTTTCTTATTTGCTTAAAGAACTTCATTGGCTTAAGGTGGTCAAACGCATTTAATTCAAAGCACTGTGCTATATGTTCAAGGCCAAATTTGGCCTCGGACCATACAGGAACTAGTATATCCATGTCTGTCCACTCGGCCACTAAGATCCTTGGTGTCCCCAGGTTTCGCTTAACCTGGATGAAGGGCCACTCCTTCACCTATCTGGGTCCTAAGCTCTGGAACTCTCTACCAGATGACTTAAGGAACTGTAAATCATTTCTCACCTTCCATAGGATGCTGAAAACTTGGCTATTCTGAACCTTCTTTGTGGAACAGCAAATCTGTGACCTCCCTGAGCCGGTAAACCCTTAGGGGTAGTTGTGCACATTGCAAGTTGCTAAATCAAATAAAAGTGTGAGGTTGGTAGTTGTTTTGTCATTCTTACACTGAGGTGTCAATGTATCATCTGCTGCATCTGATAGTCATGCATGTTGATATAGGCATTTTTCCCTATTGCCTCTATCATCTTCATGGCCAAGACATAGTAGCTTGCACTCTCTTCTCTAAACGTTCGAAGATATTCTTGGTGCATGTTTGTCATGTAGTGTAACATTTTGCAAGGCACAGGTCTGTCCGTCATTTATCTGAGGGAGTCCTATAAAGGAGTCAGCTATCTCATGAAGAGTAGCCCCCAATGCATGAATATTCTGCTGCACATTAGTCTATTGTTGGTAAAACCGATCATTCTAGTAAGTGGCATTGGCCTGTGTCAACCCCCTGTCCTAATGGCTGTGCATGCATGGCCATCTGACATAGCCAGCAGGTTCAACAGCATGGAGAGGGATGACTTTTGGGATGGTTTGAGGGAATTCATGGATAGGGAATACCTGATCCCCAGCAGGGTTGTGCTCTCTCAGATGATTGAGATAAGAGCAGAGATGCACCTTCATGGTAGGAGGGTGTAGGAGATTTTACAGGGAGACCTGTGATTCGAGGGAAGTGTGGAGGTGACTGTTGCGTAGTCAGAATTAGCATCCAGTGGGTGCTATGCTAGTGTCTAGGGACTGAAAATACTCAGGAGGTATTTAAGAGGAACACTGCTGACCGGCTGCAAAGTGGCCTTCTTGAAGATAGTCTGTGTGGGTCAATAATGCCCGCCTCTTCATCCAGATCCACCTCCTCCTCGTCAACCCACACCTGCTCCTACTCTTCCTCCTCCTCTTGGTGAACAGTGCTGGCTGCAGATATTGTAGCTTGGAGGTGGATTGGATTATCTCCTCAAATTGCACACCGTCGTAGATGGTTCAGCTTGTAGGCGGTTCTGCATCATCATCCAGCTCAGCACCTGGGAAAAGAGGATTTCAGCAAATGAAGTACATCAAATCCAGTTTTCTGTTAAATTGTCAACACAGTACTTTAATAATCATTGTTCTATAAATAAATAATAAAGTTCGTACCATGTGAACATTCAGCAACATATGCTATTAAGGGTTGATCCATGGATGGAACTATTATATCTCAACAATGTGGACTCATCAGTTCCAGCCACAGAGTTGCCTTTTTTGGAGATCACCAGGATGTCAGCTGCTGAATTTGGATCCTTGTAGTTGGTGTTTGTGACTTGTGTCCAGATCCAGCAACTATAGAGATAAGATGTAGGTTCACTTGATATTGTCAATAAATATATCTTCATGACCACAAGTCCAGATATATTCAAGAGACTTTTGAGAGACATACAGGAGGATAAACAAAACCATGAAATAATAATAATAATGATTATAAATCTCTGAACACTTGATATACTTACAGAAAAGAAAAATTAGTTGGTGAAAGGACTAATAATGATATGTAGATGTTAGAATCATAGGTTCCCAGAATTACCTGGTGGATGGAGGGAAGAGGGCCTAATTGCTGCAGCCAGAATGCCCTAGTTGAGGATGTTTCCAAGGTTGACACTAGGGGCTGATGCATGGTAGAAGCTGACAGGATAGAGACACAAACATAAGGGAGTAAATCATTGTAAATCAAGCAAAAAGATGTTAGGTACACGATTTCACTACCTATTTTGAGAGGCACAAAATTATTATCATGTATGTTATAGTGATACTCTTATATTGCCAGATTTTGGGACCATTTTTATGACTATAATAAAACCTGAAATAATAGGATGATGTTTCATTGTGCCAAAAGGAATGTATGACAAAGGGCATACAGCTACCCTCTCAGTAATAAAGAAATTAGATCCTTAGGCAGAAGAACACAGATTTTACTTACCAGTGTGCACCATCCATCTATTGTGGTGCTTTGTGGTGCCAGTCTATGTGTTGTTGCACTGCTAGGAATTGAAGTCTATATTGTGGGAAGTGGTGAAATGGGACAACAACACAGGGCTTTAAAAGAAAAAAAATAAGAGTAGTAGTGTATACTAGTATAACAGTATATATTACATTGATAGATTTGAGTACAATTAAAAGCCATGGCAAAACACATATTGATATTTATGTTTTGGGTTTAAAAAACAAGTGAGAACAACGCGTATAGTAAGGTGGATTTTTAGTACACTGATTGTCACCCGTGAGGGTATCTAGGCACTGAGCAGGTGAGTGTAGGCATGTGGTGAGGCTGGGCCTGAATACAGGCAGTCTCGATGGACCCGCAAGAAGATTATTTGAGTAGCTTTGTCTTCTGCTTCTTGCAGAATTCAAGAAGTGAGGAGGAGGCCCTGATGTGTTGGGGGAGGTTGTTACAGTATTTGGTGGCTTGGTAGGAGAATGAACGACCTCCAGTTCTCCCTCTGTAGATGCGGGGTGTGTGTGTGAGTGAGAGTGATGCTGAGTGAAGTTGTCTGGGGAGTTGGTGGAATTGAAGCCTGTGATTGAGGTATGCAGGTCCTGTGTTGTGGAGTGACTTGAATGCGTGTGTGAGAAGGTTGAACTGGCAGCGCTTCTGGATGGGTGGTCAGTGGAGCTCTCAGAGGAGAGAAGTGGTGTGGGTTTGGCACAGGAGGTCAAGGACGAGTCTGGCGGTGGGTTTTGGATGGTTTGAAGTCTGTGAAGGAGATGGGTTGGGATGTCAGTGTAGAGTGCGTTGGCATGGTCCTATCTGCTTGTGATTAGGGCCTAAGTGATGGTACGTCTGGTTCCACTGGGAGCCACTTGAAGATGTTGTGCAACATGCGGAGGATGAGGAAGCATGAGGAGGTAAAGGCATTGACCTGGGACTTCATGATGAGGCTGATGTACAGGATGAAGCATAGGGTCCTAACGTGGTTGGTTGCAGTGGTTGTAGAGATGATGGTGATTCCGTAGGATCTGATGATGTTTGCCAGAGGGGTCATGTACATGCTGAAGAGTGTGGGGCTGTGTGGTGATCCCTGTGGGACTCAGCAGATAAGGTCCTTGGGTACAGAAATGAACAGCAAGAGCCTGCATTGTGTTCTTCCAGAGGGGAAGGAAGCTATCCATTTGAGTGCTGTTCCTTGTATTCCCGCTGTGTGTAGTCTGGAGATGAGTGTATCGGGGGAGACGATGTCCAAAGCAACAGAGAGGTCGAGGGGGATGAGGGCGGCGATGTGTCTACGGTCAAGGATGGTGCATATATCATCTCTGGCAGTGATGAGGGCTGTTTTGGGGCTGTGGCTGTTTCGGAAATCCTGATTGGGAGTAGTCTAGGAGTTTGTGGTATTCTAGGGTGTCCGAGAGTTGTCTGTTGATGATCTTCTCGATGACTTTGGCTGGAAAGGGGAGCAGCAGCATGGGTCGGTAGTTGCTGAGTACTTCTGGGTCAGCTGAGGTTTTTTTTGCAGAGGGCGGTGACTTTGGCATGTTTGCAGCTGTCTGGGAAGGTGGCAGTCTTGAGGGAGATGTTGATAATGGAAGTGAGTGCAGCGCTGGTCATGGCTCTTTCCCAGTTGTAGATTTGGCGGGGAAGGGGGTCTGTGGGAGCCGCTGAGTGGACTGTCTTGATTATTGCTGCAGTGTCCTCGATGGATAGAGGGTTCCATGCTGTCAGTTGGTAGCCTTTGGTTGATGAGGTTAGCAGGTTGGGGAGGTCGATGGGGCCGGCTGGGGTTTGAAGTTGCTGTAGATCTTGTTGATTTTTTCATGGAAGAGATCGGAGAGGTTTTTGCAGAGTTGTTGTGTAGGGGTGATGGTTTGGGTTACGGCTGTTGGGTTGGTGAATTACTTGACAGTGACAAGAAGTTCCTTGCAGTTGCTGGAGCTACATTCGATTTTCAGGGTCAGGACCTTTTTCTTGTTCTCTTTTACTTGATGGTGATAGTGTCTAAGTGTGTCCTCATAGGTTTTCTTGCAGTGATTCCTCGGGTGGTTGTCCATTTCCTTTCAAGTTGTTTGCAAACTCACTTGGATTCTCTTAGGTCAGTGTTGTACCAGCTAGCTTGTTTGATGGATCTTTTGGGTTTGGTGTTTTTCAGGGGTGCCAAGGTATTGGTGCAGGTGGTGATCCAGTTGTTGAAGTTAGCGAGCTTGTTAGCTTAAGCACAGATCTGTCTGTGTAGATGGGTTGCACTGCAAGACTTGTCCTGTGTGTTACCGTGCTGTCCCAACTGATCTATTTAAATGGATGCCTGTATGAGGGTAGTAAAATCAACATTAACACAACATGTATGATATATAGGGCTTGGGTTACAGGGTGTTTATAAGGGGATATATATGTGATATGTGACCAACAATGCAGGTATGACTGAATGACAGACATGGATGAGTGCTTGTAGGTCTGGTTTTAGACAGATAGAGAGGTGAGAAGGGGTAATGATTTTATCAGCAGAGTAGCATGGATGTCATGGACCCTGGTGCAAGCAATGAAAATGGTCCCTTTGACTGCTGTTGTGTTAGTAAAATGCAGCAATTATCAAGGTTCAATGGGCTCTTCCAGTCTTTGGGCCCCGGTGCCACTACACCTGCTGCAACAATGGCAGCTACACTCTTGCCTGTCACCACATTAGTGGTGTCTAGAAGTGGCAGACCATATAGCAGGTGGAGGTGCATTGTGGAGAGAACTACCACCTAGAGGGCTGGAGATGGAAATGGGATCCCATTTGCCCTGCAGGAAGAACTTTAGCCAGCTGAGTCCTGGAGAACTTCCCGTTCATCTACCTCATCTCATCTTGCCATTTGTTATGTCCCCCACTATGCAGACCGCCTTTCCCAGTTCATTCACAGAGTCTGTGACCGCCTGCTATATGACTGCCTTCTGGGATCCACTGAGAGAGAATGGAGGCAGCCCATGTGGTATTTGTAGTATTTTACAACAAATTGTACTACAGGGGCTGTCTCCTCCTCATATAAATGTATTGTTCTTGTATAACTGGAAGAATGTGAAGGCTGCAGAATCTGAAAGCTGAAGAAGAAAAAACTAATCTTATAGTGTAGGCAGTATTTATGTGGGGAATTAATGTTAGGTGTGTCTGATGTTTTTTCAGGTGTATTTCTTTTTCCTATTCCCTACCATGTGGAGTCTCAGTCCTGAGGCGGTTCTGTCTCTAGCGCAGAGGTCTTATCAGACATGAATGAGGTTGTAAATTACGTGTAGTAACTATACAGCTGCAAATTACGACTATCTGACTCCCCCCCCTAAACTGAGTGCGTGGAAGCATGTAAGTCTTCACCTTTGAGTAACTGTACTCTCAGTTTTAGTGAATAGCCAAAAGTAGTAAAGTACTGAAAAGTGGAAGAGTAAAGTTACACATGTAGCTTACCCACACGTATAACTTACCATTGTGAATAGCCCCACAATTCTCCTAAATATCATTTACAAAAATATCACCCCATTGGAGTTAATAATAGAAAAGATACACTCAATGAAGAAATATTTAAGTTGCAGTATTTAAGTCAATCCATGGTTTTGTTATGAATATTGTGACATACAATCCGTTCGAAAATATAGAAAACGTTTGACTTTGCAACAGATTAATGAATGTCAGTGTACTGAATAAGAAATTCAGCATTTTCTCCCCTGGCATGCTTTCCTCTTTCCTGTGTGTCATGCAGTGGAAAGTAACTCATGATGGATGTGATGAGAAGCTGGATCTGTCCACCTGTGACATTCCAAAGGAATCTACCCCATATCCAGACCCTCTAAAAATTCAATATGCTTCCCCTGTGTGGTTGTCTTAGAGAGCTCTCAATAATTTACCCGCTCAAACTCGGTGAGACATCGATTTATTTTACATTTTTTTCTGAACCACACTATAACTTCATGTGGCATTATTTCCTGTTTGTGAGAGCAGCGGATGGGCAAAGAGAAACTGGCTTAACCTCAAAGAGCAGCTTCAGAACTCAGGCGTGCCTCCATGAGCTTTTCTTATTCCATTTTGGCCACATGTCCAACTGGACTTTCTTCAGGAAAGTTACAGGAAACTTCAGGAAAGTTACATTGCCAGGCTGCAAATTAACCAGCACCACACATTTGACAGAGCTCCATTAAACATAACAGAAGACATGTTCACTTTACAACGGAAGGTATTGCAAATACTTAAAAACTTCAGGCTACCTGTGAACTACTCTGCATAACATTTGTTGAACCATTTTTTAAAACATCTATGTACTTGAGTGTGCTCTCGAGCAACATCCTGGTTGTGTGCACCGCGCATGCAGTCGCTCCTCGGTTTTGGGTAGCCATGTGTGATTATTTATAACGTTGTTGAAGAATTTTAAATGATTAGACTTCTTCCCATTTTGTAAAATCATGTTAAAAATGATTGGTATTCGCAATTAAAGAAAAACTGCAAAATAAAAAAAGGCTGGTATTCTAAGCGAGCATACAACAGGATCTATATTCAGTGTTAACAAATGGCAATCGAGAAAAATTGTTTTGTTTATGGTTGTTTTAAGGAAATATGATTAATACATCATTTGGATATTGTGCACTGACTGTAAATACCATTGATGTGCAATACAGTATCCTGTCCCCCAAGCTCTAAATAAGGCCCTAGGGCCAGATGTATCAAAGGGTTTTGCCAATTCTGTGTCTATGGGGAAATGTGTTGATACATATGGCCCTTAGTCATTTAACCCCTTCGGTGCTCAGGACGGCCCCCGGCCATCCGACGTCACGGTGGGCGTGTGCGGAGGACGGCCCCCGGCCGTCCGAAACACGCCCACTCATTAATTCTCCCGCACAGCGCCGAAGGGGTTAACACACGAAATTATTCAAGGCAGCCTGTCTTTAAGAATGCAATTTGCATTGCAGAAGAGTGCCAGTTTTCCACACCAGGCAAACGCTGGAAATCTTACTTAATTTTCACACAATTACTTTGCTCTTGATTCTAAATCTCACCACAGACAAGGTCAAACGTCGACGTTATGTGAGAAATCAAGACCCTAGACCATCTAGAAGAGAAAAATCTCAAAAGGATATGGATGTATCCTCTGTGAAAACATACACTTGCAAAAGAAAGGATGTGAACATTTCGATAAAGATTACTGAGTGAGCAGGCGTCTACGTAGCCTTCATAGCAGGATTAATAGTGCTATAAATCAGTATGAGATTTCTGAAGATCCTTGGTCATAATAATATGATTACAACTTCTTTAAATAGCTTCAACATTGAAAGTCAAATAGACAATCATAGGTAAACTAGTGGAGAATATTTTGAGATTTGTAATTGCAATTTTAATTAGAAGCAACAGCGGCTCATTTGCACTCAGTTCACACATGAGCACTGATGAAAACTGGGTAATAAGTGAGTCAATGTTTAATTTGTGCCTGTGTGTGTCATTGGACTCAACGAGTACTTCGTTTGGGGGACCAGGGAGCTATCTGGCAGGCCCACTGAAAAATGTCCTGGGTTTAAAACGCTGTGTTCTGTATGTCCTAGCATTTTCTTCAGCCGCGGCCCGTGCCGGTAAGAGCAGTGGGCCGGTGGGGCCGGGTTTGGGAGGACGGGGATTTCGACAGACGACAACGAGGGAAAATTAAATAAATAATTCATCTGATTTTCTTCCTCATGGAGGAGTCCAGGCACTTAAAATGAAGCCACGGTGCAGGACATGCGCAGTATGCTCCACTGCTACACCTGAGTTTGTGGGGGCTGGAGGCCATTCAATGTGTGCTAGCCTGTATTTCACAGCGGTTCATTGGAGCTGCCCTCAGTGCCTTCCTGCCTCACTTGGATCATAACTGATGGAGCCCAGAGGTTTAATTGCGAGCTGATGGTAAAAGCCCAGTTCCACCTAACACGACCGTTTGGACTGAGCCAGACCAGTGGAATATTCTATTGCCCGCCCCAGTACTCTTGTCCACTCTAGCCTTGGTGAATTTCAGGATTTTAGGAACGTATACTGCCTGATGTGGAATGCACCAAGAACTGTATTACAAGTATGATAATAGAATAAATCATCATTTGAATAATTGCATATCTAGATTGTTGTCCATGGATTTTTGAGTCAAACGTTCTTCAGTGCCCCGTTTGTCAATCAATTTGATTGAGAAAATGGGCAGTCAAAATGTTTAAAATAAAGTACCATTGGACAACCACCTTGATGTATCATTATTCGCTGCATTTTAAATCAGTTAACAGACTAGTAATTCAATTCCTGGTGCCCACTCTACTTTGTAGTAAAGATTGTTTGGACAGAATCGTAAGTGCATCTTCTTCCTTTGGCGTGCCGACCTTTAAATTATACTTCTCTACACCTTATGGGCCGCATTTCACTGGTAATCTATAGTGATTTTATGGTGTTTTGTGATGCTGCTGAGACCGTAATTGCCTCTGATGTAGGAATAGTGACAAACAGCAGGCTGAAGGCACTGTAGGAAGAATCTGAAAACTGCGCTCTTCAATAGATCGGAAAGTGTTAAACAGTCAGCCTTGTCTGCAAAATGTATGTAGATTTCTGCAGCATTTGCTCAACCTGGAGAGCTACCTCATTTCTGTGCAGGTAATTTCTTGAGGTGTAAGGTGCTGGAGGGTTAAAGGTGCTGGGACTTATTTTATGAGTCGAGCTTGCAAGAGCATGCGCTGGCGCATGCGTTTTGCTTGCAAGACACTATTGTCTACAAAAAGGGACTGGAGCCCAGCCATTGGATACCATTTGCTGGCTTCATGTGACTCTTCTTAGCAGCCTCCTTAATTGACCAGTAGAAATGTAATTTCCGGTCATTTCTGTGGAGCAGCGACCAAGCACAGAATGATTTAAGGTAATCCAATCTGCTGCTCCTGACATAATTGAGTTACTATTTCTTCCCCCCTCGCACTCCTTCTGCCTGCTGCTCTCTTCATAGCACTGTGCTTTTTCTTGTTTAAAGAGGCAGCCAAAAATTGCAGGCTGAACTTTTGTCTCTCATTATTACTGGGTGTGTGCGTGAGAGTCAAAAATTGCCTACTTATTGTTTTTATAGCTTCAGTGATTTCTTTCTCCTAATAAACTGTCAGTATTTTAATCATTGGATTGTGTGATAGTGCTAACCAGTTTCCGAACGGTAGAGATGGCATTTTGTGATGTTGCCTACTACTCTTGATCTATTTCCAGGCAATCTAACAGCACACATTGTTGGCCTTGCAGCCATTGTGGAACTGTGCTGAGCGTACATAGACTGCAGTTTAAACAAATTGTGTGTAATGCTGATGGGGGTAAAACTAGACCCAAACTTCGGGGAGTGGACTAACAGCCCCAACAATGGGGCAGGACACACATTTCCAGAAATGCAGTCAAAGGTAACGTCATAGCCATTATATGAGGAAAAATAATTGACAAATTGTGCAATTTAAACATATTGGAAAAACCTTATATAACAAAAATATTTTTGGGAGATTTGATATTGTCTCTAGGCTTCAACTCATTGCAAGTCCAGAAAATACTCCTGAGCCATTGTTTACTGAAGATACAGTTTTATCTTACTCAATGAGATACTGTAAAATATTGATGGGTAAAGATGCCCTTATGTACAGGTCTCGAAATATTAGGTTTAGTACCAGTGCTTAATTTGAGCCGGTAGTAGCAGGTGGAGCTCACTGGTACTCATTTTCAGGGTCCCACACATATTTTTCCTCATCAGACTTTACACAAAAGGGAGGCAGGAGGAAGAAAAAGATGGCAAAATTGTGGCAAAGGAAGAAAGCAAAGATGAATAATAACCTGCAAGAATGAGATCAAAGGACAAGGAGTGCATGGTGGTGGATGAAAGTGGCATACATAGAATCACCTCTAAGCAGTCTTGGTATTCGGCTCTCACGACATTTGACATTGCTGGGTACAGGCTCCTGAGCAAGACTTTGGGCCAGTGCATTTATTATTTTACAAATCAAGAACTGCTTAGAGGGCAACCACGTGTTACGTTTGGGGTGTGTAAACTGGTAAATCACAGATTGAATTCCCAAAATAACATTCCCTATTTTCTGAATTAATTGTGTAGAATGAGTTGGTGATATTGCTGCCTGTAAATGCACAGTCATAGACTTGTGCTACACTAAATAAAAATCCAATAGTTATTGTTACCATGCCACATTGAGCAGTTCCTGTATGTGTAGTATATTGAGCCACATCCATGCAGAAATTCACAAGGTTGTTATCGATGAGCTGGCAAAAGTTGCCAAGTAGAGAGTATTATGGGCAGAGATGCCAGACTCAAAGGTAGAGCTCTGGCCAGAATACAGATGCAAAGTTATTTGTTTAGAAAGATTGGTCCAATTCCCCATTGAGATGAAAAGAATCAAAGAGACGAAAGAGGTCAAGGATAGGAGTCTTGGTTCTCCATTTAAATCCATTGTAGTGTTTGAATCATTCCATGTGGAAGTCAGTGCTGCTTTTGTGCCACAATCATACCAGAATCTGTTTTGGTAATCTGAGAGAAGGTTACTTTCTTCAATGAATGTAGATATTTGTTTTGAAACTGATCTTTCAATCTTTTTGCCTAGAAGCAGTTTATTGACCAGAAGTTAGAAGGACCCTTTGTTTGAAAGCCTATTTGTTTTAGGGAGTTCTTTTGGGAATAGACCTTTAGCCAGGGAGTTGTTGATATTTCTGGCTGGATTGGCTGCAGAGCTATCAACGAGGATATTTTTGCATATATGAGATGGACATGGTTCTGCCCGTAATTGTACTGACCTACTAGCTTTTGCAGCCTTGATGGAGTCCTGTGTGATCACGAGGCTAAAAGTGAGTAACTGGGGTTGTTTTCATAGGGAACCTTGTGGTCTAAAGGTATTTGGAGGGTTTAAAGGAATGCATGTGTGCCAGGCACACAGCAAGTGCAAATGGTGGGGCCTTCAACTCTGCTGTCAAGGCATCAGCATAACCTAAAGTACTGCCACTACAGGTACTGTGGTTGGAAGACCCCTCTTCCTGTGACTTCTTCTAGCAGGTCTGTTTTTCTGACTTTCAGACCAATCATCAGCTCTCCCTGTTCAGATATCCTGTCTCATGTTAAGGTCTCTTGACCACTGTCTACTCTTCAAGCTGCAGGGCAGCCTACCCTGAAGCAAGGGAGACATCAGGTATCATGGTGTTCCTGGCTCCAGTCAAGTTTTCCTGATACCTACTTCTGGGTTGTTTTTCAGAAGAAAAGATTGGGGAAAATTACAGGTAGGTGAAGAGAGCGACAGGCCTAGCCACTTTTTAAATGTAAGCAATTATATCCATGTTACGATTAGACAATGCTGTTATTTCATTGCTAAAACTCTCCTCCTGTCCTTTCTGTAGAGATAATATGCACTGTACTCTTAAACCTTCGCCTCTACACCCTGCACATTTTGATCACTAGTACAGGCTAAAGATCTATGTAAGTGATGGGGTGTGATTCTTCCCTCAAATTCTAGTGAGCAAAACGAGTAAACAGACTTCTTGTAGGTGGTTTCAGGGAGAGTGGGCTTCTCCCCTGAGACTCGAAACGTTTGGGGTCAAATTTGCTAAAACGCAACAGACACTTAAAAGGCATTCATGAAATATTCCAGTACTTCCATGGTGCACCAGGGAAGCCTGGGCTTTCCTAGGAGTATTCAAATATCATAAGTCAGAAATGACTTCTACTGTACCAAGTTCAGTATTTACCCATGGGTGAGCCCCTTATGTCAAGGAGTATATACAATATAATAGTGGCAGAAATTTGCCATGGATACTTTAGCCATAGTCATGGGTACCTCTAAAAATTCTCACCGGTATACAAAATGTGATTTTCAAAACAGAATATGACTGAGCAGGAAGGTATGCGATCAACAGAGTAGCAGGTGTGCGTGACGGGAGAGGAGTAAGATTTTTTTTTTAAAAAGGCCTGTTGGGCAGGGTTGGGTGATACAATGGATGAGGTAGGGTGTGAGGAGGAAATCGGGATCAACATGGAAAGCGCAAGAATTTGAGGAACGGTGTAGCTAAGTCAGTGGTGCTGGATGGATTGTTTACATGAGGAGATAACCACCCCCAGGATGCTAACTCTGAGGTCCTGTCCTTTGACAGACAAAGCTGTTGTCCATCCCAGGCTCAGTGACCAGGGGAGTACCGACCCTGCTCGGCAGGTACCCGGATACAGGAGGGAGAGCCCTTTTCTTTATTCATGTCTGCCACATGTCACAAGTAAAACTGATAAACACAAAATAGAATGTGTGCCGGTGCTTTACTGCTCGCTTCTGCGATCTCAGCATAATCTGAAAGTACCAGGTCTGTGTGTAACCTGAAAGTATTGGGATACATTTCCAGTACCTACACTCATCCTTATTTTTAAAGCTTATGAAATAAGTGACATGAAATATGTAACGGCAGCACTTGTTTTTACACGCTATGGATCTGCTAGACTGTGGCGGGATCTTGCAAAAGAACTTCACAATTAAAAGTGCTTTACAAAAACGACACACTTGAAAGATAAGGTATTTAGTGTGATTTTTAACACATTGGAAAACCAATAAGACAGCAGAGTAGGTTAACAGGACTTCTACCAAAGAAGAACAGTGTCAGACATTCCAATGCAGCAATCCACCTTTTTCATCCACCCCCGGTCGATAAAATAAGGGGCGCTTATTTGTGCAACATGAAAAGTCGTTATCTCAGAAAGCATGTGTTGTTCAAAGGATAAATTTATTTATTTATTTATTTTAGCCATTTATAGAGCGCATGGTTACACCACCGGTGTGTCCCCGCGCTGAGCAAGACACTGTGGGAGGATACGACAGCGATCCGCGTTTCTCACTGCGTAGCCCGAACAGACTGTTAGACCATCTTTATTATGTTTTTGCGAACAGCCAGGTCTTAAGTTGTTTGCGAAAACTGCTTTCGCATGGTTCGGTTCTTAATGCCAGTGGTAAGGTGTTCCATGTTTTAGCTGCGATGTACCTGAAAGAGCGTGCACCCATTCTCGCTCTGCGAATTCTCGGTACAGTTACCAGTGCCTTCCCCCTAGATCTTAGACACTGTCCGGGTGTGTACTGGATTAGTAGTGGGTGAAGGTACCTTGGGCCTCTCTTTGATAGAATGCGGTGACAGAGGCACATTGCCTTGAACACAACTCTCTTTTCCACTGGCAGCCAATGTAGTGCTGTCAGGGCTTTCTTTGTGTTAGCTCTTCTAGGCAGGCTAAGAACTAGGCGTGCCGCATTCTGTACCGTCTGTAGTCTGGATATTCCTGCCTTAGAAGCTCCAAGATATAGTACATTCCCATAATCAATTTGGGAGGTTATCACCGCATGCACTATAGTTTTCCTGGCGTTTGGGGGCAGAAGATCCAGAACTTTCCTTAGGATTTTCATGGCCCCATAGCATTTGCTGGCCACCTTCCGGGTCTGCCCGTCAAATGTTAGTTCGGAGTCGAACCAGATCCCGAGGTTTTTTACCTCAGTTTTTGGTGATGGTTGTTGGCCCAGTCTTTCAGGCCACCATGCTGATGACCATATAGTCGGCGCCTTGCCTACCACCCTTACTTCTGTCTTGCTTCCATTCAACTTGAGGCAGTGGTCCGACATCCAGTCAGCCACCTCTTCCAGGCATTTGGAAAACCGAATAGCTGCCTGTTCCTTGTCTTGTGACAGCATCACAATTAGCTGCGTGTCGTCAGCATAGGAAACTAAAGACACCTCATGTTTTTCCACTAGCTCAGCCAGTGGTCCCACATATAAGTTAAATAGGGTGGGGCTCAGAATCGATCCCTGTGGGACCCCTTGGGGCAAGGGGATACTCTTGGATAAATATGGCCGTTGTGTGACTTGGAAGCTCCGTGTGGAGAGGTCCGAAGTCAGCCAACACAAAGCATTTTGCCTGATGGCACAGGCCTCTAATCTTTGGAGGAGTATCTTGTGTGAAACGGTGTCAAACGCCGCACTTAGGTCCAACAGGATCAAGGCGGCTGTCTGCCCTTCATCTGCGAATTTTCTCAGCGTTTCAGTGGCCATAAGGAGTGCTGTCTCAGTTGAGTGGTCCTTTCTGAAACCTGATTGCGAAGGGTGGAACAGCTCATTCCTGTTGATATGGTCTACCAATTGTTTATTGACCATTTTCTCAGCGATTTTGGCCACGAACGGCAGCAGTGAGATAGGGCGTAGATTCTCTAATACAGTTATCTCTATTGACTGTTTCTTTTTTAGAGGGCGAACAATTGCTTGTTTCTATTTGGTAGGGACCATGCCATTCTGGAAGGAGCAAGAGATTAGCTCAGAGATATACGGCATGATCAGTTCTGCTCCCTCCATTACTCTGTCCGGACGTGCAGGGTCTAACGGGGAGCTGGATTTTATCCCTTTTGCTGTGGCTATGAGTTCTTCTAACTCCTGGATCTTAAATTCATCTAGCGTTACTCCAGCGAAATTCGTCTGATTTTTATGTTTCAGGCTTGTCCCTTGTCGTGCTTCTATTGGAAAGCTCTCGTAGATTTTTGTCACTTTGTCAGCAAAAAACTCTGCCACTTTATTACAGCTCTCTACTGAGGTGGGTGCCTCATTTTTGTTTTCGTATGTTTTGAGGGACTTTAATATAGCGAACATTTCTTTGGGGGAGTTACTCGCCCTATCAATTTTGTCTGTATAGAAATTGCATCTTATTTTCCTGATTAGTGCGTGATATTGTTTTAGTTCTTTTTTGTAGTTATCTTTAGCCTTTCTACAGTATTCTTTCCTCCATGCTTGCTCGGACTTCTTACACTTTTTTTTGGCATTCCTCAGTTCGTCGTTGAACCATGGAGCTGAGGCGTTTTGTCTTTTAGGAGACCTTGTGCTCCACGGTGCTATCTCATCTAGGGCCTCCGTAATCCAAGTTTCAAGTTGCTTGATGGCTACATTTATGTCTTTAATTAATGTGGGTTTATTTTCCATCAAAGCCTGGTTGAACGTAGTAGAGTTAAAATTATTCCACTGCCTTCTCGTGATTTTCTCAGAAATTCGCTACACCTTCCTTCTGTGCAACGGTACAGTGAAAGGGACTAGGTAATGGTCTGACCATGGGATGGGCCATGGAATTCCCACCTCTATCTCTGAGGAGTTGGAGAAAATTGGGTCTAAAATATCGCCCCCTTGGTGAGTTTGTGTCTCAACTTTCTGCGCTAGGTTCAGCGTCAGTAGATCTTTGCATAGTGTGTAGGCTTCTTTGTTCAGCTTGTTATCAAAGTGTATGTTAAGATCGCCTAGCACAATAAAGTTATTGTACCGGAGGGCTGGGTGTACTACTTTCTCCTCCAGGCTTGTTATAAATTGCGTTGCTGGCCCCGGTGGACGGTATATTAGAAAGCCTGCTATGGTGTTGTCTTCTGCTGCTGCTATTGTGAATAAAAGTGCCTCACAGTTCTCTAGGTTCGCTTGTTTAAGCTCACACTTTATTGTGGCTTTATGAATTATCGCAATTCCACCCCTAGTCTGCCTGCTCGATCCTGCCTTACTAACCTATATTCGTTTGGTATCGCGTCTAAAACATCTGGGGTGGAGCTCTCATTAAGCCATGTCTCAGTCAAAAACAGTACATCCAGTGTTCTTTCTCTTAGTAGGTCGTGGATTTCGTGTTTGTGTTTAGCCAGTGATCTACAGTTTAGTTGGGCTAAATGTAGTTTGCCCTCATTGTTCTTGACGTGGGTTTTATGCGTCAAGGTCTTATTACAGTGGCTACATTTAGGGTCTTACTGTCAATGTTTATATTATGTTTGCATCTTGTATCCAAGGGGCGTGATAGTCTCAGTAGCTCATCTGCTGAGTATTTGATCCTTCCTTGTGCCCCAGAAAGGCCAGGGGTCCTGGCCCCTGGGCTCGGTCTGGCGCGGACGGGCGCAGACGGGCTTGCCTTCAGCGCGCCAGCGGCGCGTCCGCTGCGCGGCCGTATGCACATTGGTCTTTTGTGGGTAGCGGGCGGGAAGTTCCTCCTCCGCCTCCCTGACTGGAAGTGATGTGCTCGGCAGGGTCAGCCACGCCCTCCACACAGACGGCATACAGCCGTGATGGACCGGGGCGGGCTCAGGTAAGAGCAGTGCAGCAAAGTTATGTGCAAATAGGCTAGCGATACTTTAACTAAGAGAGCAGCATTTTTAAAAGAAATAGAGACCACAATACAAGTTTAAGATACAATTAGGAGGTTAGAAGGAGCAAGGAAGTAATGTGCAAAATCGGCAATCGATTCTATACGAAGAGAGCAGCGTTATTTTAAAAAGAGTTAATAACCACAATACAAAGTTTAAAACAATTGTGAGTTAAAAGGATTCCTAAAGTAGCGTTATTAAAATCACACGTGCACGCCTGGTAACCTTACCAGAGTGTCTTTGCGCGGCCGTATGCACAGTGATCTTTTGTGGGTAGCGGGCGGGAAGTTCCTCCTCCGCCTCCCTGACCGGAAGTGATGTGCTCGGCAGGGTCAGCCACGCCCTCCACACAAACGGCACACAGCCGTGATGGACCGGGGCGGGCTCAGGTAAGAGCAGTGCAGCAAAGTTATGTGCAAATAGGCTAGCGATACTTTAACTAAGAGAGCAGCATTTTTAAAAGAAATAGAGACCACAATACAAGTTTAAGATACAATTAGGAGGTTAGAAGGAGCAAGGAAGTAATGTGCAAAATCGGCAATCGATTCTATACGAAGAGAGCAGCGTTATTTTAAAAGAGTTAATAACCACAATACAAAGTTTAAAACAATTGTGAGTTAAAAGGATTCCTAAAGTAGCGTTATTAAAATCACACGCGCACGCCTGGTAACCTTACCAGAGTGTCTTTGCGCGGCCGTATGCACAGTGGTCTTTTGTGGGTAGCGGGCGGGAAGTTCCTCCTCCGCCTCCCTGACCGGAAGTGATGTGCTCGGCAGGGTCAACCACGCCCTCCACACAAACGGCACACAGCCGTGATGGACCGGGGCGGGCTCAGGTAAGAGCAGTGCAGCAAAGTTATGTGCAAATAGGCTAGCGATACTTTAACTAAGAGAGCAGCATTTTTAAAAGAAATAGAGACCACAATACAAGTTTAAGATACAATTAGGAGGTTAGAAGAAGCAAGGAAGTAATGTGCAAAATCGGCAATCGATTCTATACGAAGAGAGCAGCGTTATTTTAAAAAGAGTTAATAACCACAATACAAAGTTTAAAACAATTGTGAGTTAAAAGGATTCCTAAGGTAGCGTTATTAAAATCACACGCGCACGCCTGGTAACCTTACCAGAGTGTCTTTGCGCGGCCGTATGCACAGTGGTCTTTTGTGGGTAGTGGGCGGGAAGTTCCTCCTCCGCCTCCCTGACCGGAAGTGATGTGCTCGGCAGGGTCAGCCAAGCCCTCCACACAAACGGCACACAGCCGTGATGGACCGGGGCGGGGTCAGGTAAGAGCAGTGCAGCAAAGTTATGTGCAAATAGGCTAGCGATACTTTAACTAAGAGAGCAGCATTTTTAAAAGAAATAGAGACCACAATACAAGTTTAAGATACAATTAGGAGGTTAGAAGGAGCAAGGAAGTAATGTGCAAAATCGGCAATCGATTCTATACGAAGAGAGCAGCGTTATTTTAAAAAGAGTTAATAACCACAATACAAAGTTTAAAACAAAACAATTGTGAGTTAAAAGGATTCCTAAGGTAGCGTTATTAAAATCACAAGCGCACGCCTGGTAACCTTACCAGAGTGTCAACTGAGCACGAAAAAACAGGAAGGTTGTGCTGTTCAAAGTAAAGACTGAGCCTGTAGAAGGCAACAGAGAAAGTCATGGAGATGGGGGGAATACAAAAAATTGCACAGCATAGGTTCTTTCAAGAGATAAAAACAGCCAAGTGGCAACAAAAGAAAACAAGCATTGGCATAGCCAATAGGTCTCGCCTTTGGGACCTTATAAGTGTTTAGCCATGCAACAGTTGATGTTGTTGCACCAAGGATATTGTGCTGGATAACTAAACACTTATAAGGTCCCAAAGGCGAGACCTATTGGCTATGCCAATGCTTGTTTTTAATGAGGATGCATACTCCTGTAATTGCATAGGTGGTCAAATGACTACTTGAGGAAGATCGACAGGTTTACCATACAAATAAGAAAGAAAAGCTTCCACTACACTAAACCTACATCTAGCGCAGAGTGTGAGTGTGTATGTAAATTGCATACAACTATGGCCAGGGCCAGATAACCTGTCAATACTAATTTGAGTGTTATCTTCAACTTCAGAGGCTGCTAGATTGACAGTGTGTATGAGAGCACTGTTGGGCTACAGACATGCAATAGATCCCAATAGAGTAACATGCTTAAGTTCCAAAATTGTTTTCTATATTGATAACATGTATAGTAAAAAATAATTCTGATCTGTAAATAAAGTAAATATCCTCCAGAATCTTGGCACTTAACCAGCTCTTTCTAGAAAGAATATACATGTGTATCAGGACCCAATGTAACATTCCGTTTCAACTAAAAGGCATCTTGTTGAAATCTAATGTGCACGCCCCTTCACAACACGTGCAAAAGCTACACGTTTTGTTAAACTGAATTTATCAAATAACACTGACATCTATTATATACAGAGCTATCAAAAGGCAAAACCTTCGTAGCCAGCAATAGAGTAAAAAAGTACAACGAAACTAATTATAAAGGACTGCTTTACAGATCATTCATAGAAGATCTAGAATTCATGAAGGCTAGCGTTACCTCCTAAGCATATCGTGAATATCTGCATAACTCAACAGATCAACAATATGAAGAATAGATTAGTCCTCGTGAAACAAACTGAATGGTTCCTTCTCACTCACTTCAGTACACGTTGCAGAGAAAGCTACAGTTCCAAAATAAAACTGCTGTGTTACGTCTCTGTTCCAGGGAAAGCAACATATTGGCAACACTAATACTTCGGTCTGCCTCGTGGAGTAAGGACCCCAACTTATTAAGTGGAAGTCAGGGCTGTTTCCCAATATGGGTATTTAAACATGGCACCACTACGAATGGTTCCTGCCTTGTCACTTCCTAGAGTTCACTGGGGAAGGGTGCACCTGGAACACCCGTGGCTAGTCTGTGCGCGGGATATGATCCGCCCGAGCTTCCAGGCGCTGATCCAAGATGGCAAGACACAGCAGCAGAGACACCTGATCTCTACCCTGGGTGTGTTTGAAACTAAGTGCTGCTAGTCATATGGCAGCAGCGCTTTGTTAAAGATGATGTTCTGCTTCCTAACAGTCTGGGGTACTCTCACTACTAGGCGTCAGACAATCGTGATTCAACCCTCCTTACCCACACACAGTAACACACCTCACTACCCGCCCCCTTATCACCCATTCCAGAATAAAACAAGCGCGCGCTAAAAGTAAAAAAAAAGTGTCGGAAAAAGTGAAAGCGTTTCACTTGCGGGAGCGAGCAGCGCCAGGAGCGATAATTGCTACCATATGGCGCCGCTCGCTGCCAAAAGTGAATCGCCAAACTTGCACGCGTTGCCATTGAAGGCAATGGAACGCGTGCACGTTTTTGGCTCAAAAGCCGAAGCGATTGCTAAAGGTCTTTTTGCCTAAGCAGCGCATGCGCGCTGCGTAGGCGAGACCTAAAGACAGACGACCATGGTAACCCAATTTATGTTTGAAGTACTTGTTCTTTGGAATGGGGGAATCAAAACCACAATTTTCAATGATAATCCTGAGAAGCCAGACTCCTTCAGATTAGGGTGCCTTTTAGCTCCATTCAGAGGCTAGTCAAAGGTGCTGAAATGGTTTTCATCCTTTCAAATCTTTGATCCTCTTTTTCTGTAGTCGAGCTTTCAAGAGTTTACCTTCAGGATGTCTTGCAGGAGGTAGATACAATGCCGCACAAACTTCGAGGAGGTAATGCATTATCCATTTAATCTATCATGTCACATTTTGACGGTGGAGGAGGACCAAATTATGTGGCAGCTTGAACAAATTATGTGGCAAAAAAGCCAAATTATGAGGCATATGTGGCACATTTTATGATAGTATTACTTCACTATTTTGTCATTTTTACATCTGGTAATAGCGTCTGGGAAAAAGTGCACCTTATTAGTTACAATTTAATACCCAAATACAGCAATAAGCAACTTAAAGATGACCAGTCAAACTTAGCGAAAAGTGTTTCGGTGCGCAGGAACCTGAGTGACTATATTTTTTGTAACTTTTGATCCGTATGAGCTAGAAACAACCATTTTTTTGTTGTTAAAATATGCAGATTGTGCAGCAGATGATGGATTATGTGGCAAAGGCGTCAAATACATAATTATGTGAAAATCACTGCAGAATAGGATAATTCCGAATGGCCCTGCAAATGATATGGCATTTCTGATGAGTGATACAAAATTGGGTTAATTATGTGTAAAATATTACAAGCCGTGCTGAATCTATGGGGGAATCAGAGGGCCATTTTACAAACTTTCCACTATGCTATGGAGACACATAATGTGCCACCATGAAGCGACAGTACGTAGTTTTTAATCCTGGGTGTGAAAAATAAGAGAAACCACTTTCTGCAGTTTTGAAGTCAAGAGATGAATGGATCTGAATCCTGAATTTTCCAAACTAAGCTTTTTTTGTTCGAGATTGGGGTTGACAAATCCTAAAGAATGGCTAAATGAGATGCCTAAATCTTCCCTACTTTAAAAAGGACCTTGTTACATTTGAACTTTTGTAACATGAGCAGACACAAAAGTAAGGCACAGAAAAAGAGCAGTTGGTCCGCGAAATCAAAAAAACCTTAAACCTTGACACGCAGTCAAAACAAGAAACTTGGGATGATTATGAGTTGAAAGCCACCCGTTACACAGTAAAGTTATATTTAATGAAGCAGATCCAATCTTTTCATACTTCGCTTATACTGACAGCCACACGGAGAAGCAAAAAAGTAGACTATTTAGCAGGGTTTGTTCGTATGGACACTGAACGCACATAACCAGTAAATCAGAGCTCACAAAACATGTAGTTAATGATAACTAGATATTATCGGGCGAGATGTAAAATAACCAGGCCTATTGAGGGTAAAAGGCTGCTTTATTTGGACAGCTATGCAGATTCACATTTACAAAATGTAAACAAAGCCTCACTAATACAATGGCATAACCTAACACCCCCCCACCCTTAAGCCATCCCAACAATAAAAAATTCCCAAAACATTCTTCTAACAAACCATCCTCGCCATCCCCTTTCTTTCATCCACTGCCTTCATCCTGACTCTTTCATCGCATCTCTGTATTCACTCTTCCTGAACCTACTCTGCAATGCCCCCAACCATTCCTGCCTGTCTCGAGCTCCTCAATTTCTGCCACCAGGAAGAACCTGCCAGGCGTTTTTCCTGTCCCCATTAAAATGCTAAATATATCCTTATTGCCCAAAAACCCCCTCCTATTTTTGTTGTTGTTGTTGTTTTTTTAGAGCACGCTGCTGGGGGGGGGGGGGGTAGTGAAGGGTAAGAATAAAAAACCATCCATTTTAGATCTGTCGCCAAAACAGCTAGCTCCATATTTAGCTTGAGCTAGAGAGCGACAAAAAACAGACTGTTGCCGTAACAACCTACGTTTAACAACAAGTTTTTATAGCTAATGTAACTGCCAACGTTTCTTTTCAGCACCCCGCCATACTCTCCTAGGAACTAGAGCCGTCAATATCAATTTTATCCTGTTCCTAGATCTAGCAATAATTTCTAAATCTGCTTTCATCTCTTTTATTAAACCCAAACCTGATAACTGAACTAAATTATTTTCACCTAAATGTAAAAGTAACACATCTGGACATTTCCTAACAGATAATAAATCATTTAACCATGGCAATAGCTGCCCCCATTTCATACCACCCCTCCCCCACCAATCAATTTTTATTTCGTCACAGTGAAAACCTAGATTTCTCCTGAAATGCCTTTTCTCCGCTTGTTTCGCCGCCCATTTTATAAAAGAGTGTCCAATTATCCAAATGGTAACATAAGCCATTGCAGGACCAGATATGTGACCTGAAAAAGGAACACGAAATTAATACATATATAAAAGCTAAGAATCCTCAATATTTCTAATGTAGCGCAAACAACAATCAGATGACCATCGTCCTAAACTCTTAACCTCCTTGATAGAAAAACCCAACCTTAATGCTTCAGATGCAGCACCAATCCTGAAAGAATGTGTACCAAAAAGAAAAGGATCTTCCCCAATATGAAACAAGGCTTTTCTCATCACTCCCAGCACTTGTGAAGCCATAAGCCGTGAGCCATTTTGGTGTCTGAACACAAAATCAAAGTTTGCACCACCTGCAGCTTTGAAATCTTGCAAGCATTTATTGGACATAGGGTGCCACAAATTCTTTTAAGTATTACTTTCGCTCCTTTGCTTGCCTGATCCGTTTTAGAGTGTTCCAAAAATATTTGGATTGCTTCCTTAGAAGCGGATACATTTTTAACTTTTAGTCCGCCATCTTGATCTCTACCTAACAATTCTGATATTCTAAATGCTCCAAAAAATAACCAACACATGCATAACCTAAATAATAATTGCTCAAAAAGAGAAAAACAGGGGGGGGCATGGCCAGCAGCCGATGAAGATGGCCGCCATCTAAGTGAGCTGCGCTAGCTGCCAGCAAACAAGCCCACAAAATCCGACATAATCTGCCATCCTGAAGGCAACTAGAAGCAAGCAGCTGACCGGGGACACGGCGGCTACCCTGGCGTGCGGAAAAACCCCGGAGTCAAGGTGCAGGGATTGGGCGGGAGACGTGCTTCAAGATCGGCCCGCAAAGGCAAGATGGCGCCGTCCTTGTAGCCCTGGAGGAGAGGAGGATCCAGTGTCCCGACCGGAGTGCCACAGTAAAGTGCAGCCGCGCAGTGGGGGATTGTGGAGGGCCCGCTGCAGACTACCGCGGAGTGCTCACCTCTGGTGTAAGCGAGGTGAGGGAAGGAGATCGCGGAACCGAACAGCGAGGAGCCGGCAGGGCTGCGTAAGAGCAGCTAAGATACTTCGCCACGCTCCCCAGACTCCAGCCGGGCCGCCAAGACGCCTGGATTGAGCGTGGGTGTGGAGCCTGAAAGAAGCGCTCGTTCTAAAGCCCGCCAGGCAGCATAATCGGGGGGAAGACCCAGAGCCAAAGACACACTCTCCTTCCCTCCCCCCCTGCGGGCACCGATAAGGAACCACTTAGCAGCCCCCCTGGGCCGAGTAATCGCCACGCAGAGAGATAAGTAGACCGCAGTGAATGGTGAAGCGAACAATTAGACCTGGTGAGTCCACTTTGCGGAGGCCCACGCTGAGGGGAGTATATGAGCCTTGGGCAGTTCAGCTGAGCAGAAGTGGGCGACATTCCCCCTCTGGCATCTGCAAACCAGCGGGAGGCTGGGACAGGCCCGTGACCCTGTGTTGGTGCCCGCGAGGGAGGGACAAAAGACAGATCCGGGGAGTCAGTTTTGGGGCCTATTACACCAGCCAGAGATAGAGCATCTCCCATAACTAGAGGACACTTGTAAAGGCCTACTGACCGTGGCCATGGGTCGTAACAAGGTGGTGGGGCCAGGTCAGGCCACCCACATTGACAAGTACACAGTGAATATGGGCCATGATGATGGCATGACAGGAGGGGTTCCGCAGGGGGAGCAAGATGATCAGACCCTGGACCCTTTCCTGAAAGACATCATGAAGGCGATTAGGGAACTGCGTGGGACCCTAGAACTGAAGTTATACTCCATCACTGAGGAGGTAAATTTCTTGTGAGCAGACCTCCGGAAAATGTCGGAAAAGGTGTCCACGGTAGAGGCAGGAATTGGGGGACTGCAGTCCAAAACTAAACGTCTTGAGGACCAGGTCTCAATGCTTACAAAGAACCAATCCGAAATATTCACCCGACTCGAAGACCAGGAAGGGAGGGCCCGGCGGAACAACATTCATGTCGTAGGAGTGCCGGAGGGAATGGAAGGACCATCGATGGACCTCTTTTTGGAAGACTTGATCCTGAATCAGTTGAAGCCCAAACGCCTCTCCTCTTTCTTTTCTGTAGAACGTTCACACCGGGATTTAGGGGGCAGGCCTCGTCCTGGGGCACCCCTGCGCACGATTATAGCCCGAATACTGAATTTCAGAGACAGAGACACTATCCTACAAGTGGCACGTTTACATGGCGATCTCCAATATGAGAATGCTACCATCCGCTTATTCCCGGATTTCACGCTTCCCGTCCAGCGCCAGAGGCAAATGTTCGATGCAGTCAAAAGGGCCCTCTGCGAGCAAAATGTGAAATATATATGATGCTCTTCCCTGCTAAACTCAAAATCATCGATGAGGGGAAGGCATACTTCTTCGACTCGCCAGCAGAGGCAAGTGACTGGCTAGAGGGGTGGCGCACTGTCGGACACAAAGGGGACAAAATTCGAACATCAACTAAGAATGGACACACCACAATGGAGCAGGAGACGGAGCAGGCGTCCAGCAGTCAAGATCAGCGACAGCGAACAGATAAGTGACATAAGAGATGTTCCCCCAGACACTGGAACTGAATCTTCCCTTCCCAGAGGCATTGGGGGAGGTAGTGGGGAGGTCCAGGGGTGGCACTATAAGTGAAAGGGCCCACTTGAAGTGGGGCGCCAAATGGACACCCGCAACGCGATGACTTTTATGGTCCAATACAAAGGCCCAAAATGTGATCTGATGGGTAAGGTTGCTTTTGAGCTATTCTACAAGGGCTTGACTGTATCCAACAGCAGATCTACTTTACTTCATGCTGGAGGCTGGCTCACGGCCCCTCACTAATGTTTGTTAATGCACAGTTTGGGCAACAGGCACTCTGCGGGTTTGGGAGGTGGGAGGTTTGCTACTCACCCAGCAGGGTTGCAGGGAGGGGGGAGTTGGGTATAATGTTTAGTTTTATTGTGGGGGATTGTGTGTGCGCTCAAGACCACTATAACCAGAAAGTACAGCAGGTGGGGGATGAGAATAACGCGAGAGAGGAGAGGATTAATTAGCGTATATTTCTCCACCCGACGTCATGGGAGATCTAGCTGGTTTACAGGTATGGACCTGGAACATAAATGGATTGGGGAACAAAATCAAACGTACACTTGTCCTTAAGCACATTAAGAGGTACTCCCCAGAAGTAGTATTGATACAAGAGTCACACCTAAGAGGGAGTAAATGAAAAAGCACTAAATCGCTTCGGGTATAGACTGGTTGCCCGCTCCGGATATTCGACCGGGGCTCGCGGGGTGGGAATCCGGACCCGTAACACGCTACCCCTAGTTATAACAGGTACTTGGACGGACGATGCAGGCTTTTGCGTTGCAGCAGCGGGTAAATGAGAGGTTGCTCGATTATACTGTGCTCGATCTACATACCCCCGGGACTTCATGCTGTTGCCTTCCCGAAGATAAGTTAGTTCCTGACAGGATTGCCCCTGGGCACTCTTCTGATTGGTGGGGACATAAACGCAGTTATGAATTAGGAGCTAGACCGATCCGGCTTTCGCACGGCCCGGAAAGGGGAGCGTGATCTGTCGGGCTTCATTACTGCCATGGGTATGGTAGACCTGTGGTGGACGCACAACCCACTGATGTGGCAATACACATATTATTCGGCACGCCATGACTTCTTCTCTAGAATAGACTACATCGTCACACAAAATGACCGGATAGGAGAATTTGCAAATCCAAAACATATGGCGAGGGGCATTTCAGATAATTCCCGGTGAGCGTTACCATTAAAGGCCCGCTCCTAGGTAGAGCAGCATTCCCGAGGGTTGACCCATGGCACCTACGAGATCCAACATTCAGAGACAAAATCTGAGAGAGCTCGGAGCTTTACTTTAGGGAGAACGAGGGGACAGTGGACTCACAATTAATTCTTTGGGAGGCCTACAAGACGGTGTTGAGGGGGAAGGCACAGGCGCTGATTGGGGCCAAAAGGAAAGAAGAGACCATACAAATCAAGTTGCTCGAGCAGGAAATCACCCAGGCAGCAATCGTGACCAATGCTGACTTACGCCATAGACTAGCATTGCCGCAGCAAGACCTGCACACCTTAGCAGATAGCGAAGCGAGGGCCTACACCCTGGCAACGCAGCACCGCCTGTACGATGTGGGCGACAAGGCCTCGAGGCTCCTAGCGTGACTGGAGAGACCTGATAGAGAATGATCGTGGTTGACGGGGGGTGCGAGATAAAATTGGGACACTGAAAACAATGAGTACAGAAATAGCAGAAGCCTTCGACGCACACTTTGAAGGGGTTTATGCATCGGTAAGCACTAGCTCCGAAAACGATTGTGAAGAACTGCTAAGATACTTCTCTTTGTACACATTATCCGAGGAAGCGCGCGAGGCGCTTGATGCCGACCTCATGGAGGAAGAACTAGGAGGGACCCTGGGGTCCCCAAAGTCAGGAAAGGCAGCAGGTCCGAATGGGCTTCCGGTCGAGATATACAAAGGTCAGACCTCCATAATAATACCACCGCTACGGAATATGCTGTGAGAGGCACGGGAAAAGGGGCAACTCCCACTAGACCAACGGGCGGCCTCATTCACGGTAATATATAAGGCGGGGAAACCTCCTGGTCAATGCAGCTCCTACCGTCCAATCTCCCTGATTAATGTGGAGGCGAAGGTGTTGGCCAAGGCCTTGGCTAGCAGATTGGTGCCGGTCATTTCAGAAGGGATCCATGTGGATCAATCAGGCTTTATGCCCAACAGAAGCACCCGCCACAATCTACGGAGACTTTATGGTGTGCTCCATATGACGGGAGACCCTGTGGCCCAGCAGACGGCATTGATGGTGCTGGACGCATCAATGGCATTCAACAGTATAGAGTGGTCCTACCTTTTTATGGTACTTCACAGGATGGGATTTGGCCCTAACTTCTGTAGCTGGGTAAGGTTGTTGTATGAGACACCTCTAGCCAGAGTGCGGGTCAATGGGGCGTTATCTAGACCCTTTCAGCTGCGGAGGGGCACTAGACAGGGTTGCCCCTTGTCCTTGTTACTATTTGCCCTCGCATTGGAGCCACTGGCGCACTGGATTAGGAAAGATCCGATGATTTGGGGTATAGAGGCGCCGGGAGGGTGGGAAGAGCGAATTTCGCTCTATGCGGATGATATAGTCTTGTATCTTGCAAGACCGTATCACTCAATGGCAAGAGTACTTCACATCTTCGAGCTGTTTGGATGCTACTCAGGCTATACCATCAATTGGTCCAAGTCGGTGATCTTCCCGCTATCGGGCCCTCCACCTAGGGTTCCGATGAGGTGCATGGCCACAGTTGTGAAGGAGGGTTTTATGTACCTAGGCATCTATGACACGCGGAACTAAAAGACGTTCCTAGGGGAAAACCTCGAGCCCCAGATAGACCGGCTTTGGTACCGACGTACGTCACTGGCGTACCCTTCCACGGTCTCTTATGGGCAGGGCGGCCCTTTTCAAAATGATGGCTCTGATGCTCCTCTTGTATGTTCTCCATAACACCCCATACCCAGTTCCTCCGCCAGTCTTCCAGCGGGTAGCCCAGGAAGTCAGAACACTGCTGTGGCAGGGTGGTTCTCCCAGAATAGTGCTTCATAAATTACAAAAGGGAGTGTACGCTGGAGGCCTGGCGGTTCCAGACATCAAGCTATACTATTGGGCTTCGCAATTATTGGTAATAAATGACTGGGTGTACACAGATACCAACGAGCCGGCCTACAGAGCAGACCGAGCCGGCATGCCGGGAGGAAACTGCGAACCGCTCTTGTACTCCCGGAAAAAGCGTCCGGAGTGGTCAGCACATACTGGGGTGGTGGTTGAGTGTTGGAGGGAGGCCAATAGATTTCTAGGCTGGATGGGGAAATTCACTAGTCGAACCCCATTATGGGTGGGAGATCCACTGAAAGAAGTGGCTGCCCTAACGGGCTTTAGAGGGTGGAAATTGATAGGCATTGAGTACCTAGGTGATGTGTGGAGGGGTGAAGCACCCCTCGCCTTCGAGGACCTACAACAGGAATACAATCTAAATCAGACACAGAGATGCCATTACCTTAGACTAATGCATGCAATACAGAGTTACATCTAGCGTGGTACCCCTGTCCCGGATCACTCCCTCCCAGGGAATAGGTTGCTACTTGATCCCATCCCTGAAAAAACAACATCTACGATATACCGCAAACTAATAAATAACGTTCCAGACCCCCTGACGACCCTGCGAGGGGCATGGGCTGACGACCTGGGAAATATAGACGGTGAGGAATGGCAGGAGGCAATACAGAGCCCAAGAGAGATCGCAGTTCGTTCAAGATTTAGACTAATACAACTTAAGATACTACACCGTACCTATTATCCCCGTACGCACCTATAAAAATGGGGCAGGGCACCAACAGCGCTGTGCGTCAGCAGTTGCCAGCAGGAAGGAATTTTCTTACATTTTCTATGGGAGTGTCAAGAAATTGCCCGGTTTTGGCAGAAAGTCTCAGACGTTATGTCTGGGGTGACTGGGGTGACAGGGGTGACGGTTCCAATGGACGCTAAATGGCTTCTTCTGATGATTAGAGGGGACTCTGATTGGCCCAGACATGTAGGAATATGGTTGGCCCTTGCAGCTGGGATCGCCAAAATAAACATTGCCAGAGAGTGGGGAGTGTTTTGCCACTGTCATTGGGAGAGTGGGAAAGGGATCTTGATTGGTGCCAGCGAGCTGAAGAAACAGTGTATAAGAGTAGGGGATGTGTTATAAAATGGGAGAAATTATGGGCACCATAGCAATGACACAGAGCAACGCTGGGGGGAGAGTGATATGTATCAGCTGTGTCGAGGCGGAGTGGTGGATGGAAGGGATGAACTGGGTTTTGACATACTTTTGGAGAAAATGTCCTGTAGTAAAAGTATGCCCTGGGAGCCACTAGCGATCTACAGTCTCTTACCTCTTTTGCATATTATTGCTGTAATGTTGAAACCTCACCATGTACAAACACAAGTGATTCATGTAAACAATGGTCTTTTGAGCAAAGTTAATAAAAAGAGTTTAAAAAAAAAATAAAGAAAAACAGATTACCGGAAGGCTCTTTATTATGCAAAGTAAAATAATCAATGACACTGGGTCTCTAATGCGCTGACCTCTTTTCTTTTCTTTTGCCCAGCCTTGCAATAGACGCCTTCCCATCTCACCTGCCGATGGTTCGTAACCCCGGAGAAACTTTCCATAAAAACTCAGACAAGCCAATTTACCAGCAGTTGTAGAAGCTGAAATGTTCTTTTCGATGTTAACCATAATGAAATGTAGTGCATCATCTCTGCGCCTCCCTAATCCTTCTAAACTTTGGGACCTATGTGATGCACCTTACTCTAAAAATTCCACCCATGCTCTTCTATATCCTGCTGCCTTGGTACTTGATGCTAGTGATTTTTCAACCAGCTGAAGCATTCTCATTCTGCTAGATCCCATACTTCTTGTGGCGCATGTGTTTTTCGCAGATCTGCTATGGGCGCCAAACCACAGAATTTCTGCCACTGCGAATGAGATAATGCATCTGCGATATTGTTTTCTGCACCTGGTACATGTTTGGCTTTAAAAATAATATTATACATCAAACAACCTAGCGTAAATCTCTGTAAAATTTTTAGCAGATGTTTATCTTTAGCTTTTTGACCATTGACCAAATCCACAACAGTCTTGTTGTCGATGTTAAAAATGACTGTCTTGTTTGTCAATTTAGGACCCCACACAGCCAGCGCTACTAAAAGTGGAAAGAATTAAAAAAAGGCTATAGTTCTTAGTTCAGTGATCCATTCGCTTGGCCATTGTTCTGCGCACCATCTGCCTTCCCAAAATAGGCCAAAACCATTAGCTCCTGCAGCACCTGAAAAAATTTGTATCATCCATACAAAATCCAATTCAAGAGACCACTTTGTAACTCAATTGAATGCTTTCAGAAACATTAACCATACTTTGAAATCTGCCCTCAATGCAGCTGAAATTCGTATCCTATGAGGCGGCAAAGTGGCTCCAGACATAGCGAAACCTAGCTGCCTACAAAAAGTTCTTCCCTCTTTTACCACACAACAATCAAAATTCAAATGCTCTAACAGCATTGAATTTGTTTCAAGCATGATTTAGAAGACAATTTGGCTTGTTCAAGCAGCTTAACAATTTCTTGTACCTTTTCAATTGGCAATCTTGCTTCCATCTTGACAGTATCCAGTTCAATGCCCAGAAAAATTATACATGTTTTAGGACCCTCTGTCTTATCAGGAGCCAGAAGTACTCCTAAATCCTGCCTTATAGTCTCAAATTGATTTAGTGCTCTCTTCCATTCTTGGCTACCAGCTACACCTATAAACAGAAAGTCATCTAAATAATATGTAACATTTCCGTGACCTGATCTGTATGAAAAACACCACTGCAAAAATGTACTAAAAGACTCAAAAAGCTTGCACGACGTGGCACATCCCATTAGTAGCACTTTATCTACATAAAAGTGATTGTCAAAATGAATACCCAGTAATGGAAAATCTAAAGAATGTACTGGTAATAATCTAAATGCTGATTTAATATCACATTTTGCCAATTCCGCTTTTGGGCCTACTTTTCTGGTCAAATCAATCGCTACATACATTGATGCAAATTGCACTGCAGTATCATCCTTTGCTATGAAGTTGTTTACCGACCAGCCCTGAGGCCAAGAAAGATGCTGAATCATCCGAAATTCACCCACTGCTTTTTTAGGAATTACTCCTAATGGGGAAATTATCAAGTCAGGTAAAGGCAACCAAGCAAAAGGACCCGCCATTCTACCTTCTGAAATTTCTTTGTTTAATTTCTGCCTAACCAATTGAGGATTGTCTTTTGCTGACATTAAATTTTCTGCAAACCTGGGAACTCTTGGACCTTGGTAACCTAGTCTAAAACCTTCTTTAAAACCCCATTCCAGCCTTGATGCTTCCTCCCTGTTAGGGAAAAATGTTAGCCAAAAACACAACTTTCTCTATCAATTGGAATAAAAGCCCTTGTAACCCGGCTGAGTGTATCCACCTCTCCCCCTGCCCTGTCCATTACCTCCACAATTTGCCTGTTCTTAAAAACACTGCAGTATGTTATGTTTTCCCCCACATTTCGAACATTCATGCTTGTACATGCATGGGTTCCTTGGACAACATCCCCTGTTGAAATTCCAGGATGCACCTGAATTGGGGTTTTGAGCCCTATTCCACAACCGCCCCCCCCCCCCAAGGTGGGCTTGGCAAGAAAGGGCCGGTGAGATACTGCTAAACCACTTGCTGTATGCGTAGTCAGAGGGGGTCTTTGCGGGTACATCCATTGCGCCCATAATTCGTTGTCCACTTCCCCCCAAAGTTTAACCGGAATGAGCACTAAACAAGCCAGAAACTCCTCGTTGTAATGCAGCCAAGCAAAACCCCAAATTCCATGTGTGCTTTACGAATGGTATCAATGTATTTGAATATTGCTTCTGCACGCTCCGGAAACCTTTCACAATAAACACTAGCAAATATTAAAAAGGCTGATGTCCATGTATCAATTGTTGTGGGCACTTTTGGTCTTTCTGCAAGCTCCCAGGCTACCTCTCTAGATCCTTCTTTCGATTGAATCTCTCTATGAAGTAATTTGTGTACATCCACAAATTCTCCCCTCCATATTTTATCTTTGGTTGCCTTACTCAAAAGCGCCCCCAATGGCATGGAAAGCCCCATATAAGGTAAACGTTTTAACCCCTCATTTTTACTCCTTTCTTCTTTTTCATTATCTTTTTTGTCCTTCCTGCCCTCTGTCTTAGCCATCTCTTTGTTGGCCCCTTTTTCTTCATCAGCCTTTTTTGCCTTACTTTCTGTAATTATTTTTATTGTTTCCGATTCTTCTGAAGTGGATTCCATCCCCACACTTTTATTTTATCCACTAAAATATTCTCTGACATTTTAATTTTCTTGTCACCTACTTTACTAGCACCCCAATTCTTCAACCATTGACTCTCACCATTCTCAAAGTGTTAGATACATCTGATGAAGTCTGCTTTTTGTTGACCCCTGTTTGAAATCTTTTAACAACTTTTTGGCTGGTCCATGACTCCCCATTTGTCTCTTGTTTCTGTAAAACATGACTTTTGGAAAAATGATTAGACCCTCCCCGTTCTTCCCTTCCTTCCATACCAAAAGCCCCTTCTTCGTATTCATCCAATATCTCCCCTTCCTCCAATTCTTCAAGATCTTCTTTATAATTCAAAGCCCCCTCCCAATGCACCTCCCCTCTTCTCGCACTCATACCCGGGCATTCCCCATCTCCCACACTACCATCATAACAATTGTTTTTGAGTATTGCGCTGTACTTTTCTTTTCCCGCGCAGTCAGGATGGTTGTGTCAAACTCATCCCTCTCTTCGGACCGGTGACAACAGGACACCTATGACCTGGCCGGCAAATTTTTACTGCATCTTGTTTTTCCATGCAGAGTTTTTCCAACGTGGTTCCGCAAGTCGCCAAAACTTGCCGACGCTGTGATTTTGCCTTCTCCCTTATTTACTACCTCTTGATCTACTTATGCCTCACTATGCACCCAAAACCATTTTCCAACTTGAGATGCCTTTTTATTTCTTTTTACGCTAGCTGAATATATTTTGTCCAACTCTTTATCATTTTTAAAACTTGTATTCACATGACTATCTAAGTTATTTTGTTCATTATTTCTTTTTATTTGCTCTGAATCTTTTTCTCCCACTCTCATTACTGCTTTTAAACCAGGTGACTGCATTGTATGCACAAGGTTTTCACCTTGTATCCCACAAATTATTGGTGTTAATGTTCTCTCCACCCCAGGTGGGGAAGCGTCATTTTCAATATTTCCAAATGTGTTTTTAAATATGGGTATATTTACTTTAGCTATACCACTCAGCGGTGTAGCAAATCTGCCGTTTTCAACGTTCACATCGGCCAATTTTTCCCTAGGGGGCGAAAAGGAACAGGCGTGTCCACCCATGGCATCTCCTTTATTTAGCAAACCCTCCTGAACCCGCCTTTCACTCGCCGGGCATTTTGATACAATTGCGCGTGTATGCATACGTCTCCTCTCTCGCCTCACAGACGAGGCCAGCCGGAGCGTCGGAGAGGTAAGTAGCGCTTCTCCTCCTAACATATTGTTTATTTCAATGCTTCCTGCTATGCGACTCATTTTAAATGATTTAGGGGAATTCTCTGTTGGTGAGCAGGCCAGTACAGCTGCTGCCACACCACTAGCAACTATCCGCTTCGGTCATTCTATACCCACTCATGCTTGGGACAATATGCCTGGTTGCAATAGATCCTCCCTGCCCACATCGCATAAAATCTTTAGCGCTTCTCTAACGGCCGCCGCTTTCTCTGCCATATTTTAATAAATTGACATAAAAGCGACTAAATTTATATCCTGACAGACAGCAAAATTTGTTTAGCTCCTACCTCAGACCTCCACTAACTGACTAAACTTCCTTAACGACATAAACTGTTGTTTAAGCCCCAACCCATGCCGAAAACAGCCAATGGCCACACACATGTCCGGCTGGAATCTTCCACCTGCCCAAAGCTTCCCGGGGGTGGACATTCTGCGAATGCTACCCCCAGGAGCCCTCATTTGCGTTCATCTGAAGTATTAACATAGTAAAATTAATGTAACCAGTGTTGAGTGTGCCGCGAAATGTAGTGGGCTGGACAGGCATCCTGTGTCCTGGCTGTTTACACTCTCGGTCCCCAGCAGCCTCCTGATTCTCACAAGGTCCCCTGTGAGGCAGGTCTTGGAGCTCCTTGAAAGGTGTCTCCTAATCCACAGGGCGAACGCTCTTCATTATGGTTAGTGCTACTCTGATGGGCATGAACTCAGCCCGCACCCAAATACTAGCTCAGCACTTGTGGGGACACTTCCTGCTGCAGCGCAATCATGTGAACATTTGTTGGTGTTTGCAGGTGATGTAGGTGATTTGCCACTTCTGCAAGGTCTGGGTTATTTGTAGACATTGAAGAAGGACAAGAGGAGCAAGCCAGATAGGCCATGTTGGCAGAGGGCAACATTGGCGGCCATCTTCAAAGAGAAACAGAAATAATGAAATATCCTGACTAGAATAAAGTTTTGCAAATCAGTGCTGTTTATTTAAAGAAGCTCGAGGCTGCATTGCCTTGACCTACAAACAGTTTAATGAGAAAAATGTAAACTTATGTGCCCCCTAAATGAGTAGCATGGTACCATAAACTTTAAAGCATTGAATATACTGGGGAGAACAACAAATGAGTGTGGGGGCAGAGGGTCTAAATGAGTGGGCACATGCAGAAAATAAGAAAGGCATGCACGAGGTCTGAAGCTGCTGCCATGCTTAACAAAGGGGAGTGGGAGGGGCTACAATGCCTCATGCGCTCCACGGAAACCTTACAGAACAGCATAGCAAAGACAATTTTAAACAAGCCCAAACCCCTTCAAAGAAAGCCCAAAACCAAACTACAATCTTACCAAAAGAAGCCCAACTGACAGTGGACATCCAAAATCGCAAAAAGGCTAACAATATTCAAGCAGGAGTGGGAGGCACAGCGCGGGAGGCAGCACTAACACAACTGTGGCATTAAGATGGGGTGCAGGAGGGAGGAATTCTATATTACAATGTGAGCAGCTATGGTGCCAAAGCTGAACACAGGCAAACAGTAAAAGGGCAGGAAACCAAGAAAAAAATCATCCCCCAAAGAACAGATAAAGAACCATAGCATAATGATACAGTACTTAGTCCCTGCTCTGTAGGAGGAACAGTAGAGAAAAAGGAGGGACAAAGAAGCAGGACTGACCACTAGCAAACAAGGATTTTTAAAGGACACTGACATTCACAAATGAAAAGCAATGGCAAGCACTGGGCTGAGTTGAACTCCACAAAGCATTTACAACAGGTTGCTAAGCGACAGCATAAGTACTGTCTAGGCTCGGCCTAGAAAAAAAAAGCCTAGTTAAACTGTTTACAAAGGCATGTAAATGGCCTTTTAATGACCTGTGAAATACTCAGGTGAGGTTGAGATAAGATTCCAGACACTGCCCAGCCGAATCCACTGCACCTTAAGAACTTTGTGTGTGTCCTGGAGGCTGCAGCAGCCCGGGCTGAGACACATGACGGGGGAGGGGGCAAAAGCCCCTGTAGCCTTATGGGTGTTGCACACCTGAACGCTAACGCATCTCACTGCAAGGCATCCAGTATAAATACCAGTAATCCCCCATAATCTGTCATCAGGCAGACAGCATCAATAGGTATTTCAGGTGATGGTAAAAACTGCAGAGAAAAGGATTATTTTCAAATCGAGCCCCAAATGAAAAGCCCAAACAATCCCGAAAATGAAGCTTTCGGTGTGCTGCCTTTCTTTAACTTTACAGACATGTATAGTCCTTCCTTGTCAGGGAAAAAAGGGTGAGTCTGTTATTTCTGTGACTGTATAGGCACAGAGTTCAGACTTTTAGGGGAGAACAAACGTGATATGTTACTTTTGACTTTGCTAATATAATTGTTTTTTTACAATATTGTCAGACGGGAATGGGATATATAATGAGCGAGGAGATATTTCACAAACCTCCAAACTAAGCGCTATAACAATTGCTCAGATTCTTCAAAGAATAACGCTTGAAGGAGCTTGTCTTGTTCTTAGAAACTTCATGTTACCAGATAAGTAGTAGGTAAGTTGGTGTTGTGTAATATTTGGTATCTGAGGGAGGGCATGTAAGAAATCCTTCCTCTTTGATTAATTTCAGAACCTGCACTATTAGACAGAAACACTGCAGCCCTGCCCAATCAAGGAGAGGTGAAACTCAGGGCTGCTTTCTTACACAACACTGGGATTAAATTTCCCTAGTTTTCTGATCAATTAAAACACGTCCGGTTAGTGGCCCTGACCATGTGATGATCTTATGTACCTGGAGCACATTCTCAAAGTGTGTTGGGAGGTGCTTAGACCACATATGCAAGGCCCATTGTTGCACGTCTGCCAGTGGTGATATTATAAAGCAGAAGTTCACACAGTCTATGGAGAATTCAGCTTTTCACATCTCTTTTATATTTATCTTCAATTCATAAGATTTTAGACAGCTATGTGTGTCCCATGATATCGCGCACCGAGACCGGCACTTGCCTTCCTGCCTCAGGGGGACTTCAGCCCCCAGACTGCTTTGCTCCCGCGCCAGGAGGCGCTGACGCCACTATTCGCGCCCGGAGGCGCATTAAAGCAACTCGCGTTCTCCGCTTCGCGGGAACCGCGCGTGGGCGAAACCTGGGCCAAGGGCAGGCCCGTCTGCACCCGTCAGAGCCCGGACGAGGTCGGGCTGGGCCATCCCTCTTTCCAGTGTCATCTAATAAATCCATTGAGGTGAGCTACATTTAACTAACAGCATTAACTGCCGACATATAACGCATCATGGGGAAACGTACCGGGATACCGAGTTCCCGCCCCACCACAAGCATAGATAGCATGTTGGAAAGGGCAGTTAATATAGTTGCTAATGAGATCAAGTTAACGGAGAGGCGTCTGTCCCTAGGAATTGTGGCACCACAGACTGGCCCTATGGCAGGCGCGGCCTCAGGTTATTATGTGGCTCCCTCTTCGATGCTTAGCATGCAGGCCATCGCCACGAGCACTTCAGCGCTCTTAAGACTCAGTTATAATAATGAGGATTTATTTATGGCACCTTGCAATGAAGAGAGTACTGTTGCCTTGCCATCAAATTTGGACGCACCCACGATCCCTGCAACCTCAGGGGCCAAACGGAAAAGGAAGTTGGTTAAACCTACCAGTTCAAAGAGGAAACAAACACCTCGTGTTAATCACCGCCGCACTGCCCTGAGTTCATGGATACAGGGCCCTCTACCCCCTCTGAATGCGGAGATTGTTGAGTCCACCGTTAAGTCCATACCAACTAAGGTACTAAACCGTTCCATCTGTACCCAGACTGATGTTGAAGTAATTTCTTCTACAGGTTGTAGACTCGGTGATACCTCAACTAACATTATTGTGGACACTGTGTGCGAGCATATTAAAGAACTCGTTGGTAAGAACTTTAATGCACTTTGGAAACGTTTGGATCATTTGGACACACTGACTAGTAGATTAAATTCACAAATTAATAGTTCTAAGCCCGCTATCCAACAGGGGGCGAATTCTAATTTGCAAACTACTGGTGCACTTAACTCTAGTCTGCAGTCACAGGCACCGGCACCAATGCCTATTCCATCTACTGGTGCTTGTGATACTTGCAGTAAAGTTAAGGAATGTTTTTTGATTAATTCTATTGTTGCCCAGGATAACCCATCCAATGTTGGAACTGCCAGCAGCTTCCCCATTACATCTTCATATAAGCCATTAGCTTCATGTGCTGTGCTCGGGAACACCTTAGACATAGCTAATTTAGGGGATAGGGCACAACGTGAGGGTGTCCCAATTCCCACGAGCATGGTAACCATTGAGGCTAGTAGGGAAGCTTTAAGTCTACCTCCGGCAGCATGTCCCTACGTTTTAGTCTTGGCAGGGGTACCTCCTCTTAGAAAAAATCAGGTAGAGACCTGGGACCAATTGCGAAATAAAAGTGTTGATTGGCTCGCAAAACATAAAGGGTTCCGTGTGGCAAATACTAGCGACATTATAATGGTACGTAGGGTAGGGTGGGTTGGCACCTCCCCAAAGAACATCGAGGGAGATTGTATAATGTTAACTTCCGTTATCCGTCACTGGTAAAATCATTATTGATGGCACAGGAGTCTACCACTGCCAACTCAACCCTTATTTGGTCATTGCCTCTGGGCTATTTTTACAAGCCAACCGTGGGGCCAAAAACCCAAGACGTTTTCCCCTTAATCATGCATAATAGATTTTTCGTTTTGTCCGGCTTAGATAGCCAGGATTGACTGGCCCCCTCTTCAACATCTTCTTTAACACCTGATGAGACTTCCTCTATATCAATTACACCTACGTCCTTAGGTCATGTTACTCTAGCTACCCCTATCATTGACCTAAATCTAAATATATTAAGCTGGAATGTCGCTGGTCTGGCATCTAAAATAAATTCTCAAGATTGGATAAAAATAGTCCAAAAATATGATATTCTTATGCTACAAGAAACTTGGGCCACACGGGATTTACACTTAGAAGGGTTCGAATGCTTCAATGTCATCGTCCCCGTTCCCAGGGTTGGTCGCCCGTCCGTCAGACTTTCAATCTGGGTCAACATCCTTGCAGGTGGCAGTACAAAGGCTCTTGTCACAGATAATGATAATTTTCAGGCTTTGATTTATACACGGGGGCTTCCATTTGTTTGATTAATTTTTATAATAATGATTTTCATACTTCACCGAATGTGAATTTTATAAAATTGTTTAATTTTATTTCTAGCCTACAGAGCCAAAAAGTGTATGATAAATTAGTTGGCATCTGCCTAGGCGGCGACTTTAATGCCAGGATCTCTAGGAAAAATGAATTAGTTAAGGATTCCCTTATTCATGTGCCCCCATGTAATAGGGGGATAGATCTGCTGGACCATTTGTCCAACTATAACTTAATCAACATTATGGAAATTGCGGCTGTACCCCATAATGGTAAGCATACCGTGCCAACATATAGAGGTCGGGGTTGTGCTTCTACTATTGATTATGTTTTCATATCTGCCATATTAGAAGATTGTTTGTTAAAGGCTGAGGTTATACCAACTGTACAGGGCGACCATAACCCTATTATAATAACAATGAGGTTCGCTCCTAGGCCGGAATTCATTAAAGAGTGTGGGGTTAGTAATCTAGCACCATCCACTGACAATCTAAGAGTGATCTGGCGAGGTGTTGATAATAATGATTTATATTTTAGAATGGTAAAAGTGCACCCGTTACTTATCAACACCTGTTTGTCACCAATCGATCATAACCCCGAGGTAATTGATGCTTTTAATCAACTTTGTGGGGGTATTAAACAAATGATTTCTAGGCCCATAGTGGAATCTCACCAGGGCTCAAGATGTTTCAACAGTGCCTGCTCCCTAGCAAATAGAGAGCTTCGCAAGGCACTCACAATGAATCCGAGAGACCCAGCTCTTGTTAAGTTTCTGAGGCAACAATATAAGTATACAACCAGGCTACGAAAAGATGAGATTTTAAAAGAGTGATGGGATAATCTTGCATGTGCTGCCAGACTTAATAATGGGAATGGCTTCTGGGCAGCAGTTAAAGATATGAGATCTATGGGCCTTACACTAACTCCCATAAGCTGTAATATAACTAGTGAAGCATGGGTAGCCCACTTTTCTAAGATCTACTCAGCCCCATTATCAAATGAGGACCTATATAACCATCAATTAGCTTCTAGGATTCAGATATCCATGTCTGAAGTAGAGGATGCTATCCATCAAAGTCTGGGCAATAAAGCTCCTGGTCCTGACGGGTTTCCCATCGATCTCATCAAACATAAGCCAGAGTTCTGGGCGCCTCTTTTATTAAATGTTTTTAATAACTTAACCAATGCATCAACTCCGAGCACATAGTCTACCAGCATTATTGTTCCAATTTTTAAAAAAGGTGACCGATCCAATCCAAGCTGCTATAGACCGATCTCCCTGATTGATAATACATTAAAATTCCTCGGGAGGAAACTGTTTAACAAGATCAGGTCTTGGGCTGAGGAGGAACACATTTTACATTCTTGCCAGTTAGGTTTTAGAAGCAAAATAGGCACAGTGGAACAGTGTCTAAACCTTAACTTGATTATTGGCAAATACACCATAGCCCGGAAATCTCCTATTTATTTGGCTTTTATGGATCTTACCTCAGCCTTTGATTTTGTAAACAGGTCACGCTTATGGTCGATTCTTTTAAGATACGGGTTGGATGAGGTTTTAGTTCATTTTTTAGCTTATTTTCATAGGGACCTGAAAGCCCGGGTGAGGATCGGTAAGGGTGGGGAGGTTTCAAATGATATCAATATCGGTAGAGGGGTCAGGCAGGGGTGTGCACTATCCCCTCTCCTATTTATTTTATACATTAATGATTTAAATAATTCACTGATCACACTTACTAATGATGTTCCTAGAATTAACGGTAATATACTCCCCGCCCTACTGTATGCGGATGATGCGGTCCTAATGGGCCGCACACCCAATGCACTACGCACTTTAGTCCGGGGTTTTGTGGATTTTATGGCTGGTCTAGATCTCTGCACTAATTTAAAAAAATCGTTTTTAATGGCCTTTGGTCCAAAAAAGCATTTTATTAACACAATTTCCATAGGCCCCAAATGTTTACATCGCACCTGCACTTTTCCCTATCTAGGGCTGGTATTCCAGCCAATAGCTCTTGGGTTGATCATGTGGCACACAGTAGGAGCAAGTTTTCAAAATCCATTAATTCAATCCTCTGCCTTCCTCAACCAAAAAAGGCTGGTGGTTTTATCCATCACCCAAATTTTCAAATCACAGTGTATCCCCACTGCAACATATGGTGCAGAAGTTTGGGGATTCACAAAGTGTAGCAGCATCCAGGGCGAGGAAAACAGATTTTGCCGGAAACTATTGGGGGCCCCGATTTCTTCCTCACAATACGTCTGTCATAATGAATTGAAATTACCATATGCTGAAGATTATATATCAGGGCTCGTCCAGCTATATTTTGGCTTAAGATCTGGCAAAACCCGGCAGTAACCCTTACGAGAGATGTAATAATTGATTGCCTTAAATGCGAAAAGGGCAAGGACATACCTTGGCTTGCCGCTGTAAGGGAGAGCTTAAAAAGCGTGAATCTGGAACATATCTTTTCAAATCCAACTGTTATGGAGGGCACAAACAAAAAATCCCTCCAGGAGGCTTTATACGAACAATATAGTAATGCAAGATATGAAAAAGAGATTCTGAAATCCTCAGTTGCAAGGTATATGTCCTTAGAGGATGCATCTTGTTCGTTATCATGCTTGCCATCCAGTTATCTTTTAAAGACCATAGGTCTTTGGGAAAGACGTTTGCTTTTCCGCCTAAGGGCAGGTACCCTGAAAGTTTTGTTCTGTTTTCCTTTGGGGTTCAATGCCAACCGTGATCAAATCCCTTGCCCCTGTGACGATCGCAGTAATCAATTAATGTTACATTTTCTAATCTTTTGTAAGTTTTATCAAAAATATACACAATGGTTTTTGATTCAATTTTTTAAGAAAACTGCCATCATTGATTATAAAGTAGCCTACTCGAAAATTCTTAAGTTGGAGGATGAGGAACTAGTTTTTCGTGTGGGATCCTTTTTGAAAGCGGCTGTCCGTTCACGTGCCTCAATGAGCACCCACTGATGTCTGTTTCTACTGTGTTTCAATTTTTATTTGTGATTTTTGGTAAAATATCTGGACTCTTGTGCTTATTTTCTCATTCCTGTACCCGTTCTGATAGCCTTTATGTTTACCTTATATATTTTTCCCTTGTAATTATTTTAGGTTGCTGTTTTGTAATTCATCTGATTGCATTTTACAAACCCTTGTATTATTATGCTGTTATTTGATCTGTGCTTTCAGGTCTCCATCGGGAAACTGTTTTTATGATGTTGTCGTATTTTTTATCTTTGCGTATTTTACTATAGTTCTATGTTTTTTTTATTGCTGATATTTTGATCTGTGCTTTTATGGATATATATTTTTTATCTGAATAAAGATTGAATTGAATTGAATTGATATACATTTTATTAGATAAAAGGCATTCTTATTTTATTATATGCAAGTAACTCAAGTTGCTGCCTCTCCCCACAAGTGATTTGTTATTTAAGAGTTTATAGAGTAATAGTGTTATTCTTGCCATCTCCTGCTGCAAGGTAGGTTTTTATAGAAATATGAACTTGCAAAACACCAGAGAAAGCTTGCTATGACTTACTCTTCCTCTCTTCCATTTATGTTTATCAGTTTCATATAATTTGGTAATAACAGCACTCTTTATTAAATAGACAACTAAGTGCAAGGCATGCGCCAACTAGGTAGCTGCTTGCAATATTTAGGGCCTCATTTCCAAGGTTTTGGCGCAGGGCAGTGCCACAAGGAATCTTGCTGCACTGCCTTGCGTCAAAAGAAAAGGGCAGGAATGCGAAGTATCTATGCGATACAGCACATTCCTGTCCTTTTCCCCTGCGCTGGCGCACAATGGGCTGCCATGCGCCACCGCTGGCAACCTTGCATCATGGTGCAAGGGTGCCTGTGTTGTGGGGGTGATTGTTTTTGTGCAGGAAGGGACAACTTCCTGCACGAAAACAGTCACAAGAGGTGTTTTCCTCTCTCTATGTGTGCTGTAGGAAGAGGAAAAAACGAGGAGAAATAAGGATATTTCTCCTCGTTGTGCCTCCCTAACGCCACCCCTGGGGTGGCGTTAGAATCTGACTCATTCCCAGGTTTACGATTCCTCGTAAATCTGGGAATGCTTCAGATTCCATGGGTGTTGCGTGGGAACACCCACAGCAACACCCATGGAACCCTCCTTTCATGCGGTGTCTGCGTGAGTGAGGCACATATTTACAAGGCCATGAAAAGCCACACAAAGTGGCTTTGTGTGGCATTGTAAATATGCTGTGGCACATTGCGTCACCGAAGCATCAAAAAGTGACACTCCGGTGGTGCAAAAGTGCTGCTAGGGCCCTCATAAATGAGGCCCTTAGTGTGGAGCACAACAACTATGTTCATATCTAGCTTTCGTCCCAAAATATTTTTGGAAAAACTTTGTTAGTAGCTTTCCTTTGTTTTGCATGTTCACTTTAAACTACCACTTCCATAAGGATTGACCTCTCCCTTGTAGAGGAAGCTGCTTTCAAAGGTCAAGTTACGTTCTAAGTGGTAAAGCAGATATGTATTTCCTCCTCAGAGCCTGTGCACATTTTGCCGAAAGCAAGTTGGTAATCGTCTAGTTTAATGCTACTATTACCTACTGGGTTGTCTTTTAAGCACTCCCTCCCTCCCTTTCAGATGAAATTACCCTCTTAGCCAGAGGCAGTTTCTTCATTAGGGTGGAGGAGCATCACCCCTTGCCCGCTGCGAGCCATGCATCGCAAATATGAAAAATAAAATGGCAATGAAATGATTTCATTGCCATATTATCTTTTTACTGTTGCGCAGCCGCATCCTGTCCCCGAGCTAAGTGAAACGCGGGGTGTGTCGTCTGCTGCTGATTGGCAGCATGGAGGACTGGAGTAGTGGCCAGACACTCCAAAGTGCTCATGTTAGTTTGGCCGGCTGTCTTGTGACGGCCAGCCGGACGCGCTAACTTTGAAGCTCTCCACCCCGAGTTGTGTTAGACAGCTGGAGGGAGAGCAAGCACAGGCCTCCAGGGCCTGAAAGAGCATCAAGCCAGCCCACTCCATCAAATCCTGGTGCTTCTCTCATACTGGTTAATGGCAAGAGAACAGCATCTGGATTGAATAGAGGAGTGAGCTCTCAACTCGTGCTCGGAGACACAGACTGTAGAAAAACACCGAGGAGGATGCACAGCCCATGGGTAAGTAACATTTTATTTTACTTTATTTATTTCCAATGGTAGTGTAGTGCATGTCAGTGTAGTGATTTAGTTTGTTTTTATGTTGCATGATGCTAGTTGTTTTATTTTTGGCTTTTGGAGGGGTTGTTTCATTTTTGGTTTTTGTTGGGATTGTTTTAATTTTGGCGTTTGGAAGGGTTATTTTATTTTTGGCTTTTGGGAAGTGGTGGGGCAATTTGCTAGCCCCAAGACTTTCAAATGCTACCAGCCGCTATAAGGAGGTGTATGTATGTTGGCATAAATAGAGGCTCAATAATTAAAGGAGTATGCCTCTAGGCGTAGGTAGGATTATTATGCTTCACTGAATTTTCCCCTAAATGTCATTTTAATCTTTGTTCTGATTATTTGATGTTGACATTAGTTCAGGTAAGGGAGAGTTCCTAATATAAGGAGTACTTTCAGAATTTCGTTTTTTGAAAGTTAGTTGTCATCTCTACTATTGGAATTTCAGGTTCAGAAGGTCTCTGGTGAAACGTATAGCATGCCTTGGGATAGTTGGTATGTTGCCAGGTAGTTCTCAATGTTATAATGTGTGGATTTGTAGGTTAGACAGTCTTGAAGTTAGACTGTACCAATGGTGGGAGGCGTGGCTTGATGCCGTGAGGGATGGCCAACTTTTCCTAAAGCTCTGATGTGGTTGCGGAGAAGGAACGAGCGGATACACATACACAGCTCCTTTCTCCAATAGGAGGGTGTTCCCGGCTCGTGGAACATGCACAGAACATGAAAGTGTGTTGCGAAGTTGCTGCAGTGCCGAATTGAGCACTCTTATCGGCAAAGTTTGGCGGTCGCGTTGAAGAGAGGATTGTGCCCGCTGTTTTGTTTTTGCTTCATGAGCACTGACGGTGCTATTGTTTTCGCCTCATCTTTCCTCCATTTATCTGCAGATGGATATTTTTCATCCTTTTAGACTCTTCTTCATATGTAGAAGGTGTGGGGCTGGATGCATACTTTCTAATAAATTTTCCCATGGAACTTTGCATTACTATGAGAAATCTGATGACAGGAAGCATGTGGCACAATTTTCCTTCTGCCTACTAATGTTGGTACCAGTATATTTATTATTCTCTCCTCATTGTGCCATTACCCTTGCCTTTATATTGGGAAAATTATGAGCTCAGCCGCAATATCCTTTCTAATGTTGTTGCTGACACTTTTTTATTTGTTTTGGTTCTCTGTCAAAGATATTCGGTTATAGCTTGGTTATAATTCACTGACTGTTTCTCTATATATAAACTGTTGTCATTGTGCAGAGCTCCGCTGTGGTGTGTTCTTTATCTATACACGCTGATAATTTGACTTATGGGTAGGCCAGAAGTCTCAGACTACATAATCCTGCTTCATCGGTTCCCAAGTTCCATGCTAAAGTTGATACTTCTAATACCATTCCTGTACTTGCAAATATGGAAGAGAATGATGTAGGCACTAATCATGATATTTCAACGTCTTCCTCTAACATGCCGGAAGTGTCCATACCTACAACTAAGGTATCTTCTAAGCTTCCTTCAGTGTCTACTGTCTCCGCAACCAAAAGGATAAAAAAAGATCACCCTCCATAAAATCCACCTTGTGGGTCCCATGCTTGCAACGGCACCAGTTTCAAGCTAGCCTGGCTGATGAGAGGTGATACCCCAAAACCAGCCACAGGAAGCTTGTTTTCCAGTCCAGGGAGGACCTGGCATGGCAGTTCGGGCTGGACTGTTCCCATGAGGAGCAGGTTCAAGGCTGATTTGCATATGGCTGGGTCTAAACTGGAATGGCATGGCGAGCAAAATAACAATTAATTAAACCCAGATCTGTGACTGGGGGTGAATGTTTGATAATGTCCAGCATTCCGTCCATCATTTTTTTGTGTTGTCTTTTCACCCTAAGTGGGAAGGGTATGCCCAGACATTGGTCCGTGCTCGCTACGCCACCGGTTTTAAGCTAGCCTGGTTCATGAGGAGTGATACCATGAAACCGGTCCCAGGATGCTTTCGGAACAATCTGTTTTTTATTAAAGAAAGACATCACTCTGATAATACTAAAATATTCTTTAATGTCTTGAGTGAATCTAAATCATATAAACAGTCCCTACCCGCTATTGCATTAGATGCAGAAAGAGCTTTTGATCGAGTTACTTTGCCCTTCATTTTCTCCACTCTTTCTTGGTTTGGTTCTAAATTTATAAATCTTGTCTCTATCTTATACTCTTCTCTTAAATCTTCTACCGTGGTAACGGTCTTATATCCTTACAATTCCTCTTCATAGAGGAGTTTGGCAAGGTTGTCTTTATCCCCACTTCTATTTATTCTTGCTTTGGAGCCTTTCCTAATGAAACTTCATCTAAATATGCATATTCATGGTTTTCAATATGGAGATCGACAATTAAAATGTTCTGCTTATGCTGATGATATTCTTCTTTTTATGTCTAATCCTCAAAGCTCCTTGCTAGCCTTTTTAGCAGAAGTTACATCTTTTGCCTTTATTCCAGGACATAAATCTAATAGAGATAAATGTGAAATTCTCCCTTAAAACAAATTTTGTTTTCATGCTGATTTCATTGATTCAAATTTTCACTGGAATCAAGAAAAATCAAATATATCAGTCTTTAGTTCATTCTACCATTAAGGAAATGGTCTCTACTACCATGAAACTAGTTCTTTCGTCTATCACATCTCTTACGTCTCGATGGAATCTTTTATTTTTGTCCTGGTGGGGTAGATTAGACTCTTTAAAGCAGATGTTAGTTCCAGTAATACTTTGTACTTTATCTAATATTGCTATAAATATTACCTGTTTTTATTTTAAAAAAAATTATTTATTTTTATCCAATTACTTGGGGAATAATAAAAAGATGTGTATGTCCCTACAGATACGTAAGCGTCCCAAACATTTGGGAGGAGTTAATTTTCCAGATTTTTGTACTTATCATACTGCTTCTTTCCTCAGACAAGCTGCCTTTTTGCTAAACGAAGATGGTACTATTCTGTCTCCTCTCTGGGTTGATATTGAACATTTCTTCATTTATCCTTTTTCTCTTCATGAATTCCTCTCTTTCTCTTAAAAACCCCTTTCTATGTCTCTTCATATGTTAAAGAATTCTTGTAAGCTTTTACGCCCAATTTATGTTCTTCATAATACATCTAGAAATCAATTTTTACAATCCCCAATATGGCATAATAAATATGTTAAAATAAGCAATAAATATATGTATTTTGGAAAACTTGACATATGAAGGGTTTAAAGTGGATATATCAACTTTTTGAAAATGACTCTTGTATTCCATTTACTATAGCACAACAGCATTATGCCCTTCCATCTTAGTTCTCAATTAAATATGCTTACTTAATTTACTCTGCTTATCTTCGTTTGCCAGATGACACATTTTCCACCATGTCCTCTTCTCCTTTAGCTTCCTCTTTGTTATCCTTCCCTTCCGTGTCACAAAGTTATAATACAATTCTTGCTCCTCCAGAGGATAGAGATAAGCCAGATGTGGAGCTACAGTGGGAGCATGACTTAGGTACATCTTTTTCAATCTCCTTATGGAATAACATTTGGCTCAAAATACAAAAATCCTCTAGAGCAGCTAATACCATTCAAACTTTATTTTTGATTTAAAATCACCTAATGATTAAACCTACCATGCTACATAAGATATGTCACACTTACTCCCTTTCTTGTTGGTCTTGCAATGCATCATCCTCTGATTTTAAATACATGCTTTTTGAATGTCCCTCTACATACCAATTTTCGGTCAAGGTTTGGAAACAGATAAATACTATTTTTAATACACATGTTCCTCTTAATTTTAAAAATATATTTTTAGGTAGCCTTTCAGATGATTGGTCTTTATACAGTAATAGGATTAAAATATTAGATTTTCTCCTTGTAGTAGCATTTCAATAAATAACCAAACTTGGAAACATCCTGTATCACTTGCCATCAAAAGCGATATTGTTTGGCTTCCTGTGACGGCTTATTTGGATTCCTGAGCACAATCAACCTTCAACTATGATCCTCGAACTAAAGAAGTTCCCAAACCCCAATGAATTATTTGTTATCTGTATTATTAACTATTTTATCATAATGTTCCTATTATGTTTTCCATATCTATGTTTTAAGCAATGATATTATGTATAGATATTCCTTCATAGGATATTTTTACAATATCTTATTTTCTCCTTTTTTCATTATAACATGTTATAAGATTTATTTTTCTATTTCCATTTTTTTGTTTTATGTACTTCATTGATTTGTATTATATCAAATGCTAATACTTTCTTTTTTTAAACTTAAATAGAGTGTACCAATGACAATCAGTGTAGCTAGCACTGGTCCCGCAGACACAGTGAAATGGTAACCTGAGGTTGGAACCATTATACTGTTTAGGCTTTCCATCCAGCAATTAATTATCAAATATTGTCATGGATAACACATGTAACTTTACACAGCTCAGTTAGAGAGGTGACATGATACCTTCGCGAATTCCGTTAGCTGAATCATCTATTCATGAATAATAAGTGATTTGCCAAAAAAGCCAAGCTGGCATTCTTTTAATAAAATAGTGCAATTCCAAAATCTGGTTTGAGTCATAATTTATATTGAATTTGGGACACTATAAGTCATTTTCTTGCATTATTTCCATGATACTACAAATCATTTTCTTGTTGCTCTTTGGTTATTTCAGCACTCACATGGAGACATTTTGTGATCTGTCTTGATACCTTTTTATTAAATTATTATCACAAGATACCATTACTGCTATTAACACTTAACTCTGGCGTCTGGGGAATGAGTCTGCAGGATAAGTGTATTCTAAGGTCAACTAGATTCTACTAAATAGTTTACCACTCATTTTGCATAACTAATAATTTATGAGGAAGGAAGGAAAAAATTACATGAGGCCATGTAAAAATGAATACTGAGATGATCAATTAAATTAAATTTTAAAGTGCTGCTGTTTCCATCTAAGCATTATGCATTGCATTGTTCCTTGCCTTTCTTTCTCTCACAAAATGTTTCTCAACAATGCTTTCATTCTGTCCAGACATGAAATTAAGGCAATGCAGTGTATCTTATTCAGATGTGGTGTAACGGCCAGAACTGCGGACTTTGGAGCTAGGGAACCAGGTTCAAGTCTTGGCATTGGCTCAACATCCTGTGATTCTGGGCAAATCACTTAATCTCCCCGTGCCTACCAAAAATGAATGTGTCCTTGTGTAATGTAACTGGTGCTCATGTAAAGTGCTCAAATACCTTTGGTCGAGTTTGTGCTATATAAAACTGCAAAAAAAGGATAATTTAGCAACTTTATTCAATTCAAAATATTACTGTTAGAACTCTCCTTGATCTAAAAAATATGATTGTATCTCAAAACACCTCAGCTTCTATGGCTTCCAGTCCAAAAGCAAATTCTCTTTACGTCATCACACTTAATGGACTGAGTCTTCTTAGGCCGTAAATTCTTAGTTGCTAAAACGTATTCCTAAGGAGCAGCTTTATTCCAGCACCGTACCTCTGTTTGGCCTATCTGTCACCACATATAAACATTGGTACCAACAATCTTTTAGATTCCAAGCTGTCTTGGCTTGGAAAAATCTGCATCTTCATTTGCGTCATACCTCTGACCACTTCAAGTTTAGGGAAGGGCTCAAACCCTGGTTGTTTGTACAAAGTGTCTTTACTACAGATTAAGCCAGATGTTTCACATTTTAATTCATTGCACCTATAGACTTCTTCGGAGTGAATGCTGAGGTTTACAAACAATCGATAACAATTAAAGAAATACATTTGAAGTGCCTGTGAAAGATATTACCTTTTGTCAAATTTGTGCCAGAAACTGCACTACGTGGCTTGTTTTTTAAATAATGTTCCAAGAACATTATTTAAAAAACAGCACCAAACATCCCCAGAGGAAAGGCAGTATTTCCTAGTGAACCTAATCTTTATTGGAATATTTCCTTTCCAGACAATTTCCAAAAGGGATTCTGCTGTAAAATGCACCATTTGTTCCCATATTTACAAACAAAATGTCTTTCTGGAAGTGTAGGAAAAGAGAAACCTCAAAAAACCCTGGGCAGATGTGTGAGACATGCGGGTTCAAGATGGTTGCAGCCTTTTCTGTCCTGAGGCTCTGATCAGGAGGCCAGTCAACTAGCCCTTGGAGTGGCTCTGGTGGTCCTGGGTTCATCAGCAGAAAGGAGGGGCTCAAACAGCAGGGCAGGCCTCTGCGAGTTTAAGGCAGGCTCCAGGCAGCCAAGCAGTCCTTCCAGGTGTCGCAAAGCATTCTTGTTGAGTTCACAGAGGACAACAGCAGCTGACAGTATGTGAGAGTCCTTCTGCAGGTGTTAGGGTCAAATTCTCATATCTGATGCCTTCCTTGAAGTAGGAGAAGTTTCTAGAGGATTCCTTTTGAAGTGCTTGACGTTTTCTGACTACCCTGCCCTGGCTCCAAGCTAGCTGCACGAACAATGCAGGGGTGACAAGTCCTCTGTGTAAAGCCAAAGCACAGCCTATTCATCCTGCCAGTTGATGGCCCATCCAGGCACACCCAAGCCCTCTATTGTGGGGCTGTCTGGGAGGAGTAAACAAAGTTCAACTGCCAACTACACCCAGTAATGAGACCCAGTAACAGGCTGGAGGCCCCAAATAGTTAGGGCAGGAAAATGCCAACTTTCTAAAAGTTTTTTTAATCAAAACAAGCTCCTAACCGCTGACTTAGTGAAGCTGTTTATTAATTAAACAGACTTAGACCATTTATTGATTCAATTTGTCTTTAGTATTTTATTTACTTCTATTTACATTTTTTGAAACATGATCAAACATTATTAAAGCATGTCCTTCAAAAAAGACAGACTACCTACAACATTTGACATATATGTACAGTGCTCAACATTGAGTTAAACAAACATTACAAACAAAAAATGAAACATTGACAGATTTACATACGAACAACAACCAGTCAATATTCAACATAACAGCCTTATTTGATAGTTGTTTCTACACCATTAGTTTCTAAGGTTATGAAGGCTGTGAACTACTGGGTACAGAAATAACTTCTCACAAATTGCTCCACATAGACAAATATTGTTCTAAAATGTGCTATCCCTGAAGGATATAATGCCGACGTGTTTCGAGCCCCTTAAACAGTTTTCGGGGTTCTCTTCAGGGCATGTGAATGGATGAAATCTGTAAAGATCGTTCAAGAAACATTAAATTTACACCTCTCTTTTGAGTTATTTAGTCCATACTACAATTTACCATGTTATGAATAAGGTACCTGTGTGATTTATTAGTGAAAACGAGTGTCCTTTATGGATCTAGAGTTTAATAATTGTGTGGGTAGACTGCAGATATAGCGTGATTATTCTGCAATGTTAAGCAGGAGAACAGAGTATTAGAATTGTGAATTATAAAGCATTTGAAATTGTGAATGGGTTCGGCGAACAAATGGTGATGTTTGGGCACTTTTGTACCGTTTTCCAATCGTGCTACAAGTCGTGATACTTTAGTGCGGGCCTACACAATCCTGAAATAGTAAGTGAATGCGCTGTTATTGATACATTGTTGCAAGCTTAAATCAGGTTTTGAAAGGGTAGACTGTCACTCAACTTTCAATGCTTTTGTCTGGAAAAACGTGAGCCATTGCTACTTGTGTATTTCTCGTGCTATTTCTTTCAGGCGCCTAGCACTGACAAAACGTGCTTGGTCGAAACGATGTTACGCATTACTGAAATGAAAGCGGACACACTGTTGGTGATGCAATGTTTCTGCGTCTATTGACAAAGTTCAGTTGCCATTCACGGCAGTGTTAGACTCACTTATTTCCGTGGCTTCTCTCAGACGCGATGTGCTTGATTCTCCTGCACTGGTGTGACCGGGTTTCCGGTATCGGAGCCTTTCTACATTCCTATTCAGCTATGTATTCTGGGAGTCATAGTTTAGGCGTTAAAACGATTATTCAGTGCGCAGTGTTGTCAGTCTATGAATTTTCGCCAATGGCCGATTTACGATTGTGGCAGAGGGGAATGTTAATGATATTTTGGGAAAATATCTGTGGCTTCTCTCAGACTCTGTGTGCTTGATTCTCCTGCACTGGCGTGAACCGGGTTTCTGGTATCGGAGCCTTTCTACATTCCTATCCAGCTATGTATTCTGGGAGTCGTAGTTTAGGAATTAATGTAATCGTTCAGTGCGCAGTGTTATCCGTCTATGAATTTTCGCCGATGGCAAATTTACATTTGTGACAGTGAGGCAACTTTCAGTGCATAGTGTTATAGTCTATGAATTTTCGCCGATGGCAGGTTTACAATTGTGGCAGTGGGGCATGTTGATGATGTTTTTTGGAAATTGTCCATGACAGCCACATGTTGGTAAAGACGTGATACTTAAATCCTGCTTTGCAGCTCAGACTTATGTTCTCCCTATTTCAGACATCTCATTCAGGCCATGGACTGTGCTGTTAAATTTGAGTATTAAATATGCTTCTTTCTTCAAGAGTGTAGCTTCAGTATCTCCTCCCCTTGGATGGGGTTTTATGACACATAGTACTGTCCATTTGAAGTCCCATTCACTATGGTTCATTTCAACGAAATGGCTGACCATGGGGGCAGTGACCACTGCATATATGACGTTCTTTGTTTTGCAGTTTGAGAATTCCGAAAGGGTCCATTTGATGTTGTGATGTATGAATACAGAGTCTTCGATTGTTGTGTCACAAACTGAGCAGTTACCACACTTATGGTGTCCAACAATGGGTTTCAGGTTCCACTGCAATAGCAGATCTTTTTTCTTCATCTGCGGGGTGATCTCAGCCTGTACTATTTGTTGGCCTATGCTGGCATTCTTTTTCATAGCAAATAGAGGCGGTTCTAGCGGTTGTTCCATGTTTTGTAGTAAATACCAGTTCTGGAGTATGATACTACGAAATTTATTTGTGTGGGGTCCAAAAGTAGAGACACAGACCAATTTGTCATCTTGTTGTTTTTCTTTCTTGGAAAGTAGACTTTCTCTTGGTGTGTAGTGTGCTCTTTTCATTGCATGTTTGAGCAACTTTTTGGGGTACCCACGCTCTCTTAATTGGTTTTGAAAAACTCCCGCATGTATGGTGTAGTCTTCACTTCATGTGCAATTTCTTCTGATCCTTAACAGTTGTCCATATGGTAAATTGTCTCTCAGGCTGCGAGGGTGAAAACTCTTATAATGTAGAAGAGTGCTTCGATCTGTTGGTTTCTTATGTAAGGTTGTGATCAAAATATTTCGATCATTTGTGACTTCTACATCAAGGAATTTTAAACTGTTTTTGCTCTTAGTGAGAGTGGATTTGATGTCTGGATGTCTGAAATTGAGCCATTGAAAAAAGCTTTCTAGCTCTTGTTCAGTACCGTCCCACAGGCACCAAATGTTGTCTATGTAGCGGTATCACTGTTTCAAGTGCTCCAAGTAGGGATTATTATTGAAGATGTATTTACCCTCAAACCGTGCCATATACACTATGGCCATCTCTGGAGCGAAGGGACAGCCCATCGCGGTCCCCTTTGTTTGGATGTAGAAAGAATCTTCGAATTTGAAGTAGTTTTTCTTTAGTGCTATTGAGGCCAACAGCAGTATGAACTCCGTTGGTACCTGCTGTGGCCGGGTTCTGGATTCTAAGTAGTGTTCCAATGCCTCTAGCGCCTCATCTTGTGGAATTTGTGTATATGGAGAGATCACATCAAAGGATACTAGCCACTGTTTGGATGAATCAAAGCATATGCCTTCCGTTTTGTTTATAAAATCCATAGTATCTCTTAATTACGAGGGTACTTCTTGAAGGAACGGTTTTACACAAATTCCACAAGATGAGACACTAGAGGCATTGAAACACTACTTAGAATGTAAATTTAATGTTTCTGGAACTTTCTTTCCAGATTTCATCCAGTCACAAGCCCTGAAGAGAACCCCGAAAACTGTTTAAGGGGCTTGAAACGCGTCGGCGTTAATTCCTCCTGGGATAGCACATTTTAGAACAATACTTGTCTATGTGGAGCAATTTGTGAGAAGTTATTTTGCCCTATTAGACCTTTAAAAATCTGTACGCAGTAGGTCACAGCCTTTATAACCTTAGAAACTAATGGTGTAGAAACAACTTTCAAATAAGGCTGTTATGTTGAATATTGACTGGTTGTTGTTCGTATGTAAATCTGTCAATGTTTCATTTTTGTTTATAATGTCTGTTTAACTCAATGTTGAGCACTGTACATATATGTTAAATGTTGTAGGTAGTCTGTCTTTTTTAAAGGACATGCTTTAATAATGTTTGATCATGTTTCAAAAACACGTAAATAGAAGTAAATAAAATACTACAGACCAATTGAATCAATAAATGGTCTAAGTCTGTTTAATTAATAAACAGCTTCACTAAGTCAGCGGTTAGGAGCTTGTTTTGACAAAAATTTGTATGGGCCCTTCCTGACCACGTCTGGGCCAAACCCCCTTTTCTATCAAACTTTCTAAAAGTGGCATTCCATCTTCAATTTCAATTTCAATTTATGCTTTATTTCGATTAAATCAATCATAAAAGCCATTTGCCGCAAGTTACAGTGTCCAATGAAAACAAAGACAATTGTATTCGTTAACATTCCCAAAAATCAAGATAACAATTCATAAATTAACAACACTGTATTCCATCATCTTTGTTCGGTTGACAAGAACAACCATTAAAGAATACAAAAGATATAAATATAAAATTGCTTCAGTAAAACATTTCCATATAAAAATAACAGTAAATAAAACAGAAAGCCCGGTCAGCCAGAACAGTACAAGAACTAATTGGGGCTCGATCTCCTAGACGACAACGCTGCTCGTAAAAAACATAAAACAGCAAACATAATAAATTCATTGGGAGCATCTGCAGGTAAACCAAAGTCGGCCTCACTTAAGAAAATTTCAGGGACTTTAGCAAGGGGACTAAAAATAGCTTCCTGAAACTACTGAAATAGCAGCAAAACATAGCGAAGTGCAGGGTGTCCTGCGGAGACCTATTGTCGCAACAGCAGGGCAGTTTACAATCGGGCAAAGTCCAGCCAGCTGGAGAAGCCAAAAGATGGTGAAGCGAGTTGAACCTGAACCTGGCCAACAGGAACCTGTCTCGCTGATGGAAAACCTGGGCTAGATACAGCTCCATACCCTGAACAGTCTTCAAGAGCATGTGTCCCGCACCGAGAGTTTCTGCAGCTCACGCTGCTCTCTATCCAGCAGGGCTCATTCCAAGGACAACTCCAGCAGGGCTCGTTCCAAGAACTACCTCTTGACACATATCCATTCTCGAAAGGACAAAGAATTAGGATCAGTAAAGATATCTGCTCTCCCGAGAGAGGCAAAAGCTGCCTTCACATAGGCTATCCTCTGGATTTTATGCACCAGATCAAGGGCCAGACAATATGCAAGGAGCAACTGGTTAAGCTTCAAGTCCTCCCTGGTCCACACCTTGATTCAGCACAGTAGGGGGCTGCGGCCACTGTGTCTGTCACATGACGAAGACCAAGCCCCGCGTACACTGAAAACGAAGAGATGGACTGTGGAACCTGCGCTACCTGCTGTAAAAATTGGTTCTTTGTGGTTTGGATCTTGCCCAAATTAGCATACCCCCAGACCTCACTTCCATACCATAGCTGGTAAAACACATTTGGCCTGATACATTTTTAAGAGGACCTTCGGTGACCAGGAGCCTAGACTACGTGCAAAACTAGAAACTACCCCCGTAATTTTAATAAACTCAGATCTTTTGCCCTCAATCAACAGTTTCCAGTTATTTTTGCCATCAAATATAACCCCCAAATAGGGAAAAGCTGCTGCTTTACCCAAAGTGTGATTAGCTACCTTAAAAGTAACCCTGGGCGTAGTTCGCATAGGCCCGCTACGCGAAGCTACGCGAAGCTACGCGAAGACGTCGGAGTGCTACGCGAGCTACGCATAGCTTCGCGAGCGTGCGTAGCTGCTTGTCGCACCCGTTCGCAATGTGTTTTTCTTCCTCGGGAACGCGTTGTGCGTGTTCGGGACGCTGTTTGCATGCTCGGGGGCGCGAACTTACCCATGCGGTCGCCTATGGGCGCGGCCATCTTGTTTTTCACTTGTCCCGCCCGTTCGCGATGCCTTATTTCCTGTTCCGGGTCGCGTATAGCGTGCTCGCGATGCGCATTTCATGTTCGGGAACGTGTCGTACGTGTTCGCGACGCTTTTTGCGTGCTCGGGGAGAAATATCGCGCAAACTTACCCACGCGGTCGCGATGGACGCGGCCATCTTGTTTTTCACTCTATGCTATGGTTCTGGGCCTGCTTTTCTATCCTCCCTCAATCTTTGCAATCCTTAGTTTTTTACACTGTTTTTCAATTTTTCTTTATTTCTTATCTATCTCTCTCTCTGCCTAAGTCTATATTTTGCATTTTTTTCTACTTTTTACTGTGTTTTCTTTACTTTTCGACTGTTTTATATAACTTTCTTCTTTAAGCTCCTACTTCTTCCCCTAACTTTATTTTTCCCTTCTAACTTTTCTTTTCCGCCTCCTCCCAGTCCCACCCCAGAACCATGGTGAAGGGCAGCAGTGACGGCTCGAAGGGCAAGGCGCGTGCGCCCAAGAGCCGCCGCCTGCCTTGCGGCAGACTGCGCCCTGTAGGGGTGCAAGCCCGCCAGCTTTTTACTGAGGCGGAGGTGGCCGCCCTTGTTTTTTTTCTTCAGCGCCACCTCCCCTTGACCTTGGCAGCAGGCGGCAGGCCAGGCTCCGGGTACCCGATCCAGGAGCGTCACCGCCGGTGGGCGAAGGTGCGCCGGGCAGTGTTTCGCTGCTCAGGGGTCCGGCGCACCCATTACCAGCTGGCCCACCGGTGGTCAGACATCCTCGACCGGGAGCAGGACCTGTTGGACCTGCTAGGTGTCGAGGTCGTGGGGCTTGGTGAGTAGCTAATATATATAGTAGTATAAGTATTGTGATTTGTGTATACATTTTTTACAAATAACAAGAATACTGCTGCTTACATTGCAGGTAATTTACGTTTCAAAATCTTCTGTGATTGTAGGACACAGGTGCTGGCCGCTACTCTTACTTGTTTGCAACTTTGCGCTCGCTTGTCCTTATTATTATGTAAGAGTTTACTTTAGAGAACTTCAGTTAGGTAATGCTATTTCTAGAGAGACTCTAGTCCTTCCTTTGTCCTCCTGTCAAATAGTGGTGGATGGATTGATAGTTTGTTAGTAGGTTTAGTTATTAGTTGATAATTTTTGAGCGCTCTGCGTGACGCATTCTCTGTCACTGAGTGCTGCTTACCCCAGTCCTTACTAGTAGAACCTTTTGTAGTTTGTTTAGTGAGTGGTAAGCTTGGCAGTGTCACTCAGCTGCAGAACATCAGTCTTAACCAACCAACAATTTGGTGTATGCATTATGCACCAATTTATGCATGTGTCCTCCTTCTCATATATGCATTTATGAGGGCAATAAAAAAATGGAAATGCAGACTTAATGAACAATTGGCCCGCCTGGAATAGGTGGGCTAGGTCAGGTGGTACTTAGGCTTAGTTAGTGTTCTGGATTTTATTTGAATCAATCCGAATGAAACACTGAATTAGTGTTCCCAAATAAGTAGACTGTCCGTGACCGTGAATCCCGCAAGCCAGTAGTCGATCGGATTAGATAGGTCAATTTTATTGCAATTTTTGGTTCCTAAAACGTTTTGAGCGTTTTTTTAGATAATTTATTTGTTTCACAGCAATCATGAATGTTTGTGTCTTTCTTTATTATATCTTACATGATCACTGATCTGCAGCACCCAGGGGCAAGAAGACGGGGTCTGAGTCGGCGGGACAACCACCAGAGGACCGCTCCTCTACCGAGGGCCCTGCTGCTGGTCCCAGTAAGTCCTCCAGTGGTTAATAATATTAACATTTATATTGCCCTAACTTTTACTGCACCTTATTTTTCCAGAACTATTAATTATGGTTCCACTCCCTAATTCTATTTTTTACAAAAGATTCTTTGATCTTGACTTGACTATCTGTTTCTAAATTCTGGTTATCCCTGCCTCTAAGTTCTAACTGCCTCTGCTATGAATGTCTGTACTACTACTATTAGTCTGTCGCTAAGCTTGCCCAGTTTGCATTGCCACTCTTTATTGTACGGTTTTGAATAAAACTCCGATTTACCAATAGCTGAGTCCAGTCCTTTCGGTTGTCCTCTTCTAGGCTTCTTAATCTTGAGGCTTTGACAATTACCACAAACAAAATGCCCAACCAGATATTTGACTATTTTTGATAGGATATAGTACATACTACTACTGATGTGTGGATTCTGTACAGCCCCATGCAGAACTATGCACAAGGAAATAGGATGTTGGTGATGGGAGTTTGGAACTTGGACGTTCCTCACACCTCAGTCAGAAGTGAACCCACAATCCCCTGAACGACTGGCTATAGTGTAGTGTCTCACTCTCATTAGGTCCCTGAACCCCCACCCGAAGATACTCAATGAGATTACACAACCCAGAACATAATATAACACCCTTTAGCTCACTTACTCGTGTAAGTCCACCACCTCCACCACCACCACACCAAATACCACAGAGTCTATGTTTAAGTTTAAAAGGTTTATTTTCAACTAACAAGCTCTGTATGTTGTTCTATAAAATTCAGTGTACTCCAGCCAGCTCCAACAGCTAAATGCATAAGATTAAAACAATAAACATTGTTACAACAAGTGCATGATGATTGATGATAGACAAAAGATCTGTGAGAATTCTGTGAGACTCCTCACCGTAGAACGTAGAATTACTGGTTACATGCATCATTCATAAGCTCTGCAAATCTCTGCCTGAGAAAAATGGTGCGCGTTAGATAGTATAATGCAAGCATTTGTCAGTCCTGCCAAAAAAGTGTAACATGTTACTTATGGCTAAGCAATAGGGACTAACCGAACTCCATAACAAAGTGGCTTGTTTTTCGACCTCTTGTACGCAACGCTCAGACAGTAGCTGTATGTGCTCATGTGGACTAAAAAGGCGTCTTACTGTTACTGCACAACAAGCTGCGAGGTAACATGCGCAAAAGACATGAAGCGAAAAATGGTTGCATGGCTCAGGCTAACTTTGCAAAGAGTAGAGTATAGTATAACAAATAATGACCCTAGGGACCATAACACTACTAGTGTCTACTGACTCTAGTACCCGATTTGGACTACTGAATGTGATGTATAATAATATGTATGTATTAACTTTTTTTTTCAATCTTGCTAGTGAAAAAGAAGAAATATAAATAGGGGAGGTGTACACAGGCATCTAAAAATGTGTCATGTTTTTATCTAGGCGTAGTAGCGACCACCAGTGCCGGCGGGGCCAGCGGCGATTCGGCCATTCCGGAGGGGAAGGAGATGCGGCACCTGCAGGAGCTACAGGGGGTGAGCCAGCAGCAGTGGCGGGCGATGGTAAGTTATATTCATTACGTATTGACATTACACTAGCTGGAAGGGTGTTGAGTGACTTCACTCACTGTACTGTTGTTGAGACTTATTAGGTATGAAGTTGTAGTGAACATTATACAACGGTTGAAGAAGAGAAGACACCCTTTACTTAGCATTAGCAATGCAGTAGCAATAGCATTACCAGCGTGACTTGATTAACCAATGGCCTCTTCTATCTGACTCCAACTCAGCTGTGAAAGTTTTATGGAGGAGACTAAAAGTCAGATCAGATGACCTTGATGGATGTGTTGAATAAAAAGGGAAAGAAGGGTGGAAGGAGGAAGGACGGGCGAGATTTAATATGATTGATGACTGGCAGAGAAGGATACGTTGGAAGCATGGATATAGGTGGCTGATAGGAATCAGATGCATGTGTTGTTGAAGGATGGGTGGAAGGTGAAAGAAGAACGGATGCCTGCCTGGGTGGGCGACACAGTATGGGTGGATACTGTGGATAGCAAGAATCATCAGCGGTGTTTGGGTGAAACTCTAAGCCAAGGCAAGCAATGGAGTGAGTGGACGCATGGGTTGTTGTTGGCGAAACAAAGTAAGGTTTGTGGAGAGATTAAGAAGAATGATTGACATTTACTTAGAATGGATGGATGCATGTATTCATCATAGACAGCATAGGTGGAGACTGTCACGGGATGCACAGTTTTAGTTTTAAGGGAATGTAAAAGAAACCACGCCACAGTAGCAAAGCCGATGTGGGTAGGGGCAGGGTGGGGGGTAGCAGTAAACAATGTATTACGCGGCCAAATACAGGTAAGTTTACTGTAAACATAAAAATAAATAAAGCGAATTTCATTGTGCGCACTGCACCGCCAAAAGCGATGCAGTGGGCGCAACAAAATTACTTTTATTTCTTTATATGTTTACTTACCTGTAATTAGCCATAATCCATAGTTTACTACCCCCCACCCTGCCCCTCCCTATGTCACCGCCCGGCAGCACTCCCCGAGTCCCACCACCGACCGCTACTGACCTTATGTCGTCGTCCCATAAAAGCAATGATCATTGGATCAGATATATAATCTGCCTTTTTGTAGTAGCCAGGGCACTGTTAAAGTGAAATTGACCAATTGCCCTGCTTCATGTAACAGAGAGAGTATGGCCAGTGCCACCCGTAATAGAAAAATAAATATGAGCTTCCCCACCTGCATACATTAGTAAATCAAACTAACGTGAGTCTGCGTCATGATGACTCGTATGTTTGTTTTGGGTGCAAGCATAGATGACCGAGCTGGCATGCCGGCTACAACCAGGTTATGTCATTTCGCTAAACTAGTAGAGATAAGAAGAAGACTGGTGTACTGGAGTCCATAGTGCTAGTATAATGCCTGAAACTCCCACAAATGTTACAGGCCGAGGAAGTGGGAGGATAGATAGATTATTATACCAGAAATGTTATGTACTGTGCTTCTTGCTAGTGCTACTGTGCCATTATGTGTTGAATTAATTTTGTGTTACTGTTTTGCTAAGAGTACTGCTTACAACAATATTCTTTTTCTTTCTTGATATAGATAGTACTCCTTCCCAAGGCAAACCATCCCGGAAGGAGTTGGCAGCCAGGGCCCGCAACCGGAAACTGGAGGCCATCTGTGCTGAGTACCGGCGGCTGGTGGCTCAGGCGGAGGAGGCGGCAGCAGCAGCAGCCTCGTCCGATGCCCCCGGGCCCCAGCCAGGCCAGACCTCCAGTGGTACGGCGCCGCAGTCTGGCAGCCGCCTGCCACAAATCTCTTGCAACCAGCACTGCTGTCCCCCACCCTGGATGCCACTGCAGGGCATTTCGACGCAAGATTCTCCTCCGGGTGGCACGGCTAGAGGAGCAACTCGAGGAGCGGGTTAAAATTCTGGTGGACAAACACCTTAAAGCCCGCCGAATATAATATAGGACCCTGTTGCATTGCCCCTTTTTATTCGTTTTGTTGGTGGGTGGGAATTGGGCGTTGGGGTTTGGACTTTGGACATTCTTTGGACTTTTTTTTGTTTTGGACATTGGTTGGGGTTAGGGAGAGGGGTGGGTCAGGTGTGGGATAGTTTATTTTTGTTAGGGTAATAAATTATATTTATACTTCAACATACAATGTTAATGTTTTGTGGGTGGTTACTGTTTTACAAATTAACGTCACATGGTTTCTTTCATTGCTGCTGCAGGGCCGCAGCCAGTGTTTGATTTAAATAATCTGCTGATGATGTAACACAAACAGATAGATGCGGTACCCCTCACTGAGTGATTTGTCCTACTAGTACTGTCAGTCTCTCCTCCTAATCCATTATACCTCCCACCAAACTTATCTTACCTGTGATTGATGATGATTACGTTCGGCACAGCGATGGCTGCATGGTTTCCCAAGAGAATGGAGAAGATGCCATGGTTGTGGTGGTAGTAGTAGAGTAGACACTGCCAGCAGCATTTGCTAAAAAAATAAAAAAGAGACAGTCACTTGCCTGAAAGCGACTGTGGGAGGAGTAGTAGAACGAAGTCAAATACAGTACAGAAGAAGACTGCCAAACAAACAATATTGCATTTGCAACTGCTAAAGTCAAATAAAACATAATGTTGGCGGGGACAGCCTAGTACAAGAAGTTACAAACTGTAGTTGTGTCGAGTGAGTCACTTAACTTAACACAATCGTAATTCGTAACCTTTACTGCTGTGTGGTAGGAGTTTGATGATGAATCCAATCAATGCTGGCAATTAATTATGATGTACTATTAGCCGGTGACGGCTTGCACATAGACTGAGCATGGGTGGGCAAGCAGAAGAAGCTCCTCGCCGTGCCTTGAAATTTAATTAGTGTTGCTTTTACCACATCTACCCCAGCAAGCGTGTGATCAATTGGTGTACATTTTATGTAGTCACATCACACCTCAATATAAATCACAGCCCGGGGGAAGAGGGTTAGGGTTTGATGAATGGATGGGAAGGGGAGTTTGGGGAAAGGTTTGAGAAAGAAAAACAGTACGCATGGACAACAAAAGCAAAGCACAATCTTGGCAGACGACCATGATCTTCTCCCAAAAAACTATAAAGGGAGAAAAAGGCAATGCATGCATGATGAAGATAACTTGATGGTTAATGAGTAGTACTTACTAACTCCTACTAGACAAGACAGTACAGGGCAGCAGTATATTCTATGCAATTTGCCTTGCCTGTAATATATGCCCTCAGACAGAGACCCAAATTCCATGTTGTACTGGGCTTACTTTTAAAGATAGCAAAGAAAAGTAAAAAATAGTTGTAGGGATCAATTAGCAAACAAACAACAACAACACACAGTCGTAATGATTGAAGAGAAAAAAGGATTCCAATTAATTAAAAGATGAATGATTCTAAAGTTACTGTATTATCCTGGTCAAATTGTGGAGTTGAATCTCGTCCTTCCTCTTGGTCCTATCTTCCATGGACGCTCCGCACATCAATCTTGGTTGCCTTCCTGATGTGGATTGGTAAGGTAAATGTGAGTTGAGTCTCCCAGTATAGCACAGGGTAAAGGCCGGCCTGTAACGTCTAGATGGAAAAACAAAAGGGGTATTGAAAAATCAATGAATATAAAAAGCATCAATTACGGTGGAGTCCAAGAAGAGAAGAGAGAACACTTTCAGACTGAGGCGGCTTGGATATATCGTGTATATTCCGTTTACAGCATTAAGCTACAACAACAACAGGACAGAACAGGCCCACCACAGCACCAGCCTGTGACCCAACCTCCATTTACCTTAATTTTTGACAGAGCCAGACAAAAGGCATATATTAGCAACTTTGCATTTTCAAAATTAAGTGACAAAATCAATGCGCCGCTGTCTGTCACATAACTACACTGACTCGACTCCACCACAACATGGACATGTAGGTCTGCTGTGTTTACTTTCTTGTTGAATTGTTGTGTTTATGTTTACCTTATGCCACTTCATGAAACGCAGTTATTCCTTGAATCATCTCCGATCCAACTGACTGACTGCGTGCAAAGATAGTATGGTCATCATCATGTTGTGGTACGTGTTGTCCAACTCCAACTCAGTCTGTAATGACTACGATTAAGTCCATATTCCATATTAAAAAATTGCAACAGATATTGGCCTGCAGCCCTGCACCTGCAGTAGTAGGAGTACAATCTGGTTATTAAACAACAAGAAGGGAAACATTGAGTGTCACTTCAGTCAATTTGTAGATTAACTAGTAGAGTAGAGTTCGACTTCATGCACAACACAACATCAACACAACAAACAACAGCAATCGCTCAGAGTCAGCAAGCATCCAATGCATTCCATCATTACCTGTCTTGCTCTTCTCTTTGGCTGTCAGATCATCAGATGCCTAGTTCTGACAGGTGTGTGTGTTTTTTTTTTTACGGGGCAGTAGCCTCATCATTACTCCAGTCCACATTCATTTCGAGTGTTAGTCGCTGTTTCGGTTTCCGTCTTATTCATCTGTGGCACTTTGTCACTGTTTAAGTTGCTTCACATGGTCAGCACTGTGATGATGATGGCAAAAGCACAGTGGCTGGTCCCACAAAATGGCCGCCACCACATGGCCAGGCCACCCAACAACTTCCTTCCTCGTGAAAAAAATTGTAAAACAAAAACAAAGAAACAGTTTTTATGCACCCATGAGGATGACTACCTTTGGGCCTACTGGCAGACAAGGCCGCAAGCTTGGAGGCCTATGGCAAAAGGACAGTGGTTGGTCCCACAAAATGGCTGCCACCACATGGCCATGGCCAGGCCAGCCACAACAACAAGAAAAGGAACACAAGACAGAAAATGCAGGCCTATGGCAAAAGCACAATGCCTGGCTTTACAAAATGGCCGCCACCCACATGGCCAGGCCACCCGAAATAACAACAAAGTGAAGACAAAGGACAGGACCAGGCAGTTGGAGACTCTGGGCAACTTCCTTCCTCGTGAAAAAAATTGTAAAACAAAAAAAGTGACTCCTTGCTCACCAAACTACATCTAAATGACAACCTGAGGAGTTTTTTGTGCAAAATGAACTAAATCATCATTTTCGAGAAGGTTTTATGCGCTCGAGAGATATTCTTCGCCAGATTGTCAATTCTGCGTGTTCGGCATCGCGATCGTCACAAAAAGTCGTTATCGCGCGCGGAAACGTATATTGAGCGCGCGAAGAAGAGAAAAGTGTAAGTCTGCGTTGTCGCACAGTGCGGAGGTGCCGAAAGTCCGCGAGCTGAACGCACAGGGTTACCTAGTGGCTGAAAAGGCCTATTGATGTAACACACACCCAAAAACTGAAATACCACGACAAAACCCACATTTTGCTATTCAATCCAATGCCATCCATGGCCAAAATGATGTTACACTTACAACAATCCAACAGACAACACAGAAACAGTTTTTATGCACCCATGAGGATGACTACCTCTGGGCCTACTGGCAGACTAGGCCGCAAGCTTGGAGGCCTATGGCAAAAGCACAGGGCTGGTCCCACAAAATGGCCGCCACCACATGGCCAGGCCACCCACAAGTTCACACAACAAGCATAAGCCAAGGGGAACAAAGAAAAGACATGCAGGCCTATATGGAAAAAGCAGCACACTACTAAACTACCACCACAAAATGGCCCCAAGCCACGTTGTCCCTCACAGTCACAACAGGCCATGGAAAACAATGACCTCAAGCAGGCCTATAATAATGACCAGACAAAGGAGGCCTGCAGTGCTAAACAACACAGCTTTAATACAAAAATGCAAAAACGAAAATCCACAGGGCTACAAAAGGGTGGAAAGTTACACAACAAGCACACACACACATCCAACAAAGGTATATATATTACACCCAAAAAGTGAAATACACCACAAAAACCACATTTAACAATTCAATCCAATGACATCCATGCATGCCCTACATGATGTTTAAATTCAACAGACACCACAGAAACATGCACCCATGGGTACCTCTGGCTCTAGTCTGGGCCTACTGGCTGAAATTCCAATCAAATAAAAACAACTAGGCCCCCACTGAAACTAGAGGCCACAACAATAAAGTTTAAAAACGATGGAAATCCCCCAAAAATGTAGGTACAAACAAGCCCCAATCAAACAAACAAGTACACCAATTCTCCAACTTACTTGTAAAATCTCAAATCCAAAAGTCCTCAAATCCAATCCAATGATATGATGCAGCAGACAGACACAAAAAGTGATCCTTCCAGCTCCAAATCCAAATGAAAATGAACTGCACATGGACAAAGCACTGGGAGGAGCCTGCTGGACAGGAACAGGAAGTTTGAGAATCAGGGGCACTTCCTTCCTCTTGGAAAAAAAGTAAAAAAAGAAAAAGGACTCCTTGCACCAAAAACTACAGCCAAATCACAATCTGAGGAGTTTTTAGAGCAAAATCATCATTTTCGAGAAGGATTTATGGTGCTCGAGAGATATTCTTCGCCAGATTGTAGTTTCTTCGTGTTCGGGATCGCGATCTTACCAACACTGCCGCCGGAAGTCAGATCGCGCGTCCGAATGACGTGTTCGCGTTCGCACACTCTCGCGGGATCGTGCGGCTGGATTCCAAATCTCGTGGCGCCCGCGAACGGATAGGAAGTCGCGTCGGCGAACGCAGAATCACGGTAGGTCGTTACCGCGCACGCGAGAACGTATATTGAGCGCGCGAAGAAGGAAAACAGCTACGCTACGCCGCAAATTGCGTAGTGCCCGGTAACTTCGCGTTCTGCGCGAATAGCGAAGTTGCCGAAACTACGCAAGTTCCGCGAGCGTAGCGTAGTTCACCGCCCAGGCTTACTTAAAAGTCGTACTGCTAGTGGAATTTGGACCAACAATCATAACATAGGACTCAGAAAGGTTAACTGACAAGTCCAAGTCCCTCATGAATGAAACAAACTTGATCAGGAGTAGATACAACCCCCGAGCCGTGCGGGCCTTAAGGACTGCATCATCAGCCTATAGCAACACTGGGAGGGATCTAACTCCAACCTTAGGACAGTCCGGTGAAACTGAAAGGAGAGCAGACTCCAACCAGTTCACATATAAAGTGAAAAGGATTGGGGCAAGAATGCACCCTTTGCGGACACCACAGCTAGTGGGGATGACCCAGTGCGAGCAGCGCCCTGCGAAAAACGCACCGAGGAGAAAGTGTCAGAATGAAGGTTAGCTAAAAGGGCCACAATATTCTGATCAACCCCCATCTTGAAGAGCAAGACCCAGAGTTTGGCATGGTTAATCCTGTCAAACGCGGACGTTAAGTCCATGAAAGCTAAATGCAATGATTCAGACCAGGCAACTGTGTATTTATTGATGATAAGATGATTCTGGTATTGGCTAGAGGTGGACCTAGCAGACCTGAAACCATATTGAACATCACTCATGATGTTATTCTCCTCTGTCCACACCAGAAGCTTGTTTAGAATTACCCTCCCCAAAACTTTTACTGCTGCGTCTATTAAGGAGATAGGGCGATAACAGTGGGGGTTGTCCTTGTAACCATTCTTAAAGACCAGGACAATCATGGCTGTGGAGCACCAGGACACCACCCCCTCCAGAGGGGCTGCATTCAAGACTGAGTCAAAAGAGGCCCCCAAACATCCATATCAGCCCTGAATAGATCTGGGGGAATTCCGTCTGGTCCCGGGACCTTGTTGTGGGACAACCCTATGATGCCCTGAGCCACTTCTTCCAAGGCAAAGACCACAGGGGCACTGGTTAAAACCTCTACTGCCATGTCATTATCCCCCGTGTCCCCTGTGGCATTTTCAAAATTGTAACTCAAAATCCAACTTTACCATTAGACACCAGACATGAAATGTTTGCCTTCCCCAATTAAAAGTTAGAGCTTATTAAATGTAATAAGGCAACCAAATGTTATCCCATGGGAGAGGTAAGCCTCACTGTAGTGAAAAACAAATTTAGGGTTTTTTCAATACCAGGACATGCAAAATTTAAACGTACATGTCCAACCTTTTATCTACAATGCACGCTGCCCTATGGCTCACCGAGGATCTTCTTTAGGGGTGGCTTATACGCAATGAAACAGGATGTTAAAAACTTGGAAAGGGGGTTATAGTGCAAAGTCAAATTGGCAGTTTAAAACTGCAGTCTGGCTGCAATGGCAGGCCTCAGACATGATTTAAGGAGCTATTTAAGTGGAATTTTGTCCCGCGACTTTCTCAAGGCTGTATATACAAAACAAACACAAGCCCTTTGTAAAATTACACAAAACAGGTGTATTTAATACACCCATCAAACCTCACCCGTGTGCATAGCGGTATTCTATACGAATTTCTGCGGCAAGCACAGGGATCTTTGCCCAAGAGACCGTGCTCATTCCAAAGCATGAGAAATAATAAGTTGTTAAACGTAGGCCATCAGAATCTCGCCCCGTATATTAAGTGGTGATGGAGAAAACCAATAAAAATGTCCTGATTGTCGGTATCTATCTGCGTGCACCCGGTGTGTGTGCACTGATCAATACGTGTCACGATTAAATAAGCACGATCACCTCCTGTGTCACACACACTTGAGGACCTAGTGCCAATTACTAGGTGACGGTGAGACGAGCAAAATCAGTGCAATAAGTGTGGTGGCTTTAAAATAAATCCCAAATCACTCCTCACAAGTAAAAGATCAGAAATACCTTACAAGAGTCCAAAATGTTCCCTGAAAAAACCCCAAACCTATTTTAGTATGCACTATTAAGAGTAGACCGGTTCACTAGATATCCAGTACATTGAAGTATTAAGGCTACCTACTTTATCAGTGGTGATAATTCCATCCCACTGGAAAATTAAAATCTATTGTCCGATGTCCACGTCGCATTTAACCGTGGATCTTCGTCATGAGCCAAACCTAGAGCACTAAAGAAAGATAGGGATGTCTTAAACCTCATATGTGATCACGTATCGGCTAAGTATAAGCAAACTTCCTGTATCTTAGCGCCGTGTACAGCAGTATTTAAAAGCACACAGCATAAATCAGCAGTATTCAGCACGCTATTTAAAGCTATCTGTGTTCGCGCCGGATATTAGTAAAAAATTAAATTTCAACGCTTATGATATTACGCTATGTAAACCTGTATCTAATAACATATAGCATGTCTCTACAGTAATCACCACGCTATTCCAAAATATCTATGTTCCCGCCGGGTATTCCCCCAAATGCCTCACTTAAGCTTAAAACTCTTAGTAAACTTAACCAGGTGCTCCAGATTCTTCTAAATCTGCTGTGTCACACATTCAAATCAAAACTTCCACCATTACCTCATGTCACTATTTGAACGCTAGGCTACTACAATCCAGTGCCTCTGCTTACCGTAAGAAGGACGTGTAGGTCCCCACATCAGCACCGTGTTCTCGAGTGCGAGAATGCCGGTCTCTATGATCCACCATTTTTAAAACCTTCCAGCTCACACGTGACATAAACAGAAAAAAGGGACCAGATCCCCTTCTCAGCTTTGGGAGCCATCTTGTAACGTGCTCCTAATGTGCTAAAAACAGCCGGATTGCTATTTATAATCAACACTGGACTGACCATAAGTTGGATATCAAACATATTCTAAAACGCCGATTATATTTCCTAAAATTGCATGAAAGAAAAACCGTCCGCGTCCTTTCGTACTCCTCCCTTCTTGTATATCGTTCCTGCCTCTCAAAACGGGCGCCATCTTTAAGCCATCTATTCCATATACACGTGTTTTCCTATTAGTTCAGTGAACACCCAAGTGTATCAAAATAGATATATCTAACAGATCCCACATCTGTTAGGTAAAAAATATTCTGTAGTCAGTTCATTTGCGTTAATTTTGTGTCTGTTTGATAGTGAACTATCTTACTCAATTACATCCTTTATGTAGATGTATCCAATTGTATCCACAGTCATTCTCGTGTGAGTTTGAGATATTGGAGGTCTCCATTCCCATGCATGTTATAATTAGTAAAGTGGTGCATACTAAATTGATAAACAAATCCATATTCACTCAAAGAACAGTTATTAACAAAATTGTTGCATAAAGTAAATATTAAAAGGCAAAAGAAAGGAAAAACCGTGGTTAATGAAAGGTCATACAGTTTCTACATTAATCAACATTGAGTACATCAAGTTGTGCATTTACACAGAAAGTAATGTAACTCTGGATTAATGTTCAGTTTCTATATCAGTTTCTAAATTAATCAACATTATGTACATCAAGTTGTTCATTTACCCAGAAAGTAATGTAACTCTGGATCAATGTTAATTCCTATATCAGTGCACCGTAATCTCATGATCCAGAGTGCTTCCCTCTTCCGTAAGGCTAGCTCTCTGTTTCCTCCCCTGGGGTGTCTCTGGGTATGTTCTATCCCATAAAATGAAAACTGTTTGTTGGTATTCTGTGAGGGGCAATGCATGATGTGTGCAGAGATGGGATACCTTTCATCACTCTGTTTCACTGCCCTCATATGTTCTGCAATCCTTTCACGTAATGTTCTTATTGTGCTCCCTACATACTTTTTATTGCATTTGCATTCAATGACATAAACCACAAATTTGGTCATACAGTTTATGTTAGTCAATATCTTGTATGTCTTGTTCCCTGGGCCTCTGAAATCTGTCTTGTTGTTCCAAGCCCATTTACAAACAGTACAGTGTACACATCCATAGAACCCTTTCATTCTTTGGGTTAACCAATTTTCTGTTGTTAGCGCTCTGGGGTAACTAGGGCTGAGTAGATTTCTCAAGGAAATCCCTCGTCGGTATGTGATGTTGGGTCTCTCTGACACGGAAACCCCCAGGGATCTGTCTGCTTTTAGAATGTGCCAGTGCCTGTGTAGACTCCGCATCATAACCGCTGATAGTGTATTATACCCTGTTATCATCCGCACTTTGTCATCTCTCTGTGTATCTTTGGTACGTTCTCTAAGAGTGTCTTGTCTCTTAATTTTTGGATTCTCTTCTCCGCTCTGGCCAATGTCTCATTATTGTAACCTCTTTTTCGGAAGCGGGCCAACACTCCTTTTTGCACTCCTCATATTCTTTTTCTTCACTACAATTGCGTCTCACCCGAACAAGTTCACCAAATGGGATGGACCTAATCTGGTGAGCTGGATGAGCACTAGAAGCATGAAGTAATGCATTACATGCTGTTTTCTTGCGGAATAGTTTGCTTTGAATCTTATTGCCACTTGTGTATAGTTCCACAGCTAAGAACGCAATTTTACTTGTGCTGTGCTCAAAAGTAAACCTGATGTTGCAATCATTACCATTTAGGTATTCGACAAATGCTAAGAGTTTGCTGGTGGTGCCTGTCCATATCATTAAGCAATCATTAATATAACGACCCCAATATAAAATAGAGTCATTCCACTCGGATCCCATTGGGCCCCAGATCCTCATCTCCTCGAACCAACCCATAAACAGATTGGCATACGAAGGAGAGAATCTGGAACCCATGGCAACCCCCTGCTTCTGCCTGTACCATTCGTCTTTAAACAAAAAGATGTTATTATCCAGAATCAGCTCAATCATTTCGATTAACATCTCTGTATGGTCCCATGCGCTTGCTGATCTTGTGTTTAGAATTTTTCTAATAGCGCGCAGGCCTGTTTCTCTCCTAATGCTTGTGTATAGGGCTGTCACGTCTAGGGTGACCAAGGTCATGCTATCCTCCCAAATAAGATCAGAGAGTATTGCCAGAACATGTTTCGTGTCCCGGATGTAAGATGCTAGATTGCCCACCATAGGTTTCAGAAATGTGTCAACATACTCTGATAATCTTTCGGTTGGCCCATCATTTCCTGAAATGATGGTTCTGCCTGGCGGAAAGGGAAGGTCTTTGTGTAATTTAGGAAGCGTGTAGATGCATGGGTATCTAGGACGGGCAACTCTAAGGTAAGTAACTTCATCATCATCATCCAGTAACCCACATTCATGCCATCGTCTTAGATGTTTGTTTATGTGATCTATTAGAGTCCAGATGGGGTTGTTAGGAAGAGGTTCATAGCATTCCTGATCATTCAATTGTGATAAAATATCACGTTCATAATCTGTGTTCTGCATTATGACTATGTTCCCCCCTTATCTGCTTCACGGATCATGATGTCTTGATCCTGCATAAGACATTTAAGTGCATCACGTTCTCTATATGTCAAATTGTCTTTCATTTTGATGGTCTGTTTCTTTCTATCCATGTGTTTGTCTAAATCAGATAATACCAATTTATGAAAGATGTCTATATTGTTGCCTGCCAAAAGAGTTGGTGTCCACTTGGATTTCTCCCTTAGGCTACTGGAAATGCTAGGGTCGCTGACCACATTCAAGTCCCGCATAATCATATCTGTAGTTATTATCTCATCCTCACAATCAGTAAGTGACACAAGTAATCTCGTGTCCAAAATTTCTTGAATTGAAATTTCACTAGAGGCGAAAACCCCACGTTTTGGTTGCATATTTTTATTGCCACAATCCATTGTCAGAAAATGTTTCTTGATTTTCAGCCTCCTAACAAATTTAAACAAGTCTATTTTAAGTTCACACATATCACCAATACTGCTTGGACAGAAGCTCATGCCCTTCGATAATAGAGATATGGTATCATCAGAGAAACATTTATTGGTCAGGTTCACTACATTAACATCATTCATTTTTTCAGGTTCCACGACCTGGTTCTCATTCCGGGTCTCTCTTCTCCCTGCACCTCCTCTCTTTCCCCTTCTTGTCTTGCTGCCTGTGCAGGGCGTCTGCTTTGCTCCCTGTTTCCTTTTTTTATCCTTTGAACTTCTTGTAAAAAACGATTTTCAGTGTTCGTAGCATTATTAGAGCCCTCTCCTCTTTCTGTTTCACTTTCACTAGTGTGGAGGGTGTCCAGAGATGTAGAACTAGAACTAACTGACTGTCCTTCCTTTGTTCTAAGTAGGCTATCTTTTGGCATTAAGTAATCATATTTTTTCGCAAAAGTGAAAATCCTGCCATTTTCATAGTCGTGCTCATCTCGCTTTAGCTTTCTCGTCTTCCTTTGTTTAATGTCTGCTAGATGGCGTTGTAATACGCCATTCAAAATGGTGAAGTTCTTTTCAGTTGCCTCTGCTAAATTCATTTGTTTAATCTCAAGCTCCAATAAGTCTATTTCTTTCTGTAACTGTCTGACCTTTCTTTCACAATTTTCAATTAAAATCCCCATTAATCTATTGGAATTGTCTGTCAATTCTCTTTCCCATGCTAGTAACAGATCTGTTTCAAGGTCATCGTACGTAGGTATTATCTGAGACCTAAGACTCCTGGGGATTCTTTTTACTTTAATGTACTGTTTCAAGGTTGCTGCGTCCCACCATTTAGACATCTCGCTCTTTCTGAGCCTTTCTAACTTAATACATTTCTCTCTCAAACCTTCTTGTCTCAATTTTTGTCCTCCCTGTGCAAGCGAGGTCGTAGCATTGTTACTGGAAATATTATTGAAGAGGTCATCCGCCTCCTTATCTCTGTTCAGCCTCTCGTTCATGAAAGTAGTCATAGTGCCTCCTGGGCTGCCACCTATCTGATAGCTAATTCACGACGGTGCAGTGGTATGGTTATAGGTAAAATGGCGCTCCAAGAATGAGTAGCACTTACACTCTATTTAGATTTCTGAGAAATTTATATGGACGGTGCTGAAAGGTGAGAAGAACCACCATTCTCCCCAAACACGTGGTCGAAACCAACATAAACATAAACACAATCCTCAGCACACGTCTTTTAAGTAATATGCAATTATCCAATTTGTTTTAGTCAAGCATAAATGATTCAGAGAAATTTTCGAGCTTGGTTTCTTTTCTTTATTCTTTTTGTTCTTGCATCAGCCAACACGTGTTTCGTCGCACAGAGGAATTTTGTCCCGCGACTTTCTCAAGGCTGTATATACAAAACAAACACAAGCCCTTTGTAAAATTACACAAAACAGGTGTATTTAATACACCCATCAAACCTCACCTGTGTGACACAGGAGGTGATCGTGCTTTTTTAATCGTGACACGTATTGATCAGTGCACACACACCGGGTGCACGCAGATAGATACCGACAATCAGGACATTTTTATTGGTTTTCTCCATCACCACTTAATATACGGGGCGAGATTCTGATGGCCTACGTTTAACAACTTATTATTTCTCATGCTTTGGAATGAGCACGGTCTCTTGGGCAAAGATCCCTGTGCTTGCCGCAGAAATTCGTATAGAATACCGCTATGCACACGGGTGAGGTTTGATGGGTGTATTAAATACACCTGTTTTGTGTAATTTTACAAAGGGCTTGTGTTTGTTTTGTATATACAGCCTTGAGAAAGTCGCGGGACAAAATTCCTCTGTGCGACGAAACACGTGTTGGCTGATAACCATACCACTGCACCGTCGTGAATTAGCTATTTAAGTGGGTGGCACAATAAGTGCTGCAGGCCCACTTGTGGTATTTCATTTATAGGCCTTGGGTACAAGGTATACCACTTTGCAAGTGGCTTTTTACATAAATTAAATCGGTCAATTCGGTGTAATCATATTTTACCATGTTTAAGGGAGAGAGCACAAGCACTTTAGCACTGGTTAAAGTGCACAGAGTCCTAGAGCCAACAAAAGCTAATTTCAGCAAAAAGTGGAGGGGAAAGGCAAAACGTTTGGGGAAAGACCACCCTAATGCTGACAGGTCTAACAAGTGTTGATTAAGGCAATGTTTGGAGGCAGTGGCTTTATTTCTGATAATTTGAATTTAATATTGGAAGAATTCAGTGATTACTTGCCATTTTCCATAGAGTGGGAGCTCTCCTAAGCTAACTAAATTCAGATTTCAATGTATATTCCCCATACTTTCAAAGAAATGCTTGGATGATTGTTGGCTTCACCAATTTGGGCTTGAAGGTTTCAGCTTTAGCTGCTACTATTTACATTAAAAAATACTAGGTTTTTTAATGGTGCTGCACGTAACCCTGGTGGCTACTGTGGCATTTTTACAGAGAGATGGCTATTACTTGTCATTACATATATTTTATACAAGCAGAGGCAGACATTTACAAAATCATTTATAGTTAGACATAGTTTCCTTGGTGTCATAAATAACATACACTTCAGTTTTTACATACACTTTATTATTTGCTTTAAGGGTTCAGTGAAAGGGAGGTATTGAAATGGAGTTATAGTGGTAAGGTCTTAAGTTATGTTATAAGTGAAGATGCTAACTTATTGTAAGGAAGAGGCAGTTCCACAGGGAGGACAATGGAGGAAACATTATTTTCACTTTACCAGTTTTGGGTCTTTCCAGTATCACTGGGTTGATGAGGCAGATGTTAGGGGCACAACCACTGACATTTCTGTGTGAGTATGACCCTGCTAATGATGTACAAAGATGTAAATTTGATTCCTGCTGGGACTGAAAATCAGTGAAGGCTTCAGTTTGTCTGTTCAAATTGATGTTCTCCCGTGATTAGCTAAGAGGTAACTGGGGACAGCATGCCACATCAATTTCACCAAGACATGTGCAAGATCATCTGAAAAGTAGGTGTTGTGACAAAGTTGTGTAGAACACAGATCTGATCAAATTTTCTCTTGATCGTGCTTATTGGTGTGGTCTTTTTAGGAAAGGCTGTCGTCAATGAAGAGAAATGTGCTACCAGAGATGGGGTGTGAGGCCATCTAGTTGCATCTAAAAGAGTCATCTTACAATCTGTTGTTATAATTTGAGTCCATTAAAGATTATGATCTCCATTTTTGTGGGATTTAGATTTAGGTAGATGCCTGGTTAATATTCAAGACTGAATAGAGTGAACACAATGTTTTTGACACTGTATATCAGCATTCAGCATCCTTAAAATTTGAAAGGAACAATTTTGAGACCATTTGAACTTATTGCTGCTTGATTGCAAGGCATGAGACAAATTATTTGAGGCCAGTATCAGACATACTTACACTTGTGGATATAGTTGTGAACTGTGCTTAATTAGCACAGCGTTGAAGGCTGATGAGAGACCAACAAGGGGTGAGGGAGACATCTGCTTTGTTTATTATTCTCAGGGTGTCATTGATGACAGAATCCAGATTAGTAACCTTAGAGTAGGTTGTGTTATTAAAGGCAAACTTGTGCTGCTACTTCACTGTTCAGAATTTTCCCCAGGAAGGTAAGGGTGTGATGGGCTGATAGTTTGCAAAGTTTGTTCAAATCCAAGTCAGACTTTTTCAGTTCAAGGAGTGTTTGTTCAGTTTTCATGTCCTTCAGAAGGGTTTTGTTTCAGAGAGGGTGTTTTGTATTTCTGTAGTTGGTGGAGATAGAGAAATAAAATTGGGATTAGATGATAGGTGTTCTTTTGAGAGATCAAAGTATGTTAGATATCTTAGGTAAGAGGATGTGAGGATTTCACTGGTGAATCCCAGAGGGATGAAAGAGGAGAAATGTCAATGATGTTGCTTATGGTATATATATTTAGGTTGAGGCAGTTCTTCCTTTTAGTGGTTTTCCTAATTAAGTATGAATTGATGGGGTGGAGTGAGGTTGATGAGCATTTTACTGCTTTGAATAGCGCTTTGCTTTTCGTTTCTGCCTCACTGATAATTTTAGTATAAGGATGCAGTTGTAAGGACAACAATATCTTTAACTGTTTTCTAGCTTCCTAATTCCTCAAGAGGACAAATCAACTCACAAGAGCACCATAGGGCATTTTGCTCAAGGTAAATTTTTGGGTGTGGAGTGGTGCATGGGTATCATTAATGGGTCTAAGTGTGGAATTGAGAACTTTAAGTAGGGTATCAATATCATCTGAGTTAATGAGTTAGAGGGGTGAATGAAATATGTTTAACTCTTAAAGGATGCAGATATAATTTGTTTATTTTATTTGATTTGAAGAGTTTTATATAGCGCTGGCTAGACCCTTAGGTATCAGAGCGCTTTACATGAGGATCGTTGCGTTACAAGTTACAAATTACATCAGTTCCCAGAGCATAGTAAAACATAGGCAAAAAATAATGTTACAGTAATTCGTCGAAAGGAGGGGGAGGAAGGAGACACGGCAGGGAGACGGGGAGAACTGTGCCCAATGTCCGGCTGGGTAGGTGACGGCCAAGGGGGAAAACCAGGGCCGATCTCCTCTATAGCTGTCTAGCAGTTCCACCGGGCATCAGCCATGTTGCTCAGGTCTCAGCGGTCAGGGATAACAAGAAAAACAGTGTTTCATGGTTACATTAGTTACAGTTGCATAGTCAAGCACAAGGAACAAGTCCCCAATAGAGGAATAGAGGAATGGGGGAGGGGTATGGAAACAGGGGGCTGGGAAGCATAATTACATCAATTACAGACTTCAAGTAAAGACATAGGAGAAAACAGAAACATGAGATGCGGGGGAGGGAAGGGAACACAACGGGGCGACGAGGAAAACCATGTCAGATGTCCGGCTGGGTAGGTGACGGCCGAGGGGGTGAACCAGAGCCAAACTCCTCTATAGCTGCATAGGACAGCTCCACCGGGCATCGGCCAAGGTTGCTCGGGCTCCGCAGTAAGTACAAAGCAGTTATGGTATCGGCCCAAGGGGCATCGTCAAAGATCCATCGAAAGGCACCGGTCCTGGTGTTACTGGGAAGTGCCGTCCTCAACGTTCTCCAGCTCGCCCCCAGGACAATAGTGGTGAGAGAAGAGGTGGAAGGAACATGTTTGGACTGCTTGTTGTTTGGTTTACGCTCTTTGTCTGCCATGGTTTTTGCAGGAGGAAGGCTGCTAAGGCGGCGCTGAGTAGATGCCAGTTTTGGAGAGAGTAAATGCTAGGAATATAAATCACATCGCCTAAAGTCTGATGGCCCGTCTGGAGTAGGGCTGAGATTGGAAAAGTTCAAAGTTCCAGTGTAAAGTTATTGCGCAGCACCTAGTACAAAGCAGTAGAAAGTAGATATTTGTGCTAGATTGTTGTGGCTACCAGGTGGAACGGGTAGAGAACCGGCAGGATCCAGCAAGCCAAACAAGCATGGATGAGTAGATCTGTATGGGACAGGAGCCCAGATCACGTTGCCTCGTGTGTGGACATCATTAGTGGGTCATGCAGAGCCCTGTGAGGATTTAGTACAACGACATCAGACACTTCAAACCATTCGGAGTGATAGACTCCTTACCTTAGGTAGGAAATATATTAGCATATGGGCTGCCCAATATACACAGAAAGGCAGGTATAGTTCATGCCAGCCCTTTGAAACTGTACAGATTTACTCGGAAACGGCCGCCATTTTCAGGTCAGGCAAGCCGATAGACGAAGCAGTAGGAGCCTCCACGGAAAGCACAGACTTTCAACATACCTTCCAAGTTAGGTTCAGCGGACCGCGGGTGGGAAGCGGAGCTCTCTGGGGAGCCTTATTTGACAAGCGCTTCACTCCCTGCTTAGGTCACCGATGCCGATGTTGCGATGGACCGGCAGCCATTTTGGAGAGAGGAGACCTGCGGTGATCGAGATCGCTGAAAAAAAGCCTCAAAGGAGCATGGAAAGCTGTGACCCTGCTCACGGTTCGGCTCTGTGGATGTTCTGGAGCCAGGGGCTGGAGCGGATGTCATCGGGGCCCGTGGTAGAGGTAGAGGGTTTGGTAGAGGGTTTGGTAGAGGGTTTGCGTTCTCCTTTGTTTTTTTCCAGGCAAAAGGCAGACAGGGTGAGTATGTGAAGGGAGGATTATTGGATAATATTGGATCATGGTTGTTGTTAAGAAACTTAGTAGGCTGTAATGTCTGATGTGAGGTAAACTGATGCCATTGGGTTTCATAGCATGTCTCTTGTGATCCTTATATTTTGAGTGTCAAGGAGAATGTTAGTGATGGAGCTGATTGTTGGGGGCAATCAAGTTGAAGAAGTGTTTTATGAATTGCATATGAGAGAAAAAATATTGGATACAAATGGAGAGACAGATGGAATAAGAACAAAAATATAGGTGTACAACGGAGTGACGAGAAAATTTAAAGGCTAATAGAAAAAGCAAAAGTATGCATTATCTACAACAGAATGTACTGATTACCCAGCTATAACATGTCTTGCTCATTTCTGCCATAAACCATGAATACTAAGGTCAAAGTGAGTGCTGACTGTGCAAGGACTGTATACTCATCAAGTTGCAACTTCAGAACTAAAGGCCATTTGTATGAAGAGGTAAATTGCAAATAGTGGGTGTGCTCCGATTTTTGTGATTTGCTATCCATTTTGTGATGTGACCTATGGCCTAATAGGTCAGCCCGTAAAATATCCAGCGGGTCACAGAACAACCTGCCTAATGAAAATTAATTAAGCAGGTTGTGCTGTGTAACATCCTGTGATTGGCTATAAACACAGGGAGGGTGTCCTCCAGGGAACAGCAGACCACAATCCCTCCATTTGCATTCCAAAATAGGAAATCATTTCTTTTTAGCCTGTATTCTTTACAGCAACAGTTGCTGCTTCAAAATTAAAAAGGTTTACCATTTGGCAAGACATCCTGCTGGAGAGACAGTGGTCCTCCAGTCCACTGCCTACTCCCCGACACTTGCCAACAAAATGTCCAAAGGGGAATCTGCTCAATGTTGCAAAACGTTATCCCCTTGTCTGAGGTATTGGTAACTGTCGAGGTCTAGGGTCCCAAATCAGAAATACCAATATCCACAGGAGCGAAGATAGAATCTCTCCTCTCCCCTGAGATACAGTCTCCCTCTGTTAATAGACTCAGAAGGGTAGAGCAGTATCCCCAGGGAGCGAGGAAACAGGGAGGGACCACCAGGGAACTTCCAGAACAGGACACAGAGGCAGATAGGGCGTCTCAGTAGATAAAAAGAACCTGCAGTAATAGATAAGGAGAAAGGGCAGGTTAAAGAAAACTCTATATTTAAACCACTGGTTATCTTACATCATGCTTAGGTGTGGACAGTGTACTTTCACATACTCACGAAGGAAATTATTACGATGAGACTTGTACGGAGTGTTCATATCAAATCCCAAACAAAAGGAAGTAGAATCTAAAGAATCCTCGAGGCTGGAGGAGATTGATTTGCCACCCGTTTCTCCACAACGGCATATGCAGACACCACCTCTAATTTGGATAAAAGTCACTTCAAAGAAAAAGGTACTCACGTGGCTCTACCACCGTAAAGTCACAGAAAATGCCAAAAAGAAGTACTGCAGCACTTAGTCGCACTAGCGGCTTTTATAGTCTTTAGGCAGGATCTGCTGGCGGTGAAAGTGCACTAATAATGATAAAGTACATCCAGCGCTTCCTCGCGCTTGAGATCAGAACAACAAAAAAAAAGAAGTAAAGCAATAGTGAGCAGCGCGTCCTCGCGCTTCGACGATGGTTTCGTTTATGGATTTGTAAAAGGCGGTGTATGAGAGCCCCTTCGCTCTGTGCATAGAAACCAAAAATAGAATTCCAACAACGCGCTTAAGATCAGGAATCAAAAATAGAAAGACAAAAAACAGCACGTCCTCGAGCTGGTGTTTGTGCGGTAAAGGGAACAGCGCGTCCTCGCGCTTGTCTCAGTAATGGGATCCAGGTGAGAATTGCGAGTCCTGGCGCTGATTGAGGCGATAAGCAGAGATTATTCACAGCGCTTCCTCGCGCTTGTGGTAGAAAGGGTGTTTCCAAGGCAAAGGTAGATCGCGGATACCGGGAACAAGAAAGACCGTGGAAATCCAAACAGGTAAAGGGCGTGGTCCCTACAGGAAGTAAAGCCAAGCACCATGGATCGGGTGCTCACTGCTTATAAGCTGTGCTTGTCAGCTGATAGGTCCCTGTGCAGCATGGGAAAGCACAAAATCAACACACCTTTCTGAGGCATTATGGGAGATGTAGTTCACAGATTTATAACACTGACAGGGTACAGGAAACCTGACGTCTAACAGTTCTCCCCCCTAACGGCCTATTCACCGGTCTAGGTTTAGAGGGGTGTAGAGCGTGAAACCTTCTCACCAACACAGGAGCATGTACATTCTCTGCAGACTCCCAAGTTCTGTCTTCAGGGGCATACCCCACCCAATCTATGAGGTACTGCAATTCTCCATTATGTAGTCGTGAATCTAAGATGCTTTTCACCTCATATTCCAGTTCTCCTTCCACGACTATAGGAGGGGGTGGAGGCTCAGGGCATGAGGGAGGGGTATACACCTTGAGCAAAGAGGTATGGAAAACGGGATGTACCCGCATTTCAGGTGGAAGGTCTAGCTTTACTGTAACCGGGTTGATCACTCGTACAATAGTGAAAGGTCCTACGTATCTGGGTTGTAATTTGCGAGGGCCTGATAACCTGAGGTTTTTTGTGGACAGCCATACCTGCCCACCTTCATTGTAATCTGGGGAAGGGCGTCTATGTTTATCTGCATCTGTTTTCATGGAGTGTTTGGCTTCCAGTAGTTCTAATTTGGCTTGCTCCCATATAGACAAAAGATGAGTGTAGTGGTCTGTGACTGCGGGGACATCTGAGAGAGGGAAAGAGAGGGGAAGAAATTTTGGATGATATCCTGTGGTGAAGTAAAAGGGTGAAACCTTGGAAGCAGAATGTGTGGAATTGTTATACGCGAATTCTGCCAAAGGAAGGGCCTGGAGCCAATCACTAGTGGTGGTGCTTATTAAGCATCGGAGATACTGTTCCAGAGTCTGGTTTGTTCTCTCGGTTTGACCATCCGTTTGCGGATGGTAGGCCGAGGAGAGACGATGGTCTATATGAAGAGCCCTACATAATCCTTGCCAGAATTTGGACACAAACTGTGGTGCTCTATCGGAGAATATGACTGAGGGTAACCCATGTAGCCTGACTATGCTTTCAATGAATGTGTCTATGAGTTCTTTGGCGCTTGGTAGCTTCTTAAGAGGGATGAAATGGGCCATTTTGGACAACATATCCACCACCACCAATATAGTGGTGAATCCTCTTATGGTGGGTAGGTCCGTGATAAAATCCATGCTGATGGATGACCAGGGTATATCTGGGACGGGCAGAGGCTGTAAAAGACCAGCAGGAGCACAGTGTGATGACTTCTGACGTGCACAAGTTGGACAAGCTTTGACAAAATTATTTATATCTTGGGTCATGCCTTTCCACCAGAACCATCTCTGGCACATTTGAATTGTTTTTTCTCCTCCAGGATGACCTGCCAATGGCAAAGCGTGACACCATTGTATGATCAAGTCTTGGGTTTCTGTCGTAGGGATAAACAAATGGTCCTCATGATAAAACAAATCGCCCACTATTTTGTTCAAAGGATCTTTTAACCACTCCTCACGATCAAGAGTCAAAAAGGCATGATCTAGTTGTGAAACAAAAGTGTCAGTCTTTTCGCTAACAGATATGATTTTATTCTCAGGTATAATAGGTAAGGGAGTTTCCACTATGTATTTCTGATCTTTTCCTAAGCGAGAGAGAGCGTCCGCTTTACCATGTTTCGAGCCTGGGCGAAAGGTGATAACAAAATCATATTCAGAAAAAAGGAGACCCATCTCATTTGTCGAGGAGTAAGGGCTCGGGCAGACCTGAAAAACTGAAGATTCCTATGGTCTGAGTAAATAGTGATGGTGTGAGGTGATCCCAAAAGATAATGGCGCCATTCTTGAAAAGCCATTTTAATGGCTAGGAGTTCTCTTTCTCCGATGGTATAATTTTGCTCAGCTTGTGAAAGGGTCCTAGAAAAGTAGGCCACTGGATGGAGAGTTCCTGATTGTAAATCACGTTGTGAAAGAACCCCCCAACTGCATATTGAGAGGCATCGGCCTCCACATAGTATGGCTGATTTTCGTCCGCATGTCTTATAATGGGAGCGGAAGTGAAACTATTCTTCAGTGTTTGGAACGCCTGCTCGGAAACATCATTCCATTCAAAAGATACTCCCTTTTTCAATAATCTGGTTATGGGAGTAACCAGATCAGAAAAACGATTGATAAATCTCCGGTAGAAATTTGCGAATCCTAAAAGGATTGCACCTCTCTGACAGTCTTAGGACTTTTCCACTCGGTTATGGCGGAGACCTTGGCAGGATCCATATGTATACCCTCAGGAGAGATGACAAAACCTAAGAATTCCACTTTTTGGGCATGAAAGAGGCATTTGTCTAATTTAGCAAACAGATGGTGGTCTTGTAGTCGTTGTAGAATCAATTTGACATGTTCCACATGTTCGTGTTCATTTTGAGAATAGATTAAAATATCGTCAATATAGACGATAACGAAAATATCCAAATATTCACTTAAGATTTCATTCACTAAGAATTGGAATGCCGCGGGGGCATTGCATAGTCCAAAGGGCATGACGCAATACTCATATAGTCCGAACTTAGTGCGGAAGGCCGTCTTCCACTCATCTCCTTCTCTGACTCGGATCAAGTGATAGGCCCCCCTCAGGTCCAGCTTAGTAAAGATCTTGGCCTTACGCACCTGATCCAAGAGATTGGAGATGAGCGGAAGAGGGTATTTATTTTTTATTGTCACCTTGTTCAAGGCCCGATAGTCCAAGCATGCCCTTAAACCACCTTCACGTTTGGGAATAAAAAAAATAGGGGAAGAGACTGGGGAAGTTGAATGGCGTATGAACCCCTTTTTTAGCATGTCCTGAAGGTACTCATGGAGATACTTTGTCTCAGGTTCAGTAAGAGCATATACTCTACTGACAGGAAGCACCGCACCAGGCGTTAGATCAATCCTGCAGTCGTAGGATCTGTGAGGGGGTAGGGCCACAGCTTTTATTTCATCAAATACTAGTGCAAACTCAATATACTCAGGGGGCAGAGGCGCAGAGTCCGGCAAAGACACTGCACAACTTAGAGGAGTGTGCCATAGGGCGGTCTCATGGTAGCAATGCATCAGACAATACGAAGAGCGTAGCGTGACTTTCCTAGAGACCCAATCAATGAGCGGATTATGTAGCTGTAGCCACGGGACTCCAAGAATGGCACCAAAGTTGGGGGTGTTAATGAGGTCAAATGAAATAGATTCAGCATGTCCGTTATCACACATCATTACAAGTTCAGGGGTTTGATAGGTGATTAATCCAGAGGATAATTCAGTTCCATCAACAGCTCTTACCTTTTCAGGTCGAGTTTTTGGAACAAATTCAATCCCGAGCGTCTTGGCCAATGAGATATCTAGGAAGTTTCCTGTTGCTCCAGAATCTAATAATATGGGCATAGTCTTTCTATGTTGTGATGGCAATATAACTACCACTGAAATGGTGAAGTGTTTAGGCACTAAAGCCATCGTGTTAGCCAAGAAGTGTGAGATCTGAATGGGAGAAGGACTTGGAAGAGTGACCTCTGTACTCTCCAAGTCCTTCAGTTTTCCGAATACATAGCTGCACCCATTCTGCTCGCTGTGGTTTTCAGGGGTAATCTGGGTTTGACAAGGCATTCTCTAGCGAAATGGCCACCCTTGCCACAGTAAAGACAGAGATTTAATTTCCTTCGTTTTTCACGTTCTTCCACAGTTAGCGGTCCTCTAACTCCCCCTATCTGCATGGGCTCACTAGTATCCTTTATTTCTTTCTTCTCGCTTTTGGCAAAAAAAAGACGGGTGTATTCCCCCTTGGACTTTTCTCCTTTTCTTTCCATTAATCTATGGTCTAACTTGACAACTAGGTCTATAAACGAAGGACAATCTTCAGGCGGGTTCACTATTTGAGACAATATATCCTTCAGTTCGTCTTTTAAACCTCTGTAGAATAAAGAAGTTCTCTTCTCTTCAGGCCATTGCGTTTCAGTCACTAACCTGTTGAAGGTGGTGATGTACGTTAACAGATCCCCTGAACCTTGTTTGAGACTCAGCAGTTCATTGTCGCTAGCCTGCATATAAGAGTGATGGGCAAAGAGGCTTCTCATTCTTTCTTTGAATTGTGGGAGGTCGTATAATGGGGTCGTCATTCTGTACAAGAGGCACCGCCCAAAGAGCAGCATTCCCACTGAGATATGAAATAATAAAAGCTATCTTTGCCGCGTCGTCCGGAAATGAGGAAGCTCTACATAAAAACTGGAGGTGACACTGGTTCATAAACACCCCGTACTTGCTAGTATCTCCACTGAATCTCTCAGGCATCGCTAAAGGGGTCAGGGGAGGTGTTACAACTGTCACACTAACTGGAGAAGGGGAGAGACTACAGGCTCTGAGGTAGAGGCAGAAGGGGGACCTGGAAATGCGCGGGCTGTATGTAGCTCTTTTTGAATTTGGGATTAGTGACAGCCACTCCAGCTTCAGTCTGTTTTTGTGTTTTCATTATATCTAACTCAGAGACTAGACGCTGATTTTCCCCCTTCAGTACTCTAAGCTCTGCTTGTAAGTTTATAACTGCTGCTGCTAACTCATTCATAGTGGGTTGTGGTGTCTCAAGGGATAGGGAGTCATCCATAAGGGTATCAAATGAGGCTCCCGTGTTCATCTTTGCTCAGGGGATAATATAACCGTGGGCTTGGCTTTCTGTCGAGGTCTAGGGTCCCAAATCAGAAATACCAATATCCACAGGAGCGAAGATAGAATCTCTCCTCTCCCCTGAGATACAGTCTCCCTCTGTTAATAGACTCAGAAGGGTAGAGCAGTATCCCCAGGGAGCGAGGAAACAGGGAGGGACCACCAGGGAACTTCCAGAACAGGACACAGAGGCAGATAGGGCGTCTCAGTAGATAAAAAGAACCTGCAGTAATAGATAAGGAGAAAGGGCAGGTTAAAGAAAACTCTATATTTAAACCACTGGTTATCTTATATCATGCTTAGGTGTGGACAGTGTACTTTCACATACTCACGAAGGAAATTATTACGATGAGACTTGTACGGAGTGTTCATATCAAATCCCAAACAAAAGGAAGTAGAAACTAAAGAATCCTCGAGGCTGGAGGAGATTGATTTGCCACCCGTTTCTCCACAACGGCATACGCAGACACCACCTCTAATTTGGATAAAAGTCACTTCAAAGAAAAAGGTACTCACGTGGCTCTACCACCGTAAAGTCACAGAAAATGCCAAAAAGAAGTACTGCAGCACTTAGTCGCACTAGCGGCTTTTATAGTCTTTAGGCAGGATCTGCTGGCGGTGAAAGTGCACTAATAATGATAAAGTACATCCAGCGCTTCCTCGCGCTTGAGATCAGAACAACAACAAAAAAGAAGTAAAGCAATAGTGAGCAGCGCGTCCTCGCGCTTCGACGATGGTTTCGTTTATGGATTTGTAAAAGGCGGTGTATGAGAGCCCCTTCGCTCTGTGCATAGAAACCAAAAATAGAATTCCAACAACGCCTCCTCGCGCTTAAGATCAGGAATCAAAAATAGAAAGACAAAAAACAGCACGTCCTCGAGCTGGTGTTTGTGCGGTAAAGGGAACAGCGCGTCCTCGCGCTTGTCTCAGTAATGGGATCCAGGTGAGAATTGCGAGTCCTGGCGCTGATTGAGGCGATAAGCAGAGATTATTCACAGCGCTTCCTCGCGCTTGCGGTAGAAAGGGTGTTTCCAAGGCAAAGGTAGATCGCGGATACCGGGAACAAGAAAGACCGTGGAAATCCAAACAGGTAAAGGGCGTGGTCCCTACAGGAAGTAAAGCCAAGCACCATGGATCGGGTGCTCACTGCTTATAAGCTGTGCTTGTCAGCTGATAGGTCCCTGTGCAGCATGGGAAAGCACTAAATCAACACACCTTTCTGAGGCATTATGGGAGATGTAGTTCACAGATTTATAACACTGACAGGGTACAGGAAACCTGACGTCTAACAGGTAACTTTTCAAAGGATTGTGAATGCAGTTGCGGTCAAAAACCTTGGATGCATCTCACTGTGATTCACAAATAAGAGAAGTGCCACTTTCATGCTCCCTCCTAATCATGAGTCAGAATAACTTGCGGAAAGCACTTGTGTGACTTGAAATGGCTTTTCCAAATCACAAAAGAAGTTTTGTACATTAAGAAACATAATTTTGCATACTCAAACCTGTAATTTGCATATCACAGGGTTTGTAACCGCAAAATCATTTTGGACATCTGGCTATCAAATTTTCCAGTCTCTGCTTCGCTGATGCTGGCTGCAACCTGTCCAGAAGAGACAACCCTCTGAAAAATTCTGCAATAGATCAGACATTACTTTGTGATGTGCTGTCCTAATTGTGTTGGGTGTGCTAGATTTGAAATAGCAGCCTACATCAGAAGAAATGTATCAAATTCTGGGTCTGAGTTCATACCAAGTAGAATGTTTTGTCTATCTGTGTGCAGTATGTATACTCTGAATGTATGTACAATTCGATAACCAACTGTGATGAATTTGCCTTGTATCAGTGTCTTTTTCAGTTGTACCACCGTCTGTAGGGACTACCAAGGACCTGTGGTTCCTGAAACAGGGAAATAATGATTTGTTAGTTATGTTTCATTTATTTTTTCAAGCGTATATCTGATTTATAAATTTGTAGTATCATTTTTGAGGGCTAACAAAACTGCATGAACCAATCCAAAAGTTTGATTCCTTCCACCCTCCACTCAGCAATAGAAAGTTTTGTACAGATCTGTCAAGAGCAGCAAAACTTATAAGAGCAAAGTCAAGTTCTATGGTAATTGGTTTGCCATCGTAGGATATTAAGGCCCCAACATTGACGATCCGGTGCCTCTCCAGGAGCTACACAACCTTCTCCTGGACATAAATGTTCCCATTATATTGGGGGGTAACGTTAACGTCTTGATCAACCCAGTTTTAAACAAATCCTCCTCCAGAAATACAGTCAATACCCCTAAGGTGAGAGTCTTTATAAAACAAATAATGGAAGATCTTGGTTTGATTGATATTTAGAGGGAAAAAGGTAGTAAGCATAATAGATTCACTTTCAAAAACAAAAAGTATGGGCATTCCTCTAGAATAGATTTCTTTCTAGTAAAAAGTAGGGTTGGAAATAAAGTTACAAAAGTGGAGCGTATAGTAGAACATCTTTCACCATTCAGCGGTGAGCCTGGAGTTTAGCTTAACCCAATCTTTTGCACAAAAGAGATGGACTTTAAGTTGAGTTCTATTACTGGAAGTTGAATTAATTGAGATATTAAAGAAAGAAACAAACACATTTTCCCAGATTAATAAGTTCTCAGCCCAGTCGCATATAGTTTGGGACATGTAAAAAGCTTTTATAAGGGGACGATTAATAAACCTCTCCATTGGCCAGAGTAGGGAGCGGAAAGTCAAGATTGAGAAACTTGAGTCTAACATAACTAAGTTTTTCAAGGAATTCGAGAATTCCCTGAATGTTCATGATCAGGCTCGAATACAGGGATACTTACAGAAAGCTAAATACAGCTTGTCAAGCTTTCTGGAAGATGGAATCAGAAAAAAATGGGAGGATAGTAAGACATCCTATTATGAGTATGGGTATGGGGAGGGCTGTGGTAAACTGCTGGCATGGAAAACTAAAACAGAATTTACTAGAAACAACATTGTAGAAATTTTAGACCCTGAAACTGATAAATCATGTAAGGAGGATAAAGAATTGGAGGGGGCCTTTGTGTATTTAAAAAAAAATCTGTATAATGAAGATACAATAGTAACTAGGGAACAACTACTAGGCTACTTCGAGGAAATAAATACCACTAGACTGTCCTCAACCTCGAAAGAACTCCTCTGCTCAGAGATAAACTTGGAAAAAGTTAGAGCGGGAATGGGAAAATTGAAAAAAGGGAAGGCAGCCTGTCCAGACAGCCTCCCCAACGAACTATATAGACGATTAGTATAATTTTAAAACCAAATATGAACCCTAAGTTATGCGAATCATACAGACCGATATCTTTCTTAAACTGTGATTACAAGATATATACTCAGATCTTGGCAAAACGTTTGGAGAGTGTTATTGGGCAGCTCATACACATAGACCAAAAGGCCTTCATTAAATGAAGACAACTACATGAACTTGCACATGAGTTGATTGGAGCAATAGACCTGGCTATAGGAGATAAAATTCCCCTGACAGTCCTCACTTTTGACACAGCAAAGACGTTTGATAGGGTTAGCTGTCCGTTTTTACAATGGGCAATTAGGCAACACAACCTGGGGGAGGAATTTTCTAGAGCTGAGTCAGTGATCTATAGAAACCCTACCACTGGGATTCTAGTAAATGACAATCCTAAAGATCAAATAATAATCAAAAGAGGGACACGTCAGGGCTGCCCTTTGTCACCCTTACTTTTTAATATATACATTGAACCCTTGGCAAATAAAATAAGATTGAACTTAAACAACAGCCCATTTAAATGCAAAGGTTGGGAAAAAAAGGTGGGTCTGTATGTGGATGATTTAATGATCTATACCAGTGAAATGGAAAAATCCCTCCCAGAGATTTTGAAAACCCTAGAGGAGTTTGGAAAAGTATCAGTGTATTTAGTCAACCAACAATAGACTGAAATTATGGAGTGGAATATGCAGTGCTTTAGCCCATTTGTGAAACAAGAGATCAGATATTTAGGGATTCAGGTGGTACAAGAGCTCAACAATCTGGCCCAGATTAAATTTACTAATACAAAAGCTGAAACTAAAAGGTTATTGAAAACCTGAGGTTGTCTCCCTCTCTCTTTTCTAGGAAGATCAAATCTACTTAAAATGTCCATACTACCAAAGTTTACTTTTATCTTTGGCACAATCCCCCTAGATTTCAACCTGGATGCTTTTAAAAAATTGCAAGGTGAACTAAGCAGTTTTATTTGGTCTGCTAAAGGAGTATGGATTGCTTGGAAGAAGTTGCGTTGGACGAAAATACATGCGGGAATTGCTAGTACTGATTTTCTCATATATTGTCGGGCTTTTCAGTTCAAGACTTTTAGATCTCTCCTTCTGGAAAATGAGTTTTATACCCCACTTTTTAAGGCCATAACAAAGGATCATACAGAGATGGCAGATTTGTTTCTGTATACATTTGGCCATCTTAATTATTTCAAAAAGGTCAGGCTAACGATCCTGAAGGGCGCACGTGCCTGTAGCCAGTTCCACTATCTATCTAAGTGTGTCTGTGTGGTCATTATGTAGGCATGAGGGCCCCGCACCCTACCACATTACATTGTGCTGTGGACAGCGGACGCAACCATGTCACCTCAGGCAGTGGGTAAGACCTTGGACATGTAGCTTTGTTGTCCCCCCCTATAAGCGTAAGCGGAGTGGGCTGGGCGTGGTTCAGTTCTGGCCTGGACAAGGAAGTAACTAATGCGTGTGTCTCTGTTGTAGTGTCGGCGCCACCTGGCCCGCAATCGACAATGTTGCAATGTAGCATGCACCCGGAGGGCGGGCTCACACGAACGGAGAAATGAAGGAGCGCAACACCGCTCGGGGTCTTGGCTCATACATGCCAAGTGTTGTGTGTATCTGTATTGCCGCAGCATGAGCCAAATGCCTAGCCTTAATTGCAGCGCGAGTTCAGCCAGGTACAAACTCTACATCTGTGTCCGCCCTATCCTTACCATAGGCCTGCACTCACGGGGCCACCCACCTTCAACGGCCAACATCACAGTGTCGTTGTCAGGCTTGTGGACATGCCCAGACAGGCATGACAATGGTGTGCGTAGGAGTGCAAGTGATGCAACCGCGCAGCTCACACAAGTAAATAGGCTCGGGGGAGGGAGGAGCAGCTGTGAGGCAACGTAACACACAGTGATGCTGCTCATTTGCCACATGCAAGACATGTCAAACATGAATCCCAAAGTCGCACACATCCCACCCCACCCCCAACAAGCCACATCACATTTCCTGAATGCAAGCAGATGACAAACAGCTGACATTAGGGATGAAAGCTCCTTTGTCTGAACTATCAGGCGGAAGCACATCTGCAGCTCCGACCTCGGAATTGCATGTTCCCGGCACCCCCTGACAGATACTATAGCAGCTGATGACGACTCCCACACTACGCACAGCCCGACGAAAGACCAACGTATACACACCCCACACACAGAAGTCCTTGCTCGAAGTTATCTTGCATGGAATGGCCTTCACACTTACTCCCACACCATCCCAGGCGTACAACCGTTGCACACTAAAACAACTAATTGATCCGAGCTGTGGCATTTCATTCACAGAACTGGCGCAGGTCAGAACAGTGCCGATTCAACCAGAGCCACTAACGTAATGGCAGAACATCCCGGACACATGCACAACCCCTGTCACGTGGAACTGTACCGTGCACGTATGCTGCATTTACTGGGGGCACTGCCATTGGCAGTGATGCGGATCAGTTACTGGCTAAGCTTCCGCCTTGCCAACATCACCTGCGTTCAGCCTGTGTTGCATTGTCGATCGTGCATATTCAAGTGGTCCATGGATGTCTGCCTATCCAACAGGACGGTAGCTGTACTGGATTTTGACATGTGTGTGCGCCCCCTGTTGGCCCACGACCAGGAGTGTCACCGTGATACCCGTATATGGGATGCCTTGATACTTGGCATACATGCTGGCAGCTGGACCTGGGAGATTGCACAACTCCTCGTGTGCAGTGACCACATTGAACCGCTCCCCTATTGGGCTGTAGTGCTAATTGGTGAAAGGGGGTGGACGCAGCACATCTGTCCGGGCCTGCTAATGGATTGCCTCGACGTCCTGTTTGATGAAGTCGACAACGACCTCATGTTGGAAATGATAGCCTACGAAGTTGCATCGCTTTCATGGACGAGTAACTACGTACCTGCAGCCACAACAGAATGGGACCCAGTGCACATGTCCCAACACCTTGTTGCATCTTGGAGATCTGGTCACATATCCCACGACAACAGTGGACATGGCTGCATTCGCCTGGACTCCGAATACATGAGCAGATAACAACTCGGGTTAACACACACCTGTGTAAGGTGAGGCACTCCCCCGGAGTGGACAGCGGCGCTTGTCAACGTTCCTCATTCTGACATACTGCAGCATTGGTCTGCATGTTGTGGCACTTATCTTGCCCGTACTGACAGGCATATGCTAATAAAGTCTACGCACCTTCACTTGTATTCAACTGTGATGAGTGTTGATTTGAATGACAATGTGTGTCTCACTGCCTATCTGGGTCACGGCCATACATGCGCATTGATAGCATTACCCAGGAGTACCTTTTTTGTGGAATCACTGTCCCTACATTCATCCATACTTTCATACTTGATTGATCATAGCCATGACACATCTGTGTGAATTAGAATGTTTTATTCGCATTCAGTGGAGTGTTGAAGCTGGAGCAGTACAGGGCCATGCAAACCCCACTTTACATTGTTGCCCCGTGGAGGGCCAGCCAGAGTCCTTTAGGGATTGACAAGTTCATCGGAAGAGGAAGACTTCAGTCCGCAGTGTGATTGCTGTGTGATTGGTATCCAACAAAATATGGCAGTCCATGTCGAGGTCCAAGGTGAGTGTCGCTGAGTGTATCGGGGGACAGTGGAAGGTGTTATTCCAGGGCATGATGCAGAGGGCAGAACCAAGCTGAAACAGGCCATATGGCGGAGATGAATGCTACCACTTCATTCTTACCACAAAGCCAGATTCATCATCATCTTCATCCTCTGATGTGTCAGGTGCCTCACATGTGGGTGGTGGTGTTTAGTCTGCATCACTGTGTGGCACTGACACATCAAGGGCCGGAGGTGGAATGTCTGCCACACTGTGTGGCACTGACACTTCAAGGGGCGGAGATGTGTATGGAGTAGTAGCAGCAGCATTCAACCGCGTCAGGCCTTGTGGCGGCAATGCCATGACGAGGATCTGCAGGGCATGGGAGATCACAGCTACATCTCGCTGGTGTGCAGCCATGGCAAACATTCTTTCCGCCTGCATCTGCTCCAAGCTCTCCATCATTCTCCTTATGTGTCCCAACTCCCGGCTGACATCGCTGGAGCCACTCTGACTAGACAGTTGTTCTTGGCTCAGAGTCATGACTCCAGCGATGTCAGCCATGGATTGTTGGAGAGCATGGAGCGGACAGTGGGTGTCCGTTAGGGACTGTAAGTGGTCCCTGATGGGACTTAGACACCCACGTATGGCATCTAGTTTGGCTGCCATGAGGTCGAACCCCACCCGCAGCTGATCAGCCATCTTCTCCTGGCACCCTAACACACGGCATTGGAATGCCATGTGTTGGTCGTGGGGGTCCTGGGAGACAGCCGTGGGTGCTTCCTGCTGTGTGGTCTGTGCAGGGGGTGGGGTCTCCTCGATGCAGCTGGGCTGCCCTGCTCCTGGAGGTGGGGTGCCGAAGCTGTCCGTGAGCTGTTGGAGGGCGTCTGTGTCGATGTTGGGGGGGTCCTCTTTATCATCAGTGCTGAGTTGTTGGGTCTGCTCTGCAGGAGGTGTTGATTCTCCCTCTGCAATGTGAAGGGGAGATGCAGATTGACATTGTGTTCACATGTATGTTCACGCATTGTACAAGTTTACTAACAGACTGCATGACTATGTACATTGTGACTGTTTGTGAGGAGATGCCTATTTGATGCGGGATAGTTGACATTTCTACACCATCAGGGATGTGAGGTTGTACTTGTACATTATCATCTCACAGTTTCCTGCTATGCCAAATGCGAATGGCCATTTTCTACACACAAGCGGCAGCAGTTGTCTCCTCTGTTCTGTTGTGAAAGTGTTGCAGTTTGTACCACATTGTTGTCAATGTTGAGGTGCTCTGATTCTTATGTGTGTGTGCTGCATTGTGGGTGTGTTGCCCCTTCAGCTCTGATTTGGCTGGCCCTTATCCCTTTCAGGCAGTGTGCCTTTCACTTCTGTGCTTATACAGTGCTGAGATATTGCAGACTTGGGTAAATTGGTCTCTTGGTCGGAGTTGTGACTCTTGGGCATGGTTTGTCCGCAGATGTGCTATACTTAATTGTACATGTGTGCCATTGTGCCCATCTCCCCCCGTCCCCCCAGTCCCTGGTCGTTACTCACCCTGTTGCTGTTGTCTCAGGTCATGTTGTGAGGTGTCCGGTCCCCCAACTCCTGCCACCGTCTCCCCAATGATGACTCGGGTCACCATTTCCTCCATCTCATCCAGCTCCTGGTGTGTCGCTGGAAGCCCACCTCCAGTGTGCATTGCTGCTTTCAGGTTGGCTGCGAGTTTCAGCTTGGTTTTGCGCTTCACATCAGTCCAGCGCTTCTTGCAGTCATCCACTTCCCTTCTCTTCACTCCGACTGCATTCACCTTGGCCAAGATGGACTGCCATATTGTATTTTTAGTTGCCAATGACACAGTGGAGGTGATGAACAGTTGGTGGTGGTGTTCTATCACCTCCGTAATGAGGATCTGGTTATCCTGCGCACTGAAAAGCGGGTTCCTCTTCTTCTTCTCCTAGCCCTTCCCTGACCCCGAGGTCCCAGGCTGGTCCTCCGTGGGGCTTGTGGGGTTCTGGTTGTACTCTGTACTTGCTCCGGATACCTCCATGGTGCTTCGCAGTTGTTTGTGTTTTGTGTTGCAGCTTTTATAGTGGTTTTTCCCGCCTGACTTGTGGGACTTGCAGGCCTGGCGCTGCTTATCGCTGAATTTTTTATCGCAGTTGGGCCAATCGCAACATTTTTCACGTTAGGGTTTAGATTTTTATTGTCGTCCCGGTAATTTTATTGTGGACATTTGACGCGTTATCGGGAAACTATTGCATGTTACCGCCGTGTTGAGAATACGACGTTACCACAGAGTTATTTTCCCGCGATAGACGGCATATGCAAAATTGCGTTAGCCTATTTTGGCGATGATTATCGCAAGTGCTTGAGAATATCCCCCATGGTGTCAAATAAGACGTACCTTGGCAATACCATATTACTGTACCTCGGCCCCAATTTGGGATGCCCCAGGCACTCCTATATGTCTTTTAGATAAGTTGGCAGTACCACTGGCAAAAGCAGGAACAAACAAGTGGGGTCAAATTCTGCAGGAGAAAACATTAGTTTCCTGGGAAATTTTAGAGAATACAAGAGCAGGACACCTTTCCAAGTTCAAGTACAACCAATTGTCAAGCTGGGCAAAAGAACTGGGGAAAGTAGGGGAAGGAAGGATGGACTATGAGGTAAAACATCAACTAAGACCCCCTCAAGTGAAAGAAGTTGCAAAGTGGTATTGGATGCTGATAGAGGCAGGGAGAGAATCCTATTCTATGCTGGGAAAGATGTGGAAGAGGGACCTGCCAAGCCTACAGATGGAAGACTTCTGGCATGTATAGATGACTACCTTTTGGTCAACTATAAAGTTTACACCCCTCAGAAAAAATCATCTCTTCACAGTACACAGGGCTTATTGGACACCTAAGAAGCTGTCCAAGCTGAGGAGACAGGATGTGAGAAAATGCCCCAAATGCAGAGAAGAGAAGGCGGACGATATCCATATGTTTTGGCGTTGCCCTCTGATAGAGACCTTCTGGCAAGATGTGGGTAAGATAATCAACGAGGTTATAGATAAAAGACATTAGGGTAAGCCTAGCAATTGCAATATTTGGGGTTGTTGAGAAGAGTCATAAACCCGTGAAGTTACTCAAGAAACAATTTTTTTTACTGTTTGTGTTAATATTATTGGCAAGAAGGGAGATATGCATAAAATGGGTATTGCCTACTCCTCCAACAAAAACCGAATGGATATTATTTGTCCAGAGGATACGCTCCCTAGAACGTAAGAGTTCATTGGATAAGAAAAGCAAACTTTTGGAAGATATGGGATGGCTGGGAAACAAAATCTTAAGAACATGGAGGGTGGAGCTGGTGGGACAAATGAGAAACTGGTCCTATGATTAAGATATCAATAGCTAAATTTTTGGGAGGGGAGTTGGGGGCATGAGGGCCCAAAGAAACATGTCCCAAATACCCACCCTAGATAAACTGCTAACATGGCTGTAGAGCTGGTTTAGAGTGCAACATGGATGAAAGTCTTGTCTCTGTTTTTTCTAGGGAGAAGAAATCAAAGTTGCTTTCTTGATCTGCCAAACCAAGCCCCATATACGCCTATTGATGTTAAATGAGGGGAAACAAACAAAGTGAGACAATGCAGAAGTATTTATTATGAATATCACTTAGAAAGTTTAAAACAGCAGGGAATAAAATGCTCAGTGCCTGCAATGATCACATGGGAATACATGACAAGGATAAGTGGTGGTGTGTAGGTGTACAAAACAGCAGTCTCTTGGAATTAGAGAAAGGACCTTGTCTGATTATTGTTATCAACGTTTCAACCTTGCAGATTATTTCATAAATTCTTCAGCAGGAATAGTCACTCAGGGAGCACCTAGATATTCTGGAAAATAAAGAGAGAAAGAGAGAGAATAAAAAGAAGTGTATCTACTGAGATTAATTTAACGTTGTTTGCAAAAAAATTAACTGTTAATTGATTTGCTATGCTTGGGTTACAGCAATGAGACACTGCAATGCCTATAGGGTCGCCTCTCTTGTTACTGTGTATGGGGTCATCAGCAGTACGTATTGGTGAGAAGAATTATGGTTTGCACAACTCATGGTAAGTTGCAAGTGTCAGTCCTTTTTCTGTTTAACTTGACAACTATATTGCCTTTTTAACTGTTGTTTTGTAAGGGAATGTATTGTGTGGCCTTACACTATGTGAACAACTAGCATGACTTCTCACTAGGCTGCACTCCAGGCCCAGTATTTCTGATTGGCACAATAGTGGCATCTAAATTGCCATTTTATTCCTAAAAGCAATTCTGTGGCACAGCTGTTCTAAAGGACATCCACTACAGCCACAACATTTCTAATGGACGTGTTTTCTGACACTATATATTAATCTTCTGACACAGGATATATAATTGCTTGCATTTCTGCTGCCTTGAGATATGATAGGATTTTTTTATTTGCGATATTTTTAGATTGGGATTATTTATTCTGTGGCACAAAAATGTTCAGTTGTGCATTCACTTTTCAAATAAGGCACACAATCATTCTGCAGACCTGTTTGACGAAAATACCTGGAGGGAGTTTACATCTATTTTTGGTTTTCTGGGGGATTTTTTGGTATCACAAAACATGTAACTCCCTCTGCATGAGCTCAAGGTTAGCACTTCTGCAATGTAAAGTGATGGCTGCATTATTTGCATGGGAGCGAGACAACATGCAAATATGGGAATGCCTGTACTCATGCACCTGAGCCGTAAAGCAAAGGAATATGACTGGGCGGAAACCTCATGGGGGGACACATTTGGAGACCCCCAGCCTACATCCAAAGGTTGGGATGCAGAGGATTGAAGGGACTTTTCAAGGACCACTATGAAGCGATGCTGTCACAGACTGCACGCCATAAATGGGGTGCCCCTCTTCGCCCTTTCCCAAGGCAGGCCTAGGATGCCCCTTCAGGTGCACTGGTAATGTGGCAAGGGTCATGTATTTCTGACAGTGTGTTTGGAGGGACCATCACACACCCTGGTCTCTAAGTGGTCATCCAAAGGCTTGCAGAAGGGCAGAGGCAGTGACTGACTGTAACAACCTTCATGGAGTATTCATGGCAAAACACAAAACTTCTGGTAAACCGACACTCTGGGGCCGATTCCGATTCGGGCCGGAAAAAATACCGACCGACTCGGTACTGGAATTTAGTCTGACCGACACGTACCGGCGCCGTCTGACCCGGGTAGTACGATGAAATGCATGGGAATCACGACCGACTCGTACGGAACACAAGGCGAATGACCGACCCGGAAGGAAACAAGCTATCCGGCCGGGAAACCACGCGAATAGAACCGACCGACACGCATCAGGAAATAACACGAACGAAACGTACCCGCGAACGCCGACCCGCGCAGTACGATGCAATGGGTGCAAATTCAGACCGATTCGTACGGAGCCCAAGCCGTACGACCGACACGCATACAAAACTCAGCCGAACAAACACAATACTCCGCGACCGACGCGTACGTCGCATATGAAACTGAGCTGAAACACAGCGGGAACGACTCGGAGAGGCGCGCACGAGACAACTGCAACGTCCTACTCGGTCAGAAGAACGACTCCTACATGCACAATAATCACAAATGAAAAAATACAAAAAAAGGGCCAAACAATCAATGACAAAGCCAATAAATACAGGGGGTGAAAAAAATGGAACAAGGACACACCCCCAACTCCACCTACATAAAGCCCACAAATCCCTACCATGATCCTTTGCAAATTCCACTGACCTGCCAGCACAGAACACCATCACACAGCAAACACAGACACACACACAGCTCATCCAACACAAAAGCCACACACCATTAGCACCTCAACAAATAGCACCCTCACACACACCCAGCAAAACCTACACACGCACACCCTCACTTGCACACACACACACATCAATCACCACCACCACCACCCATCACCATGCCCCTAAAGAAGAATCCAAAGTTCCTAGATAGTGAATTGGAAGTCATGGTAGACAAGATCCTGAGGGTAGAGCCACAGTTGTTTGGCACATTGGTCCAACAGACACCCATGTCGCAGAAAACCAAGATGTGGGCGAGGATCGTCGACAGGGTGAACGCACAATCACCATGTTTGCGCACAAAGGAAGACATCCAGAACAGGTGGTATGCTGTGCGCAGGAGGGTCAGAGACCTACTCAAGAAGGATTACCTCCTGAGCCAGCACACCGGCAGTGGCCCTCCTGCAAAACCAGTATACCTCAGGCCCTGGGAGGAGAAGGTGCGGGCCATCCTACCACCAGTGAGCGTATATGGACTAACAGACATCCCAGAGCCTGGTGAGTACACAACTAATATACACAATATTGTGTGCCAATACACACACATCACTGTCAAGGGGACAGTCAAACCATCCACCCCTAGTAAATCAACAGCAACCAAAAGATAATCATCCCAAGATGTGTATGTCAGTTAGATAAACACAATACATGCCATCTCATAGTAATATGTAACTGTGTCATGACATGTACAAACCTAACAACAAATAGAGCAAGGCAGTGGCACAAATATAACCAACAAACACTGCCTGATATTTTGCCACCACTAGAACACCACCTCACAGGGAAGCTCACTTAAAGGAAGGAATTCTGTGTATGCTGGTGAAGTCAGTGTAGCCAATAGCATGATGGGAGTTGTAGTCACAGATACTGCTCACCCTCACAATTGGCCCATCAACACCACTCTGAACCATGCTCACATCACAGGAAGTGGATAAGGACTGACAAGATGGCTGACACTGGCTACTGCTGTGGGGAGCACAAGGCCCTGCTGGGAACTGTGCACCAACAAACAGCACAACACCACTGCCTGACATCCTGAAAGCCAACTTGCACTCTCTGCAATGCAAGCACGTTGCATGGTGGGATATCTGGCTGGGTGGGAAGGAGGACTCACAGCACTGACCATAGTTACAAGCAGCTCACCTCACACACCCCCTCAACACAAACTCCACATAACCCACCTGGGAGAATGCTATGCCTCACATACCAAATGAAGATCCCACAAAGAACCACCACCCTGGGTAATGCTGTGTGAAGCACAGGGACACACCTGGGACTTGTAGCCAAACAAACACAAGGACAACACTGTCAGCCTTCCTGTCAGCACAGGCACACTACCCCACAGGGAAGCAGAGTCAAAAGGAAGAAAGTACGGGCATGCTGGGAAGGGGGGTGTAGGGAATAGCATGATGGGAGTTGGAGTCACAGATACTGCTCACCCTCACAATTGGCCCATCAACACCACTCTGAACCATGCTCACATCACAGGGAGTGGATAAGGACTGACAAGATGGCTGACACTGGCTACTGCTGTGGGGAGCACAATGCCCTGCTGGGAACTGTGCACCAACAAACAGCACAACACCACTGCCTGACATCCTGAAAGCCAACTTGCACTCTCTGCAATGCAAGCACGTTGCATGGTGGGATATCTGGCTGGGTGGGAAGGAGGACTCACAGCACTGACCATAGTTACAAGCAGCTCACCTCACACACCCCCTCAACACAAACTCCACATAACCCACCTGGGAGAATGCAATGCCTCACATACCAAATGAAGATCCCACAAAGAACCACCACCCTGGGTAATGCTGTGTGAAGCACAGGGACACACCTGGGACTTGTAGCCAAACAAACGCAAGGACAACACTGTCAGCCTTCCTGTCAGCACAGGCACACTACCCCACAGGGAAGCAGAGTCAAAAGGAAGGAAGTACGGGCATGCTGGGAAGGGGGTGTAGGCAATAGCATGATGGGAGTTGGAGTCAAGATACTGCTCACCCTCACAATTGGCCCATCAACACCACTCTGAACCATGCTCACATCACAGGGAGTGGATAAGGACTGACAAGATGGCTGACACTGGCTACTGCTGTGGGGAGCACAAGGCCCTGCTGGGAACTGTGCACCAACAAACAGCACAACACCACTGAATGACATCCTGAGAGTCAACCTGAACCCACTGCAAGGGTGGCATGCTTCATGGTGGGATAACTGGGCCAGGTGGAGAAGGATGGCCGGATGTCCACCAAATACAACCAATGCTGGCCATGCACACACCTCAACATTCATATTGAAATGCCCCAGGTATGCATGACAATGTGCTACACCAATATCAACCTCTTACTGTGACAACTTAGGACAATGCAATGTACATGCCCGCATCCAGAGGTACAGTCACAACTGTCAGGTGTGTGAACCATTGATGCCTGTAGAAACATTACATACAATGTGTGTCTCTTCCAAATACAGGTGATGATGATGGGGACACAGCAGCAGGCGAGGAGGAGTCCCTGTCCCAGGCTCCGGGGGACACAGAGCTCACTGGTGTGGAACAGCCTCTGCCCTCCTCGGATGGCGAAGACCTACCTGGCACCTCCGGTGTGAGTCATCATGCAGCACCAGCTGGACCAACATCTGCACCCCCTGCACCCACCCCTGCAACAACTGCCAACATACAGACCACCCCCGCCGACACGGACAGACCAAGGACCACCGCTGACAACAGCACAGGGCTCCAGGCCCACCGTGAAGCAACGGATGACAACACCACTAACAACCCCAAAGTGGGCCTCGGGTCACCTGTGCGTGCCACCGCAGGTCCTGCACATGTCGCCAGGGGTGGTGGGAGGGGTGGTAGACATAGGTCGCTGCTTGCAGAGGGGTCTGGACTGCATGATGACCCACAACTGGCACGCATCGCTGATGCGTACCAGGATAGCACCGGAGAGGTCAGACAGGTAGTGGGGAACCTCAAGGACATACAACAGCAGCAGGCTGCCCATCATGCCCGCTTGGACTCCCACATGTCCCGTGTGGAGACACACATGTCTCGCACGGAGTCCAAGTGGGACACATTGCAAGAACTCACAGCGGTGCATAGGGACATATTGACATGCCTCCGCCAGATTAGCACCAACATGGCCACACCTCCCTGTGTGCCCACAACATTTGGTGCTGCAACAACTGACACCGCCACAGGGAGGGAGGAGGACTCTGGCAGAGACTCCCCTGCACCGCAGCAGCCTGCACGTGAGGGTCCCCCCCAAAGAAGAGGGGTCGTCCGAGGAAGCCAACACCTGTTCCGGAAATTCTCTTTTGTGTGCAAACGTTTCACCCTGTCGAATGCAACAGTACTTTCCCACATGACATGGGGAGTTCAAGTTGGACTAATGTATCATATGACTGTGGACTTCACTCAGGACATTTCTGCTACCAAGACTTCCAACTCATCTGGGAACTTTGGATCACAATCCCAATGTACAGCACCCACCATCCTGTGCACTATACACACACACATTTCTGTAAATAAAATCACTAGTACACCATACTTGCCACTGTTGTTATTCAAATGTGGATACTGTTATGGTGATGATGTTCTACCAAATTACACTGTGTATGCTAACTGCTACAGCAAGTACAACAGCTCATGTGCCTGTGGTGGTATCAAAGCCGCATGTGTCCCATCAATGGAGCCAATGACATGTGGCATCCTCCCCAGGGCATAGAAGTCACTCTTGACGTCAGTGAGTTGTTGACGTGTAGGGAAATAGATGTACTGGTTCAGGCATCTCAACATTGCCTCCAAAACATCGCGTAGCACACGGCTGAACATAGTCTGTGACATCCCACCGGCAGTCGCAACAGTGTGTTGAAAGGTACCGGTGGCAAAGAAGTGTAGGGCTGCCATTACCTTCACCTTGGCGGTCAGCGCCGTAGGGTACGTCCGGCCAGGTTGCAAATGTGGTGCCAAGCGCACTGCCAAATCCTCAATCAGCTGCCTGGTGAAGCGGTACCGTCGGATGCTGTCACGTTCCACCATCGTTGCCAGGTCAGGGAATGGTCTATGGACAGCTGGAGCACTGCAGTGCATAGGTGAAGAAAGAAAGATTGCCAGTCACCCCACATATGTGCCATTCACCATACTCAATTTCACATGATACATCATTACGAGACACAAGTACTTAATGTGTGTGCCGTTCTGTTTGGACATATATGGCACCTACATGGACATCATCTAACATCTCAGTTCAACATGTGTTGATAACAGGTTCCAGGGTGTGCTATGGGAAACCATTAGGCTGTGTCACAGTACCCATTTATTGCTGTCACGTTCCACACACACACCACAGTGACATGTCTGGACAGATGCGCCACAGGCATCACAGCTCATTGACAGGTAGATTCCCAGGGACCCTGTCCTGCCACATGGACACTGGCATGACATGGCGTATCATGTACACTATTGTGGCAATGGGTCATCATGTGACGTACATGCCTTCCCACATGGAACCCTGGGGGTATGTGACATGTCATACACATACACAACCTGGAAATGTGAAAATGCCACATGCTCCAAAATGAACTGTTGCACATCACAGTGGTCATGTGCACAACGCACAAAGGACCCTGTCCCCATGAACACATGCACAGCCTGGGTGTGGCTGCCCACAAGTGCCACCACAGAAACCACATGTTAACCCCCATACACAGAGAAGGAAATGCAGCCTTACATGCCTTAGGAAACAGTGTGGACTGGGTGTGGTGTTGTAGGTGTGCCCCAGGGTCTCTGGCAGGTATATGTGGCTGGCATACGTTCACCAGTGACAAGCATGGTGACATATGCGACTGACCTGTACAGGGACGCGTTGTACAGCAATGGACCGATCGGTGTGCCCGGCCGGCCCATTGCATGTGTTGTGAGCGGGTACGCGTTGTATCCCGAAATACGCGTTGTACAGCAATGGACCGATCGTTGTGCCCGGCCGGCCCATTGCATGTGTTGGGAGCGGGTACGCGTTGTACAGCAATGGACCGATCGGTGTGCCCGGCCGGCCCATTGCATGTGTTGTGAGTGGGTACGCGTTGTACAGCAATGGACCGATCGGTGTGCCCGGCCGGCCCATTTCATGTGTTGGGAGCGGGTACGCGTTGTACAGCAATGGACCGATCGGTGTGCCCGGCCGGCCTATTGCATCTGTTGGGAGCGGGTACGCGTTGTATCCCGAAATACGCGTTGTACAGCAATGGACCGATCGGTGTGCCCGGCCGGCCCATTGCATGTGTTGGGAGTGGGTACGCGTTGTACAGCAATGGACCGATCGGTGTGCCTGGCCGGCCCATTGCATGTGTTGTGAGCGGGTACGCGTTGTACAGCAATGGACCGATCGGTGTGCCCGGCCGGCCCATTGCATCTGTTGGGAGCGGGTCCGCGTTGTATCCCGAAATACGCGTTGTACAGCAATGGACCGATCGGTGTGCCCGGCCGGCCCATTGCATGTGTTGGGAGCGGGTACGCGTTGTACAGCAATGGACCGATCGGTGTGCCCGGCCGGCCCATTGCATGTGTTGTGAGCGGGTACGCGTTGTACAGCAATGGACCGATCGGTGTGCCCGGCCGGCCCATTGCATGTGTTGGGAGCGGGTACGCGTTGTACAGCAATGGACCGATCGGTGTGCCCAGCCGGCCCATTGCATGTGTTGTGAGCGGGTACGCATTGTACAGCAATGGACCGATCGGTGTGCCCGGCCGGCCCATTGCATGTGTTGGGAGCGGGTACGCGTTGTACAGCAATGGACCGATCGGTGTGCCCGGCCGGCCCATTGCATCGGTTGGGAGCGGGTATGCGTTGTACAGCAATGGACCGATCGGTGTGCCCGGCCGGCCCATTGCATGTGTTGGGAGCGGGTACGCGTTGTATCCCGAAATACGCGTTGTACAGCAATGGACCGATCGGTGTGCCCGGCCGGCCCATTGCATGTGTTGTGAGCAGGTACGCGTTGTACAGCAATGGACCGATCGGTGTGCCCGGCCGGCCCATTGCATGTGTTGGGAGCGGGTACGCGTTGTACAGCAATGGACCGATCGGTGTGCCCGGCCGGCCCATTGCATCTGTTGGGAGCGGGTACGCGTTGTATCCCGAAATACGCGTTGTACAGCAATGGACCGATCGGTGTGCCCGGCCGGCCCATTGCATGTGTTGGGAGCGTGTACGCGTTGTACAGCAATGGACCGATCTGTGTGCCCGGCCGGCCCATTGCATGTGTTGGGAGCGGGTACGCGTTGTACAGCAATGGACCGATCGGTGTGCCCGGCCGGCCCATTGCATGTGTTGGGAGCGGGTACGCGTTGTACAGCAATGGACCGATCGGTGTGCCCGGCCGGCCCATTGCATGTGTTGTGAGCGGGTACGCGTTGTACAGCAATGGACCGATCGGTGTGCCCGGCCGGCCCATTGCATGTGTTGGGAGTGGGTACGGGTTGTACAGCAATGGACCAATCGGTGTGCCCGGCGGCCCATTGCATCTGTTGGGAGCGGGTACGCATTGTACAGCAATGGACATTACAGCAATGGACCAATCGGTGTGCCCGGCCGGCCCATTGCATGTGTTGGGAGCGGGTACGCGTTGTATCCCAAAATACGCGTTGTACAGCAATGGACCGATCGGTGTGCACGCATTGGCTGGGGCCTGGCATGGCAACGGACGCGATTTCGAAGCTCCAACGAGTCTGATGCAGTGAATTCAGTTGGCCAGCCACAACAATGTTGCAAAATCATGGGTGCCATGAAGTTGAAGATTTGAAGGATGCTGTGGGTGTGTATTAGTGCTGCTATTCCATGGACTGGTCAGATTCAGAAGATGCAAACGACTTGGACCTATCACTTTGGACACATGGGACAGTATCTGCCTCTGCAGCACACATATAATGCTGGCTGTTCCCATGAGAGCTCACTTGCCTCCACTACATGCTCCAGGACGACATCTGCCACCAACACTGCTGCTGTTTCTGCATCCTCTGGCTACTGCAATGGCACGTACTGTGGAGAGAGCCCCAGCCTTCAGCCTTGAGGAGAACCAGGCCCTGTTGGACAGCCTCCTTCCACAGTACAGCAAGCTGTATGGGAAACCAGGGGAGCAGGTGAGTGTGCTGTCCACTGCCTTACTAATTGTGCATGTTGTATGACTAGCAGGACTTACAGTGTGCACACCACTGGCTAGCATGCTCACTGAGTAGTTGTCACACCCCAAAGTGTGTAGTTACATGCACTGAACTGATACAGTGCAGTAACAGTTCATTCCAACTAGGTTTACTTCCCATGCAATGATACCATGTAGTGACTGCTGGCAAACTGTTCATAGCCATTGTTGCACTGCCTGTGTACATCATATGCCCCTGTGATTGAGACATGTATATCCAACTTTGTGATGCACGTATATGTTGCATGTGTAGTAATGGCCTTTTCACTTTGTCATCCTCACAGGTTGATGCCCACCAGAAGCAGTAAATCTGGCTGACCATCGCCCAGGAAGTAAGATCCGTGGGGGTCTACAGGCGCAGGATCCTCAACTGCCAGAAGAGGTGGCAGGACCTTCGGGGCTGGACCCGGAGGATCGCAAGGGTCCAGCTGAAGCTGTCGCCTCCTCGCAGGAAGGGCGGACACTGGACCCTGACCGCCCACATGCTCCGGCTCCTGCCAGTGGTCTTCCCTGACCTGGATGGGCAGCTGAAGGACAGACAGCAGCAAGGAGGGGGTGAGTCCATGACTGCACTGTGCACTTTGTCTGACATGCTATGTGCCCTCCTCTGGCCTGGTTAAACTTCCACAGTACATCAGTCATGTGGTCCAGGACCCATGTCCCTCATTTGTGACATGCCCACTTCTCCTCTGATACGCATATGTGTGGCCCTTATAGTCAGAAAATTGTGTCATTTGGGGACTGTGTCATTGCATTTAGCTTTGCTCAAGGTGGGGGACAGCATTTGTTCCCGTGACTATGTTGTGCGACTCATGGGTGGGTCAATTGCTTACACAATGCCTAGGTTCTGACATGTAATCTGGGTGTAACTGTGATATGTGGTCCACTTGCTGATCTGAATCACCACATGTCCCTGTGGAATTTGGCACACACCCATGCTGCTGGTGGGAACAATGTTTGGGCCTCAGGAGTATGTGTATCAAGTGTGTCACACATGCTTAGCCACCTGCCTACTGTCCAGGACTCATCCCTCTTACAGGTGGAGCTGGACAGTCATGCCTACTCCAGGGCATACAATACACTCTGTACTCCCACTCCCGTGTATCATCTGGCATGTTGTGATCAGTGAAATGTACCCTCAGGTGTCTGCCTCTGTCTCATTGTGCTGTGTCTTCGTTGTCAGGACTACTGGTATGTTTATCGGTTAGGGCTCAGCATGCCATCGGAGATGTGACCATGATAGACGATACTTCTGTGACTTATAGGTGTCTGATCACTTGACTGTGCACACAGGTGTTTGCGACTGTGACTTTCAGGCAGCTGTTTTTCATTCACAGCACACTGTGAGGTGCTCATGTTCAGAGAGTTGTGTTTCATGTCCCCCATATGTCCAGTTGGTATGACGTGGACAAATAGTAGTACAGATGATGTGGTTTATGGGGGATGGACATGTGCACTTGTCAGTCACATAACTTGCATTCCCCATGCCCTCGGATTGTGACACAGTGCAGACTGTTGTTGGCTGGCTGCCATGGCCATGTGACTGGAGACAGTAATGTATGACTTTGCACGCATTCCTGTGTCATGGCATTAAACTTCCTGAGACTGATCCTGCAGGGGAGTGACATGTGCAACATGCACCCCATTGTGGCATTGATTATCCGGACATGGGTGCATCATGGTGTCTGGTGCTGGTCTGCACCACATGCATTTCTATTTAGACTCTGGCCATCCCTTTCATCCGGACACCTGCACTGACTCAGTGGCAAGAGATGTGATGTGTGCATGTTCACATACTACACCGTGTTCCCTGCAATGTCCAACAACTGTGTAGGTGTTGCATGTGTCCACACTGGGGTCTTACCATCAGACAGGCACCAGACAGATGGGTGCAAGGGCAGGAGGGGTGTGAGTCCCATGGTTGACCATCAGACTGACAATTGGCTTCCCCGAATCTGTGTGAGGACTTTAGGCAATGTTCCACTAAGGATGCCAGGGCTTGCTCTGTGATGTGCTGTACTTACTGTGGTGTGTGCGGTCAGTGCAGGTGACTGATGTTTGTCTGTTTCCCTAATTGTTTGCAGATACATCCACGGCCACAGGAGGGGACAGCTCCACGGACCAGGAGGAGCAGCGGAGCCAGACTGGGTCAGCATCCGACGAGTGGTCAGAGGGACCCAGTGGCACGGAGGGTGAGGGGAGCCACACAGAGGAGTCCTCAGCACCATCCACCTCAGCTGAGGACCACAGCAGCTCAGAGGATGACTCCCTTGTGGAGGCGGGTCTCAGCAGCCACCAAAGGCCAGCTAGTCTGTCTGGCCCCGCCACCACCACCACCACCACCGCCCTCCCATTGGCTCCCATTCCTGAGGTCCGTGGAGGTTCCCGTGCTCGGGAGCGTGTCTCCTTCGTGCCAGGCACCGCACCCCCTGCCCCTGTGTCCCCTGCTGCCCTGAGTGAGGAGTCTGTGTACCTCCTTCGGCAGCTCCATGTAGGGCAGACAGCAATGCTGAGTGTCCTCCATGCACACACCACTATGTTGACACAGTTGGTGTCGTTCATGGAGGGCATCTCGACGGGTATGTCTGCCCTACAGAGGAGCAATAAGTCCATGGACTCCTCCCTGACGGTAGCAGTGTCCCTCCTCCAACAGTCCCTCACCCCTCCCACCTCTGCCCCATCCACACTTCCTGCCACCCTACCTGTCCAAAGCACATGCACACCTGCACAATCACCCAAGCTCACAGACACGAGCAGCACAGACACACCCAAGAGAAAGGCAAGACGTGCACACAAGCATCCTCAGGGGACTGATACCACACACACAGGGGATGGGGAACAGACACACACACAGGCATCCACAGTCACTCCGCAGTCCTCCAAATCCTCTCCCTCCAAGACCCCTTCCCTCACCTGCTACCCCACCTACACAGCAGATCTTCCTGTGTGACCTCGGCCTCTTCCCCTCCAATCCTGCTGATCCAGCATACCGGGGGAAGAGGAAGTCCACCCACACAGAGGGGAGTGCCCCTCGCCCCGGACACCCTCCCCCAGGCGCAGGCAGACACAGGACCCCATTCGGAAGTCCCCCCAGACCAGGAAGAGCAAGACCTCACCACCACCACCACGCAGCTCCACCACCCAGTCTCTCTCCTCCATCCCCCAGGCCACCACTCCACAGGTTCCCCCGCCACACCCTGCCCCAGGTTCCCCCACACACCGATACCGCATCCCCAGACTGCTTAGGCCCTCCCCCCCTGCCACTTGCACTTCCACCCCCAACCCAGACGCTCTGCCTGTTAGTGCCACTGGTGTGGAGACCGGGTCCCCCCTCTGTCCTGCCCACCTCATCTGCCCCCCTTCCACTCCCTTGGAGTCATGCACTGCAGTGGAGACCACAACCACCCCATCTGACTCGGGCACTGCAGTGGGGACCCAGTCCACTACATCAGACCAGCCCACTGCAGTGGTTGCAGCACCCACACCAACTGACTTGTGTACCACAGTGGTGCCGGCCCCCCCTGAGTCAGACACCTCCACTGCAGTTGCCGGTGACACTCCTGCACCCACCACCCCTTCACTGCCTCCTTCTGCCATCCCCTGATCCTGTCCCTGTGGTGCCTGGCCTGCCCCTTGTATGCCCCTCCAAGGGGGATGTCCCCTGTCTGTAGAAGTGCAGGCAAGCAATGGGTGACCAGTTGTCACTTATCACCCTGTTGGGACTGTGATTTTGGACTGGCCATTGGCCTTAGTTTCTTTTGGACTTCAGAGTTTTCCTTGCCATTTGCTGAATAAAGCCTCTTTTTGTTTAATTGTGGCTTTTCTTTTGATGTACATGATGTGGATGAGTAGCATCCTGCATTTGCAGTTGTAATAGTGTTCATATCAGGAAAATGAAGCGTTGCTGTGATGGACTCCATGTGGTCCATGGGATATGTGTCCTGTTGTAGTCTGGATCTATGGCATCCTTTGCTGCAGTCTGAGGGTGTAATGTTCTGCATTTGACACAGGGATGTACATTTTGCATTTGTAAATGAACATCTTTGTCTTACACTGATGCACATCTGGTGGGCTTACCACTGTTTAATGTTCCGATTTCCCTGACTGTGTGCCCAGCTCCACTGGACATGCAGTTTTGCACATCAATGTCGAAGGACTCATCTGTGTATACAGTGCAACTTGCTTGACACGTGTTTTGTGTGTATGCAGATGACTGACGTGACACTCCCGTACCCAGGCTGATGTGAGCAGAGGCTTCTGTGTGTTGTGGTTGTTGACTCACTGACGAAGTGTTCTGCTGACATGTTTGGGTCATGCACAGACAAGGTTTGGCACACCGGACCTTCCACAGGAGTGGAGTGCCCTCATGGCAGTGTGTAATCCCGTGACATTGCTTGGGCCTGTGTTGTGTGTTGTGTAAGCATGTCTGTGCGTGTTCCCTTCCCTTTTCCTACACAGGCTGTGTCCCTAGGGATGTTCCTGTTTGTGATGCTTGCTGAGTTGTTCTGTGTTCATCCAGCATCTTGGACCTGGTTTCTCCATGATGTGGGTGCATGGCAAACTAATGTTCATGAGGTTGTCATACCAGGTTGTCTTTGTTGTCAGGGCTGGGGATGTGGGCAAACGCAGATGGGACACATTCAGGATTCCCCTTGGCACTTGTTGTTTACACAAGTCATGTGATTTTCAGTTTGTGGTAGCTTTCAGTGATTGTGACACGTTGTGTGTGTGACTGCTGCCACTCCTCAGGGTCAGAGCTGCAATGTTGGAAGTTGTGTACGTGTGTTCTTCGTGTGTCACCTTGGCTTCTTCGTTGGTGTGTGACTATGGCCAGGATCCCATTGATTGTGGTGGATTTCACATCATGCCCATGTACGGCATACTGTGCTGTGTGTCAGACATTCACAAGTCTTGTTGACTGGCCATGTGTGATGGGTTTCTGCACCTTAGTTCCCACCACTACCCCTGGTATTGTCATGGGTGCATGTCCAATGTCACCAGTCCATGTGAGCTTCACTGCTGCACATTGGTGGAGATCAGGGTGTGTGGTGTTGAGTGTGTGCAAAAGTGAGTTGTTGCACGGCTAGACCCCTACCTCCATATTGGCCTTGGCTGGCAGGCCGTGCTGATTGATTGGAGCTTGTGTAGGTGTGATGGTAGTTTGTTGCTCAGGACACATGGCTGTGGTTCACAGTGTGAACAACATCTACCTTTGTCATCACAGTGGGATTATCGTGCAGGCTAGTGTCAGCACAATGTGGGGTCCCTGGGGGTAGTGCTGTGGTGGGTCTGTCTCTTGCTGTGTTAGTTGCTGTTCCTACAAGCTTGTGTGACGTGTGTAATTTGGGCTCCCTCTCATCTAACAATGCCTGATTGCCCACATAGGGGTATCCGATCCATGAGTAACTTTTGTATGGCACTGTATACACATCTGTGTGGTTGGAATTCAGGCCTCCTCATGTGTTGTGTGGTTGCCTGGGGACACTGGCACACCCCCATCACCTGTTGTGTTTGATATGCAGTGTGAGTCTGCCTGTTTGTGTTTGTGCCTTTGCACCACTGCATTGGCATATCTTGAGTGTGCCATTGGCTGTATGTTGTTTGGTGGCTTTCCCCTGCTGTCCCTGGGACTCCTAGGTCATCAGTCAGCACAATAATCATGGTTTGTATGTCCCATTGATGCCATGGTATGGTATTTGTTCACCTGACATCTACAGTCTCCACAGGATATCTACATTTGTGTGTCCATTATGATTGTCACTTCTGTCATTGGGTTATTTGTGAATGTTGACAATGTGGGCCCCCATGGGTGATGTTTGTATGCACATGGCTAAAACGATGTTTCAGTGACACTGCACTGTTTGCCTCGACCAATCTATGTTGCTATGGGACACAAGCACTACTATGCCACTGATGTGTTTGTTGTTGTGTGACCAGGATTCATCCATGCAGTTTGGCTTTGGCAGCTTTTACCATGACTACACTTCCCTTTTGGTCACTGTGGTGATGGGGCTTTAGGCCACATTGCCACACTGTTCAAAATGTGCATCAGCTATGGACACCACACTTCCCTTTTGGTCACTGTGGTGATGGGGCTTTAGGCCACATTGCCACACTGTTCAAAATGTGCATCAGCTATGGACACCACACTTCCCTTTTGGTCACTGTGGTGATGGGGCTTTGGGCCACATTGCCACACTGTTAAAAATGTGCATCAGCTATGGACACCACACTTCCCTTTTGGTCACTGTGGTGATGGGGTGTTCGAGCCCATTGCCACAGTGGCCATGGTCTGCTTGCATTGTGGAGGCCACACACATTTATGTGTGACACATGTGCTAGGGGGTCACATTGTATGTTCAATTTCATGTTCAGTGTTGTAGGCATTTGACACAGACTACACACACTTGTCATGGTGTTGGGGGATGTAATTTTCTGTCATTCCTTATGTGGGAGTATACTAGTTGTGTCATGCATTACCCGTCCTATGAGTAGGGGTGGTGTTAGTGGTAGGCATCCATCCCCCCATGAGTGGGGATGGTAGTAGTCACAGGCATCCAGCCCCCCTGAGTAGGGGTGGTAGTAGTGACAGGCATCCAGCCCCCCCTGAGTAGGGGTGGTGGTAGTGGTAGGCATCCAGCCCACCCTGAGTAGGGGTGGTGGTGGTGGCAGGCATCTAGCCCCCCCTGAGTGGGGGTGGTGTTAGTGGTAGGCATCCATCCCCCCATGAGTGGGGATGGTAGTAGTGACAGGCATCCAGGCACCCATGAGTAGTGGTGGTGGTAGTGGTAGGCAGCCATCCCCCATGAGTGGGGATGGGAGTAGTGACAGGCATCCAGGCCCCCATGAGTAGTGGTGGTGGTAGTGGTAGGCAGCCATCCCCCATGAGTGGGGATGGTAGTAGTGACAGGCATCCAGGCCCCCATGAGTAGTGGTGGTGGTAGTGGTAGGCATCCATCCCCCATTAGTGGGGATGGTAGTAGTGACAGGCATCCAGGCCCCCCTGAGTAGGGGTGGTGGTGGTGGCAGGCATCTAGCCCCCCCTGAGTGGGGGTGGTGGTAGTGGTAGGCATCCATCCCCCCATGAGTGGGGATGGTAGTAGTGACAGGCATCCAGCCCCCCCTGAGTAGGGGTGGTGGTAGTGGTAGGCATCCAGCCCCCCCTGAGTAGTGATGGTGGTAGTGGTAGGCATCCATCCCCCATGAGTGGGGATGGTAGTAGTGACAGGCATCCAGGCACCCATTAGTAGTGGTGGTGGTAGTGGTAGGCATCCATCACCCCATGAGTGGGGATGGTAGTAGTGACAGGCATCCAGCCCCTAAGGGTGGGGACGGTAGTAGTGACAGACATCCAGGCACCCATTAGTAGTGGTGGTGGTAGTGGTAGGCATCCATCACCCCATGAGTGGGGATGGTAGTAGTGACAGGCATCCAGCCCCTAAGGGTGGGGATGGTAGTAGTGACAGGCATCCAGCCCCCTGAGTAGGGGTGGTGGTGGTGGCAGGCATCTAGCCCCCATGAGTAGGGGTGGTGGTAGGGTGGTGTTGGTGGTAGGCATCCATCCCCTATGGGTGTGTATGGCATTGGTGTTGGCCATCCCACCCCTATGGTTCTGCTGTTGCTAGTGTACGTTATTTGTGCATCCCTATGTGTGTGTGACCTATTTTGGGTACGTGTAGTTTGTTTGTATTGTTGGTGTTTGACTTACCGTCTGCGCCGTACGCGTCCGTGCCGGTCCCGGTAATAGATGTAGAGTATAGGTAGGACCTGCGCAATGGGATTCATGCTTGGATCGTCTCGTTCGGGTTTCTCGTGTCTTCGACTCGTACTCGTCGCTGGCTTGTTCGTCTCGTAGCCGTGGATCGTCTTGTGGCTCGAAATGGAGCTTATGTACGGCTCGCCCGGATGCTCAAACGTGCCGGACGTAGCGACGGCTTCGGCGCGTACGGGTTGCGCATTGTACTAGTCCGGCCGGAAGGTGCTGTGTATTTGCTTCCGTGCGGCTCGATTCGGCGTTCACGGATCCGGCTCGGGCGGGGAACAGGAGATGGATTGGGTGAGTACGGCTCGCTCGGAAACTGGGTTGTTATACGCATCGTACTTGTTCGTCCGGACGAGTGTACGAATCGGTCAGGAAACACGCATTCGGCTTGTATTTTTTCCGGACAAATACTGTTAGGTGCCCTACCGGCCGAGATCGGAATCGACCCCTCTGTCTTTCCATGATGCCATCTGCAGGACATATTCTAAGTCTGGTGGTTAGCACCAACTGCCCTGGTATGTGTCTGCAGCTGCTAGTGAGGGCACTCACTAACACAATTAGGGATGTGCACCCATATGGTGGCCAGATCCCAGAGGGGCATATCAGCTGTTTTAATGCTAGAGAGGAATAATGCTTCCTAATTAACGTGGAACACTATATGGGTTGACCTAAGATCTAGAGATCAATCTTGTCTTTTCTGTGTCTGTCTGGGTTGACACCCTGGACCCACTGGACAAGGCAAGAGGTTTATTTATCTGAACCTGCATGCTAGTAGTCTGTATTTAAATCGGACAGCCCTACAATACCAAAATGCTGCAATTTTTCACGGAACCTCAAAGGCAGAAACTGAAATTAGACTCTCTATATTCACAACACACAAATCACTGGTTCTTTATTCTCAAGAACTGCCTGTAAAGACCACAGCATCCTAATAATGAACTAAAGTGCTTGCCTGGCTCACAGAGTGTGCCAGCACTGACAGACATGCTGCTGGGCACGACTTCATTAGAACCCTTCGCCACGCTGGACAGCAGACCGAACAAGTAGCTGAAAAATGATTTCATCACTGCTGCCAAAGTTGGAGAACTAAGGAGTGCACAACACCTTATTTATCTTTCCATTGGTTTATTTTTTATAGTTGAGAGCCTGTCAACAGAGTTTTAAACTGAAGTTTTTACTGTGTTTATTATTCCATCATCGTTCATATACCCACTCATGGGAAGAGGTTCTGTTCTTAAGAAATATATTATTAATTGCTTGTTTAACCACAAATACTTTACTTTCCTGGTCTAAGTGTCCTACAAATTTAGAAAATGATAGTATGTAAAATGATAACCATGTGCGATGCTTTTGAACCAGAAATATCCTCTGTGCTCAACAACCAGTGAAAACGCAATATTCATCACTTATATTACATAGACATGTTTGCGTTCAACACTGTACTGTGGAATACAAAAATGTGCCAAAGCGCAAGCTAAAATACATGTTAAACTGTTATAATGAACAGTATAATGGGTCCGCTTTACCACAGAAAAATCAAGAGAATTAATGGTGTGGGCAGTTCTTTATGGATTATAAACTAGGAGAAGATTTTTAGCTAAGCACTGTAGGTGGATTTTAACCTCCGAGGGTCTGTGACCCACCCACGCAGAGTAATTAATTTTGCTGTTTTATTAAAGAACCTTGCCCCTGCCCCCTCATATGTTATATTCTTTTATTTTTTAGGACTCAGGGACCAAGTCCCCAAGTCATAAGATGGTGCCCGTAACTTTACCTTCAGGTTGTTGCCAGCCAATCATAACTCAGTTGCACCACTACGTAAACTAACACTCGCCACTCTACTATGTACTGTGTTCTCACAAAAACTTTGATATGCGATGTCATAACTGTTTTACTATTATATTACATGGTATAAGTGAGATAATATAAAACTGCATATGCAGTGCATGCCGAAGGCACGAGTTATACTTAATGTTGTGTGGCTACTGAGTCGAATACACTGTGGGCCCGATTCACAGAACTAACTTACATCAAAAACGTAAAGTTAGTACCTTTTGGTATTCACAGAATACACTTACTCATTTTGGTATTCACAGAATACACTTACTCATTTTGGTATTCACAGAATACACTTACTCATACTAACTTTATGTCCGCACTCAGGCCGGAGATTCCGGCCGTTTGTGGAGATTCCGGCCCGGAGGTGGAGATTCCGGCCGTTTGTGGAGAATCCGGCCGTTTGTGGAGATTCCGCCACCGGCCGGAATCTCCACAACCGGCCGGAATCTCCACAACCGGCCGGAATCTCCACAACCGGCCGGAATCTCCACAAATGGCCGGAATCTCCACAAACGGCCGGAATCTCCGGCCGGAATCTCCACAAACGGCCGGAATCTCCACCTCCGGGCCGGAATCTCCACCTCCGGGCCGGAATCTCCACAAACGGCCGGAATCTCCACCACCGGGCCGGAATCTCCGGCCCGAGATGCGAACATAAAGTTAGTATGAGTAAGTGTATTCTGTGAATACCAAAATGAGTAAGTGTATTCTGTGAATACCAAAATGAGGAAGTGTATTCTGTGAATACCAAAAGGTACTAACTTTACGTTTTTGACGTAAGTTAGTTCTGTGAATCAGGCCCTGTGTATGGAAGTGGCGAGTTATAATAATTTGAAGGTGTTGCGTAAATTATAAATTAAAGGTACAAGCAGAAGTTTAGCAATTAAAATTTTTGTGTACTATAACTTTGTTTGCAGCTAAACAATAAATAAAGTTATATTAATTTAAAGGTGATGCGTAAATTATACATTTACGGTATAACTATAAATGGCCCCCTCCTGGAGCCCTACATGGCCCTGAGGACCGCCACCCCCAGGGCTGACTCCAGCAATGTCCCAGGGTGCCCACCCCTGGGACATTGCAGTTTGCTATAGCATGGTGGGAGCATCGCTCCCACAATTCATAGCAAACAAGTGCTCTGCTTTGGGCAAGCGAGAACATTTTGCTCTTGCTTGCTCAAAGCGGAGCACACTTTGCTTTTTACACACAGGGAGCTGCATGTCAGCAGCTCCCTTTGTGTAAAAAGCAATGCCAGCTCCCACACGAAGCAGGGAGTCGGCCGGGACCGCAGGGGCCTTCAGGCTCCCCGCAGTCCCCAACGTGGAAAATGTGGGTGCCCTGGGCACTCACCCTACAGGCCGGGCCCCGGGAGATGGGATCCCTGGGGCCAATGCCGGCCCGGGAGGGGAGCCAACATTGGCCCTGAAGGGCCCCCTTCCATTTGTTTAAAAAAAAAAAAGAAAATATATATATATATGTATTATATATGTATGAAAAGGGACTGGCCCTGGGGGATGGTGTTCTCGGGGCCAAAAATTGTCTGGGAGGGGGGCCACTCGGCCCCCCTCCCTTAAAGTGAAAAAAAGAAAAGGCCGAGCCCCTGGAGACGGGGTCCCCGGGGCCAACATTGGCCCAGGATGGGGGCCGTGCAGGCCCCCTTCCATTAAAAAAAAAAAAATAAAAAAAAAATATATATATATATATATATGTATATATATATATATATAAAGACTGCCTGTGCAGTTGAAAAGCGTAACCTGGTTTAGCGTGGTTTGAAAATAAATCCCTACTGAGCGATCCAGAGCGTGCTGGAGTCTGTTTCTTACGGTGGGAACAGTCATTTGCGAAGATATATATAACAAGGGACGGAATCCACATCACCTGTACCCTGTTTGACCCCTGAAGGAGCGTGGAGCCCATGAAATCCGGCACTGACGAAGGCCAATGAAGGCTGAAACGCGTATGCCAATGCGTTTCATGGACTGCCAGCACCACGCACGATAAACACCAATAAAGCCTTCCGAAAAGATCCCGGAGTTGTGTCGTGCCTTTTCTTCATTTGGGAGTAGGCGTTGGTTTGATGTTTTGTCAGCAAGCGGGTCGCTGACTTACGACACACCCTCTCGGTCAGGAGCACCGTGGGAGACCAGCATTTCCTTGGAGTTTTGCATAGTCTGCAATACACGGAGCCCCCCCAGCAGTATCTATCGCCATTCGGTCTTATCTGCTGCAAGGGGAGAGAGGAGGCAATACGTATTGCCTGAGAAAGGGATCGACGAAAGGCTTACCATCATTCTTCGGGGCACCTGAGCTGGCGTGTGGCCCATGTCCATGTAATTGGGACATCACTTGATGTTTGGAGTGCTTCTATCATAACATAGACCCCCAAATGGACTGCAACTACCAGCATGCATCTGCTCAGGAGAATGAGTAAAAGCGTGAGGAGAATACACCTTTATTTGGAGGAGGGGCGTAACATCATTTAACAATGGACGGAATCCACATCACCTGTACCCTGTTTGACCCCCTGAAGGAGCGTGGAGCCCGTGAAATCCGGCACTGACGAAGGCCAATGAAGGCTGAAACGCGTATGCCAATGCGTTTCATGGACTGCCAGCACCACGCAAGATAAACACCAATAAAGCCTTCCGAAAAGATCCCGGAGTTGTGTCGTGCCTTTTCTTCATTTTTGAGTAGGCGTTGGTTTGATGTTTTGTCAGCAAGCGGGTCGCTGACTTACGACACACCCTCTCGGTCAGGAGCACCGTGGGAGACCAGCATTTCCTTGGAGTTTTGCATAGTCTGCAATACACGGAGCCACCCCCAGCAGTATCTATCGCCATTCGGTCTTATCTGCTGCAAGGGGAGAGAGGAGGCAATACGTATTGCCTGAGAAAGGGATCGACGAAAGGCTTACCATCATTCTTCGGGGCACCTGAGCTGGCGTGTGGCCCATGTCCATGTAATTGGGACATCACTTGATGTTTGGAGTGCTTCTATCATAACATAGACCCCCAACTGGACTGCAACTACCAGCATGCATCTGCTCAGGAGAATGAGTAAAAGCGTGAGGAGAATACACCTTTATTTGGAGGAGGGGCGTAACATCATTTAACAAGGGACGGAATCCACATCACCTGTACCCTGTTTGACCCCCTGAAGGAGCGTGGAGCCCGTGAAATCCGGCACTGACGAAGGCCAATGAAGGCTGAAACGCGTATGCCAATGCGTTTCATGGACTGCCAGCACCACGCAAGATAAACACCAATAAAGCCTTCCGAAAAGATCCCGGAGTTGTGTTGTGCCTTTTCTTCATTTGGGAGTAGGCGTTGGTTTGATATATATATATATATATATATGTATATATATATATATATATACATATATATATATATATATATATATGTATATATATATATATATATATATATATATATATATATATATATATTGGGGCAGGCCCCGGGTGATGGGATCACCGGGGGCCGAAAATGGCCCAGGGAAGAAGGGCCACACAATGCCCCTCCCATAAAAAATTAAAAAATAAAATAAAAAGGAAAACCTCCGACAAGTCACCAGCCGCCACGCCCCCTTCACCACCACTCTGCAAACATGCCTCCTGGTGCAGGGGTGGTTGGGGAATGAAGTCCCCAATGATATTGAGGATCTACAGGGTCGTTGAATCCCTTCTGTTTTCTTCAGTAACTCCCAGAGAGCAGGATTTGCTGAGAGGACTTGGAGGCCATGCCCCCTTTCTCCACCACCCTACAAATGCACCTACTGGCACACTGTTGGTTGGGGAATGAATTCCACTGTACTCCTGATGGCCTCAGGACTAAATTGGACTTCTTACCCCAACCAGTAGTGTACCAGGAAGCGCGTGTGGACAGTGGTGGAGAAAGGGGGCGTGACCTCTGATGACCTCTCAGCAATCCAGCTGTGTGGGACCTACTGGAGGTAACAAGAGGGGTAGTTGGCCCCCAAGGACATCCTTGGGGACCCACTACCCTTTCTGCTATCTCCAATAAGTCTCACACAGGGGGATTGCTAAGTGGTCTTTAGAGGTCATGCCCCCTTTCTCCATCACTCTGCAAAGGCGGCTCAAGGTGCTCTACTGGTTTGGAGATGAAGTCCACTTTACTCCTGAGGGACCTTGGGGGCCAAGAAGCCCTCTTGGTACCTCCTGTAAGTCCGAAACAGCGGGATTCATGAGAGCTAGTCGGAGGCCCAGCCCCCTTTCTCCTCCACTCTGTAAAGGCACCTACTAGTTAAAAACCTTAGAAATTCACTGAAAAAAACAAAGGTTAACAGGATGTTATAGTTAGGAATTAGCATTTAAAAAACCTTAGAAATTCATTGAATAAAACAAAAGTTACAGGGACGTTATAGTTAGGAATTAGCATTTAAAAAAACTTTAGAAATTCACAGAAAAAACAAAAGTTACAGAGATGTTATAGTTAGGCTCAGGTTTCACTTATCCAAAACCAGAGAAATTCGGTAGTTATAGTTAGCTGAGTAAACTGTAACTCGTGCCTCTAAAATGCACTGCTTATGACCTCACATATTACATCACTCATGACATGGTCAGCGACATTACCGATGACATCACTGATGACATCTCAAATGACATCACTGATAACATCATCCACAGAATCTCTGATGCACCCACTCACACCCCAATATAACCTTTCATACAACCATATATATATATATATATATATATATAACATAGGTTACAGGAACATTATAGTTAGGCTCACATTTCAAAAGTACAAAACCATAGAAATTCAGCAGTTATAGTTACCTCACCTTACAATAACTTATGACCCCACAATGCACTGCTTATGACCCCACATATTACATCACTCATGACATGGTCAGTGGCATTATGAATCACATTACTCATGACATCTCAAATGACATCAGTGATGGCATCACTGATGACATCATCCAGTGAGTGTAAGTGTTCCGTAAATGATTCTGAGACTTAAAGATATAGACCAAGCTACTGCATGAGTTATGTTACTATACTTTATGTACTACTATTAAGTGATACTATTTTTAACACGTCATCTGAGTAGTTGTATGACTGTATCTGTGTGTGAGTGAATGTATGGGTGAATAAGTCGGTGTGTGAGTGGCTGTATGGGTGAATAAGTGGTTGTGTGAATAGATGTATGGGTGAATAACTGGCTGCGTGAGTGGCTATATTGGTGAGTCAGTGGGTGTATGAGTGACTGTAAGGGGGAGTGAGTTGCTGTGTGAGTGGCTGTAGGGGTGAGTGATTGGGTGTGTAAGTGGCTGTATGGGTGAGTGAGTGGCTGTTTGAGTGGGTGTTTGGTTAACTGAGTGGTTGTGTCAGTTACTGTATTGGAGGGTGAGCATCTGTGTCAGTGTCTGTATGGGTGAGTGAGTGGTTGTGTGAGTGTTTATATTGATGTGTGAATGGGTATATAAGTAGTTTTGTGGGCATGTGAGTGGGTACATGATTGGCTGTATGGGTAAGTGAGTGGTTCTGTTGAGAGGATTTATGGGTGAGTGAGTGGGGGGTGAGTGGCTGTGTGGGTGAATAAGTGGGTGAGTGAGTAGCTATATGGTTGAGTGAGTGGATTTGTGAGTGACTGTATGAGTGAGTGAGTGGCTGTGTGTGTAGGTATATGAGTAAGTGAGTGGCTGTGACAGTGGCTGTATGGGTGAGTGAATGGGTGTCTGAGTGGCTCTATGGATGAGTGAGTGAGTGTGTGAGCAGTTGTATGGGTGTGTGAGTGGGTGTATGAGTGGTCTCATCAGTGATGTCATTTATGATGTCATCAGTGATGCCACTGACCATATCATGAGTGATGTAATATGTGAGGTCATAATCAGTGCATTGCGGGGCGTAACTTATAGTTAGGTGAGCTAAATACAACAGCTGAATTTCTATTGTTTTGTTTGTTTGAAATGTTAGCCTAATTATAATGTCCCTGTGACCTATGTTTTTTTCAGTGAATTTCTAAGGCTTTATAAATTCGATTTTCCTAATTGTAACATCCATGTAACCATTGTTTTTTTCAGTGAATTTCTCAGGTTTTTTACATTTTATTTTTCTAACTATAACGTCTATGTAACCTTTGGTGTTTTCAGTGAATTTTTAAGGTTTTTTAAGTTCATGTCATGTAACCATAATATTTCAGTAATATTTTTTTACAGAATTTTGAAGGCTTTCTCTGAATGTTTATTTATAAAGTTTTAAGATGTTTATATACTTTACTTTTTTGTTATTTTTTGTTGTCTTATAAATGTAACAGTTCTTTATGCTATAAAATTTAATAGAATGTTACTTTTTTCCATTGTTTGTGTAATTTTTCGTATTTGTTATTTTAAAATATTTTTTACGAATAATTGAATTTTTTAAAATAGAAAGTAAAATTGCAAATATTTTAAGAAAATATGTAGTAAATTATTTAAATTGGTTTTAATGAGTTTTATTTTTTTTCAATATTTTTTGGTTCTGCGGTTCCTCCGTGGGACGGAAAACCAAGACCAAACTACTAGAACTCCATGGTATCCTATGCGATCGCAATATATCCACGAACTCAGAATCGTGAATTTGTTGGAAATTGTGATCAAGGCGGTACGCCGCCGAAACGCGTCTAGGTCGTTGTATGGATTAAAAACTTCTTTTTGTCATTATCTCACGGAGTCAGTGCCTGTCTGTTCGCCGCCGTCAGGATTGGATTATAATATATATCAAGGCCCAGGTGGGGCTGAAACGCGTCATGGCGGAGATGCAGGGCATACAATAAACATATTTGCACAAAGAACTTTGGGTCCGCGTTCGTCTGTCCGAGTGCAGTGGATGTTTGGAGACGAAGCCTGCAAAATATATATATATATATATATATATATATATGTATATATATGTATATATATATATATAAAATGCACTAATTAGGTAAATAAAGTTTAGTGTAGGCATATTTGAGGTAATATTTATCGCAGTGTATATTCGTTTCTAAGATTACTCAGTGGTTTACTTTTTTTTGAGACCTCACGAATCGTCAGACCGGAACGGTAAATTCATGCAATAACACAACCAAACCGGCCCTTCTGATTGGCCAAATAAGCACCACATCTTTCTTTTTTAAACACACCCTACCCAAAACCTGTTATTTCTCATTGAACAGTGCAGAGAGCTACACTGCTTCACATAGATCTGCTGCTTTTCCGGTTTTCAGCTGCTCTGAACTCCAGTTTTGGGAATAATGGCAGCCTCAAACCCTTCCAGGGAAGAAGAGGATCCTGTCCTGGTCCAGGAGGATGAGGAACAGCAGAACTCTCTCCAGCTTAGAGACGGAGTGAGGTGTGAAACTGTTTTACAATCCTTTCATGATAGAAGAAGGTGACAGCAAGGATTGTGAAATGTACAATTTGTGGCAAGTAATTATCTCGTGGCACCAGCAAAGAGTACAGCCACGGTACCAACTCAATGTGCAAGCATCTTAAGACCATCCATGAAAGATCTTATTTAAGGATGGTACGTGAAAGAGAAACTATGGCTGGTGCTTTTACATCTACAGCCACTTTGCCTGCACCTTCCACCTCAGCCACCATCACTGTTCCTGCTCCGTGTCCTAATCTAAGACACATGACAAACCTCTGCCTTAGATGCCACATGCCAGTCGGGTTGAATTCAGCACCAGTCGCAAAATATTTGGATGCGATTAATAACCATTCATGTAAAAAACAAATCTTTTGGCATCCAAGTTTATTCCAATGTGTTTTTGAGTTAGAAAGCCTGTTGGTTTTCATTATGGTTGTTTCTCTACAGTTTTGTATCTGGTTTTCTTTTGGTGCATTTATATAAAAAAATACAACAAATAATGTAAAACAATTTTTTTTTAAAAGGTCCTTGTTAGAGCCACAGATCTAATCATAACAAGAGCTGTGTTTGTGCTTTTATTCCTTTAATGTATATATGTTGTGTAACTGTGTACCTGGGTCTGTCAGCATATGAATCAGTGGGTGTCTGGGTGTGTCAGTGTATGTGTCAGTGTATGCCTGGGTGTGTCAGTGTCAGGCCTGGGTGTAGTTCGCAGAGTTTTGCTACGTGGAACTCCACGAAGTTACAAAAAAACTCAGCGAAGTTCCGCAAGTGGCGGAGTGCAGTGCGAACTGCAGTTTGTGCTGGTATTCCTACAGCTCAGGTAGAAATTCTACCCAAGCGGCAGCTCGCGCTCGCGAACTTACCGTTCGCAATCGCGAACTTACCGTTCGTACCGTTCGCAATCGCGAACTTACCGTTCTCGAGCGGGGAAAAAACTCTGCTGCACATCGCGAAGCGGAGTTTTCTGCACTCTGCGAGCTCTGCGTGCCTGGGTATATCAATGTATGCAGAGTGTGGACCTGGGTAGTTCAGTGTATGCATTAGTGTGTGCCTGGGTTTGTCAATGTATGCATAAGTGTGTGCCTGGGTGTGTCAGTGTCTGTATCAGTGTATGCCTGGGTGTGTTAGTGTATGTATGACTGTGTGCCTGTGTGTGTCAGTTTATGCATGAGTGTGTGTCTGGGTGTGTCAGTGTTTGCATGAGTGTGTGCCTGGGTGTGTCAGTGTATGCGTCAGTGTGTGCCTTGGTATGTCAGTGTATTCATGAGTGTGGGCCTAGGTGTGTCAGTGTATGCATGAGTGTGTGCCTGGGTGTGTCAGTGTATGCATGAGTATGTGTCTGTGGGTGTCAGTGTATGCGCCAGTGTGTGCCTGGGTGTCTTAGTGTATGCATGAGTGTGTACCTGGGTATATCAGTTTATACATGAGTGTGTGCATGGGTATGTCAGTGTATGCATGAGTGTGTGCCTGGGTGTGTCAGTGTATGCATGAGTATGTGCCTGGGTGTGCCATGGTATGCATGAGTGTGTGCATGGGTGTGTCAGTGTCTGTATCACTGTGTACCTGGGTTAGTCAGTGTATGCATTAGTGTGGACCTGGGTGTGTAAGTGTATGCATCAGAGTATGCCTGGATGTGTTAGTGTATGTATCAGTGTGTGCCTGTCTGTGTCAGTATATGCATGAGTGTGTGTCTGGGTGTGCCAGTGTATGCATGAGTATGTGCCTGGGTGTGTCATTGTATGCATGAGTGTGTGCCTGGGTGTGTCAGTGTGTGTGTGGGTATGTGCCTGGGTGTGTCGGTGTATGCATCAGTGTGTGCCTGGGTATCTTAGTGTATGCATGAGTATGTGCCTGGGTACATCAGCTTATGCATGAGTGTGTGCCTGGGTATGTCCGTGTACACATGAATGTATGCCTAGGTGGGTCAGTGTATGCGTCAGTGTGAGCCTGGGTGTGTCAGTGTATGCAAGATTGTGTGCTTGGGTGTGTCAGTGTATGCATGAGTGTGTGCCTGGGTGTGTCTGTATCTGTGTCAGTGTGTGCCTGAGTGTCTTAGTATATGCATGAGTGTGTGGCTGGGTATATCAGTTTATGCATGAGTTTGTGCCTGGGTATGTCAGAGTGTGCATCAGTGTGTGCCTGGGTATGTCAATTTATGCATAAGTATGTGCCTGAACATATCAGTGTTTGTATCAGTGTCTGCCTGGGTATGTCAGTGTATGCATGACTGTGTCCCTGGGTGTGTCAGTGTGTGCCTGGATGTGTCAGTGTATGCATCAGTGTGTGCCTGGGTATGTAAGTATATGCATCAGTGTGTGCCTGGGTGTGTCAGTGGCTGAATTAGTGTTTGGCTGGATGTTTCAGTGTCTGTATCAGTGTGTGCCTGGTTGTGTCAGTGTGTGCCTGGGTGTTTTCATGGCTTTATCAGGGTGTGCCTGGGTGTGCTAGTGTATGTATGACCGTGTGCCGGGGTGTGTCAGTGTATGTGCCAGTGTGTGCCTGGGTATGTCACTGTATGCATGAATGTGTACCTGGGTGTGTCAGTGTATGCATGAATGTGTGCCTGGGTATGTCAATGAACACATAAGTGTGTGCCTGGGTGTGTTAGTGTGTGTATCAGTGTGTGCCAGGGTGAGTCAGTTTATGCATGAGTGTGTGCCTGGGTATGTCAGTGTATGCGTTTGTGTGTGCCTAGGTTTGCCACTGTATGCATGAGTGTGTGCCTGGGTATGTAAGTGTATGCATGAGTGTGTGCCTGGGTGTGTCAGTGTATGCGTTAGTGTGTTCCTAGGTGTGCCACTGTATGCATGAGTGTATGCCTGGGTATGTAAGTGTATGCATGCGTGTGTGCCTGGGTGTGTCAGTGCATGCGTTAGTGTGTGCCTAGGTGTGCCACTATATGCATGAGTGTGTGCCTGGGTATGTAAGTGTATGCATGAGTGTGTGCCTGGGTGTGTAAGTGTATGTATGACTGTGTGCCTGGGTATTTCAGTGTGTGCATGACTACATGCCTGCGTCTGTTAGTGTATATATGAACGTGTTCCTGGGTGTCACATTGTATCTGTCAGTGTGTGCCTGGGTGTGTCAGTGTCTGTATCAGTGTGTGCCTGGCTGTGTCAGTGTATGCACCAATGTCTGCCTGGGTGTCTTATTGGATGCATTATAAAGGGTAAATATTTAATTAGTGACCTACATTACTACAATAAATGGTTCCAATGATCTGTGTAAAAAGAGAGAAAACATAAATATAAGTTAATGTTACGTGTTCTAAATTTAAATTTTAAGTTTCTGCAATGCAAATGTTCATGTTTTAATATAGCACTACACATCTGTAATGCTGTAAAGCAATCATACATTTAATGTAAGCATCTTAATTTTCTATTTTTCCTGTTCTCAGATTTCATACTTGTACACCACAAATGATGTACTGTGTTGGACCTGGCCCTTTTTAGGACTCTGGACACTTTACTACTGCTAACCAGTGCTAAAGTACATATACTATGCGTCTAAATTGTACTTGTGATTGATTTATCCATGATTGGCGTATTTGATTTACTAGTAGGCTCCTAGTAAAGTGTGCCCAGGGCATTTAAATCAGATGCTACTAGTGGGCCTGCAGCATTGATTGTGCCACCCACATGAGTAACCCTGCAACATGTCTCAGACTTTCCACTGCAGTGTCTGTATGTACAGTTTTGAACTACCATTTCGACCTGGTAAGTGCACTCACTTGCCAGGCTCAAACCTTCCCTTTTACTACATGTATGTCATTCCTAAGGTAGGCCCAAGGCAGCCCCATGGACAGGGTGCAGTGTATTTAAAATGTAGGACATGTGCTGTTGTGTTCTACATGTCCAAATATTGAAATACTGCTAATTTAGTTTTTCACTATTTCAAGAACTATCTCTCCCATAGGGTAACATGGGGATTGCCTTGAAATATTTTTAAGGGTAATTTCTCACTGGGAGCAGATAGAAATGTGGAGTTAGGGGTCTCTGAACTCACAATTTAAAAATATGTCTTTTTGTGAAGTTGGTTTTTAAATTACATGTTTGAAAATGCCACTTTTAGAAAGTGGGCATTTTCTTACTTAACCATTATGTGGCTCTGGCTGTCTGTACAATCCACGTCTGGGTTGGCTGACAGTTGGGATCTTGTGCATTCACTTGAGACAGTCACACAAAGGGAGCTGAGGTGTGCCGTGCATATCTTGATGGGCTATCACCAGGCTGATGGGCCTTCCTGAGCTAGAGTGTTCAGAGGAGTTGTCACTGACACCTGAATAGAGCTGTGCCTGTCCTCACACAAAGCTGTCTGAACCCCCCTGTAGTGGGCCTGGAGCGAGGACAGGGAATGGGAGGGTCTTATGCACTACAAAGACTTTCCTTTGATGTTTGTCTTCTTCAAAGGCAGAAAGGGGTATAAGTACTAGACCTCTGACACCCCAAAATCAGAACACTTTTGGACAAAGGACATTCTGCCAGGAAGAAGAGCTAGATGCTGCAGGAGGAACTGCCACTCTGCCTGTTGCTTTGTTGGGATGGCCTGCGCCTTGCTACTTCTGTCCTGGGAGAGAAAGGACTGGACTTTGACTTCTGAATCCTGCTGCCAAGGTTCAACAAGGGCTCGTGCATGCTTGTCTGCTTCTGTCCTGTTAAAAAGTCTCAGGGCCATCAAATATTTCTCCTGTATCTTGCTAACAGCACCTGGACTTCTCTTCTGGGAGTCCTGATTGCCAATCAGTGCCAAATCCAGATCCTGGGCCCTTGGAATCATGTGGCTGGTGCTGCAACTCAAAAAAAGCAATATCGATGCCATCAGTGATGTCACTGCCTGCACCGGCGCCGGGAGCACCGCTTGTGAAGAGCGCAACGCACTTCCCGACTTACACTGCAGTCCTGTTATTGCCAACGACAGCAACTTATTGACTCCAACTCCATCATCGAGGCAGCTGACTGCACCGGAGCCGAGGGCACCACTCGTGAAGAGCACGATGCACCAACCTGACTTGCACTGCAGCCCTGACACCTGTTAATGTCAGTGCCTCAACTGCATAATCGCGGAGTCGATAACTGATGTAGGTGACCTCCCAAACTCATCGACACAGCACCATCATAAGGAGCCGATGCTTTGCTGCCAACGCCACCTCACGTAGCAGTAAGGAAACAATACCACACCGGCCCCAGCGACTCCTCACCTCCCAGATGCCGTGCAATGTCTTTGTTTTCATTGTTTAAAAGGTACTTTTACTGGGGGTCCGTAGCCGGCCTGCACTTCTCGCAGTCAGCACCGAACTGCTGGATTAGTATCTGTCACAATGTCTTCTAAGAGCTGTATATTTACAGTAATCTTTTTAAATGTGATATCTTGCTTTGTGTATGATGGATTTTTGTCATATTTGGTCTTGTTTTATTCAGATAAATATTGGCTATTTTTCTAAACTGGTGTGGACTAATTTGTGTAGTGTTTTCACTGTGTTACTGTGTGTGTATGTACAAATGCTTTACACATTGTCTCTGAGCTAAGGCTGACTGTTCATGCCAAGCTACCAAGGGTGTGAGCAGGGTATATCTTAGCTGTTTGACTCCCTTACCCTGATTAGAGTGAGGGTCCCTACTTGGACAAGTGCAAACCCTTGCCACTGGATTTAAGCTAGCCACTGGATTTAAGCTAGCCTGGCTGATGAAGGGTGTTACCCAGAAACCGGTCCTAGGATGCTTGTTTACGGTTCACGGAAGACCTGGCTTGGCAGTTCGGGCTGGACTGTTCCCATGAGGCACAGGGTCAAGAATGATTTGCATATAGCTGGGTCTGAACTGAGGTGGCAAAGTGAGCTAAAGAATGATGATGGATTCAACCCAGATCTGTGATTGGGGGTGAGTGTCTGAAAAGTTTCAGCGCTGCGTCTATCATCTCCTTGTGTTTGCTTTGTTCGCTCTAAGTTGGCAGGGTATGGCCAGACGTGGGTCCCTTGCACACTTTGCCACTGGATTTAAGCTAGCCTGGCTGATGAAGGGTGTTACACAGAAACTGGTCCCAGGATGCTTGTTCACGGTTCATGGAAGACCTGGCTTGGCAGTTCGGGCTGGACTGTTCCCATGAGGCACATGGTCAAGACTGATTTGCATATAGCTGGGTCTGAACTGAGGTGGCAAAGTGAGCTAAAGAATGATGATGGATTCAACCCAGATCTGTGACAGGGGGTGAGTGTCTGAAAAGTTTCAGTGCTCCGTCTATCATCTCCTTGTGTTTGCTTTGTTTGCCCTAAGTTGGCAGGGTATGCCCAGACGTGGGTCCCTTGCTCACTTTGCCACTGCATTTAAGCTAGCCTGGCTGATGAAGGGTGTTACCCAGAAACCAGTCCCAGAATGCTTGTTTACGGTTCACGAAAGACCTGGCTTGGCAGTTCAGGCTGGACTGTTCCCATGAGGCACAGGGTCAAGACTGATTTGCATATAGCTGGGTCTGAACTGAGGTGGCGAAGTGAGCTAAAGAATGATTATGGATTCAACCCAGATCTGTGACTGGGGGTGAGTGTCTGAAAAGTTTCAGCGCTCCGTCTATCATCTCCTTGTGTTTGCTTTGTACAAATGCTTTACACATTGTCTCTGAGCTAAGGCTGACTGCTCATGCCAAGCTACCAAGGGTGTGAGCAGGGTATATCTTAGCTGTGTGACTCCCTTATCCTGACTAGAGTGAGGGTCCCTACTTGGACAAGTGCAAACCACTGTCAACTAGAGACCACATTTCTAGCATACTGTATAAAGAATCGTCCTTGAACAGTGGGGAAAAAACAATCATATAGATTATAGAAAAAAGAACAGAACTGCACAGTATGTCAGTAAAAATAAGCGACAAAATGCATTGCACTCACTACAATTATTTAATCAATTTTTCTTTTTCTATAGCTACTGAATTAATCATGAAAAAGATATCTTAAAAATAAGTCCTTTAATATTGAAAGTGGTACACTATGGGGCCGATTCTGATTCGGGCCGGAAAACGTACCGACCGACTCGGTACGGGAATTAAGTCCGACCGACACGTACCGGCGCTGCCCGAACCGGGTAGTACGATGAAATGCATGTGAATCACGACCGACTCGTACGGAACTCAAGCCGAACGACCGACCCGGACGGAACCAAGCTATCCGGCCGGGAAACCACGCGAATAGAACCGACCGACACGCACCAGGAATCAACCCGAACGAAACGTACCCGCAAACTCCGACCCGCGCAGTACGATGCAATGCGTGCAAAACCAGACCGACTCCCACGGAGCTCAAGCCGTACGACCGACACGCATACAAAAGCCAGCCGAAACAACACAAAACTCCGTGACCGACTCGTACGCCGCACATGAAACCTAGCTGAAACACAGCGGGAACGAGTCGGAGAAGATCGCACGAGACAACTGCAGCGTCCTACTCGGTCAGAAGAATGTCTCCAACATGCACAAAAAATACAAAGGAAAAAATACGAAAAAAAGGGCCAAACAAGCAACCACAAAGCCAATAAATACAGGGGGGGAAAAAAATGGAACAAGGACACACCCCCAACTCCACCTATATAAAGGCCACAAATCCCTACCATGATCCTTTGCAAATTCCACTGACCTGCCAGCATAGAACACCATCAGGCAGCAACCACAGACACACTCACAGCTCATCCATCACACAAGCCACACACCATTATCACCTCAACAAATAGCACCCTCACACACACACAGCAAAACCTACACTCACCCACACTAACTTGCACACTCACACACACATCAATCACCACCACCACCCATCACCATGCCCCCAAAGAAGAATCCAAAGTTCCTAGATAGTGAATTGGAAGTCCTGGTAGACGAGATCCTGAGGGTAGAGCCACAGTTGTTTGGCACATTAGTCCAACAGACCCCCATGGCGCAGAAAACCAAGATGTGGGTGAGGATCGTCAACAGGGTGAACGCACAATCACCATGTTTGCGCACAAAGGAAGACATCCAGAACCGGTGGTATGATGTGCGCAGGAGGGTAAGGGACCTACTGAAGAAGGATTACCTCCTGAGTCAGCACACCGGCAGTGGCCCTCCTGCCAAACCAGTATACCTCAGGCCCTGGGAGGAGAAGGTGCGGGCCATCCTACCACCAGTGAGCGTATATGGACTAACAAACATCCCAGAGCCTGGTGAGTACACAACTAATATACACAATATGGTGTGACAATACACACACATCACTGTCAAGGGGATAGTCAAACCATGCACCCTTAGCAAATCCACAGCAACCAAAAGATAATCATCCCAAGATGTGAATGCTAGTCAGACAAACACAATACCTGCCATCTCATAGTGACATGTAACTGTGTCATGACATGTACAAACCTAACAACAAATACAGCAAGGCAGTGGCACAAATATAACCAACAAACACAGTCAGATATTTTGCCACCACTAGAACAACACCTCACAGGGAAGCTCACTCAAAGGAAGGAATTCTGTGTATGCTGGTGAAGTCAGTGTAGCCAATAGCATGATGGGAGTTATAGTCACAGATATTGGTCACCCTCACAATTGGCCCATCAACACCACCCTGAACCATGCTCACATCACAGGGAGTGGAAAAGGACCGACAAGATGGCTGACACTGGGTACTGCTGTGGGGAGCACAAGGCCCTGCTGGGAACTGGGCACCAACCAACAGCAGGACACCACTGACTGACATCCTGAAAGACAACTTGCACTCCCTGCAATGGAAGCACCTTCCATGGTGGGATATCAGGCTGGGTGGGAAGGAGGACTCACAGCACTGACCATAGTTACAAGCAGTCCTCCTCACACACCCCCTCAACACTAACTCCACATAACCCACCTGGGAGAATGCAATGCCTCACACTCTAATTGAAGATCCCACAAAGAACCACCACCCTGGGTTATGCTGTGTGAAGCACAGGGACACTCTTGGGACTTGTAGCCAAACAACCGCCAGGACAACACTGTCAGCCATCCTGTCAGCACAGGCACACTACCCCACAGGGAAGCAGAGTCAAAAGGAAGGAAGTATGGGCATGCTGGGAAGGGGGTGTAGGCAATAGCATGATGGGAGTGGTAGTAACAGCTCAACATCCCCCACCCACATGGCCCAGCAAGCTCACACTGAAGCATGCACACCTCACAGCCAGTGAAAAGCCACTTCAAAGATGTCTGACACTGGCCTCAGCTGTGGGGAGTACAAGGCCCTGCTGGGAACTGGGCACCAATAAACAACAGGACCACACTGTCAGCCATCTTGCCATTGCTGTCACACTCACACACAGTGAAGTCCACTCAAAAGGAAGGAAGTATGGGCATGCTGGGAAGGGTGGTGTAGGCAATAGCATGATGGGAGTTGTAGTCACAGATATTGGTCACCCTCACAATTGGCCCATCAGCACCACTCTCAATCATGCTCACATCACAGGGAGTGAAAAAGAACTGACAAGATGGCTGACACTGGGTACTGCTGTGGGGAGCACAAGGCCCTGCTGGGAACTGTGCACCAACCAACAGCAGGACACCACTGACTGACATCCTGAAAGACAACTTGCACTCCCTGCAATGGAAGCACCTTCCATGGTGGGATATCTGGCTGGGTGGGAAGGAGGACTCACAGCTCTGACCATAGTCACCAGCAGCTTTTCTCACACACCCCCTTAACACAAACTCCACACAACTCACCTGGGAGAATGCATTGCCTCACACTCTAATTAAATATCCCACAAAGAACTACCACACTGGGTTATGCTGTGTGAAGCACAGGGACACTTTTGGGACGTGTAGCCAAACAAACGCCAGGACAACACTGTCAGCCATCCTGTCAGCACAGGCATACTACCCCACAGGGAAGCAGAGTCAAAAGGAAGGAAGTATGGGCATGCTGGGAAGGGGGTGTAGGCAATAGCATGATGGGAGTGGTAGTCACAGCTCAACATCCCCCACCCACATGGCCCAGCAAGCTAGCACTGAAGCATGCACACCTCACAGGGAGTGAAAAGCCACATCAAAGATGTCTGACAATGGTGCTCTGTTGTGGGGAGTACCAGGCCCTGCTGGGACCTGTGCACCAACCAACAGCAGGACACCACTGAATGACATCCTGAGAGTCAACCTGAACACACTGTAAGGGTGGCATGCTTCATGGTGGGATAACTGGGCTGGGGGAGAAGGAGGGCCGGATGTCCAACAAATACAACCAATGCTGGCCATGCACACACCTCAACATTCACATTGAAAAGCCTCAGGTTTGCAGGACAATGTGCTACACCAATATCAACCTCTTACTGTTACAACTTAGGACAATGCAATGTACAGGCCCGCATTCAGAGGTACAGTCACAACTGTCAGGTGTGTGAACCATTGATGCCTGTAGAAATATAACATACATTGTGTGTCTCTTCCAAAAACAGGTGATGATGGGGACACAGCAGCAGGCGAGGAGGAGTCCCTGTCCCAGGCTCCGGGGGACACTGAGCTCACTGGTGTGGAACAGCCTCTGCACTCCTCGGATGGCGAAGACCTACCTGGCCCCTCCGGTGCGAGTCATCATGCAGCACCAGCAGGACCAACATCTGCACCCCCTGCACCCACCCCTCCAACAACTGCCAACACACAGACCACCCCCGCCGACACGGATAGACCAAGGACCACCAATGACAACAGCACAGGGACCCTGGCCCAACGTTGAGCTACGGACAACGACCCCAGAAACAACCCCCAATGGGGCCTAGGGTCACCTGGGCGTGCCACCGCAGGTCCCGCTCGTGTCGCTAGGGGTGGTAGGCAGAGGTCGCTGTTTGCAGAGGGGTCTGGACTGCATGATGACCCACAACTGGCACGCATTGCTGATGCGTACCAGAATAGCACCGGAGAGGTCAGCCAGGTAGTGGGGATCCTCAAGGACATCCAACAGCAGCAGGCTGCCCATCATGCCCGCTTGGACTCACACATGTCCCGTGTGGAGACACACATGTCTCGCATGGAGTCCAAGTGGGACACATGGCAAGAACTGACAGCGGTGCATAGGGACATATTGACATGCCTCCGCCAGATTAGCACCAACATGGCCACACCTCCCTGTGTGCCCACAACATCTGGTGCTGCAACAACTGCAACTGCCACAGGGAGGGAGGAGGACTCTGGCGGAGAGTCCCCTGCACCGCAGCAGCCTGCACGTGAGGGTCCCCCCAAAGAAGAGGGGTCGTCCGAGGAAGGAAAACTGAGAGGTTGATGGCCATGTACATCCCCCAGGAAGCCAACACCTGTTCTGGAAAGTCTCCTTTGTGTGCAAACTGTTCACCCTGTAGAATGCAACACAACTCTCCCACATGACATGGGGAGTCTAAGTTGGACTAATGTATCAGATGACTGTGGACTTCACTCAGGACATTTCTGCTACCAAGACTTCCAACTCATCTGGGAACTTCGGATCACAATCCCAATGTACAGCACCCACCATCCTGTGCACTATACACACACACATTTCTGTAAATAAACTCACTAATACACCATACTTGCCTCTGTTGTGATTCCAACGTTGTTTCTGTAATGGAGATGATGATCTGCTAAATGACACTGTGCATGCTAACTGCTACAGCAAGTTCAACACCGTCATGTGAGTCATGGTGACATGACACATATGAGGGAGACACACCACTAGGGCTACACAACACAGAGACACCAGGGCCATCGGACTCTTCGCCTACACTGATGTTGCCAGGAAATACTGTGGAATGCACAGACACCACACCTATTCACAGTCTGTGTCAACTAGCCCACAGGTGCAGCAAGCAAATGTCAGTCAGATGTGTGACCACAGACAACGCACATACCAAAGTGAAGCACAGGTTTATTACACATTTGCAACATGTTGTTTCCACTACAAATGCAAGGTAATCCCACGTGGCTGTGGCCACAAAGTCAAAAAGTGCAGAAGATAGAAAGTCCAGGGGTGTGTGGCACATCACCTGTAGGGAAACGACTGCTGCCACCCTGAAAGCGGAATCATGGAGTCGGGGGATCCAAGTTGACCAAACAACTCTGTAAGCACCCTGTGAAGGTCAGACCTGACACACAGTCAAAACCACTGAAGAACAGCACAGAACTGCAATACTCATGCCCAATACATGTCACAAGATAACTACACAAAACCAAGTTAGCATGTCAACACTGTTGGGCAGTACAGACTACCTGCAAGAACACATCGCTGCACGCATCCAGTCAAGAAGCACATGGCCACACTCAAACAGCACCAGAGCACCACCCACACATATCATGCAAACTCACATCATTGACATGACATCTCTGGATACGCACATTCAGCTGAAGAAGTTGGTGATGAGCTGTGTGCGGACATCACCCTCATCATCATCATCACTGGCATCGTGGCCCAGGCCAGGATCCTCCACAGGTGGCGGACGTTGGTCATCGTCATCCAGGATGAGAGGCAACTCCTTCCGCACTGCCAGGTTGTGTAGCATGCAGCAGACGATGACAATCTTGCACACCTTTGCTGGGGCATATGGGAGGGCCCCTCCTGTCTTGTCCAGGCAGCGGAAGCGGCTCTTCAGGAGACCAAAGGTCCGATCGATCACTCTCCTGGTCCGACCATGTGCCTCATTGTAGCGCATCTGGGCTGGTGTCACAGGGTTCCTGAGGGGTTCAGCAACCATGGCATGTTGGGGTATCTGGAGTCACCTACAGACAGACAATTGCACATTAGCTGAGTTGGAAAAGTGGGCGTAATACAACATAGCAGAACACACACAATGGTACAAAGTCAGTACACACCGACAAGCCAGGCATGCTGGTTTTGCATCTGTAACATCATCCTCAGGATGCGACTACTCCTCATCACGTAGGCATCGTGTGCAGAACCGGGGAAACAGGCACACACATGTGTGATGGTCATATCTGCAAGACATACCACCAGAGCATTGATCGAATGGTAATGTTTACGGTTCCGGTATGCCTGCTCATGTGCCTGTGGTGGTACCAAAGCCACATGTGTCCCATCAATGGAGCCAATGACATGTGGCATCCTCCCCAGGGCATAGAAGTCACTCTTGACGTCAGTGAGTTGTTGACGTGTTGGGAAATAGATGTACTGGTTCAGGCATCTCAACATTGCCTCCAAAACATCGCGTAGCACACGGCTGAACATAGTCTGTGACATCACACCAGCAGTCGCCACAGTGTGTTGAAAGGTACCGGTGGCAAAGAAGTGTAGGGCTGCCTTCACCTTCACCTTGGGGGTCAGCGCTGTAGGGTACGGCCGGCCAGGTTGCAAATGTGGGGCCAAGCGCACTGCCAAATCCACAATCAGCTGCCTGGTGAAGCAGTACCGTCGGATGCTGTCACGTTCCACCATCGTTGCCAGGTCAGGGAATGGTCTATGGACAGCTGGAGCACTGCAGTGCATAGGTGAAGAAAGAAAGATAGTCAGTCACCCCACATATGTGCCATTCACCATACTCAATTTCACATGATACATCATTACGAGACACAAGTACTTAATGTGTGTGCCGTTCTGTTTGGACATATATGGCACCTACATGGACATTATCTAACATCTCAGTTCAACATGTGTTGATAACAGGTTCCAGGGTGTGCTATGGGAAACCATTAGGCTGTGTCACAGAACCCATTTACTGCTGTCACGTTCCACACACACACCACAGTGACATGTCTGGACAGATGCGCCACAGGCATCACAGCTCATTGACAGGTAGATTCCCAGGGACCCTGTCCTGCCACATGGACACTGGCATGACATGGCGTATCATGTACACGTCAGAAAAACAAAAATGACTCCCACAGGTAGTGGCCCCTGTCGCCTCTGCAGGACAGACATGGACGTCTGTGACACACACACACACAACATCAAAGTCCATGCACAAACAACGTGGATGTGGAGACTGTCTCCCATTGTGCACATGGAGTCAGAGACATCGGAAACACAACATGCACACAGACTGTGGAGGGCCATCACTATTGTGGCAATGGGTCACCCTGTGACGTACATGCCTTCCCACATGTGAGCCTGGGGGTATGTGACATGTCATACACATACACAACCTGGAAATGTGACCATGCCACATGCTCCAAAATGAACAGTTGCACATCACAGTGGTCAGGTGCACAACACACAAAGGATCCTGTCCCCATGAACACGTGCACAGCTTGGGTGTGGCTGCCCCCAAGTGCCACCCCAAAAACCACATGTTTACCCCCATACACGGGAAAGGTAATGCAGCCTTACATGCCTTAGATACAGTGTGGACTGGGTGTGGTGTTGTAGGTGTGCCCCTGAGTCCCTGGAAAGTATATGTGGCTGGCATACGTTCACCAGTGACAAGCATGGTGACATATGCGTGTGACCTGTACAGGGACGCGTTGTACAGCAATGGACTGATCGGTGTGCCCGCACGGACCATTGCATCTGTTGTGAGTGGGTAAGCGTTGTATCCCGGGATACGCGTTGTACAGCAATGGACCGATCGGTGTGCCCGCACGGCCCATTGCATCTGTTGTGAGCGGGTACGCCTTGTACAGCAATGGACCGAGCGGTGTGCCCGCACGGCCCATTGCATCTGTTGTGAGCGGGTACGCGTTGTACAGCAATGGACAGAGCGGTGTGCCCGCACGGCCCATTGCATCCGTTGTGAGAGGGTACGCGTTGTATCCCGGAATACGCGTTGTACAGCAATGGACCGATCGGTGTGCCCGCACGGCCCATTGCATCTGTTGTGAGCGGGTACGCGTTGTATCCCGGGATACGTGTTGTACAGCAATGGACCGATCGGTGTGCCCGCACGGCCCATTGCATCTGTTGTGAGCGGGTACGCGTTGTATCCCGGAATACGCGTTGTACAGCAATGGACCGATCGGTATGCCCGCACGGCCCATTGCATATGTTGTGAGCGGGTACGCGTTGTATCCCGGAATACGCGTTGTACAGCAATGGACCGATCTGTGTGCCCGCACGGCCCATTGCATCTGTTGTGAGCGGGCACGCGTTGTATCCCGGGATACGCGTTGTACAGCAATGGACCGATCGGTGTGCCCGCACATCCCATTGAATCTGTTGTGAGCGGGTACACGTTGTATCCCGGGATACGCGTTGTACAGCAATGGACCGACCGGTGTGCCCGCACGGCCCATTGCATCTGTTGTGAGCGGGTACGCGTTGTACAGCAATGGACCGAGCGGTGTGCCCGCACGCCCCATTGCATCTGTTGTGAGCGGGTACGCGTTGTATCCCGGAGTACGCGTTGTACAGCAATGGACCGAACGGTGCGCACGCATTGGCTGGAGCCTGGCATGGCAACGGACGCGTTTTCGAAGCTTCAACGAGTCTGATGCAGTGAATTCAGTTGGCCAGCCACAACAATGTTGCAAATTCATGGGTGTCATGAAGTTGAAGTTTTGAAGGATGCTGTGGGCGTGTATTAGTGCTGCTATTCCATGAATTGGTCAGATTCAGAAGATGCAAACGACTTGGACCTATCACTTTGGACACATGGGACAGTATCTGCCTCTGCAGCACACATATAATGCTGGCTGTTCCCCTGAGAGCTCACTTGCCTGCACTACATGCTCCAGGACGACATCTGCCACCAACACTGCTGCTGTCTCTGCATCCTCTGGCTACTGCAATGGCACGTACTGTGGAGAGAGCCCCAGCCTTCAGCCTTGAGGAGAACCAGGCCCTGCTGGACAGCCTCCTTCCACAGTACAGCAAGCTGTATGGGACACCAGGGGAGCAGGTGAGTGTGCTGTCCACTGCCTTACTAATTGTGCATGTTGTCTGACTAGCAAGACTTCCAGTGTGCACACCACTGGCTAGCATGCTCACTGAGTAGTTCTCACCCCCAAAGTGTGTAGTCACATGCACTGAACAGGTACAGTGCAGTAACAGTGCATTCCAACAAGGTTTACTTCCCATGCAATGACACCATGTAGTAACTGCTGGCAAACTGTTCATAGCCATCGTTGCACTGCCTGTGTACATCATATGCCCCTGTGATTGAGACATGTATATCCGACTGTGTGATGCACGGATATGTTGCATGTGTAGTAATGGCCTTTTCACTTTGTCATCCTCACAGGTTGATGCCCACCGTAAGCAGGAAATCTGTCTGACCATCGCCCGGGCAGTAAGATCTGTGGGGGTCTACAAGCACCGGATCCGCAACTGCCAGAAGAGGTGGCAGGACCTTTGTGGCTGGACCCGGAGGATCGCAAGGGTCCAGCTGAAGCTGTCGCCTCCTCGCAGGAGGGGCGGACACCGGACCCTGACCCCCCACATGCTCCGGATCCTGGCGGTGGTCTTCCCTGACCTGGATGGGCAGCTGAAGGACAGACAGCAGCAAGGAGGGGGTGAGTCCATGACTGCATTGTGAACTCTGTCTGACATGCTATGTGCCCTCCTCTGGCCTGGTTAAACTTCCACAGTACATCAGTCTTGTGGTCCAGGACCCATGTCCCTCAATTGTGACATGCCCACTCCTCATCTGATACGCAGGTGTGGTCCTTACGGTCAGGAAATTGTGTCACTTGGGTACAGGGTACTTGCATTTTGCTTTGCTCAAGGTGGGGGACAGCTTTTGTTCCCGTGACTTTGTGGTGGGCTTCATGGGTGGGTCGATTGCTCACACAATGCCTAATTCGTGAAATGTAATCTGGGTGTAACTTTGATATGTGGTCCACTTGCTGATCTGAATCACCACATGTCCCTGGGGTATTTGGCACACCCCCATGCTGCGGGTGGGAACAATGTTTGGGCCTCAGGAGTATGTATGTCATGTGTGTCACACATGCTTAGCCACCTGCCTACTGTCCAGGGCTCATCCCTCTTACAGGTGGAGCTGGACAGTCATGCCTACTCCAGGGCATACAATACACTCTGTACTCCCACTCCCGTGTATCAGCTGACATGTTGTGATCAGTGAAATGTTCCCTCAGGTGTCTGCCTCTGTGTCATTGTGCTGTGGCTTCGTTGTCAAGACTACTGGTATGTTTATCGCTTAGGGCTCAGCATGCCATCTGAGATGTGACCATGAGAGACGATACTTCTGTGACTTATAGGTGTTTGATCACTTGACTGTGCAGACAGGTGTATGCGACTGTGACTTTCAGGCAGCTGTTTTTCATTCACAGCACACTGTGAGGTGCTCAGGTTCTGAGAGTTGTGTTTCATGTCTCCCATATGTCCAATTGGTATGACGTGGACAAATACGAGTTCAGATGATGTGGTTTGTGGGGGATGGACATGTGCACTTGTCAGTTACATAACTTGCATTCCCCATGTCCTAGGATTGTGACACAGTGCAGACTGTTGTTGGCTGGCTGCCATGGCCATGTGACTGGAGACAGTGATGTATGACTTTGCACGCATGCCTGTGTCATGGCATTATACTTCCTAAGAGTGATCCTGCAGGGGAGTGACTTGTGCAACATGCACCCCATTGTGGCATTGACTATCCGGACATGGGTGCATCATGGTGTCTAGTGCTGGTATGCATCACATGCATTTCTATTTAGACTCTGGCCATCCCTTTATCCGGACACCTGCACTGACTCAGTGGCAAGAGATGTGATGTGTGCATGTTCACATACTTCACCGTGTTCTCTGCAATGTCCAACAACTGTGTAGGTGGTGCATGTGTCCACACTGGGGCATTACCATCAGACAGGCACCAGACAGATGGGTGCAAGGGCAGGAGGGGTGTGAGTTCCATGGTTGACCATCAGACTGACAATTGGCTTCTCTGAATCTGTGTGAGGACTTTTGGCAATGTTCAACTAAGGATGCCAGGGCTTGCTCTGTAATGTGCTGTACTTACTGTGGTGTGTGCGGTCAGTGCAGGTGACTGATGTTTGTCTGTTTCCCTAATTGTTTGCAGATACATCCATGACCACAGGAGGGGACAGCTCCACGGACCAGGAGGAGCTGCAGAGCCAGACTGGGTCAGCAGCCGACAAGTGGTCGGAGGGACCCAGTGGCACGGAGGGCGAGGGGAGCCACACCGAGGAGTCCTCAGCACCATCCACCTCAGCTGAGGACCACAGCAGCTCGGAGGATGACTCCCTTGTGGAGGCGGGTGTCAGCAGCCACCACACCCCAGCTAGTCTGTCTGGCCCCGCCACCACCACCACCGCCCTCCCATTGGCTCCGATTCCAGAGGTCCGTGGAGGCTCCCGTGTTCGGGAGCGTGTCTCCTTCGTGCCAGGCACCGCACCCCCTGCCCCTGTGTCCCCTGCTGCCCTGAGTGAGGAGTCTGTGTACCTACTTCGGCAGCTCCATGTAGGGCAGACAGCAATGCTGAGTGTCCTCCATGCACACACCACTCTGTTGACACAGCTGCAATAGGTCCATGGACTCCTCCCTGACGGCAGCAGTGTCCCTCCTCCAACAGTCCCTCACCCCTCCTACCTCTGCCCCATCCACACTTCCTGGCACCCTACCTGTCCAAAGCACATGCACACCTGCACAATCACCCAAACACACAGACACGAGCAGCACAGACACACCCAAAAGAAAGGCAAGACGTGCACACAAGCATCCTCAGGGGACTGATACCACACACACAGGGGATGGGGAACAGACACACACACAGGCATCCACAGTCACTCCGCAGTCCTCTAAATCCTCTCCCTCCAAGACTCCTACCCTTGCCTCACCTGCAACCCCACCTACACAGCAGCTCTTCCTCTGTGACCTCGGCCTCTTCCCCTCTGATCCTGCTGATCCAGCATACCGGGGGAAGAGGAAGTCCACCCACACAGAGGGGAGTGCTCCTCGCCCCCGGACACCCTCCCCCAGGCACAGGCAGACTGAGGACCCCATTCGGAAGTCCCCCCGGACCAGGAAGGGCAAGACCCCACCACCACCACCACGCAGCTCCACCACCCAGTCTCTCTCCTCCATCCCCCAGGCCACCACTCCACAGGTTCCACCACCACACCCTGCCCCAGGTTCCCCCACACACCGATACCACATCCCCAAACTGCTTAGGCCCTCCCCCTGCCACTTGCTCTTCCACCCCCAAACCAGACGCTCTGCCTGTTTGTGCCACTGGTGTGGAGACCGGGTCCCCCCTCTGTCCTGCCCACCTCATCTGCCCCCCTTCCACTCCCTTGGAGTCATGCACTGCAGTGGAGTCCACAACCACCCTGTCTGACTCGGGCACTGCAGTGGGGACCCAGTCCACTCCATCTGACCGGCCCACTGCAGTGGTTGCAGCACCCACACCATCTGACTTGTGCCCTACAGTGGTGCCGGCCCCCCCTGAGTCAGACACCTCCACTGCAGTTGCCGGTGACACTCCTGCACCGACCTCCCCTTCACTGCCTCACTCTGGCATCCCCTGATCCTGTCCCTGCGGTGCCTGGCCTGCCCCTTGTATGCCCCTCCAAGGGGGATGTCCCCTGTCCGTACCAGTGCAGGCAAGCAGTGGGTGACAAGTTGTCACATATCACCCTGTTGGGACTGTGTATTTGGACTGGCCATTGGCCCTAGTTTATTTTGGACTTCAAATTTTAGTTTGACATTTGCTGAATAAAGCCTCTTTTTGTTTACTTGTGGTTTTTCTTTTGTTGTACATGATGTAGATGAGTATCATCATGCATTTGCAGTTGTAATGGTGTTCAGATCAGGTAAATGAAGTGTTGCTGTGATGGACTCCATGTGGTCCATGGGATATGTGTCCTAATGTAGTCTGGATCCATTGCATCCTTTGCTGCAGTCTGATGGTGTAATGTTCTGCATTTGACACAGGGATGTACGTTTTGCATTTGTTAATTAACATCTTTGTCTTACACTGATGCACATCTGGTGGGCTTACCACTGTTCAATGTTTCTATTTCCATCTCCACTGGACATGCAGTTTAGCACATCAATGTTGAAGGACTCATCTGTGTATACAGTGCAACTTGCTTGACACGTGTTTTGGGTGTATGCAGATGACTGACGTGACACTCCCGTACCCAGGCTGATGTGAGCAGAGCCTTCAGTGTGTTGTAGTTGTTGACTCACTGACCGAGTGTTCTGCTGACATGTTTGAGTCGTGCACAGACAAGGTTTGGCACAGCGGACCTTCCACAGGAGTGGAGTGCCCTCATGGCAGTGTGTAATCCCGTGACATTGCCTGGGCCCGTGTTGTGTAAGCATGTCTGTGCGTGTTCCCTTCCCTTTACCTACACAGGCTGTGTCCCTACGGATGTTCCTGTTTGTGATGCTTGCTGAGTTGTTCTGTGTTCATCCAGCATCTTGGACCTGGTTTCTCCGGGATGTGGGTGCATGGCAAACTAATGTTCATCAGGTTGTCATCCCTAGTTGTCTTTGTTGTCAGGGCTGGGGATGTGGGCAAACGCAGATGGGACACAGTCAGGATTCCCCTTGGCACTTGTTGGTTACACAGGTCATGTAATTTACAGTTTCTGGTAGCTTTCAGTGATTGTGACACGTTGTGTGTGTGACTGCTGCCACTCCTCAGGGTCAGAGCTGCAATGTTGGAAGTTGTCTACGTGTGTTCTTTGTGGGTCACCTTGGCTTCTTCATTGGTGTGTGACTATAGCCGGGATCCCATTGATTGGGGTGGATTTCACGTCATGCCCATGTACCGCGTACTGTGCAGTGTATCAGACATTCACGAGTCTTGTTGACTGGCCATGTGTGATGGGTTTCTGCACCTTAGTTCCCACCACCACCCCTGGGATTGTCATGGGTGCATGTGCAATGTCCAGTCCATGTGAGCTTCACTGCTGCACATTGGTGGAGATCAAGGTGTGTGGTGTTGAGTGTGTGCAAATGTGAGTTGTTGCACAGCTAGACCCCTACCTCCATATTGGCCTTGGCTGGCAGGCCGTTTTGATTGACTTGTGCTTGTGTAGGTGTGATGGTAGTTTGTTGCTCAGGACACATGGCTGTGGTTCACAGTGTGAATGACATCTACCTTTGTCATCACAGTGGGATTATCATGCAGGCTAGTGTCACCACAATGTGGGGTCCCTGGGGGTAGTGCTGTGGTGGGTCTGTCTCTTGCTGTGTTAGTTGCTGTTCCTACAAGCTTGTGTGACATGTGTAATTTGGGCTCCCTCTCATCTAACAATGCCTGTTTCCCCACATAGGGGAATCCGATCAATGAGTTACTTTTGTATGGCACTGTATACACATCTGTGTAATTGGAATTCAGGCCTCCTCATGTGTTGTGTGGTTGCCTGGGGACACTGGCACACCCCCCCATCACCTGTTGTGTTTGATATGCAGTGTGAGTCTGCCTGTTTGTGTTTGTGCATTTGCACCACTGCATTGGCATATCTTGAGTGTGCCATTGGCTGTATGTTGATTGGTGGCTTTCCCCTGCTGTCCCTGGGATCCCTAGGTCATCAGTCAGCACAATAATCATGGTTTGTATGTCCCATTGCTGCCATGGTATGGTATTTGTTCACCTGACATCTACAGTCTCCACAGGATATCTACATTTGTGTGTCCATTGGTGCAGATATGTGGGTCTGCATTATGATGGTCACTTATGTCATTGTGTTATTTGTGAATGTTGACAATGTGAGCCCCCATGGGTGATGTTTGTATGCACATGGCCAAAACGATGTTTCATTGGCACTGCACTGTTTGCCTCACCCAATCTATGTTGCTATGGGACACAAACACTGCTATGCCACTGATGTGTTTGTTGTTGTGTGACCAGGAATCATCCATGCAGTTTGGCTTTGGCAGCTTTTACCATGACTACACTTACCTTTTGGTCACTGTGGTGATGGGGCTTTAGGCCCCATTGCCACACTGTTCAAAATGTGCATCAGCTATGGACCCCACACTTACCTTTTGGTCACTGTGGTGATGGGGCTTTAGGCCCCATTGCCACACTGTTCAAAATGTGCTTCAGCTATGGACCCCACACTTACCTTGTGGTCACTGTGGTGATGGGGCTTTAGGCCCCATTGCCACACTGTTCAAAATGTGCATCAGCTATGGACCCCACACTTACCTTTTGGTCACTGTGATGATGGGGCTTTAGGCCCCATTGCCACAATGTTCAAAATGTGCATCAGCTATGGACCCCACACTTACCTTTTGGTCACTGTGGTGATGGGGCTTTAGGCCCCATTGCCACACTGTTCAAAATGTGCTTCAGCTATGGACCCCACACTTACCTTTTGGTCACTGTGATGATGAGGCTTTAGGCCCCATTGCCACACTGTTCAAAATGTGCTTCAGCTATGGACCCCACACTTACCTTTTGGTCACTGTGGTGATGGGTCTTTAGGCCCCATTGCCACACTGTTCAAAATGTGCTTCAGCTATGGACCCCACACTTACCTTTTGGTCACTGTGGTGATGGGGTGTTCGAACCCATTGCCACAGTGGTCATGGTCGGCTTGCATTGTGGAGGCCACACACATTTATGTGTGACACATGTGATGGGGGTCACATTGTATGTTCAATGTCATGTTCAGTGTTGTAGGCATTTGACACAGACTACACACGCTTGTCATGGTGTTGGGGGGGGATGTAATTTTCAGACATTCCCTATGTGGGAGTATGCTGGTTGTGTCATGCATTACCCGTCCTATGAGTAGGGGTGGTGGTGGTGGCAGGCATCCAGGCCCCCATGAGTAGGGGTGGTGGTAGTGGTAGGCATCCAGGCCCCCATGAGTAGGGGTGGTGGTAGTAGTAGGCATCCATCCCCCCATGAGTGGGGATGGTAGTAGTGACAGGCATCCAGGCCCCCCTGAGTAGGGGTGGTGGTAGTGGCAGGCATCCAGCCCCCCATGAGTAGGGGTGGTGGTAGTGGTAGGCATCCAGACCCCCATGAGTAGGGGTGGTGGTACTGGTAGGCATTCATCCCCCCATGAGTGGGGATGGTAATAGTGACAGGCATCCAGGCCCCCCTGAGTAGGGGTGGTGGTAGTGGCAGGCATCCAGGCCCCCATGAGTAGGGGTGGTGGTAGTGGTAGTGGTAGGCATCCAGCCCCCCATGAGTAGAGGTGGTGGTAGTGGTAGGCATCCAGCCCCCCATGAGTAGGGGTGGTGGTAGTGGTAGGCATCCATCCCCCCATGAGTGGGGATGGTAGTAGTGGCAGGCATCCAGGCCCCCCTGAGTAGGGGTGGTGGTAGTGGCAGGCATCCAGGCCCCCATGAGTAGGGGTGGTGGTAGTGGAAGGCATCCAGCCCCCCATGAGTAGGGGTGGTTGAAGTGGTAGGCATCCATCCCCCTATGAGTGGGGATGGTAGTAGTGGCAGGCATCCAGCCCCCCATGAGTAGGGGTGGTGGTAGTGGTAGGCATCCAGCCCCCTATGAGTATGGATGGTAGTAGTGACAGGCATCCAGGCCCCCCTGAGTAGGGGTGGTGGTAGTGGCAGGCATCCAGGCCCCCCTGAGTAGGGGTGGTGGTAGTGGTAGGCATCCAGCCCCCCATGAGTGGGGATGGTAGTAGTGACAGGCATCCAGGCCCCCCTGAGTAGGGGTGGTTGTAGTGGCAGGCATCCAGCCCCCCATGAGTAGGGGTGGTGGTAGTGGTAGGCATCCAGCCCCTCATGAGTAGGGGTGGTGGTAGTGGTAGGCATCCATCCCCCCATGAGTGGGGATGGTAGTAGTGACAGGCATCCAGGCCCCCTGAGTAGGGGTGGTGGTAGTGGCAGGCATCCAGGCCCCCATGAGTAGGGGTGGTGGTAGTGGTAGGCATGCAGCCCCCATGAGTAGGGGTGGTGGTAGTGGTAGGCATCCATCCCCTATGAGTTGGGATGGTTGTAGTGGCAGGCATCCAGCCCCCTATGAGTAGGGGTGGTGGTAGTGGTAGGCATCCAGCCCCCTATGAGTGGGGATGGTAGTAGTGACAGGCATCCAGGCCCCCCTGAGTAGGGGTGGTGGTAGTGGCAGGCATCCATCCCCCTAAGGGTGGGGATGGTAGTAGTGACAGGCATCCAGGCCCCCCTGAGTAGGGGTGGTGGTAGTGGTAGGCATTCAGGCCCCCCTGAGTAGGGGTGGTGTTAGTGGTAGGCATCCACCCCCCATGAGTGGGGATGGTAGTAGTGACAGGCATCCAGGCCCCCTGAGTAGGGGTGGTGGTAGTGGCAGGCATCCAGGCCCCCTGAGTAGGGGTGGTGGTAGTGGTAGGCATCCAGGCCCCCTGAGTAGGGGTGGTGGTAGTGGTAGGCATCCATCCCCCATGAGTGGGGATGGTAGTAGTGACAGGCATCCAGGCCCCCTGAGTAGGGGTGGTGGTAGTGGCAGGCATCCGGCCCCCCATGAGTAGGGGTGGTGGTAGTGGTAGGCATCCAGCCCCCCCATGAGTAGGGGTGGTGGTAGTCATCCATCCCCCCATGAGTGGGGATGGTAGTAGTGACAGGCATCCAGGCCCCCCTGAGTAGGGGTGGTGGTAGTGGCAGGCATCCAGGCACCCATGAGTAGGGGTGGTGGTAGTGGTAGGCATCCAGGCCCCCATGAGTAGGGGTGGTGGTAGTGGTAGGCATCCATCCCCTATGAGTGGGGATGGTAGTAGTGGCAGGCATCCAGCCCCCATGAGTAGGGGTGGTGGTAGTGGTAGGCATCCAGCCCCCTATGAGTGGGGATGGTAGTAGTGACAGGCATCCAGGCCCCCTGAGTAGGGGTGGTGGTAGTGGTAGGCATCCAGCCCCCATGAGTAGGGGTGGTGGTAGGCATCCAGCCCCCATGAGTGGGGATGGTAGTAGTGACAGGCATCGAGGCCCCCTGAGTAGGGGTGGTGGTAGTGGTAGGCATCCAGGCCCCCTGAGTAGGGGTGGTGGTAATGGTAGGCATCCATCCCCCCATGAGTGGGGATGGTAGTAGTGACAGGCATCCAGGCCCCCCTGAGTAGTGGTGGTGGTAGTGGTAGGCATCCATCCCCCTATGGGTGTGTATGGCATTGGTGATGGCCATCCCACCCCTATGGTTATGCTGTTGCTGGTGTACGTCATTTGTGCATCCCTATGTGTGTGTGACATATTTCGGGTACGTGTCGTTTGTTTGTGTTGTTGGTGTTTGACTTACCGTCTGCGCCGTACGCGTCCGTGCCGGTCCCGGTAATAGAAGTAGAGTATAGGTAGGACCTGCGTGATGGGATTCATGCTTGGGTCGTCTCGTTCGGGTTTCGCGTATCTTCGACTCGTACTCGTCGCTGGCTTGTTCGTCTCGTAGCCGTGGATCTTCTTATGGCGCGAATCGGATCTTATGTACGGCTCTCCCGGAAGCTCAAACGTGCCGGACGTAGCGACGGGTTCGGCGCGTACGGAGTGCGCATCGTACTAGTCCGGCCGGAAGGTGCTGTGTATTTGGTTCCGTGTGACTCGAATCGGCGTTTACGGATCCGGCTCGGGCGGGGAACATGAGCTGAAATGGGTGAGTACGGCTCGCTCGGAATCTGGGCTGTTATGCGCATCGTACTTGTTCGTTCGGACGAGTGTTCGAATCGGTCGGGAAACACGCATTCAGCTGGTTTTTTTTCCGGACGAAGACTGTTAGGTGTGCTTCCGGCCGAGATCGGAATCGACCCCTATGTCTAATAGATATATGGGGCACTGGAATTATGGAGATCTTTATAAAGACATCACCCTTGGTAGGCCGAATGATGTCATAAGCACTGACGATCCACACAGAACAAATACCGTATGCCACTTTTTTAACAGTTGTCCTCCTTAGAACTTTGGTGGAAGAAACAAAAGATAAGAATTTCGTTGCTTGAAAGGCAGTGTTTGTTTGAATTTAAGGTTGGCTTCATTATATTCCGTCCATCCAGTTTCAGTCTTTAAATAGGCAGTTTAGTGTCCAGATGTTATACTAAGTTCTTCCTGAAAGATGATAGCCATTGTAGTATAAGTTCTTCCAGAAATTGATATTTGCCCAGATTTGAAGTAGGCCTGGGCGTAGTTTGCAGCGTTTTGCTACGCGGAACTCCGCAAAGTTACAAAAAAACTCTGCGAAGTTGGGCGAGTGGCATAGTGCAGTGCAAACCTCAGTTTTTGCTGGTATTCCTGCCGCTCGGGTAGAAATTCTACCCGAGCGGCAGCTTGAGCTCGCGAACTTACCATTCGCGCTCGCGAACTTACCGTTCGCGAGCGGGGAAAAAACTCTGCTGCACATCGCGAAGTGGAGTTTTCTGCACTCCGCAAGCTCCACGGAGTGGGAAGTGCAGAAAACTCCACAAACTCCGCGAACGGAGTGAAGTTCACCGCCCAAGCCTAATTTGAAGTTCATAGTCTCTGTTTCCAATTTACTTCCATCTGCTCTGCATCATTGTAACAATAATACAAGGTATTTTCCACTTCTTCGTATATGTAATGTTGACATAACATCTGATCGACAATTTGGGCAGGTGTTGTTTTGTTTACCTTTCTTGATCAATCTGTCAAAAGACGCAGTTTTGAAATCTGGTAGCATTAGGCAAAGAAATCGCTCTCAATCTATTTGTGAACTTGACATGAAAGGGCAATCTTCACACTCATGGTTCCATGAGTACCTCACTTCAAATAAGGCATCAGTACGCAATTCTTCTTCTTCTAAAACTCCAAGGATGACCATTTTGAATGCCTGTGCATCTTGTTGACTGTTCTCAGTAAATTGTACTGATCCACTACATATAGCTACTGGATCTCAAATCACTATTTTATTCTGAAGGTCTTGTAAAGCACATGGCTATAAGAAGGCCTCCCAGCGCTGGAACAGACATCATGTGGACGTGATCATCAGAGGGTTAGTTGCCAAAGAGCCAGGTTTTCAAGGACCTGTGAAAAGAAAGCTCGTATGATAGCTGGCAAAGGTCAAAGGGGAGAGAATTCCCCTCCTAGGGGCCTGGTGGGAAAAGGAGCGCCCGCCTCAATTGGGCTTAGGAAGATCTCAAGGACCTTCCAGAGATGTAAGGAGTAGCTACTGATCTCAAAAGAGCAGGGCCTTTCTTGTGTAGGGATCTATGCAGAATGCATAAGGCTTTAAAATGGAACCGCTGCTCAACTGGGAGGGAATGGAGGTCCCTCAGGGCAGCCTTTGCCGATTGATATTGGAGAAGATTCATCAGGAATCCCGGAAGCACAATATATTCCAGTGTTATCATGATGTAAACGTTGCAGAAAACCACACAGCGCAGAACATAATCTCTTTTGTGGTTTCTGTTCAATTGCACTGACAAGATATGGTAAGTGAAAGAGTACTTTAAGAAGAAAATCTGCATAGCATTGACACCAGATGGGTTTGACAACTGGTAACCTAGAGTATCCCCTTTTCCTTCTTTTCAGCAATATCCGTACAATACTTTGTAAGTTTTTCATTTGGACAGATTATCCATTTTTCATAAATGGGATACTGTCCTAAATGTTCTTAACCGATTGTACTCTTTGACACAACCTGCATCAGCACGTACTTTGCTGTCATCAAATTCAACCAAAAACAAACCAGACAATGTTCTAGCTCAAGCTAATGCTACATATGAAATACCTTCTTTAAACATAGTACTTCCAATATTAATAAAAGCTGCATCTACACTTAAACATTGAGATTTATGAATAGTCACAGCATAAGCTGAAGAAACTGGGAACTGCTTCTTCCGAACATACAGCACACAAGCACGTAACGCGCAACAGACCTTCCAATCTGTTTTACGCCATCAGCCTGATCAAATATTATCGCTAGGAATTCAACATCATTCCTATTAGGAAAGGAAATGAAATCAATTACTCTACCCATAGCACCATCAACAAATACTTCCTCAACATTTAAATTTTGCCAAAAAACTACTTAAAACCTTTGCAAACACGTAAACACTTTCTAATCCCGCAGTTCTGGAAACAGAATTCTCCAATGAATACAATTTTGCTTTTAGTTTTTCACTTAGTAGTACTGTCACGTCCTGGTGTTCCATTTTGTCGATTGCTGTACTCTTCAAAATGTATTCTTTCTCGAGTTTTAATAATTGCTAGTTAAAATAGGAGCACTCCTGAAGTGTAGACATTAGACAGACAATGGAATTCCCTTCTTCAATGAAATTGTACATTAGCTGTGCTGCTGTCTTAATTCAAGAAAATAGTTTCTTTGTAAGTCGACTTTCTAACCAACGTTTCCCTTCTTTTGTGAGAATTCCTACTCTAATATCCTTCAGAATATTTCCATATTTAACGTCAGATGCTTGTTGCATATTCCTAAGCAGTTCCTTGTATTTGAGGTTTAGCCAATATTTACATTTCCAGTACTTCCCAAGGAATTTCGAGTTTCATCATGGAGAAGTGCCTTGAACACAAGCTGTCCTTTGACAGGGGTAAATTGTAGTAGGTCGTCGAACACAGTTAAGTGCTTTCCTCCAAACAGCACAACATACTCTGTTTTTAAAATCTGTTGCATTCTCAAGTGTACAAAGTCAAGAATTAAGTTTGAGACCATGCTCACCTCATCGATAATTGAAAGTTTCAATTTCTTCAGTACTCTTGAGACTTTATGAGGAGCTTCACCAGATAACTTTTGATATTCCAGTTTGTTGTCATGTTCTACAGGTAGCATAAGTAGTCTATGTAAAGTAATTCCTTTAATGTTGTGTGCAGCTAATCCAGTTGGTGCTGTTACTGCACATGACATATTTGACTCTGTAGTCCTCTGAAGATCTTCATTTAAAAAGATTTTCCCGCTTGACCACTGATGTATAATAGTATTAGCTTAAATGATAAGCATTTACATTCATTCTTCTAGTGGAGGGATCCATGCTCTATTTTCTCTTTGACCTCCATAAATATTTCTTTCTGCTCGTCGTTCAGTTGTTCAACTAACAGCTCCAAATCAACACTTTCTGGTCTTCTGGCTGCATTGCAGTCTCTACATTATTCGTGGTTATGGCAGCTTCATTTTCAACAATTTGTTGTCCAAGAGGAACTTGACTTAGAGGTCCTGAACTTTGGCTGCTTTGTAAATTGTCCTTAGCTATCTTAGCAGAAATTTTTCCTTCTGTTCAATCTCATCATTTAACATTTTTATGTAGTTGGGAAAGACTCAACACGGAATGCTGTCTTTCACAGCATTGAAAGAATCTTCATAGCCAAGACACCAGCCAGGCAGGAACCCAACCAGCTCCGATGCATCCTGCTCAACACCCGCTCCGCACGCAAGCACGCCGTCGAGCTCTGGGACCTACTCGACACCACATCACCGGACGTCGCCTTCCTGACCGAGACCTGGATGAACGAGTCCTCCTCACCCGACATCATCATAGCCATCCCCGACGGCTACAAGATCACCCGCAGAGACCGCACCAACGGAGTCGGAGGAGGAATCGCGATCGTCCACAAGAACACCATCAGGGTCTCGACCAGCGCCAATGACACCCTCAGCACCGCCGAACACATGCACTTCCAAATCCACACGGACCCCAAGACCACTGTAAGAGGTACCCTCGTCTACAGACCACCCGGACCCCGACCACAATTCTGCAACTCCATCACCGACCTCATCAGCACGGACGCGTTGACCTCCACCGACTACATCCTCCTCGGAGACCTGAACTACCACCTGGAGAACAACAACGACAGCAACTCCTCCGCCCTGATCGACAACCTCGCCAACCTCGGATTGAAACAGCTCGTCACGACGCCGACCCACATTGCCGGACACACGCTCAACGCCATCTTCTCCTCAAGCCCCCACGTCGCCTTCAGCCACGCCTCCGAACTCACCTGGACCGACCACCGCTGCATCCATTTCACCTTCCGGATACCCGCCGCACACCACCGCACCCTACAGATCCCCCGCCGCTGCTGGAGCAAAATCAGCGAAGAACAGCTCCAGACAAACCTCGCTCTCAACCCACCGACCGACCCCACCAACCCCGACGATGCAGCACGCAACCTCAGACGCTGGATGGACGACTGCGCCAACACCTTAGCCCCGCTGAAAAAACCAACCCACAAAGACACCAGCAAGAGAGCCAGCTGGTTCACCCTGGAACTCCTAGCATCTAAACGCACCTGCCGGAAACTGGAGAACAAATGGCTCAGCGAGAAGACGCCGGACAGCCATGCAGCCCACAAAGACGCCATCCGCAACCACCATCACCTCATCAGGACCGCCAAGAGGACTTCCTTCAAAGACCACCTCGACAACAACGCACACAACAGCAAGGAGCTCTTCAACATCGTGAAGGAACTCTCCAACCTCAGCGCCAACGCCAACGACATCCCGCCGTCGCAAGCCCTGTGTGATTCCCTCGCCACCTTCTTCCACCACAAGATCGCCGACATCCATGACAGTTTTGACTCCCGGATGACCCAAACAGGCCCGACACGCCGGACCCACCGCATCCCATCGACCACGACCCCCTGACAACCTGGGCCAACGTGAGCATCGAGGACACAATCAAGACCATGGGCTCAATCCACTCCTGGTCCCCGTCAGACCCTTTCCCGCACCACATCTTCAACAAAGCCGACAGCTTCATCGCACCCCACCTGCGCAACGTGATCAACCTCTCTTTCGAGACCGCGACCTTCCCTGAGAGCTGGAAACACGCCGAGATCAACGCCCTACTTAAGAAACCCAAGGCGGACCCGAGCGACCTCAAGAACTTCCGGCCCATCTCCCTGCTTCCATTCCCAGCAAAGGTCATCGAGAAGATCATCAACTCCCAGCTCACCCGCTACCTCGAAGACAACAGCATCCTGGACCCATCCCAGTCAGGATTCCGCAGCAACCACAGCACTGAGACCGCCTCATCGCCACCACCGACGACATCAGGATCCTGCTGGACAACGGCGATACGGCGGCCCTCATCCTCCTGGACCTCTCCGCCGCTTTCGACACCATCTGCCACCGCACACTACGCACCCGCCTCCTTGACGCAGGGATCCGAGACAAGGCCCTGGACTGGACCACCTCCTTCCTCTCCGACAGAACCCAGAGAGTGCGTCTCCCCCGTTTCGATCCGAAGCCTCCAAGATGATCTGTGGCGTCCCCCAGGGATCCTCCCTCAGCCCGACGCTGTTCAACATCTACATGGCCCCACTCGCACGCATCGCCCGACAGCACGACCTCAACATCATCTCCTATGCCGACGACACGCAGCTGATCCTCTCCCTCACCAAGGACCCCATCACCGCCAAACCCAACCTCCACCATGGAATGAAGGCCGTCGCCGACTGGATGGAGAACAGCCGACTCAAGCTGAACACAGACAAGACGGAGATCCTCATCCTCGGCCCCAACCCATCAGCATGGGACGACTCATGGTGGCCCTCATCGCTGGGGACCCCCCGACTCCAACCGACCACGCACGCAACCTGGGAGTCATCCTCGACTCGAAACTCTCCATGACCAAACAAGTCAACGTAGTCTCCTCCACCTGCTTCAACACCCTCTGCATGCTATGCAAGATCAACAGATGGATCCCGACAGACACGAGGAAAACTGTCACCCAGGCACTCGTTAGCAGCAGACTCGACTACGGAAACGCCCTCTACGCTGGAGCCCCGACCAAACTCATCAACAGACTGCAAAGAATCCAGAACGCCTCTGCACGCCTGATCCTCGACGTCCCACGCCACAACCACATCACCCCCCACCTGAGAAACCTACACTGGCTCCCCGTCGACAAGAGAATCTTCTTCAAGCGCCTGATCCATGCACACAAGGCACTGCACAAAACCGGCCCAGCCTACCTCAACAGTCGACTCTCCTTCTACGTTCCCAACAGGAGGCTCCGCTCCGCAGACCTCTCCCTGGCAACCGTTCCACGCATCCAGAGAACCACCACCGGAGGCAGATCCTTCTCCCATCGCGCCGCCAAGACCTGGAACACCCTCCCCCTCAACCTACGACAGACCGAAGAGCTGCTGACCTTCAGGAGACGACTCAAGACCTGGTTATTCGACCTGTAACAGCAGCACCCCCCCTCCTCCCCCAGCGCCTTGAGACCCTCGCGGGTAAGTAGTGCGCTTTACAAATCCTATGATTGATTGATTGATTGATAGCAGTCAAAGTGTCTGAGTAACTCTGACTTAGAACGCCAAGGCTTGATCAGTTGCAGAAGTGCCAAATAGAGAAACTCTCTTTCATCAGGACTTTGGCACACTAGGGGGGTCATTACAATGGCGGGTGGACTTGAGTCCGCCTGCCATCAATGTAGTGATTGGGACCACCTCCTGTATGGCGGCGGTCCCGCACGTGCAATTACAATGCGACTGCCACTGTGGCGGTCGCATCTTGCATGTTTACCATTGCGGCGGGTGCTGCTGGCTGCAGCACCCGCCGCCATAGTAAAAATGCATGTAGTGCCTTTCTCTGCACTACGTGGCAGGCACCATGCGGTGCCTGCCACTCAGTGCAGGGAAATGCAGGGGTGTACCATGGGTACCCCCCCAGTGTACCACCACATCCCCCCAACACAAGGGGGGCCCGCAACGGGCCCCCGAATCCGTTTCTGCTTGTCTTTTCGTGGCGGGATGACCGCCGCGAAATGACTGACGCTAAGGGATATCGTAATCCCTACAGGCACTGCCGCAATGAAGCCCTATGTTTTGGTTCTGCAAGGCGGGTGGAAAAGGACTGCCTTGCGGAACAGTGGCAGGCAGTCTTTGCGACCGCCACGCTTCACTGAGTATTCCCCCGCCATCGTAATATGGCGGGGGAAAAATCGTCGTCAGATGGTGGAGGGCCCGCCACTGCACGGCTGGCGGTGGCGGGCCTTCCGCCATCGTAATCGGCCCCTAAGTTTTCTGTGATTTATTAAACTTCCTTTTGTATGTCGAACCAAACACCATCACAACCAACTACTCCATATTTCCCTTCAGCTATGTTTTCTGTTACATTGTTTCTATATCTATAGTGTTGAAGCATCTCATAAAGACACACATTTTCAAGGTGTGGACTACTTCTTGGATAGTAAGTATCCAGCATGTGGTTCACTGATAGAATATCGACCCCCAAAATATCCCCATACACAAATATCTAGTTATAAATATCGATGTCAAAAATATCGACATTCTATATTTATAATAAGTACAAAAATATCAGAGAAAAAATATCGATGTAAAAATATAGTTGTACAAAATATCGATTTTAATGTATGTATAAAAAATATTTTTGAATATATTAACTAATAAAATGAACTTAGATTTAATATACATTTTAACAAATATAACAAATAAATTTAATGTAAAAATTTTAAACATACGTATATAAAATGTAATATTTATATATTTACTTTAGAACAATTAAACTATTAATTTTAATTTATTTTATAATTGTACATATGAAACTTTACAAATAAATATATATATATACATACACCAATAACATAAAATCTAATAAAAAACCGTATATTATAAATTAAAACATTAAACTATTTAAGTCTTTAAACTTAAATTTTCCACTTCAGTGAGTACAACAGTAGGGAAAGTGTTGGATAGCGGAGGGGTCAAAATTACTATTCCCACTCTAGTGAGTGCAACAGTAAGGAAAGTGTTGGATAGTAGAGGGGTAAAAATGACTATTCCCACTCCAGTTAGTGCAACAGTAGGGAAAGTGTTGGATAGCGGAGGAATAAAAATGACTATTCCCACTCCAGTGAGTGCAACAGTAGGGAAAGTGTTGGATAGCGGAGGGGTAAAAATTACTATTCCGACTTCAGTGAGTGCAACAGTAGGGAAAGTGTTGGATAGCGGAGGGGTAAAAAATACTATTCTCACTCCCGTGAGTGCAACAGTAGGGAAAGTGTTGGATAGTGGAGGGGTAAAAAATAATTTTCCTACTCCAGTCAGTTCAAAATTAAAAACAAACAAAATATTACCAACACAAAATATTAAAAAAATAGAACAAAAATATATTAAAATATTTTTAAAATCTAAAAAATAGAAACATATTATAAAGTTAAATAAATATGACAAATACCTAGAAATATTATATTAAATAAATGTAAAAATAATTTACAAACAAATAACTATTATTAATTAGAAATTATTTATAAACAAAAACATTAATTATAACATAAATGTAATCTTTTTTATTTCCTACCCTATAACACCACACAATTCACAACACACATCTAAATTTAAAAAAAATTTACCACCATAGTTAACATAATTAACTATCAATTAAAGAAATATTATTAATAAAAAAAAATTAAAAGAGATAAAAATTAATTTACTCCCCAAACGTTACCCCTATAAGACCAAATCTCACACACAAAAAAAATAAACAATTACCCTAATTAATTATCAATTGATGAATTAATATTAATAATCAACTAATTATTAATTAATTAAACATAAATTACTTTCCACCCTCTACCCCTATAAACCCCACAACCCACACCTAAAAATCGTTACACAATTTTCTTAATTAATTTAAAAATAATAAATTAATATCAATTAACAACTACTTAATAATTAATTAAAAATAAATTACTTCCCACCCTTTACCACTATAAACCCCACAACTCACATCTAAAATTGATTACACAATTGCCATATTTAAATTTTAATTAATTAATTAGCATTAATTAATTAGCATTAATTAACAAATAATAATTAATTCATTCAAAATAAATTACTTCCCACCCTAATTATTAATAATTAACCAATTAATAATTACTTAATAATAAATTGCTTCCTACAATTAGCACTATAAAATCTCAATTAAATAAATATTAATACATTTTTAAAAATCATTAATGTATGATAATTAAATTACTTCCCACCCTTTACCCCTATTAACCCCACAAGCCGCTACTAAAAAAATAACACAATTACCATAATTGATTACCAATTAATTAATTAATTAATTAATATTAATTAACAACCAATTAATAATTAATTAATAATAAATTACTTCAAACAATTAATACTATAAAATCTAAAGTGAATAAATATTACTAAATAATCATTAATTTATTATAATTAAATTACTTCCACCCTATTCCCCTATAAGTCCACAACCCGCTACGGAACTAAAAAACGCAAAATTGAATTAAAATAAAATTGATAACTACTAAAAATATAACACATATATTAAAACAAAATAACAATACTTATACAAAAAATAGATCACATACATTTAAAATACATACTAAAATACATAACACTAATTAAAAAATCGATATTTTAAACAACTAAGGGCCCGATTCTGATGCGGGTTGGAAAAGCTTCCCGACCGAATCGGTTGGGAAATGGTTTCCGACCCACTCGGATCGGGAAAGTCCGACCGGCGGAGTAGGATGCATCCGGATGCTTCCAGATACGATTTGGTTGAACTCCCATTGACTTCAAAGGGAACATTTGTTCCTAACCGCATCAGAATTGGGCCCTCGGTCGGGAAGACACGTTCCCGATCCGATTTGGAAGGAGCAAATGCCGTTAGGAGGCCTTCCTAACCGCATCAGAATCAGGCCCTCGGTCAGGAAGCTTTTCCAACCTGCATCAGAATCGGCCCCTATATGTTTGCAAACGATATTAATGACTTCGATATTTTTAAAAAGGATATTTCTTACCTTAAAGTCGATATTCTTGACCACAATATTCTTGCTGTCGATATTTCTGTGTCACGGTATTTCCAACTCGATATTTGTGTAAGTCGACATTTCCAACTGGATATTCTGTCTGCATACCCCAGCATGTTTGACTTCATGGTATCTATACTTTCCGGGTCGAACTCTGCTAGGTACTGAATTTCCAGGAAAGACTTCAAGACTCTTTTTCATGTGCTTGCGAGGTTTTCAAATCTACAAATATTCCCTTTGGCTTCCGGCCCTTCCCCGACCACATACACTCACATATCACAGTTACCACAGACTTCACTGGTCAATACCTACTCACATTTACATACATATGGACCCACCAGCAGGAATAATTAAAAAGAGAGAAAGAGGGAGAGAGAGAACACACAAGAGACAATACAGTCTATCATAAATTAATCACTAATTTGTACAAACAATCAGTCCAGCCACATGATTGGTATATCTCATATACTGTGCCGGTACGTTCTTCAAATGTAGCTTTCTATATGTGTTGGCGTGTTTTGGCGGTATTCAACCAATTCCGACCAACTTTTTCAAGACAGTATTTTTTACTCTCTCTAATCAATATAATTTAATCATTAGCAACTATATCGGAATATATAGATGCTATAATTACTAAGGAGGTCATTACGATGGCGGACGGAAAAACAACCGACCGCCATGGTAGCGGGAAATCACCGCCCGCCGCTACCGCGGGAAAACCGACGGCTAGATTAGGATCCTCGGTGGTAAAAATCCAACTGCGGCGGAAAGGAGACCCGAGAAACCGCCGTTCGCCTGCGGAGAAGGCCCAAACCCGTCCGGGGCGGTCGGTTTCGCAGCGTAAACAGCCCAAACGACCGCAACCACAGCGGAGACACCGCCATCGAAATTATGATATTCCCGACATCCCCGCGGTGCAGTGCGCTGTTTCCGACCGCCGCGGTCGACAACATTGATGAATCAGTGAGACGGCGGAAGCGCCGTAGCCGAGCCACCGCTGCGGATGCTCCGTTAAAAAAATGGTGGTCGCGAGAAAATCACACAACATGGCCACAAAGTGCACCAACCAAACAAGGCATGCACCCAAAAATTCCTAACACAGCCCAAAGACACACCCCCATGGGAAACTCCAAAACTACAAATCCCAGGTTCACACACACACCACACCTGCTACCAATACCCCATCCTGACACACCCACAGACACCAGTATAAATCCAGCCCCCAACAGACCACAATCCTTTGCAAAACTCCACAACTGAGGGGACATCCACCACAGATGACAGGAGAGGCAAATCTGCACAACACACACACATCAATCAATCAATCAATCAATCACGGCATTTATAGAGCGCGCTACTCACCCGGGAGGGTCTCAAGGCGCTGGGGGAAGGGGTAAGTTACTGCTCGAACAGCCAGGTCTTGAGCTGCTTCCTGAAGGAGAGATGGTCCTGGGTTCGCCGAAGGTGAGTGGGGAGGGAGTTCCAGGTCTTGGCTGCCAGGTAGGAGAAGGATCTTCCTCCGGCGGTGGCTCTGCGGATGCGTGGTACGGTGGCGAGGGCGTGGCTGGTTGATCGTAGCTGGCGGGTGGGCGTGTAGAAGGTCATGCGGTCGTTGAGGTACTTGGGGCCCAGGTCGTGGAGGGCCTTGTGTGCGTGGGTGAGGAGTCTGAACGTGATTCTCTTGCTGACGGGGAGCCAGTGCAGGTCTTTCAGGTGTCCGGTGATGTGGCTGTGTCGGGGGATGTCCAGGATGAGTCGTGCGGAGGCGTTCTGGATGCGCTGGAGTCTTTTTGAAGTTTGGCTGTGGTTCCGGCGTAGAGGGTGTTCCCATAGTCCAGTCGGCTGGTGACGAGTGCCTGGGTGACGGTCTTCCTGGTTTCAGTGGGGATCCATCTGAAGATCTTGCGGAGCATGCGCAGGGTGTTGAAGCACGAAGATGAGACGGCGTTGACTTGTCTGGTCATCGACAGGGAGGAGTCCAGGATGAAGCCCAGGTTGCGTGCATGGTCCGTTGGCTTGGGTGCGGTGCCCAGGGCCGGGGGCCACCAAGAGTCGTCCCAGGCGGAGGGTGATGGGCCCAGGATGAGGACTTCCGTCTTGTCTGAGTTCAGTTTAAGGCGGCTGTTCCTCATCCAGTCGGCGACGTCTCTCATCCCGTCGTGTAGGTTGGCTCTGGCGGTGGTGGGGTCGTTGGTGAGGGAGAGGATCAGCTGGGTGTCGTCGGCGTAGGAGATGATGTTGAGGTTGTGTTGGCGTGCGATGGCTGCGAGGGGGCTCATGTAGACGTTGAAGAGGGTTGGACTGAGTGAAGATCCTTGTGGAACGCCGCAGATGACTTCGGTGGCCTCGGATCTGAACGGGGGAGGCGGACTCTCTGGGTTCTTCCGGGGAGGAACGAGATGATCCATTCCAGTGCTTTCTCTCGGATTCCGATGTTGCTGAGGCGCTTCACTAGGGTGCGGTGGCAGACGGTGTCGAACGCCGCGGAGAGGTCCAAGAGGATGAGGGCTGCTGTTTCCCCGTTGTCGGTTAGGGTTCTGATGTCGTCGGTGGCTGCGATAAGGGCGGTCTCGGTGCTGTGGTTGGCCCGAAACCCGGACTGCGAGGGGTCGAGGGATCCATTCGTCTCGAGGAAGGCGGCAAGCTGTCTGTTGACGGTCTTCTCGATGACTTTGGCCGGAAACGGAAGGAGCGAGATGGGACGGTAGTTCTTGAGGTCGGTGGGGTCCGCCGTTGGTTTCTTCAGGAGGGCGGTAAGCTCGGCGTGCTTCCAGCTCTCCGGGAAGGTGGCGGTGTGGAAGGAGGAGTTGATGATGTCCCGGAGATGGGGTGCGATGGTGGCGTCGGCTTTGTTGAAGACGTGGTGTGGGCAGGGGTCGGTTGGTGATCCGGAGTGGATGGAGTTCATCGTGCGGGTGGTGTCTTCGGTGCTGATCGGGGTCCAGTTGCAGAGGGTGGTGGTGGCGGGCGTTGGTTCAGCGGTAGGGTGCGTGGTCTGTGCGTCGAAGCTGTTATGTATGTCGGTGATCTTGCGGTGGAAGAACGCGGCGAGTGAGTTGCAGAGGTCTTGCGAGGGGGTGATGTTGTTGTTTCCGGCGCTGGGGTTGGAGAACTCTTTGACGATGCTGAAAAGTTCCTTGCTGTCGTGGGCGTTGTTGTCCAGTCGTTCTTTGAGTGCTGACTTCTTGGTGGCACGGATCAGCTGGTGGTGTTTGCGGGTGGCGTGCTTGAGGGCGGTCCTGTTGTCTGTGGTCTGGTTGAGTCGCCAGGCTTTCTCGAGAGTGCGGCAGTTCTTCTTGGATTCCTTGAGTTCATTGGTGAACCAAGGGGTTTTCTTGCTTCCGGGTCTGCTGGGAGGGTTTTTAGTGGTGCGAGGTCGTCGGCGCAGGCGGTCAGCCACTTGGCGAGGTTGCTGGCTGCTTCGTTTGGGTCCGTTGTGTTGGTGGGTGTGTTCTGGCTGAGGGAGGCGGTGAGCTGCTCGGCGGTGATCTTGCTCCAGCTCCGGCGGGGAGCCTGTTGCGGGTGGTGGTGGGTCGCAGTCTTTCTGAAGCTGAAGTGGACGCAGCTGTGGTCGGTCCAGTGGAGTCCGGTGGCGTGGCTGAAGGAGATGTGTTTGCTGGAAGAGAAGACGGGGTCAAGCGTGTGGCCGGCGTAGTGGGTGGGTGTGTTCACCAGTTGCTTGAGTCCGAGGTTGGCGAGGTTGTCCAGCAGGGCGGTGGTGTTTCTGTCGTTGTTGTTCTCCAGGTGGAAGTTGAGGTCCCCTAGGAGGATGTAGTCGGCGGAGGGCATGGCGTGCGGGCTGATGAAGTCTGCGATGTCTTCGCTGAATAGTGTGCGTGGTCCCGGGGGTCTGTAGATGAGGGTGCCTCGGAGGGTGGTCTTGGGGTCAGTGTGTATCTGGAAGTGTAGGTGTTCGGCGGCGGTGAAGGTCTCGTCGGAGTTAGTCGAGATGCGGATGGTGTTCTTGTGTACGATGGCGATGCCTCCTCCCGTCTGGTTGACGCGGTCCCTCCGGGTGATCTTGTATCCGTCCGGGATGGCTATGGCGATGTCGGGCGCTGAGGAGGCGTTCATCCAGGTTTCGGTGAGGAAGGCGGCGTCCGGTGCTGTTGCGTCGAGCAGGTCCCAGAGTTCCACGGCGTGCCTGTGGACGGAGCGGGTGTTCAACAGGATGCATTTCAGGTGGTTGCTGCTGGTGCTTGACTTGGCGGAGGTGGTGCACGTCCGGGGGCAGGTGAATCGGCAGGCTTGGCAGGTGAAGGGTCCGTGGGTGCGTCTCGGTGAGGCTCGGTAGCAGGTAGGGTTCCGGCTGGCATTGAGTGCGGTGAGGGTGGCGGCGTCGTAGGTCCGTCGAGTAGTGTTGCATCGGTGGGATCCAGGGGTCCTGGCGCTGGGCGCGGGCCAGGCGCGGACGGGCGCAGACGGGCTTACCTTTGGCGCACCTTCGGCGCTCCGTCGGTGCTCCCGCTGCGCGCGGCCGCTGCGCGGTCGCTCAGGGGGCGTCATAAGTAAGGAGCCTGGAGGGAGGAGCAGCTGGGTGGCGGGAGCGGGGCGGCGAATGGAATCACGGGGGCGGGGCCGCAGGGAGGCAGTGGCGGGAAGTCCCAGGAGCAGCGGGCAGCGGGAAGTCCCAGGAGCAGCGGGCAGCGAGCGAAGGAATCTCCAGGCAGGAGGCGGCAAGGCAGGCAGGAGCGGCAGCAGTGAGTGGGGCGACCAAGTCCTGTGGAGGGCTGAGCGGTCACACTCTGTGGTCTCCTACGGTCCCCTTAAGTAAGGAGCCTGGAGGGAGGAGCAGCTGGGTGGCGGGAGCGGGGCGGCGAATGGAAACACGGGGGCGGGGCCGCAGGGAGGCAGTGGTGGGAAGTCCCAGGAGCAGCGGGCAGCGGGAAGTCCCAGGAGCAGCGGGCAGCGAGCGAAGGAATCTCCAGGCAGGAGGCGGCAAGGCAGGCAGGAGCGGCAGCAGTGAGTGGGGCGACCAAGTCCTGTGGAGGGCTGAGCGGTCACACTCTGTGGTCTCCTACGGGCCCCTTAAGTAAGGAGCCTGGAGGGAGGAGCAGCTGGGTGGCGGGAGCGGGGCGGCGAATGGAATCACGGGGGGCGGGGCCGCAGGGAGGCAGTGGCGGGAAGTCCCAGGAGCAGCGGGCAGCGGGAAGTCCCAGGAGCAGCGGGCAGCGAGCGAAGGAATCTCCAGGCAGGAGGCGGCAAGGCAGGCAGGAGCGGCAGCAGTGAGTGGGGCGACCAAGTCCTGTGGAGGGCTGAGCGGTCACACTCTGTGGTCTCCTACGGTCCCCTTAAGTAAGGAGCCTGGAGGGAGGAGCAGCTGGGTGGCGGGAGCGGGGCGGCGAATGGAATCACGGGGGTGCGGGGCCGCAGGGCGGCAGTTGCGGGAAGTCCCAGGAGCAGCGGGCAGCGGGAAGTCCCAGGAGCAGCGGGCAGCGAGTGAAGGAATCTCCAGGCAGGAGGCGGCAAGGCAGGCAGGAGCGGCAGCAGTGAGTGGGGCGACCAAGTCCTGTGGAGGGCTGAGCGGTCACACTCTGTGGTCTCCTACGGTCCCCTTAAGTAAGGAGCCTGGAGGGAGGAGCAGCTGGGTGGCGGGAGCGGGGCGGCGAATGGAATCACGGGGGCGGGGCCGCAGGGAGGCAGTGGCGGGAAGTCCCAGGAGCAGCGGGCAGCGGGAAGTCCCAGGAGCAGCGGGCAGCGAGCGAAGGAATCTCCAGGCAGGAGGCGGCAAGGCAGGCAGGAGCGGCAGCAGTGAGTGGGGCGACCAAGTCCTGTGGAGGGCTGAGCGGTCACACTCTGTGGTCTCCTACGGTCCCCTTAAGTAAGGAGCCTGGAGGAAGGAGCAGCTGGGTGGCGGGAGCGGGGCGGCGAATGGAATCACGGGGGGGCGGGGCCGCAGGGAGGCAGTGGCGGGAAGTCCCAGGAGCAGCGGGCAGCGGGAAGTCCCAGGAGCAGCGGGCAGCGAGCGAAGGAATCTCCAGGCAGGAGGCGGCAAGGCAGGCAGGAGCGGCAGCAGTGAGTGGGGCGACCAAGTCCTGTGGAGGGCTGAGCGGTCATATCACCACCACCACCACCACTTCCACACCTGCACCTCTAACACCTTTGCACAGCACACACCATACACATCACAACCACCACTACCACTTCCAAACCTGCACCTTAAACACCTTGACACATCACACACCATGTCACCACAGAGAATGCCCAAATTCACTGAGAGTGAGTTGAGGGTCATGGTTGATGAGATAATCAGGGTAGAACCACAATTGTTTGGTAACCAGGTCCCACAGACACCACTAGCAACAAGAACACAAATGTGGAGAAGGATAGTAGAGAAGGTAAATGCAGTAGGGACCGTGCCACGCAATAGAGATGAAATCGTGAAGAGGTGGCACGATCTGAAGGCCGGGGGTCAAAAAGAAGAGAGCCAAGAACCATGAGCTGGCTCACAGGACAGGCAGTGGCCCTCCCGTTCCACTCAAAACATTCACTGAATGGGAGGAGAAGGTGCTTGGAATTCTACATCCAGAGAGTCTCTCAGGAATACCCGGGGAGTGGAGGCTGGTAAGTACAAACAAATGCCTAACATCACACAAATGTACTGTCTTGCACTATTACAAAATAATACCTCCTAGGTTCAAATTCATTCATGTGCACAACACTCCCCCAACACATCTCTCACAGATACAACAGACACTCCCCCTGAAGCCCCCAAAGGTAGTTAGCAACATCACCATGGGTACATGTGTACATGCTGCCAGCGCTACAACTCCCACCAGGCCCCCTTGTCCCACAGCTGAGCAGGATGGAGCCCTCCCCCCACCCAGAAGCATGCCTCAGCCATTGTGTGCTTCACCCTCACCTAACAGGTAGGTAGCCATCTTTACAGGGAGGTGTCTGTGGAATAGGGAGGCCTGCACTACAACTCCCACCAGGCCCCCTTGCCCTACAGCTGCGCAAGATGGAGCCCTCCATCCCAACCCATGTGCCAACCATAGCATTGCTCACCTTAACCTAACAGGTAGGTAGCCATCCCTACAGGGAGGTGGGTGGGTGTTTGGGAAGCCTGCACTACAACTCCCACCAGGCCCCCTTGTCCCACAGCTGAGCAGGATGGAGCACTCCCCCACCCAGAAGCATGCCTCAGCCATTGTGTGCTTCACCCTCACCTAACAGGTAGGTAGCCATCTTTACAGGGAGGTGTCTGTGGAATAGGGAGGCCTGCACTACAACTCCCACCAGCCCCCTTGTCCCACAGCTGAGCAGGATGGAGCACTCCCCCCACCCAGAAGCATGCCTCAGCCATTGTGTGCTTCACCCTCACCTAACAGGTAGGTAGCCATCTTTACAGGGAGGTGTCTGTGGAATAGGGAGGCCTGCACTACAACTCCCACCAGGCCCCCTTGTCCCACAACTGAGCAGGATGGAGCACTTGTCCCACTCATAGGCATTTGACGTCTGTGCAGCCGCACATGACACCATGCCACTTAGTCCACAGTCACCGACACAAATAATGCAAAACAGTTGTGTTGTAGTCACCATGCACAAGTCTCTGTTCAAAATTGACCCACATTGTGTACATTGTGCCAGGCATCACACACTGCAACACTAACAACAATCATGATGCCCTGCAGCAGTGTCTGGCCTTTTTTTTTGGCAAAGTGCAAATCACCCATGTCATACCACAGTGTTGCAATGTAAACAGTGGAAGTGCAGTGTACCCAAAACCTACACTGCAGCTGGGACTCACAATGCTAAACTAAGCACATCCCAAATATCCTGCAACACACCCAGCTACCACAGTGCTGCACTGAATTGCAGAACAGCACCTTGTCTGAATAAAATTGTCAAAGGTGTCTTGTTTGGACCACCAATGTGTGTATGCATTGATAATGTTCACATCTCACACTGTCTGTCTGAACAGTGCTGGTATAGTCTGGCCCCAAAAGCACACATTGTCTGCACAGGGCTGAGTACATCTCACACACACACCACTGTTGACCACAACATGTCAGTGTATGGATGCCCTGGAACAACTGCTTCACCAGTACTGTGCTCATGTTCTCAGGTCCCCAAATACCATGAAACCATGACAGTGTGGAAATGTATGCTGGGTGAGATGTTCACCCTGCTGTATGTCACCACTGTGCTACGAGACAATACCCCTTGCCCTATTGTGCCTTCAAATGTCGGGGAGTGAACCCCACAGCCAGATAGGTGGGACAACAGTGATGGGGGGCTATACCCCATGCCCTATTCTGCCTTCAAATGTTGGGGGACTGAACCCCACAGCCAGATAGGTGGGACAACAGTGATGGGGGGCTATACCCCATGACCAAATGTAATCTGAAATCAATGGGTACAAAAAGCCACACACACATTATGCTCACCACACGCACATTCCATCCAAAGATTTCTACCAAGTCACATAGCCATGTCATTGCTCACCTTCACCTCAAACGGTAGTTAGCCATCTTCACAGTGAGACGGTGTAGTGCGTTTGGCTATCCGTCCCACAAAACGCAACATGCATGCTGTTCCACCACTATGGAGGATGGGACACTACACCCCCAATAAGAATCATGTGGCAGGCAATGTATGCTACCCACCCCACTCACAGGTAGGTAACCGCATCTCACAGATCGGGGTGTGTGGGGCTGGAAAGCTTGCACAACAACTCACACGGGCCCACCTGACCGCCAGCACACAAGACCCATTACTTCCTGGCACCAACATGAATGTGTCAGTCATTGCAATGTACACTTCAAAAGAACTGGCATGTGGACATATCATGCTGACTTGTCCCACACTGGACCAAGATGGAAGCCCTCATCATACACACACAGAGAGGTCTCTCAAATACAAGGAAAAAACAGCAAACACAACATATCAACAGCCACAACATGCAGCCAGATATGCATTTAAAAAAACATGTTGGCATAGGACACCAGGCCTCTCAATGCACAACTGCACACCCAGATAGCATTGGCAACTATAGTGTGCACACACCTAAGAAAATGAAACTGTGACAGCAACCAAAGTGTGAAAGTCTGAAACACATGTAGATGGAACTCCGAGCACAACCATGCACACCACTACATGCCATCTGACAGTAGCAGTGGTCCAGACCACCTAGGATCTAATTAAAGCAAACTTAAGCATGTCTGGAATTGCAAATACAGATATGTATACCACATTGAAAAGGTATGCATGAATCTGCAATGTTCACTCAATGTGCAGAGTAAACCGCTGCAAGGGCTCAACAAGTGACACATACACGTAAATGGATGACATATGATTGATCAATAACTGGATGCCAACATGAGACTGTCAATGTTAAAAAATTATATTGTGCATGTCATGTCTTGACAACTCCCAATATGGACAAGTAATGCATGAACCACAACAGCTTGTAATGCATCACTGGATGTCGGTCAATGCAAATTTGTACAGTGAACAACTGCTGGATGTACAAACAGTTGATGTAACACTGCTAACACAAACTTTGCTGGGTGCAACACAATGACCATTTCTCATCTGACCCACAGGTGACCAAGAACTCACTGTAGAGGATGACACCACCCTGCAGAGCCAGTCCCTCCCCCCCCGGAACAGAGACAACTGGATGAGGACTCCCTGGATTCCTTGGATGAGGAGCTCCACGCTGGTGTGGCAGGCCGCAACCAGTCCCAGGCACCCATTGTCCCCCCAACCACATCAGCTGCAGCCCCTGACCATCCTCTGACAGCTGCTGTCACGGCCTGTGTGTCAACCACTACCACCACCACCACCACCACCACCACCACAGCTGGCCGCAACACCCTCCCTGCCCCAGGGGTTGAACAGCCCACTACATCGACTGCGGAGGCCAGAGAGAGGATGCAGCGGGCCAATGTGAGGACCGGACAGGACCGTGGCAGCAGTGGAGGTGGTCGGGACAGGGTCATGCAGAGGGGGACTGATCCTGGGACGGAAGCCCTGGGCCACATCGACAGAGTCCTTGGGGCCTACCAACAGGCCCAGGGACGAATGGGCCGGTTAGAGGAAGAATCTCGGGAGCACCTCTTTCTGCTGAGGTCCATGGACACACACATGGGACAGATTGTGGACCTCTTGGGGCAGCTAGAGGCGGTTCTGAGGGACAGGCCAGCGCAACATTCTACCCCTCCGCCTCCCCCTGTTGGGCAGCAGGATGACACTTCATCATCCTCCCCTGCGTCCACAGAGGGGGTGAGTCCTCAGACACCACTGTCCCTGCAGCAGTGGCCCCTCCAGTCAAGCGCAAAGGGGCCGTCCAAGGAAAGGCCAGGGGGACTCACGTGCCAAAGCACCTGCCAAACGCTAGTCCCCGAGCCAGCTATGATGGCAGACCACTGCACCACTGCATTGACCTTTTGGACTATCCTTCACCACACTGCCATCTGAATGGCATCTATCTGTTGGACTGGTTCTCCACATCATTGTGGGGACTACTCAAGTATCTCATCTACCATGACTGTCAACTCACTTCTTCAATTCCCCCCTTCACATTTTCTCCACCCTCACATGTCACAGTTGTAAATAAATACACCTTACACACATGTTGTTGTGTCTGCTCCGTCTTTAATACAGGATGTGCAACCTTCAGTGTGTAGGACATGGTCCAGGGGAATGGAATGTAGGTAGGCAGTGAGATGCTGAAGGGACCTAGGGAAAACCGCAGAACAAGAGTCACTTGTATGGGTGTGGCATCGCACACATCACACAACACTTGTCAACAAGGTACTCAGATCTACAAACTTTACACAGAGCAACAGTCACCATAGAGACATTCTGTATCACACTAACCAATCACACATACATTGGCAGGCAGCAATGAGTCAACACAAAGCTGCAGTCAGCAAGCTCACATACACCCACACAGCAACTGCAACACCATCAGCCCATTTTGTCCCTTCTACATCGTCACTCACCTTCAAGTGAAGTAGCGGGTGATGAGCTGTTGACGCATGTTGACCCCTTCCTCCTCTCCACTGCCCTCGTCACTGGATCCGGGTTGATTTGCAGGCGGGGGCCTTGGCTGCTCATCATCGTCAACCAGGATCAGGGGTATTGCCTTGCGAATGGCTAGGTTGTGGAGCATGCATCATGCCACCACTATCTGACACACCTTCCCTGGCGAGTACATAAGGGCACCTCCAGTACGGTCCAGGCACCGAAATCTTGATTTTAGGAGACCAAATGTCCGTTCTATCACATGCCGTGTCCTCCCATGGGCATCATTGTATCGCACATCAGCTGGCGTGACGGGATTCCGCAATGGGCTCAGCAACCACGGGCGGTTCGGATATGCCGAGTCACCTGGGTGTGAGAGACACAGATTAACCTTGCAGTCCCAAAATGCCACACAACAGCATGTCACACACACACCACTCTAATCCACTATGCATACTCACCCACAAGCCATGCACGCTCCGGAAGCAGATTGGCCATCAGCTGAGGAACGATGCTGCTGCGCAAGATGTGGGCATCATGGGCTGAGCCGGGAAACTTGGCACACACGTGTGAGATGATCATGTCCGCCAGGCACACCACTTGAACATTTACCGAGTGTGAATGCTTCCTATTGCGGTAAACCTGTTCACGTGCCTGTGGTGGCACAAGCCCAACATGTGTGCAATCAATTGCACCAATGACATGGGGGATATGTCCAAGGGCATAGAAATCGTCCTTCACAGCCACCAACTCAGGCCCCCTGGTAAAATGGATATATCTGTCTTTGTAGAGCATCATGGCCGACAGGACATACCTCAGCACCATGCTGAACATCGGCTGTGACATCCCGCCTGCACTTGCGACCGTGTGCTGGAATGAGCCTGTTGCAAAGAAATGCAGGCATGCCATCACCTTAGATGTTGCGGTGAAAGCTGTTGGATGTGTCCGACGTGGCTGCAGGTGGGTCTCCAACATGGCACATAGGTTCTGCAGGGTTTGTCGGTCCAGCCTGAATTTGCGGATTATATCCTCATTCTCCATGTCTGCCAGGACTGTGAACGGACGATGGATATTGGGCCTCTTCCTCCTAGGACAGATCAAAGTGCACAGATGTCAATTGCGAAGAACATGAAATGTGCATCACATCAATTTTTTCTACAGACACATTCCCAAGTCTTACAACATGCACCATTAACCGACAGGGCACTTCACAAGTAGGTACACATCAGGCATACTACTCGTACACGTGTCCCCTTACCAGCAGCAATTATCTGTGCACCCCTCCGGCTCATTCGCATGCACAGTGTGATATACTAACAGATATGTGTGCATACCTGTGAGTATGACCCCCAGCATATGTTACTAATTGCAATACTACCCGAACACACCATGTTGCTGGCCCTGATACACCTCCCAACACAGGTTGCACATGGCACACATCAATTACACACTGACCACCGGCTGCGCGTGGGGGACACGTGTGTGCATGTGCATTGGACAATGTGCCAGTTGCTGATGCCCCTAGTTCAGTAAATGAGACGACATTGTGCGTTACATTGCACACACAGACATTGACCATTATCTACATGTGCTATGCAACACATTAACTGGACAGTATACATTTCATTACACAGCACATGTGACATGTGCGAGTGTATGTGCCCATGCAATGTATTGGCGACCCATATATGGTATGTGTTGGTGACGTGGAGTGACATGTCCCTTTTGTGCATTTGCCCTCATGAGGACCCTTCAATTGTTGAGACACTGGGCACTGTACATGTTGGCCTATGCAGAGAGCTGGAGGACACGTTAGGTGCAGCACAGCTACTCCACAACTCCATTAACGCTCACTCTAGGCACTGTCTGGCACCCATATGGCGGTGCCTACCGCCTGACACCTGCGGACTGGCACCGCCCATAACCCAGGCACGATCGCGGGAGACACCGCCAGATATGTATGTGACAATGGCGGTCACCATGCACCGCTACCCAAATCACGGTCACTCCAGGCACTGTCTGGCAGACATATGGCGGTGCCTACCGCTTGACACCTGCAGACTGGCACCGCCCATAACCCAGGCACGATCACGGGAGACACCGCCAGATATGTATGTGACAATGGCGGTCACCATGCACCGCTACCCAAATCACGGTCACTCCAGGCACTCTCTGGCAGACATATGGCGGTGCCTACCGCTTGACACCTGCGGACTGGCACCACTCATAACCCAGGCACGATCGCGGGAGACACCGCCAGATATGTATGTGACAATGGCGGTCACCATGCACCGCTACCCAAATCACGGTCACTCCAGGCACTGTCTGGCAGACATATGGCAGTGCCTACCGCTTGACACCTGCGGACTGGCACCGCCCATAACCTAGGCATGATCGCGGGAGACACCGCCAGATATGTATGTGACAATGGCGGTCACCATGCACTGCTACCCAAATCACGGACACTCCAGGCACTGTCTGGCAGACCTATGGCGGTGCCTACCGCTTGACACCTGCGGACTGGCACCGCCCATAACCCAGGCACGATCGCGGGAGACACCGCCAGATATGTATGTGACAATGGCGGTCACCATGCACCGCTACCCAAATCACGGTCACACCAGGCACTGTCTGGCAGACATATGGCGGTGCCTACCGCCTGGCCCATGAGGTGTGTCACCGCCATGGACCATGCCCTTGCAGCTAATGGGAAGCAGCCTCGCGGTAGCCTGATGCGAGTTTGAAAATCGCGGTAGGCGTGCACCACCCCCGCGGAGGCGGTCACTGGAGGCATTCAAAAGATGCACCACGGCGGTAGCACGCGCCTGGCCCCTACGGTGTGTCACCGCCATGGATCATGCCCTTGCAGCCAATGGGAAGCAGCCTCGCGGTAGCCTGATGCGAGTTTGAAAATCGCGGTAGGCGTGCACCACCCCTGCGGAGGCGGTCACTGGAGGCATTCAAAAGATGCACCACCACGGTAGCGCACGCCTGGCCCCTACGGTGTGTCACCGCCATGGACCATGCCCTTGCAGCCAATGGGAAGCAGCCTCGCGGTAGCCTGATGCGAGTTTGAAAATTGCGGTAGGCGTGCACCGCCACCGCGGAGGCGGACATTGGATGTATTTGAATGAGGCAGACCTAGTACACCAATTACAGCACCCTGGGACCACTGACACAGCCCCAGGGGCCTATATATGTGTGGGAGGGTGCACCACATTCCCACAGCTACCAGGGACTGCTGACTGACAACCCTCACCTGCTGCTGCTGCCTCAAGGGACTGCTGGCTGCCACCCTGCACCTGCTGCCTCAAGGGACTGCTGGCTGCCACCCTGCACCTGCTGCTGCTGCCTCAAGGAACTGCTGGCTGCCACCCTCCACCTGCTGCTGCTGCCTCAAGGGACTTCTGGCTGACACCCTGCACCTGCTGCCTCAAGGGACTGCTGGCTGCCACCCTGCACCTGCTGCTGCTGCCTCAAGGGACTGCTGGCTGCCACCCTCCACCTGCTGCTGCTGCCTCAAGGGACTGCTGGCTGCCACCCTCCACCTGCTGCTGCTACCACATGTCCATTGTGATGTCGAGGACTCAGAAGATCCGTGCCAGTCCCTTCACCAGCGAGGAGCTTGAGGTCCTGGTAGACGGGAAGCTTGCACAGTACCCAAGGCTTTATGGCGGCCCTAATGTCGTGGTAAGTCTCCCAGACTGTGAGTGAGAGTGCAGGGTGGGCACACGTGAGGTGGAGGTGCTTCGGTATGTGTCAGTGGTTGTGGGGCTCTGACATGCACTGCCTATCATGTTTACTACAGCGGGAAGGGCTTGGTGGGCTCTTTCACACGTTACCCTGCATGCCTATCCTGAGTAGAGGGACTTGTTCTGTAGTGTCAGCCATACAGTGCAGCTGCATTTTGGTGATGCAGGAGTCTGGCCAGTTATCGTTTGTGTGAATGGCTGTGTTGCTCCCAATTTACCCACTCAGTGTCAGTCCACCTGCCCTGCACAGTTCCCGCCGAATGCTACATGTCCACATCACTGCATGTACAGTGTGTTCCATGTGTGTTTGGACCACGCCTCTTCATCTAAGTCCCATCTCTGCCATGTAGATTGCACAGGAGCAGCCGTGGGAGAAGGGTGTGTGTATGACAGTTGTTGTCACTCTATGTGAGTTCCAGGACACAGTGAGGCTTTCACAGGACTAGGACACTTAGGTCTGCGCAGTGTTGGACACAGTGAGTCCAACAACAAGACACATGTTTTGCTATCTTCTCTATGTGTAGTTGTAGGTAACTGCAGACAGTAGCTGCGGCCAGACTACACGTTGCTGGCTGTGTTGGTATCCTGCATGTGAATGGGATGTGGAGGTACTGTGTCCACCATCGAACATGCATGCCTGTACGTCTGATTGACCAATGACATTGTACCATGTTCACAGCAATTGTTGGCTCTGTTACAGTTGTAGCTGGAGTTTTGGATGAGTCACTGTCGTGCTACTGCATTTTCGTTGTGTTGTCATTGTGCACTGTGTCACTGGAACCTCCCCTCTTGTCTCCCATGCCTGCAGCTGAAGGTCCACCAGCGTAAAGCCGTGTGGAGGGCCATTGACTCCAGAGTCCGAGATCTGGGTGTGTCAAACCGAAGGCGCACCCACTGTCATAAAAGGTGGGACGACATCTGCCGGCTGAGCAAGAACGTGGCCGAGATGACGCTGGGGCTGCTCCCTCGGACTGGCAGGTTGGCTAGGCGCAGCATGACACCACTAATGGCCCGCATCCTGGCTGTCACACAACCTGAGCTGGACAGACAACTGAAGGAGCATCAGCAGCAAGCTAGGGGTGAGTATGTGTTGCATGCTGCCTTTGGATGGGAGTGGGTGCATGTGTCTACAGAGTGTGCAAATTGTCAGCTGTGTGACGTTGGTTGTGTGGTGCAATGTTTTGTGAGTGGCCTCTGTGCTGGGTGTATATGCCATGCATTTGCCCAAACGGTGCTTCATGAAGTCAGTTTTAGCACTGTGCATCTCTCTTACATTTGGAGTTGTGGCCTTCAGGTACCTTCTGCTGTGGGGTAGTGTGTGAATTCAGATGGATGGGAATGCCAGTGTGCCACCTGTGAATGCGTTTCAATGAATGCGTGCAATTCCAGACCTCAGATGTCTGCCAGTCAGACATATGAGGCCAATGTGCAACAGTAGATGTGCCCATGAACTCGATAAGGTGGATGGCATGTGTGCAGGGTCATTGTGGGCTGGTATGTTGTGGTCTGTGTGGCCCCCTACTGCTCATACATGTAGGTGATGTGCACCATGTTGTGGTGTTCATCCTTGCCAACATCGGGACAGTGTGTGTGCACAGGCCATTTTGTGGCTGTGTCTGATGTGAGCCAACAGCAGTATGGTGTGCTGTGTGAGTCACCTGGGGCACTTATGGCAGGATGTGTGTCGGACATGCACCGTTGGGTTGATATTTTGGGTGGCAAGATATATGTGTGCACAGGGTGGCATGCGATGTGCTGCACACCTCTTCTAGGATGCAGATGTATTGGCACGTGTTAGTTCTGTTGATGCCACTCATCTCACAGTACTTCTCTCTCCTATGCAGCAGCTCCCGTATGTGCAGAGGGAGAGGGGACGGACACCAGTGGTGAGGCTTCCAGTGCAACAGCCGCACCGGAGCAGACTGACACAGATGTGACCAGCGCCGAGGAGGGGGACAGGAGTCTGCTAGAGGATTCACAGCCGGAGACACAAAGCTCTACCTCATCTGACGCCAGCGGTAACGCATCCATGTTGGGGGGTACAGGGAACGGGGACTCAGCCTCCTCTTCCGCCACACAGTGTCCAGTGCCCAGCCTCCCTTCAACCTCCACTGGTGCTGCCCGTGTCCGCACGAGTAGGAAGGGAAGAGTCACCTTCACCCCAGGCACAGCTGCCCCAGCCCATGTCAGCCCATGTCAGCCCTGCTGCCCTCAGTGCAGAAGCAGTCGAGCTATTGCGCCAGCTGTGTGTGGGGCAGACAGCACTTCTCAATGCCTTCTCAAGAGCACGACAAAAAGTTGGGGCAGGTTATAGCTTTCATGGAGGGCATACATTCCGACGTAGGTGGGCTACACCGGACTGTGCAGTCCTTGTCATCAACTGTGACACCAGCCCTGCAACAGGCACATAGTCAGGGAGCGGCTCCCAGCACTCGGTCCGGCCCCATGTCACTGTGCATCTCTGACGACAGTGACAATGCTCAACGGACCCCAAAGTTCCGATACAGAACCCGCAGCACACAGGAGCAGCAGCAGCCCAAGCGTACTAGGGCGCAGACACCATCCCCACATAAGAGTAAGGCCATCCCAGAGCGCAGAGAGAAAAGCCCATCAGGCGACAGCAAGGGCCACAAAGCAAAGAAACAAGCATCAGGGTCACAGGCCTCACCTTCCTCCCCCGCCAAAGACTCCCCTGTCCCAAAGACGTCTCACAGAGGCAAAATGACAGTTTACACACCCACTGAGAAGGTGTTGCCTGCAAACATTACACAGGATGAGGGCCCCATGGATAATCCATCCTTGACCTCCACTCCCATCCCAAGCCCTGTGAAGCCAGCACGGGAGGACACTGTAGGGGGAAAAGCTGGTGGACAGAGGGAGGCAGGGTGGCGGCAAACACCAGGCAAGCGCACAGCGGGATCCAGCATGTCCCCAGAGGGAGGGTCACCATCCACACCAGAATCAGCTTTGGTAGTGGGGTCACCTGTTGTGTCTGCCCCAGTTCCCCTCAATCCCCAGACAGGGAAGCCTTTCAGGATCCCCAAGAAGTGGAGAGGCACCCCTCCACAATCTCCGGTACACACTGTGTCTCACCAGGGTATGAGTCCACCTCCCGGGCCACCACCCCACCTGGTCCAAGCAGCCCCCAGCTCCCACAAGCACAGTTGGCTCTTCCACAGTTGTTACTCCCACTGCCCAGGGCAGCCCTCCAACTGACCCCAACACACAGTCAGCTCCAAGTCCGACAGACAGCCCCATCTGAGTGGTGGTCACCCTCACACACCTGTCTGTCCACAGGGGTGCGTGTGATGCCCATTACTCTGTTGCTGGGCATGGCATGGTAGAGTTGCATACATTCCCTGTGTAGCTTCTGATGTCACTACTCTGCACAATGTCTTTGCCTTTTTGTTCACTGCTGTTTGCCCCCTGCCTGTGCAAGATCTCATGTACCTCATCTGCACTTTGGACTGGTCACTGGCCTTGCTGTTCACTGCTGTTTGCCCCTTGCCTGTGCAGGATCTCATGTACCTCACCTGCACTTTGGACTGGTCACTGGCCTTGCTGTTCACTGCTGTTTGCCCCTTGCCTGTGCAGGATCTCATGTACCTCATCTGCACTTTGGACTGGTCACTGGCCTTGCTGTTCACTGCTGTTTGCCCCTTGCCTGTGCAGGATCTCATGTACCTCATCTGCACTTTGGACTGGTCACTGGTCTTGCTGTTCACTGCTGTTTGCCCCTTGCCTGTGCAGGATCTCATGTACCTCATCTGCACTTTGGACTGGTCACTGGCCTTGCTGTTCACTGCTGTTTGCCCCTTGCCTGTGCAGGATCTCATGTACCTCACCTGCACTTTGGACTGGCCACTGGCCTTGCTGTTCACTGCTGTTTGCCCCTTGCCTGTGCAGCTTCTCATGTACCTCACCTGCACTGTGTCCTGGCCACTGGCCTTGCTGTTCACTGCTGTTTGCTCCTTGCCTGTGCAGCTTCTCATGTACCTCACCTGCACTGTGTCCTGGCCACTGGCCTTACTGTTCACTGCTGTTTGCCCCTTGCCTGTGCAGCTTCTCATGTACCTCACCTGCACTGTGTCCTGGCCACTGGCCTTGCTGTTCTCTGCTGTTTGCCCCTTGCCTGTGCAGCTTCTCATGTACCTCACCTGCACTTTGAACTGGCCACTGGCCTTGCTGTTCACTGCTGTTTGCCCCTTGCCTGTGCAGCTTCTCATGTACGTCACCTACACTTTGGACTGGCCACTGGCCTTGCTGTTCACTGCTGTTTGCCCCCTGCCTGTGCAGCTTCTCATGTACATACTGTGCATATTGAAATGCCCACTGGCTTTGCTGTTGCCCAATTTTGTTGTCTCAATATGCAAATTGTGAATAAACACAGTTGGTCCTGCTGTGAGTTGTGTCAGTGTCCTTCCTGAATAAAGTTGTTTCTGTGTGTGCATGGTTTACTGTGTCACATGCTCAGTATGCCACTTCAACCTTGCCAATGGGTTGTCTCACATTTCATTTTTTTTGCAGGGGTGGGAGGCACTTCATTTCTACCTGACTGTGATACTTATGGGTGCAGTGCAGGTGGTTGGCAATGAATTCTTGTTGTCATCTTCCTTCTTTGCTCATGTTATCTATGGTGGACACATGTCAGGTTTGTGGGCAATGGCAGCACAGGGTGGGAATTTGGGCACAGGCTTACAGGCAGGCAGGCCAGGGTAATGGGGTCTGTGTGAGCTTCCTTTCTGTGTGCCAATCAGTGTCGGTGTATGGACATCTTGTGGTGATGAGTTATCCAGGTCCCATGGCTTACTTCCAATGTGTGCACTTGGGTGGTGGAGAAGTGTATGGTGTGAAGGGGTGACTTTGTTGTGACTGTGGATGTGTGTGCACCTGCATTGTCAACTACTGCCAAGTGTCACCCTGGAGTGGTGTGCCTGTATGTGTACTTGTTGAGCCCTGTGGTTGTGTTTTGTGCACATGGCAGTATTGTGTGTTGCTGTTGTGGGAGGAGGTATGTGTGACATATCCTACTTGTGCTTGGCTGTCATGTAGTGTGTCACTGGGCCCTGTGTGTTGTGCAGCAGACATTCTCTTGTCCAGTATTTGGATGCCTATGTGTGGGTGGTCAGTGTTTGAGTTCAGGGCCTTCCTTACATCCCTGTGCCTATACATGGGTGTCCTTGCTGTCTCCAGGAGTTGTTGCATTGGGGTGACCGTGGTTTGTGTTGACTGACTGTGTCAGCCATGTGTGCTGTGATGGGCTGTGTGTGTTCTCACATGTGTCTTGTCTTGCATGAGCATCACACATGCTTGATGGTTGTGTCACTGCCCTTCCATTTGTGGGCACCTCACTTTGGCTTTCCTATTAGTTGTCCTCCATTACTGCTGGCATGTGGTGTGTGATGTAGCTGTGAGTCAGGGTGGTGTGTGTGTGTGTGACTTGTCAGGTAGTGTGTGCAGTGAAGTGTTTGGTCCTCATCTGTGTGTGTGTACATTTTGTGCCTGGCCTCAGTGTTCTTGGCTTGTGTGTGATGTTGTTGTGGTGTGTGTGTTGGCTGGGGCCTGGGCTTCTGTGCTATGTGTTCCTGTGCAAAGGGTCCTGCTGTGGCTGTATATGCAGTTGTTGGGACGTGGGGCATGGTGTGGCTGTAGTTGTGTGGTTGTTGTGCAGGAGTGGCACTTGGAAGGCACATGTTGTGTCCCTTCAGGGAGGTAGCTGGTGTGTTGTGGATGGAGTTGTGGCTCTGTGCGATTTGTACGGTGCCCTTGGCATGCGCTGGCCCTGGGCTCTGCGTTGTGTGCATGGTTTCATGCACACTGACCGCAGCGGTGATGTGACCGGGACATTTGTTCATGATGGCAGTACATGGGTGGGCAGTATGTGGCGAGGTGTGTTTGTCACAGGTGGAACATGTGTGTGTGCAGTGATGGCTGTGTGCCTGTCCCCACAGGGGTGTGTGGTGTTCCCATGCAAAGTTTTTCCACCCTGGAGCTGTGTATTGTGTTACTTGCACTGTTATGTCTGTACGTACCTGCGGAGGCGTCCGCGGCGGACAATGACTTGCAGGTGGTGTATTATGTACAGCACCGGGAAGGCGTGTAGGGCAGGATCCATCGCGGTGTGTCCCGGGTGTCTCTTTTCTGTCTCCGTTGTGGTGTCTCCGCCGTCTTTCGCTGTGCGGTTTCTCCGTCGCGGTGCGCTGCCATGTTTCCGGCATCGTTATATCTTCGGCGTACGGGACGTCATTCCGCACGGTGGTGTGTGGTGATTGGCTCACTCCGCCGCGGTGGCGGGCGCACTTTGATGGCGGTCGGCGTTGCACCGCAGCGGGCGTGAAATGGGCAATGTGTGGCCATCCTAATATGGCGGGCGTGAAGACCGCTGGCGGCGTGCGGTAAATGGGTGTTAACGCCACCGCCGGCACCGCGGTCGTGTCTCCGCCCGCCATCGTAATAGGCCCCTAAGTATTCAGATATTTATGTTTTCTCTATAGACATGTAATTCATATTCTTATTTTTTTTATATAATAAAACACATCCCCATGGTTGACAAGTCTTAACTTTTAAAAAAATATATATAAAAGCACATCATTGCACTGCACCATTTTCCCATAGGTATGTGTCCTGTGACACTTACATATCTCCTAACAAGGGTTCCACAGTATGTTTCCATATCCTACTTCATTCCTAAAACACATGCATGTCCAACTGTGTTACAGTTGACATCTTATTCTAATAGATTACCTGTATTGATTTTACCAATTGTGGACCACACTCGGACCATTCACTCAGGCCGGATGTATAAGCCATGCATACCATGAACAAATCCAACCTTACCCTCTGTCTCATACTCCTACCAAACCAAATTCAATGAATATACTAATTTCATTACGTTCACAAACCTCACCAAAAGGGTATCTTCTTACTTCTTAATTGTGTATATATTTTTAAAACTCCTCACCTTCCACTTTAATTTATAAAGAATCTCAACCCTGGAATCTAATGATCTTTCCGTGAGACCTGTTTGCACTGCGGGGGAGAGTGTTATAATCAACTTTGCTCATGATTGTAGGATTGTTGTATAACTTTTTACTTTTTAGTAATACTCGAGGGCCCCTACCTTGATTATTAGGGCAACACCCTCTTTCCTTGTTGGATAATTTGTGCGCCGTATGTTGCAACCAATCTTTGAGTTCTAAGCCACTAGCTGCCAATCGGCCGTGGTCTCTCGTTTCCTCTACTGGCCTCCCGCTATCTGTGGGCAAGTACAATCACACAAAGTATTACGTTTTGTCCCCGTAAATTAGAAGAATCAACAGAAGACTGCATTGCAGCTTGCGGTTACCCAGCGCTAGTGGTGCCTCGGTATAACCTACTAAACCGATTCTAATCATGGCAAGACCATCTGGTTGAGCTTACATTCATTACAGGCGGTGTCGCTTAGCTTTGATCTGTCGGGTTTCTTCAATATGATTCCCGTTGCCCGCCTTGTCACCTCATTTATACACTTATCTCCTTGCGTGAGGACTTACTGCCGTATGAACTTTCACACAATGATGTGTACTTCATCTTGAAGTTCGGTGCTCGCTGAGGCTAAAGACAGTTCGGCCATATTGAAGTGGGTTATGTGCTTGCAAGGCCTAGACTTACCCAAACAATTCCCCTTGACTTCAAGTACAAACTGGCTGAGCTCAACCGGTCACAGCATTCATAGGAGCTATCTCCCTGTGTGAAAGCATTTTCAAGCTGAAGCCATATATTTTGCTTAGAGACTTTTCTGCAGAAATTTCCTCCCACATCTCCTTCATCTCTGTTTTCTCTGATTTTCTTATGTACAAAGTGACATAGCGAGCAACAACGATGGAGTTGTCTGAAGCAAATTATATATCCATATTTGCAGTCCACATTTTCAGAATCACAGGACTATAGTCATTAATATACTTGGAGGCCTCTGTTCTTCTGGGGTTGCATGTGTATTTTGGTGATTTTTGTGTCAGTGTACGTCTGACTGTAGATAAAAAGCTGTTCACTCTTCCTTTGAAAATGACAGGTCTTGGAAATCCAAACTGACACCTTGTCTAAAATTTCCTTTACATCTGTACTTTCAACGTCATTACTTGCCACATCTATGTGTTTGAAAGTGCAGAACTTGCTGTCTCAGGCCTTTTTCATCATTGTCTTTCAGGATGGCGCATGTCGCATACTGTTCTATGAAAGAGAGTACAGAGTCATCACTTTCTGTTCCAAATTTCGGTGCATCTTTTATCCATAACAGCATGTGAATATGAGGAACACCTCTTGCTTGGTACTCTTTACGCCAAAGGAAATCAGTAACTTCACGAAGAGGAGGATTTCTTTTGTTGCGGATGAAAGACAGCATGGCTTCAAGCCTGTGGTTAAAATACCTACAAACATTAGCAGGATCCAAAGATCAAAGTTCTCCTGCTGTCTTCACATTAATGTCCTTAATGTTTGAGTTTGCTTCTCTTAAAATAGCAAGTAAATCATCCAAAGCATACTCTGCACAACTGAGTGGCAGAAGCCAAATAGGTGCACCTATGTTCCGCAACATAAATTTGAGCTCTTCATGATACCAATACTCGTTGGTACCACATTGACATGCCATCAAAATAATCAAATTGTATTCCACCTTTTCATCCTTACTTTGAGCTTTGTCAACAAATTCCCTTGTACAGAGATTTTGTAGATGAACTCCTGTCTTCAGAAGGTGGTTTACAGCATATGATAGTCCTGCAAAGTCACTCTCACATAATAGATGGAATATGTATGGAGGTCACTGGTGAAATCTAGGGTCCTCTGAATATAGTCTAGTTGACTTGTACTCAGCTGCTGGTATTTGTACAGTGCGATCATCATACTGACCACCTACTCCGGTAGGTAATAGGTGTGAACATTTTCCCATCCACTCATTGGATCTCTTTTTGCTTTTTTCATGTGAAAGAGATCAATAGCATTGCCAATAACGTCTTAGGAATGGAGTGGGTGGATACTATAGGGTTCATATATTTCTTCTATTTTTGATCTATCCACCTTTTCAATCTGTCGACTTGATGGCAATGTTTCATCATCCATAGAACTTACATCTCTAACAACATTAACATTTTTATCATAAATATTATTTTCTTTCAAGTATAATGTAGCTTTTTTTTTACCTTTTTAACATCTACTAGCTCTTGCCAGATTTTTTGTTTTTGGTATGCACACCATTTACAAGAATGATAAGTGGTTCATCTATATCTCTCTCTACACTCGGATTTCAATATTCCATTTAAAATCTAAAGGTAAGTAGACAACTCTTCCTTTAAGGCCTTTCTGTAGCTCTGTCAATGGTAGTTTCCCAGTCTTCTGTTTCATACGAACTATCGCTTTAAAAGGGTCTATGCATTGTATGAGAATTGATTCATAAATATTTAATTGTTGAAGTTCTTCTGGAATTGACACCACTTCTTAATTGTTATGCATTGCTCTGGCTGGCATTTTGTTGTTGGCCTTTAACTCATCATAACAATACTTACATATAATGTTCAGTGATGCCAAATCAAAGCTTTTCTCTACATATAACTATACAGCAAATTCTTGCTACTCATCTCTGTTCTCCTGTTCAGTTTTTGAGAATGAAACTACATTGCGAGTTTGGTTTTTGTAGTGAGTGCGTTGACAAAAATACAAACAGAGTTTGGTTTCTATGAAGATACTGTGTTAAACTTTGCAATCTCTTGTGCAAACTTATCACTACTAATACAGGTGTTCTGTTCCTCTACACCTCCAGTAACCAACTGTTTTCCCTAGACTCCTCTTCAGGACCAAAGAAATGAAACTGAACATTTTCACAAACATTTTCTACCTCTGCTAGTATACCATGCAATAGAGCTCTATTCATCTCTCCAAAACATAAGGCAGGTATTTTCACAAAGTAAAGTTTCCTAATTAAAATTTCCATTTTAGAATGATGAACAGCAAATATTATGTAGTAATGAAAGGTGCTTCTGCACACTTTCTTTGATAGACATATCAGTGAATGTTCCTGTAAATTAGTATACTTCCTCACTTTGCATGGATCTAATCTTTGCAAAATTCCAATTTTCCGCTTGACACTTTTGCATGGAAATTCAAGTAGGAACGTTCTCAATAGATCTATCGATTCCTGACTAACACTGCAAATACTGCTACAGTTCCATTTGTTTATAGGGGCCTGTCTATGCTTTCCTTGTTCCTCTTCAGCTATTAATTCCTCTACATTCCTAGGAACCATCTCTTCTTTTGCAATAGGAGTGCCATCTTTAACCTCATAACTACGAGCAGTGGTATCAACTGCATGCACTAATGTGTTCTTTTGTAAGTAACTTTCTTCATTAAATAAAGGCTCTGTACTAGATGTGTCTTTACATTCACATTTAAAAATGTTGCAAAAATTAATTTTATTAATAAGCCTTTTTAGGGGTTTTTTCTTCATAGATATTACTGTTTTGTCTAGTGTCCTTATTCTGTTCAGTATCAAGATAGCTTCCTCTTTACAGCAAATGCTTTGTCAACTACACTCTCAATAATTTGCTTTTGCTTAACTGCAGCACTTCTCCTCTTATGCTTCTTCATTTTTATTAGAAAATTCTATATTACTTTAATTCAAAGATTTGAGCTTGTATCTCCTTAAACTCATTCTGACTCCATGTCAAACTCCCTGTTTTTGTATAGCATTTCCTACTTTTAAAATCATGTACTCCTTGCTGTTTAACAGTTGATTTCAAACTCCAGTTTTTACTTGACAGTTTTCCCTCATTCTGCATTTTATGATTTATTTTTTTCAGAAACTCTTTAGTACTCTTACCAGTGACTCTTTTTTTTCTCTGCACATTCTCCACCTTATTTTATTTTTAGCAGGTAGTACTGCTTTCTCTGTTTCTTTCTTATTTGTCTCCATTTTCAGGCATTGTAATTCTTCTTTTTTAATTACAAGTGGATATCTGGAAAGCAAATAAAGAATACATTTACCTCTACAGAACATAGAATTAAATTAGGTATTAGGAGCAAGTAACTAACTACATAAGTGGTCATTTCAGTATCTAAAAGGCTGTATACGTCTCTCAGTATAGATCTTTAAATCCAAATATCAGTTACTCTATTGGGGACTAGGTGTTCCAGTTCTTCAAAATATATTAAGGGACTATTTTAGTGATTCACTGGGTATCTGACTGAATGTGTGATAAACTATTTTGTTCTATAACTGGTGTGTTATTAACTCTAAGGGTTGTAAATAGTTATGCAAGTGATTATTTGCATTACTTATTTGTGCTGTTTCTTACAGTAGGGACATCTAGCTGTCTGCGCAACATCCTCTCTTACTGATAGGTAGAATTGTTAGGCTGAGTGTTTCACTGTATGTATTTGTGTGTGCATGGGTGTGTCAGTCGGTGCATTAGTGCATTTGACTGTGTCTCTTACTGTGTGTCTCTCTGAGTAGCTATATTACTGTTTAGCTGGCTGTGTTTCTAGCTATATTATTGTCTACCTGGGTGTGTCATTCCCTGCATCAGTGTGTGCGTGGGTGTGTTAGTGGATGCTTTAGTGTTTGATCAGGTGTGTCAGTGTGTCAATTGATCAGTGCATGGGTGTGCCAGTGACTTCATTAGTGTTAGAAGGGTGTGTCAGTACCTGCATTAGTATGTGCCTGGGTATCTCAGTACCTGCATTAGTGTTTACGTGACTGTGTCAGTGGCTGTATTAGTGTGTGAGTGGCTGTGTCAATGTTTACATCAGTGTGTGTGTTCTTGTGTCACTGCTTGCATCGGTATGTCACTGGCTGTCTCAGTTTGCTGCATCAGAGTATGCCTCTGTCTCAGTGGCTGTATTGGTATTTGGCAGAGTGCATGAGTGCTTACATTAGTGTGTGCATGGGTTTGTGAGTGTCTCCATTAGTGTTTGGATGCATGTGTGAGTGTCTGCATTAGTGTCTGCTTCTGTGTGTCACTAGATCTATTAGTGTTTGGTGGGTCTGGCAGTAGCGCTATTAATGTATACCTGAGTGTGTCACTGCATTAGTTTGTGTGTGCCTGGGTGGCTTAGTAAATGCATCAGTGTATGCCTGGGTGTGTGAGCATATGAACTAGTGTGTACCTGGGTATGTTATTGTATGCATAAGTGTGTTTTGGTGTGTTAGTATATATATTACTGTGTGTTTGTGTGTGTTTGTGTAGGTATAAGAGTGTGCTTGGGTGTGTCAGTGTATACTTCAGTATGTCTGGATGTGTTAGCATATGCGTCAGTGTGTGTCTGGGTATGTCAGTGTATGCCTGGGAGTGTCAGTGCATGCATAGGTGAGTGCCTAGGTGTGTCAATGTATGTATGAGTGTGCTTCTGAGTACATACGTGTATGCATCAGTGTCTGCCTCGATGTGTCAGTGTATGCATCAGTGTGTGCCTAGGTAAGTGTATGCATAAGTGTGTCGTTAGGTGTGTTAGTGTAAGCATGAGTGTGTGCCTGGGCATGTTAGTATATGCATGTGTACTTGTGTGCCTGGGTGTGTCAATGTATTTATTAGTATGTGCCTGGGTTTGTCAGTGTATGCATAAGTGTGTATCTAGGTGTGTTAGTGTATGCATGAGTGTGTACCTCAGTGTATCAGTGTATGCATGAGTGTGCACCTGGGTTGTCAGTGTATACATAAGTGTGTTCTTAGATGTTTTAATATATGCATGAGTGTATGCCCATCATGTACATTGAAGGATGTGGGAAACAAGTAATCCACTGTTGAAAAGGAGGTGTACAGATCACAAGCAATTGGTGGACCTTTTTACCCCAGCAGGTGCAGGGGAGGCAGCACCCCGCATAGCAAAGTGGCTGTACCTTCTCCAGGAGTACATATTTTCTTTTAAGTATGTGCTCAGCGTAAATAATATCAACGTGGATTGTTTGTCTAGATTGCCATTGGAGGAAAATAGCGTAGGTGAAGAGGATGAATGGATGGTAGCAGAAGTGTCAGATGTCTGTGGGGCAATAGGAGAAGACAAATGGAAAGAAGCTATCTTGGCAGTTCCTGTGTTCGTGAATTTGATGGCGGCACTGCCAAGGGTTCATGGGTGGAAGTGAGTAAGTGATTTGGAGTTGTTTAAAAACGTAGGGGCAGAATTGTCTGTGGTGGATGGTATTGTGAGGAGAAGCGAAAGTCTAGTGCTCCCTGCAAATCTGAGGGATAGATTATTGAAATTGTTACATGAAGTCATGGTGGAACGTCAGCGATGAAAAGAAAAGCATGAGTGGACTTCTGGTGGCCATGCATGGATAGGCAGATTGAGAGATTTGTCTGAGATTGCATTCCTTATGCCTGTAGTGACAAGTCACATATGATTTAGAAGACCACTATATGCCCAGTAGCACTACCCAAACGTCCATGGGAAAGGATTTCCATTGATATTTTTGGGTCATTTGAGGTTTGAACATGAGTGAGAAATATGCCATGGTGATGAAGGACTATTTCTCAAAATGGCCTTGGCCTGAAGTGGCATTTGTGAAAGATGTGAAATCAAATAGTGTGAATGCTTTTTGTGAGGACATTTTCCATAGGGAGGGATGCCCTGCGGAAATACTAAAAGACAATGGTCCTCAATTAATGTCTGAGGGATTCTGTGCATTTCTGAAGAAATGGGGAATCAAGCATTGTAAAACCCCTGAATATCATCCCAGGATTTTTGGTTTAATTGAACTCTTTAATCACATGTTGAAAGAAAGCATTCAATTTACAGTTTTAAAAAATGTGTTAGAGGAACCAAGACAAAGTCATGTTATGGAACTACAGATCCACCCCGCATTCTGTGACAGGAGAAACACCATTCTGGCTACTGAATGGGAGGGTACCATGTATTGTAGCGCTGCCTGCGTGGATGGCAAAGTCATGTCAGTGGAGAGTTGACTATCAAAAGTTGAGTAAGAAAGTTGAAAGACATCAAGACCTATATGAACAAAGGCACAACCAAAAGATAAAGAAAATCAGCAAGAATGTGTGCAGGAATGTTGGTGAAAGTATCCCTGGGAAGCTTGGTGAGGAAGGGGTACTCCAAGTTATCTTCTCCAAAGAAAGTGTTGGAGGTGAGAGACAACACACTGAGGTTGTCAGATGGAAAGTGGTGGAATGCTAGGAAAGTATCCATGTGTAGTGATATGGAAGGAAAAGAATGGTTGTGGACAAATAATGACCTTGCGAGTACAGAAGGATGCAAGAATGAACAACTGTGCAAGAGGGAACCTAGCACTCATGTCAAAACCAGACCTAACGTGTTAAAAGATTGCATGTGTAATTTTGTTTTTTTTGTGTCATGTTATTTAAGACAAATTTGTGTGCGGGTAATCTTATAAGGAAGGGGGAGTGTTGTGTCCTGTTATGGTTATACATCCTGGCATCAATGATGCTGTTTCTGAGCAACCAGTGTGCTTAGACTTCTGGAATCCAGTGTGTGGATTCTAAGAAGGTGTGCTGGGACACAGTTGCTCAGGATAAGGGAATAACCAGGGGTAGTTGTAAGCAGCTGAATAAATAGTCTAATTCCTTCAAGTGCTGTGTCCTGACTTTCCAAAAAGGACCCCTGGGTCATAGAGTGTTGTGGCCCAGGTACTATGTGCCAATTTCATCAGGGCTTGTGCATCTTGTTCCCTTGATATTAGTTTTGCTTGCTTAGTCAGCAGTTTCGAAGCTATAGATGCTGGGAGGCCTCTTGACGAAATCTCTTGTGCCTCCGTGTATCCAGGGTTTTAGGTTTAGGTACTTGTTCCAGCTTGTCTGGGGGTTGTTTATTGCATCTAAGATTATGTTTTTTAATACATTTTTCTTTGCCTGCTTAACTTCAATGCTGCAAGCTAAAAACTTTGCCTTCACTATCTAGTGCTGTGAAGACAAACAGAATTCTTTTCAAATTTGAGCTTGCGATGTACAGTTAGGAAAGGAGAATGCTCTTCGATAGCAGGTGGACTGTGCCCAATCTAGCCAATTAGCCATCTTGTCTCTAAATGTCATTGCACTGTATGCAAATGTAGGAAGTAATTTGCAGACCATCACCTTTAGAGAGGGCCTTGGGTCAGGGTTCATCAGTGATTTCAGCAGATTGCAGAATACCCATTCTAGGGAGTTTGCTGCTGCCTGCTGGGTGAGGATGTGCGGTGCCATACGGCCCCTGTGGTCCAACCAGACCCCCAAGTATTTGTATGTATCAACAACTTCTCTCAATAAACTATGTCCCCCCCTTTTTTCAGATTGCATGAGATTATCATAACCTTGGTTTTTGCCATTTTTGTTTTCAGATTGTTAGCTCTACAGTAGGCGGCAAGTGCTTTGAAGAGTCTCTGAAGCCCTATCAGTGTCAGATCGAAGGTAATGGCAAAGACATGAGTGGTAAAGGCTGCGGGGTAAAGGAATAGTGATAAAGACATCATTGTAAAGGCGGTTTCCCCTCACTGAGCAGTGGAACAGCAGTGCTGCAAGCTTTAATCACAGTGTGTCCCGAGGCCATTCTGAAGAGCACGCCCTGTCCAGGCTACAGCCGGAGGTGATCTTACCTTAAATACCACCTGAGCCTGGGTCTGGCTTGTTTACTTCATAAGTTGCTGCACAGTTGTTACATAGTAACAGGAGACCAAGAGTTGCCACTTTCCTCACATGGCATCCTGATCATCTGGTTCCCTTGTGCTCCTCTTGAGCTGTGCAGCAATTTTAAGGAAGTGTAAGGGTATTGTTGGTTCTTCCGCCCAGACACAGGGTGGATACGCATGTCTCAGAGATAAGCATCAGCGTTGCACTAAGTGACTGACCGCCAGTTGATCACCTTATGCATCTCACTACTGTAGTGCACCCCACAGTGCCCAACCATTATGCATTGTGGGCACTGATGCGCATGATGTTTTAGGGCAGCATGATTTCCATGCAGCCCGACAACTAGGCTGTATGTCGCTAGTTCCCCGTTGCCCCACCAGTGGCCACACCCATTCTGGAATCAAGAGGTCACAGAGACTATCCCCTGTCTAGCCTTCCCAAGCAACCTTCAGCTGAACAGAGCCTAAAGTGCCCACATGCAATGCACAGTAGAAGAGGGGCACTGATGTAGAAGGGACACAGTGATGTCCATCTGAGCCCCCAGAGAGCCACATACCTGCGGACTACAATTATTTCACTGTATTCCAGTACCTGAAAGATGATATCTGAGCCTCGCCCTGGCACTGAGTTGGTTTTCATCTTCGCTGGTTAGCGCTGGTAAGGTTCCATACTATGTTTTTTCAGCACCTCTGATGCCTTTTTGAGCTTTTCCTTGCTCAAAATGTGGTAGTTTCAGATATTTATATCTTTTCATGAACTTCATTGCTTGCTTTTTACTCGCAAGAAAGTGTCACTCGTAGTGTCACACATTTGGCAGTACATTGTCACTCATAAGTGCATTGAAACCATGAAAATGTTACACATAATGCGTCCCACCTAGTGGTATGGTGGTGTATGATGTTGAGATCGGATGACAAGCCTCATAATAGGGCACATGTACAACAAAAATGTCAGAGCGCGGAGCTGTACCAAATTTGGCAGCGCCACTCTCTGAAATTTCCAAAACGCAGGGATGAACCGTATTTACAACAATACGGTGCACCCCTGTGTTTTCCCTACTGCTGGCACTAAAATTAGCTGCCTAGCGCCACCTGCATTGCAGGGAATGATTGTTTATATGCAGGAAGGTGTCCCTTTCTGTACATAAACAATCAATAATGGCGATTTGTTACTTGCAGCACACTCAGAAAAATCAACAACGAGGAGAAATAAAAGTATTTTTCCTCCTATCGCTATTCTATCGACTGCTCATGTATGACGTTAGTTTTTGGCGCTGCTTCAGATTTACACATCCTTGTAAACCTCGGGCAGAATCAAAAAGCAATGGGTGTTGCGGTGGAACTCCCACAGCAACACCCATTGCACGCCCCTTTCACGCAGATACCTGCGTGAAAGAGTACCATATTTACAAAGCGGCGTTAAGCCACAAAAAGTGGCTTAACGCCACTTTGTATCTATGGAGCAGGGCATTACGCCACAGGAACTTCGTTAAAAGTGACGTTCCCGTGGCGCAATGCCATTGTAAATATGCCCCAATAAGTCTTAGGGGTCGAAAGTGAGTCACTGAGATAAGATGACGGGAGGCAAGACAGCAAGCGATACCATGTCAGGCATGTTACTATGCTTCAGCGGTGTGTTTTACATACAGTTCACTTCACAGAAGGATTCGTTTCACTTAAACGCTGCTGACGTACGTATAACTGCCACATGGCAGGCCTGGGCCCACCCAGAACGATATCACCTGGCCTAAATAGATCTACAGGCGATGCATGTCACTTATTTAGCCAACAGGAACTTGGAAGCAGTTATCATGTTCCAAATCAGTTTCACGTAATTGTACGTTTTCAATTCAGTGCATCCTTGCACACAGCATTTGGCATTTAATTATAGAAAATGTTTCCAAACAGTCTGAAATGGGCAGAAGATAAAAGAACAAACAGTAAAAAATTGGTATATTGCTAAACGTTCGCAGTTGGGTGGGCTTCACGCTAGGGGAGGCCTACAGTGCCCCCTGGTGCGCAGTCAGTATAAACATAGCTCTGAGCCACAAATACTGACTCGCTTGATGTAGAGGAAGGAAGACTGTGCAGAGGAAAATGACATACAGATTAGAAAGGGAAAAAAATATTCTTCCACGTAAGGTAAAACAACCGGAATAAACAGATTAATGTAAGCACTCAGAAAAGTGAGGGCTTGTGCTCTTCACCTGCCCTACTGCAGAATGTAATGGCTTGTACTACCCAGCTCTGACATGAAGATGGACTGCGTGCGTGCCTTTTTTGCCTAAATCTACATCACCTCCGATTAAGCACTCTTATGTCCACCCCCAAGATGGGGGTTCCGTAAATAGATATGCCAAACATAAAACAACATGTTAAATTACATGTTGCAAACCATCGAATTGGGATTTTATTTATATTTGGCTATCGAAGATATGTTGCAGCTCTGTTACATTAGTTCTTCTATTATAATTGGCAGCTACGTTTAACCCTGTTTCTCAAGTTACTGAACAATGAGCCGTAATTTCTCCAAATCAAAAGCAGTAATAGATGTTGGTCCTCCTCTGCCCCTCTTTGGAAAGTTTTTCCATTATATTCACAACTCAAATCTGCGAACTATGGGGCATATTAGCAAGACCCACGTTAAAATTATCGCCGTTTTAGCGGCAGGAAACTGCCGCTAAAACGGCGATAATGGGCTTGGTAATATGCGTTATGGAATTCCAATAGAAGCACAGGTTAGATGTGCAGGACATCTAACCTGGGCTTCTATTGGAATTCTATAACGCATATTAGCAAGCCCATTATCGCCGTTTTAGCGGCAGTTTCCTGCCGCTAAAACGGCGATAATTTTAACGTGGGTCTTGCTAATATGCCCCTATGGTGTTAAAACTTTTCTTTTTTTACCAAGTGATCATTCTCTGTATTAATCATATAAGATGTATTACTAGTTGTTTGACCAACTGCCATCAAACTCCGGGTCGTGCGGTGCGTGTGTATAAATAAATGGATGGATGGACGGGCAGGCGGGCAGGAGGGACAGACAGATAATCTGCGCCGAGATACCCCTCCCGGGGCGATTCGTGCGCGTTATAGGTTACATAACATAACATAACATAACATAGATTCACACTTTTTATTACTCATTACAAAGACTTGGAATGTACGCTTCTTGATCAAGCGTGTACATGGCACGAGACACTACTTTCGAGGAACGGTTTAGGACTTAATTGTTTGAGCAACACCACTTGCAGACTCCTAAGCATTTTAGTTAGTTGTCAGTGAGTACACCAGAGTACTGATGTAGCAGTTTTCACACAAGGGAATTAAGGTGGGGCGTGCTGTAGACGTGCAGACATCGAATATTGTACTAGAGCATGATTTGCTTGAAAAATATAGCTTCCTCTTCCACGTCTGACAATCTTTCAACCAGCAGATGGCATCAAACACAATATGACAGTCCAGAGTGGCGCATCTTGATAAACTATTAGAATGTTCCACTGAGCGATTTACCTGTTCTAAGGAAGATGTGCACAGCTTGAATTTCAGGAGCAAAAACGTACCATACAATGCTGGAAGAGCTAAAAATGAAACAAATAGTGCAAGATGCTTCTCTGTCAAAGTGTGTGTGCAACAACGAGGTGGGGGTTGACCAGACCAGATTTGTCTTCATCCCACTCTTAGGGCAAGGACTACAGCCTCATTAATGTCTTTATTTGCATCTGCAAACTATATTTCAGGTCACACCCTGGGGGGAATTATCATAATATTCACTTTGTAAATCAATCAATTGTTCTCCAGGTGGTCTATTTACCTTTTAATATGAACAGAACATGTTTTAATTTTTTTATCAAATTTATTGATTAGATTGTTTAACATTCCCACAGCTTGTCCATTTCCCTCAGTTATTAATTATGACAAAACAAAACCCACTATCATAAAAAGTGCACTTGATCCAATGGGACATGTTGGCGCTGAATGGCAGATGTTTATTGTTGCCCAACTCAACAGTAGATAAAGGGCTAAGTGGACCTGCCGGATTTGAAACCTATGACCTTGAGGTGAAGCACAGATTACTGGAGTGGATGCATAAATCTGATGAGCCACCAGATCTGGCTCTTAAAAGGTTGGCCCCAATTGAAGGTAAGAAAAAGGAAATTTCACTGCAGCAGACCTATTCAAACACAGTTTATATTCTGAGTAAGTAATTGGTATCACTATAAAGGCAGATTGCATTAAATATAAAGGAGCGGGAGAAATCAAGAGGACCTGACCTAGGTCAATATGGCGGTAGATCAATGAGTTACCTCAAATGTTAAGATCAGGACACAAGGAAAGGCAGCACCACCCCTTGCCAAGGTATTTACAGTGGAAAGTTGCATTCACAAAGTATTTTGGTCCAAATAAAGGCCTCTGTCATTTGAACCAAAAGACTTATGTGGAGGGCAAGTGGACGAGGAAAGAGCAAACTTTACTGTAGGCCATACAGTTTGTAATTATTATATTGGTGCATCGGTCATAGAGTCCTTCAAGAATTATTGCCACAACAAGATTCTATGTCTACTGTGAAAAGTTTAGTGGGAGGAAGCAGAGAAAAGACATAACATTTTAAGAATTCATCAAACATAATAATGAAAAAGTAAAACTTTAGTGAGATTTATAATTTCATCAACAAAGAACTGCATTTTTAAAAACTTGCACTACATAGGCCATATAGAGTGTAAGGCAAAACATTGCCACAAAAACCCCAGATTTATCTTTCTTGTATGTGACAAAAAAGCTTATGATCTGGCGATATTTAAAATAGATACCTCTTAAGCTTGATAGAGTATGATTGTTGTAGCTCTGTTAAACGTACTATTCCATTCATGTCCAATAATTGGTCAATCTCCCACATAACTTGAAATTCGATTAGAACCCCGTGCCGTGGATTTCTTGAAAGGGCATCGAACTGACTTTCAGTGTGGGGGGTCGCAGGAGATAATGGAACATGTGGATAATACTCTACATTTTGAGGCCAGTGAAAGAAGTGAAACATTGAGGGTATTGTTTCTTCGCCAAATATGAGTTAGTAAAGAATGGAACAATTGTGATGGAATTTTAACCGATAATGCTGTTAGAGTCGGGGCTGTTTGATCCAAGCTATTAAATTTGTGCAATAAATCGATAACTGTAGAAGGAGAAGCAGTGAACAAACGGCCAGATGCATGATTATCTGGTCGCAAAAAACTGGTCGCAAATTGCGAACAGTATTTTCTATCCATAAGAGATTTTTAGGAACTGAGGTCGGTTCTTAAAAATCTGAATCGTAGTGGGTCACAATCTGATCTACCTCATGAACATTAATGAGGTGAGTCATACGTTGTGACTCACTATGATTTGAGGCCATCACAGCAGTCCACCATGCCTATGAAGGCCTTTCAGTAAGATAAACCTTTTAGGTCTCGCCTAGGCAGCACTTGCGCTGTCTTTTCGAGACATGCTGTATTCAGAATATGGGCATTCAACACACCCAGTGCATCTGGTTAGTTAGTTATTTCTAAATTCTTTTACTCTGATTGGTTAATACTGTCCATATGTCCCGCCTTCGCATGCTTGGTTCCCTACCAGCTGACATCATCAATTGTTTTTTTTGGTTGGCCATCTCTGGTCATCTGTTGCTCGCATCCCCTCCCTCCCGTCTCTGCTGCCGTCCTTCCGATGCTGCTGCTGACCTGCACGACACTGCACTGACTTTTGTAGCAATTGCAGTATGCCACGCTTTAGCTTTAAACATGTAAAGCTAAAGTGGGGTGTGCCACCATTGCTACAAAAGTAAATAAATGAAAAAACGAAGGCGGGCGGACGCTGCATTTCTTTTCCATTTATTTACTTTTATAGCAATGGCGGCATGGCACGCTTTAGCTTTAAATATCTAAAGCGTGGCGTGCCACGATTGCTTCAATAGTAAATAAACAGAAAAAAAGGCAGCCGCACAACTTTTTTTTTCTATTTATTGACTTTTGTAGCAATGGCGGCATGCTGTACTTTAGCTTTAAACATCTAAAGCTAAAGCGCTGCTTGCCGCCATTGATACAAAAGTCAATAAATAAAGAAACAAAGGCAGGCAGACGCCGCATTTCTTTTCCATTTGCAAAGCCAATAGCTGCATTTAACTAATGCGAGACCTATTGCATTGTAAATGCTTCCAGGCTGCGTTTAAAAAGAAAAAATACATTTTCTTTGTTTTAGAATTTACAGTGGCCTTGTGGATCACTGACTACTCTCAATCAAACTTTTTTTTAACATTCACAAAGGGGAAGGGGTCCTAAGGGACCAAGGAACATCTTGCAAATGGTTTGCCACTTCAATTTGGGTGTTGGTAATTTTTCAATAATTTATGATGGCTGTTTCCGTTCTTCACGATTGATACATATGAATTTTTATTGCTATTTGGAAGGGAAGCTAACAATATGCCCCTTCCAAATAGCGATTCATTACTAATTTACAAATCTACTTTAAGAGTCAGTAAATATTTACTGACTCCTAAAATGGGTTTAGTACATTGCTAAAAGCAGCTTTTCGATCTCAAGCTCCTAATCGGAGTGTTTAAGACTGAAAAACTGCTTTGTGCATCCGAGCCCTCAAGTAATGCCAGAAAAAAAAGAGAAACAAAACAAGTAGAAATAGTGACAACTTATGGACTTAATGTTATGTCTGTGACTGCTCCCTTTTTTTAAATGTGTTTTTCCTATCCCTGTTGTACATGGACACCATCAATGGGGACCTTGCTCACCATCCATGGCAGCTGTGGCCACCATGACTGCCAAGCTACATTGTCATTGCATTCAATTTTTGGCATGGCAGCCACAGCCCATATCCATGGGGCACATGAATGCCATCAGCTGTAAACTCAACTGCCTTGGATAGAGGCCACTGCACTCAACATTGAGTATACTGACAATGCAGGTTGGCAGTCATGTCAGCTGTAGACACTAAGAAAGTGGGCAAGGCCACCATGCATAACAGTTAGGATAATGAAATTTTAGGTCAGTGACCATGGCTGCCAATGATAGTGGATGAGGTCACTGTAGACTAGGATTGGACCTACCATGCTTGACACCCAGTAAAATGGCAATGTAGTTTGCTGGTCATTATGCATACAGCCATTATGTATGGTGTTTGTGGCCCTAATGAACAGTGGCTGAGGCCACCATGGAAAGTGAACTACATTCTTAGTATATTCACTAAGGGCCATGGAGACCACAGCCTCATCCTTGGCAGCCTCAATGGCCAGCAGATGAGTCCTTGAAGAAAGCACTATTAGGACCAACCCATTTCTGCCATTAATGGTCTTTGATTGCTTTAAAGCATGGTTGAGTGGGGGAAACTGTTTACCTGCCATGGTAATTCCAGCAGTGGAATATCGATCATATCGATCATGCCAATGCACTATCCACTAAATCGCCCATTTGTCATCACCCTACGTGCAAGAAAGGTTTTCCACTACTGGCTCCAGTTTTCCAGCTTCATCTTATTTGGAGATATGCCCACTAAAAGAAAAACAATCTGAGGTGGAACTTCACCCCCTTGCTGTGTACCTATGAAATGTAACATGTCCTACATTGAATGATTCTTGAACACCAAGAGAGTGCGTTGCTCTGCAGATGCTGCTAGGCAGTATGTTAGACACTCAAAAAGTGATACAAAAATACCTTCGGCAGTACTACGGCTTACTTTGGAGTAACCATTTCTACTGCCTTTGTTTATTCTTGGAAATTATTTTTTTTCAAAGTTTATATTGTATATCGGAAAAGTGCTTGCATTTCTCTCTCAGCATTCAAAGCATGTTATGCAGATTTGTAGAGTGCACTTTCACCTGGGAGGGTGTCTTGGAGCTGAGCAGGTGTGAGTTTAGGCACACCTAGGGTCTAGTGGGACTACTCGAAAAACCAGGTCATCAGCTTCTTGCAGAATTCAAGAAGTGAGGAGGAGGATCTTGGGTGTTGAGGCAGGTCGTTCCATGCTTTAGGAGAGATGTAGGAGAAGGTTTGACAGCCAGATCTGATTTCCACATGCATGGGATTGGTGCAAGTAGGAGTCCGGACTAGTGGAAGTGTCTCGAAGGTTTGTGAAAGCAGATGTGATTGTTGAGGTATGATGGGCCAGTATTATATAGTGCCTTGAAAGTGTAGGTGAAGAGTTTAGATTGTGCTTGTGTGTGAACGGTGAGTCAGTGGAACTCCTTCAGGTGTGGTGTTTTGTGAGTTGTAATACAGGCAGTTCATATAAAACAGCAAGTCAAACACCCAAACATGTTGTGAATACCTTTTTTTGCTTTGCCTTTCATTTTGAGGAATAATTATTTGAGGGAGTGAGAAATGATTTAAAGGCAGGGGTGTCATTGCTAGATACTGATTCTCTCCAGATGTCATTTTTTACATGATTGCAGACTAGGAGCAGGAGTTCAAATCACCTATAGCCCACTCCCAGCCCATACGTGCACATGCCAAAATGCTAGCTGGACCCCATTTCCTGTCCACTGAATCTTTCCAGATGGTCAGAGGGGACACCATGAGCATCGCATGGGCAAGCCAATCGTGCTGCTTGTGACAGGTACCGAGATGAATCATCAGCAGGGTGCACAAGTTTGTAACCATGCCAGAGTCATAGAAAGGTGTTGATGATTGCACCCATGTGACACTTCAGCCATGCCATGACCGTAAACATCACATACATAGCAGACACCGTTGGCAATTTCAAAGTGCAGGCTATCTGCATTTCCAAGGGCTACTTTACTGGTTTGTATGTTATATTTCCGGGGTAACATGTGACAGCTACATCTTTTGACAATCTCCTAGTGCATCTCAGTTGTTTTCTAGAGATTTTAGCGCCATTTGGCTAATGGGGAAGTTATAATAACTCACACTGGGGCTGCATGTAAAGTTTGGAAATTTCCTCTCAAATATAGCCACTCTTACATTTTCCTTATCACTATACACACACCCTAAGATTCCCATTGTATGCATGCATGTACAGAATGACTGCAGCTTTTACAATGAACAAGCTTTAAAAAAAATTATATGTTTTTGTTACTAGTGATGCCATGTAAACCCTTTCTTCCCATTTCCTCACCTCCTTCCAACATCCAGCTTTCAACCACACAGCCTCAATAGAGGTACAAAGGGGCACAAACAAGTACACAAGCCTTCTTTGAGTTTACTTTAGGCAACCATGCATTACGTGTCAGATGGCTTGGCAAATGGGGTGGGGGTGCTGCAGTACTTCCCTGAAACTGTTGGTTAAATTATAGTAGCCTGTTCTATTAGATTGAAATTAAATGCACTCAAATATAGACATAAATCCTGAACTGCAGCCAGATCCAGGTTCCCAGAGTGAGACATGCAATAGAGGGCATGGTCTGCAGGTTTGTGACCAACTAGTGGCCTTATTTTTCACCTGAGCTGCTACTTTAGTTGTTGCATCACAGTGGTTGAATAGTGAATAGTGGACTTCGACACTTTCCACATGTACCTTCCTGAGACAACACTATTGCAATACCGTGATATATCCAAAAATGCATGTCTTATTTTACTATGCATATATAACACATTGCTTATCCCTGATGTGTTCCTTAATTATGTATAATGAACACAAACATACAATGCACATACATTCAAACAAACATATTTTAGCATTTAAAAGCTTTTTTTCATATTGTTTTCCAGACCATTCCACATTTCTCTTCCTCTGCTTTGTAGGTGGGCATCACCATCCTCGGTGCGGAACTCTCCACCTACATGAAAAAAATAGAAAATGACATATAGGAAGAAGTACTAGGCCATTCCTGAGCTGTACATGCACCACAACATCTTCCATCTCCATCCAGCTGCTCCTTTTGTCCACTATTCCCCCAGAATGGCTGAGAAACTGTCATGCACTGCCTACTGGTTGACACTGCACATGTTCCCTAGATATGTTTTCTTTCCAGCAGAACTGCAAACCCTGCAACGTATCCACCATTGATTTTGGCAATCTGTTTATCTGCTTAGGTGTTTCACCAACACAGTATAATTTATCCCATCTTTACTATTGGCACAAAGCATAGTGCTGCTTACAAACATGCTCTGCTATCTTCATGTGCTCCATACCTTGTTCATATGTGTGTCCCAAGACCACACAAGATTCACAATACTGAAATCTTGCAAGATCCTGAAATCTCTGCATCCATCCTGGGTGCAGCTGGGTATAAAAGACTGCATCAATCAATCAATCAATCAATCAATCAAACAAACTTTATTCGGTTTTCACATATGAAACCATAAAAGTACTCTAAAAGACCGTACATGATAAAAAAGCATAAAATATTTATACAAACGTCACATTGGAGACAGAGCTACCCTGGGAATCTCATACAATACATGAAATAAATTATAAAGTGCGAATACCCTAAATCATAAAGAGTAAAAAGATAGTTAAAAGGATGATTCCGGGCGCCTCCTCTAGACTATATATATCATCGGAGTGGCTAGAATGAAGGAAACATGCCCTTATAACTACAATCATTTAATCAAGGCAAGCTCTGAGCTTCACTGCAGATTTTAGGAAATTAAGGACAGATAAAATAGAATCTCCATACAACAGTTGTAGATGAATAAAAGCTGGGCGCACCTGCTTAAATTTCAACCTCCTTAAAACAGGGATAATAAAGGTTTTCCGGAGAGTTGCACAATAATTACAAAATATGAAGCATATCCTGTGGAGACTCACCATTGCAGCCACAGGATTCTAGAATCTGACCTCTGCTACTCCCCCTTGGCGAGGCCAACAGGAGGTGAAACAAATCCAATCGGAACCTGGTCAGTAAAAAACGTTCATATGTGCTAAAAGCTCCCAGGAGATATGGCTCAGTCATATGTGTTGTTTTCAAAATTAAAAATTTGCGAACACTGGGTTTCCTCAATTCCAGCTCTTTCCTCTCCATTTTCCTTAAGCTGCAAAAAGACTCCCTGACCCACCCCAGATCATTCTTGGTCACCGATTCTGGGTTTGTAAATAGTTCCACTCTTCCCGAACTTTCAAAACTGCTCTTGATATATCTAAGCCAGGGAATGTAATGGGCATAATCAAGGGACATACACTCCTTCAGGATTAAACAACTCAAAGTCGTTCCCTCATTCAACCAAATCTTTAGCCAAACTGTTAAAGGGCGTAAAGCCAATAAATCACAGAGATAGGGCACCCCAATTCTTTGTGTACCACCATATTCGACGTTCCCCGGGGCACACCTAGCAAACGCTTCAGGAATGAGTTCTCAACTACTTGTAACTCATTCATGGAGACGTAACCCCATATTTCGCTACCGTAAGCGGCTTTAGCAACACACTTAGCCTGGTGTATCTTTAAAAGTGCAGCAATCGGTCTCCTACCTAATTTGGAAGCGAAGTTTAAAACAGCCATATTTGCACGCACTAGATCTCCCCTTTTTCTCTGTTTTAGTGGGCCCCATTTCATTTGGTCGTCCATTAGGATCCCCAGGTATGAGAAGACATCAGTGCGAGGAACTTGAGCAGATCCTACCATAAATTGAAAAGGCTTTTTCGGGCGAGTTCCCACCTGCATCACATAAGATTTAGGGTCGTTTAATGACCGGTCCAGATTTACCTTAAAAGAGGAGAAGGAATTAAGCAATGCTTGTAACCCCCTTGCGGTCCAGGATAAAAGGACTGCATCATCTGCATATAATAAAACAGGCAGACCACGTCTGCCTACCTGCGGATAGTCTACCATTGTCTTTGTTAAAACTTTATCCAGATTATTGATATATAAATTAAACAGAAAGGGGGCTAAAATACACCCTTGGCGTACTCCTCTTCTTATTGCAAAATTGCGGGAAACCCTTAGATCTTGGGAAAATCTAACCTGTGCCTTGGTTGATTGGTGGAGGTCTTCCAAAAAACAAACAATGTTGCCATCTTCCCCAAAAGCCAACATGGCCTGCCAAAGTTTAGCCCTATTCACACGATCAAACGCGGATGACAGGTCCATGAAAGCTAGGTAAATAGTCCTGGGGCGGGCCACTGTATATTTACTCAGAATCATAGATAGGTTAAGGCACTGGGCCACAGTAGACCGTCCAGGGAGAAACCCATACTGGACATCCGATAGGATAGCGTGTTCCTCTGCCCAGCTAGTCAGCCTTTCCAAGAGTACTCGACCTACCACCTTTACTACCGAGTCCAGCAGTGAGATTGGTCTATAGCAGTGGGTGCTATCTCAGTTGCCCGCTTTGAAGATAGGCAGTATCGTGGAAATAGCCCATGACTCAGGGCAACCTGTTTTTACAGCAGCATTCATAACAGCTGTAAGGACCGGTGCCCAGAAGGTTGGGTCTGATTTGTAAAGATCCGACGGGATACCATCAGGACCCGGGGCTTTGTTGCTTGACAGCCTAACAATGCCATCTTTAACCTCTTCTATGTTGAAAGCCAAGTCAGTAATATCGGTCTCGCGACCAGAGAGGCAGTTTAAGTCAGGGGGACACTGGAACATGGCTTCAAATTAAAGCACCCACTCCTCTGCAGTAATATGGGCACCCACTGCACTTCCTTCCTCATTATTCAAGAAAGGGTTATTGATTATGCTCCAAAACCTGGAACTGTCCCTCAGCGTGCTAGCCTCAGTTAACTCCCTCCAGGCTTCCTCCTTTAACATGGACTTGCATCTTGCCAGTTCCAACTTATAATCCCTTCAGCAGATTCTAACTGAAATCAAATCTCTTGGGCTCTTATTTAAAGTTTCCCTCAACTTCCTGGCTGCCCGGGAGCAATTAGAATCGAACCATCTATGTGCCTGAGTAGCCATTCGCCGAGTCGGGCACTTAAAAAGTCACTTATTTTAGCAGAGATAGTATCAAAGGCACTGATGACCTCGCCCGGGGATGTTGACGGAGTAGTGCACAGGGCTAACTCATTAGTACATGTGACGGTTATTAGCTCATAAAATGCATCTGGGGATATCTGGGCCCATTTTAGCCGCCTCCGGCCGTCTGTTGGTCTCACCACCTCACTCTGCCCGACCCCCCCTCTATGTGTCAGTAAGGGCCCACTGAGTTGTACACACAATGGGTTATGGTCACTATATGCACTGACTTGAATATTGAATCCCCTAAATGAATCAAGTAGAGGCGCTGGTACCAATATAAATTCAATAAATGACCCATCTCCCCGCCCTTTAAAGGATGGTACGAGGGCCTTACTACGGGGATCAATTAAGCACATAAGGGACGAAAAATCAAATTCATGTAAAAGACCATTCAGCGTGTCACCTTGTGATGTGTGCTCAAAATGAATTCCCCTCACACGTGGACAACCCAAATCTGCCAGATTAGAAGTCCTAGGGTCACCACATGGATGAATATTAAAATCCCCAGCAATCATAACATTTTTAAAAACAGCATTAAGATGTTTCCTTAAAAAGGAGCCCAACAGGGAGATATCGCACACACCCTTTGCAAAGGACGCTGAGTTATAACAGTTAATAATGCCCAATTTGTGGCACCCCTTACTCAATACCAGAGACTGTAAACATGGGTTCTCCGTCGACAGGGCCAATATCTTGCACTCTACAGCCAAAGAAATATAAATAGCAAGACCGCCTCTTGATCTTCCTGTGCGTGAGGGGGAAGCCGGGACAAAAAAGGACTTATAGCCCTCCAATGGTAAACTGTTTTCGGACCACCATGTTTCCTGCAAGCAAATCACACTGAACTGCTTTATAAATGGAATCCACAAGGGGTCAAGAAGCTTGTTAGCTAAACCTGCTATGTTCCATGATATAAAATTGCAATCAATTTTACCCAAGGTCCCATTGTTTTGCCGAGAAATTTCCTGCTGAGTAATGAGAGTCACAGAATCCATAGGGGCAGTCCCACTAAGTCAGTCACACATGTCCATGGCGTCCAAGGGTGCAAAGCGGTTTGATAACTCCATTAGGGGTAAAACTGGCTTCTGCCCACCTTGTGATGCCCAATGCGTGTGATTTAAATTAGAGTTTAAGTTTGTATACCTGTGGGGTGGATACGCTGGATGTGATGGAGTCTGCCTATTCATTGTGGCTCTAATGTTATTAGGAAGATGATTCCCCCCAAATATCTCAGGTTTGTAAAAGAATCCAAGGGGTAGAGCCATAATGGTCGACTGGGGGCCAAGGGGAGCATTATTCAAAGCTGTAACCAAAATTCTTTCTGCAATGTGAGGTCTATTGAAATTAATAATAACGCAATCACCCTTACAAAACTTGGGGGAGTTGGCTACCCAATTGACCCTCCGCACCATATTGATATTTTTCTCTACCCTTGTGCCTAGCGCAGTGTTACAAGATAACCAATGTAACACTTTGTTTTTCAGTTGAGAATAGTCCTCCTTAGCACCCTTGGTAAGAGTTGGCACATTCCCCAGGATCACAACATACGGCGTTGCCTCCGATGGAAGATGTATAACAGGCAGATTCCGCATAAAGCCCTCCCCTTCCCCCAGAGGTGGCTCTCTAGCTATGTTACTCTCAAGAGTGGATTGATCACGTGTAGCGGGCCTTTCCACAAGGCCCGTGTTCGAACCAGAATTTAAAGCTGTGTGATTCAAAGACGGCTGCGCATGGCCCCTTTGTGGATTTAAAGAGGAAGGTGGGTGCTCCCTAGTGTTTAAAGGAGGGCTGTCAAGGCGGATCTTTTCAATGCCACAGGGTGAATTGGACACCTTGATTCCAGGGTAACAACTTCCCCCCTTGCGGGCATACAACATTTAAGATCAAAAAGTCCCTTTTCGATTAACAACAGACGTTGAAACAAGGAACCCAGTTGAGAGTCCATCATGGCCTTCAAGGAGACTTGGAAAGATTCTAATATGCACGTCATATCCACCTTTGTAATTGCTTGAGTGCTTGAGGGCTTCTGGGTTGTCAACTCGGCTCTCGGTCTTTTGGCCTTTCCCCCAGGCAATTGGCCCTTTCTTTTTGTGCCTAACCCTTGCCCGACCAACTCTACTCCTCCCGGTCTCCCTCGCGTGGCAAATCCAGTAATTATCAGTTGCTTGACCTGATGCTTAATAGGTGTGCCAACCACATGTCCTTTGCTGCAAGGTACATCAACCCCCCTAGAGTTATTGACCAGTATAGTGGGTGTAAGTGGTAACTGGTGACCCATTGCACAGCTGTCTGGACCATCTAGTTCTTGCAGCCCAGAGTTGTTTAATAATCCATCAGCACTGTCCGTGGTCATAAGGGCCCTTGCTGACGTAGAGGGGGAACCGCTCACAGGGGACCTGGAGAGACGCCGGATCGCCAGCTCTATCTCCTTGTCAAGCACTCCTACGGCCCGCTGGAGCAAAGAGTGCATCAATCAATCAGTCAATCAATCAATCAATCAGGGTTTTATATAGCGTGGCTACTCACCCATAAGGGTCTCAGGGTGCTGCATCCAATTGCCATAGACCACTTTGCCTTGTTAATTCTGCACTCATTGGAAGCCATGCCCTTCTTGAGAGGATGCTATTGAATCTTTCTGTGGCACGCACTGGAGAACCAGAGAACATTCACCATCTGAGAGGAACCCAGTTTCATGAGCCAGAATCTGCTGAAAAGTGTGTGTAAAACGTTGTTGAAAAGGCTTATTGACAAAAAGATAGATCCCAATACCCCTGAAAGACAACTTCAATTGAGAGGAAAGGGTGCTATAAACACTTGTGAGAACAGTTATAGGTATGTAGCTCAATTAGATAAGTTTATAAGTTCTGTGTTATCAAGAAAGAAGAGAACACTTCTAACTCTCTAATATTCAGAGTTGATAACAAACTACAAAATAAAGGATTTCCGAGAATATTCCAAAAGGTGGTTTTGGTGGCCAACAGGCATTTACAATTGTATTTAACTAAAAGGAGAATTGTTAAAGATAATAATCATGTTTGTTACCATTCTAAAGCCCTGTCTCTCAGTAGAAGTCTTTCACTAGAAGTCCCTACTAGAAGTAATAGTGATATGGTAATTAAGTTGAGATGTCAATCAACACCGTGATATATGTGTATATCCTGCAAACATAAGCTGAAAAAAGAAGGCAAAAGATAAGAAGGATCCAGGCTGGTCTAATTGCAGAAGGCCTGGGAAGGGACATGAAGTAGGTTACTAGTGAGAAAACTCACTTTAGATCTCTTGCGTAGTGTTGTAACAGCGCCAGAGAGTAACCATGACCCCCAAAGTCATCAGTGTCATCAGCGATGTCATCAATAACGTGATTTAACATGTCATGAGTGATGTAACATGTGAGGTTATACGCAGTGGACGGCGTGGACCTATTTTATAGTCATCTCAGTAAGTTATAACTGGTGAATTTCAGTGGGTTTTATGTTTTTAAACGTTAGTTTCTATCTTATTTCAACACCGAAGTGTAATGCTGCTTTAACCTATTTTCAGTAAATGGATAGGGTTACAATGCAAATTATGACATTATTACCACACATAAGTATAACTTCACTTTAACCAATTGTTTTTTTCCAGTGTATTTCTGTTTTTTTTAATGTAAGGGAAAGTCATATCTCATTCTCAACTATAATGACATTTTAACCTTTTTTTCAGTGCATTTATGTTTTTTTATCATATTCAGCCAACACCCCCACTGCACACAGCATTCAGCTATGCGCAGGAGGAATTGACCCAAGCCAACTACCCCCTGGTGGCCAAACATACCGCAACCTGCCCTCCATGGCCAACTTGCTACCAGTACCCCTGTCCCGCCTGCCCTTCAGTCTCCATCTGCCTGCCCCTGCCACAATCTTCCTCCCTCCGTGGTCAACTTTCTGCCCCTACCCCTGCACCCCTCCAGTCTGTTCCCCACTTCATCTGCATGCCCCTGCCCACTCCTGCCTGTCCTCTGTGGTCTGTTGTTGCCCATGTAAATTCCCTTGCCCCCTCTTGTCTGGACCATTGTGCTGCCTTAAATGACATGACTCAGTGTGTGAGTGGCTTGAATGGGTGTATAAGTGGATATCTTAGTGGCTGTATTAGTGAGTGAATGGGTGTATGAGTGGCTATATGCGTGAGTGAGTGGATGTGTGTGTGTGTCTAGATCTATGAATCAGTGAGTAAGTACTGGAGTGGGTCTGTGGATGTATTTGTGAATGGTTGTGTAGGAGTGGGTGTATTAAAGGTTCTATGGGTGTGTGAGTGGATGCATTAGTGATTTTGTGGATGATGTCATCAGGGATGTTATTGAACATGTCATGAGTGATGCAATATGTGAGGTTATAAGCAGTGGATTGCAGGGGCGCGAGATATAGTTATCTCAGCTTATTAAACTGCTGAATTTCACTGGTTTTGTATGAGTGGAACCTGAGCCTAACTATAACATCCCAAAACCTTTGGTTTTTTCAGTGAATTTCTAAGGTTTTTTAAATGCTAATTCCTAACTATAACATCCCTGTAACCTTTGTTTTTTTCAGTAAATTTCTATGTTTTTTTCACGTAGTAATGGCGTTTGCAAAGTAGAGGAGAAAGGGGGCGGGGCCTCTGACCAGCTCTCAGGAATCCCACTGTGTAGTACTTACGGAAAGTACCAGGAGGGCTTCTTGGCATACAAGAGAACTTCATGCCATAACCGGTAGTGTGCCAGGAGACACGTTTGCAGAGTGGTGGAGAAAGGGAACGTAGCCTCCGAAGACCTCTTAGCAATCCTGCTGTGTGGGACTTACTGGAGGTAACTGGAGGGGTTATTCACCCCCAAGGACCATCAGCAGCCAAGGGGACTTTATGCCCCAACTAGTAGTGCACCAGGAGGCATGTTTGTCATTTACTACAATGCATTGCAATGGGGTGCTATCATGTATATTGGTCCCAAGATGGCTGACAACACTTCCTGGTTGAAGTGTTGGCAGCCAATCAAATGTCAGTAGCATGTCAGTTTGTTTTTGGGCTACCAGATATCTATCTTTTTTAACTTGAATATCTCTGAAACTACTGAATGGATTTACACCAAATCACAAAAAGCATACTTTCAGGACCAGCATTTAGCTTTCTGCCAAATTTGGTGTAATTCCGTTAAGCGGCTCTGGCTGTAGTCATGTTCAAAAAATGAAAAATCCCCATAGGCTTAACATGGGGAAAAACAAGTTTTGGGACCCCCTTTTTTCTCGGTCCCCTCCTTGACGGACCACCCCGAAACTTTCAACATAGCAGCTGGACCAAAAACAGGACGTTTTTTTGTAAATTTTGTGATTATTCGTCAAGTAGCACCAAAGTCATTGGCAAAACAAAAAACGCTTTTCCTATGGAAATTTGGTCCTAACTATAACTACCTACTGGAGCCTGCCAGTAGGTCATATATATATATATTCATTGATAAAACCAAAATTTATAGGGTCGTTATAGTTACACTGACTTTTTACTGATACAAAACCATAGAAATTCAGCATTTATAGTTATACTTATAGTTATACTTATGTTAAGAAACTATCACTCGTTGCATTAAGTTACTTAATGGCATGAGTTATAGTTTCTTCAGATAAGTATAACTCTAAATATAACTATTCCTGCTGAATTTCTATGGTTTTGTATGAGTAAAATGTCAGTGTAACTATAACAACCCTGTAACCTTTGGTTTTATCCGTGAATTTCAATGTTTTTTTTTGTGCTGTGGCCAAAATCAACGGAGGATTTGCGAATAGTAATGTGTGGTGATATAAAAAACCTCAATTTCAGCGTCATAAAGGTCCCTCAGGGACCCCTCTATGCGTCCTCTGTAGTCAGGATACCTGTATCATGCCCCCGTCTATCTGTTTTACAGAGTATTTTCACCCCACTGAGCTGATGCGAGGAAGCAAAATGGCAGGCTCAACTTTTCTTTCAACTTTTCTTTCAAGCTGCGGCCAGCCAATCAGGGCCTTCCCTTCACCTCCAGATTTGCGGATAATTCACGGGTAGATCCGCAAATTATCCGCGTCCCCAGATATACAATTTTTTTCCACTTAATATCTCCCAAACTACTGAGCGGATCTGCGTACCAAGATCTAGCTTCCAGCCAAATTTGGTGTAATTCCGTACAGCGGTTTCGGCTGTAGGCTTATTCAAAGGTCCTATGGAAATTAACATGGGGAAAATTAGTTTTGGGACCCCCTTTCATCTTGGCCCCTGCTTGACGGATCTGCCCGAAACTTTCCAAACTCCATCTCAAGTACCAGGCAAATATTTTGGGTAAATGACATGGAACTTCATCAAGCGGCGCCAAAGATATAGGCACCTGAATATAACCTCTTCCTATGGAAACTAGGTTGTAACTACAACTACCTACTGGTGAGCCAGTAGGTAATATATATATATGTATATATATATATGTTTTACAATGTGCCTTGCGCAATAGGAGGTCACTCAACATTGCTTGAATTTAAAATGCAGCCTGCTGTCTTGCCTACATTATTTTTCCATGCCGACGCGGTTCAGGATCTCATATCCCTTCTTCTTGGGCAGCAAACAGGTAAATGAAAAACTCACATCATTGCATTTTCCCTTCAAATTTAATCATTAGTATGCCCGCCCCCAGTGGGCGTGTATTCAATTGCTTCCTGGGACATTGAGTCCTCTAATGAGAGATAAATTAATTAGTCCCTTTAGTAAGGTCATAAACATTGTTTGCAATTTAAAAGTCATTTTAAGCCTTTGTAGGTAGTGAATACTCGATCACAGACTAGATTTGCATAAGCACTGTACTGTTAAGCTCCGGAAGTCCAAAGCTTCAGTCTCGCAGGCTGCTTTGCATTTCTCTTCCAACCTGCGATGGTGCTCCTCCTCACGGCCGGCTGCCGTGTATGATTTCTGTTTTCCAATGCGCCTTGCGCAATAGGAGGTCACTCGACATTGCTTGAATTTAAAATGCAGCCTGCTGTCTTGCCTCACATTATTTTTCCATGCCTACGTGTTTCAGGATCTCACATCCCTTCTTCTTGGGCAGCAAACAGGTAAATGAAAAACTCACATCATTGCATTTTCCCTTCAAATTTAATCATTAGTATGCCCGCCCCCAGTGGGCGTGTATTCAATTGCTTCCTGGGACATTGAGTCCTCTAATGCGAGATAAATTAATTAGTCCCTTTAGTAAGGTCATAAACATTGTTTGCAATTTAAAAGTCATTTTAAGCCTTTGTAGGTAGTGAATACTCGACCACAGACTAGATTTGCCCAAGCACTGTACTACTAAGCTCCGGAAGTCCAAAGCTTCAGTCTTGCAGGCTGCTTTGCATTTCTCTTCCAACCTGCGATGGTGCTCCTCCTTACGGCTGGCTGCCGTGTATGATTTCTGTATTCCAAAGTGCCTTGCGCAATAGGAGGTCACTCGACATTGCTTGAATTTAAAATGCAGCCTGCTGTCTTGCCTCACATTATTTTTCCATGCCGACGCGTTTCAGGATCTCACATCCCTTCTTCTTGGGCAGCAAACAGGTAAATGATAAACTCACATCATTGCATTTTCCCTTCAAATTTAATCATTAGTATGCCCGCCCCCAGTGGGCGTGTATTCAATTGCTTCCTGGGACATTGAGTCCTCTAATGCGAGATAAATTAATTAGTCCCTTTAGTAAGGTCATAAACATTGTTTGCAATTTAAAAGTCATTTTAAGCCTTTGTAGGTAGTGAATACTCGATATAGCAAAAAGACCTCCCAAGTGACCTAAATTTCTTTGTTATTAGCTAACCTGTAGCTTTCATGCGGGTCATTGATCAATCCTTAACAATTCTCCACTTCAAAATCTGTTTATTATTTTTCCATCATTTTATTATTCATCTCATACAAAAACACATATATCAAATTCATAATTTACACTGTAACACTGTATATCCATTATTATTCTTCTTTGATCACAGTCATTTGATACAAAAATACAAAAATACGATATATATTGCACTATTTACAATTAAAACAACTACAAAAACTTAAATTGAATTATCAAAAAACATGACCCCAGATATACACCTCATATATACAACCAACAATCATATCACTGACACATACTACTCACAAACATACCCTCCCCAATACAGCCCAGCAAACACAGATGTAAAAACGTGTATGGGGTGAAAACATCAACCCTCTAATGTTATGGTGGTGATTGGGGCATCACACTGTCGACGTACGTTTCGATGGATTTTAACAATTTAACTCCATCTTCATCAGGACCTTTAAATTTCATTTGTTCAAATGGGTGGCCAAATGGGGAATCTAAAAACACGATACCAGTGGAGAAAGAAGGATATATTACTTAAAATGACCCTAGAGCTCTCTTAAATTACTCAGATAATCTACCATTCATAAAAGAATACCTTTCACCCTTTTACCGATGTGATACCATCACCAATATTACTTTCCTTTTTTTCGGCACCATGTTCATGTCCCAACAAGTGGTATAAAAAATAGAAACAAGAAATGGAAACTAGTTTGTGCAGGTTAAAAAGATGAGAACTGATGTACAGACTAAAAATAATGTTAGCATACTCGACCACAGACTAGATTTGCATAAGCACTGTACTGTTAAGCTCCGGAAGTCCAAAGCTTCAGTCTCGCAGGCTGCTTTGCATTTCTCTTCCAACCTGCGATGGTGCTCCTCCTCACTGCCGGCTGCCGTGTATGATTTCTGTTTTCCAATGTGCCTTGCGCAATAGGAGGTCACTCGACATTGCTTGAATTTAAGATGCAGCCTGCTGTCTTGCCTCACATTATTAGGTCTCGCCTGGCGACGCAGCGCGAAGCGCTGTCGCCAGCGAGATCTATTGTTGTCGACTTGCCTCGGAAGGGGGACAGGACATGTGCACGCGCACAAAGGATTTTAATTGTGAATGCGTTCGTGAAACCGTACGACGGCGTTAGATTAACTTGCAGGAGAGGGGATGTGCACGTGTAGGGCTGGCGCTGCGTTTATTTTTCTAAAAGCTTCCATGTCAATTGCAAGCAAACCTAAAAACAAACAGACTACAAGGCGCCTTCAATACATCGGCTGTTCTTTATAATGTTTTGCAAATTTTTTCAAAGCAACTCAAGATTACGTTTTGAGTTATTTTTTCTAAAAGCTTCCATGTCAATTGCAAGCAAAAAAAAAAAAAAACAGACTACAAGGCGCCTTCAATACATCGGCAGTTCCACAATATCTTTTGCTTTACATTAGTCAGCTCACCTCACCCAAAAAAACAAATTCTTGCCCATCCGAATTCAGCAGTAGCGAAAAGCTGTACGCGTACGGGTTGCGGCGGATAAACAGCCCTAAGTTGCTTCAAGATTATGATTTGCGTTTTTTTTTCTAAAAGCTTCCATGTTAATTGCAAGCAAAAAAAAAAGCAAACAGACTACAAGGCGCCTTCAATACATCGGCTGTTCTTTATAATGTTTTGCAATTATTTCAAAGCACCTCAAGATTACGATTTTATAAACGTATTTATTTATACACAATGCCACATGCGGCACACTATATGGCGTTGCTGGTGTGGGCTTCCTCGCTAAACAAACTTGGTAACAAAAACGGTAGATGTGCACGTGCCAGCTTACACCATGCGGCGTTAGCTCAACTTGCAGGACAGGATATGTGCACGTGTACAGCTGGTGCCGCGTTTACGCGCGCCCTGCTACCTTGTTCAACAACTCCCACGAGAGGAAATGGGCGGGCGTCCCACTGGCGCCATGTTAATACGTTTCTTGCTTCATTGTTGTTTAAGAGGATTTCACATGTGCACGCAGCAGCCTATATGGCGTTGAAGGTATGGGCTTCCTCGTAAACAAAGACAGGAGATATGCACGCGCCAGCTTACACCCTGCAGCATGTTTATATATCTCCTGCTCCTGTTTTACTGCTAAACAAGTAAAAAACAAGGTTTTGGGGTTTTTCGTATACTACTTTTTCCAGCATGTACACATTGTTTTCTGCTTTTTTAATGATTGTTGTTACAACTCAAAATTCCCTACTTCGCAAACATTTTATGCTGCAGTTCCACTCTATCTTTTGCTTTACATTAGTCAGCTGACCTCACCGAAAAAAACACATTCTTGCCCATCCGAACGCGGCAGTAGCGAAAAGCTGTACGCGTACTGGTTGCGGCGGTTAAACAGGCCTAAGTTGCTTCTTGGCATGCGTATAGCAATGTACAACTTGCACAGTGTAAATGGTTTATAAAAACGATGGATTAAACCCAGATCTGTGACTGGGGGTGAATGTTTGCCAATGTGCAGCATTCCGTCCATCATCTTGTATGTTTTATAAGTTGTCTAACGCTTTTTCAAAAAAATATATTTACGTCTGTGCGCCTCACAATATTACATCACATTGAAGTATCTTGTATTTTGCCATTATCCCGCTTTTTATGTGCTTGTTGTTCCTTTTGATATAGTACAATTATAGACATACGTTGCGCTATTGTTTAACAACATGCTGATACGCAGTTTCCTTGTTTTCTTATCCTAGTAACAGCCATTGTTATGCTACTGCTCATATCCCTAACTTCCGTTTTACAAACATTGGCTTTTTCGCAATGTTCTCAATAGTACTATGCTTTTGTTATAAGGAGATTTGGGAGTTAACTACTATAATATACAATTTTTGCAGGATACACATACTGATAAATTGCATTCACATAGCACTATAATTAAACACGAGCACCTAAATGCGTCTTTGGTACGCATTGTGCCATATTACGCATCAGCTAATACTACTTTCCCTTATAATAGACTCTTTATACCGCAATTGTGTCCTGCACCGCTGTTTACTCTCTCTTACACAAATGCCTTAGGATAATCTATCGCACAATCTAGAAGCACCCTTACTTAGCTGCAAAAAACGGGTTATTCTGGTCCATATACCACATGCTGTGAAGTTCCCCTTCCCGTAATAGGCTAAACAACTTGAAAACACAGTACCAGCCAGACTAATAGGCACCTTTAGCGCATCCCTCCTCAGTTAGCTGCTAAAATCAGCTTGTTGTGGTTCATATACCACATGCTGCGATCTCCCCCCTTCCCGTAATAGCTTGCAGACAGCTTGCGAACACAACAAAAATGCCAACCTACAACGTATTAGGTGCAACACTATTTATATTTATTTTGCATTTACAATTTTGCGTTGTGCATTCCCAAGTAATTCCTCATTTAAAGCTTCGGCCGGACTACATTCACACCATTTTCATTTTCAATTGCATCACTCACTCCTTACAGACAGCTTGCGAACACAACAAAAAATGCCAACCTAAAACGTATTAGGTGCGACACTTTTTATAGTTATTTTCATTTACAATTTTGCATTGCGCATTCCTTAGTAATTTCTCATTACGAGCTTAGGCCAGACTACATTCACACCATTTTCATATTACATTGCATCACTCACTCCCTCTTTATATGTTGCGAAGTCTTCTACAGTATATTTCATATGCGGGCTCTCTAAAGTACACCATTTAATGCACATACGCTAAACATTCACATAATATTTACGTGCATACAATCATAGCAATATGCACGCGTATGGCGTCTTTACTAAACTACAAACCAGGAAAATGCGCAAGTACAAGTCACGGCATATAAATACCTGTTCCTTGCTTGCTTACACACACACTCACAATCACCCCTAAATGCTCCTGTGCGCGCCCACGCACACAAACCATTTGCAAAACTTAACAGTGATTACATTCTCCTTTTAGACCACTACCAATTTTGTTTTTGCATGCGTTTACTTTTAAAGCCGTCCACATACACCCCCTGTTACTAACGCCCAAACCTCGCCAAACTCTTTGCCAGCCCTCTAACTTCTTTCAAACTCGTCTTGCATTCTACCTAACTTTACTCACCCATCTAATACTCTGCCTACCACCAGTAACACTTTTCCAACTGAACAAGTTAGCCAGCCATCACAACATATGCAACGCGATACTTAGTTAAAACGCATACCACACATTTCATACCTTTTATTATACCCTTTGATCTAATCCGCTGTTAAGCTTGGTCACAATACATTAAATGCCTATGTTTCCAGTTCCCAAACTAAAAACTCGCTAGCACGGTTCACACCGTTGCTATAGCAAACGCCACTAACAACTAACCTCAATATTACCGCCTCCAAAACCGCCCAATAAAAAAACGCTGCAAATTTATACCGATTAAAAGCCTTTCCGTAATACAAACCCCACATTTACACATTATTGTTTCGCAAACTTACAGTTTTCGTTCCATTGGGATCTCCTCCTCCAAAGCTGCTTGGCTCCCCGCAACACGCTAGCATATCCATGCGTACACGCCCACATTGTGCACACATATGGCGTCATTAGCAAAATGCCATGAACAGAAATGTGCGCGAGTACGACTGCCAACATATTAGCGCGTTTGTTGTTTTTTGCTAGCACGCGTACAGCACTGTTCGTGCACCTTAAACCAGCAAACAATAATCAAAGTAACTTGCCAGGAGCGTAACACAGGCTCCCACAGCCCCCAGAGTACATGGGGGGGCCCTTACGCTACAAAGACTCCCTCAATCTGAGCAAAGGAACAATACAAACACTCCCTCCCACTCAGCAGAGGAAGACGGCAGCGCCTGCAAGCAAGCCTCTTCAGTCTTTCAAATAAATTGTTGCTCCTCTGCGCTCAGCCTTCCCAACTTTTCATATATTAAACTGAGCGTGCACGCCCGGAGAGGGTCTCTAAGCCTACAAGTCTTCCCTGCCTTTCTGTCTCGCTCCTACAGGAAAAAAAAATACTTTCCCAGCCGGGTATTAGCCCCTAAACACTTTAGCGCCACTTTACAGTAATATTATATAAACTGGAGAAAACGTATCAAGAGATAAGCACTATGACAGTGCAGGTCCAAACAGCAGAACATTTCCAGTCAATGGACATACATAACACTACTCTAATGGATTTCCTGGGCATAAGTGCTGACACTGAAGACTTTGGAGACGCCTTCATGCCACACTTGCCGATAACTTTAAATGTACTTTTCTCAAATGGATGTATAACAGAAATAATTAAGCAGCTTTGATGTACCACAAATGATTCAAACTATGTCTAAACAAGTTTACTGCATAGTAATGTGCAATGTTTATATGATGCATACACAACAATGTGATAGCCAATGTAAAGCAACTATTTAATAAAATGCACAATATTAGCTAATATACATACCGCTTTATTTGCAACAAATTACTGTAGAATTAAAAAACAAAAAATAACAAGGTCAGCTTGAACTTTATTGTATGTTTACATATACAACTAACATGTTATTATGTTTTCTATAAATAAACTACCTACATTGTAAAATAGAGCTTTAATAAAAATTTTAACAAATACTTGCATTATTATTCAGAAAACAAAAAACTCTAACTTTTCGAAGGCGAGACCTAATGCATTGCAAATGCTTGTTTTTCCATGCCGACGCGTTTCAGGATCTCACATCCCTTCTTCTTGGGCAGCAAACAGGTAAATGAAAAACTCACATCATTGCATTTTCCCTTCAAATTTAATCATTAGTATGCCCGCCCCCCAGTGGGCGTGTATTCAATTGCTTCCTGGGACATTGAGTCCTCTAATGCGAGATAAATTAATTAGTCCCTTTAGTAAGGTCATAAACATTGTTTGCAATTTAAAAGTCATTTTAAGCCTTTGTAGGTAGTGAATACTCGACCACAGACTAGATTTGCATAAGCACTGTACTGTTAAGCTCCGGAAGTCCAAAGCTTCAGTCTCGCAGGCTGCTTTGCATTTCTCTTCCAACCTGCGATGGTGCTCCTCCTCACGGCCGGCTGCCGTGTATGATTTCTATTTTCCAATGTGCCTTGCGCAATAGGAGGTCACTTGACATTGCTTGAATTTAAAATGCAGCCTGCTGTCTTGCCTCACATTATTTTTCCATGCCGACGCGTTTCAGGATCTCACATCCCTTCTTCTTGGGCAGCAAACAGGTAAATGAAAAACTCACATCATTGCATTTTCCCTTCAAATTTTATCATTAGTATGCCCGCCCCCAGTGTATATATATATTTTTTTTCAACACGCCTTTACCCACTCCGAAAATAGGCTCCAGTCCGCTTGGGATCACTCAAAGCAGACTTTAATTGTAGCTCTGGTATACCAGATATATATATATGTATATTGATATTGTGGCTAGGGCGTCTGAGGACTTAAGGAAGTTCTTGACTAACATTGGAATCGGGACGTACTATCTCTACACAACCCCCTTTGGCCAGGAATACCAGCGCCCACTATGGGATCAACGTGGGCCTCGACAGGAGCACTTACCCGGCTGTTGCCTGCTGGGAGTTGTAGTTCGTCATTAAGAACTACAGCGAATCTCGGAACATCTGATTGGGGCCAGCTGGACTCCCACTACCGCAGTATGTTTTTAAAGAGGGTTGAGGCACATTTCCCGTTGTTAGCGGCATCAGAGGAAGGCATAAATCGCCAAAATGCGTCATGCCAGAAGCTATTTAATAAAAGGACTTCCCTAAATTCCCTGCTGTGTCCTCTGACTTCTAGCAAGTGAAGTGGTCGGTGGATGATGTTTAATGCGCAGGCCAGTGGCGCATGAGAGGACCCGTCCTAACAAGTTGTCCGAGGCTCTGCTGGCAATTGCTCCTTTTCGTCTTCCAAGTGATTGGATTGCCTCGTGACCGCCTTGGAATCAAGACAAGCATAGGGCTGCTGCCAGGTGCAGTCCGTGACTTCACGGGGATGGCGTGATCATTGTATTGGCGCCGCACAGCCCAGCGGAATCTTGATATTATGGCTAGGGCGTCAGGGGACTTAAGGAATTCTTGACTAACATTGGAATCGGGACTTACTATCTCTACACAACCCCCTTTGGCCAGGAATACCAGCGCCCACTATGGGTGCAACGTGGGCCTCGACGGGGCACTTACCCGGGTGTTGCCTGCTGGGAGTTGAAGTTCATCATTAAGAACTACAGCGAATCTCGGAACATCTGATTGGGGCCAGCTGGACTCCCACCAATGGGAGTACCGCAGTATGTTTTTAAAGAGGGTTGAGGCACATTTCCCGTTTTAGCGGCATCAGAGGAAGGCATAAATCGCCGAAACGCGTCATGCCAGAAGCTATTTAATAAAAGGACTTCCCTAAATTACCCGCTGTGTACTCTGACTTCTTGCAAGTGAAGTGGTCGTTGGATGATGTTTAACGCGCAGGCCAGTGGCGCATGAGAGGACCCGTCCTAACAAGTTGTCCGAGGCTCTGCTGGCAATTGTTCCTTTTCGTCTTCCAAGTAATTGGATTGCCTCGTGACCGCCTCGGAATCAAGACAAGCATAGGGCTGCTGCCAGGTGCAGTCCGTGACTTCACGGGGACGTCGTGATCATTGTATCAGCGCCGCACAGCCCAGCGGAATCTTGATATTGTGGCTAGGGCGTCTGGGGACTTAAGGAAGTTCTTGACTAACATTGGAATCGGGACTTACTATCTCTACACAACCCCCTTTGGCCAGGAATACCAGTGCCCACTATGGGATCAACGTGGGCCTCGACAGAGCACTTACCCGGCTGTTGCCTGCTGGGAGTTGTAGTTCATCATTAAGAACTACAGCGAATCTCGGAACATCTGATTGGGTCCAGCTGGACTCCCACCAATGGGAGTAGCGCAGACGCAGTATGTTTTTAAAGAGGGTTGAGGCACATTTCTCGTTGTTAGCGGCATAAGAGGAAGGCATAAATCGCCGAAACGCGTCATGCCAGAAGCTATTTAATAAAAGGACTTCCCTAAATTCCCCACTGTGTCCTCTGACTTCCTGCAAGTGAAGTGGTCATTGGATGATGTTTAATGCGCAGGCCGGTGGTGCATGAGAGGACCCTTCCTAACAAGTTGTCCGAGGCTCTGCTGGCAATTGCTCCTTTTCGTCTTCCAAGTGATTGGATTGCCTCGTGACCGCCTCGGAATCAAGACAAGCATAGGGCTGCTGCCAGGTGCAGTCCGTGACTTCACGGGGATGGCGTGACCATTGTATCGGCGCCGCACAGCCCAGCGGAATCTTGATATTGTGGCTAGGGCGTCTGGGGACTTAAGGAAGTTCTTGACTAACATTGAAATCGGGACTTACTATCTCTACACAACCCCCTTTGGCCAGGAATACCAGATCCCATAGTGGGCGCTGGTATTCCTGGCCAAAGGGGGTTGTGTAGAGATAGTAAGTCCCGATTCCAATGTTAGTCAAGAACTTCCTTAAGTCCCCAGACGCCCTAGCCACAATATCAAGATTCCGCTGGGCTGTGCGGCGCCCACTATGGGATGAACGTGGGCCTCGACGGAGCACTTACCCGGCTGTTGCCTGCTGGGAGTTGTAGTTCGTCATTAAGAACTACAGCGAATCTCGGAACATCTATTTGGGTCCAGCTGGACTCCCACCAATGGGCATACCACAGTATGTTTTCAAAGAGGGTTGAGGCACATTTCTCGTTGTTAGCGGCATAAGAGGAAGGCATAAATCGCCAAAACGTGTCATGCCAGAAGCTATTTAATAAAAGGACTTCCCTTAATTCCCCACTGTGTCCTCTGACTTCCTGCAAGTGAAGTGGTCGTTGGATGATGTTTAATGCGCAGGCCAGTGGCGCATGAGAGGACCCTTCCTAACAAGTTTTCCGAGGCTCTGCTGGCAATTGCTCCTTTTTGTCTTCCAAGTGATTGGATTGCCTCGTGACCGCCTCGAAATCAAGACAAGCATAGGGTTGCTGCCAGGTGCAGTCCGTGACTTCACGGGGACGGCGTGATCATTGTATCGGCGCTGCACAGCCCAGCTGGATCTTGATATTGTGGCTAGGGCGTCTGGGGACTTAAGGAAGTTCTTGACTAATATTGGAATCAGGACTTACTATCTCTACACAACCCCCTTTGGCCAGGAATACCAGCGCCCACTATGGGATCAACGTGGGCCTCGACGGAGCACTTACCCGGCTGTTGCCTGCTGGAATTTGTAGTTCGTCATTAAGAACTACAGCGAATCTCGGAACATCTGATTGGGGCCAGCTGGACTCCCACCAATGGGAGTACCGCAGTATGTTTTTAAAGATGGTTGAGGCACATTTCCCGTTGTCAGAGGCATCAGAGGAAGGCATAAATCACCGTAACGTATCATGCCAGAAGCTATATAATAAAAGGACTTCCCTAAATTCCGCACTGTGTCCTCTGACTTCTTGCAAGTGAAGTGGTCATTGGATGATGTTTAATGTGCAGGCCAGTGGCGCATGAGAGGACCCGTCCTAACAAGTTGTCCGAGGCTCTGCTGGCAATTGCTCCTTTTCGTCTTCCAAGTGATTGGATTGCCTCGTGAACGCCTCGGAATCAAGACAAGCATGGGGCTGCTACCAGGTGCAGTCCGTGACTTCACGGGGATGGCGTGATCATTGTATCGGCGCCCCACAGCCCAGCGGAATCTTGATATTGTGGCTAGGGCGTCTGGGGACTTAAGGAAGTTCTTGACTAACATTGGAATCGGGACTTACTATCTCTACAGAACCCCCTTTGGCCAGGAATACCAGCACCCACTATGGGATCAACATGGGCCTCGACGGCGCACTTACCCGGCTGTTGCCTGCTGGGAGTTGTAGTTCGTCATTAAGAACTACAGCGAATCTCGGAACATCTGATTGGGGCCAGCTGGACTCCCACCAATGGGAGTACCGCAGTATGTTTTTAAAGAGGGTTGAGGCACATTTCCCGTTGTTAGCGGCATCAGAGGAAGGCATAAATTGCCGAAACACGTCATGCCAGAAGCTTTTTAATAAAAGGACTTCCCTAAATTCCCCGCTGTGTCCTCTGACTTCTTGCAAGTGAAGTGGTCGTTGGATGATATATATATATATATATTGCCTTCTGGTGGCTCCCCCCGCAGTCCAAAATAGAGACTGTGTGCCCTGGGGGCACCCAGGAGACATGGCCAGGTCCCAGGGGATGGGGTCCCTGGGGATGAATTCGGCCCAGGAGGGGGGCTGCGCAGCCCCTCTCCCCCATTTGTAACTGGCCGGGCTCCAGGGGATGGGGTCCCCGGGTCCAAAATCTTGTCCGGAAAGGGGGGCCATGCGGCTCTCCTCCTCAATGCAAAAAGGCCAGGCTCCGGGGAATGAGGGCCCCCGGGGCCGAAATCGAGCTGAGGAGGAGGGCCGCGATAAAAATTAATTTTTTTTAAAAATGGCTTGGCCCTGGGGGATAGGGTCCCTGGGGCAAAAATCGGCCTGGGGAGAGGGCCACATGGCCCCTCCCCTAATGAAAATGCATTTTTTTAAAAAGTGGCTGGGCCCTGGGGGATAGGGTCCCCGGGACCAAAATCGGTCCAGGAAGGGGGCCCCCTCCCCTAATACAGAAAAAACAAAAAGGCCAGCCCCGGAAGAAGTCATCAGAGGCCCCACCCCCTTTCTCAACCTCTCTGCAAAGGGGCCTCCTGGCACACAACTTGTTGGGGGATGATGTCCCCTTGGCTGGTGAGGGCTCTCGGGGACCAATAACCCCACCTGTTACCTCCAGTAAGTCCCACACAGTGGGATTGCTGAGATATGATCCAAGGTCCTGACTCTTTCTCCACCACTCTGCAAAGGGACCTCCTGGCACACTACTGTTTGGGTAATGAAGTCCTCTTGTATGCTGAGGGTCCTTGGGGGCCAAGAACCCCCCCTGTTACCTCCAGCAAGTCACACACAGTGGAATTACTGAGAGGTCGTCAGAAGCCCCACCCCCTTTCTCCACCAATCTGCAAAAGCACCTCCTGGTGCACTATTGGTTGGGGGATGAAGTCTCCTTGGCTTCTGAGGGTTCTTGGGGACAACAACCCCTCCTGTTACTTCCAGTAAGTCCCACACAGCAGGATTGCTGAGAGGCCGTCAGAGCCCCCTCCTTGTCTACCACTCTGCAAACATACCTCCTAGTGCACTACTGGTTGGGGAATGAAGTCCCCTTAGATGCTGAGAGTCCTTGGGGGCTGACAACTCCTCCTGTTGCCTCCAGTATGTCCCACACAACAGGATTGCTGAGTGATCGTCAGAGGCCCCGTTCCCTTTCTCCACCACTCTGCAAACATGCCTCCTGGGGCACATCTTTGTTGGGGATGAAGTCCATTCGGAATCTGAGGGCCCTTGGGCCAGTAAGCCCTCCTGCTGACAGCAGTACGTCCCACACAGCGGGATTGCTGTGAGCTGGTTGAAGGCCCTGTCCCCTTCCTCCACCACTCTGCAAACATGCCTAGTAGTTAAAAAAAGCATAGAAATTCACTTAAAAAACCAAAGGGTACAGGGACATTATAGTTAGGAAATAGATTTTAAAAGTTAAGCTCAGTTTGTACTCGTACAAAACATGTGAAAATACGCAGTTATAGTTACCTGAGCTAACTATAACTTACGTCCCGCAATGCACTGCTTATGACCTCACATATTACATCACTCAAGAGATGGTCAGTGACATCACTGATGACATCACTGATGACATCTCAAATGATATCATGGTTGACATCCACTGAACCACTCACTTACTCCCCATACAACCTCTTGTACACCCACTCACACAACCACTCACGTACCCATTCATAGGCCTATACCAGTACTCACACACCCATTCATTCCTCCATAGAGCCACTCACATACCCACTCACTCCTACAGTCACTCACACAATCATTCACTTACCCATACAGCCACTCATACAACTAGTCACACCCTCATACTGCCACTGACAGTCATACACACACCCATACAGCTACTCACACACATTCTTATTCACCTGTACAGCCACTCAGACACCCATACAGCCTCTCAACACAGCCACTCACTCACCCATACAAGCATTCATTCACACACCCACACAGTCACTTATATACCCATTCACCCATCCATACAATGACTCTCAACTCTGTTCACTCACCCATACAGTCATTCACAGACACTAACTCTCAACTGCAACCACTCACACACCAATTCATTTAACCAAACACTCACTCAAACAGCTACTCACTGGCCCATAGAGCCACTTACATACCCAGTCACTCATTCGCCATTCAGACACCCACTAACTCACCCATACAGGCACTCACTCAGCCACTCACTCACTAATACAGACACTGAAACACCCAATCACTCACCAACATAGTTACTCACACACTCACTCACTCACCCACACAGCTACTCAGATACCTACTTATACACCCATACAGCCACTCACACACCCACAAAACCACTCACTCACACACCTATACAACCACTGAGAAACCCACTCACATACCCATACAACCACTGACACAACCACTCACACACCTACAGACCTAGTTAGAAATACATTCACTCACCCATAGAGTCACTCATGCATGCACTCACACACCCATACAGCCACTCACCCACCCAGTCACACACTGATACAGACAGTCATACACCAACTCAGATTACAAACGTTAGAGATATTATCACTCATTAGTAGTACAACTAGCATACTCATATAACTTTTTAAGTAGGTTAGTACCCATAAACTCTTAAAAACACTTACACTTGCTTGATGATGTCATCAGTGATGTCATCCGTGATGTCCTTTGAGATATCATCAGTGATGTCACTCACCATGCAATGAGTGATGTAATATGTGAGGTCATAAGCAGTGCATTGTGGAGGCATATGTTATAGTTAGCTCAGGTAACTATAACTGCTGAACTTCTATGGTTTTGTACATGTAAAATCTGAGCCTAACTATAATGACCCTGTAACCTTTGGGTTTTTCCAGTGACCATATATATATATATATACCGAAGCGCCTGCACCCGATACCTCGGAGTGCCGAGATCGTGGAAAATTTCAGCCACGCCCACTTGTGGTTTCCGCCTATCGGAGTGGAGCAAGTTCCTTTCAAAAGCACGAACACTGCAGCACTTGTTGTAAGGGGCATCTGAAGAAGGCAGTAATGCTGAAACGCGTCATGCCGGTGCATTAAAAGTGACAAGAAACACAACCCGTGTGTGCTCTGACCTGTTTCCATGGAGAGGAGTCTGAGTCTTTGTTTTGCATAGATATATATATATATATATCACAAAAAATTCCAAAGCTACAACCATCCACAGGAACGGCGCAACACCAGGAAACAGACTCCATGGGCAAAGTTTCAAGCAATAGTGTAGGTTTATTCAAACATCAGATGTCCAAATGACGCGTTTCGGCCACCAGACATGCGGCCTTGTTCACATAGCGCTTTAAGGTGAGTGAGACCAATATATACATGTGGTAGTGGCAGTATTTTTACTATGTTGTTCATAATGACTGGTCATTTTGCAACGTGTGGTGACTTATGGTAAAACGCTCGTGTGCTGAAAAAAACTATCCCATGACATCACAAAATGTCTGCCTATTACCAGGGTAAACAGACTATAAAATCACTGGTGTTACTCCTACCCAGTGATTGCCCTAGCATATCTGCGCGAGCCGTGTGGCAGTGTGTGCGAGATGATGCAGAGTCTACATAATAATGAGCAGATCGCGTACATACACGAGCATCAGACAGAAACCACCGCCCGACTCGTGAAACTAATGGGCAGCAGGGAGTCTCACAATGCAGGAGCTGTCAGTCTGATGGTGACTGATGATGAACTACGCGTGTAAGTGCCCTAAGAAAATTTAATCTATGGGAGCAATGTGAGCAATGAGGCAGTAAATGTGATAATATTAAGGGTATTAACTACAGCAAACAGAACGCTAGTATTATAAAAATAGAATTTAAATATAATGGACCGCCCTTCAGTCAAAATTGAGTTAATACAACAACTGCTAGAATACAGCACTGTGTCATGGCCAGAGAATGTGCACGGCTGCAAAAACAGACCGCCACACGTATAACTCATGGATAGCAGGGAGCTTAACTGAACAAACGGTGGGCCAAAATGAAAGCAAAAGCTGCTTAATTGCGCGCGTAAAACCAAGCTAAAGCCTAATTGCAAAAATGAAAAAAAAAAAAAAATGCTTAAATGCAATATAAGGCGATACAAAAGGGGATCAGTTGACTGGGGGTGAGTGTTTGATTGGCTCAAACGTTCCGTCCATCATCCCCTTTTGTATCGCTTTGTTCGCCCTAAGTTGGCGGGGGTATGCCCAGACGTGGGTCCCTTGCTCACTTTGCCACTGGATTCAAGCAAGCCTGGCTGATGACGGCTGGAATGCCAGAAACCGGTCCTAGGATGCTTGTTTCCGGTCCAGGGAAGACATGGCTTGGCAGTTCGGGCTGGACTGTTCCCATTAGGCACAGGGTCAAACTGATTTGCATATGGCCATGTCTGAACTGGGGTGGTGGAGTGAGCTAAAGAATGATGATGGATTAAATCCAGATCAGTTGACTGGGGGTGAGTGTTTGATTGGCTCAAACGTTCCGTCCATCATCCCCTTTTGTATCGCTTTGTTCGCCCTAAGTTGGCGGGGGTATGCCCAGACGTGGGTCCCTTGCTCACTTTGCCACTGGATTCAAGCAAGCCTGGCTGATGACGGCTGGAATGCCAGAAACCGGTCCTAGGATGCTTGTTTCCGGTCCAGGGAAGACATGGCTTGGCAGTTCGGGCTGGACTGTTCCCATGAGGCACAGGGTCAGACTGATTTGCATATGGCCATGTCTGAACTGGGGTGGTGGAGTGAGCTAAAGAATGATGATGGATTAAACCCAGATCAGTTGACTGGGGGTGAGTGTTTGATTGGCTCAAACGTTCCGTCCATCATCCCCTTTTGTATCGCTTTGTTCGCCCTAAGTTGGCGGGGGTATGCCCAGACGTGGGTCCCTTGCTCACTTTGCCACTGGATTCAAGCAAGCCTGGCTGATGACGGCTGGAATGCCAGAAACCGGTCCTAGGATGCTTGTTTCCGGTCCAGGGAAGACATGGCTTGGCAGTTCGGGCTGGACTGTTCCCATGAGGCACAGGGTCAGACTGATTTGCATATGGCCATGTCTGAACTGGGGTGGTGGAGTGAGCTAAAGAATGATGATGGATTAAACCCAGATCAGTTGACTGGGGGTGAGTGTTTGATTGGCTCAAACGTTCCGTCCATCATCCCCTTTTGTATCGTAAATGCAATATAATGCGCCACTAAATTCAGTTACCATAAGGGTGTGAGTGAGGGTGAAATATGCATAGTGGTGTGTATGTACAACATGAGGTAGGCGTGTGTGTGAGAATGCATGAATATACAGTGCAAAAACGTGTAGTGATAGTGCCACCTCAAGGGCTTAGCAAGCGTGATAAAAATACAATCTAAATGTATGCGGAACCAAATAATTACCTACAGAGAATGTACAATTTCTGACTAGACATAAAAACCAATAGAAGTAACTAAAGACGCATTGAGAAAGAGGCACAATCCTAATTCAAAAATATGCGTGTACAGGGTATATAAATGCGGTGCTGAACAACATGTCACAGAGTGTTGAGAATGCTGCTACCACACGTACTCCTAAACTTAAAACAACACAAAAATATGTATACCAAAATAGCGGTACAGATACTAAGTATCACATAAGTAGTGGAACATTGTATGGGATAATGTCATAATGAAGATTTCCAATATGCATACCAAAATAGCGGTACTGATACTAAGTATCACATAAGTAGTGGAACATTGTATGGGATAGTGTCATAATGAAGATTTCACATGGATGTTAAAAATGCAGAGATGAAGCAGCATAGTGACAGAGGTATATATACAAGTGAAAGAGGACATAATTTCAAAATGCAGAAATAAACGTGTGAATACGAACACACTTTATAGGAAATGGTGCAGATCCTCACTGGCGTTAAGGCCGGCAGGTGCCTTGGTATTGAATTGCAAGATATATCTTCCCTGGGCCTATTTCGGCCCCGGAGACCCCATCCCCCAGGGCATGGCCTCCTTTTTTAAATTTATTCATATGGGAGGGGGGCCGCGTGGCCCCCCTCCCGGGCCACTTCTGTCCCCGGGGACCCCATCCCCCGGGGCTGGCCCTTTTTTTATTTTAATTTATAGGGAAGGGGGACCGCGTGGCCCCCCTTCCCTGGGCCAATTTCAGCCCTGGGGACCCCATCCCCCGGGGCATGGACTTATTTTTTTATTTATTTCTATGGGAGGGGGGCCGCGTGGCCCCCCTCCCGGGCCACTTCTGGCCCTGGGGACCCCATCCCCCGGGGCTGGCCCTTACCGTTGGGGACCGTGGGGGGAGCCCCAATGCCCCCACGGTCCCGTCGGCTCTCCGCCTCCTGCGGGAGCCGGCATTGCTTTGAGCAAGGGGAGCTGCTGACATGCAGCTCCCGTTGCTAAAAAGCAATCCTGCTTTGCTTCGTTGAAGCGAGAGCAGGTTTCCTTCTCTCGCTTCAATGAAGCAAAGCAGAGTTTGCAATGACAGGGCGGGAGCCGCGAGGCTCCTGCCTGTCATTGCAAACGGCAATGTCCCGGGGGTGGGCACCCCAGGACATTGCAGGAGCCGGCCCTGGGGGGTGGCGGTCCCCAGGGCCATCAAGGGCTCCAGGAGGGGGGCCGTGCGGCCCCACTCCCAACATTTGTAAAGCCCCTGGGAGGTGGTGGTCCCCAGGGCACAGGGGTCCGTAACGGACCCCCGTATTTAAATATAGAATGCCCCGGGGAGGTGGTGGTCCCGGGGCAGTGTGGGCGGGGTATGGAAATTAACCTGGAGAAAACACGTTTTGGGACCCCCCTTTTTCTTGGCCCCCCTTGACGAATCACCCCCAAACTTTCAAGACCGGAGCTGACCTGAGTGAACAATTAGTTTTGAAAATTTCGTGAAGATTCGTCAAACGATGCTAATGTTATTGGCAAATCAAAAACGCTTTTCCTATGGAAACTAGGTCCTATCTATAACCGCCAGTAGGTAATATATTAAAATATATATATATATATATATATATATATATATATATATATATATATATATATATATATATATATATATATATATATATATATATATAAAGACAAATCCCGAATGGCACCACTCCTCCACGGCACACAGACAGACAGGTACGGACCACTCAGGGGACGATAATAGTGAATGAAGTGCTTTATTTAATTAGCATGACTCCAGCAACCAGTCAATCCGGGCCAGTGCCCTAGCATGACGCGTTTCGACAGAACAACTCTGTCTTGTTCACATAACGCGCTGCAAACCAGTAAGTCAATAAATAGTGGGAGTGATCAAACAACAATAAGCAGAGACGTAGCATCTGTGTAGAATTCAAAACCTGGTCACATGACAAATGGACATAGAAAACATACTGCACACAGAGTTAAATAACTTAAAGTTGTCAGAATCAATGTGGATTTAAAGTTAAAAAACATTTCATTGAACTATAAATAGATATTGCAGGATAAAACAATAAATATTCAATGCCACATTGTAAAAACAGGAGGAACACAATTAATCAATCCATAGATGCATATAATTTGTAATACAAGGTATTAATACCATCTAAAATTGCATCCTTTGAAAAACTCCTGCTAAAAAATTGTGCAAATTGCTGCTTGAAAACTGAACTCATGTGCAAATACGCGGTAGTCCTTAAAAACCAAAATCAAGTCCAAAGGTTCCAAGTCTAATTGTGTTGACTGCCTCATAACGCCAAAGTGCAAACAAGTGAAAAGTGCAAATGTGCTTATGTATGAAAACTCAAAATTACTAACATTTTTATTACAGCGGAACATAACCCCCGGGAGCCCTGAAATGTAAAAATTAAGTAATCTAAATGGCTAGCAGCATCAAGAAAAAGAATTTAAAAAAAATGCTTTATGCAGAATTGGATATAACGGGCCAGTGCCCTTAACATTCCAAGACAATCATTGCCCAACAAAGAAAACTCAGTATAATCTTGGACAAAAAATCTTAACAAACCGAAAAATTGATGAAAAAAAGGAGATCTTATGGCTATAAGGTCAAGATGGTACCCTGTGTAAAAGGGAATAGTCAACAAAGGGAAATCCAGCAAATGTGGCACATCTAATGGGACAAGGGGAATAAATAGCCTAAAACTTCTCTAAAAACAATGTTAAAGAAGCAAAATAATACAGTAGCAGCAGATATAATATTGAAAACCAGCAAGTTCAAAAATTTATCTGGATGTGGTTAAAGGAAATTGTGCAGATCCTCCCCCATGTTAAGCCCATTGGGCATTCTAGTGTCGAGTTCGAGGATGAACTTACTTTCAAGTTGTCTTAACTGGCGCTCTCTATTGCCTCCACGAATAGATTTGGAAATAGCCCCAATCACAAAATAATCCAAATCCTTCAGATTATTGTTGTGGGCTGATTTTAGATGTCTGGCAACGGGATAGTTGGGATCCGAGTTTGTATATATATATACACACACATATATATATTATATATATATATATATATATTATATATATATTATATATATATACATACATATACATATATATACATATACATATATATATACATATACATACATATACATACCTACTGGTGATCACCAGTAAGCAGTTATAGTTAGGACCTCGTTTCCATAAGAGAAGCTTTTTTGTTTTGCTAATAACTTTGGCACCGTCGTTTGATGAATCTTCATGAAATTTTTAAAACTAGTTTTCCACTTACTTGTCTGGAAACTTTCAGGGTCATTTGTCAAGTGGGGGCTGAGAAAAAGAGGGGCCCAAAAACACATTTTCCCCATAGAGATTTTAGACAGGACTATAGCACAAACTGCTGAATTGCATTGCTCCAAATTTGGCAGAAAGCTAAATCTTGGTCCAGAAAGAGTGCTTTTTGTAATTTGGTGTAAATCAGTTCAGTAGTTTTGGAGTTATTGGAAAAAAGATTTCTGTACATCTAGAGACACAAATCCAGTGGTGGATACATGGATCCATGCGTCAACAGCAATGCCGTGATTGGCTGGCTGCAACCTGGGAGAAAAGTTGCGGCTACCATTTTGTGAATTGGGACGCATTCCCCAGAGGGGAATAAAATTTAAAGAGGATATAGGGGATCAGGATAGAGGTATCCCAACCCCATGGGTCTGATGGAGGGGTCTGTGAGAGACCCCTCATGGGCAAGAAATTACCCCAACAATTTTTGTGAATTTGCAGCATATCCACGGATCCTGATACCAATTAAAAAAAATACACCCACTCACATACCCACTCATACACTCTCTCAAACCCCCACATAACCACTCACACATCCATACACCCACTCACACACCCATACAGCCACTCACACAACCACTCAGAGACCCAAAGAACCACTCACATACCCACTTACAGACCCACAAAGGCACTCACACACCCACTCATCTCACACACCCACATAAACAACCATGCAATAACTGGAACACAATTCTTGTAGCGCTGTGACTAAATCTACAGTCTGAATCAGAAATACAACCCTCGCAACCAACAGAACCTGAAATCAGTTAAGTTAAGGGATGGGAATTAGCCTTATGTGCGCTGGGAGGAATGCAGCGACTCCAGTGACTGCACATATATATGAGACACTGTTTTATTTGGAGAGTATTGTATACATGACTTTTTGATTATACCCAATTTCTGCTTAGGGGGGATGTCTTGAGCCCTGTTGTTGCCTGAAGATCTTTAGTTTGTTAATTTATTATATGCATTGATCTTTAAATAGCATGTGGGAAATGTCAAGGTCCCTGTAAATGATGTGGGAAGAACATGATACAATGTGGAATTGATAAGTATATGTATAATAATCAGGTCACTGAATGTAGTCAGTTGATATATTATGTTTTCCTGCTAATCCTGAGTAAAGATGCCTTATACACGTGTACCATGCACCTGGAAGAAATTAACGTAATATTATGTATTACTGTTAAAATGACATTAAACAGCTCAAACAAAAAAAATAAACAACCATGCAATCACTCATATACCTGTACAGCCACTGACAGACCCACTCACACACTCACTCACTCACACACCTACTTACATACCCACACAAGCACTCACGCACCCACCCACACATCCATACAGCCACTCACACACCCACTCAGAGACCCAGAGCACCACTCACACACCCACACACACACCCATACACCATTCGCATATCCACTCAGAGACTCACAAAATCACTTATACACCCACTCAAAGACCCATACAACCAGTCACACATGCACTCAAATACCCTCTTACACCTGCATATAACCACTCACACACCCACTCAGAGACCCAAAAAACTACTCACACACCCACTCACAGACCCACACAATCAATCACACATGCACTCACCAACCCACTCAAAAACCAACTTATACACCCACACAACTACTCACACACCCATTCACATATCCATACAGCCACTCACATACCCACTCAGAGACCCAGAAGCCACTCACATACTTACACACTTATACAGCCAGTCGTACATCCACTCAGAGAACCCCTCCTAAACCCAGTCACAGATCCACAGAGGAACTCACATACCTACTCACATACCCACAAACATGCCCATACAGTCACTCACACACCCACTCACAGACCCACATAGCCAGTCATATACATACTGACTCACTGACCACACACTCACACACCCACTTACACCCCCACACAACCACTCACACACCCACTCGCACATCCATACACCCACTCATACACCCATACAGCCACTCACACACCCACTCAGAGACCCAGAGAACTACTCAAACACCCACTCACAGACCCACACAGGCACCCACACACATACATACATACCCACTCATACACCTGTACAGTCACTGACAGACCCTCTCACACACTCACTCACACATCCACTTATACACCCATACTCACACATTCATACAGCCACTCACACACCCACTCAGAGACCCAGACACCACTCATACACCCATTCACACACCCATAGATCCACTGATACACCTACTCAGAGTCCCAGAGAAGCACTCACACACCCACCCATATACCCATGTAGACACGCATGCAGCCCCTCACACACTTGTACAGCCACCCACACACCTGTGCAGCCACTCACACACCCACTGAGAGACTCACAAAATCACTCACACACCCACTCAGACCCACACAGCCAGTCACACATGCACTCACACACCCACTTACACACCCACACAACCACTCACACACCCACTCAGAGACCCACAAAACTACTCACACACCCACTCACAGGCCCACACAGCCAGTCACACTTGCATTCACACACCCACTCATACACACCCACTTATGCACCCACACAACCACTCATACACCCATTCACACACCCATACAGCCACTCAGAGACCTAGAAAACCACTCGCACACCCAAACAGCTACTCACACACCCACTCAGAAAATCACTCATGCACTTACTTACACACTCATACAGCCACTCTCATACCCATTCAGAGGCCCAGTACTCCACTCACACACCCACTCACAGACCCAAAGAGGAACTCTCATTCACACTCACCCACATACACACCCATACAGCCACTTACACACCCAGACCCACAATGCCAGTCACACATGCATTGACTCACTGACCACCCACTCACACAACCACTTACACACATACGCCCACTACCTCACCCAGCTTATAAGGACGTTATAGTTAGGAAATGGCATTTAAAAGCCGTAGAAACTCACTGAAAAAAACAAAGATTACAGGGATGTTATAGTTAGGAAATAGCATTAAAAACATAGGAATTCACTGAAAAAAAACAAAGGTTACAAGGAAATTACAGTTAGTAAAGAGAATTAAAAAAACCTTAGAAATTCACTGAAAAAGCCAAAGGTTACAGGGCCGTTTTAGTTAGGCTCCGATTTTACACACCCAAAACCATAGAAACCATTGAAAGTTCAGCAGTTATAGATACCTGAGCTAACTATAACTTACACACCACAATGCACTGCTTATGACCTCACATATTACATCATTCATGACATGGTCAGTGACATCACTGATGACATTACCTTTTTTCCAGTGGATATATATTACCTACTGGTGGTCATCAGTAGGTAATTATAGTTAGGACCTTGTTTCTATTCAAAAAGCGTTTTTTCTTTTGCCAATATCTTTGGCGCCGTTTGATGAATCTTCACAAAATTTTCAAAACTAATGGCCCACTCACTTCAGTTGCTTTCTTGAAAATTTTGGGGTGATCCATCAAGCAGGGGCAGAGAAAAAGGGGGTCCCAAAACGCTTTTTCTTCATGTTAATTTCCATAGGAAACTGTTGACCCAGCTACAGTGTAACTGATGAACGGAATTACACCAAATTTGGCAGAAAGGTAGCTCTTGGTCCAGAGTGCACTCTTTTTGTTAAATTGTCTAAATTCATTCAGTAGTTCCTGAGAAATGTAAAGATTTCTCAGATATGTGGTGGGCCCCAGCCCCCCATGGAGCCCCGGGGACCGCCACCACCCCGGGGCACAAATTAAATAAAGGCAGGGGTCTATTGTGGCCCCCCGGGGACCACCACCTCCCTGGGGCTATAATGTAAATGGGAGGGGGCCATGTGGCCCCCCTCCAGGAGCCCTCCAAGGCCCTGGGCACCACCACCCTCCTTGGCCGGCTCCAGCAATGTCCGGGGGTGCCCACTCCCAGGACATTGCAGTTTGCTATGGCATGGCGGGAGCAATGCTCCCCCCATGCCATAGCAAACTCTGCTTTGCTTCATGGAAGCGAGAGCCTGGAAAATGCTATCGCTTCCATGAAGCGGAGCAGAATTGCTTTTGGGCAGAGGGACCTGCGTGTTTTCAGCTCCCTCTGCCCAAAAGCCATGCCAGCTCCCGCAGGAGGCTGGGAGCCGGCAGGGACCGCAGGGGCTTTGAGGCTCCCCCTGCGGTCCCCAATGAAGTGGCCATGCCACGGGGATGGGGTCCCCAGGGCCGAAAATGGCCCTGGTAGGGGGGGCCGGGCAGGCCCTCCTACACATTTTGATATTTTTTTCAAAGAAAGGATGTGGTCATGCCCCGGGGGATGTAGTCTCTGGGACAATATTGGCCTCAGGAGGGGGGCCACGCGGCCCCTCTCCTGTAAGTCCCAAACAGCAGGATTGCTGAGTTCTGATAGCAGGCCACGCCCCATTTGTCCACCACTCTGCCAATGCGCTTCCTGGAGCGCTCTTGGTTGGGGGATTAAGTCCCCCTCACTGCTAGGGGTCCTTAGGGGCCAACTAGCCTACCTGTTACCTCCAGTAAGCCCAAGACAGTGGGATTGCTGAGAGATGCTAATTTCTGACTATAATGTCCCTGAAACCTATGGTTTATTCCATGAAAATATATATATATATATATACACACTATATATATATTAATTTTATAGCGATATGTCCTTGCTCAGTGAAGACAACTGAATATATTTATGCAATACAGGGCTCTGTGTGCAGATGATCAATAATATTTTAATCAATGATGGTGGAAATATTATATTGATATATATATATATATATTAAAAAAATCTTTATCTGTTCGCATCTAAGCGAGAAATGTTTTCAACCTCATAGTATGTTGTCTATGTTGATTCACGTATTGTACGCACTAGAATTTTAAATTTGACAATCACTGTTCAAGCCGTGTCATGTGATCAAGGCCGTGGACCGGCCGAAATGCGTCATGGCGGACTAACTTGGTGGCAATAAAGATACTTTAGACAAAATCGGGTCCTCGCTTGTTTTTCAAGTCTGGATCAGAAGTTGCAAGCGAGAGATTTAATATTTACCGGAGAGGCTGTCTCCGGCTCGTGGACCCCCTTCCCAGTCAGGCTCCGGATCTGCAAGTCGGCTTTCTGGCTTCCTCTGCCATCGGCTCTGCGGGCTCGCAGAGCTGCGTCGGCGGGGACCCCGGGGGCACTTCAAGTATTTTCCTACAGCGGAGCAAACCGGAGCCCCCTACAGAACAACAGAACAGTAACCTGATAGGCAACACTTCGTGCGAAGAGGCGCTACGCTCAAGGATTGCTCGGAGGAGCGACATCGGGAGCAGAAGCTTCCAGCCGACTGTTGGCAGTTTTTCAGGTACGCAATATATGTTACATGCAGGAAGGGAGGTGTGCACCCCTGGAGATTCCATTGGCATTGCCAGATAAGGAGTCTTTCCAAATGGGTCATTAAACAAACATAAATACCACCAATCATGTCCACTGACACGCTTAGGAACAGAGAGACAGCAGCAGAGGAAATGTTCTCAGAAAACCCATTAGTCACACAAAGTGCAACCAACGATGCGAATGGGGAAAATAATGGGAGAACGAAAGGACTAAAAGACAATTATCGTACATTAGAAAGGCTGATGCGTCAGGAACAATCCAAGTGGTGGGAAGCTCGATCGCTTCAGAGGTACCTTGACGTGGGAAGGATCCCCAGGGGCCTCCGTATCATGATCGCCCCCAGCTATGAGGCACCTAACCCACTCATGATGGCCGAGTGGGCACAATGCAATCTTGAGTCTTCACGTAGACTAGTGGAGATACTAGTGAAGTACGCAGAGATCAATAGAGCTGGCCTTCAAGCCAAGATTGAAGTACTGGACAATGAGATCAAGCAGCAGGGAGATCAACAAAGCAGAAAGAAGCTGCACGATGAAATGACAAGCAGATTAAATAAAGAAGAAGAGAAAATAAAGACGAGGAAAACATACAAATTTAGGCGAGACTGAGATGATTATGCTAACGGGCAAATATTTACATTTGCACGTAGATATGACTCACTAAGAACAGCAACAGCCAACTGACGATTGCAAAGCTCTGATACAAGGGATAAGAACCAGCAACAAGCTGAATCTGTATGGATGTCTGATTTAAGCTCTGCACCAGATAGTGAATCAGAGTCTGAAACGGCAAGAAGAAGACAGGAGCAAAGCACTATAAGACTGACGTTGGGGGAAGAGTTGGATATTTTAAAAAGGAGTTGAAGGGAAACATTGCGACCCCGCAACAAGGGACCTGTGGCAACAGGAACACCCAGAGGAGTAGGGGGAGAAGACAAGCCCAGACAAACAAGAGAGAACAAGAAAAGAGGGCGAGGACGAGGGAATCGCAAATAGAGGACGCCTCTCATATCACCACAAATGCTACAAGCTCCAGTTCCACTCAAGCAAATTCCATAATTGATTTGGCCAATATTAATCTTACTATTGCTGAGCAACAACTATTGTCATTAGGTCTATCCTATTGCCCTGAGTCAAACTTTGATTACACGCAAACCAGGGCAGACATCTATAAATTTATTAGAAAATTAAAACTCGCAAAATTCCACCGACAAAGAACGGCCAATGATGTGTTAGAATACATTGAATCAACAAACATTAATGCAGAATCACCAGGCTTAACTGTTTCTGACATAGGCCTGTTACAAGATATGCAAGAATTACAAATGGGAAATTTGAATCCAGTCAATGAAAGTGGTACTGCAACAACACAGGAAGAGAATGGCCATGAGCAAAATGTTCTCCCCAATACAACCACTAAACCCATTACTCCTTTTAAAGTCAAGTCTAAATTTGTACCTATCATGCTGCGGGATGCATTGGACATATTTAATGAGCAGATTGTGGCACAGGTTAAGAGGCTGAATCACACCATAAACAGATCTGAAATGAAATTATCTTATCATGAAAGAAGTTACAACCAACTCATTAACAAATTGAGAAAAGAAAAAAGAGTGGTCATAAGAAATGCAGACAAGAGCGGGAACATAGTTTTATGGCCCTCAGATGAATATTTGAAAGAAGCCTATAACCAACTAAATGACCAAGACTGCAACAGAAAAAGTTCTATTTCGAAATATAGACAGCCACAGGAACAATTTTTCTCTCAAATTCTAGCATGGAAAAGTCTCGGTCTAATTAGTTGGGACGAATATACATTTTTAAAGAAAGAACATCCGTCCACCCCGGTTATATATTTTGTCCCTAAGATCCACAAAAATATACATAGACCGCCAGGCAGACCCATTATAGCTGCATGCAATGGACCACTAGAGAATATGTCCAGGTACATAGACTTTTTCTTACAGGAACATGTAAAAAGTTTGAAATCTTATGTGCAAGACACCTGTGACTTTTTGCAAAAGGTCAAAGATATTCAATGGAATTCAGAATATTTACTCATAGCCCTAGATGTGTCATCTCTTTACACATGTATTAGAAATAGGGATGGAATCAGGGCTGTGGACTATTTCTTATCTAATAGACCGATAAGATTTGCACAACATAACAAAATGTTAATTAGCATGTTACTTTTCTGTTTGGAGAATAACCTTTTTATCTTCAATAATCAAATGTACCAGCAAATTCAAGGAGTTGCAATGGGGGCCAGCTTTTCCCCCAGCTATGCCTGTTTATTCATGGGCTGGTGGGAAGAGCTGGTCCTCATGAGGAAATATGAACATGTGTTTTCTTCACAGGTCATATCATGGCTCAGATTTATAGATGACCTGTTTATTATATGGCGTGGTACCGAACAAAGTGCTATGGATTTTATACAACAACTTAATGTAAATGATGTCAATCTTAAATTTACTTTTACAATGAGTAAAACAGAAGTTAAATTTTTAGATGTGCTGATCAAAATTGTAAACAATTGTCTGACCACCACACTGTTTAGAAAACCCACAGCAGGCAATACACTGCTACATGCATCAAGTGCACATCCAGCTCACCTCATCAACAGCATCCCTTATGGGGAAATGCTGTGCATAAGACGTATATGTAGCAATGAGGATGATGCTAACATTAAACAAGCAGAATGTCGCACACGCTTTTTAGCAAGAGGATACAAAACAACAGTAATTGATGCAGCCATTATTAAATCTATGGAAAAGGCGAGATCAGAACTACTACAATATAGAAGTAGATCTAATGAAAAACAAGAGACAGCCGAATCAACTAGACTTATCCTCGGATTTTCTAAACAGGAAAAACAACTTAGAGCCATCATTAGACGAAACTGGCCCATCATAGGTGATGACCCCATAATAGGCAAACATTTACCCAACAATCCATCCATTGCTTTTAGGAAAACGGCAAGTATGGGTAATGCGCTAGTCAAAAGCAGTGAGGAGGATCAGGGAAAAGTTATGTGGCTGACAGCTAGAAAAGGTTTCTTTAGATGCACGTCATGCAAAGCTTGCCAATACGGCATCAATACCACTTCGTACCTAACTGCATTCAGTAACAAGACGCAAACTATTACACAACATCTCACATGTAAAACTGAATTTACAGTATATGTTTTGGACTGCAGCTGTAAAATGAAATATGTAGGCAGTACGAAGTTGGCAGTGCACAAGAGAATTTTGCAACATATGCGGGCCATCACTAACAACAATGCCAGTTACCCAGTGGCCAGACATTTCAGGGAACATCATGATAGTGACCTCAAACATCTGAAATATTATGCCATTGAGTCAGTACCGGCCCAAAAGAGAGGTGGGGATCGGGAAGGCAAATTAAGACGCCTGGAAACTAAATATATTTTAGAATTTGACTCTAAGCAGCCAGGAGGTCTTAACAACACAGAAGATCTGCACAACTTCCTTTAGATTTTTTAGGATTTCTTAGAATTTAGTGGATTTTTATAGATTTTTATAGATTCTTATTGAATTTTATGAATTTTATGGATTTCTATAGATTTCGATGTAACTCCATTGACATATGTAAACAACTCATGCAACTGATACATTTGCACTTTATATTTAACGTTCGAGAGGTACCATTTTACAGTGATATTTCTAACCTGTGCACATAGTGCAGCATTATGTCTTATGTATTTATTCATATTTACTTGTCTGTATGGATATTTATAAGCAATATTTATGAAATTTGATCAAAATATTTTATAATCAACATCTTTTAGGATATGGATTTTATTACATATGATTTTATCCATTTTTAGCAGTATGAGTTTGAATCCGATTCTACACTTGTAGGCACACTGATGCACAATTCAGTATTATGTAGAGGAAAGAAACCCTACAGCTGCTAGATCTCATTTCATACATACAATGCAATATCTACTGTACTCATTCTCCCATTACCTCATACTGCATCAACATGCATATTCCATACAATAAGATGGATAGCCAAAAATATTTGGAAAGTATCGATATGCTGAAGATTAATCTCAAAAATATGTTTTTGTATTTACACAAATTCACTCAAGAACCCTTTGCCGATCCTGGAGGAGGAAATCAGGAGATTAACGGCAATATACAGCACATAGCACTTTTACCACTATGCACTTTTTTCTTTCTTAGGGTATCACACTACATATTATTCTAATTTTAGATACATACACTTATAATTTTTCGTAAATCAATATATAAGCATGGCATTATAGACATAATTGGCATTTATGCAAATATTAATTTTATGGCGATATGTCCTTGCTCAGTGAAGACAACTGAATATATTTATGCAATACAGGGCTCTGTGTGCAGATGATCAATAATATTTTAATCAATGATGGTGGAAATATTATATTTATATATATATATATATATATATATATATATAAAAAAATCTTTATCTGTTCGCATTTAAGCGAGAAATGTTTTCAACCTCATAGTATGTTGTCTATGTTGATTCACGTATTGTACGCACTAGCACTTTAAATTTGACAATCACTGTTCAAGCCGTGTCATGTGATCAAGGCCATGGACCGGCCGAAACGCGTCATGGTGGACTAACTTGGTGACAATAAAGATACTTTGCACAAAATCGGGTCCTCGCTCGTTTTTCAAGTCTGGATCAGAAGTTGCAAGCGAGAGATTTAATATATATATATATATATATACACACACATATATAAATGTATTGCGACATGAGGCATAAATTATTTTTAAAAAGCTTGAATGCAAAGACACTTCCCAGAAGGCACTGGGCTGTCTAATTTGCATATTTTGCTAGTGATACCTGGCAGAGCAGGGGCACCACTTGCACATTTTATATGGCTAAGGTGGCAGCCAGGAGAATTGGTGAGCCTTCCACCACCCCTGAGTGGTCACCGTATGTCTCACAAGGTCCTGTATGTATGACCCTGGGAGAGGTCTTTTTTCTTTACTGTAAATATACTTGGAGATTGGCTTTTTAGCTTGTTGCTGTAATTTGTTATGGTGTCTAAGGCTGTTTTGCAGCACTGTAAAGGCATAAAAATATGGAATATAAAAGTTGTATTGATACTGTTAAAAATAATAGTGATTCATAGTTTTTAGTGCATATTGTTTTAGAAAGATTCTGCTATTTTCACACATTTGTATGATGTCTGCATTTATGATTATGATGATGTCCTGACAAGGCCTGAATTTAATACTTTTATACCCTTGTACAATTTTCAACATGTATGAGGGGGTATTATGGGGTTAGGGATCAACCCTTCCAGGAGTATCAACTATTACACTATATCGGGGGGCGTGGCCTGCCGAGCTGCGAAATGGCCGCCAGCTAGGTGAGCCCCGCCGGCCGAGAAAACATCCTGGGAATAATCCGTATAACTGGCGGGCACTTGCGGTGCTAAACTACCCCAACAGAAAGCCTAAGGTGTGCTGCGCTCAATGCACCGGCGCTGGTGAAGAATCGGCGGTGAAGGAGCGAGTCCCGCCGCACGGCGGACTGGGGCTGCCCCGAGGCGGCGTGTGAAGAAGGACGACTGCGGCGAAAATCGAGGCCGCGGCGCCGTGCTTGTGGAAGGCCCGTGCACCGGATGCAGCCTGCACATCTACCCGTGGCTCCGGGGCCGGAATATCTGCCCTAACGACGACGTCGGAAGGCTAGGGGCGCCTACATCGGGACGCGGCCGCCCAGCACCACGCGCCTGTGAGACGCACTGCCGGTAAGAGATCGGCGTGGGACGGAGGGGCCCCTCGGAGCCTGCGGGGCATAAACAAAGACTTGAGACGGGGCTGGAGATATCGGAGCAGGGGCACTCCCGAGAGGAAGATATCCGGCGCTTATGCCACAACATCGTCACAGAGGGGGAGCGCCTTGGTCCATGGCACAAGTCGAACTGCACGGAGTGGTGTGTGGCCCCGCTCCCTTGGTGGGCTCCGCGCCGGTGCTAGTGAAAACACTGCCGCTGCTAGACAGAACGCACGTGCGGATAGGGCCGCTCTGGAACGCGGCTCTCCTTGCTGCCAACCACAGCCTGCATATATCTAACCCTAGGTACCTGCCATTCCGGATCAGAGGGCCCGACTCGCGACGCGAGGACACCATACAGTTCCTCTCCGGCTCCACGAGGTGATCAGCGTGGTGACGGCGGTGGCGCCCCGGTAGAGAGTGTGGGGCTCTGCGCGTCGAGTACACGACAACCACTGCTGGCCCATACTGCTGTGCCATTGGGGAGTAGGCCGTACCTGGTACTATCCCTGCTAGACGGAGCGGTTCTTCGTGGATCCAGCTTTAATTGGAACTACCCGCCTGGCTGGAGGCCCTTGGCAAAACACTACAGCTAAAGACACCGATAGCTATATGGGTAAACAGGACGCAAAACAGACAAAACTAACGTTCGACCAACGGCGGACCACGAGACTTACAGAACAAGACTCGGAGACTGGTCAGGAACGTCCCCCAGATCACACCACGGAGGACCAGGGGGAGGACTTACGGACCCTAATGTTGGAAATGAGGTCCAGTCTCCGCAACATTGATACCAAACTCGATACGCTGACCTCCCAGCTGGACGCTGTTAAATCTCAGGTGGGGACGCATGAAACTCGACTGGATGTGCTCGAAAACCGAGTATCGGACCTTCATGAGTTCCAGGTGGAGACGAAGGAACACCTCCTCCAAATGGACAAGGTGCTGGGTATAATTCGCGCCAAAAATGAAGATTTGGAGGCCCGGTCCCGCCGCAATAATCTCCGCATCACGGGGGTCCCGGAGACGACAGCGATTGCAAAGATGGAGACCTACGTAGCAGATATGCTCCACAAACTGTTTGACCCACATCTTTCTCAGGTCTTTGCCGTGGAGAGAGCACATCGAGCTTTGGGAACCAAGCCACCTGTCGGACCTACACCCAGACCCATTCTGGCAAAGATCCTTTACTATCAGGATCGGGACACTGTCCTGCGCCTAGCCCGGGTGAAGGGGACAATTACGTATGGAGGTAACACTATTTCTTTTTACCCAGATTTTACTCCGGCTGTGCAGGCGGCGAGGAGGGAGTTCCTTCCAGCTAAGCGGCTCCTCCTGCAAGCCCAGATCCCATATGCGCTTCTGTATCCCGCCAAGCTCAAGGTTACGTATGATGGGTCAGCTCATTTCTTCACAGACGCCAAATCCGCCCTTAAATTTGCGAAACATGTTGGTGGGAAAGCATCCAGACAGCGTCCCAAGGGGTCGGCCACTGAGGAGAACACTTTGAGCGACAATGATTGAAACAAACTGTGGTCACGAGGTTCTGCTGGTTCGAAGTCTGATATACTCTATTGACATGGTTTGGTTTGTACTTGTTGGATCCGGGAGACGGTGGGATTTACTAGATGCATGGGACACCTAGTTGACAATTGGTGACACGGCTCTACATGTTCTTTATCGATGTATGTACTATCTACACATACGCAGTATACTGCAGTTGGCTGGGCCGAATCAAAGGTTTATAGCTCTATAGTTCACGAGATAGCTGCACACACTCTGTATGGTTTTTTGTGTACCCGGGTGTTTGGGTTTCACTATTGGAAGTTAGCAAGTAAGTCCCGCCGAACGTTTCTCGGCCCCCTTGAGTAATCGGGGGAGTATGCCGGCACTACTACGCCCCCGGGGGAGAGTTCCCACTGGTAGTTGTAGTCGTTTTGATGTTTGGGATGGGTATTCTGCAACCTGATTGGGGGGTTGGAGTGGGAGGCGGGTTGGGGGGGGACTGTTCTGTTGTTGGCCAGATCGCTGCTTTTTGATCATCATAATTACTGTCATGCGCAACTGTATATGCTGTTATGTCTCGCTCCTATTGATTCGGCACCTGGTATAGAAATAGCCACCTCATGACCCATTTAAAATTTCTAACCTGGAACATCCGAGGGTTGAACGACGGTCGGAAGGCCAGACTGGTACACTCCTACCTACTTAGACACCAAGTAGATATTTGCATGCTGCAAGAAACACATCTCAGTATCCCCTCTTCCCCTAGATTGAATCATAGTAGATGGGGATCGGTTTACTCAGCCGTTTATTCAAATTATTCCAGAGGGGTTGCTGTACTGATTAGAAGAGGACTGGACTGGAAAATGGACACGTTGCACTTAGACAATGAAGGCAGATATATTATTCTACAGGGTACTCTGGGTGGTAATGCAGTGGTGTTGGTTGCGGTGTATGGCCCCAATACTGACTCCCCTGGGTTTTTCCAACAAGTATGGGCCAGGGTAAAAGCGACAAACTGTGATACCATCATTTGGGGTGGGGACTTCAATGACATTCTTGATGACGTACTGGATAGGAAAGGGGTATCTAGAACACTACACCCATCGGCTAGTGCCGCGCTGCAAGCAATATTATCAGACGGGGACTTAGTGGATATTTGGAGAAGTACACACCCGAAGGTTCGGGAAGGAACCTGTATCTCAGAATATCATAAAGCGTGGTCACGCTTAGATTATTGGCTAGTCTCGCGTGATGTGGCTACATGGACTCGGGAGGCTCAGCATCTCCCCAGGTCTTTGTCTGACCATGCACCCTGTCTCCTGAAGTTGGAATTACCAAACTCCATTCCGAGAATGTACACCTGGAGATTACCACAAGAAGCTCTATTAGACGACGTTTTTCGGGAAGAAATTAGGGGAGACATAACTGACTATTTTTCCCTAAATACAGGCTCTGTGGATACCATGGCTACACTGTGGAAAGCTTTTAAAACTGTAGTGCGGGGGAATTGCATAGCCCGTCAGGCGGGGGTGTTGAAGGCCATACGTGGGACGCTGGACAGACTAGAAAAACAGATTAAGGTATTGGAAACGCAATTTTACTCCTCCGGCGAGCCCGATAAGTTGGCAATGCTGAAAGAAAAATTGCTGGAATTTGAGGAAGAGGCACATAGGGAAGTCAAGTTCCTCTGTAAACACGCCCAAGCTAGGAGATACGGAGAGGGGGATAGGCCTGGTAGAACACTAGCTGCATTGCTCCGCGCTCCATGGTCTACTGCCTTTGTCACTGAGCTGAAAGCTGCTGACGAGTCGGTCATTAGGGGTCAGAGGGCCGTACTCGATGAGTTTTCTGGTTTTTACACTAAGCTATACACTACCACACAGGACTCCAGTCCGGAAGGCCTGCCACCATTCCTTGATTCTCTGGAGCTGCTGTGGCTGAGTAAAAGACACAGGGATTATCTAGATTTTCCCTTCACAGTGGCAGATGTGGCACAAGTTATTAAGAGTTTGCCGTTGAACAAGGCCCCTGGCTCGGACGGCTTAACCACAGCCTTTTATAAAACGTATGTTGAGGAATTAGCGCCCCAATTATTTGAACTATTTATGGAAGTTTGTGAATCTGGCATTCTTCCGCCCACAATGCGCGAAGCGATAATAATTACACTGTTAAAGCCTGGGAAGCCAGAGAATGAACTGGACTCCTACCGGCCACTCTCTTTAATAAACGTAGACGTAAAGATTTTTGCCAAATTAATTGCCAATAGGTTGAGGCCTCTGCTTCCACTGGTTGCCCGACCGGATCAATCAGGTTTTATCCCTGGTAGAGCGACATCCCACAACCTGAGGACTTTGTTTTCGATATTACACTATTTACATCCAGATGTACAGGCAGCCGTGGTGTTCTTAGACGCCACAAAGGCATTCGATACTCTGGAGTGGCCATACCTCTTCGCGGTTCTGGGGCGAATGGGTTTCAGTCCATTATTTATCAATCTCATTCGGTTACTCTACACACAACCAATGGCACGGGTTAGGGTGAATGGTCTCCTGTCGGACCCTTTTAACATTTCACGGGGTACAAGACAAGGATGCCCGCTGTCCCCATTGCTTTTTGCGATTGCGATGGAGCCACTCGCAGCACGGATTCGGCAGCATCACGCTGCTACAGGGATTGGTTTTAGTGCTCGTAGTATTTTAATTTCATTATATGCTGATGATGTTACCTTATATGTGTCGGATCCAACATCAAATCTAGATCCGCTGTTGCGGGAATTTGTTAAATTTGGTGGCCTCTCAGGTATTTCGATTAACTGGGCTAAATCGGTTATTCTGTCTTTAACGGACAACACAGTCCAAGGCCCTTCTGAGTTTCCGCTTCAGTGGGCTGTGGAGCTAGTGAAGTATTTAGGCATATGGATTAGTAGGGACACCCAGGTCCTGTGGAATTTGAATTATGGTCGAGCTGTAACCTGGCTGGAAGGTAAGATAACAGCATGGGCCGGACTCCCGCTTTCTTTAGCAGGGAGAATAGCATTGATTAAGATGGTGGTGCTGCCGAAATTCTTGTATTTATTTGTTAATCTTCCTCTAGTCTTCACGCAGGCCTTTTTTAAAACATTGAAGTCTCTATTGACCTCTTTGGTATGGACAGGTGGTCAGGCAAGAATTTCATGGGACCTTTTAACGCTTCCCTTGGAACAGGGTGGAATGGGTGCCCCGGACATGAAACTATATGCATGGAGCACACAGGCTCAGTTCTTACACTACTGGGTACACCCCACTCCTTTTCAGCCGCACGTAGCTGTGGAGGCAGATATCGCGGCTCCCCTCCCTCTGCAGGTTGCTCTATATGGGACACTCAAGTGCCCTAGAGAAGCCATAGATACCGTGGAGGCCCTGCGCTGGGCCTGGAACAAGCAACGGAAAAGAACTGGCGCCCCCATCCTGTTTACCCCGACAATGCCCATAGCACATAATGCAATGCTGTTCCCCATAAGGGACGGAATTAGCAGGGACTTGGCACAAAAAATGAACCTTCACACCTTTGCAGATCTCTATCCAGAGGATTCGTTCCGCCCTCCCCCGGCGGTGGTGGAAGATAGGCCAGTGACCTTTTCAGAACTATTCGCATATCATAAAATCAGAGAAGCGTGTCGTTCGATGCATCACACTTTCCCAGACGCCCCGCCCACATTAAATGCGTTGGAGAATGTCCTTTCAACGGCCTCCCCTCGCCGGCTCATAACCAGAATCTATACCTGCATGCAGAGATCGGCTCCTCTGTTGAAACCACGGGCACTTATGGCGTGGAATGGAGACCTCCAGCAGCCTCTCACGGAAGACCAATGGCTGTATTGCTGTAGTCAACTAAAGGCACTTTCCCCTAACTACAAACTCCGCCTAATACATTTTAAATTCCTACACAGATTTTATAGAACACCCGTCAGTCTGCACTGTATCGGTCTAAGGGAGGATGACAGGTGCTGGAGATGCGGGACTGCCCAGGCTGGCTTCCTACATATTGCATGGGACTGCCTACGACTGGAAAGATATTGGTCAAACGTGTTTTATATAATACACCAAATAACCGGGCTGGTTGGGGATCCCAATCCCATGCAGGGGCTGTGGGGTATGTTAAGGACACACCTGTTGGGGTTCGGAAGCTGCATGCCTTATTACTCCTTTTTGCAAAAAGACGGGTAGCCATTCACTGGGGAGGTAAGAGGGTTCCCACTAAGGAAGACTGGATAAAAGATGTCACTTTTGGCCACTCACAACTGACCACGTTTTGGGAACTAATGCCCTCCACATCTCGACCCAAAGATATTTGGGAACCATTTGTTACGTGGGCTCGCGAGCACCAAGAGACGACTGTACATGGCGAGCCACGTGATGGGTCTGCAGGGAGCGCCAGTTAGTAAATGGGAGACAGTTTTCTGGGGTCACTGAATCTGGAAGTTTGCGCTGCTACTTTGCCCTTCCTGTGTCCTCTACAATTATGAGTGAAATGGTGTTGTATAGTGTATAGGTGTAATTACATGACAATTCAACTCTATCTTATGGATGTACCCCTCTGTTATGGTGGAATTTATGCGGAACAGAGACTATGAATATACATGTATAAGTATAATTCACGTGACGGTATTATGCACTGCTACCACTGTACTGAATGGGCAACTACCTGGCTGTTGTTTGAACGGTTTTGTATGTTAACAAAATGTTAATAAATACAATTTTTTTTAAAAACTATTACACTATATCACCATTGGTATTTCAACTAGCCAACTTGTACATTAATGTGAGTTAATGTCTTGTATTAAGTAGTGTGTGAATTATAAAGTGTTTTTCCTTTGTATAAGTAAAAGTAGTGTCTGGTCAATTAATTATTGAGCGTTTGTTATGTGCCTAAGGTCTGTAACACAAGGGAAGGGCAGCCAGGCCCTGCGTCTGACCCCTGCTGAGAACAGCTAAATGATATGCGCAGTGTGGGTTAGGAGTGACAGAAGGCTGGTTGCCAGAGAGGGCTGCTGCTTAGGTCCTGTGGCCAGCCCCACCATGTGCATTGTGGGTTGGACAGACAAGGGTAGTTGGGCACAGGGACCAATCAGATGCCAGGCCCTGTGGACAACCTGTTATAGTTCTGGTTCAAACTCATTGCACAACTCACACCATAACTTGGGCCCCCCACCATGCACCATAGAGAAAACACCAATTTGAAAAGAGTACAAAAACAAATAAAAGTTGATCAAGATGATAACATGGCGCCATGGCAGACCTGGCGGGCATCATCCGTTGTGTTACAGCTGAATTGAAATCGCAGGTGTAAATAGAGTGGAGATCATAAAAAAAACAATATGATCAAAAAACCCAAATAAATCCATTTGAAAAAATGTTAAAGTGATTTTATAGTTGTAGATTTGAGAATAAAATCTTAATGTATGTTACAAAACAACATAGAAAGTCCCTGAAAAAAACAAAGCTTAAATCTATGTTGTAGTTAGGTTAGGTAATAAAATCTTAACGTGTTACAAAATAATATGTAATTTCACAGAAAAAAACAAAGGTTAGAGTGACATTGTAGTTGTGTAGGAATTAGACAAAAACCTAAAAGCCACTGAAATTCACCAGTTATAGCTCAGTGAACTAACTTTAACTTGCACCCCTCATGCACTGCTTATGACCTCAGATATTACATAACACATGACATGTTAAGTGACATAATTGATGACATCACAGATGACTTTGGAGCCCATTATGGTCTTGTCAACAATGCACTTGCTTGCTTCAGAGTTAATGTAAACAGGTGCTATCACAAAAAAAATCTCGGGGCATATTAGCAAGACCGGCGATAAAATTATCGCCGTTTTAGCGGCAGGAAACTGCCGCTAAAACGGCGATAATGGGCTTGCTAATATGCGTTATAGAATTCAATAGAAGCCCAGGTTAGATGTGCAGGACATCTAACCTGGGCTTCTATTGAATTCTATAACGCATATTAGCAAGCCCATTATCGCCGCTTTAGCGGCAGTTTCCTGCCGCTAAAACGGCGATAATTTTATCGCCGGTCTTGCTAATATGCCCCCTCATTTTTAAAATAGCACTTCATATTGCACTTTTGCCATTTCTAAGCAGTGTAAATAACAGGTCCTACTGTTATCAATTGTACTTAATTTCTTTGCTTCCAGTTATGGAAGCTTGACACCGCCTCGCCACGGATCACTAAACTTTCCTGGTGTGTTTTTAACTTAATGAACTGTCCAGCTGGCCAAATAATTAAATCATGGAAATTCCAACTTTGGCATATCATCAGGATGTGATGAAAAAATCAAGTTCTGGAGACAAAGCACTCAGTGGACTAGCTGCAGTACGTCACAGGGGGTCACAGAATTACCTGTCTAATGATTCTTAATTGGGCGATTCACTATTTTGCTGCACCGTGTGATTGGCTAAACAGACAGGAATGGTGTCCTACAAGGAACAGTAGAGCACCATCCCTAAGTTTGAATTCCCAAAAGGAAAAGTTATAATACTAAAAGCAGCCTTGTTGCCTAAAGAAACCTGTGATGCTGTTTTTTGAAAAAAAGAATCTTCTTTGGGAAGCCTTGCGGGTGCGGGAGTGGGAAGAGCGAAATAGCATGCAGTGAGCCCCTGGACCACTGCCAGTAACACCCTAAGGCTGCAGACAGAATTCACAAAGGGAAAGATGTCTCAGGGAGACAGATGCCTTCCCCTTTGAGAATCAGTTAACACCTCATTTGAGATGCAGTTTACTGATCAATCGTTGGCAAACTCAATTGTGGTCGAAAATCATTGATACAAACACTTGTGACTCTCAATTAGGAGGAAACACCACTTTTAGGCCCCCTCCTTATTGTGACTTTGAATGGATCGCAAAACCTATTCTGATAGTGAGAAAGCTTTTCTAACTCGCAAAGTGAGTTTAGTCAAAGAGAAAAGCCTTTTCCATTGGAAAACTGCAAGATTAGCAACCGAAAAAGTGCTTTGTACATCAGGCCAAAGGTTTCATCATGAAGGGTGTAGGAAAGTAGGATCTGCTTCTTATGGTTACCCCCACTTTTTGCTGATGTATCACTGTTTTTGGACTAGACTGACTGGGATCCTGCTATCCAGGACCCCAATCTATCTGCTTTCTCCCTTAAATTGATATGCATGTACTTTAGGTACAATCCAGATTGGATACTGGGGTACCCTTATAAGTCCCTAGTATATGGTACACCATGTACCCAGGGCATAGGTACCCCAGAGGCCTCCCATGGGCTAAAGCATGTATTATGCCACCCATGAGAGGCCATTCAAAATGACACAACAGGTCTGCTACAGCAACCTGTGTAAGCTGGTGCTTGCACCACTTACTTAGATATAGGTTCACTATATCTATCTAAATCACTACACTTAAAAACCTATAAGTCACCCCTATGGCAGGCCTTATCAATCCTGAAGGCAGGGTGCTGGGTTTTACATGAGAGGGTGCCCCTGCATGAGCAGAGCCCCTCTGCAGCCTTCAGAGACCATTCTCCGGGGTTGCCAGTAATGCAGCCAGACATATAGGTTAAGTTGCATTATAACCTCGCGGTAAATGCTAACTTTAAAACGGCTGCTTAGAAACATGTCGTGTTTGGTGTCAAACACCTTGGAATCATACCTCCACACCAGTAACTGGTGTGGGAGGTATGATTCCACCCTTCTAGAACCACTACTGTGGGTCACCGGTCTGCCCGGTACCAACTTTCTCGACCTGGGCAGCACAAAATGGATGCTGCCAGCCACAGACACGCTTCTGCCCTCCTGCTGCTGAGCCAAGCTCGAGCAGAGGAAGGCATGACAATAGGCATCCTGTCACAGGGAGGTGTGACCACCTCCCAGACAGGGTTTAGTGTATTGGGGCTGGGTGGGTGCACTCTTAGAGTGCCAGAAAATCTGCACTGGGGGCACATTTGGTGTCCCTGTGCATAGTCCAGCTCAAACCAGTTCTGGGAGCCATTGCTTCCTGCTCTGGCGTGAAACTGGACAAAGGACATGGGTGTAGCCACCCCTCTGTCCTGCCCCTCCCCTAGGAGGGTCCACAGAATCTTTCCAAACCTCTCCCGTGGGTATAAAGTGGGATACCTGGCTACAGGACTTTAGATTTTACCTGGACAAGATTCTGCAAAGAAGAAACCAAGTACTTCGACTGTCTGCACAACGCTGGACGACTGAAGAATCTCCCTTGGAGTAAAGGAGTTACTCCCCTGCAGCAGCAGGCACCTAAACACATCTGACTGGCTTGCATCTCCAGAGCTCCTGCGGACTCTGAATATTTCAGCAACACAGGAGGTGGGTTCCCGAAGGTCCTTGAGGTTGATCTGACTTCTCAGCGATTCTGAGACCAGTATCCCTCGTGGGGACCGTGCAACTTGAACCCCTGTGCACCACGTACATTTGCAGAAGCATTTGCTTGTTGGCAATCCCTGAGCTTGTGCTTTGGACTCCGTGTATTCCTGACCCCAAGCAGCAATTGCACTGAAGATATTTGGCTTCTACTCACCGAGTGCTCTGTGGGCTGGTGCTTTGTGAATTTGCTCGAGGTCACCTCGCGATCCCTGGTCCGTTGGCCTGTGGGTCCTGGCGAGGGTCACCTTGTTTGTTCTTGGGCTTCCTTGGTTGCTCCAGACGTGCCCTGACTCCCCATTACTTGGAGAGTTTCCTGGACCTTGCTGGTCCACACCGTAACCTGCTTTCTCTGTCTGCGTGGGTTGCATTTGCCAAGGCTTGTTGGTGCTCCAGCCGGACACTGACCCCTCAGCATTCGACATCCTTCGTGGGACGGCTCACTTCCAGACTCTGGTCATCGTCGACACCTCCTGGTCTCCGTGGCTGCAGAGTCAAGCATCCTTACTTCTCACCTGAAGCACCCGACATCGGTGGGCATTCGACTACCGAGCCCCTGGTCACCTGAAGTGACCCAGACTCTTCCCCTCTGCTTTCAGGTTCCTCTCACCTCAAATCCAGGCTTGGATTCCACCGGACACTCTTCGCCTTCCTGGCAGCAGTACTTCTTCGCAGCCCTCCATTGAAAACAACGGAGGTTCCCGACACCACTTGACCCCTATGCACCCGGCTCCTCTGGGATAGGTAACACGGGTACCTCGGTACTCACTGGTGTGTTGGCTCTAGAACCTCTTATGTTCCAAAGGGTTTGCTTGAAGTCCTCGTAGAAGTGTCCTTAACTTGTAACTTTCCAACTGCGACTTTCCCATAGAGTTGCCCGGAGCACGCGGTCGTGTTTCCTCATTGCACCCGTCCTCCGTGGGCGCCCTGTGTCACTGCTTTGGGTGGTTCCTTGGGGTCCCAGCGATTCTACGTGCACTAGGCACTGTGTCTAGTCAAGTCGTTTGTTGGGGGAAACCTCTTCCGGTCACGTGGTTGCGAGAGTGAGAGCGTGAGCAGTAGAGCGGTGGAGCAGCGGAGTTGGATCGAGCGGAGTGGAGTGAGCGGGATGAACAGAGACGACCAGGGAGCACAGAACAGAGAGTGACGAACGGTGAGTGGCTTGTGGGCACGGGCGCGAGCTGCGCCTGATTTTAACTGCTTGCCCCCTCCGGGGTCCCGCGGCTCGGCTCGGCTCAACTTAACTTGACTTGCTTGTTAGGTGAAAGAGCCCCTGCTGGAGCATTGCTGGAGGCAAGTGGCTGCCCTTTAGCAGGCGGCTGCAGCAAGCGTGAGCCCCTGGCGACTTGCGGAGGCGGCCTGACTAGATCAGGTGCAGCCAGCAATTCAGCTCGAGTGCCCCGCTTGCCTCGTCCCCGCATCAGCTCCCTACCACCTCACCATAACCATCTCTATTCCATCACAATCCCCTCCATTTCGTCACTTCGTCCCCGGCCGCAGTCACAGAGCCGGCCCAGCCGTTAATCCAACCCACCTCAGACCCACTTCAGTTTCATCTCTGATGTTCCACAGATTACTATCACCAGCCTTACTATCTGCAATCCCACAAGAAGAAGACCAGGAGCGGGAGCAGGAGCCCAGGTGATATCCAGGCTGTTCCTCAGTTGTCCCCCAGCAGCCCAGCTTGCCTAGCAACCACCGAACCTGGCTGCCCAGGTGGAACAATCAATCATTTAAATTGCAAAATAGTACAGTCTCTTGCAGCCTACAAGACTCAAGATCCTATTAACAACAAACCTTCAGGAAGATGGGCAGCCCCTCTCACCAGCAAAAGCTCCCCAAGAATGAGATCGGGGAGAGTGAGGAAAGCTCCATCAAGGCCCATTAAAAAAAGTACAAAGATGAAGGCTACCCCCGAACGCTTGGCTGTATCCACAGTGGCCCTTACTCAATCCCAATCACCAGCAAATCTAAAACCAGACTTTGACTCAGGGCACGAATCTCAATTCTGGCAACCCTTGCTGCAAGCCCAATCCTTCAAAAACCCCCTGCTGCACCAGGCTGCAAGGGACGCAGCCGCGGCCCAGGAACACCCGATCAACGAAGTGCCGAAATCGGGCCCTTCAGAACTCATAAAGCCTACGATAAAAAAGACTTCATTGAGGGACTACTTTAGGAACTCAACACCAGCGATAGCCTCGAAGAAAAAATCCAGTACCTCGGATAAGTTTCAGGCTCCCTCTCCTACGATCACAGTGGCAGTGTCGCATCAAATTTTGGTTCAGCCCATGATCCACCCGGCCGCCAGTGGGTCTGACAGCTTGTCGCCATCAAGCCCCCCAGTAATGACAGAATTCTTTCTCATAGATGCCCTAGACGACAATCGTTCACACCAGGCCTCCGGTCCGTTACCTCTTGACCAACAGACAGCTCAAGTCGAACAAGCTACTTCTCAAGTTACCATCTCTAAAGACGCCTCTTTGCCAACTTTTCAGTCTGCCCAGAATCCAAGTCAGTTTTCCCCAATAGCTCTAAAACTCCCAATCCCAACTTTATCCGATTACCAAACAAGGAGCACTAAAGTTCTGTCACCACAAGTCATGACCCACCCATGCGCCCACCTCAGCAACTTCAAACTGTCGCATTTAGAAAGCTCTCCAGATACTGCTGACGAAGGTGATCAAATGGTCAACCCAGAAAGGCCCAATGAGAATATAAATCACACTCCTTTAGACTTATCCTTCTTCATCAACGAACCTAAAAAGCCCACCACCCAGGAAAACCCTTCATCAATTAACCTTAACGGCCTTTGGTCACAACTATTTCAAACCCTTCAAACTACGGCTGCAGCATTAACTTACCATTCAGACAAAATGGACCTGCAGGTGCACCTTTTAAAAACACTTGCGGTGTATACCGCCGGGATTGATCAAAAACTTGAGGCGCTTAACTCACTCATTATAAAAGCCCAGTCCCAAGTCCAACTGGTTCAATCAGTATGCTGCTGCCCATCATTGACTCTCTATCGTCTTTACCTCAATTTCTTTCCTTAGTACTAACTGAAATTAAGAAGCTACCAGCGCCGGGGCCACCCGATTCTTCGTTCCAGGCTCTCAGCTCGGTTCAGGGACCTACTCCTGCGGAAGTGCAACCCCGAACTTTTTTTCCGCATCTCAAGGTGCCAGCAGATTGCAAAGCAATTCCCACCTAACCATCTCACCATCACAATACGCATCGGTTGTCGAAACGGGAAAAACAAAAAGTCAGCGGAAGAGCCGGAACAAACACATAATGGAAACCAAAAACTCTAGTGCTAGTTATTTCCCAAAGATCAATTCAGAGTCACTATGGGAACAGCCTGCTACGTCAGGAGCAAACCCGAGCTCGCAATTAATAGCGCACTCACCGGTGTCTCAAACAGAACTCTCACAATCGAACAGTCACATAGCAGGGCCATCTCAAGATCTACGGCTCTCCTTGCAGCTACCCACCCAAGCCACATCCGGATTTAACCAATTTTCAACAGAGGCGTCAGCAACCGATAAAGGGCGACCGGGAACTGCAAATTCCCAGAAGCTACTTCTAGACACCAGCGCCATTCGTCCATCAACAGTGGGGGTCAATAATCCACCCCCGCAGTGCACAGTTAAAGAGCTTGACGACTCGAACCCGCCAACTTCATCAAGCCACCAACAGTTGGTGGCCATGTGCAAAAGATATCCCGCCTTACCTTCAATAACCCATCATCGAGAATTGTCTCTTCCATCGCCCGCTATATGTACAACTAAGCAGGTCCCCGAAGAAATTCCAAAGCTAACAAAGTTGTTAACCATTGACGAGGTCTTTACGCAAGCAACTAATAGCCCTGGCACCAAACTGCTGCTAACCCCAGAATACGTTTCCAGAGGCCCTCATGATTTTCTTAATCGAGGGAACATTCTAAGACTTTTCAAATCATCCCCGGATTTAAGCATTTTGCAATCAAAAGACATAATTGCCATCGAATTCATACCAATCATAGGCACCCAAGCGGGCGAAGCAACCCAAATCACATTAGCGTCTCCAGCAATTCGAGAACTGGTTCAGTCAAAAAACGATCAATTTAAAAACTGGGGCATAATAATAACAACGCCCAGTGTCCCCCGTTACCCATCAATACTAGAAAACAATCAGGTTTATGCTCTTAGCGTAACTTCGGCTCCTTTTTCAGTACTAAAGTCAGCAAGAAGCCGCTCGTCAGCAGAAACCCCAGATCATATAACTAATCATCAAAATCCTGAAAGGGTAGATTGGTCATGGCTAACAGGAGTTTTATCCAGAAGTTGGAACGATTGAAATACCTCCAATCACGGTCTAACAATATGTTCCTGGAATATCAACGGATTCGGGCAGAAAAATCAATCCGCAGCTACCCTTGTCTTTTTAAAGGAACATGACATTATTCTCCTACAGGAAACCTGGGCAGTAGACAGTATCCCCATCGAAGGCTACCAGGAATTTACGTCCCTTGCCTCAAGACAGTCTAAGTTCGGCAGGCCGAGCGGCGGCCTCACGATCTATGCATCAACCAAACTCTCCCAACGCATCAAACAGATAAAATTTGAAGTAGACTGGGTCTCTGGAATTGTGTTGGGAAGCCCACCCACTGATAGCCAGTTGCTCCTTCTCAATGTCTATATCTCTCCGCGTACCATCGAGAAAAATCCAAAATGGATCGTTTGACCAACATTGTTTGCAACCTACTAAGCGAGCACAGCAGCATACCTAGCATAATTTCAGGAGATTTCAACACCAACCTTTATTGTAACCCCTCCGAGGGCATAGGGATTGCTTCCCCAATGGTTCCCCCACACCTCGCTTCACAATCGACCCCCACAGGAAATAGACCATCGAAACTGGGGGAGTATGCAGTCATCCAGCTCAGCAGTGTAGGATTCACCGTATTGAATGGGCGCTTTCACACGGATACTCCTCCCGCCTGGACACGATCAGACGGCCGAATCCACTCCTTTTTGGACTTTTCTTTAGGGAGTAGGGAAATACTTCCTTTGATCGAGAGTTATCACATCGCACCACAAGGCGAGAGCGACCATCGGCCTCAAATTATAACTCTATCCGCCAACATCCCAAGTCATCAGGAACTTGCCCATACTCACTCAGGTTGTCATACAGAGAACTTAAGGCGAATGAAATGGTCGGATAGTGTGGCTCTCCCTCTGATGGAAAAAGATTCTTCTGTTATTAGTGGTTGGGTTAGCTTCATAAACCAATTATTCGAAGAAGTTCCACCTAAGAGGAGCACCCGGCAACAAGCATTCCAATTTTGCACCTCACCAGCTACAAAAAAACTAAAGGCACACAGAAACCGAGCCCTCCGTTTGTCAAGGAAGAGCCCAGGTAATAAAACTATATTCAACAACTACAAGCAAGCCCAAACAGCTTTTAAGTTTGCAATACATAGGGAAAAACAAGCAGCCTCGGATCAATTTTGGCTGAAGCTTATTCATGAAAGTAAGAATCCCAATGCAAAGCAATTCTGGTCTCTCGTAAACAGGGGCATACAAGGCGGAAGCGGCCACAGTAGCGCAAACATCAGTGCAGACGAATGGAGCCAGTTTTTATCATCTCATTTTAGTGATCGCAACAATAGGGACGACCATCCCAACTCCCTCAGTCCAGCCAACCCCGTGACACCATCTCCGGAAGTTAAGAGCCTAAGTCGACCTGGCCTCAACCCCCCAGTTAATAACGCTATAGAAGAATTAACAAATGAGGGCCATGCGATAAACAATGATTTACCGACGGAGACCATAGCGGCATCAGATGAACTAAAAAACAAGATCTTACGCTCAATAAGGAAAGCCAGGGCTGAAGGAGCCCCAGGGCCAAACGGTCTTCCTCAGGCCATGTTCAAATCAGATGTTGAACTATGGTCAGCTTACCTGGCACCCCTGTTTTTCCACTGCAGGTTAAATAATACTATTCCAGAGTCCTGGAAAGGTGCTATCATTCACCCAATTTATAAAAGCGGGAAGAGAAACGATCCTAATAATTACCGAATGATAGCACTCCTCGACGTTGAGTCCAAATATTATGCCAGCATTTTATTGGAAGAGTTGTTGGCCTGGGCCGACACAACAAAGCGCCTCCCTTTTAATCAGACGGGCTTCGTGGCCAACTCCGGCACAACTAATTTACTCACCCTAACCGTCCTGATAGAGAAAGCGGCAGTTCAACAAACTCAACTTCATTGCTGCTTTGTTGATTTCAAAGCAGCCTTCGATCGGGTGCCTCAGGGCCTGCTGTGGCAAAAACTTGAGTCCTGGGGCATACCTCCGGCCCTCTTAAACGCCATAGTTCAACTCCACTCGGAAACATGGATTAGAATCAAGTTGGGTGAAGGCTCCCACGTTTCCAGGAAGATTGGAACCAAAAGCGGTGTCAAACAAGGCTGCGTGCTGGCCCCACTCCTTTTTAACTTTTTCATATCGGACATATCCCCAAAACTTGAGTAACCTGTTATATGCCGATGGCCTGGTGCTACTAAGCCACACAAAAGTAGGCCGACAGAGGCTACTTGTCGAGCTGCTTCCCTATACCACAAGAAACTCTTTAGAGCTGAATTTGTTAAAAACAAAAACAATTTCTTTTGGGAAGCAAAAGAGGCCACGCGGAGGGTGGTACTTCAATAACGTAAAGCTTGAATCAACACCCTACTACAAATATCTGGGAATCTTCCTCGACACCAGATGTTCATTCCTCAAGCAGAAAGAAGTACTAAGGGCCAAAGCTTTGTCACTAGAGGCCGCCGCTGCGAAACTGTCGAAACAACTACTTGGCCCAAGCCTAACTCCTATGCTGAAGGTGATGAAGGCGAAGATAACCAATTCCCTGTCGTATGGGCAAGAGATCATGAAGGGTACAACAAGCACTTTACTAAATAAACTAATAATCAAAATTTTTAAACGTGCGTTCCGCCTGCCAAGATCAGCTTCGCCAGCCCAAGTTCGACTCGAACTAGGCCTACTAGACCACCATGGCGTAGAGGCTGGTGCGTTCATAAAGTTTTGCAACAGATTGCGCCATGCCCGGGAGGGCTCCCTGGAGGCTAGACTTTGGCAGGAAATATTAAAAAGCCACACCAGCCATAAATATCGGCATCACCTGGATCACAGCCTACAATTACTTGGAGTCAAGGAATTCTGGGAAACAAACCCCTCACAGCCGGCGCTAAAGGTAGCCATCAAGGAGAGCGTTTGGCTGTGGTCTTTTCATTCAGACAGGGCAACACTGTCAAAAAGGAAACACGCTTGGGCAGTGATTTCCAATTTTAAACCAGGCGTTGAGTCATCCTATTTATCAAGCACGTTTGCACTTTATTGGAAACAAAAGTTTTTAGCTCTGAGGATGGGTGAATGGCCTTTTTTTAAGAACCTTCCTGAATGGCGCCGTTCCGGCAACAGTATTAAATGTAAGATGTGCGGCTATTACTCCGAAGCAATGGAGCACATAGTTTGTGTACGCCCCGCAATGCTTACAGTTAGACGGTCTTTATTGCGGGAAGAATGGAACAGGCTAGGAGTACGATCATGCCACCAAGCCATAATAGCCGCCTTAAATCCAGATAACACGAAGCTGAACATTGGGCTCACCAAATTTGTCAATAAGGCATCAAAACTGTTGGGAGATACCAGTGCCACTAATCTCCCTCACCCCAGCAGTGCTGCATTCTGTTCATAGGCTCAATTACAGAACCCCTGACTGCTAACAACTGCCGATTAGAACCTGGCTTCTTAGCTGAACATTAACTTCTTACAGGGCTTTAGAGAGTTTAAAGAAAAAAACAGTTTTGTAGTTTTTTATTCAGTTGTTTTTTATATGAATGAATTGAATGTGTTTTAAATTGTAATGGTTTTAAGTAATCAAACAATAAAGTCTTATAATAATAGTCAAGTCGTGATTGTTATACCATTTTATTAGTATATGGTTCGGTCTCCCCTGGAGCCCGCTGTGTATTGTGCTACTTACAACTGTTCTATTGATTCAATATTGTGTGCTTTATGTTCTAATCTCGTGTAGAGATTAGTAGAGAGTGTTATATTGATAAATACATATTTTTATATCACTACTGTGTGGTTCTCCTTTCATTTAGTCATTCAGGAGGTGATACTCTGGTAAAACAAGCTGCTTTACATTCCTTCAAGATTAAGCCTGAAGGCTGCTCTCCACAGCTACCACTAGGATAGCTTTCTAAAGGTTATCTTTGACCTCATACATCATAAAGGTCGTGTGGACTGGTACAAGGTGCCCACTTTAATTAGTGGACAGCATGTACCAAGCCACCTTCTCACACTGGTGTGCAGCGGTTGGGATTCAAGCTTGCTATTGTTTTACCAGATAAATCTCATTGAGTGATTAACTGAAAACCACTAAGTATTAGGCACATATAATCAAGATTAGAATAAGCGAATCGTTGGTTTTTTTGGGCTCCCAAATAATTATGAATCTCTGTTAAAAAATACAAAAAAACTGATATTTTACCTAATACTACTTGCTCGCAGGGAAATCTGTAAAAAATGGGTTAAAGTCACTCCCCCTAGTAAATAAGAATGGTGGGCCTCAATAAAGTATACTAATACATTGGATAGACTACATAAATGCAAGCGTAATGCTTTTTGGCTTCCCTATGAGAATTGGGCACAGGCATCAATATATGAGTCCAATGATTAGGCCTCTATACCATATTGCTAAAATACTCTGGCGGTTGTCGACGGATGACAGGGCGGAATAGGCACCGATGGTTGAGTACAGATGGCAAGGTGTAGAGTGTACCATACCAGGACTCTATAAGATCACTAGAGGCGCCATTTTGGAAGTGATCAAGGAGTAAACTCCTGTGTACCTGGGCAATGAGGACTAAAAAAAAGAATTAAAAAAAAAAAAGATTAGAATAAGTAAGTTCTACTGAACTTGGAGTTGGGTAAGTCAATGGTCTAGCACACCCTTTCTCCAACTCAAGAGAGTTTAGTCTCCACTAGGTTAGGTAAGTGCCTACACCACATAACACTAGTATGTCTTCTAGAGGAGAAGCCAGTGGCTCTCTGCAAACTATGTATGATGGCCTCTCATTTCAAGAATTGAGAACCATGTGCATGTCTAGGAAGTTGAGGACAGGGTGAAGTGCCAGCACCCAACGTCTCATTGAGATGTTGCTCCTAGATGACCTTAGGAAGACCCCAGGGTCTGATGAGGCAGATAGAGTGGGTGGGACAGGGAACGAGGAAAGGCCAGGAAGTGAAACCTTCTTTGACCTGGACTCAAACCCTGGCCAGGAGGATCAGAATGATTCTAACCTGGAAAACACAGAACTTCCTTCAGGTGGGGGAGAAGACCCCAGTGGCCCTCTCTTTACTCCACCAGGAAGAGTACAGAGTTTACCTAGGAGATCTAGATCTCCCTCTGTAGAATCTCAGCACTCAGGAACTTCAGTAGGGACTTCCATTTCAAATAAGAGAGAGTCCTCTTCTGAGAGACAGTGCCAACTTCTGGAGCTTGAGAAAATCAAGTTTAGGCTCAAGAAGGAGCAGTTGGCCCTAGACAGGGAATCCCTAGAGCTCCAGACAGCTACAAAGAGATTGGTACTAGAGTCCCGTGGTGGCAGCAACAGTGTACCTAGGGTTAAGGAGTATACTCATGATCATAGGAACCTGAAGTGACTGAGCGGAGGCAAGATGGCGGCCGCAAGTCGGCCGACGGGCTGAGCGCTCCCAGGAACTCTCCCCCCATTGAATTAAACTTAGTTATGCCGTGAATGTGCCGCCCGATTGCTTGGGGAAAACCACAGGACTTACCGGAGAACTCCAGGGCATGCTTCTCCTGACGGCGGTCGCTTGGGCCACAGCACGAAGATTCCTCGGCCTCAGCTGGCGTCTCTCTCTGCGTCTCTCTCTGCCCCGGCTCGCGGCGCGAGGCAGCTACTGCGGTGAGGGTGGAGCAATTGGAGCAAGCAAGCCCCGTGGATCCAAAGACTCAGCTGCAATGCCCCCGAAGGCGGCTCGAGGTAGAGCACACACACCGACTGAAGCAGCGTCTACAGGGAGAGCTGGCCAGTCGCAACGAAGTACTAAGAATGGCAACATAGGGACGGCTGAGAAAGGACGAGAAAAGAAGATCGAGGTGAACAATGGTGATGGTGGTAAGCGCAGTATACCTGCTCTGTTCTTACCAAATAAAGGGAAAAAACAACATATCCTGGTAGCGTTGAGGGGTCAACAGGGGAGATATGCAAGGGGATGAGCTACACTTCAAGTGCCTTTCAAGAGGAAGATTGTGGTGACGACCCCAATGATCAACAATGCAAGGCTCAGCTAAGTAATCCAATAATTGCCACCCCATGTAGCTCAAATACTCTATTTAGTAAAGACACAGGGGGGGGTCACTTGCTATCGAAACCTCTTTACCGCAGACAAAGGGAATGGCGTTACTCAACATGGGTAAGAGGAATTTGGTCTGCAAAGAAATACAGAAGGATGGCATAGAGAACACGGAAGAAGTAAATGGAGAACTGGACGGGGTGGCGGCATCAGCACCCTGCAAGCATCAACGAAGGAAGCTGATTCTGGCGATTATTTTTTTTCCCTTTCTGACCCCCAAGATTCTTCAGGAAATGAAGATGATTTAGAGCTCAAGATCGGATCTATGAGGGTATCTTCGAGCAGTGAATCAAGCAACACTAGAACTACTCCTCGGACAGTCCAAAAAATTATAGGCCATATAGATAATATCAACCCAGATGGAGGGGATGGAAGAGATGGAGGGGAAGAAGCCCTGGTATGGGATTATTCTTTTTCAACCGGGACAGGGGCTAATAAAGGCGCCACAACTAAGGAACTGACTGAGGCAGTGACAAGAAAACCTGAAGAGATATCACTAAATCTGATTTACGAGACCATCATGATACACAGGGAAGAAACCCGTATGGAGAGCCAAAGGACCCAGGGGGCATGCCGCAAACTTCAAAATTCAATAAGACGTATGGCAAAAGCCTGTTCTGAGTTTGCGGAGAGAGTTACGGAAGCAGAGACACGGATTTCTAAACTCGAGGATGAACTGGCAACTCAAAAGACGATGATGGAATCAGTGCAGGCTTCAAAGGAAGATACTGTATGGAAGCTTTCAGACCTTGAAAATCGCCTTCGGCGCAACAATTTAAGAATCTTAGGTATAGCAGAAGGCATGGAAGGCCAAGACATAAGAAAATTTGTGGTAGATATATTCTCGGAAGCCTTCCCGGAACTATCACAGTGGGACTGGAATCAAGAAATACAAAGAGCCCATAGATTCCCATTTACACAGCGAGCAAGACCTGGGCAGGATACTATTAGACCTAGAGCGATCTTGATATAGGTTAATAACTTCCTAGCCCGGCAGGCAGTGTATGAGTTGGCGCGGCCTGATAAAAAAGAAAGGGGAAAGGATCGGAATTTTTTGTAAGGCCGGACTTTTGCCACCAGACAGTAGAGAAACGCTGGCAACTCAGACAGCTTATTAATCCGTTCCAGAGTAAGGGGGCTCAAGTATTTCTACTAAACCCGGCTACACTGAAAGTTACGTATAAAGAACAGACCCGGTTCTTCACGTCAGAAGTCAAAGTCAAGGAACACCTACAATCTATTGTTTAGTTTTATCAGGAGTAGTGAAGGGACACATAAGGTTGTTCTTCTTTTTCTAGATGTGATATTCTATTACGAAAAGCTATCTCTTTTTCTATCCCTTCCTTTTTCTTTTCTTTCTCACTCCTTTTTCTTGTCTTTTTGTGGCACGGGGGTACATAATTGTCTGGATTTTATGAATATCTCCTTGAGATCCAAAAGTTTGGGGTTTAGGCTGGTTGTATAAAGATAATACTATGTTAGGCCACTAGGGGAATCTTTTTTTTTAGGCTGATCGTATGAAATCAATACTAAGTTAGGTTATTAGGAATTTTATTGGTATGTCAGACACACAGGGGGGAGCCTTGGGAGAGGTTAGCTGTCCATCACCGGGACCATTGGTCCTAAAGCCTCAATACAGGAGGGGTGGGGGTGGGATGGAGTCAGTTTATTGACTACATGGGTAGAGGAGGGGGTGGGGAGGGGGTGGGCCAGAATAAGGGAGAGCGGGAGGGGGTTAAAAAAGAAAATGCAATCCACAGTAAATTGAAGATGAGGATGAGGATATGGAATTTAGGAGATAAGGCCATAAATTGGAGAGGTACAACAGTTTTTGATGGGGGATAAAAAGGTCCAGGGTAATATACGTTTATGTTCATTTAATGTGTGTGGGCTAAATAATAATGCAAAACGGCAAAGGGTTGCTGCTGAGTTGCGGGTGATGCAACCCGACTTGGTATGTCTCCAAGAGACTCACATCTCATGGGACAAGCGGAGGGTTTTCAGTGAGCTGGGGTATACACTATTAGCTTGCACACGACAGTCCACTACAAACCGCGGAGTAGCCATTTTAGTCAAGAATGGGATACAAAGTACTGGTAGAATGGCGGTCGACAATCAGGGTCGTTGGGTGGTTATTGAATGTGTAAGGGGGAATTTATATTTACTGTATGCTCTATATACGGGTCTAACTTGGACGAAGCCACAGTGTTAGAGGGTCTTAATTTGGAATTAGCCTCATGGCCTACCCCGTTGATCTTATGTGGGGATCTTAACATCCACTTGGATAGCCAAGATCGTCAGAAGGGGTGGAAATACTATACAGGCAGAAAACCTAGAGTTTTCAAGGCATTACAACACCTGGTGGAGGATCATGGCTTGAAAGATGCATGGTCAACATTGCAGAAATCAGATCCGGGCTTCACGTTTTATTCTCACCCCCACAACAAATTGGTCAGACTAGATTACTTTTTTGCGCCATTAGAACTATTAACGGGTGCCAGAATACAAGTCTACCCAAGAATCACATCTGATCATGGCCCATTAGTGATAGACATCCCGACCAGATGTAACAGTAATTCTACCTCACGCAGACCCTTTTCGTTCGACCATAAGCTTTTAAAAGAGTCTAATTTTATAAATCATATGAATGATTGGATTCGGCAATTTTTGGAAATCAACCATAACTCGACCTCACAACCATATGTTTGGGATGCCCTAAAAGCAGGGTTCAGGGGAGAGACTCTGAGCTATGGGCTTCACAATCAGAAACAACTTAGAGCTAAGGTTCAAGATCTTTATGAGAAGCTTAGGCTGGCAGAAGTAGAACTGATGCGGAAGATAGCGAATAGAGGAGATACTGCCCCTTTACAATCAGAAGTAGCCCAATGCAAAGCCAGAATCAACCTTCACTGGAGCAAAGAAATTGCCACTAAATACAACTTGTTTAAGAAAGAAAGATATGAGTTTGGCGAAGCTACCGGGTGATGCTTGGCACAAAGGTTAAGGTCTAAAGAGGCTTCACAGAGAATCCAAAATATCAAGGATAGACAGGGTAAAGTAGTGGAAACCCCACAGGAGAGATTGGAAGTATTTTACTCTTTTTTAATACATTATACACAGAAGATAACCAGGGGAAAGAGGATATTGAGACATTTTTCAAGGATATAGATTGTGCACAACTGGGGCAGGCAGAGGCACATATTCTGGATGAACCCATTACCATGAAAGAATTAGAAGAGGCAATAAATAATCTGAATAGTGGCAAAGCGGCGGGTCCAGACAAGTTGCCTCTGGAAATTTACAGAACATTCTTCCAGGACCTAAAACTAGAACTTTTGACTACCCTACAACAAGCACAGGTGGGGAAAGTTCCCCCATCATGGGAGGAAGCAAATATTGTTTTTAAAAAAAAGGATAAATTTGCAGAGCTCCCAGGGTCGTATCGACCAATTTCCTTAGTAAATGCCGACTGGAAAATATATACTAACATTTTAGCCACTCGCTTAGCGAATGTTATTACCCCACTGGTATCACTGAGACAACATGGGTTTATACCCAATAGGGGCACTGTAAACCACATTAATAGGGTGGTAGCATTGCTGGACAAAGCTAATGTACAGGGCACTACCTTAGGACTAGTTGTATTAGACGCTGAGAAGGCATTCGATCGCGTGTCATGGAGCTTTCTTTGGGGGACACTACGATCTATGGGGTTTGGCCCTGGTTTTATTCAAGCAGTTCAAGCCGTTTATAAGACTCCCAAAGCTCGAATCTGCATTAATGGTTTAGAATCTGCACCGGTGTACATAACAAGAGGCACGAGGCAGGGTTGCCCGTGCTCTCCACTGTTATTTGCATTATATATAAACCCATTCCTGACTATGTTAGAAGGAAACCCAAGAATTAAATCTGTAGAATGTGGATCGGAATAACTTCGAGTGTTAGCATATGCAGATGACGTGGTGGTTGTAACAACGAACCCGGCTATAGCAATTTTTGAGATAGAACGAATGGCACATAAGTTCGGAGCTGTCTCTGGGTATAAACTTAATGCATCTAAGACACAAATATTATGTACCAACCAGACCTGTGTCCAAGACCCTAGAGTGACTAATGAAGTAAGTTATTTGGGGATTAAAATTAGAGCTTGTTTAAATGAATTGGTAGAAGTCAACTGGAATTCTATTATCATGAATGTAAAGAGACAACTAGACAGAATGGAATGCTTGCACCTCACAATGGTGGGGAGATGCAATGTCTTAAAAATGGTAATTTTACCTAAAGTTCTATATTTTTTTAGGTCTGCTCCGTTAGAATTATTTAAGGGACAGTTACAGCAATTACAATCATGTTGTACGAGATTTTTGTGGGCCCAAGGGAAACCACGAAGAGCAATGCATTTCATGTCGCTGCCTCGAGAGAAAGGTGGGTGGGCTGTACCTGATTTTACACTCTATTATTATGCATGTATTTTGCAAAACATCAGGATAATGCTTACCGGTGAAGATATTGCTAACCCCGCAGAATTCCCCTCTATATATCAGATGTTATTGGGGGCAGAAGTAAAGAACTGTCTATTTAGAAAGCTGGAGTATAACTACTACAAGAGAACACGCTTTAAGATAGTAGTAGCTGCTTACAAGGTATGGAGAGCAGTACGGAAGAAGTTACGAATCGAGGGGGTCTGCTTTTATACACCAATAAACACACCCATTTTATTACCTGCGGTATTCACTGATAGAGTTGCTCAGAAATGGAAAGATAAGGGAGTTACATGTATAGGCAAACTGTATAAGGACGGATGTCTGCTCTCCTTTCAGATAATAGCAGATAAATATAAACTCCTTAAAACTGAGGGCCATATTAGCAACAAAATGCGATAAATATCGCAGAGCGCGCTTAGCGCGAAATATTCTATTGCCAGCTATCGCTGGAATATATCGCCAAGCTAACGCTGTATTAGCAACAATTAGCGCTATGGCGATGATTATTCCAGCGATAGCGGCATAATGCGAGAATATCGCTGGAAAACCAGCGATATTCTCGCATTAACGCTAAGGTGGATTCAGCATTAGAATCCACCTCCTATACTACAAACAGGTAAGTCATAGTCAGTAGCAGGTGATAAAATATAGCGATAAACGCGCTTAGCGCGATTTATTTTATCGCTTCGCCTGCCTTGATAATAGGGGTTAGTGGTGTTAGCGACTGTTTACAGTCGCTTTTAGTGGGGAACGCCTACCTTGCATGTCATTAGCGATAAATATCGCTGACATGCAAGGCGATGTAATTCCCGGCCTCTAACGCCTGAAAGCTGTCGCTAACGCCTGTTAGCGACAGCTTGCTAATAGGGCGTTAAAAATATCGCCGATTTAGCGGCAAAAAGTGCCGCTAAATCGGCGATAAAGCCCTTAATAATATGCCCCTGAATTTTTTAAATTCCTCCAGATGAGGGACTTCTTGATGAAAAAACAAAGGACAATAGAGCCATACTTGTTAGTTGAGGCCATTAGACGGAAGCAACGTATTGGTGGGATCTATAACTGCTTATTAGATACACAGAGAGAAGATTTAGAGGCCCAAAATATAAGATGGAGCAACAGATTTGGAGATCAAGACACACATATAGAACAATCAATTGACATAGCAGGGAAAATCTTAATATCAGCCAATCTAAGAACACAACATTTTAAAGCTATATTTGATCTATATCACACCCCCGCGAAGATGATGAAATGGGGGGGGGCTTAATGATGGGAAATGTTTTAGATGTGGGGCAGACGGGGCTGATATTATACATATTTTATATACGTGTAGAAAGTTGACTCAACTTCTGGACCATATAGAAAAGTTCCTCTCGGAAATTACGGGAGTTAAAATTAATATCACACCGTCCATTATGTTGATGGGCACAGGGGAAGATCTGACTGAGGGACGTTTAGCTTTTGAATTTAGATATTTAATATTTATAGCAGTAGCGGTAGCCCGTCTATGCATAGCCTCCTTGTGGCTCCAAAAGGAAGTCCCAACCTTTGAAATCTGGAGAGCTAGATTCTTTGGTATTTTTAATTTGGAACATAGATTATACGCTCTCAAAGGGATACGGAAACAGAAATTAGGTTTGTCAATCTGGGGCCCTGTGATTAACCATATGAAGGAGTAATATGAATTTAATCATGTATTGTCTCCCTTGGTTGGCTTTACAGGCGTTATGTAGCTTTTATATTTAAGAAACTTATGTTAAGAAATTTATGTTAACCTCTTTGGAAATAACATGGACTTTTATATGATGCTTACCTCATCTGTAATATGATTTTGTTTGTATGTATTTAAAAATCTAGATTGCAATAAAAAAATTTTTTTTAAAAAGGAACCTGAACAAGATAGTCCCTCCCTACCAGAGTGGGGATGACATCCACAAATGGATAACTGCACTAGAGAGGGCCTGTAATGTACAGAGGGTCCCTCAGGAGCTGTGGGCAGCTATCTTGTGGCTCTCCTTTGCTGACAAAGGTAGAGATAAGCTCCTCACTGTTAGAGAAGAGGATGCTGACAATTATTCAGTCCTGAAGAGTGCTCTCATTGATGGGTTTGGCTTAACAACTGAGCAATACAGAATTAAGTTCAGAGACACCCAGAAGACACAGACTCAGGACTGGGTAGACTTTGTAGATTGTGCTACTAAGGCTCTGGAAGGCTGGTTACTTGGCAGTAAAGTGATTGATTTTAAGGGATTGTACAATTTAATTATGAGGGAGCAGATCCTTAATAATTGCCAAAATCAGTTGTTGCATCAGTACCTGGTTGATTCTGATCTGACCTCTCCCCAAGAATTGGGAAAGAAGGCAGACAAATGGGTCAGAACCAGGGTGAAGCAGAAAGCTCAGAACCAAGGTGGTGACCCCAAGAAGCAAGATGCTAAAACCTCAGATAAGGGTGGGGAGAAGGGTAAAGACCAGAATTCTTCACAAGGGCCCCAAAAACCTGCATCTGGTTGGGGTCACAATCCAAGTGGAAGCAAAAAACCTAGGCAATTAACTGGTCATCTGGCGACCTGTGACAAACTCATTGATATACATACAGACTCAGTGTACTAAACATCTATTTTAAAAGCTTCATTTTATTCTTATAAATTCGTAATAAAAGCAATTTTATCCAAAATACTGAGACATACTATATTTAACGACATATCAAAGAAACATAAGATACATTTATACATACAAATGTAAAACAATTCAATACAAAAAAGTTCAAACATACAACACAATTACATGTAAACATAAACTAATTCACTCTTATTAAGACATAGTGGCTAGATGGTGGACAAGTTCTTTTTTTGTCTACGCGCGTTTCGGCGTGTGAGCGCCTTCTTCAGGACAGCCACAAAATTCCTAAACGGACAATAAAATAGACACATATATGTAACACAAATCAACACATATTAGTACACTGAGTCATGATAGCCTATGATATACATAACAGATTATTATTAAAAACCTAGACTGATACAGATATTATAATCTCTGTGTAAAACATAAACGCAACCACAAGAGCAATATATAGGTGTATAGGAGCAAGTATACAGAAGTGAGATAAAGTTCAGTAAAGCATGTAGGTTAAAGGTAAAGACCCTTGATACCAACCAAGGTAGAGTGGCAGTTATGAACTGAACAGATATTAATAGCAAGTATTTGAAGAGAGACCTAAATAGATACAGAAAAAAATATTTAAAAGTAATAACAGTGTCAATGGACCTAATACAGAAAGGGCTTACCTAGGTAGGTATGAGAATAGGAACCAAAATGGATGTTGGGCACCAAGGCAATTCAATTACCTGTTATACAAAAAGCAAAACGGATAAGTCCTAATGATTGTCTAAAAAAGGAAGAAGATATGCGGTCTAACTACTAAATGGGGATTTACCTACTTATGAAGTAGTTGAAAAACACGAGGATTTGTTAAGTCAAAGGTTCTTTAAGGGGTTAATTTGCTGGAGATGTAAACAGAAAACAAGATTGTATATATTGTGTAAAAACTACAACAGTTATGTTGTTATAACGTCAAAAGTCAAGTATGATGTACAAAAGAAGGGAATAATCACCTAAAAATGGATATAAGATCCTTATATTGGTCAGTCAATTTGATACAGGTACTGAGTCACCGGACAACCGGAGCCGAACCCCCCAGGTTAATGTATATGTATAGTTCCAAATTGAAGACTCTGTAAGGAAAACAACCCAATTAAAGATTGATGCATCGACAAGTATTTGGGAGTATTTGGAGGTATGTTAGAAGTATATCTGCATATGTGCATTTACCTATTTAAAAGGGACAGCAAAGGTAATCCTGAGTGTACCGTATTTGTCGGGGCCGCGTGGTTGTCTCAATATATGAGACGGAGCACTCTAGGGGGAAAGGAACACATGACTTCAACTTTGTCTTAAAGTGGGTGACAATAAATTACATACTAAACCGTGAATACCAGTATCAGTATTTTACTTCAATTGGATGAGATCCTATGAAGAGGAGTGGGGATGAGAAATGAAAAACCCAACTAAACGCCCCTACAAGAGAGGGTATCTAAAACGGACGTCATCACAAAAGTTCTAAAGAACATGGCGGCTATGGGTGAAAACGCTATACATCCGGGAGTGCAACAATATATAAATGGTACAGACTAATAGTTGACTCCATAAATAGATATATGCAGCCCTCCAGAACCGTCAAATTACCTTACTACAAATGGCATTTCATACTGCGCACGGAGGTACTCGTGGACCGACCCTGAGTTTACCTAACTACAAAGGTCTGGAGTATAACACGCGGCAGCTACGCGCTCCCAATACTTACTCGATGAAAGGGGTTCTTGCCCGACAACAGGATGCCCGGGTTAGAGGGCACAAGATAGTGGCACTGGCTTTTATAGATCCCAATAGGTTTGAGAAAAGCCGACGCGTCTCGAGTATGACGCACCGTGATGACGTCATACGTGAAGTGCTCGTTGTGCGAGAAGTAGAAACGGAAAACAGACGATGTGTACGTCTATTCCGTGATGAAAGTATGGCGATACATGGAAACACCCTATCATGGATGGTTTAAAAAGATATCCAGGCTCTATACATAAGTAGTAAAAACACGGACGGTCTAGAAAATGGTACCTATCGATTTATATACAGACATTAAATGCATCTATAAAGCGAAAAAGGTGTAGTAGCGAATGACATCAGAGTGCACTTGATAGTGGACCTAAGCAATCTATCAACATAGAATTGTTAGGGAGCACGGATGATCTAAAAAATATATAAATAGAAATAAAATTAAGATGAAAATAAGAACACATAGGTGATCTGGCTAAAAAGTATTCACAGCACTGATCATTCAATCAATGATAAGGACTAACGCCAGTGTAGAAATGTGATACTGAATGTCTATAGGTACTAACCACTCAACGGCGATGAGACACAACAAGGGATAAGGTAACTAGAGACCAAAAATTAACAGATCTAATAATCCTGTGGCATAAGAGTCTCTGGATCTGTAACACGCTCTGAACTCACGTGATAAGATTTCAAGTATATGTTATATAACACAGAGTACCTAAGAGAGGATAATGAGAAAGCGAGTATCCAATTGAGTTCCATATAGTTGTGTATCTGTCTCAAAATTCAAAGTTCAGTGTTGTCCTAGATGGAAACTGAAGTACCTCAGTGTGGGTAGTCTATAAAAATTCAAGGCAAAGAATAGTGCAATGGATTTGCAGGGAAGTAATCGCTGTTTATCAGTTATACCAGATGGCATTTTCCCAAGGTATTTCGCTGTTCAACCCACGTTTCCATGTGTCTAAGACAAAAATCCAAAAGACCTCATGTTTTTTGCGAACTGCATCACTTCTTTCGCCTTGGGGAATTTCAATTTTTTCTATGATAAACCATCGTACATCATTAGCAGTGTGTTTATGTTGTAGAAAGTGATTGACTAGTGGAGCGTTAGCTTTGGCTGTATGTATGGCTTAACGATGTTCCGTATGCCGGACATGAAATGCTCGCGAAGTCTCGCCCACATAACCCAAGCCACATGGGCACAAAAGGAGATAAACCACATTTTTGGTTTTACAATTGAACATTTTCTTGGCTGAAATCTGGTAGCCATTAAGAGTGAAAATATCTCCTTCGATAGCATTGTCACAGGACTTGCATTTAGAGCACTTAAAAGTTCCTTTGATGGGAAGTTTTCCATCAATAGTTTTTTGAATGAATGCAGTGCCCTCCACGTATCTAGATCTAGTGACTATATCTTTTATATTCTTGTTGCGTCGATGTGCAAACATGGGCTTAGGGAGTTTGTGTTGCTCTTCAGGATCGCTATTTAAAATGTGCCAACTCGAGTTGACAATTTGTCTTACTCTTTCATTAAGTGTAGAATGTTTAGTGACACAAACCAGTTGATTAGTTGTAGATAGTGTCTTACCTCTCAAGAGTGAATCTCTGTCATAGAATCGTGCTCTTTTAAAAGATTCACAAATTAGTTTGTGGGGGAACCCTCTGGCAGCGAATTTTGCTTTCATGGTACTGGCTTGTCTGTCAAAATCAGTCAAGTTAGAAGAATTTCGGCGCAGCCGTAAAAACTGCCCGAAAGCTTTGCTTTCTTTCTGGGCGCGCGGGTGATAGCTATTAAATTCCAACAGTGTGTTACGTGAAGTAGGTTTGACAAACAAATCTACTTCTAGCGCCCCTTCATTGTGGCGAATAATGATGTCTAAAAACTCGACTTGATTGTGGCTGTGATGAGAGGTAAACTTTAGGTTCTGATCGCATGAATTAAGCCATGCTAAAAATTCAATCAGGTTTTCTTCGGTATCGGTCCAGATAAAGAAAATATCATCAATATATCTGGACCAGTGGGTTACAGATTCAAAGAAAGGTGCCATGTTATTGTGGATATTTTTATTCTCGAAGAGTGCAATATAAATATTGGCAATCGAGGGGGCAACAGATGCCCCCATACTTACACCTTTGATCTGTTTGTACAGTTTGTTTCCAAATTCAAAGGTATTTTCAGTAAGTACGATTTCTAAACTTTGCAGAAGAAAGCTTTTAGGGCAAGGTATATTGAATTTTTCAATGAACCACGTGACTGCTTCAATAGCTTCACGTTGAGGAATATTACTATACAGTGATTCAATATCAAGAGTCACTAATATGTGCCGACAATGGTTAAAGGGAAGATTTTCCACTTTATTGATTATGGCTCTGGTGTCCATAATGTAAGAAGGAATTTTAACAACATGAGGTCTTAATATTTTGTCAGTGTATTTAGATAGAGGTTCCGCAATGGATCCAATCGTGGAGACGATTGGACGATATGGGGGTTCTAATATGTCCTTGTGAATTTTAGGGATCCCATAGATGCAGGGCATCTTGGGTTCCTGGCAGTTCAAAAAGTCAAACTCTTTGTCACAGATTTCCCCTTGTTGTAAAGCACGGGTGGTAATGCGATGAATTTTAGATGAAACTTTGTTTGTGGGATGCCGTGTAACTTTAGTATAAAAGTTTTGGTCACTGAGGAAGACTTTCATTTTACGTTCATATGTGGAAGTATCTAGCACCACAATTCCTCCACCTTTGTCGCAACATTTTACTGTTAGTCTTTTATCTTGTGCGATCTTTTGTAGAGAAAGATATTCGTCTTTATTGAGATTGTAAGTAGGTTTAGGTATATATTTAGTGGCTTTCTCTAACCGATTAAGCACTGTATGTTCAAACACTTCAACCTCTGGACCAAGCTGGTCGAGGGTGGGTGTGAACATCGATGGATTAGTCAAACCCGAAAAGTTCTGGACTACATCTATGCTGGGTTCTTTATCAGCAAATAATTTTTTGAGTCTGATTTTACGAAAAAAAGATACAATATCCTGATGTAATTCAAAGACATTAGCTCTGGCATGTGGTACATATGACAAACCTTTAGATAACAAAGTGGTACTTGATGTACCTAAAACAGTTGATGACAAATTAAAAATGGGTATCTTGTTTATTTCCTCCAATATTGGCCATTGCGTGTCTACAACATTTGTTGGTTGTTGGGTTGGTAAAATGGCATTTGGTAATTGCCTTGAAATTGTGGTTGGAACCTGACTTTTTGTCGGCCCCTGCGGGCTCCACGCTGGCCTAAAAAAGGTTGCATATTTCCTCGATTTGATTCATAAGTTTTATGGGGTCCTTGTTGGTCATATTGATATCCTATCCCTTCCCCCTCAGAATCCGAGGTATCGGAGAATGTTTGTACCCGACGTGGGCAAACATTGTCATCATTAGAATATTGATTCTGTTTGTAAAAGTTTTCCGCCATATAGGGGTACGTTTTTTATTGAGAATTGTAACGAATGTCCTTATTAGTTTGTCTGTCTTACGTTTAACCAAATATTCAGTAAATGAGGCCAATTCCCTATCCGCTTCTTCCAATTTTTTCTTGGCTTCATCTAGGGCATTGTTTTTGTGTAATTTTTCCTCTAGCTCAGCTAATTCATTTTTTAGGGATGCCACTAACTCCTTAGCGGTCTCTACAATGAGGATCATTAAATCGCGAGAGCATCTATTTACGATTTGTGTCCACTTTTCTAAAAATTGTCTAATATGGACAAAGAGGCCCGGGATATTACGAATCCTCAGACCTTGAGGAATTACTCCTGCTCTAAGATATTCAAGCATGAACTCACCATGCGCTTCCATGCGTTTAAGTTTCTTTTTGAGAATGATGAGTTGGTTAACTTCATCGTTCCCTCTAAGAGTTGAATTGGATGCATTACCAAAATTAGTATTGTTGCCCACTAATGCCGCAAACTCTTCATCAGTGAACCCAAATGTTTTGAGTTGGTCCATTTTAAACAAAGGAATAGAAAAGGCTACCAATACAAAAGAAAACGAAAGAGAATAGAAGCTAAATCAAAAATCTAATGCAGTGCAAACCTAATATACACAGAGTAAAAAATCATATTCACAATAATGATAATACAAGAAAGGCGATACAAATGAACAGCCCCACACAGACAAGCTGTGGGTAAATCGATTGAGACACAAAGGGACCCCCTGCAAAGCACAATAAGTCCTAGGGCAGGGAAAATGCAAGTGGAAGCAAAAAACCTAGGCAATTAACTGGTCATCTGGCGACCTGTGACAAACTCATTGATATACATACAGACTCAGTGTACTAAACATTTATTTTAAAAGCTTCATTTTATTCTTATAAATTCATAATAAAAGCAATTTTATCCAAAATACTGAGACATACTATATTTAACGACATATCAAAGAAACATAAGATACATTTATATATACAAATGTAAAACAATTCAATACAAAAAAGTTCAAACATACAACACAATTACATGTAAACATAAACTAATTCACTCTTATTAAGACATAGTGGCTAGATGGTGGACAAGTTCTTTTTTTGTCTACGCGCGTTTTGGCGTGTGAGCGCCTTCTTCAGGACAGCCACAAAATTCCTAAACGGACAATAAAATAGACACATATATATAACACAAATCAACACATATTAGTACACTGAGTCATGATAGCCTATGATATACATAACAGATTATTATTTAAAACCTAGACTGATACAGATATTATAATCTCTGTGTAAAACATAAACGCAACCACAAGAGCAATATATAGGTGTATAGGAGCAAGTATACAGAAGTGAGATAAAGTTCAGTGAAGCATGTAGGTTAAAGGTAAAGACCCTTGATACCAACCAAGGTAGAGTGGCAGTTATGAACTGAACAGATATTAATAGCAAGTTTTTGAAGAGAGACCTAAATAGATACAGAAAAAAAAATCTAAAAGTAATAACAGCGTCAATGGACCTAATACAGAAAGGGCTTACGTAGGTAGGTATGAGAATAGGAACCAAAATGGATGTTTGGGACCAAGGCAATTCAATTACCTGTTATACAAAAAAGCAAAACGGATAAGTCCTAATGATTGTCTAAAAAGGAAGAAGATATGCTGTCTAACTACTAAATGGGGATATACCTACTTATGAAGTAGTTGAAAAACACGAGGATTTGTTAAGTCAAAGGTTCTTTAAGGGGTTAATTTGCTGTAGATGTAAGCAGAAAACAAGATTGTATATATTGTGTAAAAACTACAACAGTTATGTTGTTATAACGTCAAAAGTCAAGTATGGTGTACAAGAGAAGGGGATAATCACCTAAAAACGGATATAAGATCCTTATATTGGTCAGTCAATTTGATACAGGTACTGAGTCACCGGACAACCGGAGCCGAACCCCCCAGGTTAATGTATATGTATAGTTCCAAATTGAAGACTCTGTAAGGAAAACAACCCAATTAAAGATTGATGCATCGACAAGTATTTGGGAGTATTTGGAGGTATGTTAGAAGTATATCTGCATATGTGCTTTTACCTATTTAAAAGGGACAGCAAAGGTAATCCTGAGTGTACCGTATTTGTCGGGGCCGCGTGGTTGTCTCAATATATGAGACGGAGCACTGTAGGGGGAAAGGAACACATGACTTCAACTTTGTCTAAAGTGGGTGACAATAAATTACATACTAAACCGTGAATACTAGTATCAGTATTTTACTTCAATTGGATGAGATCCTATGAAGAGGAGTGGGGATGAGAAAGGAAAAACCCAACTAAACGCCCCTACGAGAGAGGGTATCTAAAACGGACGTCATCACAAAAGTTCTAAAGAACATGGCGGCTATGGGTAAAAACGCTATACATCCGGGAGTGCAACAATATATAAACAGTACAGACTAATAGTTGACTCCATAAATAGATATATGCAGCCCTCCAGAACCGTTAAATTATCTTACTACATATGGCATTTCATACTGTGCACGGAGGTACTCGTGGACCGACCCTGAGTTTACCTAACTACAAAGGTCTGGAGTATAACGCGCGGCAGCTACGCGCTCCCAATACTTACTCCATGAAAGGGGTTCTCGCCCGACAACAGGATGCCTGGGGTTAGAGGGCTTTTATAGATCCCAATAGGTTTGAGAAAAGCTGACGCGTCTCGAGTATGACGCACCGTGATGACGTCATACGTGAAGTGCTCGTTGTGCGAGAAGTAGAAACGGAAAACAGACGATGTGTACGTATATTCCGTGATGAAATATGGCGATACATGGAAACACCCTATCATGGATGGTTTAAAAAGATACAATCACAATCCAACAAGGGTAAAGGCAAAAGGAAACCTTGGTGTCATATCTGTAAAGTGAAGACCCATTGGACAAAAGATGCCAATTGTCCAAGGGCCAAGGATTCCTCTCCTACCACCACTGCCCCTAAGGCAACTGTTACCCCTAGCACAGTCTCAAGTGGTGGTACACAGAACAAGGGTATAGTAGGGTTAACCTTGGGATCTGATATGGATTCTGGCCTAGTCAGAATTCCAACTCAGACTGTTTTGGTCTGGATGGAGGCATGGATATTGCCTCCTTATTTGTAAGTCCCAGTAACATGGGCAAGTACAGACAACAGCCTTTGATCAATGGTAAGGAGGCCATGGCACACAGGGACACAGGTGCAAGGGTCACCATGGTGACAAAAGATCTTGTGGGCCCTGACCAGATCATACTTGGTGAGATGTACCAAGTGACCAATGCTAGCAATGTCAGGACAGACCATTCCTTGGCAGTTGTGAATTTCACCTGGGGAGGGGTAACTGGCCCTAAGAAGGTTGTGGTTAGCTCAGAGCTCCCTGTAGGATGCTTGTTGGGCAATGATTTGGAGACTACAGCTTGGGCTGAAGTGGAACTCAGGACACATGCAGAAATGCTGGGCATCCCTGCAGATGTGTTTGCCATGACTAGGTCACAGGCAAAAATGTCTTCCACTGAACAGGCCCTGGATCTTGGAATAATGGACCAGGTGCCTTCCAAGATAAGGAGCAGTAGGGGTAAGGCAGTGTCTTCCCCCCTGCCTCAGAGTGAGGATCAGTCTCCTGAGGGAGATGATCTCAGTCCCTGTGAATGAACTGTCTCAGAGGAACTTGAACCTGACCAGGTTGAGTTCTTGGGGACAGGGGGCCCTTCCAGGGCAGAGCTGAGCCAGGAGCAGCTGAACTGCCCCTCTCTTGAACCCCTCAGACAGCAAGCTGCTGCTGAGGCTGCTGGGAGTGCCAGTGGGTCCCACAGGATCTACTGGGATGATGGACTTCTATACTCAGAGGGTAGAGACCCCAAGCCTGGTGCTATCAGGAGGTTGGTTATACCTCTGACGTTTAGAGGCTTCCTATTAACACTGGCACATGATATCCCATTAGCAGGACACTTAGGCCAAAGCAAGACCTGGGACAGGGTTGTCCCTCACTTTCACTGGCCTCACATGTCAGAAGACACAAAGGAGTTTTGTCGCTCCTGTATCACTTGCCAAGCCAGTGGTAAGGCAGGTGGTACTACAAAGGCCCCCCTGATTCCACTACCTGTGGTGGGGGTTCCCTTTGAGAGGGTTGGGATTGACATTGTTGGTCCCATGGATCCTCCAACTGCATCTGGACACAGATTCATACTAGTGGTGGTGGACCATGCCACTAGGTATCCAGAAGCAATACCCCTTAGGACCACCACAGCTCCTGCTGTGGCAAGGGCCCTCCTGGGAATCTTTTCCAGGGTGGGTTTCCCTAAGGAGGTGGTATCAGATAGAGATGCAAACTTTATGTCTGGTTACCTTACTGCTATGTAGAAGGAGTGTGGAGTGAATTACAAATTCACCACACCCTATCACCCACAATGCAATGGGTTAGTTGAGAGCTTCAACAAAACCCTCAAGGGCATGATAAAAGGTCTCCCTGACAAGCTCAGGCGTAGATGGGATATCCTTTTGCCCTGCCTTCTCTTTGCCTACAGAGAGGTTCCTCAGAAGGGGTTGGCTACAGCCCTTTTGAACTTCTGTTTGGACATCCAGTTAGGGGTCCCTTATGTTTGGTTAAGGAGGGATGGGAGTTACCTCTCAAACCACCTAAACAGGACATAGTGGACTATGTACTTGGTCTCCGCTCCAGGATGGCTGAGTACATGAAGAAGGCATCCAAAAACCTTGAGGCTAGCCAGGAATTGCAAAAGGCCTGGCATGGCCAAAAGGCTGTTTTGACTGTGTATCAGCCAGGACAGAAGGTATGGGTGTTAGAGCAACATAGACCTGGGAGTAACCATGCCAATGCAGATGGACTCTCCAGATATTTCCACTTAGAACATGAAGACTCAACTGGTCAAGGTTAGTTTAATGTCCTTGTGTTTGGGGGGGGTTGTGTAGGAAAGTAGGATCTGCTTCTTATCGTTACCCCACTTTTTGCTGATGTATCACTGTTTTTGGACTAGACTGACTGGGATCCTGCTATCCAGGACCCCAGTCTATCTGCTTTCTCCCTTAAATTGATATGCATGTACTTTAGGTACACTCCAGATTGGATACTGGGGTACCCTTATAAGTCCCTAGAATATGGTACACCATGTACCCAGGGCATAGATACCCCAGAGGCCTCCCATGGGCTGAAGCATGTATTATGCCACCCATGAGAGGCCATTCAAAATGACACAACAGGTCTGCTACAGCAGCCTGTGTAAGCTGGTACTTGCACCACTTACTTAGATATAGGTTCACTATATCTATCTAAATCACTACACTTAAAAACCTATCAGTCACCCCTATGGCAGGCCTTATCAATCCTGAAGGCAGGGTGCTAGGTTTTACGTGAGAGGGTGCCCCTGCATGAGCAGAGCCCCTCTGCAGCCTTCAGAGACCATTCTCCGGGGTTGCCAGTGATGCAGCCAGACATATAGGTTAAGTTGCATTATAACCTCGCGGTAAATGCTAACTTTAAAACGGCTGCTTAGAAACATGTCGTGTTTGGTGTCAAACACCTTGGAATCATACCTCCACACCAGTAACTGGTGTGGGAGGTATGATACCACCCTTCTAGAACCAATACTGTGGGTCACCGGTCTGCCCGGTACCAGCTTTCTCGACCTGGGCAGCACAAAATGGACGCTGCTAGCCACAGACACGCTTTCGCCCTCCTGCTGCTGAGCCAAGCTCGAGCAGAGGAAGGCATGACAATAGGCATCCTGTCACAGGGAGGTGTGACCACCTCCCAGACAGGGTTTAGTGTATTGGGGCTGGGTGGGTGCACTCTGAGAGTGCCAGAAAGTCTGCACTGGGGACACATTTGGTGTCCCTGTGCATAGTCTAGCTTAAACCAGTTCTGGGAGCCATTGGCTCCTGCTCTGGTGCGAAACTGGACAAAGGACATGGGTGTAGCCACCCCTCTGTCCTGCCCCTCCCCTAGGAGGGTCCGCAGAATCTTTCCAACCCTCTCCTGTGGGTATAAAGTGGGATACCTGGCTACAGGACTTTAGATTTTACCTGGACAAGATTCTGCAAAGAAGAAACCAAGTACTTCGATTGTCTGCACAACGCTGGATGACTGAAGAATCTCCCTTGGAGTAAAGGAGTTACTCCCCTGCAGCAGCAGGCACCTAAAAGCATCTGACGGGCTTGCATCTCCAGAGCTCCTGCGGACTCCGAAGATTTCAGCAACACAGGAGGTGGGTTTTTGAAGGTCCTCGAGGTTGATCTGACCTCTCAGCGATTCTGAGACCAGTATCCCTCGTGGGGACTGTGCAACCTGAACCCCTGTGCACCTCGTACATTTTCAGAAGCATATGCTTGTTGGCAATCCCCGAGCTTGTACTTTGGACTTCGTGTAGTCCTGACCCCGAGCAGCAATTGCACTGAAGATATCCGGCCTCCACTCACTGAGTGCTCTGTGGGCTGGTGCTTTGTGAATTCGCTCAAGGTCTCCTTGCGATCCCTGGTCCGTTGGCCTGTGGGTCCTGGTGAGGGTCACCTCGTTTGTTCTTGGGCTTCCCTGGTTGCTCCAGATGTGCCCTGACTCCCCATTACTTAGAGAGCCTCCTGGACCTTGCTGGTCCACACCGTAACCTGCTTCCTCTGTCTGCATGGGTTGCATTTGCCAATGCTTATTGGTGCTCCAGCCGGACACTGACCCCTCAGCATTCGACATCCTTTGTGGGACGGCTCACCTCCGGACTCTGGTCATCATCGACGTCTCCTGGTCCCCGTAGCTGCAGAGTCAAGCATCCTTACTTCTCACCTGAAGCACCCGACATCAGTGGGCATTCAACTACCAAGCCCCTGGTCACCTGAAGTGACCCAGACTCTGTCCCCTCTGCTTTCAGGTTCCTCTCACCTCGAATCCAGGCTTGGATTCCACCAGACACTCTTTGCCTTCCTGGCAGCAGTACTTCTTCGCAGCCCTCCATTGAAAACAACGGAGGTTCCTGACACCACTTGACCCCTATGCACCCGGCTCCTCTGGGATAGGTAACACGGGTACCTCGGTACTCACTGGTGTGTTGGCTCTAGAACCTCTTATGTTCCAAAGGGTTTGCTTGAAGTCCTCGTTGAAGTGTCCTTAACTTGTAACTTTCCAACCGCGACTTTCCCATGGAGTTGCACGGAGCACGCGGTCGTGTTTCCTCACTACACCCGTCCTCCGTGGGCGCCCTGTGTCACTGCCTTGGGTGGTTCCTTGGGGTCCCAGTGATTCTACGTGCACTAGGAACTGTGTCTAGTCAAGTTGTGATTGTTATACCATTTTTTTAGTATATGGTTCGGTCTCCCCCTGGAGCCCGCTGTGTATTGTGCTACTTACAACTGTTCTATTGATTCAATATTGTGTGCTTTATGTTCTAATCTCGTGTAGAGATTAGTAGAGAGTGTTATATTAATAAATAGATATTTTGATATCACTACTGTGTGGTTCTCCTTTCATTTAGTCATTCAGGAGGTGATACTCTGGTAAAACAAGCTGCTTTACATTCCTTCAAGATTAGGCCTGAAGGCTGCTCTCCACAGCTACCACTAGGATAGCTTTCTAAAGGTTATCTTTGACCTCATACATCATAAGGGTCGTGTGGACTGGTACAAGGTGCCCACTTTAATTAGTGAACAGCATATACCAAGCCACCTTCTCACAAAGGGGGCAATCTAGAGTAATGACCTACCATTGTGCTCTGCTATTTCGGTGCTGTGCTAGTATTAAGTGTTGTAACAAGCTGTGTCTGGGATGTCTTCTCAGAATTATGGGTACTGTCATCCAATTCAGTTTCACTCTATTTACTGACCTCAGAAGGATGCATGACTGAGTTGGCCTTAATTCGAACTCATGGCCGGCAGCTCACTGCATTTTTCAGCAGTGAAGGCTCAGCTCACTGAGCCAGATTGTCAGCTAGCTCTACTTGGCTGCAGGACCAATATCGTAGCATGATATAGGATGTGGTTTGCAAGTCAAAACCTTAAAGTGAAATAAATATCCATTAGATCATAAGACATGCAGCGTTCAAAATATCCCTCTGGGTCGCAATGAAGGAATTCATCATAATAACCTGATTCTGTGCTGCAGTATCTTAAACCTATGTGCATTGTACTTGAGCATACATTGGAAGCATATTACTTCATGTCTGCCATCCCTAGCCCACCACTATTAGGTTTGCTGTCACATTCTCTTAAAAGCTGGGCCCCTTGCACTGCGAATGACTTTCACCTCATTGAGATGTCAGTGGAATCTTAATTTGAGCTAATTCAGTAAAACAGAATAAGTCTCCTTTACTTAAAATCTGGCAACATATTTCAGAGCAATACAGTTCTAAGGAAAACTTGTAATGGCTTTGAAAATATCAATTCAGAAATGTGGGTCACTGCCAACATCTGCCTGCTGGGCTGCCATGTATTCATTTAGATTAAGTTTAACAGGAATCTTCAAAAGTGCTCTCATCCCAACAATGCTGATACACTGACTTGATGGAGTCAGTAAGACAATGTAAAAGATGTTAATGTACATATTTATGTGGTTGTCCCTTCGCAATTCTTTCAATAATTATGAAAAAACAAATTCCAAACAAGGACCGAATTTCGTCTTCGTTCTGCACATAGCACTGCCTATTATTCATCATTTATTTAGTTTGTGTTTTTTCCACTTATTCCATTACTTCTGGATTACTATTGTGCGTATTCTTTTTAAACAAGTAAGAAGGAACAAGTTATTATGTGTAATTTCAAGTTACTGCTGCCAAAAATAACGTGAGCTCTATGGGTTGTGTTTTGGGAAGCTTGAACTGAATTCCCAACTCCCAAAAGAAATATGCTGAAATGATTCCCCTATCCTATAATGATTGCTGACCATTTGTAAGATGTGTCTAGTATTGCGAAGTGTTAGACAAGGGTTGGAGCTAAGAGTCATCGTGGAGTGCACTTCTATCATCACACAGGTGGCCACCACAACCGAGCCACCATCCTGTAATGTGGCTCCCTGAAAAAACACACAACCCTTCTCTTCTACATACATGGGTCAAAAGGGGTAAAGAACTAAGCATCAAAGATGATGCTCTTTTGGTGCAGTAGAACACAAGGTGAAAGGTTGTTCCGGCTCAGTGGGAATTGCTCCTGACATTAAATGGAGTCTGTGGGAAGTTAATGAATAAGTATAGAATAGAGCCACAGTAGTTATTAAATGTAGCTGCCATTCATCAGCACTACCTTGAAATTTGGTAATTGTAATTATTTATTTTTAAGTTTTCCAAAGCAGGAAGTAGAAACCTCAGGGAAACTGTGCGCTTTACATAGTAGCATGAGGTCAGATATAATAGCATCAATGTAGTGATTTGTATGGTTGGAAGAGAGTTGGGGATTGTGTGGCTCCCTAAAAAACCACACAACACTTCTCTGCTGCCTACATCAATCACAAGGGGGAAAAACCTAGGTCATCAAAGGTGCTGCTCTATGGGTGCAGTAGAAATCAAGGTAAAAGGCTGTTCCTTCCCACTGGCAGTTGATGTGATCTTGAGAACCACACCAAGTACGGCAAATTATCTATCCCTGCATTTTTCATGGAATAGCCAGACTGTGACGTTTCATTAACTTCTTTTTTCTTCCATGCGTGTAATTGTCTACTCCACTTATCTGTGCACATTTTGTGGTACACTCATCAAAACATTGTACACTGAACACACGTGAACAGCACACTAGTGAGCATGTACTGCTAGTGCACTTATTTACAATAATTCTGTCAGGTTCAAACCTATCAGTCTAACTCAATGTCACTGTGTCTGAAACGTATTTTTCCAAAACAAATAGGAGGGAATTACTCTTTTGTTCATCTCACAAGGGCTTTTTTGATGTTTCATATACTGGGCAGAGAGAACCTTGATTATTAATCATCTCCATTACTAAGGCACAGCCTTACCTTGTTAGACCTGGCATCCTTGGAGTGGTTTCCCCTAACCTTTTGCCCTCAGACCTCCTGCTTTTGCTGAGTTCATTTTTGCTGGTTTTAGGATTCCGCACATTTTACCACTGCTAACCAGTGCTAAAGGGCTTGTGCTCTTTCCCTAAAATGTGATAACATTGGCTTATCATCAGTTGGCACATTTAATTTACGTATAAGTCTCTAGTAAAGTGCACTACAGGTGTCTAGGGCCTGTAAATTAAATGCTGGACCTGGACTGGACTGGGCCTGCATCGCTTGAACCCGGAACCTAGAGTGACTGAATGGGCTAGTTGGCTGGCCTCCTGATCTGAAGCCTCAGAGACATAACAGGCTTCCAACAACGTTGCATCTGCACCTGGACTCTGCCATCTGTGAGTCTACCCTGTCAAGTGGTGCCACCCCAGTTCTGGACCCTTTGAAGTGGGCCTAAGGTGCTTACCAGTGGAAGCAATGCATCTTCTCTGCTGAGTGGCGCATCCCTGAGTCGAACCAGCACATCTCCTCGGCTGAGCGACGCAACCTCGAGCAGAACCAACGCATCGCCTCTGCTGCATGTACTGGACACGGTGCAGAAGGCCCACATTGCCCTCACAGTCCTTGGAACCAACGCATCACCGAAGGCGCGGAGCATCTCCGACCCAGGTCCTTGCATCTCTCATTGACGGCAGCCTTGACTCAGCATCGCAGCCTCGCAGTTCTTCGGAACTGACGCATCGCCAGCTGTGCGCTGCATCCCTGATGCCAGAACTTCACACTGCAAGCCCCGCTGATGGGATCCTCAACGCAATTCAGAACCACACATCACCTCGACTGCGGTGCTTCTTCGATCCTGATCCACTTAACGCTCCGCAACCAAGATTTAAGGTACTTAGTTCAGCGAGTCTAACTGGGTCACTGTAGCCGGTCCGAGCTCCATTGCATTCGGCTTGAATTTGTTACTTTGTCCCGGTCCGACGTGACCAGATATCCCCTGTTGGCGCTTTGCGCTTTCTGGTATTATCATCTTAAAACTTTAAAATTCAATATCTCCAGTTTTTACTGATTGGATTTTTGTCGTTTTGGTCTTGTTTTATTTATTAAAATAAGCTTTATTTTCATAGACCTGTTGTGGGTTCTTTTTGTGTGGTGTTTTCACTGTTCTACTGTTTGAAGTGTTGCACAAATACTTTACACATTGCCTTCAAGTTAAGACTGGCTGCTCTGTGCCAAGCTACCAGAGGGTGAGCACAGGTTAATTTGGGGTTTGCTGGTGCCTTACCCTAACTAGGATTGTGGTTACTGCAAAAAATGCATGCCTCCTATTCATTTGCAAAAAGAACAATTGATGAACGGAATGCTGAACCATGTCAAACACTCACCCCCAATCCGAGATCTGGGCCTAAATCCATCTTTTTTTTTTGCTCACCACGCCATTAAAGTTTGCACCCAACCATATGCAAATCAGGCTTGACCATCCTTCCCATGGGAACAGTCCAGCCCAAACTGCCAAGCCAGGTCCTTCCTGGACCAGAAACAACCATCCTAGGACTAGTTTCGGGGTATCACCCCTCATCAGCCAAGATAGCTTGATTCCTGTGGCATGGCAAGCATGGGACCCACATCTGGACATCCCCGTCCCACTTGGGGTGACAAATGCAAAAAGAATAATTGATGGACGGAAGCTGAACAATGTCAAACACTCACCCCCAGTCAGAGATCTAGGCCTAAATCCATTGCTTTTTAATCACCACGCCATTCCAGTTTGGACCCAGCCATATGCAAATCAGTCTTGACCCTGCTCCCAATGGGAACGGTCCAGCCCAAACTGCCAGGCCATGTCCTCCATGGACCGGAAACAAGCATCCTATGACCGGTTTCGGGGTATCACCCCTCCTCAGCCAGGATAGCTTGAATCCAGTGGCATGGCGGGCATGGTACACATGTGTGGGCATACTCGTCCCACTTGGGGTGACAAATGCAAAAATGACAATTAATGGACGGAATGCTGAACAATGTCAAACACTCACCCCCAGTCAGAGATCTAGGCCTAAATCCATTGCTTATTGCTCACCACACCATTACAGATTGGACCCAGCCATATGCAAATCAGTATTGGCCCTGCTCCCCATGGGAACAGTCCAGCCTGAGCTCCCAGGCCAGGCCCTCCCTGGACCGGAAACAAGCATCCTAGGACCAGTTTCGGGGTATCACCCCTCATCAGCTAGGATAGCTTGAATCCAGTGGCATAGCAAGCATGGGACTCATGTCTAGGCATCCCCTCCTCACTTGGGGTAACAAATGCAAAAAGAACAGTTGATGGACAGAATGCTTAACAATGTCAAACACTCGCCCCCAGGCAGAGATCTGGGCTTAAATCCATAGTTTTTTGGCTCACCATGCATTTGTTACCCCAAGTGGGGACGAGTAGGGTAAGGGCCTTCATCAGGGCAGTCAAAGGCACCCCCTACTATCCATCCTTGAGTACTAATTTATGCATGCATGTAAGAAAAAGTGTTACCTGCCTGTCCAAACGTTATAGACCTGTAAACAAACAGACCTATTTTGAATTAAATATCTGTTAAATTCATCAACAGTCTCTGTTTGTTGCATTAACTTCTTTTGTCTTCCACATATTAGTTTCTTATAACGTGTCCGTACTCCATCCTAGAGTAGCTGGTCCCGATCTGTGTAATGTGCTCTTTTTTCTACACTGGATACAATCTTCACTCTGTATTCTTTATCTCTGAGTTTAGTTGTTAACTTTTTAGCATGCCTCTTATACTCTAACTTCTCAGTGCAGTTACACCGAAGGCATAGGAATTGACCCACAGGAAGTTTTCCTCTGAGAATTCTTGGATGGAAACTCTCAAAACATAACACTGTGTTTCTATCACTTTTTTCTAAAAGACTTCGGTCTTAGGGCCTCCCCCGAAGCAAAAATTCATGGGTCCAAAAAGTATAGCTCCATCTTATTTGTGGTGAATGTAGACTTTAAAAATTGGTCAGTGCTTTTTTCTTCATGAAATAAAGTAATTTGTCTCCTCCATATTCCCCTGCCATATGATAAAAATGTCGTCTATTTACCGTTTCCATATTTTGATCTTATCCGTAAATGTGTTCTGATTGTAAAACATCCCCTCAGTTTTGAAATCGTGTACATAGATCCATGGGGTCTTGGGGCAGAGGTACTCCCCAATGAAATCCCATGGGTCTGGAGGTAGAACTCCCCTTCAAACTCAAAGTGGTTCCTTGTTAATACAAGGTGAGCACAGCTAATTATAAATTTCAGTGGTGTTATGACATCCCATTGGCAATTTGACAATATTGAGTCTACCACCTTCAGTGTCTCTTCCTGTGGAATAGTGGTGCAAAGTGCTTCCACGTCCATGCTGATCATCAATTCATCATCAGGGTCATATCTCATATCAGGCAGGATGTTTAAAAGCTCCTTTGTGTCTTTTAAATAGGTTTTAGTCTGTTCAACAATTGCTCTCAAGAACCAATCCAGAATTTTTAAAGTGATTCTAAGGCTGAACCTATCCCTGATACTATGGGTCTCCCTGGGGGAGGATGAACACCCTTATGAACCTTGAGGAGAATCTACAGGTAAGGGACCCATGGAGTTGGATTATATAAAACCAGTAATTTCTTGCACTCACCTCTGTACATTCCACATGGAAGGATAACAATCATGATTCCCTTGTCCGCTGCTTATATAATGATGTCCTTAGCTTCTCCAAGTTGGGTGATCGCCTGTTCTTCTTCTTTCATACCATTATTGAAAGGTTATAAGTTCTCTATTTTGTTACTGACTGCTTCCTTGAATGAAAAGACTCTTGATGACATCACCTGAGTAGGTGGATTAAAGATTGAAGGTGGATTTGTTTCTCCGTCAGTTATTACTTCATCCTTAAAAAAGACATGTGACTGAATCTTTCTGAAAAATTCAACGATCTTGGCACGTAGTCTAAAGAAGTCGCTTTTTGGGGTGGGTATAAACCTAAGCCCTTATTTAGTACTCACATTTCTGCTTCAGTTAGGGTTCTGTCACTCAAATTGAGTACTGCTTGCCTTTTTTGTTCAATTCCTGCTGGTGTTTGGCAATGGTTCTGTGTCTTCCCAAACGTTTTTCTGTTCTTTTTTCTTTCCTCGCCCCCATCCTCTGCTTTTTCCTAAAAAAGGGAGGGTTGTTGGGACCCACCAAGGAAAAAAAGCTGGGTTCATTTGATAAGGGAATCCATAAGAGCCGGGCCAGTCCCAAAGTGGCTCCTGATACATATTAGGACCATAAGGATTTTGTGGTGATCCTCTGCTTCTCGAGCCCCGTCTTCCTTTTGTCCTATATGTGCCTTCTATACTAGTTTCACTGTCAAACCCGTCTTCCTTTTGTCCTATATGTACCTTCTATACTAGTTTCACTGCTACGTGAGGAGGTCTCAGATGAGTTCCTCTCCTTCCACAAAATTGTCTCTTGAATAGGTATACATTGTCTCATGAGAGAACTTCTTTAAGTCCTTTTGAATTTTTGTATCTTTGAGTTAGTCAAAAAATATTTGAAATCCAAGACTATCTTGTTCGTCTCTTCAAGTTTCTTCTTAAATGCAGAGATGGTGATCTGAGGTTTCAAGGCGATTTCACTTGTCTTTATCTGAATCAAGAGATTATTAGAGAGTTTTTCCCTGTTAATATTAGAGGCACCAACTAATCATGGGTGTATTTCCATGCGATTAGCAGCCAGTCCTTCCAGAACTCCTTGTCTTCCAAGAAGATCTTTGGTTCATTCACGACGATTAGCCTTTGGGGTGCTCCATTACCTCTCAAATACTCCGCCATCATGACTCCGTGTAATAATGTTTTTGCCTGTGACTTCTTTAACTCTACCAAAAAGTCCCAATTGCCATGTTGTGAAGGGAGTTGACTAAGTGCTCTGTCTCCCAAAAGTGGGAGCGGGGGGCTGCTAGTATTGCTGTAACCACTTCATCATCATAAGATTGGCCCTCCGCCAGTATGATTAGTTTTAGGCAAAATTCACTTGTGACTTACACAAGTGATCTGCTGATCTGCTGATTGTGTTGCACAGCTGATCTGCTGTGCAACACAATAACTCACAAAAAACAGAGCTAGAGATCTATTTGCCGTACACCCTCCAAGATGAAAATGAGAATCCCCACCAAATATGGCAAATTATCTATTGTTGCATTTTTCTTGGAATAGCAAAACAAAACAAAACAAGAAGCAAAAAAGATTTGAATGGAAAAGCCTCACCCACTACTTGTGCCATGCTTCACCATCGGCCAGTCCGTCCCACCATGTTAAGATAATACCAACATGGTGGTCTCAAACTCATTGAGAGGGAGATCAGAATAAGTATTATTCTGGTCATTCAAGTGGTCCAGATTCTTATTTAAAACAACCTTTGTGTGAACCCAGGTGTTATACACACAAAAGAAGGGCAAGAGGTACAACAGCTCCCAAACTATAGACCTAACACACACAAAAGGGATGAGGAAGTAAAAATGAAAGATTAGCACTCTCTCTGGGAACCCATCTATGGGATAAAAGTGCCTTCACCCACTAATAGTGGCTTGCTTCATCATAGGATGTGCTACAAAAACCCCTGTGTAACCAACACCAGAGGTGGACAATGATTTTTTATAGTTTCAAAAACACTGAAAGGGATCCACCATGCAATGTCTCATTAAAACTACCTTAGAAGTATCCATTCTAATTTATTCTGGGTCTCCTAGGTAAGGTTAAAAACATTCAATGAGATGGTATTGGGGTATTAACGCCTATCATCTCTCTGCACTGTTTCACAGTGTAGAGAGATGATGGGGCTATAATTGATGGGTGAGGGCACTTTTATCCAATAGATGATTTCCCAGAGAGGGTGTTAATCTTTTATTTTTACCTCCTCATCCCTTTTGTGTGTGTGTTAAACCCAGGTGTTCCCTTTATGTTGGGGCACACAACGCTGGATTAAAAACAAACGAGGATGTCACCATAAATCTCTGTCTCGAACATCCTCTGTACTTGTCCTTTGCCAACATGTTTCGGCCTCAGTCAGATCCCTCATGGGAGGGTCAAGTGCTTCATCAGGGCAGTCAAAGGTAACCCCTACTATCTGTCCTTTAGTACTAATTTGTACATGCAGGTAAGTATTAGTGTTACCTGCCTGTTAAAACGTTATAGACCTGTAAACAAGTAGACCAATTCTGAATTAAAAATTATAAATATCTGTTATATTCATCAACAGTCCCTGTCTCGGCCGGAGGAAGACCCTTCTCCTATCTCACAGCAAAGACCTGGAACACACTGCCTCTCCACCTCAGGCAATCACCATCACTGCCTCAATTCAGGAAGGACCTTTAGACCTGGCTCTTAGACTGACCCACAGCGCCTCCGGCGGACCAGCTGTTTCCCCCCAGCTTCTTGAGGCTCTTACGAGTGAGTAGTCGCGCTTTACAAGTAACCTGATTGATTGGTTGTTGCTTTAACTTCTTTTGTCTTCCATGCATGTAATTGTCTACTTCACTTATCAGTGCACTTTTGTGGTACACTTGTGGAAACACTGCACATTAAGCACATGTGAACAGCACACTAGTGAGCATGTACCCATAATTCTGTCATGCTCAAACCTAGCAGTCACTCCGGGGAGAGACCCCTCCTGTAGTCACACACTTGTGAGGAGAAAAAAACCAATAAATAAATATAAGTGATAGAAGTGTAATCCATTTACTTATGGGACAACTCTCTAATTCAATGTTACTGTGTCTGAAACATTTTATTTCCAAAACAAATAAAAAGGAACTACTCTCTTGTTCAGCTCACAAGGGATGTTTTTGTGTTTCATATACTAGGTAGGCAGAATCTTGCTTATTAATCGTTTCCACTCCTAAGGTACACCTTTACCTAAACTAGGATAAATCCATGTCTTAATTCTAGTAACAGCCTCAAGTTGATGTGATCTTGGCAGCTTCCCACACCTCAGGAGCTTTCCAAGAGAGCAACAGAGCTTCTCACAATCCTTGGTGACCATTAGGCTGCAGGATAGGCAGGTGCCTTCATCCTGGGCTGTTTATTTTGAGCATCAAAAAGGGGAATTATCCCTGACATTGAATGGAGTCTGTGGGAAGTTAATGAATAAGCAGAGTCACAGCAGTCATTAAATGTAGCTGTCATTCCTCTGTGCTAGCTTGAACTTTGGCATTTATTTTTAAGTTTTCCAAAGCAATAAGTAGTTTCAAAGCACTTCAGATAGGAGCATGAGGTCAGATATAATAGCATGTGATGTGTAAGCATTGAACTAACATAAATAGCAGTTTAGGTCAGAGGTGTAGGAAATTCAAGGTGTACATAATGTTTTTTAGGAAGGTGTTTGGTTGCAGACATAACCGTGTAGTGACTTGCATGGCGAGAAGATAGTCGAGACTTGGTACTAGGAGTTCATGCTTACTGTTTTGCATCAATACACTAACAACAGTTGATCGAGTTTAGGACAAAATCTTCCTGCCTTCTCCAAATCTTGGCAAGCATTAGCTTCTGGTACCACAGTTCACACTTACTATTTTGTATCCATACACTAACAACAGTGGATCAAGTTTGGAACAAAATCTTCCTGCCCTTTCAAAATCTTGGTATGTATTAGTTTCTGGGGCTTGTCTGACTCCAATAATCCTGGAAATGTATGTAGATCTTTTATCTCTTTCTGGAACAGGACTTATGAGGTGATTGTTGTTTTTGAACTATAGGGTTTCCATACGAAGGGAGTCAGTGCTTCGGAATGAGCAAGAGCTGTCTGAGATGACCAGTTTTCATGCTAGGTAATTTGCTGTCCCTGCCAGCAAGGTCTTATGTATTTTCCAGACTACTTTGAACAGACTTCTGACTCCAGTAGGGAATCAGTTAAGTTAGACAAGTATTAGGAAATGTGATTGATTCTTCTAGAGCTGTATGCCAGCTGAGCTGCTGCATTTAGTGCAGCTTGTAAAGAGGCCATATGGGATGTATGATGAAATAGCGTACCTTTACCACAAACATACATAGGAATACATTAAATTAACCATTACCACATATAACAATACCACGCAAAACTTTACCCTGCTTTATGTAAACTGTAAAAATTGCGATTAAATGTAGAAAGAGTAATTTTTTATATTTACTCAAATATATTTAAATATGTGGAAAAAGATTTTTAGGAACATAAAAAGTACTGTTGTGCAGCGCATTTGTGTGCCAAAGAAAACAACACAAAGCAAAACAATACAAAACATCACAACAGTACGCAAATAAAACTAATATTTATTTCATTTCTACACAATGTATATCTCTGTCCCAACCATGATGTCAGACAAAGGGGCCGATTCCGATCTCGGTCGGAGGCGCACCTAACATCATTCGGTCGGGAAAAAAGCCATGCGAATGCCTGTTTCCCGACCGAACCGCACATTATTCCGAACGAGCAAGTACGATGCGCACAACAGCATAGATTCCGACCCAGTCGTACTCACCCAATCCAGGTCCTGTTCCCCGACCGAGCCGGATCCGTAAACGCAGAATCGAGTCGCACGGAAGCCAAAATGCAGCCCCGTCCGGCCGGACAAGTACGATGCGCTTCCCGTACGCGCCGAACCCGTCGCTACGCACGGCACGTCAAAGCATCCGGGAGAGGCGCACATAAGCTCCGATTCGCGCCACAACATGATCCACGGCTACGAGACGAACACGCCAGCGACGAGGACGAGGCGAAGCAACGAGAAAGACGAACGAGACGAACCAACCATGAATCCCATCGTGCCGATCCTACCAATATTCTACATCTACTACCGGAACAGGCACGGACGCGTACAGCGCAGAAGGTAAGTCAGACACCAACCACAAAAACAAACTACACGTACCCGACATATCACACACACACAGAGGGATGCAGAAATTACTTACACCAGCAACAGCAGCACCATAGGGGCGGGATGGCCATCACCAATGCCACATATACACATAGGGGCCCGGATGTAGTAGAGGTGGTACTACCACCTCTACCCATGGGGGGCTGGATGCCTGTCACTACTACCACCCCTACCCAGGGGGGTGTCAGATGCCTACCACTACTACCACCTCTACCCAGGGGGTGCCAGAAGCCTACCACTACTACCACCTCTACCCAGGGGGTGCCAGATGCCTGTCACTACTACCACCCCACCCAGGGGGTGTCAGATGCCTACCACTACTACCACCTCTACCCATGGGTGGCTGGATGCCTACCACTACTACCACCCTTACCCAGGGGGTGCCAGATGCCTGTCACTACTACCACCCCTACCCAGGGGGTGTCAGATGCCTACCACTACTACCACCTCTACCCTTGGGGGGCTGGATGCCTACCACTACTACCACCTCTACCCAGGGGGTGCCAGATGCCTACCACTACTACCACCTCTACCCATGGGGGGATGGATGCCTGTCACTACTACCACCCCTACCCAGGGGGTGTCAGATGCCTACCACTACTACCACCTCTACCCAGGGGGTGCCAGATGCCTACCACTACTACCACCTCTACCCAAGGGGTGCCAGATGCCTGTCACTACTACCACCCCACCCAGGGGGTGTCAGATGCCTACCACTACTACCACCTCTACCCATGGGGGGCTGGATGCCTACCACTACTACCACCTCTACCCAGGGGGTGCCAGATGCCTACCACTACTACCACCCCTACCCAGGGGGTGTCAGATGCCTACCACTACTACCACCTCTACCCATGGGGGGCTGGATGCCTACCACTACTACCACCCTTACCCAGGGGGTGCCAGATGCCTGTCACTACTACCACCCCTACCCAGGGGGTGTCAGATGCCTACCACTACTACCACCTCTACCCATGGGGGGCTGGATGCCTACCACTACTACCACCTCTACCCAGGGGGTGCCAGATGCCTACCACTACTACCACCTCTACCCATGGGGGGCTGGATGCCTGTCACTACTACCACCCCTACCCAGGGGGTGTCAGATGCCTACCACTACTACCACCTCTACCCAGGGGGTGCCAGATGCCTACCACTACTACCACCTCTACCCACGGGGTGCCAGATGCCTGTCACTACTACCACCCCATCCAGGGGTGTCAGATGCCTACCACTACTACCACCTCTACCCATGGGGGCTGGATGCCTACCACTACTACCACCCTTACCCAGGGGTGCCAGATGCCTGTCACTACTACCACCCCTACCCAGGGGGTGTCAGATGCCTACCACTACTACCACCTCTACCCATGGGGGCTGGATGCCTACCACTACTACCACCTCTACCCAGGGGGTGCCAGATGCCTACCACTACTACCACCTCTACCCATGGGGGCTGGATGCCTGTCACTACTACCACCCTTACCCAGGGGTGCCAGATGCCTACCACTACTACCACCTCTACCCAGGGGGTGCCAGATGCCTACCACTACTACCACCTCTACCCATGGGGGGCTGGATGCCTGTCACTACTACCACCCTTACCGAGGGGGCTGGATGCCTACCACTACTACCACCCTTACCCAGGGGGTGCCAGATGCCTACCACTACTACCACCCCTACTCAGGGGGTGTCAGATGCCTACCACTACTACCACCTCTACCCATGGGGGGCTGGATGCCTACCACTACTACCACCCTTACCCAGGGGGTGCCAGATGCCTGTCACTACTACCACCCCTACCCAGGGGGTGTCAGATGCCTACCACTACTACCACCTCTACCCATGGGGTGCTGGATGCCTACCACTACTACCACCGCTACCCAGGGGTGCCAGATGCCTACCACTACTACCACCTCTACCCATGGGGGTCTGGATGCCTGTCACTACTACCACCCCTACCCAGGGGGTGTCAGATGCCTACCACCTCTACCCAGGGGGTGCCAGATGCCTACCACTACTACCACCTCTACCCAGGGGTGCCAGATGCCTGTCACTAGTACCACCCTTACCCAGGGGTGCCAGATGCCTACCACTACTACCACCTCTACCCAGGGGTGCCAGATGCCTACCACTACTACCACCCTTACCCAGGGGTGCCAGATGCCTACCACTACTACCACCCCTACCCAGGGGGTGTCAGATGCCTACCACTACTACCACCTCTACCCAGGGGGTGCCAGATGCCTACCACTACTACCACCTCTACCCAGGGGGTGCCAGATGCCTACCACTACTACCACCCCTACCCAGGGGTGCCAGATGCCTACCACTACTACCACCTCTACCCATGGGGGGCTGGATGCCTGTCACTACTACCACCCTTACCCAGGGGTGCCAGATGCCTACCACTACTACCACCTCTACCCATGGGGGGCTGGATGCCTACCACTACTACCACCTCTACCCATGGGGGCTGGATGCCTGTCACTACTACCACCCTTACCCAGGGGTGCCAGATGCCTACCACTACTACCACCTCTACCCAGGGGTGCCAGATGCCTACCACCACTACCACCTCTACCCAGGGGTGCCAGATGCCTACCACTACTACCACACTTACCCAGGGGGTGCCAGATGCCTACCACTACTACCACCCTTACCCAGGGGGTGCCAGATGCCTACCACTACTACCACCTCTACCCATGGGGGTCTGGATGCCTACCACTACTACCACCCTTACCCAGGGGGTGCCAGATGCCTGTCACTACTCCCACCCCTACCCAGGGGGTGTCAGATGCCTACCACTACTACCACCTCTACCCATGGGGGTCTGGATGCCTACCACTACTACCACCTCTACCCAGGGGGTGCCAGATGCCTACCACTACTACCACCTCTACCCATGGGGGGCTGGATGCATGTCACTACTACCACCCCTACCCAGGGGGTGTCAGATGCCTACCACTACTACCACCTCTACCCAGGGGGTGCCAGATGCCTACCACTACTACCACCTCTACCCAGGGGGTGCCAGATGCCTGTCACTACTACCACCCCATCCAGGGGTGTCAGATGCCTACCACTACTACCACCTCTACCCATGGGGGCTGGATGCCTACCACTACTACCACCCTTACCCAGGGGGTGCCAGATGCCTGTCACTACTACCACCCCTACCCAGGGGGTGTCAGATGCCTACCACTACTACCACCTCTACCCATGGGGGGCTGGATGCCTACCACTACTACCACCTCTACCCAGGGGGTGCCAGATGCCTACCACTACTACCACCTCTACCCATGGGGGGCTGGATGCCTGTCACTACTACCACCCTTACCCAGGGGGTGCCAGATGCCTACCACTACTACCACCTCTACCCAGGGGGTGCCAGATGCCTACCACTACTACCACCTCTACCCATGGGGGGCTGGATGCCTGTCACTACTACCACCCTTACCCAGGGGGCTGGATGCCTACCACTACTACCACCCTTACCCAGGGGGTGCCAGATGCCTACCACTACTACCACCCTTACCCAGGGGTGCCAGATGCCTACCACTACTACCACCCCTACCCAGGGGGTGTCAGATGCCTACCACTACTACCACCTCTACCCATGGGGGGCTGGATGCCTACCACTACTACCACCCTTACCCAGGGGGTGCCAGATGCCTGTCACTACTACCACCCCTACCCAGGGGGTGTCAGATGCCTACCACTACTACTACCTCTAACCATGGGGTGCTGGATGCCTACCACTACTACCACCTCTACCCAGGGGGTGCCAGATGCCTACCACTACTACCACCTCTACCCATGGGGGGCTGGATGCCTGTCACTACTACCACCCCTACCCAGGGGGTGTCAGATGCCTACCACCTCTACCCAGGGGTGCCAGATGCCTACCACTACTACCACCTCTACCCAGGGGGTGCCAGATGCCTGTCACTACTACCACCTCTACCCATGGGGGGCCGGATGCCTACCACTACTACCACCCTTACCCAGGGGGTGCCAGATGCCTGTCACTACTACCACCTCTACCCAGGGGGTTCCAGATGCCTACCACTACTACCACCTCTACCCAGGGGGTGCCAGATGCCTACCACTACTACCACCTCTACCCAGGGGGTGCCAGATGCCTACCACTACTACCACCTCTACCCATGGGGCGCTGGATGCCTGTCACTACTACCACCCTTACCCAGGGGGTGCCAGATGCCTACCACTACTACCACCTCTACCCAGGGGGTGCCAGATGCCTACCACTACTACCACCCTTACCCAGGGGTGCCAGATGCCTACCACTACTACCACCCCTACCCAGGGGGTGTCAGATGCCTACCACTACTACCACCTCTACCCAGGGGGTGCCAGATGCCTACCACTACTACCACCTCTACCCAGGGGGTGCCAGATGCCTACCACTACTACCACCCCTACCCAGGGGGTGCCAGATGCCTACCACTACTACCACCTCTACCCATGGGGGGCTGGATGCCTGTCACTACTACCACCCTTACCCAGGGGGTGCCAGATGCCTACCACTACTACCACCTCTACCCATGGGGGCTGGATGCCTACCACTACTACCACCTCTACCCATGGGGGGCTGGATGCCTGTCACTACTACCACCCTTACCCAGGGGGTGCCAGATGCCTACCACTACTACCACCTCTACCCAGGGGGTGCCAGATGCCTACCACCACTACCACCTCTACCCAGGGGGTGCCAGATGCCTACCACTACTACCACACTTACCCAGGGGGTGCCAGATGCCTACCACTACTACCACCCTTACCCAGGGGGTGCCAGATGCCTACCACTACTACCACCTCTACCCATGGGGGGCTGGATGCCTACCACTACTACCACCTTTACCCAGGGGGTGCCAGATGCCTGTCACTACTACCACCCCTACCCAGGGGGTGTCAGATGCCTACCACTACTACCACCTCTACCCATGGGGGGCTGGATGCCTGTCACTACTACCACCCTTACCCAGGGGGTGCCAGATGCCTACCACTACTACCACCTCTACCCAGGGGGTGCCAGATGCCTACCACTACTACCACCTCTACCCAGGGGGTGCCAGATGCCTACCACTACTACCACCTCTACCCATGGGGGGCTGGATGCCTGTCACTACTACCACCTCTACCCAGGGGGTGCCAGATGCCTACCACTACTGCCACCTCTACCCATGGGGGGCTGGATGCCTGTCACTACTACCATCCCTACCCATGGGGGGCTGGATGCCTACCACCAACAACACCCCCACTCACAGGATGGCTAATACATGACACAACAAGCACACACCAACATAAAGAATGCAACATAAAGACATCCCCCCCAACACCATGACAAGCGTGTGTAGACTGTGTCAAATGCCTACAACACTGAACATGACTTTGAACATACAATGTGACCCCCTATCACATGTGCCACACATAAGTGTGTGTGGCCCCCACAATGCAAGCAGGCCATGACCATTGTGGCAATGGGGTCCAAACCCCCATCATCACAGTGACCAAAATGTAAGTGTGGGGTCCATAGCTGAAGCACATTTTGAACATTGTGGCAATGGGGTCCAAACCCCCATCATCACAGTGACCAAAATGTAAGTGTGGGGTCCATAGCTGAAGCACATTTTGAACATTGTGGCAATGGGGTCCAAACCCCCATCATCACAGTGACCAAAATGTAAGTTTTGACAAAGAAAAAGCTGCAACTGCCAAACTGCATGGATGATTCCTGGTCACAGAACAACAAACACATCAGTGGCAAAGTAGTGCTTGTGTCCCATAGCAACATAGATTGGGGGAGGCAAACAGTGCAGTGCAAATAAGACATACCTTTGGCCATGTGCAGACAAACATCACCCATGGGGGCTGACACTGTCAACATTCATCAATGACACAATGACAGAAGTGACCATCAGAATGCAGACCCACATATTTGCACGAATGGGCACACAAATGCAGATACCCTGTGGAGACTGTAGATGTGAGGTGAACAGATACCATACCATGGCAGCAATGGGACACACAAACAATGATCATTGTGCTGACTGATGACCTAGGAGTCCCAGGGACAGCAGGGGAAACACACCAAACAACATACAGCCAATGGCACACTAAAGATATGCCAATGCAGTGGTGCAGATGCACAAACACAAACAGGAAGACCCACACTGTACATCAAACACAACAGGTGAGGGGGGGGGTACCAGTGTCCCCAGGCAACCACACAACACATGAGGAGGCCTGAATACCAATTACACAGATGTGCATACAGTGCCACACAAAGGTAACTCATGGATCCAAATCCCCTATGTGGGCAATCAGGCATTGTCAGATGAGAGGGAGCACAAATCACACATGTCACACAAGCATGTAGGAACAGCAACTGACACAGCAAGACACAGAGACACCACAGCACTACCCCCAGGGCCCCCACAATGTGGTGACCCTGGGCTGCATTACAAACCCACTGTGATGACAAAGCTAGATGTCGTTCACACTGTGAACCACAGTCATGTGTCCTGAGCAACAAACTACCATCACACCTACACAAGCACAAATCAATCAGCACGGCCAGTAAGCCAAGGCCAACATGGAGGCAGGGGTCTAGGCGGGCAACAACTCTCATCTGCACACACTCAACACCACACACCTCGACCTCCAACAATGTGCAGCAGTGAAGCTCACATGCACTGGTGACATTGCACATGCACCCATGACAATCCCAGGGGGTGGTGGGAACCAAGGTGCAGAAACACATCACACATGGCCACTCAACAAGATTCCTGAATGTCTGACACACTGCACACTACGCTGTACATGGACATGACGGCAATACCACACCAACCAATGGGATCCCAGCCACAGTCACACACCAATGAAGAAGCCAAGGTCACTCACAAAGAACACACATAGACAACTACCAACATTGCAGCCCTGACCCTGAGGAGTGCCAGCAGTCACACACACAACGTGTCACAACCAATGAAAGCTAACACAAACCGGAAATCACATGACAGGTGTAAACAACAAGTGCCAAGGTGAATCCTGACTGTGACCCATCAGCGTCTGCCCACAAACTCAGCCCTGACAGCAAACACACCTATGGGTGACACCCTGATGACCAGTAATGTGCCATCACCCATCACAGAGAACCCAGGGAGAAGACTTTGGGGGAACATAGGTCAACTCAGCAAGCATCACAAACAGGAACATCACTAGGGATCCCAGCATGCACAGCAAAATGGAAGTGAACACACAGACATGCTCATACAACACACACCTTGGGCGCAGGCGATGTCACAGGAGTACACACTGCCATGAGGGGACTCCACTCCTGTGTGAGGAAAGCTGTGCCATATGTCGCCTCAGTAGGGCTCCATCATGTCAGCAGAACACTTGGTCACACAGTCAACAATTAGCACCAAATGAAGGCTCCCGTCACATCAGCCTGGTCATGGGAGTGTCAACGAAATCATCAGAACAGATCCAACACACATGTATAGCAAGTTGCACTGACAACACAGATGAGTCCTTCCCCATTGATGCCCAAATCTGCATGTCCAGTGGAGATGGCCACACGGTCAGGGAAGTAGACTAATTGAACAATGGCAAGCACAACAGATGTGCAGGGGTGGAAGCCACAGATGTGACATTGCTAATGTAAGTAGGAAATCCCATTGCCAAATATTGTAAACATGACACCCTCAGATGCTGCTAAGGATGACATGGATACACCACAGGATAGGACACAGTCCCCTGGACCACATGGGTTCCTGCACAGTAACACTACATATTCATGAGACCAAATATCACCATCACTGCAGCAAGGGCATGGTTAGCATCATCAACATCATGTACATCAGAAGCAAAAGCACTAGAGAACAGAAAGGTGCTTTATTCAGCATATGTGGGTTCAAAAGTTGAAGTCATGTAAAAAATAAACAAAGGCCAATGGCCAGTCCATCATGAAAGTCAAAACAGGGTGACAGTGGCAGATGTCACCCTACGCATGCCTGCACTGATGAAAACCAGGGACAATCCCCTCGGAGGGTCATACGGGGGGGCAGGCCAGGCACCGCAGGGACAGGATCAGGGCTCACCAGAAGGAGGCAGGGAAGGGGTTGTGGGTGCTGGAGAGCCACTGACAACTGCAGTGGAGGTGTCTGACATGGTGTGTGCCGGCACAACTGGGGGCATGACTCAGATGGTGTGGGCGCCAGCACGACTGCAGTGGACCGTGCAGATGGAGTGGACAGGTTCGCCACTGCAGTGCCCAAGTCAGACAGGGTGGTAGTGGCCTCCACTGCAGTGCCTACCTCCAGGGGAGGAGAATGGGGATCAGGTAAGGTGGGCAGGACAGAGGGGGAGGACACCCTCACCACACCAGTGGCACAGACAAGCGCAGCGGGGGTGTGGGGCCGGAAGAGCAAGTGGCAGGGGGAGAAGGCCTGATCCTTTTGGGGATGGTGTATCTGTGGGTGGGGGAACCTGGGGCAGGGTGTGGTGGGGGCACCTGTGGAGTGGGGGCCTGAGGGATGGAGGAAGGAGACTTGGTGCCTGAGCTGCAGGGCAGCGGCGGGGTCTTGCTCTTCCGGGTCCGGGGGTACTTGCGGGTGGGGGCGTCAGTCGGTCTGCGCCTGGGGGAAGGTGTCCGGGGGCGAGGGGCACTCCGCTCCATGTGGGTGGGCTTCCTCTTCCCCCTGAATGCTGTATCAGCTGGATCGGAGGGGAAGAGGCCGAGGTCACTGAGGAAGAGCCGCTGTGTCTTTGGGGTTGCAGGTGAGGCAAGGGAGGGGGCTTTGGAGGGAGAGGCAACTGAGGACTGCGCAGTGCTCATGGATGCGTGTGTGTGTGCCTGGGCCCCATCCCCTGTGAGTGTGGTTTCAGTCCCCTGACTGTGCGTGCGTGTGCGTCTTGTTTGTGGCGTGTGTGTCTGTGTGCTGCTCGTGTCTGTGCTGGTGTGTGCCTGTGCCGGTGTGTGTGTGCTTGGGACAGGTAAGGTGCTGGGGAGTGTGGATGGGGCAGAGGCAGGAGGGGTGAGGGACTGTCGGAGGAGGGACACTGCTGCCGTCAGGGAGGAGTCCATGGACCTATTGCCCCTCTGTAGGGCAGACATGCCCGATGAGATGCCCTCCATGAACGACACCAGCTGAGTCAACAGAGTGGTGTGGGCATGGAGGACACTCAGCATCGCTGTCTGCCCTACATGGAGCTGGCGAAGGAGGTACACAGACTCCTCACTCAGGGCAGCAGGGGACACAGGGTCAGGGGGTGCGGTGCCTGGCCCGAAGGAGACACGCTCCCGAACATGGGAGCCTCCACGGACCTCGGGAATGGGAGCCGATGGGAGGGCAGTGGTGGTGGTGGTGGTGGCGGGGACAGCAACACTAGCTGGTGTGTGGTGGCTGCTGACACCCGCCTCCATAAGGGAGTCATCCTCCGAGCTGCTGTGGTCCTCAGCTGATGTGGATGGTGCTGAGGACTCCTCGGTGTGGCTCCCCTCGCCCTCCGTGCCACTGGGTCCCTCCGACCACTCCTCGGCTGCTGACCCAGTCTGGCTCTGCGGCTCCTCCTGGTCCGTGGAGCTGTCCCCTCCTGTGGCCGTGGATGTATCTGCAATCAATAGGGAAACAGACAGACATCAGTCACCTGCACCGAACGCACACACCACAGTAAGTACAGCACATTACAGAGCAAGCCCTGGCATCCTTAGTTGAACATTGCTAAAAGTGCCCAAACAGAACAGGAGAAGCCAATTATCAGTCTGATGGTCAACCATGGCACTCACATCCCACCTGGCCTTGCACCCATCTGTCTGGTGTCTGTTGGATGGAAATACTCCAGTGTGGACACATGCACCACCTACACAGTAGTTGGACAGTGCAGAGAACCCGGTTAAGCATGTGAACATGCACACATCACAACTCTTGCCACTGAGTCAGTACAGGTGTCCGGATGAAAGGGATGCCCAGAGTCAAATAGGAAATGCATGTGATGCATACCAGCGACAGACACCATGATGCACCCATGTCCTGATAGCCATTGCCACAATGGTGTGCATGTAGCACATGTCACTCCCCTGCAGGATCACTCATAGGAAGTCACATGCCATGGCACAGGCATGCCTGCTAAGTCATACATCACTGTCTCCAGTCACATGGGCAGGGCAGCCAGACAACAACACTCTGCACTGTGTCACAATAGTAGGTCATGGGGAATGCAAGTCCTGGAGCTGAACAAGTGCACATGTACATCCCCCACACACCACATCATCTGAACCCTTATCTGTCCAGGTCATACCGATTGGACATATGGGAGACCTGTAACACAACCCTCTGAACCTGAGCACCTCACAATCTGCTGTGAATGGGAAACAGCTGCCTGAACTTCACATTCGCATACCCCAGTCTGCACGGTCAGGTGATCAAACACCTATGTGTCACACAAGTATCGTCTCCTATGGTCACATCTCCGGTGGCATGCTGAGCCCCAACCGAGAAACACCCCAGCAGTCCTGACAACAAAGCCACAGCACACTGACACAGAGGCAGACACCTGAGGGGACAAATCACTGAGCACAACGTGTCAGCTGATACACGGGAGTGGGAGTACAGAGTGTATTGTATGGCCTGGAGTAGGCATGACTGTCCTGCCCCACATGAATGAGGGATGAGCCCTGGACAGTAGGCAGCTGGCTAAGTATGTGTGACACACGTAATATACACACTCCTGGGGCCCAAACATTGTTCCCACCCGCAGCATGGGTGTGTGCCAGATACCCCAGGCACATGTGGTGGATCAGCTCAGCAATTGGACCACATATCAAAGTAACACGCAGATTACATGTCAGAACACAGGCATTGTGTAAGCAATGGACCCACCCATGATGCCCACCACAGAGTTAGGGAAACAGATGCTGTCCCCCACCTTGAGTCAAGCAAACTGCAAGGACACAGTACCCAAGTGACACAATTCCCTGACTGTAAGGGCCACAACTGGGTATCAGATGAGGAGTGGGCAGTGCACAATAGAGGGACATGGGTCCTGGACCACATGACTGATGTACTGTGGAAGTTTAACCAGGCCAGAGGAGGGCACATAGCATGGCAGACATAGTTCACAATGCAGTCATGGACTCACCCCTCCTTGCTGCTCTCTGGCCTTCAGCTGCCCATCCAGATCAGGGAAGACCACCGCCAGGATCCTGAGCATGTGGGGGTCAGGGTCCGGTGTCCGCCCCTCCTGCGAGGAGGCGACAGCTTCAGCTGGACCCGTGCGATCCTCCGGGTCCAGCCCCTAAGGTCCTGCCACCTCTTCTGGCAGTTGCGGATCCGGCGCTTGTAGACCCCCACGGATCTCACTGCCCGGACGATGGTCAGCCATATCTGCTGCTTCTGGTGGGCATCAACCTGTGAGGATGACAAAGTGAGAATGCCATTACTACACATGCAACATATCCGTGCATTACACAGTTGGATATACATGTCTCAATCACAGGGGCACATGATTTACACAGGCAGTGCAACGATGGCCATGGACAGTATGCCAGCAGTTACTACATGGTATCATTGCCTGGGAAGTAAAACCTTGTTTAAATGCACTGTCACTGCACTATACCTGTCCAGTGCATGTAACTACACACTATGGGGGTGACAACTACTCAGTGAGCCTGCTAGCCAGTGGCGTGCAGACTGTTAGCCTTGCTAGTCAGACAACATGCACATTTAGGAAGGCAGTGGACAGAACACTCACCTGCTCCCCTGCTTTCCCATACAGCTTGCTGTACTGTGGAAGGAGGCTGTCCAGCAGGGCCTGGTTCTCCTCAGTGCTGAAGGCTGGGGCTCTCTCCACAGTACGTGCCATTGCAGGGTCCAGAGGGTGCAGATACAGCAGCAATGGTGGTGGCAGATGTCGTCCTGGAGCATGTAGTGCAGGCAAGTGAGCTCTCAGGGGAACAGCCAGCATTATATGTGTGCTGCAGAGGCAGATACTGTCCCATGTGTCCAAAGTGATAGGTCCAAGTCGTTTGCATCTTCTGAATCTGGCCAATCCATGGAATTGCACCACTTACACACGCCCACAGCATCCTTCAAAAGTTCAACTTCATGACACCCATGAATTTGCAACATTGTTGTGGGTGACCAACTGAATTTCCAGCATCAGACTCGTTCAAAATTTGAAAACGCGTCCGTTGCCAGGCCAGGCCATAGCCAATGGGTGCGCACCGATCGGTCCATTGTTGTTCAACGCGTACCTAGGATACAACGCGTACCCGCACACATTGAATGCAATGGTCCGGCCGGGCACACCGATCGGTCCATTGCTGTTCAACGCCGTACCCAGGATACAACGCGTACCCGCACACATTGAATGCAATGGGCCGGCCGGGCACACCGATCGGTCCATTGCTGTTCAACGCGTACCCAGGATACAACGCTGCACCCGCACACATTGAATGCATTGGGCCGGCCGGGCACACCGATCGGTCCATTGCTGTTCAACGCGTACCCAGGATACAACGCGTACCCGCACACATTGAATGCAATGGGCCGGCCGGGCACACTGATCGGTCCATTGCTGTTCAACGCGTACCCAGGATACAACGCGTACCCGCACACATTGAATGCAATGGGCCGGCCGGGCACACCGATCTGTCCATTGCTGTTCAACGCATACCCAGGATACAACGCTGCACTCGCACACATTGAATGCAATGGGCCGGCCGGGCACACCGATCGGTCCATTGCTGTTCAACGCATACCCAGGATACAATGCGTGCACTCGCACACATTGAATGCAATGGGCCGGCCGGGCACACCGATCGGTCCATTGCTGTTCAACGCGTACCCAGGATACAACGCATACCCGCACACATTGAATGCAATGGGCCGGCCGGGCACACCGATCGGTCCATTGCTGTTCAACGCATACCCAGGATACAACGCGTACCCGCACACATTGAATGCAATGGGCCGGCCGGGCACACCGATCGGTCCATTGCTGTTCAACGCATACCCAGGATACAAAGCGTACCCGACACATTGAATGCAATGGGCCGGCCGGGCACACCGATCGGTCCATTGCTGTTCAACGCGTACCTAGGATACAACGCGTACCCGCACACATTGAATGCAATGGGCCGGCCGGGCACACCGATCGGTCCATTGCTGTCCAACGCGTATTGCGAATACAACGCGTACCAGCACACATTGAATGCAATGGCCAATGTGTACGCACCGATCGGTCCATTGCTGTCCAATGCGTATTGCGAATACAACGCGTACCAGCACACATTGAATGCACTGGCCAATGTGTGCGCACCGATCGGTCCATTGCTGTCCAACGCGTATTGCGAATACAACGCGTACCAGCACACATTGAATGCAATGGCCAATGTGTGCACACCGATCGGTCCATTGCTGTCCAACGCATATTGCGAATACACCGCGTACCAGCACACATTGAATGCAATGGCCAATGTGTGCACACCGATCGGTCCATTGCTGTCCAACGCGTATTGCGAATACAACGCGTACCAGCACACATTGAATGCAATGGCCAATGTGTGCACACCGATCGGTCCATTGCTGTCCAACGCGTATTGCTAATACAACGCGTACCAGCACACATTGAATGCAATGGCAAATGTGTGCGCACCGATCAGTCCATTGCTGTCCAACGCGTATTGCAAATACAACGCGTACCAGCACACATTGAATGCAATGGCCAATGTGTGCGCACCGATCGGTCCATTGCTGTCCAACGCATCCCTGTACAAGTCACTGGCATATGTCACCATGCCTGTCACAGGTGAACATATGCCAGCCACATATACTTCCCAGGGAGTGAGGGGCACACCTACAACACCACAGCCTGTCCAAACTGTATCCTAAGGCATGTAAGGCTGCATTACCTATTCCGTGTATGGGGGTGAACATGTTGTTCTGTGGGTGTCACTTGGGGGCAGCCACCCCCAGGCTGTGCATGTGTTCATGGGGACAGAATCCTTGGTGTTTCGTGTACATGACCACTGTGATGTGCAACTGTTCATATCTGAGCATGTGGCATGGTCACATTTCACGGTGGTGTATGTGTATGTCATGTCACATACCCCCTGAGTCCCATGTGGGACGGTATGTTTAACCCAGGGTGACCCATTGGCACAATAGTGATGGTCCTCCACAGTCTGTGTGCATGTTGTGTTTACAATGTCTCTGATTTCATGTGCACAATGGGAGACAGTCTCCACATCCACGTTGTTTGTGCATGGACTTTGATGTTGTGCGTGTGTGTGTCACAGACGACCATGTCTGTCCTGCCGAGGCAACAGGGACCACTACCTGTGGGGGTCATGGTTGTTTTGCTGTGGTGTATACATGATACACCATGTCATGCAAGTGTCCATGTGGCAATACAGGGTCCCTGGGAATCTACCTGTCGTTGAGCTGTGATGCCTGGGGCACATCTGTCCTCACATGTCACTGTGGGGTGTGTTTGTAACGTGGCAGCAGGAGATGGGAACTGTGACACGGCCTCATGATATCCAATGGCACAACCTGGGACTTATTGATGCCACTTGTTGAACTGTGATGTTAGATGTTGGCCATGTATGTGCCATACATGTCCTTACGGAACTGCACACATCATATACTTGTGCCTCATAATGATGTATCATGTGATATTGAGTGTGTTCAATGCCACATATGTGGGGTGACTGACAATCTTTCTTTCTTCACCTATGCACTGCAGGGCACCAGCTGTCCATAGACCATTCCCTGACCTGGCAACGATGGTGGAACGTGACAGCATCCGACGGTACCGCTTCACCAGGCAGCTGATTGAGGATTTGGCAGTGCGCTTGGCACCACATTTGCAACCTGGCCGGCCGTACCTTACAGCGCTGACCCCCAAGGTGAAGGTGATGGCAGCCCTACACTTCTTTGCCACCGGTACCTTTCAACACACTGTGGCGTCTGCTGGTGGGATGTCACAGACCATGTTCAGCCGTGTGCTCCGCGATGTTTTGGAGGCTATGTTGATATATCTGAACCAGTACATCTATTTCCCTAGACTCCAACAACTCACTGATGTGAAGAGTGACTTCTATGCCCTGGGGAGGATGCCGCATGTCATTGGTTCCATTGATGGGACACATGTGGCTTTGGTACCACCACAGGCCCAAGAGCAGGCATACAGGAACCGCAAACACTACCACTCGGTCAATGCACTGGTGGTCTGTCTTGCAGATATGAGCATCTCACACGTGTGTGCCCGTTTCCCCGGTTCTGCACACGATGCCTACGTGATGAGGAGTAGTCGCATCCAGAGGATGATGTCACAGATGCGGAACCAGCGTGCCTGGCTTGTTGGTGTGTACTGACTTTGTTCCATTGTGTGTGTTCTGCAATGTAGTGTTCCACCCTCTTTTCCAACTCAGCCAATGTGCAATTGTCTGTATGTAGGTGACTCCGGATACCCCAACATGCCGTGGTTGCTGACGCCCCTCAGGAACCCTGTGACACCAGCCCAGATGCGCTACAATGAGGCACATGGTCGGACGAGGAGAGTGATTGAGCGGACATTTGGTCTCCTGAAGAGCCGCTTCCGCTGCCTGGACAAGACAGGAGGGGCCCTCCCATATGCCCCAGCAAAGGTGTGCAAGATTGTCATCGTCTGCTGCATGCTACACAACCTGGCAGTGCGGAAGGAGTTGCCTCTCATCCTGGATGACGATGAGCAACATCCGCCACCTGTGGAGGATCCTGGCCTGGACCACGATGCCAGTGATGATGATGATGATGATGATGGTGATGGTGATGTCCGCACACAGCTCATCACCAACTTCTTCAGCTGAATGTGGGTATCCAGAGATGTCATGTCAATGATGTGAGTTTGCATGATATGTGTTGGTGGTGCTCTGGTGCTGTTTGAGTGTGTCCATGGGCTACATGACTGTATGCGTGTAGCGATGTGTCCTTACAGGTAGTCTGTACTCCCCAACAGTGTTGACATGCTAACTTGGTTCTGGGTGGGTATCTTGTGACATGTATTGGGCATGAGTATTGCAGTTCTGTCCTGTTCTTCAGTGCTTTTGACTGTGTGTCATTTCTGTCCTTCACAGGGTACTTTCAGAGTCGTTTGGTCAACTGTGATCCCCGACACCGTGATTCGACTTCCAGGGTGGTAGCTGTCGTGTCCCTACAGGTGATGTGCGCCACACCCATGGACTTCCTTCCTTCTACACTTGTTGACTGTGTGCCCGCTGCCAGGTGGGATTACCTTGCATCTGTAGTGGTTACAACATGTTGCAAATGTGTAATAAACCTGTGCTTCACTTTGTGATGTGCGTTGTCTGTGGTCACACATTTGACTGACATTTGCTTACTGCACCAGTGGGCTAGTTGACTAAGACTGGGAATAGGTGTTGTGTCTGTGCATTGCACCGTATTTCCTGGCAACATCAGTGTAGGCAATGAGTCAGATGGCCTAGGTGTGTATTTGTTGTGTAGCCCTGGTGGTGTGTCTCCCTCATATGTGTCACGTTGCCATGACTCACATGCCTGTGTTGTACTTGCTGTAGCAGTTAGCATGCACAGTGTAATTTCGCTGGTCATCATCTCCATGACAGAAACCACGTTGGAATCACGACAGAGGCAGGTATGGTGTATTAGTGTGTTTATTGTCATACATGTGTGTGAATAGTGCACAGGATGGTGAGTGCTGTACATTTTGATTGCAATCCAAAGTTCCTAGATGAATTGGAAGTCCTGGTAGCACAAATGTCCTGTATCAAGTCCACAGTCATCTGAGACATTGGTCCAACTTGTACTCCCCATGTCATGTGGGGAGTTGTGTTGCAGTCAACAGGGTGAACAGTTTGCGCACAAAGGTGATTATCCAGAACAGGTGTTGGCTTCCTGGGGGTTGTGCATGGCCATCAGCCTCTCAGTTGTCCTTCCTCGGACGACTCCTCTTCTTTGGGGGGACCCTCAAGTGCAGGCTGCTGCGGTGCAGGGGACTCTCCGCCAGAGTCATCCTGCCTCCCTGTGGCAGTTGCAGTTGTTTCAGCAGCAGATGTTGTGGGCACACAGGGAGGTGTTGACTGGTTGCTGCTCATCTGGCGGAGGCATTGTAATATGTCCCTATGCACCGCCGTCATCTCTTGCAGTGTGTCCCACTTGGACTCCACGCGGGACATGTGTGAGTCCAAGTGGGCATGATGGGCAGCCTGCTGCTGTTTAATGTCACTGAGGAGCCCCACTACCTGGCTGAGCTCTCCGGTGCTGGACTGGTACGCATCGGCTATGCGTGCCAGTTGTGGGTCATCATGCAGTCCAGACCCCTCTGCGAGCAGCGACCTATGTCTCCCACCCCTCCCACCACCCCTGGCGACACGTGCAGTACCTGAGGTGGCACGCACAGGTGACCCTGGGCCCCCTTGGGGGTTGTTGGTGGTGTTGGTGTCCATGGCCCCACGTTGGTCCAGGGTCCTTGTGCTGGTGGTGGTGGTGCTCCTTGGTCTGTCCATGTCGGCAGGGGTGGTATGTGTGTTGACAGTCGTTGGAGGGGTGGGTGCAGGGGGTGCAGCTGGTGGTCCTGCTGGTGCTGCATGATGACTTGCTCCGGAGGTGCCAGGTGGGTCTTCTTCATCCGAGGAGGGCAGAGGCTGTTCCACACCAGTGAGCTCCGTATCCTCTTGAGCCTGGGACGGGGACTCCTCAGCATCTGCTGCTGTGTCCCCATCATCACCTGTTTTTGGGAGACACACACAATGTATGTTATGTTTCTGCAGGCATCAATGGTTGACACACCTGACAGTTGTGACTGTGCCTCTGGATGCGGGCCTGTACATTGCATTGTCCTAAGTTGTCACAGTCAGGGGTTGATATTGGTGTAGCACATTGTCCTGCATTATTTGGGCATTTCTATGTGAATGTTGGGGTGTGTACATGGTCTGCATTGGTTGTATTTGGTTGACATCCGGCCCTCCTTCCCACCCAGCCAGATATTCCACCATGGAACGTGCTTCCATTGCAGGGAGTGCAAGTTGTCTTTCAGGATGTCAGTCAGTGGTGTCCTGCTGTTGGTTGGTGCACAGTTGCCAGCAGGGCCTTGTGCTCCCCACAGCAGTAGCCAGTGTCAGCCATCTTGTGAGTTGTTTTCCACTCCCTGTGATGTGTGCATGGTTCAGGGTGGTGTTGATGGGACAGTTGTGGGGGTGACCAATATCTGTGACTACCACTCCCATCATGCTATTGCCTCCACCCCACTTCCCAGCATGCCCATACTTACTTGCTTTTGGGTGGACTTCACTGTGTGTGAGTGTGAGAGCAATGGCAAGATGGCTGACAGTGGTGTCCTGCTGTTGGTTGGTGGCCAGTTCCCAGCATGGCCTTGTGCTCCCCACAACAGAGCAGCAGTGTCAGACATCTTTGATGGGGCTTTCCACTCTCTGTGGGGTGTGCATGCTTGAGTGTGAGCTTGCTGGGCCATGTGGGTGGGGGATGTTGAGCTGTGACTACCACTCCCATCATGCTATTGCCTCCACCCCACTTCCCAGCATGCCCATACTTACTTGCTTTTGGGTGGACTTCACTGTGTGTGAGTGTGAGAGCAATGGCGAGATGGCTGACAGTGGTGTCCTGCTGTTGGTTGGTGGCCAGTTCCCAGCATGGCCTTGTGCTCCCCACAACAGAGCACCAGTGTCAGACATCTTTGATGGGGCTTTCCACTCTCTGTGGGGTGTGCATGCTTGAGTGTGAGCTTGCTGGGCCATGTGGGTGGGGGATGTTGAGCTGTGACTACCACTCCCATCATGCTATTGCCTCCACCCCACTTCCCAGCATGCCCATACTTACTTGCTTTTGGGTGGACTTCACTGTGTGTGAGTGTGAGAGCAATGGCAAGATAGCTGACAGTGGTGTCCTGCTGTTGGTTGCTGGCCAGTTCCCAGCATGGCCTTGTGCTCCCCACAACAGAGCAGCAGTGTCAGACATCTTTGATGGGGCTTTCCACTCTCTGTGGGGTGTGCATGCTTGAGTGTGAGCTTGCTGGGCCATGTGGGTAGGGGATGTTGAGCTGTGACTACCACTCCCATCATGCTATTGCCTCCACCCCACTTCCCAGCATGCCCATACTTACTTGCTTTTGGGTGGACTTCACTGTGTGTGAGTGTGAGAGCAATGGCAAGATGGCTGACAGTGGTGTCCTGCTGTTAGTTGGTGGCCAGTTCCCAGCATGGCCTTGTGCTCCCCACAACAGAGCAGCAGTGTCAGACATCTTTGATGGGGCTTTCCACTCTCTGTGGGGTGTGCATGCTTGAGTGTGAGCTTGCTGGGCCATGTGGGTGGGGGATGTTGAGCTGTGACTACCACTCCCATCATGCTATTGCCTCCACCCCACTTCCCAGCATGCCCATACTTACTTGCTTTTGGGTGGACTTCACTGTGTGTGAGTGTGAGAGCAATGGCAAGATGGCTGGCAGTGGTGTCCTGCTGTTGGTTGGTGCACAGTTGCCAGCAGGACCTTGTGCTCCCCACAGCAGTAGCCAGTGTCAGCCATCTTGTCAGTTGTTTTCCACTCCCTGTGATGTGAGCATGGTTCATGGTGGTGTTGATGTGCGCATTGTGAGGGTGGGCAATATCTGTGACTACGACTCCCATGATGCTATTGGCTACACTGACTTGCCCAGCATACACAGAATTCCTTCCTTTCAGTGGGCTTCACTGTGTGGTGGTGTTGTAGTGGTGGCTACATGTCTGGATGTGTTTGTTAGTTATATTTGTGCCACTGCCTAGCTGTAGTTGTAGTTGTGTTTGTACATGTGATGACACAGTTACATGTCACTATGAGATGGCATGTGTTGTGTTTATCTGACTGACATACACATTTTGGGATGATTCTGTTCTGGTTGCTGTGTATTTGCTAAGGGTGCATGGTTTGACTCTCCCCTTGACAGTGATGTGTGTGTATTGTCGCACAATATTGTGTACATTTGTTGTGTACTCACCAGGCTCTGGGATGTTTTCTAGTCCATATACGCTCACTGGTGGTAGGATGGCCCGCACCGTCTCCTCCCAGGGCCTGAGGTATACTGGCTTGGCAGGAGGGCCACTGCCGGTGTGTTGGCTCAAGAGGTAGTCCTTCTTCAACAGCTCCCTGACCCTCCTGCGCACGTCATACCACCTGTTCTGGATGTCTATCTTTGTGCGCAAACATGGTGATTGTGCGTTCACCCTGTCGACGATCCTCTCCCACATCTTGGTTTTCTGCGACATGGGTGTCTGTTGGACCAGTGTACCAAACAGCTGTGGCTCTACCCTGAGGATCTCATCTACCAGGACTTCCAATTCACTATCTAGGAACTTATGATTCTTCTTTGGGGGCATGGTGATGGGTGGTGATGGTGAGTGATGTGTGTGTTGGTGTGCAGGTGAAGGTGTGTGAGTGTGTGTTTTGCTGGGTGTATGTGAGGTTGCTATTTGTTGGGGTGCTGATGGTGTGTGGCTTGTGTGATGGATGAGCTGTGGGTGTGTGGTTGCTGTCTGTTGAGTTCTGGCAGGTAATTTGAATTTGCAAAGGATCATGGTAGGGATTTGTGTCCTTTATATGGGTGGAGTTGTGGGTGTGTCTTTGTTCCCTGCCCCTCCCCCAGTATTTATTGGCTTTGTAATTGCTTGTTTGGCCTTTTTTGTGTATTTTCCTTTGTACTTTTTGTGCATGTAGGAGACGTTCTTGTGACCGAGTCGGACCCTGCAGTTGTCTCGTACGAGCTTCTCCGATTCGTTCACGCTGTGTTTGTGCTGTTTTCTATGCTGCGTACGCGTCGGTCGCGGTGTTTTGAGTTGCTTCGGCTCACAGTTTTCTATGCGTGTCGGTCGTACGGCTTGTCCTCTGTGCGACTCGGTCGTGTTTTCCACGCGTTGCATCGTACTTGGCGGGTAGGAGTTCGCGGGTACGTTTCGTTCGGGATTGTTCCGGTGCGTGTCGGTCGGTTCGAATCGCGTGTTTTTCCGGCCGGATTGCTGTTTTTTGCGCGGCTCGGTCGTTCGGCTTGTGTTCCGTACGAGTCGGTCGGGTTTTGCACGCTTCTCATCGTACTTTGCGGGTCGGGCTGCACCGGTACGTGTCGGTCGGAATTAATTCTGGCTCCGAGTCGGTCGGTACGTTTTCCGGCCCGAATCAGAATTGACCCCAAAGTCTCTGAAGAATGTCTACTACTTATAAAAAAAACACTTACAATATAATTCTTCTTTTACGGTGGCTGGGGGCAGATTTACTATTCTAACTCCGTAAAGTGTTAACCTCAAGGAAGGTGCTGGACAGTGGCTGCGGGACAGATTTACTATTCTAATTCCACCAAGTACTTACCACAGGAAGGTACTGAGAATGGCTGGGGGTCAGATTTACTGTTCTAACTCTGCCAAGTACTTACCTCATCGAAGGTGCTGGACAGTGGCTGGGGGGCAGATTTACTATTCTAACTCCACAAAATGCTTACCTCAAGGAAGGTGCTGGACAATGCCTGTGGGGCAGATTTACTATTCTAACTCCACCAAGTACTTACCACAGGGAAGGTGCTGACAGTGTTTGGGGGCAGATTTACTGTTCTAACTCCGCCAAGTACGTACATCAGGGAAGGTGCTGGACAGTGGCTGGGGGGCAGATTTACCTTTCTAACTCTGCCAAGTACCTACTGCAGGGAAAGTGCTGGACAGTGACTGAGGGCAGATTTACTATACTATAACTAACTCCGCCAAGTACTTACCTCAGATAAGTTGCTGGACAGTGGCTGGGGGGCAGATTTACTATTCTAACTCTACCAAGTACTTACCTCAGGGAAGGTGCTAGACAGTGACTGGGGGAAGATTTACTATTCTAACTCCGCCAAGTAATTACCACAGGGAAGGTGCTGGACAGTGACTAGGGGGCAGATTTAGTATTCTAACTCTGCCAAGTACTTACCTCAAAGAAGGTGCTGGACAGTGATGAGGGGCAGATTAACCATACTAACTCTGCCAAGTACTTACCTCAGGGAAGGTGCTGGACAGTTGCTGGGTAGCAGAATTGACATATTTTCCAACACTCATAAAACATAAACACCTTTAGAAACAAAACTGAAATATATACGTTTTTAATCTCATATTAACATATCATTAACATATATTTTTCCCTCATTTAGTTGAAAAACAACTCCATGATAAAACCAATGAAAAACCAGCATACAACAACTATAAGGGAAAACTGTCACAGGTAATAACAATTCCAAAATTAAATAGCCTTAGTTTAACATAAATATTCAATCCACGGAACTGATTAAACAAAACAATTTCATGCAGCACAACAATAAAATGTTAAAAATGAAACATTACTTTTACATCCTTAACTCATAACAGCATCTCAAGGAACCATCTCAACTGGAAGAACCAAAATCACAAATCAAAGTGAAAAAAGAAATCCAACAGAACAGGCCCAACCTTTATTGCAAAGAAGGTAATTAATATTCGTAGAAAAACCAACTTGAAACCGCTTCCCTACAAAGTTCAGGAAACTAATCTTTTTACCAGCAAATAAGATTATGACATTTGAATCCCAACAGGGTTTGGAAACTAATAAACATAATTTTTTAACGACCACAGATGCAGTAACAGTTTCTAGACAACTAAAGTAGAACCTTTAGAAAACATTTTACTAAAACATTTGTTTTCCAGAAAATTGAAAATCAACAAGTTGCATATGTGCTGTCACGCCAAGGAAACCGACTTCTGAAATAAAATGGTCACCTCCAGTGAGCCCAGGAGTCACTGGAGGTGTGTTGAGCATTTAGCATCCCGTTGGAAAGACAGAGGGGTTACTCGTGGTAATATGGCTGAAAGAACCACTGAACATAACCACTCTGACGCTGTAATAGAGATTGAGGTTAGAGAAAATGTACAGCATATCAAAACTCTAGCTGCCACCTCCATCAAACCCTGTGGCTCCGTTTTGAGGGAGGTATCCCAGAACATCCCATGCATGTTGAGAGTAGTCTGCCCACAATATCCAAATTGAGAAGAATGATACAACAAAAAAACCAGGAGAGTAATCCCAAGAGAGTAACCTCCAGGAATTATTCAGATATTAACATTCCCCTGAACTTACTAAAACCTTAAACCAAGAACCTTTCCGACTATATGATAACAAAAATCATCTCAAATGCATACTAATTTTCAGTACCGTGTATGATACAGTCACGCTTGAAAATAGTGAAATCTGGATGATGGATGAAACTTTTAAATCAATACCCCATCCATTTGCCCAAATTTATACTAATCATTAAAATATAAATAAAACTACCATTCCTTTAATTTATAGCATACTGCCTGGACAAACATTCCTCAACATATACTGGAATTTTTTATCAGTTATAAAAACCAAAATAACCTAGCAATAGTCCTAGGAAAATAATAATTTATTTCAAATTACAAATGATAAATACTATTAATAAAATTTACCCAGATACCCAAATTCAAGGATGTTTTTTTCACTTTTTCAATGCATATTGGAGAAAAATTAAAAAAACATCCTTAGCTGAGGAATACATGTCAAGCAGTAAGCTACAATATGAACTTAAAAACTAACAACATTGTGTTTTATACCTTCTGAATGTGTGGATTAATTCTACACCTCAATCTTAAAATCTGAATTTTTTTCCCAAAAAGCGGACTACTTTTTCAATTACTTTGAAGATACATGGATTGACCTTCAAAGTAGGGCCAATTTCCAATTGAATGGTGGAACTGTTATATGACCAGTTTAGAGGGAGGTTCAAAAACCAACAATTCAATAGAAGTATGGCATAACTCATTTAACAGCCTTATTGGTAAAACCCACCCTAAGCTATACCATTTCTTGGAAATTTTGAAAAAAGAACAACATTTCCAAGACATGAGAATGGCACAATCATTGTCAAGTACTATAAATCCCTGAATTTCTAAAAAAAAGTAAAGAAATATCAGAGAGACTATTGAGAAAAATTCAAATTTTTTTTTGATGGGTGCTACAAATTACCTAGACAACCTTGCATGCATTCTACACTATTAAAATTAAAAACAACGTATGGTAATTACTCTCCTGTTTTACATTCTAAATTAATTAAATTGGCATTTTTACAATTCTTTTAAAAAATACTTAAGAAGTATAAACCTTACCTGCAGATGTCTTCTTTATTCAACTTTTGATGATTTTCCTGAACTCCACTCACCAAAAATTACAAGTAATTAGATTAAGAAAAAAGAACAATCCAAGTCGAAATCCGAAAAACGTTCTTTCCTAAAAGTCCATTGCCTACTTCCTCTTAATCACAATTGAAACCGGACACCAAAATTCGGAAAATAAAAATATGAAGTTAGTGGAAAAAATCCACTGTAAAAAAAATTTGAAGACAAAAATCCAAATACGATCCTTTTCTTCTTTTTTTCTTTTCTCCGGAATAACTTCTTATGTCCTGGAGTTGAGAGAATTTGTAAAAAACATGACGCAATTTTAAAAAAGAAAACATTATATTTTTATAAAATAGGTTTTAAAAAAGAAAAATCACCTTTAATTTTCTTTTTCAAACCCATATTATAAAAATAAAACTACTGTCTCGATGTGCGCATTTGAAAAAAAACTGTTTGGGGATCTAAAACTGGTTAAAAAAACATAATGCAAACTTTTTTTTACGTTACAACCATTAACTACCTCCTTCTATCTCTCCTTACAATAAAGTTACTAATCTATATGTTTAAAATAGTAAATTAGATTCTTCTTACCTGAGGGCAGTGACTCCATCTGTACGATCTTGAACGGTGACGCTCCACCAACTGTAGAAACAGATGCAAAACAGAAGACGTCAACCTGAAAACAGAGAAGTAAAAAAAAGGAAATGAAATGAAAGGAAAAGTGTTGGAAAATGTTTTCTAGAATACTGTAAAAATGTTTAATACATTTTGAATAAAGTCTACTGTTGTTTGAAAAATTCTAAAATTAATACTCTATTTCATAAAATTGAATAAAATATTTAAAAAAATAAAAGTGTTATTTGCTGTGGTTTAAAACACTTTTTAACTTTATATAACAGCTTTTGAAATATAAATATTTTTACTTTCATATAAGTCATTTTATGTTTTTATAATTACTCTAATGTTTGAAATGTATTTTTTTAAATTCATTTTAGATTTTCAAAAAATTAATTTAAGGATAATATTGGTATTACTAGAGTATTTATATTAATGCCTGGTTATTAATATACTTCCCACCCATTACCCATATACCCCTACATCTCACTCCTAAAACTTAATTCTGATATTTTTAAATTATTTTGCAATAATTATTTTAAAAGTAATAACATATTTATTAAATAAAATACATAATTAATACCCAGGTATCACAGTTGATACCTGAGTATTAACCCCCACCCATTACCCCTAAAACCCTTATATCCCAGTTGCAAAACTTTGATTTGATATTTTAAAAACATTTTGCAATAATTATTTTGAAAATTTTACAATATGGGGGCATGGCCAGGAAGGAGACCAGGCACGCCGTGTCTCCCCTGAGCTCCACATGGTAACCCTCCTCTCTCCCCCTTTCACCCTGGAGGTGAGCCCTGAGTGCCAGCAACATGGAACCAGCCTCAGTGAGCTTTCTGGGGCCCCATTAAACTTTTATTATTGAAATAGTCTCCTTGTGGTGGCGGCTGTTGCGGGAATCTTGAGGCCGCATTGCTGGAAGACCCAACATTGCCTGTGGTGCTCAGAACAGCAAATCCCTGCCAAAACTTGTGTGGGAGCAGAAGGTGTGCGCCGCTGGGGCTGCCCGATAGGAGACAGCATTACCTCGATGCAGCTGCAGGAGTAACTGAAGCCCTGCGGCAGCCCCCAAGCCCCTTTCATGCCGTTATCTGGTTCATGGGCCAGGTACACAGCAGGGAGGCCGTGCACGGTTCAACGGGGCACAGAGGCCTCTTACCTGTGTTGAACTGAGGGGGCTGGAAGCCCTATTCTGATTGAGGTGTCCGTGTTGCTCAACCCACTCCCCTGGATCTAAACTCTAATACACCGGTGGCCTGGTCAATCAAGCAAAACCTAGAGGGCACCATGCTAATGCCTGAGGATAATCGGTCCAGAGCCTCTCTCCCTTTAAGGCTGGATGGGGGCCCTAACAACGGCATGTTATAGTGGGACCTCAAAGCAGAAGTTGGACCAATTCAGGATCCCCTCACTCCTGACAGCACTGTGAGTACCCTAATGTAGAGTGATTGAGACTACAGACTGCAAACGGCCATTTGGATTCTGCATGTGTGGGAGAAGGTGGAACCCTCTAAGAGCGATAAAGTTGACTCAGTGCTCTCTTCATGCAGGGTAGTGAGCCCTCCATCAGAAAAGTGAACCCGTGAGGAAACCACCCATCACTAATAACTCAGAGTGCCAGGCAGAGCGGTGACTCACAGGCACAGTGGTAATTTGAGAAATCACAGGCTGTTATGTCTTGCTAACTAGCAGGGGGTAAGTCCTGGTGTCCCTGGTGAGGTCTCGCCTGCTCAGCCCCGAATAGCAGCGAACACAACCAAGACCTCCGCCCCTCCTCCTTCAGGGACATGCTTTGGAAAGCTGGCCCCTCCCCCCGATCTCAGGGAGAAGACACCTCGACACTGGCTCAGGACCTGGTAGAGGGCCCTGATGCACGGGTGCCAGCAAGAAAAGAGGATATCCAACTTTTGTTGGTTGCGTTTCGCAAGGACATCTCGTTGCTTCGCCAAGACTTCACAAGAGTTTTCTCTGAACTCGACCAATCCATGCTCCGGCCTGATTGCAGTAGAAACAACGATCATAGAAAACACATTGGAAAATGTAGTTTGAACGACGCGCATTGGAAAGTTGGAAAGAAGCCACAAAATGCTTCAAGTTAAGCTCGATGACCTAGAAAATTGCTCAAGGTGAAACAAGGTTCACATCAGGGGTATAGCCGCATCTGTCTCGCAGTAAGGACTTGAAGCACATGTCCAGGCCCTCTTTGCCGTCTGCTACATTTGCCAGATGATCAACTGATGCTCCTCGATTGCACTCACTGAGTGTTTTCGGCGTTCCAGCATCAGAAGAATTTGCCACCAGACAACCTCACCAGAGTTCACTACTTTCATATTAAAGAACGATTGATGCAGGCAGCCAGACAGCAGGAACCAATAATGTTTCAAGGAAATGCCATTGCCATATATCAAGATATTTCTGCTCACATGCTAGCCTACAACAAGAAGTTCAAAGATATTGTAGAAACCAGCTTTCTTTGATGATACCAAATGCTTGAAATCTATTTCCTTGGGCCCCGCTATGTCAAACACGCAAGAAATCACTGCACAAAATGGTCGTACGCTGCCATTTTGTCACAAGTAAAGCTGCTACTGTAACGCAAGGCTTGCACAACAAAGAACCGAAATAGAAATGCTTAGCTACAGATATTTTAGCATATCGCACATCTCAGCATATTAGATTGCGAAATGTTTCTGGTGCACAGGTTATGGAATTATACCAACATAATATATTGCATTACGGTGGAAAGTCCCAAAAGCTGCCCACTTGGGACACGTGGTCAGCAACAGTACTTTTCGGACCTTAATTGGTATGGCGCTGCTTAGGCCTTCGCTAACTGGTCAATTAGACTATGCTTAATTTGTGTTACGTATATTATGATGCTGCATCCTTTATGTTTGGACCTATAAAAACTGTCAGAAACGTCACGTCTTTGGGCATTCAGTATCTATGCTGTCTGTCTCCGTGCTGCACGTATTTGCATTGTTTGTTGGTCTCCAATAAATTGTGCCATCATTTGTGCTGACAGAGAATTGTATTTGTGGTATTATTTCTCATTCTTTATTTCAGTTTCCACAATGTAATTCAACATCTCCACCGGTGGGGCTTCCCACTTCACCTCTACTTCAGCTTCCAGGAAAAGAGGATCGTTGCCCGTACACCGATGGAAGCACGAGAGGCTCAGGGGATTCTTCCTCCCTCAGATGCAGAGGCTACTCATGAATCAAACAAACTGTCACTGGTGGACCGAGGGGGAGGCTGGCGATTCCAGATAACTCGATCAACGAAGAACAAAATGCACAAACATAAACATCTGGCCAGAAAGTCGCATAGGCAAGCCTCCACTGGCGATGACATTCCAGCCTGAACTCTCTTGGTGGCCTATGGACCATGTGTTTACAGCCAATTGGATGTGCCGAAGAAAGGCATGCTTGTCTTAACAGACCTTGATTCACCCTAAGGGTGGGCGGAATTTGTGTAGTCGCGCTACGCAAAGCTCCGTGAAACGGTAAAACATCTCCGCGAGCATGCAAAAGTTCCGCGAACACGCGGAATTGCTTGTGCCGCCCGTTCGTGATGCTTTTTTCCTGTTCGTGAATGCTGTTTGCATGCTCGGGGAGAAATTTCTCGCGGACACGCATTTTGAAAGCGCGAACAAGCAAAAAACTCCGCAAAGCCGCGGATCGCGGAATTTTTGGCAATTTCGCGTTCTCCGCGGAACGCAAAATTACCCAGATTCCGCGAGCGGAACGGAATTTACCGCCCAGGCCTACTAAATACACATGACTGTACGTAAGTGAATGGGGGAGCGTGGCCCGTGTTTTGTTGGAAGCTAGCCCCTCACCTCTTGGATTACAATCACCTATTTGCTGTAATTTGCATTTATTGGGGTTTGCTTGCCAGGTCTCGTGTTCCACTGGGTCCGGGAGGGACACCTAGTTTGTTCTTCTCTGTATTCTTGTTTAGGTACTTATTGTTAATTTTATTGTTTTTTCCACATTGGCTGACACATTTATGTCGTATACTATGGGGAGACAGAGGGAGGATGAACGCCCTTGTTGCCACCTTCCCTGATGATGATGGGATTACCTCACACACCTGATCATAACGATCTTATACGTTGTCAGCCTAAATGTCCAGGGTCTCAACCCCAATTAAGCATAGGGCGTTGACAAACTGGCTGCACAGGTGCAAGGTGGTTATCACCCTCCTACAGGAGACCCACCTACTCCGGGACAATGCTAGGCTTTTGCACTCCTATTGGTACCTTACTCAATGCCACTCTTCTTACACTAGCAAAACTAGAGGGGTGGCGATACATCTCCGACGAGGCTTTACCTTTAAAATGGAAAGCACCCATAGGGATAGAGAGGGCTGCCTGGTGTGTATAAGGGGAACCCTGGGCACCACTCCAATGATAACTTTCTCCATCTATGGACCTAACAGTGAGAGGGAGGCTTTTTATACTGACTTCTTCCAGAGTGTCTCCTTCTTTACACGAGGTGATATACTCCTTGGTGAAGATTACAGTGTCTCCCTTGACCCTGGAATCAACCGATCCCATGCTTGGCAAGGAGATACCCCTCCACCCAACGTCCTCACCCAGGGCTTACTTCACCTCTCCTTAGTCGATGCCTGTTGCCATCTTCAACCACGCGAATGGGACTACACATTTTATTCGAACGTCCACAGGACATACCCCCGCATTTATTACTTTTTAGTCTCCCGATCATTACTTCCTCAAATAATTGACACTGTGATCGAAGTCAAAGTCCTGTCTGATCACACTCCGGTGTAATTAGACATAGGCCTTAGCGCCCATAAACCTTGTTTCCAAAACCCTGGATCATGAATGTTATGTTATGTTATGTTATGTTAAAAGCACTTGTTAAGCGCACGTACACCAACCGGTTTCATGGCGCTGGAGTCAAAAGGGGAAGCTGCAGCAGCAAGGGAATTAACTAGTCATACGCCTGGGAGAACAGCCAGGTCTGGAGCTGTGTCCTAAACTGTGCATAGGAAGTCACAGACCTCAGCTCTACAGGAAGCGAGTTCCAACATTGCGGGGCCAAAACCGCAAATCTTAGTCCCCCGTACTTCTTGCTTTTAAATGGTGGAATAGCCAGCAAGTTCAGGTGAGAAGAGCACAGGTCCCGAGAAGGAGTATAGCGCTGGATCCTGGAAGAGATGAATGCTGGACTATTACCAAAGAGGGCTTTGAAGATGGTGCATCCCAGCTTGAAGGCACACCGTTTAGCCACCGGAAGCCAATGTAGACTCTTCATAAGCGGTCTAACGTGGGACCGTTTGGGCTGACGAAAAATCAGTCTGGCCGCATGAATGAGATAGTATTTCACGATCCAACTATTCGCGATCGCACAAAAGATACGATAGAACACTATTTTGCTGAAAATGACACTAGCAACGTGACCCCAGCGACCTTATGGGATGCCGCGAAAGTGGCCATCGGGGGCAACTTCTATGACACACAGCATCATTTGAAAGAGCAACCAAGCTCCACAACCAGGAACTTGAAACTCAACTCCAGCAAGCTGAGTCTAGACATAAGGATGAGGGCTCACATAGGATCCTGAGAGGTCTCCGGCGCAGTAGAGGATAATTGGAGCATCTACTTATGAAGGAGGAGGCCAGGGAACTCCTCTATGTGGCCCAAACATACTATGAATGCAGGGATAAGGCCGGCCGGCCGGCTCTTAGCCCATAAAATACACATTCACTACACATTCACTACACGCAACCACATTCGTGGGATTCGGGATGGGGAAGGGAGAACTCCCACTGAAGCACCTGAGATCATGTCAGCCTTCCACGATTATTATTTACCAAGCCCAAAATATACATCGATGAACAGCACCAAGATGATTACCTCAGGGACTATGTACCCCCTGAAGGAGAGGAAGAGCAGGGCCTGTTGGAAGATGTCAGTAGCCCGGACAAGGTTATGGCAGCAATCTGAAATCTTCCCACACACAAGGCCCCCAGCTACAGGGTTCCCAGCAATCTTTTACATAGCTTTTACACCTGTGCTAGTTGAACCTCTGGCACAGTTGTTTAATTATTTTTTAACATCAGGCACAGTCACCGACACAATGCTAGAATCCCATCTGACGCTACTCCTGAAACCTCACAACACCCTGACACATTGCTCTTCATATCACCCAACTGCAATTTTGAATTGTGACTTAAAAAGTTCACATCCATTCTTGTAGCACGACTCAACCATATCTGCCCGACTATCATAGCTCCATAGCAATTGGGCTTTATTCACAATAAACAGGCCAATGATAATGCCCACTTGGCTGTTGCCCTTATGGAAGCAGCAGAGCAGAGATGTCAATCCCTGGCCCTATTCTCTCTGGATGCTGTGAAAGCATTTGACAGGGTGGACTGGTCATACCTGTCAAAGGTCTTGACTAAGGGCCATATTATGAGCAGTGCGGTCCACACTGGCAGTCCACCTGCGGTATTATGAGTGTGACGGGTGGATCACCACAAGACTGCCGGCTCCACTGGGATCAAGGATCCCGCTGTGCCGGTGATCTGGAAATGGTCAGGAATATGCTGGCTGTGCCGTGCTGGCACCGTCAAGCATATTCAGATTTGAATTTCAACCGCCCATTCCATGGCAGTGAGCCTGACATGAAAAGGGTGGCAGACACGCAAGGAAGGGGGCCCTGCCGATCCTAGGCCTGGGGGCGCATGCGGGGGAGGCACATGTAGTGCCCCTCTGGAATTGCACCCCTGTTCCTCTACAGTGTTGCATGCATGACAGGGTGCATGCCACACCATGCAGGAATATGCTGCAGATGCTGTCACAGCAGCAGTTTGCTGTTAAGGCTCTCCTATGAGCCTAACAGACCACTGCTGTGAGATCACTGCAGCACCTCCCACCCGCAATGGATTACACTCGTAATCTGGTGGGTGGATGCACTATGGGCTTGGCAATTATCCTGTCAGCGCGGTGGTGGCGGACCGACAGGACGACCACCAAACTCATAATAAGGCCCTAAAACTCATATGGGTCCAAAGATGAAAACCTCCATACAAGCTAACTTCAAGAAGCCAGCAGCCAAGCTAAAGTTCAATGCTACTTTATTGCCCACTGTCACTCTTACGAGAGGGACCCACCAGGAGTGCCCACTAACCCCTCGATTTTTGCTCTATCCGTGGAGCCTTTAGTAATGAAAATCCAGTGAAATCCTGCAATCCATGGTATGCGACTCGGCAGCAGAGAGCATAAACTGGCTCTCTTCGTGGATGACTTATTATGCTTTATCACCAATCTAGAGTCTTCCATCCTGGTGTTAATGAGGAAACTCGACCTGTTTGCAAGGGCATCCAGCTTTAAAACTAATGTCTTCAAATCCTGGGGCATGGGGGTGGCTGATCCACAGTGTAGTCTTCAAGAACCCATCCAGAGGGTGGGCTTCCAATGGGCAACATCAGCTATCACGTATCTTGGGGTTCAACTCCCATCACACACAAACGCTCTATACGAAACCAACATACCTCCCCTACTCACCACCCTTTTCAAGGAGCTTTATTGAAGGGGAAACTAGAGATTTTCAGTCTAGGACAACTTAACTGCCTTAAAATAAACTTTATGCCTTGTATGCTCTACATCTTCCAGACCCTTCCCCTTATCATATGCAAAAAGACGCAAACGCAAATGCGCAACAAAATGCTAATTTTTGTTTGCGGGGGCAAGTCACCATGAGTGGCCCGAGCAACTCTATACTGGCCTACAATTGGGGACGGCCTGGGATTCCAAGACATTTCCACTTATATCCTGGCGGCACAACTTTGACCCTCATTAGACTGGATTTACAATCATGACAACAAACCCTGGGTGAAGGTCAAACAGGCCTTTTCCCTGACCCCTTTGGACAGCTTTTTATGGCTTCCCAGGTCACAGGGTGCCCTGGATCCCCCACCTCTCCCACTGACTTCCACACTATTTGTATAATGGCGAGAGGTTCGAGAAAGTCAACAATTCACATCTTACCTTTTTTCCCTTACTCCCCTTGTGCCCAACCGGGACTTCCTGCTGGGTGCCGTTCACCGCGATCCCTTCTGCTGGGATTGCGGGCAATCCCCCAAGTTGAAGGACTTCTATGATAATGGGGACCTGAGAACTAATCAATCAATCAAACGGGGGGCTTGTATAGCGCAGCTACTCAACCGTGAGGGTCTCAAGGTGCTGGGGGGGCTAAATAAGAACCTAAAGGAGAAACTGTGGAAACAACCTCAAGCCCCCACACTCAATCTATGGTGGGGAAAACTGTGGTATCTGTACACCATGGAAAAGCTTACCATCTATCGTCAATACGGTCCAACCCTACTTTATCGTGGAGTATTTCTTATTGGCATGATTTAATAATGCATGTTTCTTTTTTATCATATGAATGTTCTTGCGGGGGATGGAGATTGCTGAGTATCCCAGAGCATGGTTTTTACCCGTCTTGTGTAATCGTGGGAGGTGGTACGGACTGAATCTTCTTGTCTCCTTCAACACTTATGATGATGCTGAAATGTGTGTCATGTTCTCTTTTGTCTACCAAAATGCTAAATAAAGTTGTTAAAAAATATATATATTACAATATTTATTAGATGGATTACATAATTGATACCCAGGTATCATAGTTGATACCTGAGTATTAATACACATCCCCACCCATAACCCCATATCCATTACATCCTGCTCCTAAAACATTATTTTGTTATTTTTAAATTAATTTTCAGTAAATATTTTAAAAAGATTACAATATTTATTAGATGGATTACATAGAGAATACCCAGGTATCATAGTTGGTACCTGAGTGTTAATACACTTCCCCACCAAGTACCCCTATATCCCTTACAGCCCACTCCTACATTTTGTTATTTTTAAATTAATAGTTAATAATTGAGTGTGTGAATGCGTGAGTGGGTCTGTAAGTGGGTGTGTGAGTGTATGTGTGGGTCACTGAGTGGGTGTGTGAGTACCTATGTGTGTCTCTGAGTGGGTGTTTGAGTACCTGTGTGGGTCTGTTAGAACAGTGTGTGACTGCCTGAGTGAGTCCATGAGTGGGTGCGTGAGCGTTTTTGTGGGTTTGTCAGTGAGTGTGTGAGTGCCTGAGTGAGTTTATGAGTGGGTGTGTGAGTGCCTGAGTGGGTCTTTGAGAGGGTGTATGAGTGTCTGCATTGGTCTGTGAGTGGTTGTATGAATTCCTGTGTGGGTCTGTCACTGGGTGTATGAATGCCTTTATGGGTCTATGAGTGGGTATGTGATTTGCTGTGTGGGTCTGTCACTGGTTGTGTCAATTTCTGTATAGGTCTATGAGTGGGTGTGTGGATGTCTGTGTGGGTCTGTGAGTGTCTGTGTTGGTCTGTGAGTAGATGTGTGAGTGTCTGTGTTGGTCTGTGTATGGGTGTGTGAGTGGCACTTTGGTTCTATGAGTGGGTGTATGAATTTATGTGTGGGTCTGCAAGTGGGTGTGTGAGTGACTGTGTGGGTCTGTGAGTGGGTGTGTGAGTGGGTGTGTGAGTGGCACTATGGGTCTGTGAGTAGGTGTGTGAGTATCTGTGTGGGTCTGTGAGTGCCTGTGTGAGTTTCTGTGTGGGTCTGTGAGTGGGCGGGTGAGTGCCTATGTGGCTCTGTGAGTGGGTATGTGTGTGCCTGAGAGTGGGTGTGTGAGTGTGTGTGCTTTTGTAATTGCAATAAGATTCATGAATCCATCGTGGAATCACACAGGGCCATGCTAAGCATCACGGCGGATCCACGAATCCCCACACATGGAAAAAAAACAATTCAAGGCAATTTATTGACCTTCATGGGTCCCTCTGCGACCCCTCTACCACACCCATGAGGTCAGGGTACCTCTACTCTAACCCCAACATTCAGTTTACACTGTATTTCCACTGTAAATTGTAAGTCCTTGGACCATGCATCGATCAATAAAATGGAGGCCGAAACCTCTAGAGTCCACTCAGTTCAGATTGCTTTGCAAACATGTAAACCAACACCATATATAACTAGTAACCAACGTTCACACAAACCCACAACATAGGCTCTGAAGAATAATGGAGCTCACTGCAGGGTGGTCGCAGCTCTCTGGGGTGGAACTTTCTGCTGTATAGAGGGTCTCGCAGTGCACAATCTTGGGGAGGGCAGGAGGACACAATGAACAAGCACCGTGCGGGAGACAGTGCATACACAGATGGGAAGCAGAAATAGGCAAGAGAAACATGGAAATAACTTACCATAGTCATAAAATTTCAAGGGCTTGATAACGCCGGATTCCACTGTAAAAGTTACTAGGAACCCTCGGTCGACTGGACCTTTATTACCTGCTGAGAAGTGTAAAGGGGCGAAACAATGCATTCGTAACAAACTAGCATGAATCATTTTAAGTAGAGCTCGGAAAAGATCACTGACTCCGAATTCCAATCTTAGGGGTTTATTACAAAACCAAAAATAACTGAACATACAAACACCTCAGGATGAGGTTGTAAAAATACAAAGGCACTAATACAAAGTCCATCCTACGAACCAATCTAATCCGATACAACATAAAGAGAATAAGCAATTCCAAAAATACTAAACAGGCAATAACTCCACCAACATCTATATTAGTCTTCATTAGTGGCTGTAAAGGAAATCCATTAATCTATCCCTACTCTATCTCTAAAGTGGCATCCCTACTTAACATTTTCCAAGCAAGATCAAGAAAAGATGTCAGCTCGTGAAGACTTCCTAAGAAGTACACTCACGTTGTAAAGGTCAGTAGCCCAGATTGCAAAAGTCTTCATTCTAAGAATCGATCCCTTCCTTCTACCTTCTAACGGCTCTCTGCTAACTCATCCCTCGGGGCACTGTCCCAAATACAAAATGCACAATTGATAAACACGCCCCTGAAACACCTCCTCTGGCCAGGCACCTCTCGTAGGTAATTTTCCACCAAAACGTGTACTCGGTCCAGCGACGGTTGGTGTGTCCTTGGGTCTCAGGCTACTTCAGCAAAAGAAAATCTCGGCTCCCAATTATCGGCATTCCTGAATACTTTGTAACAGGTCTCCTCCATACCTAACTCCTAAAACAAAAGCGTTATTCTAACTAACGAGGACGGTGTCCTTGCACCTGCACCTGCAACGAGAACATGAGAACAGAACAATCTTGCACGCACATGAATTTCGCTGATTACCTCCAAATGAGAGCCTTACCAGGGAAAATGCATTTCAGGCCTACATAAACCAGCTAACATAAGGAAAACGAATAGGCCTTTCTTAGCACGAAAGAACAAATACTCCATCTAGGCCTTTGACATCAAATTAAACACACATTTAAAATGTTACATCTATAAGCACTACATTTCATCACATTTAAACACAATTAGTCACCTATACGTGTGCAACTTCAACATGATGCACATTTAAATCTAATGCATTACATTACACATAAACTACTTCATTAAGCATTTGCAATGAACATCGAATATAACATGATTCCCTCTAACTGCCATTTTACATTTCTTGAATGGCACAACTCATTGTAACATTTCATTTACCACTGATTATTACAACACAGGTTCTAACTAAGATTAACACACATAAGAATATATGCGGGTACGGACTATTCATGAATATAATCTACCCCTACAATTTTCAGAATATCACTGCGCTCTATCAGTTCCCCCCTCTGATGACTAGAGTCATCAACAAAATCACAACTCCCTGGAGAAAGAACCGACCTAAACAGAGCTTGTAGCCACTCTTCCCTGTCGGAACCTTTCTAAATTCTTGATATTCTCATAATGACTGTCCTGCAGTCTAGCCATCCTTACCTCTCGCTCCCTAAGGGATCTTTCGACTTGATTCGCCCTGTACCACTGATAAGCCCTAACAAAACCCCACAGGCAAACCACACAGACCACGATTATAATGATAGGCCTCAGAATGTAACCAAGAATACCCTTTCCCAGGCTCGCAAACCAACTCCCCACTCTACCAAACCCTTTACCAACTTTCTCCCAAACTCCCTCTTCAGCCAGATCCTGGATCTCATGATGAATCTCAGTGATGTTACTTATATACTTCTTCAGATCTTTACTATTATCTGGTATATAAGTACAGCACTCTTGCACTTTCAGCATTTTACAGACTCCGCCCTCTTTTGCCAATAAGACATCCAAATTCAAGACGGTTCTGCATCACCATCGCCCTTATCGACAACATCTCTCCATCAACAAGCAATAGTGATTTAGCTGTTTTCGTCGACAACTTGTCCACAACAGTCGTCAGCTTTCTAATCTTCACATCATTCAAAATCACTCCCAAACTTGGTATTACGGCTCCAAAAATATCTCCAATCACTCCTCCTGCACTTGCATCTCTCCTTACTCTAGAATGCATTCCTCCTTCCAGGAGTTCTAGCTCCTCTACATGGTAAATCTTGGGGGAAACAGCTGCCAGGTAACAAGTACCGTACCAATTGGCAGGCAATCTCACATAAGCGTTTTTCCCACATACAAAGTATACTGTTGGCACCACTTGTACCGGACCCTGCAAAAAGTTCTTTGCTGACTCTTCCATAGTGAAAACGTGATCACACGCACTCTGTCCCACATAGACCTTGTCATAATAGGTCTGGACACGTTTCACACACAACTTCCCCTTCTGCTCTAAATCCAATGCTATCGGGCCATAGCTCCCCTTCGCTCTGTGAGCCATCTCCTCCTTTGTCCAATCTAATGGACTTTCTCCAGTGTTACGTCTTTGTGTTAGTTGTCTATATATATCCTCCACTTGATCTACAAACTTCTTTTCTATCTCTGTTAGTGAACATGTCAAATTATGTCTATGTGCATAAGCGGTATCTAACGTTGTAGTCGGTATGAAATACTTCCCAATCCTATCCTCCTGCTTATAATAATCGTACTTGTTCAGGTGCTTGTATGCCGGAACCTCTGAAAGCACTGCATCATAATTGGAAAAGAAGTATTCATAATGACCTCTCCCATAAAACATGCTAAGCAACAAACTACATGAAATCCCATAAGTCAACGGAAGATGATGATATCTAATGCCCTCATCCACTGATGCAGGCAATTGCATACACACATAACAGTCTCTCACATCCATCGTCTCAACATACTCATATAGCAGCTTGGCATACGCATTAAGCTTAAAATCACCTCTAGACAAATCTACATGCAATCTACGACTATTTTGATCTAGCATAGCCTTTTCAGCTCCTATGGTGTCCTCTTTCTTGCTAGAAGTACTGGGTGTGGGTATCCCTTTCACCTCTACGACTTCTGCCTCATGTGGAATAATAACTGACACTATAATAACTATGACTATTAAGACTATCACTCCTACAATGGAAGTACCTATCACACACTTGGACCTACGGTTCGGTTTCCAGACTCCGTCTTCTCTTGTCATAGCAGTTCAAATAAGAGGATACACAAAAGTCTCTTCTTTCCACCTCAAATTGCTGCTCAAAACAAAGTTCAAACAAAGTTCATTGAAATCCTGGAAATTCGTTCAAAGCTCAGTTCCTCTGAATTTATTTACACAGTGCAAAAAGACTTCCCTAGCCCTCTTTCTTCTTCTACTGAAAAGCCCTAATTTTATTCTTCTTCCACTCGGGCCTAGGCTATCTTCCTGGAAACACTTATTTACAGATCACAGTTCATTCGCAATCTACGATAAGTTCAGATCCAATTGCGGCTAAAACATGTTGCAAAATTTCAAGACGAACATCTACCATTTCATGAGGTGGTGGTTCAAATCCAAACGTTGGGAAAACTAATTTATGCAATATCAGAATTCGTACTTTACTCAAAGCTGGAGGTTTTGGGACTGTGATTGTCAACACCCCTTCAACTTCAAGTCCTGGAACTATCAGTCCCACATCAATTTTCAGTAGAGGATTCCTGCTGATCACTTGCACGGTCCTCAGCCTCCCGGAACTCACTACTCCCGGCATCAGTTACTACGTAAGTCCACTCCGGGGCAGCGTATCTCTGGCAAGGCACTCTTGTCCTTCTTGATCTTCTCAGGCCTCCTTGGGCTTGTTCTTCTTCACTCACTTCCGATTCAGATGTCTCAGACACAGGGGCAAGATTTCTTTCAGGGGCCAATCTTAGATTCAGCCTTCTCTGTCTCTCAGGCCACAATTCTTTTGCTCGGTCAGCCCTTTTGCTTTCCTCTCGAACACTCTGCGCACCACTTCCTTCGGCTGAGCCTGACTCTATATCACTCACAATGTTACCTTCTTCCTCAGAGTCAATACCTGGGTTGTGTGTAGCGTAACCCTCCTCAGCCTGGTCTGGTGAGCAACCAGCTTTGTCAGCAACCCTCACAGCTTGGCTTGTCCTCTCTCGTGACCCTGCCGCCACAGCTGGATTTTCATTCTTGAAAGGAGCTGTTTCTTCCAAGGATTCTGAAACTCGGCAGGTGTGGGAGGCATGTATCCAGTTCGGCAACCCTCCGCACTTTACCGCTGTGTTTGTTACCAGTATCACCTGGTAGGGGCCTCGCCACCGAGCATCCAAACAGCTCTTCCTCACGTGCTTGCGGACAAGCACCCAGTCACCCGGGCACAGGTCGTGGCAGAGATCTCTTGAAGCCGGAACAGCAGCAGCTTCCACCTGCTGAGACATAGAACGGACCACATCAGCTAGTCCTTTGCAGTAATCAAGGATTAAGTCATCAGTGATGTTTATCAAGGCTGCGAATGGTACTGCTGGCAATCGCATCGCCCTCCCCATAAGGATCTCATGCGGGGAAAGACCGGTCCTCCTATCTGGGACACTGCGAACACTCATCAACACCAGAGGCAATGCATCAGGCCACTTCAGTGATGTAGACGAACACACTTGTGCCATCCGTGCTTTCAAAGTTCCATTAATCTGCTCCACTATCCCAGAAGCTTTTGGTCAATAGCTACAATGGAGTCTCTGATCAACATTTAACCCCTTGACCGCGATCGGAATTCCGCTCGTGTGCTGGACATTCCGATCGCGGGTGTGGTCGTGACGAGCTCAGCTCGTCATGCGCACAGGGCTACCGCGCAGCATGACGAGCTGAGCTCGTCACGAGCATCGAAGGGGTTAAAGCAGCGCAAAGCAATTTCATGATCTCGCTGTGGAAGTGTGTTCCTCTATCTGATTTCAACGAAGTTGGAAAACCGAAACTAGGGATCAACTCCCTCAATAATAGCTTCGTTACTGTAAGGGTGTCACACCTTCGTGTTGGGTAAGCTTCCACCCACCGTGAAAAAACACACATCACCACTAGAATGTACCTCAGTCCATTGCACCTAGGCATTTCGATAAAATCAAGCTGTATCCTATTGAAAGGTCCTCCCGACTTCCCAATGTGACTCAGTGCAACCACAGTTTTCTTCCCAGCATTCATTTGTTGACAGGTAATACACCTATGACACACTGCTTCAGCAAAAGCACAAAACCGTGGATTGTACCACGTTTGTCTGAACACTCGCACCATCGTATCTCTTCCAAGGTGTACATCACCATGAATTTGCCTTGCCATCGGGCTCAATAGGTCATCTGGTAACACTGCTCGACCATCACTTGAAACCCAAATACCGACATCCCCCTTCTCACATCCCGACCTGATCCATACATCCCTTTCCTGCTCTGAAGCTCCTTCCTGCAGGCACTTGAGTTCCTCCCAAGTGTCTGCCACGGCTAACATCATGCTGAGCTCGGTTCTTCCTTGGCTCTCTCCAGTGTAATCTCCAGTAAATATACACCCTTGCTCAGCGCAAAAACATTCAATTTCATCGGCATACTTATTTCCAATGGAAACAAAATCCGTCCCCCTCCCATGTGCAGCGCACTTTACCACTGCTCTTTCCCTGGGACGTTGCAACGCTTCCAACAGTTGTCTCACATATTCTCCATTCCTGATGGGAGATCCAGACGATGTCAGGAAACCCCTCTTCGACCATAGCTGCCCGAAATCATGAACCACACCGAACCCATACTGGCTGTCGGTGTAGATGGTGATTCGGATCTGATCAGCTGCCAAAAAGGCACGAGTCAAAGCAATGATTTCAGCCACTTGTGCGGAGTATACTCCTTCTAAGCAAGCAGCTTCAACCACTCCAGTAATGGTACATACAGCAAACGCTGCTCTCAAATGACCCACATTGTCTCTTAAACATGAACCATCAACAAAGAAAATCTCATCAGGGTCAGACAGAGGTTCATCAACAATGTCAGGTCTTGGTTTGGTGCAAAGTTCAGTCACATCAAGACAGTCATGGTCTTCACAATCTTCATCATCTACATTTGGCAATGGCATCAATGTAGCAGGATTTAAAACAGAACACCTTTTCAGAGTCACATTCTCCGCGGCAAGTATGACTTGCTCGTAGCGTGTGAGTCTATTGTTTGTCAGGTGCTGTGTTTTAGTCCTTGTCATCAAAAGCGCAACAGAATGCGGAACATACACAGTTAATGGGTGACCCATGACAATGCTTTCACACCTCTCAATGCTGACACCTGTTGCAGCAACGGATTTGAGACATCCGGGCAACGCTGAAGCTACTGGATCTAAAGTAGCTGAAAAGTAGGCAACTGGTCTACGGACACCTCCATGACTCTGAGTCAGGACTGACAATGCGCAACCTTCTCGATCATAACAGAACAATGAAAAGGACTTGTTGTAGTCAGGCATTCCCAGAGCCGGAGCACGACATAGGCCCTCTCTCAACTCCAAGAACGCAATCAGACAGTCATGGTCCCACGGTACAGGATCACTCACATCCTTATGCGTCAGCCTCTGCAAAGGCTTCGCCTTCAGTGAGAAATTGGGAATCCATTGGCGACAGTAACCAACCATTCCCAAGAACATTCTGACTTCCTTCTGAGTGGTAGGCACAGTCATGTTCATGATCGCCTCAATTCGATCTGGTGACACCTTTCTCTAGCCTTTCTCAATTCGATGACCCAAGTACTGAACCTCCCTCAGACAGTACTGTAACTTGTTTGGGGACACCTTGTGTCCATTCTCCCCTAAATGATTCAGTAAGGCAAGCGTATCGATCCTGCAAGCATCCTCCGTTTCGGACGCAATGAGGAGATCGTCAATGTACTGCATGAGAACAGAATTCTGTGGCAGCACAAGGCTCTCAAAATTCTTTTTCAAGATCTGATTAAAGATTGATGGACTCTCTGTATACCCTTGAGGGATACGATACCACGTTAACACACGATCTTCCAGCCGGAAAGCAAACAAAAATTGGCTCTCCTCGTGCAAAGGTATCAAAAAGAATGCTTGGCACAAGTCAATCACCGTGAACCACTCGGCTTCACATGGAATCTGGAATAGTATCACTGATGGATTCAGTACCACTGGACAACATGGAACCACAATCGCGTTGACTTTCGCAGGTCTTGCACGATTCTGAATTTCCCACTTGGTTTCTGTAATCCCATGATGGGTGAGTTGCATGGACTGCCCATTATCTCCTTCAGAATTCCCTGCTGAATCATGGAATCGATTACAGGTTTAATCCCTGCAATCGTCTCAGGCGACAGATTATACTGGGGCATTCTCGGAAACTCAACATTTTGCTTAACCTGAATCTTAACAGGCTCAACACCTCTGATCAATCCAATCTCTTCTCCTGTAAAATCCCACACATCCAATGAAACAGAGTCTCTTAGGTCAAGTGGAAGCTCTTCCACTGTTACCATAGGATACATCTCTATGCAGAAATGCTGATTTGCAACCTTGAAGGTGGCATCATCATCATTTGTCTGTAATTCCACTCCCTTGGGGGTGCAATAGATGGTACAATTCAGCTTGCACAAAAGATCACGTCCCAACAAACAGACTGGACTTGAGTCGCACACCACAAACTGTTGTCGATCTCGGAAAGTTCCTATTCTCACAGGAATCGGCTCGGTCAATGGGTTAGTCATCTTCTTATTCGCCACTCCTACTACTTGGATTGATTGTCTCTAGAGGGGTAGGTTGGGAACTACTGCAGATCTCACAGTAGAACGGGTAGCACCAGTATCAACCAAAAAGGTGGTGGGATGACCGTCAACATCCGCCTCTACAAACGGTCCCCTCTGGTCTACCTCTAAGACTGCCCCAAAAGTGCAGTCTTCCTCCCCCCTCAGGCACCGTCATTTCAATGGGTCTGAGCTATACTCATCGCAATCCTCGAAAAGGGGCATCTGCTGGTACGTTCGATTTCCCTGTGAAATTCTCGGAGGTTGCGGAACTTGTACCTGAGGGCACAATGTCCCCCCTTGCATGGACCTGGGTCTCGTCACTGTATTGACGACCTCAGATACCTGCACCGTCTCTTCCTCTTGTTGCACTTGGTTCACTGGATTCAATCTACACTCGCGCTTCCAATGCCCGATCTTGTGACAAAGGTGACACGCAGTGGTCTTTTTCAGTGTTGCTACATCCATCCCTGTCTTGGGGTCTATAGGTTTCCCCCTTCCCGGACCCTGCCCATTCTGGGTCCCTCCTTGATTGTTTCCCTGTCTTCTACCTAGTGTCCCTCCACTTGGCTGTGCCTGAACTTCCCCGTCAGCGTTTTGCATTTGGACCAGCATTAGCTTATCCTTAAGTTTCCGGTGTTTCGAGTCCACTTCGTCGCTGCAGTACCTGGCGTACCGCAGTATTTCGTCCACCGACTTGTTCTGCCATCAGATCAAATGCTGCTGAATCATGAAGCTGATTTCTGGTCTCAGACCCAGGACGAACTTGGAAACGAACTGTCCCATGTCTTTGGGGTCTAACGTGTCTAGCCCACTGTACTGCTTAAAGGCTTGTAAGAGCCTCTCGTAATATTCATGTATGGACTCTTTTGGTTCCTGGACAGTTCGATCTATCTTAACCCAAGCAATGTCTTGTGGTGAAATTTTGGATTTCAGCCATGTAATTACTTGCTCAAATCTTTTCATAACAATAGGTGAAGGACCATTGGCAACAGAATCCCTGTCTGGTTCGGAAGTCGGCCAATGAACTGCAACTTTACAAGCTGCCCACAAATCACTTGGTACTACGATATCAAACAAGGTGTTCAGGTCAACCCACAACACCTTCGAGATTTTAACAAATCGGTCGACCTGCTTGTACCACTCGACAGGCTTCTCCCTCCGCCCGAGGGAATTTGTTCGTAAACGCTGCCAAATCACCTCTACTCCAAGGCACATGCACATACCCTCCGTTCTGTACCTCTAGCAAAGGGAAATTCTCCTCTCCTATTATCCCCCCTCCTCGAGGCGGTGTCTCTCCTACGCTCTTTTTAGTGCTCTTCTTTTTAGACCACCTTTCCTCCCACTTGTCAAGCATGCTCCATGCACGTATCCCTACAATCAATTCTCGAATGTGAGTTTTCAACCCTATCACTCTCTTCTCTTCCAATTCCTGGTCACTGTACTGCAACTTGTGACTTCCCTGCAACATCTTTGTCTTGGACAGATCCACCTCGTATCTCCTTGCCAAGTCTGTCAGTTTCTCATGCGCTGACCTTGCCTTGCGAGTTACATCTTTTGCTACAAACAGCAACTCGTCTGGTTCATAAAGCTCCACTCTTTCCAAAGGCAGGTTCCCACTAATTATCTCATCTACCTCAGCTTTTAATCTCATCACATCCAACATCTTTGCTCTTATAGCAGTTTTAAGCGTTCCTCGACTTGATGCACCACTCGACTCTCCATTCTCACCGCTCTGATCCTCACATCGGTTCCCTTCCACTATATTCCCTAGGACTGGTCGGCTTCCTGAATTCCCTCGATCCCAGTCTACTGTCATCCTATAATTAGGGCCTCTCACTGGTGGTTCCCACATCCTCATGTCAGATCTTTGAATCGGCCAAAGACCTCGGTCTCACCGTTCTTACATCTCCCTGTCCTCCAGAGGAGTCTGCAGTGGCTGGCAAAGGCGTTCTTGATTCCATGGGTCTCGGAAGGTGACCTATTCCACTCACTATGCCATTTCCTCTAGAGCCAGTCCCTTCTCCTGCTACTGATCGTGCTAGACTTCCATTTCCTGCCTGATCTGGGTCATATACTGATATAACTGGTCTTTCTAATAGCAGTCTATCTAGCAAGCTGTCATCTGTGTCACTATCGTTTTCCTCACCCCACTTCTTCTGAGTATCTCCTACTTTTACCATCAACGGGAATAGCCTATCCCCTTCAATAGTTTCCTCCATCTCTTCTCCAATGCATCCCATCGCGTATCTTGAAACGCCCTGATTGACTTTTTCACCCTTTCCTGACTTCGGTCTCTTTTCCTGTCATGTGGTGCTCTCATCCATGCATGTAGCACCTCAAACTGTGTTGGTCTGGGTAAAGGTCGCAATGAAGACATCACTGTTTTCAATTGGTACAACACTTCTAACCTGAAAGTGCCATAACGCGGAAAAGCCAATTCTCCCTAATTTTCGGTAATTTTATGCCAATTTTCGAGCCAAATTATAGTATGCAACCCCACATTCGTAGCCATATAATGGGCTGGGGTATCCTCGGGTGGAGCTTCTTCTCCTCCTCGAGTAACCACTCTTCTGTCTCCTCACACATGTCTCGTAAAACTTTAAAACATTTCATGATGAAATCAACGTTTTTTTCACTTGTTTTCACTCGACTTCCTGATGACAATCCACCAATACCAGCGCGGCTTCACACCAACCGACCTATCGCAGCGCGGCACTCTCTGACATCACTCTTCCTCCTCATGCAGCAGTTCCCCTCCTTTACAATTCGTCTCTCGCACACTCACGCGTCTCACTCATACACTGAAATAACTGTTTGTCCACCAAACGACCGAACAGTCACTTCTCTGACTGTCTGTCCACGAAACGACGGGACAATCTCACGTAATTGTCGACCTCAACTCTGGCAACCGTCTGTCCACGAAACAACCGGACAATTGCCCCAGACTATCTGCCCACGAACGGCCGGACAGTCATGTACTTAATCAATAGGATCCAATCACTCACTGTTCCACATGCAGTAACCCGCGACCTGCGTCGGTTACTCACGCACTCACACACAAGTTTCCCTATCACCGGAGGGTTAGTCAACGACGTCTCATGACTCCCACAATCACTGGTCAGACAATTTCAACTCTGGGTGTCTTCTACACCACAATCTCTTATCCCGGGATATCAATAAATCAAATCTCATGGACCGCACGCGTTCGGCCCGAAACCACAATCACTCAACTTTCATTCCAACTCTGCAAGACATTACACAATCAAAACAACACTGCAATCTAACAGACATACATCCCTGTTCATACTCACTCCACCACGAACTGCTGTTTCCGCCGCACCGTCACTCGCCGTCGGTTTCCATCAGACGCCGTCGTCCTCCGCTCACAATCCACTGGATAACCATCACTTGGGCTCTATGGGGACTCAATGACTACCCTTCTCTACGTCTCCCCTTACTATAGAGGTAACCATCCTCTCGCTACCAACTGATAACGCCGGATTCCACTGTAAAAGTTACTAGGAACGCTCGGTCGACTGGACCTTTATTACCTGCTGAGAAGTGTAAAGGGGAGAAACAATGCATTCGTAACAAACTAGCATGAATCAATTTAAGTAGAGCTCGGAAAAGATCACTGACTCCGAATTCCATTCTTAGGGGTTTATTACAAAACCAAAAATAACTGAACATACAAACACCTCAGGACGAGGTTGTAAAAATAATAAGGCACTAATACAAAGTCCATCCTACGAACCAATCTAATCCGATACAACATAAAGAGAATAAGCTATTCCAAAAATAGTAAACAGGCAATAACTGCACCAACATCTATATTAGTCTTCATTAGTGACTGTAAAGGAAATCCATTAATCTATCCCTACTCTATCTGTAAAGTGGCAACCCTACTTAACATTTTCCAAGCAAGATCAAGAAAAGATGTCAGCTCGTGAAGACTTCCTAAGAAGTACACTCACGTTGTAAAGGTCAGTAGCCCAGATTGCAAAATCGGTCTAAGTCTTCATTCTAAGAACCCTCTAACGGCTCTCTGCTAACTCATCGCTCGGGGCACTGTCCCTAATACAAAATGCACAATTGATAAACACGCCCCTGAAACACCTCCTCTGGCAAGGCACCTCTCGTAGGTAATTTTCCACCAAAACTTGTACTCGGTCCAGCAACGGTTGGTGTGTCCTTGGGTCTCAGGCTTCTTCAGCAAAAGAAAATCTCGCCTTCCAATTATCGGCATTCCTGAATACTTTGTAACAGGTCTCCTCCGTACCTAACTCCTAAAACAAAATCGTTATTCTAACTAACGAGGACAGTGTCCTTGCACCTGCAACTAGAACATGAGAACAGAACAACCTTGCACGCACATGAATTTCGCTGACTACCTCCAAATGAGAGCCTTACCAGGGGAAAATGCATTTCAGGCCTACATAAACCAGCTAACATAAGGAAAACAAATAGGCCTTTCTTAGCACGAAAGAGCAAATACTCCATCTAGGCCTTTGACATCAAATTAAACACACATTTAAAATGTTACATCTATAAGCACTACATTTCATCACATTTAAACACAATTAGTCACCTATACGTGTGCAACTTCAACATGATGCACATTTAAATCTAATGCATTACATTACACATAAACTACTTCATTAAGCATTTGCAATGAACATCGAATATTACATGATTCCCTCTAACTGCCATTTTACGTTTCTTGAATGGCACAACTCATCCTAACATTTCATTTACCACTGATTATTACAACACAGGTTCTAACTAAGATTAACACACATAAGAATATATGCGGGTACGGACTATTCATGAATATAATGTACCCCTACAATTTTCAGAATATCACTGCGCTCTATCAGGCTCTGCTAGGGAAAAAGACCCCAAGGCGAGGAGGCGGACACAGTCTGATTATATGACACTACCTCCTTACTGGAACATCATGTTCCAACACAGGTTTTCCTTTTGCTAAGTCAACATCTTGCATTACTTCAAACAAAGGATTCGGACTAAAGTTCCAGATTATGACGATTTGCACTAATGGAATCCCAAAGCACGCGGCGTTCCCCATTAGGCCGATCTGCATCTGTGCTTAGAAGTTTGGACTAGAGATATAAAACAGCAAAAAAAGTTCTGATATATGAAACTGTGGCTCTTAAGGACACTGAGCTAAATAAAGAAATGTACTCATATCGCTTCACTTGGGCTGTGGTGAAATCTCAGCAGTTGGTTCACTGCAGTTGGCATTCAGCATGTGGCAATCGTATTAGAAATAACAGCCAGGGGGAATAGTAACCAGGCAACTGTTGGAACAATCCGCGTGCAACCTGAAAGCCATGCAAGGAGGATGAGTAGGCAGGACTGCACCAGGCCCCTGTCCATCACATGTTAGAGGCAATCGGAGTACAGTCACCAAAGCAGCAGTAAAAAGTTCACATTGCACGTCTAATAACACTGTAACAAGCAACCAAACAGAGGAGTAAACAAGGCACACTAAAGTCACAAGTCTATGCGTGAGATGCTACTCATCAATTTAAAAAAATATATATATATAAGTACTCATTACTAAACGCTTTTGAAAAAGTGGGAAGACACAGCAGAGGAAAAAGTATTAAAATGAACACCAATGTCCATGAATACATTTATGAGAAACTGAAGAGGGTCCCACCCCTTGCAAAACAAGGGATGGTAAAGGAAGTAAAGTGAGAGCTTTGTGGAATGCCAAAGTAATGGCAATGATTTAGGAGGCTTGTGGTCCACCCAAGCCAAATTCTGCTAATTTACAGCAATAAATCCACAGTTCATGACTACTTTTTCTGGTCCCCTGACTCACAAAGATAAACTGGAGCAGGTAAAAGTAGCACCACTATACTTAATAAAGGTGGCCAGTGTCTGCGCTGTTTCACTTTACAAATCCGATTGTCAGCCCAAGTTATTTCGGGTCATGGACATGTGAAAAATCATCTCCAATTATTTGTTTTCACAGAAGAAAGACAACATTTATGTACAAAGGTGTACCCACACCAATATGTTTCCCATGTGTGTATATAACTTGAAAAAACAACTATGCTGGGTTTGAGCAGTTTATTTGGCACCAAATCTTTCTTCACAATAATGCCCATTAATGTTACTTTCCCTGACCCCTTACCTAAAATAAATGTAAGCCTACAATTAGCAGAATGCAGAGTCAAAAACAACCACAACAGAATTAAATTGTCACATCGAGCAGGGGACATCTTGATATGTCAGTGGATGGATACAATGTAAACAGCTCGAGCAGGTTGTTCAATAAGAAGGCACACAGCAGTGAAAAGGAAATGCGCTTGATTCACAAAAATAGCTGCGAGTATCCTCATAAAGTTGAAGGGTAATGTTTTTAATTGAGGCTGTATTATTTTTGCCGGCTGTTGGATAAATATTAAAGAATCCCAGCAAATTTGATCAAAATAAATGTTGAATACACTGCAGCTTTGCCATCTGCCTACCTGTCACCCAAACATAACATTATATGATATTTTCCCAGCTACTTACATGTTTGTCACTAGGAAGTGGTCTAAACTGGAAGGGCGTGGCGAGCAACAAAAACTTGGATTTAACCTAGATCTGACTGGGGGTGAATGTTTGATTTGTTCAGCATTCCGTCCATCATCTGTTCTTTTTGCATTTGTCAACCTAAGTGGGAAAGGTATGCCCAGATGTGGCTCCCGTGCTTGCTATTCCACGAGATTCAGGCTAGCTTGGTTGATGAGGGGTGACACCGCAAAACCGGTCCCAGGATGCTTGTTTCTGGTCCAGGTAGGACCTGGCCTGGTAGTTCAGGCTGGACTGTCCCCATGGGGGGCAGGGTCAAGACTGATTTGCATATGGCTGGGTCTAAACTGAAATGGTGTGGCGAGGAAAAAAAACTATGGATTTAACCCAGATCTGTGACTGGGGTTGAATGTTTGATTTGTTCAACAATCCGTCCATCATCTGTTCTTTTTGCATTTGTCACTAGGAAGGAAGCATTTATCACTACATTAAATAAAGGACCTGCAGCCAGAATGCAAGCCCCTTTAAAAGCAAATATTATATTACAAGATAAACTTACATATTAAAAATAACTAGCAAAATAGACAATGCATCAAGACAGATATACAGAAATGGTTAAATAAACAGCAATGTGGCACGCTGCACGAGGGAGCTGTGGCTGAGGGAGTGGAAAATGCCAGAATTGATATGTGGCACGGCATGGCTGGATAAAGTGGGAGGGGATGAAGGTAGAGGGGTGGGGAGGAAGTGCAGTCATGTGAGGTGAAAGCAGCGCTTTCTTGTTTTGCTGGGGGAGGAAAAGGGGACCTGCTAGCTCAACTACGTCACTGCTCAGTAAATATTATCTACTCACCAAGCAATGTATGTAGTTATACTAGAGGTTCAAAGGCAATGAATGGGTGGGCTGGGTTAGGGGAATGGGGTTTGTTCCCTACCAGGGCACAAGTGCTAAAAAATACTGCAGTGTAAAAAACAATGTCTTTAACAATCACCGTCAACACGGGAAAGCCTTGGTAAACAAATAAAGCACATTGTAAAACAAACCGCTTAGAATGATTCTCCCACAAGCTTTAGCTACACGACATAAGAAAAGCGGAACCTTACAAAAACATGGGCACTCAGCAGCGAGAAAAATAGTGCGCATACACAAAGGGAAATACACTAAAGTGAAAGGATACAAGTAATAGGCCCCTGCCCCATGGGAGGGAGCAAAACATGAGAAGGAAGGACATGTAACAAAGCAAAACCACATGGAAGCAAGCTTTTCCGAACAACGCGATCATTAACAAATCAAAAGCGATTGGCGAGCTGCAAACCCAAAGAGTGAATACAGCATGTACCGAAGAAACAGCGCATGCGCTGCCTAGGCAAGATCTAAAAAGAGCTCTTTCTGGACCAAGAGCTAGCTTTCTATAAATTTGGTGTCATTCTGGTCAGCGGTTTGGGCTGTAATCATGTTTAAAATCCCGAAGGGAAATTGCATGGAGAAAATGTGTTTTGGGATCCCCCTTTTTTCTCGGTCCCGCTTGACGGATCACCTCAAAACTTTCCACACAGCAGTTAAACATAGGTTTGCACTAGTTTTGAAAAACTTCATGAAGATTCACCAAATGGTACTAAAGTTATTAGCAAAACAAAAAATGCTTTTCCTATGGAAACTAGGTCCTAACTATAACTACCTACAGCCATTAGGTAGTATGTATATATTACTAAAGGATTTACCTTGGAGTGCGGGCTTCCTTGTGAACGCGGCAGCGCGAACAAAGTGCTTCATATATATATATATATATATGTATATATATATATATATATATGTATATCCAAAGCAGTATTCCACCTGAGGCCAGCCGAACTCGCGGCGGGTGCAACCGGGAAGCGGTGGTGGAAACCGCTTATAAAACAGCAAAAAACAAGGAGTTCATAATACTCCCAAGGTCCGGTGCACTCACGGGGTGTGTGTCGGCTATAAAACATCCGCAGACGCGTTTCTGGCTCTTGCCGTCATCAGTGCGGAAAAGCCGTCAATAAAACAAACAGAGCCATTTAAAACGGTCCTGCCATATGGTTGGTGGATCCTTGGCCAATGAAGGGCCAGCAATGGAGCGTCACCGTCTTCATTATTTATTGCCTAATGCAATTTCTATGGCGCTCCCATCGCTAAAAAAATCAATTGGCAGCCGTGATAACTGTGCCTGTACATCCCCTCGCCTGCTGCTGGATTAAAAACGAAAACACTGTGAGTGTCCCACAAATGGTGAAAACACTCTAGCTTTTTATAAGCCACGACCTAAATAGGTCAACAGAGTCCGTAAGCGGCGGTTCAGGCAGCCCAAATTGAATCCAAAGCAGTATTCCACCTGGGGCCAGCCGAACTCGCGGCGGGTGCAACCGGGAAGTGGTGGTGGAAACCGCTTATAAAACAGCAAAAAACAAGGAGTTCATAATAGTCCCAAGGTCCGGTGCACTCACGGGGTGTGGGTCGGATATAAAACATCCGCAGACTCGTTTCTGGCTTTTGCCGTCATCAGTGCGGAAAAGCCGTCAATAAAACAAACACAGTCATTTAAAATGGTCCTGCCATATGGTTGGGTGATCCTTGGCCAATGAAGGGCCAGCAATGGGGCGTCACCGTCTTCATTATTTATTGCCTAATGCAATTTCTATGGCGCTCCCATCGCTAAAAAAATCAATTGGCAGCCGTGATAACTGTGCCTGTACATCCCCTCGCCTGCCGCTGGATTAAAAACGAAAACACTGTGAATGTCCCACATATGGTGAAAACACTCTAGCTTTGTATAAGCCACGACCTAAATAGGTCAACAGAGTCCGTAAGCGGTGGTTCAGGCAGCCCAAATTGAATCCAAAGCAGTATTCCACCTGGGGCCAGCCGAACTCGCGGCGGGTGCAAACGGGAAGCGGTGGTGGAAACCGCTTATAAAACAGCAAAAAACAAGGAGTTCATAATACTCCCAAGGTCCGATGCACTCACGGGGTGTGTGTCAGCTATAAAACATCCGCAGATGCGTTTCTGGCTCATGCCGTCATCAGTGCGGAAAAGCCGTCAATAAAACAAACACAGTCATTTATGCATGGAGAAAATGTGTTTTGGGATCCCCCTTTTTTCTCGGCCCCGCTTGACGGATCACCTCAAAACTTTCCACACAGCAGTTAAACATAGGTTTGCACTAGTTTTGAAAAATTTCATGAAGATTCACCAAATGGTACCAAAGTTATTAGCACAACAAAAAATGCTTTTCCTATGGAAACTAGGTCCTAACTATAACTACCTACAGCCATTAGGTAGTATGTATATATTACTAAAGGATTTACCTTGGAGTGCGGGCTTCCTTGTGAACGCGGCGGCGTGAACAAAGTGCTTCACATATATATATATATATATATATATATATATATATATATATATATATATATATATATATATATATATATATACCTATACTTACATATACTTACCAATAAAACACGGTAAAGGCATGCGTGGTAAAGAATTTGTGGGAAAGACATCTGTGTGCTAAAGGCATGCGTTGTTAAGGAAATAGGCATGGTAAAGACTGTGAAGTAATTGCACGGCATGGTAAAGACTGCGTGGTGAAGGATGTCTCCCGGCCAGATGGTACTTAGGTTTGATTTCTATTAGGGAATTATCACAGTTGAGCTTTGAGAAAACATGATTGATCTGCAGTCTTGAGGCCCTCAGTTGAGATGAAGAATTTGAATCCTCTCAAGTCTTATTTGGTCTGGGGACGCTTTGCTAAGGCATTGATATGCATGTGGAAATCCTGGGTCTTTCGTGCTTTAAAATATCGCTGGTTTGCAATTGATAACTTGTTGAATCAAGACAGGAGTGCATATATTTTGTGACACTGCATAGAGGGGAGATCATAGGAAACTCTATTTTCTGAGACTTCTGTTTTAGATAATATACTGTCATCCATGACAAATGCCCTTCAAGGGTCTTTGCTAGATTAATGATATCCTCCAGTGGTGTGATTTAAATGTACAGTTGTGAGTCGTGTCATCAGCTTTTAAATGGAAAGTGATCACGGATTGACTCAGGAGCAAGTTGAGTGGTTCCATGTAAGATTGAAGAGTGTTGGAGAAAGGACTGAACCTTGTGGTACTCCATGTTGAACAGATGATTTGGTCAAGAGAACATTCAACTATTTTACTCACTGGGAGCAGAAAGGAAGGGAAAAATAAAACCATCCTAGAATTGTGCCCATGATCCCCATCTGAATTTTCATGATTTTTAGAAGGTAGGCATGGTTGACTGCGTCAAACGCTGCTGACAGATTAAGGAGAACTAGAAGGTAGTGATCACCCCTGTACATTACAACACCATCCAGTATGAGTAACATTATTGTAGCCAGGTCTAAAGCATGATTAAACATCTTCAATGAGGATGTTTCCTTTAAGGTGCTTTAACTGCTTCTTGACACACAGCTTTCAAGAAAATGTGGAATGAAAGGGAGGTGGGATATGGGGCAAATATTTTCAAGTCATTGGGGTCTGCAACTAGCTTTCAAGAAGGTGGTTAACCTGTTCAATTTTCAGACAATCAGAGACTATCCCTTGAGCTAGTGAAGTGTTATCATGTTCGTGAAGTGATAGCTGCACCAAGTCTATCACAATATTTGCAGGAAAAGGGTCTCCACAGCAGGGTGAAGGCCTGACGTTAGAGACTGTGTTTACGAGGTCTGTTTAGTCTCTAGAGAGAGAGAGAAAGAAATAAATCCTTCTAATTTTGCATTAATTGAGATGAAAAATATCTCACAGTGTTCTTTGGTGTTAGGAATATCAAGAGAACCTGGGCAGTTTGTAGACTTTTTGCAATATATACATTTTGTATTCTTGCTGCTTGTCATGTACCAATTCTAGAGTCTATTTGAATTGGTTCTGGAGCCATATGTGTTTGACCTTTCTGAGAGTATTTCTTTCTTCAATTAGCTCTTTTGAAAACCATTGTGTAATTGTATAGTTGGTGTGTCTTTTTAATTTATCACATTTGTTAAGGCAGTGTTTATGGTGTCCATGATTATATGTGCTCTCAGATCTATTTTGTTGCTCCTTAGTTTAGAGGAGATCTTATTATCTAGGACTGATAGGTTAATGTCCTGGAAGTTTCTGATTGAAACCATCATATATTTGTTTGATTCCAAGTGGACATTTTGTTGCATAGTAGAGAGAAACGTACAACAACTTGGTATAGCAGCAAACAAAAGTTTATTTATTTATTTTATTTTGAAGGTTTTGTATAGCACGAACAAGATCCTTACGGGTATCAGAGCGCTTTACAGGGCCGATGTAAATGAGCAAAACAAGCATAGAAAAAATGTAGGTGAGACTAATACAAAATAACTAATACAAAATATTAACTAATACAAACTAGCAGATATATTACAGGTGTATATAAATAGTTCAAGTAAATTTAGCCATGAGAATAGCTTTCACTTCTTTTTGAAGAATGCAGTAGAAGTATTCTGTCTCGTTTGTGGGGGCAAAGCATTCCAAATCCTGGGAGCCATGCCTGAGAAGGACCGGTTGTATGTTTTCTTCTTGACAATTCGTTGTGGTTTCAGTAGAAGATTGCTGGAGCTCCTGGTGGATCTATTACCACAAGAGAGCACTAATTTCTGAGCTAGATAATTCAGAGTTTTGTGATGTAGTGCCTTATGCGTCATACAGGCGATTTTCAGATTAATTCTAGCCTCGAAAGGTAGCCAGTTGAGGGCTCGAAGGTCAGGGGAGATGTGACTGTTTTTTTTGGAGCCAGTGATGAGTCTAGCAGCTGCGTTGATTGAAGCTCTTAAAGGGGCCGTCGTCGATCTGGGAAGGCAGCAGAGAGTGACATTCCCATATTCCACTCTGGGGATTACTAGAGCTTGAACTGCATGCTTGAAGTCATTTGCGGGCAGGAAGGGTTTCATTTTTCTCAAGGTGTTCATCTGAAAATTTGCTCCTTTTGTAGCGGCGCTGATGTGTTTCCGCATGTTTAGATATCTGCCCAGAGTCACTCCCAGTGATTTTGCTGAGTCGATAATGAGCGGTTGACCTTTGAGTGCTGTTAGGTGGTTCATCCAATCGAGGATGGTGGTTGATTGGTTGGGGGGAGCGATTAAGAGGAATTCCGTTTTGAGGGTGTTTAGTTTCAGATGGTTTTCGGCCAACCAGGTCTGCGTTTTTTAAAGCGTTGAATTGAGAGATTTGATGTCCTCAAGTGAGTGGATCTTGATGTAGAGTTGTGTGTCGTCCGCGTACATGTGATAATGGACATTCGATGAGCTGAGAAGTTCGGTGAGTGGTTCCATGAAAAGGTTGAAAAGTGTAGGTGAAAGGGATGATCCCTGTGGTACTCCTAAAGTGACTGGGCCGGGCATGGATAATGATTGATTGACCTTGAATCTTTGTGATCTATTTTGGAGGAAAGAGGTGAACCAATTTAGAACAGATCCAGATAGTCCCATTCTGTGTTTCAGGAGATCTATCAAAGTGTCGTGTTTGACGGTGTCAAAGGCCGAGGATAGGTCCAGCAAGATTAGTAAACAGGCATCGTTTTGGTCAAGGATTTTTAATGCGTCATCTATTATGTGGGTCATGGCTGATTCAGTACTGTGACCAGCACGGAAGCCGGATTGGTGTTGGTTAAGCAGGTTGAATTGGTCTATGTGTTTGCCAAGCTGCATGTGGACACATTTTTCTAAGGGTTTGGCCAAGGTGGGGATGTTGGATATTGGGCGAAAGTTATTTAAGTCCGATGGGTCCGCCGATGGCTTCTTTAAGATAGGGGATACCTGCCCTGCTTTAAGGACTTCTGGGATGATTCCTTGAAGGAGAGAGGTGTTTATAATCTTGGTCCAGAGAGGCAGTAACAGTGGAATTAAGTCTTTTATGTGGTTTGCTGGAAGAGGGTCTGTGAAGTGACTGGAGGGATTCAGGGCCGTGAGCGTTTTTAAAATAGATTCTTCACTGTAGGTGTTGAAGGAGGACCAGGATGCATTGTTTTTGAGGTCGAAATTTGCGGGACATATGAGTGGGGCACCTGGCGAGGGCAATGAAGTGTCCATGTGGGAGTCGGTAAGGGATATTAGGTCGTTGAGCAGGTCTGTCTTTATGTTTTCTGTCTTTATAGTAAAGAAGGAGGCAAATTCCTCGCAATTGGGTAGTGTGTCTGGGTTAGCTTGGGGGCGGTGGGGTACATCCTTAGATTGAGATTTGATTAGTTTGAATAGCTTTTTGGGACGGTTCTTGGCTTGGTCTAATTGCTTACTAAAGAAGTCTGCTTTTGATTGTCTGATCTTTCTGTAGTAGGAGTTTCTCGTACTCCTTAGTAGCTTGAGGTGGTCAGAGGATGGTGCCGCTCTCCATCGTCGTTCGATTAGTCTTAGGGAACGTCTGTCTTCGTTTAGCCTACCATCATGCCAGGGTTTTGAGTCTTTTTTGGCTACTCCTTTCAGTTGTAGGGGAGCTAGATTGTCTAGTACCGTGTTCATGGAGTGGAAGTAATGGTTGGTCAGATCTTGTACATCGGATAGGCCTTCAGGGGGAAGCAGGATGTTAGGACTGTAGGTTGTGAGTAGGTCAGAAACATTATTTAGATTTCTCTTCCAAATTTTTGTTCTCGTGGGTTGGGTAGAAAGTAATTTAACTGATTCGTTGATGTGGAATGTAATGATGTGGTGGTCAGACCAGTCACAAGGAAGGATCGACTCAAGCAGAGTAGAGTCGGCTTTTGAAATTACTAGATCGAGGGTTGAGCCTTTATCATGTGTAGGGCTGTCACAGATTTGGGTAAGGTTAAGGTCTGAGAGGAAGTCTTTTAGGCTGTTGACTCCTGGGTCGTTAAGGTCATCCCAGTGGAGATTGAAGTCACCAAGGAATATTTGAATAATTTGTTGTCCGTCCTTTGTAGCTAGAATATCCATGAGTTGTTCGATGAAGGTGAGGTTATCACCTGGTGGGTGGTAGAATGCGTTTAGAGAGCATATTGGTTTATTATTACTAGTGATGTCTAAGCACAGGTATTCACAGGAGGATAGTACTGGGGAGTGGGAGCGGTTCACTGAGAGATTGCTCCGATGTATACAAGCAATACCACCACCTAGCCTATCAGTTCTATCAAGTCTTGTTATGTTATGGTTTGGGGATACTAGTATGTCTAGGATGGGCGTAGATGATTCGTTTAGCCATGTTTCAGTCAGAATTAGTAGGTCAGGTTCATTCGAAAGTATGAGGTCAGCTATATCGGTAGCATGTCTTGAGGCAGACCTACATTTTAGAAGTATACATTTTAGCCGAGTTTTGATGGGTGTTGTGGTGGGTTCGTGTAATATGGGGACTTGCATGAGGTTGTTTTCCACTATACCTCTAGAAATGTGTCTTGTAACTCTATGTGTATTGGAAGGAATGGATTGGATTAGGGAAAGTTTAGGCAAGTTGTCTGAGTGCGCAGTATTAAGGGGGAGAGCCGGTAGCTCATAGGAACGGAGTAGGGAGGTTAAGTCTTTGGCTGATAGAGAGTTTTTCTTTCTGATCGGACAGGATGAGGCATTAGGGTAGCGCACTGTTCTCCACCTTCGTGGCACATGTTTCCGGGAGCTTGTGTGCAGCTGTTGGGTGAGTTTCGAATGGTTGATGTGGCGGTAATTTCTGGATTCTGGTTCGGAGCGCGTGAACTTGGGTTGTTGTAGAATCAGGTCATGAAGAGTTTGCAGGTCTGTTGTAGAGATAGTAGTATCTCGTCCAGTCTGGGGTCTGGTGTCGGAGGTAACATATTTAGTGTCTGGACTGTGGTTAAGGGAAGAGTGGATGCGCTGTGTGTGAAGTTTGGGAGGGAGTCGTATTCTGATTCGTTGTATTGTAATCTTCCTGTGTGGTTGTCAGAGAGGGGGGGTGTAGAGGCGGGATGTGAGGAGGTGAGGATGTGGGTTATGTGTGGGACAATGGGATTAGTAGTGAGGGGGTAAGGGGCGGATGGGAAGGCGGGATGAGAGGAGGTAGGGGTGTGGGGTGAGATTGGGACATTGTGACTATTGGTGGTGTTGGGGGCGGGGAAGGAATTGGGGGGATGTGTGTTATCTTGAGGATGTGAGGAGGTATGGATGGGGGTATGAGTGGGACAGAAGTAGTGTTGGTGAGGAGAGAGGGGCAGGGGGAAGGGGTGATGAGAGGAGATAAGGGTGTTGGGTGTGAATGGAACAATAGGAATATTGGAGGTGCTGGGGGACGAGTAGGACTTGGAAAGCTGTGAGTCATCTTGAAGGGTGACAGTTAGTTCTGGGGTGGATGTATATGCTAGATGGGACACCGGGGGAAAAAGTCTTAATGGGGAATCAGATAGGGCATTAGGTAGTGCACTGGGATTGTGATCGACTGGGGAAGTGGGATGGGGTCTTACAACTTTTTCCTTAATGAGAGGAAAGATGTTATCCAGTAAGTTTAGGTTACGGCCTGATGATTGCATAAGGATGATCCCATTAATCAATCAATCAATCACGGCATTTATAGAGCGCGCTACTCACCCGGGAGGGTCTCAAGGCGCTGGGGGAGGGGGTAAGTTACTGCTCGAACAGCCAGGTCTTGAGCTGCTTCCTGAAGGAGAGATGGTCCTGGGTTCGCCGAAGGTGAGTGGGGAGGGAGTTCCAGGTCTTGGCTGCCAGGTAGGAGAAGGATCTTCCTCCGGCGGTGGTTCTGCGGATGCGTGGTACGGTGGCGAGGCGTGGCTGGTTGATCGTAGCTGGCGTGTGGGCGTGTAGAAGGTCATGCGGTCGTTGAGGTACTTTGGGCCCAGGTCGTGGAGGGCCTTGTGTGCGTGGGTGAGGAGTCTGAACGTGATTCTCTTGCTGACGGGGAGCCAGTGCAGGTCTTTCAGGTGCACGGTGATGTGGCTGTGTCGGGGATGTCCAGGATGAGTCGTGCGGAGGCGTTCTGGATGCGCTGGAGTCTCTTTTGAAGTTTGGCTGTGGTTCCGGCGTAGAGGGTGTTCCCATAGTCCAGTCGGCTGGTGACGAGTGCCTGGGTGACGGTCTTCCTGGTTTCAGTGGGGATCCATCTGAAGGTCTTGCGGAGCATGCGCAGGGTGTTGAAGCATGAAGATGAGACGGCGTTGACTTGTCTGGTCATCGACAGGGAGGAGTCCAGGATGAAGCCCAGGTTGCGTGCGTGGTCCGTTGGCTTGGGCGCGGTGCCCAGGGCCGGGGGCCACCAGGAGTCGTCCCAGGCGGAGGGTGATGAGCCCAGGATGAGGACTTCCGTCTTGTCTGAGTTCAGTTTAAGGCGGCTGTTCCTCATCCAGTCGGCGACGTCTCTCATCCCGTCGTGTAGGTTGGCTCTGGCAGTGGTGGGGTCGTTGGTGAGGGAGAGGATCAGCTGGGTGTCGTCGGCGTAGGAGATGATGTTGAGGTTGTGTCGGCGTGCGATGGCTGCGAGGGGCTCATGTAGACGTTGAAGAGGGTTGGGCTGAGTGAGGATCCTTGTGGAATGCCGCAGATGACTTCGGTGGCTTCGGATCTGAACGGGGGAGGCGGACTCTCTGGGTTCTTCCGGCGAGGAACGAGATGATCCATTCCAGTGCTTTCTCTCGGATTCCGATGTTGCTGAGGCGCTTCACTAGGGTGCGGTGGCAGACGGTGTCGAACGCCGCAGAGAGGTCCAAGAGGATGAGGGCAGCTGTTTCCCCGTTGTCGGTTAGGGTTCTGATGTCGTCGGTGGCTGCGATAAGGGCGGTCTCGGTGCTGTGGTTGGCCCGAAACCCGGACTGCGAGGGGTCGAGGATCCATTCGTCTCGAGGAAGGCGGCAAGCTGTCTGTTGACGGTCTTCTCGATGACTTTGGCCGGAAACGGAAGGAGCGAGATGGGACGGTAGTTCTTGAGGTCGGTGGGGTCCGCCGTTGGTTTCTTCAGGAGGGCGGTAAGCTCGGCGTGCTTCCAGCTCTCCGGGAAGGTGGCGGTGTGGAAGGAGGAGTTGATGATGTCCCGGAGATGGGGTGCGATGGTGGCGTCGGCTTTGTTGAAGACGTGGTGTGGGCAGGGGTCGGTTGGTGATCCGGAGTGGATGGAGTTCATCGTGCGGGTGGTGTCTTCGGTGCTGATCGGGGTCCAGTTGCAGAGGGTGGTGGTGGCGGGCGTTGGTTCGGCAGTAGGGTGCGTTGTTTGTGCGTCGAAGCTGTTGTGTATGTCGGTGATCTTGCGGTGGAAGAACGCGGAGAGTGAGTTGCAGAGGTCTTGCGAGGGGGTGATGTCGTTGTTTCCGGCGCTGGGGTTGGAGAACTCTTTGACGATGCTGAAAAGTTCCTTGCTGTCATGGGCGTTGTTGTCCAGTCGTTCTTTGAGTGCCGACTTCTTGGTGGCACGGATCAGCTGGTGGTGTTTGCGGGTGGCGTGCTTGAGGGCGGTCCTGTTGTCTGTGGTCTGGTCGAGTCGCCAGGTTTTCTCGAGAGTGCGGCAGTTCTTCTTGGATTCCTTGAGTTTGTTGGTGAACCAAGGGGTTTTCTTGCTTCCGGGTCTGCTGGGAGGGTTTTTAGTGGTGCGAGGTCGTCGGCGCAGGCGGTCAGCCACTTGGCGAGGTTGCTGGCTGCTTCGTTTGGGTCCGTTGTGTTGGTGGGTGTGTTCTGGCTGAGGGAGGCGGTGAGCTGCTCGGCGGTGATCTTGCTCCAGCTCCGGCGGGGAGCCTGTTGCGGGTGGTGGTGGGTCGCAGTCTTTCTGAAGCTGAAGTGGACGCAGCTGTGGTCGGTCCAGTGGAGTCCGGTGGCGTGGCTGAAGGAGATGTGCTTGCTGGACGAGAAGACGGGGTCAAGCGTGTGGCCGGCGTAGTGGGTGGGCGTGTTCACCAGTTGCTTGAGTCCGAGGTTGGCGAGGTTGTCCAGCAGGGCGGTGGTGTTTCTGTCGTTGTTGTTCTCCAGGTGGAAGTTGAGGTCCCTAGGAGGATGTAGTCGGCTGAGGGCATGGCGTGCGGGCTGATGAAGTCTGCGATGTCTTCGCTGAATAGTGTGCGTGGTCCCGGGGGTCTGTAGATGAGGGTGCCTCGGAGGGTGGTCTTGGGGTCAGTGGGTATCTGGAAGTGTAGGTGTTCGGCGGCGGAGAAGGTCTCGTCGGAGTTAGTCGAGATGCGGATGGTGTTCTTGTGTACGATGGCGATGCCTCCTCCCGTCTGGTTGACGCGGTCCTTCCGGGTGATCTTGTATCCATCCGGGATGGCTATGGCGATGTCGGGCGCTGAGGAGGCGTTCATCCAGGTCTCGGTGAGGAAGGCGATGTCCGGTGCTGTTGCGTCGAGCAGGTCCCAGAGTTCCACGGCGTGCCTGTGGATGGAGCGGGTGTTCAGCAGGATGCATTTCAGGTGGTTGCTGCTGTTGCTCGACTTGGCGGAGGTGGTGCACGTCCGGGGGCAGGTGAATCGGCAGGCTTGGCAGGCGAAGGGTCCGTGGGTGCGTCTCGGTGAGGCTCGGTAGCAGGCAGGGTTCCGGCCGGCATTGAGTGCGGTGAGTGTGGCGGCGTCGTAGGTCCGTCGAGTAGTGTTGCGTTGGTGGGTTCCAGGGGTTCTGGCGCTGGGCGCGGTCCAGTCGCGGACGGGCGCAGACGGGCTTGCCTTAGGCGCGCCTTCGGCGCGCCAGCGGCGCGGCCGTGCAGCGGCCGCCATTTATGGGGAGGTGGGAGGGAGGAGCAGCTGGGAGGCGGGAGGCAGGGGCAGCGAATGGGCAGTCAGGGGGCGGGGCCGCAGGGAACGCAGCGGCGGGAGTGGCGAGAGGCAGCGGGGGCACAGAAAGGAAAAACAGGGGAGAGCAGACAAAATCACGGGCACAACAACAGTGGGGCAGCGAGGGGCACAGAAAGGAAAAACAGGGGGAGAGCAGACAAAATCACGGGCACAACAACAGTGGGGCAGCGAGGGGCACAGAAAGGAAAAACAGGGGGAGAGCAGGCAAAATCACGGGCACAACAACAGTGGGGCAGCGAGGGGCACAGAAAGGAAAAACAGGGGGAGAGCAGGCAAAATCACGGGCACAACAACAGTGTGGCAGCGAGGGGCACAGAAAGGAAAAACAGGGGGAGAGCAGACAAAATCACGGGCACAACAACAGTGGGGCAGCGAGGGGCACAGAAAGGAAAAACAGGGGGAGAGCAGACAAAATCACGGGCACAACAACAGTGGGGCAGCGAGGGGCACAGAAGGAAAAACAGGGGGAGAGCAGACAAAACGGGCACCGGGGCCACAAGCGGAGGGCGATCTTACCTACAGGAGCAGCGGGCAGACAACACAGGCGGAGCTGTGTGGTGGGGGAGCGACCTACCTGGCAAGGTCAAGGGTCGCTCTCCTCACCGTGCAGCGGCCGCCATTTATGGGGAGGTGGGAGGGAGGAGCAGCTGGGAGGCGGGAGGCAGGGGCAGCGAATGGGCAGTCAGGGGGCGGGGCCGCAGGGAACGCAGCGGCGGGAGTGGCGAGAGGCAGCGGGGGCACAGAAAGGAAAAACAGGGGGAGAGCAGACAAAATCACGGGCACAACAACAGTGGGGCAGCGAGGGGCACAGAAAGGAAAAACAGGGGGAGAGCAGACAAAATCACGGGCACAACAACAGTGGGGCAGCGAGGGGCACAGAAAGGAAAAACAGGGGGAGAGCAGACAAAATCACGGGCACAACAACAGTGGGGCAGCGAGGGGCACAGAAAGGAAAAACAGGGGGAGAGCAGGCAAAATCACGGGCACAACAACAGTGGGGCAGCGAGGGGCACAGAAAGGAAAAACAGGGGGAGAGCAGGCAAAATCACGGGCACAACAACAGTGGGGCAGCGAGGGGCACAGAAAGGAAAAACAGGGGGAGAGCAGACAAAACGGGCACCGGGGCCACAAGCGGAGGGCGATCTTACCTACAGGAGCAGCGGGCAGACAACACAGGCGGAGCTGTGTGGTGGGGGAGCGACCTACCTGGCAAGGTCAAGGGTCGCTCTCCTCACCGTGCAGCGGCCGCCATTTATGGGGAGGTGGGAGGGAGGAGCAGCTGGGAGGCGGGAGGCAGGGGCAGCGAATGGGCAGTCAGGGGGCGGGGCCGCAGGGAACGCAGCGGCGGGAGTGGCGAGAGGCAGCGGGGGCACAGAAAGGAAAAACAGGGGGAGAGCAGACAAAATCACGGGCACAACAACAGTGGGGCAGCGAGGGGCACAGAAAGGAAAAACAGGGGAGAGCAGACAAAATCACGGGCACAACAACAGTGGGGCAGCGAGGGGCACAGAAAGGAAAAACAGGGGGAGAGCAGGCAAAATCACGGGCACAACAACAGTGGGGCAGCGAGGGGCACAGAAAGGAAAAACAGGGGGAGAGCAGGCAAAATCACGGGCACAACAACAGTGGGGCAGCGAGGGGCACAGAAAGGAAAAACAGGGGAGAGCAGACAAAATCACGGGCACAACAACAGTGGGGCAGCGAGGGGCACAGAAAGGAAAAACAGGGGGAGAGCAGACAAAATCACGGGCACAACAACAGTGGGGCAGCGAGGGGCACAGAAAGGAAAAACAGGGGAGAGCAGACAAAACGGGCACCGGGGCCACAAGCGGAGGGCGATCTTACCTACAGGAGCAGCGGGCAGACAACACAGGCGGAGCTGTGTGGTGGGGGAGCGACCTACCTGGCAAGGTCAAGGGTCGCTCTCCTCACCGTGCAGCGGCCGCCATTTATGGGGAGGTGGGAGGGAGGAGCAGCTGGGAGGCGGGAGGCAGGGGCAGCGAATGGGCAGTCAGGGGGCGGGGCCGCAGGGAACGCAGCGGCGGGAGTGGCGAGAGGCAGCGGGGGCACAGAAAGGAAAAACAGGGGGAGAGCAGACAAAATCACGGGCACAACAACAGTGGGGCAGCGAGGGGCACAGAAAGGAAAAACAGGGGGAGAGCAGACAAAATCACGGGCACAACAACAGTGGGGCAGCGAGGGGCACAGAAAGGAAAAACAGGGGGAGAGCAGGCAAAATCACGGGCACAACAACAGTGGGGCAGCGAGGGGCACAGAAAGGAAAAACAGGGGAGAGCAGGCAAAATCACGGGCACAACAACAGTGGGGCAGCGAGGGGCACAGAAAGGAAAAACAGGGGAGAGCAGACAAAATCACGGGCACAACAACAGTGGGGCAGCGAGGGGCACAGAAAGGAAAAACAGGGGGAGAGCAGACAAAATCACGGGCACAACAACAGTGGGGCAGCGAGGGGCACAGAAAGGAAAAACAGGGGGAGAGCAGGCAAAATCACGGGCACAACAACAGTGGGGCAGCGAGGGGCACAGAAAGGAAAAACAGGGGGAGAGCAGACAAAATCACGGGCACAACAACAGTGGGGCAGCGAGGGGCACAGAAAGGAAAAACAGGGGAGAGCAGACAAAATCACGGGCACAACAACAGTGGGGCAGCGAGGGGCACAGAAGGAAAAACAGGGGGAGAGCAGACAAAACGGGCACCGGGGCCACAAGCGGAGGGCGATCTTACCTACAGGAGCAGCGGGCAGACAACACAGGTGGAGCTGTGTGGTGGGGGAGCGACCTACCTGGTAGATGGTGATTGTCGCTGCAGCATTGTAGATTGGGAAGGGGATGATAGATAACGTGAGGCCATGTGCTGATTTCCTAGTGGAGGCGATCGAGAATAGGGCGAGAAAGGCTTTCCTCCATTGGGCTCTTCTTTTAGTATAAAAAATGATATAATTAGTTATGTGTCCTTTGTTAGAAGAGAAGTAAGGGTCAGAGATTGGTGTTTCGGGGTGAGAATTTAATAAATTGTGTTTAAAGCCTTTAGCTGCTTTTTTTGTAAGGTTCGGGGGGTATTTGATGGAATATGTGTGTAGACCAGTGAGCTCCATAGTGGAGTTGAAGCTTGTAGGAGGGGGGTAGAGAAGGGTAAGGGGGTACGTGAGGCAGTGAGCACTAGGAGGTTTAGCTGGGGCTAGGTCGGGCAAAAACTCTCACCTGTGAATTAGTTGAGTAGGGAATCGTGGAAGATTTCTGTGTTGTCTGGGAACCAAACCATTCTGAGTGAGTCAGTCCAAGATGGCCGCTCCATTTACTACAAGGAGCTGTTCCAGAGGGGACGTCTTCTCACACTTTCCATTAATTGTTCCTATTGGGGTGTCGTCCTGTTTCCATTTTTAAATGCAATGTGTTCAGTGGTCCTTTCTTTGTTTTCAATGTGGTAATTTTGTCTAGAAGACCTCTGTCTGTTTCTAATTAGCTCCGTGCCGAGGTTAGTCCTTTCTTGCTTGTTAACTCTATTGCTGCCATTTTGTGTAGCTTGTAGAGGCAATTATGTAGTACCTGCAGGAGATCACAAAATGGGCTCCCAATGTGAATATGTATGAGGTAAAACAAATCAAAAAGCTCAAAGGACACATAAGCCCTGATGGGCTCCCCTTAGTGAACCTAGAAGATTGCTGTCTGTAGCAAAACTAGCACGAGCATAGTGCAGTCTGTAAATTGATTGGTCTGCAGGCATATCGTCATGTGCTCTAGCCGAGAGCTCATAGCTCAGCGCTCTCTCTTTCGGCTGTGCAAGCGCTTCCGCCACGGACCGGTTCTCTATTAGATTAGAGCCGTCAGCGAGAGGGGCGGGGGAGGCGCCATACCTTCTGGATGCTTGGCTCCTATGTGTGCCGGTCCGTGTGAGCGTCTGCGGCGCGCCCTCCAAGTCGGGCGATCACTGACTCTCCTGTTTCATGGGAGCTCATCGAGCATGCCCTCGCTGTTCTGGATCCTTATGCTCCTCAAGTCGGGCGGACCCGGAACTTCCCGCTTCCTGGGGGTCGTCGGGCTCGCTCAGGAATATGATATTGCTCAGGGAGATCATCCCCTGAAAACACGCCGTCGATCTCTCCCAGATCGTGATCTCGAGGTCGGGGGATCGCAGCAGGACATCAACCATGGCCCCACTGCTGTGTGCAGCCGGAGCTCACGGTCTGGGACCTGACGTGAGCGTTCTATGCCGTCCGGGCCCCTCAGCAGACGAGGGGAGATCCGGTCTGCCTGGTGAGCGTCTCCTCCTATGTTGCAGTCTGATCTGCAGTCGCACTCGGTCCCGTGTCGGAGATAACGTAGACGGAGACTGGCAGCGGAATTACCCCTAAGGATGTCTCCGGACAGAACTTTCGGTCAGAGCTGCCGTCGGTCCAGGATGCTCGATCTCACTCTCCAGTCTTCTCCTTCAGCCTTACCGGTAATGAGGTGAGAGGTAGAATTTAAGTTATTGAACTTAGGTGGTAATGTTGCGGGCGTTGTTACTTCTGTTCCTCACTGTGTCTGGTGCACTTGTCGCTGGGGCTAACTGGGATATCCTGAAAAGCGATCCCAAGCCAGCGGAGCTCTCCTAGTGAGCTCCTCACCGGTCGGCCATCTTGAAGTCAGTTGATCAAGATGATAACATGGCCCCATGGCAGGCCCTTCTGGCAACACCTGATGCATCTTAACATGTTACAAAACAACACAGAAATTCATTGAAAAACAAAGGCGAAAGTGATGTTATAGTCTGGTTGTAATGAGACCAGAACTTACATTTAATATCCTAAAAACCACTGAAATTCACTGATAATTGTTCAGTGAACTAACTATATCTTGCACCCCCATCATGTACTGCTAATGACTTCAGATATTACATTGCCATGACAAATTAAATGGCATCATTGATGGCATCAATGATGACATCTCAAATGTCATCATTAATACAATTATTGATGGCAATTGAGTCCATCATTATTTCCCCAACAATGCAGTTGCTTGCTTCAGATTCAACATTAGCAGGGACTATCACAAGAATAATATCACCCTTTTAATATAGCTCTTCATACCACACTGTTGACATTTCTAAGCTGTTTCAATAACAGGTCCTACTGGTACTAACTATACTCAATTTTCCGCTTCTGAGTTATGGAAGCCTGACTCAGCCTTGCCACATCTCATTGCAATTGTCACTGAGTGTTTTTAACTTAATGAGCTGTACAGCAGGCTAAATTATTATATTATTGAACTTCCAATTTTGGCACAATGGTACATAAATGAATGGTGCTCTGGAGACAAATGGCCTGATGTACTATGGTGCAGTACATCGCAGTCACAGGGGGTCAGAATATTCATTAGAGATGGTGGCCAGCAAGGAACAGCAGACCACCATTTCTGATTTTGAATTCCCAAAAAGAAAATGTATATTCTAAAGAAATCTTGTTCCTCAGAGAAACCAGTGCTGTTTTTTTTTTTTAAATGTTTCCTGTTTGGAAAGCCTTAGTGTGGTTGGAGAAAGAGAGTGGTAGCAGGCAATGATCACCTTGACCAATACCAGTCTCCCCTAGGCTGTGAAAACAATTAACAAAGACAAAGGTGCACCAAGGAGACTAATACCTTTTACTTTGTGAATCAGTTACCACCTACTTTGAAGCGAGGGCTACTAATAAATCATTTTCAACACAGAAAAGGCATTTTGCAGTGGCAAATTGCAACATTTGCGACCACAAAAGGGCTGTCTACATCAGGCCCAAAGTTTCTTTATGAAGGGGACAATCTAGTGTGATGACCTGCCATCCAGGTGATGCTCTGTTAGCATATACAAATACAATCCTGTCAAGTCGAATAGCAAATGTGAAAACAAGTTATTAAAAGAGAGCATGTGCAAAGTTTTTAAAAAATTCAGTTTTCATGAAGACAATCTCCTTAATGCTGAGCTAAGTTTGTGGGCGAGTCGGGTACTTTAGAAGCAGCAGGTGTCAGCAAATATAGCATCGCAAGTAGAACCAAATGAAGGTTCTGTTCAAGAAAAGGAGAAATGCGCTTGCTCTAGAAAGTAAGTCTATAAGCAGAAATGTAAGGCGCATTTGGTTTCTCTCTCTCTCTCTCTCTCTCTCTCTCTCTGTCTCTCTCTCTCTCTCTCTAGAGTCGGTCGGTCGGCGCGAGTCGGTCGGACTGTTCGAGGCGCGCATTGTACTTGCCCGGTCGGGGAACGTCTCTAGAGAGAGAGAGAGAGAGAGAAAAAGGAACCTCCGCCTACAGAGGTGGACAAAGGCAAATCTAACTACTTTGGGGCCGATTCCGATCTCGGCCGGTAGGGCACCGAATCGGATTCGGCTTTACCGGATCCAATTCGGACGCCCTGTTTCCGACCGATTCGAACACCCGTCCGCGCGAGCTAGTACGATGCGAGCGTACGCGAAATCCCCGACCGACTCGTTCCCGGCTCCGAACCGCTCCGACCGACTCGTACGGACTCGACTCGCACCACGCAATGGAGACGTTCCCCGACCGGGCAAGTACGATGCGCGCCTCGAACAGTCCGACCGACTCGCGCCGTCCGGCTCGAAAGAGCAGTCGGAGCCGGACTTCGGGGGTCCGTGTCGGACCCCCCTGTACGCGTAGCCACGTGAGTCGCACACAGGGGAGACCCATGGGTCCCCCCTACACATGCATGTATGGCGCGAGTCGCACCGACGCATACCCGCTGTAGGGGGGGCCCTTGTTTGCGACACACCCATTGAGTCAATGGGAGCCCGTGTACGCATCGTACGACCGGCTCCCATTGACTTCAATGGGAGTCTGACCGAATCGAGTCCGATAGCATGCGTCCGCATCGTACTCGTTCGGTCGGACTGCTCGAGTCCGGTTCGGTCGGATATCTCTCCGAATCCGACTCGGTCGGTGAGATTTCCGGCCCGAATCGGAATCGGCCCCCTAGAGTCTGTGCCACACAATTAAAACATAAAATCACTTCTAAAAGATACACTGCATGAGTTCTCACAGAGTAAAAACTAATCAAATCTAAACATTCACGGTGAACTCGGTGTCGGCCTCTTTCCCATAGTTAAGGTAACAAGCATCTTCAGTCCCACGGCCTTGAAGGTATCAGACAAAGGGAGAACTTCTCCTCTGACTCCTTGCCTTCCCTGGTGCAGTAAGGTAGCATTCAAATAATTAGTTGCAAGAAACAGTCTTCACATAAAGTTTCAATAGCAACATTTCAGACTAAAGAGATCATGGTAGCTCTTGGTGCCTGGAACAAAAGAAAAACTATACACACAGTAAGCAGAAATACATAATTTTGTTAAAATGGAGTCAGTTCATCTAAGTTCTATCAATACTCATGCTAACTTAATAGGAATATACTTTAACTATAGTTAATCAAATGTATAAAAATCATTCATTATATTCAATACAAATGTGAAATTTCCTGTGCATGAAAGCAAGCAATGATTACACGTATTATATTTTAACATGCTATATAAAAGGCAAACAAAAGATAGTGACACTTCGTCCCCAGATTTATCCCTGGTAACTCCAACCTCCAAGAGATACTTATAATGGAAGTACCAAGTTACCAGAGATTATACTGAAACTGTGACTTTTCACTGAGAAATGAGAAACTACATGGGGAATCGGAAGCACCACCTCTGATGTTAATTGCTCATTCTCCCCCGAAGATTTGCCGCAAGATGAGTCTGTGTGTGAAACTGAAAGACTCAGAACTCCTGTTACCCTTCCCATTGGATACTCAGTAGCGGCTCCTCAGCTAAGGCGGAGGAGCATCGCTCCACTGAACAAAAGGAAAAATAAAATGATAATAACTATTGTTATTATCATTTTATTTTTCCTATATAATTCAGTGGCTCTCGGGCAGGGCGGGGTTGGCGGAGTAGATAGAGGAGTGGTTTTCACTCCTGAAGTGCACAAGACTGCTTGGCCGGCCCTCTCGGGCCGCCCCAAGCAGTGCTGCACACTTTGCATGTCCCCCATCATGCGGCATTACACAGCCTGGTGAGGAACATGCAAACCCTCCCAGTCCCCGTCTGAGCGCCGATCCACGGTGCTCAGACCAATCACAGCACTGCATTGCAGCATTGTGATTGGCTCTGGAGCGGCTGGGAGGGCAGGTGCTTCCTGCTGCTGGCCTGGAGAGCAGGAAGATGTTGGAGGTACGGAGGACAAAGGAGAGATTGCGGCGGCCGTTTCAGGTAAATGTTTTTTTTATGTTTTCTTTTTTTGTTCCTACCACCCGGGTCTGGTAGCAGCCGCTACTGTGGGTACTTCTAATGGGGGCCGAAGAGATGTGTCCAATTCAGTTTCACTCTGTTTACTGACCTCAGAAGGATGCATGACTGAGTTTGCCTTTCTTCGAACTCATGGCCGGCAGCTCATTGCTTGTTTCAACAGTTAAGGCTCAGCTCACTGAGTCAGATTGTCAGCTAACTCTACTTGGCTGCAGGACCAATATCACATCAGGCATGATATAGGATGTGGTCTGCAAAGCAAAACATTAAAACGAAATATCCATTAGATCATAGGAAATGCAGAGTTCAGAATATCCCTCTCGGTCGTAATGAAGGAATTCATCATAATAACCTGATTCTGTGCTGCAGTATCTTAAACCTATGTGCATTGTACTTGAGCATACATTGGAAGCATATTACTTCATATCTGCCATGCCTAGCCTACCAGTGTTAAGTTTACTGTCACATTCTTTTAAAAGCTGGGCCACTTGCACTGCGAATGACTTTCACCTCATTGAGATGTCAGTGGAATCTTAATTTGAGCTAATTCAGTAAAACAGAATAAGTCTCCTTTACTTAAAACCTGGCAACATATTTCAGAGCAATACAGTTTTAAGAAAAACTTGAAATGGCTTTGATAATATCAACTCAGAAATGTGGGTCACTGCCAACATCTGCCTGCTGGGCTGCCTTGCATTAATTTAGGTTAAGTTTAACAGGAATCTTGAAAACTGCTCTCATCCCATCAATGTTGATACACTGACTGGATGTAGTCAGTAAGACAATGCAAAGGATGTTAATGGGAATATTATGTTGTTGCTCCTTCGAAAGTATTCCAATAATTAGGATAAAATGAATTCCGAACAGGAATCGAATTTCTCCTGTGTTCCGCAGATAGCACTGCCTATTTTTCATCATTTATTTAGTGTGTCTTTTTCCATTTATGGTATTACTTCTTGGTTACCATTGTGCGGAATCTATTTAAACAAAGAAGAAAGAACAATGTAGGCCTGTCATGTGTTGTCTGTAATGGGGCAAAGACATTACTTAACTATATGTTGATGATCCAGCGCGATACTAGCAAAGAGCATTCATACACCAGATACTCACTTGGGCCCATACATTCATACTACGCTAGCATTTCACGCTGGGGTATCAGTTGTTACTCTTTGTCAAAATCCCTGCTACCAATTTACCTTCTGATTGAAGAGTAATGACTTACCAATGAATCCTTTGCTAATTGGGAAATTTAAAATGAGTGACATTCATTACAGTTCATAATCCTGAAATAATCACAGAGTCAGGAAGTTTTAAAATGTTTATCTAAAGATTTAGCAGAGTAAATTACAGAGCTGCATGATACTCATTCGCATATCAAGGATGAAGCACAAGAAATCAATTTATCGATTAATGACGGTCCCTCAGAAAAGGAGAAGATAGAGACAGCAGCGCAACTAAAGGTTGCATATATTTACCTAAAGTGCGAGAACCAAACCCCTTGGCCAAGGAGTTGGAAAAGATAGGACCCAGGAAGGATGAAGAGCAAGACCTCCTCCAGGTTCAGGACAGGACCGGTGACCTCTCTACCCACGACGCCTGCGCCATTCCCCTCTCTGATACTTCGCTTCTCCTCGATTCTCCCGTGCCTTCCTTCTAATGGACTCCACCGCCCCCTCCTCAGGACCTCTTCTGGACAGCAATTCAGTCTGTAATCGATCAGCTTGGCAGTCTGGAGCTAGTAGCCTGGTCTGTGGACGCCTGTTCTGACTAATTAGCTAATTCTATATCTATTATACCCTTCTACACCCATGTACCTCCCATTAATGTTGCAAAAATATGGGACCACTACTTCTGATTGGACAGGGACAGGGGGTTGATCCTCACACCATATGAATTTAGTTCGATTTCTGAAGACCATTGTTTTTAAAATACCGCCCATCAAAATTTATACATTTGCTTTATTTCCCACCCGTCTCACGACAAAATTTATACATTCTTCATGTACAATGTTGCATATTTAACAGGAAAGACATGGGTACAGCAGTGTCGGCCATCAGGTCGCAGCCTTGGACCTCGTCCAGGTTGACTTCATCCTTTTCTCTTGGCAGACATGCAAGACGCATGCGCAGAATCATTTGTCTCTCGAGTTTCAGTTCACCAACCCCAGGCCCAAGTTTACGAACTAATAAAAGTACAAGAAGAAAATATTAAAATCACAAATAAAATGTTTCACTGTATCCCCACTCTCTCTACTCTATTCCCATTTATTTATAAATTCTATCCCGCATTAATAGCGTTAAGAAAACGACAATTTAATTACAACACGAGAGCAAGCTGTAGCATGTGAAAACATTAAGCAGCCATTTTAGAACACACTGCGCAGAAGCAGAATTTTCCCACCAAACAAAGTAAGACGTCACACCATGTGATATGGTTGAGACATGCGCAGAAGAGTTCCCGCGTTTTAGCGGCCATTTTTAGAACAGACAAGCGTTACTTGTTAGTTAAAACACATAAGCAAGCTTCCTTGCTATTTATGTCGTGTATGCAAAATTAGTATGAACAATACGAAGTTTAATACATTAATACTGTGAGGAGATTGCCTCAGAGCAAGTCTCATTTGTGAGTCCTTGCGCCATCAATCCCCTCTCTGATGGTGTTTCTGAGCCATCAAATACTACCCACAACCAGATGCCAACTTTTAGCATACAATAATTTCATTTTCATTTTTACTTTTTCTATTTTTCACATCCCCTTTCAGCTTTTTGTATAATTCACTTCTCAAATCTTCAAGTTCAATTTCATCGAATTTTCTTTTCTTTCCCTTTCCTGTCACATTATACGAATCATCCTTTCTACAACATTTACACCATATTATTATTGTCAATGCTATTATTGCTATTCCCGCTAAGGGTATTAATACTTTGCCTATAAAGCCTTTCCCTATATTAGAAAACCAGTTACCAATTGACGCTATACTATTTGTCAATATTTCCCATACACTATCAACTTCCAGTGGTTTCAGTTCCTTCTCAAGTTTCGTAATATTCTGTATATACGTTTCAATTTCTGCACTTTTATCAGGTATGTAAGTGCAACAGTGTTTCTTCTTCAATAATTTACAGACTCCGCCCTCTTTGGCAGTTCGGGCTGGACTGTTCCCACAAGGAACAGGGTCAAGACTGATTTGCATATGGCTGGGTCCAAACTGGGGTGGTGTGGTGAGCAAAAGAATGATGGATTAAACCCAGATCTTTGTGACTGGGGGTGAATGTTTGCATTGTCCAGCATTCCGTCCATCAATTGTTTCTTTTGCAAATATAATATCAAGAGCAAGTCGATTTTGCATAACCATAGACCTAATCGGAACCATCTACGCATTAATCATTAGAAATCCTCCAGCAGTATCTGTTGATAAACGATCAACCACTGTAGACAATTTACATATTTTCCTTGAGTTCAGAATTATTCCCACTGAAGGTATCAATGCACCAAATATATCACCTACAATTTCAGAAAAACTAGCTATTTTGCTACGTGTTAATTCACCATTATTTTCATTGTTCCCAGTGTTTCTTTTTACGTGGTATATTTTTGGAAACACTATTCCAAAATAACAACTTCCATACCACCATGCAGGAAGCCTAAAGTAAGCCTTATTCCCACACACATAATAGATTCCAGGAAAAACTGAATCTGTTCCTCCTTTGAGTCCCCAACCTCCAAGAATTAAGAAATTGTGTTCACATTCACTGGTACCGATGAAAACATTGTTATAGTCAGTCCTTAACCTATGTGGACAAATTTTCCCTGTTTTTACAAAATCCAGAGCCATCGCAGCTTGAGCCTTGCCAGGTGTGTAACTCCCTTCCTTCTCAGCCCAAGGTGGCAAATGAGCCTTATGCTCAGAAGCTTCTTTTGAAAATCTTGTCTTCTATCTTCTACTAAATTCAAAAATATCTTTTCTTCTTCATGTAAAGAACATGTTAGATTGTTTCTATGTGCATGTGTTATGTCTATTGATTTCATTGTTAAGAAAAACTCTCCCATAAACTGTGCATCTTGACTACTAAGCACTGGGTTCATACTCTTGCGAATCGGAACCTCAGAAAATATTACATTTATGTTTGAATAATAATACTCAATTTTCCCTGTTCTATAAAATAAACTTGTCAATACACTACATGATATGCCATATGTTAATGGCAAATGATGATACGTTAATCCTTCTGCTGCTGATTCTGGTAACTTCATACAGACATAACAGTTGCTAACTTCCATGATATCTACATATTGGAATAGTAACTTAGTGAAAACATTTAAACTAGTATCATTATCTGTTACTTCATGATGTAATTCTGGATCATCTTCTGCCGTTAGTTCTACCCTATTACCCTTCAAGTTATCTATCCTTCCCTTCGTTTCATTGTTAATCTTTTTATCCACTATCATAAGGTAGGGAATTGCTACGATCAGTACTAACCATGCTACAAGTACCACTACTAGACTGCATATGCATATAGCACAGCATCTTTTACAACATTTTCCTTTTGATCTCCCAGTAACTCTATCATCTGACATTTTGACAAGGAAGATTGCTCTTCTTATCTATTTTTCTGCAATTTTCTTTGCGCAGCTTCTTCACGTTATCAAGGTGGTCTTGTTTCTGTTTCATAGACCAGTTCTGCACTAATTCCTTCGTCACCACTTTCACTTGATTCTGGGCTCTCGTAGTCTTCAAGAATTATGTAAGTCCAGTCAGGGCCTTTAAACTTGTTGTTAATAAGTTTCAATCTTTTGCTTCTCAGTTTCTCAGTTTCGTTTTCCTGTCCTGTTTGGCTAGTTACTTCGTTTACTTGTTCTGGATCTTCACTTCTGGTTCTTACGTGGTATTTCACTCTTTTAATGACACTAGGCTAATGATCACCTTTTCTTATTTCCTGTGTTTTCACTGCCTCTTTGTTTTCTTCTTCAGAAATACTTTTATTTTCAGATCGTGTCACAATTTTATTTTCGACAATTACAATTTCTTTTATTTGTTCTTTTTCAGGTCTGAATGGTTTCTCTTCAGCAGCTCCACTGTGAATTTCTAATGGCTGACTTTGCTCAGGATTTTCATCTTCATGTTCATGATTTTCGAGATCTTCTGATTGAATGTGTTTTCCTCGATCTAACTGGTCCTGATCAGGACTTATTGCACTTTGTACTTCTGCAGCCTGACCGCATTCTTCTAGACCTGTCTGTCCCTGCTCAAATTTTTTTCGTTCTTCACTATTTTGAGCCCAGTTTTCTTTCCCTATCTGGTCCTGCTCAGGTTCTTTTATTGTTTCTTCTTCTTCTCTTTCCTGAGCTGCTTCTTCTTCACCTATCTGATCTTCTGTAACTTCTTCTAGATTTGCTTGACTTCTTGTTCTGTAGTAAACTTCAGGAATTTCCACCACTGGTATCCAGTCCTGACTTGTGCTCGGTTGTTCTTCGTCAGCTTCCCTTGAATCTTGCTCCTGAGATTCTTCAGCTGGGCAACCTTCAGCTTCCTCAGTGATCGTTACTGTCTGAGGTCTTTCTTCTTCAGGATCTGGTACTCTTTTAGTGTGGCTTACATGAATCCAATTAGGAAATCCTGCACACTTCACAGCTGTGTTTGTAACCAATATGATCTGACAAGGTTCGCTCCACCTGGGTGATAGACACGTTTCTCTGGTGTGATTCTTCACTACCACCCAGTCACCAGGATTCAGATCATGTTCTTCTTCAGGCTGCCTCGAAACTGCGTCTTCTCCAACCTGGTGAGAGACAGAACGCACTAGGTCAGCCAATCCTTTGCAATAATCCAGAACCATATCATCAGATATATTCAGCAGTTTGTTTATGGGAACATGTGCTTGTCTCATTGCTCTTCCCATCATTATCTCGTGGGGACTCAATCCGGTATTTCTATCAGGAATGCTTCTGAGTCCCATTAAGACAAGTGGCAATGCATCCGGCCAACTTAATGATGTTGATGCACACATTTTTCCCAGTCTGGATTTTATTGTGCCATTCAATTGTTCAACCACTCCAGAAGCCTCTGGACGATATGCACAGTGCAATTTTTGCTCAATTTGGAATGCTTCACATATTATCTTAATCACTTCACTGTTAAAGTGCTTTCCTCTATCCGATTCCAAAGTTACTGGAAAACCAAATCTAGGAATAAGTTCTCGTTACAACAGCTTTACGACTGTAATACTGTCATTCCTCCTGGTAGGGTAAGCCTCCACCCACTTTGAAAACAGACACACTATGACAAGTACATATTTCAGCCCTCTGCATGGTGGCAACTGAATGAAATCAAATTGGAGCCTTATAAATGGACCCTCTGCCTTTCCAATCTTTCCAAACCCAATTATTGTTTTTCTTCCTGGATTATGCATTTGGCAGGTCAAACATCTCTGGCAAAGACTCTCTGCTCCAGCCCTGAATTTGGGATTGTACCAATTTTGTCTGAAGAGCCTAATCATCGCATCTCTCCCTATGTGTGTTTCTCCATGATACATCCTGGCCATTTGTGAGAGCAGACAGTCAGGCATGAATGGTCTGCCATCGGCACAAATCCACACCTCGTCATCCTCCCTTTGAGAACATCCCACTTTAATCCATATATTCTTTTCACTCTCATCAGCATCATCTTGCAATCATTTTACATCATTCCATGTTTCAGGAGGTGCACACAGCAAAAGTTGGCAGCTGATTCCCATTCTTTCCACCCTTTTATTCACCGCCATTCTGTTTTTGGCACAATGTTGAGCCACAAGGTCTGCATATCGGTTGCCGACTACCACCCAGTCATCTCCTGACTGGTGTGCGGCACATTTCACCACAGCCAATTCTTTTGGTGATTGTATTGCTTCTAGCAATTCCCTTACAAACTGTCCATTTTTAATGGGGGATCCTGAAGAAGTCATGAAATCCCTCTGCATCCATAGTTGGCTAAAATCATGCACAACCCCGTAACCATATTGGCTATCTGTAAATATAGTTACTTTTGATTCCTCCCAATTTTGCAAGCTTTTATTAAAGCAATCAATTCAGCTACTTGTGCAGATTTTACTCCTGGTAAATAGGATGCTTCGACTATTCCAGTTAATTCACATACTGCATATGCTGCAGTCAGTTTACCATCTTCATGCCTCTGACATGAACCATCAACAAACAGCTCCCTGTCTGGCTTCCTTAGGGGCAATTCCTGAATGTCAGGACGTGGTTTTGTGCATAACTCTGTGACTTGTAAACAATCATGTTCTTCTTCGTCATCTTTAACTTCTTCATGGTATGGATCTGGTAGTAAGTTAGCAGGATTCACTATTGTGTACCTTACCATGGTCACATTTTCAGCACCCAAAATTATTCTCTCATACTTAGTCATCCGACTAGGAGTAAGATGCTGAGTTCGGGTTCTTGTCAATAGAATCACAACCGCATGTGGAACAAACACCTTTACTGGGTGTCCCATTACAATTGACTCACTTTGTTCAATGCTCAAACAGGTAGCCGCTACTGCTTTTAAGCAGCCTGGCAAAGCGGCCGCCACTGGGTCCAGTGTAGCAGAAAAATATGCTATTGGACGTCTATCCAGACCATGTCTCTGAGTTAGGACTGAGAGTGCACAATTTTCTCTCTCGTGACAGAATAATGCAAATTCTTTCTTATAATCGGGCATGCCTAAAGCAGGCGCTGCACACAAAGCGTTCCTCAATTTTACAAAAGCTCCTACACTTTCATCATCCCATTCAACCGGGTCCTTTGCCTTCTTTTTTGTCATTTGAATTAGGGGCTTTGCTAACAGGGAAAATCCTAGTATCCATTGCCGACAATAACCCACTACCCCAAGGAACATTCTCACTTCCCGTTGGGTGTTAGGCATTTGCATTTTCTTGATTAATTTTACTCTTTCAGAGGTTATTCTTCTTTTTCCCCTCTCAATTTGATGTCCTAGATACTTAACTGTTGTTGTACAAAACTGCAGTTTTTCAGGTGAGACTTTATGCCCTTCTTCAGCTAAATGATTCAATAATGCAATAGAGTCCACAACACAGTCTTCTCTGGTGTTAGATGCCACTAATAAGTCGTCTATATACTGTACTAAGACTGAGCTTCCTGGCATCACTAGTTTTTCTAATATCTGATTGAAAATGGAAGGACTTTCCGTGTACCCCTGAGGAACACGATTCCATACATAGACCTTATTCTCGAATTTAAATGAGAAAAGATACTGGCTATCTGGGTGCAATGGTATTGAAAAGAACGCTTGGCATAAATCAATCACAGTGAACCATCCTGCACTCCAAGGAATCTGGTATAGAATTACTGCAGGATTTGGCACTATAGGACAACAAGGTTCCACAATCTTATTTATTTTTCTCAGGTCTTGGACAATCCTATATTTCCCACTAGGCTTCTTTAACCCCTTCGCTGCTAGGCCTTTTCCCCCCCTGTGCTAAGCCTTTTTTTGGCTATTTGGGGTAGTGCGCGCTTAGGCCCCTGTAACTTTTTGACCACATAAGGTATCCACGCCAAATTTGCGTCCTTTTTTTCCAACATCATGGGGATTGTAAAGGTACGCAGGGTTTGTGGATTCCCCTGGAGGGGTCCCAGAAATTAGCCAAAATACAGCTAAATTTTGGGGGTTTTGGGAAAAATGCGAAAAAAGGGCTGCAAATGAAAGCGTCTGGGGTTTTCCTGCAAATGGTATCAAAAAGGGTTTGTGGGGCTGAAATCACCATTTTCCCAGCTTTTAGGGAATGACAGACTTTTGTCAGAAAACCAACATTTTTTACACAGTTTTGGCATTTTTCTGGGACATAGCCTATTTTTGCTATTTTTGTGTTTTCAACCTCCTTCCAGTTAATGGTAGAAATGGGTATGAAAGCAATAATGGATCCTAGACAGCTATACATTTTAGAAAAGTAGACAAAATTCTGAATTCAGCAAGGGGTCATTTGTGTAGATCCATCAAGGTTTCTTTATAGAAACTAACAGTTAAATATAGGAAAAATTGAAAATTAGTTGGAAAAAACTGCCTCTTGTGTCAACGTTTTCACCTGTAACTTCTTCTAATTATGACAGCTCTTTGAAAGCAATATACCGTTACATCCACTGGACCTTAATGGTTGTGGGGATATATAGGACTTGTAGGTTCACCAAGAACCCAACGAACCCAGAGCCAACAACTGAGCAGCGTCTTGCAATGGTTTTTTATTATGTACCGGGTATATAGCAATTATTGTGGGAAAATGAACACATGGAAAAATCGGTATGAAAGACACCTATGTATTTCTGAAATGGGAACAAAATATAGAGTTTAGAAACAGTAGATATTTGCACATTTCCGAAATTGGGAATACTCATACTAGCATGAGAATTATCGGTCATTTTTAAAATTACTTCTTTTTACACAATGTCTTTCATTTGGAAGGCAGAATGCATCGAAAGTCAATAGGTAATAACAGTTGCTTTACAAATCTGAATTACCCTAAGTCTCCCGATAAAAACTGTACCTCACTTGTGTGGGTAGGCATAGTGCCCACGACAGGAAAAGGCTCAAAACCCAACGTGAACACACCACATTTTCACAATGAAAAATTACCCTTTTTTTGCAAAGGGCCTAGCTGTAGTTTTTTAACCCTAGCTCTGCCGGCACCTAGGGAAACCTAGCAAACCTATACATTTTTGAAAACTAGACACCCAGGGGAATCCAGGATGGGGTGGCTTGACTGGCTCCCACCAGGTTCTGTTACCCAGAATCCCTTGCAAACCTAACAAATTGATAAATAAAACACATTTTCCTCACATTTCTGTGGTGGAAAGTTCTGGAATCTGCGTGGATCCACAAATTTCCACCCACCCCACGTTCCCCAAAGTCTTCCGAGAAAAATGGTACCTCACTTGTGTGGGTAGGCCTGGTGCCCGCGACAGGAAACGGCGCAAAACGCAACGTGGACACACCCCAATTTCACAGTGAAAAATGACCCTTTTTTGACGAAGTGCCTAGCTGTAGTTTTTGAACCCTAGCTCTGCCAGCACCTAGGGAAACCTAGCAAACCTATACATTTTTGAAAACTAGACACCAAGGGGAATCCAGGATGGGGTGACTTGACTGGCTCCCACCAGGTTCTGTTACCCAGAATCCCTTGCAAACCTAACAAATTGTCAAAAAAAACACATTTTCCTCACATTTCTGTGGTGGAAAGTTCTGGAATCTGCGTGGATCCACAAATTTCCACCCACCCCGCGTTCCCCAAAGTCTTCCGAGAAAAATGATACCTCACTTGTGTGGGTCGGCCTAGTGCCCGCGACAGGAAACGGCGCAAAACGCAACGTGGACACACCCCAATTTCACAGTAAAAAATGACCCTTTTTTGACAAAGTGCCTAGCTGTAGTTTTTGAACCCTAGCTCTGCCAGCACCTAGGGAAACCTAGCAAACCTATACATTTTTGAAAACTAGACACCCAGGGGAATCCAGGATGGGGTGACTTGACTGGCTCCCACCAGGTTCTGTTACCCAGAATCCCTTGCAAAACTAACAAATTGTCAAAAAATACACATTTTCCTCACATTTCTGTGGTGGAAAGTTCTGGAATCTGCGTGGATCCACAAATTTCCACCCACCCCGCGTTCCCCAAAGTCTTCCGAGAAAAATGATACCTCACTTGTGTGGGTTGGCCTAGTGCCCGCGACAGGAAACGGAGCAAAACGCAACGTGGACACATCTCAATTTCGCAGTGAAAAATGACCCTTTTTTGGCAAAGTGCCTAGTTGTAGTTTTTGAACCATAGCTCTGCCGGCACCTAGGAAAACCTAGCAAACCTATACATTTTTGAAAACTAGACACCCAGGGGAATCCAGGATGGGGTGACTTGACTGCCTCCCACCAGGTTCTGTTACCCAGAATCCCTTGCAAACCTAAACAATTGTCAAAAAAAACACATTTTCCCCACATTTCTGTGGTGGAAAGTTCTGGAATCTGCGTGGATCCACAAATTTCCACCCACCCCGCGTACCCCAAAGTCTTCCGAGAAAAATGGTACCTCACTTGTGTGGGTCGGCTTAGTGCCCGCGACAGGAAACGGCGCAAAACGCAACGTGGACACACCTCAATTTCGCAGTGAAAAATTACCTTTTTTTGGCAAAGTGCCTAGCTGTAGTTTTTGAACCATAGCTCTGCCGGCACCTAGGGAAACCTAGCAAACCTATACATTTTTGAAAACTAGACACACAGGGGAAATCAGAAAGGGGTGACTTGACTGCCTCCCACCAGGTTCTGTTACCCAGAGTCCTTTGCAAACCTAAACAATTGTCAAAAAAAACACATTTCCCCCACATTTCTGTGGTGGAAAGTTCTGGAATCTGCGTGGATCCACAAATTTCCACCCACCCCGCGTTCCCCAAAGTCTTCCGAGAAAAATGGTACCTCACTTGTGTGGGTCGGCTTAGTGCCCGCGACAGGAAATGGCGCAAAACACAACGTGGACACACCTCAATTTCGCAGTGAAAAATTACCCTTTTTTGGCATAGTGCCTAGCTGTAGTTTTTGAACCATAGCTCTGCCGGCACCTAGGGAAACCTAGCAAACCTATACATTTTTGAAAACTAGACACCCAGCGGAATCCAGGATGGGCTGACTTGACTGCCTCCCACCAGGTTCTGTTACCCAGAATCCCTTGCAAACCTAAACAATTGTCAAAAAACCCACATTTTCCCCACATTTCTGTGGTGGACAGTTCTACAATCTGCGTGGATCCACAAATTTCCTCCCACCCAGCATTCAACCAGGTCTCCCGATAAAAATGGTACCTCACTTGCGGTGGTGGGTCAAGGATCCGCGACAGGCAGGGGCCCAAAAGCTATTGAGGCGACATCAAAATTACCTATCACAAACCAACCTGGTTTTGCATGGGGGTCCCATGAGTTTTTGGCCCGGGGCTCGGCAGCCATCTAAGGAAACCTACCAAACCCACACATTTCTGGAAACTAGACACCTGGGGGAGTCCAGAGAGGTATGGCTTGCGTGGGTCCCCCATCATTCTCCTACGCAGAATCCCCTGCAAACCTCAAATTTCGCCGAACAATTCACTTTTTTCTCACATTTCTGTGGTGGAAAGTTCTGGAATCTGCGTGGATCGACAAATTTCCTCCCACCCAGCGTTCCCCCAGGTCTCCCGATAACAATGGTACCTCACTTGCATGGGTGGGTCAAGGACCCGCGACAGGCAAGGGCCCAAAAGCTATTGAGGCGACATCAAAATTACCTATCACAAACCAACCTGGTTTTGCATGGGAGTCCCATGAGTTTTGGCACGGGGCTCGGCAGCCATCTAGGAAACCTACCTAACCCACACATTTCTGGAAACTAGACACCCGGGAGTCCAGCAAGGTATGGCTTGCGTGGGTCCCCCATCATTCTCCTACCCAGAATCCCCTGCAAACCTCGAATTTCGCCGAAAAATTCACTTTTTCTCACATTTCTGTGGTGGAAAGTTCTGAAATCTGCGTGGATCCACAAATTTCCTCCCACTCAGCGATCCCCCAGGTCTCCCGATAAAAATGGTACCTCACTTGTGTGGGTAGGCACAGTGGCTGCAACAGGAAATGGCCCAAATCGTACTCTGGAGACTTCAAAATGACCTATAGCAAAACTACCTGGTTTTGGGGGGGCACCTGAGATTTTGGCCCCGGGCTCGGTGACCATCTTGGGAAAGTACCAAACCCAAACATTTCTGAAAACTAGACACCCAGGGGAGTCCAATGAGGTATGGCTTGCGTGGATCCCCCAACGTTTTCCTACCCAGAATGCAATGCAAACCTTAAATTTAGCTGAAAAAAACAAATTTTCCACATATTTTTGCGTGGAATCACCGTGCCGGCACAAATGTCCTACCACCCAGCGTTCCCCTTGTTCTCCAGAGTAAAATTATACCTCACTTGTGTGGGTGTCCAAAGCAGAATTGGCTAAAAATGTATTTTTAAAAAAATGTAGCGCTTAGAATTCTCGGTGATATACTATAAATCCCTATGTTTTGGGCTCTTCCTAGCCTCAGGCCTTTGGCCCACCCACACAAGTGAGGTATCATTTTACTCGGGAGAACAAGGGGAACGCTGGGTGGTAGGACATTTGTGCCGGCACGGTGATTCCACACAAAAACTATGTGGAAAATGTGGGTTTTTCAGCTAAATTTGAGGTTTGCATGGCATTCTGGGTAGGAAAACGTTGGGGGATCCACGCAAGCCATACCTCATTGGACTCCCCGGGTGTCTAGTTTTCAGAAATGTTTGGGTTTGGTACTTTCCCAAGATGGCCGTCGAGCCCGGGGCCAAAATCTCAGGTGCCCCCCAAAACCAGGTAGTTTTGCTATAGGTAATTTTGAAGTCTCCAGAGTACGATTTGGGCCATTTCCTGTTGCAGCCACTGTGCCTACCCACACAAGTGAGGTACCATTTTTATCGGGGAGACCTGGGGAACGCTGGGTGGGAGGAAATTTGTGGATCCACGCAGATTCCAGAACTTTCCCCACAGAAATGTGAGAAAAAAGTGAATTTTTCAGCGAAATTTGAGGTTTGCAGGGGATTCTGGGTAGGATAATGATGGGGGAGCCACGCAAGCCATACCTCGCTGGACTCCCCCGGGTGTCTAGTTTCCAGAAATGTGTGGGTTAGGTAGGTTTCCCTAGATGGCTTCCGAGCCCCGGGCCAAAAACTCATGGGACGCCCCATGCAAAACCAGGTTGGTTTGTGATAGGTAATTTTGATGTCGCCTCAATAGCTTTTGGGCCCTTGCCTGTCGCGGGTCCTTGACCCACCCACGCAAGTGAGGTACCATTTTTATCGGGAGATCTGGGGGAACGCTGGGTGGGAGGAAATTTGTGGATCCGCGCAGATTCCAGAACTTTCCACCACAGAAATGTGAGAAAAAAGTGCATTTTTCGGCAAAATTTGAGGTTTGCAGGGGATTCTGGGTAAGAAAACGTTGGGGGATCCACGCAAGTCATACCTCCCTGGAATCCCCCTGGTATCTAGTTTTCAGAAATGTGTGGGTTTGGTAGGTTTCTCTAGGTGGCCGCCGAGCCCCGGGCCAAAAGTCATGGGACTCCCCTTGCAAAACCAGGTGGTTTTGTGATAGGCAATTTTGATGTCGCCTCAATACATTTTGGGCCCTTGCCTGTCGCGGGTACTTGGGCCTCCCACCCGAGTGAGGCACCATTTTTATCGGGAGACCAGGGGAACGCTGGCTGGTAGGAAATTTGTGTCAGCCCGGTGATGCCACAACTTTCCCACACACAAATGTGTGAAAAAAGTGATTTTTTTCAGCTAAATTTGAGGTTTGCAGGGATTCTGGGTAAGAAAACGTTGGGGGATCCACACAACCCATACCTCCCTGGAATCCCCCGGGTGTCTAGTTTTCAGAAATGTGTGGGTTTTGTAGGTTTCCCTAGGTGGCCGCCGATCCCGAGGCCAAAAACCCAGGTAACCCCCCGTACAAAACCAGGTTGGTTTGTGATAGGTAATTTTGATGTCGCCTCACTAGGTTTTGGGCCCTTGCCTGTCGCGGGTACTTGACCCACCCACACAAGTGAGGTACCATTTTTCTCAGAAGACTTTGGGGAATGCGGGGTGAGTGGAATTTTGTGGATCCACACAGATCCCAGAACTTTCCACCACAGAAATGTGAGGAAAATGTGTTTTTATACACATTTTGAGGTTTGCAAGGAATTCTGGGTAACAGAACCTGGTGAGAGCCAGTCAAGTCACCCCATCCTGGATACCCCTGGGTGTCTAATTTTCAAAAATGTACAGGTTTGCTAGGTTTCCCTATGTGCCGGCTGCGCTAGGGCCCAAAATCCACAGGTAGGCATATTGCTAAAAACAAATCTGTTCCTAGTCGGCTTTCTGCCGCCCTGGGGGGGATATCGGGGGTGGGGTTGCCCCGATATGCCCCCAAGGGGGGCAGAAACTCTGTGGCTATTTTTTTGGGGGGTAGGGGCATTGGTATGCCCATTCTGAGCAGCCCCCACCCCCACACATAAAAAAGCCAGTGTAATCGTTGGCGTCTAGTGGGCTTTTTGCCCCCTGGGGGGCAGAAAGGCTGTAATTGTTGCGGGTGGGGGTGGGGGCATTGACATGCCTGTTTTGGGCAGCCCCCAACCTAATACAAATTTGCCCCAAAAATCCCTGGTGTCTAGTGGGCTTTTTGCCCCCCCGGGGGGCAGATTGAGGGCTTCTGCCCCATCTGCCCCCAGGGGGTGCAGGAAGGCTGTAATTTTTGCCGGGAGGGGGTGGGGGCATGGACATGCCTATTTTGGGCAGCCCCACCCTAATTCAAATTTGCCCCAAAAAACTCACTGGCGTCTAGTGGGCTTTTTGCCCCCACCCGGCAGGGCAGATGGGAGCTAATGCCCCCATCTGCCCCCAGGGAGGCAAAAGCCCACTAGGTGCCAGGGAGTTTTGGGCAAATTTTAATTAGGTGGGGGCTGCCCAAAACGGGCATGCCAATGCCCCCACCCTAATTAAAATTTGCCCAAAAAAATCCCTGGCGTCTAGTGGGCTTTCCCCCCCCCCCCGGGGGGGCAGATCAGGGGCTACTGCCCCATCTGACCCCCAGGGGGAGCAGGAAGGCTGTTGTTTTTGCGGGGGAGGGGGTAGGGGCATGGGCATGCCCGTTTTGGGAGGCCCCACCCTAATTCAAATTTGCCCCAAAAAACTCCCTGGCATCTAGTGGGTTTTTTGCCCCCCCCGGTGGGGCAGATTGGGGGCTAATGCCCCCATCTGCCCCCAGGGGGCAAAAAGCCCACTAGGCGTCAGGGAGTTTTTGGGCAAATTTTAATTAGGGTGGGGCTGCCCAAAATGGGCATGCCAATGCCCCCACCCTAATTAAAATTTGCCCCAAAAAATCCCTGGCGTCTAGTGGGCTTTTTTCCCCCCCGCGGGGGCAGATTGGGGGATACTGCCCCATCTGCCCCCCAGGGGGGGCAGGAAGGCTGTTATTTTTGCGGGGGAGGGGGTGGGGGCATGGGCATGCCCTTTTTGGGAGCCCCCACCCTAATTCAAATTTGCTCCCAAAAACTCCCTGGTGTCTAGTGGGCTTTTTGCCCCCCCCCCGGCAAGGCAGATTGGGGACTAATGCCCCCATCTGGCCCCCCAGGGGGGGGGCAAAAAGCCCACTAGACGCCAGGGAGTTTTTTTGGGAAAATTGTAATTAGGGTGGGGGCTGCCCAAAACGGGCATGCCAATGCCCCCACCCTAATTAAAATTTGCCCAAAAAAATCCCTGGCATCTAGTGGGCTTTTTGGCCCCCCGCGGGGGCAGATTGGGGGCTACTGCCCCCAGGGGGGCAGGAAGGCTGTTATTTTTGTGGGGGAGGTGGTGGGGGCATGGGCATGCCCGTTTCGAGCCCCCACCCTAATTCAAATTTGCCCCAAAAACTCCCTGGCGTCTAGTGGGCTTTTTGCCCCCCGGCGGGGGCAGATTGGGGGCTAATGCCCCCATCCGACCCCAGGGGGGCAAAAGCCCACAAGATGCCAGGGAGTTTTGGGCAAATTTTAATTAGGGTGGGGGCTGCCCAAAGCGGGCATGCCAATGCCCCCACCCTAATTAAAATTTGCCCAAGAAAATCCCTGGCGTCTAGTGGGCTTTTGCCCCCGGGGGGCAGATTGGGGGCTACTGCCCCATCTGCCCCCCAGGGGGGCTGGAAGGCTGTAATTTTTGCAGGGAGGGGGTGGGGGCATGGGCATGCCCACTTTGGGCAACCCCACCCTAATACAAATTTGCCCCAAAAAAATCCCTGGCGACTAGGGGGCTTTTGCCCCCTGGCGGGGCAGATTGGGGGCTAATGCACCCAATCTGCCCCCGAGGGGCAAAAGCCCACTAGACGCCAGGGAGTTTTGGGCAAATTTTAATTAGGGTGGGGGCTGCCCAAAACGGGCATGCCAATGCCCCCACCCTAATTAAAATTTGCCCCAAAAAATCCCTGGCGCCTAGTGGGCTTTTTGCCCCCCGGGGGGCAGATTGGGGTCTACTGCCCCATATGCCCCCCAGGGGGGGCAGGAAGGCTGTTATTTTTGTGGGGGAGGGGGTGGGGGCATGGGCATGCCCGTTTTGGGAGCCCCAACCCTAATTCAAATTTGCCCCAAAAAAATCCCTGGCGTCTAGTGGGCTTTTTGCCCCCCCGGCGGGTCAGATTGGGGGCTACTGCCCCCAACTGCCCCCGGGGGGGCAGAAAGGCTGTAAAGTTTGCAGGGTGGGGGCATGGACATGCCCTTTATGGGCAGCCCCCACCCTAATAAATTAATTGGGCAAAGAAAAATATCCCTGGGGTCTAGTGGGCTTTTTGCCCCCCCGGTGGGGCAGATTGGGGGCTACTGCCCCCATCTGCCCCCCAGGGGGGGCAAAAAGTCTAAATCGCACCAAAAACAAATTGGGAGGAGCAAAAGCCCTTGCCCAAGGGGCCGCTCCCCCTCCCTGGTGTCTAGTGGGTGGATCCCTGCTTGGGGATCGCCCTCCTGGGGCGATCCCCAAGCAGGGATCCACTGGGAGGGTACCATTGGAAAGGGAGATTCTCCCTTTCCAATGATACCTCTCCCGTCTTTCTACGTGCCCGGGGGCTGAGATAGCCCCTGAGCACATAGGAAGTGAAACTGAAATGAGCCTAAAGGCTCATTTCAGTTTGTTTTCTGTGCAATGAGGACAGCGCGACGTGCGCGCTGATCCTCATGGCACAGAAACAAGGGAGGGGCCTCGGGAGCTGGGGAAGCAATTCCCCAGCTGCCAAGGTCACAGGGGTGAAAGAGAAATCCCTCTGCTGTCTGCAGCAGAGGGATTTCGTGCCCCTGGCCTCATGACTGAATGGTTCCGTCATGAGCACAGGGGCACCGATGCTCATGACGGAACCATTCCGTCATGAGCATCGAAGGGGTTAAACCCATTATCGGTGAATTACATGGGCTACTCATTACTTCTTTTAGTATGTTTTGTTTTACCATTCGATCGATTTCTTCAATAACTCCTGCTTTTACTTCTGCACTCATTTTGTACTGCCTGGTATTCGGGAAAATGGCACCTTCTTTTACAGTAATTTTAACTGGGTCTATTTTGGCCATAAGTCCTACTTCTTTTCCCGTGAAATCCCATACTATAGGATTTACTGTAGTTTTTAATTCTTCTGGCAGCTCGTCTTTTGTTATCAAGGAGGACATCTCATCCACTTCTGTACCTTGTTTTGCAATCATAAATTTATATACATGGTCTTCATCAGGGGTCTGAATTGCCACACCATCCGGTGTGCAGAATATTGTGCAGTTCATTTTACACAACAAATCTCTTCCCAATAGATTTACTGGACTAGAATCACACACTACAAATTGATGCATTTCTCTAAAATTTCCAATTTTAACTTCCATTGGTTCGGTAAGAGGTGTTCTAATCTTTCGATTAGCTACTCCCACTACCTGGATAGCTTCTCCAGAGAGAGGAAGGTCTGGGATGTCTGCTGTTCTCACAGTAGACCGGGTAGCACCAGTGTCCAAAAGAAAAGTAATATCATTACCCTTCACATTTCCTTCAACATATGGACCTGACTGATCTACCGCTAAGGATGCGCCAAGTACGCACTCCTTCTCCCCCTCTCCTAGGCACCGTCATGAACTGTACTGACAAAAATCGTTCTGTAAAAGAAACTGTGATGTTACATAATCATTCTTACCACTTCCTCCTTGATATCCGTCGTCTGTACCGTGTTTTGCTCTGCTTACATTACCCTGTATAGGTGCAGGTGGCAACTGACTCTGAGGATTTACACCCTGCTGTGAGTCATTCTGCGTCTGTGGATTTAAATTTTGATTTGGGCCATTATTATTCCGTATCTTTTTACATTCATCCTTCCAATGCCCCAATTTTCCGCATCCATGACAAGGAAATTTCTTTTTAGCCTCTTCTCTGGTCATTCGTCCTCTCACTTTTCCACCATTCCCAGTATCAGCATTCGATCCAGAATCTTTTCCCTGATTTTCATTTGGATTATCCAAATTAATCCCCTGTTTTTCAGCCATTTTTACCTGAGCCCACATCACTTTCTCTTGCAATTTCTTGTGCCTATCCTCAATGTCATCTCCACAATATTTCGCATATTTCAAAATCTCATCGATCGGTTTCCCTTGCCAACACAACATATGCCGCTTAATCATCTGACAAATCTCTGGCTTTAGACCATAAACAAATCGGTAAACAAACTGACTCATGTTCTTGTCTCCAATATCCTCAAAGCCACTATACTGTTTGAATACCTGCAATAAACGTTCATAGTAGGCGTGTACCGATTCACTGGCTTCTTGGGTAGTTCTGTCTATTTTCACCCAATCTGTTTCTTTTGGTGGTATCTTTCCTTTCAGGTAAGTTATTACCTGCTGATACTTTTTCATTACATCACTTGACGGGGCACCTGTCTTTGGATCTCTGGGATACTCTTCACTTGGCCAATCAACTGTGATTTTACAATCTGTCCATAAATCGGCAGGTACCACTATGTCGAAAAAACCATCCAAGTCCTTCAACAATACCTTTGACACCTTCACAAACCTCTCAACCTGCTTGTACCATTCAATTGGTTTTTCTCTTAACTTTGGGAAATCATTCGTAAAGGATAAAATATCCTGTCTGCTCCATGGGACATGTACATATCCCCTCCTGGAACTTCTCGCATCGGGTACATTTGATCTGCTTTCCCTGTTTCCTTCATCAAATACTCAGAAGCTGCTCTACTGTATCGTGCTTCTTCCTTTTTCTTTGTCCATCAAACTTTCCATTTATCTAGGTCTCCCCATTTCTGTAAGACTGTCATTAATTCTTTTATTTGTAATTTTCTACCAGAGGCATTCATGTTTTCTAAATCTTTGTCCGAAAAATCTGCTCTATAGGGTTTCTGTAACACCTTTGACTTTCCTATTTCAATTCCCATATGCAGAGCTAAGTCTGACAATTTTTCATGGCATATTTTTACATTTCTTGTGATGCTTCTGCACACAAACAACAATTCTTCTTCATCGTAAGTATTTAGACGGTCTATCCCTACATTTCCTGCTATTATTTCTTCTAATTCGATTTTTAGTTTATAAATGTCCGTAATCTTTGGGGGTGTACACTGTTTGTCTGATCCTTGTGCCCACCTTTCTAAGTCTTCTGGAGTAACTACTGTGCCACTTTTTGTTCCTGATGAGGTTATTATGTTTACATCTTTTGAGCAACCAGGTGTAGCTCTTCTGGGAGTACTATTTACGGATTCTCGAATGGGCAAGTCCATTAATGAAATTATAGATTCACAATCACTAAAATGATCCTCAACCATTACTACTGCTTCAGGTTTCGGAATGTTCACAGGAATGGGCATAACTAACGGCTGGGGATAGTTTACCTTGTCACTATATAATGGAACTACTGGACCAATTGTTACAGGTATGGTCAAAGAATAAGGATGCACTTTTATCTGTGTTATTTTCTGTATTAATTCTGCTCTGGTTTTTTCTAGGGCTTCATTTTCTTTATCATGAAGTACCCTACTAGGTGTGGAATCATTCATTACTTGTGGTACCAATGGTGTCTTTAATGGTGGTGCACTTGGGGTACATCCCTTTGTCCTTTCCTGATTTGGTGGAGGATTCTTTAATAACTCTTCCATAAATTCATCTTCAGAATCTCCACACCTATTTAAGTGTTTTGTCTTTTCTGTGCATTTGCTCCCTAACAGTTCTGCTTCTGTCAATATTGGATACAGTCCCTCTGTAAGCATCGCTCTTCTCCACTGTTTCATCTGACCGTCCCTTGACTCATTGTGGTATCTCGGGAAAAATCCCCGATAACCCCTATTACTTCTGGATCGGTCACGTTCAAATGCCTCAGTTTCCCACTCTTCTAAGGCTTCGTATTGGGTTAATCTAGGTCTTGGTTCTAAATCATTCATCCTCAATCTCAAATTTTGAAGAATTCTCCCATTAAAAGTACCATTCTCGGGAAATTTTAATATTCCATAATTTTTGGTATATTCTATCCAATTCTCTAACCATACGCAAGTATGATAACCTCTCTCCATCATCATGAATGAAGCGGGCGTTTTAGCTGGTGGAATGATAATTCCTTCTCTAGTTTTGATTGGTTTGTCCTTTTTAAAGTAATTCTTAATCTTTTGTAGGAATGACATTTTCCTCTTCTCTCCGTACATTTATCTAAACCTCGGTGTATAAAGTTATATTCTGCAAAACCTAGGAATCTCCTATCCGGACGAGTTCCTATTAAAGTTGGATCGCGTTTTAACATGCAATCTCCACTATCCACTAAGATTTCTGCTTCTATTTTAGCAACCAATCAAATTCCAGTTTACTTTTGTCTCTGAACAAATCCTAGCGCGGTCTTTTCTGTGACGTTGGTCTGGCAACCCCTCCTTTACAATCTGCGCTGTTTCGACCAATCCCAGCGCGGCACCTGTGACGTCAGTATTACTCCTGACTACTGACCCCTCCTTTACAAGAGTCTTCCACGCCCGCGGTTTCAACCAATCCCAGCGCGGCGCTTTGTGACGTCAGCTCCCTCTCCGGCAGCTGACCCTCCCTTTACAAATTCGTACGCAAAACCTTATTTTCTCTACGACTTTAATTAAAATTCAGTAACAACATAAAACATTCGCTATCGTGCCAGTTTCTCTAATTTGAAAAAGATAGTTTTCGTCCGCACTAGTAAACCCTTTCCATTTACTAAACATACACTACGAGTAAAACCCTTCCGTTTACTCTTCACTCGAGCATCAAAAATACCTGTTACTTCTTCAATGTTACCCTTTCTAGGTGATATAACATCAAATTTTCACCAGCATATTCCTTTTGCTATTACTCACACGCATAGAGTCCCTAACAAGTACTGATAGCCCTGCTTAACTTTTCAGTACTATTTCTGCCTGACAGATAACCTCACTGCAGTATGGCTTCCACTTACCGCCTGCTATTCAATTTTGCTCCCCGGTGAATTCTGGACAACATAAAACAAAACTTTAAACAATAACAGGTGTTAATTCATAAAAATATAATTCTCATTACCCAATTAACAAAGCACAACCATCCTCTGATAACCAGAAAACTGATCCAGCGCGATACTAGCAAAGAGCATTCATACACCAGATACTCACTTGGGCCCATACATTCATACTATGCTAGCATTTCACGCTGGGGTATCAGTTGTTACTCTTTGTCAAAATCCCTGCTACCAATTTACCTTCTGATTGAAGAGTAATGACTTACCAATGAATCCTTTGCTAATTGGGAAATTTAAAATGAGTGACATTCATTACAGTTCATAATCCTGAAATAATGACAGAGACAGGAAGTTTTAAAATGTTTATCTAAAGATTTAGCAGAGTAAATTACAGAGCTGCATGATACTCATTCGCATATCAAGGATGAAGCACAAGAAATCAATTTATCGATTAATGACGGTCCCTCAGAAAAGGAGAAGATAGAGACAGCAGCGCAACTAAAGGTTGCATATATTTACCTAAAGTGCGAGAACCAAACCCCTTGGCCAAGGTGTTGGAAAAGATAGGACCCAGGAAGGATGAAGAGCAAGACCTCCTCCAGGTTCAGGACAGGACCGGTGACCTCTCTACCCACGACGCCTGCGCCATTCCCCTCTCTGATACTTCGCTTCTCCTCGATTCTCCCGTGCCTTCCTTCTAATGGACTCCACCGCCCCCTCCTCAGGACCTCTTCTGGACAGCGATTCAGTCTGTAATCGATCAGCTTCGCAGTCTGGAGCTAGTAGCCTGGTCTGTGGACGCCTGTTCTGACTAATTAGCTAATTCTATATCTATTATACCCTACTACACCCATGTACCTCCCATTAATGTTGCAAAAATATGGGACCACTACTTCTGATTGGACAGGGACAGGGGGTTGATCCTCACACCATATGAATTTAGTTCGATTTCTGAAAACCATTGTTTTTAAAATACCGCCCATCAAAATTTATACATTTGCTTTATTTCCCGTCCGTCTCACGACAAAATGTATACATTCTTCATGTACAATGTTGCATATTTAACAGGAAAGACATGGGTACAGCAGTGTCGGCCATCAGGTCATGGCCTTGGACCTCGTCCAGGTTGACTTCATCCTTTTCTCTTGGCAGACATGCAAGACGCATGCGCAGAATCATTTGTCTCTCGAGTTTCAGTTCACCAACCCCAGGCCCAAGTTTACGAACTAATAAAAGTACAAGAAGAAAATATTAAAATCACAAATAAAATGTTTCACTGTATCCCCACTCTCTCTACTCTATTCCCATTTATTTATAAATTCTATCCCGCATTAATAGCGTTAAGAAAACGACAATTTAATTACAACACGAGAGCAAGCTGTAGCATGTGAAAACATTAAGCAGCCATTTTAGAACACACTGCGCAGAAGCAGAATTTTCCCACCAAGCAAAGTAAGACGTCACACCATGTGATATGGTTGAGACATGCGCAGAAGAGTTCCCGCATTTTAGCGGCCATTTTTAGAACAGACAAGCGTTACTTGTTAGTTAAAACACATAAGCAAGCTTCCTTGCTATTTATGTCGTGTATGCAAAATTAGTATGAACAATACGAAGTTTAATACATAAATACTGTGAGGAGATTGCCTCCGAGCAAGTCTCATTTGTGAGTCCTTGCTCCATCAATGTCTAGTTTCAAGTTACTGCTGCCAAAAAAACTGTGAGCTTTATGGATTTTGTTTTGAGAAGCTTGAACTGAATTCCCAACTCCCAAAGAAATATGCTGAAATGATTCCCCTATCCTATAATGATTGCTGACCTTTTGCAAGATGTGACTAGTGTTGAGAAGTGTTAGACAAGGGTTGGAGCTAAGAGTCAATGTGGAGTGCGCTTCTATCATCACACAGGCGGCCACCACAACTGAGCCAATCCTGATCCTGTAATGTTGCTTCCTGAAAAACCCTACAACACTTCTCTTCTGCCTACATGGATCACAAGGGGAAAACAACTTAGGGCATCAACGGCGCTGCTCTCTGGGTGCAGTAGAACACAAGGTGAAATGTTTTTCCGGCTCACTGGCACGTGATGTGATCTTGGCAGCTTCCCACACCTCAGGTGCTTTCCAAGTCAACAACAGAGCATCTCATAATCTATGGTGCCCTTTAGGTTTCAGGTTAGGCAGTTGTCATCAACCTGGGCTGTTCATTTGGAGCATCAAAAACGGGGAATTACTTCTGACACTGAATGGGGTCTGTGGGAAGTTAATGAATAAGCATAGAGTCACAGTAGTCATTAAATGTAGCTGCCATTCCTCGGCATTAGCTTGAACGTTGGCATTTATTTTATTTATTTTTAGGTTTTCTAAAGCAGGAAGTAGAAACCTCCGGGTAACTAAGCACTTTACGTAGTAGCAAAAGGGCAGAAATAATAGCACGTGATATGTAAGGATTGATCTAACATAAATAGCAGTTTGGGTGTGGAATATGGGAAATTTAAGATGTACATGATTATTATAAAGAGGTGTTCAGCTGCCGACATAACCGTGTAGTGACTTGTATGCAGCCGCGGCCGCTGCAGGTAAGAGCGGTGGGGCGGTGGGGGGATTTCGAGAGACGACCATGAGGGAAAATTAATTATTTGATTTTCCCTTGTGGTCGTCTCTCGAAATCCACCCCCAGCCGGCCCCACTGCCCACCGCTCTTACCTGCAGCGGCCGTGGTGCTTGTATGGTTAGAAGAGAGTCACAGACATGGTACTAGAATTCACACTTACTATTTTGCATCAATACACCTTCAACAGTTGATCGAGTTTCCTGCCCTCTCAAAATCTTTGCATGCATTAGCTTATGGCACTAGAGTTCACACTTAGGGGCCGATTCCGATCTGGGTCGGAAAGCTCTCCGACCGATCCGGATCCGGATTGTTTTCCGACCGAGCCGGACCCCTGCAGTCCGACCGAACAAGTACGATGCAGCCGTATGCTGCCGGACTCGGTTCGGTCGGACTCCCATTGAAGTCAATGGGAGCCGGTCGTACGACGTGTACATGGGCTCCCATTGACTCAATGGGTACGTTGCACACAAGGGGGCCCCCTGTAGTGGGTACGCGTTGGTGCCATCCGCACCATACACGCATGTATAGGGGGGACCCATGGGTCCCCCCTGTGTCCGACTCATACGGCTACGGGTGAAGGGGGGTCCGGCACGGACCCCCGAAGTCCGCGTCTGGGAGCTTTTTCGTGTCGGAGGCTCCGACTCGATCCGGCTGACCGGATCGTGCATCGTACTGGCTCGGTCGTAAAACGTCTCCATTGCTCGCCACGAATCGAGTGCGAACGAGTCGGACGGAGCGGTTCGGACCCGGAAACGAGTCGGTCGGCGATTTCGCGTTCACTCGCATAGTACTTGGTCGCTCGGGCGACTGTACGAATCGGTCGGAAACAAAGCCTCCGACTCGGATCCGGTAAAGCCGAATCCGATTTGGAGCCCTACGGACCGAGATCGGAATCGACCCCTTACTGTTTTGGATTCATACACTAACAGCAGTTGATCGAGTTTAGGATAAACTCTTCCTACCCTCTCAACGTTTGGCATGCATTAGCTTCTGGGACTTGTTTGGATCCAATAATGCTGGAAATGTATTTGAAAAAGTCTTTCTCGAACAGGACATATGCATACCTGCCAACTTGAACAAAAATCTCACTCTGCACGGAGGGGGCAGGGCCTCATGCCAAGAAGTACACGAGAGGCACTTTTGCTCCCACCCTGCCCCAAACCCCCTCCTCCAAAAACAAAAACAAAAGTTTGCTAAGGCTGGTGCTGATGTCCTGGGGTGTTTTCAGACCCCTTAATGGACGATGGCAGTTCAAAGTCTCGTAAAATGGTTTTCAACTCTTTTTCCTGTCACCGTGTGATATCGACTCCTCAGCAGGCGACAGTGTGATTGGAGCCGATATGGTGTGTCACACGGTGGCACCGAATTAGGTCGCAGGTCTGCATATGAGGGGTTTGTTCTTTTAGCTAGGTAATGTAAGTGTTCCAAAATTTTAGAATACCTTCATAAAAGGTTTGCTTTAGAGTGTTTGATGTTTTTCAACTAAAGGGTTTTCAATGCGAAGGGCGTCAGTGCTTTGGAAGGAGCAAGAGCTGGCTGGGATGACTAGTTTTCCTGCTAGATAGTTTGCTGCCCCTACCTGCAAGTATTATCCAGACTAGCTTGAACAGACTTATGGCTCCACTAGGGAGCTAGTAAAGTTAGACAAGTATAGGGGAAGTGTGATTGGTTCTTCTACAACTGGATGCCAGCTGAGCTGCTGCATTTAGTGCAGCTTGTAAAGGGGTCAGATTGTACTTCGGTATGGTTTCTATTAGGAAATTGTCAAAGTTGAACTTCAATTAAACTTGTGATGGATCTAAAATCTAAAATCTTGAGACCCTCAATTGAGATGAAGAATTTGATTCCTGTGAAGCCTTATTTAGTGAGCGCGCCTTTTGCTAAGGCATTGATATGCATGTGGAGATCTTGGTTCTATTGAGCATTGAAATATCACTGGTTTGAAATTGAGAATTTGCTGAAACAAGGCAGGAGTGCACATGTGTGTCACTGCACAGAGCGGAGATCACAGAAAACTAAATTTTTACAAGACTTTTGTTTCAGATAATATAGTGTCATCCATGATTAAGCGTCTTCAAGGGTTTTACTAGATTCGTTATATCCTCCAGTGTTGTGATTTAAATGTACAGCTGTGAGTCATGTCATCAGCGTTTAAGTGTAAAGTGATGCTTGATTGCCTCAGGAGCAAACTGAGTGGTTCCATGTAAGACTGAAGAGTGCTGGAGAAAGGATTGAACATTGTGGTACTCCATGTTAAACAGATAATTTGGTCAAGGGAGCATTCAACAGATTTATTCACTGGGTATGGAAGAAATAAAGCCATCCTAGAATTGGGCCCGTGATCCCCATCTAGTTTCCCAAGATTTTTCGAAGGTAGGCATGATTGACTGCGTCAAACGCTGCTGACAGATTAAGGAGAACTAGAAGGCAGCAATTGCCATTGTACATTACATCATCCACTATGTGTAACATTGTTGTAGCCAGACCTAAAACACAATTAAAAATCATCAAGGATGCTGGTTTTTTAAGGTGTTTAATTGGTTCTTGACACAGCTTTCAAGAACATTTGGAATGAAAGGAACTTGGAATTTGGGGCAAATGTGTTTAAGTCAGTGGGGTATGCAACTAGCTTTCAATAACGTGGGAAACCTGTCAAATTTTTAGACAATCAGAGACTGCCCTTTGTGCAAGTGAAGTGTGTAAGAAATTGGGTTGTTGGTTAACTGTGGTATGGGCCCTGGTCAAGCAGCAACCACAATCCTTGTCAGGATGAGGCACAAGGCAACCCTAAATTAACCTGTGCTTTACCCTCTGGTAGCTTGGCACAGAGCAATCAGGCTTAACTTAGAGGCAATGTGTAAAGTTTTTGTGCAACACTTCAAACAATAATAAAGTGAAAAACACCACACAAAAAGGATCCCACACTAAGGGTCTCATTTGGATGGCATTCTGAAATCGGACCGCCCGACTACAAGTTGGCAGACCCGCCAGCCGAGTTAGGATGCGACTGCCACCACGGTGGTTGTAATGTCTAGCTTTTGTATTGCGGCGGGGGCTGCAGCACATGCCGTAATACAAAACATGGACATCCTACATATCCCTGCACTACGTGGCAGGCACCATGCGGTTCCTGCCACATGGTGCAGGGATATGTAGGGGGCACCTGTGGTGCCCCCCAAAACACAAAACTGAGGGTCAGGGGGGAAGGGGGCCCGCTACGGACCTCCAATGTCCCTTTCTGCCAGCCTTTTCATGGTGGGTATACTGCCATGAAACTTCCAGCAGGGAGGGACATCATAATCCCTACGGCGGTGGGAGGCACTGCCACTATTGTAGGGATTGTGGATCCCTCCTATGCACTGGCAGGCTCAAGGAGCCCGTCGGATGCATGGCGGTTGGTCTTTCTGACTGCCAACTATCCACCCGCCATTGAAATATGGTGGGCAGTAAACATGGTTACGATGGCGGTGGGACTGCCACCGACGGGCTGTTGGTGGAGGTCCCAAGGCATCGTAATCATGCCCCAAGTTAGAAAAATTGAGTAAAATGTAATAACTAAAACAAAACACTAATGACAAAAAATTCCAATCAGTAGAACCGGAGTTATACATTCCTAAAGATTTTGGAGAAAATAAGGCCAAAAAGCACAAATTACCATCTGTGGATATCTGACTATCAGGACTGAGCTAAAGTCACAATTTCAGGTCGACCGTGATAGAGAGTTGGCTGGTTACAGGGACCCAGTTAGGCCGGCTGAACAAGGTACCTTAAAACCTGGTTTGTGGAGCGTTGTGGGGATCAGCATCGAAGATGCATCACGCAGCAGAACAGATGCATCGGTTCTGAGTTGCAGTGCAACTACAGTGCAAGATCTTATGTAGTCATTGAGGATCCTGTCGACGGGCCGTGTGACATGAAGTCTGGCGTTGGGGATGCGGCATGCAGTCAGGCAATGCGTCGGTTCAGAAGAGCTGTGAAGATGCAAAGCAGAGGCCGTCGTCATTGTTGAAGTTGCCGTTCATGAGGAATGCGAGGGCCTGTGCCGATGATGCATAGCTCAATGGCGGTTCGGAGGGACTTCCGCATTGATGCAGGTCTTTGCAACGGGTCCAATCCACAGAGCAGCAGAAATGCATCGGTTCTGTTCTGGTTTTTGGCATGCAAAAGAGGAGATGCATCTATTCCGCTGGATCCACAGAGACTGGCAGAGCACCTTAAGCCAAATTCCAAGGGTCCAGGACTGGGGTGGCACCACTTGGCAGCGTAAACTCACAGATGGCAGGTAAGGTTGTTGGAAGCCTGTTGTGCCCCTGAGGCTTCAGATCAGGAGACCAGCCAACTAGCCCTTGGAGTCACTCTGGGCTCTGGGATCAATAGATGCAGGTCCAGTCCTTCTCACCCAGGGAAGAGAACAGCAGGCAGCAGGTCAGCACTACAAGGCAGCAATTTCTTCAGAGCAACAATCCAACAGAGTGGCAATCTTTTCAGCAGCACAACAGTCCTTCTTCCAGGCAGAGTATCCACAGGTCCAGAAGTGTACTGAAGAGGTTGTGTCTGAGGTCCAGTATTTAACCCAGTTCTGCCTTTGAAGTGGGGGGGGAACTTCAAGAGGTTTTACTTTGCACTGCACAGGTGCCTGACTAACTACGGGGTATATGCAGCTCTTTGTGTGGAGGCAGGACACATCCTATTCAGGTGTATGTACGGCTGTGTCCAGCTCTTCCCTCCCATTCTGTCAGTGATGGCCCACCAAGGAACACCTAAGCTCTCTATTGTGTGGCTGACTAGGAGGAATATACAAAGCCCAACAGTCAACTAAACCCAGTCATGTGACCCAGAGACAGGCCACTGGCACTAAATGGCTAAGGCAGGAAAAGGCCAACTTTCTAAAAGTGGCATTTTCAAAATTGTAATTTAAAATCCGACTTTACCATAAGTTAGGATTTTAAATTAGTATTCCAGAGATACCAAACATGAACTGGTACCTATTCCTATTTAGAAATTACAATAATAAAAGGTAATGAGTTAACTTCAATGTTATCCTATGGGAGAGGCAGACCTTGCAGTAGTGAAAAACAAACTTAAGAGTTTTTCACTGTCAGGACATGTAAAATGTAAAAGTACATGTACTACTAAAAAATACATTGTACCCTGCCCTCAGGCAGTCCAGGGCCTATCCCATGGGTGACCTATATGTATTAATAAGGAAGGTTTGGGCCTGGCAAAAGGTGTATTTTGCTAGATCAACAAGGCAGTTTAAAATCTGCACACAGAGGCTGCAATGGTAGGCCTGAAACATAAAGGGCTACTTAAATGGGTGGCACAATCAATGCTGCAGGCCCACAAGTAGCATTTAATTTACAGGCCTTGGTCACCTGGAGCACCACTGTACTAGGGACTTACAAGTAAATTAAATATGCCAGTTGGGGATAAGCCAATGTTAACATGTTCTAAGGAGTGAGCACCTGTTAGTAGTAGTAAAGTGCCCAGAGTCCTAAGACCAGCAAAAACAAGATCAGCAAAAATGAGGGGAGGAAGGCAAAAAGTTTGGGGAAAGACCACCCTAAGGCTGACAGGTCTAACAAAGTGTTATCACATTGCTGAGCTAATGAGTGATAGCCACATCAAATCTATCACAAACTTTGCAGGCATAGAATTGCCAAACCGGAATGAAGGCCTGAGGAGAGAGAGTGTGTTTACCAGGTCAGTTTGGAAACCCACAATTGTGGTGTTTTGCAAGTTAGGAATTCTTAGGTCAGTTGTAGTGTAGGAGAGAGAGAGATCAATCTTTTTTCTTTTGCCATTAAAGCAATTGAAGAATATCTCACACTGTTCTTTGGTGTCAGGAATATGAAGAGCTTCCTGGCTAAAATAATCTCTGATCTGAGGAAGGTGGCTTGGCTTAAAAAAATGCATTTTGTATTCTTGAAGCTTGTCATGTAGCAATTTCTGGATTCTGGGCCTGTTTTATGTTTTATATGTTGGCGAAGAGGGAACTCCATCTCATTGGTGACGGAGCTCCCTTCTCAGCAGCATATTGGTCCACCCGATCTAGATGGCTACAGTGGTGACTGCTCCATCATCACCAAAGCCAAACTTCTCTGACTGCTATCAAAGAATTGGCTATATGTCCACCTACCTCATTAGGATGGGTGGACATGTAGCAGTTTTCCTACTGTCCGTGACTGCCAGGCAAACCCTGGGGGTTCTGGACAGTAATAAAGAAATAATGCTCCCCTCGCAGTGGGGGCTAACTCGCATGGTGAGGGGTGCATTATCTTTTTTATTTTCAAACAGAAAATCCCATTTCGGGACTTTGATTTTAAAAATAATCTTAAAGAAAAAAAAGAAAACTGTTTGGTGCAAGGCTCCGTTCCTGCCAATCATTTTTATAAGTGACCACCAGGTTGATGGTCATTTATAAATCTGAAGTCGGGACTTCCACTAGGGAAACTCAGGAATTTACTCAGTTGCCCCGGCCAAACAACGGCCTGACTGCTAGTTTATAAACCTGGCCCTCTGTGTGGATCGGTTCTGGTGCCATATGTGTTTAGTCTTTCTTCAATTAGCTCTTTTTAAACCGTTGTGTACTTTTATATTTTGAGTGTCTTTTTGGTTTATTACATTTGTTAGGGCAGTGTTTATGGTTTCAATGATTGTATGTGCTCTCAGATCAAGTTTTTTGTTCCGTAGTTTAGAGGTGATCTTATTACAACATTAATTACAACACAGACGAGTTGTTTTTGCTCCCACCCCCAATAGTGGAAACTGAATGTTGTTTGAACTGCCCTGTTTTTTTCAACCATAAGTTTAATTAGATGTACAAAAAATAGTACGTTATAGCCAGTGGGTGCTCGATGATGTGGAATATTAAGGGTTATTTTTAGGTGTTTTTACTTTGATAGAGAGAAATCCAAAGTTTATAATTGTTCATGTTCTAGGATTTTACATTGTGTGTAATATCTGTGAATAACCACAACACCACCTTCTTTTTTGCTTTCTTGACAAAAATGCCAATCCCATATCCAAGTGGTGGTAAGAGGTCATGCCAGATGTGTCCGTCAAGATGAAAGCTTGCATGATTGCATGTGAGCATCATATTATCACTTTTAAGCTGTGAAAAGTTTGTGAATATCAGGGTATTTTAAAAAAAATTGTTTTCTGTTGTAACAGCTCCCCGTTCATAAGCTGTGACAGAGAAATGGATTGAGGCATTCTTTTTCAGAGAAGAGTATTTCAGAACTGTCACCAACAATAAAGCCATCTTACTGTTCCAAGGCAATGGAATCCAGGGGCAAGGACAAATTCATAAATTCATTCATTAGGGAATGACTGTGTGGGTGCAATTTGAGCTTCATTTTTATCAGGAACTGTTTCAGTGTTGAAATATTTAATTTCTGACACACTTAACCCCATACTGTGCACACATTCGGTATTTATACAGATGTGTATACAGGAGTAAATTTAGTCAAGGCTGGGATGAAGCAATGACTAGGGGGCCCATTACCATGTCGGATGGATTACCACCGACAGGCTGTCAGTGGTGGTCCATCCGACATCGGAAGAAGCGGTCGGACCTCCGCATTATGATACAGTCAGTTAGACTGCTGCAGGCTGGGGGAAAGACCAACGCCACCAACAGGATCGGTGATCCCATAGGGGCGTTGGTTGGACAGAAAATCCACAAATAGCAGCGTTCCTGTTCAGGCACCGCCGTCAGTATTATGATGTCTGTTTCCGACAGCTTTTCCATGCCAGCCTTTCTGACAAGGCAAGGCTGTCAGAAAGTGACTTTGGGAGCCTCTAGTAGGGCCCCCGTCTCCCTGCGGCCTCCGCTATGAGGCCTGGGAGGCACCTGTGGTGCCACCCAAACATCCATGCCCCGTGTGGCAGGCACCTCATGGTGCCTGCCACACGGGGCATGGATGTTTTAAAACTGTATTTTTTCTATTGAGGCTTGTGCTACAACCTGCAGCACAAGCCATAATAGAAAATATACACTTTCTGACCACCGTATAGGTGGTATTCATAATAATGGAAGCAGGACTGCCCACTCCTTGTCGGTCGGTCACGTTTCCGCTACGATGTCGGTCGGACGCTCGTCCGACTGACATTGTAATGGGTCCCCTGGTTTCTAAATGTAAATCTAAAGCCACAACTCAAACCCTATTTAAAAGTTCTTATGCAGATGTCTGTAGATGAAGCCCAAAGGCAGGAGACTAAGGGCCTGCTTGGCAAATAGATTGAGAGCGGTTTGTGAAAAAGGTGGCGTGACAAAGCTGGGTATCTGCAACAGACTTCAGTCTCACATCACGTGGTACATCATTCAGTCCCGGTCCCACAAACATTAGATTCCATAATATCCTAAAATCATTTTATTCCACTCTGAGACCTAAATTATATGGATTGACAAAGCAAATGTATCACCACCCCGACGAATGTGCCACCAATGAGCAGGAACACTTCCTGCTACTCCCCTGGTTCTAGATAATTTTAGTTGTAAGCTATCACATCTTAATATGAAATGCGAGAGCGTTGCCGACATTAACACAAAAAATGCCAATGAGTAATGGCTGAATAACATAAAGAAACACATCATCATACTTCTAGAAACTTGGAAAACTAGAGATATTGTATGGGATGGTCACCATAGCTTTTGCATGCCAGCAGTTCCCTCACTTTTGTGCAGACCACTGGAAAGTTTAGCAAATTTCCTTTGGCAGTCCTTGGCACTTACGTTTAGGCCGGGCCCTTTCTCAAATCTGGATATCCAGGTTCTCTGGATTTTCCAATCCTTGAGCTATCATTTCTTTTTGTTAAATTTGAACATTGTTGAAAACAAAAGAGACACAAGCTGCAACATCAATGCCATGTTTACTCTTATTGGAATTTTGAAGTAAAGATCCTACTCCGTACTAAATTATTTTAACGTAATAATAGGGGGGGTATTTTAATGCAAAGATTGCAATTGGTATTACCTTCTCTGATCAATTCTCTATCAGAGATACAGTTGTACATTGGTCCAATAAAGATGCTTGAGGTTCTAGACTTCATAAAAGCCTGTTTGAATTTGATCTCAGTTACTATCTAGAGATTTTGGATGAGCAGGAGAAACAAATTGCAATGCTTGTTGACTGAAGATGGGGAACCACAACCGGTTAGATTTTCCTTTCACATTAATTGTACTTGCCTGTTGAATCTGGCAAACTTTGGAAATAATTAAAGCAAATACAATCCCAATAATTTGATTCTTAGTGAACCTGTACATAGCATCAACTTGCAAGCGTTGGGCCCAGCAGACCTATTTGCCAAAGACAAGGGGTTGCGTCTTATGTGGCGGGTTGTGGCTATTCAAATATTACTTTGCAATATAATAAACGCAAATTTTACGCTGATCAATGGTTAATCCACTGGCTAATTCACAGGCTATGGAAGCCTTTGCCACTCTTGGCCAAAATATTAGATACTCACTCATGACCTCCACAAAGCAAAAGAAAGACACACAGTGAAGCTGGTTCAATAGGCCCTGCAGGGAAGCTAATCAGTATCTGAGGTTAACCCTCCTCCCTTTCCCAGCCAAGGTCATCGAGAAGGCCATCAATGCCCAAGTCTCCAAGTTCATCAAAGAGAACACGTCCTGGACATCTCTCAATCCGGCTTCCGAAGTAACCACAGCACTGAGGCAGCACTGCTCGCCGCCACTGACATGCGCTCCCTTCTTGACCAGGGTGAAACCGCAGCCCTCATCCTACTGGACCTCTCGGCTGCCTTCGATGCCGTTTTCCACCACACCCTAATCACGAGACTCCACGACGCCGACATCCGCAACAAGGATCTGGACTGGATGCACTCCTTCCTTACCTGCCAAACACAGATAGTCAGACTTCTTCCGTTCCTCTCAGAACCTACAGAGATCAACTGTGGAGTGCGCCAAGGCTCCTCCCTGAGCCCCCCCTCTTCAACGTCTACATGACCCCCTCGCGGCCATCGTCAGGAACCACGGACTCAACATTGTATCCTACGCCGACTACACCCTGCTGATCCTCACCAACGAACCCACTGCTGCCAGAATCAACTTTCACAGGGGGTGAAGGCCATTGCCACCTGGATGAAAGATAGCTGCCTCAAGCTAAACTCGGACAAGACTGAAGTACTCATCCTGGGACCCGCCCCCTCAGCCTGGGATGACTCCTGGTGGCTCGCAGCACTTGGAACCCCCGCATCCCCATGGACCATGCAAGCAACCTCAGCATCATACTGGACTCCTCACTCACAATGAGCCACCAGATCAACGCTGTATCCTCATCCTGCTTCCACAGGCTCTGCCTGCTTCGTAAGGCATTAAGATGGATCCCCACAGAATCCAAAAAGACGGTCACCCAAGCACTCATCACCAGCAGACTCGACTACAGCAACGCACTCTATACCAGCGTCACCCAGAAACAGCTCAGGAAACTACAGAATGTTCAAAACACTGCAGCCAGACTGGTCCTTGACATCCCCCACCGCATCCACATAACTCAACACCTCCGGCAACAAGAGAATCACCTTCAAGCTCCTCACCCACACCTACAAAGCTCTCCACAACGCAGGACCAGCATATCTAAACCACCACCTCTCATTCAACATACCCGCCAGACAACTCCACTCTGCCCAACTTGCCCTGGCCACAGTCCCACAGATTCACAAGCCCAGACCCGGAGTAAGTTGCTTTTTCTACCTCGCCGCCAAGACCTGGAACACCATGCCCCTTCTCCTCAGGCAATCCCCGTCGCTGACCCAATTCAGGAAGGATCTCATGACCAGCAGCCCCCCCCCTCCTCAGCACCTTGAACTCCTCACTGGTGAGTAGCCACGTTTTACAAACTCCTGATTGATGATTGATTGATCCCTCAATAACACCCCTAGGGTTAGGGCCAATATCAATAAACAGAGGGCAAAACACAAACAGGCTCTTAGGGAGAGGAATCTGGCCATCAGAAATGAAACCTGGGGAAGTTTAATCAGCGCAACTAAAGCCACCGGGGGCTTCTGGAATATAGTGAACTATAGCAACCCTCTCACTAGGCTGTCCATTAGCTTGGGGACCAACATTCGAGCTGACACATGGGTTGAGCACTTTAGGACCATTTATTGCCTGGGAACCCAATGGCCGATTCAGATCTTCAATTCCCGTAACATCAGATTCGACTCCATGATGTTGAGACTACAATAGCTCAAAGTCCCTCTAACAAATCCCCTGGACTCAATGGGGTCCCAATGGAACAGTACAAGGTCATGATTGAGTCCTGGGTACCCATTATTAACAATACCCTAAACTCTGCAGTAAGCTCATCGCTACTAAACTCCTGGTGCACCACAGTCATAGTCCCAGTGTTTTAGAATGTAAACAATCAGGCTCCCACTGTTACCTGCCCATTTCCCTGCTTGACTCAATGGTCAAAATTGTGGGCCACATTGTCCTGCAGAAAAATTGTGGCCTCGACCGAAATTTCCATAGTTATGTCACCTGTTCAATATGGTTTCAGGGAGGGGCTTGCACCCAGAAGCAGTGTTTGAACCTAATGCTTCAGATAAATAAATATACTATAGCCAAGAAGGGGGCCTTATCTCTCTCCTTCACAAACTTGAGCAGTGTGTTTGACCGACTTAACCAGTTGAGGTTTTGGGGCATTTGTCTAGGATAGGTCTGGGGGTGAGCGGTTGAAATGTTTCAGCACTCCACCCATCATCTTGGAGTGTTTCTATGTTCACCCTAAGTGGCCAAGGGTATGCCCAGACGTGTGTCCCTTACTGGCTGTGCCACTGGATTCAAGCTAGCCTGGCTGATGAGGGGTGATACCCTGAAACTGGTCCTAGGCTGCTTGTTTCCAATCCAGGAAGGACCTGTCCTGGCAGTTCGGGCTCGACTGTTCCCATGGGGAGCAGAGTCAAGACTGACTTGCATATGGCTGGGTCTAAACTGGGGTGGCATAGTGAGCAAAAGAACGATGAATTAAACCCAGATCTGTTGACTGTGGGTGAGTGGTTGAATAATTTCAGCACTTTGTCCATCATCTTGTGTTTACTAAGATAGGACTGGAGCAAGACCTGATTGACTTCCTCCAATACTTGGACCTAGATCTAATGGCTTCAGTAAGGTATGGGTGCGAGGGGGAATGCACTGATCCCTTTGAGCTGGAACGGGGTGGGAGTTCCCTAGGGGTGCATGTTGGGGCCCATATTAGCCATGCTATATATTAATGGCTTAAATAGCCATCTGTCTTACCTAGGCGGGGACATGTCCACAGTAAAAACATCTCCTGTCCCGACTTTATCATATGCAGATAATGCAGTGCTCATGTTGTGTACCCCACTGGGCTCTAAAGGATTCATTGACAACTTTGTATTATCTGTGGACAGCTTGGACTTTGAGATAAATTTCACTGAAACGCAATACATAGTTTGTGGTGCTAGAATGTCCAAGATTAGGCTGATTATATTAAAGGCAAGAATATTGATAGCGTACATTGTTTCTCATATATAGGGCACACTGTCTTCCTTAGAGGTCCATCCGATTCAATCATTCACTTGGGTTGCTTTTAAACTTGGCCAAGAGAGCTAGAAAAAACACGATAATTGCCTTGCTGGAAATTTATAAATGCAAATGCCTACCAATACTAACAAATGGTGCAGCAATCTGGGGATATTGGGATACTAAAAACCTCCAAGCAGAAGGATTTTGAAGGTGTCTCCTAGGTCTATCGCCCAGCAGTCCTCACTTTTTTCCTTGGAAGAAGCTAAGACTGAGATACGTAAATGACCACATTAAACTCTCCCTATGTTCTTATGGTCATCGGTCTGGGCTAACAAACATGCCACCCTTAATAGGGACATAATTGAGAATTTCCTTGAATGCGATTTGGGCCACAATATTCCTTGGTTTAGACAAATCAGGCAAATATCCATGAATTATGAAGGCCTGAACTATATCATATGATCACAAAGGGGGAGAAATCCTGGGTTATAATGTCTCCTATAGGGATATGATTTCACTGAATAGAGACATAATTAAAATGAGCAAACCAACTTTACAAGAGTATGCTATCATCCAGCCCACCTCTGACCTTGAGCCCTTTCTATCCTTGGTTAACAATGTGTGGGAAAGGTCACTGCTGATAAGATTCTGCCTGAGCATCATTAGATGATACATGTGTTTTTCTTTGGGACAATACAGCCCGGTGTTGATCCAACTTCTCAATACCTGGGGGAAAAGGGGGCAATGGGAAAAAACAGAACAGCTGGTGGGGAATCAATATCAGCCTCATAGGCGCCTTGACTTCCTACAAGAAAGGGTGTTACATTACTCAAGTGGATAACCATATAGGTTGTAATATAACATTAATTAAATGGATGTCTTTTAATACCTGGTTGTTTACCATCTCTTTATCATATATTTCCCCTTTCTTGATTGTTCTTAACAGTGGTGTCCTGAAAAGAGTAATAGTATAAGGCCATTAATCTCCCCTTTTCTATTCAAATCACTTACCTACACTAATGATGATAACTCACTGTTTCTTAGCTGAGCACATAGTTACTCAAAGCTATTCACATCACCTCATAAACCCACACCACCCGAATTAACATGCGAGGGTGAACTTTGAATGGGGTGGCATTCAAAACTAGTAACGGCATTACTTTTTCAGAGGAAACCGAGTTGCCAAAAACAGTTCTTAGAATATAGTCCCAAAAAGTATGCATGAAAAATTCTAACAGTAACTGAGACACTCTGAAGTAATATCCAGCTCTCCACACTCAAGCCTGTGTGGGTTCCCTATTTCCAAGACACTCCTACCATATCCAGGATGGCAGAACAGAATTCCACCAAAATATGCTGCATTGCTCCCACGATAGCTTCTTCTTTTGGGTAATATTTTGCTGCTTCCTTTTTGTACTATGCAAACACAAGGAGATGATGGACGGAGCGCTGAAACTTTTCAGACATTCACCCCCAGTCACAGATCTGGGTTGAATCCATCATCATTCTTTAGCTCACTTCGCCACCTCAGTTGAGACCCAGCTATAAGCAAATCAGTCTTGACCCTGAGCCTCATGGGAACAGTCCAGCCCGAACTGCCAAGCCAGGTCTTCCCTGAACCGGAGACAAGCATCCTGGGACCGGTTTCTGGGTAACACCCTTCATCAGCCAGGCTAGCTTGAATCCAGTGGCAAAGTGAGCAAGGGACCCACGTCTGGGCATATCCTGCCAACTTAGGGCGAACAAAGCAAACACAAGGAGATGATGCTCCCACGATAACTTCTTCTTTTGGGTAATATTTTGCTGCTTCCTTTTTGTACTATGACTCGTTGCTGCCTCCCTTTTGTATTGTGGCTCAAAAATAGCTTCCGCATTGAAATATCGAAAGATGTGATTGTCCAGTCTTGTGGGATTTCATTTTCAGTTTCACTTTGCAGTGTCCTTATCATGCTAGAGCACAGTCTTGATTTAACTACTGGACTCATGCTGGGAAAAAGAGCTGGTCAATGAATACATCAGTATCTGTAGTTTTTTTCCCATCTATTCCTATTGAAAGCCGTGAAGCCTCCTTTAACTCTAATACAGGTAGTAATAATGACACAGGGTATGTGTTCCTTCTATGAACATTTTGTGAGGCCAAACAAAAGAAACTTCAAGATAGAGGACTTAATCTGTAAAAAGAATGACTCTGTTGGAAACATTGTTGGACGGGCACAAAACCACAAAACATCCTTACAATCTCAAGATGCGTAAATTGCATGTAGGAGGGCATGAAAGATTATACTGTAGAGTCTATCATCTGGAGATTTCCTCATGGATAAGGTGTTGCTTGAAGAGCATGCCCTTCAAAAGCAAAGCCTTCAAAAGCAGGAGTAAGGGAGCTTGCACATATGGGTGAGAAGCAAGTTCCAGATCCTTGGAGCTTAATATGAGAAGGCATAGCATCTTGTCACTTTATATAGCATTTTTTTCTTGAGCATGTTGCGGCTGCTGCTGTGAGTATTAAACTGCCCAATGGTGAATATAATCATACTTTCCAGATATGATGCATTGTTTGAGTTTACTGTTTGTAGGTGAAGACCCTAACGTTTATGCGATCTGTTAGAAAGATCTACTGGAGGTCTTAGAGGACAAGTGCGATTAACATCCTGACACTCTAGTTGAGTCAAGGATCCAATGTAGAGAATCAGGGCATTGTCTCCATCGATATGAGATAGGGCAAGTCTCTTTCTGATTGTTCTGAAGTTTGGTTCAGGAAGAAAGGAGTTCAATGTGTGGAGCATGTTGAGTTCCCAACAGGCGGTTTGTATTTTTGTTATGTGGGTAAAGAAGCTAAGAGTGATGTGTGTAGGAATTCATAACAATTTGGCAGACTTGGTTGGTTGTGAGGAGAAACCCCAAAGGTTCATTGCTGAGATCCATTTCTACACACATTCCTCACCAAGAATGAGTTTTGATTATGAATTAAACATTGAGTCCTGGGTGATAATAACACAATTGTTTGAGCAAGGTGAGGTCATTTCATAATGTGAGGTTTAGGCAGAGTTGGAGGCCGTCTCCATAATGATGAATCTTGATGTTTGTGTTAGCCAAAAGGAGCTTAAGATGTTCCTCTAAAAGTTAAAGCGTAATCGATATAGGTTGGATGATTGGAGGAGCCACAAAATAAGGATGTAGTTGGATCTGAAGGTGCCATTCTGAATGAGATGGGATCAGTTTCTTACGTAGAATGCAAACCACGGAAGGACAATGCAGATGGAGCCCATTCTTGTGGATACAGGATTGATTGAGGAGGGGTTAATGATCCAAGGTGTGGAATCTTGCAGAGACAGGAGAGGAGGACATAGGTCAACATTGTTAGTGGTTTGGAGTGCACCCTCAACCACTTGGATGGTGACTGTTATACTTGTGAGGAGGATGCTCATACTTTTTTGGATTTAGCCTGCGTTTTTGATGCTCTTTCTCAGCAATGATAGGTATGGGATTTGTTGATGGTGGCAAGGTCATCAAGGTTCATGTTAGGTTCTTCAGCAGGCATAAAACCTGTCTGGTGTTGAGGGAGTTAGGGAAGGTGCTCTGGTTGAAGGAAGCATTAACGATGGAGAGAAGTGATTTCACTGTGTCTATGGAGATGGCCCTCACTATTAATGCTGGTTTGATGTCACCTTCATATGATGTGGCTTGCAGTGAGCTAAGGAAGCATGTACGTTCCTCAGTGGAGAGGTGATCAGAGTGAGTACAATTCATTCTGCTTCTAGGTGGCACAATTTAGAATAATTTGGGGAGTGGAATGAAAGGACTGCATGGAAGCTGAAATTGAGACACAATATGAGATGTATAAATAAACAGGATATTGACCACATTCGCGGAACCAGAATGGCTCATCTTCTCTGGGACGCCAATTCCTTTAGATTCTTTCTAATTCAAACGTTTTTGTAACAGGTGTTAATCACTCAGACTATGGGACAAACATATAGTTTGAGAAATCATTGGGGATAACATAAGGCATGAAGATATTATATCCTATGTATATAAACAGCCAGTGAGATCCTGCTCCAGTGACACTTTAGGACTATTGAAAGTTACAAATAGAGAGCAGGAAAGCATCTGTGAAGAAGATCATTTTGTGCACCTGCAGGAAAATAATATGACAAAGTTTACATGGAAGGCACCAAGTAAAAATGCATCCCATGCCAAAACAAATATTCTGGGATAACATTTTAGAGGGACTCTTTGTTCACTGTTCAAACATTGCAAGGGTGGATTTTATAGCACAGATTTATTCAAAGCAAAAGGCCCATGAATATGAGAAATCCTTTGACACAGTGATAGTGGTCCTGATATTTTTTAGCTTCTCAAAAACAAACTCCCAAAGTGGATGGTGTAATGTCGTTCCTCTGATAGCCCCTATTCCATTGGGCCGTTGAAGGAAGTATTCTGTTGACGGAGTCAAAGGGGGCTCCGTCTACCAAATAATTAAGGCCCACTGATCTCTAAAATGAGGTGGATGGACCAAGCATTTGCTGCATAGGGTACATTGTCACGTTTGTGATAGAGTATACCCTGTCCACCAAACTCTAAATCAGGACATATGGGCTTTATTTAGGGTTAGTGTGAGTGGGAAGAACATTGTAAACTAGCTGTCCTTCTGCACTGCCAAACCTGTAGTTTCCTTGCTATATTTAAAGATGTTGAATCAGTAGGTTACTATTGGCTGGCTTTGTCAACAGTAACCCATGTCCCAGCTGTGTATCTACCACAGGATCGCTGGATCACAGTGACGGTTGTCCCAACCATTTGATGGTGGGACAATTGTCTCTCATTTACACTGCCTATATCCGCTGTGCCAGGAATAATGGAAACGGGTACGGAAATGGTTAAATGGCCCTCATGTGCGAGAAAATAATTTCCCTAAATTCTCCGCACATCAAGCATTTGTTTCCCTTGAAAAAAAACAGTTTGCCGAGTGGGTGCTTTAAACATAGCACTCACTCAGCAACATTCATGATCTGGAGGGAGCCACATCTGCAACAGCTTACTTCACAGCAGAGAGTTCTCCTACCAGCAAGTTGGGATCTCTTGATATAGCGGCCAGACCACCCACCAAGGGCTATATAAGGCAGTGAGTCCACTAACGTGGCTCTTTCAAAGCTCCTCTCCTATGTCTAGGTGTGTGAGTTAGGTGGGCACCTGTAACATCTCAGATGACCAGAGCAGGATCCTCATGCCTAATTGTAAACATATTTGATTGTGTCAGCACAGCTTATTAGATAAGAGGACTATATCTCTGCATGAATAAATTGGAATGTTAGTAAAATATACACTCTCATTTCCTATAATCAATCTGTTTCTAGGAATCTGCCAGTTCAAAAAATTTAAGTATGTCTATAGCTGCCAATTCTTTTCTAAACTATTGAATACTGTGTTTTTAACCATGTGATTGATTGCAAAATGTTATCAAATATGAAGATCACCACCAATATTAACCACACAGGTCCTGGCAGTTGTAATAGTTCTAATTTAGATTACATGCCTCATACTTCATTTTTAGCTAACTTACAGATCTCTCTATTCTTGCTGACACATTTCTACATCGATGAGGAATACTCATTCCTTGTTGTCCCATAATGCAGTTATATAGAACAGAAAATCAAGAGTGCAACATCCTGTGGGCAATTTATTAGAGCGGGGCTCACCCAAAACATTTAGGACAATTTGAGACCATAGTTCTGGCACAAAATGGTGACCTCTTTTGCCCAATCCAAGTTCCAATAGTAAAATATGAAGAGGTATATGTATAAATGCCTATTGTGGTAACTATGATTTTGTTACACTCTGCTCTGTTGCTACTTCTTATGTGGAACAACAAATGTATCTTCCTGGTACATGTACACTGACTGTTTTATTTCTGTTTTGAATATGTTTTTTGAGTTGAACAATGTGATACAAATGTTAATCAAAAAGATGGCCCATCTTTCATACACATTGACTGTGAGTTCACAAAATATTTGATGACCCCTGTTTCTCATGTACCATGCTGTCTTCATAGGTTATACAAATTACCTTTATGCATGTTAGGTATTCTTTTAACAACTGGGCATAAGTTGGAACCATATCTTTTTTGCTCCCCACTGCCTGAGTAATGGTAATAAACAGGAGATTGCATTTTGCTCATCTACATATATGGTTTGTACCAGCGCATTTTTTCATGTGTATTTATCCTGATATTCTGCAATTATGGTATGTGACACACAACACACACCATAATTCACAGTTGCCCATTATGTATTCTCTCTTTATCTCTTTTGGGCCCCTTGTATTTAAGAGCCTCAAAATGATATGTTAAATGATGGGGTGTAAACCGAATAAACCAACAATATCTATGACCTATTCAGTGTAAGCAATATTTATGTTGTGGGTGTATAGGTGTCCAAAGAAAATTTGATAAAGCCAGTGTCCAAGTAGAAGAGCTATTTTTTTGTCTTAGTAATTTGGGTGAGGTCATGTTCACAAATGGTACAGCCAATGGTTAGCTGCAGCACTGTGAGACAAATTCTGCCACTTTCAGCCTTGTGGTTTATGGTGACACCAGCACCTCTTGATGGCAAAAAGAGATCATATTACATAGTTTATCGTTATGTATCTTCTATGAGCTAGAAGTGACACCAACTCCTGATGGGATGTATATAGAAAAGAGACTTACTAAAGATGAACTTGTACTTGTACCAGCTAAACGTGTTCAATTTGCAGCATTACATATGGACCTAATGTTGGTGACGAGTCTTGTGCACTAAAGAAATGCAATGGTACATGAAGGACTTAAGGCACACATCTGTAAATTGCAAAAGGAGCCCCAAGATAAAGAAACACACCCTCCAATGTCTTTGTACAGTGGGTGGCCCAGACAGCAGTCCTGCTCCCGCAACCCAGAAAAATGACGAGCTGTAAGACAGAAGTGAAGTTTGGGCTAGGCTCATACCTACCAGCACCTCTGACAGATGGAGGTTTGCAAAGTTGAGATGTGTTGAAGAAGTAGGTCTCCATTCTAGGGTGCAGCCTAGTGTAAGGGTAAGGATGAATATAAGAACATGTTAAATTAACCATACTACATCTTGGCCATATAGTTGCCAACATCATGCTCCACAAAAAGTACAACCTACAAGTGACAAAGCTCTAAATTATTATAAACAAATAACATCATGCGCAATTGTGGTGGCGCTAATAGCATGACCAAACATATGGGTCTGCACAACTCTAAACTCTGGTGACTCCCATGAACAAAATAGTATCGGCTGAAGTTTGGGTGGGGAGCAAATGTTTTCCTACAATAAAGGATGGCATGGGGTTCACCTAGTGCCCTGGTTGTATGACGTTACAAGGCATACCATTACAACGCATGCTTTTACAACGCGGGCATTACAACACAAACACCACCACATCGCACGATATTACAACGAATACCATTACAACGCAGTCTAATAGTGCGACATTATAACTATCATTACAACGCATGCCATTACAATGTATATCATTGTAATGCATACCATTACAAGGCAGTTATAGTAAACATAAAAAAATTGTGTTTATCAACACCTCGTAAATTTTTGTAAAAAACTGTAACACTTCATATTGAGATAGCAGTAAGAAAACGAATTAGAGAATGAACATTTACTGTACTTAACAACATTTTGTGTTCAGTGGATCACTGACTTCCCTGGTGTCCACATGCATCAGACCATGGAGAAAAAAAGACAGATTGCTTTTGAACACTGCCACCTACAGATCAAGTAAGTAAAACAGTTACAACAAACATACACTAAAACCCCTAAACATTTGGTAATAATATTTTTTTTAAACCTACAGACTTTTGCCTGACTCTCTACAGAACACTCACAAAAGTAAGTCTATGTTATATAAATCGATTGCTATTAAAACAAAATGTCATTTTAAAAAAAAATACATAAACTAAATTAGTGAGGTGGTATTTAAAATTACTAATAGTAGTATGCCAGGGGAGGTCAATAAAAAAATTAGTGCTCAGAATTTACCTCAGGGCAGATGCTGGAAAGTGAAGGCAAGCAAAATTACTAATCTAACTCCGATAAATAGATACTCCAGGGATGGTGCGGGATAGTGGTGGGGGCTAAAATTGTTATTCCTACTCCGAAAGGTGTTTGCCTCAGGGAAAGTGCTGGATGGAGGTGGGGGGCAACATTGCTATTCCTACTCTGAAAGGTGTGTGCCTCAAGGAATATTCTGGATGGTGGTAGGGGGTCAAAATTACTATACCTACTCTGACAAGTGTTTAACACAGTAAAGTACAAGTAGCCCTATGGCGCTGTCCGGAAACAAAGGGCCTGATTACGATGGCGGGGAGACGGCCACTGACAGTCTTTCGGTGGCGGTCTCCCCGTCATTGAAGACATGTTTCCCACCCGCCGGCGGGCGGGGTTGATGACGGTCAGAAAGTCCGACCGCCACGCATCCGATGGGCTACTTGAGCCCGCCGCTGCGGTGGAAGGGCTTGTAGTCCCTAACTGCCAGGTAGGGATTACAATGTCCCTTTCCAAAGGCCTTTTCATGGCGGGTAACCTGCCATAAAAAGGCTGATGGGCCCCCCTTCCCTCCTGGCCCTTGATTTTGGGTGTTGGGGGGCATCTATGGTGCTCCGCAACATATCCCTGCACCATGTGGTAGGCACCGCATGGTGCCAGCCACGTAGTGCAGGGATATGTGTGGGGTGTCTGTTTTGTAAACGCCGCAATACAAAACATGGGCCACCGTGGTGGTCGCATCGTAATTTGCCCTGTGGACCGCTGCCTTGTAGGCTGGCGGTCCCAAATACGATACGATAGCAGATGGACTGAAGTCCGTCCGTCATTGTAATGACCCCTAAAGTCTATGACTGTACTTAAATATAAAAAAAAGAAAGCATGAACCGTAAATAATACTCACATTATCCTTTGTTTACCAGAACTGTGAATACTTTCCTTTGAAATAATAGGTTCTAATACCACAGCACAACAGAAAACAAACAATCCCAAGAGTTTATGAATATTGAAATAGCTCAACAGGTAAAACTTTTAAACAAGAAACTACTTAATTCCATAAAGTAATAAAATCTGCAGTAACTTAATAATGGAAATGTAAAATCACTCCTAACGCAATCTCACTAAACAAAATAAAAACATATATCTGAGTAAATGGAGTATTTAAAAACTAACCACAGAAAAATACATTGTCTCTTTTACTGGTGTAATGCAAACCATCCATCCATCGAAAAAAAGAGAAAAATAATATGCATCCATGTCTTCTTTACTTTTTTCTACAGATCAACACATATCTCATCACCAGTCTTGAGGAACACATCCTAAAAAAAAAAAAAATTGTCACCATCAGAAGGTGCTGATCATACAACAGGCCAACCGATTGAAGGTAAAATTGAACAAAATCACCAAATAATAACTTTCTTTACACAGGTTTCAAGTAAAAATTGCCTAATGAATATAAACTTTACAATCAATAAAAATGCAGAATGTTAAAAAAAAATATTTCTTAACATTTTCCCTTGCAGGATAATATTAAAAGCACATTTATAAACCAAATCCTGAACACATTTTGTTGTCTTTTCCTTTCTGTACAAATCAAGCCATACCACACCACCTATCTGGAAGAAAACAATCTCAACAAATCAGAAAATCCACACCATCACCTTCTTTTCATAGGTATCAACCAAAAAAACAATTCAAAGCAAACATAGCAAAGTCTAAGAAATATAACCATTGTTATCAAAAAGAAATGTAGACTGTGAAATAAGTAATCTAAAAACATTTTTCCTTGCAGGTAAAATTTAAAAAATGCATTCATATACCAATTCACTAAAACATTTTTTTATCCTTTTTATTTTCTACTTGTAGATAAGGAATGACAGCAAGAAAACAAGCAAACTATATTAAATCAAGCAAGAGAAACAGACTACTGAGTTACGGTGGCTACCTTTATTGTAAGGAGAGATTATTTGAGTCCAGGAGTCATTGGAGGTGTGTGCAGTATTATGCATCCCCCATTACACAGGCAGAGCGGTTACTCTTGGTGACACTGTTGAAAAAACAACCGAGCATAACCACTCTGCCTCTGCAATGGAGATTGAAGTTCAACAAAATATTGAACAAATGAAAACCCTTGCATCCACCTCCAATGAACCTTGTGGCTCAGTTTTGAGGGAGGTTTCCCAAAACATAGATATCCATGCAGCTAGTTCTATGCCTAACATTCCTAATCTACGTCGTATTATAATAATAATAATAATAATAATACAGACACTTGTAAAGCGCGACAGCTACCTCAAACAGAGGTGTCCCGGCGCTAAGCGAAAAGTAGTGCAGTGCTGGACCGCTCAGGGCATAGCCTCGGGCCCTCAGTCTGCCCTAAAGAGCCAGGTTTTCACCATTTTCCTAAAGAGGGACTATGTTTCTATAATGCGGAAATTGCTCGGCAGGGAGTTCCATAGCTTTGCAGCACCGAGCGTAAAAGATCTGCCCCCATACATGCCTTTTTATGCAGAGACAAAAACAGGCAAGTAACCCTCAACGTGTAACACCTCAAAGTTACTCAGATATCAAAATCCCTGAAAAATTGACAGACACCTTTACTAATGAATCTTTCCGTTTGCATGACAACAAAAACCCTCTAAAACGAAGACTAGTTTTTAGCACCCCCATAACCTTGCTAAACTGTTGAAGAGTGCTATTTGGATGATGGATGGTACCTTTAAGTCCACCTCCATCCCTTCAGCCAAATATACACTATTCATGCCAACATTATTAATACCACTGTTCCTTTAGTGTACAGTTTGCTGCCTGATAAGCAAGCTTCAAGCTACACTGAATTTTTTTTAGTGATAAAAAATAAGGGCCTGATTACGATGGCGGGGAGACAGCCAGAGACAGGCTGTCGGTGGCGGTCTTCCCACCATCGTAACCAAGTTTACCGTCTGCCACATTTGGATGGCGAGCAGCTGTGTGGCGGTCGGAAAGACCGACCACCATGGATCCGATGGGCTCAAGGAGCCCGTCGGTCTAACGGAGGCGGGGTAATGCCTACAATGGTGGCGGCATTACGATGTTCCTTTCCACCAGTCCTTTCATGGCGCCGAACCCTGCATGAAAAGGCTGGCATAAAGGGATATTGAGGGCCCCTAGTGGGCCCCCCCTTACTCCCTGGCACCCAGACACTGGACCTGGGGGGCACCTATGGTGCGCCCCTACATATCCCTGCACCATGCGCACGGCACCGGATGGTGCCTGCCACGTAGTCCAGGGATATGTGCAGTGTCCCTTTTTTGCATTGAGGCGGGTGGTTCAGCCAGCAGCACCCACCACAATGCAAAATATAGGCATTGCGACCGCCGTGGTAGCCGTCGCATCAAAATGCCTACTGCGAGACCGCCGACAGCCTGTCGGGCGGTCCCAATCCTCGATAGGGTGCCGTCATCGTAATCGGGCCCTAAAATTCGAAATATAAGTCCTAGAAAAGTGATTCTTGATTTTGAATTATCTATGATTAATACCATTACTAAATTATACACAGAAACCCAAATTCAAGGATATTTGTTTCACTTTTCGAATGCATATTGGTGAAAAATACAAAAAACATACTTTGCAGACAGACAGTGAACTACAATATCAATTGAAGAATCTAACAGCCTTATGCTTAGTGCCACCTAACAGTGTAGATGAATACTACACATCAATTACTGAATATGACTACTTTACACAAAACAATGAGAAATTGGGACCCTTAATAAATTATTTTGAAGACACATGGATTGGCCATCTAAGCAGGTCGGGTTGCAGGAGTAAGCCAAGGTCCCAATTGACAGGTGGAACTGTTACCCGACCTTTTAAGAGAGTGGCGCGAAGACTAATAATGCCATTGAGGGATGGCACAACTCCTTTAACAAATCCATTGGAAAAACTCACCCAAACTTCTATAATTTTTTGGAAACCTTGAAGAAGGAGCAAAACTACGAAGAAATGAGAATAGTGCAGTCTTTAACAGGTATTCTGAATCCATATATCTCCCAAAAAAGTAAAGAAATGTCAGAACAACTATTGTCACAAATGCAACAGTTTATGTTGTCAGTGGCTTCGGACTAATTGGAAAATATTGCAAGCATACTACATTTCTAAAACAAACTAACCCATTCTTTAAACTTACTTGGCTGCTTTTTTTTTTACAATTAAATTGCCATTTTTTATATTCTTTTAAAAATTATTAGGAATGTTGGAAATCCTACCTGCAGATGTTTTCTTTCTTCAACTTTTGGTGATGTTTCAAATCATCCTGTCACCAAAAGTCTTCTGTACTCCAATAATCCACAGGGTTTTACCATAAATCCATGAATTTCCAAATTTTCAGATCAAAAAATTGAAACAAGGAGTGGCGTAAGCAACAGTACCAACAACGTATTAGTAAGTTAAAAAAATCTGTGTTCCAAGTAAAAAATGCAAACCCAAATTTTTTTTTAAAAAAAAACAAAAAGCATAAGTTTTTCTAAAAAAACAGGCAAAACGAATCAATAATTCTGATCCACGTTCCAGACTGAAAAACTATTGTCCGCATCTCCTTGTTCTCCCAGTTCCAAAAGGCAATAATCCTTAAAAAAATGTGTCCAAAAAAGCTTCTTTGCCCTTTTGAAAGGCCTGCATCTGGTCCCAATAATCCTTTTCCTTCTTTTAAAAATGTGACATGACTCGTGAAAAAAACCCGAACAGTACTAAAAAGCATGTCGCAAACAATCAGTAAAAAAAAAAAAATGCTATTATTACAAATAAGTTTAAACAAAAGTATTCTACCGTTTATTATAAATACTTTTTTAAACTTATCGTGCAAAAACCGTAATCGCCCGACACAGGCCTACAACAGCTACCTACATAGGTGGAAAAATGGGTTAAACATACATAACATCGATTGTTACACTAACTTCCTTACAACTACCTCCCTCCTCTCTCCTTACAAAAAAAGCTGGCCACCTGCAACTCTAAATTTAAAATATTAAAAGTTCTTACCTGACCGCAGCTCTCCCTTGCATCCGATCTTGAACGTGACGCTCCATCGACTGTAGAAACAGATGCATACTTCAAGGCTGAGAGTAAAAATGAAAAAAGGACAATTATTACTGTTGAATATAATGGAAAACCATGAGAAAAATATGTTTTTAATATTTTAAAAAATATTTACACAGTGCAAAAATTCCACAAACATTTGTGAAAAAGTTACATTTATATATATATTTTTTTAAATGAAAGTGTATTTCATATTTATTACTATTTATTAAATGTCTTGTTTGTTTTGAATTATTAATAAAATATATTGAATACATATTAAACAATTAATCTTTATGAATGAATACACAGGTATTACACATAATACCTGAGTATTAATACACCCCACCCTAAATGCCTCACATCCCGTGTCTCTCAAGGGTTATGTTACAAAAACTTTCTAATTTTAAATAATTTTTTGTAAAAATATAAAATTAGATTTATTAATTCTGTAAATAAATTAATACTCAGGTAATAAACTTAATACCTGAGTATTAATACAATTCCCCACCCATAACCCCTGAATCCCTCACATTCCATGCCTAAAGGGGTATGTTACAAACCCTTTCTTAATATAAATTATTTTTTATAAAAATATTAAATTATATTTATTAATTCTCTAAATAAATTAATACTCATGTATTAAAATTAATACCTGAGTATTACTACACTTCCCCACTCATAACCCCTAGATCCCTCACAACCCGTGCCTAAAGGGTTAGGTTACAAACCCTTTCTTGATAAATATTTTTTTCAATATTAAATTATATTTATTAATTCTCTAAATAAATTAATACTCAGGTATTAAAATTAACACCGAGGTAATAATACACTTTCCCACCCATAATCCCTAAATCCCTCACATCCAGTGCCTAAAGGGTTATGTTACAACCCCCTTTTTATTATGAGTTATTTTTTTTTAAATATTAAATTATATTTATTGATTCTCTAAATAAATGAATACTCAGGCATTAAAATAAATACCCGAGTGTTAATACAATTCCCCACCCATAACCCCTAAATAGCTCACATCCCATGCCTAAAGGGGTATGTTACAAACCCTTTCTTATTGTAAATAATTTTTTATAAAATATCAAATTATATTTATTAATTCTCTAAATAAATTCCCAGGTATTAAAATTAATAACCGAGGGTCTCATTCTGATGTCGGTCGAACAAGTGTCCGACCAACATCGCAGTGGAAGTGAAACTGCCCGACTAGTAATCGACGCTTCCACTCCCGGTAATCCAATGTGACTGCCAGCATGCGGTCGGAAGTATGCCTTTTCCAATTGCAGCTTGTGCCATGGCCTGAAAAAGGACCGCAGCACAAGCTGCAATTGAAAAAGGCATATTTTACACATCTGTGCACCTTGTGCCAGGCACCACGTGGTGCCTGGTACACTGCGCATGGATGTATGGGGCCCACAGGGCCCCATATCGGAGGCCCAGGGGGGACGGGGCCCTGCTAGTGGCTCCCAAAGTCCCTCTCTGTCTGCCATTTCATAGCGGTTGGACGGCCATGATAAGGCAGAGGGAAACTGGCATTGTAATCCCTATGGCACTGCCTGGGAAGGCACCGCCCCTATTGTAGGGATTACTGTCCGTCTGCTACACCGAAGGGCTCCTTGAGCTCATCGGAAAATGCAGCGGTTGGTCCCTTAGCCCAATGCCTCTGATCGCCGGATCAGAATCTGGCGGTCGGACTGCTCCTGTAGATGTCGGTTGGCCCGCTACCGATGACCTGTCGGTGGCGGGTCCACCGAAATTGGAATAAGCCCCTGAGTATTAATACAAATCCCCACCCGTAACCCCTAAATCCCTCACAACCCGTGCCTAAAGAGTTAGGTTACAAACCCTTTCTTAACATAAATTATTTCTTTAAAAAATAATAAATTATATTTATCAATTCTCTAAATAAATGAATAGCCAGGTATTAAAATTAATACCTGAGTATTAATACACTTCACCAACCTTAAACCCTAAACCCCTCACACACGTGGCTTAAACGTTGTGTTTCATATTTTATTTAAAGAATTTTAAAATTATTGAAATTTAATTACATCTTATTTTTTTTATTTAAAATTAATACCTGAATATTAATACTATTCCCCACTCAATACTCCTAAATCCTTCACACCCCACAGCTAAAAGGTTATGTAAATATCCTTTTTTGAATAACATAAATTAAACATTTTTTTAAAATCACTAATTATATACTCATTTTAAAATATTACAACAATTATTAAAATAACACAAAACAAATAAATACATTTAAACTCAGCTGGACACTTACCTTAACCATAAATGCATTGTAAAGGCATCAATTAATCAATCAATCAGGGAATTGTGAAGCGTGCTACTCACCTGTGAGGGTCTCAAGGCGCTGGGGGGGAGCAACTCCGAGTCAGCCGAAAAGCCAGGTCTTGAGGCTCTTTCTGAAGGTGTGTAGAGTAGGGGCGCATCTGATGTTGACCGCGAGCTTGTTCCAGGCCTTGGCCATGACGAAGGAGAAGGCTCTTCCACCCACTCTGATTCTGCGGATGCGCTGGGTTTCTGCCAGGGCTAGGTCGACGGAGCAGATGGTTCTTTTGGGTACGTGGAATGAGACTCTTTCGTTGAGGTATTTGGGTCCGGTGTTGTGGAGAGATTTGTAGGCGTGGGTGAGTAGCTTGAAGGTTACTCTCTTTTCGACAGGGAGCCAGTGGAGATCTCGCAGGTGTTAGGTGATGTGCTCATGTCGTGGGATGCCGAGGGCGAGTCTGGCCGCAGTGTTCTGGATGGTCTGGAGTTTGTGTAGCAGGGATTTGTTGATTCCAGCGTAGAGGGCGTTTCCGTAGTCCAGTCTGCTAGTTATGAGTGCATGGGTGATGGTCTTTCTAGCTTTGGGGGGATCCACTTGAAGGTCTTGCGAAGGATGCGGAGGGTGTTGAAGCAGGTGGAGGCGACGCGGTTGACCTGGCGGCTCATGCTGAGGGAGGAGTCCACTATGATGCCGAGGTTCTGGGCGTGCTCCGTGGAGGTGGGTGGTTGCCGAGGGTGGTGGGCCACAAGGTGTTGTCCCATGCTGAGGGGGTGGGTCAGAGGACGAGGACTTCTGTTTTCTTCAGGCAGCTGCTGCTCATCCAGGCTGCGACGTCTTTCATTCCTTCCTGGAAGCTGAGTCTAGTGGCTTTGGGGTCCTTCGTGAGGGCGAGGATGAGCTGGGTGTCGTCTGCGTAGGATACTATGCTGAGTCCATTCTGTCTGACGATGGCGGCGAGGGGGGCCATGTAGATGTTGAGGAGTGAGGGACTGAGTGATGATCCTTGACATGCGTTGTAATGGTACCTGTGTTGAAATGGAGTCATTGTAATGACATTACGGTGTAATGCGTGCATTGTAATGGTAGTTTCCCAGTGCCCTAGAGACTTAAGGATGTGTGCCTCTATGTTACTAAAGCAGTGAGGTAGTGAAACAGGACTTACCTATAAAATTGACATGGATAGAAACACCTTATTTTTCTTCCAAACCAACAGAAACTGCTCCAGAGGCTTGGTCACACTTCCATCTCTGTTAGGACCAAACACAGAAGCGTATCCAGGGGAAGGGAAAAGAACATTATATGTGGTGCACGAGAATGGGAGAGAAAAGGGTTAGATGGTGAAATATGGCCAACAAAAATACCAGAGACAAAAATATTACCCAAAAACATTGGGGAGTCAAATATTGACTTTACATATTTTGTATGTAAATTCAAAAATATCAACAACAAAAGTACAGAAGACCACAATATCATCATAAAATAGGTAAGTATATCTAATTATAACTTTCCTACACTATATAAACTTTAAAAATAATATTACATAAAAAAATAAACATAAAATAAATATAAAAAACATTGTAACTTACAAACATAAATTAAAAATGTATACTTTGAAATAATAGCAAAAAGGAATATTTTAAATGAATATTTAAATTAATTAATAAGCATACCAAACGTAATTTATCATAATAAAAAAACACCACTAATATTAAAACAATTAAAAACAATATAAAAGAATAACATTAAAACAAAAAATAAATTCATAAAAAATATTACTACAAAATAATGCAAACTTAGGGGGTCATTAGGATGGTGGACGGACTTTTGTCCGTCCGCCACCTAATCATATTTGGGACCGGCCACCTTCAAGGCCGTGGTCCCACAGGGCAAATTAGGATGCGACCGCTTCCGTGGCGGTTGCATTCTCCATGTTTTGTATTGCGGCAGGTGCCTCGCTCTGCAGCACCCGCTGCAAGACAAAACAGACACCCCACACATATCCCTGCAATACGTGGCAGGCACCATGCGATGCCTACCACATGGTGTAGGGATATGTAGGGGGGCACCGTGGTGCCCCCCGGGCCTATGTCCCTGGCCCAGGAGGTTAGGGGGGCCCGCTACGGGGCCTCAAATCCGTTTCCGCCTGCCGTTTTGCTGCAGTTTGACCCCCGCAGAACGACCGGCAGAAAGGGATATTGTAATCCCTATGGCAGTACCTGACAGGCACTGCGGCCAGTCAGGGAATACAGGGAGGTTCGACAGGCGGTTGGATAAAGACAGCCTGTCGGGACCATGGCGGTCGGTGTTTCCGACTGCCACACATCCAAACGCCATAATATTATGGCGGACGGCGATCCCTGGTTAGATGTCCGAAGGACCGCCCCGCCATCTTAATGAGGCCCTTAATTAGCATTAAATTAACTTTTAAAATTAAAACAAAATATATATTAAAATAGTTTTAAAAAATAAAATAAAAACATTTGACTCCAACGTGACCAACAGTATGCAAAGTGATAGACTTTGGAGGGGCAGCGGGGTTACCATTCCCACTTCAACAAAAGCAACAGTAGGGAAAGTGTTGGACGCAGGAGAGGTTAAATTTACTATCCCCACTCTATCTTGATTAACAGTCAGGAAAGTGTTGGACTTTGGAGGTGTCAGATATACTAATCCTGCTCCAACCTGAGCAACAGTAATGACAGTGTTGACTTTAGAGGGGTCAGATTGACTATTCCCACTCCAACATTAGGGTAAGTGTTGGATTTTGGATGGCTCCGAACTACTATTCCTACTTGATTGTAAGCAACAGTAGTCAAAATGTTAAACTTTGGAAAACTCAGAATTATTTTCCTTAATTTAAATTAATACTAAATAATTACATATTTATCAAATAAATAATCATGAATTTTATATATCCACACCCATATAACAAATATTTTTAACATTATGTCAATTATATAAATTATTAAAAACTGAAAATACGAAATTAGCATATAAACCTATATATACATGTATATTAAACAATTATATGAATTAAAAAAATTAAAAAGAGATTCAAAATTCTTCCCAAGTTATTACACTAAGGGGCGATTACAATGTCGGTCGGAAAGCCTCCAATTTTACGACCGCAGGTCGAAGGCTTTCCAACCGACATCGTCAGTTTCAATTCCGATCTCCTAATGAAAATGTAGGCGGTCGGATTTGAATTCGGCCAGTCATTCGGCTGGCTTCCGACGAGCTCAAGGATCCCGTCGGCCAGTCGGAGAATGGCCCATAGTCCCAATAGGACGGTGTTTTTGCCATCGGGATTACGATGTCGGTTTCCAACAGTATTTCCGTGATGGTCTTTCAGGCACAGAAAGGTTGTCAGAAAGCACCTTTGGGGGCCCCTAGCAGTGCCCCGTTGGCTCTGTGGCCTATGGTTGTGGGCCTGTGTAAATACCTGCACCATTTGGCAGGCACCTTCAGGTGCCTGCCAAATGGTGCAGGGATTTATACAAACTCCCATAGAGAAATGGGAGTATGCGACCGCACAGTGTGCGGTCGCATCGTAATCATGCAGTCGGGCCGCCGACTAGAGGTCGGTCGGTCCTGAATCCGCAACTGTGTCGGTCGGAGGCTACTCCGACTGACATCGTAATCGGCCCCTAAAAGTTCAACAACCACAAACACAAATTAAATGAATAACACACATTAATTTTTTTTAAATTATAACACTAAAAATAGTTATTTTGCACATAATCTTAAACATAATATAATTATTATTATCCAAATTATTAAAAACAATTAAATAGTTAACCAATTGATAAAAAATCATATATTTTTAATCATCCATTAAATGCTTAAAAATAAATTATCAAATCAAAACTTATAACAAGTATAATCAATGCAGAAAAAAATATTTTAAAAACTTCCTACCTTAACTCTCTACAAACCCAACAACCCGTTAAAAAAATGATTGACATAAAATACAAATCTTTAAAATATTTTACCAAAAAAACAAAAGCACACAAAAAATAATTAAACATAACATTTAAAATAACAACTCATAACACAAAACTAATAAAACTCAACTAAATAATTAAAATGCACTTGTATGTACAACTATATTTATAAAACGATAAAGAAGACTTAAACAAAAAATATTCTTACCTTCTATGTTTTGTCCCATGATATTTTTGACATCACAACATTTTTGACATAGTTATGTCTCAAAATATTTTTTCAACAATATTTTGGTTGAATACCCAGAACTGCGACCCATACAAATAAGCTCCCTGACATAGGTACCACTTTCTTTATACATGCAAGTGGAGTAGGACTATCGATGCTGGAACCCTAACATCCTCTTGTAACACTATAGTGATCAGGGGCTGACTGGCCTATACGGCAATCTGGCAATTCCCAAAGGGCTAGTCTTACAGACCAGTGTGTTGGTCAATTCTTTTGGCTGTTTGTGGGATACACTAGTTTGTTTGTGGGCAGACCAGTTTTTGCTGTTGATTTCCCTGATATTACCACAACCACTGCCCCTACCTTGCAAAACACGCATATAGGGGTCGATTCCGATTCGGGCCGGAAAAAGCACCGACTGACTCGGAGCTGGAATTAATTCCGACCGACACGTACCTGTGGCGCCCGACACGCCAAGTACGATGCAAAGCGTGCAAAATCCGACCGACACGTACTGAACCCAAGCCGAACGACCGAGCCGCACGGAAAACAGCAATCCGGCCGGAAAAACACGCGAATCGAACCGACCGACACGCACCCGGAACAAATCCGACCGAAACGTACCCGCGAACTCCAAACCGCAAAGTACGATGCAAGGCGCGAAAACCACGACCGAGTCGTACGGAGGACAAGCCGTACGACCGACACGCATACAAAACTGCGAGCCGAAGTAACACAAAACACCGCGACCGACGCGTACGCAGCATAGAAAACTGCACAAACACAGCGTGAACGAAACGGAGAAGACCGTACGAGACAACTGCAGGGTCCGACTCGGTCACAAGAACGTTTCCAACATGCACAGAAAGTACTAAGGAAAAATACACAAAAAAAGGCCAAACAAGCAATTACAAAGCCAATAAATACTGGGGGGGTGGGGACAGAGAACAAAGACACACCCACAACTCCACCCATATAAAGGACACAAATCCCAACCATGATCCTTTGCAAATGCTATTCACCTGCCAGCACTCAACAGACAGCAACCACACACCCACAGCTCATCCCTCACACAAGCCACACACCATCAGCACACCAACAAATAGCTACCTCACATACACCCAGCAAAACACACACTCACACACCTTCACCTGCACACCAACACACACATTACTCACCATCATCACCCATCACCATGCCCCCAAAGAAGAATCACAAGTTCCTAGATTGTGAATTGGAAGTCCTGGTAGACGAGATCCTCAGGGTAGAGCCACAGCTGTTTGGCGCACTGGTCCAACAGACACCCATCTCCCAGAAAACAAAGATGTGGGGGAGGATCATCAACAGGGTGAACGCACAATCACCATGTCTGCGCACAAAGACTGACATCCAGAACAGGTGGTATGACGTGCGCAGGAGGGTACGGGAGCTGCTGAAGAAGGACTATCTCCTGAGCCAATACACCGGCAGTGGCCCTCCTGCCAAGCCAGTATATATCAGGCCCTGGGAGGAGAAGGTGCGGGCCATCCTTCCGCCAGTGAGCGTCTATGGACTAGAAAACATCCCAGAGCCTGGTGAGTACACAACAAATGTACACAATATTGTGCCACAATACACACACATCACTGTCAAGGGGAGAGTCAAACCATGCACCCTTAACAAATACACACCAACCAAAACAGATCATCCCAAAATGTGTATGTCAGTCAGATAAACACAACACATGCCATCTCAAAGTTACATTTAACTGTGTCATCACATGAACAAACACAACTACAACTACAGCTACAGCTAGGCAGTGGCACAAATATAACTAACAAACACATCCAGACATGTAGCCACCACTACAACACCAATACACAGTGAAGACCACTGAAAGAAAGGAATTCTGTGTATGCTGGGCAAGTCAGTGTAGCCAATAGCATCATGGGAGTCGTAGTCACAGATATTGCTCACCCCCACAACTGTCCCATCAACACCACCATGAACCATGCGCACATCACAGGGAGTGGAAAAGGACTCACAAGATGGCTGACACTGGCTACTGCTGTGGGGAGCACAAGGCCCTGCTGGCAACTGTGCAACAACCAACAGCAGGACACCACTGACTGACATCCTGAAAGACAACTTCCACTCCCTGCAATGCAAGCACGTTCCATGGTGGGATATCTGGCTGGGTGGGAAGGAGGACTTGCAGCACTGACCATAGTCACAAGCACCTCCCCTCACACACCCCCTCAACACAAACTCCACATAACCCACCTGGGAGAATGCAATGCCTCACATCCTAACTCAAGATCCCACAAAGAACCACCACCCTGGGTTATGTTGTGTGAAGCACAGGGACACTCTTGGGACTTTTAGCCAAACAACTGCCAGGACAACACTCCCAGCCATCCTGTCAGCACAGGCAGCCCACCCCACAGGGAAGCAGAGTCAAAAGGAAGGAAGCATGGGCATGCTGGGAAGGGGGGTGGAGGCAATAGCATGATGGGAGTCGTAGTCACAGCTCAACATCCCCCACCACATGGCCCAGCAAGCTCACACTCATGCATGCACATCCCACAGAGAGTGGAAAGGCCCATCAAAGATGTCTGACACTGGTGCTGTGTCGTGGGGAGCACAAGGGCATTCTGGGAACTGCACACCAACCAACAGCAGGACACCACTGTCAGCCATCTTGCCATTGCTCTCACACCCACACACACTGAACTCCCCACACAAGCAAGTAAGTATGGGAATGCTGGGAAGTGGGGTGGAGGCAATAGCATGATGGGAGTCATAGTCACAGACATAGCTCACCCCCACAACTGTCCCATCAACACCACCCTGAACCATGCTCACATCACAGGGAGTGGAAAACAACTGACAAGATGGCTGACACTGGCAACTGCTGTGGGGAGCACAAGGCCCCGCTGGCAACTGTGCAACAACCAACAGCAGGACACCACTGACTGACATCCTGAAAGACAACTTCCACTCCCTGCAATGCAAGCACGTTCCATGGTGGGATATCTGGCTGGGTGGGAAGGAGGACTTGCAGCACTGACCATAGTCACAAGCACCTCCCCTCACACATCCCCTCAACACAAACTCCACATAACCCACCTGGGAGAATGCAATGCCTCACATCCTAACTCAAGATCCCACAAAGAACCACCACCCTGGGTCATGTTGTGTGAAGCACAGGGACACTCTTGGGACTTTTAGCCAAACAACTGCCAGGACAACACTCCCAGCCATCCTGTCAGCACAGGCAGCCCACCCCACAGGGAAGCAGAGTCAAAAGGAAGGAAGCATGGGCATGCTGGGAAGGGGGTGGAGGCAATAGCATGATGGGAGTAGTAGGCACAGATATTGCTCAGCCTCACAACTGGCCCATCAACACCACCCACAACCATGCTCACATCACAGGGAGTGGAAAAGGACTCACAAGATGGCTGACACTGGCTACTGCTGTGGGGAGCACAAGGCCCTGCTGGCAACTGTGCAACAACCAACAGCAGGACACCACTGACTGACATCCTGAAAGACAACTTCCACTCCCTGCAATGCAAGCACGTTCCATGGTGGGATATCTGGCTGGGTGGGAAGGAGGACTTGCAGCACTGACCATAGTCACAAGCACCTCCCCTCACACACCCCCTCAACACAAACTCCACATAACCCACCTGGGAGAATGCAATGCCTCACATCCTAACTCTAGATCCCACAAAGAACCACCACCCTGGGTTATGTTGTGTGAAGCACAGGGACACTCTTGGGACTTTTAGCCAAACAACTGCCAGGACAACACTCCCAGCCATCCTGTCAGCACAGGCAGCCCACCCCACAGGGAAGCAGAGTCAAAAGGAAGGAAGCATGGGCATGCTGGGAAGGGGGTGGAGGCAATAGCATGATGGGAGTAGTAGGCACAGATATTTCTCAGCCTCACAACTGGCCCATCAACACCACCCACAACCATGCTCACATCACAGGGAGTGGAAAAGGACTCACAAGATGGCTGACACTGGCTACTGCTGTGGGGAGCACAAGGCCCTGCTGGCAACTGTGCAACAACCAACAGCAGGACACCACTGACTGACATCCTGAAAGACAACTTTCACTCCCTGCAATGCAAGCACAGTCCATGGTGGGATAACTGACTGGCTGGGTGGGAAGGAGGGCCGGCTGTCAACCAAATACAACCAATGCAGACCATGTTCACACCCCAACAAATACATAGAAATGCCCAAATAATGCAGGACAATGTGCTACACCAATATCAACCCCTGACTGTGACAACTTAGGACAATGCAATGTACAGGCCCGCACCCAGAGGCACAGTCACAACTGTCAGGTGTGTCAACCATTGATGCCTGCAGAAACATAACATACATTGTGTGTGTCTCCCAAAAACAGGTGATGATGGGGACACAGCAGCAGACGCTGAGGAGTCCCAGTCCCAGGCTCAAGAGGATACGGAGCTCACTGGTGTCGAACAGCCTCTGCCCTACTCGGATGAAGAAGACCAACCTGGCACCTCCGGTGCAAGTCAACATGCAGCACCAGCAGGACCACCAGCTGCAGCACCAGCAGGACCACCAGCTGCACCCCCTGCACCCACCCCTCCAACGACTGTCACCACAAATACCATCCCTGCCGACATGGACAGAACAAGGAGCACCACCAGCACAGGGACCCTGGACCAACGTGGGGCCATGGACACCACCACCACCACCAACCCCCAAAGGGGGACCAGGGTCATCTGTGCGTGCCACTGCATGCACTGCACATGTCGGCAGGGTGGTGGGAGGGTGGGAGACAGAAGGTCGCTGCTTGCAGAGGTGTCTGGTGTGCATGATGACCCACAACTGGCACGCATAGCCGATGCGTACCAGTCCAGCACTGGAGATCTCAGCCAGGTAGTGGGGCTCCTCAGGGACATGAAACAGCAGCAGGCTGCCCATCATGCCCGCTTGGACTCACACATGTCCCGCGTGGAGTCCAAGTGGGACACACTGCAAGAGATGACGGCGGTGCATAGGGACATATTACAATGCCTCCGCCAGATGAACAGCAACCAGTCTACACCTCCCTGTGTGCCAACAACATCTGGTGCCGAAACAACTGCAACTGCCACAGGGAGGGAGGATGACTCTGGCGGAGAGTCCCCTGCACCGCAGCAGCCTGTACTTGAGGGCCCCCCAAAGAAGAGGGGTCGTCCGAGGAGGGGCAAGTGAGAGGCCGATGGCCAAGTGCAACCCCCAGGAAGCCTGAACCTGTTCTGGATGTTCACCTTTGTGCGCGAACTGTTCACCCTGTTGACGGCAACACAACTCCCACACATGACATGGGGAGTACAAGTTGGACCAATGTCTCAGACAACTGTGGCCCCGATACTGGGGATTTTGTCTACCAGGACTTTCAATTCATCTAGGAACTTCTGATTGCAATATAAATGTACAGCACTAACCATCCTATGCACTATTCACACAAATGTATCACAATAAACACACTAATACACCATACTTGCCTCTGTTGTGATTCCAACGTGGGTGCTGTCATGGGGATGATGAACTTCAAAATTACACTGTGTATGCGAACTGCAACAGCAAGTACAACACAGGCATGTGAGTAATGGCAACGTGACACATATGAGGGAGACACACCACCAGGGCTACACAACACATACACACCTAGGCCATCTGACTCATTGCCTACACTGATGTTGCCAGGAAAGACGGTGCAATGCACAGACACCACACCTATTCCCAGTTGTAGTCAAGTAGCCCACAGGTGCAGTAAGCAAATGGCAGTCAAATGTGTGACCACAGACAACGCACATCACAAAGTGAAGCACAGGTTTATTACACAGTTGCAACATGTCGTAACCACTACAGATGCAAGGTAATCCCACCTGGCAGTGGGCACACAGTCAACAACTGTAGAAGGAAGGAAGTCCATGGGTGTGGCGCACATCACCTGTAGGGACACAACAGCTACCACCCTGGAAGTACAATCACGTCGTCGGTGGACACAGTTGACCAAACGAATCTGAAAGTACCCTGTGAAGGACAGAAATGACACACAGTCAAAAGCAATGGAGAACAGGACAGAACAGCAAAACTCATGCACAATACATGTTACAAGATACCCACCCAGAACCAAGTTAGCATGTCAACACTGTTGGGGAGTACAGACTACCTGTAAGCACACATCGCTACACACATCCAGTCAAGTAGCCCATGGACACACTCTAACAGCACCAGAGCACCACCTACACATATCATGCCAACTCACATCATTGACATGACACCTCAGGATACTCACATTCAGCTAAAGAAGTTGGTGATGAGCTGTGTGCGGACATCACCATCATCATCATCATCACTGGCATCATGGTCCAGGCCAGGATCCTCCACAGGTGGCGGATGTTGGTCATTGTCATCCTGGATGAGAGGCAACTCCTTCCGCACTGCCAGGTTGTGGAGCATGCAGCAGACGATGATAATCTTGCACACCTTCGCTGGGGCATATGGGAGGGACCCTCCTGTCTTGTTGAGGCAGCGGAAGCGGCTCTTCAGGCGACCAAATGTCCGCTCAATCACTCTCCTGGTCCGACCATGTGCCTCATTGTAGCGCAACTGGGCTGGTGTCACAGGGTTCCTGAGGGGTGTCAGCAACCACGGCATGTTGGGGTATCCCGAGTCACCTACGGACAGACAAGTGCACATTAGCTGACTTGGAAAAGTGGGCGGAATACTACAGATCAGATCACACACAATGGCACAAAGTCAGTACACACCGACAAGCCAGGCACGCTGGTTCTGCATCTGTGCCATCATCCTGGGGATGCGACTACTCCTCATCACAAAGGCATCGTGTGCTGAACCAGGGAAACGGGCACACACGTGTGAGATGGTCATATCTGCAAGACACACCACCAGTGCATTGACCGAGTGGTAGTGCTTGCGGTTACGGTAGGCCTGCTCCTGGGCCTGTGGTGGTACCAAAGCCACATGTGTCCCATCAATGGAGCCAATGACATTCGGCATCCTCCCCAGGGCACAGAAGTCACTCTTCACGTCAGTGAGTCGTTGCAGTCTAGGGAAATAGATGTACCGGTTCAGGTATAGCAACATTGCCTCCAAAACATCGCGGAGCACACGGCTGAACATGGTCTGTGACATCCCACCAGCAGTCGCCACAGTATGTTGAAAGGTACCGGTGGCAAAGAAGTGTAGGGCTGCCATCACCTTCACCTTGGGGGTCAGCGCTGTAGGATACGGCCGGCCAGGCTGCAAATGTGGGGCCAACTGCACTGCCAAATCCTCAATCAGCTGCCTGGTGAAGCGGAACCGTCGGATGCTGTCCCATTCCACCATCGTTGCCAGGTCTGGGAATGGTCTATGGACAGCAGGAGCCCTGCAGTGCAGAGGAGAAGGAAGCAAGATTGTCAGTCACCCCACATATGCGGCATTGAACACACTCAATATCACATCATACATCATTATGAGGCACAACTACATGAAGTGTGCAGTTCCGTAAGGACATGTATGGTACATACATGGCCAACATCTGCCATCACGGTTCAACAAGTGGCATCAATAAGTCCCAGGTTGGCCCATTGGATATCATGAGGCCGTGTCACAGTTCCCATCTCCTGCTGCCATGTCACAATCACCCCCACAGTGACATGTGAGGACAGATGTGCCCCAGGCATCACAGCTCAACGACAGGTACATTCCCAGGGACCCTGTATTGCCACATGGACACTGGCATTACATGGAGTATCATGTATACACCACAGCAAAACAACCATGACCCCCACAGGTAGTGGTTCCACTTGCCTCTGCAGGACAGACATGGACGTCTGTGACACACACACGCACAACATCAAAGTCCATGCACACACAACGTGGATGTGGAGACTGTCTCACATTGTGCACATGAAATCAGAGACATTGTAAACACTACATGCACACAGACTGTGGAGGACCATCACTATTGTGCCACTGGGTCACCCTGGCTCAAACATACCGTCCCACATGGGACTCACGGGGTATGTGACATGACATACACATACACCACCGTGAAATGTGACCATGGCACATGCACAGATATGAACAGTTGCACATCACAGTGGTCATGTACACGTAACACCCAGGATTCTGTCCCCATGAACACGTGCACAGCCTGGGGGTGGCTGCCCCCAGGTGACACCCACAGGACAACATGTACACCAACATACACACAATAGGAAATGCAGCCTTACATGCCTTATGATACAGTTTGGACAGGCTGTGGTGTTGTAGGTGTGCCCCTCACTCCCTGGGAGCTATCTGTGGCTGGCATATGTTCATCTGAGACAGGCATGGTGACATATGCCAGTCACTTGTACAGGGATGCGTTGAACAGCAATGGACCGATCGGTGCGCCCGGCCGGCCCATTGCATTCAATGTGTGCGGGTACGCGTTGTACCCCTGTACGCGTTGTACCGCAATGGACCGATCGGTGCGCCCGGCCGGCCCATTGCATTCAATGTGTGCGGGTACGCGTTGTACCCCTGTACGCGTTAGTACCGCAATGGACCGATCGGTGCACCCGGCCGGCCCATTGCATTCAATGTGTGCGTGTACGCGTTGTACCCTTGTACGCGTTGTACCGCAATGGACCGATCGGTGCACCCGGCCGGCCCATTGCATTCAATGTGTGCGGGTACGCGTTGTACCCCTGTAAGCGTTGTACCGCAATGGACCGATCGGTGCACCTGGCCGGCCCATTGCATTTAATGTGTGCAGGTACGCGTTGTACCCCTGTACGCGTTGTACCGCAATGGACCGATCGGTGCACCCGGCCGGCCCATTGCATTCAATGTGTGCGGGTATGCGTTGTACCCCTGTATGCGTTGTACCGCAATGGACCGATTGGTGCGCCCGGCCGGCCCATTGCATTCAATGTGTGCGGTGCACGCGTTGTACCCCTGTACGCGTTGTACCGCAATGGACCGATCGGTGCGCCCGGCCGGCCCATTGCATTCAATGTGTGCGGGTACGCGTTGTACCCCTGTACGCGTTGTACCGCAATGGACCGATCGGTGTGCCCGGCCGGCCCATTGCATTCAATGTGTGCGGGTACGCGTTGTACCCCTGTACACGTTGAACAGCAATGGACCGATCGGTGCGCACCCATTGTCAATGGCCTAGCCTGGCAACGGACGCGTTTTCGAAATTCGAACGAGTCGGTTACTGGAAATTCAGTTGGTCACTCCCAACAATGTTGCAAAATCATGTATGTCATGAAGTTGAAGATTTGAAGGATGCTGTGGGCGTGTATTGGTGCTGCTATTCCATGGATTGGCCAGATTCAGAAGATGCAAACGACTTGGACCTATCACTTTGGACACATGGGACAGTATCTGCCTCTGCAGCACATATATATTGCTGGCTGTTCCCCTGAGAGCTCACTTGCCTGCACTACATGCTCCAGGACGACATCTGCCACTGCACTGCTGCTGTCTCTGCCCCCTCTGGACCCTGCAATGGCACGTACTGTGGAGAGAGCCCCAGCCTTCAGCCTTGAGGAGAACCAGGCCCTGCTGGACAGCCTACTTCCACAGTACAGCAAGCTGTATGGGACACCAGGGGAGCAGGTGAGTGTTCTGTGCACTGCCTTTCTGAATGTGCATTTTGTCTGACTAGCAAGGCTGAAAGTCTGCACGCCACTGGCTAGCAGGCTCACTGAGTAGTTGTCACCCCCCATAGTGTGTAGTGACATGCACTGGACAGGTATGGTGCAGTGACAGTGCATTTGAACAAGGTTTTACTTCCCATGCAATGATACCATGTAGTGACTTCTGGCAAACTGTCCATGGGCAGCGTTGCACTGCCTGTGTACATCATGTGCCCCTGTGATTGAGACATGTATATACAACTGTGTCATGCACGGATATGTTGCATGTGTAGTAATGGCCTTTTCACTTTGTCATCCTGACAGGTTAATGCCCATCGGAAGCAGGAGATCTGGAAGGACATCGTCCTGGGTGTCCGGTCCGTGGGGGTCTACAAGCGCCGGATCCGCAACTGCCAGAAGAGGTGGCAGGACCTTCGGGGCTGGACCCGGAGGATTGCACGGGTCCAGCTGAAGCTGTCGCCTCCTCGCAGGAGGGGCGGAACATGGACCCTGACCCCCCACATGCTCCAGATCCTGGCGGTGGTGTTTCCAGACCTGGATGGGCAGCTGTAGGCCAGACAGCAGCAAGGAGGGGGTGAGTCAAAGACTGCACTGTGAACTCTGTATTACATGCTATGTGCCCTCCTCTGGCCTGGTTAAACTGCCACAGTACAGCAGTCATGTTGTCCAGGAGCCATGTCCCTCTATTGTGCACTGCCCACTCCTCATCTGATACCCAGGTGTGGCCCTTACATTCAGGGAATTGTGTCACTTGGGACTGTGTCCTTGCAGTTTGCTTCACTCAAGGTGGGGGACAGCATCTGTTTCCCTAACTCTGTTGTGGGCATCATGGGTGGGTCCATTGTTCACACAATGCCTGTGTTCGGACATGTAATCTGCGTGTTGCTTTGATATGCGGTCCACTTGCTGAGCTGAGCCACCACATGTGCCTGGGGTAGCTGGCACACACCCATGCAGCGGGTGGGAACAATGTTTAGGCCCCAGGAGTGTGCAGATTACGTGTGTCACACATACATAGCCAGCTATCCACTGTCCAGGGCTCATCCCTCATTCATGTGGGGCAGGACAGTCATGCCTACTCCAGCCCATCCAATACACCTGTACTCCCATTCCCGTGTATCAGCTGACACGTTGTGCGCAGTGATTTGACCCCTCAGGTGTCTGCCTCTGTGTCAGTGTGCTGTGGATTTGTTGCCAGGACTGCTGGGGTGTTTCTCGGTAGGGGCTCAGCATGCCACTGGAGATGTGACCATAGGAGACGATACTTGTGTGTCACATAGGTGTTTGATCAGCTGCCCGTGCAGACTGGGGTATGCGAATGTGAAGTTCAGGCAGCTGTTTCCCATTCACAGCAGATTGTGAGGGGCTCAGGTTCAGAGGGTAGTGTCACAGGTCTCCCATATGTCCAATCGGTATGACCTGGACAGATGAGGGTTAAGATGATGTGTTGTGTGGGGGATGTACATGTGCACTTGTGCAGCTCCATGACTTGCATTCCCCATGACCTACTATTGTGACACAGTGCAGAGTGTTGTTGTCTGGCTGCCAAGTCATACATCACTGAGACAGTGATGTATGACTTAGCAGTCATGCCTCCGCCATGGCATGTGTCTACTTATTGGTGATCCTGCAGGGGAGTGACATGTGCTACATGCACACCATTGTGGCGATGGCTATCAGGACATGGGTGCATCATGGTGTCTGTTGCTGGTATGCATCACATGCATTTCCTATTTGACTCTGGGCATCCCTTTCATCCGGAAACCTGTACTGACTCAGTGGCAAGAGTTGTGATGTGTGCATGTCCACATGCTACACCGTGTCCTCTGCACTGACCTACTACTGTGTAGGTGGTGCATGTGTCCACACTGGGGTGTTGCTATCCAACAGACACCAGACAGATGTGTGCAAGGCCATGTGGGATGTGAGTGCCATGGTTGGCATCAGACTGACAATTGGCTTCTCCTGTTCAGTTAGGGCACTTTTAGCAATGTTCAACTAATGATGCCAGGGCTTGCTCTGTAATGTGCTGTGCTCACAGTGGTGTGTGCGTTTGGTGCAGGTGACTGATGTCTGTCTGTTTCCCCATTGTTTGCAGATACATCCACGGCCACGGAAGGGGACAGCTCCACGGACCAGGAGGAGCCGGAGAGCCAGACTGGGTCAGCAGCCGAGGAGTGGTCGGAGGGACCCAGTGGCACGGAGGGCGAGGGGAGCCACACCGAGGAGTCCTCAGCAGCATCCTCCTCAGCTGAGGACCACAGCGGCTCGGAGGATGACTCCCTTATGGAGGCGGGTGTCAGCAGCCACCACACCCCAGCTAGTGTTGCTGTCCCCGCCACCACCAGCACCACCACCGCCCTCCCATCGGCTCCCATTCCCCAGGTCCGTGGAGGCTCCCATGTTCGGGAGCGTGTTTCCTTTGGGCCAGGCACCGCACCCCCTGCCCCTGTGTCCCCTGCTGCCCTGAGTGAGGAGTCTGTGTACCTCCTTCGCCAGCTCCATGTAGGGCAGACAGCCATGCTGAGTGTCCTCCATGCGCACACCGCTCTGTTGACTCAGCTGGTGTCGTTCATGGAGGGCATCTCATCGGGCATGTCTGCCCTACAGAGGGGCAATAGGTCCATGGACTCCTCCCTGACGGCAGCAGTGTCCCTCCTCCGACAGTCCCTCACCCCTCCTGCCTCTGCCCCATCCACACTCCCCAGCACCTTACCTGTCCCAAGCACACACACACTGGCACAGGCACACACCAGCACACACACGTCCAGCACACAGACACACACGCCACAAACAAAACGCACACGCACGCACAGTCAGGGGACTGAAACCAGACTCACAGGGGATGGGGTCCTGGAACACACACACGCATCCACAAGCACTGCGCAGTCCTCAGTTGCCTCTCCCTCCAAAGCACCCTCCCTTGCCTCACCTGCAACCCCAAAGACACAGCGGCTCTTCCTCAGTGACCTCGGCCTCTTCCCCTCCGATCCAGCTGATACAGCATTCAGGGGGAAGAGGATCCCACCCACACGGAGCAGAGTGCCCCTCGCCCCCAGACACCCTCCCCAGGCGCAGACAGACTGAGGCCCCTACCCGCAAGTCCCCCCGGAGTCGTAAGAGCAAGACCCCGCCGCCGCCCTGCAGCTCAGGCACCAGGTCTCCTTCCTCCATCCCTCAGGCCCCCACTCCACAGGTGCCCCCACCACACCCTGCCCCAGGTTCCCCCACCCACAGATATACCATCCCCAAGAGGATCCGGCCTTCTCCCCCTGCCACTTGCTCTCCCGGCACCACACCCCCTGCTGCGCTTGTCTGTGCCACTGATGTGGTGAGGGTGTCCTCCCCCTCTGTCCAGCCCACCTTGCCTGTTCCCCATTCTCCTCCCCTGGAGGTAGGCACTGCAGTGGAATCCACTACCACCCTGTCTGACTTGGGCACTGCAGTGGCGGACCTGTCCACTCCATCTGCAGGGTCCACTGCAGTCGTGCCGGCACCCACAACATCTGAGTCATGCCCCCTGTCAGACACCTCCACTGCAGTTGTCAGTGGCTCTCCAGCACCCACCACCCCTTCCCTGCCTCCTCCTGGTGAGCCCTGATCTTGTCCCTGCGGTGCCTGGCCTGCCCCCCCGGTTGCCCCTCCTAGTGGATTGTCCCTGGTTTTGTGCAGTGCAGGCATGCGTAGGGTGACATCTGCCACTGTCACCCTGTATTGACTTACTTGATGGACTGGCCATTGGCCTTTGTTGGAGCATTACTGTTCTCTGAGTTTTTGGACACACATATGCTGAATAAAGCAACTTTCTGTTCTCTAGTGCTTATGCTTCTGATGTACATGTTGTTGATGATGCTAACCATGCCCTTGCTGCAGTGATGGTGATATTTGGTCTCATGATAATGAAGTGTTACTGTGCAGGAACACATGTGGTCCAGGGGAATGTGTCCTATCCTGTGGTGTATCCATGTCATCCTTAGCAGCATCTGAGGGTGTCAAGTGTTCAGTATTTGGCAATGGGATTTCCTACTTACATTAGCAATTTCACATCTGTGGCTTCCACCCCTGCACATCTGTTGTGCCTGCCATTGTTCAATTTGTCTACTTCCCTGACCGTGTGGCCATCTCCACTGGACATGCAGGTTTGGGCATCAATGGGGAAGGACTCATCTGTGTTGTCAGTGCAACATTGCTATACAAGTGTGTTGGATCTGTGCTGATGATTTCGTTGGCACTCCCATGACCAGGCTGATGTGACGGGAGCCTTCATTTGGTGCTAATTGTTGATTGTGTGACCAAGTGCTCAGCTGACATGATGGGGCCCTACTGAGGCAACATATGGCACAGCTTTCCTCACACAGGAGTGGAGTCCCCTCATGGCAGTGTGTACTCCTGTGACATTGCCTGCGCCCAAGGTGTGTGTTGTATGAGCATGTCTGTGTGTTCACTTCCGTTTTGCTGTGCATGCTGGGATCCCTAGTGTTGTACCTGTTTGTGATGCTTGCTGAGTTGACCTATGTTCCCCCAAAGTCTTCTCCCTGGGTTCTCTGTGATGTGGGTGCATGGCACATTACTGGTCATCAGGGTGTCACCCATAGGTGTGTTTGCTGTCAGGGCTGAGTTTGTGTGCAGACGCAGATGGGTCACAGTCAGGTTTCCCCTTGGCACTTGTTGTTTACACCTGTCATGTGATTTCCAGTTTGTGTTATCTTTCAGTGATTGTGACACGTTGTGTGTGTGACTGCTGGCACTCCTCAGGGTCCGGGCTGCAATGTTGGTTGTTGTCTATGTGTGTTCTTTGTGGGTGACCTTGGCTTCTTCATTGGTGTGTGACTGTGGCTGGGATCCCATTGGTTGGTGTGGTATTGCCGTCATGTCCATGTACAGCGTAGTGTGCAGTGTGTCAGACATTCAGGAGTCTTGTTGAGTGGCCATGTGTGATGTGTTTCTGCACCTTGGTTCCCACCCACCACCCTGGGATTGTCATGGGTGCATGTGCAATGTCACCAGTGCATGTGTGCTTCACTGCTGCACATTGTTGGAGGTCGAGGTGTGTGGTGTTGAGTGTGTGCAGATGAGAGTTGTTGCCCGGCTAGACCCCTGCCTCCATGTTGGCCTTGGCTTACTGGCCGTGCTGATTGATTTGTGCTTGTGTAGGTGTGATGGTAGTTTGTTGCTCAGGACACATGACTGTGGTTCACAGTGTGAACGACATTTAGCTTTGTCATCACAGTGGGATTGTAATGCAGCCCAGGGTCACCACATTGTGGGGGCCCTGGGGGTAGTGCTGTGGTGTGTCTGTGTCTTGCTGTGTCAGTTGCTGTTCCTACGTGCTTGTGTGACATGTGTGATTTGTGCTCCCTCTCATCTGACAATGCCTGATTGCCCACATAGGGGATTTGGATCCATGAGTTACCTTTGTGTGGCACTGTATGCACATCTGTGTAATTGGTATTCAGGCCTCCTCATGTGTTGTGTGGTTGCCTGGGGACACTGGCACCCCCTCACCTGTTGTGTTTGATGTGCAGTGTGGGTCTGCCTGTTTGTGTTTGTGCATCTGCACCACTGCATTGGCATATCTTAGGTGTGCCATTGGCTGTATGTTGTTTGGTGGGTTTCCCCTGCTGTCCCTGGGACTCCTAGGTCATCGGTCAGCACAATGATCATGGTTTGTGTGTCCCATTGCTGCCATGGTATGGTATCTGTTCACCTCACATCTACAGTCTCCACAGGGTATCTGCATTTGTGTGCCCATTGGTGCAAATATGTGGGTCTGCATTCTGATGGTCACTTCTGTCATTGTGTCATTGATGAATGTTGACTGTGTCAGCCCCCATGGGTGTTGTTTGTCTGCACATGGCCAAAGGTATGTCTTATTTGCACTGCAGTATTTGCCTCCCCCAATCTATGTTGCAATGGGACACATGCACTACTTTGCCACTGATGTGTTTTATGTTCTGTGACCAGGAATCATCCATGCAGTTTGGCAGTTGCAGCTTTTTCTTTGTCAACACTTACATTTTGGTCACTGTGATGATGGGGGTTTGGACCCCATTGCCACAATGTTCAAAATGTGCTTCAGCTATGGACCCCACACTTACCTTTTGGTCACTGTGATGATGGGGGTTTGGACCCCATTGCCACAATGTTCAGAATGTGCTTCAGCTATGGACCCCACACTTACCTTTTGGTCACTGTGATGATGGGGGTTTGAACCCCATTGCCACAATGTTCAAAATGTGCTTCAGCTATGGACCCCACACTTACCTTTTGGTCACTGTGATGATGGGGGTTTGGACCCCATTGCCACAATGTTCAAAATGTGCTTCAGCTATGGACCCCACACTTACCTTTTGGTCACTGTGATGATGGGGGTTTGGACCCCATTGCCACAATGGTCATGGCCTGCTTGCATTGTGGGGGCCACACACATATATGTGTGGCACATGTGATAGGGGGTCACATTGTATGTTCAAAGTCATGTTCAGTGTTGTAGGCATTTGACACAGTCTACACACGCTTGTCATGGTGTTGGGGGATGTCTTTTTCTTGTATTCCCTAGGTTGTGGTGTGCTGGTTGTGTCATGCATTGTCCATCCTATGAGTGGGGGTGGTGTTGGTGGTAGGCATCCAGCCCCCCATGGGTAGAGGTGGTAGTAGTGGTAGGCATCTGGCACCCCCATGGCTGAGGGTGGTAGTAGTGGTGGGCATCTGGCACCCCCATGTCTAAGGGTGGTAGTAGTGGTAGGCATCCAGCCCCCCTGGCTAAGGGTGGTAGTAGTGGTAGGCATCCAGCCCCCTGGGTAAGGGTGGTAGTAGTGGTAGGCATCTGGCACCCCCTGGGTAAGGGTGGTAGTAGTGGTAGGCATCCAGCCCCCTGGCTAAGGGTGGTAGTAGTGGTAGGCATCTGGCACCCCCATGGCTGAGGGTGGTAGTAGTGGTAGGCATCCAGCCCCCCTGGGTAAGGGTGGTAGTTGTGGTAGGCATCCAGCCCCCTGGGTAAGGGTGGTAGTAGTGGTAGGCATCCAGCCCCCTGGCTAAGGGTGGTAGTAGTGGTAGGCATCCAGCCCCCTGGGTAAGGGTGGTAGTAGTGGTGGGCATCTGGCACCCCCATGGCTAAGGGTGGTAGTAGTGGTAGGCATCCAGCCCCCCTGGCTAAGGGTGGTAGTAGTGGTAGGCATCCAGCCCCCCCTGGGTAAGGGTGGTAGTAGTGGTAGGCATCCAGCCCCCCTGGCTGAGGGTGGTAGTAGTGGTAGGCATCCAGCCCCCCCTGGGTAAGGGTGGTAGTAGTGGTAGGCATCTGGCACCCCCATGGCTGAGGGTGGTAGTAGTGGTGGGCATCCAGCCCCCTGGCTAAGGGTGGTAGTAGTGGTAGGCATCTGGCACCCCCATGGCTAAGGGTGGTAGTAGTGGTAGGCATCCAGCCCCCTGGCTAAGGGTGGTACTAGTGGTAGGCATCTGGCACCCCCATGGCTAAGGGTGGTAGTAGTGGTAGGCATCCAGCCCCCCTGGGTAAGGGTGGTAGTTGTGGTAGGCATCCAGCCCCCTGGGTAAGGGTGGTAGTAGTAGTAGGCATCCAGCCCCCTGGCTAAGGGTGGTAGTAGTGGTAGGCATCCAGCCCCCCTGGGTAAGGGTGGTAGTAGTGGTAGGCATCCAGCCCCCTGGGTAAGGGTGGTAGTAGGGGTTGGCATCCAGCCCCCTGGCTAAGGGTGGTAGTAGTGGTAGGAATCTGGCACCCCCATGGCTAAGGGTGGTAGTAGTGGTAGGCATCCAGCCCCCCTGGCTAAGGGTGGTAGTAGTGGTAGGCATCCAGCCCCCTGGGTAAGGGTGGTTGTAGTGGTTGGCATCCAGCCCCCCTGGCTAAGGGTGGTAGTAGTGGTAGGCATCCAGCCCCCCCTGGGTAAGGGTGGTAGTAGTGGTAGGCATCCAGCCCCCCTGGCTGAGGGTGGTAGTAGTGGTAGGCATCTGGCACCCCCATGGCTAAGGGTGGTAGTAGTGGTAGGCATCCAGCCCCCCTGGCTAAGGGTGGTAGTAGTGGTAGGCATCCAGCCCCCCCTGGGTAAGGGTGGTAGTAGTGGTTGGCATCCAGCCCCCCTGGCTAAGGGTGGTAGTAGTGGTAGGCATCTGGCACCCCCATGGCTAAGGGTGGTAGTAGTGGTAGGCATCCAGCCCCCTGGCTAAGGGTGGTAGTAGTGGTAGGCATCTGGCACCCCCATGGCTAAGGGTGGTAGTAGTGGTAGGCATCCAGCCCCCCTGGGTAAGGGTGGTAGTTGTGGTAGGCATCCAGCCCCCTGGGTAAGGGTGGTAGTAGTGGTAGGCATCCAGCCCCCTGGCTAAGGGTGGTAGTAGTGGTAGGCATCCAGCCCCCTGGGTAAGGGTGGTAGTAGTGGTTGGCATCCAGCCCCCTGGGTAAGGGTGGTAGTAGTGGTAGGCATCCAGCCCCCTGGCTAAGGGTGGTAGTAGTGGTAGGCATCCAGCCCCCTGGGTAAGGGTGGTAGTAGTGGTGGGCATCTGGCACCCCCATGGCTAAGGGTGGTAGTAGTGGTTGGCATCCAGCCCCCTGGCTAAGGGTGGTAGTAGTGGTAGGCATCTGGCACCCCCATGGCTAAGGGTGGTAGTAGTGGTAGGCATCCAGCCCCCCTGGGGAAGGGTGGTAGTTGTGGTAGGCATCCAGCCCCCTGGGTAAGGGTGGTAGTAGTGGTAGGCATCCAGCCCCCTGGCTAAGGGTGGTAGTAGTGGTAGGCATCCAGCCCCCCTGGGTAAGGGTGGTAGTAGTGGTGGGCATCTGGCACCCCCATGGCTAAGGGTGGTATTAGTGGTTGGCATCCAGCCCCCCTGGGTAGGGGTGGTAGTGGTGGTGCGCATCCAGGCCCCTGTGTGCATATGTGGCATTGGTGATGGGCATCCCGCCCCTATGGTGCTGCTGTTGCTGGTGTAAGTAAATTCTGCATCCCTCTGTGTGTGTGTGATGTGTCGTGTACGTGTTGTATGTTTTTGTGGTTGGTGTCTGACTTACCTTCTGCGCCGTACGCGTCCGTGCCTGTTCCGGTAGTAAATGTAGAATATTGGTAGGATCGGAACGAAGGGATTCATGGTTGGTTCGTCTCGTTCGTCTTTCTCGTTGCTTCGCGTCGTCCTCGTCGCTGGCGTGTTCGCCTCGTAGCCGTGGATCGTGTTGTGGCGCGAATCGGAGCTTAAGTGCGCCTCTCCCGGAAGCTTTGACGTGCCGGACGTAGCGACGGGTTCGGCACGTACGGAAAGCGCATCGTACTTGTTCGGCCGGACGGGGCTGCATTTTCCCTTCCGTGCGACTCGATTCTGCGTTTCCGGATTCGCCTCAGTCGGAGAACAGGACCTGGATTGGGTGAGTACGACTCGCCCGGATTCTATGCTGTTGTGCGCATCGTACTTACTCGTTCGGAATGATGTACGGATCGGTCGGGAAACAGGCATTCGCATGGCTTTTTTCCCGACCGAATGGTATTGGGTGCGCCTCCGACCGAGATCGGAATCGGCCCCATAGTGTTTCTTTACAAATTAAAACTTGTCAATTTGCAAATGTGGGCCACTTTTATAGCCATCTGATTCGCCTATTTTCTGTCCTAATCATACCCGGTACGTGGTTAGGAGAGGAATGATGGGAGAGAGAGAGAGACAAACCAGCTCCCTGTCATCAGAACTACTTTCTCTACACAGGGCCCTAGAAATGACCATACATGCCAGTAAGAAAAATACCAGTAAGTGAGGAAACTTTTCAGATTCCTCACTAAACGTTTGAGAACTGCAACATTAGTTTTTGTATTTTCAAAAACAAAGTCCCACTTTGGGTATTTGGGACTGACTTAAAGCTTGGCAGACTGAGGTTAAACTTTCAGTATGGCAGAGTAATGTACTCCCGCCATACCGAGGGTCCTTGATCCGCTATATTTAGAGATGTCCACTGGCCCAGTGAACATCTCTTAACATTGGCAGGAACCACCATCACTGCGGTACCTGTCAATTTTTTTAAAGTTTGATGAATGATTCCGTCAACAAAAGGCTATTGTCCATCATACTTTTAACATGTTTTGGTATTTTGAAAAACAAAATCCCAAAGCAGGATTTTGGTTTTGAAACAAACCATAGGAAAGGCAAAGGACCGCTGACCGTATCACGAGTTGAACTCGTGTAATACGAGTTCACCTCGTGATACAGTCGGCGGTGTTTGCACGGGTTTGGTGCAGCAGAGGCGGCGTTGAGCAGTGCTTAATTTGAGCCGGGGTGTTTTCCGGTGCTAAGCACCCGCACTTAATTGGTTTCCGGTGCTCGGCACCTAATTGTCAACACCATACCTAGAACAGTCTACCACATGGTGGCACTGCTCATCTAATTTAGAGATGAGCAGAACCATGGTTGTTTAGGAATACAAAATACATTAAATTTGCAAATACCTGCCTCCCCAGCCATTCCTTTAGCTTTGGGGACCTGGAATAATCTTAACTGTCGCATTTGCCTGCGAGAGAGATGATTAGTAGTTGTTTTGGCAGCAATGACAAGGGCGATCGGTGATGCAAGCTGCAGTGGCCTCCCGGTCAGAGCCCTGGCACTTAATATTTTACAAATTAAGCACAGGCGTTGAGCCAGAGCTGCTGTGCCAAGCTCGTAATCGGGCCCTTAGTTTGGCAAGGGTAAAGTACTCTGCCATACTGACGGTTTAATCTCCAGTTGCCCAACTCAAAACTAACCCTTGGCTACTAAACCCCTAAAGATTATTCTACTACGGCCCAGTACTGTATTACATCCACAGTATGATGGCAATATTGTTTTTGTTCAGATATAAAAAGGGATTTGGGTTATCTATACCGCGAAACGTCTTTCTTTTTGTGTGAAAATAAAGTAACAAAAAAAATCTGAATATTGTAAACCAGGAGGCATATTAGCAAGACCGGCGATAAAATTATCGCCGTTTTAGCGGCAGGAAACTGCCACTAAAACGGCGATAATGGGCTTGCTAATATGCGTTACAGAATTCCAATAGAAGCCCAGGTTAGATGTCCTGCACATCTAACCTGGGCTTCTATTGAATTCATAACGCATATTAGCAAGCCCATTATCGCCGTTTTAGCGGCAGTTTCCTGCCGCTAAAACGGCGATAATTTTATCGCCGGTCTTGCTAATATGCCCCCAGGTGTGGCAATTCTGTCTTTGTATTTTCCCACACCCACACCCTCACGCACACAACAGAGCACAAAAGCTTCATAGGCACAAATGACGCAGTCCTACATCCCACCCACCCATACACCTAACCAAAGCATAAAATAGCTACACTCCCACATCCCATTAATCACTAAAGTGCCTGGAAACGCAAAACACATTCTGGATCAACTGCCCATCACAATTAATCGATAATCAAATTGCAGCACGCAGCAGACACAATGGAAAGTTGTAATCGTAACTCTGTTGAGCAAGACAGACCCGAAAATGCAGAAACAACCCTCTGGACCTCCCAGAGCACTGAGAGACAATACCAACTGTAGAAATTGGCATTACAAATGCAGACAACGTAACACAATAGGATGACCCTATGGCATCCAGGCAAGTGTGGGAAACATATACCAAGCTACAGTGACTCCAGTCAGAGACCGGTTTTCTTTTCAAACTAATGGGAATATGCTACAAGGTAATTAACCTCTCTATAACCCATAGAATTGTCCGCATGAATTGAATTAAAAAAGGCAGTTTCAAAATTCCTTGATGTCTAAAAATGAGATCACAAAAACAAAGTCAAAAACTATTTCAGAAAGTTGGTCTTGCAATGGGAATGGGTCCTGACGCCAGAACATGGTCTCATTTTACTTTGCAGACGGTAGCTATTCTTGATAGTACACTTTGCCGCATCGGACATTCACGTAAGTACATTCACTAATTGAGCATAGCTAAGACAGTCATCCTTCCGCATCTTTGAATGTCAGGCAAAGCGTTTATGCAGTTAAGCTGAAGGCTGTCTGAAGACTTCACAAAGAGGCCAAAAACCGGCTGGTACCCAGAAGAACGAAAACACTCTGGCAATCAGACGCCTGACTATCGCTTTGCAGGAATGTGTCAGGTCAGACATATACATGCGTAATTTCTTAGCTTTAACGAATAAACGGGTGCCATTAAAAGCAAATGAAAAATAACAGGACTTCACTTTCTCAGAGTAAAGTTACTAGGCTATGCATGAGTAATCTGTCTAGCCATGTCTTCTAATAACCGTTAATAAGATGCAGCAAGCGTTTTCCATGCATAGTCTAATGAAAACTTCATACCCTAACTCCATACACAAATGTAACATTAAAGATAACTTGAATTAGTTTATATTGTATGCAATGCACTTCATCTCTTTTCATGACATCTGAAGGAGTGAAACTCCTACCCCCAAAAAATAAATTGGAATGGAGCTATTTAACGCACTGTAGTTCTAACTGGCTTAGTAGGTACTTTTACCATGTATATTTGCAGCCATCGATAAACATACTCCATAAAATGTATCAACTACTTGTTTTTTATGAATATTATCAACTTTGAGCATTTGGTTTGTATTTGCATGCAGTCGCATCTAGTAGATTGTGTGAATGTCAACAACATTCTGGCACATAACCTACACTGTGAATGGTAAATAAGCACTTTAAGATAAGTTGGCAACATGAGAAATGACTGTGGAGGTGCAAGGAAGTAGAGCTAACAAGCTTAAGCATAGACCTCACCTGTCAACAGTAGCGGCTCCTCGAGGGAGTGCTGCGGGGCGGTGGGGAGGGGCAGGGTGGGGTGTAGTAAACTCCGGAATACGGCCGAACGGAGTTGAGCAAATAAATAAATAAATAAAACAAATTACATTGCGCGCTGCATCGCCGATTTGGCGTTGCAGCGCGCGCAGTGTAATTCGTTTTATTTATTTATTTATGTACTCAACTCCGTTAGGCCGTATTCCGGAGTTTACTACCCCCCACCCTGCCCCTACCCGCTCCGCCCCACAGCACTCCCTCGAGGAGCCGCTACTGCCTGTCAATGGCCTTACCCGTTCTTTTGGCTTTGCCAATATGTTTTGGCGATGCTGTTCCACATTGGCAGAAGAAAGAAAATGCTCATTCGTTGATGTAAATCAGCACCTGCTAAGAAAAAAAAAGCTACTGCAGCATACATGCGCATGTACAGATAATGACACTGTGGTCATTTTTTCAATCTTTTGAACTTTTAATTTAGATGGAGGGCAGAAAATTAAAAAATAAATATGCATGAAAGCGGATTAGAGCAAAAGGTGAGCTCAGGTAGCAAACAGTAGCTGCCAGCCTAGCAAACAATAAATATAAAACTTTTTTTCATAAAAAAAGTGAAGACTGTGATGGGTGGTGTGGGGAAGCAATAGAGGAGTGGGTGGCATAGAAGCCAATGCTGGGGGCGCAGGGGGAGCAATGGTTAGCAGGTGGAGTAGGATGGTGTTAATGGCAGGATGCACTTCATTACCTTCTTCTTCTTGAGAGGAATGCTAAGGGTGTCATGTAGTTCCTAGGACCCCCCAGGACCTGCACGTTTTGGATGACCTAAACTGAGGGCTTGGTGTGCAGACAGACTCTGGACACCCCCATAGGATGAGTCAGCTGTTAGACAAGCTAGATCTACGGTGCTACCACCACCCCCCTGTATTCTACAGTGGTGTATGTAGTTTCTGGCAACCACTGAACATGACAACCCTGATTCCTCAGGTATCGTGGAAAAAATACGGCATCTTTCGCTCAGTCACTCGTGCTTACTTTTCTCAGAATACACATAGAATGACGATTGGAACGGTTTCAATAATTATTTATTGATCAAGCGTCAGTCTAGTATGAAACATATTCGCTGCGACAATCAAAAGACAGGAGCAGACAAATTTGATCGCTAGCACCAATATCGTAAATAGCAGATACATTTCTACCGTAGTTCTAATAAGATGAATAAAAGCAGATTATATAAAACAATAGCATTGGCGTACTCCTACGATGCGTAGCCTACCTAAATGTACCTAGCCTAGATGTGTAGGTGAAGCATGTGTACGTAAATGTCAGGATAGATCCTAATGGAGCCAAGAAACCCCCGGGGAAGTACTAACCCCTCACCTGATGGTTCTGAATGAAGGACCTTGTCTCTGCGTCGAGGATGGCACCCCACAAGGGATCTCACAAAAAGTGAAGGACTGGTCTCACACACCACCTGGTGTCATGCTTCATCATAGACCAGTCCTCGCCCTCTAAAAACTCGGTTTGATAGAGGGTGGGCATGCACCTGACGACAGGGATGCACTTCTAAACTAAGTGGGGGCCCTTACAGAAAAAAGTGAGTTTAAAAAGCCATTATAGATGTCAAATTAATTTTAATGTTGCTGGCATCTATACGGTAATTAAAAATAAGGTGATCGGTGTGTCCCCCCACCGATATCAATGGGGTCGACATGTTTCTGCCAGATGGCCCAGAAGGGTCCTCGGCATTCATCAGGACCTAACTGAAATAACTACAGGCTCCACTCTTACTCCCTTCATCGAGGAGAGGAGGAGCACACACATAGGCGCAGAAGCGGAGATCGCACCACGTATCACGCTGGACCAAAGGGGTCTCCTGCCCACACCCTCCTATGGGGCATTCTGTCCCATTTTTAGGGCTTTAAAACACAGGCCATATTACAGTGGAATGTGATCTTTGTCACCCCATACAGTGGAAACCCTCTCACGACGGTCTGGTAAGAGTGGAGCCCGTAGTTATTTCACTTAGGTCCTGATGAATGCCGCGGACCCTTCTGGGCCATCTGGCAGAAACATGTCGACCCCATTGATATCGGTGGGGGGACAATAATTTCCCCGACACACCGATCACCTTATTTTTAATTACCGTATAGATGCCAGCAACATTAAAATTAATTTGACATCTATAATGGCTTTTAAACTCACTTTTTTCTGTAAGGGCCCCCACTTAGTTTAGAAGTGCATCCCTGTCGTCAGGTGCATGCCCGCCCTCTATCAAACCGAGTTTTTAGAGGGCGAGGACTGGTCTATGATGAAGCATGACACCAGGTGGTGTGTGAGACCAGTCCTTCACTTTTTGTGAGATGCCTGCACTCACAAACTAAGAAACATTAGCACTTAGGTCACCCCACTGGGAACGGCTCTGTTGTGTTTAACAATTTATGTTGGAGGCTGCCGACTCCCAGTACCCCATGCCTCTGGTTCCCTCACCCCAGATATATTCTGGGTTTTGTGGTTACACCCCACAAGGGATGTCAGGTCTCTGCTTGTCGAAGGATCAGCCTGCAGAGTTTCGGTCCAGCCTGGAAGGAATTCTCCTCTCTGTCTGTAAGGGGGAGTGAGGGTTTTTTATACTAAAGTGGTCATTCCAGGGTTTCTTCTAGAATCAATATGTTTTGAAAACATTCGCTAATCCTCTGCTAATCCTTTTCTAAACAAACATGATCATGCACAGCTGGCTGTTGGCCATGGATGAAAAAAGTGATGACCCTTATACAGAATAAATCTGCAGTGCCTGGGGACATGTTTATGTATGTCAGGTACAGGGCTTAAGATAGGGTACCAAGAGCCTGATGTCGGAGAGATGGAAGTAAGCTACTAGGCAAAAGGTCACCTGTGTAGGACCCTTATGTAGTGTGGATGGCACAAAATGTATGCAATTGGTATGTACATGATAGGACTATCCTAAAGGACATGACACTCCTCATCAAAAGGTCAACAAGGTCAGCTTGGTAATGATAGAAAATGCTAAAAAAGGCATAAAATCATGTATTTTAAAGCATACTAAAAAGCACTTAAAAAAGTCTTAAAAATGTTCATAAAATCAAGGTCTATATCGAAAGCATTCTTCCCTATAAAAGCGTTCATAAAAGGTCCTCTATATGTTTGACTATATCGTCATTGTTTTTCTGAGCACCTTGAAAGCCACTATTTTCAGATAGAGCAGAGAAGAAAAAACAAAGCCAGTTCGACCTTCAGTTTGGTACATGTTTAAAAATTGTCCAAACGGTTCCCAGCACAGGAGAGGCCAGATTGTTTAAGAATCCTGCTCTGAAGACTCAACATCACTGAATATGTCATCCGCAGGAGGCAGTCTTCTAGCACCTCCAGTATGATATCAAGTGAGCAGAGGTGGTCATCACTAGTTCCCACGGCAGCCGTCGGGGAAGAATTAGATACCTGTGTGCCTGAGACTGATGCCTGCACATCTGTAGTGGAGCCGATATCCATTCCAACAGAAGCTGAAGCATCCCGTGGAGGCTCTAAGAATGCCATCATCAACATGGGAATACGCCTTGGACAACTGTGCACATGGGTCCGTAAAGGCACCAGGAGCATGTCTATGTCCGGCGGCGCAACCGATGGAAGTGTCAGACTGAGGTCCAACATGCGTCCGAATCCGCAAAAGAGGCAGCGGAATACTGACAGAATGCAGTCAAGCCAGGCCGGTCTGAAAGACAGGAACCAATGCTCACTCAGCTCTCGAAGCCGAGGTATACCCAGGAAGAACACCAATCGCTCACGACAACGTCGCTCCAGTAGTATTCTCTCCATGTCTCGAGTAAAGTTGACATCCATTGCGAAGCAATTGGATTAAAATCAGGATGCCCGCCACTGAAAACAGGACCAAAGGAAGCCCTCCAAAAACGCTTCCAAGTGCAGACTGTATGAATGATGGAATCACTCCGAAAATGGTTTGAAATGTGGTTAACAGACCTGGTCCAATGCTCTTAAATAAGTGTACTATACCCCTCGTATCAGACATGTTAAAGATACGATCGACCATTTCTCCGAAATGGAGCGGGAAGTTCGTATGGACCAGAGCCTGTATCTCTGCCGAGGACCTTGCAACTTGGAGATCAAAGATCTCTCAAGCGGAAGCTAAGGCCACATTTTGCTGAAACAGCATGGCTTTCAGTCTTCTCAGAGAATCAAACCCTATGGTAGAAACATTCAGTGAAGGCCACAGTGGTGCCTCCCTAACTGTGCGAGCTGGGGGAAACACTACTTGCTTACAACAAATAACCCTGGAGTTGATGGTCACAAGATAAGCAATGCCGGGCGTCATACCACAATAGCCTTGGTCATTCAGCATCAAGTAACTCCCATTGGAAAGTAACTCAAAAACTGGATAAATTACAGCAGCTGGGGACCCCTTCAGGATGTATGACGGAACAACGCATTCCGTTGCAACGCATGCCTTTACCACGCATGCGTTACAACGAAAATGCCTTTACCACGTATAACCTTTACCACGCATGCTTTTACAACGTATTTTGTCGTAAAGCATGTATGGTAAAGGTCCATGCGTGATAAAAATGTTCCCTAACTCCTGCCCTCAGTCCTCAAGCCAGACCCTGAACCTCCCCCACCCGACCCTTTTTTAAAATACCCGACCCCTGCCCTAATCCCTAAAAATAGTCCCCTGCACGACCCCCACTACCCCTGCCCTTTTAAAGTAAAAACCCGACTCTGCCCTAAGACCTAATTGTAGAACCCAGCGCGAACCCCACTGTCCCCTGCCCTTTTAAAATAAATACCCGTCTCTGCCCTAAGACCTAATTGTAGAACCCAGCGCGAACCCCACTGTCCCCTGCCCTTTTTTAAAAATACCCGACCACTGCCCTAATCCCTAAAAATACACTCCTGCACGACCCCCACTGCCCCCGCCCTTTTTAAAAAAAATCCACAACCCTGCCCTAAGGCCTAAACTTAGAACCCAGCGCGACCCACACCGCCCCTGCCCTTTTTAAAAATACCCGACCACTGCCCTAATCCCTAAAAATACACTCCTGCATGACCCCCACTGCCCCGCCCTTTTTCCTAAGCCCAAAATCTAGAAACCAGCGCGACCCCCACAGCCTTCTGCCCTTTTAAAAAATACCTGACCCCTGCCCTAATCACTAAAAAAACACCCCTGGGTGACCCCCACCACCACCTGCCCTTTTAAAAAATACCTGCCCCAAAAGCCATCCCAAAAATAATCCTCCTTACCTTAACAGGACGACGACGAGGCAACTCTTGTGAGGCACAAGAAAGAGGAAGCGGAAGGATCTCTTTGCTCCTCATAACGACGCTGATAGCCTTGACCACGCAGGTGCCTTTACCACTGTTACCAGCATATGCCCTCACCACGTACGTTGCGTGGTGATGGCTATGCGTAGTAACAGTATATACGTGGTAACGGCTGCGTGGTAAAGGCCCTGCGTTGAAACAGCCGCGTTGTAAAGGCTGTTTCCCCCCCTTCAGGAAGCAGGACAAGTTTGCTATTGATGCATTAAACGCTCCGTTCAGCGACACTTCTTTACACACTAAAGACCCACTTAAGGCATTTTCGCAGTTCGAACCACTCAAGAAAACTTCCTTCTCCTTATTCCTGCACCTATATGTGTATGGCAACTCCCAGGTTTCTCGTATGTACCCTTCACCAAACGCTTCATACCTGCCTACTGGGTAATATTTCAGGCAGTATTGGAATTGGAATGTCGTGATTGGCAGTGTGATATAGCCATGGATTAACCATTCCATAGATAGTGACTCTGCTACAGCAAAAGGTAACTTCTCTAGTTTTTCAATGAGCAGCATTCGCATCTCTGCGTGCCATGGTCAATTGTCCTTCGGTCAGATTGTAAGCCGAAAACAGATTTGTGTCTTTAATGTATCGCCAAGAAACATGGCCAGAACGCAATGATTGAAGCGTCCAGCTTAGAAGCATAATAGCGCGCAGCTGAGATTGCCCATGTTGTAGGATAGACAAATCTGGTTCCATTATGTCGATAGCTGAGGACACAATGTTGCCCAGTGAATAAATACGAGACGAGAGTGTAGTCATGCCGTTGTCTACCACAGCTAAGGCCTTTTCTAGGTTAATTCTATCTATTTCATGAAGTCTCTCAGCAGCTTCCTGTTGGTAGACTTTCCAGACTTCATTGTAGATGGTATATAAGAAGCGTTTACTACGCGGTTTCCTGGGACCTAACAAGAAATCCCTAAGATCCATGTTGTCAGACAGAACGGACAAGTGTTGTTTCACCTGTGATAGTGTCGAGGTCTTTAGCCAATCTCGGCACAACGTCCTGACACTATAGGAAGTCACTACCCCTGGGTCGTCTGTGTGTACATAACGTGGGTCGGGCCTATGGATACTAAACCCTTCGGTGGTACCCTTGAATCTTGCATTACACATATTCGTGTCTACAGGCCAAACCAACCAACCCTTCCAATCGGGAGATAATGAATTGTACGCTTTTGTACCATGTGTCCCCTCACTTGTTAGTGTGTCATCTGAGATACCCTTAATAGGTGTGGATGAAGGGATGCTCTGTGTTTTCAGGTCTTTAACTTTTGCAAACCCATAACAGGTAGTCTGTTGCACCGTTCTGTTCAGGAAAATCATCTGTAATGGTATGAAGCCATACTCTGAATAAAGCCTCAGTTCCCTGAACCTGCCACTCTCTTGTCCCCAGATGGATTTTGTGTCTATGGTGTCTCTCCAGTAGTCGAAACCCTGTATAGACAGTTGGGAGAAAAAAGGTGCTGAATATATCAGCTTTATGTTTGTTAGCATAATTTTCTTCGCAGTTGCATTAATCTGTGCAAGTTTGTAGTAAAACGATTCTGGGTCTGGTGTATTGAACCCTGAAAAGTATGCAATTTTCTGTGCGAATGTGGCAGAACTACCTTTTTGTGGTGTTGGGCAATGTTACCATTGATGGTGCGCTTTAGCAGTGCGTGGTACACTTGCTCTATGCAAAAAATGATGACCATAATGCTGGTAACAAAACATGGTATCGTAATCAGTTGTATCCTCATACAATTCCCTGTAAGAAAATGCAGCAGACTGTTCTAAATCTGTGAGCATAGTATAGTATTCAGGCCGGAAATCTCTCCGACCGAGCCGGACCCGGAGAGATTTCCGACCGAATCGGACCCTAGCAGTCCGACCGAACGAGTACGATGCGTTCGCATGCTATCGGACTCGATTCGGTCGGACTCCCATTGAAGTCAATGGGAGCCGGTCGTACAACGCGTACGCGGGCTCCCATTGACTCCATGGGTGCGAGGCAAACAAGGGCGCCCCCTACAGCGGGTATGCGTCGAAGCGGGTCGCGCCGTACATGCACAGGTAGGGGGGACCCATGGGTCCCCCCTGTGTGCGACTCGCGCGGCTAGGCGTACGGGGGTCCGACACGGACCCCCAAAGTGCGGCTCCGACTGCTCTTTCGAGCCAGACGGCGCGAGTATGTCGGACTGCTCGCGGCGCGCATCGTACTTACCTGGCCGGGGAACGTCTCCATTGCGATGTGCGAGTCGTGTCCGTGCGAGTCGGTCGGAGCGGTTGGGTCCCGCGAACGAGTCGGTCGGCGATTTCACGTACGTTCGCATCGTACTCGCTCGCCCGGACGCACGTCCGACTCGGTCGGGAAACAGGGCTCCGAATCGGATCCGGTAATGCCGAGTCCGATTCGGAGCCCCACCGGCCGAGATCGGAATCGGCCCCAGAGTGGGGAAACAAACTCCGACTCCGCAGCAGAGCGGAGTTAGCCAGCCCCCCACTAAATTAGCCCCCCACCTCCACCCTCCCTAATAAAATAATAGTGACAACCTAATTTAAAAGAAATAAAGTCACTTACCTGGATTGCGGCATCCCCGGGCTGCCCTCCTCCTCCTCGCCGTACATCTTGCACGAACGGCGCATGCGCGCGCATTTCTTTGTGAGAAATGCGCATGCATGACAGCTCATATCCAAAAAATAGGGAGCTAAGATGGGCAATTTTTAATTTTTTTAAATTAAATTTGTAGCCCAAGTTGGTGAAACCAACAATTATGTTGTTCACCCTGCACGAGTGTTCAAGTAATTCATCGTCCGTCAGATAAATATCATCTATGTAGGACACTGCCTCTTCATCGCAAGTTTGTAATAGCTCTGACACTCTTGCCGAGAATGACCCGGGGCTGTTCTTATAGCCTTGGGGCAGACAACAAAATTGACGCTGAGTGCAGAGGGCAGAAAATCCTGTCAAATATCTGCTTTCAAGAGCTATATTTTCGCAGAAGAATCCATTCGAGATATCTAGTGTTGTTTTGTATTTCTTCCGCACAATGTTATTCATTAATGCGGCACTATGTGCATTCTGAACTGCAAATGGTTTTGTGCATGTGTTGAAGTGTCTGTAATCTAAATCCAAACGATATGTGTTGTCAGGTTTCATTACGAGAAACAAAGGGTTGTTCATTGGCGAGGTGCAAGTTTCAATCACACCTTGGTATTCTAGATGGTCTAAGATTTCTTTGACCTGTTTCTTCACCTCATTTTTAATAGGGTACTGTCTCTGTGGAATTGGAGTAGTTTTTAATGGGATTTTGTTGTGTTTGGACTCCACGTCCCACCCTACATGGTTGCAGTATAATGCCGGAGCTAGCACTTGCGCCCCACTCCCGCGCGTATGAGTGTTTTAAGGAAACAGGAACGAGGTCGGAAAAAGCAGGCAAAATGACGCTTTCACCTTTTGGGCAATCCATTATAAATTCAGGCAGCCAATTTTTTGCTGCTAACAGGATATCATATCAAAATGTCAAATTTTCCCAAAAGAGACCTTTAATTTTTCTTGAGATGTCCCCCTCTATTTGGAGATTAATTTTGTGTAGACGGTGTGGGACACTGACTCTTGTATCAGGTGTTTCCACCATGATTTATTCATTCAATACTGCTGTCACCAAAAATTTCTTCAAGTTCTGGCGAGCTATTGTTACTTCTACTGCGCTGTCTAGCATCGTCAGAGCCCATTCCCCATTCAGAAGCTGAGTCCTCAGTAACCTCTGCATTTCTAATTTTTAAGCCGGCTACTTTCTTCTTTTTGAATTGAGTCTTTGCTTTATGTTGCTCTTCCTGTTTGATAATGAAATCTGAAGTGCGATGTGTTTCCCTTTTTCCATTTGGTCGATCTCCAATTTTTTGTTCTGACCATCCTTGCCTCTCCGAGCTTTATGATGAACCCTGAAAGGAACGAAAGGAACGTGTATCAGTATCCTGATACCTGTCAGGTTTCCTAATGTTATCACGATTCCTAAGGTTGTACCTCTTTTCAGAGGACTCCCATTGGGGAGACCCACCCCTTGATCATGAAGTGTTTCCTTTATTATTATTATTATTATTTTTCGATTGATTATTATTATCCCATTTCTTTTTAGAAGAAGTGGGTGCTTGCTTTGAGTTATCCTTATCAGAACTACTCACCACTTGTGGTTTCCTGGTTTGGCTCCCAAACTATCTCTCCCTAGTGAAGCATAGGTTTGTTCGATAATTTTTAGTAATGCACGCTCCTGATTAGTAGGAGCTGTTTCCCTTAAGCGTTGGCGTATAGCCACCTCTGCTGCTTCCCCCTTAATGTTGCTCAGCATAATTGCCAAGACTTGGTCAAAGTTACCCATCAGTTTCATCCCCAAGTCCAGGGCAGGTTCTGCCCCGTACTCATTTTGTATCTGTTTTAATACTTCAGGAATAACTGATATGCTCGGGGTCCCATGTATTCTAATGTAGACTGCAGCAAAGACTGTACCCCATGTGGTACAATCCTCAAGTGAGGGAACCATTCACATTGGCAAGCAAATTGTTAACATTCTGTGTTTTTCCTGCGGACCCGTATGGGGAAATACTGCTTCCAACTGTTCTATTTTTTTAGCAATCCAGAATGGTACTTGATCCCTTTTTGATGGAAACGCACCCATTATTGCTTTTAGTGTCTGTGGACTGATTATTGGTGTGTTGGGACTGTACTGTACCAGGTGGAGCAGATCTCACAGGTTGCAATGTGAGTGTTCGCATGACCAACTGGACAATGTGTCTGTATAGCCTGACTACTTCTTTGTAAAGTGTATGCACTCCCCCTACTGGGAGTGTGTCTATCTCGGGATGTGGAGTGTAAGTCGCTAAGACCGGCCATGTCGCTCCTCCTATGCTGAGCGGACCGAGTCTTACGACCTAAGTTGTGTGATTTAGGGTGCCTTTAAACCAGTTTTTATGTTGCTGGTAAGTTAACGGAACTTCAATGTCCTCGTATGGGATGTATTCTTCCGGTGGATCTACTTGGTTCACTGATAGAATATCGACCCCCAAAATATCCCCATACACAAATATCGAGTTATAAATATCGATGTCAAAAATATCGACATCCTATATTTATAATGCTAAGTACAAAAATATCAGAAAAAAATATCAATGTAAAAAATATAGTTGTACAAAAAAATCGATTTTAATATATGTATAAAAAATAATATTAAATATATTAAATGATAAAATTAACTTTAAAAAAGATTAGATTTAAAATACATTTAAAAAAATATAACAAATAAATGTATTTAAAAAAATTAAACATACGTATATAAAATGTAATATATATATATATATTTACTTTAAAACAATTAATAAACTATTAATTTTAATTTATTTTATAATTGTATATATGAAAATGTGCAAATAAATATATATATATATATATATATACATACAGCAATAACATATAATCTAATAAAAAAACATTATATTATAAATTAAAACATTAAACTATTTAAAAGTCTTTAAACTTAACTTTTCCACTTCAGTGAATGCAACAGTAGGTAAAGTGTTGGATAGCGGAGGGGTAAAAATTACTATTCCCACTCCAGTTAGTGTTACAGTAGGGAAAGTGTTGGATAGCGGAGGGGTAAAAAATACTATTCGCACTCCAGTGAGTGCAACAGTAGGGAAAGTGTTGGATAGCGGAGGGGTATAAATTACTATTCCCACTCCAGTGAGTGCAACAGTAGGGAAAGTGTTGGATAGCGGAGGGGTAAAAATACTATTCCCACTCCAGTGAGTGCAACAGTAGGGAAAGTGTTGGATAGCGGAGGGGTAAAAATTACTATTCCCACTCCAGTAAATGCAACAGTAGGGAAAGTGTTGGATAGCGGAGGAATAAAAATGACTATTCCCACTCCAGTGAGTGCAACAGTAGGGAAAGTGTTGGATAGAGGAGGGGTAAAATTACTATTCCACTCCAGTGAGTGCAACAGTAGGGTAAGTGTTGGATAGCGGAGGGGTAAACAATACTATTCCCACTCCAGTTAGTGCAACAATAGGGAAAGTGTTGGATAGCGAGGGGTAAAAATTAATATTCCCACTCCAGTCAGTTCAAAATTAAAAACAAACAAAATATCACCAATACAAAATATTTAAAAATAAAATAAAATGAAAAATATATAAAAATATAAAAAAATTAAAAAAATAGAAGCATATTATGAGGTTAGACATGACAAATACCAAAAAATATTATATTACATAAATTTAAAAATAATTTACAAACAAATAACTATTTTTAATTAGAAATTATTTATAAACAAAAACATTAATTATTAAATAAATGTAATCTTTTTATTTCCTACCCTATAACACCGCACAATTCACAACACACATCTAAATTTAAAAAAATGTACCTCCATAATTAACATAATTAACTATCAATTAAAGAAATATTATTAATTATAAAACAAATTAAAACAGATAAAAATTAATTTACTCCCCAAATGTTACCGCTATAAAGCCAAAACTCACACACAAAAAAAATAAACAATTACTCTAATTAATTATCAATTGATGAATTAATATTAATGGTCAACTAATTATTAATTAATTAAACATAAATTACTTTCCCTATAAACCCCACAACCCACACCTAAAAATCATTACACAATTTCCATAATTAATTATAAAATAATAAATTAAAATCAATTAACAACTACTAAATAATTAATTGAAAATAAATTACTTGCCACCCTTTACCACTATAAACCCCACAACTCACATCTAAAATGAATTACACAATTGCCATATTTAAATTTTAATTAATGAATTATCATTAATTAACAATTATTAATTAATCAAAAATAAATTTCTTCCCACCCTTTACTCCTATAAACCCCACAACCCGCACCTAAAAAATATGAGACAATTAACATAATTGATTACCAATTAATTAATTAATAATAATTAACAACCAATTATTAATTACTCAATAATAAATTACTTCCTACAATTAGCACTATAAAATCTAAATTAAATAAATATTAATAAATTTAAAAAAATCATAAATTTATGATAATTAAGGGGCAGATTTCGATGGCGGAAGGCCCGCCACCGCCAGCCGTGCCGTGGCGGGCCCTCCGCCATCGGACGACGATTCTTCGCCCGCCAAATTAGGATGGCGGGGGGAATCGTACCGCGACCATGGCGGGCACAGAGACCGCCTGCCACGGATCCGCCACAGGCAATCGTTCTGATTGCCTGGCAGACCAGCCTGATAGCGTAAAATGGTGGCGTCCGCCACATTACAATGCTGGTTTCAGCCAGCCTTTCCATGACGGTGGAACCGCCATGGAAAAGCTGGCGGGTATTGGTTTTGAGGGCCCGTTGTGGGCCCCCCTTGTGTTGGTGTGGGGTGTTGGTGCACTGTGGGGGTACCCATGGTACCCGCCTACATTTCACTACACTAAGGGGACGATTCCGATTCGGGCCGGAAAACGTACCGACCGACTCGGAGCCGGAATTTATTCCGACCGCCACGTACCGGTGCAGCCCGACCTGCAAAGTACGATGAAAAGCGTGCAAAATCCGACCGACTCGTACGGAACACAATACGAACGACCAAACCGCGCGGAAAACAGCTATCCGGCCGGAAAAGCACGCGAATCGAACCGACCGACACGCACCCGGAACAATCCCGAACGAAACGTACCCGCGAACTCCTACCCGCCAAGTACGATGCAACGCATGGAAAACACGACCGAGTCGCACGGAGGACAAGCCGTACGACCGACACGCATACAAAACTGCGAGCCGAAGCAACCCAAAACACCGCGACCGACGCGTACGCAGCATAGAAAACAGCACAAACACAGCGTGAACGAATCGGAGAAGCCCGTACGAGACAACTGCAGGGTCCGACTCGGTCACAAGAACGTCTCCTACATGCACAAAAAGTACAAAGGGAAAATACTCAAAAAAAAGGCCAAACAAGCAATTACAAAGCCAATAAATACTGGGGGGGGCAGGGAACAAAGACACACCCACAACTCCACCCATATAAAGGACACAAATCCCTACCATGATCCTTTGCAAATTCAAATTACCTGCCAGCACTCAACAGACAGCAACCACACACCCACAGCTCATCCATCACACAAGCCACACACCATCAGCACCCCAACAAAAGCAACCTCACATACACCCAGCAAAACACACACTCACACACCTTCACCTGCACACCAACACACACATCACTCACCATCACCACCCATCACCATGCCCCCAAAGAAGAATCATAAGTTCCTAGATAGTGAATTGGAAGTCCTGGTAGATGAGATCCTCAGGGTAGAGCCACAGCTGTTTGGTACACTGGTCCAACAGACACCCATGTCGCAGAAAACCAAGATGTGGGAGAGGATCGTCGACAGGGTGAACGCACAATCACCATGTTTGCGCACAAAGATAGACATCCAGAACAGGTGGTATGACGTGCGCAGGAGGGTCAGGGAGCTGTTGAAGAAGGACTACCTCTTGAGCCAACACACCGGCAGTGGCCCTCCTGCCAAGCCAGTATACCTCAGGCCCTGGGAGGAGAAGGTGCGGGCCATCCTACCACCAGTGAGCGTATATGGACTAGAAAACATCCCAGAGCCTGGTGAGTACACAACAAATGTACACAATATTGTGCCACAATACACACACATCACTGTCAAGGGGAGAGTCAAACCATGCACCCTTAGCAAATACACAGCAACCAGAACAGAATCATCCCAAAATGTGTATGTCAGTCAGATAAACACAACACATGCCATCTCATAGTGACATGTAACTGTATCATCACATGTACAAACACAACTACAACTACAGCTGGGCAGTGACACAAATATAACTAACAAACACATCCAGACATGTAGCCACCACTACAACACCACCACACAGTGAAGCCCACTGAAAGGAAGGAATACTGTGTATGCTGGGCAAGTCAGTGTAGCCAATAGCATCATGGGAGTGGTAGTCACAGATATTGGTCACCCCCACAACTGTCCCATCAACACCACCCTGAACCATGCACACATCACAGGGAGTGGAAAACAACTCACAAGATGGCTGACACTGGCTACTGCTGTGGGGAGCACAAGGCCCTGCTGGCAACTGTGCACCAACCAACAGCAGGACACCACTGACTGACATCCTGAAAGACAACTTGCACTCCCTGCAATGGAAGCACGTTCCATGGTGGGATATCTGGCTGGGTGGGAAGGAGGACTCACAGCCCTGACCATAGTTACCAGCAGCGTTTCTCACACACACCCCTAACACAAACTCCACATAACTCACTTGGGAGAATGCATTGCCACACACTCCAATCAAATATCCCACAAAGAACCACAACCCTGGGTCATGCTGAGTGAAGCACAGGGACACACATGGGACTTGTAGCAAAACTGACCCCAGGATAACACTGTCAGCCATCTTGTCAGCACAGGCACACAACCCCACAGGGAAGCAGAGTCAAAGGGAAGAAAGCATGGGCATGCTGGGAAGGGGGGGTGGAGGTAATAGCATGATGGGAGTGGTAGTCACAGCTCAACATCCCCCACCCACATGGCCCAGCAAGCTCACACTCAAGCATGCACACCCCACAGAGAGTGGAAAACCCCATCAAAGATGTCTGACACTGGTGCTCTGTTGTGGGGAGCACAAGGCCATGCTGGGAACTGGCCACCAACTAACAGCAGGACACCACTGTCAGCCATCTTGCCATTGCACTCACACTCACACACAGTGAAGTCCACCCAAAAGCAAGTAAGTATGGGCATGCTGGGAAGTGGGGTGGAGGCAATAGCATGATGGGAGTGGTAGTCACAGCTCAACATCCCCCACCCACATGGCCCAGCAAGCTCACACTAAAGCATGCACACCCCACAGAGAGTGGAAAGCCCCATCAAAGATGTCTGACACTGGTGCTCTGTTGTGGGGAGCACAAGGCCATGCTGGGAACTGGCCACCAACTAACAGTAGGACACCACTGTCAGCCATCTTGCCATTGCTCTCACACTCACACACAGTGAAGTCCACCCAAAAGCAAGTAAGTATGGGCATGCTGGGAAGTGGGGTGGAGGCAATAGCATGATGGGAGTGGTAGTCACAGCTCAACATCCCCCACCCACATGGCCCAGCAAGCTCACACTCAAGCATGCACACCCCACAGAGAGTGGAAAGCCCCATCAAAGATGTCTGACACTGGTGCTCTGTTGTGGGGAGCACAAGGCCATGCTGGGAACTGGCCACCAACTAACAGCAGGACACCACTGTCAGCCATCTTACCATTGCTCTCACACTCACACACAGTGAAGTCCACCCAAAAGCAAGTAAGTATGGGCATGCTGGGAAGTGGGGTGGAGGCAATAGCATGATGGGAGTGGTAGTCACAGATATTGGTCACCGCCACAACTGTCCCATCAACACCACCCTGAACCATGCACACATCACAGGGAGGGGAAAACAACTCACAAGATGGCTGACACTGGCTACTGCTGTGGGGAGCACAAGGCCCTGCTGGCAACTGTGCACCAACCAACAGCAGGACACCACTGACTGACATCCTGAAAGACAACTTGCACTCCCTGCAATGGAAGCATGTTCCATGGTGGAATATCTGGCTGGGTGGGAAGGAGGGCCGGATGTCAACCAAATACAACCAATGCAGACCATGTACACACCCCAACATTCACATAGAAAAGCCCAAATAATGCAGGACAATGTGCTACACCAATATCAACCCCTGACTGTGACAACTTAGGACAATGCAATGTACAGGCCCGCATCCAGAGGCACAGTCACAACTGTCAGGTGTGTCAACCATTGATGCCTGCAGAAACATAACATACATGGTGTGTGTCTCCCAAAAACAGGTGATGATGGGGACACAGCAGCAGACGCTGAGGAGTCCCCGTCCCAGGCTCAAGAGGATACGGAGCTCACTGGTGTGGAACAGCCTCTGCCCTCCTCGGATGAAGAAGACCCACCTGGCACCTCCGGAGCAAGTCATCATGCAGCACCAGCAGGACCACCAGCTGCACCCCCCCTGCACCCACCCCTCCAACGACTGTCAACACACATACCACCCCTGCCGACATGGACAGACCAAGGAGCACCACCACCACCAGCACAGGGACCCTGGACCAACGTGGGGCCATGGACACCAATACCACCAACAACCCCCAAGGGGGCCCAGGGTCACCTGTGCGTGCCACCTCAGGTACTGCACATGTCGCCAGGGGTGGTGGGAGGGGTGGGAGACATAGGTCACTGCTCGCAGAGGGATCTGGACTGCATGATGACCCACAACTGGCACGCATAGCCGATGCGTACCAGTCCAGCACCGGAGAGCTCAGCCAGGTAGTGGGGCTCCACAGGGACATTAAACAGCAGCAGGCTGCCCATCATGCCCGCCTGGACTCACACATGTCCCGCGTGGAGTCCAAGTGGGACACACTGCAAGAGATGACGGCGGTGCATAGGGACATATTACAATGCCTCCGCCAGATGAGCAGCAACCAGTCAACACCTCCCTGTGTGCCCACAACATCTGGTGCTGAAACAACTGCAACTGCCACAGGGAGGCAGGATGACTCTGGCGGAGAGTCCCCTGCACCGCAGCAGCCTGCACTTGAGGGTCCCCCCCCCAAAGAAGAGGGGTCGTCCGAGGAAGGACAATTGAGAGGCTGATGGCCATGGACAACCCCCAGGAAGCCAACACCTCTTCTAGATAATCACCTTTGTGCGCAAACTGTTCACCCTGTTGACTGCAACACAACTCCCCCACATGACATGGGGAGTACAAGTTGGACCAATGTCTCAGATGACTGTGGACTTGATACAGGACATTTCTGCTACCAGGACTTCCAATTCATCTAGGAACTTTGGATTGCAATCAAAATGTACAGCACTCACCATCCTGTGCAATATTCACACACATGTATGACAATAAACACACTAATACACCATACCTGCCTCTGTCGTGATTCCAACGTGGTTTCTGTCATGGAGATGATGACCAGCGAAATTACACTGTGCATGCTAACTGCTACAGCAAGTACAACACAGGCATGTGAGTCATGGCAACGTGACAGATATGAGGGAGACACACCACCAGGGCTACACAACAAATACACACCTAGGCCATCTGACTCATTGCCTACACTGATGTTGCCAGGAAATATGGTGCAATGCACAGACACAACACCTATTCACAGTCTTAGTCAACTAGCCCACTGGTGCAGTAAGCAAATGTCAGTCAAATGTGTGACCACAGACAACGCACATCACAAAGTGAAGCACAGGTTTATTACACATTTGCAACATGTTGTAACCACTACAGATGCAAGGTAATCCCACCTGGCAGCGGGCACACAGTCAACAAGTGTAGAAGGAAGGAAGTCCATGGGTGTGGCGCACATCACCTGTAGGGACACGACAGCTACCACCCTGGAAGTCGAATCACGGTGTCGGGGATCACAGTTGACCAAACGACTCTGAAAGTACCCTGTGAAGGACAGAAATGACACACAGTAAAAAGCACTGAAGAACAGGACAGAACTGCAATACACATGCCCAATACATGTCACAAGATACCCACCCAGAACCAAGTTAGCATGTCAACACTGTTGGGAAGTACAGACTACCTGTAAGGACACATCGCTACACGCATACAGTCATGTAGCCCATGGACACACTCAAACAGCACCAGAGCACCACCAACACATATCATGCAAACTCACATCTTTGACATGACTACTCTGGATACTCACATTCAGCTGAAGAAGTTGGTGATGAGCTGTGTGCGGACATCACCATCATCATCATCATCATCATCACTGGCATCGTGGTCCAGGCCAGGATCCTCCACAGGTGGCGGACGTTGGTCATCGTCATCCAGGATGAGAGGCAACTCCTTCCGCACTGCCAGGTTGTGTAGCATGCAGCAGACAATGACAATCTTGCACACCTTTGCTGGGGCATATGGGAGGGACCCTTCTGTCTTGTCCAGGCAGCGAAAGCGGCTCTTCAGGAGACCAAATGTCCGCTCAATCACTCTCCTGGTCCGACCATGTGCCTCATTGTAGCGCATCTGGGCTGGTGTCACAGGGTTACTGAGGGGCGTCAGCAACCACGGCATGTTGGGGTATCCGGAGTCACCTACATACAGACAATTGCGCATTAGCTGAGTTGGAAAAGAGGGTGGAACACTACATTGCAGAACACACACAATGGTACAAAGTCAGTGCACACCAACAAGCCAGGCACGCTGGTTCCGCATCTGTGACATCATCCTCGGGATGCGACTACTCCTCATCACGTAGGCATCGTGTGCAGAACCGGGGAAACGGGCACACACGTGTGAGATGCTCATATCAGCAAGACAGACCACCAGTGCATTGACCGAGTGGTAGTGTTTGCGGTTCCTGTATGCCTGCTCTTAGGCCTGTGGTGGTACCAAAGCCACATGTGTCCCATCAATGGAGCCAATGACATGCGGCATCCTCCCCAGGGCATAGAAGTCACTCTTCACGTCAGTGAGTTGTTGGAGTCTAGGGAAATAGATGTACTGGTTCAGGTATATCAACATAGCCTCCAAAACATCGCGGAGCACACGGCTGAACATGGTCTGTGACATCCCACCAGCAGTCGCCACAGTGTGTTGAAAGGTACCGGTGGCAAAGAAGTGTAGGGCTGCCATCACCTTCACCTTGGGGGTCAGCGCTGTAGGGTACGGCCGGCCATGTTGCAAATGTGGGGCCAAGCGCACAGCCAAATCCTCAATCAGCTGCCTGGTGAAGCGGTACCGTCGGATGCTGTCACGTTCCACCATCGTTGCCAGGTCAGGGAATAGTCTATGGACAGCTGGTGCCCTGCAGTGCATAGGTGAAGAAAGAAAGATTGTCAGTCACCCCACATATGTGGCATTGAACACACTCAATATCACATGATACATCATTATGAGGCACAAGTACATGCTGTGTGCAGTTCCGTAAGGACATGTATGGCACATACATGGCCAACATCTAACATCACCGTTCAACAAGTGGCATCAATAAGTCCCAGGTTGTGCCATTGGATATCATGAGGCCGTGTCACAGTTCCCATCTCCTGCTGCCACGTTACAAACACACCCCACTGTGACATGTGAGGACAGATGTGCCCCAGGCATCACAGCTCAACGACAGGTAGATTCCCAGGGACCCTGTATTGCCACACGGACACTGGCATGACTTGGTGTATCATGTATACACCACAGCAAAACAACCATGACCCCCACAGGTAGTGGTCCCTGTTGCCTCGGCAGGACAGACATGTACGTCTGTGACACACACACGCACAACATCAAAGTCCATGCACAAACAACGTGGATGTGGAGACTGTCTCCCATTGTGCACATGAAATCAGAGACATTGTAAACACAACATGCACACAGACTGTGGAGGACCATCACTATTGTGCCAATGGGTCACCCTGGGTTTAACATACCGTCCCACATGGGACTCAGGGGGTATGTGACATGACATACACATACACCACCGTGAAATGTGACCATGCCACATGCTCAGATATGAACAGTTGCACATCACAGTGGTCATGTACACGAAACACCAAGGATCCTGTCCCCATGAACACGTGCACAGCCTGGGGGTGGCTGCCCCCAAGTGACACCCACAGAACAACATGTTCACCCCCATACACGGAATAGGTAATGCAGCCTTACATGCCTTAGGATACAGTTTGGACAGGCTGTGGTGTTGTAGGTGTGCCCCTCACTCCCTGGGAAGTATATGTGGCTGGCATATGTTCACCTGTGACAGGCATGGTGACATATGCCAGTGACTTGTACAGGGACGCGTTGGACAGCAATGGACCGATCGGTGCGCACACATTGGCCATTGCATTCAATGTGTGCTGGTACGCGTTGTATTCGCAATACGCGTTGGACAGCAATGGGCTGATCGGTGCGCACACATTGGCCATTGCATTCAATGTGTGCGGGTACGCGTTGTATCCTAGGTACGCGTTGAACAGCAATGGACCGATCGGTGTGCCCGGCCGGCCCATTGCATTCAATGTGTGCGGGTACGCGTTGTATCCTGGGTACGCGTTGAACAGCAATGGACCGATCGGTGTGCCCGGCCGGCCCATTGCATTCAATGTGTGCGGGTATGCGTTGTATCCTGGGTACGCGTTAAACAGCAATGGACCGATCGGTGCGCACCCACTGGCTATGGCCTGGCCTGGCAACGGACGCGTTTTCAAATTTTGAACGAGTCTGATGCTGTAAATTCAGTTGGTCACCCACAACAATGTTGCAAATTCATGGGTGTCATGAAGTTGAACTTTTGAAGGATGCTGTGGGCGTGTGTAAGTGGTGCAATTCCATGGATTGGCCAGATTCAGAAGATGCAAACGACTTGGACCTATCACTTTGGACACATGGGACAGTATCTGCCTCTGCAGCACACATATAATGCTGGCTGTTCCCCTGAGAGCTCACTTGCCTGCACTACATGCTCCAGGACGACATCTGCCACCACCACTGCTGCTGTATCTGCACCCTCTGGACCCTGCAATGGCACGTACTGTGGAGAGAGCCCCAGCCTTCAGCACTGAGGAGAACCAGGCCCTGCTGGACAGCCTCCTTCCACAGTACAGCATGCTGTATGGGAAAGCAGGGGAGCAGGTGAGTGTTCTGTCCACTGCCTTCCTAAATGTGCATGTTGTCTGACTAGCAAGGCTAACAGTCTGCACGCCACTGGCTAGCAGGCTCACTGAGTAGTTGTCACCCCCATAGTGTGTAGTTACATGCACTGGACAGGTATAGTGCAGTGACAGTGCATTTAAACAAGGTTTTACTTCCCAGGCAATGATACCATGTAGTAACTGCTGGCATACTGTCCATGGCCATCGTTGCACTGCCTGTGTACATCATGTGCCCCTGTGATTGAGACATGTATATCCAACTGTGTAATGCACGGAGATGTTGCATGTGTAGTAATGGCATTCTCACTTTGTCATCCTCACAGTTTGATGCCCACCAGAAGCAGCAGATATGGCTGACCATCGTCCAGGCAGTGAGATCCGTGGGGGTCTACAAGCACCGGATCCGCAACTGCCAGAAGAGGTGGCAGGACCTTAGGGGCTGGACCCGGAGGATCGCACGGGTCCAGCTGAAGCTGTCGCCTCCTCGCAGGAGGGGCGGACACCGGACCCTGACCCCCCACATGCTCAGGATCCTGGCGGTGGTCTTCCCTGATCTGGATGGGCAGCTGAAGGCCAGAGAGCAGCAAGGAGGGGGTGAGTCCATGACTGCATTGTGAACTATGTCTGCCATGCTATGTGCCCTCCTCTGGCCTGGTTAAACTTCCACAGTACATCAGTCATGTGGTCCAGGACCCATGTCCCTCTATTGTGCACTGCCCACTCCTCATCTGATACCCAGGTGTGGCCCTTACAGTCAGGGAATTGTGTCACTTGGGTACTGTGTCCTTGCAGTTTGCTTGACTCAAGGTGGGGGACAGCATCTGTTTCCCTAACTCTGTGGTGGGCATCATGGGTGGGTCCATTGCTTACACAATGCCTGTGTTCTGACATGTAATCTGCGTGTTACTTTGATATGTGGTCCAATTGCTGAGCTGATCCACCACATGTGCCTGGGGTATCTGGCACACACCCATGCTGCGTGTGGGAACAATGTTTGGGCCCCAGGAGTGTGTATATTACATGTGTCACACATACTTAGCCAGCTGCCTACTGTCCAGGGCTCATCCCTCATTCATGTGGGGCAGGACAGTCATGCCTACTCCAGGCCATACAATACACTCTGTACTCCCACTCCCGTGTATCAGCTGACACGTTGTGCTCAGTGATTTGTCCCCTCAGGTGTCTGCCTCTGTGTCAGTGTGCTGTGGCTTTGTTGTCAGGACTGCTGGGGTGTTTCTCGGTTGGGGCTCAGCATGCCACCGGAGATGTGACCATAGGAGACGATACTTGTGTGACACATAGGTGCTTGATCACCTGACCGTGCAGACTGGGGTATGCGAATGTGAAGTTCAGGCAGCTGTTTCCCATTCACAGCAGATTGTGAGGTGCTCAGGTTCAGAGGGTTGTGTTACAGGTCTCCCATATGTCCAATCGGTACGACCTGGACAGATAAGGGTTCAGATGATGTGGTGTGTGGGGGATGTACATGTGCACTTGTTCAGCTCCAGGACTTGCATTCCCCATGACCTACTATTGTGACACAGTGCAGAGTGTTGTTGTCTGGCTGCCCTGCCCATGTGACTGGAGACTTAGCAGGCATGCCTGTGCCATGGCATGTGACTTCCTATGAGTGATCCTGCAGGGGAGTGACATGTGCTACATGCACACCATTGTGGCAATGGCTATCAGGACATGGGTGCATCATGGTGTCTGTCGCTGGTATGCATCACATGCATTTCCTATTTGACTCTGGGCATCCCTTTTATCCGGACACCTGTACTGACTCAGTGGCAAGAGTTGTGATGTGTGCATGTTCACATGCTTAACCGGGTTCTCTGCACTGTCCAACTACTGTGTAGGTGGTGCATGTGTCCACACTGGGGTATTGCCATCCAACAGACACCAGACAGATGGGTGCAAAGCCAGGTGGGATGTGAGTGCCATGGTTGACCATCAGACTGATAATTGGCTTCTCCTGTTCTGTTTGGGCACTTTTAGTAATGTGCTGTACTTACTGTGGTGTGTGCGTTCGGTGCAGGTGACTGATGTCTGTCTGTTTCCCTATTGATTGCAGATACATCCACGGCCACAGGAGGGGACAGCTCCACGGACCAGGAGGAGCTGCAGAGCCAGACTGGGTCAGCAGCCGAGGAGTGGTCGGAGGGACCCAGTGGCACAGAGGGCGAGGGAGCCACACCGAGGAGTCCTCAGCACCATCCACCTCAGCTGAGGGCCACAGCAGCTCGGAGGATGACTCCCTTATGGAGGCGGGTGTCAGCAGCCACCACACACCAGCTAGTGTTGCTGTCCCCGCCACCACCACCACCACCACTGCCCTCCCATCGGCTCCCATTCCCGAGGTCCGTGGAGGCTCCCATGTTCGGGAGCGTGTCTCCTTCGAGCCAGGCACCGCACCCCCTGCCCCTGTGTCCCCTGCTGCCCTGAGTGAGGAGTCTGTGTACCTCCTTCGCCAGCTCCATGTAGGGCAGACAGCGATGCTGAGTGTCCTCCATGCCCACACCACTCTGTTGACTCAGCTGGTGTCGTTCATGGAGGGCATCTCATCAGGAATGTCTGCCCTACAGAGGGGCAATAGGTCCATGGACTCCTCCCTGACGGCAGCAGTGTCCCTCCTCCGACAGTCCCTCACCCCTCCTGCCTCTGCCCCATCCACACTCCCCAGCACCTTACCTGTCCCAAGCACACACACACCGGCACAGGCACACACCAGCACAGACACGAGCAGCACACAGACACACACGCCACTAACAAGACGCACACGCACGCACAGTCAGGGGACTGAAACCACACTCACAGGGGATGGGGCCCAGGCACACACGCACGCATCCATGAGCACTGCGCAGTCCTCAGTTGCCTCTCCCTCCAAAGCCCCCTCCCTTGCCTCACCTGCAACCCCAAAGACACAGCGGCTCTTCCTCAGTGACCTCGGCCTCTTCCCCTCCGATCCAGCTGATACAGCATTCAGGGGGAAGAGGAAGCCCACCCACACGGAGCGGAGTGCCCCTCGCCCCTGGACACCCTCCCCCAGGCACAGACCGACTGACGCCCCCACCCGCAAGTCCCCCCGGACCCAGAAGAGCAAGACCCCGCTGCTGCCCTGCAGCTCAGGCACCAAGTCTCCTTCCTCCATCCCTCAGGCCCCCACTCCACAGGTGCCCCCACCACACCCTGCCCCAGGTTCCCCCACCCACAGATACACCATCCCCAAAAGGATCAGGCCTTCTCCCCCTGCCACTTGCTCTTCCGGCCCCACACCCCCCGCTGCGCTTGTCTGTGCCACTGGTGTGGTGAGGGTGTCCTCCCCCTCTGTCCTGCCCACCTTACCTGATCCCCATTCTCCTCCCCTCGAGGTAGGCACTGCAGTGGAGGCCACTACCACCCTGTCTGACTTGGGCACTGCAGTGGCGAACCTGTCCACTCCATCTGCACAGTCCACTGCAGTCGTGCCGGCGCCCACACCATCTGAGTCATGCCCCCCAGTTGTGCCGGCACACACCATGTCAGACACCTCCACTGCAGTTGTCAGTGGCTCTCCAGCACCCACCACCCCTTCCCTGCCTCCTTCTGGTGAGCCCTGATCCTGTCCCTGCGGTGCCTGGTCTGCCCCCCGTATGCCCCTCCGAGGGATTGTCCCTTGTGTGTAGCAGTGCAGGCATGCGTAGGGTGACATCTGCCACTGTCACCCTGTTTTGACTTTCAGAATGGACTGGCCATTGGCCTTTGTTTCTTTTTTTCTGGACTTTAACTTTTGAACCCACATATGCTGAATAAAGCTACTTTCTGTTCTCTAGTGGTTTTGCTTCTGATGTACATGATGTTAATGATGCTAACCGTGCCCTTGCTGCAGTGATGGTGATTTTTGGTCTCATGAAAATGAAGTGTTACTTTGCAGGAACCCATGTGGTCCACGGGTAATGTGCCCTATCCTGTAGTGTATCCATGTCATCCTTAGCAGCATATGAGGGTGTCATGTTTTCAATATTTGGCAATGGTATTTCCTACTTACATTAGCAATGTCACATCTGTGGCTTCCACCCCTGCACATCTGTTGTGCTTGCCATTGTTCAATTAGTCTACTTCCCTGACCGTGTGGCCATCTCCACTGGACATGCAGGTTTGGGCATCAATGGGGAAGGACTCATATGTGTTGTCAGTGCAACTTGCTATACATGTGTGTTGGATCTGTGCTGATGATTTCGTTGACACTCCCATGACCAGGCTGATGTGACAGGAGCCTTCATTTGGTGCTAATTGTTGACTGTGTGACCAAGTGTTCTGCTGACATGATGGAGCCCTACTGAGGCGACATATGGCACAGCTTTCCTCACACAGGAGTGGAGTCCCCTCATGGCAGTGTGTGCTCCTGTGACATCGCCTGCGCCCAAGGTGTGTGTTGTATGAGCATGTCTGTGTGTTCACTTCCATTTTTCTGTGCATGCTGGGATCGCTAGTAATGTTCCTGTTTGTGATGCTTGCTGAGTTGACCTATGTTCCCCCACAGTCTTCTCCCTGGGTTCTCTGTGATGTGGGTGCATGGCACATTACTGGTCATCAGGGTGTCACCCATAGGTGTGTTTGCTGTCAGGGCTGAGTTTGTGGGCAGACGCTGATGGGTCACAGTCAGGATTCCCCTTGGCACTTGTTGTTTACACCTGTCATGTGATTTCCGGTTTGTGTTAGCTTTCATTGGTTGTGACACGTTGTGTGTGTGACTGCTGGCACTCCTCAGGGTCAGGGCTGCAATGTTGGTAGTTGTCTATGTGTGTTCTTTGTGGGTGACCTTGGCTTCTTCATTGGTGTGTGACTGTGGCTGGGATCCCATTGGTTGGTGTGGTATTGCCGTCATGTCCATGTACAGCGTAGTGTGCAGTGTGTCAGACATTCAGGAGTCTTGTTGAGTGGCCATGTGTGATGTGTTTCTGCACCTTGGTTCCCGCCACCCCCTGGGATTGTCATGGGTGCATGTGCAATGTCACCAGTGCATGTGAGCTTCACTGCTGCACATTGTTGGAGGTCGAGGTGTGTGGTGTTGAGTGTGTGCAGATGAGAGTTGTTGCCCGGCTAGACCCCTGCCTCCATGTTGGCCTTGGCTTACTGGCCGTGCTGATTGATTTGTGCTTGTGTAGGTGTGATGGTAGTTTGTTGCTCAGGACACATGACTGTGGTTCACAGTGTGAACGACATCTAGCTTTGTCATCACAGTGGGATTGTAATGCAGCCCAGGGTCACCACATTGTGGGGGCCCTGGGGGTAGTGCTGTGGTGTCTCTGTGTCTTGCTGTGTCAGTTGCTGTTCCTACATGCTTGTGTGACATGTGTGATTTGTGCTCCCTCTCATCTGACAATGCCTGATTGCCCACATAGGGGATTTGGATCCATGAGTTACCTTTGTGTGGCACTGTATGCACATCTGTGTAATTGGTATTCAGGCCTCCTCATGTGTTGTGTGGTTGCCTGGGGACACTGGTACCCCCCCTCACCTGTTGTGTTTGATGTGCAGTGTGGGTCTGCCTGTTTGTGTTTGTGCATCTGCACCACTGCATTGGCATATCTTTAGTGTGCCATTGGCTGTATGTTGTTTGGTGTGTTTCCCCTGCTGTCCCTGGGACTCCTAGGTCATCAGTCAGCACAATGATCATTGTTTGTGTGTCCCATTGCTGCCATGGTATGGTATCTGTTCACCTCACATCTACAGTCTCCACAGGGTATCTGCATCTGTGTGCCCATTGGTGCAAATATGTGGGTCTGCATTCTGATGGTCACTTCTGTCATTGTGTCATTGATGAATGTTGACAGTGTCAGCCCCCATGGGTGATGTTTGTCTGCACATGGCCAAAGGTATGTCTTATTTGCACTGCACTGTTTGCCTCCCCCAATCTATGTTGCTATGGGACACAAGCACTACTTTGCCACTGATGTGTTTGTTGTTCTGTGACCAGGAATCATCCATGCAGTTTGGCAGTTGCAGCTTTTTCTTTGTCAACACTTACATATTGGTCACTGTGATGATGGGGGTTTGGACCCCATTGCCCCAATGTTCAAAATGTGCTTCAGCTATGGACCCCACACTTACATTTTGGTCACTGTGATGATGGGGGTATGGACCCCATTGCCACAATGTTCAATATGTGCTTCAGCTATGGACCCCACACTTACATTTTGGTCACTGTGATGATGGGGGTATGGACCCCATTGCCACAATGTTCAATATGTGCTTCAGCTATGGACCCCACACTTACATTTTGGTCACTGTGATGATGGGGGTATGGACCCCATTGCCCCAATGTTCAAAATGTGCTTCAGCTATGGACCCCACACTTACATTTTGGTCACTGTGATGATGGGGGTTTGGACCCCATTGCCCCAATGTTCTAAATGTGCTTCAGCTATGGACCCCACACTTACATTTTGGTCACTGTGATGATGGGGGTATGGACCCCATTGCCACAATGTTCAATATGTGCTTCAGCTATGGACCCCACACTTACATTTTGGTCACTGTGATGATGGGGGTTTGGACCCCATTGCCACAATGGTCATGGCCTGCTTGCATTGTGGGGGCCACACACATTTATGTGTGGCACATGTGATAGGCGGTCACATTGTATGTTCAAAGTCATGTTCAGTGTTGTAGGCATTTGACACAGTCTACACACGCTTGTCAATGGTGTTGGGGGGGATGTCTTTATGTTGCATTGTTTATGTTGGTGTGTGCTTGTTGTGTCATGTATTAGCCATCCTGTGAGTGGGGGTGTTGTTGGTGGTAGGCATCCAGCCCCCATGGGTAGAGGTGGTAGTAGTGGTAGGCATCTGGCACCCCCTGGGTAGAGGTGGTAGTAGTGGTAGGCATCTGGCACCCCTGGGTAAGGGTGGTAGTAGTGGTAGGCATCTGGCACCCCATGGGTATGGGTGGTAGTAGTGACAGGCATCCAGCCCCCATGGGTAAGGGTGGTAGTAGTGGTAGGCATCTGGCACCCCTGGGTAAGGGTGGTAGTAGTGACAGGCATCCAGCCCCCCATGGGTAGAGGTGGTAGTAGTGGTAGGCATCTGGCACCCCTGGGTAAGGGTGGGAGTAGTGACAGGCATCCAGCCCCCATGGGTAGAGGTGGTAGTAGTGGTAGGCATCTGGCACCCCTGGGTAGAGGTGGTAGTAGTGGTAGGCATCTGGCACCCCCGGGTAAGGGTGGTAGTAGTGACAGGCATCCAGCCCACCATGGGTAGAGGTGGTAGTAGTGGTAGGCATCTGGCACCCCCTGGGTAGAGGTGGTAGTAGTGGTAGGCATCTGGCACCCCCTGGGTAAGGGTGGTAGTAGTGGTAGGCATCTGGCACCCCATGGGTAAGGGTGGTAGTAGTGACAGGCATCCAGCCCCCCATGGGTAGAGGTGGTAGTAGTGGTAGGCATCTGGCACCCCCTGGGTAGAGGTGGTAGTAGTGGTAGGCATCTAGCACCCCCTGGGTAAGGGTGGTAGTAGTGGTAGGCATCCAGCCCCCCATGGGTAAGGGTGGTAGTAGTGGTAGGCATCTGGTACCCCCTGGGTAAGGGTGGTAGTAGTGACAGGCATCCAGCCCCCCATGGGTAGAGGTGGTAGTAGTGGTAGGCATCTGGCACCCCCTGGGTAAGGGTGGTAGTAGTGACAGGCATCCAGCCCCCCATGGGTAGAGGTGGTAGTAGTGGTAGGCATCTGGCACCCCCTGGGTGGAGGTGGTAGTAGTGGTAGGCATCTGGCACCCCCTGGGTAAGGGTGGTAGTAGTGGTAGGCATCCAGCCCCCCATGGGTAAGGGTGGTAGTAGTGGTAGGCATCTGACACTCCCTGGGTAAGGGTGGTAGTAGTGACAGGCATCCAGCCCCCCATGGGTAGAGGTGGTAGTAGTGGTAGGCATCTGGCACCCCCTGGGTAAGGGTGGTAGTAGTGGTAGGCATCTGGCACCCCCTGGGTAAGGGTGGTAGTAGTGACAGACATCCAGCCCCCCTTGGGTAGAGGTGGTAGTAGTGGTAGGCATCTGGCACCCCCTGGGTAGAGGTGGTAGTAGTGGTAGGCATCTGGCACCCCCTGGGTAAGGGTGGTAGTAGTGGTAGACATCCAGCCCCCCATGGGTAAGGGTGGTAGTAGTGGTAGGCATCTGGCACCCCCTGGGTAAGTAGTGACAGGCATCCAGCCCCCATGGGTAGAGGTGGTAGTAGTGGTAGGCATCTGGCACCCCTGGGTAAGGGTGGTAGTAGTGGTAGGCATCTGGCACCCCCTGGGTAAGGGTGGTAGTAGTGGTAGGCATCTGGCACCCCCTGGGTAAGGGTGGTAGTAGTGACAGGCATCCAGCCCCCCATGGGTAGAGGTGGTAGTAGTGGTAGGCATCTGGCACCCCCTGGGTAGAGGTGGTAGTAGTGGTAGGCATCTGGCACCCCATGGGTAAGGGTGGTAGTAGTGGTAGGCATCCAGCCCCCCATGGGTAGAGGTGGTAGTAGTGGTAGGCATCTGGCACCCCCTGGGTAAGGGTGGTAGTAGTGACAGGCATCCAGCCCCCCATGGGTAGAGGTGGTAGTAGTGGTAGGCATCTGGCACCCCCTGGGTAAGGGTGGTAGTAGTAGTAGGCATCTGGCACCCCCTGGGTAAGGGTGGTAGTAGTGACAGGCATCCAGCCGCCCATGTGTAGAGGTGGTAGTAGTGGTAGGCATCTGGCACCCCCTGGGTAGAGGTGGTAGTAGTGGTAGGCATCTGGCACCCCCTGGGTAAGGGTGGTAGTAGTGGTAGGCATCCAGCCCCCCATGGGTAGAGGTGGTAGTAGTGGTAGGCATCTGGCACCCCCTGGGTTGAGGTGGTAGTGGTGGTAGGCCTCCGGGCCCCTATGTGTATATGTGGCATTGGTGATGGCCATCCCACCCCTATGGTGCTGCTGTTGCTGGTGTAAGTAATTTCTGCATCCCTCTGTGTGTGTGTGATGTGTCGGGTACGTGTAGTTTGTTTTTGTGGTTGGTGTCTGACTTACCTTCTGCGCCGTACGCGTCCGTGCCTGTTCCGGTAGTAGATGTAGAATATTGGTAGGATCGGCACGATGGGATTCATGGTTGGTTCGTCTCGTTCGTCTTTCTCGTTGCTTCGCCTCGTCCTCGTCGCTGGCGTGTGCGTCTCGTAGCCGTGGATCATGTTGTGGCGCGAATCGGAGCTTATGTGCGCCTCTCCCGGATGCTTTGACGTGCCGTGCGTAGCGACGGGTTCGGCGCGTACGGGAAGCGCATCGTACTTGTCCGGCCGGATGGGGCTGCATTTTGGCTTCCGTGCGACTTGATTCTGCGTTTACGGATCCGGCTCGGTCGGGGAACAGGACCTGGATTGGGTGAGTACGACTGGGTCGGAATCTATGCTGTTATGCGCATCGTACTTGCTCGTTCGGAATAATGTGCGGTTCGGTCGGGAAACAGGCATTCGCATGGCTTTTTTCCCGACCGAATGCTGTTAGGTGCGCCTCCGACCGAGATCGGAATCGGCCCCTTAGTGGCAGGCACGCGTGGTGCCTGCCAGGTATTTATTTTATTTTATTTATTTATTGAGTTTTATATAGCGCTGGCTAGACCCGGAGGTATCAGAGCGCTTTACATGAGGAAGAAACATTGTTTCAAAACATGATTACAAAGTTACATCAGTTACTGGAGCGTAGTTACCGGAATTACACGAGTACAAAAGCATAGCATAAACATGAGGTAAAAAATAGGCAAGGGGAGAGAAGATTAGGGGAGAGAGGGAAGGAATAGGGGAGGTAGACGAAGAATAAGGTAGTGCGGTGAAATGCAGGGCATGCATATTTAACATTGCGGCGGGTGCTGCAGCCAGCAGCACCCGCCGCAATGTTATAGTGCTGGATGCGACAGCCATGGTGGCGGTTGCATCCAAATGTGGAGTGCGGGACCGCCGCATGACTGGCGGGCGGTCCCAATCCCCGCTACGATGGCGGGCGGACTCAAGTCCGCCCGCCATCGTAATCGGCCCCTAAATTACTTCCCACCATTTCCCCCTATAAACCCCATAACCAGCTCCTAAAAAAATAACACAATTACCATAATTAATTACCAATTAATTAATTAATATTAATTAACAACCAATTAATAAATAATTAATAATACATTACTTCCCACAATTAACACTATCAAATCTAAATTAAATAAATATTACTAAATAAAAAATAATCATTAATTTATTATAATTAAATTACTTCCCACCCTATTCCCCTATAAACCCACAACCCGCTACAGAACTAAAAATTGCAAAATTTAATTAAAATAAAATTGATAACTACTAAAAATGTAACACATATATTAAAAACCAAAAACAATACTTAAACAAAAAAAATAGATCACATACATTTAAAATTAACCCTGGGCGGTGAACTCCGCTCCGCTCGCGGAGTTTGCGGAGTTTTGCGCACTCCGCATTACGCGGAGCGCGTTGAGTTCCGAAAAACTCAGATTCACACAGCGGAGTGGAGTTTTTTTCCTCGCTCGCGTTCACCAATGTCAAGTTGGCGATCGCGAGCGAGGAAAATCCACATCCCGGCGAGATTTTTCTAGGCCTGGGCGGTAAATTCCGTTCCGCTTGCAGAATTTGCCGAATTTGGGTAATTTTGCGTTCCGCGGAGAACGCGGAATGACCAAAAATTCCACGATCAACGGCTTCGCGGAATTTTTTGCTTGTTCGCGCTTTCAAAATGCGTGTTCGCGAGATATTTCTCCCCGAGCACGCAAACAGTGTTCGCGAACAGGAAAAAAGCATCGCGAACGGGCGGAACAAGCAATTCCGCGTGTTCGCGGGACTTTTGCGTGCTCGCAGAGATTTTTTACCATTTTGCAGAGCTTTGCGGAGCGCGACTACGCAAATTCCGCCCACCCCTAGATTTTTCCTCGTTCGCGATCGTCTACATCAAGTTGGCGAGCGCGAGCGTGGAAAATAAACCTCCCGGCGAGATTTCTCAACGCGGGGGAGGGTCAGGTTTCTCATTGCGAGTAGTCGCGTATGCTCGCGACCGCTTGCGTTGAGAAACTGCCCGTTCGCGTTGAGAAAGCTGCTGCTCGAGTAAAAATCTACTCGAGCGTCAGAAAGGAAAGCAGCGCTCGCTTGCGCTGTGCATGGTGCCGTTCGCGATGATTGCACAGTGCGGACAAGCATCCGGCACTGAAAATCACCACCAACTGCATTTTTCTATCGCACTCCGCCGCTTGCGGAGCTCCGCGTAGCGCAGCGGAGTTTTTTTTCCACTTCGCTGAGTTTTGCATAGCACAACTCCGCAAACTCCGCCCAGGGTTATTTAAAATACATAACACTAATTAAAAAAATCAATATTTTAAACAACTATATTTTTGCAAACGATATTAATGACCTATATTTTTAAAAACGATATTTCTTACCTTAAAGTCGATATTCTTGACCACGATATTCTTGCTGTCGATATTTCTGTGTCACGATATTTTCAACTCGATATTTGCGTTAGTCGACATTTCCAACTCGATATTCTGTCTGCACACCGATCCACTTCAATGTATTCGTGGAATAAATGTGTCTGTGAATCTGCAGGTGGGAATTTCACCCAGGAATAGAATACTTCTGATCCAAACACCTCATGTGCCTCAATCACGAAAGTAACATGGCCACCTGTTGCAGGTAATCCATGTTCTAACAATTTCAGTATTACTGCCTGTCTGCAGTTCTCTGTAATGTTAAGAGCGTTAGCAAATTCGTCTCCTTCTGTACTTCCACTGCTACTCGCTGTTTCAGTCATTTTGAAAGGAGAAGAAAGTATAGGTTTAAGGGGTAGGGTTTAGCACAATATGGGAACCTTTAATCCTTATAAGCTTGCCCAAACCTTCAGCCAATACACAGGGTGAACCTGCTCAGCTGAGGCGGATTGTCCTTCCCACTTCAGACGTCTCTGAAAAATGTGAGTAGGGCTGTCTGAGAAAGCACGACTGAACTACTCAGATTTTACTGTTAATATAAGAACCAAACCAACGTTGGCGGCGCCATGTCGTGTAGTTCCTAGGACCCTCCAGGACCTGTGCATTTTGGATGATCTAAACTAAGGGCTTGGTGTGCAGACAGACTCTGGACACCCCCACAGGATGAGTCAGCCGTTAGACCAGCTAGTGCTACGGTGCCACTACCACCCCCCTGTATTCTACAGTGGTGTATGTAGTTTCTGGCAACCACTGAACATGACAACCCTGATTCCTCAGGTATCGTGGAAACAATGCGGTATCTTTCGCTCAGTCACTCGTGCTTACTTTTCTCAGAATACACATAGAATGATGATTGGAATGGTTTCAATAATTATTTATTGATCAAGCCTCAGTCTAGTATGAAACATATTCGCTACGACAATTAAAAGACAGGAGCAGACAAATGTGATCGCTAACACCAATATCGTAAATAGCAGATACATTTCTACCATAGTGCGAATAAGATGAATAAAAGCAGATTATATAAAACAATAGTATTGGTGTACTCTTACGATGCGTAGCCTACCTAAATGTACCTAGCCTAGATGTGTAGGTGAAGCATGTGTATGTAAATGTCAGAGTAGATCCTAATGGAGCCAAGAAACCCCTGGGGATGTACTAACCGTTCACCTGATGGTTCTGAATGAAGGACCCCGTCCCTGCGTCGAGGATGGCACCCCGCAAGGGATGTCAGGTCTCTGCCTGTCGAAGGATCAGCCTGCAGAGTCTCGGTCCAGCCTGGAAGGAATTCTCCTCTCTGTCTGTAAGGGGAGTGAGGGTTTTTTATACTAAAGTGGTCACTCCATGGTTTCTTCTAGAATCAATATATTTTGAAAACATTTGCTAATCTTCTGCTAATCCTTTTCTAGACAAACATGATCATGCACAGCTGGCTGTTGGCCATGGATTAAAAAAGTGGTGACCCTTATACAGAATAAATCTGCCATGCCTGGGGACATGTTTATGTATGTCAGGTACAGTGATTAAGATAGGGTACCAAGAGCCTGATGTCTGAGAGACAGAAGTAAGCTACTTGGTAAAAGGTCACCTGTGTAGGACCGTTATGTTGTGTGGATGGGACAAAATGTATGTAATTGGTATGTACATGATAGGACTATCCTAAAGGACATGGCAAGGGCAACCTCCCTCAGAACTCTCGCCACTCTCCTACAGGTTCACCGAGAGAAAGATGAAGTGACAACAGCAAGTTACTAAGAAAGCTGTGCATGATACGAGTAGCAACGCAGAGATGCGTATAACAAGAAAAAGTATACAAACAAGGTGAAGATATACTGGATTCAAATTGCATGGAATAGTAACAAAAAGGTTGAAATGAACAACACTTAAGATAACAATGACAAGAGTTGTAATAAGTGGAAACAAAGGTCCACTTATGATGTGTTAAGTAATAAATCAAATAATAACACAAATTGTCAGTTTCAGATAGCTGTGCATACCCTGATGACAGCCTTTGAGAAGCATGATTGGCAAGAATTTTCCTCAAGTGGCCACCCAGGTCTTGCTAACTTTCAGGAGTGCAAGTCGACATCTTGTTTTGCAGTGCAATGAGCGGCATTGTCTGTATCTGCTGAGATTTTGGATCTTATTTCGATCATGAATGTGAGCAAGTGCACTATAACTGCCAACTCTTGCCACCTATCATCAATTTGGTTATTGTAGTTTTGGCTTCACTAAGTACCCCATGAGTGTGGTACAAAAACCATTGCTCTGATAAATACACCTGAGATCAGTGATGAATGCCAGTCAGATAATTTTAGAAGTCTGAAACTTTGATAAAGGCATATGGATTGACTTTTAGCCTATTATGGATATTCCAACAATGTAAAATAACTTCTGATTCCAAAATGAAAATTCATAGTAAACAGTAAGGTGCTTTTACCCTCAATCTGCCCTAGCTGTACTGCACTGTACTGTTTATTTTTATTGTGTATGTGGCACAGTCTCAGTTCCTTGTGCTTAACACTCTACCAGTTTTTCACTCATTATTTACCACACCTTGTACTTTATTAATTGAATAGATAACAAACAGATTTTTTTAATGATCAAATGCATTAATTAGCGATTGCAAAAAGCAATCTAAGCCCATGTCAAGTGGCAGCACCCCTGACTCATTGATCATCTAGCCAGGGAATGTGGATCCAGTGTCTAAGGCTTCAGAACGGATCTGAGTTGGTTCTCTTTCAAATGCCATTTCTGACTGTTCCTCTGACATAGCCTTTGTACAAAGTGAAGGATCTCACAGTAGTAATGGGGCTGTCTCCAAACAGCAGTATCCAAAGCAAGTGCACAGCAAAGAGAAGTGTGAGATCTCTGCATCTAGCTGTAATCCGCATTCTGGAAGCAGCAGTAAGAGACATACAAAAGGACAGGTTCTGCCTAGAAAGTTCCTCACCTTGAACAACAGAAGCTGCAGTCCCAACCCTGACTCCTATGATCTACCATAAGGCTGTGGTCAGAAAGAACTAATCAGCAGTCTTTTGCTAGCAAAGCACTCAGTGAATTTCCTGTGTCCATCCTTCTTCATTTCACTGTCTGGGACTTCACCTTCTATCCACAGGAGGGCAGGAGATAGCACTTTCACTGTCATTGAAAGTTGTCCTCATCCTCCATCTAGTGTCATGCTAACTGGGACATCCAGAATTCATCCCACTGGCCCAAGAATCTGACTTATACCAAACACAGAGCCCTACTACCTAACATATGCTACACAGTCACTGCAAACACATGATGTCGTTGTAAGGTTCTGGGGGTTCACAAAACAGTGGAACTTTATGCAGAGAGGGGTCAGTAGACTGTACTCTCCATGACACAGAGAAAAGGTTTTGGTCACAATAAAGCTTCAAAAAACATGGTACACTATCACCACTGCTTTATGTGTCTTACCCTGGGCATGGACAACAGTCCTATGTTCACTGAGACGGCATCTTAGGGCATCACTTCAGGCCACAGAAGATGCTCTGGATCTCGCATTACCAGGGACAGGTCTAGGCACCTACACAACATTAGATTAGTATTAAGATGGCCATATACATGAAACGAAGGCTTCAGGTAAAGTTGACTCATGTTTATTGCATACAGCTTACACCAACCGTGACCAGCATCCTGCCCCTCGCGTTCCTTGCCTCAACCGTTATGCTGGAACCAACAGAACATTCCAGGAGGACAGGTTCCAGCATGGAATACTTAATGTGTCATCAGTGCCCAACAGATGACACATAACCTTCAAGTATACATAACAATTAGCCTGATTCTAGGGCCCAACCCAACATAAAACCAGGATTTACATTGTTTTAAAAATAGGCTTAGAGTATTCTGGGTTACTTGAAAGGTCTTCCCAAAAACATTTATACGCATTACAATTATCAGCTATCTATATTTATGAAGTGCTGCTGAATATATTATTTAATGTTCTGGGTTATACTCTTTCCTCCAATTACTTTCTAGCCTTTTGCAGTCTTGCTTTGCTTGTGCTAACTTGGAGTTATACCAAGGACCTGAAGGTCTTAAATGCCTGGCGCAGGTCACTTTGACCGGTGCTACTGCATCTAATTTCTTAATCATCCAAGATTCATATTCCATTCACATCTGTTCTACTTCAACTAATTTATCAATGAACAATTAAAATGCATGATTGGGTTCATGAAAAAATGGCCATCGCACAATAGAAAATCAAAACCTGGCCAACGGTCTTACTCAAAGAAAAATGACTCTCAGGAACAGTGCCCCAGAAGCTATGCTGAAGTCTGAAGATAAGTGATCTGAGATCCATTTAGAAAAATAAGGCAAAGAATATGGGCAAAGCCAACTAATAAAAATAATATGAGCGGCCTTATACAAATAAAAAATACTCTTTTAGTGGCCCCAGAAATATATACTGAAAGTCTGAAATGATGTCAGCTAAAATAACTTCATTAAAATCAGGCAAAGAATACACACAAAGTCTGCAATAGTTGCAAAGTCAACAAGCACAATTCCTCTAATTCAGGTCTCCATTAAGTAACCAAGACATCACGCACATTCGAGCTTCACTTTATTTAAAGTTTACCACTGATTGGGTGCAGGAGAAAATGGCTGCTGTATAAAAAAAGATCAACACCTGCCAAGCGATCTTACCTACAGAAAAGAGACTCCTATTAGTTAATATAATATTTTTAGGTATTAGTATTACCTTTTCAGTATAATTTGTAATATTTAATGTGTAATTTAACATTTATTACATTTAATTAGTAATTTTCAATTTACCAGCTGATTTTTGGGTTTGTAGGTAATTAATGTGAGATGTTATTTAAAATATAAATTATTGTCTTATTTAATGTTTATGATAATTAAATACCGATTGGTAATTTATTATGTTACCTATTATTTGATTAATTGCTGTTTTAGTTATTTTAGTATAGTTTGCATTTTTTAATGTGCTAGTTTTTTTCCATTAGCAATTTGTTTTAGTAGGAGTTTGTAAGGCATTAGGGTGGCAAGTACTATAAATATATTTATTGTTTTTCATTGATGATTTTTATATCAATTAAAATATTAATTGATACATAATATGTAAATAATGTCATTGATTAATTGCTATGGTAACTATGCATTGCTCTTTAATTAATTATGAATTTTTGTGTTTAATGATACATTTTTGAAATCATAAGTATTATAAATATTATAGTTGATTATGCCTTTTTAAAATTTTATTTGGTATACTTGATATTTAATTCACTATTTTTGTTGATGGTTAATTTTCAATAGTAGTGAGGAGGTGTATTTATTTAAAATTAATTTAACATTTGTTATTTATTTAACTGGTTTAAAATAAAAGTTTATGACTTGGATGGTATATATAACACATCCAAAATACCACACTTTCCCTACTGTTGCTAATATTAGATTAGGAGTAGCAAATCTAACCTCTCCAAACACTTTTCCTACTGTTTCTTCGATTAGAGTTGGAATAGCATATCTAACCCCTCCAAAGTCTAACACTTTCCCTTTTTTTGCTCATGTTGGAGAGGGAATAAAAAACACAACCCCTCCAAAGTCCATCTATTTCCCTCCTTTTGCTTACATTGAAGTGTGAACAGTAAATCTAAGCTCTCCAAAGTCCAATGCTTAATATGCTTTTGCTTACGTTGGAGTGGAAATAGTTAATCTAACTTCTGCAAAATTCAACATTTTCCCTGCTTTTACTCAGATTGAAGTGGTAATAGTAAATCTAGACCCGCTAAGTCCAGAACCTTTCCTGCATTTGCTTACATTGGATCTGGGAGAGTAAATCTAACCACTCCAAAGTCCAACAATTTCCTTACTGCTGCTCAGATTGTAGTTGGAATACTACATCTAACGCCACCAACTTACAAAACCTTCCCTGCTTTCACTTATGTTGGATTTGGAATAATAGCCCCACACTTTCCCTAATTTTGCTTATGTTTGAGTTAGGATAGTGAAGCTGACTCCTTCAAAGTCCAACACTTTCTCTAGTGTTGGTTATTTTGGATTGTTTTTATTTTTTTAGTTAATGTTTAAATTATTTAAAAAATATTTTTTATTTAAGTTTTATTTTTGTTGTTCTTTCTTAATTTTATATTTGTAACTAGGTGTTATATGTTTTTGCTGCATATATGTTTAATTTTACTTTTAAATAGTTATTAGTATTTTTAATGTATTTTTAAAATTGGTTCAATATTGCTTTTACATTACATTCATAATTAAAACTATTTTATTTTTATTTTGTAGTTTAAAATTTTAAATAAATTACATATACTTTTTATATATATATATTTTATATATATATATATATATATATACCAATTTTTACTCTGATTTGAATCATTGGAGAGCAGTGGGTCTTATCTCACAGGCAGAATTTAAATTCCTAAAAGTAGAGAATCCAGTTACACCTGTTCTCTACTTGGAATGGAATGGAATGGAATGGAAGGACATTTATAGAGCGCCTAGCTACCCTTAGGCTTCCCAGCGCTACTTGATACCGAAAGTGCACAAGAACATCAACGTACCACCTGGCCGACCGGTCATCTCGGCCATAGGAAGTCTCTTCGAAAATACCTCCAAATACTTGGATTATTTTCTACAGGTCCCAGACAAAAAGCTACAGTTGTATATCAGGGACACTGGAGACTTTTTGAAGAAGATCTATAATGCAGGATGGCAAATGGATTACATCATGATCACACTAGATGTGACATCCTTATATACTAGTATTTCACATCAAGACGGATTGAGGGCAGCACAACACTTCCTAAGCTCACAGCCAATAACACTATATAAGCACTCAGAAATGTTGCTAGGTATGCTTAAGTGGTGTTTATGCAATAACATCTTTATGTTTGGATCTGATCTGTATCAGCAGATGAGGGGCACAGCCATGGGCACCTGCTTCGCCCCCAGCTATGCGAATTTGCATATGGGCTGGTGGGAGGAGCAGGTGCTGGCGAAGAAGTTTTCCACTGAACTGTCTAACAATGTGATCTTGTGGTCACGTTATAAAGACGATCTTTTCATCATATGGCGTGGAGACAAAACTTCAGCCACGAGATTTGTGAAGAGACTTAATGATAATGAGCTTAATCTCCAATTCACCTCATACATAAGTGAGAAAGAGGTTGAGTTCCTTGATCTGACTATCTATGTGGTTGATGAGACTCTGCAAACCAAGACATTTAGTAAGAGCACGGCTGGAAACACAGTGCTACATGCTCGAAGTTTCCACCCAACAAAGCTAAAAAAGCATACCCTATGCAGAGAATCTCCGCATGCAGAGAAACTGCAGTGAGGAAGAACAACTCAAAGTAGCACAAACAGAACTAACAGGGAGGCTCCTAAGGAGAGGGTACAGTAAGGCCACGTTGGAGTCAGCAAGGGTTAGAGCCAACCAGAGTCCCAGAGAAAAGCTCATATTCACAGAAGATAAGCAAAGACACAAACAGACAGATTCAGGGCAGCCCATAAGGTTCATCCCGGGCTTTAGTAATCAACATCAAGAGATCCGTGCCATTTTCCAAAAGCATTGGCATTTGATTTGTAGTGACCAAATATTAGGTCCTAGAATCCAAAAAAGACCTCTATTAACTTGCAGGAAGGCTAGATCCATGAGGACTGATTTAGTCAATAACACCCCCGGATTGAAACAACATCAGAGTTGGCTTAGTGGAAGCAAAGGATTTCGGCGCTGTCACAAATGTAAGGCATGCAACTTTGGGGTGAACACAACTGAGGTGCCTCTGCCATTTACAGATACCAAGTGGCAGATCCTAAAACCATTAACATGTAGGAGTGACTATGCCGTTTATGCATTGAGATGTAGTTGTCACAAACTCTACATAGGGAGTACTATTTTAAGAGTACACCAACGCATCCTGCAACACATCTGTGCCATCAAACACAAGGATCAATCTTATCCTGTTGCTAGACATTTTGAGCAGGTCCACAACAGTAATGTTAGCAATTTAGAATACTTTGTGTTAGGAGGTCGCGCGCACCGCGACTCAAAATGGCCGCCTGACGTCGGGGCTCCGCGGCTTGCCGGAAACAATTCGTGATTAGGAGCGGTTACAGAGCTCGGTGGATGTCAAGAATGCCATATTCCTAAATCGGAATACAGGCTCTTCTGGAGGCAGCGTTTTTCGTCAACAAAGACTTGCCAAAAGTGGGGAAATTATGCAGAGGACTTTTTCCCCTCAGCTTTCACCTCACGCGATGTTCCAGAGAGCTCTTCTTTGCTGTAAATGGCTCATTTTTTGCGTCTACCACATTACCCTGCTACTTTAAGGCTGGAAATATTTATTTACTTATTTTTTCAATATTGACTGGCTATAGACTAGCATTTTGCCCATTTTATTGCATGGTGCCTGTATATTTCTTCGCTCTTGATGTTCTATTCTACTAGAAGCAGCGGCTTACGCTTACCATGACTTTCTTTCGTTTTGTGGAGCCTGCCTGAGGGATTTTGTTGCCTAGTGTGAGAGGGGCATTGGGCATTGCAGAAGACTTCATTGGACTTTCAGTTGTCCTCTCTTGGCGCTTTTTCCTCCCTACTTCCTCCTCATATTTTCTCACGCAAAACTCAGCTTTGTTGGTAGTTGGACCCTCCTGCTGATATCCTGCATTTTATTCCATGGTCTAATATTCCGACGCTGTCTTGGGATATTGTACTTGTGTTTCGCTGAACTTTCCTGTGGTCAGTATTTCATGGGTAGGAGCAAACGCTTACTACGCCACACTCAGAATTTGAAAGGGAATACTCCTAATATTCCTGGAACCGGCTGCCCTGTTTTTAATAGATTCTCCTACTTTTCTGAGGCTTCGTCACACAGTGATTGTTCCTCCACTGCAGAATCATCCGCAACAATGGCATCCAAAGTACCGCTACCTTCGACCACCGGCAAAAGGCTCAAGCAGGATCCTCCGTCTCCCCCTAAGTCTACCTCGCCAGTTTCTTTGGACATGGTTCTTGAGGAGATTCGTGCTATCCGACCATTTGTGGAGGAAACTAATGCCCGCCTTCAATCAATGGACTCCAAATGGGCCTCTATGGATTCCCGTGTGACTGTGGTGGAACAACAGCTCGGACTCGTACAGGATGCACCTTCAAAAATTTCCTCTCTGGAAAAGGAAGTCTTGCAACTTTGAAAGGCCACTGAGGATTTGGAAAACAGAAACCGCCGTAATAATCTACGCGTGTATGGCCTTCCGGAGGGTCTTGAGGGTGATGACCCTGTCGCATTCTTCACTTCTTTCCTTCCACAGCTCCTGGGTCTTCCGTCTACGACCAAACTGAACGTGCAACGCGCCCATAGACTGCGTCCTCGCCTTTCTTCCTCATCTGCGCCAACCAAACCCCGCAGAATGATTATTCTATTCCTCCAGTTTACTGACCTTCTGCTGGTTCTGAATGCCGCTAAATCTAAAAAGAATCTCTCCTGGCAGGGCTCCAAAGTTTATATTTCTCAGGATCTTTCTTCAGCTACAGCCAAACGACGCAAAGAGTTTTTGGATCTTCGTCCACCTCTCCGTTCTTTGGGCGCTAGATATGGCCTGTTCCATCCCTCCATTTTCAAGGTCACTTTTCTCAACAAAACTTCCACCTTCGAGGATCCTGTTGACCTAAGAAGATTTATTCAGACTCATTCTCACGCCTCAATGGAGACAACTCCTTCTTCCTCTGGATCGTGACTGTTGTGCTCCTTCTTTTGTATCTTTGCATTAATATTCTTGTTATAGTTTATTATTACTTTGCCTATATCAGCTTTCTGATTCGATGTTGTATAACTCTTATTTCTTTTTACAGGTTCATTGATGCTTAATTTGCTCCTCTACATATTCCCGCTCGTGCCCCTGTGTAGTATCTGCCGTTTTTGTTATGTCGCATTGCCCCCTCCCTGTTGGGTGTGCTGTTTTTGTTGTCCGTCGCCGTCTCATCTTTCCTTGTTCCCTGTAAGGTACGTATTGCAGTCGTCTCTTTGACATGTACTGTCTCTTCTTGTTCTTATTTTTTCTTCCCCTTCTCTCTCTTCCTCTCTCTGTGTCCTACCCTTTTTTCTCCCTGGATACCTTCCCTCCTCCTCTCGTTACATGGTTTTCCTTCACTATTTCTTTATTATCTTTCCCCTTTCTTCCCTATTCTCTCTTACTCTTTATCATTATTGTTGTATATACGGATGTTTATGTAAGTTTTAAAGTTCTACATTCAAGGTTATCTCATGGAATGTGAAAGGTTTCATTAACCCAATTAAGAGACAGAGAATACTCTCCCGCTTGGCCTCATATAACCCAGATCTGGTTCTTTTACAAGAAACTCATCTCTCAGAACCTGAGGCGCTAAAGTTAAAAAGAAGCTGGGTGGGTTTGGTTTTGGTTTCCCCCACTTCTAACAAGAAAAATGATTATTTTATGTCATAAGAGGCTGAATTGCAAAGTTGTTTCACAAGAAAATGATACTAAAGGTAGATGGTTGCTGGCTAAGTTATTAATTAATAATATCTCTCTGACTATATTTAATGTTTATGGTCCTACACATCCTGATTGTTCCTTTTGGCCCTTGATTACTCAGAAATGTATTCAATTTAAAGATGACTTTTTTATTCTAGGAGGAGATTGCAACCAGGTTGTTGATCCCTTTCTTGACCGCCAATCACAAACACGTTTTGTTCCCCATAGGACACACAAACACTTTCTTGATACCATTTCCCAGGCTAACCTTGTGGATGCATGGAGGCTCACTCATCCTGACTCTCTTGATTTTTCTTTTTTCTCTCCTCCTCATAATTCTCTCTCTCGTCTTGACTATCTTTACCTGTCTAAATCTCTCTCTCAAAACTTACTATCCTCCTCTATTGAACCTATTGTTATCTCGGATCATGCCCCAATCGTGATGGACCTTGACTTGCTTCCCTGCCATCCTAGCTCTTCCCGCTGGTGCTTTAATAACTCTCTTCTCCTTGATCCTATTTTCTCCTCCTCTTTTACGACTTTTGCTGAGGAATTTTTTGATTTAAATGATACCCCCAATGTCCCTCCACATATATTATGGGACTCATTTAAAGCTACAGCACAAGGTTTCATCATAGATTTTGTCTCCATGAAAAAGAAACATTTCCTTCAACAACGTAAAGCTGCCCTGGCGAACATTAAATCACTAGAACATCGGTTCTATACTTCATCGACAGATTCAGTTCTGCCTGCTCTTATTCGTGCCAAGTTGGCCTTTAATAAATCCACTACTGATAATGCATCTTCCATATTGCTGCGCAGTAGTGCTAGGTACTACAGAGGACGTAATAAGATGGGGAAACTTTTAGCGAATTACCTCAAGTCCAGTAAAGAACGTACTCTGATTGATATGGTTTATTCCTCAGATGGCTCTCCGGTTTACAAAAATGAAGACATCCTGAAGGAATTTATGCTTTTTTACAAAGACCTTTATACCCCTAACTCTCCTCCTTCTTCTTCCCTTATCCATTCTTATCTTGACGCGCTTCCAACTCCGTCTAATGATCATCTTAATCTTTCTAATTTGGAATCAGACCTCCCCTTCAGGAACTATCCCAGGCTTTATCCACTCTAAAGAAAGGTAAATCTCCTGGCCCTGACGGTTTTTCAGTCGAATTTTATCTGCATTTTTCTAATCTATTACTTCCTAGACTCTTGCATCTTTTTCATTCTTTTCTTCTTTCTGATGGGACATTGGGTAGTTTTCAGGAGGCCACGATTTGTCTCATACATAAGGATGGACGTGACCCTAAATTTTGTAAAAACTACCGTCCAATTTCCTTGCTTAATGTAGATTATAAATTATTTGCCAAATCACTTGCTTTGCGTTTGGATACCCTTATGCCTCACTTGGTAGGTAAAGAACAATGTGGCTTTGTTAAAGGCAGATTAACTTCAGATAATTCTCGTCTCCTCCTAAATGTTCTCAATAAAATTCCCTCTCTTTCCTCTGCTTTGGCGGCCATCTCTGTCGATGCTGAAAAAGCATTTGATAGGGTTGACTGGTATTTTTTACTTGCCGCCCTAAAGTGGCATGGATTCTGCCCTAAGTTAATCTCGCTTATTTCTTTATTATACTCTGCTCCTAGAGCCTCCGTATAGTTAATGGATGCATTTCTTCTTACTTTCCTCTACGACGTGGTGTCCGTCAGGGCTGTCCTCTTTCCCCTCTTCTTTTCATTTTGGCTCTCGAACCCTTTTTATCCTCAAATCGCAATAATGCCTCGATTTCTGGTTTTTCCTGTGGTGATCATGACCTAAAACTTTCCGCATATGCCGATGATATTCTCCTTTTTATTTCCAACCCTCAGAATTCTATTCCTCCTCTATTAGATGAATTTAATTCTTTTTCCCTCGTCTCTGATTATAAAATCAATTCTGATAAAACAGAAATTTTACCTCTTACAAAATTTTGTCTTCCGCACTCCTTCTCTTCCACGGGGTTTGCTTGGTCACCCGCCAAAATTAAATACTTAGGTATGTGGTTCTCTAATTCCATATCCTCTTCTGTTAAGTTAAATATGACCGCAGTCATCTCTCGGATTGACAAATTACTTTTCTCTTGGAACCCTCTCTTTCTTTCTTGGTGGGGTCGGTTAGACTCCATTAAGATGATGACAACCCCTATTTTGATATATACCCTTTCCATGCTTCTGGTCCACATTCCTGCCTGTTATTTTAAACAAATTGATTCCCTTCTCTCTAGGTTTCTTTGGAAGGGTAAGAAATCCAGGATCTCCTTTTCCTCCCTTGGTAAGACAAAACTTAATGGAGGTGTGAACTTCCCTGATTTTCGTATATATCATAAATCTTTTTGCCTGCGTCAGGCCGCAAAATGGCTCTTAGATGGTCAGTCTTCTTACACCCCTTTGTAGTATACTATTGAACGTGCCCTGGTCTCTCCCTTCTCATTTAGTGAAGTTTTGGCCTTTATTGTTAAGACCCCCCTTACCTCCCTTCCTCTATTTAAACATACTTGTTCCATTCTAAAACCTTTACTTCATACAAAACCCTTCTCTAGAGAATCCTTTTTAGAGTCTCCAATATGGCATAATTCTCTTATTACAATCAATAGCAGACCCATCTTTTGGAGGTCCTGGAGACTTAGGGGGATAATTTGGGTTAAAGATCTATTTGATGGTTCAGATCCATGTTCATTCCCCCATTTTCAACTCACCTTTCACTGTCCCCGCTCCTTTTTTCAGAGATTTTCAACTCTTATGGCGATTATTTTTGAATCCTCTTACTCTCTTCCCTCTATCCCCCCTCCTTCGGATCAGAACCCTTTGCGCAAAATTCTTCTTATTTTCCCCAAAGCTTCTCTTATTTATAAATTCTTTCTGTCTCCTAAACCTGATCGCCCTAAGACTAAAGTGGAACTCACGTGGGAGTCTGACCTTACATGTGATTGGACTACTATTTTTTGGGATAAACTTTGGTCCTGTTCCCTTAAAATATCTCGTTCTGCTTCTCTTACTCAATCTATGTTTTTTCTCTATCATAGACTTTACTTTACTCCTGTTTCTATTGCTGGTTTTTCTCACTCTTCTGATGCTAATTGTTGGTCCTGTGGGTCTTCTAATGCTGGTCTCATACATCTCCTTTTTCTGTGCCCTTCTGTCTCTACCTTTTGGGGAAAAGTTTGGACCTATATTTCTCGCATGTTTAATATTCTTATTCCTTATTCTTTTCCTCTTCTTTTTGCTGGCAGCCTGTTTCCGTCCTTAGATCTTCCCCTCCTATGCATGGTCTCTTTGACCTCATGATAGCTCTAGCTTTCCAACACATAACCCTTAATTGGAAAACTCTCTCAAAACTTTCAGTCCAACATTGGTGGAACAATTTGTGTCATTTTCATCGCCTAGATATCGCTTTTGCTTCCTCCTGTAAACCAAGGATTGATAGAGAACTGTTTTGGATCCCTCTTACTACCTATTTAGATAAGTTGGCGTTGGCAGACAACTCCCGTTTGAATGCAGAACATTTTAAGCCTCCTTAAATAATTTATTTATTTTCTCTGCCTCTTACTTCTAATTCATAATGTTGTTATCTTTTATTTCCATATGATGGTTACTGTTTATTGCTTATATTTCTATGAAAATATGCAAGTCCATATTCCATTCTAAATTGTAAGAGTTTCCCCCTTCCCCTTCTCTTCCTCTCCCCTTCCCCCTCTTTCCCCCCTCTTCCCCCCCTTCCCCCTTCCCCTTCCTTCATTTCCGATAAAATCCTAAACAGCTTTCTTCCTTGAATTGCCGTTAGCCATTTTTTCTATTATGTATCACTTTAATAAGTCTTTTTCTGTCTTGCTGACCTTTGTATTGCTATTGTATTCAAATAAAGCTTTTCAAATACAAAAAAGAATACTTTGTGTTAGATCAAGTGTGAGGAAGACCTAGAGGTGGCAATAGAGAGAGGTTTCTGAGGCAGCTTGAATCAAGATACATCTTAAGATTCAACATGAAAATGCCACAGGGCCTCAACACTGAAGAGGATCTGTATATCCACTTGTAATGTTATGAGGATATTTCTCACAGAGGATATCTTTAGGTAGCAGAACTAATGAATTTTTCTCCCGTTCACCTGCCTATGGTCCACAGGGACACATTTTATGAACAAATTCTATGAATAAGGTCACTACTGTAACTCTGTTTCCCGGAATAATCTAGACCATGATTAATGTATTGTTGGTATATGCTTTCACAGGGTTATATATTTTTTGGGGTATTTATTTGTGTGATAATTGGAATTTATCTTGTATTTTTTTGCCGCAATTTAAGCTTTGACAGGATATGGTCGAAAAAATATCATTGCCTAAAAGTGTAACAGTTGTATAATACTGGGTGGCAATAAGGGCACGTGCCCGGAATGTATCTGACCTCTAAGGAACACAGGTTCTGGTATTAGTGGGTCACATTGGGCACTTGCCCTTGATTAGCTACATGTAATATCGAAAATACAATGTATGCGACACAGAGAGTCAGTTTAAACTCTCCTGAGGTGATATCCCCATCAATTGTTACATGTTATATATTATTTCAAACAAAATGTAGGTCAAAGCTTTCTACACCACAATGAGTTGGACAAGAAAATGGATAAAGCGACAATATGCCTATGTCACTTTAAATGAAAATGCACTATGTCACTTTGTGTGGATTAGCACTGTCACTTTAAGGTTTGTGGAAGGCCCAGGAACATGCATTTCAAGAAAAAAAGCTGGCATTCACAATTGGTTTGACAAAGGCAGCTGCAGCTGTTGAAACGCGTTACCGTTGTTTTTTCTGCCAATAAATCGTGTTTGAGAGCGAACTCGAGCGTGCTGGAGTCTGTCCATATTTGAACGCAGGCGTGTGGAGTATATATATATATATATATATATATATATATATATATATATAGATATATATAGATATATATCTATATATATTATCTACTGGCGGTCGCCAGTAGATAGTTATAGTTAGGACCTATTTTCCATAGGAAATCCGCAACATTCTATTTGAAATAACTCTTTCGTCGGTTGACAAATCTTTGCGAAATTGTCAAACTTTATGGCCCGCTCCGGTCCGTTCCTACCCTGAGAGTTTCGGGGTGATTCATCAAGCGGGGGCCGACAAAATAGGGGGGTCCCAAAACGTGTTTTCCCCATTCATTTTCCCATAGGAAACTTTAGCCACGGCTACAGCCCGAACTGCTGAACGGAATTACACCAAATTTGGCAAAGAGGTAGTTCTTGGTTCAGAAAGAACCCTTTTTGTTAAATGATGGAAATCCGTTCAGTAGTTGCTGAGAAAATCAAAAGTAAAATCACATATATATCTATGGCCGCGTAGGGTCCGCGTACCCTCCCGATCACGAGCTGCATGCTAACTGGCTGTCAACACTCCAAATCAGGAAGTGTTGGCAGCCATTTTCTCCCTCGGTAGAACCGAGGCAGAGAAACAAGTGCGCAAAACGCACAAAGGGGGCAGGGTAGAAACACCCTGACCCCCTAGGTCTGCTCAGGGGGTCCCACAAGGACCCCCTGGGCAGAAAAAAGCATTTATTTATTTTTTTTAATCGGCAGGATGCGCTTAGGGTGCGTGGAGCCCGCCGATAAAAAAAAAAAATCGCAATTGCGCAAACGCACAAAGGGGGCAGGGTAGAAACACCCTGACCCCCAAGGTCTGCTCAGGGGGTCACACAAGGACCCCCTGGGCAGAAAAAAGCATTTTTTTTTTAATCGGCGGGATGCGCTTAGGGTGCGCGGATCCCGCCGTAAAAAAAAAAAAATCGAAGCGCGGTCTCCCGCGCTTCGATGCTATTTTGCCCCCGGGTGGGCCAAGTCCCGGGGGCATGCGGGGGGGTGGGTTTATAGTTAATGGGGGGCCTCTAAGGCCCCCCAAGCCCCGGGGACCGCCACCCCCTGGGGCTTTCTAATAAAAATGGTGCGGGAGGGCACTGTGCCCTCCCGCAGCCCCGGGACCGCCACCCCTGGGGATTCTTTTTAAATTTTAAATACCTGTGTGGGGGGCTCCAGCCCCCACACGCCCGGGACCGCTACCTCCCGGGGCACTAAAGATTTCAAAATGGGGTCCGTTTCAGACCCTCGAAGCCCCGGGGACCACCACCTCCCCGGGGCTTTGCAGAAGTGGGGAGGGGGCCGCGCGGCCTCCCTCCTGGAGCCTGTGGTGGCCCTGGGGACCGCCACCCCCAGGGCCGGCTCCTGCAGTGTCCCGGGGTGCCTACCCTCGGGACACTGCTGTTTGCAATGGCAGGACGGAGCCTCGCGGCTCCCGTCCTGTCATTGCAAACTTGCTTGCTTCATTGAAGCGAGAGCAGGGAAACCTGCTCTCACTTCAATGAAGCAAGCAGATTGCTTTTCCATAAGGGGAGCTGCATGTCAGCAGCTCCCCTTATGGAAAGCAATGCCGGCTCCCGCAGGACGCGGGGAGCCGGCGGGACCGTGCGGGGATTGGGGACCCCCCCACGGTCCCCAACGTGTGGCCAGGCCGCGGGGGATGGGGTCCCCGGGGCCATTAGTGGCCCGGGAGGGGGCCCACGTAGCCCCCCTCCCAAAAAAAAGGAATTTAACAAAAAAAAAAAAAAGGGACACAAAGGCCAGCCCCGGGGGATGGGGTCCCCGGGGCCTTTAATGGCCTGAGGAGGGGGGCCACGCAGCCCCCCTCCAAATATATATTTTTTTTTTAAAAAGAGGGCATGCCCCGGGGGATGAGGTCCCCGGGCAAATACAGGCCCAGGGAAGGGGGGCCACATGGCCCCCTTCCCGTTTTAAAAAAAATAAATAAAAAAATAAAAGAACAGCCTCAGGCCCCGGGGATGGGGTCCCCGGGGACAAAAGTGGACGAGGGAAGGGGGGCCACGCAGCCCCCCTGCCATAAAAAAAAAGGAACCAAAAAAAACGGCATCGTGCCGGAGGCCCCACCCCCTCCTTGCAGCACTCTGCAAACGCGCCCCCTGGTGCGTTGTAAGAAGGGGAAGTAATTCCCCTTGAATACTGGGGGTCCCTGGGGGCCAACTAGCCCATCGGGAATCTCCAGTATGTGCCAGGGGGCTGCGTTGCAGAGAGGTGTACAGAGGCCACGCCCCTTTTTACACCTCTGTGCAACGCAGCTCTGTGGTGCTTTTTGGAGCTACATGGTGCGCTAGTTGGACTCCAGGGACCCTCAGGATTCAAGGGGACTTAATCCCCCAACTTAAAACGCACCACGGGGCGCGTTTGCACAGTGGTGAAGGGAGGGGGCGGGGCTTCAGGTGACATGTGTGCAAACAGGCCCCGTGGCGCGTTTTAAGATAGGGAATTAAATCCCCTTCAATCCTGAGGGTCCCTGGGGGCCAACTAGCCCACCAGGTACCTCCAGTGAGCGCCACGGAGCTGCGTTGCAGAGTGTTGTAAAAAGGGGCGTGGCCTCTGAACACCTCTCTGCAAAGCAGCTCTCTGGCGCATACTGGAGGTATTTGGTGGGCTAGTTGGCCCCTAGGGCCCCTCGGGATGGAGGAGAAATTAATTCTCCAACTTAAAACGCGCCACAGGGCGTGTTTGCAGACATGTCACCTCAGGCCCCACCCCTTCCTTCAACATTGTGCAAATATTCCTCAAAAATCAGCCGAACTACGAATTCCTATTTACTCACCTGTTATCAGGAGAGACCTCAGTGCTGCATCTTTGAGCCCAGTACTGATCCTGAAAAGTAATTTTAACCGTACTTACCAGTAACTTGAATTTCCTTCCATAGGATATCATTGCCTGCTTTTTGCTGAAAAAGTTTCTAAGTGTCGATTTTTGAAACATACAAATATTCCTCTAAAATCAGCAGAACTACGAATTCCGATTTACTCACCTGTTATCAGGAGAGACCTCAGTGCTGCATCTTTGAGCCCAGTACTGATCCTGAAAAGTAATTTTAACCGTACTTACCAGTAACTTGAATTTCCTTCCATAGGATATCATTGCCTGCTTTTTGCTGAAAAAGTTTCTAAGTGTCGATTTTTGAAACATACAAATATTCCTCTAAAATCAGCAGAACTACGAATTCCGATTTACTCACCTGTTATCGGGAGAGACCTCAGTGCTGCATCTTTGAACCCAGTACTGATCCTGAAAAGTAATTTTAACCATACTTACCAGTAACTTGAATTTCCTTCCATAGGCTAACATTGACTAGTTTCACTTGGAAATTCTTCTAAGTGTAGAGTTTTGGAACTTTATAATATTCCTCTAAAATCAGCCGAACTACGAATTCCGATTTACTCACCTGTTATCAGGAGAGAACCCAGTGCTGCATCTTTTAGCCCAGCACTGACCCAGAAAAGTAATTCTAACCGTACTTACCAGTAACTTGTATTTCCTTCCATAGGAATCCATTGTCTGGTTTTCAGCAGAAAAGTTTCAAAGTGTCGATTTTCACAAACTACAAATATTCCTTAAAAATCGCCTGTATGACTTAAACGCATTCTTTCAACTGTTTACAGGAGATGCACCAGTGCTGGATCCAGGATCCACCACTGAGTAAGAAAAAGTAACGATAACACTACTTACCTGCTAAGTGAATTTCCTCCCATAGGATAACATTGGTGATTCTATGTGAAAAAGTTTCTGTCAACTTTTAAAATACAATAATATTCCTTAAAAATCACTACTGTAACCAAAACACTTTTACTCAACTGTTTACAGGAGATGTCCCAGGACTGAATCTAGGATCCAGTCCTGTGGTTAGAAAAGTAATCCATAAAGTAACTAATTGCATTTAACTAGAAATTCACATTGAGCTCAATGTTGCATTGTGTTTGAAATTGTGTTGCCCATTGCAACAACTGTAACTACTGTACTTAAAAGTCTATTGCCTATTTGCAAAGTATTTAAACTAAAGTAATTCATTCTGAGAAAGTATATTTTGTAATGTAATGTATAATGTAATTACAATGTAATTTAAAAAATAAAATATCTAAAAATAAATAGTTTAAAAAAATGTAGTAAATTAGTATCAAAAAAATAAATATAACAATTAATACATTTAAAAATTGTCATTTACAAAACCTTTGAAATTCACTGAAAAAACCATAGGTTTCAGACATGTTATAGTTAGGAATTAGCATTTAAAAAACCTTTGAAATTCACTGAAAAAACCATAGGTTTCAGGCACGTTATAGTTAGAAATTAGTATTTAAAAAACCTTTGAAATTCACTGAAAAAACCATAGGTTTCAGGCACGTTATAGTTGGAAATTAGCATTTAAAAAACCTTAGAAATTCACTGAAAAAACCATAGGTTTTAGGGACAGTTATAGTTAGTTGGACATTGCACTCGTACAAAACCTGTGAAATTCCCCCGTTATAGTTAGTTCAGCTAACTATAACTCGCGCCCCCGCAATGCACTGCTGATGACGTCACATATTACATCACTCATGACATGGTCAGTGACATCACTGATGACATCATCCATGACATCATCCATGTGATCATTTGATGCATCTTCTCACACCCTAATATAACTTTTGATACACCCACTCTAAATTACAGACTGCCATTCTCAAAACCATAGACACTCCAACAACAATAACTACATACCCACTCACTGATTCTTAGGTCTACACACACATCCACTCACTCACCTGTACAGTCACTCATACTTACGGTACTCAGTACAGGACTATCATATGCACTCATACACCTACATAGACACTCACACACCGCCACTCAGCCATAGAGGTACTCACACACCTAGTCAGTCATGCAAATAATTAATCACACTGCCATTTACTCACCTATACAGTTATACACACACCAGCTCACTTACTCATTCAAATACTAGCACATTCTTACGCTCTTATACAATCACTAATACAAGTACACACTCATCCATACAGCCACTCTCACAATCACACACTCTCACGTATACCCATTTATATACTCCAACACACATATATACTGTCTTTCACATATGTAGTTACTCACACATGTACCACTGAGATATACATTCAATCACTAACACACCCATACACACACTCACCCACCCATACAGTCCATCACAGATGCACTCTTGAAACCATGCACCCAGTGAATCACCCACTAATACATCTATGTGCAGTCACACACACCCCATCCACACAAACACTCAGGCACCCATACAGATACTCAGACAACCAATCAATAACCCATATAGACACTCATGTAGCTATTTACAAACCCATGCAGCCACTTACACACCAACAGACAGACGGATAAAGACATTCACACAGTTTAGTCACTAACCCATGCATTTAGTAAGATACGTTTAATCACTCACTTATAGAGTCAATCACGCACCTACTAAATCATCCATCCAGACACTTATACACCCACTCATTATTCAATACACCTTGGCATATATATAAAACATATTTAAACTTTACAGAAACACACAGTCACTGGATGATGTCATCAGTGATGTCATCAGTGATGTCATTTGAGATGTCATCAGTGATGTCACTGACCATGTCATGAGTGATGTAATATGTGACGTCATCAGCAGTGCATTGCGGGGCGCGAGTTATAGTTAGCTGAACTAACTATAACGGGGGAATTTCACGGGTTTTGTACGAGTGCAATGTCCAACTAACTATAACTGTCCCTAAAACCTATTGTTTTTCAGTGAATTTCAAAGGTTTTTTAAATGCTAATTTCTAACTATAACGTGCCTGAAACCTATGGTTTTTTCAGTGAATAGATATATATATATATATATATACATATATTTATATAGATACTGGACTTTGTTTTTATATGTCCAGGTTCTAATGGGGGTCTACTGCATAGGACGTTAGGGAAAGATGCCAGCGTGTTGGTCATAGACATCTTCTCTTGCTTGTCTCAACAAAGCTATCTCCTATGGACTGTATACATTTTTTTATCTCACAGATGTAATAAGATGAAATAATATGTATTTTTATGTATTATTGTGATGATGTGAACTGTTTCTGCGCTTCGGCCTCACAGCCTTGATCACATGGCCAACAGAATACACTCAATTAGTTACTTTATTCGATTTTGAAATTAAAGTCATACAAATTGTCGCAGAAACAGTTCACATCATCACAATAATACATAAAAATACATATTATTACATCTGTGAGATAAAAATATATATATATACAGTCCATAGGAGATAGCTTTGTTGAGACAAGCAAGAGACGACGTCTATGACCAACATGCTGGCATCTTTCTCTAACGTCCTATGCAGTAGACCCCCATTAGAAACCTGGACATATAAAAACAAAGTCCAGTATCTACGTACTGAGTGGAGCGCTCCCTCTCCTACCTAAGGAGTGTGGGGCGAAGGTGGTGATGGACGGTTTCCGCTACCTTGGTGTCTGCATCACCACGGATCCCACCCTCTTCTATGATTGGAATCTCCTGCCCCCACTGCAGCATTTGAAAGGAGATGTGAGCCACAGGAGGGCCAATGCACTCTCATTACTAGGACGGGGTGCCCTATTGAAGATGATGCCACTCCAACAATTTCTATATATATTGCAAAATACACCCTTCCCAGTACCCTCTTCATACTTTAAAGCTATAGAGAGCGAACGAAGAACGCTGCTATGGGATGGGAAGCCCCCACGGATAGCTACACAGAAGTTAGTGAGAGGATAGTACGATGGGGGAGTAGACTCCTTGACATACGGAAGAAATTACTGGGCCGCACAACTAATGGCAATCAATCACTGTTTTGCAAATATAACTGAAGTCCTCAATTAAAATGCATACCAGCATGACATACAGCAGTGCAGTTATAAATTCATATGAGAAAATGACAACTTCATGAAGAATAGTTTCAAATGGACAAAATTTGAAATGCTGTGAAATAGCATCAGTTAGAAAACAGGACACTCCAAAAGAAATTTGCAGCACCACGAGCAAGAGATCAGATCTGATAAAGTTGGAATGTGCCCTATGTTCAACATGGAAAGACTGGGAGAAAATGCCCTGCTATCATATTAGACTCTAAACACAAAGGCAACATCGACGCAATAAAGTAACAAGCATTTGCAATGCAATGGGTCTTGCATTTGAGGAACTTAAAGCTATTGCTTTTTTAAACATAAAAGCATGTGCCGTGCTTAAACATAAAGCACATATGGCTGGGTCTAAACTAGGGTGACATGGTGAGCAAGAAACTGTGGATTTAACCCAGATATCTTGACTGGGGGAGAATGTTTTTATTTGTTTTGCATTCCGTCCATCATTTCTGTGTCTTTTGCTTTGTCGCCTTACGTGTACCAGATATGCCCAGACGTGGGTCCCGGGCTTACTGTGCCACTGGATTCAAGCTATCCTGACTGATGAGGAGTGAAATCCCGAAACCGGTCCCAGTATGCTTGTTTCTGGTCCAGGGCAGACCTGGCCTGGTAGTTCGGGCTGGACTGTTCCCATGAGGAGCAGGGTCAAGACTGATTTGCAAACGGCTGGGTCTAAACTGGGGTGGCATGGTGAGCAAAATAACAATGCATTTAACCCAGATCTCTTGACTGGGGGTGAATATTTTGATTTGTTCCACATTCCATCCATCATTTGTGTGTTTTTGCAAACAAAAAGCATGGTGCCCTTGTTGTAAATATAAATGTGGGCACGGTGCTAAAACATAATGTGCGGCGCCCGTGCACAGTAATTAAAAAATTATGATGAAAGCCAGCACCGTGCTAAAATATAAAGCGCGGCCCTGTGCATATTTAAGTTATGTGTATGACTACCCGTGAAGCAAGCACCATGGGGATTTAAAAAAACCATGAAATCGGGCGCCGTGCTATGCGCCGTGGGGTTAGTCCCTTAACAAAACACATAAACACTTACATTGTAACAATGTAAGTGTTTGTTAGTTGGTCGGTGCTCATTGCGATGAAACAGAAGTGATGTTTCCGGACTGCCAACCAATTAGGAGCCCTGAAAAAAGAGCAATGCAGGAGTTAACCAATTGCAACGAGCAGGCAGGATTACACTCCATTTACTGCTTACAGCAGGTCTTGCAGGCAGCGCATGCGCGCTACCTAGGCTCGACCTAAAAACAAAAACACTGGCACTGAAGAGAACTACATTGTGTGCGGTTGTGCTCCTTGTAAAAGAGCAAAATGCAGTCACTGAAAGTGAACTTATCCAGTGGCTGCAGTAAGGTCCGCTCTCAAATATAATTCAGATCACTCCCATCAGACATTACACCCCAGCTCCCTTTCCGGCTTTAATATTCTTCCTTCACAAATATCTTTTGTTTGTGTGTATGGCCAGTGTTAGCATTGTAACTTTCTGCAGCGCCTTTTTAGAATATCCATTGTGGCATCACATCAGCCTCCCGGTCATCTCCACCACAGCCTCTTCAAATAGCTTTTAATTTACAGTCCTACTCACCCTCGACTTCTAGCCCTCTCAAGATACATTTGTTTATGCCTGCCTGTAGCTTCATCATTGTTTCTGTAGGATCAACTATGAATGCTCATAGAAAGTCCAGAGCAAAATTTGCATGTGCACCTGCTTTCCACTGAACATTGTGAGGGAAGATGATAGAACCTGAGTGTTCAGTCTGTGTACTGGAAAAAGCATGAGTGTCTTCTTCATCGTGTTGGCAGGGTACAGATAAGAAGTCAGCCCTGCACCTTCAGTCAGTGTGCGTCGTAGGACTGAAACATTATTAATAACCTGCAGTTAATTACTGCAGGCTGTTAGTGACCTATTTGTATTATTACAAACATGTTCCTGACATCAGGATGGATTTAAGATCAGAAACTATAAGTTTTTTTAGGCAGAGTACAGTTTCCCATTACATTTTAAAGCATACTAAATCCTTGTGAATGTTAGATGTTTAATGTTGATAAAAGTTGCGATTTGCTGTGTTAGTTTAAAATATAATGCCAACCTTTTAAAAACTCATTATACTACTCACACTTTAGATTTCTTGCTTGATATGTTTGAGTTGAATATCTGGGTAAAATCATTTTCAAGATGTTTGTCTGCGTGCGTCAAAGAGTCAAAGCCTACTATTCCCCCAAGATGTGGTCTGTATCTAAAAAGGGTAAGTCCCTATTGCCCAATATGTCCCAATGCCAGATGCTCTTTCTGTATTTTGGGCTCACAGTAATTGGAGCACAGAGTTTATTTCAGCAGTAATCTGTGTCAACTCTAAAAGAAGGCTGCTGTCATCATATTGGCAGATATTTCAAATTCAGATGTTCAATGTAATATGTGTGTTAATATAACATTTATGGCACCATTGGATTGTTAGCTTTTATTGTAAAATAAACTGTAGAAAAATGTTAGTTACAAATGGCAAAAACAAGAGAAAAAGCATAAGTGGAGACCAATGGGGGGATTTATACTTCAGAGAATGAGGAGCTCCATCATAAATAGGTGGGGGGTGACAAAGTCCGCAGTCCCCCAAGCAGATTGTCCGAACCAGAGCCTTCAGGTCACAGTTGCCTCAGCCGCACCAAATATAGAATGGGACTATCACCTCCGATTTTCCATGCCTTGACCCATCTAGATAGGCATACTGGACCCAGCAGAGAAAAAAACAAGGGCTCAGAAATGCAGAGAAAAAACTCCCTATGTGTTGGGACATTGATTTTTATGTTTTTCCGCTTTGGAAGTTTGAGGAGACAAATAAGAATGAAAAAAGGGGGAAAGGCCAAAAATGCATGGCATTTACTCAGCATACAGCCTTGCCTACAGTGCATCCAACAGACCAGCACATGCAATCCATGTGCTGAGATCTCAATCAGGCAGGCAGTACGGTCTAATTCTAGTGGGAGGTCCATTCCGGGGGGAGAGGGGAAGGTGAAAGTCCCAGTGGGCCCAACAAGCTAAAGAACTGCCTGCCAAAATCTAGATCAGTACTTTCACGCCCTTGTCACAGTTTCCGAGAATCATAATATTTAAGTTAGAAATATTGGAAATGGGAAATATAAGGCAGAGAGAGTAAGTGGGCAAAGCAGAGAGAGTTACAGGGGTAAAAAGAGAAAGGTCTGCACCACCACTTATTATTGAACACTGGTAAGTGGTTCGTGCTAGTATTGAGACCAGGGTGGGGAGGCTCGACAATTAATGAAATCTTTTTTATTTTTATCAATATAAACTGCTGGCCATTCACTGCACATTATGACAGTGTACCAACTACCTGCCCCTGGAAGTATAAGAAAGGCTTCTATTGTATCACTAGGTGTAAAAAAAAAAAAAGAAAAACAGAGGCCTGTATCTTTATTTTTTTTTACAAGAACTGGTTTATTGGATATACCAAGGAGCCTGCCACACTCAGAATTTCCCCACCATGTACGGATAGTTCCCAAATAGTTGCCTGTTACTGCCACATAGCTTGCTTCAGTTGACCATGCAGCCTAGCAGAACTATAAAAGGGAGAACTGCCTACAGTCACACACCCACAGTGTGCGATGAGCGGCAGCTAGTATATAGCCAAAGTCCCTGACTATTGCATACCTGGACCTCCCACGGTGCCTCACATGAAAGAGAGCCAAGGAACCATGGGTCATCCAATGGCAGGTTCAACCCTCTCCTAGTGAAAAGTGGTATTGTGCTGCCTGACAATAAAACACTGAGGGTGTCATTACATCGGCGGTCTGTCCGCAGGACTGCCGATGCCACGGTCGCTAGAACACCGCAAAGGCTGCGGTGTTCAGACTGCCGTATTCTGAATGGAACACCGGGCCAGCAGTCCATAGTCGGCGGTCTCACCACGTGGCATGGCTCGGCCATTGAGAAGGGCCGCAGCAGATGCCATCACAGTGCAGTGCCTTCTGCACGTCTGTGCACTGTGTGCCATACACCATGTCATGCATGGCACACAGTGCACGCACAACAGTGCCTGCAGAGGAGGGCACACCATGTGCACCCATGTACTACCCCCCCAGGTGAAATCACCCGGGGGCCCTCTTTGGGCCCCTTCCTTCCCTTTCCACCATCCTTTTCATGGCGGGGTGCCTGCCATGAAAAGGCTATGGAAAAGGGAATTTTCAATCCCGATGGCGGTGCCTGCCTCGGCACCGCCGCCATCCCCAGTCGACTTTGTCTCCTATGCACTGTCAGAATCTAAGATCCTGGCGGTGCCGATGGTGTAGTAGCTGGCTTGTGGTGGTCCCACCGTAAAACTTGTAATCTGGCGGTCAAACTGCCTAGGTTGTGGCGGTAAGACCGCAACCGCGGGTACGGCGGTCCTGAGACTTAATAAGGCCCTAAGACTGCCAAATTACAACATCACAAGAAATGGCATAACATATTTTAAGCATATCTCTCAGGTCATTTTCATTTGGGTAGTCTAAACCTGATTGTGCCCTCATGTTTAGTCAAAAACATGACTCTGTGACCATTCAAAATCTTCATCCAGTGTGATGCATTTAGGTAGCAATACAAATTGGGCCAGAACTTCAAAGTCAGAGGAAATTGTTAAAATCTGACTTTGAGCCTATATGTGTTCCATTTAAAGCATAGCGTTGCTGTTTGCTAGTGCTGTGGTGCTTATTCTGACCTTAGAACTGTTCTCTGCCAGCAGGCTTTGCTCTCCCTGACCCTCCCCGCTTCACCAACACAACATAACTTCAGGTGTGAACAATGTAGGAAATTAGCTTGTTGGTTGACTGGGGTGTAGGTCCTGGTCATTCAGCAACCACAATCCTTGTTGTGGTATGGCACAAGCAACCCCAAATTAACCTCTGCTCACCCTCTTCATAGCCTAGCACAGAGCAGTCAGGCTTAATTTAGAGGCAATGTGCAAAGTATTTGTGCAACACTTCAAACAGTAAAACAGTGAAAACACACCACAAAAGGAGCCCACAACAAATTTAGGAAAATAGAGACATTTTTAATAGATAAAACAAGATCAAAATTACAAAAATCCAATTAGTAGAACCGGAAATATTCAGTTTGAAAGATTTTAGTGAAAATAGCACCAAAAATCACAATGCACCAACTGTGGATATCTGGTTGCACCAGATTGGGACAAAGTACAGGGATACAGTTAGGTCCACTGAACAGTGTACCTTAAATCCTGGTTGTGGAGCGTTGCGTGAATCAGGGTCGAAGTTGCGCAGCGCAACCAAAGTGATGTGTAGGTTCAGAGATGTGTGAGGCTGCGGTGTGAGGTCCTGTTGTGTCATTGTCAAGAATCGTGTTGACGGACTTGCAATGCGAAGTTCGGCTTCAGAGATGCAGTGTGCAGCTGGCAATGCATCAGTTCTGAGGAGATGCGATGCTGCAATGTGGAGTCTGACATCGTTGTCGAGGCTTCCATCGACGAGAGATGCAAGAACCTGGACCGTGGGTGTGCTGCGATGCACCAATTCCAAGCTGGGTTGTTATTTGACTGGGGTGTAAGCTCTGGTCAAGCAGCAACCACAAACCTTGTCAGGGTAAAGCACAAGCAATCCCAAATTAATCTGTGCTCACCACCTTGGTAGCTTGGCACAGAGCAGTCAAGTTTAACTTAGAGGCAACGTGTAAAGTATTTCTGTAACACTTCAAACAGTAAAAAAGTGAAAACACACCACATAAGGAGCCCACAACAGATTTAGAAAAATAGAGAACTTTTTAATAAACAAAACAAGACCAAAATGACAAAAAAACAATTAATAGAACCTGAGGTATTCAATATTAAAGATTTAAGTGAACATGATACCAAAAAGTACAAAGTGCCAACTGTGGATATCTGGTGGCACCGGACCGACATAAAGTCACAATTTGATGGCTGACTGCGATGGAGCATGGGCCGACTACAGGGACCCAGTTAGGCCCACTGAACAAGGTACCTTAAATTCTGTTTGCGGAGCATTTTGTGGATTAGCATCGAAGTTGCGCCGTGCAGCCGAAGTGATGCATCAGTTCCAGGATGTGACGAGGCTGCGGTGCGAGGCCCTGTTGCAACGTCGTCGAGGATCACATCGACAGGGCTTGCAATGTGAAGTCCAGCATCGTGGATGCAGCGCACAGCTGGCAATGTGTCAGTTCAGAGGAGCTGTGAGACTGCAATGCGTAGTCCGGCATCGTCATAGAGGTTGCTGTTGAATAGAGATGCGAGGACCCAGGCCATGGATGCACTGCACCGTCGGGGTAATGCATCAGTTCCGAGGACTGAGGAGGGGATGAGAGTCTTTGCGATGGGTCCAATCCACGCCGGAGTGGCATAGCATTGGTTCTGCTAGGGGATGCACCGCTCAGCAGAGCAGAAGCATCGGTTCTGCTTGGAATGCGCCACTCAGCAGAGAAGATGCATTGGTTCCGCTGGCAAGCACCTTAGACCCACTTCCATGGGTCCAGGACTGGGGTGACACAACTTGGCAGGGTAGATTCACAGATGGCAGAGTCCAGGTGCAGATGCAACGTTGTTGGAAGCCTGTTATGTCCCTAAGGCTTTAGATATGGAGGACGGCCAACTAGCCCTTTGAGTCATCCTGAGTTCTGGGTTTAAAGATTACTTCAGAATGTAATGGAAAGTATAATGACTACAGTATACACAAACAAACACCATACTTTGAACCTGCACACTTGGACCCTCATCTCATATTGTCTAATTACCAGGTGCGATGGATCCATACCATTTAATTACAATTCTTCACCTTACATTCAGTCCCTGAAGACATGATTATGTATTTTTTCTGGGTTCTGTGGATTTACTGGGCACGATTTGCACCCAATATGTTCACATGTGTTTTTCTGCACCTGGTAGTTCAAGGTACAGAACAATTCTGTGAAGAAATACTGTGCGTGTATGAAATTAAACAAATCACTGAATTCACTTGCCACACAGGAAATACATCATTCACGTGAGACAAAATAAGGAAGTTGAGTCCTGAAACATCATTAACTGACTGCTTTGTACTTGTTGCACAACTCCTGCAATAAGCAGACATTTTTTAATGAAGCAGGCAGCCATTTATTTAATCCTGGTGCAGGGAAACGTGTGACAACACAACCCATTCACATCCTCTGACAAGGATAGATGTATAAAAAATCTGTCCAACAAGCTCTTTTAACAGAACCCTGGCATTGAACGTAAATGTAAAAATAAAAAGATATGGCCATCATGACATTTGGCTCAATATTCAATGGCTTTATCCGTACACACATCATTTGATAGAGCCTATAATTGCAACAGCATGTTTACCTAACACTCAGCTTTGGCCACTATCACACTGGTATGGTTGCAGGCTGGTGGATGAAGGTTAATACTGTTTGCCAACATTGTATGTGATAACAGCATTGCATTCCTTGTGGGCATGTGACATATGTGTTGGTCTATAAGATATGCATATTATTCTTCTGACTCAGTCACAGATGCCACTTAAGGCCTGATTAAGATTCTGGAAGACGAAGTGCCATTTATCAGAGTGGAGGACGAATTATTGTCCACAACGCTGATGGACAGTAGTCAGTCCTGTTTAGAGATGATTGTTAGCTTAGTGGTCATCTCTTTACATTGAAAGGAACCAACATCATGGTGGTTCCCGTAAAGGTGCAAAAAGCTTGGTGGACGGCTGCCATGAGTTTTGTTGATTATCCATAAAACTTGGGTGGAAGTTTGTTATTGTAAACAAAAAGAAAAAAAAGAAAATGATACCCTCACACCCTTGGAGTTTTGTCCAGGGTGTGGGGAGGTTATTATATATTTCTTTGTCCCTCTCCGCCATGTTTTTCCTGGTAGTAACGGACAGAAAAAAAACAATCAGACTGTCCACTCTAAATGGAGTGAGTGGAATGGTGGCTTTACTCTAACAGTCCCTACTACATCGGAGATAGCTTTCCATCAACTGAGGCGTTGTGGGCTCCTTTGAGGGAAATCTGATGGTCTACCTGTCTCTAAATAATGTAGCTGGATGTGGGTTTAATAGACAAGGTACTGCGTCATGTTTGTAAAAGAGTATACTCTCTGCCAAACTCAAAGTTAGGCCCGTAATTATTTGGGTGGGTTTTCGGCGTGTGTGGCCCATGATCTGCTGCCCACTCAATGCCCAGTAATTTATTCAGCTACATGCTTCAAACCTTGCCTGGGACACATTTGTGCCCAGCTGATACAGAGGCCACAAAAAAACAATTGCATCTCACTGTGGACCATGTTGTAATCAAATGCATTAAGAATACACAACTCTTATACGGCAAATTTAAATCAGAAATAATAGAGCATCAAGTGGCCATGCAAGAGGAGGAGGAGCAATGGAAGATGATGAGCAATCTTTCTCTAGACCTGGTCCAGCACCAACATTTGCGACAACTAGAAGAAAGGTATCACAGTCAGCAACCACCATTGCAGTATCACAAACTCCTGCAGCTCCATCAACAACCAACTTGGGCACATTGTCTTCAAATATTATTACATATCCACCACTTTGCTTACAACTTTCCTAACCATCTCTTCAACCACCACTGGCACTACCACGGTTAGTTCAATTGTACACACTGCACCCACTACTCTCCCAACAGTTTCTACCTCAGCCACAGCAACTACTGTAGCAACAAGGAGCAATCAGTCTCAGTCACAAGTTGATGGCAGCATGGATAAAAGCCAGGCATCATCAGATGAGGAATATCAATCTTTTTTGGAAGATTTGTCAGAGGGTGCGTTATGGGGCACAAAGGGTGAGGAGCTGGCTATAAAGCAAGGTCCAACGTTACCTCTAAGTACAGAGCAAGTGAGGAGACCAGCTCCACGTAGAGAACATTTACCTAACATTAGCTGGCACGGAACAGGTGCGGCGCCAGTATATATCATCCATGGTGAAGTTTGGCAGTGTGTATTTGAAGAGGAGCAAGATTTGTTGATTGTTTTCACCTGCACACGTTATAGTGTCTTTATGAGGCTCATTGAAATGGCATTTAGATGGCATGATGTGTTTTGGATGTCATTTAATAAAAAAAAAAATTCAACTCATGCACATTTTTTTTATTTTTATATACATTATAATTAACAATATTGCACCTGCTCTGACCAGGATGAATTTTTTGGCAGTAATTCCCCACGACAGGTAATCTCAGGTAAAACTTCTAACAGCATTTTTCTTCACATCTGAAAATTCCAGAAGTGTTATTTCTGTCCGCAGATTCGTACCCAGGAAACTTGTACAACCTACAAAGCGGATTTTTCGTGGAAAAACACGCAGAAAATCTGCTCTTCGCTACTCATAATAACGGCCTAGGGTCTCATTATGAGTGCCCCAGTGTTAATTCTTTACTTTGGAGTTAACAGTACCTGGGGTCTTGTTAACCCATTGCAAACGTATGACAGCAATCACTCTAAATTTCACAAATCACAAGGACAGTATTGCCACACTCCTGAGCTGAGCCAAACAGAATTTCCATATGGAATTCCCGAACCTGGATTTCCAAGGAAATCCTGCTGGAGAAATCACTTTGTGAATGGGCTGAATTGCAGCCTGGACCCATTTTCCTACCTCCGTCTGACCCTCAGCCATGGCACGTGGGAGCCATGCAATACTACAGATTCCCCTGCTCTCCTCAACCTCCCTTCTATGCTACCTCCTCCTAATGGAAAAGGGAAGACCTTGCAGAATTCTGGCCAGTAAGACTGGATCTGCAAGGATATTCCCCATTCCACAGGGATAAATTCATAATTGCACCATAGCTGTGGGGTGTTACTGCATGGTATTGGGTTTTTAAGGGTGTCAATTTACCACCCAGCCAGCACTGTGCAGCTCATAATCAGTTCCTATAAGTACAATTGCTCCGCCTAGTCTCATGCATATAAGGAAATATATTTAGCCTTTTATAAGTTGCCCTATTTTAGTATGCCTTCAGCTAAAAGATGCACTTATTTCATGAGTACATCTGAGGCTGGAAATATGTCAGTTTGAATTTCTCTGATGAAGAAATTGGGATTTGTTAGTCACTTGAAACGAGTGTAACTGTCGAGAACTGAAGATAAAACTAGATATTGATAAAGTAATCTCTACTTTACAGTACAATAATGTTACTCCAATGTTTAAGGGCACATAATGGAATCATCAATGGGATGTTCTTTGTCCTGCTATTGCTGGTATTTTTTTATTTTTTTTTTTTAAATTTTTTATTGAAGTCCAGATTACAAACATTTTAAAATCCATCAATACATCCATAATAAGATATTTAAAAATACAAGATCAATAAATAGCACCAATATATACTGGAAAGTCATGAACAATGATGAAAAATGAGAGGACAACCATAAATCCTCAGATTAAGCCTATAAGCAAGTATAAAGCAATATCCACTCCCAAATATCGATGTGACCACCCAATCTTAATCAAAATAAGGTGCCCAGATTTTTCAAATTTCTTAAGCCCTTCAACTCGTAAAGCATAGGTTCGTTCACTCTTTTTAACTAATTTCATCTTACGAACCCATTCATAGACAGAGGGTATAAGATCTGTACGCCATTTTTGCAACAAAAGTGATCTGGCTACCGCCATTGCAATGTATAAAAATTTAACAAACTTGTCTGGCAGGAAAAGGTCTGGATCAAAACCAAAAATTATTAAACGATTATTCAATTCTAACAGAATACTACATTCATATTCCAGATAACAAAAAATGTCTTTCCAAAACCTCTGAATCATAGGACATTGGAAAATAATGTGTGACCAGTTGGCAGTGGGATGGTTAATACAACGGAAACACTGTGGTGATTGATTGACATAAATCTTAGAAAGGAAAAGAGGAGTTCGATAAAGTTGCCATTTACTGAAAAACAACATCCTTCGCCAATTCGCTCCTCTTAACGTACTAAAATTAAGATTATTAATTGCTGACCACATACTGGCTGAGATTTCTACTTCTTCATGTTTCATCCATTTTGCGATTGCCTTACTCCCAAGATCAACACCTTTAACTAAAGCCAAGCTTTTTTTCCATTCTCCAGGTTTTTTAACAACCTTATCCTCTAAAAGTTCATGAACTATATGATGTTGATCACAAATTTGGGTTAAATCTAATTCACTAAGGAATTTACTAAAAATACTATATGATTGAAGAAGAAGAAAACCGTTAATGATCAGTTGTGACATTTCCGCCATACTCAACCATCTGCCATTCCTCAAAAAATCTGAGATTTTACGGAATCCAGCATTAGCCCACTTTGATATAAGTTCTGTAGATTCTCTAATCCCCGACAATAACATAGGGCCAGATAACAAAGTTGAAGAATTAATTAAAGGAATAGAATATCTTTTGTAGAGGGCCTGACGTTTTTGAAAAACCATCGTAGGCATTTATAGCGAACCAGTTTAGGAGATTTAAAAATTGATAACGGGGAGTGGATCTGACTTTCTTTGCACATTAAATTCATAAAACTATTAATAAAAAGATTTGATTGTTGTTGAGGCTTAAATCTGGATAAATATTGTGCAAAATACGCAAAATAGTAATCCCTGAGATTTGGAAGAGCTAAACCTCCCTGTTCCAACCCTTCGTATAAAGTGCTAAGTGCAATTCGCGGGTTTTTTTTGCCCAGAGAAAAGTTGTAAACATAGACTCTATTCGGGAGAAAAAGAACCAAACAAAATACATGGGATGGCCGAAAAAAGAAAATTAAAAAGTGGAAGAACAGACATTTTAATTAGTGCAACCCTACCCAGAATAGATAATGGAAGAGAATTCCAACGTGCAAACAGATCCTGAATTTTTCGTAAAAGCGGGACAAAATTTTGATGAAATAAATCATTTATACGTTCTGAGAAATAAACCCCCAGATATCTCTTGGGTTTGGTGTTTAAACATAAGGAAATATCAGGGTGCAAATCCAGGCCCACTCCACCACACTGTATAATTTCAGTTTTCTTTTTATTAATTCTATACCCACCTAACGCTTCAAATTCCTCAAAAATCTTAAAGGTTTTTACCTGGATCTCTAACTCAGGTTTAATAAAAAGCATAATATCATCAGCGTATAATTTCAATTTCGCCATAGTGGGAATTGGAGGGCAAATATCAACGTTGTTCCTTATTGCAGTCGCCAATGGCTCAATAAAAAAGCAAATAAAACTGGGGAGAGAGGACATCCCTGTCTAGTCCCCCGTTTTACCTTAACCTGGCCGGCCATTGAGGTATTAATAATTACATTAGCTTCAGCATTAAGATAAAGATTTTGGACCAGGCCCGTGATCTTAGAAGATATACCAAAGTTTTGCAAGATAATAAACAGCGTCTCCCATACAACAAGGTCAAATGCCTTCTCAGCATCTAAAAGAAGGACTAGTGCAGGTATCTTCTGGGTCTCAAAATAATCCAATGCCTCCGTTAAATAATGGGTATTAGTGCCCAGCTGCCTGCCAGCAATAAAACCATTTTGGTCCGGGTGAATCAAATGTGAAGCATGCTGATTAAACCGATTAGCTAAAAGTTTGGTAACAATTTTATAATCCGAATTTAATAACGTTATAGGACGATAAGAATTTGGATCTTCACTAGCTTTTCCCTTTTTAAAAAGCTGACTATGTTTCCTTGTCTAAAAGATTCTGGAATTGCTCCACCTTCTAACATTGAATTTACCAACTGTAAAAAGAAATCTGCCACGGAATTATAAAAAACTTTAAAAATTCCGCCGGGAAACCATCCGGACCGCAGGCCTTACCACTTGGCAAATTCCCAATCACCCCATGCAACTCATCTTTAGTAAAAGGTCTTGCCATAATTGATTTCTCACTCTCTGAAAGTGTCGGAGAACCATTTTTCTGAAGACAATCTCTCAGAGATGTGATATCGACAGTCTGTTGCTGACCATATATAGACCCATAATGCTGTAGCATTATTTCACTAATTTTCACTGGATCATCCGTACAAGAGGCAGTTAAGGGGGATTTTAATGCATTGATTTGATTAGAAGCAACCTGCTCCCTTGCCTGCCAAGCCAGGAATCTACCAGTAAAATTGCTTTCTTCATATGTTTTTTGTCTATAATGTTGGAAAGAAGATTCGCTTAGGGTGTAATATCTTGCGCTGAGATCACCTTTAGCCTGATCGAATTGGCGCTGATTAAAAACAGTAGGATTATTAAGAAATGTAGAATAAGAACTTTGTACCTTCTGCTCCAGATCTCGCTTTTCTACCTTAACTTTCTTTATAATCTCAGCATCTTTTCCGATAATTAGCCCCCGAATAAAGGCCTTAAGTGTATCCCATATCATATTTAAGGGAGCGGAATCGTGATTTCGAACAAAGAATTCCCTAATCTCAATCTCAATGAGACCCACCCAGTCCTCCTCTAATAAATAATGCCTATTTAGCGTCCATCTTTTAGGGGTCTTAGCACGTTCCCCAATTTGCAAGTCAAGTGCCAGCATGGCATGATCAGAAAATCCATTCTGCAGAACTCTTTGCTGACAAAAACTTAAACTCCGAGAAACCAGGAACAAATCAATGCGTGATGAGGTGTGAAATCTACCAGACAGACAAGTATAACCAATTTTAGTTGGAAAAGCCCTCCGCCATGGATCCAGTAGATCTAAAGTTACCCCATAATGTTGTATTGTCTTGTGGATTGTTACCTGCCTTGTTATGTTGGCCTAGGCCTGGCTGCCTTGCTGCTTTTCTTTGCGCACGTTACACTGAGCCGGGCCTCCCTTGCCCTTTGCTCGTGCCAAGTTCTTTTGCACTGTCTGCATTTTCTGTTGTTCACCTTTTTGGGCTCAGTCTGCACAAACATGTACAAGGTCGCATAACAATGTATTTTGGTTCTTCCTGATATGGCCAGTCTCGCGCACCCAGACATAACATTAGGTGCAATTGCCATGAAGAATTTGGTATGCTTTTAATACTGTGGTTTACTAGCGCTTAACACACTTGGAGAAATCCCTTTCAGTGAGAAGAGCTATGATGTCCTGCTGATGTAATTCTGCATCTAGAGACTGAGGTATGGGGGTTCGCTAGTCAAAGCCCAGAGGTCTTCTATTACTATAATAAACTATCTTACTGCAAGGGGAGGGTGGTAATGTCATTTATACGTTTATCCACTGAGCTCTGAGATGCTTTCCCCGTTTGTATTCTATGGAATTGTAACCATGCTGCTTATATTAGTCATATGCATTATGCTATTAGTACTGACACGTGTACTGTACATTAGAGCACGTAAGTTGGAATAAACATTTTAACCTATCCAGTGTCTCTTCCTACGCACCTTGTGTACAAGTACGAGTGAGTGACGAAAGAGTGTTCTTGCTTCTGCGAGTCCTGAGATAAAGATACCGTGTTCTGGGTTGTCCAAACATTAGTACTTGGGTGCTAATGGGATGCTAAGCTAGTTGGGTTGGGGTTTTTGGGTGCTACGGTATATGGTGGCAAACCACTGTATTCCGGGGTCCCATTTTCCTGTGCATAGCTCTGTGTATGTGCAGAAACCTTATGACATGGCGCCCAACGTGGGGCAGCTTATATGCGAGACGCTTGAGTAGTACTTGTGCTTGTCCACAAACCCCTCGCGTACGCTTCCGGAGGCGTATGTGACGGTGATACCTCCTATATTGAATGTTTTATAGGTTCTTTCAAGCTTGATATTATTAAAAAAGGTTAGTTAATAGACCCATTTTTGTGCTCCCTGTTAGGTTGTCGAATATAATTGTTTAGTCATGGCTGGTGTGGCGATAGCTGCACATAGTCGAGGAGCACTCCGAGACCACTTAGCTGTGTATGGAGTGCCCGATACTGGGGTCGAGTTGGTCTTTGTGGTTCAAGCCGATCCGGCTTATCACTTTGAAGTGTTTTACACTTGGATCACTTTTGAAGCGGTGGATGCAGGTGATAAGCTGTTTCATGAATATAAGCCCACCGCTGTTCCTGCTGCCTATCGACCCTATACTGTTCTTGAAGTGCCTCTCACGGCTTGGCAGCACCGTGTTTGGTTCAATGGCGCCCTACCACAACCAACTACCGCAGTTCGTTTAGGCCCCTTATCAATTCAGGGGGCCACTTGGCCTGTATTGGCCGGGTATACCCCGCATCCAAATTATCTGGCATTACCGCTTGCGGAACTGCGCACTATGCATACCGAATTGGTGCGAGTGCATCGAGCCTTAGTGACATACGTTACAGGTAGCCTCCATGGAGCTGCTCCTGTAGTCGCAGGCCAACCAGCTATTGCAGCTGGAGTGACCATAAGTCCTGTCATGGTAAATTCTGTGATGGGCAAACGTCCACAAAATAAAGACGACTATCCTTACTGGCTTGCAGAAAAGTTCGATCAGATAGAAGCAGTGTTTCCACATACATCCCCAGTAGATAAACACCGCATCCTTACGATAAGTTTGCCAAAAGACATAATCCCCGATTTGACATCATGTGAAAACTGGGGTAAGGTATTCGCAGCAGTTTATTCAAAATGTTTTGGAACTCCTTCCATGACGGTTCTACCCTCTGTAATTAAAAAAGTACAGGATGAACATGGCCCTGAAGCGGCTGTGGAATTAGGGATGAGACTAGTGGGAGTGTTTGATGTAGTAGCTGAGCTGATCCTTGGAAATGTCAAGGGCGATGCTATGAACTTTCAAGTAGCGAATGCTTTGGCTTTGGTCCCAGAGTTGGACAGGCCTCGCGAATTACCGAAAATAATAGCCCGGGCTTATAAAACAATTGGAAGAAATAGCCTAGGCAACAAGCCTTTTGTAAAAATGCAAACTCAATCGCAAACACAAGTTATACAAACAAAAAGTGCATCTGAGAAAGATGATAAACCAGTCTTCACTAAAAAGAGTTGGAGACAGAAAAAACAGGGTAAGCAACAAAAGAAGCCGGGGTCGAGAGGCGCTTCCCCAGTTTCGGTTTCTTCTGAACGTACTTATGATTTACGTGATAGGTCAAGGATTAAATCACCAGAAAGGTTTCAGAGCTCTGATACGCGTTCTCCTCGTTCTTCACAGGCCCAGACGTCGTCACAGGCTGGTGGAGGAGGACGGCAAGATAGAGGAAGGGGCCGAGAGGCTCCCCAGGAGCGAGACCAACCTCGACAACAAGTCAGAGGGAAAGCAGAAGACTTTCATCTTCCTCGACCGCAATTTCAGAAGAAAAAAGTTGCCGCTGTCACAGCGAAATATGCCTCAGACCGTGAGAACGAGACTCCAGAATTGGACGTGGGCAGTGACCCTCCTAGACAGCGCCGCGGAAGTTACCATAGTGCAGGAGGCGCTACGTCCTCATATGGAGGCGACAGCAACTGAAACATTCGTTACTGTAGAGACAGCTGACACGAGAGTGGCACCCCCTGACAGACTATATAATCTAGTCATACAAATTGAAGGTGACATACCGCGTGAAATAAAAGGGATTTTTTGGGAAAATCTAACCTCTTCATATGACATTTTGTTAGCAGAGGTGGATTGGCCACCCCCATTCGTTTTAGCTGCACATAAAGGAGAGGAGGTAATCCTTCCAAGCTTTTCAAGGCATGTCCCAAAAGACAAAGCTGAAGCACTTGCAGCTGAGTGGGCTGTGTACCTGGCACCAGCGTTATACCGCAACCATGTGGGATGGGATGAAGAATCACCTCCCCATGCAATACCTTTGCGGTCACTACCGCAGCCACAACCCCAATATCCCATCAAACGGCAGGCAAAAGGCCCCGTCTCCGAAATTCTGACACAGTTGGAATATCAAGGAGTAATTGAACCATGCGTATCACCTATGAACAATCCCCTTTTCGTGGTTTCTAAACCCGATGGATCGTACCGCTTAGTTTTGGATTACCGGCATTTAAATACTCATTGTCGGAACTTTGCGGTGCAAAATACACACAGTTCTGCGCTTGTAGACAGTCTTGTTCGTAAAAAATACAAAACGACACTTGACCTTTCAAACGGTTTCTACACGCACAACCTAGCCCCGGAGAGTGGTCAATGGACCGCATTCACATCCGGTGGTAAATTATTCCAGTTCCGGCGATTACCCATGGGCTATAAAAATAGTCCGGGTATATTCGCCGCCCGTGTTGTTTCTTTGTTAAATGACATTGATCAAGACGCATGTTCGTACGTTGATGACATCTATCTGACAGACGACGAGTTATATCAGCATCTGTCCCGTGTGGACCGCATTATTCTTGAATTTGCGGAGCAGGGTTACAAATTTAACTTTGCTAAGTCACACGTTGCTGAATTTACCGTTCTGTTCTTGGGCTATGAGCTCAATAACGAAGGTAAGGGCTTAGCCCCCATTTCTTGGAAAAATGTGCACATTTGTGCCCCCAAATACTCTGAAGAAACTTCAGTCTTTGCTGGGTTTCTTGAATTTCGGGCGTACTTACATTCCCGAATATGCCCAGCGTATCAAGCCTTTGTATGCTTTGATACAACCTACTTATTCAAGGTCTTGCTGGCTGCCTGAGCATACCTCAATTCTGCAGTCTTTGCAGACAGACCTTTGGAGTCTAAATATCTTTTGACTCGTGATAACCACACAAACCTGGTGATTAGAATAATTCCGGGGGCGGTGGGATTCACATACTTAACCATTAATGAAGGTGATACAGTACCCATCGCATACAAGTCACATCTGTACACTTCCGCTGAATTGCGCTTTACATCTGTCGAAAAAGTTCTAACTGCAGTGCAAATGGCGATTCTAAAAGAACGCGCACTGGCACAGGGTAAGCGAATTCTGGTGGTAACACCCTGTCCTGCTCTAGAGGCAGTAACAAAGGCAAGTGTACCGAACTCAAAAGCAATGCATCCCCGTTGGATACAATGGGCTACATCTTTGACGTCTTCGGACGTCACTTTTGTTTTTGATTCTTCTCTTCAGACTCAGGAGTTTTTGCAGTATGAATTCGTTCATCCTCCTCCTTTGTTTTTACTACCGCTTGAGGATTACAAATGTGTGATCTACACCGATGGTTCGGCGCAACCGGCCACTGGGTCCAAGCACGCTTATTCAGCTGCATGTGCTATTGTTGCGGGTTCCTTTGTAGATGGAAAGTTCAAATCCTCTGCAGTGCATACTCGCACACTTGGAGATAGTACCGCACAATTGGCCGAGCTGCATGCATTGCTACTTGCACTTGAGTTCGCTTCTCAGGATGAGACCACTCTTATTGTATGTGATTCTTTTTACTGTGTACAATCTTACAATGACAATCTGTTTTTCTGGTCGAAAAACGACTACAAGGACGCAAAAGGGAGCACAATTAAGCATAAAATGCTTTGGGTTCGAGTGGCAGAATTGCAACAACGTCTGCCCCTCACACAGGTGGTTCACACCTTAGGCCATCAGCGGGTGGGCGCACACGCTATTGGTAACGATCTGGCAGATGAAGCTGCCCGTTCAGCAGTAGTCACGTGTTCAGTAGCAGCGGTTACCAGGTCAATGTCTAAAATAGACCCTGTTATATTAGCAGCAATTGCTGCAACCAAGGAAGGTAATAATTACCCTACAGGTTTTCCTTCCAAGTATTCTTACACATTAAGTCCCGTTCAGGTTCCTTATGTAACTATACCTGACGTTGGAGATCGGCTGATCCCCAACGCGGACCGCAGGAGTGCCTTGATATCAGCTGCACACGAAGGCATGGCTTCTGCTCATGCAGGTGTGTCAGCTACAGTTTCCATCTTGCAGCAGCGTTATTGGTGGCGTGGATTGTATAAAGACACCCGTGCGTTTGTGCTTTCTTGCGATGTTTGTCAACAGATTAAGCCTTCCACGGTAACACGTCCACCACAAACACCGCTCTGCATTGCTAACAGACCCTTTGGGTGTGTTTACTTGGATCACTGCGGTCCATTCTTATCCTATATCCTTATCCTATGCCTATAAATACATCTTAGTGGCAGTGGACTCGTGCACACGGTTTCTCTGGGTCTGGCCACAACGGAGTGCTGACGCCCGAAATGTAATCAGGGATTTGCGTGTCTTTGTGGGAATTTTCGCATGCGGCACCTTCCATTCGGACCAAGGTCCAGCGTTTGCCTCTAGGGCTTACAAGGATGCAATGGCTTCGCTTGGGGTGCGGGTGAAATTTTCGTCTCCGTATAGGCCTGAGGGCAACTCTATCGTTGAACGAATGAACCGTGACTTAAAGCAATCCTTAACAGCTAGGGTTTTAGGTACTGGCAGGAACTGGCTGGCCCATTTGTATATCGTTCAGCGTGCACTTAATAATCTCCCTAGAAGACCTCTGGGTGGGCGGACCCCATACGAAATGCTCTTTGGCATAAGAATGTTTGTGCCTGACCTTGAGGGTCCAGACATCGCGGCGCAATCCGCCAAGTTTGATGTAGATAACCATTCTGCTATGTTACAGGACTTACAAGAAGCCCGAGACAAACTTGCAACTACACATTTACCTTCAGCCACAGATCCTGCGTTGCAGATTCCGGTAGCCGGCTGGCTTCCGAAAGTTGGAGAACTGGTTCGAGAGAAGGTTGAAAACAAAAAAGAATTCGGCCCCTCTTTTCGTGCACCGGTTCCAGTTCTTGGCCTGAAGGGAACACGTACAGTCATTTTACCACCGCTTCCTGGTCGCAAAGAGAACAGATACATCTCAGTTGAAAATGTCAAGCTACAGCGCCTGGCCGATCCTGAATAGTGTCACACCAGCGGTCTCTTGTCCTGCCATTTATCGGACATATGTTCATAGTCCATCTGCACGAACGGTCGCTGATGCTGTAATTGAGATGGTTGATTTGCCTGAAACTACAATTGATCCCCAACTCTCCACCAATATCGACGAGGACGAGTATACTTATCCTGCATCAGAATCGGTGGCACATCAACCAACAACGCCACTAAGCCCGACTCGTTATTCCTTTGATTCGGATTCCACATCTTCAAAAGTTCCATCCAAGTTCAGTATTTTTATATCCTGGTTTAGAGACAATTTTTTGGTTCCCCCTGGACATACATCTGGTTGGTACTTTTCTTGATATTTTTGTTCATGTCCATTGGCTTTGTCACAGTGTTTTTTCTACTAATCAATGGTCACTATTTACCTGAACGCTCTGCTGTAGACTATGTTTCTGGAACTTTGGCTCCTCATTCCTCGTCTCACATCATGAAGCGTGACCACACATTTGTGAACATTTCAGCCTTCCCAGTTGCTGATAGCATCGTATGGGATGCAGTGAATTATCAAATCCATGGTCCGACGGAAATTATTAATGTACCTAATGTCCTTCGTGTTTCAATGGGTGATGTAGTACAAAATAATATTCATTCTGATGATTGGGATGTGCATGCCGTTGAAGCATTGTTTGCCGATTTAAAATATTATGCATCTTTTAATGCTGAAGATTTATATATGAATTCTGCTAATTATGCCGATTTGTATTGTTACCAACATTGGGGTAATCATTTTCTCCATAAGCCCAGTGCCCTGCGTAGTTCTGTTAACTATACCCAATGGGAACATTGTCCAAACCCCTTGTCAGGTAGCTCTCAAACTCTTCGAAATAAGTTTAATTATTTCACTGATTTTAATCGGTCGAACCCTGCATCCTATTATTTTAGACTAAATAACACATCAACTCAGAAAATTATGTTAACACACACCAAATTGCTTTATTCAGGTTCCTTTCTAAGTGCCCTAGCTGTGGGTGGTTATGAGTACTGGGATAATACAGTGGATTTAAAATCTATTTGGGGCTCCAAGCCATGGCAGGTACAGGGAACCGAGGCGTTGCATCGTGCTTGCCTCATCCCTACCCAAATTATGTTCCTAAATGCTTCCATCTATCAGACTACATGTTGGGGCTTGGCAACCACTAAACAATTGAATACGCCATCAATACCATCCCTGTCGAGTTTTCCAAATGAAAGCTCACGATTCAATATGTCCCTCGTGTCCCTGCAGGCAATGTTACAAAATAATTTGTTTAATGTTTCTGAGCTGGTTCAGTCACCCTGGTTAGTATGGCCTATATCATCTAATGCATGTCAAATGCGTTTTCATGATACTGGTGCTAGCTACACACAGAATAGGCCTGATCCGAGGCTTACTGATGCCCGTACTGTCACTACATACTCTGTTGGTAAATTATGCAAACAATGGCTGCAACATTCGTCCCTTGATTCTGTTAAACAACATTTGTCCCTCCTTACAGGCAATATTGATCTGTCCGACTTTGTTTTGGGACCTCGTGGTCCCCGACCTAAGAGATTCATTTATGAAACGTATAATGAACTCTGGAAGCTATCACAAATGGAAGCTGCTTCCCGTCTTCGGGAAATAGATCAAGCAAATATGGAAAAGGTGCTTGCTGTTGTTGACAATAGTATTAATACCCTGTCTTCTCGCATTTACACTTTAGAGAATATTGTGTCCTCTGTTGTTGATATTGTACAAGATGATGTTTCTGTGTTATATCATGGTCAGAATCAATTGCGCTCAGTTATGCAGTTTGCATGGACTTTACAAACACTTAAGTTAGGTAAAGTGCCTTGGCATTTCTTGAACACCTCTGCCTTATTTCTACCTTTTAACTTAACTGATAAACAGCAATTTATGTCCATGAAGGATGCAACTTACACTCTATTACATATCGAAAAGGTGGATCCATTGCCGTTCTCTGTTGCAGAACTCGATTCTGCTGTATGGCTAGTCCATGGGGTTATAGCTTTACCATTTTCCTTGTTTGAATTTGACTCGTGCATGAAACATTATCCTGTGGGCCGTTACCGGCCATTGGGCAGTGCTTTCCTGCATGAACTCTGGTCCTTGCCTTTCATGTATAAATGCCTTCGGGACGGCAAGGAAGTCTTTCTCACGGGGGAGTACTGCGACTCGACTATAGGTCATTCGCTTATTTGTAAACACATTAAATTGCATGGCTCATGTAGCGTTTCCTCTCCTAATCTTGCTTGTGTGCTGAAAGGTATTCCTGCTCCTGTTATTTCACCTACTTTCACTCTCCTTTCCAATGGTAGTTATTTACTTTTAAATAACGAAAACTGTTGTGGCCTGCAGGCTGGCATTCCTTACATTGTAACAGTTTCGCACAGGGTTGTCTGCTGCAAAAATGTGCTTTTTCCTCCCCCTCATGGCAAGGTTGATATCTCTATTTGGCCTTCCATCCCTACCATGGAAGCAGATTTCAATAGACTGAGCAGAATAAAGGCACTATTATTAAACGAGGAAGTTATGCTCACGTCCGCCCGGGAGACATTCATTCTCCAGGTGGCGAGTACCCACAGTGAAATACAGGCCCTTTTAAACACTAATCTCCCCCAACATTTTGGGGAGTTAATACATCGTATTTTTAACGCATCTAACACTGAAGGCCTAGTACACTTTTTTAAGGTCGTTGGGTCGGGCTTGGTGTCCTCCTTCCAAACTATTTTTGGTGTCATCCCGGCTTTCATACATTCTATTTTTTCCAGTGTCTTTGGCGGTTTCCCATTGATCCTCGCTTTAGCGGCTGGTGTCTTGCTCTTAATTTGCTTTCTGCGCAATGGCTGCTCCCCGATGGGACCTGCTCGATCCAGAACGCCTCCAGCTGCTCCGTGAGCGCCTTTTGGCCGGTTTTGGTGTCTTGCCATTGGCGACACTGAGTGTGTCATATACTCTTTCATTTCGCTTTGCGTATTTCACTTGCGTGCAACCTGTGATGACTTGTGTCCGCTGTCCTTTCACCTGGACTCTGGATTATTGCCTCTCCAATTCGTCATTGTCTGTTCCGGATTTTGTTCAGTTGATGGGTCCCTTAGAGGCCCATGAGCAGGACTGTTCCGTCGCTGGCTGTATGGCGCGTGCGGCTGCACTGGGGATTTTGGCGCAATGGGATATCTGGGCGGCTGCCCAGGATCTCCTACAACGAAGCTGTTTTAATTATCACGCAAGCTGTCCCGCATTGCTTCTGGATGCTCCCTTTGCTGAGGAGCATTCCTGCTCTTTTGAACTCATGGATTGGATGGCATCTTTGTTTTTTGACGATTCCAATGATGAACTCTTGGAGGGTATGGCTTTTTTCTGCACTTACACTTTCATGGATTGACCTGCCCTTCGCCGTTTGGGCGCTCCCTGTGCTCCGATGGCTATTTTTCTCCTCTGATGGGCCTCTGTCCTGGCCGCTGGACTGTCCAGGGGAGGGTGTCTTGTGGATTGTTACCTGCCTTGTTATGTTGGCCTAGGCCTGGCTGCCATGCTGCTTTTCTTTGCGCACGTTACACTGAGCCGGGCCTCCCTTGCCCTTTGCTCGTGCCAAGTTCTTTTGCACTGTCTGCATTTTCTGTTGTTCACCTTTTTGGGCTCAGTCTGCACAAACATGTACAAGGTCGCATAACAATGTATTTTGGTTCTTCCTGATATGGCCAGTCTCGCGCACCCAGACATAACATTAGGTGCAATTGCCATGAAGAATTTGGTATGCTTTTAATACTGTGGTTTACTAGCGCTTAACACACTTGGAGAAATCCCTTTCAGTGAGAAGAGCTATGATGTCCTGCTGATGTAATTCTGCATCTAGAGACTGAGGTATGGGGGTTCGCTAGTCAAAGCCCAGAGGTCTTCTATTACTATAATAAACTATCTTACTGCAAGGGAGGGTGGTAATGTCATTTATACGTTTATCCACTGAGCTCTGAGATGCTTTCCCCGTTTGTATTCTATGGAATTGTAACCATGCTGCTTATATTAGTCATATGCATTATGCTATTAGTACTGACACGTGTACTGTACATTAGAGCACGTAAGTTGGAATAAACATTTTAACCTATCCAGTGTCTCTTCCTACGCACCTTGTGTACAAGTACGAGTGAGTGACGAAAGAGTGTTCTTGCTTCTGCGAGTCCTGAGATAAAGATACCGTGTTCTGGGTTGTCCAAACATTAGTACTTGGGTGCTAATGGGATGCTAAGCTAGTTGGGTTGGGGTTTTTGGGTGCTACGGTATATGGTGGCAAACCACTGTATTCCGGGGTCCCATTTTCCTGTGCATAGCTCTGTGTATGTGCAGAAACCTTATGACAGTATTATTCTTAAAGTTTTAGGTTTCAATTGTTTTTTAGCCAGTGCTGAGGAATCGATTTTAGGATTCATTAAAACATTAAAATCTCCCCCCAAAATCAGTTCCCCAGGTGTTTGAATTAAGGATTGAAAAAATTCCTCATATATCTTTGGGTTATCGTCTACAGGAGCATAAATACTGGCAAAGGTTATCGGTTTCTGTCCAGCAATACAAGTGACCCAACACCAACGACCATACTGATCTTTGTCAAAGCTGACGACTTCAGCCTGGAATTTTTTGCTTAAAAATATTGCCGTCCCTCGAAGGGAGGCTGAAGCTGAAGAAAATCCCCTATAGGCAGGCCATGACTTAAACATAGAAAAGTCTGACAATTTAACAGCTGGTAAATGGGTTTCTTGTAATAAAATTACCGCCGGATTTTCTGTTTTAATCCAGATTTCAATTGCCCTCATTTTCTTTCTATTATTAAGACCATTAACGTTGAAAGAAATCACTTTCAAAATCTCCTTACTAACCATAATAAATAAGAAGCAAATCTAACCACCTACGTGGCCCCCGATGTATTAAAACAAGTATTGATCTAAAAAATGGATGTATAAAGATTAGAAAAAATGGACTTCGTTTTCTGGCTATACAGCCCTTTTCACCCCAGTGACCCACACCCTCCCCTTTGAGAAAGTGGCTAGCCCCGCTGCCCACCTTCTCCCAACCTCCCCAAATACTAATATTGGTGCCCTGGAATTGCACCTAAGGTGATCTACTCCCCTCCTAAAAAGGGGAAAAAAAAGGAAGAGGGAGAGGTAACAGGATCTAGTTAGTACATTTCTTTTTCAAAAAACCCACCCCATTACAAAGGTCCAGCAAACCCAGATTATTTTCCAGCTGAAATAGCTTTAAGAAGCTCCTGCACCTCTTCAATACGCGTAAATAAATGAAATTTCCCCTGCACAAGAACTTTGAGCTTGGATTGTTGAGCAATAGAGGCTTGAGCCCCTTGAGCTTTAAAAAGGAACAATAATTTGACAAACTCTTTGCGTCTTCTTGCCGCTTCCGCAGACATGTCGGAGAAAATTCTACATTTCGCACCATTCTCGATGTCAAACTGTCTAGACAATATTGCTTTGGACAAGATTTTTTCCTTGATACGATAGTCTGAAAAATTGACGAGTATAGTGCGAGGAAACTTGAGATTAGGGGAAAGATGCGCTGGGACCCGATGAGCTCTGGTTACCGTCAGATCACCCGTGAACTCAGGAATCACAACCTTCTTAAAAAAGGAATCAACCCAGTTAAGTGTATCCGTGCCTTCAATCCGCTCCGGAACACCCACTATACGAAGATTTGAACGGCGTGAGAAATTTTCTAGTTCTTCAATGTTATTTTCCATTCTTGTTTTCTCCCGAGAGGCTAGATCTACTTGCTGCAAAATATGGTTCATTTGGTCCTCAACCAGGGAGATTCTTGCTTCGGCCTCCTGGATTCCAGGTGGAAGGCAGGCTACTGCCTCTTCTATCTTCTCCAAACGCAGCTGTATTATTGCTATATCCGTCTGTTGTGTTTTTTTCATATCGCGTATTTCTTCAAGAATCATATTTAGCATATTTTTAACATCCAGCTGATATGACATAGCCTTCTCGTTTTCACCCTCAAGAACCAGGTCGCAATCTTTAATTCCAAAAAGAGTCTCGTTATTCTGTTCAGGTATCAAAGGGCCCAATGGTTTAGGCTTTCCTAAAGCTAAGGCTGAGACTGAGGCTGAGGCTACTATTTGCTCTTGCTGCTCTTGCTGAACTATCATAATTTCATTAGATTGCATTTGTGTAGACATTTCACGAAGAGGGAGAAGCGGAGGCGGTGATTGAGGAAGCGGAGTCGCGACAGCCCTTGCTAATGTTAACGCAGTGAGTTTAAGCTGTTCTGAATCAAGTAAAGCCATCGGCGGATCTTCCACTTGTATCTGTATTCCTTGAGTATCCGAAGAAGAGACCACTAGAGGAGAGAAGGATGTTGGGCCTAGAGCTTTTTCTGGCTCTAGTGTTACAGCTGCCATTGTTAACTCTTCTAATATATCATAACTATTCTGGGCTAAGAGAGTTCGACTGAGCACATCTGCACATGGAGAAATGACAGGCGGTAACATTTTTTTGGAAAAAGAGGAAAGTCTCTGGCATTTTTTAGCTCTTGATTTATATAACATGCACCACCTCCTGGTGAGCTAGCTAAGTCAGTATCCGTTGGCTTAATTCCTGAGGCTTCTGTTAAGCTAATCTCTTTTAAAGAAAGATCGTCCGCTTCGGAGCTTTGTGAACTAAAGGAGGACTCCACATGACGAATTTTACCTCCCACTTTAGTTACTGTTAAGTTCAGCTTCCCTTTGGTAGTGCGTGCTTTAGTCTTTGCCGCATCCACTTTTGCTGCAGCAGCGGCAAGTCTCAGCTGTTTCTTCATTGTGAAATGTTTATCAAGATGCCCCAACTTAAAACACAAACACCAAAACCGCCCAAGTCTCTTGCCAGGTAAATTATGAGCTTATCAGGACTTACCCTCCTGCCATTCTCCAGCAACAGTCCCAAAGTTTTAGGTTCTCCAGAAATCCTAAGCCGCAGTCAATTGAAACCCCAAATAACTCTGGCTCTCAATCTCTCCTGCAGAGTCTCAGGCCACGGTCACTGCATCAAATGGGGTCTATCCGGATCCTCTACACTCCTCCAGTCTCAGCTGAGCAGCTTAATAAAGTAAACAGATCGCCGGTTTAAACACAAAAAAGATCCCAGTCTGAGACCCTCAAGCGCCGCCAGGAAATGCAGCCGTTTGGAAGCACAGCCGAGGCATCCGAGAGTGAATACGCGGTAAAATTCAGAAAATCCCGCGGTAATCCATTGCGTCCGACCGCTCCCGCTCCTGCTCCAACAAACAACGTCATAGGAGGGGAGGAGCATCACCTGAGGCTACGCGCTAGCGGGAGGCGCCATAGCCCCGCCCTATCTCGCGCTGAGGCCGCTCGAGTGGGTCCTGCTATTGCTGGTATGAGCTTAAATGACTCAAGTATGTGTCGCGCTCTTAAGAAGTACTGTCGCTACCAGTGGAAATGATGGTGAAAGAGTGCTGATGTCTTCCCCAGCTCAATTACTTTATTTAATCCCTCTTCACGGTATGTATTAGTGCTACACTGCTAAGGTAACAGTGAATGTATTATAGAATGTACTGATCGTATAAAAGCATCAAACAAGCAATGTTAGTCAATTAAATGTTCAAAATTCAAATTTACTGGATTGCATTGAGTTATGTTAAATCTGCCTCTGTGCCCTGAAACATCACACAACAAAAATCAAGATACATACAGACATCAATTTCATGACCCAGTAAAGGTTTCAAAGCCTGCTGTTTCACAATTTTCCAGCAATGCTAGACAGTATCCCTCCCCCGTTTAGTCACTCTGAGGCATGGGGATCAATTCTCTAAGCCATGTTCAGCCATAAATCTAATTTATGGCTGAAATGGCTTCTTTTACTAATGTGTAATTCTCTGACATGACTGCGTACAATTACACGATAGTAAACCTCACACGAGTAGTGGACGGATCAAGATGCTTTTTGCTTTGCGTGGTTGTGAATACCCCAAAAACGTGTCAGATTGTGGACATTCACAAACTCCTCTCCACACCTTTCTGCTCTAGAAAGTCTCATCAAAAGAGTTGGCAGAATGTCCCTTCCAGGTTGGGAAGGTGAGTCTGAAACTCCTGTATCTTGTGGGGTGTAGTAGAAGAAGGAGTTTCTCCATGGGGAAAAATCTTTCTCCATTGAAAAATACAATGAGAAAAAAAATGGTGTAATTGCACAGGAAGGCTGCCTTTCCCCAATGTATAACAGTACCCTAAGTACAGTATTTGGGAAATAACAATGTTTAAAAAATACATGACATACTCAGAAGTACATCTGTAAAGCTTCGACTGGCTCAGTTTTTAACACATACTACTATTGAGTTATTTGAAGAGGGAAAAATTGTCAATCTGCACCCTCTACAGGAGCTTTTTCAGGAGAATATTTACAATTTCATTTGTGAATAGGGCCCATTATGTTTTTCTTTTGCATTTTTTGGCTTGTGTTTGTTTAATTCCCATTGTAAAAATCCTCTGAGCGTGTTCTTCACATGTGGGATATGTGTCCTGTTTGCTAAGTATGGCGCACTGTTGCAGTCTAGGATTACGTCAGTGCTTAATAAATACCTCCGTCAAAATAAATAAAATAAACAATAAATATGTCAGACGGTGGGCCACGTGATAATAAAAAGTGAGAAAGTAAGAAAAAATATCTTTTCCTTGTTCTAACAGGGAAATTTTCCAAAATAAAATTATAGGGGAGGAAAGATTGACACAGACCTTATTCAGCCTGAATCACTATGTGGCCAAGAAGCTCTCAACAGCACAACACACCAAGGGGAAGAGGGGAAATGGGTTGAGGAGAGTTCAAGAGGAAATATGCCTGGTTTATTTTGCACAGGAGGAAGACCAGGAGGTGAAGCGAGACCATGTTAGCATTTCTGAACCTAAATCAAAAAGCATTGGAGGCAAAGCTCTTTCTGTTGAAAGAAAGGGAGGAGGAATGGCCCTCGGGTGTGAAGAGAAAGTGAGGGTGGGGAGGGATGCTGGCGGGACGCTTTCCTGCATGCTGTGGGAATTTGCAATTCCTTATTCCTCTTCTACCTGCTTTTCATCAGACACGTGATTACCAAAAAAGAGATTTACTACTCTTAAAGACGAGGAGATATATATCCATTGTGGTAATAGCGAGTAGACCCCAAAAACTGGCAAGTGCATATGAGAAGTACTGCCTCAAAGAAAAACATTTCTTCCCCGAAAAAAAATAGCATATTCAAACGCTCTTTTGTTAAGATTTACACATGCATGGATATACTCTATTTGTATGGTGTGTAAATGCTTAGAGGTCTGGGTACTTCGGGAAAGATGCGACTGTCACTGCTTCCCAGGAGTAGGCCTAAACCTTTTGGAGAATTCAAAAGCTGCAAATCTTCCTCCAAAGGAGATGTTTTTAAGAATCAATCTTGAAGTGTCCACAAACTCAATTCACCTGCAAAGGTAAATCGTTGCCTGTAGTTTCCGCCCATCTTTGGAGTATTCACTAGAGGGCGTGTCAGTCTCAGATTTCTAGAGGTTGTCACAATTGTGGGCAATTTCATATGCAAAGTTGTAAATAGTGTACAATTTTACATTTATAAATGCTTATCAAAAGTGCATTAGCTCATGCTAACCTTTTTTCTTTTTTCTCCATGCAGAAAAATATTGTTCCTGTTGGAGAAATCTCTCCTCCTGCTCCCTACCCGTTTTGGAGGTGCTTCTTTTCCATTGTCAGCCCTCCCTTTGACAGGAGGGAATCTCTGACTTTCTAGCGTGTGAATAGGTAGAGAAAAATTGTGAATACCTATAAACCTGTGAGTTTGTGAGTGAAGGCAAACTTCCCGGGCATGGCCGCTAAGAAAACATACACTTCCTGCTAGTGGTAGCAGATTTACTCATACATAATATTGCACTGCGCTTGTCTAATATTACATAACAATAAATGGATCTATGTGTTTAAATGAACAGTTTGTAAATACAAAACTTTAATTTATGCATTTAAACTGGCAATTGAAGTTAAATTTACTCATAGCAATGTCTATGTGAATTGGGGACTAAAGGCCTGATTCACAATGTGCATTTGTAGTACATAAATCATTATTACAGTAGTACTATTTACAACAAAATGCAGTTCACAAACCTACAGGTGGGGATCTCCAACTCTACTATCAACTCTAAGCGGAAATCTCCACACGTATGTTGACTATTTTTCATTTTTTTAATCGAATACAGTTTTTCTGATTATGATTCTGACTATTTAATAGTACATGTGAGAGGGACCGCGGGAGTGGTGGGAAAATGGGAAAAACCTACTGCAAAATGGAAAGAGTTTAGGATAAAATAAGGAGGAGTTTAGGACGGGACAGGCTACTCCAAACACCGCCCCACAAAAGAGTAAGCCCATTACTATTCATAAACTACACTGCTAGAGTAACTGCAGCCTTAAAGCAAAATGTACTCCATCCAAGTCTTAGAATAAATGGAGCACCAGGCAAGGCCACTCACTGGTACTGAAACACATTCCCATAGAAAATAATGGAGGCCGGAACTTAATAGCCAATAGCAAATGATATTAAATAAAGGTAATTATTACGACGTCTTCCACATATATCTATATTTTGTTGATTGTTAAAAAAGATGTAATTATTAAATATTTATATTACTATTCTAAGCTGCAGCTATTAACTTTATTTAACAATAAAATTAAATTAATAATTCAATATTTTGTTACAAAAAGAAAAATATTTTACATTTATTCAAATGTAATTTTATATTAAATAAAAATAAATATGTTAATGTGGGTCAGAATAGTTTTTAAATTATTCCCTAAAAATATTATTTATTGATTGAACAAATATACTTTAATTAAATATTCATTACACATCGAATTTATTGAGTTAATGTGCAGTAACATTCTATTTTCTTAGTTCTAGGTTTATAGTAAGTATTTTAATTTTGTTGCATCTATATTTTCTATTAAACTACTTTTGATAATGTTTTAGAGAATAATGAAATATGTATTAACTTGAAGATTCTTTCCCGTAGGGAGATCTCCGCCACAGTGGTGAAGAACTGTTAGTAACTATTAGTAACTTTGCACTTCTAAATCTTGTTAAAGGAGGCACCACAAAGGGGTGCAGGCATGTAAGTGTATACTAAGGTATAGTTGTCGATGTAGGTATAAATCTACACTGGGAAATAGTGAATAGCAAAAAAGTATACATAATACACCTAGAGCAGTACATTTACACCTGAGCAAATTTACACGTGTGCATTTATCTTTGTGAATAGGCCCGCATGTTTTTAAACCTTAAAAGACGACTGGAATCTTTGATTCATGTGTTCTTATCCTTAAATTTCAATTGGCTGCTACATATTTTCGTATCATTTAAATCTTGAATTCTTGCTTTGAACATCAGCATGTCCAAAATGTTCAGGTACTCAAGGAATACGTTTTTTGTCGAAAGCATTAAACTGCAACAAAAGGAATACCTTAGTATGACATATTGCTCATATTATAAATCTTTGGTTCTTTTTTCGCTTTCTTTTTTATTGTACAACGAGAAGTTGAACTAAGTCTGGGAGTTGAAACGTTTCCATTTTGTGTAATCGTTTCTGCTTGAACATGATTGCTGAATTATTTTAAATTGAAGACACATGGCAGGAGGTTGAGTGCTGTATATTTTTCCAAGATGGTGTCCATTAGCCTTTATCCACAGGGGCTATCTTCAACTTCTGCTGCGCTCAGTGCATTCTTTATGTCTGGGTTCTTACAATTCTTGATCATTTACAGATATGGCAAATGCAAGCACGTTATGCAGAGACAAATAGACATAAATATAGATTCCTTTTAGCTGGCCCACATTTTTAAACTCTTTTAGGTTATCTCTTTCTACATCTGTAAAGCAATTTTAACATGGTAATTATTTACATCCATCTTTTTTTAAACATGTGCTCATTTGGTTGTGTTGAATATTTGAACTGTTATCTCAGATTTTCCTTTTCCCTTAAGCTTTCGGGTGAATAAAAGCACACCATACATCTGGTCCCTTTTATGTGTCTGACCTCAAAATCTTTAACATCATGACAATCTTTCTGAAGAATGGCTGGGCCACATAATTTAGTGTCATGGCAGAAATGCAGGCGGAGCAGCTCAAGATATACATCTGCCCTCCTCAACACTGAGGGGCAAATTTACGAGCCCCCTGCGCCACCAGTACGTCACTTTTCGTGACGTACTGGTGGCGCAGGGGGCTGCTCCATATTTACAAGGAGAGGAAAAGCCACCCTGAGTGACTTTTCCTCTCCTTGTAAATACGGCCCCTTCACACGCAGCACTTTGCGGTGAAGGGGCGTTCCATGGGTGTTGCTGTGAGTGTTCCCACGCAACACCCATGGAACAAGACACATCTCCAGAATTACGAGAAATCGTAACTCTGGAGATGCGTCTGAAAGCTACGCGACCCTAGAGGTGGCGTAGCGAGGCGCACCGAGGAGAAATGTTTTCATTTCTCCTCGTTTTTTCCTCTTTCAATGCGTGCTGCATTCTGTAGCACGCATTGAAAGAGGAAAATGGTTGTAGTGATTGTTTTTGTGCAGGAAGGTTCCCCTTCCTGCACAAAAACAATCTCCCCAAGACGCAGGCATCCTTGCACCATGGTGCAAGGGTGCGTGCGCCGGCGCATGGCTGCTGTTTGTGCGCCAGCGCAGGGGGAAGCACAAGGATGCAACATATTCTTGTAAATATGTCGCATCCCTGTGCTTCAAAACTAACGCAGCGCGGCGCACCAAAATGACTTGCTGTACCCCGCTGCGTTAGTTCAACGTAAATCTGCCCCTGAGTTTTCAACACATTACTCTAGAAGTTGGGTTTGCAAAATGCGAACAAATAGAACCAGGCTTTGCCAGAACTACAATTAATATGTGGTCCCATATTGCATGCAGTTTGAAGGAAAATATTGCTTACTTCTATATTCATGTAATTTACACGAGACTGCTGAGCAACAAAAGGTGAGGCATAATTATGTACAAGTAAAATGTGCTTGACTCACAAAATAAAAGAGAGATGCAAGTTCAGTGCATATGAGTACAATTTCTTTGTTTGTTAAGCATCAATAATATTTTGATCAGAAACATTCGTCATAATAAAATAAGTGGGAGCCGGTAGTTGAACTTAGAGTGTCCTAGAATTACCCAGTAACACAACTGATCTCTGTTAGCTACGCTTCCACTGCTCCAGAGTGAGGCACCTCATTCAGCAACAAACAGTACTTACTCCTAAGTCATACACAAAAGAAATTTAAGTTTTAAGTTTGTAAAGCCGAGGACATGCCAACCTCCAAGCATAATTAGCAAAAGCAAAAGTATAAATGCCTTAAGAATGTCAAAATAAGTAAAAACTATAATCTACTATGCCCCTATCCTACATTTTCAAAGCTACAGCCTCCCACGCCTCCACAAGCACTGAATATCCTCTCCTGAAGGAATAATGACACTAACTTGTCAGGGCGAACCCCAACTTACACCTTTGGGGTTCGCCCTGACAAGTTAGTGTCATTATTCCTTCAAGTGGGTGACCTTCCACCCAATAAATAATCCACTTTCTTACAGCAGCTTACCCTTTAATTTGACCCTAGAACTGAAAGCGTTGTTTTGAAATACTAGCACATATCTCCATCCTACTATCCCTTACACACCACTCTTTGGTATACCAGTAGAACCAGTTACTCGAGATGTTCCTCAGCTTCTCAGCCAGCACTTTGACTAATCTTATCTTTGTAATCGACCATTGTCTACTGCTTCTTGCTTCCCACCCAAGCTGTCAGCCTTCATACTCTCTTCAGTACTACTTCCTTTCCTCAAACTACAACTTGTTCCACTTCAACTGCACCTTCCTTATCATCTTTCCTAAGCCATGTAAAATGTCTATATAGCATGCTTGAGTTTGTCATTGACCTCAACTTAACTTTCTCTCCTTTAACTGAACCCACTACGTGGCTCTAAGGATTCTGGGTATGCCCAGATGTGGGTTCCGGGCTCACTGTGCCACTAGAACCAAGCTATACCCAGCTATAAAGCCCATAACCAGGGCGATACTGGTCCTGGATTGCTTGTGTTCGGGTTCAGGGAGTACCTGGCCTGGCAGTTCGGGCTGGACTGTTTCCATGAGGAACAGGGTCAAGCCTGATTTGCATATGACTGTGTCCAAGCTGAGGTGGCATGATGGGCGAAAAATTATGTTTTGGGATGTGGCCTGAGGGATTGCCAGTGGCTGAGATTAATTCAAGCATTCCATCCATCACCTTGTAGTTTTTGCATCTGACTCCGGAAGTACGCCAGGTGTGCCCAGACATAGGTCCCGGGTTCATTGTGCCACTGGAACCAAGCTATACCTGGCTGAAAAGCCCATAACAAGGATGAAAACTGTCCTGGTCTGCTTTTGTTTTGTATCAGAGAGGATCTGGCCTGGCAGTTTGGGCTGGACTGTTCCCATGAGGAATAGGGTCAAGATTGATTTACATATGGCTGGGTCCAAACTGAGGTGGCATAGTGAGTGAAAAATGATGGATTGGGATGTTGCCCTGAGCGACTGCCAGTGGCTAAGATTAATTCAAGCATTCCATCCATCACCTTGTTGTTTATGCATTTGACGCCTAAAGTGCACCAGGTATGCCCAGACGTGGGTCACGGGCTCATTTTGCCACTGGAAAGAACCAAGCTATACCTGGCTGAAGAGCCCAGAACAAAGGTAAAACCGGCCCTGGTTTGCTTGTGTTTTAGTTCAGGGAGGACCTGGCCTGGCAGTTCAGGCTGGACTGTTCCCATGAGGGACAGGGTCAAGACTGATTTACTTATGGCTGGGTCCAAACTAAGGTGGCATGGTGGGTGAAAAATGATGGATTGGGATGTGGTCCTGAGCGATTGCCAGTGGCTAAGAATAATTCAAGCATTCCATCCATCACTGTCTTGTTTTTGTAGTTTTACGTATAACTTGTGTGGTGCACTTCAACAAGAGAGAACAAGATGCTAAAACAATTCTTCTGTATCGACTTCCTGATTACTGGAACACCCTGCTTTGTTCTACCAGACTTCTGACTCTGAGCTTATTGGGAGTACAATGGCTGCCCCAAACTAGACTTTAGAGTTTGATGTAGGAGGACACTAGGATTACCATAGTACACTCCCCACACACTCTTCCAGCCCTCAGAACCAAGGTTTAGAAGTGGTTGAAGTCTTTTACCATTTGAAAATGCTAAAAGTGGGTAGGGTTGGCCCTGAGAACTATTACCCCATTGGTTAGTGCATGCCTAAGAGTGGTTCCCACCCACTCGCTCATGCCAGACATAAATGTGGCATATTTGGGCTCCCACTTCAGAACATTCCTGGACTTGAGGTAGATCAGAGGAGGACTGGGCCTGCTGCCTTTGGCCTGAGAAGAGGTCTGGAGGACTGGAACTGCTCTCTCGCTTGTTCCCAGGACAGAGAAGTTGGCTCCAAGGTGCACAAGGCTGGCCCACTGTTAAAGTTACAAGGACACAAGTTAAAAGTGGCCTTTTCCTGCGACAACCCAGCTGACCAATGACAACTTTACCTGGATTGGAACCCTGCTGTCTGGCCTCTGCCTTACACCCTGTGATTCTCTAATTGCCTCCCAAGGAACCTGGGGCTATTAGAAGTGTACTCCTGTGGGGGTTTGGGACTAAAAGGATTAAAAGCAGAAGGTAAAGTCTTTGACAGGATGAACCTGGTTGGTGTGTCTGACCCATGCTCCATCGCAGTCAAAGTCAAATTGCTTTTAGGTCCCGGACCCTTGTGACAATTAACTCTCACTGGCACTTTATGCTTCTTGGCGCTATTCCTGCTTAAAACCTTAAAAATGAATACCTCCATTTCCCGTTGTTAGATTTTTGTCATTTTGGTGTATTTTTCCAAATTAAAATTTACTCTGTTTTTTAACTCGGTTTGGGATATTTATTGTTTTGCATTTTGACTTTATTACTGTTTTAGTACTGCATAAATATCTGTTACCCTAAGGTAAGCCTGTCTGCTCTCTGCCCTAAGTACCATGGGGTTGAGCTCAGGTTAATATAGTAAATTTATGGTTGATCCATGTAGGCACAACCCCCAAATAATAATCCCATTTCTTACAACAATCATTTTAGAATAGTAAAAAAAATAGAATATTTGAATGTTATTGTAAGATGTTTATAATTAGTCAGTCAGCAGCACGGGCAGCATTGGAGAGTGAGTGCTGATAAGAGCATCTGTAAATCAATGCTATAGAAAATAAAATAGTCCCTCATTCTCAAAGGAGAAAGAAGGACACACCTAAAATCAATAGAAAAACGGTGACACCAAAATACTCCTCTTGCCAAGTCCAAGATATGATTTATAATCTAGCTAGGCAATGAGTGAAGTTTCAAGAAAAAGAAGCCAATGATAAAGGAGTCTAAATCAAAGGCCCTTACTGTAAGCATAGAAGACTATGTTTGCCAAGAATGGAACAGGCGTCATAAATATCAAACCCACAAATAGTCACAAATTGCATTTGTGCTCATTTCTGTACAATTGTCCAAGTCTAAAAACACCATTAGCACTACCTATTGATAATAATCATTTTGTTGTACTAAGACCCCTTCATTTGTGCTATTGACAACTGTACTATTTTTTAAGTGCAATGCCATCACTAAATCAAGAAATAGTAAAAAAATATAAATTTGGGCAATGGTTGTCATACCCGCTGCATTTTAACCAGAATACAAGCAATCTAGGACTGGTTATGCCCTTATTAGGTCTCATCAGCTGGGTGTAGCTTGGTTCCAAAGGCACAGTGAGCACTGGACCCACGTCTGGGCATACCCGGCCAACCCAGGGTGTCACACTGAGTACTTGTGTTCCTTGTGTTGCGGTTCAGGGAGGACCTGGCCTGGCAGTTCAGGCTAGTCTTTTCCTATTAGAGCAGGGTCTAGACTGATTTGCAAATGGCTGGGTTCAAACTGATGTGGCATGGTTTGCAAAATAACAATGGACTGGGATGTGGCCTAAGTGATTACCAGTGGCTGAGATTAATTCAAGCATTCCATCCATTGCTTTTTTGAATACTTCAGTGTGACCCCCTTTATAAAAAGCATCAACCACAAATGGCTCTCATCATCTGGATCACACAACTGTTTCTCTGACTCTTGATGCTCATTCCAGACCTTACCCTCCCCCACCCCCTTGAGCGGAAGCCAGCGCTATTTCCACCCTATAGCTCATTGCTACCAGCTATTAAATTCTCCAGTGGCTTCAAATACCATCTTCATGCGAATGATACCAAATCTTCACTTTGACACATAATGCTATTACAATATATCCAACTGACACTCAATAATCAAGAACTATCCCCAATGCTCAACTCATCCAGAATAGAAATGCTTCTAGATCTGCAGCACCCAAATTTCAGCTTCAGACTCCATTAGTACTCTGTACCTGTCACCCTCACATGCTCTCATCCTCCTCAACTGCACCTAATCTCAGTGTGAAATATATCTCATTCCTGAGACTGGGGGCCTGATTTAAGGTTGGTATAGCCTATGCCCCTTGCAATAAGGAGGTCAGGGTATCTACCATGTTTGTGACTGAGTACCCGACTGCCAAACTCTAAATCACGTCCTAAGTTCCTTCATTGCACATCTGTTAGGTGTCTGTTATTTATTAGTATAAAGACCCCTCCTCATATCCAATTTAGCACTGCTTAGTCCATAATTAACTCCAAGCATGCATGCAAATTAGTTACAGTAATAGTTTCCTAATAAGGCTTCCAAAATATGCATTTCCTATCAATAAAATCATAAATTTTGCCACAATGTATTGTTCTCTATCCTTCCATTATCTAACCTCTCCTCAATTCAGATAGTCAGGCTGGTTGTCAGCCAGGAGCAGATCACTAAACATCTTACCATAGTGCTTTGGTCAGACAAGTTCTATCACCCCATACATCTAGGACATTATTGAGACACACCCTCCCTCCTACTCTACAATCCACCCAACTTTATTTTCTCATGGGAACCAAAACTAGTCGGTACATCCCCTTTTACACTCAATGCACTACTTTCTGTACTTGTACTCTGCAAACTAGTTCAGTACAACAGTCTACTCCACTGGTCTATTAGTCATCCTCTCGCCATGCTTATTTTTACAATCGAACAAGGTTCTGAACTTTGCTAGCAGGACCTGCTATAATCTCTTTTACCATACATCAACCTCTGTTGCAGAGATTCTGTTTGGAAACAGAACTATGCCTTGGGAGAGCAGGACCACAGAATGTAGGGACCGAGTCTCTCTAACACATCAGTGTCTGCAGGTCTAAATCTGACTAGCTCACAGTGCCTCACCTGCACTACTAACCTTTCCAGAGTAACAGATGATTTCAGCAAACCTAGAACACAAACCTTTAGTCCCCAAGACAAACATGGAAGCAGATCATTACCTTTAGTTCTCACTCATGAATGTCCATAGTAAACATAGTGGTGCTGGGTGGGAGAAGGCCAACTTTGAAGGAGCTCCCACCGGGAGCTCCCCAGGTTAGGGATCGCCATTGGTATAGGAAAGTCCCCCCATTGAGTCATCGCTCATCTGGAACCGAAGGCAATGATCCAGCGAACCTGCACATCTGATAACAGATGTTAACAGAGGCTAGAACAATGTCCAGGACGACACAGTGAAGATCAAAACAAAGACCGTGCCAGAGCGAGAAAAGCCCAGGAGATTTTCCCTGCTATTTCCTGCAGACGGCCGCCCTGCTGTTCCTGTGCAGCCCATTTCCTGCTAGGAGGAATGGCAACTTGAACCGTGACTAAATGCAGGGGTACGCAGACGCTGCTTCTCTCAATCTCCTGCTTGCCTACTCTTGCAGGAATGGGGGATGGAGAGAATGGGTAGGTCATGTTGCTATGAGGAGAGCCCACCACTGCCCCTTTTGCTATCAGCCTCCCTCAGCCCGCAGCGATAGACTGGCCCCTGGTGCCATACACCATTCACAGTGAGTCCTTGCCGATTGTGCAGTAACGTTGATGAAACCTGGGGAACAACCAAGAGAACAACTGACCCCATTCAAATGCCCGGATCGGCAGAAAAGCAAAAAAAAAGGGGATAAAACAAGGGGCATGGTAGGAAAGTGCATAAAGTGAAAGAACAATGAGGTGAGCCTAACGCTGCCCCCTTTCCCGCTTAACCTGCCCCGGTTTGCCCAAGTGACTGCCATGTGTTCTAGGAGTGGCTTGCTCAACTGACCCCCAGCACCACCCTAGGGCTGTGGGTCTGCAGGGCGCTGCTCCTGATGACTGTTGACCAAGGGACTTTACCCCCACTGCCCTCAAGCGCATGTCTCACTTGAAGCAGGGATGTTGAAGATGACCCCTGCCTCCCCCATGACCCACCTTACCTGACTGGCCCCTGCTGCTGCATTAGTTGCGGGCGAGCGGGCAACCATCTACATATGTGCCAGGAGCAAGGGACCTCCACCCATCATATTGTGCCAGGAACTGCGCCGTTCGCACCGCCAACCTGTCAAGCTGGTGTCAACACAGTGGCTGAATGGCCTGGCGACCTGTCCCTCATCAGTAACTCCCACCGCTCCGCACCCACTGGCATGACTTTTCTGTTTCAGCTGTAACTGCAGTTAAAGCCCATTATGTTTTTCCTCCAACAGCTCCTCACCACCTCCGGAGCCCCTGATACAGCTATCTAGGATCTTCACATAAATCTGTTGCCCCCGTCCCCTCTATGGCAACTCCTCCAATTAGTTCAAAATCCCCCAATCTGAGCCCACTGCCCCCCATGTCTTCCATGTGGAAGTGTAAACACCTCTATGCCAGATCTTGCTACTGCATGCCCATATTATCAACCTGCGAGTAGCTTGTGTCAGTATGGTCTCACTGATAGTCTACACTGTTATACTAGGCCTACATAGGAGAGGATGTGGTGCAGCGGCCAGAGCTGTCGGCTCAGGAGCTGGGGATCCGGGTTCGAATCTCAGCGTCAGTGCAACATCCTGTGATTCTGGGCAAATCACTTAATCTCCCCGTGCTCATGGACAGCACCAGAATACCCTCGCAGGTGATAAATCTACAAACCAATGTTCCTTTGCTCATTTACTGGTCTACAGTGCTATTATATGCCTTTATGTTATTCTATGCTCATATGCTTTCTTGCTCCTTTTACATTGACACTGTTAGCTTATACACACACTGTTCCCTAAGCGTATATCAAACCCAGCTCTTTTTCGATGTTTACGACCCAAATTGTAAATTACATTATGCACTGTTTTTCAGATGCAATGTCTAGCATTTCTTACAGAAATGATAAAGATGCTGTCAATAAACAAAATAAAATAAAATAAAGTAAAAAAATAAAAGATAATCTCTCAGCGGAATTTCCTGTGCCATCACCAGTGTATTGTCAGTTAGTTAAAATGTTTATTTCAATCAAACTTCCTGACTTTCCGAAACGCTCTAAAAACTTATCTATTCAGAATTCACTAGAAGCCAGAGTATTAATGGTCCTATTCTTTGCTACTGTTACATACCCTACTTGTCTTTTTCCTATTGCGATTTTATTATGATTAATATTGTTATAATCACATCACAGTGTTTAATATTAAAAACGTATAACATCTAGAAATATCAACAAGATAAATATGTCCCAATTTATGCATCAATGAACAGAAAACATAAGAGACATCTTGGCTCTACGCATCTGCTTCAACTTTTTTCAATAGTCAAGCACAAGCGGTTAAAAATTTTGCACATGTTTTAATATTTGCTGTATACGAAATACCTGATTTTGCTATTAACTTTTAAATAATGTCCCACTTCATGACTTTAGCTCGAGATGTTTATTTAAAAGGGAAAGTTAGAGAAAGCCTGCGTCTGCAGAAATATCTGGTTTTAGGATCATTTTTATGATCCTAAAACCAGATACAGCTCTTTTTGATGTATTTATTGTAGAGTGTTGTGACTTTCAGTAAGATGTTCTTTTCTTTCTAGTTATGTCCACATTTTTATTACATTAAATAAAAGCTGGATATCATGTCAAACAAAACAATCACTTGCACTTCTTAAAATATAAATTTTCTTTCACTGTTTGATCATTTTTATCCTACAATCTTTTGGTATCTTTCAATATTCAAGAGAAAGAAATCCTGTCCTCAGGGTGAGGAAATGAATAACTTCCAGGTACTGTGCAGTAAATAAGATTATTATTCATAATCTGTTGTCTATTTTGCATCGATTGCATGATGGCTCTGATAATGAAAACTGTTACAGATTTGTTTAAATATCTAGAGCCTGGACCATCACATTCATAAAGTATGGCCTAGGTTTAATAAAAGCAGGATAGCGATGCGCTGCATGAAAATCTGCATCAGTGCGATGCTCAAACGAGAAATACATGCTCATGATTTTATCAGCTGTACTTTTGCTCAAAATTGAAGGGCAGATTTACCATTCTTTGACGCAAAGCAACACAGCATGGTAACTTGCTGTGCTGCGTTGCGTGAAAGGGAGAGGACAGAAATACTCCATATTTATAAAGATATGGAATATTTCTGCTCTCTCCCTGCTATGGCACACTGTGTGCTGCCTAGCGTCAACACAGACACCCTTGGCAGAATTGTTTTTGTGCAGGAAAGGCCACTTTCCTTCACAAAAACTATTCTTAGAGGCATTTTCATCTTTCTATGTGTGCTGCAGCACACGTGGAAAGAGCAATTAACAAGAAGAAATAAAGATATTTCTCTTCATTATGCTTCTGTCGGGTAGACGCACCATTTTGGTGCAAACCTTGGTTTACAAGTCTTTGTAAATCTGGGTTTGCAGCAAAATGTATGGACTCAACCTCTATAATGCCTACCCGATCCATTGTAACGTATTACTTTGTATTTGCTAAACCTTGCTAAACGATGCAAAGTGACTGTGCGTGGCTTAGTGTATGCCAGTTAAGGACTTATGTTGCCTTGAGATGACTTGCGTCAAGAAAGGACAATGCAATTCCTTAGTAAATCTGCCCCTTTATTTTAGCATGATGCTAAGGTGTGTGTAATGGTGCACAGTTGAGCCAGCAGCTTCTTGTGTGACATTTGTATTTGAACATACTGCTTAGTACAAATGTCTATGCATTGACATCAATGTCAAGAATTTCACAGATTTGCACATATGTTAAGTGGAAATGTTGTGCAATATTTCACTTACCCTTTGTTTGCACCTGCTTTCTTTAGGCAGTAGGTTTTTATGCAAGGCCAGGGCATGTTACGCTAATTGTACTGGCTTTTTGTGACATCCTAGGGGTATTTGTGCTGTTCCTACCCTTTTACAACACTTTGCATAAAGTATCGGAGTTTGTCGATGCTATTGTTTGTGCTGCTTGGAGTCTCACAGAGCTGCAGAACTTAATTTGAATCAGTGATTGCAGATGGGGCCCACCATCACTCATTTTTGGTGTCCGGCAAAATGCACTTTATTTAAACAGTTACAAACATCATAGTCTTCTGACCATTGCATGCTTCCATCCCTGTGATTGTGGACAATCAGACTGAGTCACACTTTACAACCTACCTCAGCAATACTAATGATGTAGGTCGGATTGTGACCCACCAAAATTAGAATTTTAGAAACTGACCTATTGGAAGATGGACTTGCAAAATTCAACTCTGGTCACAAAAATCCTGGTCGCAACTTGTGATCACTTTTTTTGACCAGTGCAATAATACATCTGGCTCTTGATGTTGTGATTGTCCACATGTTTAAGAAGAGCATACAACCAGAATCATAGAAATTTATATTTTTGCTGTAGGGACTTGGGGAAAACCACCCAGTGGCAACGATAGAATTTCCAAAGGTGGCAGAATAAATACCCATGACACTGATCAGCTACACACATGTAAATAAGTGGTGTATCCCAACCCTTATTTGTTATACATTTGCCAGATGCTAACTTCAAATTCCTATCACCCATCATTTCCACACTTCTCCTGATAAAAACACTGCCCACTTGTGTGGTTGGGCCTAGTACACACAACAGGGATGTATCAAAACTGAGATCATGCCAGGTCAATATGGTCTTTGCATGTCGCCTGGTTTGATCTGTTCCTGCTGCTTACTATTTTAGGATTAAATCTTTTTATTGACAAAGAATAATGCAAATCGTGTACACAGCAAGTCGCCTACAACCCCATCGGGGCCGGCCGCAGCATTTTGATGCAGAATATCAAACAATGCCTGGAGCATGAAAGAGGTGGCCTCTGAGTAAAGGTACAGTACACAGCATGTTGCCTACAACCCAAATTGGGCCGGCCTTGTGAGAAAATAAGCCTAGGGGCAACAGACGCAGTAAGTGTTGAGCATTCCCAGTGGGGGATAACTACTATCATGCCAGTGATTTGCTGTGTGCAATGGGAGCCTAAACTCTGCTCCGGGAAACACAATGAGTTAACATGAGATAACTTACAAAATGAAACATTAGACCCAACCCAACCCACCCCCCACCCTCACTCCTTCCGACTGTGCTCGAGCAAGCGCATGCATTTGCTTGGGGGGGCCCTCACGTCCCAGAGGGACAAATATAGCGTCCCCGCCTATATGATTTCTCCCTGATCTGGAGGCACTAACTTAAGGATACGCCGATATGCTGGGCAAGTCAGCTCTCTGAATTCTTTAGACAGGATATTGATGAATAGGGACCATATTTACGCATAGGTTGAGGGGTCTGTACTGGCAGGCATTGACAGGCGTTCCATGCCTAATAATGTCCAAAGTTGGTGGAGCCACTGTCTCTGTTCCGGGAGTTTATTTGAGCCCCAGTTTACCAAAAGGATCCTGTGGGCAGCATTAAGGGCCATGGCTATCTGTCCCCCCCTGATGAGCCAGAGTGGATAAGTGAGAGCGTTGGGAAGTCCCAGGAGTATGTAAGCGGGAAATCGTGAGATCTCAGTCTGAAAGGCAGAGTCTATGTCGTTGAGCACAAGCTCCCAAAATCTCGTAAGCTTGGGGCAGTTCCACAGTAGATGTATTAGCGTCCTAGGGTTTCCACAGCCTCTCCAGCACTAACCACCACAGAGTGCGTTCCATTTTTGCATGCCTGACGGAGTGAAGTACCAATAGGAGCTAATTTTATAAGGCGTTTCTGTGTGGCCTGTATTGAATACTGTGTGATGTGTCCTGTAGAATATGTCCCCCCACTCTTTGTCTGGGAGGTGTCTTTTGTGTGTGTGGTGTTTTCATTAGGAAGCAATAGATTTCTGAAATAAGTTTCTTATTGTCTGATTTAAGGAATAGCCACTTCTCAAAGGGGGTCATGGGTCTGCTTGTATTGCGGTGTGCATTGGGGCTAAGCACCCAGTGGGTAAGTTGAGTGTGTGTAAATCTATCCTGCTCCGACAAAGAGTATTGAGATTTGAGTTCATCGAAGGGGATGAGACCATTATGATCGAAGAGACAACCCACACTTTTGCACCCACCAGCCAACCAACGCTTAGCAATAGGTGAAGATAACCCCGGGGGAAAGTCCGGATTAGCGAACAAATGGGTCATCGGAAATGGGAACGACGAAAGACCAACGGAACACCCCACCCTATCCCAGACTTTTAATATAGGGCTTGTGACCGGGAATGAGTGGAGGCCCCAAGATCTATGAGCTCGAGGAAGCCAGGCCTCCCTCCATATATGCGAGCCCACCACAGTTTGGTCCATGAAGACCCAGTGCTTTTCCGTCATGGGACGATTCCATTCTACCAGGAATCTCAGTTGGGCGGCATGATAATACCGCAGGAAATTAGGGACCGCCAAGCCGCCCACTGTCTTCCCACGTTGTAGTAGTTGTCTCTGCAGTCTGGGTTTCGTCCCACCCCAGATAAAGCGATCTATGTCCCGTTGGAGCTGATGCAGCTCTCCGGGCGGAGGAGAGAGGGGAGCACCTGGAAGATGAAGAGGGCTCAGGGGAGCACGTTCATCTTCACTGTGGCTATCCTGCCGAACCAGGATAAGGGAAGGCGCCGCCACCGATCTAAGTCCTTACGGATAGCAGCCCGAGTGTAGAGAAATTAGCCTGCGTGGTTTTTGAGAGGCTCCGACCCAACACAACGCCCAGATAAGGGAGTGTGGTCTCCACCCATTGAAACCCGTATCGTGTGCGGAGAGTGTGTTCTGTGTCCGACTGGATGGTGAGATTCAAGATTTGCGATTTTTACAGGTTCATCTTGAAGCCAGAAACCGTGGCCATGAGAGATAAATGTTTGGCACGAGGGTACCCTCACAAATTGATAAGAAATTCATATAAAAGAGCGAGATTTTTTGATAGGCAACACTTATTAACCAACAAAAGCAATAAAAATAGCCTAGAATTGGTGTTTGTAACTCGGCATTCAATGCTGAATGAACAGATCCGACGCATAATTTGCAACAACTGGCATATCCTGAATGCGAACAAAGAAAATCAAGAAACCAATCAAACCAATACAGAGAAGTATTGTGAGGCTAAAACCAGTGGAAGGCAATTTTAAATGTGGAACATGAAAAATCTGCCCACAAGTAATAGAATCTAGTTCCATCCAATTTAACGGACACACTATCACGACAAAAGGAATAACTAACTGTAAAACAAAAGATCTCATATATCTTTTAATTTGTCCTTGTGGGATGGGCTATGTGGGCGAAACGGCACGTACCATGAACATTCGCCTTACCGAACACAAATCAGCAATTCGTAACAATAAAATAACAGCACCCATGATGCAACACTATACTGAGATGAACCATACAGCAGATGAAGTCAAATGCTTTATTCTAGAGAAAATCCAACATAAACAAGGTCAAGTTGCAGAAGCAATAAGGAAGCGACGTGAGATATATTGGATTTTTACTCTCAACACGTTCAAAAAAGGACTTAACCAAGAAATGCATTGGGAACAGGCCATTAAATTTAACTACTAAATAGGCTTATTATCTTATGCTTGAAAACATTACCTCGGGGCGGTGGGCGGAATTTGCGTAGTCACGCTAGGCAAAGCTCCGCGAAACGGTAAAAAATCTCCGCGAGCACGCAAAAGTTCCGTGAACACGCAGAATTGCTTGTTCCGCCCGTTCGCGATACTTTTTTCCTGTTCGCGAACGCTGTTTGCGTGCTCGGGGAGAAATATCTTGTGAACACGCATTTTGAAAGCGCGAACAAGCAAAAATTCCGAGAAGCCGCGGATCGCGGAATTTTGGCAATTCCGCGTTCTCCGCGGAACGCGAAATTACCCAAACTCCGCAAATTCCGCGAGCGAAACGGAATTTACCGCCCAGGCCTACCCAAAAGCCTTCTTTCCTCTCTTTAATTGTAAGGGGCCCACAAACATCTTTAACTTTACTTGACAATATATGTACCAAAAGAAGATGAATATAGACATATCCAGGCCACAGATTATATAGATTATCATCTACATATGATACCCAGTAGAAGATATTAGGGATAGTGTACTCATTGAACATTATATCACTCTCTTCTGCATTTATCTAATATGGAGAAGGTACTTAGTACAATATGTTTGGGATAGTGTACTTATTTAGTATCAAATTACTCTTCTTTTTTTCCATTTATCCAATATCTACACTAACATCTTTATTATACACCCTAGGCATAAATGTAAGGCTATTTACATAACAACTGGCATTGAACAATAAAGTTAGAAATGGAACTACACATAATAACCATCTTATTTATTTATTTCTTCATCGCCGTCCTTGCCCTATGCCTAAAGACAGTGTTCATGTTATGGGTCCATAGGTAACAAAACATCGCAGCAGTATATACTATAGATACCATTAGAAATTTGGGAGTAAATGTTCTCTACCATTTATTTTATTTTTTAACATTATTAGATATAAACATTTTCAAAATGAACACTCCTCACAGGTATTTGGGCGGCCTTAATCTAGCCTAATGTAATTAGAAATGAGCATATAAACACAAGGTATGTTCACACATCACACTATGTACGCAGGGAGGTTAAGATGTCGGCATATTATCAGGCCACCCGCTAAACTTTCATCCTTTTTTCAGTCCTCTTTTTATGTCTAAACATGTACGACATGACACCACGTCTAGACACGTGATTTACGTGTCATCAGTAGCCTTGAAAACAATTCTCCCTTAAATAGAGCACGCCAGTCGTCTGCGTGTTCTCATGGAGGGACCTTCGCCATTATGGATGAAATACCGGCTTTTAAGGTAAGATCAGGGTCCGACTAACTAGTTTGCGCTAGGCATCAATTTAAGTCCCACATCATTGCGCATCCCGCTGACCTTTTCAGCGTTTTGCCAGATATGGACTCCAGTCTCACGTTATTTGCGAATCGTAACAATCACCTGAAGTGGCAATATTTACGTTCAAAGGCAAAGTGGGGCACATATATTAAGTCGATAGCTCCACCCTAAAATCACTAGCCACGTCCATTAAATTATAGACAGGTACCTTCTTTGTTGGCCATTTTTGTGCCACATTAAATTTCTGATTTGGAGACATATTATTTTTTACAAATGGAATTGTTCTAGTACTGTGCTAAACCTTGTTTTAAACCCGGCACATCTCAACTTTGCCGATCTGTTATGACCCTATTTCCGACCACAACTCATTGTTTTGTTTAGATAAATACTAACTGACCCTGAAAATCGAGGAAATCACACCTTATGCTACAAGAATATGTACCAGCAGACCGACACAAAAATATATATATATATAAAAAGAGTAAGTATAACTATAGTATAACATGCTTAACCAGGTCATTTAGGTACATACATGCATTAGGGATATTTAACAAGTATTACAATCTTCCTTTTCTTACTCCCCATGTATGTTCTTTCAGCATTGAAGTCAGATTAGTGTATACTATAAGAGATTGGTGATAACCATCACGCCCTTCATGAAGAGAAGTACAACAAAAATAAACAGGATCCCACTTTTTACGAGATTGGGACCCCTTACAGGTATTTGTAAATAGCGGTGGCAGGCCCGCAAAGGCTAGTTATGTAACATGTCTTTTCTCACCCCCTTTTCTCTAAGTAATCAGGGCTTTAAACCATCTTTGTTCCTGTATATCAATCAATCAATCAATCAATCATGTCACTTATAAAGCGCACTACATACCCGCGAGGGTCTCAAGGCGCTGGGGGAAGAGGGGGGTGGTGCTGCTACTGATCGAAGAGCCAGGTCTTGAGGAGTCTTCTGAAGGCCAGTAGGTCTTGGGTCTGTCGGAGGTTGGTGGGGAGGGTGTTCCAGGTCTTGGCGGCGAGGTGGGAGAAGGATCTGCCGCCGGCGGTCGTTTTCCGGATGCGGGGGACTGTGGCGAGGGCGAGGCTGGTCGAGCGGAGCTGGCGGGTGGGGGTGTAGAAGCTGAGTCGTCTGTTGAGGTAGGCTGGTCCGGAGTTGTGGAGTGCTTTGTGTGCGTGGGTGAGGAGCTTGAAGGTTATCCTCTTGTTGACAATAAATATAAATAGGTACCCATAGAGGAACCATACGATATACACAAGTCAAGGAGAATACATATTCTATCTTGAAAGTTTGAACAAGACGCGTGGATTAGCAAAATTCCTTTTCGCGTTTTCCCTAAAAGGTATATAAGTGTTATTTATTAATGAGCAACTATAAACCAGTATAAGAATTTCAACTATATATTGGATACCATTATTTACTAGGGTACATATATTATCGTGTTTCAGGCCCCAGTGCCCTTTTGAACAAGCGCACAGGAATTTCAGAAGGCAGAAATACCTGTATTCACCACCTACAAACCAATGAATATATACAAAAATAGGTGACTGACATCTTTTTAATTTTCCTCTCTTTTCTACTCTATTCTCTTAAATAGCTGTTGCATAACATAAGAAATCTAAACACTATTTTTGCATGCCTTCTTTGTGAACATGTTTTTAAATATGGTTCTCAATGCATTGATTTGTAATGCAAAGAGCAACATCACTGGGAGGTGCCTTTCACAAAAAGCATGTCACTGCACCTTCTCCCCTCCTGCTATCTACATATTCTATAATTAGAATATGGCTTTAAAATGCACAAACTTCACGTGTCCCTGTTCTTTATTGATCCTTTTAAGACATACTGAACACCACTATCTAGAACGATTTATGTTTAAACGTTCATAAAATGAACAAATAAATTCTTTCAGGACAAATAATCAACATATGTGCCTATAAATTTTGAGATTATTTTATTATATATTCAATGCAGAGAAAGTTGAGACGGTCCCCTGACGAAGGCAACCTGCTGAAACGCTCGCAGTTCCCATCTACCGCCAGCCCTCCTTTCTGTCCATGAACCACCAGGACCCTGTTCTCAATACATGTGACAAAGTGTTGTACCGTATATAATATTTTATTGTATAAAATGATCTCCTCTAACAATATGGTTACGTTATATATGATATAATTTCTTTGATGCATTGATGATTTTAATGAAATGGAAATGTTTTGGTGCTTAAAAATAACAAATATCATGAAAATAAAAAGATGTTTTGATCAAATACACGCACAATGTTATTTTGATTAAATATATGTCGTCCTGATAGATTAATGATTTTTTTAATACTGTACACTTGGTCCTAGCTTCTCCTTCCCCCTCATCTTGAAGCCAGAAACCGCCCCAAAGGCCTCCAGTTCAGCAATGATAGCCGCCAAAGAGGAGAGGGGTTGAGTGACAGAAAAAATAATATCGTCAGCGTAGAGGCTGATCAGATGCTGTTCCGCTCCAAACTTAATGCCCACAGCCTTAGGATCATCCTGCAATCTCTGAGCGAAGGGCTCCATGTATAGGGCGAAAAGGAGAGGAGAGAGTGGACAGCCCTGTCTGGTGCCCCGCTCTACACGGAAGCCTTCAGAGCTAACCCCATTCACCCGAACCGTTGCACTGGGTGCGCTATATATGCTGTGTATCCAGTTCAAGAACCAGTGGCCTAACCCAAAGCGCTTGAGAGTTGCAAACAGATAGGGCCAATGACCCTATCGAAAGCTTTTTCTGCGTCAATTGCCAGCAAGAGTGCTTCCTCACGGGACCGTTGGACTTTATCGATGAGATGACACACACACTTAGTATTGTCCCCACATTGACGCGAGGGGATAAACCCGGCCTGATCCAGGTCAACCAGGCCCGGCATCAGGGGGTTGAGGTGATGTGCAAGAATACCAGCAAATAGTTTCGCGTCGACGTTGAGCAGGGATATCGGGCGGTAGGAGCTGCAATGTTCAGGGTCCTTCCCCGGTTTCGGTATCACAGAGATGGTAGCCTGCAGCATGGAGTCAGTCAAAGAACCGTCTCGGCGAAGGAAATAAAAAGGCGGGTCAGGAAGGGAGCTAGTTCAGAACAAAATGTCTTGTAAAAGATAGCAATAAATGGGCCCGGCGTTTTCATGGGCTTCAGCCTCGTAATTGCGGCAATCACCTCCTCAATCCTGATAAGATGGTCGAGGGATGGCAATGGAGTGATCGCTGCAGATTGAAGATAAGGTAGTGAGTCAGGGGCGGCTAAGTGGTCTCCCATGTAAAAGTTAGCATAAAATGCCCGGAACCCCACCACAATTTCTGGGGTGTTGTGTGTTATCAGGCCTGCTCGTGTGTGTATAGCTTTGCCTGTGTTAGCATGCTGAATGCTGCGTAGACAATGGGCTAGCATCCGAACCCCCTTATTAGTACCCACGTGGAATTTGTGCTTAAGGCAGAGCATAGCATATTCAGCCCTGTCAAGATCCAGGCGTTTGAGTTGAAGTCGTGCCTGTTCCAATTTGCGCCACACTCGGGGAGCGCCTGTACATTTGTGAATGGACTCAAGTTCTAACACTGTTTTCCCCAACTCCTCTCTCTTCTCATTTCTAGTTTTATTGTCATGTGCAGATTTCGCAATAGGGGCACCTCTAGCTACTAATTTAAGAGCTTCCCAGACTGATGAGAGGGGGACCCCGCCCGTGTCATTAACCTCTAGGTAACAGAGATCACCTGTCTGATGGAGGACACTGTATCAGGAGAGGGCACCAAGGTTTTGCGCAAGCGCCATGGAGGTTGCTGGGAGAGGCTTGCGGGAACAGAAAGAGTGAGTGTAATGGCAGCGTGGTCGGAGAGGGAACGGGGTTCAATAGTGGAGTCTGTGGTGAGCTCCCACGCCGCAGGGGAGGCTACAAAATGGTCCGGGCGAGTGTAAGACTTATGAGCTGCGGAGTAGAATGTGTAGTCACGTTCCACCGGGTGCTGTAGCTGCCATACATCACGCAGCCCACAGTCGGCCAACCACGTCAACCCCTCCAGAGTGAATGCCCCTGTCTGTCCCATCTGCTGTGCATTGCGGTCCATACCTCCGTCCATGACAAGGTTAAAGTCACCCCCTACAAAAAGAGCCTGGTCTTGAGAGCTGAAGTACCCCCGCCAGTGCCTCAGTTATGAAGGCCTCTGTCGTGTGGTTTTTGGCCTCATTGTCTACATTGCTAAGTTGGCTTAGGCCTGGCTGCCATGATGCTTTTTTGCATACGTTACTCTGTGACTTTGTTTTTCCAGACTCTGCTTGTGCCCTGCTATATTAGAACTGTCTTCCTTTTTGCCTTTCACCTTCTCTCCTGTTCCCTTTGGGTTTCGTCTGCACATCATGTACAAGGTCGAAAAACAACGTCCCTTGTTCTTGCTGATCTGGTCAGCCCCTCGCACTTAGACATAACACGAAGTACAGCTGCACTGGAGAAATTCGTGTGCTTTTAATATTGTGATTTCAGTGTTTGTAGGAGTTGGAGAAAAACCTTTCCAGGGAGAAGAGCTGTGCTTGTCTGATGATGTAAACCTTGCATCTAGATTTTGAGGTATGAGGGTCTGCCCGACAAAGCCCAGAGGTCTTCTATTTTTATAATAAGCTAGTTATTAGCACGGGGAGGATGGTAAGGCTATTTAGCCCGATATCCACTGTCTTTATATGATGCTGTCCCCGTTTGTATTCTATGGAATTGTAACTATGCTTATTATTTTATCATTATGCATTATGCTGATAGTACTGGCACGTGTACTGTATCTTAGAGCACGATAGTTGAAATAAACATTTTAAACTATACTGTGTCTCTTATTACGCACGTTGTGGACAAGTATGAGTGAGTTATGAAAGAGTGTTCTTGCTCCCGCGAGTCCTGAGAGAGACCGTGTTCTGGGTTGTCTAATCATTGGTAGCTGCGCTGCTAATGAGACGCTAAAGCTAGTCGGATTGGGATTGTGGGTACTAAGGTGCCAGTTTGGCTCACCACTATGCTCTGAGGTCCTATTATCCTGTGCATTGCTCTGTGTATGTGCAGAATCCCTACAACATGGCGCCACCAACGTAGTGGGCTTCTTATCTGTGGGACGCTTGAGTAGTGCTTGTGCTTGTCCACAACACCCTTCGCATACGCTTCCGGAAACGTGTGGAGGGTGATACCTCCTATATTGACGTTTTTATAGGTTCTTTCAAGCTTGAAGTTATTAAAAGGTGTTTAAGTAAACCCCTTATTGCGCTGCCTCATATTAGGTTGTCGATCATTTCTGGTCTTAATGGCGGATATAAATATACCGGCACATAGCCGCGCTGCGCTCCGGGCTCATTTACTGGCTTATGGAGTGCCAGACGCGGGTGCCGCACTCATCTTTGTGGTGCAGGCTGACCCGGCTCACCACTTTGAGGTGTTTTACTCTTGGGTCACTTTTCCGGCGGTGGATGGAACGGACAATGTGTTTTATGAGTACGCTCTCACTGCCATACCCAATGCTTATCGGCCTTATCAGGCTCTTGAAGTACCACTTACGGCATGGCAACACCGTATTTGGTTTAATGGCGCCCTCCCACATCCGGTCACCCCGGTTCGTTTAGGCCCCCTATCAATAGACGGGGCCACTTGGCCAGTGTTGGCCGGGTATACCCCACATCCGCGTTATTTGACGCTTACGATTGATGAACTGCGTGCATTGCTTACGTCTTTGATACGCGTTCACAGAGCTTTAGTACAGTATGTTACAGGCAACGTTCAGGGAGCCCCTCCTGGAGTTGCGGTGCATCCAGCTGGACCGGGCGGTGTAACCATAAGTCCCGTCATGATTAATTCGGTGATGGGCAAGCGCCCACAAAATAAGGATGATTTACCTTATTGGCTTGCAGAAAAATGTGACCAGCTGGAGGCAGTTTTTCCAAATACTTCTCCTGTGGAAAAACACAGGATTTTGACGATTAGTTTGCCAAAAGACTTAATTCCCGAGTTGGCAGAATGCAACAACTGGGGCAAGGTATTCGCAGCAGTATATGCGAAGTGTTTCGGCACTCCTTCCATGACAGTTCTCCCCTCTGTAAATAAACGCGTACAGGATGAACATGGCCCTGAAGCGGCTGTGGAATTGGGGATGAGACTGGTGGGAGTGTTCGATGTAGTGGCTTATTTAATCCTTGCGAACGTCAAGGGCGATGCACTTAACTTTCAAGTAGCTAATGCTTTGGCTTTAGTCCCAGAACTGGACAAGCCACGCGAATTACCGAAAATTATTGCACAGGCTTATAAAACCATTGGCCGCAATAGCCTGGGACTTAAGCCTTTTGCTAAAACGCAAACTCAATCACAGCCACAACAAAAAACTCAATCTGAGAGAGATGAGAAACCGTTCTTTACTAAAAAAGAACTGGAGGTTGAAGAAACAGGGTAAGCAACAGAAGAAACCAGGGTCGCGTGGCGCATCCCCGATTTCCGTATCTTCTGAACGCACTTATGATTTGCGCGACAGAGCGTGAATTAAATCTCCAGAGAGATTTCAAGTCCCTGATCCGCGTTCTCCTCGTTCTTCACAGGCACCGTCAACCTCCCAGACTGGTGGAGGAGATCGCCAGGATAGAGGCAGGGGTCGTGAGGCCCCACAGGGATGAGACCAACCTTGACAACAAGTCCGAGGGAAACCAGAAGAATTTCCTCGTTCTCGCCCACAGTTTCAGAAGAAGAAAGTTGCAGCTGTTACAGCGAGATATGCCACAGACGGTGAGAACGAGACTCCTAAATTGGACGTGGGCAGTGACGCTCCTAGACAGCGCCGCGGAAGTTACCATAGTGCGTGATGGCACTACATCCTCATGTGGAGGCGACAGCAACTGACACATTCATTACTGTCGAGACAGCTGACACCCGAGTGGCACCCCCGGACAGACTATTTAACATTGTCATTCAAATTGAAGGTGATATTGAGCGTGTAATTAAAGGGATTTTTTGGGAGAATCTGACCTCGTCTTACGACATTTTGTTGGCCGAGGCGGATTGGCCGCCCCCATTCGTACTTGCTGCTCGTAGAGGGGAGGAGGTAATCCTTCCAAGCTTTTCTCGTCATGTCCCCAAGGACAAAGCGGAGGCTCTCGCAGCTGAATGGGCTGGGGCCCTGGCTCCGGCGTTATACCGTAATCACGTGGGCTGGGATGAGGATTCTCCACCCCATGATATACCATTGCGGTCGCTGCCACAGCCACAACCCCAATATCCCATCCGGCGGGAAGCTAAAGGTCCCGTTTCCGACATTTTGACACAGTTAGAATATCAAGGAGTAATTGAAACATGCGTGTCACCAATGAATAATCCCCTTTTCGCGGTTTCTAAACCCGATGGATCGTACCGCCTAGTTTTGGATTACCGACATTTGAACTCTCATTGTCAGACCTTTGCGGTACAAAATACCTACAGTTCTGCGCTTGTAGACAGTCTTGTTCGTAAAAAATATAAAACGACACTTGACCTATCCAATGGATTTTACACGCACAACTTGTCCCCGGAGTGCAGCCAATGGAGCGCTTTCACTTCCGGTGGTAAACAATTCAAATTTCGGCGTTTGCCCATGGGCTATAAGAACAGCCCGGGTGTTTTCGCCGCGTGTGTTGTCTCTTTGTTGGACAGCATAGACCCAGATGCGTGTTCGTACGTCGACGATATCTATCTGACAGACGACGAATTATGGCCGCATCTTTCCACGTGTGGACCGCATTATTCTTGAATTTGCGGTTTTAGGATACAAATTTAATTTTGCCAAATCTCACATTGCTGAATTTACCGTTTTGTTTTTGGGCTATGAGCTCAACAATGAAGGTAAGGGCTTAGCTCCCCATTTCTTGGATAAGTGCGCACTTTTGCGCCCTCCAGCCACACTGAAGAAGCTTCAGTCATTACTGGGATTTCTAAACTTCGGGCGTACTTACATTCCCGAATATGCCCAGCGTATCAAGCCTCTTTATGCCTTGATACAACATACCTTTTTGAAGTCATGCTGGCTTCCTGAGCATTCCTCTATACTGCAATCTCTGCAGTCTGATCTACTTGAATCTAGATTCTTGTTGACTCGTGATAACCACAAGAACCTGGTGATTAGAATCGTTCCAGGGGCAGTGGGTTTCACGTACTTAACCTTTAACGAAGGTGACACAGTACTGATTGCATACAAGTCACATCTTTACACTTCAGCGGAGTTGCGCTTTTCCTCTGTGGAGAAAGTTTTGACTGCAGTGCAAATGGCGATTCTAAAGGAACGCGCACTGGCATAGGAAAACGCATTTTGGTGGTAACACCATATCCTGCCCTTGAGGCAGTGACGAGGGCTAGTGTACCGAACTCTAAGGCATTGCACCCCCCTTGGATACAATGGGCTACCTCTTTGACGTCCCCGGATGTCACTTTTATCTTTGATTCCTCTCTTCAGACACAGGAGTTTTTACAGTATGAATTTGTTCATCCTCCTCCTCTGTCCTTCCTACCGCTTGAGGAGTATGAATGTATTATCTATACCGATGGTTCGGCACAACCGGCCACGGGTTCCAAGCATGCTTATTCAGCAGCATGTGCTATTGTTGCAGGTACCATGGTGAACGGTGAGTTCAAATCGACTAGAGTGCACACACAGGCACTAGGAGATAGTACTGCACAATTGGCCGAGCTACGTGCTTTGGTGCTGGCGCTTGAGTTTGCTAATCCAGACGTGACAACTCTTGTTGTATTCGATTCTTACTACTGTGTTCAATTTTTCAATGACAATCTATTCTTTTGGTCACAAAACGACTATAGAGATGCAAAAGGCAGCACAATTAAGCATAAGATGCTTTGGGTTCGAGTGGCAGATCTTAAACAACGTCTGCCTCTCACACAGGTGATTCACACTCTTGGCCACCAGCGTGTGGGCGCACACGCTGTCGGTAACGGTTTGGCAGATGAAGCTGCCAAATCAGCAGTAGCCACATGCTCAGTAGCAGCAGTTACAAGATCCATGACTAAGATTGATAATGATATTTTGGCAGCTATTGCTGCAACAAAGGAAGGTGCTAATTACCCACGGGGTTTCCCTTCCAAGTACTCTTATCAGTTATGTCCCGAACAGGTTCCTTACGTAAGAATTCCAGACATTGGCGATCGGCTGATTCCCAACGCAGACCGCAGACCTTCCTTGATAACGGCCGCACACGAAGGCTTGGCTTCGGCCCATGCTGGCGTATCTGCGACTGTTTCCATCTTGCAGCAGCGTTACTGGTGGCGTGGTTTATATAAACAGACCCGTACTTATGTGCTTTCTTGTGACATTTGCCAGCAAATTAAGCCTTCAACGGTTACACGACCACCACAAACACAGCTCTGCATTTCTAACAGACCTTTTGGGTGTGTTTACCTGGATCACTGCGGTCCTTTTTCTTCTGACACTGCATATAAGTACATCTTAGTTGCAGTAGACTCATGCACACGTTTCATCTGGGTTTGGCCACAACGGAGTGCTGACGCTCGAAATGTCATAAGGGATTTGCGTGTCTTTGTGGGAATTTTTGCCTGCGGCACCTTCCATTCCGACCAAGGTCCAGCGTTCGCCTCTATGGCCTAGAAGGACGCAATGGGGTCACTGGGGGTGCGGGTGCAATTTTCGTCTCCATATCGGCCTGAGGGAAATTCGATTGTTGAACGAATGAACCGTGACTTAAAGCAATCCTTGACAGCTAGAGTCTTAGGTACTGGCAGGAACTGGCTGGCCCACTTGTATAGCGTACAACGTGCACTTAATAATCTCCCTAGAAGATCTCTGGGTGGGCGGACCCCATACGAAATGCTCTTTGGCATACAAATGTTTGTGCCCGACCTTGATGGTCTAGAAATGGCGGCGCAATCCGCAATCTTTGACGTAGATAATCATTCTTCTATGTTGCAGGACTTACAAGAAGCCCGTGACAAACTTGCAAACGAACATTTACCTTCAGCCACAGACGCTGCGCTTCAGATTCCGGTTGCCGGCTGGCTTCCAAAGGTTGGAGATCTGGTCCGAGAGAAGGTGGAGAACAAGAAGGAATTTGGCCCCTCTTATCGTGCACCAGTTCCAGTCCTTGGCTTGACGGGTACCCGTACTGTCATCTTACCACCGCTTCCTGGTCGCAAAGACAACAGATACATCTCAGTGGACAATGTCAAGCTACAACATCTGGCCGATCCTAAATAGTGTAACACCAGCGGTCTCCTGTCCAGTCATTTCCAGGACTCATGTTTGTGGCCCTCCAGCCCACACGGTCACTGATGTTGCCATTGAGATGGTAGATTTGCCTGATCGCCTGCTCGACTACCCGGATTCCCCCTGCAATGAGGAAACCGAGTATACATACCCAGCCAACGAGTCAGTGGCTCACCTACCAACAACGCCAATGAGCCCAACCCGTTATTCCTTTGATTCGGCTTCCACCTCATCACTTATCCCATCCAGATTCAGTATTTTTATCTCCTGGTTTCGAGACAATTTTTTGACCCCACAATGGACTTACATCTGGTTGGTATTTTTCCTGATTTTTCTGTTCATGTCCATTGGCTTTGTGACAGTTTTTTTCTTACTCATCAATGGTCACTATTTACCAGAACGCTCTGCAGTGAACTGTGTCGCTGGAACTTTGGCTCCGCATTCTTCTTCTCACATCATGAAGCGTGACCACACATTTGTGAACATTTCAGCTTTCCCAGTCGCTGATGGCCTCGTATGGGATGCGGTAAATTTCCAAATTCATGGACCAACCGAAATTATTAATGTACCAAATGTCCTCCGTGTTTCCATGGGTGATGTCGTTAAAAGTAATATTCATTCTGACGATTGGGATGTGCATGCCGTTGAATCGTTATTTTCTGATTTGAAATATTATGCTGCTTTTAATGCTGAAGACCTGTATTTAAATTCTGCAAGTTATGCTGACTTATATTGTTACCAGCATTGGGGCAATCACTTTCTCCATAAACCGAGTACTCTTCGGGGTCCTTTTAATTACACCCAATGGGAACATTGTCCGACACCCTTGCCAGGTAGCTCCCACACTCTTAGAAGTAAATTCACTTACTTTACAGACTTTGATAGATCAAACCCTGGGTCCTATTATTTTAAATTGAACACTTCGTCCACTCAAAAAATCATGTTAACCCACACTAAATTGCTATATTCGGGCTCCTTTTTGAACGCATTAGCAGTGGGTGGTTATGAGCACTGGCAGGACACCATTGACTTAAAATCTATTTGGGGCACCAAATCATGGCAGGTCCGAGGCACGGAAGCTTTACACCGTGCTTGCCTAATCCCGGCCCAAATTTTATTTTTAAATCATACAATCTATCAAATGACGTGTTGGGGTTTGGCTACTTCCAAACAATTAAATGCTCCCTCCATTCCCGTACTGTCTTCTATTCCTCACGAGAGCTTGCATTTCAATATTTCCCTTGCCACTTTGCAAGCTTTGTTTCAAAACAATTTGTTTAATGTCTCTACGTTTGTTCAGTCACCCTGGTTGGCTTGGCCCATAGCATCAGATGCCTGCCAACTGCGTTTTCATGACTCAGCTCCTGGTTACAAACAGGATAGGCCAGATCTGAGGTTTTCTGACTCTCGTACTGTTACAACATATTCTGTTGGTAAATTGTGTAAACAGTGGTTGCAGCACTCTTCATTAGATTCTGTGAAACAACATTTATCCCTCCTGTCAGGTAACATTGATCTGTCCGATTTTGTTCTGGGGCCTCGTGGCCCTCGACCTAAGAGATTAATTTATGAAACTTACAATGAAGTCTGGAAGCTTTCGCAAATTGAGGCTGCTTCCCGTCTTCGGGAGATAGACCAAGCAAATTTAGAAAAGGTGCTTGCTGTTGTTGACAATAGTATTAATACCGTGCCTTCCCGCATTTACACATTAGAGAATATTGTTTCCTCTGTTGTTGATATTTTACAAGATGATGTATCTGTGTTATATCATGGTCAGAATCAATTGCGTTCAGTAATGCACTTTGCATGGACTTTGCAAACACTTAAAATGGGTAAAGTTCCTTGGCATTTTTTGAACACCTCTGCCTTGTTCTTGCCATTTAATTTAACTGAAAAACAGCAGTTCATGTCCATGAAAGATGCAACATACACTCTCTTACATATCGAAAAATTAGAGCCCTTACCATTCTCTGTGGCGGAATTGGATTCTGCAGTGTGGCTAGTTCACGGGGTTATCGCTTTGCCTTTTTCTTTATTTGAGTTCAGTTCCTGCATGAAACATTATCCTGTTGGCCGTTTTCAGCCTTTAGGCAGTGCCTTCTTGCATGAACTTTGGTCCCTTCCTTTCATGTACCGATGTCTTAGGGACGGAAAGGAAGTTTTTCTCACAGGTGAGTCATGTGATTCTACGCTGAGTCATTCCCTGATTTGTAAAAACATTAAATTGCACGGGGCTTGTAATGTTTCGGCTCCGAATCTTGCTAGTATTTTAAAGGGCATTCATGCTCCTGCTATATCTCCTACTTTCACTGTGCTTGCAAATGGTAGCTATCTCCTTCTGAATAATCAGGACTGCTGTGGCATGCTGGCCGGCATACCCTATATTGTAACAGTTTCCCACAGGGTTGTCTGCTGCAAAAATGTGCTTTTTCCTCCCCCGCACGACATCATAGATAGTTCCATTTGGCCTTCCATTCCAACGTTGAAGGCGGATTTCAATAAATTGAGCACAATAAAGGCGCTATTATTGAACCAGGAGGTTATGCTCACATCCGCACGGTAGACATTCATCCTCCAGGTGGCTAGTACCCACAGTGAGATACAGGCCCTTTTGAACACAAACCTCCCACAACATTTCGGTGAGCTGATTCACCTTGTTTTCAATGCATCTCGCACCGAAGGTCTTGTGCACTTTTTTAAAGTTGTGGGCTCTGGCCTTGTTACCTCCTTTCAAACTATATTTGGTGTAATACCGGCTTTTATTCATTCTATTTTTTCCAGCGTCTTTGGCGGCTTTCCTTTGCTCCTCGCCTTAGCGGCTGGTATATTGCTTTTGGTCTGTTTGCTACGCAATGGCTGCACTTCCTGGGGCCCTCCTCGACCAAGGTCGACTCCTGATGCTCCGTGAACGCATGCGCATCGGCTTTGGCATCCTACCATTGGCGACACTCAGTGTGTCCTATAGACTTTCTTTTCGCTTTGCGTATTTCACTTGCGTGCAACCTGTGATGTCTTGCATCCGATGTCCTTTCTCTTGGTCCTTGGATTATTGCCTCTCCAATATGTCTCTGTCTGACCCGGATTTTGGCCAGTTGATGGGTCCCTTAGAGGCCCATGAACGAGACTGTTCCGGTGATGGCTTGATGGCGCGTGCGGCTGCACTTGGAATTTTGGCGCAATGGGATGTCTGGGCGGCTGCTCAGTCTCTCCTACAACGAAGTTATGTTGAGTATCACGCAAGTTGTCCCGCAATGCTGATCACTGCTCCCTCACGCGAGGAACATGAATGCTGTTTTGATTATTGAACTGGATGGCGTCTCTTTTTTTGGACGAATCCGACAATGTCCTCTTGGAAGGTGTGGTGCTTTTTTGCACTTACACTCTAATGGATTAGGGGACCCCCGCTTTCAGCGTCCTCCATCTCTGGACTTTTTTAATCCTGACTTTTTTATTCCATTCACTGTCCTTCTATTAGGACTTTTCCTAAATAGCCGTTTACATTCTGCTCCATCTATTTGAACTCTGTCTTCGCCTATGGACTGACCAGGGGAGGGTGTCGTGTGGTTTGTGGCCTCATTGTCTACATTGCTAAGTTGGCTTAGGCCTGGCTGCCATGATGCTTTTTTGCACACGTTACTCTGTGACTTTGTTTTTCCAGACTCTGCTTGTGCCCTGCTATATTAGAACTGTCTGCCTTTTTGCCTTTCACCTTTTCTCCTGTTCCCTTTGGGTTTCGTCTGCACATCATGTACAAGGTCGAAAAACAACGTCCCTTGTTCTTGCTGATCTGGTCAGCCCCTCGCACTTAGACATAACACGAAGTACAGCTGCACTGGAGAAATTTGTGTGCTTTTAATATTGTGATTTCAGTGTTTGTGGGAGTTGGAGAAAAACCTTTCCAGGGAGAAGAGCTGTGCTTGTCTGATGATGTAAACCTTGCATCTAGATATTGAGGTATGAGGGTCTGCCCGACAAAGCCCAGAGGTCTTCTATTTTTATAATAAACTAGTTATTAGCACGGGGAGGGTGGTAAGGCTATTTAGCCCGATATCCACTGTCTTTATATGATGCTGTCCCCGTTTGTATTCTATGGAATTGTAACTATGCTTATTATTTTATCATTATGCATTATGCTGATAGTACTGGCACGTGTACTGTATCTTAGAGCACGATAGTTGAAATAAACATTTTAAACTATACTGTGTCTCTTATTACGCACATTGTGGACAAGTATGAGTGAGTTATGAAAGAGTGTTCTTGCTCCCGCGAGTCCTGAGAGAGACCGTGTTCTGGGTTGTCTAATCATTGGTAGCTCCGCTGCTAATGAGACGCTAAAGCTAGTCGGATTGGGATTGTGGGTACTAAGGTGCATGGTTGGCTCACCACTATGCTCCGAGGTCCTATTATCCTGTGCATAGCTCTGTGTATGTGCAGAATCCCTACAACATTGGGGGAATAAAGCAAGGCAACAGTGAAGTGAAGCGTCCCCAGTTGTACCCGTAAGGCCAGGAAGTGGCCCTTAAGCTCAATGCAAGTACCTAGGACTGACCCTCGAAAGCGAGTGGAGAAAAAGAACGCTACTCCCCCCCTCTAACCCTTCCCGGGCGACCAAAACTGATGTGGGAACTTCTTGGAATGCATTCTATGGGTGTCTTTCGCTAGCAGTATTGCCGACCTTTTAAAGGGATTATTAAGGCCTTTTACATTTATACTAAGTAGTTTAACCTCCATAGAGCAGGTAAGTAGGAGAATTAGGCTGATGTAGGAAAGTGGGCCAGAGGATTAGCTGGGCAACATCTGGGAGCACTAGAGAGGGGATGCGGCTACCAGTGGGTGCGCATACATAACGAAACCCATAAGCAGTCAGTCGGAAGGAGAATCCCAAAACAAAATTCCAACCCCTCAGCAAAAAACAAAGAAATAGAACAAACCAGTGGATCATAGAGGCTTTCATAACTTGAAAGTCTGAATCCGGGGAAAAACCCACGGAGGTGTTGGCCAGGTCCAATAGAGGTGGGTCCCCGCCTCCGCCCCTACCCTTGAGTCGGACAGCCCTCTAGGATGAGGCAATACCTCACGAAGGGGGATCCGCTTTGTGTTTCTCTCCCTCAGTGATGGAGCGCAAGACCTCCGATCTCTCCCTCGCCATGGCTGCTGGGTCCGGCCGATAGGGTGTAGTTCTCATGCCACGTCTTGGGCCACGGCTGTTCTCACTTCGGGATCTCTCCACCGAGGAGGGCCCCTGGGAGGGCGAACTCAGGGGTGTAATCTCAAGGGGCTTATGAGCCTCAGACAGGGACAGTAGCTGCTGGGTCCTACCATTCAATTGGAAGATGAGGCGGAATGGGTGGCCCCAGGAGTAGGAGAGTCCTCAAGAGCGGAGGTGGCCAGTGATCGGGCGAAAGTCTTTCCTTTTTAAGAGCGTGGAAGCTGCTAGGTCTTGAAAAAGTTGAAGAGGGTGACTGTGAAATTGAATCTTCTGGTCTGAGTGGGCAGCCCGAAGGATCGCTTCCTTTTCTGTGAAGTTGTGGACACAGACCAAAATATCAGCTGGTGGATGAGGCAGAGACCTAGGGGGGCCGACCCTGTGACATCTGTCCAGCTTGATGACCTTAGGCATATTGTCTCCCATGATGACACCAAACAGCTCCTGCACATATCCCTCTAGATCTGTTCCCTCGTCGCCGGTGGGGGCCCCCCTAATGCAAATGTTGTTCCTCCGGGACCTGTTTTCCAGATCTTCAGCGTGGGCTTACAGATCTAGCTGTTGATCCTGCAGACTGATAATTTCTTGTTGAAGGGAGTCAATTTTGGCGTCTCTGGTTAGAGAGCCTTCCTCCAGAGCTGCCACTCTCTCCCCCACCTCGTCGATGTCCCGGCACTCCTCCCTAAGCTCCATAGCAAGCTCCTTTTTAACCGTTTGAAGGTCTTCTCCAAGTGAAGTGAAGAGTGCCTCAAGGAACTCACGGGTCACCGAGCCATCCACTCCCCCGTTTCCACTCGCCTGTTAAGATCTATCTTTCTTGTTTTTGGCAGTAGACATATTTTCGAGACTCCGCAGCGAAGGAGAAAGAAGAGGAAAGGGGGGCCGGGAGGAGGATTAGCAACCTCCAGAGGCCCGGGGGCCTCAGAGCTCCAGTGCAAAGGGGCTGCCCGGCTGCAGCAAGCTGTGAATAGTGGGGGGTCCTCACAGTAGCCCAGTGGGCACCAGACACCAATGCCCTTGGGGAGAACCACCTTCAAAAGGCCGGGCAGGTGCCGCCCGCACTCTCCCCAGAGGCTGTCAATCCGGGGGAGAGGCTCCGAGTGCAGACGAGCCCGCAAGGCTGCAAAAGGCTGGGCTGTGCTCGGGCAAAGATTCCTGCCTGTCACCGCGGAGGTGGCTAGGAGTGATTTCCAGAGGTAGTCCGCATGAGCCCCTGGCTCGTCGTCGTGAGGCAGGAAGGACCAGGCAAATGAAGACCAGGCGCCAGTCAGACTCAGTGCTGTGCCCCCAGAGAGCGGATGTGTTCTTCACAAATTAGTCTAGCAGGGGACCCCTGGCAGGAAGTGCCCAAAGGCAAAAGGGCCCCGGCGGGCACCGGGGGGGGGCCAGCCGTACACGCATCCAGCACACCCCCCCTCAGAAAGGAGCCAGATCCCGGCACGGGCACACATCCGTCGCGGTCATCAGCCAAAACCCTCGATCCAGTGCTCCTCCTCCATGGACCTCAGAGGGCACCTGCGATCCCACTACTGCCGCGGGAGACGATTGTAAGTACGGGGAGGTGGTAAGGCAGTAATCCTCTCACAGCTGGTAGGCTCCGCGTCACCGGGCCTCACACGACTTTCAGGCCTCGCCAGGGAGGTGTGCTGTCCTGGACCGCCAGGGTATGGGGCCTCCGGTGTAGGTGTCGCTGGCTCGGGGGAGCGGTGCGCCCTCCTCGTCGCCTACGGGCCCACACCGGGGGGCAATCTGCAGGCACAAAGCAGGTCTCAGGCCCTGGTGGTCATCCCCAGCTTCAGTACCACTCGGGGAGCCGCTGTTGAAGCCGTGCAGGTTACGGCCGCCCCATTCAGAGCTCATGCGGTGAGCCGCGGGTCCCTCCTCATCTGGATCCTGCCGATTAGGGGTTAATCGGCACCACTCGCTGCACCGGCCACCGCTGTACAACCTTCGAAGCTGTGTGGCCCCCTTCATGAATGTATAAGGCGAGTGGGAAAGCTATTTTTAATGCTATTTTTCAGGCAGGGACGGTGCTCGAAGCAGAGATGTCTGCTCACTCCACCATCTTGGACACGCCCCCCTGCATACCATTTTTACTGGGACAAGTGTGGGAATGCCTGGTGGTAGGAAATGTGTGGTAAGGAATCTGTGGAACCCAGAAGACTCTGGAACCTTCTCTTACAGAAATGTGGAGGAAAAAATATGTTTTTTGCCAAAGTTTGAGGTCTGAAGGGCATTGTGTGTGTAAGAAAACATCATGTTATTCATGCAAGTCACACAACCCTGGGCTCCCGTGGGTATTCAGAAATGTCTGGGTTTGGTAGGTTTCCCTTGGTAGTGGCTGAGCCAAGGCTTAAAATCTACAGCTACCCACAATGCAAAAAAGGGTAGATTTTGAGTGGAAAAATTTGATCTGTTGTGTTGATGCACCGTTTTGGGGCATTTCCTATCACAGGCGATACACCACCCACACATATGGGGGACAATTTTTATCATGACAAGTGTTGAAATGCTGGGTGGTAGGAAATGTGTGATCCCCACAGATTCTGGAACTTGGTTCAGAGAAATGTGAGGAAAATATGTGTATTTGGCAAAGTTTTAGGTTTGAAGGGCACTATGGGTAAGAGGGGTTAGGGGGATCCTTGTTAGCCAGACCACCCTGGACTCCCCTACATGTCTAGTTTTCAGAAATGTCTTGTGTTTGTTTGGTAGTTTTTCTTGCTAGCTGTCGAACCTAGGCCCACAATCTACAGCTCCTCATGTTGCAAAACAACGGTTGTTTTCAATTGATTAAATGGGATGTCTCCTGCCTCATTTTGGGGTGTCTTGTGTCACTGGTGCTAGAGCCAACAACACAAGTGTGGTACCATTTTTATTGTAGAGTTATATGGGAATGCTGAGTGGCAGGACTTTTGTGGATCTCTACAGTTTCGGAATGTTCCTCAGAAGAAATGTTTGAAAATGTGTTTTTTTATCCACGCTTTGAGGTTTGCAAGGTCTTCTTGGTGAGAAAGCCTCATGGATCCATGAAAGACACAGCATTCTGAACTACCCTGGGTGTCTAGTTTCAGTAATGTCTGGATTTGGTAGGCTTCCCTGGGTGACGGGCAATCAAGGCCCCCAATCTCCAGTTGCCTACATTGCCAAACTGGGTCATTTTTCACTTCGATTATTTTTTTATGTCTCCACTTTGCGTTTTGGAGCAATTTGTGTCGAGGGTGCCAGGCCCAGCCACACAAGTGAGATACTATTTTTTATTGAGAGCAGTGTGGGAATGCTGTGCAGTAGGAATTTTGTGGTTCCCCAAAGCATCTGAAACTTTCTCTCATAGAAATGTGAGGAGAATTGGTGTTTCAGTAAAATTTTGGTGTTTACAAGGCCTTTGTGGTAAAATAGCTGTGTGGGATCCACATGAGTCACACCACACTGGGTGTCTAGGTTTCAGAAATGTCTGGATTTGGTATGTTCCCTGGGCAGTGGCTGAGCTAAGGCCGAAAATCTATAGCTACCACATTGTAAAAAAAAAAACTTGGATTTTGCTTATTGAAATGTTATGTCTCCAAATCCCATTTTGTGTCATTTTGTGTCGCAGGTGCTAGCAGAACCACACAAGTGGGATACTGTTTTTATTAAGAGACATGTGGAAATATAGAATAGTAGAATATTTTTTGGCTTCCAAATGTACGCCAGCGTGCAAGAAAGACACTTTGCAAAATGCCTAGTAAATCACATGGTAGTATGGGTAACCCCAAATTCAGAGCTGTACAAATGACCATTGGTTCTATACTCACTAGCCATTCATTACATTTTACCATATGAATTGCTGCATGGTTAGTACTTAGTGGAACACCTTATAAATGCACATGACAAAAGGGTCTATCAGACATAACGCTATATAGCTTATGTAAATCAGCCATCATGACAAAAAATTAAAGATGAAACATTGTCACTAATGGATATTATTTTCCTTCTCATTTCAATGATTAGTTTGTTTGGAAAACCCTTGAGAGATCTAAACAAATGACCCCTTGAGGAATTCAGAATGTTGTCCTCTTTGTTTGTATAGTTTTTCAGAATCACCTGTGAGTTCCACACCTGTTTCCACCACAACTTGCAAGTAGGTTTCCTCCAGAGGAATCTACAAATCCTGGATGCCTTTAGAATCCTCAGGATATTGGGAAAAAAAGGAGGCAAATTTTGTATGAATGCATTTTGTGAAGAAAATGTTATGACGTTTTAAGGGCAAACTACCCCAAATAACCAGTAAAGAGCTTAGAACGAGAGGGAGGGAAGCCCCCTCAAGTCTTTAAAAAAATCATTCCAAGATGACCACTGCTTATACATGCTAATGTGCTGTGGTCATTGAGGAATGTGTTTTCCTTTGTTCCACTCCAAGATGTCTGCCGCACCAGCGTGTGCTTGCTCAGTGACCATGTGGGGATAAACAAGCAATGGCAAAGCAAACAAATGCCACAGGTAAGACCTATTGGCTTGGTCAATGTTTGTTACACCTTACGACCTCACTATTGATCAAAGGTAGTCCTTGTACCATGATATAATTAACTAATGAATACATTTTTTTAACTTTATGTACCATGCTCTGATTCCCCAGGGTCTGGTTAGCACTATAAATAAACGTTAGTAAATAAGCAAATGCAGAAATATTAAGAAAAAATTAACAATCTTTCAGTCTGTACTTGATGATAGTCATCGCACAGGTATTACATTTTATAAAATAATTTCAACTATAGCTGCTATGTGTAAATACATTGGGCCTAATTATGAGTTTGGCGGTATGGGAGTGAACGCCACGCTGGCAGCCCGCTCCTGCACCACCAAACCTGTGTGCCCACCGCTCGCCAGATTATGAGTTTCCTCATGCCTGGCGGGCTTTTTTTGGCAGTCCCATGGCAATGCCCCGAAAATGGGCACCACAATGGGAACGCCCAAAAAAGTTCCTGTATAGTCCATGCTGTGCAGGAACTGGGGTACATGCACGCAGGGGGTCACATGTTGTGCCCCCTGCATGCATCCCCATGCACATGGGCAACAGGGTCCCAGTATAGCTCCTTTTGTTTCAGGACTGCCAGCCTTTTCATGGAGGAAAGACCTCCATGACACCGCTGGCAGTCCTGAAACTCGGAATATGCATAGCAGTGCCGCAGCGGCACCACCAGGATATTACTAAGGCCCGACCGCCGTGTCACTGCCAGGGAACGGCGGTTCCCTGCTGGCTGTGGCAGTGCAATGGTGGTCCGACTGCTCAACTTGGTCGGACCACCGGTGCTGCGGTGGCTGCATTGCCACCGCCGCGCCCCGCGAGTCTGGTGGTCCTCAGACCACCAGACTCATAATTAGGCCTTAAGTATTATGCATTCAAATAAGTGTTAAAATCTATGCCCTTATTGGTCCCTAAAATTAAAAAACAAAATAGTACTTTTGTGATATAATAGAAGGAGAAATAGAACAAAACCGAGCAATCCCTTTTTTATTCTAAGCAAACTCCATAGCAAAACATTATAGTGAATGTTTCGCTTAAAGAAATATTGGAAAGCAGTACAGACAATTATGTAGCTATAAAAGAAAGAAAAGTGCCTCATTTTTATGCATAGCAGAACATTCTCTGCACATGAATGAATGTATTTATGATATGCTCAGTGATGAGACTTCTCATGGCAGACAGCCAAGTACACATGGAGATAGCTTAAGAACTTCCCATAACTTAGAGGGTACACTTTTTTTCTGAACAAAAGCTGCTACTGATTTAATACTGTATGTTTTTATGACTAAGCAAGACTTTTTACAGTGTTTAATTTATTTAGTCACTACTGGGTCTATTGGCAGCATGAATGAAGTGTAATATTGCAATGCAACAACGGGTAGGTAACTTATAATAATTGCTATTTGTATTAAAAAACATCACCGGATCTATTGGCTCCAGATGGTAATGTTATGTTAAGAGGATTTATAGAGCGCATGGCTACCCAAAGGCCTCCCAGCGCTAAGCATGTGGACTAATGAAGGCGAATGATGGTTGAACAACAGTTACTTCTATTATTAGTAACATAAAATGTTAATATCAACTATAGTATTCATAATAGATTGCCCAAACATTTTGTCATTACAATTTATATAATAGGTAAAAACCTACAAGTATAAAAATACATTGAATGAAAATCATGGTTAATGGACACTGCAATAAAAAACAGGTCAGTGAATTACCATGTCATACTGAAAAATATTTACCCTCCTGAATATATGCAAATATTTATCAAATGAGTAAAAGTGGAAGCTTGTGATTTAACAAAGGAATCTGAGATTTCACAATTAAGAATTTCATAACATTTTTTGATCTCACCATTATATTGGTATGGGCAGAAGTTGTTGAAAGGTATCAAATGTTGCATATATGCTAAAATACTGTGTTCCACTTGTTCAATGGATATCACTGCCTCAATTAATTATAGGGAATGCTTGTACAGATTATCATTATCATCTTAATATGAGATTCCGTATACGTAATGGGATGATGCCATCAGCATTGCAGCTCATGTTAAATTATTAGAAAGAGCCTTCTTCAGTATCAAAATGGGGAACCCATGTATGTATCAAGGAATACAATCATGCAGACATGTTGTAGGTTCCCAATGTTTCTTTATAACAAAAGTAAAAAACTATAAAGTTGAATATTGCATGGGAAGATTATTGTGAGTGAATAATTTTCAAATTAATTCAGAAAAACAACACAGTTGCACCTTAAATTGCAAAGCAGATGGAAAACTGAAATGTATTCGTCAAGTATGTAAACTTGTGGTAATAGAATGTTTCAGCGTGTGAAAAACTAAATAATAATAGATCACCTGACAACTACAAATTGACCCATTGCTGGCAATTAGTAGATCAACCAAACTTATTGAGGGTACATCCCTTATAATGATATAGTAGGTGAAAGGTTCTCAATCTAGCACAGACCTCACAAATGAAAATAGTGTTACATAATTCTGGATTACTTCTTTAAATAGCATATAATATATCCTTAGGCCCAAGAGAAGTGGGAAAATGTCAACGTCCACATCTTGTATCAGCTGAAGGTTTGCAGAGTCTGCACTGACAGGATTTCTCTCATGGAATCTGGTCACAGCAGCATCGACTCCATGCTCTCCAATGTGGAGTGGCAAAAGTAGCTTCAGGTACAAAAAAGGAGTTCAACTGCAGAGAGTGGTGAGGTAATAGGACTTTTGGGGCTGTATTACGGACAAGGAGCACTGTTAATGAAAGGCAGATTGGCTGTCCGTTTGTCTTCTACTGGTGGCAGCAACTTAGTCCCGGATAAACGTTTGGCAGGCATCTCCCCAAACATGCTTACAGTGCATGACCTCACGTGCCTGAAGGGTTCCAGGCACCACTGGAGGATACACTGACTGTTCTACCTCTATGTGGTGCGCAGTCAGTGCACATCCTGCCAGCTCCTTTGCCATTATGCCCACATCTATAATATGGCCTGTGTGCAATTGCAAATGGTTCTCTCATTTGCTTGGGCAACTTAAGGAATACTCCTCATGATCGCACTGGTGCATACTTTACGAAGCTGTGATCTGTGTTACACAATTGGCCACACATGTATTTGAGGTCCCTTCTGTAAGTTCAAAGTGTCCAAGAGGCACAAACAACTGGGGCATATGCCCAACGAGCATCCAGAATACTTTCTAGAATACAGTTCCAGGTATTTTTTTGGTTTGGAGATGGGACAGTTTGGGAAAGCTCTACTAAGGTGGTGGGAAAGGTCGGAGGAGACCAGGTATTTGGTTTCTTTGCCTTGGATGGGGAATGGAGGGTTTGCTTGATGGTAGTGGGGAGTGTATCAGGATGTACCTCTAAGTGTACCTCTAAGTACCTCTAAGTGGGGTTAAGACCATATTGTATATGGCTCCCTTATTGCTCCTCTACACCCTCACTGCTGATCTGAGCAGGTGAAGAGGAATTAAGGGATCATATATAAAATAACTTTGCAGATGTATACTTGTCAATGTGGAATTTCCCAGCTAGGCATTCCAATTTACATCATTGACAACTCAAGCTTTGCTCATGTTGTCTATTGGAACCCCTCAGATGAGAACAACCCCTTAGTGACAGTTACCTTTTTATAATTTTTGTGATGGCAATAATATCATAAGACATAATATCGCAGGTAAGAATAAAAAAAATTCTACTTTGTTAAAAAAAATATGAAAGAGTTTAATATCATTGTATGTAATATTGTTGTCTATAATATATGTTTTTGATATTTGTGTAATGTGTTATTAAATGTAGTGTTATAAGTTAATATTATCTTAATGCTGTTTATATTGAATTATTTTTAATTAAGTTCTTTGGGGGTTGGTCAATCATACATTTAAAGAACTATGTTATATGTACAAGTATTTTATTTTTATCTATTGGCAGTTTGTTGGGTTTGTATGGGAATAGGATGGGAAGTGATTTAAAATATTTATTTTATGATATTGTATAGTTTTTAATTAACTTACTGAATTTTCAATGGTTAACCAAATTATTAATTGAATTAATTATGTTTTATATGTAAATAGTTGTATAAAAATGATGTGTTTTTAATATATTTTTATGTATTTTAAATTTAATTTATTATTTTTAAATTAGTTAAATCCTTTAATAAATATGTTAATTAAGTGTTCAAATAATGTATATTAAATATTTTGGTTTTCCCTCATACATTTATAGACATTAACTTGTATATGGACATTTTTGAAAGAGGTTGCATTTTTAAACTTATTTTCATATGCTTTCTATTACCTATTTATTTATAATTTCTTTGAAAATGTTTTAAATTGAAATTGTTATCATTAATTTAATTGTGATTTCAAATTAAAAAAAAATACATTTATTTATATTTATTGTAATCACTTAATGTATTGGGTTTTTATTTTACACACGTAAATATATATACATATATATATATATTCACAAAAAAAATAAAGGTTACAGGGATGTTATAGTTAGGAAATAGAATAAATTATGCAAAAACAGAAGCAGAGAACTCTCATTTTACAGCTCTGCAGGGATAGCACTGTGCTAATCCTATGCTTAAAGACTTTGAGAGTGCTCTTACTGGAGCTGCTTTCCACCTAAACTTGAGAACTACCCAGAGTTCTCTGCTTCTGTTTTTGCATAATTTATTCGTCACTCTATGCCTGAAAGGGTTTTGTTTTGACTTATACTGGGAGCTCCCTTGTGTCTGGACAAAGCTATACCTCTCTGAAGAGCTCTAACGAGAGCGAAACTCGTGTCAGGGGTTGCTTTTATTCATTTCAGGTTGGCTTGGATGGTATTTTACCAATCCAAAGCTGTAATACTGTGCCTGGAGTGGTAAAAGGCTTTGGCCATTTTACAGCTCGGCAGGGATAGCACTGTGCTAATCCTATGCTTAAAGACTTTGCTGTATAAATGGCAAAGACTTTGTCCCTTTCTATCTCGGCGTGGATAGCACTGTGCTAATTCTATGCTTAAAGACTTTGCTAGAAAAGCAGACATTTGAGGTGAGCAAATTTAGAGTGTCGCTGGTGTTGAGAGTGCTCTTACTGGAGCTGCTTTCCACCTAAACTTGAGAACGACCCAGAGTTCTCTGCTTCTGTTTTTGCATAATTTATTCGTCACTCTATGCCTGAAAGGGTTTTGTTTATACATATATATATATATATATATATATATATTTGTAAACAACTCCCGCAAAAAGAGCAAAGTGGGCACTCCCGGTAAGCAAAAATATTTTATTCTCACAGCGTGATGTCTGTCCTGACGCGTTTCGGCTGATCCCAACCTTTCTCAAAGTCATGTTACCATTTCATTTTTTCATATTTAAAGGTACAGTGTATATAGACATAGAAGAAACAACGTCCGTTGTACAAATGTCCCTATCATTATGCATACTGTATATTGAAGTGGCAGGATGATTTACATAATTTTCATAATTTTTCTAAAAGATTTTTACTCATTTTTATACTTTTTTTAAAAGAATATTTTTTATAAAAAACAAACCAACTCAACATTGTATTATCCCATAATTTGTGATATGGACCCGGGAACAATTCAGGAGATAGACTCTTGGGCCAGTGCCCTAACCTAATTAAAAGCTACATGTATCATTATTGTTGAACTCTTCAACCAGTGCCTAAGTCTAATTAGAAGCATCATGTTTCATTTAATTACTCAAATGAATAATTGCAACCTACTGGGTTTTACTCATACCAAGGAGTTGTGGTCATACAAAAGTATCATGCACCCCAAATCCATTATATCGTTCCAAATGAAAAAATCAATCGATAAAATACCAATCTATCAATTCAATTATTCATATAGATACAATGAGTAACTCTACATGTACGAAACTTCTTTTTATACATAAAGTGCCTGAGTGCAAGCCTGGAATTGCAGTAAATTTTGTATAAACAACCCCCAGGTGCTCATTTCATCTTAAGTATACAGCACATATGATACATTATGAATCTAAAAGTAAATGAATATCAATCAATATCTCAATCAATGAATGGCAGCCATGGTATGGCATATAATGAATCAATCCTCTTTAAATATAGACCCTCTATAAGATAATTCATTTTGAAAAATGCCTACGTGCTATATATCAATCCAATCATTCCTTTAAATATAATAAATAACAATATATATGCAAAGCTTCTTAAATGCATAAAGTGTCGAAGTGCCAAATATCATCAATAAAGAATCCTTCCTTTAAATATAATAGATAACTATATCTGTACAAGACTTCTTAAATGCATTAAGTGTCAAAGTGCAAAACATCAACAATGAAAAGTCTAAGGTGCCCATATATATAAAGTGCTCTAATGCAGAAGTGAATACACCCCTTGTCAAGAAGCTAAACAGTATCCAAACAGCCCCAAGGACTCCATGAGAACAGAGGATATAACGGTATGAGTTATACGGGGAACAGGGAGATAGATGGACAATTACTCACCCCAAATGCACTTCTAATTCCTCATCCCTGTTCAACCCATTGGGAAATTTGGTGTTCAAATCCAAGATGTATCTAGATTCCAGACGTCTTAAGTTAATAGTCCTATTGCCTCCTCTGATGTTAGGGGGAACCCTATCTATAGCAAAGAACATAAGTAAACCAGGATCACTTTCATGTTTATCATAAAAGTGTTTAGCCACAGAATAAGTGAAATCCTGGTTTCTAATTGCTCGTTGATGTTCTAGCATATGTTTTTTTAAGGGAAAAATAGTACTTCCCACATACATCATAGGACATGGACAACTGAGTGAATAAACGCAGTAATCAGTATTGCAGTTGTGGAGTCCATTGATCTTTTTTGTGTGTCCATCATTAGATTTAAAAGTGAGGACATTTTTCACCATTCTGCAAGCCTTGTAATTATTGCACTTTTAGAACCCCTTTATGTTTGAAAGCCATGTCCCTGATTTTCAACTGCCATCGAAGTAGCTATGTGTTAGACTATCACCCAGTGTCCTCCCTTTCCTGTAAGTGACTGGTGGTGCCATAGGTAAATCTTTGCCAATAATATTATCACTTTTGACTACCTGCCAGTGTCTTCTCAGGACCTGATATATTTTGGGGGACATTTGGTTGAAACAGGTGATAAATCTGGCTGATGTTCCTTCCTTGGGGGTTCTTTGATTAGGATAGAGCAGTTGATTTCTAGTAATCCCCTCTGACTTGCGGTTAGCCTCAGTTAATGTCTTGGAATGATAACCGCGTTTGCTAAACCTTTCATTCATTTTCTGTATCTGCCCTTGAAATTCCTGGTCCTGGCTACAAATTCTTTTCAGCCTTAGTGTTTCCCCATAGGGGATGCTAGCTTTTAAATTCGTTGGATGTTGGCTTTTAAAATGCAGAGTACTATTACCCGCTGTTGTTTTGCGAAATACTGTTGTATTGATTTTACCATCCTTCACTTGTAGCAGGTTATCCAAGAAGGATATCTCACTAGCACTCATCTGTGCTGTGAAATGTAAGTTGAAGGGATTATCATTCAGTGTCTCCACATATTCCTTAGCCTCCTGTCTGGACCCACTCCACAACAAAAATAAATCGTCAATGTACCGGGTCCAGACCAGGGTATGTTGTACATATTTGGCATTGCCGTCTGCCCAGGCCACCTGCTTCTCCCGCCAACCCATAACCAAATTGGCAAAGCTGGGGGCAAAGCAGGTGCCCATAGCAGTCCCCATAGTCTGTCTGTACACCCTTCCATCATGCATGAAGATGTTATTCTTCAGACAGATCTTGATCATCTTCAACAGCATACGTGTATATTCTAAGAAACATGCTGGTCTTTTTTTCAGATAGTACTCGCACGCTAGCATCCCTAAATCATGGGCAATCGACGTATATAGGGCATATATATAATCTCCAACTTCCAGCCATCGTAACACTGGACACAGACACCGCAGGTAGGTAAAAATCGCAGTCTTTATTTGGCTGTTACCGCTGTTGTAAATATATATATATTTTCACTGAAAAAAACAAAGGTTATGGGGACATTATTGTTAGGCTCAGATTTCACTCATACAAAACCATTGCAATTCAGCAGTTATAGTTATCTAAGCTAACTATAACTTATTTCAGTGCAATGCACTGCTTATGACCTCACAAATTACATCACTCATGACATGGTCAGTGACATGACTGATGACATCATTGATGACATCTCAAATGATATCACTAATGACATCATCCAGTGAGTGTAAGTGTTTTGTCAAAGTTTCTGAGAGTTAAAGTTATGTACTAAGGTGTTTCTGATCTCTTTTTTGCCTCTTTCTACTCTTTGCTGACCTTTATTTTGCCTCTTTCTGCTAGTTTCAGATCTCTATTTTGTCTCTTTCTGCTCGCTTCTGATCTTTATTCTGCCTCTTTCTGCTCCCTTCAGCCATTATTCTGCCTCTTTCTGCTCGTTTCTCACCTTTATTTTGCCTCTTTCTGCTCGTTGCTGACCTTATTTCTGCCTCTTTCTGTTCGTTTCTGACTTTTATTCTGCCTCATGCTGCTCGTTGCTGAACTCTATTTTGCCTCTTTCTGCTCATTTTTTACCTTTACTCAGGCTCTTCCTGCTCATTTCTCACCTTTTGTTTTGGCTCTTTCTGCACGTTGTTGACCTTTATTTTGCCTCTTTCTGCTCATTTCTCACCTTTATTCTGCTTCTTGCTGCTCGTTTCTGACCTCTATTTTGCCTCTTTCTGCTCATTTCTGACCTCTATTTTGCCACTTTCTGCTTGTTGATGACCTTTATTTTGCCTCTTTCTGTTCGGTTATGACCTTTATTCTGTCTCTTTCTGCTCGTTTCTCACCTTAATTTTGACTCTTTCTGCTCGTTTCTGACCTGTATTTTGACTCTTTCTGCTCGTTTCAGACCTCTATTTTGCCTCTTTCTGCTAGTTTCTGACCTTTATCTTGCCTCTTTCTGATCATTTCTCACCTTTATTTTCCCTCTTTCTACTCTTTTTTCCCCAGGACCATGGTGCGGGGAGCCACAGGGCCCCTGCAGTCCCAGTGAGGCCCCACCTCTTGTGGGAGCCGGCATTGCTCTCACAGACAGGGAGCTGCTAAACATGCAGGTCCCTGTCTGTGAGAGGAATTGTTTCCTCTGTCTCCTTGCCCACTTGACAGCGGGCAGGGAAATAGACGAAGCTGAAGCTGAGTCCGAAGATGGCTGCCAAAACGTCCTGGTAGAAGCGTTGGCCGTCAATCGGAACTCTGCATTTGCCTGCATGAGCTCGTTATTATTCACGGATTAGCTGCGGCTACAGATATCTTTATTTTATTTCCTTACATTTCTCAACAACTACTGAATGGATTTACACTGGATAACTGAAAGCATGACCTGCCAAATTTGGTGTACTTCCGGCCAGCGATTCAGGCGCCAGCTGTGTCTAAAGGTCCTATGGGAATTAACATGGGAAACACACCTTTTTTGACATCCCCCCTTTTTCTCGGTGGCCACTTCATGGATCACCCTGAAACTTTCCGTGCACTACAAAACTTACTTTGACACTTTTTTTGAAAAATTTGGGAAGATTCGTCAAACGACGGCAAAGATATAGGCACGTCAAAAAACGCTTTTCCTATGGAAGCATATATATATGTATGTGTGTATATATATATATATATATATATATTATCTACTGGCGGTCGCCAGTAGATAGTTATAGTTAGGACCTATTTTCCATAGGAAATCCGCAACATTCTATTTGAAATAACTCTTGCGTCGGTTGACGAATCTTCGCGAAATTTTCAAACTTTTTGGCCCGCTCCGGTCCGCTCCTATCCTGAAAGTCTCGGGGTGATTCGTCAGGCAGGGGCCGAGAAAAAAGGGGGGTCCCAAAACGTGTTTTCCCCATTCATTTTCCCATAGGAAACTTTAGCCACGGCTACAGCCCGAACTGCTAAACGGAATTACACCAAATTTGGCAAAGAGGTAGTTCTTGGCTCAGAAAGAACCCTTTTTGTTAAATGGTGTAAATCCGTTCAGTAGTTGCTGAGAAAATCAAAAGTAAAAACACATATATATCTATGGCCGCTTAGGGTCCGCGCACCCTCCCGATCACGAGCTGTATGCTAATTGGCTGTCAACACTTCAAATCAGGAAGTGTTGGCAGCCATCTTGTTCCTCAGTAGAACTGAGGAACAACAAAGCAGTAAAAAAAGTGAGCAAAAGGCAAAAAGGGGGCAGGGTAGAAACACCCTTACCCCCTAGGCCTGCTCAGGGGGTCCTACAATAAATAAAAAAACGAAGCGCGGACTCCCGCGCTTCGTTCTTAATTGGCCCCCGGGTGGGCCAAGTCCTGGGGGCATGCGTGGTTTTAAAATGTTATGTATGGGGGGCCTTAGAGGCCCCCCAAGCCCCGGGGACCGCCACCCCCCGGGGCTTTGAAATTATAATGCTGGCGGGGGGCTCACGGCCCCCCCGCAGCCCCGGGGACCGCCACCCCCCGGGGCTTCTTTTTTTTAATAAAAAAATACCTGTGTGGGGGGGCTCCAGCCCCCCCACATGCCCCGGGGACCGCCACCTCCCCGGGGCACTAATTAAAGAAATGTGGGGGTCCGTTTAGGACCCCCGAGCCCCGGGGACCACCACCGGGGCTTTGCAGAAGTGGGGAGGGGGGCCGCGCGGCCCCCATCCTGGAGCCTGTGGTGGCCCTGGGGACCGCCACCCCACAGGGCCAGCTCCTGCAGTGTCCCGGGGTGCCTACCCCCGGGACACTGCTGTTTGCAATGGCAGGAGGGGAGCCTCGCGGCTCCCGTCCTGTCATTGCAAACTTGCTTGCTTCATTGAAGCGAGAGCAGGGAAACCTGCTCTCGCTTCAATGAAGCAGCAGAATTGCTTTTCCATAGGGGAGCTGCATGTCAGCAGCTCCCTTATGGAAAAGCAATGCCGGCTCCCGCAGGATACGGGGAGCCGGCGGGACGGTGCGGGGATTGGGGACCCCCCACGGTCCCCAACGAGTGGCCAGGCCCCGGGGGATGGGGTCCCCGGGGCCATTAGTGGCCCGGGAGGGGGGCCACGCAGCCCCCCTCCCCAAAATGTAATAAAAAAATTCAAAATACAAAGGCCGGCCCCGGGGGATGGGGTCCCCGGGGCCATAAGTGGCCTGAGGAGGGGGGTCCCCCTCCATAAGTTTTATTTAAAAAAAAAAGAAGGCCATGCCCCGGGGGATGGGGTCCCCAGGGCTGATTAAGGCCTCGGGAGAGGGGGCCACGCGGCCCCCTTCCAAATTTAAAAAAAAAAAAAATAATAATAATTAGGGGCAGGCCCTGGGGGGATGGGGTCCCCAGGGCCAATAGATTAGAAAAAGAAGGGGGGCCACACAGCCCCCCTTCTTAAAAAAAAAAAAAAAAGACCGGCATCGCGCCGGAGGCCACGCCCCCCTGCTTGCAGCACTCTGCAAATGCACCCCCTGGCGCGTTTGCAGAGGGGGAACGAATTCCCCTTGAATACTGGGGGTCCCTGGGGGCCAACTAGCCCACCAGGAACCTCCAGTATGCACCAGGGGGTTGCGTTGCAGAGAGGTGTACAGAGGCCATGCCCCTTTTTACACCTCTCTGCAACGCAGCTCTGTGGCGCATTTTGGACGTACATGGTGGGCTAGTTGGACTCCAGGGACCCTCAGGATTCAAGGGGACTTAATCCCCCAACTTAAAACGCGCCACGGGGCGCGTTTGCACAGTGGTGAACGGAGGGGGCGGGCTTCAGGTGACATGTGTGCAAACAGGCCCCGTGGCGCGTTTTAAGATGGGGAATAAAATCCCCTTCAATCCTGAGGGTCCCTGGGGACAACTAGCCCACCAGGTACGTCCAGAAAGCGCCACAGAGCTGCGTTGCAGAGAGGTGTAAAGGGGCGTGGCCTCTGAACACCTCTCTGCAACGCAGCTTCCTGGCACATACTGGAGGTACAGGGTGGGCTAGTTGGACCCCAGGGACCCTCATGATTCAAGGGGACTTAATACCCCAACTTAAAACGTGCCACGGGGCGCGTTTGCACAGTGGTGAAGGGAGGGGGCGGGGCTTCAGGTGACATGTGTGCAAACAGGCCCCGTGGCGAGTTTTAAGATGGGGAATTAAATCCCCTTCAATCCTGAGGGTCCCTGGGGGCCAACTAGCCCACCAGGTACGTCCGGAAAGCGCCACAGAGCTGTGTTGCAGAGAGGTGCAAAAAGAGGTGTGGCCTCTGAACACCTCTCTGCAATGCAGCTCTCTGGCGCATACTGGAGGTATCTGGTGGGCTAGTTGGCCCCTAGGGACCCTCGGGATTGAGGAGGAATTAATTCTCCAACTTAAAACGCGCCACAGGGCGTGTTTGCAGACATGTCACCTCAGGCCCCACCCCTTCCTTCACCATTGTGCAAATATTCCTCTAAAATCAGCCGAACTACGAATTCCGATTTACTCACCTGTTATCAGGAGAGACCTCAGTGCTGCATCTTTGAGCCCAGTACTGATCCTGAAAAGTCATTTTAACCGTACTTACCAGTAACTTGAATTTCCTTCCATAGGCTAACATTGACTGGTTTCACTTGGAAATTCTTCTAAGTGTGGAGTTTTGGAACTTTATAATATTCCTCTAAAATCAGCCGAACTGCGAATTCCGATTTACTCACCTGTTATCAGGAGAGACCTCAGTGCTGCATCTTTGAGCCCAGTACTGATCCTGAAAAGTCATTTTAACCGTACTTACCAGTAACTTGAATTTCCTTCCATAGGATATCATTGCCTGCTTTTTGCTGAAAAATTTCTGTGTCGATTTTTGAAACATACAAATATTCCTCTAAAATCAGCCGAACTACGAATTCCGATTTACTCACCTGTTATCAGGAGAGACCTCAGTGCTGCATCTTTGAGCCCAGTACTCATCCTGAAAAGTAATTCTAACCGTACTTACCAGTAACTTGAATTTCCTTCCATAGGATATCATTGACTGGTTTCACTTGGAAATTCTTCTAAGTGTGGAGTTTTGGAACTTTATAATATTCCTCTAAAATCAGCCGAACTACGAATTCCGATTTACTAACCTGTTATCAGGAGAGAACCCAGTGCTGCATCTTTGAGCCCAGTACAGATCCTGAAAAGTAATTCTAACCGTACTTACCAGTAACTTGAATTTCCTTCCATAGGATATCATTGCCTGCTTTTTGCTGAAAAAGTTTCTAAGTGTCGATTTTTGAAACATACAAATATTCCTCTAAAATCAGCAGAACTACGAATTCTGATTTACTCACCTGTTATCAGGAGAGACCTCAGTGCTGCATCTTTGAGCCCAGTACAGATCCTGAAAAGTAATTCTAACCGTACTTACGAGTAACTTGAATTTCCTTCCATAGGCTAACATTGACTGGTTTCACTTGGAAATTCTTCTGTGTGTGGAGTTTTGGAACTTTATAATATTCCTCTAAAATCAGCTGAACTACGAATTCCAATTTACTCACCTGTTATCAGGAGAGAGCTCAGTGCTGCATCTTTGAGCCCAGTACAGATCCTGAAAAGTAATTCTAACCGTACTTACCAGTAACTTGAATTTCCTTCCATAGGCTAACAAGAATCAGTGAGTGGGTATGTAGTTATTGGTGTTGGAGTGTCTATGGTTTTGCGAATGGCAGTCTGTAATTTAGAGTGGGTGTATCAAAGGTTATATTAGGGTGTGAGGAGGTGCATCAGATTATCACGTGGATGATGTCATCAGTGATGTCATCAGTGATGTCATTTGAGATGTCATCAGTGATGTCATCAGTGATGTCACTGACTCATGTCATGAGTGATGTAATATGTGACGTCATCAGCAGTGCATTGCGGGGCGCGAGTTATAGTTAGCTGAACTAACTATAACGGGGGAATTTCACGGGTTTTGTACGAGTGCAATGTCCAACTAACTATAACTGTCCCTAAAACCTATGGGTTTTTCAGTGAATATATATATATATACATATATATATATATATATATATATATATATATATATATATATTCACTGAAAAAACCCAGAGGTTTCAGGGTTGTTATAGTTAGACTGACATTTCACTTGTACAAAACCACAGAAATTTGTCCGTTATAGTTAGCTGAGCTAACTATAACTCGCGCCCCCGCAGTGCACTGCTGATGACGTCACATATTACATCACTCATGACATGGTCAGTGACATCACTGATGACATTTATTCACAATAGAGAGTGAGAGAAGCAGTTCAGTTGCAATCTCCCGGGTCCAATTGCATCACAAAAAGGCAACTGCTGTTGTCTTTCTATCCCTAAGGATATCCAGACTATCAAGAAGGAGAAGAAAAAGAGAAAGTGAAAGTGGTCTTGTCAGGATAGTGTGCTTTCCCTCCACTCAATCTTTGGATGCTGGGATATCCAAAGATATTGGAGAAGACGCCTCACTCACTTATCGTGACATGCTTCATCATAGGCGTCTTTCCACACCCAGGTAAGATGGTACTACCTGGGCGGACTCAAGCAAAGATGTTATGGGAGTTCTTATATAAAGCAAAAACTGGCCATGCAGGTAATCAGATGAGTGATCTAAAAATACATACAGGTATACCCAAACAGTATGTTTATTCGGTGGGTACCTGGGGTATAGGATAAAAACATGAAAAAATGGGGTTGTATCTGAATGTTTGGATTCAGTTGTACCCTCTTCTAAGTGCCAACATGTTTCGGCCCACAACGTGAGCCCTTTCGGGGAGACTCAGCTATTACTGTACATTTTGGCTAACTGCTATGCTAACGGAGTGTAATTTTACTGTGTACATTAGAGCAATGTTTAGGCCATATTAGTCGTGCCCTACGTTTTCAAAGGTGTTGCACTGTAAAAATCGGTAGCACAATACTTTGCTCGTACATAACTCATGTGCCAATCTGCAATGTCTTTAGACACCCTCTCACTACACCGGCATTCACTCCACCTTTAGGACTTTTTCGCCTTGCAGTGATGATCGCCACGATTGAGGGTATGTCACCCAGGGTGTTGTTGCACTATGTCACATGTCGCCAAGTATCTGCACTCACAATGTAATGTGTTATAGTGTCTGATACTATGCCATTGTACATCCTTTAGCCCTGAAGAAGTCGTGGGTTTCCACCCTGCGAAACACATGTTGGCTGGGCAATCGATCTACATTAAACACAGAGAACACGTGATACTTTGAGTGTTCTTATATATTACCTGTTTTACTGTCTTTGTCTGGTTTTTCCCAATATTTCAAAATTTCAGATACGCAGAATTTGCTCTGCATACTACTATGACGTGTGCACAGGCCTCCTGTACAAAAGTTAGTTGACCTTGTGTCTGTTTTGGGGGTTCAGGGTTATCTCCCCGCTTGTAGCACCGTAATTTACTTATAACCACTTCACACTGACGTACACACGAGCAGGCGCCATCGCATACCGCATATGATTCAAACCCTTCTTCGCATGAATATATATATATATATATTTATATATACACCATGGTGTATTGAAGAATGAGTGGCTGTATGAGTGTCTGAATGGATGATTTAGTGGGTGCGTGACTGACTGTATAAGTGAGTGATTGAACGTGTCTTAGTGAATCCATGGGTGAATGACTAATCTGTGTGAATGTCTGTATCAGTCTGTCAGTTGTGTGTAAGTGGCTGCATGTGTTGGTGAGTAGCTACATGAGTGTCCATATGGGTTAATGATTGGTTGACTGAGTACCTCTATGGGTGCCTGAGTGTCTGGGTGGTTGGGGGGTGTGACTCCCTGCATGGATGTGTGAGGGGGTAATTCACTGGGTTTATGGGTTCATGAGTGCATGTGCGAGGGGCTAAATGGGTGAGTGAGTGTGCGTATGGCTGTGTTCGTGAGTTAGTGGATAGCTCAGTGGTATATGTGTGAGTAACTACATATGTGAAAGGCAGTATATGTAAGTGTTGGAGTATATAAGTGACTATATGTGAGAGTGAGGATTGTGAGAGTGACTGTATGGATGAGTGTGTGCTTGTCTCAGTGATTGTATAAGAGAGTAAGTATGTGTTAGTATCTGTATGAATAAGTGAGGTGGTGTGTGTGTATAACTGTATAGGTGAGTAAATGGCAATGTGATTGATTCTTTGCATGACTGACTAGGTGTGTGAGTAACTTTATGGGTGAGAGGCAGTGTGTGAGTGTCTGTATGGGTATATGATTGCATATATCAGTGGCTGTATGGATGAGTGACTGCGTAAATGAGTGACTGTATGGGTGAGTGAGTGGATACACCTATGAATCAGTGAGTGGGTATGTACTAACTGGTATTGGTGTGTCTATGGTTTCGAGAATGGTAGTCTGTATTTTAAAGTGGGTGTATCAAAGGTTATATTAGGGTGTGAAGAGGTGCATCAGATATTAAGTGGATGATGTCATCAGGGATGTCATCAGGGATGTCATTTGAGATGTCATCAGTGATGTCACTGACCATGTCATGAGTGATGTAATATGTGACGTCATCAGCAGTGCATTGCGGGGGCGCAAGTTATAGTTAGCTCAGCTAACTATAACGGCCGAATTTCTCTGGTTTTGTACTAGTGAAATGTCAGCCTAACTGTAATGTCCCTGAAACCTCTTGTTTTTCTACAGAAAGAAGCAAGAGAAGTGCAGAAAGAAGACAGAGGTGCAGAAAGATGGACGAGGGGCGGAGAAAGAGACAAGAGAAGAGCAGAAAGAAGCAAAAGAGATGAAAAAAGGGGGAAGAGGGGTGGAGAAAGAGGCAAAAGGGGTGCAGAAAGAAGCAAGAGAGGTACAGAAATAAATAAAAGAAGTGCAGAAAGAAGCAAGAGAGGTGCAGTAAGAGGCAAGAGGAGTGCAGAAAGAGGGAAGAGAGGTGCAGAAAGTAGCAAGAGAAGTGCATAAAGAAGCAGCAGAGATACAGAAAGAGGGAAGTGTGGTGGAGAAAGAAGAAAGAGGGATACAGAAAGAAAAAAGAGAGGCGCAGAAAGAAGCAACAGAGATGCAGAAAGGGGGAAGAGGGGTGGATAAAGAGGTAAGAGGGGTAAAAAAAGAAGCAAGAGAGTTGCAGAAAGAAACAAAAGAAGTGCAGAAAGAAGGAACAGAGGTGCAGAAAGAGGCAAGAGGGGTGCCGAAAGAGGGAAGAGGGGTACAGAAAGAAGCACAACGGCTGCAAAAAGAAGGGACAGAGGTACAGAAAGAAGCAAGAGAAGTGCAGAAAGAAGCAAAAGAGGTGCAGATAGAGGGATGAGGGGTGGAGAAAGAGGCAAGAGAAGTGCAGAAAGAAGCAACAGAGATGCAAAAAGGGGGAACAGGGGTGGAGAAAGTGGCAAGAGGGGTGCAGAAAGTAGCAATAGAGGTGTAGAAAGAAACAAAAGAAGTGCAGAAAGAAGGAACAGAGGTGCAGAAAGAGGCAAGAGGGATGCAGAAAGAGGGAAGAGGGGTGTAGAAATAAGCAGGAGCGGTGCAGAAAGAAGCAAGAGAGGTGCAGAAAGAGGCAAGAAGGGTGCAAAAAGAGGGAAGAGGGGTGCAGAAAGAGGAACGAGGGGTTCAGAAAGAAGCAAGAGATGTGCAGAATGAAACAAAAGAAAAAGAAGTACAGAAAGGGGGAACAGAGGTGCAGAAAGAAGCAACAGGGGTACAGAAAGAGGGAAGAGGGGTGGATAAAGAGGCAAGGGGCTGCAGAAAGAAGCAAGAGAGCTGCAAAAAGATTCAAAAGAAGTGCAGAAAGAAGGAACAGAGGTGCAGAAAGAGGCAAGAAGGGTTCAGAAAGAGGCAAAAGGGGTTCAGAAAGAAGCAAGAGGTGCAGAAAAAAACAAAAGATGTGCAGAAAGAAGGAACAGAGGTGCAGAAAGAGGCAAGAGGGGTGCAGAAAGAGGCAAGAAGGGTGCAGAAAGAAAGAAAAGAAGAGTTGAAAGAAGAAACAGAGGTGCATAAAGAGGCAAGAGGGGTGCAGAAAGAGGGAAGAGGGGTGCAGAAAGAGTGAAGAGGCGTGCATAAAGAAGCAAGAGGGGTGGCGAAAGAGGGAAGAGGGGTACAGAAAGAGGCACAACGGTTGCAATAAGAAGAGACAGAGGTGCAGAAAGAAGCAAGAGAAGTGCAGAAAGAAGCAACAGAGATGCAAAAAGGGGGAACAGGGGTGGAGAAAGTGTCAAGAGGGGTACAGAAAGAAGCAATAGAGGTGCAGAAAGAAACAAAAGAAGTGTAGAAAGAAGCAAGAGAGCTGCAGAAAGAAACAAAAGAAGTGCAGAAAGAAGGAACAGAGGTGCAGAAAGAGGCAAGAGGGGTGCAGAAAGAGGCGAAAGGGGTGCAGAAAGAAGCGAGAGGTGCAGAAAAAAACAAAAGATGTGCAGAAAGAAGGAACAGAGGTGCAGAAAGAGGCAAGAGGGGTGCAGAAAGAGGGAAGAGGGGTGCAGAAAGAGTGAAGATGGGTGCAGAAAGAGGCAAGAGAGGTGCAGAAAGAAACAAAAGACGTGCAGAAAGAAGGAACAGAGGTGCAGAAAGAGGGAAGAGGGGTGTGAAAGAGGCACGAAGGGTGCAGAAAGAAGCAAGAGAGGTGCAGAGAGATGCAAGAAAGGTGCAGAAAGAGGGAACAGGAGTGGAGAAAAGCAAGAGAAGTACAGAAACAAGCAACAGAGATGCAGAAAGGGGTAAGAGGGGTGGAGAAAGAGGCAAGAGGGGTGCAGAAAGAAACAAAAAAAAGTATAGAAAGAGGCAAGAGGGGTGCAGAAAGAGGGAAGAGGGGTGTGAAAGAGGCATGAGGGGTGCAGAAAGAAGCAAGAGAGGTGCAGAAAGAAGCAAGACAGGTGCAGAAAGAAGGAACAGGGGTGGAGAAAAGCAAGAGAAGTGCAGAAACAAGCAACAGAGATGCAGAAAGAGGGAAGAGGGGTGGAGAAAGAGGCAAGAGGGGTGCAGAAAGAAGCAAGAGAGCTGCAGAAAGAAACAAAAGAAGTGCAGAAAGAAGGACCAGAGGTGCAGAGAGAGGCAAGAGGGGTGCAGAAAGAGGGAAAAGGGATGCAGAAAGAGGCACAAGGGGTACAGAAAGAAGCAAGAGAAGTGCAGAAAAAAGCAAAAGAGGTGCAGAAAGAGGGATGAGGGGTGGAGAAAGAGGCAAGAGAAGTGCAGAAAGAAGCAACACAGATGCAAAAAGGGGGAACAGGGGTGGAGAAAGTGGCAAGAGGGGTGCAGAAAGAAGCAATAGAGGTGCAGAAAGCAATAAAAGAAGTGCAGAAAGAAGGAACAGAGGTGCAGAAAGAGGCAAGAGGGATGCAGAAAGAGGGAAGAAGGGTGTAGAAATAAGCACAAGCGGTGCAGAAAGAAGCAAGAGAGGTGCAGATAGAGGCAAGAGGGGTGCAAAAAGAGGGAAGAGGGAAGCAGAAAGAGGAACGAGGGGTGCAGAAAGAAGCAAGAGATGTGCAGAAAGAAACAAAAGAAAAAGAAGTGCAGAAAGGTGGAACAGAGGTGCAGAAAGAAGCAACAGGGGTGCAGAAAGAGAGAAGAGGGGTGGATAAAGAGGCAAGGGGCTGCAGAAAAAAGCAAGAGAGCTGCAGAAAGATACAAAAGAAGTGCAGAAAGAAGGAACAGAGGTGCAGAAAGAGGCAAGAGGGGTGCAGAAAGAGGCAAAAAGGGTTCAGAAAGAAGCGAGAGGTGCAGAAAAAAACAAAAGATGTGCAGAAAGAAGGAACAGAGGTGCAGAAAGAAGCAAGAGGGGTGTAGAAAGAGGCAAGAAGGGTGCAGAAAGAAACAAGAAGAGTAGAAAGAAGGAACAGAGGTACAGAAAGAGGCAAGAGGGTGCAGAAAGAGGGAAGAGGGGTGCAGAAAGAGTGAAGAGGCGTGCAGAAAGAAGCAAGAGGGGTGGCGAAAGAGGGAAGAGGGGTACAGAAAGAGGCCCAACGGTTGCAAAAAGAAGGGACAGATGTGCAGAAAGAAGCAAGAGAAGTGCAGAAAGAAGCAAAAGAGGTGCAGAAAGAGGGATAAGTGGTGGAGAAAGAGGCAAGAGAAGTGCAGAAAGAAGCAACAGAGATGAAAAAAGGGGGAACAGGAGTGGAGAAAGTGGCAAGAGGGGTGCAGAAAGAAGCAATCGAGGTGCAGATAGAAACAAAAGAAGCGCAGAAAGAAGGAACAGAGGTGCAGAAAGAGGCAAGAGGGGTGCAGAAAAAAACAAAAGATGTGCAGAAAGAAGCAAGAGAGCTGCATAAAGAAACAAAAGAAGCGCAGAAAGAAGGAACAGAGGTACAGAAAGAGGCAAGAGGGGTGCAGAAAGAGGCAAAAGGGGTGCAGAAAGAAGCGAGAGGTGCAGAAAAAAACAAAAGATGTGCAGAAAGAAGGAACAGAGGTGCAGAAAGAGGCAAGAGGGGTGCAGAAAAAGGAAAGAGGGGTGAAGAAAGAGTGAAGAGGGGTGCAGAAAGAAGCAAGAGAGGTGCAGAAAGAAACAAAAGACGTGCAGAAAGGAACAGAGGTGCAGAAAGAGGCAAGAGGGATGCAGAAAGAGGGAAGAGAGGTGCAGAAAGAAGGAACAGGGGTGGAGAAAAGCAAGAGAAGTACAGAAACAAGCAACAGAGATGCAGAAAGGGGTAAGAGGGGTGCAGAAAGAGGCAAGAGGGATGCAGAAAGAGGGAAGAAGGGTGTAGAAATAAGCACGAGCGGTGCAGAAAGAATCAAGAGAGGTGCAGATAGAGGCAAGAGGGGTGCAAAAAGAGGGAAGAGGGGTGCAGAAAGAGGAACGAGGGGTGCAGAAAGAAGCAAGAGATGTGCAGAAAGAAACAAAAGAAAAAGAAGTGCAGAAAGGGGGAACAGAGGTGCAGAAAGAAGCAACAGGGGTGCAGAAAGAGAGAAGAGGGGTGGATAAAGAGGCAAGGGGCTGCAGAAAGAAGCAAGAGAGCTGCAGAAAGATACAAAAGAAGTGCAGAAAGAAGGAACAGAGGTGCAGAAAGAGGCAAGAGAGGTGCAGAAAGAGGCAAAAGGGGTTCAGAAAGAAGCGAGAGGTGCAGAAAAAAACAAAAGATGTGCAGAAAGAAGGAACATAGGTGCAGAAAGAAGCAAGAGGGGTGCAGAAAGAGGCAAGAAGGGTGCAGAAAGAAACAAGAAGAGTAGAAAGAAAGAACAGAGGTGCAGAAAGAGGCAAGAGGGTGCAGAAAGAGGGAAGAGGGGTGCAGAAAGAGTGAAGAGGCGTGCAGAAAGAAGCAAGAGGGGTGGCGAAAGAGGGAAGAGGGGTACAGAAAGAGGCCCAACGGTTGCAGAAAGAAGCAAGAGAAGTGCAGAAAGAAGCAAAAGAGGTGCAGAAAGAGGGATGAGTGGTGGAGAAAGAGGCAAGAGAAGTGCAGAAAGAAGCAACAGAGATGCAAAAAGGGGGAACAGGGGTGGAGAAAGTGGCAAGAGGGGGGCAGAAAGAAGCAATAGAGGTGCAGAAAGAAACAAAAGAAGCGCAGAAAGAAGGAACAGAGGTGCAGAAAGAGGCAAGAGGGGTGCAGAAAGAGGCAAAAGGGGTGCAGAAAGAAGCGAGAGGTGCAGAAAAAAACAAAAGATGTGCAGAAAGAAGGAACAGAGGTGCAGAAAGAGGCAAAAGGGGTGCAGAAAAAGGGAAGAGGGGTGAAGAAAGAGTGAAGAGGGGTGCAGAAAGAAGCAAGAGAGGTGCAGAAAGAAACAAAAGACGTGCAGAAAGAGGGAACAGAGGTGCAGAAAAAGGCAAGGGGGTGCAGAAAAAGGGAAGAGGGGTGTGAAAGAGGCACGAGGGGGCAGAAAGAAGCAAGAGAGGTGCAGAAAGAAGCAAGAGAGGTGCAGAAAGAGGCAACAGGGGTGGAGAAAAGCAAGAGAAGTACAGAAACAAGCAACAGAGATGCAGAAAGGGGTAAGAGGGGTGGAGAAAGAGGCAAGAGGGGTGCAGAAAGAAACAAAGGAAGTGTAGAAAGAGGCAAGAGGGGTGCAGAAAGAGGGACGAGGGATGTGAAAGAGGCACGAGGGGTGCAGAAAGAAGCAAGAGAGGTGCAGAAAGAAGCAAGAGAGGTGCAGAAAGAAGGAGCAGGGGTGGAGAAAAGCAAGAGAAGTGCAGAAATAAGCAACAGAGATGCAGAAAGGGGTAAGAGGGGTGGAGAAAGAGGCAAGAGGGGTGCAGAAAGAAGCAAGAAAGGTGCAGAAAGAAACAAAAGAAGTGCAGAAAGAAGGAACAGAGGTGCAGAGAGAGGCAAGAGGGGTGCAGAAAGAGGGAAAAGGGGTGCAGAAAGAGGCACGAGGGGTACAGAAAGAAGCGAGAGAAGTGCAGAAAGAAGCAACAGAGTTGCAGAAAGAGGGAAGAGAGGTGCAGAAAGAGGCAAGAGAAGTGGAGAAAGAAGGAACAGAGATGCAGAAAGGGGTAAGAGCGGTGCAGAAAGAGGCAAGAGGGGTGCAGAAAGAAGCAAGAGAGGTGCAGAAAGAAACAAAAGAACTGCAGAAAGAAGGAATAGAGGTGCAGAGAGAGGTAAGAGGGGTGCAGAAAGAGGGAATAGGGGTGTAGAAAGAGGCACAAGGGGTGCAGAAAGAAGCAAGAGAAGTGCAGAAAGAAGCAACAGAGTTGCAGAAAGAGGGAAGAGGGGTGCAGAAAGACGCAAGAGAAGTACAGAAAGAATTAACAGAGATGCAGAAATGGGGAAGAGGGGTGGAGAAAAAGGCAAGAGGGAAGCAGAAAGAAGCAAGAGAGGTGCAGAAAGAAACAAAAGGAGTGCAGAAAGAAGGAACAGAGGTGCAGAAAGAGGCAAGAAGAGTGCAGAAAGTGAGAAGAGGGGTGCACAAAGTGGCACAAGGGGTGCACAAAAAGGCACGAGGGGTGCAGAAAGTAGCAAGAGAAGTGCAGAAAGAAGCAACATAGGTGCAGAAAGAGGAAAGAGGGTTGGAGAAAGAGGCAAGAGAAGTGCAGAAAGGAGCAACAGACATGCATAAAGGGGGAGGAGGGGTGGAGAAGGAAGCAATAGGGGTGCAGAAAGAAGCAAGAGAGTTCCAGAAAGAAAAAAAAGAAGTGCAGAAAGAAGAAACAGAGGTGCAGAAAGAGGGAAGAGGGGTGCAGAAAGAGGGAAGAGGGGTGCAGAAAGAGGCACAAGAGTTGCAGAAAGAAGGGACAGAGGTGCAGAAAAAAGCAAGAGAAGTGCAAAAAGAAGCAACAGAGGTGCAGAAAGAGGGACGAGGGGTGGAGAAAGAGGCAAGAGAGTTGCAGAAAGAAACAAAAGAAGTGCAGGAAGAAGGAACAGAGGTGCAGAAAGAGGCAAGAGGGGTGCAGAAAGAGGGAAGAGGGTTGCAGAAAGAGGCACAACGTTTGCAGAAAGAAGGGACAGAGGTGCAAAAAGAAGCAAGAGAAGAGCAGAAAGAAGCAACAGAGGTGGAGAAAGAGGGGTGAGGGGGGGAGAGAGAGGCAAGAGAAGTGCAGAAAGAAGCAACAGAGAAGCAAAAAGTGGGAATAGGGGTGGAGAAAGTGGTAAGAGGAGTGCAGAAAGAAGCAATAGAGGTGCAGAAAGAGGCATGGGGAATGCAGAAAGAGAGAAGAGGGGTGCAGAAAGAAGCACAAGTGGTGCAGAAAGAAGCAAGAGAGCTACAGAGAAAAGCAAGAGGAGTGCAGAAAGAAGCAAGAGAGGTGCAGAAATAAAAGAAGTGCAGAAAGAAGGAACAGAGGTGCAGAAAGAAGCAACAGAGGTGCAGAAAGAGGGATGAGGAGTGGAGAAAGAGGCAAGAGAAGTGCATAAAGAAGCAACAGAGAAGCAAAAAGTGGGAACGGGTGGAGAAAGTGGCAAGAGGGGTGCAGAAAGAAGCAATAGAGGTGCAGAAAGAAGCAAGAGGGATGCAGAAAGAGAGAAGAGGGGTGCAGAAAGAAGCACAAGTGGTGCAGAAAGAAGCAAGAGAGTCGCAGAAAGAAGCAAGAGGAGTGCAGAAAGAAGCAAGAGGGATGCAGAAAGAGAGAAGAGGGGTGCAGAAAGAAGCACGAGTGGTGCAGAAAGAAGCAAGAGAGCTGCAGAAAGAAGCAAGAGGAGTGCAGAAAGAAGTAACAGAGGTGCAGAAAGAGGCAAGAGGGATGTAAAAAGAGGGAAGAGGAGTGTGTAAAAGGCACGAGGGGTGCAGAAAGAAGCAAGAGGTGTGCAGGAAGAAGCAAGAGAGTTGCAGAAAGAAACAAAAGAAGTGCAGAAAGAAGGAACCGAGGTGCAGAAAGAGGCAAGACGGGTGCAGAAAGAAGCAAGAGGTGTGCAGGAAGAAGCAAGAGAGTTGCAGAAAGAAACAAAAGAAGTGCAGAAAGAAGCAATAGAGGTGCAGAAAGAAGCAAGAGGGATGCAGAAAGAGAGAAGAGGGGTGCAGAAAGAAGCACAAGTGGTGCAGAAAGAAGCAAGAGAGTCGCAGAAAGAAGCAAGAGGAGTGCAGAAAGAAGCAAGAGAGTTGCAGAAAGAAACAAAAGAAGTGCAGAAAGAAGGAACAGAGGTGCAGAAAGAGGCAAGAGGGGTGGAGAAAGAGGGAAGAGGGATGCAGAAAGAGGAACGAGGAGTGCAGAAAGAAGCAAGAGACGTGCAGAAAGAAGCAAAAGCGGTGCAGAAAGAGGGAACAGGGGTGGAGAAAAAGACAAGAGAAGTACAGAAACAAGAAGCAAGAGGGGTGCAGAAAGACACAACAGGGGTGCAGAAAGAGGGAAGAGGGGTGGAGAAAGAGGCAAGGGGGTGCAGAAAGAGGCAAGAGGGGTGCAGAAAGAAGCAAGAGAGGTGCAGAAATAAACAAAAGAAGTGCAGAAAGAAGGAACAGAGGTGCAGAAAGAAGCAACAGAGGTGCAGAAAGAAGCAACAGAGGTGCAGAAAGAGAGAAGAGGGGTGCAGAAAAAAGCACGAGTGGTGCAGAAAGAAGCAAGAGAGTCGCAGAAAGAAGCAAGAGGAGTGCAGAAAGAAGCAAGAGGGATGCAGAAAGAGAGAAGAGGGGTGCAGAAAGAAGCAGGAGTGGTGCAGAAAGAAGCAAGAGAGCTGCAGAAAGAAGCAAGAGGAGTGCAGAAAGAAGGAACAGAGGTGCAGAAAGAGGCAAGAGGGGTGTAAAAAGAGGGAAGAGGGGTGTGTAAAAGGCACGAGGGGTGCAGAAAGAAGCAAGAGGTGTGCAGGAAGAAGCAAGAGAGTTGCAGAAAGAAACAAAAGAAGTGCAGAAAGAAGGAACCGAGGTGCAGAAAGAGGCAAGACGGGTGCAGAAAGAGGGAAGAGGGGTGCAGAAAGAGGGGTGCAGAAAGAGGAACGAGGAGTGCAGAAAGAAGCAAAAGACGTGCAGAAAGAGGCAACAGCGGTGCAGAAAGAGGGAACAGGGGTGGAGAAAAAGACAAGAGAAGTACAGAAACAAGCAACAGAGATGCAGAAAGGGGTAAGAGCGGTGCAGAAAGAGGCAAGAGGGGTGCAGAAAGAAGCAAGAGAGGTGGAGAAAGAAACAAAAGAAGTGCAGAAAGAAGGAACAGAGGTGCAGAAAGAAGCAACAAAGGTGCAGAAAGAGGGATGAGGGGTGGAGAAAGAGGCAAGAGAAGTGCAGAAAGAAGCAACAGAGAAGCAAAAAGTGGGAACAGGGGTGGAGAAAGTGGCAAGAGGGGTGCAGAAAGAAGCATAGAGGTGCAGAAAGAAGCAAGAGGGATGCAGAAAGAGAGAAGAGGGGTGCAGAAAGAAGCACAAGTGGTGCAGAAAGAAGCAAGAGAGTCGCAGAAAGAAGCAAGAGGAGTGCAGAAAGAAGCAAGAGGGATGCAGAAAGAGAGAAGAGGGGTGCAGAAAGAAGCACGAGTGGTGCAGAAAGAAGCAAGAGAGCTGCAGAAAGAAGCAAGAGGAGTGCAGAAAGAAGTAACAGAGGTGCAGAAAGAGGCAAGAGGGATGTAAAAAGAGGGAAGAGGAGTGTGAAAAAGGCACGAGGGGTGCAGCAAGAAGCAAGAGGCGTGCAGAAAGAAGCAAGAGAGTTGCAGAAAGAAACAAAAGAAGTGCAGAAAGAAGGAACAGAGGTGCAGAGATAGGCAGAGGGTGCAGAAAGAGGAAAGAGGGGTGCAGAAAGAGGAAAGAGGAGTGCAGAAAGAAGCAAGAGACGTGCAGAAAGAAGCAAAAGCGGTGCAGAAAGAGGGAACAGGGTTGGAGAAAAAGACAAGAGAAGTACAGAAACAAGAAGCAAGAGGGGTGCAGAAAGACGCAACAGAGGTGCAGAAAGAGGGAAGAGGGGTGGAGAAAGAGGCAAGGGGGTGCAGAAAGAGGCAAGAGGGGTGCAGAAAGAAGCAAGAGAGGTGCAGAAATAAACAAAAGAAGTGCAGAAAGAAGGAACAGAGGTGCAGAAAGAAGCAACAGAGGTGCAGAAAGAGGGATGAGGGTTGGAGAAAGAGGCAAGAGAAGTGCAGAAAGAAGCAACAGAGAAGCAAAAAGTGGGAACAGGGGTGGAGAAAGTGGCAAGAGGGGTGCAGAAAGAAGCAATAGAGGTGCAGAAAGAAGCAAGAGGGATGCAGAAAGAGAGAAGAGGGGTGCAGAAAGAAGCATGAGTGGTGCAGAAAGAAGCAAGAGAGTCACAGAAAGAAGCAAGAGGAATGCAGAAAGAAGCAAGAGGGATGCAGAAAGAGAGAAGAGGGGTGCAGAAAGAAGCAGGAGTGGTGCAGAAAGAAGCAAGAGAGCTGCAGAAAGAAGCAAGAGGAGTGCAGAAAGAAGGAACAGAGGTGCAGAAAGAGGCAAGAGGGGTGTAAAAAGAGGGAAGAGGGGTGTGAAAAAGGCACGAGGGGTGCAGAAAGAAGCAAGAGGCGTGCAGGAAGAAGCAAGAGAGTTGCAGAAAGAAACAAAAGAAGTGCAGAAAGAAGGAACAGAAGTGCAGAAAGAGGCAAGAGGGGTGCAGAAAGAGGGAAGAGGGGTGCAGAAAGAGGAACGAGGAGTGCAGAAAGAAGCAAGGGACGTGCAGAAAGAGGCAACCGCGGTGCAGAAAGAGGGAACAGGGGTGGAGAAAAAGACAAGAGAAGTACAGAAACAAGCAATAGAGATGCAGAAAGGGGTAAGAGTGGTGCAGAAAGAGGCAAGAGGGGTGCAGAAAGAAGCAAGAGAGGTGCAGAAAGAAACAAGAGGGATGCAGAAAGAGAGAAGAGGGGTGCAGAAAGAAGCACGAGTGGTGCAGAAAGAAGCAAGAGAGCTGCAGAAAGAAGCAAGAGGAGTGCAGAAAGAAGTAACAGAGGTGCAGAAAGAGGCAAGAGGGATGTAAAAAGAGGGAAGAGGAGTGTGAAAAAGGCACGAGGGGTGCAGAAAGAGGAACGAGGAGTGCAGAAAGAAGCAAGAGACGTGCAGAAAGAAGCAAAAGCGGTACAGAAAGAGGGAACAGGGTTGGAGAAAAAGACAAGAGAAGTACAGAAACAAGAAGCAAGAGGGGTGCAGAAAGAAGCAACAGAGGTGCAGAAAGAGGGATGAGGGTTGGAGAAAGAGGCAAGAGAAGTGCAGAAAGAAGCAACAGAGAAGCAAAAAGTGGGAACAGGGCTGGAGAAAGTGGCAAGAGGGGTGCAGAAAGAAGCAATAGAGGTGCAGAAAGAAGCAAGAGGGATGCAGAAAGAGAGAAGAGGGGTGCAGAAAGAAGCACGAGTGGTGTAGAAAGAAGCAAGAGAGTCACAGAAAGAAGCAAGAGGAATGCAGAAAGAAGCAAGAGGGATGCAGAAAGAGAGAAGAGGGTGCAGAAAGAAGCAGGAGTGGTGCAGAAAGAAGCAAGAGAGCTGCAGAAAGAAGCAAGAGGAGTGCAGAAAGAAGGAACAGAGGTGCAGAAAGAGGCAAGAGGGGTGTAAAAAGAGGGAAGAGGGGTGTGAAAAAGCCACGAGGGGTGCAGAAAGAAGCAAGAGGCGTGCAGGAAGAAGCAAGAGAGTTGCAGAAAGAAACAAAAGAAGTGCAGAAAGAAGGAACAGAGGTGCAGAAAGAGGCAAGAGGGGTGCAGAAAGAGGGAAGAGGGGTGCAGAAAGAGGAACGAGGAGTGCAGAAAGAAGCACGGGACGTGCAGAAAGAGGCAACAGCGGTGCAGAAAGAGGGAACAGGGGTGGAGAAAAAGACAAGAGAAGTACAGAAACAAGCAATAGAGATGCAGAAAGGGGTAAGAGTGGTGCAGAAAGAGGCAAGAGGGGTGCAGAAAGAAGCAAGAGAGGTGCAGAAAGAAACAAAAGAAGTGCAGAAAGAAGGAACAGAGTTGCAGAAAGAGGCAACAGGGGTGCAGAAAGAGGGAAGAGGGGTGGAGAAAGAGGCAAGGGGGTGCAGAAAGAGGCAAGAGGGGTGCAGAAAGAAGCAACAGAGGTGCAAAAAGAAACAAAAGAAGTGCAGAAAGAAGGAATAGAGGTGCAGAAAGAAGCAACAGAGATGCAGAAAGAGGGATGAGGGGTGGAGAAAGAGGCAAGAGAAGTGCAGAAAGAAGCAACAGAGAAGCAAAAAGTGGGAACAAGGGTGGAGAAAGTGGCAAGAGGTGTGCAGAAAGAAGCAATAGAGATGCAGAAAGAAGCAAGAGGGATGCAGAAAGAGAGAAGAGGGGTGCAGAAAGAAGCACGAGTGGTGCAGAAAGAAGCAAGAGAGTCGCAGAAAGAAGCAAGAGGAGTGCAGAAAGAAGGAACAGAGGTGCAGAAAGAGGCATGAGGGATGTAAAAAGAGGGAAGTGGGTGCAGAAAGAAGCACGAGTGGTGCAGAAAGAAGCAAGAAAGTTGCAGAAAGAAACAAAAGAAACGCAGCAAGAAGGAACATAGGTGCAGAAAGAGGCAAGAGGGGTGCAGAAAGAGGGAAGAGGGGTGCAGAAAGAGGCACAAGGGTTGCAGAAAGAAGGGACAGAGGTGCAGAAAAGTGCCAAAAGAAGCACCAGAGGTGCAGAAAGAGGGATGAGGGGTGGAGATAGAGGCAAGAGAGTTGCAGAAAGAAACAAAAGAAGTGCAGAAAGAAGGAACAGAGGTGCAGAAAGATGCAAGAGGGGTGCAGAAAGAGGGAAGAGGGTTGCAGTAAGAGGCACAACGGTTGCAGAAAGAAGGGACAGAGGTGCAGAAAGAAACAAGAGAAGTGCAGAAAGAAGCAACAGAGGTGTAGAAAGAGGGATGAGGGGTGCAGAAAGAGGCAAGAGAATTGCAGAAAGAAGCAACAGAGAAGCTAAAAGTGGAAACAGGGGTGGAGAAAGTGGCAAGAGGGGTGCAGAAAGAAGCAATAGAGGTGCAGAAAGAGGCAAGGGGGATGCAGAAAGAGAGGAGGGGTGCAGAAAGAAGTACGAGTGATGCAGAAAGAAGCAAGAAAGCTGCAGAAAGAAGCAAGAGCAGTGCAGAAAGAAGCAACAGAGGTGCAAAAAGAGGCAAGAGGGGTGTAAAAAGAGGGAAGAGGGGTATGAAAAAGGCACGAGGAGTGCAGATAGAAGCAAGAGGCGTGCAGGAAGAAGCAAGAGAGTTGCAGAAAGAAACAAAAGAAGTGCAGAAAGAAGGAACAGAGGTGCAGAAAGAGGCAAGAGGGGTGCAAAAAGAGGGAAGAGGGGTGAAGAAAGAGGCACGAGGAGTGGAGAAAGAAGCAAAAGACTTGCAGAAAGAACGAACAGCGGTGCAGAAAGAGGGAACAGGGGTGGGGAAAGAGACAAGAGAAGTACAGAAAAAAGCAACAGAGATGCAGAAAGGGGTAAGAGCGGTGCAGAAAGAGGCAAGAGGGGTGCAGAAAGAAGCAAGAGAGGTGTAGGAAGAAACAAAAGAAGTGCAGAAAGAAGGAACAGAGGTGCAGAAAGAGGCAACAGGGGTGCAGAAAGAGGGAAGAGGGGTGGAGAAAGAGTCAAGGGGGTGCAGAAAGAAGCAAAAGAGGTGCAGAAAGAAACAAAAGAAGTGCAAAAAGAAGGAACAGAGGTGCAGAAAGAAGCAAGAGAGGTACAGAAAGAGTGAAGAGGGGTGCAGAAAGAGGGAAGAGGGGTGCAGAAAGAAGCAAGAGAGGTGCAGAAAGAAACAAAAGAAGTGCAGAAAGAAGGAACATAGGTGCAGAAAGAGGCAAGAGGGGTGCAGAAAGAGAGAAGAGGGGTGCACAAAGTGTCACAAGGGGTGCAGAAAGAAGCAAGAGAAGTGCAGAAAGAAGCAACAGAGGTGCAGCAAGAGGAAAGAGGGGCGGAGAAAGAGGCAAGAGAAGTGCAGAAAGAAGCAACAGACATGCAGAAAGGGGGAAGAGGGGTGGAGAAGGGGGCAAGAGGGGTGCAGAAAGAAGCAAGAGAGTTGCAGAAAGAAACAAAAGAAATGCAGAAAGAAGGAACAGAGGTGCAGAAAGAGGCAAGAGGGGTGCAGAAAGAGGGGAGGGGGTACAGAAAGAGGCACAAAGGTTGCAGAAAGAAGGGACAGAGGTGCAGAAAAAAGCAAGAGAAGTGCAAAAAGAAGCAACAGAGGTGCAGAAAGAGGGATGAGGGGAGGAGAAAGAGGCAAGAGAGTTGCAGTAAGAAACAAAAGAAGTGCAGAAATAAGGAACAGAGGTGCAGAAAGAGGCAAGTGGGGTGCAGAAAGAGGGAAGAGGGTTGCAGAAAGAGGCACAACGGTTGCAGAAAGAAGGGACAGAGGTGCAGAAAGAGGCAAGAGAAGTGCAGTAAGAAGCAACAGAGAAGTAAAAAGTGGGAACAGGGTTGGAGAAAGTGGCAAGAGGGGTGCAGAAAGAAGCAATAGAGGTGCAGAAAAAGGCAAGAGGGATGCAGAAAGAGAGAAGAGGGGTGCAGAAAGAAGCACGAGTGGTGCAGAAAGAAGCAAGAGAGCTGCAGAAAGAAGCAAGAGAAGTGCAGAACGAAGCAACAGAGGTGTAGAAAGAGGCAAGAGGGGTGTCAAAAGAGGGAAGAGGGATGTGAAAACGGCACGAGGGGTGCAGAAAGAAGCAAGAGGCACGCAGGAAGAAGTAAGAGAGTTGCAGAAAGAAACAAAAGAAGTGCAGAAAGAAGGAAGAGAGGTGCAGAAAGAGGCAAGAGGGGTGCAGAAAGAGGGAAGAGGGGTGCAGAAAGAGGCACGAGGAGTGCAGAAAGAAGCAACAGAGAAGCTAAAAGTGGAAACAGGGGTGGAGAAAGTGGCAAGAGGGTGCAGAAAGAAGCAATAGAGGTGCAGAAAGAGGCAAGGGGATGCAGAAAGAGAGAAGAGGGGTGCAGAAAGAAGTACGAGTGATGCAGAAAGAAGCAAGAAAGCTGCAGAAAGAAGCAAGAGCAGTGCAGAAAGAAGCAACAGAGGTGCAAAAAGAGGCAAGAGGGGTGTAAAAAGAGGGAAGAGGGGTATGAAAAAGGCACGAGGAGTGCAGATAGAAGCAAGAGGCGTGCAGGAAGAAGCAAGAGAGTTGCAGAAAGAAACAAAAGAAGTGCAGAAAGAAGGAACAGAGGTGCAGAAAGAGGCAAGAGGGGTGCAAAAAGAGGGAAGAGGGGTGAAGAAAGAGGCACGAGGAGTGGAGAAAGAAGCAAAAGACTTGCAGAAAGAAGCAACAGCAGTGCAGAAAGAGGGAACAGGGGTGGGGAAAGAGACAAGAGAAGTACAGAAAAAAGCAACAGAGATGCAGAAAGGGGTAAGAGCGGTGCAGAAAGAGGCAAGAGGGGTGCGGAAAGAAGCAAGAGAGGTGCAGGAAGAAACAAAAGAAGTGCAGAAAGAAGGAACAGAGGTGCAGAAAGAGGCAACAGGGGTGCAGAAAGAGGAAAGAGGGGTGGAGAAAGAGGCAAGGGGGTGCAGAAAGAAACAAGAGAGGTGCAGAAAGAAACAAAAGAAGTGCAAAAAGAAGGAACAGAGGTGCAGAAAGAAGCAAGAGAGGTACAGAAAGAGTGAAGAGGGGTGCAGAAAGAGGGAAGAGGGGTGCAGAAAGAAGCAAGAGAGGTGCAGAAAGAAACAAAGAAGTGCAGAAAGAAGGAACATAGGTGCAGAAAGAGGCAGAGGGGTGCAGAAGAGAGAGAAGAGGGTGCACAAAGTGGCACAAGGAGTGCAGAAAGAAGCAAGAGAAGTGCAGAAAAGAAGCAACAGAGGTGCAGCAAGAGGAAAGAGGGGTGGAGAAAGAGGCAAGAGAAGTGCAGAAAGAAGCAACAGACATGCAGAAAGGGGGAAGAGGGGTGGAGAAGGGGGCAAGAGGGGTGCAGAAAGAAGCAAGAGAGTTGCAGAAAGAGGGTAGGGGGTGCAGAAAGAGGCACAAAGGTTGCAGAAAGAAGGGACAGAGGTGCAGAAAAAGCAAGAGAAGTGCAAAAAGAAGCAACAGAGGTGCAGAAAGAGGGATGAGGGGAGGAGAAAGAGGCAAGAGAGTTGCAGTAAGAAACAAAAGAAGTGCAGAAATAAGGAACAGAGGTGCAGAAAGAGGCAAGTGGGGTGCAGAAAGAGGGAAGAGGGTTGCAGAAAGAGGCACAACGGTTGCAGAAAGAAGGGACAGAGGTGCAGAAAGAGGCAAGAGAAGTGCAGAAAGAAGCAACAGAGAAGCAAAAAGTGGGAACAGGGTTGGAGAAAGTGCAAGAGGGGTGCAGAAAGAAGCAATAGAGGTGCAGAAAAAGGCAAGAGGGATGCAGAAAGAGAGAAGAGGGGTGCAGAAAGAAGCACGAGTGGTGCAGAAAGAAGCAAGAGAGCTGCAGAAAGAAGCAAGAGGAGTGCAGAACGAAGCAACAGAGGTGTAGAAAGAGGCAAGAGGGGTGTCAAAAGAGGGAAGAGGGATGTGAAAACGGTACGAGGGGTGCAGAAAGAAGCAAGAGGCGCGCAGGAAGAAGTAAGAGAGTTGCAGAAAGAAACTAAAGAAGTGCAGAAAGAAGGAAGAGAGGTGCAGAAAGAGGCAAGAGGGGTGCAGAAAGAGGGAAGAGGGGTGCAGAAAGAGGCACGAGGAGTGCAGAAAGAAGCAAGAGACATGCAGAAAGAAGCAACAGCGGTGCAGAAAGAGGGAACAGGGGTGGGGAAGAGACAAGAGAAGTACAGAAACAAGCAATAGAGATGCAGAAAGGGGTAAGAGCGGTGCAGAAAGAAGCAAGAGAGGTGCAGAAAGAAACAAAAGAAGTGCAGAAAGAAGGAACAGAGGTGCAGAAAGAAGCAAGAGAGGTACAGAAAGAGTGAAGATGGGTGCAGAAAGAGGGAAGAGGTGTGCAGAAAGAAGCAAGAGAGGTGCAGAAAGAAACAAAAGAAGTGCAGAAAGAAGGAACATAGGTGCAGAAAGAGGCAACAGGGGTGCAGAAAGAGGGAAGAAGGCTGGAGAAAGAGGCAATGGGGTGCAGAAAGAAGTAAGAGAGGTGCAGAAAGAAGTGCAGAAAGAAGAAACAGAGTAGCAGCACCCCCCTCCCCTTTAGCGCCTTGAGACCCTCACGGGTGAGTAGTGCGCTTTACAAATGTTTGATTGATTGATTGAGGAGCAGAAAGAGGCAAGAGAGGTGCAGAAAGAGTGAAGATGGGTGCAGAAAGAGGGAAGAAGGGTGCAGAAAGAAGCAAGAGAGGTACAGAAAGAAACAAAGGAAGTGCAGAAAGAAGGAACATAGGTGCAGAAAGAGGCAAGAGGGGTGCAGAAAGAGGCAAGAGAGGTGCAGAAAGAAGCAACAGAGGTGCAGAAAGAGGGAAGAGGGGTGCAGAAAGAAGCAAGAGAGGTGCAGAAAGAAGGAACAGAGGTGCAGAAAGAGGCAACATCGATGTGGAAATATGGAAGAGGGGTGGAGAAAGAGGCATGGGGGTGGAGAAAGAAGCAGGAGAGGTGCAGAAAGAAACAAAAGAAGTGCAGAAAGAAGGAACAGAGGTGCAGAAAGAGGCAAGAGAGGTGCAGAAAGAGTGAAGAGGGCTGCAGAAAAAGGGAAGAGAGTTGCTGAAAGAAGCAAGAGAGGTGCAGAAAGAAACAAAATAGGTGCAGAAAGAGGCAAGAGGGGTGCAGAAAGAGGCAAGAGAGGTGCAAAAAGAGTGAAGAGGGGTGCAGAAAGAGGGAAGAGAAGTGCAGAAAGAAGCAACAGAGGTGCAGAAAGAGGGACGAGTGGTGGAGAAAGAGGCAAGAGAAGTGCAGAAAGAAGCAACAGAGATGCAGAAAGGGGGAAGAGGTGTGGAGAAAGAGGCAAGAGGGGTGCAGAAAGAAGCAAGAGAGTTGCAGAAAGAAACAAGAAGTGTAGAATGAAGGAACAGAGGTGCAGAAAGAGGCACGAGGGGTGCAGAAAGAGGGAAGAAAGGTGCAGAAAGAGGCATACGGGTTGCAGAAAGAAGGGACAGAGGTGCAGAAAGAAGCAGGTGAAATGCAGAGAGAAGCAACAGAGATGCAAAAAGGAGAAACATGGGTGGGGAAAGTGGCAAGATGGGTGCAGAAAGAGGGAAGAGGGGTGCAGAAAGAGGCACGAGGTTTGCAGAAAGAAGCAAGAGATGTGCAGAAAGAAACAAACGAAGTGCAGAAAGATGGAACAGAGGTGCAGAAAGAAGCAAGAGGGGTGCAGAAAGAGAGAAGAGGGGTGCAGAAAGAAGCCAGAGTGGTGCAGAAAGAAGCAAGAGAGCTGCAGAAAGAAGCAAGAGGAGTGAAGAAAGAAGCAACAGAGGTGCAGAAAGAGGCAAGAGGGGTATAAAAAGAGGGAAGAGGGGTGCAGAAAGAGGCACAAAGGGTGCAGAAAGAAGCAAGAGATGTGGAGAAAGAAACAAAGAAGTGCAGAAAGAAGGAACAGAGGTGCAGAAAGAGGAAATGGGGTGCAGAAAGAGGGAAGAGGGGTGCAGAAAGATGCAAGAGGGGTGCAGAAAGAGGGAGAGGGGTGCAGAAGCAGGCAAAGGGATATAGAAAGAAGCAAGAGCGGTGCAGAAAGAAACGAAAGAAAAGCATAAAGAAGGAACAGAGGTGCAGAAAGAGGCAAGAGGGGTGCAAAAAGAGGGAAGGGGTGCAGAAAGAGGGAAGAGGGGTGCAGAAAGAAGCAAGAGAGGTGCAGAAAGAAGCAACAGTGGTGCAGAAAGAGGGAACAGGGGTGAAGAAGGAGACAAGAGAAGTACAGAAACAAGCAACAGAGATGCAGAAAGGGGTAAGAGCGGTGCAGAAAGAGGCAAGAGGGGTGCAGAATGAAGCAAGAGAGGTGCAGAAAGAAACAAAAGAAGTGCAGAAAGAAGGAACAGAGGTGCTGACAGAGGCAAGAGGGGTGCAGAAGGAGGGAAAAGGGGTGCAGAAAAAGGCACGAGGAGTGCAGAAAGAAGCAAGAGAGGTGCAGAAAGAAGGAAGAGGAGTGCAGAAAGAAGGAACAGAGGTGCAGACAGAGGCAAGAGGGATGCAGCAGGAGGGAAAAGGGGTGCAGAAAGAGGCACGAGTGGTGTAGAAAGAAGCAAGAGAGATGCAGAAAGAAGCAAAAGGAATGCAGAAAGAAGAAACAGAGGTGCAGAAAGAGGCAAGATGGGTGCAGAAAGAGGCACAATGGGTCCAGAAAGAAGGAAGAGATGTGCAGAAAGAAACAAAAGAAGTGCAGAAAGAAGGAACAGAGGTGCAGAAAGAGGTAACAGGGGTGCAGAAAGAGGGAAGAGGGGTGGAGAAAGAGGCAAGGGGGTCCGAAAGAAACAGGAGAGGTGCAGATTGAAACAAAAGAAGTGCAGAAAGAAGGACCAGATGTGCAGACTGAGGCAAGAGAGGTGCAGAAAGAGTGAAGAGGGGTGCAGAAAGAGGGAAGAGGGATGCAGAAAGAAGCAAGAGAGGTGCAGAAATAAACAAAAGAAGTGCAGAAAGAAGGAACATAGGTGCAGAAAGAGGCAAGAGGGGTGCAGAAAGAAGCAAGAGAGGTACAGAAAGAAGCAACAGAGGTGCAGAAAGTGGGAACAGGGGTAGAGAAAGAGACAAGAGAAGTGCAGAAACAAGCAACAGAGGGGTAAAAGGGATGCAGAAAGAGGCAAAAGGGGTGCAGAAAGAAGCAAGAAAGGTGCATAAACAAAACAAAAGAAGTGCAGAAAGAAGGAACAGAGGTGCAGAGAGAGGCATTAGGGGTGCAGAAAGAGGGAAAAGGGGTGCTGAAAGAGGCAAGAGTAGTGCAGAAAGAAGCAACAGAGATGCAGAAAGGAGGAAGAGGGGTGGAGAAAGAGGCAAGAGGGGACCATAAAGAAGCAAGAGAGGTGCAGAAAGAAACAAAAGAAGTGCAGAAAGAAGGAACAGAGGTGCAAAAAGAGGCAACAGGGGTGCAGAAAGAGGGAAGAGGGGTAGAGAAAGAGGCAAGGGCATGCAGAAAGAAGCAAGAGAGCTGCAGAAAGAAACAAAAGAAGTGCAGAAAGAAGGAAGAGAGGCGCAGAAAGAGGCAAGAGGGGTGCAGAAAGAGGCAAGAGAAGTGCAGAGAGAAGCAATAGAGATGCAGAAAGGGGGAAGAGGGGTGCAGAGAGAAGCAAGAGAGTTGCAGAAGGAAACAAAAGATGTGTAGAAAGAAGGAACAGATGTGCAGAAAGAGGCAAGAGGGGTGCAGAAAGAGGGAAGAGAGGTGCAGAAAGATGCACAAGGGTTGCAGAAAGAAGGGACAGAGGAGCAGAAAGAAGCAAGAGAAGTGCAGAAAGAAGCAACAGAGGTGCAGAAAGAGGGATGAAGGCTGGAGAAAAAGGCAAGAGTAGTGCAGAAAGAAGCAATAGAGATGCAAAAAGGGGAAACAGGGGTGGAGAAAGTGGCACGAGGGGTGCAGAAAGTAGCAAGAGAGGTGCAGAAAGAAAGAAAAAAGAAGTGCAGAAAGAAGGAACAGAGGTCCAGAAAGAGGCAAGAGGGGTGCAGAAAGAGGCACGAGGTGTGCAGAAAGAAGCAAGAGACGTGCAGAAAGAAACAAAAGGAGTGCAGAAAGAAGGAACAGAGGTATAGAAAGAGGCAAGAGGGGTCAGAAAGAGAGAAGAGGGTTGCAGAAAGAAGCACGAGTGGTGCAGAAAGAAGCAAAAGAGCTGCAGAAAGAAGCTAGAGGAGTGCAGAAAGAAACAACAGAGGTGCAGAAAGAGGCAAGAGGGGTGTAAAAAGAGGGAAGAGGGGTGCAGAAAGAAGCACGAGGGGTGCAAAAAAGAAGCAAGAGATGTGGAGAAAAACAAGAAAAGTGCAGAATGAAGGAACAGAGGTGCAGAAAGAGGCAAGGGGGTGCATAAAGAAGCAAGAGTGGTGCATAAAGAAACAAAAGAAGTGCAGAAAGAAGGAACAGAGGTGCAGAAAGAAGCAAGAGGGGTGCAGAAAGAGGGAAGAGGGGTGCAGAAACAGGGAAGAGGGGTGCAGAAAGATGCAACAGGTGTGGAGAAACAGGGAAGAGGGGTGCAGAAGCAGGCAAGGGGATACAGAAAGATGCAAGAGCGGTGCAGAAAAAAACAAAAGAAGTGCAGAAAGAAGGAACAGAGGTGCAGAAAGAGGCATGAGGGGTGCAGAAAGAGGGAAGAGGGGTGCAGAAAGAAGCAAGAGAGGTGCAGAAAGAAACAAAAGAAGAGCAGAAAGAAGGAACAGAGGTGCAGAAAGAGGCAAGAGGGGTACAGAAAGAGGGAAGAGGGGTGTGAAAGAGGCACGAGGGGTGCAGAAAGAAGCAAGAGAGGTGCAGAAAGAAGCAACAGCGGTGCAGAAAGAAGGAACAGGGGTGGAGAAAGAGACAAGAGAAGTACAGGAACAAGCAACAGAGATGCAGAAAGGGGTAAGAGCAGTGCAGAAAGAGGCAAGAGGGAAAAGGGGTAAAGAAAGAGGCACGAGGGGTGCAGGAAGAAGCAAGAGAGGTTCAGAAAGAAGCAAGAGGAGTGCAGAAAAAAGCAGCAGAGGTGCAGAAAGAGGCAAGATGTGTCCAGAAAGAGGCACGAAGTGTCCAGAAAGAAGCAAGAGATGTGCAGAAAGAAACAAAAGAAGTGCAGAAAGAAGGAACAGAGGTGCAGAAAGAGGCAACAGGGGTTCAGAAAGAGGGAAGAGGGGTGGAGAAAGAGGCAAGGGGTGCAGAAAGAAGCAAGAGGAGTGCAGAAAGAGAGAAGAGGGGTACAGAAAAAGGCACAAGGGCTGCAGAAATAAGCAAGAGAAGTGCAGAAAGAAGCAACAGAGGTGCAGAAAGAGGCAAGAGGTGTGCAGAAAGAGGAAAGGGGTGCAGAAAGAAGCACGAGTGGTGCAGAAAGAAGCAAGAGAGGTACAGAAAGAAGCAAGAGGAGTGCAGAAAGAAGCAACAGAGCTGCAGAAGGAGGCAAGATGGGTGCAAAAAGAGGGAAGAAGGGTGCAGAGTGAGACACCAGGGGTGCAGAAAGAAGCAAGAGATGCGCGGAAAGAAACAAAAGAAGGTCAGAAAGAAGGAACAGAGGTGCAGAAAGAGGCAAGAGGGTGCAGAAAGAGGGAAGAGGGGTGGAGACAGAGGCAAGGGCATGCAGAAAGAAGCAAGAGAGCTGCAGAAAAGAAAGGGGGAAGAGGGGTGGAAAAAGAGGCAAGAGGGTGCAGAAAGAAGCAAGACAGTTGCAGAAAGAAAGAAAGAAGTGCAGAAAGAAGGAATAGAGGTGCAGAAAGAGGCAATATGGTGCAGAAAGAGGGAAGATGGGTGCAGAAAGAAGGAACAGAGGTGCAGAAAGAGGCAAGATGGGTGCAGAAAGAGGGAAGAGGGGTGCAGAAAGAGGCACAAGGTGTGCAGAAAGAAGCAAGAGACGTGCAGAAAGAAGCAACAGAGATGCAGAAAAGAAAGGGGGAAGAGGGGTGGAAAAAGAGGCAAGAGGGTGCAGAAAGAAGCAAGAGAGTTGCAGAAAGAAATAAAAGAAGTGTAGAAAGAAGGAACAGATGTGTAGAAAGAGGCGAGAGGGGTGCAGAAAGAGGGAAGAAAGGTGCAGAATGAAGCACAAGGGTTGTAGAAATCAGGGACAGAGGTGCAGAAAGAAGCAAGAGAAGTGCAGAAAGAAGCAACAGAGGTGCAGAAACAGGGATGAGGGGTAGAGAAAGAGGAAAGAGAAGTGCAGAAAGAAGCAACAAAGATGCAAAAAGGGGGAAACAGGGGTGGAGAAAGTGGCAAGAGGGGTGCAGAAAGAAGCAAGAGAGGTGCAGAAAAAAAGAAAAAAAGAAGTGCAGAAAGAAGGAACAGAGGTGCAGAAAGAGGCAAGATGGGTGCAGAAAGAGGGAAGAGGGGTGCAGAAAGAAGCAAGAGAGGTGCAGAAAGAAACAAAAGAAGTGCAGAAAGAAGGAACAGAGGTTCAGAAAAAGGCTCGAGGGGTACAGAAAGAGACAAGAGAAGTACATAAACAAGCAACAGAGATGCAGAAAGGGGTAAGAGCGGTGCAGAAAGAGGCAAGAGGGGTGCAAAAAGAAGAAAGAGAGGTGCTGAAAGAAACAAAAGAAGTGTAGAAAGAAGGAACAGAGGTGCAGAGAGAGGCAAGAGGGGTGCAGAAAGAGGGAAAGGGGTACAGAAAGAGGCACGTGGGGTACAGAAAGAAGCAAGAGAGGTGCAGAAAAAAGCAAGAGAAGTGCAGCAGAGGTGCAGAAAGAGGCCAGATGGGTGCAGAAAGAGGCACGAGGGGTCCAGAAAGAAGCAAGAGATGTGCAAAAAGAAACAAAAGAAGTGCAGAAAGAAGGAACAGAGGGGCAGAAAGAGGCAACAGGGGTTCAGAAAGATGGAAGAGGGATTGAGAAAGCAAGGGGGTGCAGAAAGAAGCAAGAGAGGTGATGATTGAAACAAAAGAAGTACAGAAAGAAGGAACAGAGGTGCAGAAAGATGCAAGAGAGGTGCAGAAAGAGGGTAGAGGGGTGCAGAAAGAAGGAAGGGAGGTGCAGAAAGAAACAAAAGAAGTGCAGAAAGAAGGAACATAGGTGCAGAAAGAGGCAAGAGGGGTGCAGAAAGAGGGAAGAGAGGTACAGAAAGAAGCAGCAGATGTGCAGAAAGAGGGAACAGGGGTGGAGAAAGAGACAAGAGAAGTGCAGAAACAAGCAACAGAGGGGTAAGAGGGGTGGAGAAAGAGGCAAGAGAGGGTGCAGAAAGAAGCAAGAGAGGTGCAGAAACAAAACAAAAGAACTGCAGAAAGAAGGAACAGAGGTGCAGAGAGAGAGCAAGAGGGGTGCAGAAAGAGGGAAAAGGGGTGCTAAAAGAGGCAAGAGTAGTGAAGAAAGTAGCAACAGAGATGCAGCAAGGAGGACGAGGGGTGGAGAAAGAGGCAACTGACAAGCAGAAAGAAGCAAGAGAGGTGCAGAAAGAAACAAAAGAAGTACAGAAAGAAGGAACAGAGGTGCAAAAAGAGGCAAGAGGAGTGCAGAAAAAGAGAAGAGGGGTGCAGAAAGAGGCAAGAGGTGTGCAGAAAGAGGGTAGAGTTGTGCAGAAAGAAGCAAGAGAGGTACAGAAAGAAGCAAGAGGAGTGCAGAAAGAAGCAACAGAGCTGCAGAAAGAGGCAAGAAGGGTGCAAAAAGAGGGAAGAGGGGTGCAGAACGAGGCACCAGGGGTGCAGAAAGAAGCAAGAGATGCGCAGAAAGAAAGAAAAGAAGTGCAGAAAGAAGGAACAGAGGTGCAGAAAGAGGCAACAGTGGTGCAGAAAGAGGGAAGAGGGATGAAGAAAGAGGCAAGGGCATGCAGAAAGAGGCAAGAGAAGTGCAGAAAGAATCAACAGAGATGCAGAAAGGGGGAAGAGGGGTAAAGAAAGGAGGCAAGAGGGGAGCAGAAAGAAGCAAGAGAGTTGCAGAAAGAAATAAAAGAAGTGTAGAAAGAATGAACAGATGTGCAGAAAAGAGGCAAGGGGTGCAGAAAGAGGGAAGAAAGGTACAGAAAGAGGCACAAGGGTTGCAGAAAGAAGGGAGAGAAGTGCAGAAAGAATCAAGAGAAGTGCAGGAAGAAGCAACAGAGGTGCAGAAAGAGGGATGAGAGGTAGAGAAAGAGGCAAGAGAAGTGCAGAAAGAAGCAACAGAGATGCAAAAAGGGGAAACAGGGGTGAAGAAAGTGGCAAGAGGGGTGCAGAAAGAAGCAAGAGAGGTGCAGAAAGAAAGAAAAAAAGAAGTACAGAAAGAAGGTACAGAGGTGCAGAAAGAGGCAAGATGGGTGCAGAAAGAGGGAAGAAGGGGGCAGAAAGAGGAACAAGGTGTGCAGAAAGAAGCAAGAGATGTGCAGAAAGAAACAAAAGAAGTGCAGAAAGAAGGAACAGAGGTGCAGAAAGAGGCAAGAGGGGTGCAGAAAGAGAGAAGAGGGGTGCAGAAAGAAGCACGAGTGGTGCAGAAAGAAGCAAGAGAGCTGCAGAAAGAAGCAAGAGGAGTGCAGAAAGAAGCAACAGAGGTGCAGAAAGAGGCAAGAGGGGAGTAAAAAGAGGGAAGAGGGTTACAGAAAGAGGCACGAGGGGTGCAGAAAGAAGCAAGAGATGTGGAGAAAGAAACAAAAAAAGTGCAGAAAGAAGGAACAGAGGTGCAGAAAGAGGCAACGGGGTACAGAAAGAGGGAAGAGGGGTGAAGAAAGAGGGAAGGGGGTGCAGAAAAAAGCAAGAGTGGTGCAGAAAGAAACAAAAGAAGTACAGAAAGAAGGAACAGAGGTGCAGATAGAAGCAAGAGGGGTACAGAAAGAGAGAAGAGGGGTGCAGAAAGAGGGAAGTGAGGTGCAGAAAGATGGAACAGGGGTGCAGAAAGAGGGAAGAGGGGTGCAGAAGCAGGCAAGGGGGTACAGAAAGAAGCAAGAGCAGTGCAGAAAGACCAAAAGAAGTGCAGATAAGAAGGAACAGAGGTGCAGAAAGAGGCAAGAGGGTGCAGAAAGAGGGAAGAGGGGTGCAGAAAGAAGCAAGAGAGGTGCATGAAGAAACAAAAGAAGTGCACAAAGAAGGAACAGAGGTGCAGAAAGAGGCAAGAGGGGTACAGAAAGAGGGAAGAGGGGTATGAAAGAGGCACGAGGGGTGCAGAAAGAAGCAGGAGAGGTACAGACAGAAGCAACAGAGGTGCAGAAAGAGGGAACAGGGGTGGAGAAAGAGACAAGAGAAGTGCAGAAACAAGCAATAGAGGGGTAAGAGAGGTGCAGAAAGAAACAAAAGAAGTACAGAAAGAAGGAACAGAGGTGCAGAAAGAGGCAAGAGGAGTGCAGAAAAAGGCACAAGGGGTCCAGAAAGAAGCAAGAGATGTGCAAAAAGAAACAAAAGAAGTGCAGAAAGAAGGAACAGAGGGGCAGAAAGAGGCAACAGGGGTTCAGAAAGATGGAAGAGGGATTGAGAAAGCAAGGGGGTGCAGAAAGAAGCAAGAGAGGTGCTGATTGAAACAAAAGAAGTACAGAAAGAAGGAACAGAGGTGCAGAAAGATGCAAGAGAGGTGCAGAAAGAGGGTAGAGGGGTGCAGAAAGAAGGAAGGGAGGTGCAGAAAGAAACAAAAGAAGTGCAGAAAGAAGGAACATAGGTGCAGAAAGAGGCAAGAGGGGTGCAGAAAGAGGGAAGAGAGGTACAGAAAGAAGCAGCAGATGTGCAGAAAGAGGGAACAGGGGTGGAGAAAGAGACAAGAGAAGTGCAGAAACAAGCAACAGAGGGGTAAGAGGGGTGGAGAAAGAGGCAAGAGGGGTGCAGAAAGAAGCAAGAGAGGTGCAGAAACAAAACAAAAGAACTGCAGAAAGAAGGAACAGAGGTGCAGAGAGAGGCAAGAGGGGTGCAGAAAGAGGGAAAAGGGGTGCTAAAAGAGGCAAGAGTAGTGAAGAAAGTAGCAACAGAGATGCAGAAAGGAGGACGAGGGGTGGAGAAAGAGGCAACTGACAAGGAGAAAGAAGCAAGAGAGGTGCAGAAAGAAACAAAAGAAGTACAGAAAGAAGGAACAGAGGTGCAAAAAGAGGCAAGAGGAGTGCAGAAAAAGAGAAGAGGGGTGCAGAAAGAGGCAAGAGGTGTGCAGAAAGAGGGTAGAGTTGTGCAGAAAGAAGCAAGAGAGGTACAGAAAGAAGCAAGAGGAGTGCAGAAAGAAGCAACAGAGCTGCAGAAAGAGGCAAGAAGGGTGCAAAAAGAGGAAGAGGGGTGCAGAACGAGGCACCAGGGGTGCAGAAAGAAGCAAGAGATGCGCAGAAAGAAAGAAAAGAAGTGCAGAAAGAAGGAACAGAGGTGCAGAAAGAGGCAACAGTGGTGCAGAAAGAGGGAAGAGGGATGAAGAAAGAGGCAAGGGCATGCAGAAAGAGGCAAGAGAAGTGCAGAAAGAATCAACAGAGATGCAGAAAGGGGGAAGAGGGGTAAAGAAAGAGGCAAGAGGGGAGCAGAAAGAAGCAAGAGAGTTGCAGAAAGAAATAAAAGAAGTGTAGAAAGAATGAACAGATGTGCAGAAAGAGGCAAGGGGGTGCAGAAAGAGGGAAGAAAGGTACAGAAAGAGGCACAAGGGTTGCAGAAAGAAGGGAGAGAAGTGCAGAAAGAATCAAGAGAAGTGCAGGAAGAAGCAACAGAGGAGAAGTGCAGGAAGAAGCAACAGAGGTGCAGAAAGAGGGATGAGAGGTAGAGAAAGAGGAAAGAGAAGTGCAGAAAGAAGCAACAGATATGCAAAAAGGGGAAACAGGGGTGAAGAAAGTGGCAAGAGGGGTGCAGAAAAAAGCAAGAGAGGTGCAGAAAGAAAGAAAAAAAGAAGTGCAGAAAGAAGGTACAGAGGTGCAGAAAGAGGCAAGATGGGTGCAGAAAGAGGGAAGAAGGGGGCAGAAAGAGGAACAAGGTGTGCAGAAAGAAGCAAGAGATGTGCAGAAAGAAACAAAAGAAGTGCAGAAAGAAGGAACAGAGGTGCAGAAAGAGGCAAGAGGGGTGCAGAAAGAGAGAAGAGGGGTGCAGAAAGAAGCACGAGTGGTGCAGAAAGAAGCAAGAGAGCTGCAGAAAGAAGCAAGAGGAGTGCAGAAAGAAGCAACAGAGGTGCAGAAAGAGGCAAGAGGGTGTAAAAAGAGGGAAGAGGGTTACAGAAAGAGGCACGAGGGGTGCAGAAAGAAGCAAGAGATGTGGAGAAAGAAACAAAAAAGTGCAGAAAGAAGGAACAGAGGTGCAGAAAGAGGCAACGGGGTACAGAAAGAGGAAGAGGGGTGAAGAAAGAGGGAAGGGGGTGCAGAAAGAAGCAAGAGTGGTGCAGAAAGAAACAAAATAAGTACAGAAAGAAGGAACAGAGGTGCAGATAGAAGCAAGAGGGGTACAGAAAGAGAGAAGAGGGGTGCAGAAAGAGGGAAGTGCGGTGCAGAAAGATGGAACAGGGGTGCAGAAAGAGGGAAGAGGGGTGCAGAAGCAGGCAAGGGGGTACAGAAAGAAGCAAGAGCAGTGCAGAAAGACCAAAAGAAGTGCAGATAGAAGGAACAGAGGTGCAGAAAGAGGCAAGAGGGGTGCAGAAAGAGGGAAGAGGGGTGCAGAAAGAAGCAAGAGAGGTGCATGAAGAAACAAAAGAAGTGCACAAAGAAGGAACAGAGGTGCAGAAAGAGGCAAGAGGGGTACAGAAAGAGGGAAGAGGGGTATGAAAGAGGCACGAGGGGTGCAGAAAGAAGCAGGAGATGTACAGACAGAAGCAACAGAGGTGCAGAAAGAGGGAACAGGGGTGGAGAAAGAGATAAGAGAAGTGCAGAAACAAGCAATAGAGGGGTAAGAGAGGTGCAGAAAGAAACAAAAGCAGGGGAAGGAACAGAGGTGCAGAAAGAGGCAAGAGGAGTGCAGAAAAAGAGAAGAGGGGTGCAGAAAGAGGCACAAGGGGTGCAGAAAGAGGCATGAGGGGTGCAGAAAGAAGCAACCGAGGTGCAGAAAGAGGCAAGAGGTGTGCAGAAATAGGGAAGAGTGGTGCAGAAAGAAGCAAGAGGAGTGCAGAAAGAAGCAACAGAGCTGCAGAAAGAGGCAAGAAGGGTGCAAAAAGAGGGAAGAGGGGTGCAGAACAAGGCACCAGGGCTGCAGAATGAAGCAAGAGATGTGCAGAAAGAAAGAAAAGAAGTGCAGAAAGAAGGAACAGAGGTGCAGAAAGAGGCAACAGTGGTGCAGAAAGAGGGAAGAGGGATGGAGAAAGAGGCAAGGGCATGCAGAAAGAGGCAAGAGAAGTGCAGAAAGAAGCAACAGAGATGCAGAAATGGGGAAGAGGGGTAAAGAAAGAGGCAAGAGGGGAGCAGAAAGAAGCAAGAGAGTTGCAGAAATAAATAAAAGAAGTGTAGAAAGAATGAACAGATGTGCAGAAAGAGGCAAGGGGGTGCAGAAAGAGGGAAGAAAGGTGCAGAAAGAGGCACAAGGGTTGCAGAAAGAAGGGAGAGAGGTGCAGAAAGAATCAAGAGAAGTGCAGGAAGAAGCAACAGAGGTGCAGAAAGAGGGATGAGAGGTAGAGAAAGAGGCAAGAGAAGTGCAGAAAGAAGCAACAGAGATGCAAAAAGGGGAAACAGGGGTGGAGAAAGTGGCAAGAGGGGTGCAGAAAGAAGCAAGAGAGGTGCAGAAAGAAACAAATAAAGTGCAGAAAGAAGGCACAGAGGTGCAGAAAGAGGCAACGGGGTGCAGAAAGAGGGAAGAGGGGTGAAGAAAGAGGGAAGGGGGAGAAAGAAGCAAGAGTGGTGCAGAAAGAAACAAAAGAAGTACAGAAAGAAGGAACAAAGGTGCAGAAAGAAGCAAGAGGGGTACAGAAAGAGGGAAGAGGGGTGCAGAAAGAGGGAAGTGGGGTGTAGAAAGATGCAACAGGGGTGCAGAAAGAGGGAAGAGGGGTGCAGAAGCAGGCAAGGGGGTACAGAAAGAAACAAGAGCAGTGCAGAAAGACCAAAAGAAGTGCAGATGGAAGGAACAGAGGTGCAGAAAGAGGGAAGAGGGGTGCAGAAAGAGGGAAGAGGGGTGCAGAAAGAAGCAAGAGAAGTGCACAAAATTGGAACAGAGGTGCAGAAAGAGGCAAGAGGGGTACAGAAAGAGGGAAGAGGGGTATGAAAGAGGCACGAGGGGTGCAGAAAGAAGCAGGAGAGGTACAGAAAGAAGCAACAGAGGTGCAGAAAGAGGGAACAGGGGTGGAGAAAGAGACAAGAGAAGTGCAGAAACAAGCAACAGAGGGGTAAGAGGGGTGGAGAAAGAGGCAAGAGGGGTGCAGAAAGAAGCAAGAGAGGTGCAGAAACAAAACAAAAGAACTGCAGAAAGAAGGAACAGAGGTGCAGAGAGGCAAGAGGGGTGCAGAAAGAGGGAAAAGGGGTGCTGAACGAGGCAAGAGTAGTGAAGAAAGAAGCAACAGAGATGCAGAAAGGAGGATGAGGGGTAGAGAAAGAGGCAAGTGGGAAGCAGAAAGAAGCAAGAGAGGTGCAGAAAGAAACAAAAGAAGTACAGAAAGAAGGAACAGAGGTGCAGATAGAAGCAAGAGGGGTACAGAAAGAGAGAAGAGGGGTGCAGAAAGAGGCACAAGGGATGCAGAAAGAGGCACAAGGGGTGCAGTAAGAGGCACGAGGGGTGCAGAAAGAAGCAACAGAGGTGTAGAAAGAAGCAAGAGATCTGCAGAAAGAAGCAAGAGGAGGTCAGAAAGAAGCAGCAGAGGTGCAGAAAGAGGCAAGAGGGGTGTAAAAAGAGGGAAGAGGGGTGCAGAAAGAGGCACGAGGGGTGCAGAAAGAAGCAAGAGATGTGAAGAAAGAAACAAAAGAAGTGCAGAAAGAAGGAACAGAGGTGCAGAAAGAGGCAACGGGGTGCAGAAAGAGGGAAGAGGGGTGAAGAAAGAGGCAAATGGATGCAGAAAGAAGCAAGAGAGCTGCAGAAAGAAACAAATGAAATGCAGAAAGAAGGAACAGAGGTGCAGAAAGAGGCAGGAGGGGTGCAGAAAGAGGCAAAAGGGGTGCAGAAAGAAGCTAGAGGCACAGACAAAAACAAAAGAAGTGCAGAAATAAGGAACAGAGGTGCAGAAGAGGCAAGAAGGGTACAGAAAGAGACAAGAGGGGTGCATAAAGAGGGCAAAGAGGTACAGAAGCAGGCAAGGGGGTACACAAAGAAGCAAGAGAGGTGCAGAAAGAAACAAAAGAGGTGCAGAAAGAAGGAACAAAGGTGCAGAAAGAGGCAAGAGGGATGTGAAAGAGGCACGCGGGGTGCAGAAAGAAGCAAGAGAGGAGCCAAAAGAAGCAACAGAGGTGCAGAAAGAGGGAACAGGGGTGGACAATGAGACAAGAAAAGTGCAGGAACAAGGAACGGAGATGCAGAAAGGAGTAAAAGGGGTGGTACAAGAGGCAAGAGGGGTGCATAAAGAAGCAAGGGAGGTGCAGAAAGAAACAAAAGAAGTGCAGAAAGAAGGAACAGAGATGCAGAGAGAGGCAAAAGGGGTGCCAAAAGAGGGAAAAAAGGTGCAGAAAGAGGCATGAGGGGTGCAGAAAGAAGCAAGAGAAGTATAGAAAGAAGCAACACAGGTGCAGAAAGAGAGAATAGGGGTGCAGAAAGAGGCAAGAGAAGTGCAGAAAGAAGCAACAGAGATGCAGAAAGGGGAAAGAGGGGTGGAGAAAGAGGCAAGAGGGAAGCAGAAAGAAGCAAGAGAGGTGCAGAAAGAAACAAAAGAAGTGCAGAAAGAAGGAACAGAGGTGCAGAAAGAGGCAGGAGGGGTGCAGAAAGAGGGAAGAGGGGTGTAGAAAGAGGCAAGAGAGGTGCAGAAAGAGGGAAGAAGGGTGCAGAAAGAAGCAAGAGAGGTGCAGAAAGAGGCAACAGAGGTGCAGAAAGAAGCACGAGCGGTGCAGAAAGTAGAAGAGATGTGCATTAAGAGGCAAGAGAAGTGCAGAAAAAGAAAGAAAGGTGCAGCAAGAAGCAACAGAAATGCAGAAAGATACAAGAGAGGCGCAGAAAGAAGCAAAAGTGGCTTGCACACCATTATAACCAATTTAACACCCACATTTAGCAATAAGTAACAGGTGACCATTCTAGGTTTGCAGAGGGCCTTCTACCAGGCTGTAACACTTGTCAATGCATTTTTGGTAACGTTTGAGCTAGAAACAAGGCTTTTTTGTTCAAATTTGCAGATTAGGCAGCAGATGATGGATTATGTGGCTAATGCGGAGAATGTATAATTGTGCGAAAGTCGGTGCAGCCAAACAGTTGCATAATTCCAGTGACCCTGCTCATACCTCTGACTAGGTCCACAAGTGCTCCTCAGTGATTCCTTCTTTTTTTGTCTCACCGAGTTCATAGTTTGGCTTCTATAGAAACGAGGAAGACTAAACCTGAGGTTACCACTCCACAACACAGACTACACTACCACATAATTACTCTCCATAACACATAATCCCTCTCTACATAATTCCTATACACTAAATACCACATACTTTCTATCCACATAATTTCACTGCACAACATACCACATAATTCCACTAAACACAATGTACATCCACTCCACTCCAAAAAACATTAGTAAAAACTTTTACATTTACAACGCCAATAGCTCTAACTCTCGCAAATGCGAAACCTATTACATTGCAAATGCTTCTTTAACTAGTAGTCGCGTTTGCAGAGAGGTGGAGAAAGGGGGCTGGGCCTCCGACCAGTGCTCAGGAATTCCGCTGCGTAGGACTTACAGGAGGTACCAGGAGGGCTTCTTGGCCCCAAAGTCCCTCAGGAGTAAAGTGGACTTCATCCCCAAACCCGCAGTGTGCCAGGAGGCGCGTTTGCAGAGTGGTGGAGAAAACAGGGGGCGTGGCCTCCGAAGGCCTCTTAGCAATCCCACTGTGTGGGACTTACTGGAGGTAACAAGAGGGGACAACCTTGGGGGCCAACTACCCCTCCTATTATCTACAGTAAGTCCCACATAGCGGGATTGCTAAATCCTCATAGCAGGCCACGCCCCCTTTCCCCACCACTCGGCAAATGCACTCCGTCGCGCGCTCTTGGATGGGGATTAAAGTCCCCTTCGCTGCTGGGGGTCCTTAGGGGCCAACTAGCCTACCTGATACCTCCAGTATGCCCCATATAGTGGGATTGCTGACAGGTGGACACAGGCCACGCCCCCTTTCTACACAACTCTGCAAATGCGCCTCCTGGCGCATTCTTGGTTGGGGGATTAAGTCCCATTGAATCCTGAGGGTCCCTGGGAGCCAACTAGCCCACCAGGTACCTCCAGTAAGCCCCACACAGCTGGATTGCTGAGAGTGGTCCGAGGCCATGCCCCCTTTTTACACCACTCTGCAAAAGCATCTCCTGGCGCACTGCTGCTCGGGGGATGAAGTCCACTTTAGTCCTGAGGTCCTCAGGACACAAGAGGACCTCTTCGCCCCACCCGCAATGCGCCAAGAGGCGTGTTTGCAGAGTCTTGTAAAAGGGGCATGGCATCGGACCACCTTTCAGCAATCCCACTGTGTGGGGCTTACTGGAGGTACCTAATGGGCTAGTTGGCCCCTAAGGACCATTAGCATTCAAGGGGACTTAAACCCCAACACAGAACGCACCAGGAGGTGCGTTTGCAGAGTGGTGCAGGGAGGGGGCGGGGCCTCTGGCGAGAAGCCGGCTTTTCTTTTCTTTTGATATATTTAGAAGGGGGGCTGTGTGGCCCCCCTTCTCTTAATATTTTGTGGGTCCTGGGGACCCCATCCCCCAGGGCCTGACCCATTTAAAAAAACAAAACAAAAAACGGGAACGGGGCCCCCCTCCCGAGCCCGATTTCGGCCCCGGGGACCCCATCCCCTGGGGCATGGCCTTGTTTTTTTATTTTTTTTTATTATTTATACTGGAGGGGGGCCTCATGGCCCCCCTTCCCTTGGCCACTTTTGGCCCCGGGGACCCCATCCCCCCGGACCTGGCCTCGTTTTAAAAAATATATATATAATTTCATGGGAGGGGGCCCCGTGGCCCCCCTTCCCTGGGCCACTATTGGCCCTAGGGGACCCCATCCCCCAGGGCCTGGCCACATGTTGGGGACCATGGGGGGAGCCCCAATGCTCCTGCGGGAGCCGGCATTGCTTTTGGACAAGGGGAGCTGCTGACTTGCAGCTCCCTTTGTCCAAAAGCAATTCTGCTTTGCTTCGTGGAAGCGAGAGCAGGTTTCCCGCTCTCGCTTCCATGAAGCAAAGCAGTGTTTGCTATGACAGGGCGGGAGCAATGCTCCTGTCCTGTCATAGCAAACTGCAATGTCCCAGGGGTGGGCACCAGGGGACATTGCTGGAGCCGGCCCTGGGGGGTGGCGGTCCCCAGGGCCATGGAGGGCTCCAGGAGGGGGGCTGCACGCCCCCCTCCCAATGTGAAAATAGCCCCAGGGAGTTGGTGGTCCCCGGGGCCGGGGGTCCGCAATGGACCCCCGCCCTTAATTAAAATTGCCCTGGGGAGGTGGTGGTCCCCGGGGCTTGGGGGGCCCGTGAGGTCCCCCGCCCATTATCACAAATGTCCCAGGGAGGTGGCAGTCCCCGGGGCAGCGTGGGGGGGCAGGAGCCCCCCCGCAATGATTTCAAAGAAGCCCCGGGGAGGTGGTGGTGTCCGGGGCTGCGGGGGGCCATGTGCCCCCCTGCATATTATTTCAAAGGCCCTGGGAAGGTGGCGGTCCCCGGGGCTGTGTGGGCCAGCACGGCCCCCGCATACATAATCAACATTGCCCCCGGGACTTGGCCCACCCAAGGGCTTATTAAAACAAAGTGCGAGACACCGCACTTCACTTTTTTTTTTTTCCAGCCGGATTCACGCTCCCAACACTACTCTCGCCGAAATTCTTTTTAAAAATTGCTTTTTTTGCCCCTGGGGTTCCCTGTGTGACCCCTTGAGCAGGCCTAGGGGGTCAGGGTGTTTCTACCCTGCCCCCTTATCTTGTTTTTGCACCTTTTGTCTTGTGACTCGGTTCTACCGAGTCACAAGATGGCTGCTAACACTTTCTGGTTTGACGTGTTGGCAGCCAATCAGAATCAAGCTCGTGCTCGGGAGGGTTCGCGAATCCTCCTCGGTCACCAGATATATAATCTTTTTAAATATGAATATTTCAGGAACTACTGAACGGATTTACACCATTTAAAAAAAAGAATGCTTTTTGGACCAAGAGCTACCTTATTGCCAAATTTGGTGTAATTCCATTCAGCAGTTCGGGCTGTAGCTTTGTCTAAAGTTTCCTATGGAAATTAACATGGAGAAAACGCATTTTGGGACCCCCCTTTTCTCTCGGCCCCTGCTTGATGAATCACCCCGAAACTTTCAAGACAGGAACTGACCTGAGCTGGGCATTAGTTTTGAAAATTTCACTAAGATACGTCAAACGGTGCCAAAGATATTGGCCTGAGATCCGGCTCCGAAAGACTGATAAAAACCATAAGAATCAGGAGAGCCAGATGGGGAGGTAGGTCATTCTCCCTCCTTGCACCCAAGTTGTGGAATTCATTACCACGTGAATCTCGTTTTCTGACAACGGAAGCAGCATTCCGGAAGTCTATCAAAACATGGCTGTTCCAGCAGCATCACTACTCTATCTTTAGCCTACATGGAGCAGTAGTCTTGCAGCGCTGGGAAGCCCTTGGGTAGCCATGCGCTCTATAAATCTATAAATCTAATCAAAAGAAAAGATGCTTTTCCTATGGAAACTAGGTCCTAACTATAACTACCTACTGGTGACTGCCAGTAGGTAATATAAATATATAAATATATATATATATATATATATATATATATATTCACTGAAAAAACCATAGGTTTCAGGCACGTTATAGTTAGAAATTAGCATTTAAAAAACCTTAGAAATTCACTGAAAAAACCATAAGGTTTTAGGGACAGTTATAGTTAGTTGGACATTGCACTCGTACAAAACCCGTGAAATTCCCCCGTTATAGTTAGTTCAGGTAACTATAACTCGCGCCCCATAATGCACTGCTGATGACGTCACATATTACATCACTCATGACATGGTCAGTGACATCACTGATGACATCACTGATGACATCTCAAATGACATCACTGATGACATCATCCAGTGACTGTGTGTTTCTGTAAAGTTTAAATATTTTTAATATATATAGGGAAAGGCGTATTGAAGAATGAGTGGGTGTATAAGTGTCTGTATGGATGATTTAGTAGGTGCGTGACTAACTCGATAAGTGAGTGATTAAACGTATCTTACTGAATGCATGGGTTAGTGACTAAACTGGGTGAATGTCTGTATCCGTCTGTCTGTTGCTGTGTAAGTGGTGCATGGGTTTGTGAATAGCTACATGAGTGTCTATATGAGTTATTGATTGGTTGTCTGAGTATCTGTATGGGTGCCTGAGTGTTTGTGTGGGTGGGGTGTGTGCGACTCTGTGCATAGATGTGTGAGTGGGTGATTCACTGGGTGGATGGTTTCAAGAGTGCATCTGTGATAGACTGTATGGGTGGGTAAGTGTGTGTAAGAGTGTGTTAGTGAGTGAATGTATGTCCCAGTGGTACATGTGTGAGTAACTACATATGTGAAAGGCAGTATATATGTGTGTTGGAGTATATAAATAGCTATAAGCGAGAGTGTGTGATTGTGAGAGTGACTGTATGGATGAGTGTGTGCTTGTATCAGTGATTGTATAAGAGCGTAAGAATGTGCTAGTATTTGTATGAGTAAGTGAGCTGGTGTGTGTATAACTGTATAGGTGAGTAAATGGCAGTGTGTTTAATTATTTGCATGACTGACTAGGTGTGTGAGTACCTCTATGGATGAGTGGCGGTGTTTGAGTGTCTATATAGGAGTATGAGTGCATATGATAGTCCTGTACTGAGTGACCATAAGTATGAGTGACTGTACGGGTGAGTGAGTGGATGTGTGTGTGTAGACCTAAGAATCAGTGAGTGGGTATGTAGTTATTGGTGTTGGAGTGTCTATGGTTTTGAGAATGGCAGTCTGTAATTTAGAGTGGGTGTATCAAAGGTTATATTAGGGTGTGAGGAGGTGCATTAAATTCTCACATGGATGATGTCATCAGTGATGTCATTTGAGATGTCATCAGTGATGTCATCAGTGATGTCACTGACCATGTCATGAGTGATGTAATATGTGACGTCATCAGCAGTGCATTGCGGGGGCGCGAGTTATAGTTACCTGAACTAACTATAACGGGGGAATTTCACGGGTTTTGTACGAGTGCAATGTCCAACTAACTATAACTGTCCCTAAAACCTTATGGTTTTTTCAGTGAATTTCTAAGGTTTTTAAATGCTAATTTCTAACTATAACGTGCCTGAAACCTATGGTTTTTTCAGTGAATTTCAAAGGTTTTTAAATGCTAATTCCTAACTATAACGTGTCTGAAACCTATGGTTTTTCAGTGAATTTCAAAGGTTTTTAAATGCTAATTCCTAACTATAACGTGTCTGAAACCTATGGTTTTTTCAGTGAATTTCAAAGGTTTTGTAAATGACAATTTTTAAATGTATTAATTGTTATATTTATTTTTTGATACTGATTTACAACATTTTTTAAAACTATTTATTTTTAGATATTTTATTTTTAAATTACATTGTAATTACATTATACATTACATTACAAAATATACTTTCTCAGAATGAATTACTTTAGTTTAAATACTTTGCAAATAGGCAATAGACTTTTAAGTACAGTAGTTACAGTTGTTGCAATGGGCAACACAATTTCAAAAACAAAGCAACATTGAGCTCAATGTGAATTTCGAGTTAAATGCAATTAGTTACTTTATGGATTACTTTTCTAACCACAGGACTGGATCCTAGATTCAGTCCTGGGACATCTCCTGTAAACAGTTGAGTAAAAGCGTTTTGGTTACAGTAGTGATTTTTAAGGAATATTATTGTATTTTAAAAGTTGACACTTAGAAACTTTTTCATATAGAATCACCAATGTTATCCTATGGGAGGAAATTCACTTAGCAGGTAAGTAGTGTTATCGTTACTTTTTCTTACTCAGTGGTGGATCCTGGAACCAGCACTGGTGCATCTCCTGTAAACAGTTGAAAGAATGCGTTTAAGTCACACATGCGATTTTTAAGGAATATTTATAGTTTGTGAAAATCGACACTTTGAAACTTTTCTGCTGAAAACCAGACAATGGATTCCTATGGAAGGAAATTCAAGTTACTGGTAAGTACGGTTAGAATTACTTTTCAGGGTCAGTGCTGGGCTAAAAGATGCAGCACTGGGTTCTCTCCTGATAACAAGTGAGTAAATCGGAATTCATAGTTCGGCTGATTTTAGAGAAATATTATAAAGTTCCAAAACTCCACACTTGGAAGAATTTCCAAGTGAAACCAGTCAATGTTAGCCTATGGAAGGAAATTCAAGTTACTGTTAAGTACGGTTAGAATTACTTTTCAGGGTCAGTGCTGGGCTAAAAGATGCAGCACTGGGTTCTCTCCTGATAACAGGTGAGTAAATCGGAATTCGTATTTCGTCTGATTTTAGAGGAATATTTGTATGTTTCAAAAATCGACACTTAGAAACTTTTTCAGCAAAAAGCAGGCAATGATATCCTATGGAAGGAAATTCAAGTTACTGGTAAGTACGGTTAAAATTACTTTTCAGGATCAGTACTGGGCTGAAAGATGCAGCACTGAGGTCTCTCCTGATAACAGGTGAGTAAATCGGAATTCGTATTTCGGCTGATTTAAGAGGAATATTATAAAGTTCCAAAACTCCACACTTAGAAGAATTTCCAAGTGAAACCAGTCAATGTTAGCCTATGGAAGGAAATTCAAGTTACTGTTAAGTATGGTTAGAATTACTTTTCAGGGTCAGTGCTGGGCTAAAAGATGCAGCACTGGGTTCTCTCCTGATAACAGGTGAGTAAATCGGAATTCGTATTTCGTCTGATTTTAGAGGAATATTTGTATGTTTCAAAAATCGACACTTAGAAACTTTTTCAGCAAAAAGCAGGCAATGATATCCTATGGAAGGAAATTCAAGTTACTGGTAAGTACGGTTAAAATTACTTTTCAGGATCAGTACTGGGCTGAAAGATGCAGCACTGAGGTCTCTCCTGATAACAGGTGAGTAAATCGGAATTCGTAGTTCGGCTGATTTTAGAGGAATATTTGCACAATGGTGAAGGAAGGGGTGGGGCCTAAGGTGACATGTCTGCAAACACGCCCTGTGGCGCGTTTTAAGTTGGACAATTAATTCCTCCTCAATCCCGAGGGTCCCTAGGGGCCAACTAGCCCACCAGGTACCTCCAGTATGCGCCAGAGGCTGCGTTGCAGAGAGGTGTTCAGAGGCCACGCCCCTTTTACAAAACTCTGCAACGCAGCTCCGTGGCGCTTACTGGAGGTACCTGGTGGGCTAGTTGGCCCCTAGGGACCCTCAGGATTGAAAAGGAATTTATTCCCCATCTTAAAACGCGCCACGGGGCCTGTTTGCACACATGTCACCTGAAGCCCCGCCCCCTCCCTTCACCACTGTGCAAACGCGCCCCGTGGCGCGTTTTAAGTTGGGGGATTAAGTCCCCTTGAATCCTGAGGGTCCCTGGAGTCCAACTAGCCCACCATATACCTCCAAAAAGCGCCACAGAGCTGCGTTGCAGAGAGGTGTAAAAGGGGCGTGGCCTCTGTACACGTCTCTGCAACGCAGCCCCTGGCACATACTGGAGGTTCCTGGTGGGCTAGTTGGCCCCAGGGACCCCCAGTATTCAAGGGGAATCGTTCCCCTCTGCAAACGCGCCAGGGCGCGTTTGCAGAGTACTGCAGGGAGGGGCGGGGCCTCCGGCACGATGACGGTCGTTTTTTTTTTAAATATTTTTTTAATGGGAGGGGGCTGCGTGGCCCCCTTCCCTTGCCCACTTTTGGCCCCGGAGACCCCATCCCCCGGGCCTGAGCATTTTTTTTTTTTTTAAATTAAAAAAAAAAAACGGGAAGGGGGCCACGTGGCCCCCCTTCCTTGGGCCTGTATTGGCCCCGGGGACCCCATCCCCTGGGGCATGGCCTCGATTTTTTATTTTTTTATTTGGAGGGGGCTGCGTGGCCCCCCTCCTCAGGCCATTTAAGGCCCCGGGGACCCCATCCCCGGGGCCGGCCTTGCACTTTTTTTCTTTTTTTAAATTTGGGGAGGGGGCTGCGTGGCCCCCTCCCTGGCCACTTATGGCCCCGGGGACCCCATCCCCCGGGGCCTGGCCTCTGGTTGGGGACTGTGGGGGGTCCCCAATCCCCCACAGTCCCAGCCGGCTCCCCGCCTCCTGCGCGAGCCGGCATTGCCTTTCCACATGGGGAGCAGCTAACATGCTGCTCCCCATGTGGAAAAGCAATCAGCTTTGGATATTGGAAGCGAGAGCAGGTTTCCTGCTCTCTCTTCCAATATCCAAGCAAGTTTGCAATGACAGGACGGGAGCCGCGAGGCTCCCGTCCTGTCATTGCAAACAGCAGTGTCCCGGGGGTAGGCACCCCGGGACACTGCAGGAGCCAGCCCTAGGGGGTGGCGGTCCCCAGGGCCATCACTGGCTCCAGAAGGGGGGCCGCGCGGCCCCCTCCCCACATTTTCAAAGCCCCGGGGAGGTGGTGGTCCCCGGGGCTTCGGAGGTCCAAAACGGACCCCCATTTTTAATTTTTAGTGCCCCGGGAGGTGGCGGTCCCCAGGGGCGTGTGGGGGGCTGGAGCCCCCCACACAGGTAAAAAAAAAACAGAAGCCCCGGGAGGTGGCGGTCCCGGGGCAGCGGGAGGGCAAAGAGCCCTCCCGCACCATTTTTGTTAAAGCCCCGGGGGGTGGTGGTCCCCGGGGCTTGGGGGCCCTTAGAGGCCCCCCATACATAAATTTAACCCCCCCACCATGCCCTCGGGACTTGGCCCACCCGGGGGCAAATTAACATCGAAGCGCGGGAGACCGCGCTTCGATGTTTTTTTCGGCAGGATCCGCGCACCCTGAGCGCATCCTGCCGATTTGTTTTTTTTTTTTAAATGCTTTTTTTTGCCCAGGGGGTCTTTGTGGGACCCCCTGAGCAGACCTAGGGGGTCAGGGTGTTTCTACCCTGCCCCCTTTTTGCACTTTGCGCACTTGTTTCTGTCCCTCGGTTCTACCGAGGGACAAAATGGCTGCCAACACTTCCTGAATCGGAATGTTGACAGCCAGCTGACAGCCAATTAACATGCAGCTCGTGGTCGGGAGGGTACGCGGACCCTACTCGGCCATAGATATATATGTGACTTTACTTGTGAATTTCTCAGGAACTACTGAATGGATTTACACCATTTAAGCAAAAGGCACCAGTCTGAACCAAGGGCTACCTCTTTGCCAAATTTGGTGTAATTCCGTACAGCAGTTTGGGCTGTAGCTGCGACTAAAGGTTCCTATGGAAAAATGAATGGGGAAAACGCGTTTTGGGACCCCCCTTTTTTCTCGGCCCCCGCTTGACGAATCAACCCGAGACTTTCAGGGTAGGAGCGGAGCGGAGTGCCACAACAAGTTGGAAACTTTCGCAAAGATTCGTCAACCGACGCCAACGTTATTTCAAATAGAATGTCGCGGATTTCCTATGGATAATAGGTCCTAACTATAACTATCTACTGGCGACCGCCAGTAGATATATATATATATATATATATATATATATATATACATATATATATCTACCCTTCCTCCTCGAAAGCCTCCAAGGACGGAGATGACACACTCAGGTGGAATATGTATTTCTTATTATTTTATTATCGACCAAACATCAAACGCCTTTCTGCTATTGCTAGCCTTGATCTCCCCTGATAAAGGTGTGTTCTACACTGGAATGCATTGGGCTGTTCGGCAGAGAGGTGCAATAAACTTCCTAAATAAAAAAATTGGGACTATTGGATTTATGAGGCGAGTGTGCGTCTCGTGTGCTTGTCCGTGTCCAGATGTGGATTAAGATATATATCTTCATGGCAAACTGAAGCGGTGAAACGGAATAAACTGAGTTTGCACGAATTTGGAGTCTGTACCCTTTTTCCATGCAAGTGTGGATTGTTTGAGGACCCGTTCTTTGGATATATATATATATATATATATATATATACACACACACAAACACATCCAACTTCCTAATACCATGTGATGCCTTGATTGTGAACAAGTCCGCTTTTGGTCAAAAAGTATGGTGAGCCATTTTTGTTAAATAATAGTTTGCACAGAGAATAATCTGAGACAGCATTTTTTTCCTGTGGGAGGATGATGGATATATATATATATATATATGTATAAACAGTTATCCCCATATGAGGCTGCACTTGAAAAACCAGGCGGTCCCTGCAAGTTGTAGCAGTTTCCTTTATTTCAAAATTTCGGTCATCACAGCATTTGTCCAATTCACAGCCCTACGCGTTTCAAAGCTCCTGCTTCTTGCTCACGGGCACACTGCGATGTTGAATAGGCAGAAAAAACGAGAGTGAAATGAGTCACAGCTTTATATCCTTTAGTAGGTTACGCCCTCTGGTGTGGCTAATGGTGACAGCATTCTGGGACTCGTAGTTTTCATACTCGTTGAATTAAAATCCTCCAGTGGATTTTTATATATATATCAGAGAATGTCATAAAACATCAACAGGCTTGGACTAGTCTTATGCCAAGATATTTGGATCTGACTGTTACTTCCTGTAACATACGTAGGTGCTGAGTCCCCTGGGGCCTGTCTTTATTATAAGTGGGTGCCTTGGTTAAGCCTGGGCGTAGTTTGCGTAGTCGCGCTACGCGAAGCTACGCGAAGACGTCGGAGCGCTATGCGAGCTACGCGTAGCTTCGCGAGCGTGCGTAGCTGCTTGTCGCGCCCGTTCGCGATGCGTTTTTCTTGCTCGGGAACGCGTTGTGCGTGTTTGGGACGCTGTTTGCGTGCTTGGGGGCGCGAACTTACCCATGCGGTCGCCTATGGGCGCGGCCATTTTGTTTTTCACTTGTCCCGCCCGTTCGCGATCCCTTATTTCCTGTTCCGGGTCGCGTATAGCGTGCTCGCGATGCGCATTCCTTGTTCGGGAACGCGTTGTACGTGTTCGCGACGTTTTTGCGTGCTCGGGGACAAATATCGCGCGAACTTACCCACGCGGTCGCGATGGGCGCGGCCATCTTGTTTTACCACTCTATGCTATGGTTCTGGGCCTGCTTTTCTATCCTCCCTCAATCTTTGCAATCCTTAGTTTTTTACACTGTTTTTCAATTTTTCTTTATTTCTTATCTATCTCACTCTCTGCTTAAGTCTATATTTTGCATTTTTTTCTACTTTTTACTGTGTTTTTTTAACTTTTCGACTGTTTTATATAACTTTCTTCTTTAAGCTCCTACTTCTTCCCCTAACTTTATTTTTCCCTTCTAACTTTTCTTTTTCACCTCCTCCCACCCCAGAACCATGGCGAAGGGTAGCAGCAGCGGCTCAAGGGCAAGGCGCGTGCGCCCAATCGCCGCCTGCCTTGCGGCAGACTGCGCCCTGCAGGGGTGCAAGCCCGCCAGCTGTTTACTGAGGCGGAGGTGGCCGCCCTTGTTTTTTTTATTCAGCGCCACCTCCCCTTGACCTTGGCAGCAGGCGGCAGGCCAGGCTCCGGGTACCCGACCCAGGAGCGTCACCGCCGGTGGGCGAAGGTGCGTCGGGCAGTGTTTCGCTGCTCTGCGGTCCGGCGCACCCATAACCAGCTGGCCCACCGGTGGTCAGACATCCTTGACCGGGAGCAGGACCTGTTGGACCTGCTAGGTGTCGAGGTCGTGGGGCTTGGTGAGTAGCCAATATATATATAGTAGTATAAGTATTGTGATTTGTGTATACATTTTTTACAAATAACAAGAATACTGCTGCTTACATTGCAGGTAAATTACGTTTCAAAATCTTCTGTGATTGTAGGACACAGGTGCTGGGCGGTACTCTTACTTTTTTGCAACTTTGCGCTCGCTTGTCATTATTATGTAAGAGTTTACTTTAGAGAACTTCAGTTAGGTAATGCTATTGCTAGAGAGACTGTAGTCCTTCCTTTGTCCTCCTGTCAAATAGTGGTGGATGCATTTGATACTAGGTTTAGTTACTATTAGTTGATAATTTTTGAGCGGTCTGCGTGACGCATCCTCTGTCACTGAGTGCTGCTTACCCCAGTCCTTAGAACCTTTTGTAGTTTGTTTAGTGAGTGGTACTGGTAAGCTTAGCTTAGCAGTGTCAGTCAGCTGCAGAACATCAGACGCAACCAACCAACAATTTGGTGTATGCATTATGCACTTTATGCATGTGTCCTCCTTCTCATCTATGCATTTTTGATGGCAAAAAAAAATGGAAATGCAGGCTTAATGAACAATTGGCCCGCCTGGAATAGGTGGGCTAGGTCAGGTGGTACTTAGGCTTAGTTAGTGTTCTGGATTTTATTTGAATCAATCAGAATGGAACACTGAATTAGTGTTCCCAAATAAGTAGACTGTCCGTGAATCCCGCAAGCCAGTAGTCGATCGGATTAGATAGGTCAATTTTATTGCAATTTTTGTTTCCTAAAACGTTTTTTGAGCGTTTTTTAGATAATTTATTTGTTTCACAGCAATCATTAATGTTTGTGTCTTTCTTTTTCTTTATTATATCTTACATGATCACTGATGTGCAGCACCCAGGGGCAAGAAGACGGGGTCCGAGTCGGCGGGACAACCACCAGAGGACCGCTCCTCTACCGAGGGCCCTGCTGCTGGTCCCAGTAAGTCCTCCAGTGGTTAATATTAACAATTATATTGCCCTAACTTTTACTGCACCTTATTTTTTCAGAACTATTAATTCTGGCTCCACTCCCTAATTCTATTTTTTACAAAAGATTCTTTGATCTTGACTTGACTATCTGTTTCTAAATTCTGGTTATCCCTGCCTCTAAGTTCTAACTGCCTCTGCTATGAATGTCTGTACTCTGTACTACTAATATTAGTCTGTCGCTAAGCTTGCCCAGTTTGCATTGCCACTCTTTATTGTACGGTTTTGAATAAAACTCAGATTGACCAATACTAATAGCTCTAGCCACTGAGTCCAGTCCTTTCGGTTGTCCTCTTCTAGGCTTCTTAATCTTGAGGCTTTGACAATTACCACAAACAAAATGCCCAACCAGATATTTGACTATTTTTGATAGGATATAGTACATACTACTTGGATTCTGCACAGCCCCATGCAGAACTATGCACAATGAAATAGGATGTTGGTGATGCGAGTTTGGAACTTGGACGTTCCTCACACCTCAGTCAGAAGTGAACCCACAATCCCCTGAACGACTAGCTATAGTGTCTCATTAGGTCCCCGAACCCCCACCCGAAGATACCCAATGATTATGATTACACAACCCAGAACATAACACCCTTTCGCTCACTCACTCGTGTAAGTCCACCACCACCACCACACCAAATACCACAGAGTCTATGTGTAAGTTCAAAAGGTTTATTTTCAACTAACAAGCTCTGTATGTATGTTGTTCTATAAAATTCAGTGTACTCCAGCCAGCTCCAACAGCAAAATGCATAAGATTAAAACAATAAACAGTGTTGCAACAAGTGTATGATCATTGATGATATAAGACAAAAGATCTGTGCGAATTCTGGGCGACTCCTCACCGTAGAACGTAGAATTACTCGTTACATGCATCATTCATAAGCTCTGCAAATCTCTGGTTCGTAGAAGGGAATCCTCTGCCTGAGAAAAATGGTGCGTGTTATATAGTATAATGCAAGCATTTCTCAGTCCTGCCCAAAAAGTGTAACATGTTACCTATGGCTAAGCAATATGGACTAACCGAACTCCATAACAAAGTGGCTTGTTTTTCGACCTCTTGTACGCAACGCTCAGACAGTAGCTGTATGTGCTCATGTGGGCTCAAAAAGGCGTCTTACTGTTACTGCACAACAAGCTGCGAGGTAACATGCGCAAAAGACATGAAGCGGAAAATGGTTGCATGGCTCAGGCTAACTTTGCAAAGAGTAGAGTATAGTATAATAATGACCCTAGGGACCATAACACTACTAGTGTCTACTGACTGTACTCTAGTACCCGATTTGGACTATTGAATGTGATTTATAATAATATGTATGTATTAACTTTTTTTTCAATCTTGCTAGTGAAAAAGAATAAATAGGGGGAGGTGTACAGGCATCTAAAAATGTGTCATGTTTTTATCTAGGCGTACTAGCAACCACCAGTGGCGGCGGGGCCACCGGCGATTCTAGCATTCCGGAGGGGGCAGGAGAAGATGCGGCACCTGCAGGAGCTACAGGGGGGAGCCAGCAGCAGTGGCGGGCGGTGGTAAGTTATATTCATGACTTATTGACATTGCACTAGCTGGAAGGGTGTGTGGACTTCACTCACTGTACTGTTGTTGAGACTTATTAGGTATGAAGTTGTAGTGAACATTATACAACGGTTAAAGAAGACACCCTTTACTTAGCATGAGCAATGCAGTAGCAATAGCATTACCAGCGTGACTTGATTAACCAATGGCCTCTTATATCTGACTCCAACTCAGCTGTGAAAGTTTTATGGAGGAGACTAAAAGTCAGATCAGATGACCTTGATGGATGTGTTGAACAAAAAGGGAAAGAAGGGTTGAAGGAGGAAGGGCGGGCGAGATTTAATATGATGACTGGCAGAGAAGGATACGTTGGAAGCATGGATAGGTGGCTGATAGGAATCAGATGCATGTGTTGTTGAAGGATGGGTGGAAGGTGAAAGAAGAATGGATGCCTGCCTGGGTGGGCGACACAGTATGGGTGGATACTGTGGATAGCAAGAATCATCAGCGGTGTTTGGGTGAAACTCAAAGCCAAGGCAAGCAACGGAGTGAGTGGACGCATGCGTTGTTGTTGGTGAAACAAAGTAAGGTTTGTGGAGAGATTAAGAAGAATGATTGACATTTACTTAGAATGGATGGATGCCTGTATGTATTCATCATAGACAGCATAGGTGGAGACTGTCACGGGATGCACAGTTTTAGGGAATGTAAAAGAAACCGCGCCAGAGTAGCAAAGCCGATGTGGGGAGGGGCAGGGTGGGGGTAGTAGTAAACAATGTATTACGCGGGCAAATACAGGTAACTTTACTGTAAACATACAAATAAATAAAGCGAATTTCATTGTGCGCACTGCACCGCCAAATGCGATGCAGTGTGCGCAACAAAATTAGTTTCATTTGTTTATATGTTTACTTACCTGTAATTGGCCGTAATCCATAGTTTACTACCCCCTTCCTGCCCCTACCCACGTCACCGCCTGGCCGAACTCCCCGAGTCCCACCACCGACCGCTACTGACCTTATGTCGTTGTCCCATATAAAAGCAACGATCATTGGATCAGATATATAATCTGCCTTTTTGTAGTAGCCAAGGCACTGTGAAATTGAGCAATTGCCCTCCATGTAACAGAGAGAGTATGGCCAGTGCCACCCGTAATAGAAAAATACGAGCTTCCCCACCTGCAAACAGTAGTAAATCAAACTAACGTGAGTCTGCGTCATGACTCGTATGTTTGTCTTGGGTGCAAGCATAGATGACCGAGCTGGCAATGCCGGCTACAACCAGGTTATGTCATTTCGCTAAACTAGAGATAAGAAGAACACTGGTGTACTGTGTACTGGTTGGAGTCCATAGTGCTAGTATAATGCCTGAAACTCCCACAAATGTTAGAGGCCGAGGAAGTGGGAGGATAGATAGATTATTACCACAAATGTTATGTACTGTGCTTCTTGCTAGTGCTACTGTGCCATTATGTGTTGAATTAATTTTGTGTTACTGTTTAGCTAAGAGTACTGGTTACAACAATATTTTTTTCTTTCTTGATATAGATAGTACTCCTTCCCAAGACAAACCATCGCGGAAGGAGTTGGCAGCCAGGGCCCGGCGCCGGAAACTGGAGGCCATATGCCAGGAGTACCGGCGGCTGGTGGCTCAGGCGGAGGAGGAGGAGGCGGCAGCAGCAGCTGCAGCCTCGTCTGATGCCCTGGGCCCCAGCCAGGCCACAACTCCAGCGGTACGGCGCCGCGGTCTGGTAGCCGCCCGCCGCCGCCGCAATTCGCTAGCAGCCAGCACTGCTGTCCCCCATCCTGGATGCCACTGCAGGGCATTTCGCAGGAAGATTCTCCTCCGGATGTCACGGCTAGAGGAGCAAATGGAGGAGCGGGTAAAAATACTGGTGGACAAACACCTCAAAGCCCGCCGAATTTAACATCGAGGACCCTGTTGCTTTGCCCCTTTTTATTCCTTGTTTTGGTGGGTGGGAATTGGGCGTTGGGGTTTCGGGACATTCTTTGGACTTTTTTCGTTTTGGACATTGGTTGGGGTTAGGGAGAAGGGTGGGTCAGGTGTGGGATAGTTTATTTTTGTTAGGGTAATAAATTATATTTATACTTAAACATACAATGTTAATGTTTTGTGGGGGGTTACTGTTTTACGAATTAACATCACATTGGTTTCCTTGCTGCTGCAGGGCCGCAGCCAGTGTTTGATTTAAATAATCTGCCGACGATGATGTAACACAAACAGATAGATGCGGTACCCCTCACTGAGTTATTTGTCCTACTAGTACTGTCAGTCTCTCCTCCTAGTCCATTTATACCTCCCACCAAACTTATCTTACCTGTGATTGATGATGATTACGTTCGGCACAGCGATGGCTGCATGGTTTCCAGAGAGAATGTAGAAGATGCCATGGTTGTGGTGGTAGTAGTAGAGTAGACACTGGCAGTAGCATTTGCTAAAAAATTAAAAAAGAGACAGTCACTTGCCTGAGAGCGACTGTGGGAGGAGTAGTAGAACGAAGTAAAATACAGTACAGAAGAAGACTGCCAAACAAACAATATTGCAGTTGCAACTGCTAAAGTCAAATTAAACATAATGGTGGCGGGGACAGCCTAGTACAAGAAGTTACAAACTGTAGTTGTGTCGAGTGAGTCACTTAACTTAACACAATCGTAATTCGTAACCTTTACTGCTGTGTGGTAGGAGTTTGATGATTAATCCAATCAATGACGGCAATTAATTATGATGTACTACTATTAGCCGGTGACGGCTTGCACATAGACTGAGCATGGGTGGGCAAGCAGAAGAAGCTCCTCGCCCTGCCTTGCAATTGAATTAGTGTTGCTTTCACCACATCTGCCCCAGCAAGCGTGTGATCAATTGGTGTACATTTTATGTAGTCACATCACACCTCAATATAAATCACAGCCCGGGGGAAGAGGGTTAGGGTTTGATGAATGGATGGGAAGGGGGTTTGGGGAAAGGTTTGAGAATGAAAAACAGTACGCATGGACAACAAAAGCAAAGCGCAATCTTGGCAGACGACCATGATCTTATACAAAAAATCTATAAAGGGAGAAAAGGGAAATGCATGCATGATGATGAAGATAACTTGATGGTTAATGAGTAGTACTTAATAACTCCTACTAGACAATTAGACAGTACAGGGCAGCAGTATATTCTATGCAATTTGCCTTGCCTGTAATATGCCCTCAGAGACCCAAATTCCATGTTGTACTGGGCTTACTTGTAAAGATAGCAAAGACAATTAAAACACAGTTGTAGGGATCAATTAGCAAACAAACAACACACAACACACAGTCCTAATGATTGAAGAGAAAAAAGGATTCAAATTAATTAAAAGATGAATGATGAATGATACTAAAGTTACTGTAGTATCATGCTCAAATTGTGGAGTTGAATCTCGTCCTTCCTCTTGGTCCTATCTTCCATGGACGCTCCGCACATCAATCTTGGTGGCCTTCCTGATGCCGATTGGTAAGGTAAATGTGAGTTGTGTCTCCCAGTATAGCAAGCACAGGGTAAAGGCCGGCCTGTAACGTCTAGATGGAAAAACAAAAGGGGTATTGAAAAATCAATGAATAAAAAAAAACATCAATTACGGTGGAGTCCAAGAAGAGAAGAGAGAACACTTTCAGAGTGAGGCGGCTTGGATATATCGTGTAGATTCTGTTTACAGCATTAAGCTACAACAACAACAGGACAGAACAGGCCCACCACAGCACCAGCCCATGACCCAACCTCCATTTACCTTAATTTTTGACATAGCCAGACAAAAGGCATACACAGCAACTTAGCATTTTCCTAATTAAGTGACAAAATCAATGCGCCGCTGTCAGTCATCACTACACTCGACTACACACCACTACATGGACATGTAGGTCTGCTGTGTTTACTTTCTTGTTGAATTGTTGTGTTTATGTTTACCTTATGCCACTTCATGAAATGCAGTTATTCCTTGAATCATCTCCGAGCCAACTGAATGACTGCGTGCAAAGATAGTATGGTCATCATCATGGTGTGGTACGTGTTGTCCAACTACAACTCAGTCTGTAGTGACTCCGATTAAGTCCATATTCCATATTAAAAAATTGCAACAGATATTGGCCTGCACCTGCAGTAGTAGGAGTACAATTTGGTTATTAAACAACAAGAAGGGAAACATTGACTGTCACTGACTTGAGTCACTTTGTAGATTAACTAGTAGAGTAGAGTTCGACTTCATGCACAACATCAACAACAAACAACAGCAATCGCTCAGAGTCTGCAAGCATCCAATGCATTCCATCATTACCTGTCTTGCTCTTCTCTTTGGCTGTCAGATCATCAGATGCCTAGTTCTGACAGTTGTTTTTTTTTTTTTACGGGGCAGTGGCCTCATCATTACTCCAGTCCACATTCATTTTGAGTGTTAGTCGCTGTTTCGGTTTTCGTCTTATTCTTCTGTGGCACTTTGTCACAGTTTAAGTTGCTTCCCATGGTCAGCACTGTGATGATGGGCCGCGGCCTGGGTAGCGCTCATTGATGGTCATTTGAGTTTGCACAAATGTCAGCAAGTTTCTTCGAAGAGTCTCTTGTCTTTCTCTGCCAAGTACCTTCTGTCCTGACAGTGAGGACCTTTGGATGCCTGCTGAGGCTGTAGCCTTCGGACACTGATGAGTTTCGGCTCGAAAACAAAACGGAGGATAGCTATAGTCACGTTTCACTTCTTATGGAGGCGGGACTGGTAAAGGCAACATTTCTTGTACTAATGTCTGGCTTGATGGAAATGTACTTGTGCGAGACAGGAAGATGAAGCAGGACTCTGAAGAGTGGACAGTTAAATGGACAGACATCCAACTCCAATAGGGAAATAAAAGAGAAGACGGTGGTGATGGATTTGTTGTGATTTGAACCAGAAAGACAGATACACAGACACATAAAGGAAGGAAGAAAGTAACAATTTGAAAGCCTAGTTGTCAGGGAAGAGGAGCTCGTCCTCAAACTCTGGTGGTTCGGACAGAAGTAGGTCCTGTAACGCACTATTTACGTCATCCAAGTCGCTCTCCTCTTCCTGCTGTGATTCACGTATTTTGTAATCCGGTGGTATAAAGTGCTGATTCATTTTGATCATGGTTAACCTCTCCACGCTTTGGGCCGAGAGACTGGTCCTTTTCGAAGTTACAATGGCACCAGCAGCACTGAAAACACGCTCAGAAGAGACACTTGCGACAGGGGAAGCCAGATACTTTATCGCCAGCCTGCTGAGCACTGTCCATTGGCTTCTTTTCCCATACCAATACACCAATGGGTTTCGATCCATGAAGACCTCTGTTGGGTCATCCAGATAGGCCTGGACCATCCGCTCAATGTTCAGGGGTGCTCCGATGTGCTCGGCCTGTTTTGCCTTTGCATCAGCACTGGACTTACCATACCCCTGCTGTAGAAACCAATCAGTTGCACATTGTGCTGTGGATGATCCTGTTCTTGATGTTATTGTTGGTGTAGGTGACTGCTGGGAGGCAAATGCACTGCCCTCAGGCTCCGAAGTAGAACTTGACTCTGGATGCCCTGTAGTACTGGTTATGGCCTGGGGTGGGGGGCCTGTAATTAACAGCCGTTCGCTTTCGAAAATAGTGGCTTCCTTAGCTATCAAAGTTTTGTAGTTGGCAACATCCACTTCCGAAAAAGGAATTACTGCCTTGCTGTTCAGAAATACTTTGTACCGTGGATCCAAAATTGTGGCACTAATGTAATGTGGTTGTGACAAAATTTTATTTTTAATCCTTGTATTTTCCGATAAGCGAGCGGCTAAGGTCTCCGCCAAATGATATGCGTCTTGTTTGTCATCCACACCTGTGTACGTTTCAGACACATCCTTCAGCTGTTGCTATAGCATGTGCAACAATGGGATAGCTTGGCCCATAGTACAGTCCTCCCTGCTGACTTCACGTGTGAAGATCTCAAAAGGAAGTAGCATCTCAGTCAGGCATTTAATGAGGTCCCATTGAGCCATCTCAACGGTCATGCCTCTCACAGTAGGTTCCCCTAATCTTTGCATGACATAAGCATTGAGTGGTATGTACAGTTCAAACAGACGATCAAGCATGTAATAAGTTGAGTTCCAACGTGTTGGCACCTCCTGGATGAGCGCTTTGACTGGCATTTTATGCTCACGTTGAATGACCCTCAGCTGCTTCCGGGCTTTAAAAGAATGGCTGAAATGTGTGCATATTCTTCTGCAGGTGACCAGTAAGTTGCTGACTTTGGATTCATTTTTCAAAAAGTCTTGAACAACAATGTTAATGCAGTGTGCCAAACACGGGACCCTGAAATAGCCACCATTGCGCATGGCCAAAACTACATTACTGCCGTTGTCCGTGGCAACAAAACCAATCGTAAGCCCTCTTGGGCGCAGCCACTCAAAGACCTTGGTGTTAAACTCTTCCAAAATGTTTGCAGCAGTATGAGATTTCTCCATGGCAAACATGGCTACAGTTGCATGTTTGCGAGTGGCATGAAAAATCTCTGCAGTATCAACACCAGCAGATATCTGTTCTCTAACCCCCGCAAAACAGATCCAGTGTGCAGTGATGCACATGTAATCTGTGGCTTGGCAACTGGTCCACATGTCTGTAGTCAGGTGGATACTGTGAACAGCACTCTGCTTCAAGGCCTTTCCTAGCAATTCCAGCACGTCGTGATGTAGTGCTGGAACTGCAACTCTGGCAAAATAGTAGCGGCTGGGAACATGCCATTTTGGGCAGATGGTTGACACAAATTCCAGAAAACCCACCCCTTCAACAAAAGAAAAAGGGAGAAGGTGCAGTGCTAACATTTTAGCCAGCTTCGCATTGTACAAACGTGCTATTGGGTGGTTGCGTTCGTACTGCCCCTCACCCCCAAACATGCTGATAATGGTAGGCTGCATGGTTTTCCTTTCTCTTAGGCTCAACGCACTTTTTGGTAGTGCGGACCTGGTACTTCTTGGTGTCTCCGGCTGACTCTTACTCTTGTGCCACTGAGATGTTGCTGAAGATGTGTGCAACGTTAAGACTGCACTGCTGGGGTCAGGGACACCTTGTGTACCACTACCAGAGAGAATGTCTCCCTGTCCTTCCTCTTCCACCGTGATCGGATCTTCTTCTTCTACTCCTTTATCCCCACCAACACCAATGGTTGCAGTTTTTTTTCTGCCGCGAAGGTGGTCCTCCCAGCTGATCAAGTGGTGTTTTTTCAGATGGGTCATTTGGCCTCCGGTACCATAGTTTGTACCAAGCTTACCACGACTAACAGAGGTATTACAAATGGAGCATATAGCAATGTTCTCCTCCTTTTCGCTAACCGTAAAGAAGTCCCAAACTGGGGAGCTTAACTTTGGCCTCCTGCTGGAGGTGCCACTTCCAATGCCGGATGATCTGTAGGGTGTGTGTTGAATTTGACTCTGTGCTGCTGTACCACTACCTACTCCTACTGAGGTGGTGGTTGTGCTGGATGTAGGTCGCTGCCGGGCCTTTGCTAATGCAAATATGGAAGCTGTAGGTCGTGTTGGTGTTACCTGTGGAGGTATGCGTGCTACATCCCTTCGCAGCGATTTTGGATAGGGTAATAATGTTGGTCTCCATCTCCTCGGGGCCGGGAGTGATGTTCGTGATGACTGGCTCGTCATCATCATCATCTTGCTGTTCTACATCGACCTCCATAAGTGTAAGGCTTTCCGGAACCTTCCTTTTCCCTAGCTTGGTCTTGGAACGTGGCTCCCTCTCAGACTCAGTTTGTGGCTTCCAAGTGGCATCTAGATCATCAGAAGGGGGCTTGGCGAAGAACTTGATGGACTACCCCTCCTTTTCCTTGCTGGGGATTTGGAAGACAATGGATCTTCTGAATGAGTGGCTTCTTCTTCTACCTCTGCATGAGGCTCAATTTCCTGAACTGCCCCTACTTCAGGAGGAACAACAACTACTATTGCGGGCGGTGGTTGCGGCTGTTGTTGTTGACCACTTATCTGCTGTGTTTCCTCCTGCGTTGATTGGGTACTACTTTGAGATAGCGATAAGTTTATCTCAGGCTCAGCATCACTGCTTTCCACCATTAGGCTGGCTACCTCTTCCACACTCATGTGCTTGGGCCTGGGTTGGTGGGTTGGGTCCACTGATGCGGAGGTGCTGCCCCCAGCTTGCCCCCCGGACACCGCTGCTGCAGGCGCAATTTTTTTTCTTACCCAAAAAGGTATTGGCCGGCACACCAGACTTAAGTGTCACTTCCTTCTTCTGTTCCTTCTTCTTCTCAATAGCAACTTTCTTGGTACTGGAGGACCTGGTACCTGCTTTCTTTGGGCCCATCTTCTTCAGATGTCAGCAGCACTCAGTTGCAGAGATGTCTGGTCAGGTCACACGTCACGTTGTGTTGTGTGTACAGCAGCAGGATGTCTGTCTGGCAGTGCAACGGGCAATGATGAGAGACACACCTCCTCCTCAGTCTTTGTGCACCTAAAAGCAAAAAAGCCAGAACATCAGTCAAACATAGCACAAATCAAACAAATAGAATATAGAACTTAGTGTGTGGTGGCCTCAATTATTAAATTTCAGAAACTCTGTGAACAACAACACACAGTCTAGCCATTTATGAGACGTTGACAACAAGGCCAGGGCTTTCCTGACTACTGTGAAGTGCTAGTGTACACTCTGGAAGAATAAGAATAGTAAAGAACAAAAACTAAAATGTAGTGGAGCATGTTTGGCCTAAATTTGTGCATCACGTGGGATGTATTATATAGCAGCATCAGGGAGCTGCAGCTGGCAATGGGGATGGATTTGGAAGCAGTAAGACAAGAGGAACAATGGAAAGACACGCAGGCCTATGTGGCAAAAACAGCACACTAATAACTACCACAACAAAATGGCCCCCAGAAACATGGTGACTCACAGGCACAAGGCACGGCAAACAATGAACTCAAGCAGGCCTATATATGGGCAGACAAAGGATGCCTTATAAAACACACACAGCTTTAATGCAAAAACTAAAATCCACATGGCTAAAAACACTTTTGAAAGTTAGACAACCACTACAACAACACAATTATAATTACACAGTACACACGCAAAAAAGGCATTTATTTAACACACCCAAAAAGTGAAATAGTCAGACCCTCCAAAAAAAATCACATTTCGCAATTCAATTCAATGCCATCCATGGCCTAAATGATGTCAAAATTCCACAGACTACACAGAAACAGTTTTATGCACCCATGGTGACTACCTCTGGGCCTACTGGCATACTGGGCCGCAAGCTTGGAGGCCTATGGCAAAAGCACAGTGGCTGGCTTTACAAAATGGCCGCCACCCACATGGCCAGGCCACCCAAAATAACAAAAAAGTGAAGACAAAGGACAGGACCAGGCAGTTGGAGACTCTGGGCAACTTCCTTCCTCTTGAAAAAAATTGTAAAACAAAAAAAAGTGACTCCTTGCTCACCAAACTACATCTAAATGACAACCTGAGGAGTTTTTGGTGCAAAATGAACTAAATCAACATTTTCGAGAAGGTTTTATGATGCTCGAGAGATATTCTTCGCCAGATTGTAAATTCTGCGTGTTCGGCATCGCGATCGTCACAAAAAGTCGTTATCGCGCGCGCGAAAACGTACATTGAGCGCGCGAAGAAGATAAAAAGTGTAAGTCCGCGTTGTCGCGCAGTGCGGACTTGCCCAAAGTCCGCGAGCTGAACGCCCAGGGTTACCTACTGGCTGAAAAGGCCTATTTATTTAACAAACACCAAAAAAAAAAAAATACCACCCCAAAACCCACATTTTGCAAATCAATCCAATGCCATCCATGGCCTAAATTATGTTACAATTCAACAGACAACACAGAAACAGTTTTTATGCACCCATGAGGATGACTACCTCCGGGCCTACTGGCACACTAGGCCACAAGCTTGGAGGCCTATGGCAAAAGCACAGTGGCTGTTCCCACAAAATGGCCGCCAACACATGGCCAGGCCACCCAGAACAACAAGAAAAGGAACACAAGACAGACAATGCAGGCCTATGGCAAAAGCACAATGCCTGGCTTTACAAAATGGCCGCCACCCACATGGCCAGGCCACCCAAAATAACAAAAAAGTGAAGACAAAGGACAGGACCAGGCAGTTGGAGACTCTGGGCAACTTCCTTCCTCTTGAAAAAAATTGTAAAACAAAAAAAAAGTGACTCCTTGCTCACCAAACTACATCTAAATGACAACCTGAGGAGTTTTTTGTGCAAAATGAACTAAATCAACATTTTCGAGAAGGTTTTATGATGCTCGAGAGATATTCTTCGCCAGATTGTAAATTCTGCGTGTTCGGCATCGCGATCGTCACAAAAAGTCGTTATCGCGCGCGCGAAAACGTACATTGAGCGCGCGAAGAAGATAAAAAGTGTAAGTCCGCGTTGTCGCGCAGTGCGGACTTGCCCAAAGTCCGCGAGCTGAACGCCCAGGGTTACCTACTGGCTGAAAAGGCCTATTTATTTAACAAACACCCAAAAAATGAAATACACCCCAAAAACCACTTTTACCAATTCAATCCAATGCCATCCATGCATGCCCTACATGATGTTTAAACTTTAAATTCAACAGACACCACAGAAACATGCACCCATGGGTACCTCTGGCTCTAGTCCGGGCCTACTGGCTGAAATTCCAATCAAAGAAAAACAACTAGGCCCCTGCCGAAACTACAGGCCACAACAATACATTTTAAAAACTATGGAAATCCCCCAAAAAATGTAGGTACAAACAAGCCCCAATCAAACAAACAAGTACACCAATTCTCCAACTTACTTGTAAAATCTCAAATCCAAGAGTCCTCAAATCCAATCCAATGATATGATGCAGCAGACAGACACAAAAAGTGATCCTTCCAGCTCCAAATCCAAATGAAAGTGAACAGCACATGGACAAAGCACTGGGAGGAGCCTGCTGGACAGGAACAGGAAGTTTGAGAATCAGGGGCACTTCCTTCCTCTTGGAAAAAAGAAAAAGGACTCCTTGCTCACCAAACTACATCTCTAAATGACAACCTGAGGAGTTTTTTGTGCAAAATGAACTAATTCATCATTTTCGAGAAGGTTTTATGATTCTCTAGATATATTCTTCGCCAGATTGTAGTTTCTTCGTGTTCGGGATCGCGATCTTACCAACACTGCCGCCGGAAGTCAGATCGCGCGTCCGAATGACGTGTTCGCGTTCGCACACTCTCGCGGGATCGTGCGGCCGGATTCCAAATCTCGTGGCGCCCGCGAACGGATAGGAAGTCGCGTCGGTGAACGCAGAATCACGGTAGGTCGTTACCGCGCGCGCGAGAACGTATATTGAGCGCGCGAAGAAGAAAAACAGCTACGCTACGCCGCAAATTGCGTAGTGCACGGTAACTTCGCGTTCTATGCGAATCGCGAAGTTACCGAAACTTCACAAATTCCGCAAGCGTAGCGTAGTTCACCGCCCAGGGTTAGCCTTGGTGCACACCCAGGGCACCCACCATGCATGCATTGATGGCCGCAGGAGGACACCCCAGGACCTCTGCAGCCCCAGCCGGTTCCCCGCATGGTGCAGGAGCCAGCATTGCTCCTGCCCAGAGGGAGCAGCTATTATTGCTGCTCCTTCCAGGCGGAAGCTACCTGTTGTTCTGTTTCTCTGCCAACATCAGTGTGGGCAGGGAGACAGAATGCAAGTCTGCTCCGAGCTGGCGAGAGCTTCTGGGAGCATTTTTAAAGCTCTTGCCTGCTCAGAGGCGACTTTGTGTTTGCTCCTGTGTGGCAGGAGATTTGAAAATGCTCCCGCCAGTGGGAGCAAACACATGTTTCCCTGCCCACATGTTTCCCTGCCCACATCGGTGTGGGTAGGGAAACCGCTGTGTCCCAGGGGTGGTCTCCCGGGGACACAGCAAGTGAGCTGGCCCCGGAAGATGGGTCCCCGTGGCCATTCCCTTTTAATGTATGTAGCAGCCCTGGGTGATGGGCTCCCCAGGGCCTTTTTTGTTCAAAGCTCCTTTCTCTCAAAGTAACGGGCTCCTTACCCCTTTACTCTTCACCTGCTCAGTCTCTATGACACTTCTTCGTGCATGGTCAGAGTTTCGAATAGTTTTTGCTGGACTCAGCCCTTATGTATGTCACAGGAAATAACAGCCAGACACATAATCTTGGCATAAGAGTAGTCCAGGCCTGTTAATGTTTTATGACATCGCTCTGAGATATTACTTGAATTCATTAAAGCTAAAAATGGTTGCTGCTCAAAGAGGACATGTTTACCCGCAACTTTCCCTATTGCCTCAAATGAAGAATTTGATAAGTTCCTTATGAGCTGCAGGCTGGACCAGTGGTATATGAATATTCAAGGAAAACGTTTTTTTTTTCCTATTAGCTAGATGTACACACCCACAAGAGATGATAACCGAAGTAGTGTAAAAGGGGCTGTACAAGGACATGCAGTCTGATTAAAACTGCGTCAAAAGATAAATAGTAATTCTGACCCCACAAACATATAATTTTAGAGTGTGCTACGGTGATGTAGATTTGTGCAGCATGCCATTAATTGATGGTAAACACACTTGGCCATAAAGCAAGCAAGCACATTTCTGGAACGCACAACTCATACATTGAAAAGAAACCACGCGGTTACCAAATTGTTTATATTTTCATGATGTAAAAAACACAGAAGTGTTGACATATTTCATGTTGATGTCTTACATTAAGACTTTGAGGGGCATATTCACAATGCGATATCGCCGCGTTAGCAGCACTTTTCTGCCGCTAAAGCGGTGATATTTTTATTGCCCCATTCACAAGCTGTCGCTAACAGCCGTTAGCGACAGCTTTCTGGCGATAGCGGCCGCTTACAACATCGCCAACGATGTCAACGACAACTATCGCTAATCATATGCAAGGTAGGCGTTCCCGTGCCAAAACGCGCGCTAACCCCACTTCGAGATAATCTCAACGATCGCCCGGACCGGCGATGCGATAAAAAAACAGCCGCTTAGGCCCGTTTGCTGCAGGAACTTAAGACCAGACAAAAGGAGGTCTTAAAAATGGTGAAAAATAGCAGTATATAAGGGAGACTAGCCCAGAGCCTCATCTGATGATCCACTGATGCCATGGAGGTACTAATCATGCAGCTTGGAGCACCAAGAAAGCCACAACAACCACCGCCAATGCCACCTCCCCCAGGACCACCACCGAGGCTGCGCCGAATAAGACAGCAGGTCTATCGCAGACGCACCATCCTCACAGACCTAACGCCAGAGGATGTCATTGCCCACTTCAGGCTCAAAAGGACATCCATCCTCCGCATCCTGACACAGATAGCCCACAGGTTGATGGCACCAACACAGCGGATAAGCAACATCCCTCCGCAAACAAAGCTGCTGGCTGTGCTGCACATGTTGGCCTCAGGTACATTCTAACCAACAACTGCCAGAGTCGGAGGAGTCTCACAGCCAGCCCTATCAAAGTTCCTCACAACAGTTTTGGATGGCATAATCTGCCTGATACCACAGCACCTTCACTTCCCCAACACTGCGCAGGAACAGCTGGAGACCAAGCAAGGGTTCTACGCCATAGCTGGCTTCCCGCATGTGTTGGGGGCAATTGACTGCACACATGTCCTACTTGTTCCCCCTATGGATACTGCCCACATATACCGCAACAGAAAGCACACACATTCCATCAATGTGCAGGCAATAGTGAACCACCGGGGCCTGTTCACCAATGTAGTAGCCAAGTTCCCAGGCAGTGTGCATGATTCCTACATCTTCCGCCAGTCCATCATTAACCAGCGCTTTCAGGATGGCACATATGGAAATGCACTGCTTGTTGGTAAGTACTAACTAAACACACCACACACCTCAAGTCCACAATCATAGAAAACACAACTGTGAGAATGCACACATTCCAAACTCACATAGAACATGACAATCAACATGCCCACCTACCAGACACAACAGCACAAGTTACTGTGATAACTGGGGCTAGCCATGTAGACAAACCATCCCCAAAGGCATAGCCCCTCTGACACACAATTGCAAATGTGGTGAGAGGTGGGAACCAAGTATGTGCGATGGAGGTACTCGACCTACGAAGAAAGAATGTACACCAGGCCGAGTGTTGCGGTGGTGTGCAGGACAGTCTTGAGTGTGCAGAGCACGGACATGTCCATGTGGGCACATAGTGCGTTTCCGTTGGCCAGCCTGATGGCAATGACAGGGATGGTGATGTCCTACCTGATGGGGGGTGGGAACCATGTGAAGGTAGCATGGAGGATGCAGAGGCTGTCGAAGCAGCAGCAGGCCACTGCATAGACCTGTTTGTACATGGAGAGGGAGGAGTCGAGTACGATGCCTAGGTACCTAGAGTTGTGGTGGGGAGGGCTGCCGAAGGCACTGGCCCACCAGGTGCTGCCACATGCTGATGGGGTGGTCACGAGGATGAGGACTAATGTCTCCTCTATGTAGAGCACACCCCAGCTGTTGAACATCCATGTTGCAACTTGCTGCAATCCTCCCTGGAACCCCAGTCTGGTGTGTGTGGGCAGCTTGTTGAGGGAGAGTATGAGCTAAGTGTCCTTGTAGGTGGTGATGTCCAATGGTTCCCTTCATGTAGCTCCAGTTCTACTCAAGGGGTCTGCAGATGCATCTGTCATCTTGGATGTTGTTGGTGACCGAGGTGGCATTCATAGCACGCTGTATGTTGGAGTTGCATATTGGTGCAAGTGTGTATGTGCAGTTGGAGATACATGTGTTAAAATTCCGGACAGTGCTGTTGGCGTTGCCTGCAGTGGTGTGGCTGTTGCTGTTGATGGTGGAGTGTACCAGATCCTTGGTGACTCTGCTCCAGTAACTCTGTGTGGCGCCGGCTGTGGGTTTGGGTGTCATGGGGTTTCACGATGAGGAAGTGTATGCTGTGCTGGTCACACCATGGGCGTTGAGTGTTGTTGATGAAGTGGACGCAGTTTCCACATGTGATGATGGGGTCAAAGGTGTGCCCTGCCTTGTGGCTCAGTGTTGAGAAGAGTTGGCTCAGTTCGATGTTAGCAAGCATCTGCCAGAGGGTAATGGATTCTGAGTTCTTGTGGTATGTGAGATGGAGTCTCCGCTCATGGATGAGTACGTAGTCCATGGAGTAGATGACGTGGCATGAGATGAAGTTGATGTTGATTGCGAAGCGTTCCCACCCTCTATGGGCCCTGCAGGTGAGGGTGCCGCAGACTGTTGCTTTGTGGCAGGTCTGGATCAGAAACTGCAGGTGTTGTGCGGTGGGGAAGGTCTAGCGGCAGCTTCACCAGCTGAACAGAACATGAGCCGTGTCTGGTGTGGCCCATTGGCATCTAAACGTTCTCCTGGCATTGACTGCAAGGAGTGCAGATGAGTGGTAGCGCTAGACGTTAGGAGAGCCAGGGACCCTGCTGGTGTAGGTGTCAGGCTTGCGGACATGTGCAGACAGGCCTGACATTGGTGTGCTGTTGGAGTGCTAGTGATGCAACCGCGCAGTGCACAAAAGCAAATAGGCTCGGGGGGAGGGACGAGCAGCTGTGAGGCAATGTAATTCGCATAGATGCTGGTCATTTTGTCAGAAGCTACACATGGCAAACATCAATCCCAAAGTAGCACCAATCACACACCACAAAACTATTAACACTGCCCACACAGCATGCATAACTACTAATGGACACATCTCTCCATTACATGTTACAGGTGATCAAGGATATGCACTCACCCCATGGATGATGACACCCCTCCGAGCCACCAACACCCAGGCCCAGAGGCAGTATAATTTGGCCCTTGGACGCACCAGGGGCATAGTGGAGTACACATTTGGCGTGCTAAAGTCACGTTTCCGGTGCCTTGACATCACAGGTGGAAGACTGTTGTACAGTCCAGAAATTGTGTGCAAGATGATCATAGCATGTTGTGTATTGCACAATATATGTGTACGCACCAATGCCCCATGGATCCAAGTGCCAGATGCACCGGACGATGATCAGGATGATGAGGAAGATGAGGCAGGTGGAGCACACCCCACAGCTTCTGCAGCAGGAACAGCCCGAAGGAACAGAATCATCACCAATTTCTTCACCTGAGCACGTCACATCGTGAGTGCCCTCAGCAATCATATATACGTTCAAAATGACCCCAAGCACAGTATATGCAAATAAAAAACACTACACACATACCCTGTGTGCATGTTTCTCCTCCGCTTTATTACATCACTCTGACAAGTGTAAGTGTAACATTAAGTGGTAACACTAACAATATCCCAATTTTAAAATTAGGGGGGATATGTAACCCCTGAACAGAGATGCTGTTTAGGGTGAGATATGTTCCAAACTAGACAAGTTAGTGTGCCAAATGCGTTACAAAATTCTAATGTTCAGCGTGTCACATGTGGTTAAAAATTACAAATAGGGTGTCAATAGAGGTAAACTATGAATATCAGGGTGTCATTTGGGGTCAATTATGAAATTAAGGGTGTGATTTGGGGTAAATTATGAAATTAAGGCTGTCATTTGGGGTCAATTATGAAATTAAGGGTGTCATTTGGGATCAAATATGAAATTAAGGGTGTCATTTGGGGTCAATTATGAAATTAAGGGTGTCATTTGGGGTCAATTATGAAATTAAGGGTGTCATTTGGGGTCAAATATGAAATTAAGGGTGTCATTTTGGGTCAAAGCAAGCTTTTCATGGTGTTCTTTGTGGCAAGAAATGAAATTTCAGCTAAAACTGTTAATCTGTGTAATAACTTGCACTTAGCGTGCAAAGCTGCCCACATTTCCGAGTTTGCAATGTATTTTTCATAACAGCGATGGAAAATACATTGCTAAACACATTGAACTATACAAAATGTTCCCCCAAAGCCATTTTGCGCACAGATTTTCATCGCTATGTCAAAAAACCGGGCCGCATACACACAGGAAGTGATGTCTGCATGCTTCCTGTTTACTGGAGGAGTGCTGTGCACTTTCACTTTCTCTTTTGAGCACATTGCTGGTGATTGTGGAGAGTGTTGGAGGTGTTTGGTGGTGTGTGCTGCAGATTTGAGAGTTTGAGAGTGTTGCTGTGTCCTGTCGATAGTGTCTCTGTGAAGTGTGGTGTCCTTGTTTTTATGTGTTTTATTGTCTCCTGTCCTCAATCTTGTCGGGTGTTTGTCTTGGGGTAGTTAACTTTATTTGTAGTTGTTGAGGATATTAACTCGGGTTTCTTTATTTTTGGCAGTGGGGTTAGGTGTGTGCAGGGAGATGGTGGGTGTGGGGAGGGAGGGCAGGATGTCTGAGGGGGCATTGGGGGGCTTCCTATGGCTCATCAAGTGTTACCTGCCCTTGATGGTGGAGAGGGGAGGCCGTATCCTCGCCAGATACCCAGTCAGTGTGCGTAAGCAGAGGTGGGAGCGGGTGCGGGCGCAGATGCTGCACGTATTTGGAGTTGACCGCACTGTGCGCCAGTGGAAGCACCACTGGCAGGATAGCCTGGCCCGGGAGGGTGACCTCTTGGACTACTTGGGACTCATCGGTGGCCTAGAGTGTGGTAAGTTCAAACTCTAAATTTATTCATGAATACTGTAACGAAAAACAAAATATCCCGTGTGGGACACACTGGTGTCCAAGTGCAAAAATGTTGCAGAGTGAGGCGGGAGACGTAATGCATTCACGCATAATGTTGGCACATCAGAGACACAAGGCTGCATCATATTGGCAAGCATAGGGTGCAGGTTTGTGTTACCCACTGCGCTGGAGCAACCCTTAGCACTGTTGTGCCAAAGCTGGCACACCTGTGCAAAAATAAGTGCAGGATAAATATTGTTTGTGTACAGGAAGGGTGACTGTACATGAACAATCCAGGCATTGTTTCTGTGACCTGTGTGCTGGCCAAAAGGAAGTGTAAAAATACTGTCCTCATAAATTGTGGTACGTTAGCTACTCTGCCCTTGTACATAGTCTCTGTGTGACAATGTATGAGATAGGAACAAATGCTCAAAGGAAATAGGACATCTCCAGAGTGTCAATAACCACCAACATCTGTGAAACTGCCGTGTGCGATCTGCAACGATGCATTTGTACACAGAGCATGTATTACATCATGTTGCGTGTAGAAATGGGGCCTTGTGAATGTGTCACACAATTAGTATGTGCAGGTTTGCTAGCATTATTGTCTTGTTTGGCCAGACTCAGCATTCACAGGTCTTGTGTGAATGGCAGGCAAAGTAGACCCAATCATGTAGCCAACATGAAACGCAATCCTACAGTTACATAGCATTTTCGGTAATGGTGATGATTTGTATGTTGAATATGACATGTGTGATTTAACGTATGATACCAAAACAAATTACTTTTGTTGTCTCACAGCTGGACGACCTATCATCACACGGGGGGACATCGACAGATTCCAGCACCCACACGCCAATGGTGAGTTTGGACATCATATATTGGCACAGTGCGGTGTGATAAATGTCTGTGTCAAATGATCAACGTAGTAGTATGCAGTATGGGTGTGTATCACATGTATCATGACTACAGTGTGATGATGTATTGTGGAAGTCAGAAGTGTGTACAAATCGGTAAGTGAAGGTGGAGCAATGCATTTGTCTCCCAGTTGTAACTTTGCACATCCCCAGTCAGTGATACACATGGAAATTAGGTCTATGGGTGCGGTCACCACAGCACATGCATGTGGATTACAGAGCACACTGATAGGAGAGGAGACATGTAAGTGGTGTTGCCTATGAGTATCAGCAGACATGGAATGCATGTACATCCTTGACTGAGATGACTGTGCAAGTGTGCCCGATCATGCACAAGGAGGCAGTGGTTTTCAGGCCGTGCGTGCTCAGACACAGGTCTGCACTGGGATTTCGTAGGTATGCTGCATACCAGCTTCACAGAGGTGGCAGTGCATAGCTTTGAGCCAAGCATATCAATGGCATGTTCCCCAAACACCTAGCAAAGATGGCCCTATGGATCTCATTGGCATGTTTGGCCACTGCAATGGTGTTGTCAAGCTGTCTCCTTGGGGTCATTCCCTGACCGACTCTGGATCAGGTGTACGAGCTCCTCTGTCCCAATTGTTGACATTACTCCGCATGCATTTACCCCGCATTCTTTTAGCTCTGCATTTATTGCTGTGCCATATTTTTTACAATGCAGGCCTCTAGAACACTATCTGTGAGAAAGCATTACCCATTACAACACTATAACCATTATGACTCCAAGGTGCCGTTACAATGGTGAATGCATTGTAACAGTTTGCGTTGTAAAGGCCTGCGTATTTTGCTTTACTACGGAGTGATATTAGCGGATCCAAGACATGCATGAGTGACAATTTAGAGGAAAGAATGTTTCCCCCTTTCTAGCAGCAACACGTCACCTATTGTGAAGTAGTGGTGGAGAGAGGCACAGCACCTCATGTACAAGTCAGTGTTCAGCCACCACTCAGCCACCCAACGTGTTTCCATGTGTGCTGCATGATTCAGTGAGTAGGGCTGTCCCAGGATTGCTCCTGTGCAGGTAGGGTAACCTTCCTACACATTAACAAGCCCCCTAAACACAGACACCCTTGCACTCTTGTGCAAGAGTGCCTGTGTTAGCGCTGACTTGATGAACTGCACACAGTTGCAGTGGGACACACAGGGCTGCACATGAGCATTGTACATATGATGCAGCACTGTGTCACAGGAGAGAATGAGGGTGGTGCTACACACCGAGGGCTAATGCCTCCCTCCTCCGATTCCTTGTACATGTCACCCTCAGTCAGGGAATGTCATGGCAACTTCATTTGACACTGTCAGTTTAATTTGGTTGTGACAGTACATGTCCCATGCCATGCACTGTCATGTCATTCTCCCCAGCATGTAGTCAGTGATCCAGGATTCAACATTTAGTTGTCCAGGTCACTCTGACTTCACACAGTTATGCTAGAGTGTAGGCTCCCATGTTGAAGTGATCTTGTATTATAGATTTGAATGTAGAACATTGACATAGTCGTAAGGACTCACAATTTCCCATTGTTCGCATTTTACAGACAACATGACGCCAGCGGAGTCACACGCCTTCCAGGTGAGGAAGGAGCGGTACCTACATATTAAGAAGGTCGCAAAAGGGTACCGCAACATGGCGCGGAGGTACCAGGAGGACCGGGCGGCTGGTACGTGGAAATCGGTGACCCTGGTGGCAACCCGTGGCAGACGCAGTGGCACACAGGCCATCCCAGGCCCCTCTGGCGTCAGTGGTGGGTCCCAGCGTGGACAGTCAGTGTCCCATCCCCCTATAACAACCCCCACCCAAGGGACAATCCCACCTGCACCTGCGGATCAGGTGATGCCATTTACAGTCCGGGACAGGAGGCTCATTATGGACAATACCGTGCTGCTGGCCGAGATGAGGCGGTAAATGTCCAAGCAGACAAGGCACCTTGAGGACATAAAAAAACACCTTGGACTACCATAAAGTCTGGACATTTTGTGCCCCATCCCCCTCTTCTCCCTTCCCCCAATGTTTTATCTTGTATTTTAGGTAGTGTTAGGTAAGTATTTTAAGTGTTAGGTAGTGTAGTTTTAGTGTAGGTATAGTTAGTGTTAGATTTTAAGGTAGTTTTAGATTTTATTATATAGTATAGTATTTGGGGATAAGTTTCCTTTTCCTTTGGGTGGGGGGTTGATGTCTTTTTGGAAAAAATGAAAAAAATAAAAACCAAAAAAATATATCTTTGTGTAGGTTAAATGTGTAGTTAGTTTATGTATAGCTTAGATGTCTTTGTCCTGTCTCATGATGTGCCTTAAGGGTGGAGGGGGGTTGATGTCTTAGATATGTTTTGCGTGTTTAGGGTTAGTTAGGGTAGATAGTTTAGGTACTTTTTCTCTTAATTCTAGTTAGTTTATTTTAGATTAGTAGTAGTTATGATTATAGTTAGTTTAGGAGAGCTAAATTTTTTTAATTTTATAATAAATGGTTACTAGTTTGGATTTCTGCTTGCACTTATGTCAGGGGTGATGTGGTAGAGTGTGTCTTTTTACCTTGTATGCATGTCATATCATCAATGGACTCTACGGTGAATGTGTAAGTGTGGTCATGACACGTTACTTAGCAGGATGGATTGTGTCAGGATACCTTAGATGTGAGCACAGTAAACTTGCATGGATAACAGGGTGGCAAGTAGGATTTATGGCCTAGTCTAGGGGCAGTCGGGGAAGTTATACATCTTAAGTGTGACTCACGGAGTTGGCCAGCACATTGTTGCACATTTACAACACAAGGTAGGGACATGGCATTGAGAGGATATTGTAGTAGCTACTGTTATCCATCATGGAGATGAATGTATGCGCTGGGTACCACAGATTGCGCCATAGCCCTGCATCTCACATGCTCCTTGCGCAGAGTCCATCTACATTGCACAGACCTTGGCACACTTGCTGCGTAGTGCAAGTGTGTCAGATTAAATTAAATTACATTCCTGTGCATGGAGGCTGAACCTCCGGGCCATGCCAGTAGGCGTCTTTCTGTGGGTCCATTGAGAACTGCATATGGCAGAACAGTGGGCCTGATTCACGTAAGTCATCTGAGAGTAAGTCATGAGTTTACTTTTTCCGGTATTCACAACTGGCATTGAGGAGTAGTGCAGTTAGATGTACTGACTTCACTTCTCCTAAATCCCTTTTGTGAATCACAAAAGTTGGTAAGTCATGATTTTGTCACCGTTAAAGTTTTTGTGCGTGCACACAGTTCTGCTGCACACAAGAGGGGAAATGTTGCATTGCTCCCTCTTGTGCCAGTGTCATGGTAAATTCTCCCAGCTGTTACCTTTTGGCTCATAGTGATGCCACCCTTGAAATGGTGGCACTGCTTCTGACTATATGGTCAGTGCAGAGCACCACACCTCCCTTGTCACATTGCCCTACCCGCTCACAGTGGTCACACCATGTGGGGCTCCAAAGTCAGTAAGCATTGTTCGTCCACAGGAAGGGGCTGACTGACGCATTACACTTTGGGGTGAGTCCCTATTGCCAACTCTACTTCACTGAGGCAGACATTGTGGTTAAATTAGTGGCTGGTAGACATGTGCCCTTACGTATCTTCATCAATGTGTATATGGTGTGCACCATCTTGGGATGTGAAATGCAATGTGCACCTTCACAACAGGCTTTGTCCACCCTGTAGAGTGTGAGAGATATGCCAGGAGATTTTCTTTCAGCAATTGTAAAGGGTGACACTACTTGTGGCCTGCAACAGACTTTGCCTTTTTTAAACACATTCCTATTTCCTTCATGGATGTGGGGCTAAGTTGGGATATTGCTAGATTGGTGTATTGGAGCAATGGGGGCACAGCTGGTCCACACATACCCGGTCCTCTCACTGCCTATCAGGATCACAGTAAAACATGTACATTTGTATTATTTCCCTGGGTGTCCCTTTTGGTGGATTCACTCCTCCTACATTTTGCGAGACTGCTATACTGGATTGGTCATGGACAACAGACATCTGTGTGATGTAAAAATATTTATTCACATGTCTGTTGACATAGTTGGAGACTGGACCAGTACTTGACCATGCAATCCCCACATTACATTGATGCCCAGTGGCGGGCCAGACAGAGTCCTTTAGGGTTGACAAGTCCAAAGGATGAGGAAGAGTACAGTCAGCAGTCTGATTGCTGTGTCATTGGTAACCAAACAAAATATGGCAGTCCATGTCGAGGTCCAAGGTGAGTGTCACAGAGTGTATTGGGGGACAGTGGAAGGTGATTTTCCGGGGCATGATGCTCAGCCCAGAACCAAGTAGAAACTGGCCATTTGGCATAGATGAATGCTACCGCTTCCTTCTTTGCAATAAGGCAGATTCATCCTCATCTTCGTCCTCTGATGTGTCATGTGCCTCACATGTGGGTGGTGGTAGATTGGCTGCAGCACTGTGAGGCACTGACACATCAGGGAGCGGAGATGTGGATGTAGAAGCAGCAGCAGCAGCATTCATCTGCGCCAGACCTTGCTGCAGCAATGCAGTGATGATGATCTGCAGGGCATGTAAGATTCCAGCTACATCTCACTGGTGTGCAGCCGTGGCAGCCATTTGTTCCACCTGCATCCGCTCCATGTTCTCCATTATCCTCCGCATGCGGCCCAACTCCTGGCTGCCATCGCTGGAGCCACTCTGACTGGACAGCTGTTCCTGTCTCTGAGTCATGACTCCAGCGATGTCAGCCATGGAGTGTTGAAGAGCATTGAGCGGACTGCGGGTGTCCGTGATGTTTTGTAGGTGGTCCTGGATGAAACTCAGACACCCACATACGGAATCAAGTTTGGCTGCCAGGCTGTCAAACCCCACCCGCACCTTATGAGCCACCTCCTGCTGGACCTCTAACACACGGCGTTGGAATTCCAGATTTGGGTCCAGGAGGTCCTGGGAGACAGCTGTGGTGGTAGGTGCTTGCTGCTGTGTGGTTTGTGCAGGGGGTGGGGTTTGCACGATGCAGCTGGGTTACCCTGCTCCTGGAGGTGGGGTGCTGATGGAGTCTAGCAGCTGTTGGAGGGTGTCCGTGTTGATGGTGGAGAATTCATCCTCTTCATCAGTGAAGAGTGGGACAGGCTGCTGTTCAGGAGGTGATGTTTGTCCCTCTGCAATGTAATGGGGAGATGCATTTTAACTGTGTGTTTCATGTATGATCATGCATTGGATGAGTTTGCAAGCAGACTGCATGACAATGTACATTGTGACTGTTTGGGAGGGGCTGCCTATTTGTTGCTGGATGTTGACTTTTTCGACTACATCACGGATATGAGGTTGTACTTGTACATTGTCATCTCACAGTTTACAGCTATGACTAATGTGATTGGGCAGTTTATACACACAGGCGGCACCAGTTGTGTCCTCTGTTCAGTTGTGAAGGTGATGCAGTTTGTCCCACATTGTAGTCAATGTTGATGATCTCCGATTTTTATGTGTGTGCGCTGCATTGAGGGATACTCTCCCATGCAGCTTTGGTTTTAATGCTCCTTATCCCTTTCAGGCAGTGAGCCTCCACTTCTGTGCATTTACAATGCTGAGATGTTGCAAGCTGGGGTAAATATGTGTCATGGTCAGAGTTGGGACACTTGTGCATTGTTTTCAAGCAGATGTCTTGGTTACGTCAGGGGTTGTATGTACACGAGGATGTGTCAGAGTGTGACCTGCTCCTTTAAGGATGTGGGCCACACTCAGCCACCTCAGTGACGTGGCCTGCACCATGTGGAGATGTTTGGAGTGCAGGCATGGTATTCATCATGCACTGTCACTTGCATTGTCAGTGTGGCTCACAGACCCGCACCTTTGCTGTGTACTGCACATGTGCATGTGTTTGTTGCAAGATTAGTTATGTGTGAGGAGGGCCCCCTTTAGGCGCATTGGCTACTAAGGCCTACTTGCTGTTTCAATGTGTGCTGCACTATGCTGTACACATGTGCATCCAGGTAGCTTTGTCTATTGTGATTTGTCTTGTGTGCATTGCTTACTGCCCTCCTGTTGGCTTACCCGTTGTGAGTATGGTGCTGCGTGAGTTTCTAAAGTTGTTGCTGGCTGGACAGACAGTGTCAACAACAATTGCCCTCAATGTTGACCCCACGTGTGATGTGTAAGTGGCCCTGGATTAGATGGATGTGGATTTCCAAGGCATATTTGTGGTGCTCAGGCCTTGTCACCACCACCCTGCCAACAGATGCAAATGGCAGGGTGATGTGTGTTTGTGTATGTGACACGCAGCTGGTCACATGGATGATACATGCTATCCTGGTTACAAATATTCAATGCATGCATTTGCGTGTGGGTGATAACAACCATGACTGCATATTTGGTCACTGACACAGTTGACTTAACAAACAGATAGGTTTACATGCACATAATGGTGTCTTGGGCAACTGACACCAGGACTGATGTGGAATGCTGTTTTCTGTATGGCAGATGTGTACACTTGGGAGTGGAGGTGTGCAATTCGACCTAAGGGGTGTGTGTGCCATTTGGCTAGTTGTCATTATTTGTTGCAACTTTGCTATCCTTGCTTGTTGTCATACTTTGGTTGTCTTACTTCTTTACAGGGACATTGTAGTTCTGTGAGTCTGGCACACAGACAAGTCATGCAGTACAGATTTGGTTGACACATTCCTGATATGCATTGTCCCCGCCCTGTGGTGTTGTAGGCATAGCCCCCTGCTCATTGTATTACATCACCTATTGAGTGAAGCTTGCTGTTTGTATGCATTGTGGGATATGCACGTTTGAGCCATTTGGCTGCATGATCAGTTTGTTGTGACATTGCATGTGTTTCTGGTATGCAGACTCACTAGATGGTTTCTCACTTGGTGTACACATAGTGATGGCTCGCAGTGGGAGTTCTGCAGGGCGGTGGTGCAGGGGGCTGGTGCAGGGCAGGTGAGGGGAAGGATGGGGGTAGTGGAGTTGGACACACAACGTGCTTGAGTTAGGTAAGTAAATAAATGAATCCAACTATTTACCTTGCACTTGCTGCTCCGCCGAGTTAGCGATGGAGTAAGCGCAAGGTAATTAGCTGCATTCATTTATTTACTTACCTAGCTCCAGCACGTCGTGTGTCCAACTCCACTACCCCATCCTGCCCCTCCCCCACCCCGCACAACCACCCCGCACCACCGCCCCACAGGACTCATGCTGCGAGCCGTCACTGTGTACACAGGACTGCATCTCATGGACATGCAGGCGGACACATTTACTGGAGATGTGGCAGGAAGTCTACATGGCCCCCTTGCCTCAACATCACACATTTACAAATCATCTGCACAGGGCCCTATCTCTCTGATACTTAACATGTGGATGCACTGTGTGTGTGACTGATCATGTGCATGAGGGGGCATGCCACCACCAATGTCAGCAGACATGCAGCATTGTGCCCGTGTGTCTACGTTGTGTGCAAGATTGTGTATGTGCAGTTGTGTCACTCTTGATGCACATGCACATTCTTGCACACAACTCCGACATACGGGTACATGCATATGCGTGGTGTTGAGGCAAGGGGACCATTTTGACAGCCTGCCACATCTCCAATCAATGTGGGCCTTTGCTCTTTCACGTAGCCCTTATCTTGTGGTCTGATATGATACTTGGACTATATTTGTTTGACTTTTCTGTGCACATTTCCAGGTCTGTGTGCCCACCAATATGTGTCTTGCAGTGTGTTGGTTGAGTAGGGTGATATGTGTCTATGCCACCAGGGCCAAGGGGATCCGGGACATGACCCGCAGTCATTGTGGGTGTGCACTGCAATATATTTAATTGTGCATGAGTGCCATTGGGCCCATCTCCCCCGTCCCCCCAGTCCCTGGTTGGTACTCACCCTGTTGCTGTTGTGTCTGGTCGTGTTGAGCAGTATCCTGTCCCGGAACTCCGACCACCGTCTCCTCAATGATGACTTGGGACACCTGTTCCTCCAATGGATCCAGCTCCTCCTGTGGCGCTGGATTCCCACCTCCAATCTGCATTGCTGCTTTCAGGTTGGCTGCAAGTTTCTGCTTGGTCTTGCGCTTAGCATCATGCCAGCGCTTCTTGCAGTTGTCCACTGTCCTCCTCACCTCTCCGACAGCATTCACCTTGGCCACGATGGACTGCCATATTGCGTTTTTGGTTGCTAATGTCACAGTGGAGCTCACAAAAGTTGTTGTTGGTGTTCTGTCACCTCCGCAATCAGGACCTGGTTTTCCTGCTGACTGAACCGCGTCTTCCTCTTCCTCTTCTCCTTGCCCTTCCCCTGGGTTTCTGGCTGGTCTTCCTGGGTGTTTGTGGGGTTGTTGTTGGACTCTGTGCTGGGTCCAGGCTCCTCCATGGTTCTTCTCAAATGTTTCTTTTTTTTTTTTTGTGTTTGGGCTGCATAGCGGGCGTTTTATAGTGGTTTTTCACGCCTAACGTGAAAAAAGGTGCGCTGACGCTAATTAGCGTGCCGTTCCTGGTCGCTAATTGGCCCATCGCCACTTTTTTCACATTAGCGTGATGAATTTTATCGCCGTGACGATAACCTTATCGCCGGACACTTGACGCAGTAGGGGAAACTATCGCCTGTTAGCGGCGTATTGTGAATACGCCGCTAACACGGCGATAATTTCCTGCAGTACACGGCGATAGGAAAACGCACGCTAACTGAGGTTAGCGATAGTTTTCGCCATTTGTAGTGAATATCCCCCTGAATGTAATTTTTTTTTACATTTATTTTATTGGATATATAAATAGCGCCGACCTAGCCTCGAAAAGCAGCTGATCACTTTACATCAGACTGAATAGGTGCTGATGTTTTCAGGTTACATAAACATGAGGGGGCGTCCCTCAGGGATAATAACACATATACAGGTAGAACAGCAGATGTAAATGCATACATTTCAGCAGGGGAGGGACAGCAATAGTAACGGGGGGACTAGTTTAGGGTTGAGGGAGTAATGGGAACATAGCAGGGTTATTTCAATAATTTCATTAGGTGCTACAAATAAACCTTTTCTCGGAGGGGGCCTCAACTTTAGGCCATTCTGTGAAGGCTTTGACAGCGGCACCGGCTATGGGAGATGGAAACCCTTAAACCCCAGAGGTCTGCCTTCACCTTTTAATAAGGAGTCATTGCATTAAATTCAAGATACAGTAATAAAGATGAAGCTTCACCAGGAAAAAATATACCAACCTTTTCTATCTGCAAAAGCAAAAAGCGTTTTACGGCCATGTGTCTGTCGGGCTGTTTAATGCAAATGTATGTAGATTGTTTATCTCACTGCATTCCTTTTATTTCCATCATTTCCCTTTTCCTTCTGAGGAGGTGTTACTGCGATTCCAGTCATATCTTTTGGAGTTTATTGCCCGAGACACCTATAAAGAAAGACGGAAATGCAGGTACAGCAGTATTCTGTATGTGTTGTGGTTCTGACTTGTAAAGAGAGATGATCTAGATGTAATTATACAATTAAAAAATTGAAATAAGGCCCTCACTGTCTGATTAAGTACAGAACATAAAGCTCAAATTCAATTTCATTGGAGGTCTGTTTCTATTGATGAGTGTGGCGCACAAGCAATCTAACAAGCACACTTCACAATGGGCCTACAAGGACTTTGTAAATAATCTGGTGTAAAGCCACCTGGACCTTTAACTTTGATACATGGCACGTGTGAGGTCTCACTGTGTTTCTCACCTTCAGTTTTGGGGTCCTCTAGAGAAGCCGTTGATTCTCAGCTGTCCGACAAACACTGTTTACCAGCCTACCTACCCTGGTCTCACATAGTTTCTCAATAGCAGCCTTTGAATACATTGCAAATGTTCTGTGTTTTCGAATTCTCATTGGTGGGGCACGTAGTGATGCTCCAATGTTGTCAACGATGCGGCCCAGGCCTCCTCTGAACATGCCTCGTTAGTGGCAGTCCTGGATAATTTATCCTATACTCGCACACTCACACACCAACGAAAGAAGAACAAAGTGGCATTCAGAGATCCAGTTTCGCAGGACAGTTTTAGGGACGCACAGGCTTATTATGCCAATGAAAATGCCAAAGAACAAATGTCTTAGAAGAAAAGCAGTAATTAAAGAGAAGCTAATTCCACTGCAACTTTTTGCCAGGAGAGTAAAACAGAGAAAAGCAAGAGTCAAAAAACAATATTAGATACTCAAATTAAGGCTTCATGGTACCAAAATATTTCAGAAAGCTGAAGAAAGTGAGGGGGTAGCTGGAAGCACTGTTTATGATTGATGCAGCACACAACTTGTAATGCAAAATTACAACGTAATCAACACTGAGGTGACAACGTAGACAGGCTCCTAGCTTACAAGACATGGGTGGCCTGCTCAGACAACTATATTCACTAAAGTTAAAGACCACAAGATGAAGATGAATTTGTAAATCCATATTGTGCACATAAGAACAGAAAGTATAGTCACTGTGCTGAGTTTGTTGTGGTGTCCAAATGCATGTTAGGTTTAGGTGTTCTAGGCCCCTCATTTGGGATGGAGAGCGTGTGAAACGGTTGGTTTTAAAAGAAGATAAATCAAGGTCTGGATTCAATGTCCCATAGAGTCTCATCCTATAATCAGATTCCCTATAAAAAGGGATGGCTACAATTGTGCAAAGAATTGTTCTTTTCCCTCTTGTGGACCATAAACAGAGAACAGAGTAACTGGTCGACCTCTATGCCTCCTCTGTATACGTAACACATGGTCTTCCCTGTCATTGTACATCCATTCAAAGTGGTTAATATTGACACCCTCTTCGCTTTATTTGCTTCTAAGGAGTGTGTCTGCATTGGGAATCATCTAAGTGTCCTCCTTATCCTGTCGTGAAACTGCGCACCCTGGAATGGGATGCGTCCCCCTAGGCACAATTGGACCCCGTGAGGGGTTCCGTAGTTAGTGTGAAATTTTCTATATCCAATTTAGTTGAAATAAAAAGATCATTTCAAGTTGTTTTATGATCATTCCATGGTTTTTAATCCACGATTCTTGTAATACGTGTATTTTTCAATCCATAAATAACCTTGGTATTTGGATTATAACACGACTGTCACGTTGGTGTTCCAATGCATTTCGGGTAATCTACCCTTCATCAGGGAACAAAAGGCTGTAATTTAATCAAAAATAAAATACTATGAGGAGACTGTTCTCGGTCATCATGTGTAAATGTACATTACTTCATGTGCAGTTCATGCTCTATTCAAGCAATCAATGTGGTGAGAGTGCAGAGCTACATTAGGGTGCTGGTCATAGGTGTGCTCATGGTTAATGGTGATATTATGGTATTTGTGTCACGTGGTTTTAAAAAAAACGAGAAGTGCAAAGGATGTTAACTTTTCGCTGCTAAGTGCCGGTACAAACCTCTATGCAGCCGGTCGTATCTCGGTGATGAAAAAATGCCTGAAAGGACGTCAGGTCGTACATATAGACGTTCTGGTGGTTCAAGGTGTGTAAATAAGTTAAGCGCGCGCCACAGTTGAGCTTGCATGCCATTCAGTTAAACTAGTGAAAATGAAAAATGTAAAGTACACTCACGGGTGCAGTCGCTGCGTGCGAGTTTAGCAGGTCCGGTAATGTGAGGTGTCAGCGGTGTATGTGCTGGTTAAATCGCGGTGCATAGTAACTGACATGAATGTAGGACTACCGTCAGTGAACAAAATATACGGCGGCCATATTGTAACGGAGTTCAAACCTATTCAGTGAACTGGTTGTGTGCCTCATAAAACGAGGGAGGATGAATGTGGAAGACTACAAAAACATGTAGAAAACACTGAAGTGAATGCAAATTGCAATAAACATGTGAATAACATACTCAACAATAAAATGCAAAGAAAACACGAGCGTGGAAAATGTGAACAGAAGAAGAAGGTTGATGTCCATACCATTTATGGGATAGATGGACGACTGTGAAACGAGTGTTCAATCAGGGCCCGGTTAAAGATAACATGAATATTCCATATGTTCATTCATTCCAAATGGTTTCAGGGTTTCCAGTTGCTTAAGCCAGGCGTTTTCTCTTTGTAATAAGTACTTGTTGTTGTCACGGCCCTCCACCTTAGTGATGACTTCCAAAATTAAGAATTTTAATGGACAAATATTGTGTTGATGTTCAAGAAAATGGCTAGCCACAACTGATTTCATGTTCTTGGTGCGTATATTAGATTTGTGTTCATTTATTCTAGTTTTTATTTTGCGTGCAGTCTTTCCGACATATGCTTGTCCGCAAGGGCATTTTAAAAGGTAAATAACGTTCATGGTATCACATGTAGCTGTGACTCGCAACTTGATTTTGTTACCTTTGCGCGGATGTGTTATGATTGATCCAAGGATTATGTTATTACAGTTGTTGCAGTTGTGGCACGGTACTGTGCCTTTGTAAAGAGTTGGGTCATCTTTTATGGGATGTTTCAATATTTCTCCGAGATTTTTGCTTCTCTTGTTAGCAAATATTGGTGGTTCCTTGAATAGGTTGTTGAATTCCTGTTCTTTTGCATTAGTATAGGCCAATGTTGTTTGATGTTGCACTGCCCAGGAAAGAGTGATGTATCAAATGCAATGGCCTTCACAGGCCAGGCTACCAACACAACACATCCGCGAACAGCTCCATGCTAGGCAGACAGGAAATGCCTCACCGAACCAAAAGCACACCACAGCTGCTACTGCCTGCCACTGGTCAGAGCCAGTTGCCATCTTGGAATTATAATTGCAATGCCGGCTCAACAGTGCACTCTCTAGCAATGTGGCAACTTACAGGGTCATCAGAGAGTGTCAGAACTGGCACCACCTGAACCCAATCAACTTTACTGCTAGGAGCATTGGTTCCCACTGAACCTTATGTCAGGCTTACAGGGTTATGGTCTAACAATGGGTCCCAGGAAGAATAGTAGGAGAGGTCTGGCACAGCGGCCAGAGCAGCTGATTCCGGAGCACGGGGCTCACGGTTCGATCGCTGGCAGCAGCTCAGCATCATGTGACTCTGGGCAACAGCTCACTTAATCTACCTGATGGCCCCCCAACGTCTGAATACCCTTAGGGGTGATAAGCTCATGCTTTACAAATGTGGAATTATTATTATTATTATAAGTATCCTCCTGGGTCCACGCTCAGGCTGCACATCCATTTCTCCCTTCTAAACCAGTCCACTAATGTACATGGCATCCTTGGTTTGGGATTGATTGCAGCATTTATTGTAGTGGTATTTTGAAGAGATCTGCCACATATAGCTAGCATCCTGGAGAAGTTTATAAGGTCCATCCTTGAAGGTCCCCCCCTTGTTCCTCATTCTTCATCATTTTAAAATTGGACATCCTAGAGTGTTACTGCTTCTTTGAGAGCAAGACCACCTGACATTAGGGATGGCTGTAATCAGACCACCCAGGTGGATCTCTGTCTTTTCTTTCCTTCTTAGACCAACACGATCTGCACAATGGATGTCCTCATTGCTGTAAATAACACAGGAAGTAGATTGAAGGTTTTCCTGGTAATCACTGTAAATTTAGCAATGGATTTGCAAAGTAACTTACAGTTACCAACTAATATAAACAGTGTGCAATTTTTCTCTGACTGCTCTTTCCTCTATTACAATGTCAAGCCCTTCGAACCAAGACACGGTAATAGCACCAATCTGGTCACTCAGACATGACACTAAAATGCTTCATACATAGTCACATGGCAAATATAACACCATTCCAACCAAGCACTCGCCTATGGTGAGAGATATCACTCAGCTGGTTGCTAGTCACTCAGAGGGTTTAATTCAAACCCCTCTGCTCATAAACAAGGTTCTGCATGGCCACACATCTAAATACCTGACAAAGTAGCTGTACTACCCAACCAGATGTCTAAGACCAGCTTTCCATAAGTCTTTTGGCCCACCTTCAATAGATGAACATATCCTTTGGAAACAGTCCTTGTATTCACAAGTCTCAACACCCCAGAACCCACTCACTACCCATGTCACTGAAGCTTCAGATAGATTTCAGAGCATTTAGCCAAAAACCAAAAGCCCACTTATTTCATCAGGTATAAGAATTAGGAACCTGATGTAGTATTCTTGGATTGCAAAGCAGTTGCTGTTTTTACACAGGAAGTGGTTTCAAACCCGAAAAATATTTTTGTGCAACAAAGGTATACTAATCTATCACAGTTCAATAACTGACAATCATAGGAATCACAAAAGTGCTGCTTCATTCATAAATCCATGAGGCACAATTACCTTTGTGAATCCTACTGGATAACTGTGAAAGTAGGTATGGCGGGTGTAGAAAATGCAGGGGCTTAGCTTCGGGGGGGTGTTTGGGAGGGTGCCCCCCGTAAATAAATATATTCTGTGATACTACAGGTGCTTTCAGTCGGATATGGTGAGGTGTCTGTCGGATTTCACCATGAATTTTTACACACACAAACTAAAAACGCACACACACACTCCATCTCTCTGTTTAGAAAGAGAATGAAAAAAGTGTTGGTAATTTCACAAAATAATGGGTTTTCTGTCACTTTGCCCTACCAATCCGAATTACTCTCCCTTTCCACTGCCCCTTAAGCCCCTCTGATGGCCCCTGCTTGCCGTATAATGTATTTTAACATTATGGGGTATATTTGCTAAGATTTTGTGCCGTGTTTGTTCCCAAAAATTACGCAAATTGACACAAAATCTTTTTATCACAATTTATTTCCCAGCCCAAAACTTGAAAGTAGTGCAAAAAAGAGCATAGCACTGCTTTGCATTGCTTAGCGCCAAGGGGGCCTTCCCTGGGTGGTGCATGGGTGTTCCCATGTAACCACCCATGGTTTTTGGCAAGAAACTGTATTTACAAAAAAAAAGTAGACAGAGGTTTGCGTCAAAACATAACGCCTGTTTCAAATAGGCACTCTCAAGGAGAAATGCTTTTATTTCTCCTTTCTTTTCTGACTTTGCATGTGTGCTGCACTGTACAGCACACATACAAAGAGGGGAAAGTTTTAAAGTTAGTGTAAGCATTGTATTTTGTACTGGAAGGGAATCCTTCCAGTACAAAACCTATGCTAGACTCACGCAGACACTCTCGCACTATGATGCAAAGGTGTGCGCGTGATGCATGGCTACCTCATTGTGTGATGGCGCTAGGGAAAGGGGAGAAGAGTGCCGTATCTCTGTAAATATAGCGCTCTCCTGCTCTCTCCTTTTCGCGCAGCACAGCATTTTTGGCTGCTGTGCTGCATAAGAATTTGGTAAATAGACACCTATGTGCAGGTGTGACTGATGAGAAATCTGAAGCTCACAATCTCCCCCCACCCCAATCTTAGTGACCAAGCTACGCCCCTGGGGAAAAGCAGACATCCATTCCAGAATATAATCAATGTTTTGCAACCGAAAACACAAACCATTGATATATCTCTAGGTGAATCGGTGGGAAGGGGGTGCTTATTTCTTACACCCTTCTCCCACTAGTTCATAAGGAGTCTCAACATTGCACAATTCAATACACAACAAAATTTTGAACTCTTAATGTACCTACAGTACATTACAAGTAGGGTTTCTGTATTTGAAAAGGATGCAATTTTGCGAATCACAGGCTTAGCAACCACAAAAACATACATTTTTACATCGGGACCTAGTACCTCATGATCTTACCAAGAGCATTATAATGCAACACAATTTCCCCCTCAGTATTACACAAGCCTTTTGCTCTGCCTCAACCAATGAGTGGGGTAAGAACTATACAAAATCCATTAATAAAATGAAAAAGTGCTCTCTCCGAAAATCTCCATTGTAACTGGGTGACCTCAGGAATAAACACCTAAAATGAGGTTTCTGCCAGAACCCCCCACCCCCCCCCACACACACACACAAATATTGCATCCAAAAATGAAAGAATAATTTGGAGGAGGATTTCAAACGGACTGTTTGTTTAGAATATGAATTGAAAATCGGTTTACATGTTCTCGCATCAAATATACTGCTCTGATGTAAGAATGAAACATCAGTCAATGACAGATAGTAATCAAAACGTTGTAAATTCATTCAGTGTTTAATTAGCATGGTTCAAAAACACGTCTGAGGACATAACAGTGATGTAGTTGTGAAACATGAAATTACCTTTATTATTAATTAGATGTGTATTTGTTTATTTCCTTCACACAAAGGGACTGCTGTTCCTAATATATTGCTAGTAAAATCCAGACAGTCATTCTACCAGAAACACCCAATTATAGAAAGACTGTGGTCTTTGTCTTTTAAATGCATCTGAGTCAAATTCCTTGATTGCATGGGCACAAAACGAACAACATACAAATGGTTGTGACATGTTGACTGAAGGCAGCGTTGTGTATATGCATAAAAGCTCATTGTATTATCCCTCGGCTTGAGACGTCTCATTTATTAGAATAATACCAAGAAATCCCTTGCCCTATGAGTACAAATGATGCCCACAAAACTTTATTTGTCATTAGGTAGAGCTGTACAGGCGTGTTCTCTCGTCTGGAGGTGTCAGACTGTGTGAGGCACTTCACTACCAGACCGCCAAAGCTTACTGCTGCTTTAATTGGCCAGACTACAACAGACACATCATATAATATATCTGCGATATACTGAAAAAGTGCTTATCCAAGAAAGGCAGCGTACGCCTATAAGGGAAGAGATACCCAATTATATTTCCATCTTATCGGATGATTTTCCCTTTCAGTTTCAACTTCCCTAGATTAAACAGTATACAGATGGTTACTCTCATAAAACAATCTAGTAATTTCAAGTTGAAAACAATTCTCACAACCACAATGGAAGATGATACCAAATTAGTAAAAGTGTCCAGTTACTTATACATGTACTTACTATATATAAACAGACACACACACACATTACCCTGTGGTAGTTGCCACTGGGTAGTAATAGTTACGAGCACCACGTTTCCACAGGTAAATCATGTTTTGGTCTGCTTATAACTTCTGCACTGTTTGGTAGATGTTGGTCCAAAAAGTGTGCTTTTTGTGATTTGATGTAATTCCATTCAGAAGTTTTTCAGAAATTAAGGTTTAAAAATATATATATTTCATTGCGCTGAGGATACGTGGAGCTCCCAGATCTGTAATTTATTTTTTGGGTGGGGGAGTTTTATAAAGTGCAAACTCAACCCGAAGGAATCAGGTATCAGAGTGCTTTACATGAGCACCAGTTGCGTTACAGACAGACACATTCATTTTGTTAGGCACAGGGAGATTAAGTGATTTTCCCAGAATCACAGGATGTTGAGCGTCCCTACTGCGACTCGAACCTGGTTCCCCAGCTTCGAAGTCGACCGCTCAAGCCGTTGGACCACATCCTCTCCTCTTAAGATAAGATCTGATTGGCTGCCACCACATCAACAAAGATGTGATGGACGCCATCTTAGAACTCGAGGACCAAGTCCCCAGTCCTGAAAAAAGGTTTAAAAAAGATATAAGGGGGCAGGGTAGAGATACTCTGCTCCCTAGAACTGGTGGGGGTGTCCCAGAGGGATGCCCCCGACCAAAAACTTTATTTACATTTTGTTTACCACAAATACGCAGTGGATTTGCAAATCTGTGGTAAAACATTTTTAAAAAGTGGTTTAAAAAAAAGAAAAATGGCCAGGGTGGATGGGTGGCAACATTTATTTAATAGAGGAGGTGGTGTGCAGTCTCCCTACATGAGCCTCTCTGAAGCCCAGGAGACCACATCCCGAGGCTCATATCCATATTAAGTGGAGGGGGGGGGGTCGCACAGCCCTCCTCCCTGAGTTTCTGCAAGGCCCCAGAAACCTCATCCCCATTACCGTCTTTATAATAAAGGGGAGGGGGCATGCGGCCTGAAGCCCTGGTCACTCCATTCCCCAGGGCCCATAAACATAATGGGGGGCTCCCTCTCCTAGCCATTCTATGGCTCCAGGGACCCCATTCCCTGGGGCTGGTCCATTGCAGTGTCCTGGGGGCCTGAATCCCAGCGAAACAGAAGATTCCCTGCCCACGAGAGTGCGGATTTGAAAGTCTAATGTGTTCCCACCAAGCAGGAGCAGAAAGCTGCTCCTGACTGAGTGGGAGCACAAAGGTTTCTCGCTGCCATGCTATTTCAGGCAGGGAAACTTAGAATTTAGAAGCAAGAGCAAAGAAAAGCTGCTCCCACGGGGTGGGAGCAATACAGGCTCCCACCAGCACCTGGGTTGGGTGCTGGCAGGAGAGTCAGCTACCCCCGAGGCCTGCAATCTTAAAAATACTGTGGGGTCCCCCGGGTGGGCACCGGGGTACCCAAGATTTAAAAATATATATATATTGCAGGGAGCCTGCAGGGCTGATGGGGCTCTGGGGCTCCCATTTGCCCCCCAATTAAATTTTAATTTGTGAGTGTCCCTAGTGGGACCAGAATCCCCACAAAAATAAAAATTTAAGGGAAAGGTGAACAATAAATGAGCCGCTAGAGCTGCTCATTTAATATTCACTGCTCCTATCAAGGAGCACCCTATAGTGGGCTAGGGCATTTTGGAAGTACAGAGGCTGGGGTACCACCAATCATTTTTTAGTGTAATGTTGTGGGGGCAGCAGGAAGTGCAGCACCCCCCAAGCATATTAAAAAAACAGTACATCTTCTTGGTCATTAAATCCATGACCCCAGGAGAGCTTACCATATCATTTAAAAGCACTCCGAGCTGGGGGTTTATGCTCTTCAGCTAGAGTGCGGGGACCTCTAGTGGTTGGTTCTTTGGTTGCACTTTGTGCCTTGAAAAATTTTAAAAGAAAGACTCCATGACATGTTAATAATTTCTATTTTTAAAAGGCTTTATTTAAACTATTTTATGACAATCACTTTTACTAAACATTGCAACGTGTGAATTTATTAAATCTGCATTTGATTGTATTTATTGGTGACTTTTGACAAAACCAGTATGTCTGTCATACTAAAAATTATACAGCTTAGCACCCCAGAAGGGGCTGGGCACCCAGCATGTGCAGTGGAGTGTTGGGCGTCAGTGCCAAATTTGGCAAAAGGCCTGGTTACAGGCCAGACCCTGTATCCAACTCCTTGGACATCTTACTTTACGTTAAAAAAACATAAATAACTATAACTGGTGAATTTTTGTTGATTTTGTTTGTTCAATACAGTATGTTTTATCTGACATTTTCACCTACCTATAAAGTTCCTTTAACATTTGGCTTTTTCAGTGAAAGGTTTTTTAATGCAAAGTAAGATATTATTACTATACCTTACTGTACCTTACCTAACTATAATGTTACTTCAACCTTTTGTTTTTTTCAGATCAGTTTTTTTTTTTTGCTTGTCTGTACAGCAGGAGCTGGAACTAATGAGCTGGAGGTGAAGGGGCAATCTCGGAAGGTGTTCCCCCTGGACATTGAAGGGAGTTTAGCCAAGATGGTAAACCCACAGCAGCCCAAACACTTAAACGCCCCCAAACAGAGACAGGGCAGCCGTGGTCCAGGTGACAGGAGAGAAATGTGGAGTAGGACACTCCGAAGGGGAGAGCTGCGCAGCAACTGGTCATAGAACTTCAGAGTCGGACTCAGATGTGGCCTCCACATTGGAAGGGCATCTACCTCACATCACCCCTCAGACAGCTGCTGACCTGTGATTGCCGGTCCTACCTTATCTGTTTGGTGATGGACAGAAGTGGGGCTGCGGCTACCTTCTATGGCTGACTGTGGTTATGGACTCCTGCTAGAATAGGTGATGTATATATGGCCCTGGGGCTACGGATGCCTACTGGAGGGTGTTAAAACTTAAATCCGGTGTGTATGTCATGAGTTGTTTTCTGTAATATATAAGTTTGGGTGGGGGGCTAAGAATTCAACACTTATTTTATATAGCATACTTGCTGGGAGTGAGAAGCCAAAAAAATAGAAGGATGCCCTCAGCCTCCCTATTAACATAGACCAAATCTATATATGAGGGTTATCGTATCCTATTCGTCCCCTGAGTACTGGCGGTGATAGAATTTGAGACCCTGTAATCTCTTAGATTTTTTAATAGGATCCTCACCCACAGGTGCCCCGTGGCATGCTTCATCATTGGATCCTCACCCACAACACCCAGTGTTAGTTGGTGGGCTCTACGCACTTTGTAAGCAGAGCACTTTCTAAACAGGGATTAGACTGGTTAAAACTGCCTGCTGGTTTCTCTGTGTCTGTTGTTAATGAGAGAACAATTGGCAAGGCTAAAAATAGAAATGGAATGAAATGGCTGGGGTTAATGAGCCAAACATCAAGAATTAGGTTGACATGTTTCAGCCCTACTAAATGCCCATCCGGGTCATCAGGCTTTCTTCAGGACCGTTATTTCATTTAATCCGTAATTTATTGTGGTATTTTTACTCACTTATCATACACTATAGTAGTGCAACATTATCACACACAAAACCATGTATTCAAGTACAAACTAAATGAGGATTTACCTGTGTTTGCCTGGAATGTAAGAAGAAGAGAGATACCTACCAAAATGTGCCATCATGATTATTAATCAAAGTAGAACAACATGGTAAGTCAGGCATCAAGTCATGCACGCACATGAATACCCAGCATTCCACTACTCATAGTAAGACACACTTCAAGTGTCACACGGCAAAAACAAGGCATGCCATGTGTCATGAGGTGCCATTCACACATGCATACAGGAGCAACAATTAATAAGACCTACACTGTCACAAAGTAACTTAAGGCTCCATGAGGTCTCGGGGGAGGGTGGATCCTGTAACTACACACTGAAAATAGAAAGATATATGCCATTATAAAATAGTGCCTTTCCAAAGGCTAAGTAATCTTGAGAGAGATTCCCCATAAAAGATATGCCCCGAGACTTACTTCGTCAAGAGTGCTCGCACTGCATACTAGCTAGTTAGTGTTCTCTGAGCCTCGCATCTTGTCGGCTACTGAGAGGGCTCACATATATAAACAAGTATTCCCAGAGTGGCCGTGTGTGGGACGCACAAAAGCGATGACTTGGATTGTAGGGTGATTGTATGCTGGCATGCTCTGATGTGCCATTAGTTCTATCTGGTGCTGCCGGTGATTAACGGGCATGAGCGGGTAGGCGTCGGCACACAAAGTCTGCTGAGAAATAGAGCCCCAGGCAGGTTGGGCATCCAGAACGCTCCCTTGCATACAGCTGCGGGGAGAATGAGGCAACTTTGGGGGAAACAAATAATTTCCCATAACCCTAAGTAACTAACAGGCTAAGCAGGTAGCAGATTGGTTCATGGGATATTCTGACAAGACTAATAATATCCCGTAAACCCCAAGTGATTTACAGGGTAAGCAGGCATCATAATGATTTGTGAAATCTGTTGCAAAGACCAGGGTTAATACATTTTCTATTAGTTACACATTTGTTAGCTGTTCGGTGCCCGATCAAGGAGGCACATGATCTTGGGGTGCTATTGATAAAAGAGTGTGCTCTTAAAAAGGGAATAAACAGTGTATAACTATCATGCATATTAAGACATCCATAACTCTATATTGTTTATGTGGACCAACTGATGTGGGTGTACTATAATATCTTACACCAGGGAATGCCATCATTCAAACCTTGTTTGTGAGTGGATAATCTGTATATCCAACGTTGTTCTTTTTTGTAGAGGATCTTTTCTGTGTGTCTGTTATCTCCATCAATATGATCAATCACTACCCATCTAAGGTCTTGGACAGTGTGAGCCTTGGAAATAAAGTGTGCCTTCAATTTTGTAGTATTTCGCTTGCAGCGTATATTGCTCCTGTGTTTGCATATCCTGGTCTTTACCTTCTGGGTTGTCATCCCTATGCATCTGTACCTGCATGGGCAAGTTATCATGTATACTACTTGCTTAGAGTTGCAGTTGGTGTGCCTCCTTATCTGCCAAGGGAATGGCAAGCCCAGATCAATTTCCTTGGTGGGAGATGTAAGATGACAAATGCTACACTATCCACAAGGGTAGTGGCCTAATAACGTCGGAAAACCTAGATGGTGGTGTATAGTATTTGTGGTCTTTTTTAGGGTTGTATGACACAACCATGCATGCCTAAACCACGCGCTCCTTAACAACGCGGTTGGAACAATGAATGCGTCTTAACCATGCATTCCTTCGCCACGCACATCTTTACAACGACTTGCCTTAGGGAAAGCGCTGGACTTTGGAACAGTATAATTTACTATTCCAACTCCAGTCCGCACATCAGTAGTGAAAGCGTTGGACTTTAAAGTCCAACACCACTTTACCTAAGGCATGTCATTGTAACGACATTTGTGGTAAAGGAATGCGTGATTAAGACGCATTCATTGTTCCAAACGTGTTGCAAAGACTACGCGTGTTTCTGACTTCGTTGTAATTGATGTTTCTCCTTTTTCAGTTGTTTAGGCCTTGTATGCATTAGGGTTTCCCTCAGGCTTCTTGCCCTTTCTTGGGAAAATAGGGGATAGTCCCACTTCCTAGATCCGGTTTTGAGGATGCACCAGTTCTTCTTAATGATTTTGTTCACATGGTCTGAAGCAATGTTATATGTAGTCACACACACACTAGATTAGGTTCTAGGTTCTCTCTATTTGGGGCAGGGCCGGACTGGGAAGAGAAACCGGCCCTGGCAAACTGCTCAGCTGCCCCCCCCCCTGGGGTGAGGGGGGTGCAGCCGAGCAGTGTGCGAGGGCCGGTTTCGGCCGATTTTGTTACCGGGGGCCGATATTGCCGACCCCCGGTAACAAAAACGGCCCCCCAGGGGCTCAAAACCGGCCCCCACCCTAGCGGCCCACCGGGGAAACGCCCGGTGCCCGCTACGGCCAGTACGGCCCTGATTTGGGGCCTCTAATAGGGCCTCACTGTTTTGATTTCTAGCCCTTTTCTTTGTTGTCTGTATTATCTGCTCAGGATAATCTTGGGCTCTAAGCTTTTCAGCCAAAGACTTCTGCTTCTTGAAATCTGAGATCCGACTGCAATTTCGTCATAAGCAAAGAATTTGCTCACATTGGAGATTTTCCTTCAGTGGACCTGAATGAAAGCTATCGAATCTGAGCAAGCTGTTCTTATCTGTTGTAGGAAGGTGGAGTATTATGTGGTGGTGCTGGTTAGGCTTCACTATGTAATACTCTCACAAACCCCAAAGATGGTCCTTGGATTCACAATAATAAATCCTTAGCTCAGTCCTGGTAGAGTGGCGAAGAACAGTCAGGCTTTACTAGAGGGACAAGCGTTAAAAGCATTTCCAAGTATCAACATGGACAATGAGTAATTGATATGACTCCAAAGAAATCTGACAGCAATTTAAAAAAAATAAAGCAGATTTCTATCTTAATTTAGACACCAGAATGAACAAAATCAGATACATATATCCGGAGTTAGAGATTTTTGAACCAAAATTAAATCAGTACAAAATAATACTGTGAAACATTATCATTACGGTCAATGGTAAAAACCACTAGTGACAATCGGTCACTTGCAGGTAGAGTTGTGTGGAACCCAAGGAGGGTAAAGGTGATACGGGTCCCAGGACCAAGCCAGTTCGATTTTACCTGGCTCGAGATTCGAAGCCTGGGGGCAGAGTTGTCCTGGCTGTCCTTGGTGCTAAGGCAGCAGCTGCAGGAGTGCTGGTTTTACTGTTTAAACAGTGCTGGTGGGGAACAGGGTACAAATTGTCATCAACAAAGCCACTGAAGAAGGTTAAGTTCTCAGATGAAGGTTTCGCGGAGTTCCCTCGAGGTGCAGCATCGAATAAAGGTGGTGGTTGCCGGACTGGCGACCACTAAGCCTTGGCAGCAGAAAACACAGCAGAAAGGTTATTTGACGACCGGAGGTCCGGGGGAACATGGTAGCTGTCTAAAACTGCATGGAGGTCAGGACTACATTTCCCGCAATGCGCCTGACCATCTACTTCTGGGTGATCCATCCGCGGGCCCGATGGCCAGCCATTCTTTGGTTCAGACACTTTGTTTTTACCTGTGGTTGCAGGGGCCTAGTGCCACTAGTCCAGGGGAGTCTGGTGATGCCTTTGGCTCTCAGAGGGGTCCCTCTCTCTGGGAGAACTGAGCATTGGTCCAAGACAAGCCACGCTAATGCAGTTCCAGGAAGATTGTCACATGTGCAGAGTATCGCACCTTTGGTTTGTCCAGCTCCTATTGTCGCAGACAAGGGTCTCTTCTTTTGTCCTTGTTGCAATTCAGATGAGAACTGAGGTTCTGGTGACAGGGGTAGCCCTTAAATCCTAGATTTAGGGGCTTTAGGGGTGTGAGTAGAAGTGGCCAACGGGCTACTAGCCCCAGTGGCTAATCCACCCCTGAAGGGACCACATCCTGGGGTGTGTCACCTTTTCTAGCCAGAACCCACTATTCTATCACTTTTTGAAAATGACAGAAATCTTCCTCAGCTGTACAGACCAGGTAGCCCACCCTAGAGGTGAGGCTAGTCTTCAGGGGGTGTATACCTTGCGACTACCTAATGTTCCCACCTGCCCAGGTGCAAATGTGCCTGGGGGCAGGAGGAAGGCTGTTTCCTCCTTTGGGAAGGCAGCCTGGTTGCATATCACAGGTGGTGCAGCCTTTGAAGGTCACCTCCTTGATGTGCCACTTCACTAGCCAGCCTGTCGGGGAGGGAGGTGTGACCTCCTTCCCGTCTAGGTTATTGTTTCTTACTCCTAGGAGAGTTCATACTTCCTGGAAGTGAGTCAGATGTCTGTCTTGGTGGCAGCAAGTGTGCCTGGCAGCCAGAGCACAGGAAAGACTGGGGCAACCATGTAGGGAGCCTCTAAGGTAGCCACCTGGGTGCATGCCACATTGTCGTCAGCACTAAATCCATGCCCTGGGTGAGGAGGCACGTTGTTTGATACCAAACATAATATATTTAGGTGGTACCATAATGGAGCTGCCAACCTCGAGTTTAGCTGGGTGCCAGCTGTTGTTATCCTATGGACTGTCTATCACTTTTAGTGTCCTTTAATGGTAAAGGCCACCATAGGGACATATAAGCTTGTACTGACATGTCCCCACCTATAATATAATGCACCCTGCCTCCTTTTCTTTGGAGGCTTTGCTTAGGGGTCACTGTCATATATATAAAATAGTGGCACAAATGGTGAGGGCAAAGTCGAGTGCGAGCAGCTTGCACTGCTCTTGCAGTCTGCAAAGGCAGGCTTCCTGTCAGTAGTTTGCTTGGGTCTCTCAGGGAGGCACAAACAGTGTTTCAGGCCCTGGTGACCCCTTTAACACCCATGCTTTGGGTATCAATGGAACCATATATTAGGGACTTATAAGGGGGCACAGTCCTTTGCCAATTGGGGTTACCAATTCACACATAACAATTTTAGTGAGAGAGCAGTGGCACTTGGGCCTGGGTAGCAGGCTCCAGTGCATTTTCAGAGTCATAACCATCAGCATTGGAGCAAAAAGGAGGGTGAGGTTAACATATAAAAAGGGCACTTTCCCACATCTGTCGGGTAGTGAAAAGTATCTGTCTGCAAGGTACCCTCTTCTGGGAATATCCTCACAGCTAGAAAGGTCAATGACTCATTACTGATTGTGTGTGTGAATCTGAGATTGTTATCTTCTCTGCTTAGCCATGTGATGAACTGTATGGAGGTTGCCCTATCACCTGCCCACACCACAAGGATGTTGCCTATGTAGCATTTAAATGTTTTAATATGTTGCCTGTATGGATTGCTATGGTTCAAAACATGTTTAATCTCAAAACTATATATGCATAGTCCTGCTACACTCAGGGCAAATGTAGTCCCCATGAATGAACAGTGTATTTGTAAAAAGAGAGCCCACTCAAAATGAAAAATTTTCTTAGGGCTAGTCTGGCATACTCAAGAATAAACTCTTGTGGGGTAGAGTGCAAAAGACACACAATTGATGGACGGAATGCAGAACAAATCAAAACATTCACCCCCAGTCAAGAGATCTGGGTTAAATCCATCATTCTTTTGCTCACCATGCCACCCCAGTTTAGACCTGGCCATATGCAAATCAGTCTTGACCCTGGGCCTCATGGGAACAGTCCAACCGGAACTGCCAAGCCAGGTCCTCCCTGGACCGGAAACAAGCATCCTAGGACCGGTTTCGGGGTTTCACCCCTCATCAGCCAGGATAGCTTGATTACAGTGGCACAGTGAGCCCGGGACCCACGTCTGGGCATACCTGGCGCACTTAGGGCGAGGAAGCAAAAGACACACAATTGATGGACGGGATGCAGAACAAATCAAAACATTCACCCCAGTCAAGAGATCTGGGTTAAATCCATCATTCTTTTGCTCACCATGCCACCCCAGTTTAGACCTGGCCATGTGCAAATCAGTCTTGACCCTGTGCCTCATGGGAACAGTCCAGCCCGAACTGCCAAGCCAGGTCCTCCCTGGACCAGAAACAAGAATCCTAGGACCGGTTTCAGGGTTTCACCCCTCATCAGCCAGAATAGCTTGATTCCAGTGGCACAGTAAGCCCGGGACCCACGTCTGGGCATACCCCGAGCACTTAATGAAAGTAAGCAAAAGACACACAATTGATGGACGGAATGCAGAACAAATCAAAACATTCACCCCCTGTCAAGAGATCTGGGTTAAATCCATCATCCATTCTGTAGTCTCCAGTATTTCATGGATTATGTTTAATGTATTCTCCTTAGGAAACTGGTGTATAGGCTCTCAGCATCAAGACTTATCGACAAGTCATTCTGTTGGTCAAAACCTTTTATGTGTGTCAGTAAATCTTCAGTGTCTTTGATGTAGGTCTCTATTCTTTGTACCAGGGGTTTCAGAAAGTGGTTACAAAACTGGGATAATGGTTCCAACAGGGACTCACTACCTGACACAATGGGTTCGCCTGGCAGGGGATCTTGGTTTTTATGGATTTTGGGGACGGTGTAGAAATATGGTGTCACAGGTTTGGCATTGCGTAAACAAATCCCCTTCCTGTTTGCTGACCCATCCTTCACATTCGGCCTCTTCTGCCATAGGGTTATTAGTTTTGTTGGTCTGCAAGTAGCCTCTGGCACTCTGTCCTGTATGCTGTCATAGTCTGAATAACAATCCCTCCACCTTTGTCTGCTGGTTTTATGAGTGTGCTCATGTCCTGCTTCAGTTTTTCTAATGCCTTTATTTCTGCCCCACCCATGTTTTGGAATTTCTTAATAATGGTACGATATAGGTCTTCTATTTCCTTAAATACGGCTTGTTCAAAAGCAAGTAATTCCACTGGGGTTGTGTGTTTAGGGGGGCAGAAGGTAGACTTTTTCCATAGGCCAGTGTGTGTCCTCCTTTCTATTGGTTCATGATCACTAAAGAATGCCTTCAGGTGAAGTTTCCTAAAAAAGGCTGCTAATTCACAGTGTAGGTAGAACTTATCAAAGGTTGGGGTAGAGACAAAATCTAATTCCGTGTTCAATACCTTAAGCTGGGTAACTTTGAGTACCTTATCGGTTAAGTTAGTCACTAAGTAGCACTTGTACTGGGTCCCGGAAGTGTGTTGGTCATACTCCTTGTGTGTACCCTGTGTTCATCTGGTTCCCATTGCACCTGGGTTTCTTTTTTTCTTCTTTCTCTTAACCCTTGGCCTTTCCCTAAAAAAGGCGGATGAAAATTTTGAGGGAACCTTGGTGGTAACACTTGCTTATAGGGATTGCCCAAAGCCATCATTGGTGGTACTTGGGGTGTGTAGGGGGCCTGATAAAAAGGAGGAGCCAGGGGAAAGTTGGCCCCACGGTTTTCTTCTGTTTTTGTCCTTTGCCTGCCCCCTGATCATTCTCATTAGTCCATTCTTCAGAGTCGAATGATCTGTCATCCGAGGAATTAGTGTCTGTCTGCTCATCTTCCTGGTCTGTTGGTGCCCTCTATTCTGGTTTTGCTGAGCATGCATATGTTTTACTACATGAGAAACTCTTCACATCCTTTTGGAATTTTTGAGTGTGTTAAGAAGACTTTATACTCAGTCATCTCTTTGTTCACTTCATCAAGCCTCTTTTTGTAGGAGTTACTGCTGTCTTTAAATGGTTTTTGCTAGCCTGGATCCCAATAAGGATAGTCTCTGTTAACCTCTTGGCTGTTTTTATGATCAAAATCAGCCAATCTATGGTACAGTGCCAGGCTATTTGCACCCACCCTTTTCTGAAAGTAGCATCCTCCAAAAATATCCATGGGGCATTGCTTACCCACAAATCTCTCAGGGCTGCTTTTGCTCTAAGATACTCTGGGGGCTTGGGGGACTCATTATGCTTGGAGGAGTGGTGGAGAGGACTGTGAGATAAACACAAAAGCCCAGAAAGTTAATGCCTATCTTCTTAAATGAGAGGGGGCATACAGAGCATGCATCAATGAGACTCATTTGACTGAGGCAGAGGTTATTCGACTACAGTGCAGATGGAGAGGCCAGGTTTTCCAACTGAATACTCTGCATTTCTGAGAGGTGCTCAATTTGGATCAGGCGTGGGGCCCCTTTCTTGGTCTCCCAGGTTAAGGTGGATACGGACAGTCGATGGTGTTCCTTAACTCAAAATCTCTGCAGGTGGGCATACTGGCTGCTAACTATTATCTGGTATATTGGGATTATAACTGTGTAAGTGATGTAAACATAGATCACTCAGTGACTCCAGTACAGGGGGCAGAGTCCCTTAGATTAGTCCTCGTCCTCGGTACCACCCCTTCTGCATGGGACAGCACCTGGTGGCCGACCGCCCTCAGAAGCCCACCTACCCCCTCAGACCACACCAAGAACCTCGGCATCGTACTCGACTCATCACTCACCATGAACCGACAGGTCAACGCCGTCACCTCCAGCTGCTTCAACACCCTCCGCATCCTCCGCAAGACCTTCAAGTGGATCCCCCCTGAGTCAAGGAAGACAGTCACCCACGCACTCATCACCAGCAGACTTGACTATGGAAACGCACTCTACGCTGGCATCAACAAGTCCCTACTCCGCAAACTCCAGACAATACAGAACACCGCTGCCAGACTCGTCCTCGGCATCCCACGACACGAACACATCAGCCAACACCTACGAAGTCTTCACTGGCTCCCCGTGGAGAAAAGAGTCACTTTCAAAATCCTCACTCACGCCTACAAATGCCTACACAACAACGAACCCAAATACCTCAACGACAGAATCAACTTCCACGTACCCAAAAGAAACCTCCGATCTTCCAACCTCGCACTGGCCGAAACCCCGCGCATCCACAGAGCCAGAGCAGGCAGAAGATCCTTCTCTCACATTGCAGCCAAGACCTGGAACGAGCTACCGGCAGACATCAGACGCGCCCCCTCCCTGAACACCTTCAGGAAGACCCTCAAGACCTGGCTCTTCGGCTAAACAGATCTGCGGAACCCCCTCAGCGCCTTGAGACCCTCATGGGTGAGTAGCGCGCTTACAATTCCCTGATTGATTTATTGATTGATTAGATTAGCAAAGAGATTTTCTACTTGGATGGAAGAGTGGAACCTAGTTGATATTTGGCAGCTTCACCATGGCACGGATAGGGATTACTCCTTTTATTCTAAATTGTATATGTCCATGTGCAATTGGATAAGGTGCTATGCTTGAGCCAGATATGCCCATTACTGTTTAGATTGGAATGCCTAGGTCAAACAATATCTGACCATAATACCCTGGTGGTCATGATACGGATGGGCAGGTCTCCCCAGCCAGTACCCACCTAGAGGCTACGGATGAGCAGGTCTCCCCAGCCAGTACCCACCTAGAGGCTACAAGCTAACATTGCCAAGCCAGGTCCTCCCTGGACCAGAAACAAGCATCCTAGGACTGGTTTCGGGGTATCACCCCCCATCAGACAAGATAGCTTGAAACCAGTGGCATGGCAAACACGGTACCCACGTCTGGGCATCCAAGTCCCAAGGCGAATGTTTGACATTGTTCAGCATTCTGTCCATCAATTGTTCTTTTTGAATTTGTCACCCCAAGTAGGATGGGTATGCCCAGACGTGGGTCCTGTGCTCGCCATGCCACTGGAGCCAAGCTAGCCTGGCTGATGAGGGGTGATACCCCGAAACAGGTCCCATGATGCTTGCTTCCGGTCCAGGGAGGACCTGGCCTGGCAGTTGAGGCCAGACTGTTCCCATGGGGAGCAGAGTCAAGACTGATTTCCATATGGCTGGGTCCAAACTGGAATGGCATGATGAGCAGAAAAACAATGGATTTAGGCCCTATATCTCTGTACTGGGGTGAGTGTTTGGCATTGTTCAGCATTCCATCCATCAATTGTTCTTTTTGCATTTGTCGCCCTGAGTGGGACAGGTATGCCCAGACTTGGGTCCTGTGCTCGCCATGTCACTGGATTCAAGCTATCCTGACTGATGATGGGTGATCCCCCGAAACCAGTCTGAGGATGCTTGTTTCTGGTCCAGGGAGGATCTGGCTTGGCAGTTCAGGCTGTTCTTTTCCCGTGGGGAGCATGGTCAAGACTGATTTACATATGGCTGGGTCCAAACTGGGGTGGTGTGGTGAGAAACAAAACAATGGATTTAGGCCCAGATCTCTGTACTGGGGGTGAGTGTTTGACATTGTTCAGCATTCCGTCCATCAGTTGTTCTTTTTGCATTTGCCACCCTGAGTGGGATGGGTATGCCCAGACGTGGGTCCCGTGCTCACCCTGCCACTGGAGTCAAGCTAGCCTGGCTGATGAGAGGTGATACTCCGACACTGGTCCCAGGATGCTTGTTTTCGGTTCAGGGAGGACCTGGCCTGGCAGTTCGGGCTGGACTGTACCCATGAAGAGCAGGGTCAAGACTGATTTGCATATGGCTGGGTCCAAACTAGAATGACATGGTGAGCAAAAAAACAATAAATTTAGGCCCAGATCTCTGTACCGTGGGTGAATGTTTGACATTGTTCAACATTCCGTCCATCAGTTGTTCTTTTTGCATCTGTATTACCAGGTGGCACATATTCAAAGGATTGCATGCTGGTTGGATTGTAAATATGTGGAGGAACTGGGAGTGTTTGGAGGTGAGCCAAATCAGGGGGCTTTGATAGCGCTTGTGCTCTGTGTGCCCACAATGTATCACAAGTTATCTATACAGTTGTCAGAGGCCCTCAAGGGCTGAAGAGAAGACATCAATTTGACTAGGCAGTATCCGCTGTATGCACTGGCACTGCCTCTGGTTAAACTGCCTCATTGGGACCGTGATTCTATTTTATCGGCACATCAGTTGTCACAATGTACTGAGGATTGTTTGCTCAAGGTGGGGGTACCCTGATACTGTTGAATCAGTTGATTATGGACCACAGACTGGTACAAGGACAGTTCTGGAACTATGGGGCTTTGACCTGGACATTCTCAAGCCTCTGATGTGCTGGTGTATAAGGTCCAACCCCTCACAGGGTTCTGCCATTGATCATGTTGACGGAGGATGGTGGTCATTTGATCACCTGGTTCCAAAGGGCACATAATCGGATGATGTGGAAGGAATTGATTAGAGTCAGAAGGTGCTGTGAGGAGGACTTGGGTCATGCCCTGGCAGATAAGGAATGGGATAGGATACTGTGTTATACTAAAAAGGTACCCTGGAACACAAAACTAAAAACAGTTTAACTACACACATCAAACAGACTTGTCACCTGGGAAAATAAAAGCCTTGTTTGGAGTTGATCCGCAACCATGTCCAAAATTTGGGTTATTGTTGAGGACCTTTTTCCATATGGTCTGGAACTGCCCAATAGTATTTACTTACTGGGGCCACATTGTCTCTCATTTGGGTAGCACTCTGTGTAGGGAGTTGGAAGTGACACCAGAGGTTTGCCTCCTGAGGGGTTTTAAGCTCCGTGCAGCAAAGAAGAAGGGTAAGAGATTGCTAGATCTTGCCCTGGCACTGGCCATGAAGCTGAAAGATAGGACCTGGAAAGCGAGACAGGGCCCTACTTATTCCAAATGGCGGATGAAAATGGAACTCTGGACTAGGGTGGAGGAAGAGGCCCTGCTACGTGAAGAGGCATGTGGGTACATAGATGCCCTCTGTTAGACCTGGCATCCTTAGGGTGGTCTTTCCCCAGACCTTTTGCCTTTTGCCTCCATGATTTGCGGATTGTTTTTGTTGGCCTTAGGACTCTGAGCACCTTACCACTGCTAACCAGTGCTGAAGTGCATGTGCTTCTCCCCTAAACATGATGACATTGGTCTATACCTGACACTTTTTTAAACAGATTTTATTGAAATTTTAATGTAACCATGATACATCATTCAGTTTCCCTCATCAGTAATCAATATTGGTGTATACCTGACTTGCATATTTGATGTACTGTTAAGTCCCTTGTAAAGTGGTATATCATATAACCAGGGCCTGTACTTGAAATGCTACTAGTTGGCCCGCAGCACTAATTGTGCCACCCACATAAGTAGCCTCTCAAACCTGTCTCAGACCTGCCACTGCAGTGCCTGTGTGTGCAGTTTACTGACATTTCGACTTGACATTTAAAACTATATGCCAAGCATCAAACTCAACTTTTGTTACATATAAGTCAACCCTAAGGTAGGCCCTAAATAACCCTAAGGGCAGGGTGCTATGTAAGTCAAATGTAGGGCATGTACCTTTATGTTTTACATGTCCTGGTAGCGACAATAGCCTATTTAGTTTTTCAATACTGTGAGGCCTACTCTTCTCATAGGCTAGCATTGGGAATTCCTTAATACACGTTTAAGCTGTAATTCCTAATTAGAGAAGAGTAGCCTTTTCATATTTCATATTTTGGAATGGTAATGATAAATCCTCCTTACTGGCGAAGTTGAATTTAACATTACTGTTTTAGAAATGCCACTTTTAGAAAGTGGACATTTCTCTGCACTTACTGCTCTGTGTGCTATAGCCTGTCTCCAATACACGTCTGTGGTGGGTGACAGCCACACTTTGTGCATTCCCTCTAGACAGCCACTACACAGGAAGGAGAGGCGTGTCTGAGTATCCATCTACATATGTCTGCATTCTGATGGCCTTGCCTGAACATAATGGATGGGAGGGGCTAACACTTCACTTGAATAGGCCATGTCCTGTCCCCACACAAAGGACAGATTACCCCCCACATATAGCCTGGCAGACAGAACTGGGTTGAAAGGGATATTTGTGCACTTCAGAAAGCTGCTTTGAAGTCACCCGCCACATTAAAGGCACTTTTGGGTATAAGTACTGGGTCTCTGACCCCCTAAAATCAGACACTACTGGACTTGTAACTGAAGCTCTGCCAGAAGAACTGTGTGCTGCTTAAAGGACTTAGCTGGACTGCTGAACTGGAAGGCCTGCTTTTCTGTTTGTTGCCCTCGACTGCATGGCAGAATCCGGTGCATCGCTCAACGCATTTCGACTCTGGCACCCGTCTTCAGAACTGGCGAATCACTTACAATATGGAGAGGATCAACGCATCTCGCTGTTTGGAACCAGGAAAAGTACTTTGTTCACCGGGGCCTGCATGAGTCCTGTAGGCAGCCGGCGCAACATCGCGGTTGGCCCGAACTTTGACTTTGCCCCGGTCCAGCGCAACCTAAAGTAACTTTTGTAGCTCTACTCACTTCTAAGCGCTTTACTGCATTTATTCCTTTAAAAATTCAATAGCTCAACTTCTATACATTGGATTTTTGTCATTTTGGTCTTGTTTTGTTCAGAATATAATAATCAATTTTCTAAACCTGTCTTTTTGTGTTGTGTTCATTGTGTTACTGAGTGTGTGTGTGTTGCAAAAATACTTTACACATTGCCTCTTTAGATAAGCCTGACTGCTCTGTGCCAAGCTACCAGAGGGTGAGCACAGGTTATCTTTTAGTGTGTATCTAGCTTACCCTGGCTAGAGTGGTGGTTCCTGCCTGGCCTGGGTGCATACCTCAGCCATCCATGAATCCTATTTCTAACACCCTCTATCCGATATGTGGAGAGAAGTGTCTCTAAGCTTTGCAGAGTACTCGGATTGAACTGAAGGCAGAGCAGTGGATGGGACTGAACCACCAAGAGAGACAGGGGAACTCAAGGATTAAAATGTTTCTCTTTAGTGAGATGGATGTCTTTTGGAGGGGTCCCTCTGAGATGCCGAATGCTCTGTGTCAGTGCAGTAAACTGAGGTTTACTTCAGCAGATTAGCAACATTGCTGAAGATACTGTTGTTATTTGACCAGGGCTTTTTAAAAGTTTTTGTGGTGTTTTTTTTATGATGAAAGAACCCAACTGTGATATCTCCTACTTTTATTGCCTACATATAAAATGTGCAATGTAATATGCTTACCTGACAATGTATGGCATATAATCAAAATAATAAAAAGGGTTTAAAAAAAGGAAGTGGATGTCCTCCTATTTGGATAACAGATCCCAGGACATCTGGCTCCCACCGTTCTCTTCTCCGGTCCCGGCCATTAATGTTGGTGTCCGTCAGGGCTCCATTCTTAGCCCTACCCTCTTTAATATTTATCTTTCTCCCTTGGCATCCATGGTAGAGGAAGAGGGCGCCAAAATTGTTTCTTACGCTGACGACACTCAGCTTATCTTCTCTTGTGATAAAGGCTCCGACTTTGACGGGGCAAAGATCAAGTCCTGCCTCACGAAGGTCTTCAATTGGCTTAAGATCAATCTGCTCAAGTGTAATCCGGATAAAACGGAAGTTGTTTTCTTTGGAAAATCAGAAACACCTGATTGGAGTTCCTGGTGGCCCAAGGATCTGCCCCCCCCCGCCCGCAGAAAAAGAGAAAGCTAAAAATTTAGGAATAGTCATAGACAAAACACTGTTGATGCACTCTCAGATCCAAAATCTCACTGGCGCATGCTTCGGTATACTCCGAATGCTAAAGGAAATTTTGCCGCTACTACCGCTGGAGAGCAGAAGGATTGTGGTGCAGGATCTAGTGACATCAAAGCTTGACTACGTCAACTGCCTGTACATTGGTCTTCCCAAATCCTCGACGCAGCGTTTGCAAGTGGTACAAAACGCGGCGGCCAGAGCCATCCTAAGATCTAGAACTAGATCTAGCATGACGCCGATTCTTAAATCCTTACATTGGCTCCGCATTAAAGAGCGGATAGACTTTAAAGCTTTTACCATCTTTTTCAAAGCGTTCCACAAGGGTGGAGCCGGGTACTTAATCAAACGAGTTAACCATTACTCTACATCCAGACCCTTATGTTCTTCCAATGCCAACCTGGCCATCGTGCCCAAAATACGCCTGACCCAGACTGGAGGTAGATCCTTTGGCTTTCTGGGCGCAAAACTGTGGAATAGCCTTCCGGAGACTCTGAGGCTAGACACAGACTTACTTTCCTTTAGAAAGAATCTAAAAACGTGGCTCTTTAATCAATAACTAGTTTCTTTCACTCTTTCTCCCCCTGTCTATGCGCCAGGACACTCTAGTTTGAGTAGCTGTGCGCTCTATCAAATACTGTGTTTCATTTCATTTCATTTCAAGTGATCCTGTGGTTGGATGACAGAAAATCAAGGTCAAATATATTGTGGGGCCAAAGTATTGCGGCAAACATTACAAGAATCAAAATATAGAGAAGGTAAGTGCATACAGGTAAGTATAGATTTACTCTTCTGAATTCCACATCTGAATTTCACATATTTTGGTGAAATGCCTCTTGTACAACAGCATTCCATTATTCCCTCCTTTCATTGTGCATAATTAAGACGTTGACCATAGCATGTTACTAGAGAAACCTTAAGCAAGTCACATGGTCATATAACAAACTTCCACTTGACTTGTTGACGCAGTGACTTGTGATTCTGATTTTTCCATGGTAGCTGCCCCAATGTTTGCAGGTGATGGAGGAAGTCTGTGAACATCTATGGGCCCTATTCACAAAGGCAAATATACATATGTATATTTATTCAGATGTACAGCAACATTCCCAAGCACCTGGAAGCATGCCACCTTCATGCCCCTGCTCAAGAAACCATACACAGACCCAGCCACGCTTTCCAACTACAGACCCATCTCCCTTCTACCATACATGTCAAAGATTCTAGGGAAATTAATCAACTGATGCCTCACCAGCCACCTCAGCAACCGCCAGCTCCTCAACACCACTCAGTCTGGAATCAAGCCCAACCGCAGCATAGAAAGTGCACTCATTGCCACCACATAAGACATCCCCATGATCCTTGGCAAAGGAGACACAGCAGCCCTCATTCTTCTGGACCTCTCTGCAGCATTTCACACGGTCTCACATTCCATCCTCATCAGGTGCCTGCACGAGGTAGGCATACAAGGGCCTGCTCTCTGCTGGGTCTGCTCTTTCTCAAGGGAACACCTTACTCCTAGGAAGCCCACAAACACATGAGGAGTGCCTCAGGGTTCATCGCTCAGCCTCACGCTCTTCAACGCAACATCATCTGCTCCCATGACATCAACATCCTCTCCTATGCCAACGACACAGAACTCTCATTCCCCCTCTTGGACAAGACTGCCAACACAAGAAACAAGTTCACCGCCTGCATGACCGAAGTCGCTAACTGGATGAATGCCCGCTGTCTCAAATCCAACACCAACAAGACAAAAGTAGTGAACTTCGGCAAAAACACCTCAGGACTAATGGCTAAGCACTTGCGGTTAAAGGGAAAGAGACAAGTAACGGAGTGCCGATGGGTCTCCAATGGGGAATGTGTTCGCAGTGATGAATCGTTGCAATACCCCCTATAAACAATTTTAATGTTAGAACCAAATGTATTGTTTCAAACTAAACCATTAAACAGATCCCAGAGTACCTGGCTTTTAAATGTAATTGTAGATTTAAGTATTTGTCTTGGCTTGGTCTTATGATTTTATTGGTATGCAATGGTTTTAATTAACTTATGCAAATAAACTAATCTTCAGCACCTCACCATGGGACTCCAACTGGTGGCTGGCCGAACCTGACCCACACCCAGCACCCATGCCAGAAACCTCGGAATAATCATCAACAGCAAACTGGACATGACTGCACAAGTCAATACTGTCACTGCACCCTGCTTCCACACCCTGAAGATGTTGAGGAAGATTTTCAAATGGCTCTCAAGTAACACTAGAAAGACTGTCACTCACCACCTTTTCACAAGCAAGTTGGACTATGGTAACACCCTCTACTCCGCGATCACCATGCAGCTCACTAGAAGACTGCAAACCATCCAGAACATGGCAGCTAGACTCATTCTTACCTCCCACACAGAACTCACATCACACCACACCTCAGGGAGCTCCACTGGCTCCATATACACAACACGCTAATTTCAAACTCCTCACACACATCCATGGTAATAATCAACTTACTCCTCATGTCTTTAAACAGTTGCATTTCCTTCCAACAACCACCCAGACACCTCCGCTTTGCAGAACTCCTACTCGCACACATCCAATACATACACAGTACCAGATCAGGAGAACAGACTTTCCCTTCCATTGCTCCTAAAGCATGGAACAGCCTCTGACTCCACATCAGAGTCTCCTCCTCTCTTCTTGAATTCCGCAAGAAGCTGAAGACCCAGCTTCTCAATTAACAAACCTATCATAGGCAGGGCTAGGTACCCACAACTGATCAGCTCCATGATACCCTTGTGGGGGATAGTGTGCTATACAAATACACACAACAATTACAACAATAACAATGGTTTATTACAAAATTATCGTAGCATAGCAAGTTAAATTTGCAGAATGTCAGACTCACATACACATACTGGTAAATTTACATAAGTCAAGTGTACAAATGTTGTCTGAAATATAATATGGAAAACAAATAGGAAGCTCAAAAAACATTTCCATTCTGGCATTGTATCGTTTTCCTTTGCTTTAGAGTCCATGGCATCCATGCCAAACTACTGGCCTTGGGTCCTGCTGAAATTGTGTTTGGGGGGCTCTGTCAGATGAAAAGGGAAGAGGACAAAACACATCATTGAATAAGCCCCTGGCATTGCATACAGCTTGCACATTGATATCATACCTGCAATAGCTGTTGTGGAAAAGCTATTTTATAAATGAGGTGGCTAAAATGCCACATAGGTGTAATAAATAGCAGCTAAGGCACAAGAGAAGTGAGTAAAGACAGTGAATTCCCTTGCTCCCCTTTGTTTTTCTTCCTTCCAGTGACTGTGACATGGTCATAAACTGATTCACTCTGCTGCTGATGCATCAAGATTGGCTTGCCTTTGAGATGACTTTGTTGTCAGAAACAATCTTCTGGAAAGACCCAGTGGGAATGCAATGGGGTGCAGCCAGCATTTTGATATGGGCAGGGATAGCCTGGGTGCAGGCTGTAGGTAAATTCAGATTCTTGTCCCAGTCTGCAACCATGTCAAGGATTGTTTCAGATGAGAAGCAGAATTTGGCAATGACTGATTCCCTGGACATGCCAAAGATGTTGATCCCTTCACTATAATTCCTCTATCTCTTAATCAAATAATTGTTTCTCAAAATGAGGGCAAAGCTAGAAAGACATCCACCGATATAGAGATGGCATACAAATAGTTGAATGTGTGAGTTAATTTCTTGTGTGGCCAGCCTACTTGTGATTAGCTGGTGTTGTAATGAGTTTCACCTCTAGATGGGTGGGTACCATTGTAGTGATGGTATATTGTTGTATGGAACTGCTGCTGTTTGGCTGAACTTCATTCTGCATATGTGTAAGTCTGATTTACACAGTGTAGACCTCTCTATTAAGTCACTGTGCACTTTATACAATGTGGATTTTCCAGTAGGTAGTGCTGAGAATGGCGGATGGGAAAAGAGGACCGGAATAGAGCATTAAAAGTGAGGATTAATAATAGAAAGGGATGAGCATTTCAGAGTGGGTCACAGAAAACAGGGGAGTAGTGGAACTGTAAGTCGAAGGGGAGTGGGTGAAAAGGTGTTGGAGTGGGGCCTCTTCAGGCAGTGCTGTACTAAGTTTTGAGCCACTCTGGAATTGTCAAATAGGCCAGTAAGAAAGGGCAGTGTGAGGGCTGTTTTTTTCCTTGTAACAGCCCTCTCACTTGGTCTTTCAGACTTACGAATCTGGCAGTGCCAGGCTGCCAGAGGGTAACAGCAGCGGCGGCTCCTCAGCTATGGTGGAGGAGTGTCACCCCCTCTGCCAGCAGCCTAAAAACGTGAAAAATAAAACGATATTAAAACGTGTTTATTATTGTTTTATTTTTCCTTCCCAGGCCGTCTCTTTTGGGGGCGGGGCCATCGGGGTAACAGAGATAGAAGGGGGGTGGTGGGCATTGTTGTCAGTGCTCGTGTGGGTTCAGCCGGCTGTCTTAGGACGGCCAAACCGACATGCGCAATGAGCTGTCTCCAACTCGAGCTGCATTGCTGGGTTGGAGACAGCAGGCACAGGCTCCCAGTCTCCCAGGGAAAGCAAATCCAGGGCGCTTAGGCCAATCCTGACGCTGCTCTCATGCATGAGAGCAGCATCTGAATTGGCCGCAGGGGAGTCTGGGAGCCTGTGCCTGCAGTGGAGAAGAGCAGAAGAATGTGATGCGGCGGGTGGCAGGTAAGTTCTTTTTATGTATTTCTGTCCGTCCTCCACCCACCCCCTCCCTGCCCCCTCCCCTGCCCCGCCACTCTTCCCTAACATCAGCCGCTCCTGAGTATCAGCCCTCCACTGGGCCTTTCAAGCTTACTGATCTGCCAGCGCCAGACTGTCAGAGGCCCGCAAAGCCAGTCCAACACCGTATTTAGGGGTGGTTCGGCATTGCAGGGGTCACCCTGTGACCAGGTGTTTATTGAACGCACCTGCCTGCATTATGTAAAATGTAAAATGCTCCAGGGCAACAAAAAAAGCAAACTCATTACATTCCATTTTTGCTATTCTCATGGTAGGAAAAGAATAGCTTTTAATTAATTCATGGTCCATTCTTACAGATTTAGGTGCAGCAGACAACGTCCCAATGTGAAGGCATCAAAAATAGTGAAAATCAGTTTGTTTCACTTTGTTCCCCCGTGCAAAAGTTTAAATGTAACCTGGACCAAAATCGTATTCCTTGGTGTGCATGCTGCAAAAAGGTACAAATTAATCTTCTCAATGTTTTAATCCCAGTAAAAGTCTTAACGAATTCTATTTCGGAGTGTCTCGTTCGCTATCACTAACCAATTCTATCAGAAATCGATTTTCAACGCAAGAAAACGCTGGCACTGTACTGCAACTGCAGTGTTTTGGCTTGCATCCTCCATGCTGGTCTGTGGAATGACATTGTCTTTTGATACCAACAGCGATAATAGAAAACAACCTAATCCAGTTTTTGGCATTTCCCTCACTATTTAGTTCAGCCATACACCACATCAAGACGCAAATGCACAACTAACTTCTCCTCCAACCGATTCTTTAGAGCCAGAATCTCTCAATCATTAACTATGCCTCCGCCATATACCACCAGGAACTCTAAACTCGCTCGCCACGGACCAAACTCATGTTCCATTAATTACCCAGAAAACCTGACCAGTAATGCTAAAAAGAACTTAAAGCATAGAACCTTAAAACAGCACCCAGAAACACTTATTGTTGACAACTACCACACTGCTACTAATGGCGAGACGAAAACTAACTTCATCTTTTACACAAATCGCCCAACTAAATGGAAAAACACCTTCCTTCTTCATTTTCTAGTCACCAAGTCGGTTAATATTCCCTATGGCGAAAAAATCTCCACAACTGTCTCCCCTACCTTTAAAGGAGAACTGACAATTTCCATCTTCAAAACAGGAAACATTCTCATTCAGGCCTCGGACCCTCACCACTTTTGATCGGCTCTTACCAACGCTACTCTCCTCTATAACTCATCAGTGCCTTCAATCCCAATCTCCCTTACCGCCCCTCACCCTGACAAAAAACCCTGAACCGACCCAATCTCCCTCACCAGACGACCCACGATACAACTCATGGACATCCACCATCACTAGCTATAATCTCACTACCCCTATCATCACACTCCGCCGGCAAACACCCACTACAATGACGACAACCGATGCCACCAGGACCAGCAACCGCACAACCAGGATTCACCAAAGGCTGATCCCGAGACACCTACCCCTCATGCGCACACCCTCTCTAGAGCCAATGGCACCAATAATCCCTTGTACACTGACCCCCCTCAAACCGCAGCACACTCAACCCCCCCTGACCCACCACCTCAGGCACAAACCACCCCCACTTCCAATCCTACTGCCAGTCCCTTGGACACGGACTTCCCCCTAAACATAGTACCCTCCCCTCCCTTGGTCCCAAGACCCACTACACCGCGACCTAACCTCTTGACTAGAAGCAACAACGACCCCTCCCCTCACGTCCAATCTATCCCTACTCCTAATCCTAATGCTACACCGCGACCTAACCTCTTGACTAGAAGCAACAACGACCCCTCTCCTCACGTCCAATCTATCCCTACTCCTAATCCTAATGCTACCTTAGGGACTCCCTTTCCTTTGCTTTCCTCCTCTAACTCTCTTCCCATTGCTCAGGACACTACCTTTGGGCCTCCCTCTCCTCTGAACACCCCTAAACCTACTGCTTCCTCTTGCTCTACGCACAGGGCACAGGATACTACCTGTGGACCCCACCTTGTACATACTCAAGGGTGTTCCCCTCAACCGCCGCTTATGATCCCTGACGCCATCCTTACCATTCACAATACTCCTTTGGAGCCCATAACTGAGCTTAAGCAGGGGTCCATCTCCCCTTGCAAAAGCTGTATGGAGAAGGGGCATCTCCCTGCACCTTATACTGGACGGTCACCTGATGGTGTCAGTCTTCGGCGGATTGAGGAACAACTGGCCGAACTGAAGCGGGACCTCCTTACTGTAAATGACAACCTCCAGATCCTCCTACAATGCTCAATAAAGAATGAAAAGTTCCTCACACCATATCCGCCCGCGGGTTCGGATCTGCCCTCGCACCCTGCAACTAATTTAAATGGTGGAATGGAAAGGTCCTCTGTTACCTGCCCGAGCTACCCTCGTGGGCCCGCTCCCCCTCCTCCCTACCTCCTCTCCAGACCCTGTAGTTTACAGACGCAGTGGTCTGAGGTTGACACGCTCGCACTCTCACTATCTTATGAGGACTACGCAGTCTCGCCTAGCCCCATACCCACTATCTCCTCTGATCCTGATAGAGAACCGAGTGTTAACTTGAGATCCTTGAATAAAGATAACTTACTTCAGGTAGTCACTTTCGCACCTAGTGGAAGCAACTACAGATTCTCATATCAAATCGATGCTTCTCAACTGCAGATCAGCAGTGAAGCACGCAGCAGATATCTCCGAACTCATCTTATCACAAGAATTAGACCTCCTGATTCTTACGGAAACATGGCTCAATGACTCTTCCTCCCCAATACTTGACATTTTAATTCCTCCTGGCTATGACATTGTCAGATGTGATAGGGCTATTAAAACTGGGGGGGGATTGCCTGCATCCATCGGTCCAGCCTCGTTTTGAAGCAGACTCATAAGGACTCGATGTCCTCCTGTGAGCTACTTGTCGCTGAAATTTGGAACAAGGGCAAGATTGTCTGTGTGCTTCACTCGATCTACCATCCTCCTGGGGACAACAACTTACTCTTCATAGAACAATTAATGGAATCCATCGCTGCCAGCTCAGCCCTCCATCCTAATCACATCTTCCTCGGTGACTTCAACCTTCACTGGAATGACTCTAATGATCCAGTAGTCTGCTCTCTTAAGACTTTCCTCTCCGACCTCAACTATATACAGGCCTGCAAAGGTCCTACCCACTGCATGGGCGCTACCCTTGACCTCATCATAGCTAGAGAGCACATTATTCAGCTAGATGACATAGTACCATGTGATTGGTCGGTTCATCTCCAAATCTCCTTTCGCTTTCAGGAGAAGGTATTGCTTAGAGAAGGGCAACCACTCAAAAACAAGCAATTGTCTCGTAATCTGAGAGATATTAACATCTCTAACCTTTCCATCTTGAGCAAGAATCTACTTGAACCTCCAACTACCATGAATAATTTGGAAGAGTTGACGGATCATTACTTCAACACAATGTCTAATATTCTCGACTCTGCAGCCCCGAAGCTACTTAAAAGGATTCCCTGCAAACAATCCAAACCTTGGTTCATTGGTACCCTTAATGACGAACGTCGCAAGCTGAGGCTCTCTGAGAGACGTTGGAGAAATGCCCCCTCCACTTCTAGCCTCGAACAGTTAAGAAAGATGAGAAGCTCTTACAACAAACTCATTTGCATCGCTAAATCAGAACATTTCAGAGATCAGCTTGACAGCGCTAAAACCGTCCCAGGAAACTGTTTGATATCATCAAACAACAGGCTAATCCTATTCCAGCAATCAAAATCGCTGGACCCAGTGAGGAGGACTTCTCAGAGCACTTCGCTGAAAAGTCTAGAAGTATTGAGCGGGAACTGCAACGGGCCGCTGAGAATTTGTTGTCTATGAGTTCCGAGGGTTTGCCCGGTCACACGGCAGTACACACCCAAAAACAATGCCTGTACACACCCAAAAACAATGCCTGCTGGAATACCTTCTGACCTCCAGACTTGGAGGAGCTGTCACTTTCCCTGGCTTCTCTGAAACCTTCCAACCATTTCAAGGACCCACTCCCCGCCAAGCTGCTCAAAGACCTCAACTTGGCAGTTCTGCCTCTCTGGTCCAGGATCATCCAACAATCTCTCTTACAGGGGAGGATTCCCGACTGCCTTAAAATGGGGCAAGTCACACCCATCCCCAAAAAGCCCAATGCAGACCTAACTGATCCCAGTTACTTCCGGCCGATCACCAACATCATGTCCTTAGCGAAATTGCTCGAGAAATGTGTTCACACACAGCTTTGCGACCACATTGAGAAATTTCAGCTCCTAGACCAACATCAATCAGGCTTTAGATCAGGTCATAGCACAGAAACAGCGCTAACTCACATTGTCGGTGACGCATTGAGAGCTCTGGACCAAGATACACCCTGTCTTCTAATCCTTCTGGACTTGTCCTCTGCTTTTGACACTATCAAACATGATAACCTGATTAACCTTCTTCAATACAGGATGGGGCTAACGGGCCCTGTCCTAAATTGGTTCTCCTCTTTCCTGCATAACCGAACACAAAGAATCAAAGTCAACCAATCTTTGGCGGCCAGCACTTCAGTCTCTATTGGGGTGCCTCAAGGTTCTGCACTTTCGCCCACGCTCTTCAACCTATGCATGGAACCTCTAACTGCCATTCTAAATGACTCAAACATTCAGTACCACATGTACGCGGATGACACTCAACTGTATTTGAAGATCTCCTCTCCAGATGACATTAAAACTCTTAATGGAGCGCTTCAAAAAACTCAACAATGGCTAACACATAACCACCTATTACTTAACTCTCTCAAAACTGAATTTCTCCTGATTTCCCCACGCAATCACGAGGCTCCCACGCAAAACTGGATCAAAAAATCTCAGCACTCAACTGCACCCCGCATTTGGTGGACTCTGCCTGCTCTTTAGGGGTCACCCCAGACAAATTTCTAAACATGCAAGGTCACATCAGTGCAACCATTAAGAGTGCCAACCATCAGCTCAACACTCTTAGGAAAATCAAACCGTTCCTACCTCCCGAAGACATGCAATCAGCAGTCCAATCCTTAGTTATATCACGAGTAGAATATGGATTGGTGACCCTAGCTGGTCTTCCTAAATCTAGGTTAGCGCCGCTAAGAGCTACTCTGAACGCCTCTGTCAGACTAATCACAGGTTCAAGAAAGCATGATCATATCACACCTGACTTAATCCAGCTTAACTGGCTCCCCATTGAAGCTAGGATCCGCTTCAAGATAGCCTGCCTGACACATAAAGCTATACATTTCAATAGCCCCATTTACCTGGCAAAAAAACTTGAGCTCTCCGGATCCAGAAGAAACGTAAGAAGCTCCAATACCCTACTACTGAAACCACCGAAATTCAATAAAAAAAGAACTTACAATCGTACCTTCTCAGGGCTGGCTCCAAGAATTTGGAATGCCCTACCAACAGAGATCAGAGCCAACCCTTCGACTGCCTCATTAAAAAAACAGGTCAAATGGCTACTATTGGAAGAACTGCATCAACAATAGCCTCCATGTCGTTTGCTAGTCAATTACCATGCACTCTCGACAAGCATTTTTACTTTGTTGTGTTGAAATGTATGCTTGTCAATTTACTTTCACTTTATGTTTGTAACTCGTGCTTGACAATCATTTTTACTTGGGGTTTAAAACGTATCTCATCTGTCTTTAAAGTAAGGCGATGATGAAACTGTTCGGCCTCATCTGGGTGGGCTGTTTACTGTTTGTTCATTTTCTACCTACTCTTCCCCTAGCGTCCTCATTTATTTTATGCCTCAGGTTCCTCTCATGTTGCCTTATGGGGTGTGCTTGGGTGTTTTATTGTATGCTTAACAATTTACTTTCACTTTATGTTTGAAACTTGTTCTTGACAATCATTTCTACTGGGGGTTTAAAACTTATTTCCTTTGTCTTTGAAGTAAGTCAATGATGAAACTGCTCGGCCTCATCTAGGTGGGCTGTTACCTGTTTGTTCACTTGCTACCTACTCTTCCCCTAGCACCCTCATTTACTTTTTGCTTCCGGTTCCTCTCATGTTTCCTTTTTTTGTAAGTGTTTGTATATTGTCTCTGTACGTATACGTCAGCTTTCCTCTTTGTACAGCGCTCTGATACCCGGTTGGGTCGTTCGCGCTTTATAAAACTTTTCAAATAAATAAATAATGCACACCCTTGGCTATACAAACGGTTACACAGCCATGACCAAAGCTGCCCTGGCGCTCATCAGGACAAAATATGGCATTTTAAACCTTCGAAGTCTGACTGTTTCAAATCTCGAACTACATGTCTTGGTGTTTCCTCTTGCTAAAGATGCCACATGTAATAAACAGCCCTGTCACGACTTCTTGTCCTAAATGAACCCAGAGGCCACGCTCTAATTCCCCCTGCCCTATGTCAGGTAATAACCATAAATATAATTCTGAATCATTAAGTTACCACTTGAAAAGCGAGCCTGTCCAGCTCCCAATCAGACAGCCATCTGGAAGATGAAAGAAGTCTATTTTTGTTTCCGATGGGCCCAGACTCTGATTTGTAGCAACAGTCTTAAACTGGCTGCTTTCAGGGACATTAACCAGAGGCCAGGCCCTGCGTCTCGAGGAAGGTGTCTTGAACACCGTCTGGTGAAATTAAAGCAACCAGAGCCGTGGAGGTACTTTAAAGGTTGTTGAACAGTGGTCTTCCTAGGTACACAAACGTTCAAGTAAATGGTGGTGCTTGGCACCAGTTAAAATAATAAGTGCAGTGGAAAAATGCACGCAGCTCCGGAGGACTCCCAAGCAACAAGCAGGCCATAACTCTCGAGAATCAAACAGAAGCAGACATGGAAAGGGATAAAGGGCTGCACAGGCGCCTGTCTCCTCAAGCCCCCGTCTTCTGATATCAGTGAACCACGGTCACAGTAAAGGCAGACAGACATCCTTTGCATTGCTTGCGCATTCCCCAGCTTTGTTGGCGAGCAGTGGCCTTGTTTGTAATTCCTCGGGGTGTCATGTTTTAGGCAATTAAGGTTATCAGCCATTTTGTTTATGAAACTGGATGCTGTCAGTGAAATAAAAAAGCCTCTCTTAATTGTAAATCAATGAAAGGATTATAATTTGATAACACTGGTTAGTTGGGCAGACGCTGCCTCAGAAATATTAGGTTTAACGTTATTACAAGCACTTATCTAGAGCTTTTATCCAAAGCACTTTCAGACCATTCTTTCTAATACAATTACTGTAATCCAATTGCTAATACTGTTTCTTTTAACTGCCTCATAAAGAAGAAAGGATGAGTCAGCATTGCCAAATTTGACCCTCTGAACTTTGGCTTTATCAGATAGGGGTATGCAGACACAGAGTCTCAGCACGGGGAAGAGAGCTATCGCCCCGCTCACATTGAAATGCATGCTCTTTTATGCGAATTACATGACTTACGGGCTTGTTTATCATAAGCCTCTATGCAAAATGAGCACAGAACATATATGTTAACAAATTATATTGGCGCTGATTGTTCTAAGCGCCTAATTTGCACTGCAGGCAATAAAATGGGGGAGAAAGAGTAGGAGAGGAGGAATTGGGTGAACCATAAATGCACCCATTTTGCATGCTTTAGTTCCACACTTTCTGTGTTCTGTGCTTGGTTTCAGCACCAGGTGAAAGCTTGAAGTAAATGCACGAGTCAATACTTGAAGGTAGATTAGAGTTTGGACTACATGGTGCACTGTAACAAACGTGATGGAGTTCACTATCTTCCAAACTGATGCTCCGTCTGCCTGCCCTATGTAGGGTCTTAAGGACTACCAGCGTGTCATCTATGGAGACCCAGTAGGCTCTGTCAACGGAAAGTTTCCTCCAAGGGCCCAACAGAGTAGGAGCTGTCAGATGAAGGGCATTACACTGCCCACACTATTTATGGTGGACGGTGCAATGTCCTTTTCTTCCTTCCATCACCGCCAGACTGAGGGCCAGAAAAAAACAAATAATGACTCCCACACCCTGGGAAAAACTCCCTGGATGTCGGGGTCATTAGTTATTTCTTTTTCAATATAAAATTCCCACTTTGGGAGTTTGTTTTTGAAAAACATAACCTTTACGAAAGTTTGATAAAAGAGCAGCAAAACCGAAGTCATCATCCACCAAAATGTTGTACCTTGGCAGGAACTGCCATGAAAGTTGCTCCTATTAAGGTTCAGAGATCGCCTATGGGCCGTCAGTGATCTCTTCATGTGGCAGACAGTAGTCCTTTAGAGTGGCAGAGGTAATGTGCTCCCCACCCTGCTGGATAGTTCTCCGTTTGCCAAACTCTAGATCAGGCCCTTAATCAATTTTTATGAAAGAACAGAGCAAAGTACCTATTTCACATATGGCAGAACTTTCATCACAGTGTAAATGAACCTTTCAGTTTTTTGGACTTTTCAAGTTCTTCCCTACTGACAGAAAACCACTCTCACCTACACTCATAATACATTAAAAAACATAATTAAATATAATTTTAAAACTGCATGTGGGTTTGAATCTGCCCAAAAATGTTTCAGTTCTATTTAGTGATCCTTAAAAGGTTGAAGACCACCATATGGCTTTTTTTAAATTTAATTAATACTTTGTTACTTTTTTTGTAGGGCTGTGATAAGGTTTATTATGTGGCTATAGTTTCACATAGTTCCTGATTTTTCGTACCTTTCCTTCACACACTTTCACATTTTACTTAGGCCTACATCATGATGTAGTTTTCTGTCACAAGTGTTAGTTGGCTGCCAATGGCTCTGAAACATTTTGTATGAGAGCATATCCCTTGTGCAGCTTTTTCTCTCCAACTGTGTATCCGTTCATATTTCAATGCTATTATGTGTTCACTTAGTGAAATGAATCCAAGGATGACTGGATGTGTTGTTAAATTTAAGGATGTTATTGGATTGATTACTGTGTAATTTAGTTGATGTTATGAGATAGGAAACTTACACTATCTAAGATTCTGTCTATTAAGGGCCCTTCCAGATTTTGTTTTTAGATGTAGATTGTTTTTATAAAGGAAATTATTAAAAAAGAAATATATTCATATTGTTTATAACATTAAATATCTTCAATTTTGTTTTTACAAAGTATGACATACAGCACTATGTGTATCAATATATTGTGTATAAATAAATTGTACATTCAATTTATTAATATATACCGTGGAACAACTGAAAAGGTCTTTAAGCGTAGTAAAAAAAACAATAAAACTGGATATTTGATATGACTGTTTCGATTTAACCAAGAAGTAAAATCAAAACCTCAACTGCCTGAAAATGAATTCAACAAAATGATGTAATCTGTGTGGTATCTTCGATCATTTTGAAAGCCATTAGCATCACTGGATAAAAGGTGGAAACCATTCGCAGTCTTCAAATTTTCCTCAAAGAGTCTTCAGCAGTAATGGTGTGTTGGAAAAAACGTATTATCCCCAAAGCAGACTCACAATGGCTGGCTCTGGCATTCCAGGATCGGCACCCCTTTTAAATCCTAGATACAGGACGGCAGGGCAGTAGCGGCTCGTGGTGGGAGTGCTGCGGAGTGGTGGGGCGGGGCGGGGGAGGAGCAGGGTGGGGGGTAGTAAACTACGGCATTCGGCCGAACAGAGGTAAGTAAACAAATAAATAAATAAAACAAATTTCGTTGCGCGCGCGCTGCATTGCCAAATGCGAAGCCGCGCGCGCAACGAAATTTGTTTTATTGATGTCTGGGGGGGGTGTGGCACCCAGGCAGGAGCAGCAGTGGAACAGGATTGGGTCCACCAACCCACCCCTGAGGGTATTGAAGCAGGAGCGTGCCCCCTAACTGATGTGGATCAGGAATGGAACACCCCTCTAAAGAGCACCCACCCTCAGCGTTACGCTAGCGCTGGGCGCAGTGACCCCTTATAACAGGACCCACAAAGAGCATGGTCAGGGCTCCTTGAGCCCTCGAGGCGTCCTCCTGATAAAAGCTGAGGCCTAGACAGAAAATCCAGCACACTCCTCAGGTCACTGTAGGATGGGCAGGCGCTGCACACTCTGAACGGAGGTAAAGTAGGAGAGGAGCAAGTCCCCCCACCCAAGTAGAGGGCCCACTTACAGACCCATGTCAGTGTGAGGTGGCGATTGCCACCTGAAGCGAGACCTGCAGAGGTGTGTGATGTGGCGTCCCTCATTTATCAAGTCAACCCATCAGAGAGAGTGAAGCACTGGGTGCCCTGAAAACTAGATAGAGGCACCCCTGATTGCACCTGAAAGGGAATTTCATGCCCACAGCAGTGGTTGAAGTTGTGGTACGGCAAACTTGTGCACCTGTGGGAGTGACCTTACAGAGATGTTAGCTCACACAGCTTGCCACAAATACATTGGTTTATCTGACTTTATGAGTGGGTTTTCGCATTAGCTGAAATAAAGAATGATCTCTCACCCTAGATTTATGGGCAGAATAGAGTTAGATCCCATTCAGATCCTCTCTGTGCCTCCCCAAAAGTAAAAATTCTTCATGCAACCCAAACCGCAAAACAATCCTACCCTTTCTCTTTTCTAAATGTACATAACAACATTTTGGCCTCTTTGCTGCCCTCCAAACCCTGATCTACAGAAGGTGCAACTAATGCAAGGTTTTAGCATGGCTCATTGGGTTCTATTTTTGAAAAACCAAGATAAGAATCTCACATAGCCAACCACAGGACACAATGAAGAATAGAAAATGTCAGATATTACATGTCGTTTTTCCCAGCATTTTGAACTCTTCTAACAAAGCTAACATAGTGTGGTGTGCAGGTGCTCAGATTTTGAGTTTCTTTTCAAAATCACTAATAAATAAATAAATATAAAGAAATAGAGAGCTAAACTGCTGCAGATGAGCTGAAAAACATGTAGACAAACAGGCTAATAAATAGATAGATACATGGAGGGGTACAAACATACACTCTGCACCACTTTAAAGATTAATTCAGTGTACAGATTAATTCAATGTACCGCAAGATCTGAACATTTTATTAGGTTTAGCAAAATAAGATTAATTATTCATTTGACCTAAGAAGAGGTTAGCTTTGAAGATCAGAAACATCTGCTACAGCACTTTACAAGCACTTCCCCATTACAGTTGTTTGGGAATTGATCATATTGACCACATAGATAACTGAATTAACATTGTCACTGCCCTGATTGTTTTATAAAGCTTCAAAAATATTAGCATGATGTAAGCATTAAGCAATTATGGATAACAAATACATGACAACCCTAAAATATCCTGGGGCATTTTTACAAGCCCCTTGCGCCACTTTTGCGCCGCCGTTGCATCACGCATGTGACGCAGCGGCGACGCAAACCATGCGCCGCGTTGCGCTATATTTACAATGTGACGCATCTAGGGAGATGCGTCACGTAGTAAACCCCTGCGCCACATGAAACCTGCGTCAGGTTTCATGTGGGCGTACCGGCGCTGGGGGGGCGTTCCGGCGCAGGAATGCCTCGGAAAAGTGACGTAGTGAAATCTACAAGATTTCACGCAGTCACTTTTCCGATGCTGGTGCGTCAAATCCTTACGCCTGCTTCAAGCAGGCGTAAGGATTGACGCACCATGTTAGGGAAGGTTGGAACAGTGCTGGAGTTGCGTCGCGCTTGCGACACAACTTCAGCACTGCGCCAACCTTCCGCCGGCAGATGCGTCACGCATCTGCTTATCCTTGCGCCACGATGCGCTGCATTGTAAATGCGGCGCATCGGACGTGGCGCAAGGGTAAACTTGCGTGACGCATTTTCCCTGGCGCATCCCTGCTGATATGCAGGGATGCGCCAGGGAATGTAAATATGCCCCCCTATGTTTTACATGTCGTTTCTCGAGTACAGTAAGGAAAATGGATACTAATCAAAGTGCGGTTTTGCCCAATATAAGAACTTTCCTGCTAAGTATGCAAAAGTTAAAAAGTGCTGAGGAATATCTTCAAGTTACATACTTCAAACAATTTTTAAATGACACTATGAGATCATTTTGTTTGCATTTGTCTTACTAATTATGATGTTATTGGAACATAAATAGGTGTTGCAAAACAGCTTTTTAGTAAGATTCGCCTCGCAAGAACATACTACTCATTCGCTTTTACATATTTTACATTTACACGTAGCCACCTGTAAGCATATGTACAATAAATGTATCTACATTTACATTCTAGATAAGGCTCCCGGATTTAATTTTTTTGTTTTTACATTTCCATCTGTATTTATCCATATTTATTTTTTGTTCATTTTATCTGTATTTATTTATCCATATTTGTTTTGTTCTTAGTTTAAAAAAAATTAGGCTCCAACAGCTGTATTTCCATGTTTATTTAACCAACAAATGTTTACTCATGTTTGAATGTCCAATGGGTTTTTTTACCCGGTAAATATCGTTTACCCCGAAACCGGAACACCGGATGCCATTACAACGCAGTTGTTACAATGACTGCGTTGTTCCAACGCATGCCATTATTTGGCAAGTCGGAACAACAACTTGCTCTAGGGGTCAGAAGGTGTTGGATTTAAAATCCAACACCTTCCCTACTGTTGCACAGACTGGAGTTGGAATAGTAAATTATATCATTCCAACATCCAGCGCCCCCCTAGAGCAAGTCGTTGTTCCGACTTGCGGAGTAATGGCATGCGTTGTTACAACGCAGTCGTTGTAATGACCGTGTTGTTATGGCATGCGTAAAAAAAGCATGCGGGAAAACGAGGCATATTCGTTTTAGCCATTTACAATACCATACAATAATCTGAAATTACAGCTTAAACAGCCATATGGCTACAGTTATTTAAGCTTCATTAGAAAATGTTTTTTCTTTTTTAACTCCCCTACCTGTCAATCTGCCCAGCTATTTACATAGCATGCATAATTGACAGTAGTGAGAATCATCCAAAAAGAAAGCTATTTTCTGTATTTTTCCATTTTTAAAAATGTATACAGACAGAAAAATAGATTGTTTTCTCTCTGTTTTTACCTGTAAAAATCTATAAAAATGGAAAACTGGGAGCCTTAATTATAGATATATAGTAGGAATGCAGAAGTGCAGTGTGTAAGAACACGTTTGCATTATAGTACGGAATTTGAGAATCTATTTTTATTAGTACACTTGCTACAAATATCAGATGTTATTGGGCCACATTTCTTTCCATCGGCATTGCATAAATATATTTTTCATTGTATGTATAATACACCGTTGTGGCAGTAGACCCATGAGAAATAATGGCTATTTACTTAAAGTTACTCTGAAAGTCCTCTCTGAGGTAATTTTAGCAACCTATAATTTAGAGTCCTTTTTATGAAACCATGCCAAATTTCACAAATAATCTGTTAAGGAGATGGCAAAGTACTAGGATTAAAAAAATGCTGTTTGTGTTCAATGTACCTTAGGATTTACTTGAGAAAATAAATGTATAAAATGCTAAACATAGCTTCTTCACATTATGCACACAATCAGGACATACTATGAATTAGGGCCTTTTCAAGAGCAGTACATTATGGTCAGATAGTTTACATTCATAAAACATACAAATTGTTAATAACAACAACATTGAACAGATTCCAGTAGAACACTATTTAATAGCTGAGTAAAATATATCCTTTTTACATGAGATCTTCTTCCCTAAATTGATGCAATTACAGATTTTCATGAAATGTTAGCTCATTGCATAATAGTTTAAAAAAGTTTTATATATAGTAAGAACTTAGACAGATCAATGCTTACACATTTCTATGCGTAAATCAACTTGTGTGACAGTGGTATAAGACATTATTATATGGAAACCAGCATTTAATAAATAAAAATCCACACCAGCAAAGTGAGTAATCCAAAGGGAGAACTGTGCTGAGTATGACTCTGGAAGAAACTAGCCAAATTGCACTGTATTGAATAATGATTTTAATGTGCTCTTTTGTCATCATTCACTAGTGATTTTTGCTTGACTTATATTATTGGTCAGTTTACTGTACTCCTGCTATGTTTTTTGTTGCAGGTTCCCAAAGACCTGATTGTTCAGCCTTTGCGCAATAGTATAGCCAGGAATGGAGTCTAAGATGTAAGATAAAGATGCCCTTGATTTGTGCAGGGGCACACGAGAGCCACACAAGAGTAAGGGGCCGATTCCGATCTCGGCCGGTAGGGCACCGAATCGGATTCGGCTTAACCGGATCCGATTCGGAGCCCTATTTCCCGACCGAGTCGTACGTGCGTCCGGGCGAGCGAGTACGATGCGTGCGCTCGCGAAATCTCCGACCGACTCGTTCGCAGGACCCGACCGCTCCGACCGACTCGCACGGGGACGACTCTCACCGCGCAATGGAGACGTTCCCCGGCCGGGTAAGTATGATGCGCACCTCGACCGCTCCGACCGACTCGCGCAGTCCGGCTCCAAGGAGCTGTCGGAGCCGCACTTTGGGGGTCTGTGTCGGACCCCCCTGGAAGCGTAGGCGTGTGAGTCGCACACAGGGGGGACCCATGGGTCCCCCCTACACGTGCATGTACGGTGCGACCCGCATCGACGCGAACACGCTGTAGGGGGCGCCCTTGTTCGCGTTGTGCCCATTGAGTCAATGGGAGCCGTGTACGCGTCGTACGACTGGCTCCCATTGACTTCAATGGGAGTCCGACCGAATCGAGTCCGATAGCATACGTGCGCATCGTACTCGTTCGGTCGGACTGCTAGGGTCCGATTCGGTCGGAAATCTCTCCGGGTCCGGCTCGGTCGGGAGATTTCCGGCCTGAATCGGAATCGGCCTCTTAGTAAGGTGCAGCCCAACTATGCACAATGTAGAAATCAAGCCTCCCTCCCAACTGTGCAGCTTAAAGAGATGTTTCAATGAAGGATTTTAATATGGATAGTATGCTGGTGAGTATATGATATGTATCACGGGGTAAAGATTTTATGGATGATGGTCTAATTGGCCGGGTTGGGTCAGCCCGTGGTCTATCCCTCTGTAACGTTGTCAAAACGGCAAGATAACAAATTGTTATGACTGAATGATCGATAGTACTGAGTAATGGCCAAGGACTGGAGGGCCCTCCCATATTGAGATTTACCGAACAGTTTGTGGGTGTTGTTTGCAGAATCTGATTTTTAAAATTTTGAAATGCTTTTCTGGGGTTTCACTATTTTTGTAATGGCTTTAAGTAATCATACAATGAATGTATTCATTTATTTATTCATTTACATACTCAGTAGAGATTTATATTTCACTCATTGTTTTATAAAGGGATAAAACAAGACTACAAAAGCCATAATGCAAAGGAGACCTTTTGTCTAAACTTCTTACGCCTGGGCTTGGTAACTTCAGGCCTTTGTGCTACAATGGGCATGATCAGGAAAAGAGGTACAGGAAAAACATCCAAATGGTCTTCAACAATTAATAAATGTATATTTCCTCTCCTGTTTTCAGTTCTTACAAGGCCGGGGAAGCAAGCATTGAGTTCCAAATATGTACAGTGAAAACACACACTAAGTTGAGAACAGCTGTGATTTAATGGAGGAAAACGTCCGTTTAAATGCTGAATGCCATCGCTGAGATCAGTGATTTTTGCTTCAAAATATAAATTACAGTGCTTTATTACTTTTACTTCTCATTTTTCTGCTTAGAAAAAGAGCAGCCTGCGAGCTGGGGAAATGGCCCATAAAAATGATAAACTCTCCGAAATCTGCAGGGGCGCAGCCTCCTTGAGTAAACTTAGACGGCCGCTACTGTTTTTGCTGGCCTCTGTCCAATGGGATTGTGGGTAACAAAAAAACATATTTTAGGAAGCTATGACATTTGTTTGGAAAGAGACTGCATGTCACCACAATATGACATCACTCCTTTGAGTGGTGTCTCTTGGAATGCAGCACTCTGCACAAAAACTGTTTGAGATTCAAGCTGGCCTCACAATCTGAAAATGTAGAAAGAAGGGATTGTTTGTTTCCTTGCTGCTACGAGTGAAGTTGAGAGCCTTTCTCTTCAAACGCAGGAAAACTGCATGAATTTAGGGCCCCATTACCCGCCACCGTAACGGAAAATTGGACCGACCGCCAGAGGTGCGGCGGTCCCACGAGGCCAATTAGGATGCGCCCGCCACACAGGCGGGCGCATTCTGGACTTTAACATTGCGGACGGTGCTGCTGGGTGCAGCTCCGTCCGCAATGTTAAAAGTGCATGCTTTGCATTGCCATGCACAACGTGACAGGCACCGCGCGGTGCCTGCCACCTTGTGTATGGCAATGTAGGGGGGGTACCATAGGTACCCCCAAGTGCAGACCCCCGCCCCCCCCACCCACCCGGGGGCCCGTAATGGGCCCCCGAAGCAATTTCCGCCGGGCTTTCCATGGCGGCGAAAGGCCTTTGAATTTGCACATCATAATATGGATGGCGGTGTCTGCTCGGCACCGCCGCCTTATTATGCCCCAGATCCGCACAGCAGGCAATCGTAACGATTGCCTGCCGGCGGAAATGCGGCGGACGGTCTTTCCGTCCGCCGCGGTACCCCCTGCCATACTAATATGGCGGGGGGTAACTCAGGTACAGATGGCGGGCGGATCGCCACTGCCGGGCCGGCGGTGGCGATCCGCCCGCCATCATAATAGGCCCGTTAGTTCTGTTTTAAAGACAAAAATAAAAACGCTGCCTGGTGTAAACCCACCAGAGATCATTTGTAAACATTGCTCCCGTTAAAATGTATTTAGTGCGAGACATATATTAATGTGCAAGACAGTCCATCCGATTAGTGACTACAATTGGTTTACATTTTAGATTTCTGACTTCACAGCATATTTCTACTCATTGACAGAATGTGCCAGATGGGACCAATGCAGTTGGTTCCAGTAACCAAAACTGCTCTGGACGAACAGAATCCAACAATCATGATATATGTTTGTTGTGCCTGTAAATAATAGTAAAATGTAAATACAAGGAAAAAAATTTGCAAATTTTGTTGACTACCGAATTGCATCATATCTAAAGTGTCAAAAGAAAATTTCCTGGCGACAGAATACTGATCTATACATTTCTCAACGGTGTGTATGATTTTTTTTCTGTGCTATACCGCAGCAAGTACTAAGTTGCTACAAAATGTTTCCACCCCCTCCCTGCCGTGGCTGACGTAAGGGTCAGTTCTTGGGCATGTGCTTTCTTAAACAAATTATATCTTTCCATTTTCCCTTTGCCAATTCAGTCACTTAATCTTGTTTCAGAATATTTTCCTGTACTGTGCTGTAGTTTATTCAAGAGACCATGAACGACCTGTGCATTACACATACAGTTTGGCATGAAGCTGATTCAGTTTCATTGCTCTATGTTTCTCTCAGTCCTGTTCCTCTTCCCACTTTCTGTGTCTCCATACTGCCCAGAATCGATTTTGTTTCCAGAGATCGCATACTACACCTCCAAACCCCACACCATACAACACCACAGCAAAACATCACTCTACAGGTTAATATCTCATACATACCCATACCACATCAAACTACATCACACCATACTACACCCCAACTCAATACCTGGCACCATCTAACATCAAGTTTGACTGTACAATGCCATGTCTTTCTTTTTTTTATTTAAGTCGTTTTACAGATCACTGTCCATTGCACTGTGGTCTCTTCAGAGCGTTCAAGTTGAGCAAAGCTACAACATATGGAACAAGCTGTGAAAAATCTTATATGTCATTGTGTTGAAGATGGTGTGATAGTAATTTTTTAATTGCAAGGATATGGCACAATAATGAAAATAAAGAAAATGTGCCCAATAGCGGCCAGTGTCTTGATAGAGTGGCGGGGGGACGGGGACTGACGGATGACGAGACAAATAAAGAAAAACAAAAAACCACTTACCTGCCGCATCGCTGCATCACGCTCCTTTCCACTGCAGGTACAGGCTTCCAGAGTCCATTGCGGCCAATCCTGATGCTGCTTTCATGCTTCTGGCAGCATGAAAGCAGCATCAGGATTGACCTGAGCACCCTCGATTTGCGCTTCCAGTTAGAGTGGGAGCCTGTGCCTGCTCTTTCCAACCCGGCAAGCAGCTCGGGTTAGAGAGAGCTTCAGTGTGGTTTGGCCGTTCTGAGACAGCAGGCCAAACCATCATGTGCACTGATAACAGCACAAAACACTTCCCTTAGTGCCTGTCATTCCCCTAGGTCCCGCCCCCGAGCCTCAGCTCCGAGAGCAAGAATAAAACGATAATAAGCACAGGTTTATTATCGTTTTATTTTCTTTTTTTCAGCTGCTGGCGGGGGGGAGCGATGATCTTTCGCCATATCAGAGGCTCCGCCACTGAAATGCGGCGCTGTTTAATTGTGGATGCCATTCATTTGCAATAAAAATGTAAACTCTAAAAAAAATAACGAATGTTTATAATTTTAATAGAACTGTACGGATGCTTCCTAGCATGCAGGTGTATTTCGAACAAGTATACAAACCCTTTTTAGTTTTAATGTACATCATTGGAAACTGTGAATCTTAATTTTGCAATGCAAAGGTGCTATTGGGTTTAAATATCTGGAACATGAAGATGTGTTTTAAAGACACAAGGATCACTAAAACGTTTTTTTAAAAGAAGAAAGGATGGAAAGAAAAAAAACACTGGCAGAGAAAAGCAGTTCTCACGCTTACATGCACTTCTTTTTAGGTGAAGTGATCAGGCAACAAGCGGTCACTATCAGTGCAAAAGAATCAATGGCTGAAATGAGCAGAACCATCAACCAATGCTGTATTCTGTGATGGGCAAAAGCAAAACGTGAATGACAGTTGAAGCTCAATGGACGATGAAGGCTGAATATAAGACTTTAATTATGTCCATATGTGTGTGCTGGCAAGCCAGCTCTAGCGTGTTTCTAGGTCTGACCTAAAAATGGTGGAAGCTTGAATCCAGTTTGTAAAAGACAAGGTAAAAGTCTGATATTCTTATCTCACAGTGTCTTTATTGATGTGGGTCAATTATAAGACATTTTTAACAGTTAGTTCTCCAGACTTTCCTTTCTTACATTTTGACTTTCGGGCAGTCCATTGCCTGGGCCCTGATCTCATAGAGCACTGCTTCTCTATTTAATTAATTTCAAGACATTTTGGGTGATCAAATGAAGTTAATGAGTGCAGGATCCTGCTTTGCATAAAGTGTGGTGATAGTTTCAGCAGATTCTCGCCATTTGCCACAATAAGCCTTTTGTAAGTTGAAAAGGACCTTAAAGGTGATCCTGGCATCTACTTTGAGCCTAAGGAGAACTTTCAGAGCAGGCTTTTAAGAGGACTCTTCTCAGAGGATTCAGGCACACTCTGACAGGTTTACAGCTTTTATAGCCTATCAATGAGCTTTTATGGGAGACCAAGGATGATATTATCATTTTACCCTATTCCTGACAATACCATACCACTGCACCACTTCACAGCATCTACCAAAAAACATACCAAACAATATATCATCATGCTGCACCTCACCATCTAACCACTCCACAGATCACTTCACTTGGCCATACCACGCCCTATTACATCACACCACACCATATCACCACAACAGCTAAAGCACATGTTATGACAGAAAGGCGAATGGTCTATGAGAGAGAAAAAGGACTACACTGATCAATTAGGCTCATAGGCTGCCATGGAAAGCCAACTTCACATCACAGCAGTCAGTATAGTGCACAGGGACACTGTGAGTGGTCAAAGGAACAGTGTGCGTAGAGAGGAGTCTGTGTGATACCTGAGATAGCAGAATCACTGTCTTTTTGGGAATTGCATTTTGGGTGCTATTGCATGAATGCCGGACGTTTTCTTCTTGAGGAGTGTCCTTATCTTCTAAGACAGCGTGATCTCACCAATAACATACAACAAAATATGTCTCACCACACTGTCCAACATTGCACTACAGAGAGCTACTCCCCATGAGACCTTCCTAAACAACATTGCATCTTAGCACATCACATGAAACAAGACTACACTACTTAACAAATCACAGTATCAACCACACCATACCATACTCATGCCACTTCATAGCATCTAACCCCAGATCACATAGTACGTCACACCACATTACATTAGATCAGACAATACCACACAATATCAAACATTCCATACACATCATATATGGAGATTGAATTATATATGGACTGGGAGTCACAAGAGATACTAATTATCAAGTGGCAGGGAACAAAAGAAAAGAAAACCTTGAGTTTAATGGAATTTAGATAAAGCAAGTCTCAAAGACATGGAAACAAAGGGACAGAGAGACACCTATAGAGGGGACATTGAGTAAGAGGGGTCTGATAAAGAGTGGTTCTTGTTCATGAGAAATAATCTGGGCAAGGAACTAAAAAATAATAACAGGCAAAGATGAGGATTAGCTAGACTCAAGGTCAAGCAGAAAAGGAACATGAGAAGAAATGACATCAGTACCACTAGAATCTAGACAGGAATACTCTCACACAAGAAACTGATGAGCCTTAAACAGTGTGCTACAAGGATGCCAACACCATAATCACATATATCATTAGGAAGGGCATAAGACCCACTGACCACACACAAGGCTATGGTACTTCCTTAGAGATAGACTACACTGTAAAAATGCAAAAGGCAATTAGATCTGAATCCCAATTAAAACACTCCTCAGTTAAAAGCTATGCTATACATCACCTTCGCCTAGGTTAGGTGGAAGGTTGATAGATCTACCCCCTAACACTACAGAGCACTTTCATAGGGAAAGCCCTCATACTGCAGGCCTTATTGCTTACACTTTCTTATGCCAAGTGAGATTCAGAACTTCCACCTCTCCCAAAGAGAACCTAAATTGTGAAAACACACGAGTTGAAATCAAATACTCTGCAATTCAAAGAACTATAATATAAATGTGTTTCATACATTATTCACAATGAAAGGTGGTTCTGGGGTGACAGCAACCTGGTACTCAGCACTCACAGTTTAAGAATTAAATAAAGTATATTGAGTGAGTATTGGTGTGTCATAGTACATGGGCATGTTCTCCTACCCTGAATGCAAGTGAATCTGGTATTCTTTTGTTTTGGCCCTGGTGTCTTGGTGACCTAGCATACACAAAGAGGCCTGTCCCTGATGGGAGGTGAAGAATCGATCTATTATGTGACCTGGAGAGATGCCCCAAGCATGCCCTCATATTGGTCAGAGGACTACTGCCCCTATCCTGGGTGCAGCTCATAAAGTAGTGGAGCAGCGCACCGTATAGTGTTTTGTTATTTAGAGTGTATATCTGCATCACTGAGTGTGGTCTACTGACCCTATTGTGTAAAGTTTAGCTGTTATGCATACCCCAGAACCTTGCAATGACATGACTTGTGTTTGTTAAGTACGTGTACAGTGACCCTGTGATGCTGTCAAGAGCTGGACACTGTTGAAGTTTCCAGTGCCAGCTCTTGGTCTTCTTGAAGACACAGTGCCTTTCCACAGTATGAGTAATGTGTAAAAGACAGGTGTCCGCAGGAAGGATCTCAAACTAGAGGAAAAGCCAGCAACAGAAAAACCTCCAGGGAGAAGGGTGGCTGGAGATTGTGATCCATGAAGCTAGCAAGAAAAATTAAAGCAGGACAAAACTAGGCTGAAAATGGCTCCAATTCTCCAAGAAAAATTGTGGGGCAAAATACAGGTCAAGGGGGCTTAAATAATGAATAGATAGTAAAAGGAAATGGCATAGAATTCACATGGCAGGAGCCATTGGAGAGTGGGAAAAAGAAATGCAACAAGTTGCAACTCTTCATCTTGGAACTACAAGGCAATACTCAGGAAATCTGAACTGGATTTCACTTTCCCAAAAGACTCCTGAAGTCCTTAAACAAGTGATAACCATCCTTCTCCAGGAAGGCCACGAGGCAATTAGAGAGTCGAGACCCCAACTGCATCCTCTACTCAAAGAGCCTGAGTTGCAAAATGGCACAGGCAAAATGGTGCCAGCAATATCACCTGCTGGAGCCCAAAAGAATAATAGGCCCTGATCCTCAAAGATTGCAGGTGAAGCTGAGCACCTAACAAGGAGACTCTCTGAAAACCTGCAGCAACTTGTCAGTCCTGCAGTCCTCCTGTGTGAGCCCGCTGATACTGCCTGGGCCCAGAGAAGCTATAAAGATGAAGGACGGGACTGCAGTTTCTGTTGTTCAAGGTGACAAAGTTTCTTTTGTATGTCTCTGATTACTGCTTTAGAAAGGCTGATGACAGCCAGGTGCAGCGATCTCAGACTTCAATGTGCCCATGTGATGGTTGCTCCTGCTTGGAGACAGCCCCAGTGCTACCTAACTTTAGAAGCATCAATTTGTGTAAATTCTGTGTCTCTAGAGCATTCTGAGAAGGATATGTGAAAAAAACACCCTAAACCAGTATTGAAGTTTGAAATAGTGGGTCCACATGCCCTATCTAGAAATTGTGTATAAAAGAGGGACAAAACCGCCCCTCTTTCTTCCAGTACCAAAATCTTATTGACCAAGGAATAGAGTTGTCCACAGATGATTTGAAGAGATACCAAGTAACCAGTGCTTAGTTTGTAAAAGAAAGAGTGCCAGTGCCCATAGCTCTGCTCAGTGCAGAGACAGAATATCGAGTACAAAATAACGAGTTGCACAAATATCGAGTTGCAAATATCGTGGATCAGAAATATCGACAGCAAGTATATTGAGGTCAAGAATATCGAATTAAGGTAAGTAAAACCGATTTAAAAAATATTGAAGTGTTTAATATTGTTTGCAAAAATATAGTTGTTAAAAATATCGTTTATTATTATAGGTGTAAAGGGTGGGAAGTAATTTATTTTTAATTTATGAATTAATAATTGGTTGTTAATTAATTTTAATTAATTAATTTGTAATTAATTGTGGTAATTGTGTAATTATTTTAGGTGTGTGTTGTGGTGTTTATAGGAATAAAGGGTGGGAAGAAATGGGTGTTTAATTAATTAATATATAGTTGTTAATTAATGTTAATTAATAGATAAATATTTTCGGTAATTTTTCATTTTTTTTGTAATATATATTTTTAAAGGGGTAAAGTGTGGGTATTAAATATATTTTCATTATTTAATTGTTAGTTGTTAATAGTAATTGTTTTTAATTTTAAAATAAGTTTTAATTGTGTTTTATTATTTTATAGTTTAATTTAGGTTTCTGTTGTGGAAATTATAGTGTTAACCCCTTCGCTGCTAGGCCTTTTCCCCCCCTGTGCTAAGCCTTTTTTGGCTATTTGGGGTAGTGCGCGCTTAGGCCCCTGTAACTTTTTGACCACATAAGGTATCCACGCCAAATTTGCGTCCTTTTTTTCCAACATCATGGGGATTCTAAAGGTACCCAGGGTTTGTGGATTCCCCTGGAGGGGTCCCAGAAATTAGCCAAAATACAGCTAAATTTTGTTTTTGGGGGAAAAATGGGAAAAAAGGGCTGCAAATGAAAGCGTCTGGGTTTTTCCCTGCAAATGGTATCCAAAAAGCGTTTGTGGGGCTGAAATTACCATTTTCCCAGATTTTAGGGAATGACAGACTTTTGTCAGAAAACCAACATTTTTTACACAGTTTTGGCATTTTTCTGGGACATAGCCTATTTTTGTTATTTTTTGTGCTTTCAACCTCCTTCCAGTTAATGGTAGAAATGGGTATGAAAGCAATAATGAATCCTGGAAAGCTATACATTTTTGAAAAGTAGATAAAATTCTGAATTCAACAAGGGGTCATTTGTGTAGATCCATCAAGGTTTCTTTATAGAAACGTACAGTTAAATATAGGAAAAATTGAAAATTAGTTGAAAAAACAGCCTTTTGTGTCAACGTTTTCACCTGTAAGTTCTTCTAATTATGACAGCTCTTTGAAAGCAATATACCGTTACATCCGTTGGACCTTACTGGTTGCGGGGATATATAGGACTTGTAGGTTCACCAAGAACCTGACGAACCCAGAGTAAAAAACTGAGCAGCAATTTGCAATGGCTTTTTATTATGTACCGGGTATGTAGCAATTATTGTGGGAAAATGTATACATGGAAAAATCGGTATGAACGACACCTATGTATTTCTGAAATGGGAACAAGTTATAGAGTTTAGAAACAGTAGATATTTGCACATTTTTGAAATTGGGAATACTCATACTAGCATGAGAATTATCTGTCATTTTTCAAAATGACTTTTTTTTTACACAATGTCTTTCATTTGGAAGGCAGAAATGCATCGAAAGTCAATAGGTAATAACAGTTGCTTTACAAATCTGAATTACCCTAAGTCTCCCGATAACAATGGTACCTCACTTGTGTGGGTAGGCATAGTGCCCACGACAAGAAATGCCTCAAAACCCAACGTGAACACACCACATTTTCTCAATGAAAAATTACCCTTTTTTTGCAAAGTGCCTAGCTGTAGTTTTTGAACCCTAGCTCTCCCGGCACCTAGGGAAACCTAGCAAACCTATACATTTTTGAAAACTAGACACCCAGGGGAATCCAGGATGGGGTGACTTGACTGCCTCCCACCAGGTTATGTTACCCAGAATCCCTTGCAAACCTAAGAAATTGTCAAAAAAAACACATTTTCCCCACATTTCTGTGCTGGAAAGTTCTGGAATCTGCATGGATCCACAAATTTCCACCCACCCCGCGTTCCCCCAGGTCTCCCGATAAAAATGGTACCTCACTTGCGTGGGTTGGCCTAGTGCCCGCGACAGGAAACGGCGCAAAACGCAATGTGGACATACCTCAATTTCGCAGTGAAAAATGACCCTTTTTTGGTAAAGTGCCTAGCTGTAGTTTTTGAACCCTAGCTCTGCCGGCACCTAGGGAAACCTAGCAAACCTATACATTTTTGAAAACTAGACACCCAGGGGAATCCAGAATGGGGTGACTTGACTGCCTCCCACCAGGTTATGTTACCCAGAATCCCTTGCAAACCTAAGAAATTGTCAAAAAAAACACATTTTCCCCACATTTCTGTGCTGGAAAGTTCTGGAATCTGCATGGATCCACAAATTTCCACCCACCCCGCGTTCCCCCAGGTCTCCCGATAAAAATGGTACCTCACTTGCGTGGGTTGGCCTAGTGCCCGCGACAGGAAACGGCGCAAAACGCAATGTGGACATACCTCAATTTCGCAGTGAAAAATGACCCTTTTTTGGCAAAGTGCCTAGCTGTAGTTTTTTAACCCTAGCTCTGCCGGCACCTAGGGAAACCTAGCAAACCTATACATTTTTGAAAACTAGACACCCAGGGGAATCCAGGATGGGGTGACTTCGCTGCCTCCCACCAGGTTCTGTTACCCAGAATCCCTTGCAAACCTAAACAATTGTCAAAAAAACCACATTTTCCCCACATTTCTGTGGTTGAAAGTTCTGGAATCTGCGTGGATCCACAAATTTCCACCCACCCCGCGTTCCCCCAGGTCTCCCGATAAAAATGGTACCTCACTTGCATGGGTGGGTCAAAGACCGGCGACAGGCAAGGCCCCAAAAGCTATTGAGGCAACATCAAAATTACATATCACAAACCAACCTGGTTTTGCATGGGGGGTCCCATGAGTTTTTGGCCAGGGGCTCGGCTTCCATGTAGGGAAACCTACCTAACCCATACATTTCTGGAAACTAGACACCCGGGGGAGTCCAGCGAGGTATGGCTTGCGTGGGTCCCCCATCATTCTCCTACCCAGAATCCCCTGCAAACCTAAAATTTTGCAGAAAAATTCACTTTTTTGTCAAATTTCTGTGTGGGAAAGTTCTGGAATCTGCGTGGATCCACAAATTTCCTCCCACCCAGCATTCCCCCAGGTCTCCCTATAAAAATGGTACCTCACTTGCGTGGGTGGGTGAAGGACCCGCGACAGGCAAGGCCCCAAAAGCTATTGAGGCGACATCAAAATTACATATCACAAACCAACCTGGTTTTGCATGGGGGTCCCATGAGTTTTTGGCCCGGGGCTCGGCATCCATGTAGGGAAACCTACCTAACCCATACATTTCTGGAAACTAGACACCCGGGGGAGTCCAGCGAGGTATGGCTTGCGTGGGTCCCCCATCATTTTCCTACCCAGAATACCCTGCAAACCTCAAATTTCGCCAAAAAATTCACTTTTTTGTCAAATTTCTGTGTGGGAAAGTTCTTGAATCTCGTGGATCCACAAATTTCCTCCCACCCAGCGTTCCCCCAGGTCTCCCGATAAAAATGGTACCTCACTTGTGTGGGTAGGCATAGTGGCTGCAACAGGAAATGGCCCAAATCGTACTGTGGAGACTGCAAAATTACCTATAGCAAAACTACCTGGTTTTGGGGGGGGCACCTGAGATTTTGGCCCCGGGCTCGGCGGCCATCTTGGGAAAGTACCAAACCCAAACATTTCTGAAAACTAGACACCCGGGGGAGTCCAATGAGGTATGGCTTGCGTGGATCCCCCAATGTTTTCCTACCCAGAATGCCATGCAAACCTCAAATTTAGTTGAAAATAACACATTTCCCACATATTTGTGTGTGGAATCACCGTGCCGTAAAATGATACCTCACTTGTGAGGGTGGGCCAAAGGCCTGTGGCTAGGAAGAGCCCAAAACATAGAGATTTAGAGTATAGCACCGAGAATTCTAAGCGCTACATTTTTTTAAAAAATACGTTTTTAGCCAATTCTGCTTTGGACACCCACACAAGTGAGGTATCATTTTACTCAAGAGAACAAGGAGAACGCTGGGTGGTAGGACATTTGTGCCGGCACGGTGATTCCACACACAAATATGTGGAAAATGTGTTTTTTTCAACAAAATTTGAGGTTTGCATGGCATTCTGGGTAGGAAAACGTTGGGGGATCCACGCAAGCCATACCTCATTGTACTCCCCCGGGTGTCTAGTTTTCAGAAATGTTTGGGTTTGGTACTTTCCCAAGATGGCCGCCGAGCCCGGAGCCAAAATCTCAGGTGCCCCCCCCCAAAACCAGGTAGTTTTGCTATAGGTAATTTTGAAGTCTCCACAGTACGATTTGGGCCATTTCCAGTTGCAGCCACTATGCCTACCCACACAAGTGAGGTACCATTTTTATCGGGAGACCTGGGGGAACGCTGGGTGGGAGGAAATTTGTCGATCCACGCAGATTCTAGAACTTTCCCACACAGAAATTTGACAAAAAAGTGAATTTTTCGGTGAAATTTGAGGTTTGTAGGGGATTCTGGGTAGGAGAATGATGGGGGACCCACGCAAGCCATACCTCGCTGGACTCCCCCGGGTGTCTAGTTTCCAGAAATGTATGGGTTAGGTAGGTTTCCCTACATGAATGCCGAGTCCCGGGCCAAAAACTCATGGGACCCCCCATGCAAAACCAGGTTGGTTTGTGATATGTAATTTTGATGTCGCCTCAATAGCTTTTGGGGCCTTGCCTGTCGCGGGTCCTTCACCCACCCACGCAAGTGAGGTACCATTTTTATCGGGAGATCTGGGGGAATGCTGGGTGGGAGGAAATTTGTGGATCCACGCAGATTCTAGAAATTTCCCACACAGAAATTTGACAAAAAAGTGAATTTTTCGGCAAAATTTGAGGTTTGCAGGGGATTCTGGGTAGGAGAATGATGGGGGACCCACGCAAGCCATACCTCGCTGGACTCCCCCGGCTGTCTAGTTTCCAGAAATGTATGGGTTAGGTAGGTTTCCCAACATGGATGCCGAGCCCCGGGCCAAAAACTCATGGGACCCCCATGCAAAACCAGGTTGGTTTGTGATATGTAATTTTGATGTCGCCTCAATAGCTTTTGAGGCCTTGCCTGTCGCGGGTCCTTCACCCACCCACGCAAGTGAGGTACCATTTTTATCGGGAGACCTGGGGAATGCTGGGTGGGAGGAAATTTGTGGATCCACACAGATTCCAGAACTTTCCCACACAGAAATTTGACAAAAAAGGGAATTTTTCGGCGAAATTTGAGGTTTGCAGGGGATTCTGGGTAGGAGAATGATGGGGGACCCACGCAAGCCATACCTCGCTGGACTCCCCCGGGTGTCTAGTTTCCAGAAATGTATGGGTTAGGTAGGTTTCCCTACATGGATGCCGAGCCCCGGGCCAAAAAGTCATGGGACCCCCCATGCAAAACCAGGTTGGTTTGTGATAGGTAATTTTGATGTCACATCAATAGGTTTTGGGCCATTCCCTGCCGCAGGTACTTGGCCCACCCATACAAGTGAGGTACCATTTCTATTGGGATACTTGGAGAAATGCTGGGGGGTTGGAAATTTGTTGTTACTTTCTGCAGTGTGAAAATGTGGGCACAAAAATGCAAGGAAAATGTCAGTCACATTTTGAGGTTTGCAGGACATTGTGGGTAAGATAACTTGTTGGGATCCACAAGAGAGACATCACCATGCACTCCCATGGGTGTTTAGTTTACGACAAAAACTACAGTTGTTAGGTTATTCTTAAATGAAATGTACAGCTTGGCAGAGAGACAAAACAGACAAAGATTACTGCACCGCCATCTATTCCTCAAACATACACACATACTGGTTGGATTTGGCACGAGGGCGAGTGATGGTTCAGTATATAAAATTGTATTAACAAGAGATTTCACAAAAATGAAATGCACTGTCAATAATTGAATGGACAAAAAAACTGAACCGGTGACTCGCAGCTCGTGAGCTGTAAAGCCACTTCAAGGCACCAACCGCTTTACAGGCCATTCACACACCTTTCATACATGATACACACAAGACCATTCACACCACCAGGCACAAAACCAACACATTACAACATTCACAAAAAAGGACAAGGTACACCCTGCTTGACAAAAACAGAAAAGACACATTTTTATGCACAACCACCTATTCCTCAAGCACACATACATACTGGTTGGATTTGGCACGAGGGTGAGTGATGGTTCAGTATATACAGTTGTATTAACCAGAGATTTCACAAAAATGAAATGCACTGTTACTTGAAAGGACAAGAAACTGAACCATTGACTCACAGCTCGTGAGCTGTAAAGCCACGACAAGGCACCAACCTCTTTACAGGCCATTCATACACCTTTCATACTTGTGACACATACAAAACCATTCACAACGCCAGCCGCAGGCCCAGCACATTACAACACTCACACCAGCAGACAGCGCCATTCAAGGGCCCATCACTTTCACACGCCCACATTCCTGACACAGCAACCACACCAGCTCACGGATTGCGTTGAGTGGCGTTTGGCTAGCAGTGTGTGTAGTGACCAGCAGCTAGTCACTACTCGCACACCGCCAGCCAAGCGCCAGTCCACGCAAACCGCCAGCCAAGCGCCAGCCCAAACACACCGCCAGCCAAGCGCCAGTACAAACACACCGCCAGCCAAGCGCCAGTCCACGCACACCACCAGCCAAGCGCCAATCCAAACACACCGCCAGCCAAACGCCAGACCACGCACACCGCCACACAAGCGCCACTCCACGCACACCGCCATCACATTTAGGATTTTTTTTAATAAAAATAAGAAAACACAAACAAATTGCAAATAGATACAAATCTACTAACACAACATCTGAAACTCAATACACTACACAAATGCCAACCTTGAAACTGAACCAAAAATATTAAACAATAGAGGCCAAGCAGTTCACTTTACCACTCATGGATGCTCCCAAAAATTCTTTTGCGTGTGGTACATTCTAAAACAAGCAGGCACACACAGCCCAGGGTTAGAAGGACACTCGGGGCAGTACATGCGAGTCTCCTTCCGCATACCTCTTCGCCAACAGACTCTACATCTCCTACTGGGAAAGTCTTTTGAGGGTGTGGGAGGAATGTGATCAGGAAAGTGGCGATCTTTCAATCTAGCAACATCCTCCACCACTCCAACTCTAGGAACACTTGCCTTTTCCACTAAAACAAGGCTGCCTATTACAGACTCTTGAAACTTAGCAAAAGTCATCTTTGACTCAGGACAAGAATCCTGGAACACAACAAAAGCATTAAAGGTTGCCAAGTGGAAAAGATGGATAGCCAACTTCTTGTACCAAATGTAAGCCTTACGAAGAGCAGCGTAAGGTTCCAACCTCTGATCTACTCTGTCAACACCACCCATGTGCTTATTATAGTCTAAAATGCACACAGGTTTGCGCGCTTCAGCAACCTGACCCCAAACAGTCACAGGTGCAGTGCTTTCATCATGGATGGTAGACAGCATGTAGACATCTCTCCTGTCTGAAAACTTCACAGCTAGAAGCTCCTCGCAACGCAATGCACTGCACTGTCCCCGCACAAGCTTTTTACAAACAAGTTCTTTTGGGAAACCTTTACGGTTAGAGCGGATTGTGCCACAAGCAACAGTGTCCACTTTGGCCAATTCCCTGAACAACCGCACACCAGTGTAGAAGTTATCTACATATAAATGGTGGCCTTTGTTAAAAAATCCTCTTCCAAGTTCCCACACAATTTTCTCAGTCACTCCAAAAGTGGACGGACAACCAGGGGGTTAATCCTGGATTCCTTACCGGTGTACAATCTGAAATTAGAGACATATCCAGTCCTACTGTCACACAGCATATACAGCTTAATTCCATAGCGTGCCCTCTTACTAGGAATGTATTGCCTAAAAACCAAGCGGCCCTTGAACAACACCAAAGACTCATCCACTGCAATTTCTTTCCCTGGAGCATAGATCTCAGAAAATCGATCAACAAAGTGATCAACGACAAGCCGAATCTTAAAAAGACGGTCACATTCAGGATGATCTCGTGGCAACGCTAAACCATTATCGACAAAATGCATCATCCAAAGCAGAAGCAAATACCTATCACGACTCATGACTGCCGGAAAAATAGCAGTTGCCATCAAGGGACTAGTAGACCAATATGAAGACATTGATGGCTTCCTTAGCAAGCCCATCAAAAAAGTTAAACCCAAGAACTTCTTCATCTCTTCCAGATTTGTGGGAGTCTACCGGGTAGCTCTAGAGTGGGGCTTAAGACTGGCACTGTTGTCCCTCAAAAACTGTTCGGCATACAAATTAGTCTGCTCAACAATCTCTGCCAAAAACACATCGTCCATAAACAACTGAAAAAAATGTATCGGCAAAAAGTTTTCAGTATTCACTCTACACCCTGGAACACCAGTAAAGTCTGGCAATGCCGGCTGCACCATGCCTAGGGCAACCCAGAGGTCAGCACTTTCAACGGGAAGCCTTGCAGCCCCATGCTGCAGCCCAGGTGCCTCTTGCCGCACTATACCAACGGGAAGCCTTGCTGCCCCAGATGCCTCTTGCCGCACTATATCAATGGGAAGCCTTGCAGCCGCAGGCTGCAGCCCAGATGCCTCTTGCCGCACTGCACCAACGGAAAGCCTTGCAGCCCCAGGCTGCAGCCCAGATGCCTCTTGCCGCACTATCGGCACATCAATCTCCTCCTCTAACACAGGCACTTCATCCGCACTAAGAGTATCTTCAGTATCCGATGATTCCATGTGGAGAGAAAACTCACTGCCTGAATCGTCCCCTGCCTCCTCTGACTCAGATGCAGAGTTAGTCTCTGAACCATGGTCAGAGGAAGACTCAAAAAGCATACCAACAACCTGCTGAGCAGTAATCCTGCGGCTATCCATTATCCTTACTAAGAAAGGAGACTGCACAAACAAGTCAACAACAACCAACACTGTGCAAAGCAAGTAAGTAAAATAATGTGTGCCTTTATCACAAAGATCTATATACTCAAAAACTATACAATTCACTTACAAGAGACAGCTACACTCACCAGCACCTACTCTGCAGAGACACAGCAAAAACGATATCCCACTAGAAAGAAAAAAACAAAACCAATTACTCACAAGACAACAAAATACACATCGAGCACAAATGCAAAATGTTTTTGACACTCAAAAAACAGAAGCCAAACATACCGCTATTATTACACCATTTGCAAAAAACAAATTCATGCAGAGAAATGAAACTCATTTACATTGTACAAAAAACTCTCTTACCAAACACGTGCAACTACACAAACAGCAGAACCACCAGTAACGAAACCGCAACCTGGAACAGTCTAAAGAGCAAAAGCCTTCAACTAGAACAAAAAAGGAGAAATAAAGCATTACAATTGCAATTCACAAAAAATAAAACAATTAACATTATAACACGCTATGTTACTACCCAAATGGTCAATCGGCCAGATGGGCCTTCAAATAGGGCTGAGAAAAATAGGGGGTGATCTTGCCCAAGGGATCGGGTGAGGTTGTCTGCCAGGCCAATCTGCCCCCAGGTGGGGCAGAAAACAGCAGACAGAAATTTGCCCCCTTGCAAAAGTAATAAATCCCTAGTGCCTAGTAGGGTTTTCTGCCTCCCCCCCGCCCCCGCCTAGGGCAGAAAAGCCAAAAAAAGGGGCAGATCTGTCCCCAGGAAGCAACCATGTCGCTTCCATTACTCGCAAAACAAAATCCCTGGTGCCTAGTGGGGTTTTCTGCCCCCCCCCCCCGGGGGCAGAAAGGGCAAAAAACTAGGCTGATCTGCCCCCAGGGGGGGGCAGAATACACATATAAAAAAATCTGCCCCCTGGAAGCGACCCTTGCCCAAGGGGTCGCTTCCATTTTTATTTAAACTACTTCCCTGGTGTCTAGTGGGGGTTTCTGCCCCCCCTGGGGGCAGAAAGGCAAAAAAACAGGCCGATCTGCCCCCAGGGGGGGGCAGAATTCCCATTACAAAATAAAATGGCCCCCTGGAAGTGACCCTTGCCCAAGGGGTCACTCCCATCACAATTAAAATAAACTCCCTGGTGTCTAGTGGGGGGTTTCTGCCCCCAGGGGCGATCTGCCCCAGGGGGGGCAGAATGTCCAAACAAAGAAAAATGCCCCCCTGGAAGCGACCCTTGCCCAAGGGGTCGCTTCCATTTCATTGTAAAAATGAATCCCTGGATCTAGTGGAGTTTTCTGCCCCCCCTGGATCCAAAAACGGCCAAAAAAACGGTCGATCTGTCCCTGGGGGGGCAGAAAAGTCTTATTTGAAAATTGGCCCCTTAGGAAGCGACCCTTGCCCAAGGGGTCGCTTCCTTTATTGAAAAAAAACATCCCTGGTGTCTAGTGGGGCATTCCTGCTCCACGATTGCGACGCTGTGCGCGATCGTGAAGCAGGAATGCCCTGCATTGAGACATCAGGGGAGAGGAAATACTCTTTCCTCTCCCCCGATGCCTCAAGGCATCCTGTTACGGCCCCCCCGCCCCACCGGAGACGAAAAACCTACCTCCTTCCTGGACGCGCTGGAAAGAAATGATTTCCAGCGCGTCCGGCGCTTCCTGTCGACGTCGGCGCGCGCTGTGCGCGCTGACGTCATGGGGAAGCGTGGGGGGGGTCGGGGGTGGCAGCGGAAAGTCTTCTGCTGCCATCCCCCTCGATGCTCATGACGGAACCGCTCCGTCATGAGCATCGAAGGGGCTAAAGTGTGTGAAGTAAATTAATGTTTATAGTTTTTTTTATTACTAATATTTTTGTAATTGATTATTAATTATGTTAAATATGTAAATACATTTAAATAAAAAAATTGTAGTGTTTTGTTATTGGTGTGGTGTTATAGGTTAGGAAATAAAATAAATACATTTATTTTGTAATTAATTTTTTTGTTTGTAAATATTTTCTAGTTTAAACGAAATATTTATTTGTAAATGTATTTATTATTTTATTATATATAGTATTTGTAAGTTTTTGATATATGTAATTAATATTATAATATGTGTTCTTTTTATATATTTCATACAATTTTTTTTTTTTTTAATATTGTTTATTAATTGTTATTATTGTTTTGATTTTTTAATATATCCTATTTTTTTTAAGTGTTTGAGTGTGAATAATAATTTTCTTTTCTACGGTATCCAACACTTTTCCTACTGTTGCATTCACTGGAGTGGGAATAGTAATTTTTACCCCTCTGCTATCCAGCGCTTTCCCCACTGTTGCACTCACTGGAGTTTGAATAGAAATTTTTACCCCTCCGCTATCCAGCACTTTCCCTACTGTTGCACACATTGGAGTTGGAATAGTATTTTTTGCCCCTCCTCTATCTAACACTTTCCCTACTGTTGCAATCACTGGAGGTGGAACAGTAATTTGTATCCCTCCGCAATCCAGCAATTTCCCTACTGTTGCACTCACTGGAGTGGGAAAAGTAATTTTGACCTCTCCGCTATCCAACACTTATCCTACTGTTGATCTTACTGGAGTGGGAATAGTAAATATTACCCCTCCGCTATCCATCACTTTCCCTACTGTTGCACTCACTGGAGTGGGAATAGTAATTTTTACCCCTCCGCTATCCAACACTTTCTCTACTGTTGATCTTACTGGAGTGGGAATAGTAAATTTTACCCCTCCGCTACCCAACACTTTCTCTACTGTTGCACTCACTGGAGTGGGAATAGTAATTTTTACCCCTCCGCTATCCAACACTTTCTCTACTGTTGATCTTACTGGAGTGGGAATAGTACATTTTACCCCTCTGCTATCCAACACTTTCCCTACTGTTGCACTCACTGGAGTGGGAATAGTAATTTTTTCCCCTCCGCTACCCAACACTTTCCCTACTGTTGAACTCACTGGAGTGGTAATAGTATTTTTTCCCTCTCCGCTATCCAACACTTATCCTACTGTTGCACTCACTGGAGTGAGAATAGTAATTTTTACCTCTCTGCTATCCAACATTTTCCCTACTGTTGCATGAACTGGAGTGGGTCTAGTAATTTTTTCCCCTCCGCTATCCAACACTTTCCCTATTGTTGCTCTCACTGGAGTGGGAAAAGTAATTTTTACCCCTCCACTATCCAACACTTTCCCTACTGTTGCACTGTTCGGAGTGGGAATAGTAATTTTTACCTCTCCGCTATCCAACACTTATCCTACTGTTGCAGTCACTGGAGTGAGAATAGTCATTTTTACCCCTCCGCTATCCAACACTTTCCCTACTGTTGCACTCACTGGAGTGGGAATAGTAATTTTTAACTCTCCGCTATCCAACACTTTCCCTACTGTTGCACTGACTGGATTTGGAATAGTAAATTTAATTATTTTGCTATCCAACACTTTTCCTACTTTTGAAATGATAGTATTGGGCAATTTAAGTTTAAATATTTTTTCATAGTTTAATGTTTTAATTTATTGTAGAATGTTTTTTTTCATATTTTAAATTATTTATATATGTATATATATTATATTTTTATATAATTTTAAAGTTTTAAAATAAATTAGAGATAATAGTTTATTAATTATTTTAAAGTTATTATATATATATGTATAAATTATTATGTTTGTGTTTTTATTTTTATTTAATTAAGTTTATTTGTAATATTTTGTAAAAATGTATATTAAATTAAATTTATTTTGTTAAATTTAATATTAATATTTAATATATTTAATATATAATATTTGATTTTATATATATTTTAAAATCAATATTATTATTTATTTATTTATTTATAGGTTTATTAAAACAGAGTACATCGAACTGGTAAAAAATTAAATGACAGTGCATATGTGTAATATCTCACAGCATACAGTTGCATAGATATCAATTACAGCTTCATTAATACAGTACAGAGGTTGGCTAATATGCACTAATTTGAACGTGGAGTGTACAAAAAACATCAACAACTACAAAAAGCAACAATAGCAGTGCAGTACGATAGCGTATCTAGGGTCACAGTCAATTAAGTATCAGCCAATCATCATCGAGGCGAAGCGGCGTGTACAGTTCAGTGCTGGATTACCAAATAGCCAGCATCTACAACACATCTGGGTTTTGCAACATGTAGCACGTGAATGGTGCCCAAAAGTCCTTAGGCCTGGAGGTCTCTGGCAGTTCTTCCGCATATGTGGCCAGTTGCTCTTTACAGTACACAATCTCTTGGAGCCATTGCAACAGTTTGGGCGCATATTTCCCGCCCCAATGCTTAGCGACCAGTCGTTTGGCCAACAACGTAGTAACAGCCACTATACGCCTGTTGCAAGGTCTAAGTTTCTTTACATTACCTAATAAACAGATCTCAGGTGTGCATTCAGCAGTCTCGCCTATAATCACCGTCAGAGTGCGCATGACATCCACCCAGAATCTGGATATAGGTGCACAACAGATGTACAAAGTCGGCCCCCTCTGTCCCGCATCTAGTGCATGTTACGTCATCGCGTACCCAAACCTTTTTAGCTTCAGCAGTGTGTAGTATAGCTGATTGAAAAATTTGAAGTGGATCATACAGAGGTTGCAATTGGCCGTGAGGTGGCCAGTTAGTGCACAACATTCAACCCAATCCTCCTGAGAGAGGAGCCTGTCCAACTGCTCATTCCACTTATCTAAGGATTTAGAATTGTGTACCTCTGATTCCCTTTGTGAGACATTATCTGTCTGGTAATAAGGCCAGCGGGGTCCCCCTGCGACAGTATCACCTGTAATGCTTTCAACATTTTCGGCTCAGTAGGAAACCCGGGGTCCAATGCTCTGACGGCCAGACGTAGCCTGGAGTAGATGAACCTCTGCATAGGGGTGTGTGGAGACCCTTTCCCAAAATGGGCTACTGATAGAAACGTGCCCGACTTATACATATCCCCCATTTTAGTGATACCCGCGGTTGCTAGTATGCTCAATGAACCCTTCTCACATGTGGCTGAGATATCCGGGTGTGCTACTATCGGCATAGCTGGTGCATATAAAGTTGAGAGTCCGGCACGTTTTACAAGTGCCCCCCAATCATGGACAGTATAACATTTGCTATAATGTAGTACCATAGCGGATAGAGGTGTCGGGTGTGAATTATCTGCCTCGACTGCTAGGTGCGGGAGATAGCGCTGTGGAAAGAACCAGTAATGTGCAAACTGGGCCTGCGTGCAGAGGTAATATAGACACATATCTAGAACTTCAAAGCCGCTGCTGGCAAATGGCAATGTTAGCGTTTCCCAACTACATCTGGGTGGTTTTCCAGCCCATACCATCCCCAACAAACAAGACTGTAAAGACTGGAAGGTGGCTCTATTGAGTTTTAAGGGAATATTTAGAAACAGGTACAGTGGTTTGGGTAGGATTATCATTTTGGTGACCGCTATTCTATCAGCCAGTGACAGAGGAAAGCGTGTCCACCTAGTAACCTGATCGTTTAACTTAGCAAGCACCCTGCCATAGTTCATATTAATTACAATGTTCGGATCCCTATGCACCCAGACACCCAGATAGCGCCCCGGCTCCCAAGACCACTCCAGCGGGAATTCTAACTCAGTCTGTGTAGTGCAAGCAGTGAGGGGCATCACCGTGAACTTGTTCCAATTGATGCCAAGTCCAGAGTATCTCTCAAAGCGAACATATTCTTGCAATAAAGGTTCCAAATGCACTGTTGGTTCCCTGACGTATAATAGCATGTCGTCCGCATATAAAGAAATCGCCAATGGTCGCTGTCTAAAAACCAGAGCTGCAGCAGCATGCTTCTGCCTAATCTGACACGCCAAGGGTTCCAGTGCCAAGGAAAACAGCGAAGGGGATAAAGGGCAGCCCTGCCGGGTGCCTCTGTGTATGGCTATGGGATCTGTAACCTCCCCATTGACCCGTATCCTGGCCACCGGCCTATTATATAAAAGCCGAACCCATTTCAGGAAAAACAGTGGCATTCCCATGCGCTGCAGCACCGTAAACATGAAGTCCCATCTCAGGGAGTCAAAAGCCTTGGCTGCGTCCAATAGGACAGCAGCAACAGGGAGCTCAGGATTCAGCTGTTCAAGAACCGCAAAAAGGGTTCATAAGTTATGTGTTGTAGATCTTTTTGGTATAAATCCGCAGTGGTCCGGCAATACCAGCTTAGGGACTAGAGGCTGTAGCCTATTGGTGATTATTTTTGCCAAAATCTTGGTGTCTATGTTTATCATAGATAGGGGGCGGTATGACTCGCATTTGTTTACAGCTTTATCAGGCTTCAGTAGTGCAACAATTAGGGCTTCTCGGAGGGAGGGGGGGAGGATACCAGATGCATAAGCTTCCGCATATACTTCCAGTAATTGTGGGGCAAGCGAGTCCACATATGTCTTATAGGATTCACTTGGTAGGCGGTCCAGTCCAGCCGCCTTACCATTGGGAAGGGACATCATAGCCTCTTTTACATCCTCCACCGTGATGGGCTGCGTAAGGTACTCTCGCTGTCCGGAGGACAGCCAGCCCAATGCTATATCGTCTAAGTATTGTACGGTTTCTCTTTCCTCAATCAGGGACGTAGGTCCATATAGCGTAGAATAAAACTTCATAAACACTGCACCAATACGCGGGGTAGTGTACTGAGGGTCGGAGTTATCATCTAGCAGCTCAACAATAAGTTCCTGGCTTATAATAGGCCTGAGTTTACTCGCTAATGAACGGCCAGGTCTACCTCCCTCACCAAACTGCCGCGCAATCCACCGTCTAGATCAGTGACGAGTTTCCTGTTCAGCAGTTTCATTATATTCGGAAATTAGTTCCCTAGTTTGAGCTAATAGTGCCGAATCCGGTTGTCGCGCATATGTACGCTCCAGTTCACGTATCTTGTCTTCTAATGTACGTAACCTGGATCTCAGTGCTTTTAACACCCCCGCTTGGGCTGCAATACACTCCCCGCGCACAGTGACTTTAAATGCCTCCCATAGTAGACCCGCCCCCTCTACCGTTCCCTCATTTTCTGAGAAATAGTTAGTAATGGCCGTACCAATTTGAACTCGAAATACTTGATTGAGCAGTTCAGAGGGTTGCAGTCACCACTGAAATGCCGGCTTCTGGAAGGCAGGCACGCTTAACTCCAGAAGCACAGGAGAGTAATCCGAGAGTGTTCGTGCGAGGTGTCGGACAGATGTGACCCATGCAGCAGCCACGTACAGTGGATACAAACGTACCCTCCCTGCTACCCGGATTCCACACGTCCATATGGCTACAAGGCCTTCTGCTTCCATAAGTTCACTAATAATTTGCGCTGCCTGCTTACCATGCCATGCAGTGTCTGCAGATCTGTCCATATCTGGGTCCAAATAGACATTAAGGTCCCCACCCCACAGCACTGCCGCGGGAGGTAGTGCAGCCATTCGCCTCCATATGTCATTATAAAATGCAGGGTCGTCTACATTAGGGCCATATGCATTAATGAACAGAAGCCTCGTGCCACCCAGGCAGCCCTGAATCAGAAGTACTCTCCCCTGATCATCCATTTCAGTGTGTGTCAGGACAAATGGGGTTCCCCGCTTAATCAAAATTAACACCCCCATAGAATGGGTAGAATATGATGATGCCACCCCAATTGCAGCCCAGCAAGTGCCCACCTTGTGTTCCGTATGTTTAGTGAGGTGTGTCTCCTGCAAGAAGGCCACTTGGACATTATTCCTGTCTAACTATGCTAATACCTGACGGATCTTTTTGGGGTTATTGAGGCCCCGCACATTCCATGTCAATAATTTAATAGAACCACCACCATCGCATTATGTTATGTTATGTAATGTTATAACGTTTTCTAAAGCGCACAGCTACCCCAGCAAAGGGGCGTCCCAGCGCTGACAGCAGAAAACTGCAAGGCTACCAAAAGGAAAGCCTAGGACGGAGGAAAGAGGTATGTTTTGATTGCCTTACGAAATAACAGATAGTTATCCATACCACGAATATGCAAAGGTAGCCTGTTCCAAAGTTTAGCTGCCAAAGTGGCAAAGGAGCGTCCGCCTGCATGCACCCTCCTCGCCCGAGGGACAACCGCCAGATGCTGCCCCGTCGACCGAAGTTGGCGGGCAGGAATGTACGGTGTGAGTAGGTTGGTCAGGATGCCTGGCGAAGAGAGCTTTAAAATTTTAAAAGCAATGCAGAGGGACTTGAACTCTACACGTTTGGCCACAGGCAGCCAGTGTAGCCGACGAATGGCGTTCGTCGTAGAGCACATTCTGGGCAAGCCAAGAAGAGTTCTGGCAGCACCATTTTGAACCCTCTGCAGTCTCAGAATTTCAGCCATGTTAGTCCCCAAATAAAGTGAACTAGCGTAGTCCAATCGCGATAGAATGGAAGCCTGCACAATAACCTGCCTAATGGGCGGGTCAAAAAACCCCAGCAGCGGTTTAAGCCCACGCAATATGCCAAAGCAGGTCCCTGCCACTTTCTTGGTTTGAGTCTGAAAAGTAAGGGCAGAGTCCACCCAGACACCTACATTTTTTACCACCTTTTAGGGGTGGGTGCACCTCCCAGGGTGGCCGGCCACCAGCGTTCACTCCACAGCTCAGGATCTCTTCCTACCAGCAAGACCTCCGACTTGCTGGCATTGAGCTGGAGACAGTTGGCAGTCATCCACTCAGCGACAGCCTCGAGGTTGCTCCGAAACTTACCAGCGTCCCGTTCATGGTCGTCCGTGAGTGCGACTACCAGCTGAGTATCGTCAGCGTACGATACCACTGTGAGCCCTTTACTCCTGGCCACCGCTGCCAAAGGTGAGACATAAAGATTGAAAAGTGTAGGGCTCAGAGCTGAGCCCTGTGGCACCCCATGTTTGGAAGTGTGGGACATGGATGCAAAAGGAGGAGCTGTTACCTGGAAGGTCCTCTCAGCAAGAAAAGAGGCAAACCATTCCAGGGCAGAATCTACAATGCCCACTTCCTCCAACCGCTGTAGCAGGATCTTGTGCGAGACCATATCAAACGCGGCACTGAGATCTAATAAAATCAATGCCGACGTGCGGCCCTCATCTAGCGCCCTCCTCAGGTGTTCGGACACAGCTAGGAGAGCAGTCTCAGTGCTGTGGCCAGAACGAAAACCATTCTGAGTGGGGTCTAGTATGTTATTATCCTCCAAAAATCTAGATAGAATGGAGTTAATATAAGCCTCAGATATCTTGGAAACCCAGGGCAGGAGGGAGATGGGACGAATGTTTTCTGGCTTCGCTATGTTAAGGTTAGGTTTTTTTAACAATGGGATCACTCTGGCGTGCTTCCAAGTCCTGGGGACAACTGCCGTGGATAGAGACAGATTAATCAACTGGCCCACAGGCGAAAGGAGCACCGGCAATGATTTTACAAATTGCTCAGGCTTAAGGGGATCAGCCGGGGAGCCGGACTTGACCTTCCTACAAAGCACATACAACTCGTCTTGAGGGATCGGCGGGAGAGTAGCCAACCTGCGCGTCGGAAACAATTTGGGCCTAACGACAGGACACGTAGTGATTTGCGGGAAGGTTTTATAAATATTTTCCACCTTCTCAACAAAGGAGGCGAGGATCTCACATTTCTCATTCGACGAGATCACAGGTGCTATGGGAGCTGCCGATGATTTAAGATCTTTGAGGATCGAAAAAATACTTTTGGAGGGGTTACTACTGTTCCTAATCTCAACTGCAAAATAGGCTGCCCGTTCGGCTTGAATAGCCCTATGATACGTCTTAATAGCTGCCTGATAATGCCCCTTCGAAATAGAGTCGTAGTCCCGTCTCCAGGCTCGCTCCAGCTTTTTACAGGCTTTACGTAAAATGATTAACTTGTCATTGAACCAAGCATTGGATTTGGTGGTACGACTTTTAGACCACTTTGCCGGAATGAAATAATCCAGAGAGTGGAGAATCCAGTCTGATAGTGCCCTATCGGCTGCATCTGGGTCATCTGGCATAATAAAAGTAGTTGTGGAAAGGTGGCCTTGAAATTGATTGATGTTGAGTTTATGCCAAGGGCGCCTAAGAGAGAGCTTCTGGGACGTCCTCCGGGCAGGTATAACCCCTGAAAGGGTCATAGATATTAAATAATGATCGGACCAGTACACCGGGGTAGGTGTGTGAACAATGAAGGAGGAAAGGTCAGAAAAAACAGGATCTAACAAGTGTCCTGCCGAGTGGGTGGGACCATGGACCAGTTGAAATAGTTGACATGCCGCCAGGTCAGCTAGGAAATTTTCCATTTCTGCGTCGTTGGAACTATCAAGATGTAAATTCAAGTCCCCAATAATGCTAAAATTGGCAGCTCTCATTGCCAAAGAATGTGTGGTGTCGACAAGTGCAGCCCTAAATTCCTTAGACGGTCCTGGCGGGCAGTATATCAAAAGTCCAGACATGGTGTAGCTAGCGCTAAATGCAATCCCAAAGCGCGCACACTCACAGCCCGCAAGAGACTCTTTAACAAAGGTGCAGGAGTAACTGGATTTAAAAACGACAGCAATACCACCCCCTCTAGACTCTCTATTCAGAGTTAAAATGCTGAAACCCTGGGGGAGCGCCAAACCAGGCACCGTGTTTCCTGATAACCAGGTCTCTGTTAAAAAGAGAACATCAGAAGTTTCATCCTGTAGTAAATCTTACACATCCGAAGAGTGCTTAACTAAGGACTGACAGTTAAGGCTTAAGAGTTTAACATTAGACCCAGATCTAGAGGGGGAACAGAGGAATACAGGCGTAACTATTCGCTGGACACCTCTACAGCAGATATTTGAGAGCCGGACCCTGTATGCTTTTGAATCATCTACTACGTGTTTTCCATACTGCAACTGCAACAGACCCCAACAGAAAACCCCACCCCCCACCCACTTCAGCGACCACAACATGCCAAAGCCATCCCTAAAACAAGAGAAAACAACCCAATACAAAAACATGCGTAATAAGGAGATGTGGGGCACACCCATAAGGGGCGCCAGAGCACAATCAGCCTCCCAGGTGTGAAGGGAGGTGGCTGAACAGCAGAATCCTATCTCATCTAGAAAAATTAGGTACGCAGTAGAGCTATATTTACTATACCATGTGTTAACAGTCAGAGCTAGTTCCAAGCTTGCGCCCCCCTGATGCATAAAGATAAACAGCATTGTAACAGTGATCAAATAGCCAATTACAGACATATAAGTTCGTATACTGGCCTCAGTGTGTAGATACGTCTGCCAGTAGGCCTGACAGACCATAGACAGTTCGATTCGTGGAGCAGTCGGTCATATAGTTAGTCCTCCTCGTCCTCTGGGGTGTTGGATTTCTCTCACCGGGATCGCTTAAGTGTCTGTGCTTATTTCATGGCAGACTTGGGATTAGTGTAGATTCTGGCTTTATCCTCCGCACCTATGCGCAGCCTGGCAGGATACAGCATGGCATGCGGCACTTTCTCCGCGATCAGCAGCTTCTTGACAGACTGAAATTCCTGCCTGGCGGCCTGGCCCGACACCGTGAAATCCAGGAAAAAGGACAAATTGTTATCCTGATAGGTTATTGCACCCTTCTCGCAGGACATTCTCAGGATCGTGTCCTGATCCCGGTAATTCAGGAGACGGGCAATAATAGGCCTCGGAGGGGCCCCAGGTGGAGGACGGGTGGCCAAGGCCCGGTGAGCTCTCTCGACCACCAGCATTGCAGACAGGTGCTCAGATCCAAAGATTTCACAAAGCATGCCCTCTACATACGTCTCCATCCTGCCGGTGTTGGTTGATTCCGGCAGACCAGTGATTCTGATGTTATTGCGGCGGCACCTAGCTTCCAAATCCTCGTTTTTCGCTTGGATTACTGCTAGCACCTTCTCCATATCGAGTGTCTTGGTGGTAACAGTGTGCAGGTCATCCTCAGCGTCTGATATTCATTTTTCTGCTTTGCCCAGTCTAGCGCCCTGTTTGTCTAACTTAGCAGACATATGATCGATTCGAAGATTGAGAGCGTCAATTTTACCGTTGATAGATTGCAGGCTGCTCTGCATGGCCAACAGTGTGGATTCCAGTGGGGTGGTACTCTCCGTGGGGGCATCCAGCTCAGAGTCAGATGTGGCCCCCGCTGTGCCTTACTCGATTTACTGGCTTCAAAATTGAGGTGTGGCTGAGTTTTGTCTGGTTTACCCATTTTGTGTCTGGGCAGGTGCAGTAAGAAGTCTCAGCTGGTCATACACCATAAGCAGACCGCACAATGTGTCTCTCACAATATAATGGGTGCGTGGGCTCAGCAGGATCAGACTGGCGGGCGCCACTAATGCAGACCGATCGTTGTCCACTCTCAAAGTGGCACACTCAACTCCAGTGCCCAGTGCTCCCCAGGCCGCCAGGTATCCCGCCAATGTTTGCAGTGGAGACGCGGTACAGTTCTCAGGGTCGAACCATGTCCCAATTCACCTTTGAGCCCGCCAGATTAGTGTCCCCAGAGTAGCACAGGGGTGGGAATGCAGCTTGGGCTCCACGCTCATCCAAATGGGCCGCGCAAATCATGAAGGTGGCACTCAATCACCTCAGGCAAAGTGTGTCCCACCAACACCGCACAGGAGAGCGGGTAGTCCGGTAAATCAGCTCCACCACCCGATCCACGGTCCCACCCAGCAATACCTGCAGATATGGAGAATAACCAGACCATCAGGGCGTGGGCCGCTTCAAAGGTCCGTGTAACTCATACTCGTGGTCTTATGCTCTGTGTGTTCAAATTTGTTTGTTTGTTTTGTTGTCCCCCGGCAAGACTTCTTGTAACACCTTCCACGTACTGTAGCTCCGCAAGTGCGGCCCAGCAGTGACACAGCGCGAGGCCCCCGAGCATCCTGCACCGCGCTCAAATATCCCTCCTTCAGGACAGCGACCAGCCAGGGAGTCCGATCTTAACTGCTACTTTTGCAGCCCCCAAAGTAGGTCACTCACCGCAGGCGTATTCAGGGGCAGCGAGTCACGATCTCAAACACCTCCGTATCTCCGCCGCATTCAAAGGGCCGCACGCGGCCCGCAGATTCCAGTGCCCACTCTCTCCCACACGCAGCAGGGATCGCCGCTCTTGCCCGAGGCCCACGCTCAGCCTCCAGGGCTCCGCTGTAAATTTCGACGGGTGTCACAGCACTCCAGTCGCAGATAAGGGAACGTTCCAGCCAGAGAGCGTCGCCTCAAGGGTTCCGGCAGTCCCGTCTCCCACACAGCTCATGCCTCACAGAGCCGACGGGTAAGGGCCGCAGGGCCGCCCCCTGCCGCCATGATGTAAGTAGGCCTGTTCTGGGAGGCTGGCAAAACGCTGATTTGTGCGCACAGCGATGCTCCAAAGTCACCCCAGCTGCATGTAGGGTGTTGTGGCGACTTCGCCCCAGGGTGCGGGGCGAAGGATGGCGAGATGATAGCAGGATAATGATCGGATGTAGTGTTCAGCCGGCGTGCCATCTTGCCGTGCGCCCACTAGCGCCCCTAAAATCAATATTTTTTACATCTATATTTTTAACATCGATATTTTTGATTCAATATTTTTGTACTTACCAGTGTAGGTATGGGAGTCAATATTTTTGTTCTATCACTGAACTGCTCTGCTCCAGTGGTGCCATTAAAAATTTGAAATGGGTGCTCTGAATGCCAAGGCTGCGTAGTGTTGAATTCACCTCAGGACTCTTTTATATACTACCAGACACTGCTGCCCCTTTATCTAACTCTTGCCAGTCCCAGTCCCTGCTTTCTCCCTTTGTGCCTATTATTTGACTTTCTCTTCATCCTTCCTTTCCATTTGTGTGTTTTCTCTCTCTTGTTAATGGTCAATATTTAATGAGGATAAATAAGTGCCAGTCTCCATAAATGAGAGCTGGTGGGCCCCACCAGCTCAGATTAGGCACTGAGTGTAACCTGGGATGGTGACTGGCTGACAGCTAATCTCCCAGAGATGAGAGGGCAATATCTGAAGTGTGAACTTTCATCTGGAAGAGCTGAGGATGTGCCTAGTGCTCAAAAATATTCCTGCCTACTGAGAAAGGGAAGGAGTGTGCCTGGCCCTGCAGTAGGAGGATCTATCAAGGAAGAGAATCCCAGTGAGGTCCTGGTGTGTGAAGCACTCAGAGAAAGCAGACAATGCCAGAGAGCGAAACAAGAATCGACCCGCATTGTGAATGTCCTGTGTCTTTGTGCATTTCCTACCTGAAAATGGCCCCAAACACTGTATCATGCAGGCATGGACATATCCTCTGTCCACTGCAGCCATGACTCCCTGGTGTTGCACTGTACTGCACCACTGTAAACATGATAGGTCTGGAAGGCCAGAACTGCACCTTGCCACTGTAAACTTGATCGGCCACAACTGCATCTCATTGCTGTGCGCCGAATTGGCCCAGAAGACTGTACATATATGCTGCTGCAGTGGACCAAATCAGCCTAGGGGGCCATACCTGCCTGATGCTTCTGTAAACCTGACGAGGCCGCCTCCACTGGTGAGGCTGGGCTACCACACTTGGACCTGAACTGCATCCACCCAGCTACGTGAACATCAGGGACCAGCAACCTCAAGTGCAGGCTGCACCCACCTTGCCAGCCAACCTTTCGTGCAGGCATCGTGAGGCTTCCCCCAATACAGGAGCAAATGGACTAAGACCTTCTTGAGCAAAAATAAGCACATGGACTGAGTTGCATTTTTAATCCCCACAGGGCTGACTGTGATAATTTGCACCTGTACCTAATTTGTACCTCTGTCACTTTATACTGGTGACTATGAGCCTAGATATCACCTGGGTCAGGACAGGACATTAGAGTTAGAAGATGTAGAACCAGTCGAAGAATGCTATCAGGGTTTTAACCCTGCATTCTGGTGCACAATTGGATCGTTTAGTATTTAATTCTGTTGCAATCAAAGTAATTGATTTTGCAAAAAGCCAAGCACTGATCTGGACATTGAAATTACTGACTCTGTTTGTTAGTTGTTGAGTTCTGAGTTCTTGACCCCATACAAACTCCCTGAGAAGCCTCGGACTGCTCACCATTACTTACCTGAGCGATAAATGTGGAAAGGGTTGTCATTGGCCCAGTTTGCAGAGCCATACTAGGATGATCCCCATGACATCAATGGCAAATGACCTCAACCACCAAGTTTGGAGCCCAGTACCTCCTGTCTGCCCTGTGACTCTTCAACTGAGGTCTGAAATTGAGGCAGAGTCAACATCACACAGAGACACATGGAGAAAAGTATCTAGTGTAGTCATAGAAACATGTACAACCAAATGCATTAAAAAATCTTCCTATCACTTAGTGGCCACTGCCATGATAAATGATAAATGCCTCACTTTCCAAATATAGGGGCCAATTCATCTCTTGGTGGTAAGGATTCTCAGTCGCAATAGATTTATATGAGGGCTGACCATTGGTGTAACCATGGTGGAGACTAATCTTTCTCTGCCATGTTTAGACCCCTCCGAAGGCCCGACAGAGTAAGGGCCATCAGAGAATTGGCTATATGTCCGTCCTCCCAATTAGGATTGGTGGGCATATAGCTGGTTTCCACATCGAGCAAAAAATGACAGTTGTACCGTCCTGGAAGTGACGTCTATTCCATTACTGGAATGTGATGTAGAGGAGTATACCCAATCTTTTTATGCTTAGAATAGTTATAAGGAACCCCTAAGCAGCCTATGTCAAACCCAAGAGCTGCCCTCCAGAAAGAGATCGCTCGGTCATATGAAGAGATACAGCCACCTCATCAAAAAGACGCTCTCTGATAGTAATTTGAACACTATTGAGAGATATTATCAAAGCCCGACACCAGGGGCAATGGAGCAGAACGGGCAGCAGAGCACCCTTAAAGAGGGTGGTCACAACGACACCGGTTTTGACGAAGAGCTCTGCCGGCGGTTAGAAACGCTCAGCCTAAAGGATTTGACACAACTGATATTCCGTATTAAGGGTTCCAGCATCAAAGCCTTGAGCAATGAAGCAAATGCTGTAAACACTTTTATTGACATGGAAGATGGTGAAGAATCTATAACAGCTCCTAACTCACCGGTCAATGAAGATATGGGGTTTCTGAAGGAATTGGCTCCAGAGGCTATCATCGTGCAACAGCTGTGCGCAAACTCCAACGCCGATTATGCCTCGTTGGACCTCACTGACTCTCAAGATTTCAGAGCCGCTGCTGAGTCCCACGAAAATGACGAAGTTAGTAAAAATCGTTATAGACACGTACTTTTACCGTATATAGGGCTATATTTAATTTTTACCTAATAATCTGTCTTTCTTTCTTTTTTGAGCCATAGAAAGGATCAACAGAAAGAGCTGTGGTAGAGGTGATGTTGCCAAAGATTAACGCCATAAATGTTTATGGCTTATGCTGTTCAAAACAGACTGACAATCCAAAACAAAGAGCTGTGTAAGAAATCTGTTTGTACCAATAATATTGCAGACTTTGAAAAGGAAGTTCCAGGCCTACCCTATGATGCCATAAGGCCTGTTAAAGGTTTTGCTGCAATTGTCGTGAGCCCTTGTGTCAAATGTCACTATTACCGCCATAAATGTAATGATCTGCAGCAGGAGGCTCACGAGCCACTATATATATAGCTTGGTAGACCTGAACAAAGTATATAAACTGTTAAGGTTGGTGTATGGTTTGGCTGAGGAAAAGAAGAATATCCACCCTGATATGATAAAGGTCTTGTCAATCATGCTCAGAGAGATCTGATGCTCGAGCGAGCCAAGCTCAAAACTCAGCTGTATGCAAGGTTTGTGTCCATATTTTGTTCGAAGGATGGCAGAAAGGGCTATAGGAAGACATATGTTCGATATTTATCTCATAAATTGATGAGCCGGCTCTTTAGCCAAATTAAAGCTGTTTTAAAAATTGCTGAGTCCCCCGGTATCATGTCATTTTTTGTATTATTTAATGTTACATACTTACTCACTTTTAGGCTGAGCATCAGAAGTCTGTGCCCAATATGCTTCTGAGTTACGTCCAGGATACATATGCATTGCCAGATTGGTATATGTGTTGCTTAAAGAAAAAATAACTGAAATGCAACCTGTACCTCTGAGCTATCTGAAGCTTGGTGAGCCACCCACGGCGATGCTAGAGTATCAATGCGTGGCTACCTATAACGGATGAATACTGGAGTGCGTACAAATGCCATATGAGAGAGTTAATACAATCACAGATGACCAGCTTACATATCGCCTTGGAGCTTCTGGCAGAAGATTATTTCAGAAATAAAGGTTTTGTATTGCACGACAGACAACAGTACAATCTTTTGAATGCCGTCAGTATCCTGAGTGTACAAAGTTATAGGAGGGGTGAGCACGAAGTCCTGTCTAGAGCCGTTGAGTTTATGGCTGTAAAAATATCAAAACTTGTAATGCTGAGGCAAATTATCTGCGGGGCCCATAGTTATGTATGTAGCATGTGTCAAATTTTGTATACATAGTGAAAAGTCAGCAAACTGTCCAACAACAATGACAAGACGTATACCATGAAACTGTAAAGTATGCCCTGTTGCTAACATTATTTTTAATAAAATGCCCTTACACAAAACCATCTTTTTTTTTTCATTTCATGGGATGCAGGGGCTGAAAACATGTCTGGGGACGGGTTAAGGAGGCTTTACTATGATACAAGAGGTGCCAGAAGCTTCGGAAGCGCCAAAACTCTATTTAGAAGAGCTCTAGTTAAAAATGAGCGGTTAAACAGAGCACAGGTGAAGGCATGGTTATCTGGCAACAGACATATTCACTCCACAAGCCAGCCAGGAGGCATTCTAAGAGGAGACCGACCATCGTTAATGCGCAGCTATATTATCAAAGGCAGGCGGACATAATCAGTCTTCAAGATCTAGCCAAGCATAGTAACAGAGCTCGATATATATTAATGACAATAGATGTATTGTCCAAGTACGCCTTTGCAGAAGCGCTAAGCGATAAAAGTGGTACTAGCGTCACCACGGCTTTTAAAGCCATATTCAGGAAAGGGCAAACCCCTCAAAAACTGCAAACACACGCTGGAAAGGAACTTAAAAAAAATTAGCCTCCGAAATTATTAAAACAGCATACTGTTCATCATTTTGTAATGCATACGAAGGTAAAAGCTGCTGTTATAGAGCATTTTAATAGAACTTCAAAATCTAAGATGTCGAGATATTTCACGGCCTACAACACCTACCGATTTGTGGATATTCTACAGGTGTTTATTGATGCTTATAACACCAGTTATCACAGAGCCATCAAAACGTATCCTGTAGAGGTAACAACCGATAATTCCTTAGAGGTGTGGAGAACGATGTACGTGAGCCGTTTCGCTACCAAGTTAAAGAAGCCTCTTGTTAGGGTTTAAAAGTTGAAAGGGGTCTTTACGAAGGGCCAACAGCAGACTTTTAGCGACAAAATATTTATAGTGGATAGTGTGGAGCTTAAAGTAGGGATATATATTTACAGGTTAAAGGACAACGATGACGAAACGGTGTTGGGTGCCTTTTACAACAAAGAGTTACAAAAGGTACCAGACGATCCGCACAGGGTGTACAGGGTTGAAAAGATTCTGAAATGGAAAGGTAGCAGGGCTAACAGACAGGACTTTGTCAAATGGAGGGGGTAGCCTGAGAAATTTAACAGTTGGGTGCTGGCCAGCTCCCAGCAGGGTGTGTGAGTACGATGGGCTCCCTGAAGGCGACAATATGGAGACAACGTAATTTTATATTACCTTGCCATCCATCGCATTGAAGGACATGTTCCCCGACAATTACATTTCTAATTATACCGTGAAACTGTCTAAACCTGTGGACCTAAAAGGGGCCTGGGAGGCAGCCCTAACTGAAATTCAATACCCAAGAACATGGAATACATTTACAATGCTCATGGCCAAATTTACTATAAAGCGTGATCAGGACCCCTTGAGCTTCCACACTGACCTTCCTCATGGCTATTACATCAGCATTGCGGTGGTTGTTCGAGCCCATCAACAAATCCATAGCCAGCATCAAAACGTATTAGAATATTCAGCAAGTATTAGATAACGTTAGAAGGAAGGTGTTTCTTAAAGCTCCAAATCATGATACAGATTAGCTGTACAGGTAAATTAAGAAGAGATTTAGGAACAGTACAACACATAAAAAGCCAGGTAGAGTCATACCCAACATGCCCCAATATTAATGGAGGGTTCTATACACTCTACGTGTATAGCAACATTGTAGAGCCGCAGAGGGTGAAAATAACACAGTAATTAATGTTCAATATATCAAACCTGACTATGTAGCAATTTCTAAAAACCATTTTGACACTATTTCGGTCATGATGTTCGATGATCAGTCTTAGCCGGTGTCCTTTAAATACAGAAAAGTTACTGTTAAGCTTCATTTAAGGCTGCTACAGCAAATATTAAGAAGTCATCATGGTGATCGTGAAAACATATGGTGACCTCCTCTGTATAGGGACGATTGCAGACACCACGCAGGATGTGGAAGTCCACCATTCTTTTAAGGGGCCCCTGTTATGTATGGGGCGGGACTTGGAGGTTTTTTCCATAGTTTGTTTAGAAGAGCTATGCTTTTCTTGAGAAGACGATATGAAATTGCAAAACCCCACTTTAAAGTGTCGGCCTCAAACATTGCCAGGATGTCGTGGGATCTGTGACTTCTGCTGTCGCTGAACGCATGAACAAACAACCCCAAGAAGGAGTGGGACTTGTGTACAGGCCAAGAACAAGTATTAAAAAGAAGTGAAGGTCTTCGAGGCGTAGAGGTCTGCTGACTCCCTATTAAAAAAAGGAGGCGCTCTTCAAAAATCGCTTACCAAAGAAGTTCTGTAAGGCGGAAAGGAGCCTCAAAGAACAAGAGAGCACACACTAGCATAAATATCTTTTAAAACGCAACAACCTGAAACATGGCCTTTGTACATTGTGCATCGGGAGAATGTGCCAAATGAGAGTTAGAATTGTTTTCTCTAAAGCCCACTCAGACCAGTATTGAAAGCAGTTTTTTCATGGAATTATTGCCTCTAGCCGCTTTGACGCCATTGGCATCAATAGAGTTTTTTGTGTCAGGTTCCACGGACATGTATCTGGATCTCAACAATACTCTGCTGCATCTTGTTTGCAAAATCGTAAAAGCAGACGGTGCCAACATACAGGCCGCAAGTAAAGTGGTGATGATCGCTTACACCATAGCAAGCATGTTTAATCAGGTGGACATTACCCTCAGCGATCGACTCATCATGCAAAGTGATAACATGTATGCCTACAGAGCCTACATCAAGAGTATTCTAAATTACAGCCGCAACGCCCTGGACACACAGCTTTCAGCAGGGCTATTCTACAGGATACTTATGCACATTTTGAAGACTAGGAGCTGGACGGTGACAATCAAGAATTTGTGAAAAGCACAAGCTTCGCCACTGGCAGTAGACAGTTTGACCTCCTCAGACATATATATTTAGGGACACATGCATCAAGCTTTTTACCGGTCGCAAATGGGCCGATTCGTGACCGGTAAAAAGCCACTTCCGATGCATCAAACCTAAATGCATTCGCAAAATAGGTAATCGCAATTTTTGCGATTACCTGTTTTGCGAATACATTCAGGGAATCGCAATTTGCGATTCCCTAAATGCAATGCATGAAGCATTTTAAATATGCGACTTTGCATTAAGGATTCGCAAATTACCATCAACTTCAAGTTGATGGTAATTTGCAAATCCGGCAAAAATGCACAAAATTGCATTTTTCAAAGTGCCATGTGGCGCATACACATGCCCTTAGGGTATGTGTGTGCGCCACATGTGCACACTTACCTTTTTTGGGGGCGCATTAGGGGGGCCTTAGGACCCCTAGCACCCTTGCAATTGCATTCACAATTTGCGATTACCTATTTGGTAATCGCAAATTGCGAATGCTTTCCCATTCATTCCTATGGGCCTCCAGGCCCATAGGAATGAATGGGAATGCATTCCCTAATAGCGAATCGCAATTTGTGATTCGCTATTAGGGAATGTGTAGGAATCGTTATTTATTTTGCCACTCATACATGCATAAGGAGTTGCGACTCCTAAATAGCGATTGCTTAAAAATCGCTATTAAGGAATCGCAATTCCTAATCTTGATGCATGTGCCCCTTAGACCTTTTCTTCCAAGATAAACTGCTCATCAATGGTATGGATTGTAAGATCAAACTTAACTGCAACAAGGACTAGTTCTGTCTCAACAGCAGGGATGCAGAACAGTATAAACTGGTCATACTGTCCGCTAGTTTGTTTGTGAAGAGAGTGAAAGTGTCCCCAAATTTCTGACTGGCTCATGTCGAAGCTTTACAGCTATCAAACTCCAACTATGCCATTGAAAGAATAACTCTGAAGATATTCAGCATCCCAGCTGGTACCAGATTAACCCAGCTTATTATCATCCATTTTGTCAAAACACAGCATTTAGCGGTCTCTATACCTCAAACCCATTCAATTTCAAACACTATGACATCAACTATGCAGTGCTGGTCCATGAGGCGGCTGTGATTCCTACAAAACCGTACACATGCAGTTTAGGAGATGCTAATTTTATCGGGGAATTTCTGGGTTTGGGTTTGATAACCGGGAAGCACCTGCGTGACTCGGTAGTCGTCATGTCAAGAAAAGGATATGGGTCGGGCTACACATTGCTCGCTTCCGATCTGCCTCCTGACAAGGAAGACAGCGACCGCTAAAACTTAATCAAAAACAGAAATCTAAAAGCTGAAATACGTTTTAGGCAAACCTTGGCTACGAATATGAACATGGTTGTGTTCTCTGTATTCGACAAAGTCATTCAAATCAACCATGCCTGGCATATTTTGTTTGACTATCTTTAAAATTTTGTAAAATGGACACTGTTCAGATTCGGGATATCTTAAGCCGTCATAAATACAATAAAAAATACTTTATAGGTGTTTTTCAAAGCGACACTCTACCTGGTGAAATAGGGTCCGAAAGACCCCACAAGCTCGTCTTTGACACAGATCCGCACTACATGGAAGGAACTCACTGGGCAACCCTGTTTTTAGATAAAGACAAGGTTACAGTGTTTGACAGTGCAGCGGCATTCCCTTAGCATAGCATCTATACAAGACCGATATTCAAGTATGTAAAAAAAGCTGCTGCGAGGGTGGAGTACAGCAAAATACAGGTACAGGATTCACTCGCCGTCACATGCGGGGAGCATTGTATATATTTTAATAGTAAAATGTCTGAGGGTATGACGTTTAGAAATTTTTAAAATCTATATTCTATCAACCTAGTTAACAATGACAGTATTGTTATGAAATATGTGAAAGAAAACTCTAGATCAACATCAAGCGTTGTTAAAAAAGAATACGTAGTTTGTCAAAAGTGTAAGGTCGTGTAACACCTGTTATGTGTAATGGTGAATCTAAAACAAAAGAATATAAATTTGAATGCTGACTCAGTATCTTCATTCTGACGCAAGGACGCACATTTAAAATGCTTTTAAAAGATTACAGAAATAGGCTAAAAAGGTAATAAGGTTTATTTACAAAACAGTTTTTTCATAGTACAAGCAACACACTGATAAACTTACTAAAGTAATAAAAGAAGAAAAACGACAAAATGTTAACTATGGCAAAACTATACACACAAACACAGGCACACATATACATAGGTTCAAAAGTCCGAAGAAACATCAGACATTTAACCATGTGTAAAAAAAAAAAGAAAAAAATGTTTTTTAGGTTCCAGAGTCAGAACCTCGGTACTCCAAGAGGGGGATAGCTGGGGAAACAAAGGGGATGCTGGCATGTTAGGGGAGGGGTTAAAAACAACAGATGTTGGAGTACTTGGGGGCTGTAAGTCTTTCAAATTTTCAAGTAGGTGCCTGTGTTCAGCATTACCGACGATCGTCGAAGGAATGTTGAGTTCCGCAGAGGCTCATAGAAACTGTTCCCAACCTCTAGGCCCTTTCTGGAGAGATAGTGTTTTGGGGTGCGTAAGACCTTTGACTAGGTCATACATGTGGGATCCAACAACCGATTGACCTTTGTAGAGGAATTTGCCTTTATCATTCCATGAGGACAAGTGTTTAGAAGCTGACATTTTACATAGAAACATTTACGCTGACCCTCTGTACCTTGGACTTATATATTTTTTTAGTTCTTCAACAGGCACTGCGTCTCATTTTTTCGGATATTCCAGGCATCGCCCGTATACGTCCTCAGCTGCTCCATCTGCTGCCTTGGTACCAAGTACAGCTTTTGGGTGTACTCCATCAGTTCCCGGTTAGGAGGCTGGTAATTAGCGGTATAGCTATGTCCAACAAAGAACCTATAAAACCTCCTGACTGCTTTACCAGTTTCATCTTAGAAATGAGCGAAGCCCTTTTATTACTGAGCTTCTTGATAAGGTGGCACTTACTGGCGCTCTGATATAGGGACATTACCGTTTATGGTTTAACTCTGTTTATTATTTTGAAGCAGGATAATACAACATCAACCCACCTACATTCACAGGCCAAAAGAAATACCAATAATCAACAAAAGGGATAAAGAATCGCCAAAAAGGTGAGAGTAGGAACAAAAGAAAGGAGAATATATATACTCATCAAGTTCAACTAATACCCTGAAAGAGGATAGCAGGATCCACACAGAGGTTGGGTAGGGAACAGTCAGAGGGGAGGACACTCATCTGAAATGGTTGATTGTGTGAGATGAAGTAGACGCAAATTAATCGGCAGGTCAGCTCCATAAATTTGTTTGCTACGAATTGAATACTAGTATCCCTTGTTTTATCAAACCGTTGGAGAGTATGTGTGACTGTTGTTGCCATTATCCTTTCCATACCCAGGAGATCCCATAGTTTATGAAGCCAATCCAATTTTGTTGATATAGCATCAGTACCCCAAAGGGACAACAGCGCCTGCTTAGCTGTTACAATTGTTAAAGTAATGACCCGCCCACAATGTGATTTCAAGGGATAAGTCAATGCGTTCGGAAGTCCTAGCAATATATAGCTGGAAACCTAGGCAATTCAGTGTTATGAATTTCGTCAATAGTTGACAGAACTTCAGTCCAAAAGTGTTGTATTTTTGGGGACTGTCATAGTAGATGCGTAAGAGTGCCCACTTGGCAGCATTGTCTCCAGCAATGAGTGTCCCCCCCCCCCCGGCTTTCCACTGGGCTATTCTGCATGGAGTATAGTACCAGTAGTGGACTATCTTAAGGAACATATCCTTGCTCACTGTGCTACAAGCCGATGCCCTAGCCCTGTGTACTATGTCATACCATTCCTTAGGTGTGAATGCACGCTTGCACTCATAGCTCCCACCTATGCTGTGCCGGTGTTTTAGTATGAGTAATGGGAGTGAGAAGGAAAGCGTAGATGCCTGAGAGGATGCGTTTATCAGAGGGATGCATAATTAGGCATTTCTCAAGCTCTGTAAGGGGACGACCAGCATGGGGCGAATATAAGGCTGGAGAATCCAGAGCCAAATATTGCCAATGAGTGTTAGGAGGTAGATCGTAGTTAGAACAAAGTAGGGGAAAGTCCATCATATCATCTACATCGAAAAAATCTCTCACTCTCTTACAATTCACTTCCTGACACTTAAGGTAAGAGTCTCCCTTTGCCACCAGAGGGAAATCGGAATTTCCTATGAATGGAGTTAAGGGTGAGATACACGAGGAAAGGTGATGTGTCTCTTGCACCATATCCCACAGTCCCATTGTGGCTCTAGTGACAAGTGAAATATAAACCCCCGGTGGGCAGAGTCTCTTGGGAAGCCACTGTACCTTCCATATGTGAAGCCCTGAAACTGCCTGGTTGATGAAACACCAGTATTTCTCAGAGCTGGTACTACATCCTTCTACCATATAGTGCAGCTGCACTGCCTGGTAGTACGTTCTCAGGTGCAGAATTCCCGGTCCCCCATCAGCTTGGTGCACATACACCTGCTTTCAAGCCATGCGTGCCTTCTGCCCCCCCTTAAATAAAAGTGTGTATAAGGTATTGCAATTGGTAAAGGGTTGTGCTAGGGTAGCATTGGCAGGGTTTGCATGACATAAAGCATTCTAGGGAACAATGTCATCTTATCTGTCACCAGTCTACCTAGCCACGACAACATGTACCGTTCCGAGGAGGAAAGTTCCACATGAGCATTGAGGAGGTGTGTGGAATAATTCTCTAGGTCTGTGCTGTCGGTCGTGGGGTATATTTGAAGCCCCAAATAATCTACCCCCTTGGGTAGCCCAGTCAAAGGAAAACAGAGTCGCAAGGCGAATTTGGTCCTCCCTAGGGATTGTCAAACTAAGGGCCAAGATTTTCTGTAAGTTAATTTTAAACCCAGAAGCTTTCCCAAATTCATCCATTTCTCGTAGGAGAGGCGGTAGAGAGGTGAAAGGCTGAGTCAGTGTTAGCATAACATCATTGGTGTAGAGTGACACTTTATGCTCCCTGCCTCTCATACTGATACTCACTCTAGAACCACATTGGCAAATCCTTTCGGTGAAGGGCTCCATATAAAGAGCAAAGAGCAGAGGAGACAAGGGACATCCCTGTCAGTTGTCACACGACACCCAAAATGGTTGCGACAATACTCCATTAACTCTTACCCTGGCCTCTGGAGCTGCATAATTGCAGTTTATTCAGCACCGTAATCTCTCCCCCAGTCCAAATTGAACAAGAACTAATTGGAGATATGACCTGTGAACCTGATCAAAGGCCTTTTTGGCATCAACTGACAGGAGAAGGGCGGATGTTCGGGATCGTTGTGTTCTGTCAAGGAGGTGGCAGAGGCGCATGGTGCTGTCACTGCAGCACCTCTTCGGAATGAACCCAGACTGATCAGGATTAATGAGTTCCTGCACATAAGGCGCTTGATAGAATGCAAGGATGCTAGTGAAGATCTTTACATCCCCATTCAGCAGTGAGATGAGGGCGATAGGAGGCACAATACACTGGGTCCTTGCCCAGTTTGGGAAGAACCACAATCGTGGCCATCCGCATCAAAAGCAGTAAGAGTCATGGAATCGCTGAAGGAGTTGTAGAGGCGCACAAAAAGGGGGCGAGTATGGCTGCAAAGACTTTGTAGAAATCAGAAGAGTAGCCATCTTCCCCAGGGGCTTTACCTGAGGGCAGTTTTTCAATAGCCAAAAACATCCCCTCTGAGGGTATATCTATGTCCAATTTGGATGCTTTAGACATTACCTTTTAGGGTGTTTAGGGCGATTTCTGTAAAGGCAGTCACTAAATCATCCGTAGCCGCTCACACAATGGCCTTTCTTTGCTGGGGGCTAGCTGTGATTAGCATTTTTAGGACGGCTAAATTACTGCATAGACATGCCGACATGGTCAATACCGGGTATTATAAGGTCTAGAGTGTAGATGTTACAGGAGACTCTTTAACGATTCCTTTTATAGGCTTTGGGCCTGGTTTTAAGTGTGTACGCGATGGGGAGATTGGGTGGGAAAAACCAGCACACAGTCTGTAGTGTTCTAGAGTACTGGGTTTTAAGTCTACCAGTAAGTAATCGTGGGGCTTCTCGGTAGCATTGTTAAATGCTTCCAAGAAAAACGGGGTGTTTCCATGGTACATCTGTTTAGCTATAATGGATATCTGTTGGTTGTCTCTGGGATTTTTAAATAAAACCAGGTATGAGGTGTTAAGAGCTCTTACCCTTGTAAAACAAGTTCTGCACTATGTAACATATGCTTAGATTTCGATGATGTAAATATTGTGTAAAAGCTTTCCCTATCTCAGAGTGATCCCCACCTTCGCTCCTAAGGTTGTCTACAATCACCATGTTTAAAAGGCCTGTAGGTAACAATGCATCATCATTGAGATTATTCGGTATGCCTTCTATAAATTTGATGTGTGGGAACCTTTGGGATAGTTCCATATAAAGATGTTGCCAGCACAAATAAAGCCAAACAATATTGTTAGGGGTTTGGGATAAAATACATTTTCTAATAGTTTCTGTATAAAATAACTTTTACCACAATTTGAGGGGCATGCTAAAAGGCAGGAGAACAGCTGCTGCAATCTGGTGTCCATAGTGAGGGTTTTGTAGTCTTAGTCAGGATTCTTTTATCAAACCCTACGCTCAAGGTCTCATGCAATGGCTGGGTTGTAATTTCACAATGTTTTTGGGAGGTCGAGTATTCGTTCAGCAGATCCTTTAGACTGTCAAAATTGATTTTAACACTGTTGTTTACATTTAAGGTGATGCTTTTGACTTTCATACATACTGCATTGTTAGAAGTTCTGTAAGAATAGACTGAGTTATTAATAAAGTTGGAACCGCTGCTCTTTAGGGAGCGCCGCAGACCTCCTCAAGATGAAATAACCTTTACGTCTGCAATGGTTGCAACACCTCTCTTCTACACCTTTGTAGCCTCTGGATTATTTCCCTCTGTACATCCCTCAAGGGTCAGTTCTCGGTTTCTGTATTCCACAGTTTTATGGCCTTAGAGTTCAGATTGGATTTTAGTTTTCTGACAGCCTGGTGCATGTCTTTCACATATGACCCTAGAACAGCTTTTTGGGCTCAAAACCCATATTGCGGGGCATTATCTGTGACAATAGGGGTGGGGCATACATTACCCTGAATCTCCCCGAGCACCACTCTCAGGCTACCTCCACTAACAACGTTCTGAAGGTCTGGAACTAGGGGGTTCAAAAAACGTCATTCCCAATCCAAGCACCCAGCAGAGTATCCAATGGCTGTTCCTGACGACGCCTTGCCGCTATACTCTGGTTCAAAGCTCTGATTATGACATCCACTCCATCCTGTACTGCTGTCCGGGTATGATGAGGTGAGTGATGGAGATTTTACACTTGACGCGGGCAGGTGGGATCATACACGCCTGGAGGTGTAACTGATGACATGGGATATGGTGAATTTAAATGTTGGTCATAATAGCTGTGTGCGGTCGGGGTATAGGAAGAACTGGGGCTGGGAATAGGTGGCTGCTACCCTTCGGGGTCTACATTAGAAAGAACACTGTGAGCGCTGTGGCTGGTGTTTCAAAACTCGATGGCACCCCTGCCAGGCCCTTGAGAAACCCTGTACCTACAAAGAGGTGTCTGTTTGGGAATGATCGTTTTCAAGCCCTTCATCAACTAGGGATCGTGAGATTTTTATATGCATTTGTGGCTCACCGGTTAGTCCCCTGAGAAGCCCTATTCATGTAGAATACGTATCCTGGTCTGGATCTTTTTTTTCAAGCCCTTTGTCAAATAGAATACGTGTGATTTTTATAGGTGGGTCAGTTTTTGGATGATCGTTTTCAAGCCCTTCGTCCCAAAGGCTATGTCAGATATTTATAGTCGGTTTTGGACATCCTCTGGGGAGCACATCGACATTCACCCTCTGAGACTGAGAAAATGTACCTGCATGAAGATTTTGGAGACATGGCTATGCGGTAGCTGTATTTTTTAATGATAGATCTAAAGGGACGGTTTGTAGGTCCGGGACCGTGGGGTTCTTCTTCTTCTTTAAGAAAAGGCAACTCGATTTTGGTTTGTTTAGCGTGAGATCTGCTTCCTGGTTTTTACATGACCCTAGCTGTTGCGTGTCTGTGGCTGAAAGTGTACATTCTTTTTGTCATACTAGTGGATGGCACAATAAGTGCTGTAGTCCACAGGTGACAGTTAACTTTTTATGCCATTCGGTAGCTGTATTTTTTAATGATAGATCTAAAGGGACGGTTTGTAGGTCCGGGACTGTGGGGTTCTTCTTCTTTAAGGAAAGGCAACTCGATTTTGGTTTGTTTAGCATGAGATCTACTTCCTGTTTTTTACATGAGCCTAGCTGTTGTGTGTCTGTGGCTGAAAGTGTCCATTCTTTTTGTCATACTAGTGAATGGCACAATAAGTGCTGTAGTCCACAGGTGACAGTTAACTTTTTATGCCATGGGTGTATTTGTGCACAGTATACTATGGCCTTATAGAAAAGTTAAATATTCCAATCAGGGATAAGCTAATTTCTCCATGTTTTAGGAGTCAGAGCACCTATACTGGGCACTAGACAGCAGTGCCTCAGTGTACAGAGACCAAAAACCAGCAACAATTCTGGCTCCGGCAAAAGGCGAAACATCTGGAGTGACCACACAGAAAAGAAAGACTTTCTACACCTGTGCACAAAACATTTGGTCCTCCCCACCACATTTAGAGATGAATGGACTGTAAACTTTCCATTGACTGCATCCCATTGGCTTCGTCAATGGAAAGCTTCCTTAGACGGTCCGACTGAGTACATGCCATTGGAGGAAAGGCATTAGACCTTCCACCCTATTTATAGTGGACAATGTGATGTCCTTTTTTTCTGTAAGTCACTGTTTGGAAAAACCTGGTGGTGGGGGACCAAAAAAAAGAATGGCCCCCACAAGAAAACTCATGAGGACTGAGAGTCATTATTGGGGGTTATTAGTTTTTTGTTTTTCACTTCCACTTTCCACTTAGGGAGTTTGCATTTAAAAAACTAAAAATGATATAAGCTTGGTGGATAACAGTCAAAATCGACGGCTACTATCCACCAAACCTTTGCACCTTGAAGGAAACTGAAGTGATTTCTATTCCTTTCAATGTACAGAGATCACCTCTGGGCTGGCAGACAGCTCTAAATTTGTCTGACAGAAGTCTATCAGACTGGTGGAGGTAAGGTCTTAACCTGGAAAAAATTGTAATTACGTCAGAGTAATCAGAGTAACTTCAGGGCAATTTGTTTATGTGAAATTACTGAAACGTACACGATTATGAGCACTTTGACACAACATTCTGCCACAAGAGCACACGAACATTGAACTTATTGACCTCTAGTGGTTGCTAGCTGTTCCGAGCTTTTTTTTGGCATAAATTGCATTCACATGCCCAAAAAAGGGCTCTAAATACTTAGTTGCGCTCCCTATGTAATTCTGTGTAATTTTGCTGTCATTGTGCGTAATTAAGTTACAGCAAATTACACGAGTTATGCCCACCCCTAGAAATGTCCTCTGCCATCCTGATAGACAGTATTCCATCCACTAAGGCCTAAATAAGTCTCTGTGTCTGAAAAAGAGGGGAATAGGCCACTCATGCACTGCAACCTGATTCTCTAAATGCATACTCTTCACCTGTGCTGTTAAATGACTTTGCATAGCTATTCATAAGTGAGTTTCTCAATATTACCACCTCTATTGCATCTGGGTCACTGCTGGACTCACTTCCCCGTGGATATGAAAAATGTTATCTGATTATCTGCCTCACCCTCTTGAAGCCATATGCAATCAGTCTCTGTGCCGTGTGAGTCGAAAATGGCACTAATGCTTCCTCCTTGAAAAAGCATTCTGCAGATCCTTTAGTGCTAAGTAACTATAGACCCATTTCTCTTTTGCCCTTTCCTTGCAAAATTCTGGAGAATTTTATACCTAAAAGATTCTCTGGACTGTTGGAAGATCATACCCTTCTGGGCGAGGCCCATTTTGGGTTCCGTCCTCTTCATGGAATGGTAGGGGATTTGGTCACAGCATTGTATGACCTGAATATAAGAGATGGATATGAGTCATCGGGTGGTCTTATTACTACAGGACCTGTCCACCGCATTTTAAACATTCAATCATGCCATCTTGATTGCTGCGCTAATGGAGATAGGAGTTAATGGAAGAACTCTGCAGTGGCTGCTTTCTTTTCTGGAAGGAGGGAAGCAAGTAAACCATCTACCTCTTTTCACTCCTCCTTCAGAGCAGTAGAGCAGAGAGTTTCTCAGGACTCCTCGTTAAGTCTCACTCTATTTAATGTGTATCTAAGACCATTGGCTAAATTATTTAGAACTGATGGCATAAAGTAAACTATGCTGATGACACACAATTAATTCTAACACTGAATTGTGCTTCTCATTCCCCGATGGCTGCTTTCTACGACTGTATGTGTGACATCGCGCAGTGGCTCAGCAATAACTCTTCAAAATTTAATGGGTTAAGACCGAGGACATGAAATGCTTCTCTGGATCTCTTTTGCGTCCTTGGCAGGAGATATTTGGCCGTCTGAGCAAAATTCAACTCTGATTACAGCAAGGACTGTCTGAAATATGGGAGTCTATACATATAATGATTTATCTATAATGCTAAGTGGTGACTTGGGAAAAATTAGGCGCACATGACACAATATTGGTACAAATTCGTATTGGTTCAAGGCCAATAAGCTACTGTCCATATCTTAAATGTTGGTGCTCTGGAGGAGGGAGAGCCACACAATCTTCCTCGCTTGGAAAAGAAACTTCTCCACAATATGCAAAACGATCTCCGAGCAATCAATAATTCAAATGTCACTATGATGGTTGCTGTAGCCACTGTTCTTTATTCAAGAATCCAAGCACTTGACATTGCCGTTTAAAGTTCCTTGTCAACACGTGTTTCGTCTGCTATTTTAGATTTAACATCAGACTTCATCAGGGCTGAAACACAAAATTAACGGCATCATACGGAATTTTCAAGTGAATCAACATATGAAAGGATATTATAGTATATCCAGACCCACCACCAGGGTAGATCACCCAATCAGTGCCTAATATATTACAGTTGATATCTCCAAAACCGGAGTAAAAGAAAGCATATATTAAGGGGGAGGAGTAAGAGATAAAGGAATGAAGAGATTATGTATATAGTGTCAGAGCCTTCTTCACTAATTAATATAAGTGCAAGCTCACCACTAGTGTCTTAAAACCCAAAACCAAATGGTAGATGTATATACATGCTTCTTAGATTAAATATTGACCGTCACATGAGTGTGTGAGATCCAAACACACCCTCAAGAATCTCCAAATGTACGTCAAATAAAGCCTAGTCAAGTATCCAGACAAAAGCATCATGAATCTGCAAGGGGAAATGACCTAATTTATTCATAATACTCGATTAGATACCGTAAAATTCACAAGGTAACAGTCCATACGGATGGCTTACCAAATATTTCAATAGGTAAATGGAAGGACTTCATGTACGACATCATTGCATTGTTGTATCTGTGAACAAATAAATGGATAACACTTTGAAAATTGTGGCCCAGTGGATTCCAACTAACTTAATAATCCTAGTGTGATATAAGTTCACTATACGCTAATATCTGTCTCTAAAAATAAGGGGGGGAGGCGTGCCTCTAAGTTAGATGCACTTCCCAAAATTCCCCTCGAATCTGTTATTCTATTTGTTAAAATTCGGGAGGGCTTCTAACCTCAGAATTAGTATCTGTTCCCATTATGAAAATTAAGCATCACACAATGGCGATTTAAGCAAAGGTAACCAGTATAAAAGTTCCATATACGCTAATATCTCTCTCCAGAAAAAGGGGGGAGGGCGTGCCTATAAGTTAGGTGCGCTTCCCAAAATACCCCTCGATTATGTTTGTCTTTTTATTAAAATTCGGGAGGGCATCTGACCCCAGAATTCATATCTGTTCCCATTATGAAAAATTAAGCATCACACAATGGCGAGTTAAGCAACCAGTATAGAAGTTCCATATCCCTGTGTCAGTCATCATACTATTCGCTCCCCTTGGTAAACTATTTTACCTTTGAGAGAATAGCGATCTCCGCTCGTCTCGCGTCCGTGGAGTTCAGCGTAGGCACCATATTTTTGTTCTAATTTATATCAACACGCTTTAGTATACACGTCGTTATTCGTCGTACACCTCGCAGCCATCTTGTCATGGTATTGTGAGGTTAGTCCGTCAGTGTTTACGCCTCTATATATCGCCTGGTGCAGATAATGGGCCAGAATTTTCTAAGTCCATGTATACTTACGTTTGTGTAACGGACAGCGTACGTACCGTAAGTTTGCTCCTGATGTGTATATCAGTCAGCATTTATGCCATATCAGAGTCTGGTATGTGCAGATAGTACTCATTATCTCTGTATGTGAAGAACGCGGCCATCTTTTAGTGGATGGTACTCCAGAAGATAAAATCGAGTTCGCTATATCTCCTAATTCGAAAGGTTAAGGATCTTCATATAAAATTCCTAGGGGTGACGGCCATAAACGTATAGTTAACCATATCATATCGTAACATCATTTGTTAGTAGTAACTATAACTCGTGATTTTTTATTATTATTTTATAAGTGTAAGAAATCAGAGAGGACACTAAAAAGGGTGAGAAAGAGAGAAACGGACAGATAAGACGAAATATCATAGCTGTTAATTCCTTCATCATACATGTTGAAGGACATGCTCTGTTGGTATTATACCATCACATAACTGACTTTATGCTTATACATGATACATGCAATTTCATATGTAAATTGTAAGCAAGAGTACCGTACTACTCACAACATAACAGCTCAATACACAATTTGGGGCATATAACCTACCCCCTAAAACTCATAGTACCATAGTACATTTGTCCATACCAGGCATCACATGTCAAATATTATCTGTGTTGCAACACAGTTCCACATTAATCTTAGATTCCATGTTCCCAGTGTTAAGCATACCAGTACAATACAAAATTCTTTTACAGGACCATTCATATTTTACTAATCCAGGTGTAGCGATATGTTTCCATTCGACCAAAACATATCTATGTCCAAATCAGATCATTCAGTCTCCTAGAAAATAGTGCATTTCTCGATCTATATTTAAGCCGTGTTCTACAGCCTCAAGGCGCATAATCCAAATCGCCTCTTTGCATCATAGCTTGAGTTCTCTGTTGCCACCTCTATCACCTTGTGGGACTATTTCCAGTCCATGAAAATGAAAAGAACTATGTTGATCCTGTTTGTCACAGGTAAGTGTGTGAACCGCAAAGGGATATCTAGGATCCCGTTGTGTGACTGCTCTAAAATGTTCTTGTATTCTTTCTCTCAGCATTCTGATAGTACTTCCTACATAAATCCTATTGCATTTGCATACCAATACATAAACTACAAATCTAGTCCAACAGTTGATATTGATGCTCAATCCTAAACGTTGGACTATGGTTATATGTGAACTCCGGTACTTCTTTTGCTAATCTGCACATAGAACAATGTCCACATTTATATGTGCCTTTCGTCCGTGTCACAAGCCATGTCACAAGCCAGTTGTCCTTCAGATGAAACACGTGTTGGCAAGGAATTTTGAACGACAATGTCAAGTGCTTGGATTCTTGAATAAAGAACAGTGGATACTGCAACCATTATAGTGACATTTGAATTATTAAGTGCTCGGAGCTCGTTTTGCATATAATGATTTATCTCTGTCCAGCCATACTGATAGATTCTCCTCTATTTGCTTTATGAGGAAACACTTCGCAAATGTTTACCTTTGTTACCAACTCGCCTCCACCCCCTTATGGTGGAAAGCAACATTCATAGCAGATTGGACTATGCTAATGCTTATTTTAGGTGTTCAAAGTTATCTTGTTCGGTGCCTGCATCCGATACAGGCAGAAGCTGCGAAACTCACTTTTTCTCTGCGATGCATTCTTCAACCTCAGCGACTCTGAGTTCAAAGGTGCATAGTGCACAGAGCCTTTCGTCATACTGGATCTTTTCCACTTTGATAAAAATGACAATGCTGCATTCCGACTAGCTCTCTATGCTCAGTTAATGTCAATTTTCTGAGGGCTAACAAATTCCAGAAAGTGCATTGGTGGCAGAGCATTCTCACTACAGGCAGTCAGTCTTTGGAACAGCATGCAAAGCTTGCTCTGCTCCATCAGCAACCTCTATCCTTTCAGGAAAGCCTTGAAAAGCTGGCTTTATAACTTTTAGGTATTTGATCATGTCTGCACTGGTTTCTGATAGCTAAGGATTAATTTTTAGGTAACAGTTTGCGCTGTATAAAATGTAATATTAACAAGAGTAGAAAGCCTGGTAAATGGTTAGGAATTATGCTAATCTGTGCTTCAATTTGGACAGTAAGACAGCCATAAACATTCATATACATGGAGTCAAGCACCTAGCCTGTAGCTCTGTTCCAATGCTATGATGGATAATGAGTGGAGACAAGAGGGTTGACTTTTGTGCCACCTGCAAGCTGAGAGCTCTTCGAATATGGCATGACTCAATGAAAACAAGAATCCTGTGGACCTGGACGAGGGGAAGGACATTGTTGCCCACACACAGAACATTTCTAAAAAAGCCACTTGATTGCAAATACCTAGCCATTAGTTAAGCAGTCACAGATATGTGTTCTTCCTACACAATACTCACCTTCACGCAGCGCTAAGGTAACAGGTTCCTCTGTACCATCTCCCCTATACACTCCTCCCATTAATGTGCATCTTCAGTTTTCTCTCATTCATCTGAGGGAGAAAACACCTCTGGTGAGGCTCAAATATCCCCCATTCATCAGTCTCCCCTCATAACCACCAATATGGCACCCCTCTCTCTGCTGCATAACCATGTCATGCTATGTGCCATTTCAGACAGCTTCTAGAGGAGGGGGGATTGGCATGGTCAACTGCTGCTCTCTGGGAGGATAATTATATCCAACAAGTCTATTGTGTGGGAGGAAATTTATGCAATGGGGGCTGTTCTCCACAAGACAGCTAAGTCCCACAAAGGGCTCTTTCAGATGATTGACAGGTGGACCAGTGCCTTGGATAATGTTGCAAAATGCGACCAAGATTTTGCAAAGATGCACCAAGAACATCTTCCAAATTTTAGAAAAGAGGGTGCATGGCAAATGCCTTGGATATGAAAATGATAGAAGCAATAAGCAAAACACCCAATGTCACTCTTCTCAGCCAACATATTCACAAGGCTGTACGGAGGCACCTCATCTTAGGAGGCGCACACCACCTACCTACTTCACACCTCTGCCACTACCACCTAAATTACCTCCACCTGCTGCACCTCCACCACTAACATCTCGTTCTACATTACCTCAACCTCCAATGTGACAAACTCAACAACCACCAACTCAACCACCCACAAGACAATCAAACATTCTCACCACCAATATTGTGTATCCAGATAATTAGGATAAATCCTCAAAAATATCTTGTGTTGTCTTCATTTTCTCAACTCTATCCCTAACAGTCAATTAAAGCCTTTTGTCAAAGTAAAATAGAGTACCTCTTTTTTTTTTATAAACTACCAATGTCTGGCTTTCATTTGTTTTGAAAGTTTGATGTTGAATACATAGGAAATTGTTGTTTAGATTCTGTTCTTTGTTGACCTTCACAGGCAATTTCATTTAAAAATGTAATTATGATATTGAAAGCATTTTTCAACAAACTAAAGATTCCGTTTTCCTAACGTACAATGTATTACTCTGCAATTAGTGTAAACATAAAAAAAAACATTAATGGTCAAACGTCTTGCATTTTTTATATTTTATAATATCTTCTAAAAAAAATTATTAGGCAAAATATTAATTTTGGGGAAACATAAACCGCCCTTGGGAATGGCAAAATTAAATAAAATGTTATCTTAATGCAGAGGTGAAATCCAAACTTGGATGGGAGTGGAGAAATAACAAAAATACATTGTGATCAGCCGAAGAACGAAGTCTATATAAAAACAGGATCATTTAAAAAATATCCACAAAGAGTCAAAAAAGTAAGTTAACTGTCCTAAACTAATAAAAAAAAATCATTCCTTCAAGCCAGAGTGGAGTATGAGCCATGTAACTGGCTTGGGGGTAATAGTTCCTAGCCATCCTCGCTCTCGCTCTTCACCACAACAATGGTAAAGTCCTCCTCCAATGCGGACTTGTTGATGGGGGCATGTCCAGACACCTCACAGAAAGAAAGAAACACAGGGGTAGGAGGGAAGAAAATGGTGACAGAAAAACAAATAGACTTGACAACAGGAGGTGGGGTGGGTTGGAGAGGCAGACGCAACATTAGACTTGCTTCATGGAGCCACATAAAGTGCTGAGTGCGGAGCTTTTCAACTAAAGCCTGTGTACCCAGAGAGATTTCTCCCTGAATCACTCCAATTGGTTTTAGGTCCTCCATGAGATGAGCCAAATAGATATTCTCGGGGAAGGGAATGGGCTACACAAGAGATGATGTTGGGGACTGAAGTGCCTCGTGACTGCTGGTGCTATGTGGGTGGGCACTGGAAGGAGGAGATAATGCCTGTGCAAGGGGTGCACCAGGAGGCCCGACTTTAATCTTTGTTTTTTCCAATGAATTTCTAGGCTTATTTAACGTGAAGGAGCCTTGGAGAGTTAATAAGCAGACTGCAGCTGATCTCAAACTTCATGTAGGAACATGAAAAGTAACCAACTCTTTAATAAAGTATGATGTTATTCAATAGATGACTTTCTGTACAGTGCTTTGAATTTAATTCATTTAATTGCTTATCGCATTTGCAGTGCTGGCTGGTGGGGGAAATGCTGGGAACTCTTGTCTAGTTCTGCAGTTTCCATACTCAGAGACTGTTACCTCCCAGACGCTGAAGCAGCAAGTTGTGTAACCTGTGCATGCAGCTCCCGGCAGACTTTCAGCAGCCGCTGCAGAACCGCTTTTTTGATGAATACAGAGATTACTCAGCCCCCAATATGACTGGTATATATCAGTACCTTGCTGAAGGTCTGCTAACCCATACCGCTGAGAGTGGAGAAGCAGGAGGTCTTGATCTCACCCTTGATCAACACCTCTAAGTGGAGGAGGGAAGTGCCGATAAAAGTCTGGAGTTTGGAGGTTTCAACTCACACTGAAGCATTTACCGGAGCCTCACTACTGGCAGATTACTTCATGTCAGATTTTCTTCTCATCTCTTTAGCATATAATATTTGCATAGAGAGACTTATACTGATTCAATGTGTTTGTTTACACAAAAGTATACATTGTATCCTTATGTCAGTGGCTGTGATGGAGCAGAGATGTTATCAATAATTATTACGACAATTTTTGCATAGAATATGGATTGTGACACTATTTTACATGATCATGACAAACAGTGCATTAGGTTACCATATTTCAAGAAACACACAAATGAAGTTCTGATTTAGATACTGCATCGTAAAAGCATGCAGAATGTTAGAAATAGATTTCTGATAACGCCTTACAGTCAATAAGTTTATGTGAAATTTGACATTTTAGTGACGTGTTCTTATGCTTAGATAAACATGAAAAATAAACAATAACATAGAATTTTGTTTATGTAAGAATAAAGCTGCTTCATGTGTTAGGAAAATAGATAATAACACTATAATATATAACGTGAGCACTGACATTGAGAAGAGAAGTGAGGCGTTACCCAAGTTTGTGTTATGATTTGCACTTCGTAAAAGTTTATTTCAAATGTGCTTTTAAATCCTATATGATGCATTAATGTATAATGTGCAAAAGAGACTTACAGAATTATATGTGAAAAATAATAGAGAGTGCCAAAATTTTATGAATACCCTATAGTTACATGAATTTATTAAAATTTATAAGGGAATTATATTAATATACTTAATTGGAGAATTTATGCACTGTTCTATGTAATGTGAGATTCATATTTTAGAACAAATTAATCGTGCATGAGCTGAGTTTCATGAAGGCCTCAAACTTTGCTTCCTTTCCTAGTATGAACATATGAACTGAATATTCTGCAGCATATAGGAACTTTTCGTAAAATTTCCACTTGTGCTCTAACACTCAATCGTCTTCTTTCACGTTTATAGCTTACTTGATTAGACTTGCAACAAAAGTGTTACTTCCTAGAGCAATGCTTCAGAATGGACTGACAAGAGATGAGAGCATGGACTCACCTACTTTCTAAATGCAACAAACGATCGAATGACAATACTACAGTGGTCTTAAGGGAATTGCGTGTAATGGATTACTTAATTCTTCCAGATTTTTATACTTTTTACTCACTACATCATCTTATCCTATCAAGAGTGACCAATGGGACAGATTGGTCTGACAAATTTGGTGATGTCAAGGGGTGTAAACCTGGAATCAAAGGAGTATAATTGCCTAATTTTTTAACAAAGGGGTGTCACCCCTTTTTATCCATCTTGCGGTACAGAGACTGACAACTGGGACTTCCAGAAACAACGTGAACTGTGATGAAATACTGCGTTTGCTGCAGGCTGGTATGCTATCGTAGGGGAACCTTTTCGGGTGAAAGGATTCATAACAGAGCAGCTGTGGCATTGACGCTACAGTGCAGACAGAGCCAGATGTCTCTGTTCATGAACTGGAACTGGTCATTCGATATTTGCTGAACATTCCTACAGGGTTGGTATGAGAGTAAACTGATTTCCTGCAAATTCACTATTCTAGAGGCAATATAATCTCCCTCGGCTGAGGAAGATAGCTCTTTAAATACTGAATGTCGCAGAATTTGCAAATGCTTATTAGACCTGATCTACTTTGAAATTAAGACTGTATGCTAATCCTTTGATTTTTAAACAGAAATATATCATGATAAAAGGTTCTGCTGATGCTGTTTCATTTATTTGGTTGTTGCTAATTTTAAAATTTGATTTGATCAACTAATAAAGAGTGGGTTTTACACTGGAGATTGCTCCTCTTCTTGAATATTGGTGATTATCTATTCCAACTTCTCACGTGATAATCGCTCATCCTCTAAATATTCCAGTCCCTTTCAGCACAGAACAAGATCCATCAGAGGACCTAGGTGGTTTGATATGGTAGCTGAGGTTATTCTGTGACTAGAGAAACTAAATCAAATAAAAATAATTCACGGGGCCCAACATGTGTACACTACAACAGCTGCAACAACAACATTGGCCTGTGCCGGGATCTACAGAAAATGATATTGCTGAGGGCATACTAGTGCATCGTTGTTGTTTTTTTCCCTGCATGTGGGAACTCCCTAAATAACTTAATGCACTATGCTTTCTGATCCAGGCCAGCTGGCTTTCTTAGAGAGGTTCCTTCTGCCACCAACATGGCTGGTACATATCAGCCCTTTCTGAAGACTCGCTGACCCATACAGCCTAGAGTGGAGAAGCAGACGTCTTGATCTCTGGCATGGCCATTTGCTCTGGAATTTTTTTTTCAATGTACTTTTAGTGCCAAATACATTAGAATAATCAAGGTGTGAGGTGGATTACTGTACATTTCTGATCGGCTGGAATTAATGGCAGTGTTTTTCTTAACACATGCAGATGTAATAAATATGACAATCTGTGTCAAACATTCTAATTTAACCAGGATTAAGAACTAGGTGTACTGGGGTGGGAAAATCTCCAAATGATGAAAACCATCACACGTGTCCTCCACCCTCATAAAATAAGAACCTTTCTCTTTTCTGTATTAAGCTTTAGGACCTTCTTTTCCATCCATGAAGCTCTTTATTTCAAGAAGAAATCACCATTCATGTTTGTGATTATTTGGGTGTCATCCATGCAGGTCATTAGGTCCAAACTACAATCTGATTAGGCAGGCCAGATGGGCCACGTAGATGTTAAACAGAGTTGGACTCATGGATGACACCAGCGCGACATCACACTCTGATTTAGAATAGGATCATTTAGAAGGTGGCAACATGTCTGCCCCGCAGCAATTCTTCAGGAAGGATGTAAGCCAGCCCAAATCCAACTTTTTTACCACTCTTTCATTAAGCCAGGAGACTAGTATGTTATGTGACACGATGTTGAAGGCTGCAATAGGCCTAGAAGGATGTGACCTGCCACTTTGCCACCATGCTGGACAATCGGTAGCATGCTTTTCAATGCTAGACGTGCTATTTCTGTCCCATAACAAGCTCGGAATTCTGAGTAAAATTCATCAAGAACGCCATTGACACTTACAAGCCATAAATAATAACAAAGAGAGAAGTACTACTTTTGCAGAGCAGGACGTTTCTTCTTGTCAACGTGTGACATCATACTTATACACCAGGTTACAGAGAGTAGCTAAGAAAGCACTCAATTTGCATACCGAGATACAAATGGTGCCTAGAACTGTCAACCCGGGTGCCCAAAATCAGCTCAGCAAGTGAAAGATTCAGAATGAGAGCTTGCTCCAGAACGCAGACTATATTCCAAAAACAACATTCCCATTAGGGTAAGCGTGTATAAATTAACATTGAACAGCAGAGTAAAAGAAACATGTATACACCCATACAAATTTCAGCAAATAAATTCTGGCAAAATCTGAGCAGAGAAAAGTATAAAGATTAGTTTCAAAGCTTGGACTCATTCCGGTATCAATAGCAGCAATAGGAAAAAGCAGCTGAAATGTCTGGATGAAAGTTAGGACCAAAATGATTAATTGTCGCAGGAAATGGACTACAAATTACCGATTTTGCTGACTACACCTAGGCTGGCGTAATTTATAACATTTCTGGAATTTCGTGATACACTTATTGCACAAAATAACTGAAATTATGCCTCATTATGCAATTGCGCCACATTTACTGCAAAATTGCCAAAGGGGAGTGTGGGAACAACACAAACGACTAGAAGTGAAGCAGCTGTCGTAAACAGTACTTGTCTTTTTGCTACAATTTTTTTGCTCAAAAAGCAGTTCATGCTAAATTATAGCACTGAATTCCAGATTTGCTTTTCGTGTAATTATGCAGAATTTCACATAATTTCCCCAAAATTTCGCATCATCACACAAAAGCAGATTACACAAATGTTGTACACCCCTTGTAATTACTCATTTCTTTGTTGTCCATCATGGTCCAGCTCATTACAGGCCAGATTTTTCCCCACTCCGGAGTTAAACAGATGCTCTCAGTGGAGCTAACTCCAAGGATGGGGAAATACCAGTCCATTTCCTTGGCCACTTGTAATAAGGGCCTAAGAAACTTGCCAACAGAAAACTTCTAATACTGTGGTCTAGGTTTCTACTGACAGCATTAACAGAAGGGAAAAACTAACCCAATGAGTAGTAATAGACATGTAATTCAAACTTCATCATCTCAATCATAAGCTTGTGAATGATTAATTTTTCTAGCCTTAAATAATTCCTGACGCTTACCAACTTACATTGCAACCTGTTTGTATATGTCTCAGACACTCGCAGCTTATGGTTACTTTTTTTTCAATTATGGGCACATGAACAGAAGATGTTTGCTGTATACTTATGGGACAAGTCTAGTAATGTATTTCCTCTCACATTTAGGCATTAGAATAATGCACAGTCATTAATTTAGTGCCTAACTGTGACAGGCAGTTGGGGAATCCTCATGCCACAGAAGAGGGTGAAGCAGCACTGCATGCAGCACTGCATGTGAAAAAGTGGCACAGGTCTTCCTCTGCACATGTTTGGGCTATTAATCACATGCTCTGAACTGCCGGGATGCTCTTTTTTGCTGCTTACATGTTAGCTAAAGACCAAATGAGTTGCTCCCTAAATGACACTTTGAACACAGTATGTGACGTTTGCAACGCTGAAAAAAAAAATACCAAATGTATTTCGTACTACAATTGCTTATTATGTAAGTGGGCAAAAGAACATCTGTTCCTTTACATTTTTTAGGTCGAGCCTAGGCAGTGCATGCGCTGTCTGCATGACCTGTTGGAAGCAGCATAGCGAGTGTAATCCCGCCGGCAGCTTGCCATTAGTTAACTCCTGCGTTACTCTTATTGCCTGGCTCCTTATTGGTCAGTGCTCCGATACATCACTTCCGTTTTTATCGGAAGGAGCACCAACCAACTACAATTGTATTACTCCCTAAGTGTTCATATGTAGTGTTAATGGACTACTTGTTTTATTGTGTCTCACCATGGCACCCGGTTTCACGTTTTTTTATTTTGTGACCATGGCGCCCGCTTCACGAGCCGCCATACACGTAAGTTAAATTGCACGGGCCCGCGCTTTATATTTTCGCATGGTGCCCACTTTCATCATTATGTTATAATTAATGTGCTCGGGCGCCGTGGTTTACGTTTGAGCATGGCGTCTGCTTTTCTATTTGCCCACTTTCATCATTATATTACAATTAACGTGCTCGGGCGTCGTGTTTTACGTTTTAGCACGGCGCCCACTTTTATATTTGCCCACTTTCATCATTGTGTTATAATTAATGTGCTCGGGCGCCGTGTTAGCACAGCGGCCGTTTTATATTTTCCTACTTTCATCATTATGTCATAATTAATGTGCTCTTGCGCCGTGCTTTATGTTTTAGCACGGCGCCCTCTTTTATATTTTTATCCGATTGGAAGCTTGTTACCTCATTTCATCTCGTAAACCCAGGGCTATGCCTCCCAGTTCTGGTAGCTGCTGTATACGGATGTGACGGGCGTGGCCCCACTGTTAATGAGAGCGAGAGAGAAGATAGGTAGCAATACAACAGCTCAGGGACTTGCTGTTCTATTTTAAATTAGTCAAAAGAGTGTTTTCAAATATAGAAATAAATCTTGTCTGCCTCGTAGCACACGCTTATGTGGCAGAGTTTTTCATATTACTAAGGCTGGGCTATTTTAATAATGTGCAACGTGACCACTGTACCAATAAATGTTTACTAGGACGTTTATTAGTGCAATTGACAACAAGCATCTGCAATGCAAAAGGTCTCGCATTTACGCTAGTTTGAGCTATTGGCATTGTAAATGACAATGCCTTTTACTTATGTTTTGGTTTTTAAAACATAAATAAAAGGCATTGTCATTGGCAATGCCAATAGCTTAAACTCTCGCTAATGCGAGACCTATTGCATTCCAAATGCTTGTTTTAATTGCGATTAAGCTTAAGAGACACAAAGGGCCGCAGGAAGTTCCCGAGGTGTGCCTTCTTCAGTAACGGACTACACAAACCCTGTGGGGCTCTGCTACCCCTTGTAGTTAAGACACTTCAGCCCTTATCCCCTGAGGAGGGCTCCATAGGCCTTTACAATGGTGTTTGAGTGGTGAGCGCTCTATGACTGTACCCACCCTTGTGGGGACCTTCAAGGTCCCCTTTCAGAATTATGGGGGATACAAAAAAATATAACTTCAGATATTGCTCAGTTGATGCAGGTGCAACAGACACCACTGCTGTTTGTTAATTTGTTGTACAGACATGCTCTGTTCTGGGCACGCCCAGCATGGGGGTGCACAGCTGCAATCAGTGCTATTCTCCGATTCAGTATTCAGGCCATCTTTGCCTATCCTTGTTTTAGCTTTACTCTCTCCAGGTGAGAGCTCATGGGACATTTGCTTCATTTACAATGTATCTGAATAACACTCTGTCAATACCATTCAATTGGCAATCAGTGTCAAACAGAACGAAAGTGAAGGATAAAAGTGCATCAATCAGGCTGGTCACCTGGTCATTACTTTGAGCATAGTCCATCAATTTTTCCTCGCTTCTGCGATTACTGACAGTGATCAACCATATGCAAATATGCCTTGCCTTCTACTCCAAATGGGTCAGTTTAACCTGAACTATTAGACCATGTAGCCTTTGAAAAATAACTAAAGCTACACCAAACATGTTTCAGCCCCAAATTATCTCATAGATGAGAAGCAGAGTGCTGTTGGGAACCAACAATATACCAACATCTCTTGCTCCCACTTAGAAACATTCCAGTATATGCCAGGTAGTCTATGCCACGTAGCCTGTAAACATGAATTTAATCAACTAAATTATGAGATGTAGATTAAATCCCTATAGCACAATGTGCTAAGAACATATTTCAAGCCACACCCTTGTCTCTTAAGGGTATTCACCTAGACCACACAACAATGATGGATGGTTTAAATCAATCCCAACTACTGGTATTTTTTCTACACACATTGCATTCCATTTCTTTAGCTCTTCTGTGCTACTACAGAAAGGGACCAGCCATAAGCAGCTATAACTTTAAACCTGCCCCAAACTGTCTGTTCAATACCTTCACATCCTTTTTGATTAAATTCTTGTTTCCTGATCTGTACTCCTAAAATGAGTGTAGCTCTAACATTTGTGCATTTTGCAGAATAAAATGAGAACAGGTAACATATATCATTAGAATCATGAGAACCCTCAGTTGGCTCCTATTAGAAGAAAGATCTAATTTAAAGACCATTTGACACATCAGACATATCTTTAAGGCCTCTCTGAGAACTGGTGTGGAAAGCATGTGACACTTAGAGGATACTAGGCCTCAATTGAGGTGAGTGAGTCTGTTTGCCTCACGTGTCATGGGACTGACAGGGCCTTAGATGGAGTGATTGAGTTCATTTTCCTCAGTTGCCATAGGGGTCTGACCTACTCAGGCCATGAAAACTGATCACCAAGTACTCTTCTTTAGCACTCGACTGTCAGGTTAGCAGGTCAGCAATCCAAGTCTACCCTAGGTAAAAAACGAAGGGGCACATTACGATGGCGGGCGGACCGCAACGGAATGCGGGACCGTCCGCAAGGGGTGCGGCGGTCCCGCCATGGGTATTAGGATGCCACCGCCACGGTGGCGGTGGCATCCCGTATTGTTCGCATTGCGGCGGGCGGTGCTGACACCAGCACCCGAAATACGCATGTTGTGAATTTGAATGCACAACGTGACAGGCACCGCGCGGTGCCTGCCACCTTGTGCATTCACATGTAGGGGGGTACCATAGGTACCCCCCATGTGCACCCCCCACCCCACCAAATCCTGGGGGCCCACAACGGGCCCCCAGAAGCAAAGACCACATGCCTTTCCATGGCGGCAACACCGCCATGGAAAGGCTGCTTTCCGCCGACATCCTAATATGGATGGTGGTGTCTTGCAGACACTGCCACCATATTAGGGTCCTTTACCGCCCGGTCCCCTGTGGGACCGGCGGAAACCCAGCGGACGGTCTTTCCGTCCGCCGGGCTCCCCCCGCCATCATAATATGGCGGGGGGAAATGGCATGCAGGCGGTGGGAAATGGCGGGCAGATCGCCACCACCATACGGGCGGTGGCGATCCGCCCGTCATTGTAATGACCCCCTAAGAACTCAGTAACTTACAGAATAACTCTGAATAATAAGATTGTCCAGCCAGAGCTCTAACTAGGTAAGTAAAAGATCTTTAGTTTACAAACAAAGGGAAAATATATTTCTCAAATCAATAGAGCATAAAACCTGGGGAAGTATCAATATTACTGGAAATAGACAGATAGAGCCCCACAGTGTAATACGTAATTCACCTTTTGCCCTTCTTTGGCCCTAGGGTTCAGTCCACAGGCTTTTTGTGGCAGTGTGTTCTATAGCTATGGGAGGCCTTCCGCAGGTTAACAGGTGTAAATCGCAGTCTTTACACTGGTGCAATCCTCATCATGGCTGATTAACTAGTGATGCCATCCAGGGAAAATAGTAAAAGGGTGCACTGCTCCTTTGCAGCACTCAGTGCCACTTCTTTCATTTGCCCATCCCCGCCTCTTCTTCTCTGCTCCTGAGGATCACAGAGTAGTCATGGTCAAACTGAGTAAAGTTGTTGATCCACATGCCGCGTTCAGCGGCACCAACAAAAACCCCACTAAAAGAAGAGAGGATCTCTCACAGATATCCCCTGTAGAAGAGGGGTGTTCCTGCAACCAATTGATCAAGAGTTTGCAGCAGGATTAAAGTTGCACCCAAGAGCCTGGACTCCAAAATCCCTGGATCATAGTGGTAAATGGTATCAAAGGTCATGCCAGCTCACTGTGCGTAGCATGAGGATGACTTGTGCTGCAGGGCATTCTGTCTGCATTCCCACATTTATAAAAAAATCTGGGTCAAGCATACGCAAACCTAGTAGAATAGATTAATCTACTGCATATATATAACGCATAGACGTGTATAACAATATTCACTGAATGCAGGGAAGGACAAGGTACAGAAGAATGGACATAACATTTTAACTGATTGGGGCAATAGGTTAAATGCCCTATGAAGGAAACAGATGAAAAGGCTTGTCCTGTCATTATAGATAAGCACACTGCCACGGGAAACAGCCTTTACAATGTGGGCAGAGCTACGTGTGCCGTTTCCCCACAAGCGCAACCACGCTTGCTTCAACCATGCATATACCTTAACCATGGATATGCATGGTTAAAGCAGTACGCGGTCTAGATGTCCGGATGGGCAAGAACAGGAACAGGAAGCATCGGGACAGAAAGCTCAATGCGGACAGGTAAGAGGGGCTGGGGTCGGGTTTGAGGGTGGGAGGTAGTTTTAGGGGTGGGATAGTTTTTAGGGCTCGGGGGGTCAGCGTTGTTTATAGGACAGGGGGCTGGGCCCAGTGTTCCTATATTCTAAGGCTTTTGAGTTCTTTCATCTACACATAAAGGTAAGTGATCCTAAAGACGGAATCCATCCTGCTACTGGTCTTTTGATTGTTCAGTTCTATAAGGGACTGAATAAATCTTATGCTTTGTATGTTCATTACCTACTTCGCAAAATAAATTATTTGACTTTCTTATGATTTCAGCTGGTAAGTCGTTTTTTCTAACTGGAATGATGCAAAATTATTGTATTTTTACACCTGGTTGACATGGATTATATTTGAGGAGGTTGTATGACAGAGGCACGCATGGCTAAACCACACATGCCTCTAGAACGCAGCCCAAATCACGAATGTGTCTTAACCACGCATTACTTTACCATGCATGCCTTTACCATGCAATTTCGTTGTAAAGGCATGTTTGGTAAGGAGATATGCGTGGTTAAGATCGCCACTACCCTGACCCCCTCTCTCCGCCCTAAGCCCTAAAATTCTATCCCCCTACCTCACCCTCCGCCCTGAGTCCTAAAACCTATCTAGTCCTGCCCTTAAAACTACCCCTTAACCTCCTTCTGCCCTGAGGCCTAAAACCCTGCCCCCTTTAAAAAAGTACCCCGACCCCTAAAACTTAGCCAACGCTACCCTTAAAACTACCCCTACTCCTTCCCCTTCCCTGAGGCCTAAAACCCTGCTCCCTTTAAAAAACTACCCAACCCCCGCCCTGAGCCCTAAATCCTACCCTCATCCCTACAAATTCCCCCCAAACCCACCCCTTAAAATGATCCCAATCCCCTCCTTCCTGCCCTGAGCCCTAAAAGCCTACCCCCTTTTAATAAGACTGCCCCAACCACCCCCCGCCCTAAACCCTAAATCCGACCCCCAACCCTTAAAAACTACTTCTGCAAACCCGGCCCCATCCCCACTTACCTGTCTGAGTACGGAGCTTCCGGTTCTGACGCATTCCCTTCCTTTCCCCGCCCATCCGGACACCAGACCTAGCTATCTGCCTTAACCACGCATATTTATATGCGTGGTTAAGGCAGATGTGTGGTTTAGGTAAGCGTGGTTGCGCTTGCATTGGTACAGCACACGTGGCTCTGCCTGCGTTGTTCCGGCCGTTTTCCATTTGAAGAAAATGTGGTTCTCTTTTTCTTGGTAAACTCTATAGAACATTATTGGCTTATTAATTGTCTAGGAAACCCTTTGAAATGCATGTGCCTAATCTGTAACTGAAAAATAAGTCATTTCAATTTATCATTCACCCATGGCCAGCTATGTCTTATTTACTGACATTTTTCAAATGTTGGTATCTCAATTTTTATTTTCTATTTAGGTTTCTTTCAGGTATTTCAATTTTAACTACAGTTGGTGTGTAAATATATTTCTAATAACGTATTCCAAAATATTTTTGCTTGTGTAACTGTAATTTACTGTAACTATAACTTTTAGTGCTATATGTCCCAACATAAAAAACAAGACAATTCTGCTATATATTTTACACAGATAAATGGTGTTCATCCCTAAATACTTTCCAGAACAGTATCATTTTTGCCCCATTACTGCATTTGTGGACAAACTGATGTAAGTGCCAAGTTTTGCATAGTTTACTTCACCATAATTTTAATATATGACGCAATGGCACTGTCCTCTACTATGTTGGCTGCTTCTACTATGCTCTGTATTCCGAATATGCATTGGTATTCACTTAACTGGTAGGCAGCACAATGGGGCATATTTTCAAGCCCCAATCCCCACAGGAACGTCACTTTTAATGACGTTCCTGTGGTGATAGGGTCGGCGGTATGAAACCGCAATTACAATGAGACTGCACAGGGTGCGATCGCAAACTCCCATTTCCCTATGGAAGCTTGTGCTGCAGTTGGGAATCGGCCGCAGCTCAAGCTCCAATAGAGAAATGGGAGTTACTGTAAATCCCTGCACCGTGTGATTGCCACAGGGTGTAGGAATTTACAGGGGGGGCACCCCGGCCCCCAACCGGAGACCACAGAGGAAAGGGGGACATGCTAGGGGCCCCCACAGTCACTTTCCGACATGCTTTCCATGTAGGAAACCTCGACATGAGAAAAAGCCTGTCAGAAACCGACATCATAATCCAGACGGTGGAAACGCTGTCCGTAAGGGATTATGTGGCGGTTCGGCTCCCAGTCGGATTGACTGACCGGTTTAAACTCCGACCGCTTTCTTTGTAATAATGAAGTCGGAGTATAAACCAAGGATGGCGGCCGGTAAACCTCCAACGAGCGGTCCGAGTCTTACCGACCGACATCCTAATCGGCCCCTAAGCATGAAAGGGGTGGGCAATGGGTGTTGTGGTGAGCGTTCCACCGCAACACCAATTGATTTTGCCACTGCCCCCTATTTACAAGGGTGGCGTAAATAGGAGGCAGCACCAAAATTAAGACCAGGAAAACCTGGTCTTAAAATGGCGAAATGAGAAAAAATGCTTTATTTCTCCTTGTTTTTGCTGTTTCTATGTTTGCTGCATTGTGCAGCACACATAGAAACAGCAAAACACCATAAATTATTGTTTATGACATAAACATTAATTTAAAAAATGACTATTTGCAACTTCTATGTGTGCTTCACTATGCAGTACACATAGGAGTTACAAATAGCCATTCTGAATTGTTATTGGGCAAGAAGGCACACCTTCCTGCACATAAACAATCATTCCCTCAACCCAGGACTGTCGTGCAAGGGTGCCTGCGTGGTGCTAGGCAGCTGATTTTAGCATCAGCGCAGGGAGAAATGCAGGGGTGCACCGTATTACTGTAAATATGGCCCATCCCAGCATTTCTAAAGTGACAGAGCGCAGTGTTAGCAATTTTGAAGCTAACCTGCGCTCCCCCACTTTCTTATAAATATGCCTCTATGTGTCTAATGGTGTAGCTAATATTTATATTGAAGAGCCATGTCATGGTATTGATATCTTTAAAGAAAAAATATTCATGTTAATGTCACTATATCAAGTAAGTGACATGACAGAAGAAAAATCCACTCCATCAACCAGGAAACCTTTCGCATAAATAAGCAGCTTCCTCATCCTATTACAACATCCGAGCTGCAGCTTCCTACTGCCAACCATGCCGCCCATTAATTTTAATGTTGAGTATTTATGTTTGATCATAATTGGATGCACTATATGCAAACTCAGATTTTTTAAACAAATAGCATATGCGCAGGTAAGCTGGTTCATGAGCTTCACATATATCATATACTGGGAGACCGTAAATCAGAAAATACATATCAATAATACATGGGATTCTGTAATCCCTGTATAAATGCCGGTATCTAATTTCTTTACAATTGGTGACTGGTGATGCACCCAGTCGCCGATTATGAAGAAAAGACGTCAGAACTCGACTCGTATAAGTTATTACATTCAAGTTCAGACATCACAATGGCTGATGCCTGAGCCAGCAGCTAAGGTGAAAGGCAGGTCAGGTCACAGAGCATAATTGAAGCAGCTGTTTAAAGCTCCATTTTATACCTTACAATGACAAGCAGAGGAACATGTTTATTTTTTGCACTCTTTGGATAGTTAAAGAAAAGCTAGAATCGTTCTGCATATTTCTAAACATTCTGAGCTAGTGCCGCATTTTTCTTTTTTTTTAAAACTGACTTCTATTGAACTGTTTCAAATATCTGTTTGCAACAAATACCTAACAGGTTTTTGATGTATTTAATTTTGCACTAGAGGTTTTAAGTGGTTTGTGGGAAAGGTGATGGCGTGACCATGTGTTATATGGGATAAAGTGCCCCCTGGTATACATGATAAGGATATTGCAAGTCACTTCGGAATTTCGTAACCTTATAAAGGAACTCGGATTTCGGCCTCATTCCTCTATACAGTTATGGAACTCCTCGGTGACGTGGAACATCCTTATAACGTATGGCAGGGAGTACTTTATCCCTTATTTAATGTGGTGAATAAGGGCCTGATTACGAGTTTTAGCGGTGTGGCGCCGGGTCCGCCCTGTCACCACACCGCCAAACCCGTGGTCAGGCCGCTCGCCAGATTACGAGTTAAACTTGTGTCTGGCGGGCTTTTTTTGGCATTCCCATTGAGGTGTCTTTAAAAACAGGCACCGCAATGGGAACGCCAAAAACAGTTCATGGTGAAAGGGTGCCTACTTTAGTGCTAGGCAGCCAAAAGGCACCAGCTCAGGGGAAAAGGCAGGAATGTGCTGTATTGACTTAAATACAGCACATTCCTGCCCTTTCCCTGTCATGCAGTGCAGCGCAGCAAGGTGACTTGCTGCGCTGCACTGCGTTTCCCATTATTTCACTTGCTGCCCTGCATCGCATGAAAGGGAGAGGGCAGAAATGCTCCATATTGCAAAAATATGGAGCATTTCTGCTCTCTCCTTGTGCTGGCTTCAACACGGGCACCAGTGTACCATCGTGCAAGGGTGCCTTCAAAAAAGGGGAGGACTGTTTTTGTGTAGAAAGGGACATCCTCCTGCACAGAAACAATTCCTAAAGGCATCTTCCTCTTTCTGTGGGTGCTACAGAATATAAGAACCCATGGGAAAAGGAAGTAACAAGGTGAAATAAAGATAATTATTCTTGTTATGCCCCTGTCAGGTAGGCACACTATTTTGGCACAAACCCAGGTTTGCAAGTACTTGCAAATCTGGGTTTGGTTCAAAATACATGGGTAGATACATGTAAATGACCATGGTCCACCCATGTAACCCCAGCCTGACACAAAGTAGTGCAAGGCAGTGTTAGGCACTGCATTGCATTGCTTTGTATTTATTAAAACACGCAAAGCCACACAAAGTGGCTTTGAGTGGCTTAGTAAATGCCAAAAATGACTTTGTATCGGGGCTGCGCCACAAAAGTGTTGCAAACCAGATGCAAAATCTTAGTAAATCTGGGTCTTAATATGCTACATCATAGCTGTTTCTCCAATTGTCAATGTCAGAAACCAGTCCACTGCCTGTCCTTCCCCGGTGCTGAATTCTTGGAAAAATTAAAGATGTTGAAGATGGCATCTCTTTCCAACAACCGAGGCATATCTGTCTCTGAGAGAACCTCCACTTACTCTGGCCTGCAGTTTATATCCCACGATTTTCAAAAGGACGTACTTCTGAGAAGCAGAGACAGAAGTTTGGGCCTTCCAACAGTTGAGCCTGGTGTTCATCCCAATGCTAAAATATCAAGTAAGAGTCGGATGGCTACTGTGCAGACTCCCACACTGACTCCTTTCTCTAACAGGAGATACTGAATCCTCCTGAAATGAACCTGTGTCATTTTGGAGCCTTTAATGTGCCAGCTGAAGCAGCCAATTAACTCAAACAGCAAATTGGATTAAAGGATATTTCAGACTAATGGCTGGCTCAGAGAAATATGTTAAATCATGAAATATGATACACTATCTAGAGATGTAGATTAAAAACCCACTAATATGTAGACAAGGTATCTACTCTAACTCTTTTAAAAAGTGGCAGTCTAGAGATACAGTTTTACAAATTAAAAAGTGTAGAGTGATATATTATATGTAGGCTGTCCGGTTTTAGGTTTAAACCTATAATAACTGATAAAACCCCACCGAAAGGGAAATAGCCCTCACCAGTGTAAACATATGAACACTGAAAAAACACCTGCATAACCACAAATTAAATGCCATTCAAAGAAAGGAAAAGGAGAGTCAAAGAGTCATTTTTTTTTCTTACTGAAGGGGCCAATACAATGTAACTTTGTTATACAAGCTGGCAGCAAGAAAGACTGGGCTAACATTATTCTGCTTTAGTTTTGTTGTTGAGGGATGTCACTAAAATATTGTTTCTTCTTCCTTTTGCTTTTTGCAGTTTTGTGTTCTTTGGACTAAAGATGCAGGGTTTAGAAGCATGTTTTAGGTCTTGTTTAATTATTTTATAAACTGTAGAGAATCAGGAAATATCAAAATCATATTTGATATTTTGGCTGTGTTTGATTCTTTCACTGATATGTAAATTGGCTGGTTTCATAAGAATCGTTCCCAATATGTGCCATCACATTTACCCACAGAGAATGTGTAAAAACCCTTGATACATCAGCCCCCAGTTTCTAGTGAGTCAGTATTGATAGTTGGTGAATTGCCAGCACCTCAGGTTTTAAACATTCAATGCAAGGTATAGTGACAAATATATGTGAAAAGAGTGCTATCGCCAAGCATCTGGGATAGTGGTGAAAACATGACAGGATGGAACATGGAACGCAGTGTCACTTGGAATGCTGCTGCAAAAAGGTTCTTTCTAAGTTCAACAAAGATTGGAGTGATATTGTTTGTATTTGCAGTGATTCAGCTACGTATATGAAAAAGTTGTGTGATGACCTGCCAAATCGATACCTGAGCTGAAGTGCTTCCCTGTAAGAGATCCTTGCCACTTGTTAGATGGTATGCTGAAAGCATCTTTACAATCTTCAGAGTTAATGAAGAATGCTATTGACTTTTCAGTCCATTCTGGTGCACTGTTTTGTTATGCTCGGGAACTAAAACACAAATATTTCTCATTTTGTACTTTGTGTGGCATCAAAGAAAGAGTCATCCCAACTGTGTCACTTAGCTGATGGTTCTCAGTCCAAGGGGCTGTGAATGCTATATTACCCATGTGGCAACCGTTTACAAAATTTTTGCTGAGTGATGATGCCAAAGGCAAGAAATGTGAGGATCTTTGGTCGCAAATTGATAGTGATGTGAAAATAAGTACACTCTACTGAATTCTTAGATTTTTACAGGAAAACATAACTGCTGTAGTGGACATAAAAAAAACTAGAGTCTGAAAACACCCTTGTCTGCCAAGTGTTCAGCATAATTGGTGTAGATGTGAAACATCTTCTTGAGAGTAGGCTGGGCGACACCTTTAGGTGACTTTGGCACTGCAACATGTTCCATGTTAGAGTGCTTGCCACTTGGTAAACAAAGCAATGTTGAAGAGCAATTCAGGAACTTTTATTTTTCAATGTATGAGAAACGGCATGCAATGATGCATAGAAATGTCCCTTCACCAACCATGGCATTTGAAGTCAATGAAACCTCACTGTGGTACACTGTACAAGTTCTAGATCCCTTCCGTAAAGGGGAATTTTCTCTGTAGTTTCAAAAGTGCTGCTTCATTTTTGACCGCTTCAATAACTCGGAAGGGCATAAGCGCCCAGTTCTTAGGAGCTCAACACCCCAGCACAGGGCAGAAAGTAAAAAAGGAAAAACTATGGGTTTTCATGGGTAGAAGACACTGCCTCACAAGAGTCATGTAGCGAAGTGCCTGGAGGCAGTGGTGTGTTACACAACCAGTCGAATGTAAGCTCTAACATGTGGAAAATGCATAAAGCACCATTAGCAAGTGGTGATTTAGAATTTCAGGAACTGTGCAAACCTGTCAAAAACAGCTTACCTAAAAGTATAAATAAACTGGGCAAGAGAAAAACATTGTTAGTAAAGCATGTCCAAGGACTAGCAAGCAAGATAATTTTAGACATTATTAAGCAGGACTTCACCATTGCACAAAATCCAGGAGCTATTTGAGAAAAATATAGGCGTCTTAAGCTGCTTAAACACTGACTTATTCAGGCAGGCAGGGCACAAGCAGATGGTACTTGCTTCCACTCTAGGCAGGCTACTATCTGACTTGTACCACTTTCATATGCTAATAGGTAATGTGCACCCTATGGATGACAGGGCACATAGGGTGTCTAAGCATGTGTCATGTAGAAAGCAGAAGCATGTGCCTAACTGTCACATGAGCCATAATTCTATTTAAAGCACCCATGACACTCTTAGATAACAGTGCTGCCAAGGCAGGCACAAGAAACCCAGGCACTGAGGAGTCAGATATTCTAGACTTAAAAAAGGGCAAGTCTGATTTTGCCATTGTTTTATTGCTCAACTGTGGTACTATGGAGTTTCCGAGCTCCAATCCAAGAAAGGCAGGCTCAGCCTTCGGAGGCTGGTAAGTTGAGTATCATAAAATGAGTAATCGTAACATTTAACAATGGTAGAAGTGTGGTTGAAGTTCCATATAAAAGCTATTATTTGTTTGCACTTATGCCCTAGCATGTTTTTAATGGTCTCTGTCACACAGTCAACTCCTTCTTGACCTACCCTTTTGTGAATGTCATTCAACCACTGCACTACCAATTGGTTGGACTGAAACAGGAATGGCTCAAATCAGGGTCATATCACTTACCTGCCCATCTGTATAGGGCCTTGCTCTTTCAATTACTGACACCGTAGAGTTTGGTCCACCATCCCACTCTAAGAAATGCTTAACACTTGAAAAGGCCAATCTCAGTCCAGGTCCTACCGAAAATAATTCACTGAAACAGTGGATTGTTTGTGCACTCTGTGAAGCATGACAGAAGACTTCCTAGAAGTGTGATACCATTCCATGCAACTACTATAAAGAGCAACATTCAAATTTCCAATGACCAGATGGCAGCTATGTGCCTCAGAATCCTACCCCCTTACCTTAGCCAGTTGTTTACATTTAGCAAAATGTATAATCTGCAGGACAATAATCCACAACTTTGGAATCACCTTATGGAAATGATTCACCACATTGAAATTGCTATAAGGAAATGATTCACACATGTTAATGAATTTACAGTTTATCTCATAGTCATTCTATACTAATATTATACCAGCATACTTAGGGGTCAATTACAAGTCTGGCAGTCCACAGACCGCCAGACTCATGGGGGCGCTGCAGTGGCAGTCTCCTGACCGCCTGATTACAACTCAGGCGGTCAGACTGCCATGGGACCGCTGCCACCCCCAGGGAACCACCATTCCATGGAGGTGACGCTGTGGTCCAGAGGCCACAATATGCTTGGCGGGACCGCCTTGGTGCAGCCAAGCATATTACGAGTTTCCTCTCCACCAGGGTGGAACCGCCATGAAAATCCTGGCGGAGAGGAAACAAAGGGGCATCTACCTGCACAAAAAACAATCCCTGAGGTGTTTTCCTTTGTCTATGTGTGCTGCACAATGCAGCACAGATAGAAAGAGGAATAAACAAGGAGAAATAAAGATATTTCTCCTCTTTACACCTCACCTGGGGAGGCGTAGGTTTTTGGTGCATTCCCAGTACCTACCACTTCTAGTAAATCTAGGAATGCATCAAAATCCATGGATGTTCCGTGGGAACCCCCACGCAACACTCATGGAAACACCTCCCTGGCAGAGAGTAATGCAACGCACCCATTTGCGCTACATTGCATTACTTGAGATTTATGAAGCCACTCAGGGACACACAAGGTGGCCTTGCGTGGCTTCATAAATCTTATTTTTAAGTTTCATTGCTCTTGCAATACATTGTGTGGTACAAGAGTAACACAAAGGTGCTCGAAGTGTTGAGCATAAAACTTCACACTTGCAAGAATAAGGCAAGCAGAGAGGTCTGTACCTCTCGAAGTCTAAAGGGAATCTCACATCTTCCAAATGTGAGGACACCAATTTAAAAGTAAAAGGAGATTCAGAAACATCCTTCTCTCATTCCCACCCCCAGGAACAAACCAAATCGTTACTGGAGTGCTTCTGCAACATCCCTTCAGTTTTCATGGCATTGAACTGGGACTGCAGTTCTCAACCTTGAACATCTCTCCGTCCTGGCACATGATAAACAGAAGGCCTCTTTTGACCATTAATTTTCCACATTCACTGTCAAGTTCTTCCCTCCAGGCCTCACTATCAGCAGTCTAATTCACACAATAAGCCTTTCTCTAACTAGCGAGAATCATGATAATACACTTGCAAAGAAAAAAGAACATGCTGGAAAAGCAAAATGCATTTCAATTGAAACCTGTAGTCAAGCTGAGTTTAACCGAGCATCTAATATAAACTTTGAATACATGGTTATACATACACATGTACAACGTGAAGAATAAATGCAAAACGTGAATAAAAGAGTACATGTTTATGCATCTAACTGAATATTAGTGTACACGTATCAAAATCTCTTATCCATACAATGATTGCATTTCATTAATTTGTTTAAAATCTTTACACAAGTTATTGAAGTTAAGTCACACAGTGAATAATGTCAGAAACGAGCATATATAATTGCATTTTTGTGACATATACGGGTAGTGCTTAAATTGCGCTGTTCCAGTTCCTTCATCGAGTCAGTTTTAAATTTCTTTGGACCAACAAATGACCTTTGTACGCCTATTCGTTGAAATGACCTTAAAGTAATCCACTGATAAATTATGTAAATGAAGTTCCCATGTAAATGAAAATCTTGGCAATAGGAAACTGATGCTTATGTTAATTTTCCTAATCATTATGACATGATAGTTTGGATTTTTTCTTGAAAAATGCTTGTTTTGTTTGCTGTCATTTTAGCAGTGTACACAAACAGCAGATCTTAACACATAACAAATTCCTTCATGTTATTGAAACATAATGCAGTATTGATTAAACAATATATATTGAATGAATCATCATGTTTTTTAACAAGGTTAGATAGCTGTAGGTCACAGGCATAAATTCACAGGGAAATAATGCCTGTTTATTTCACTGATGCTTCTGAGTGAGGAAATGGCGTCTGCGTGTAAATAATACGGGCTCTCCACTAGACCTGTAATAGCTGACTCTGAAGTATTGATTGCACTAGCCTGGCCCTCATGCATAATTCATGAAACCAGAGTTCATTTATTTTCTGCCGTTTTTAAAAGGGTCCAGCATAATTTTGTCTGCACGATCCTTCGAGAACTGCTTTAGAGTCAGGAAGGACTGCTTGCCACTTACCCCCCTGTTTATTATTTTAAACTCTTGACATCAGTGCATACATTTTATGCATTCAATATTTCTAGGAATCATCTGAAACCCAAAAAAGGTTTCTTTTTTGGATGATGCTAATACCCTTTTAACTACCAGTACCCAGCCTTGCTGACCTGTTGTAAATCAAAATGTCTTGAACTGCAGCTATTCGCATTAGCATTCAATTCTGTTTGACAGAAGCTGAGGTTCTAAATCTCTTCTGCGAAGATTGTTCATGTATCCGCACCTTTTTTCATCCCCTGCGGCATGGCCATCAAAGCGAAGTCCCCATTAACCAAATTAATGCCATAGAGGCAGCCTCAAGGCTCCTCTGCTGAACACATGCCTTATAAGAATATATCGACTTAGACATATGTAACTAGGCCATGCTCTGTAGTGACCCTGGATGCCCTGTACAGCTATTACATTTCAATCAGTCCTCAATAGAATGCAGGGGGGCTTGAGCCTAGTGAGGTACTAGGTAATGAAGCATCACTTAGCACTATGATGTTATTGAGCATTGCATTGTGGGACTGTTCTATAGGGTCCTATTCCTCAATAATTAGTCTCTGGCTTTGACTAGCGCTGCATGAAGGGCGAGATGAAGCTTTGTGTAAATTAGGTACATACATTGTGTGCTGATGAGAGCTTTTGAAAGTTTATATGGACGTGCTGCACTGTTTATAAACACAATTTACCCTACAGTTGTGTTGTTGATTGGCCCCACTACCATGAATGCTATAGCCGGGTCTGATGGCTTAGTGGACTAATACGTCCACTGTAGAGGCTTGTGTTTGACATCATGGTCACAGGTACACATCCTGGCAAGTCCACTCATCCTTCTGAGGTCGATAAAACGAGTACTAGTAAGTTGGTTAACAATAAGCATCTGATATTCAGCACCAAGAGGCCTACGGGTGAACGTGCACTTTACATTTGCACATATTATATGTGGGCGGAAGGATATCCTTTGTTTGGCTATAGGGGCTGGAGGCTCTTTTTCTGAGTAAGACGGTGCTACAGGCATGTCTCTTGCATACTGACGCAGATCCTGAGTGTACCAAAGAGCCCTCACCACAATAGAGGGGAGAGAGCCTGATGGTTCCACACTTCCACTTCCATTCCCAATATTGTGGGGACTCACCAACAGTGGTGCTCTAACTGATTACTTTAGGAAAATAATAAGACGTTATGTCTTATATATTGACATGTCTACCACACCACCAAATTAAAAGTTAAATTTAAAAAATGACAAAGTCACAAATAATCCGAACCAAATTGTGACATTTCCGAAGTAAAATTAAGAAGTTTCTAATTGGAAATACTATATAGTAAAGAGTCGTAATTTTCAAATGATCTAAAAGATATGATTTAAAACTTAAATTTTACCATCGAGAGGAAGTAGGTTGTGACTAGTTGCAAATATAATAAGCATTGGCAAAACCGTTAGGTCTTGTCTGGACAATATAGTTCAATTGTTAAATGTATTTTAATTTTTTATTGCAAGCAATTCTAAAAAGAACAAAAATGTCACTGCTTAAATATGGTGAGCCCATGCATTCAGTAAAATTATTTAATACAAAAAATCATTGCATATAATTTTAATAGAACGGTATGGTGCTCCCTGGAAACCGTCTTTAGGTCTGGCTTTTGCCAGACCTTTTGATAGCATTGAAATTCAATGTATAATATACTTACTAATAGGGGCTCTTAGCCAGCCCTCTTCATCTATCAATCTTTTATAGTGTCATTCACATTTTTCTTCCACCGACTGCAACATACCAAAATATAGTTTATTCGGTTTTAAATATGATAAAACCATAATAGTAATAAAACATAAAATTCCATTTCATCACAATCCAACAAAATCATAAACATGTTAAAATATGATACAATACAGAATGTTGACATGCACAGTGTAACCTCAGTCTGAAAAACATAACTTCCTCAGCATACAGCATGGGGCAATGGTTTAGCACACTTAAGCGCATTGGCTGACTTTTCTGTGATTGACAGCATTCTCAAAAGGAGCATATCAACACACAAAGTAGTTCCCTTAAATATAAGGCAATACTATGGCAATGTGTGCTTTTGAGAACCAAACAATTATTAATTAATAAGGTTCCAACAACTTTCCCAACAATAAAGGTTTCCAAACACCAGGAGAAAACAAATCAAGCACTGACAAAGCCAAAAAGTTGGCTGTCGTTGCCAGACTTATTAGCTTTGCCAGTGCTTGATAGATTTAATTTAAAACACAGGAAAATATAATTTTTATAGACACAAAAAAAAATACTAGTGGCTTCAAATTACCATAATCTGAAAACATAGCCCAAACACACAAATAGGTCTAAAAAATAACAAAAAAGGAGAAAATGGAGAAAAAATAACATTGTTGAAGTATTGGCCCAATAGCCTTGGCACTGGTGAGCATTTCTTTTTGGGAGGTTGTGTACTTGTGATTAGAAAAAGTGCCTTCACTCAGAGTGCAAGAGAGACAGTGGCTGGGTTGGGCCGATAATAGTAATAATAATAATAATAATAATAACATCACTTATAAAGCGCCTGGTTACCCCAACTGGTGTGTCCCCACTCTTTCAGACAAAAAAGGGGAAAAGAAATGAAGGGAGCAGAAAGGGTCAGGATGCTCAAAAAGGAAAAGGGTAAGGGCTCACTGTTAGAAAATCCAGGTTTTTAACCTTTTCCGGAAAAGATTCTCCGATGGCTCCGATCGGAGAAACAAAGGCAGAGCATTCCAGTTTTTAGCTTCCAGGTAGCTAAAAGAGCGTGCGCACATTCGTGTTTTTTTGACCTTGGGAATTTTAACCAGATGAGTTCCGGTGGATCTGAGATGCCGTCCTGGATTATAAGGAGCGAGAAGGCCCCACAGGTAGAGTGGGCCTCTGTCCTGCACAATACGGTGGCAAAAGCACAGGGCCTTAAAAATAATCCATTTGTTTATAGGTAGCCAATGTAAGGACTCAACGGCTTTCTTAGAGGAGGCTTTCCTGGATAGATTGAGAACTAAGCGAGCTGCTGCGTTCTGGATACATTGTAAACTATGGAGAATTTTTTTTGTTGCTCCTAGATATAGGACATTTCCATAGTCCAATTGAGATGTTACAAGGGCATGGACCAAACTTTTCCTAGCGGAAGGGGGGAGAATGTCCAGAGTTTTTCTTAGCATTTTCAGGGTACCAAAGCACTTGCCTGCAACCTTCCTGGTGTGAGTCTCGAAGGAGAGGGTAGAATCCATTCAGACTCCTAAGTTTTTAACCTCAGTTTTGGGGTTGGGAACAGGGCCCACAATTGGTGGCCACCAGGCTGAGGACCAGATGGATGGAGACTTCCCCACTACCATGATCTCTGTTTTGCTGCCATTTAGTTTGAGGCAATTACTTGTCATCCAAAGGGCAAGGTCCTTTAGGCAGGCCGCAAACTTGCTGGCTGCCTTCACCAAATTAGGGGACAGGGTGACCACTAACTGCGTGTCATCCGCGTATGACACAATGGTGACACCATGTTTTTTCACAATATCCGCCAAGGGGGAAACGTAAAGATTGAAGAGAGTGGGGCTCAAAATTGAGCCCTGGGGCACCCCTGAGGTAGAGCAATGTTTTTGGAGGTATGTGGAGGTTGTGTAACTTGAAAACTGCAATCCTGCAGGTAGGAGGTCATCCAGTTAAGCGGCTCCGCCCAGTCCACCTAATCTGAGACGGTGTAGGAGTAGTTTGTGGGATACCGTGTCGAAAGCTGCACTGAGGTCCAGAAGGACCAGTGCAGCAGTCAGGCCTTCATCCACCCGCATGCGTGCTGTCTCTGTAGCAAAGAGCAGTGCAGACTCCGTCGAGTAAGTCGCTCTAAAGCCTGATTGGGAGGGATGGAGTAGATTGTGCTGGTTGATATGTGCCACCAGTTGTGTGTTTACCACCTTTTCTGCTCTTTTTGAAAAATAGGGTTAAAGTGATAGGCCGCAGGTTTTCCAATAGATTCACATCTGCGGTGGGGTTTTTTTTCAGAGGGAGGACGGTTGCTTGCTTCCATGTGTCCGGGACCACCCCTCCTTGAAAGGAGATTTCTAGCACCTGCTGCACAAAGGGTAGTATTGTATCTAGCCCTACGCTGATGACTTTTGGGTGGTTGGGTCTGTTGGGGAGCCTGATTTGATACTTAGAGCTACCTTTTTCATATCTTCCAAGGAGGGGAGGTAGAATTCTAAGAGGCAGTTTCCCCCCCCCCCACTCCTGGGTCCTTTCGGTTTGGCAGTCTGTGCCGTTGCGAGCCTCATCAGGGAAGGCATCATATATTTTTGATACCTTCGCAGCAAAAAAGACGGGAATTTGGTTACACAACTCTTTAGGGCTGGGGGCCGGCGCCACTGTTCTCTCTAGGGAGGATAAATCTTTGAGAATAGCAAAAAGTTCTCTGGAGGAATTATCCGCTTTCTCAATCCTGTCATTATAGAAGGCAGCACGAGTCTTCTTGATAAGGGAGTGATAGTGCTTTAAGTTTAGTTTATAGGCAGCCTTATTTATGTCCGAAAAGTCTGTCCTCCATTTGCGCTCTGAGCGTTTACACAGTTTCTTAGCCATCCTCAAGGCTTCATTAAACCAAGGTGCAGACTTAGTGCATCTGCGAGGGACACTAGAAGTCCATGGAGCAACCACATCAAGCGCTTCAGTAATCCACCTATCTACTACTATACTCGCCGCATTAATGTCCTTACCTAGGGAGGGTTGGTTTAGCTGTAGAGCCTGGGTAAAACTCTCAGAGTTAAATCTGGACCATCTCCTATGAGTGGTGTTAGATACTGTTCTGGCTGTAGGGGGTGGTTTAGATAAAAGGATGGAAAAGGCCACAAGGTGGTGGTCGGACCAAGGGACTGCGGTGGGAAGCTCAACTACCAGATCTGGACAATTGGAAAAAATAGGGTCTAATACGTGCCCTAGTTGGTGTGTCGAGTGCGTGGATTTAAGTGTTAACTGGAGGCCGGCAAGTTCTTGCCGTAAGAACTGGGCTTCACCACAAGAGTGTTTGTCAAAGTGTAGATTTAGGTCTCCCAGGATAGTCAGATTGTTGTGGCGTAGTGCTGGTTGAACCACTAGTTCCACCAGCCTTGCAATAAATCCTGAGGCTACTCCAGGCGGTCGATATATCAGAAACCCATTGACTGTGTGATTATCGGCTGCCTTTATTGTGAAAGCAGCTGCTTCACTTTGGTCTATGTCTACTGCATGCATAGTGCAGTTTAAGGACAGTTTGTGAATTATCGCTATGCCTCCTCCACGCTTATTGATGCGGTCCTGTCTGAGGATGCCATAATCTGGTGGCAGTGATAGAAGTGTATGAGGAGCAGAGGACTCGTTCAGCCAAGTTTCTGTAAGAAATAGGGCATCGGGTTGATTATCCAAAATGCAGTCGTGAATTTCAATCTTGTGCTTATTCAGCGACCTACGGTTAATGAGTAGAAGATTGAGTTTACGCTTCCCTTCGGGAACTATCTTAGGCGCACTTGTTTGGAAGGGACAGTGCAAGCAGCGCATAGGCAATGTCTCCAAGGATAGCGAGTGCTTACATGTAGTTGGGAGTGAAGGCTCTAATGCTCTAAGTTGATCACTTGAGTACCTCATGTGCTGCTCTCTACTAAAACGAGTAGGGGTTCTGGCGGCTTGCCCCGGTCCATTAGTTATCTACATCTTTCCATAATTTATTGATACTCATTCTTACCCTCCCCTATTGTTCTAATGCTGGCCATTATGATCACCCATAGGTGTCCCTCCTATCTACTCATCCTGATTAGACCTCGACTTTGTCAAAAGGGTCGAAATGTCGTTGACAACATTTATAACAAACAACCTTTCTGTTATATGGAATTCAGTCTGAATACAGGCAGAAAATGACCTGCGACCTCAAATGAAATTTCGGGATCTTTGGTTGTGAACACACAATTGTTATTCAATCACGTTCTTCTTCTTTGTGAATCTTTCCTCTCACTGGGGACACGCTGCAAATTTCCTGAGGAATTATAATTTTGACAGTCTTTGTTGTATCTTGCATTAAATAGTTTTCAATGACTAGAACCGTGTTGGTCATAATGTTTGAACGAGCATTTAATGTGCACAGGGCCAGAAGTATCAAAAAAGTATTTTACGATTCTCAAATAGCGATTTTTACTGAATCGCTATTTGGTAAGCGCAAAATGCTATGTATGTAGGAATCGCCAAAGATTTTGCGATTCCTTAAAATAACCTAATAGCGATTCAGTAAATAGCGAATCACTATTAGGTAATATTACTGTATTCCAAAAGACCCATAGGTGCGAATGGTTTTGCATTAGCTAATTTGCAGTTTACCTAATTGGTAAACGCAAATTAACTAAGGCAAAGCCAAGGGTGCCAAGGGGCCTATGGCCCCCCTGAAGCACCCCAAAAAAAGAAAGTGTGCACATGGAAAGCACACACATGGCCTAGAGGCATGTGTGAGCTACATGGCACTTTGAAAAATGCCGTTTTGTGCATTTTTCAAAGTTTGCACATGGTTACCATCAACTTGAAGTTGATGGTAATAGCGTTCCCTAAATGCACAGTTCGCATTTAGGAAAAGTTTCTTACATGTGTATTAGGGATTCCCAAATTGCAATTCCCTATTTGCATTCGCAATTTAGGTAATCGCAAAATAGTTTCATACATCTGGCCCCCAGTGACTTCACTGCATAATTTCTATTTGTTCAACTGAAAAGTAAGAGAACTACTGTGTGTTCACACTGGCACATGGGTTTCTCTTGTTGTTTAGAAGACCATTGTGCATTGTGGACATCCCAACAAAGAGGCCAGTTTGAACTTTGGGAACAGCTCCCTTGCTATCAAGCCACTCCTGTAGATCATCAGAGTTTTAGAAAAAAAAATAAAGCAGGCAGATAGCATGGATGACAAACAATAATTGGAGGGCACATTTACTGATCTATTTTTTGCGTGTATGGGCACATGTACAGCACGCTTCCAAATGCCGGGGACGTTGCCAGGGTCAAGGAGTATCCTAAACTGTACAGTCCACACGGTGATTCCGCAATCTATATGCCTCTTGACATCATTAGAACAACATCATTAGAACACAAATTGCCTTTGATCTTTTCATCCTTAATGTTATTTCGAGGATGACGTCTGGACTTATAGCAATCTGAGGAGGGCAGTAGAAGGCTATCCAGTGGTTAATTTGTAAAAAAAATAAGTGCTGGGGCTCTTGTCAAGAGGCATCTTGCACCAGCCCATTTCTCCTGTTAGCGCCCCTTAAAACAGAACCAACTGCTAACCATGAAAGTGGGGAGCAGATGTGGCATAATGGCCAGAGCTGCCGACCTTGGAGCTGGGGAACCAGGTTCGAGTCTCAGCGTTGACACAACATTCCGTGATTCTGGGCAAATCCCTTAGTCTCCACATAAGTGAATGTGTCCTTAACTGGTGTTCAGGAAAAGCACCGGTGTTGATGATTAAGTGCCGGTGCTGAGCACCGGAAACCACCGGCTCAAATTAAGCACTGAGGCTGTTGCACCTTCCTGTTTGGAGCAAACTATGGATGCGATAAACAGAATCCGGGTTGATTTACGGATAACCTGAGCTAGGTATTTGGCTGTTTTTTGGCTGATCCCTTTAGCCACTATTTTCTAAAATAACCTCTTTTTTCCCCTATTAAATTATCACTATATGACGTGTATTTTGAGTCCATGGTGCCATAAACAAATTTGGAGGGTGGAATCAACCTGGCCCTGTCAAAGGCATGTATGATTTCACCTTGGAGATCAACAGTTGTGTATCATAAATTGAAATCACCACTAGAAAAAGACCATATCTATTAAATTAATTTCATCAAGCATATTGCAAAATTTTTAAAGCTCTACCACGACCAGGCTGTCAAACTGTCTTCCTAGAGGTAAACAGCACTTATTTAGAACCAAGTTATAACTATGCACTGGGGCTTCAAATTTAATACGGCTAAGTAAAAAATGGTATGAAATGAAAATCAAGTGAGAATATCACTAACCCAAGCAATTCGCAAAACCAGTAGTAAGGCTGCCTTTCAACCTATCCATGGTAAAAGGTACATTGTCTACATCATGGATACTCACAAACTTTCTGTCTGGGGCCAAAATTACAGTGTGGTTTGTGGCCGAGGGCTGCACCGGTAGGGGTGGGGTCAGTGGGGGGTGAGGTCAGTTGGGGGCGGGGCTAGAGTAAAAAAAAAAAACACGTTTCAAAACATTAGACAATGCGACAATGCTGTATTTCAAAAGCAAATGTAACTACAAAGACGCACATTTTGATAATACATTTTTCTTAGCAGACAATAGCAATCTTAAGAGGCATTGCATAGCTTCATACACACTTTGACCCCAGTTCCATCACAGTCTCTCTCTCTCTCTGTCAGTCAGTCTCTCTCTCTCCGTCTCTCAGTCAGTCTCTCTCGCTACATTTTTATTAGCAGACAATAGCAATCTTAAGAGGCATTGCATAGCTTCATACTCACTTTGACCCCAATTCCATCACAGTCTCTCTGTCAGTCAGTCTCTCTCTCTCTGTCAGTCTCTCTCTCAGTCAGTCAGTCTCTCTCAGTCAGTCAGTCAGTCTCTCAGTCAGTCAGTCTCTCTCTCTCTGTCAGTCTCTCTCTCTGTCAGTCAGTCTCTCTCAGTCAGTCAGTCTATCTCTCTCTGTCAGTCTCTCTCTCTGTCAGTCTCTCTCTCTCAGTCAGTCTCTCTCTCAGTCAGTCTCTCTCTGTCAGTCTCTCTCTCTCTCTCTCTCTCTCTCTCTGTCAGTCAGTCAGTCTCTCTCTCTCAGTCAGTCAGTCTCTCTCTCTCTGTCAGTCTTCACCCTCTCAGTTGGTCAGTCAGCCTCTCTCTCTCTCTCTCTCTCACTGTCTGTCAGTCAGTCAGTCTCTCTCTCTGTCAGTCTCTCTGTCTCTCTCTAAGTCTCTCTCTCTCAGTCTCTCTCTCTCAGTCAGTCTCTCTCTCTCAGTCTCTCTCTCTGTCAGTCAGTCTCTCTCTCTCAGTCTCTCTCTCTGTCAGTCAGTCAGTCTCTCTCTGTCAGTCAGTCACTCTCTCTCAGTCAGTCAGTCAGTCTCTCTCCCTTAGTCAGTCAGTCACTCTCTCTCAGTCAGTCAGTCAGTCTCTCTCTCCCTCAGTCAGTCAGTCTCTCTCTCCCTCAGTCAGTCAGTCTCTCTCTCTCTCTCTGTCATTCAGTCAGTCTCTCTGTCAGTCAGTCAGTCTCTCTCTTAGTCAGTCAGTCACTCTCTCTGTCAATCTTCACCCTCTCAGTCGGTCAGTCCGTCTCTTTCTCAGTCAGTCAGTCTCTCTCTGTGGGTCAGTCAGTCTCTCTGTCAGTTAGTCAGTCACTCTCTCAGTCAGTCTCTCTCTCTCTCTCTCTCTGTCAGTCTTCATCCTCTCAGTCGGTCAGTCAGTCTCTCTATCTCTGTCAGACAGTCTCTCTCAGTCAGTCAGTCTCTCTCTCTCTCTCTCTCTCTCTCTGTCAGTCTTCACCCTCTCAGTCAGTCAGTCTCTCTCTCTCTCTCAGTAGGTCAGTCAGTCTTCACCCTCTCAGTCAGTCAGTCAGTCTCTCTCTCAGCCAGCCTCAGTCTCTCTCTCTCTGTCAGTCTCTCTCTGTCAGTCAGTCAGTCTCTCTCTGTCAGTCAATCAGTCTCTCTCTCTGTCAGTCTCTCTCTCTGTCAGTCTCTCTCTGTCTCTCTCTCTGTCAGTCTCTCTCTCTCTGTCAGTCAGTCTCTCTCTCCCTCAGTCAGTCAGTCTCTCTCCCTCTCTCTGTCATTCAGTCTCTCTGTCAGTCAGTCTCTCTCTCGGTCAGTCAGTCTCTCTCTCTCTGTCAGTCTTCACCCTCTCAGTCTGTCAGTCAGTCTCTTTCTCTCAGCCAGTCTCTCTCTCTCTGTCAGTCTCTATCAGTCTCTCTCCGTCAGTCAATCAGTCTCTCTCCGTCAGTCAGCCAGTCTCTCTCTCTTAGTCAGTCAGTCTCTCTCTCTCTCTCAGTCAGTAAGTCTCTCTCTCTCTCAGTCAGTCAGTCAGTCTCTCTCTCTCTCTCTCTCTGTCAGTCTTCACCCTCTCAGTCAGTCAGTCTCTCTCTCTCTCTCAGTAGGTCAGTCAGTCTTCACCCTCTCAGTCAGTCAGTCAGTCTCTCTCTCAGCCAGCCTCAGTCTCTCTCTCTCTGTCAGTCTCTCTCCGTCAGTCAATCAGTCTCTCTCCGTCAGTCAGCCAGTCTCTCTCTCTTAGTCAGTCAGTCTCTCTCTCTCTCTCAGTCAGTAAGTCTCTCTCTCTCTCAGTCAGTCAGTCAGTCTCTCTCTCTTTCTGTCAGTCAGTCTCTCTCTCAGCCAGTCTCTCTCAGTCTCTCTCTCAGTCAGTCTCTCTCTCAGTCAGTCAGTATCTCAGTCAGTCTCTGTCTCTACTCTCTCTCCACTCTGTCTCTCTCCACGCTCTCTCTCTCCACTCTCTCTCTCTCCTCTCTCTCTCCACTCTCTCCACTCTCTCTCTCTCCACTGTCTCTCCACTCTCTCTCTCTCCACTGTCTCTCCACTCTCTCTCTCCACTGTCTCTCTCTCCACTGTCTCTCTCTCTCTCCACTCTCTCTCTCTCTCCTCTCTCTCCCTCCACTCTCTCTCTCTCTCTCTCTCTCCACTTGCTCTCTCTCTCTGGGGGGCCATGGGTACATTACCTGCAAGGTCCGCGGGCCGCCAAAGAAGGCCTGCCGGGCCGCTGGCGGCCCGCGGGCCGTACTATGAGTACCACGGGTCTACATGAAATGATATATAATTCCCAATAATGATTTGGTCAGTTGACAATAAAGAAGGAAAACCCTGAACTATGAAAGAAAGAGTGTTATATCACAGCAGTCTAAATGGTGATGGAAACACACACAAGGGCATATTTACAGGCCCCTATCGCCACAGGATCGTCACTTTTTATGACGTTCCTGTGGCGATAAACCCTTCGCCTGATTTACAAGGCAACATTAAGCCACTTAACGGTGACTTGTAAATAAGGCCCCCTTTGACGTTACACTTAGCGTGAAAAGGGCGTGCAATGGGTGTAGCAGTGGGCATTCCGCCACAACACCCATTGATTTTGACGCTGCCCCCTATTTACAAGGGTGCCATAAACATGAGGAAGTGTCAAAATTAAGACCAGGGAAAACCTGGTCTTAACATGGCTAAAAGAGGAGAAATGCTTAATTTCTCCTTCTTTTTGCTGTTTCTATGTGTGCTGCATTGTGCAGAACACATAGAAACAGCAAATCTCCATGAATGATTGTATGTGCAAGAAGGTGTCCCTTCACTTCGCCATTCCCCTGTGAATATGTCCCACAGTTTTATGAGATTAATGAGAGATTTGCAGCCGCCTGATTGACGATATCCCTGGCACCATTTGATGGCTAGTTACCTTTTCTCACAAGTCAACTCCAGTCAGCTACAGCAGTTATAGGGTCTTTCCAGGTTGCATGCACAATCTGTGCCTCATAATATGCTTCACTGTGATACTCTGCTAGCAGATCATTGGCATTAGACTGAACCCAGCCAGGGATGCTCTCAAACTGTAGTTTAGTTGGCGGCACCGGACAGTCATATACAGCATGCTCAATCATAGATTGCCTTCTGGATTACCAGCAGGTTGATATTCATCAGACTTCTGTGTGATGTCCATTACTGTATAATGTACGAGAGTATTGTGGTGGGGTTCTAAAATTATAATTGTGCTGTCAAGATATAAAGCCCCATGGTATGAATATCCTCAACATGATTTCCTATCAGATTCCTAATTGCAGAGGAATCGAGTGTCACATTTGTGATTTCATTGCTATTGGGCATTTGACAAAACTTTTTTGTGCAATATCACTTGTATTGATGACCCTAACTGCTTTGATCTATTGATTGTTGGCATTTCTTCAAAGTGGGGAAAAATAGAACAGATGAGAAAATGGCAAAGTCAAGTGCAGGTAATATCCTCGACACATGATGTATTATTTGGACTAAACACAGCTTTGTATCTCAGAGAATAACTCACATTCCTTTATTCACCAGCTGGACTGTAGTGAGTAGCTCCTAAATTTGGCTGGGTTTCACTTCGATGGTTTATTGTCCCTTTATCAGTGGGGTGGCATGTGGTGGGATCTGGATGATGTTCATTCATAGCTTCAAGTCTTCTGCAGCAGAGGCATTATCTCTCTTAACTGCCTCCCCTGTCTTTTGCTTGTTAAGTCAAGATGAGGCTATTCTGGTAACTGTGGGCCTCTGTTCTTGAAAGTATCAAGCTAGGGATTTTTTGGCCGTCAAATTGCAGTTTTTTCCTCTTATTCTACCTCCCATTACTTTTGTTCTTTTTCCTTGTGGGAGACCTTGATGTCGTTGAGATGGCAGTAGCTATAGTCCCTGGAGTCGCTGTGGCACTATCATTCAACCCACATGCAATATGGGTGCTTGCTCCTGGACCATTGGTTGTTACTAACATTCTATCGGTTGTGTTTATACCTGATGATTCACCAAAGATGTTGTTCACGATAGCGGGATCAATTGTTGCACAGAGTAGGGAGTGCTCCAAAAGGTCATTACTGCTGAATGCTGCAAATGGGTGGCCATCATCTATCCCTTCTGGCTGGAGACAGGTGCATTATTTGAGGAGGAAACAATGGTCATCATTGACTTTCTTGATAGAAATCTGGGACTGGCACAATTAAGGATATCATTGAATGAAATGTCAATCAATTTTTCAAGCATATCAAGTTTACAATTGATATACTCTAACCTGTTACATTGCTTATTGTACAATTTTACCAATGACACAATAACCAAATGTAATACATTGAGTGTAAGTGGAGCAATGCAATTAAAGGCCCGATCATGGCTGATAGCTATTTTTTCATCTGCCACAAGTTGTTTCATATTGTCTTTTATTGGACTCAATTTCCTGGAGCCCTTCAAATTCATTGATTGGAATCAAGGAATTGCCCACACCTTTGGCCAATGTCTGTTGATCTCCATCCTCATTAGCACAATTATTTGCCAAAGGGGTTTTGGCCTGTAAAAATCTATCCTAACACTGATCAGCTTCATACATTGAGGAGTTTAGTAGGTCTTTTAATAGGGGCTTCTTCTTATCATTGCCAATGAGAGTGCTCAGATAATGGACACTATAATATCCCATACTCACCATTCGCAACAAGCTCCAGTCCCCTGCCTGACAGTATAGTTTCTAGATTCCTTTTGGCCAAGCCATGCAGCGTCAGATGATGCCACACAACAGGAGGGTAGCAAGAGGATAGAAGTTCAACTCAAAGGAAACAACAGCAGCATCATCAAAATATGGTACGTATAAGGCAATTTTGTCCCCAATACAAAATAGCACAATGGACCTGCAAACCGCTCTGAACACTGCCTTCACTCCACTCATAGCATCATCTGTTTTGTCCGCCGATGCCCTTTTACCACTCTGGCCAAGCTTCTCACCTTTAACCCTCCATAACACCACCAATTGTGCCAGGTAATAGAGATCAAGACAGGCAATGTTGCTTTCAGTACACTGTCAAAAGCAGAGACCCTCCAGGAATCTCCGGGCCAAGTGCCCTGTTAGTCGCAATGAGGGCAAGGGCCAGGGAGGGCAAGAGGCATTGTATTGTAGTATCAGGATGGAGGTGAAGCAACAGAGCAGGGCAGAGAAGTGGGGAGTGCTCCACAGCTCACACGTCCATTGGCAGGAGCACAAGAAGGGGAATGAGTACATTCCGCCACTGCCACAGTCAATCCGTAAGCCTCAATCCATAAAAGAACTTTACCGTCAATAATTTTGGTATTTCTATTTAATTTTAACTGTTTAGAGGGCAAATGTTTCAAAAGTGCTCTTTCGCCTTCCTTGCTTATTCTGGTTCTTCATTTGGAATAAGATTTGCAATCTCTTCACACAACTGCTGAAGTGTAGAGTATATTTTTTGTCATCTTACTGCGAAAGAGTGAATTCTCAGTAGCAGGTGCTTTCTTATTTGAGCTGTGGACTACAGATTATAGCTGTGCGAGACCTTACTGCAAATATCTCTGTGAGTAATTTGAAAAATACGACATTGTATTTAATAAGTGCTCCTTAAAGATCCTGCCTTTGTGAATTGAGTTTGCAGGATCTGAACTATGCCTAGAGGAAAAATAATTGCACCTTTGGCCCCAATTTAAATCATCTTTGAGAAACAGGCAGTATTTCACATTTACTCCTGACCCAGTGCTAACACTCCTATTGTAAAATAAGCACCTTTCCCTTTGTGTCATCCCAGTCGAAATCAAGTGGAGTAGTGTGAACTCTGAACCTGCTTATTGGGACTGTTATCATCAGGGTATTTATAACACACAAATTGTATGACCAAATTACACAGAACATATGAAATGCATCCTGTGACTCTGTCTAATGCTAATATCATAAGAACCATTAAGGTAGCATTAGCCTACGTTACTTCACTAAACAGGTCTGGAATAAGTTTAGCTTTGCTATCCTATCTTAGAGAATTGCCAAAATTTGTAATGTTAACTGAAATGAGCATGCTACTTATTTTCATTGTATTGCGCACTGTTTTCTTTGCTTCTGTGGTACTCTATTGTTGTGTTTATTTACAGTGAAATCTAATAAACAAATAATACAAATGCTTCACTTTCCTATAATTTATATACAGATGATACCTAAATCCTCTTTTCATTCCGCAAATTGCATCCCCTCCTTTAATCTCACATATCCAACTGTCTGTCTTGATCTGTGGTCTGCACTCAATTCTTAATGCTCAAAAACATGGAAGCACAATACTCCAACTGTCAGGCATTGCTCATGTTCTCAGAACAGGAAGGTAGGTGGTTTGCATGGAGTGTGGCGCACCTTAGAGAGAGCCTTTGCGTCTTCACTCGATGCACTATGCAAGACACCTGAGAACAATCAAGGAAACCACATGTTCTATCAAGCCACAGGACTCTCATGAGGCTTGCAAGTAGTTGTGGCCATTTTGAAGTCACAGAGTATAAGTTCCTAATGGGGTAGGGTGTCCTTGCTAGGCACGTTGTTATTGGAGGAACAACGTTGATGCTAGAGTTAAGGAAAACATTAGAACCTGTTTGTGGCCATATTTTGGAATCGACGGAAGTCGGAACTGATATAAAGAAGTATTAATTGGTGTTTATTTACACACATTCTGTTTTCTAAGTACTGTTTCAGAACTATTGTTTTCAGTTGTAGAGCATGGCAAATAGTCCAAAGGGTGTCCTAGTGATATGGGGGAGATGCACAGTATCCAGGAAGAGCAATAGTGAAAAAAGCCAAGTTGTAAACTTTTTTGTGAACAGCAGGAGGGAACGCATGGTCCTTTGAGAGATAGGAAGTGAGTTCTAGTGTTTGGAAAGGGAACAGCCACCAGCTGGATTTTCAATGTGTCTTACCAAAACCAAACTGGAAACAAAAGTTTGCAGAGTGCGAGAGTGCCAGTGTTTTTTAAATTTGTTCCTGAAATACAAGGGACTTGAATTAAAGAGAGCACTGTAATCCATGCAGAAGGATTTAAACGCTTTTTGATGGGAAGCGAATAAAGGTGGTTCATGACACAATAGCTGGAAAGAGGAACAGGAGCTTTGAGAACCAGACAAACTGCAGAGATTTGTATGACTTGAAGATGAAGAAAAGATAGTCTGGAAGCTCAATATATAATGAAGTGGTGAAATGATGAGAGAGTGGACAATAGTTTTACTGACAGAGATATGGAGAAGGGGAAAGTTTTTCCTAAGCATTCTTTGAAGTCAGACATGGTGGTCTGTAACCTGATTGATCTGTTCATATTTACAAGCCCCTTGCACTAGCGAAGCATCAAGTTTTTTGATGCTCTGGTAACGCAGTGTGCTGGCCCATATTTACAAGGCCACGGAAAGCCAGACTACCTGGCTTTCCGTGGCCTGGTAAACATGGCCCCCTTTCACGCATTACTCTGCACGAAAAGGCATTCCATTGGTGTTGCTGTGGGTGTTCACATGCAACACCCATGGATTCTGGCGCATTCCCAGATTTACAAGGTTTTGTAAACCTGGGAATGCGTCAGATTCTAACGCCTCTCCAGGGGAGGTATAAAGGTGGCGCAACAAGGAGAAATACTTTTATTTCTCCTTGAGTTTCCTCTTTCTAAGTGTGCTGCATTTTGTAGCACAGGTAGAAGGAGGAAAAAGCCATCAATGAGTGTTTTAGTGCACAAAAACAATCATCCCTGCAACGGAGGCACCCTTGCACCATGGCACAAGGGTGCCTGCATTTGCGCTAGGCAGCCTACTGTGCGTCAGTGCAGAGGAAAGTACAGGGATGCTTCTTATTGTAAATACGACGCATCCCTACACTTTCCTAATGACGCAGCTCGGCGCAGCAAGATGGTTTGCAGAGCTGCGCCATTATCTTGTAAATATGGCCCCAAGCGTTTAAAGTCAATGATGAAGTGTAGATTTTTTGAAGATTTGACTGGCACGGTAAAGGGACCCAGCTCATCGGGACACCAGGAGGGATTTCAGTTGACTGGTTGTTGACTGAAGAAAAATACCTCAGGTTTGTAGCTGTTACACTTAAGGCTATTATCCCTCATTCAGAGAGCCCCTGCACTTATGTAAGAATGAAAGTTGAATTGGGTCTAAACTGGTTTTTTGTAGATGGAGATGATTATCTGGGTATCATCTGCATAGGACATTAATCCGAGACCAAATGAGCATACCAGAATGGTCAAAAGGGTGACAAAGACGTTGAATAAAATCGGAGTAAGTGAAGATCCCTGGTGAATGTCCCCAATGAGACTGTTAATTCCAGAGCAGAAGGAGGGATGAGAAATGGCCTGAGGTCTGAGGGATGAAAAGGAACCAATGCATTTAACAACCTACAAGGTTGAAAGGTCTATTGATAAGAATGGAATGAGAAACCATATCAAACATAGCCGGCAAATCCAGAAGAAATAGTGCAGCCTAGCAACCTTGATCAAGAAGGCATCTAGATCAACAGTGACATATGCCAGGGAGGTTTCAGCAATGTGGCAAGGACAGAACAGGGATTTAGATGGATCCAGCAGATAGTTACATTCTAAGTAAGGATTATTGGTAGCTTTTTCAAGGATTTTAGAAGAAAAGGGAAAAATGGGATGGGGCAGAAGTTGCTAATGGTATTGTGATCAGTAGAAGGTTGTTAAGAAAGGGGTGGGGTATCAATGGTATGCTTCAAGCGTTGGGTTCGGAAGCCGTATGAAAAGAGATTACAGCGCTGCATAAGAGCAAACCTCCCTACAGTATATCAAGATCAATGGCTGCAACACTATCGGAGACAGGGATCAAGTGGTGCTCTGCAGAGTGGGGATTGGACAGGGAGTCTGTGACTAGCCTGCAGTGTCTGCTGGGACAAGGAAGTCCCAGCACCAAGGCGTGATGCGGGAGGCGGCCGACAGCAGGTAAGTTTAATTTTTTTAAATGTTTTATTATTCTTATTCTTATGTTCCCGCCCACCCTTCCCTGTACCCCCTCCTGCGCTCCCTCCCGGGCTTTGTCCCGCGCTCCCCCATTCCCCCGCCCCCTCCACTTTGTGTCTGTGGCGGCCGCCACTGCTACTAGATGGACCTATTGATCACTTATGTTGTTCTCATCCAAATGAAGAGTTCATCATTTTTTTCTCATGTCACTTTCTCCACTTGGTTCTATTTACTTTCCTCCCAGTGACTTGGCCTTTACGTCCTATGCAGGAATCCTGGATTCCTATTCAGTCCCTCAATGTGTTTGGAATATTTTATGATTACCACTGCCTGTGCAGCACAATATCAAATGCTAAACATTCTGAAAATGTGCACATACCGCTCAATCAACATGGAGAAAGTTCTGATCAGCTCACTAGAAGTAAGTTAGCGAGGCCAAAATATTAGACCGATAGTGCAGCTATCATAATATTCCTTCTCCCCACTAGGTACAGTTTTGAGCTTTGCACGCTAGAATCTTTTTTATTCTCTTAAAATGCACTCCTACCTCATCCTATCAACATCAGGCTAGCTGAATCTTTGCCAAAAACAGAGCCCTTTACAAATTGCTGACTCTGGGATTTAAAGCCATCAATGGCACAGCCCCTGGCTACCTGGCCTATATCTTAACCTGTAATACTCCCAGTGTGAACCCGGGAACAGCCAAACGAAACCTTCTAGTATCACCAAAATCAGCATTTCCAGCATCCTGTTTTCAATCCTTTACCCCTTAAGGACCCCTGCACTGGGATTCACTTTAACTTGCCATCTCAGCATGCCCATCACTCCAAATGTCCCTACACAGTTATAAGAATCTAAAGGGAAATAGTGATGACTTTGTCCATCTATGACCTTCAAGTGTTGTAAATATGCACTCTCGCGCTTATATGTTACACTCATTATGTTAAGTTGACTCTCTTTGTCAGTCTTCATGACACAGAATCATTTTCTGTGCTCACTTATGCTTATGTTAACCATCTCTCTGCTCAATCTTCGCCTCGCTGTGCTAAGTACCGTTAATAACTGTTGGATGGTACAACATTCCTGATTGAAATGTTAGTGATAATAAATAAATAAAGCACTGTGCAATGCATGGATGTTTACAAAGTTGTTCATTGTTGAAAAGGCAATTGCTTTCCCCATTTCTGTGCAAAAAGCTGTCTTCAATATTTGTATCTTAATCAGACCTGAATGAAGATATATTAACTTTTAGACTCCTTCCAGGATTACTTACATGCAAAGTCTGCTCTTTGTCCTATTACATAGAGATATGTTGCTTGTGTGTGGTCTAAGAGGAGGATAATCTTATTGATTACTTGATATCATTTTCCTCCATACAGAGTAACTAACAAAATCAATGCAACCATATGGTAACAGAAACATACCTTTAAAGTATGCAGAAAATGGAATCATTAATCATGTTCTGTCTGTCAGACATCATTTACAAAGGCATCATTAAGGAATTAGACATGGGTGTGGATGGCTATGATGACATGAGTCTGAGCCCGGACTCAGAGCTTGAAGGAGGCGCTCCGCTTAGCTCCATCAGGCTAGACGGCACAACCACAACAGATGCTCAAATAGTGTTTAGAAGGTTGCTTTAATGGAACAGGTCTGCGGTAACATTAAATCATCCCTGGCAATGCCTTACATCCTAACCTATCTCAATGGAAAAGTTCATTCATAGCAACCAACCCTGCCTTATTCCACCCCCATACCCATGTACTTCAGCACCTTGCGCTCGCTGCATCGCCAACTCGTCGATGCAGCGAGCGCAAGGTAAATAGTTTTATTTATTTAATTACTTACCTTACTCCCGTCCGTCGTATGTCGGACTCCACTACCCCCCTGCCCCTCCCCCGCCCTGCCCACCGCCCCACAGCACTCCCTCTGCAAGCCGCCACTGCATATCTCACTGTCCACTTGACCCTAAAAATTGTCACTGTACATGTCCCAGTATCCCTACCTTTTGTCCTTATCTATCCACTGTCCCTAAACTCTTAAACTTTCTCCTTTTCCTGATACTTTCCTTACCAGAGTATAACAGCTCAAATCAACCCAACACTGCTCACCTCAACACCCATACATGCCCATCCTCAGCTGACCGGTTTGCTCTAGAACTAAGTCTACCTTCATGTCACCCCTCCAAGTTGCCCCCATCCTTATTAAACATATATACATACCCAGTCTACAAATCTGTCAACCACCAGAAAAAGTACAACTTACTCCTTAATGACCAAATTGTTTCCAAAAAGGCTTCCTCTTGCCCATAATTACTCATTGTATGAGATGGTACAGCCACAACAGACGCTTCAATAGAGTGTTAATATTGCTTTAATGGAAAAGGTCTGCACTAACATTAAATTATCCCTGGCCAGTGGCAGCTCCTCTGCTATGCCGGAGGAGCCTCAACCCACTGCTGCAAAGCAGTGAAAGAAAGAACAAGTACAATGATAATAACTCGAGGTTATTCTCATTGTATTTGTTCCTGTTGCGCAGCTTTGCGGGGCCAGTGGGCTGCTCTACTCACAGAGCAGGGGATGAGCGGTTTGCCCACTCCAAGTGCTCACTCCAAGTGCGCTATGACTGCATTACAGCCTGCGTGGAGAACATGCCTAGGCCCCCATTCACTGGCTGAGCATGATCCACGACGCTCAAACCAATCACAACGCTGCATTGCAGCGTTGTGATTAGCTTAGGGGAGGGAGCCTGGCTGCTCCCTGTTCCGGCCCCCTGAGAGGAGAGACTGAGACGACATGTGGGAGAGCGGCGAGTAGGTAATTTTTTAAACATTTTTTTTACATCACCTCCCCTCGCCCGCCCCGCCTCACCACTCCTGATCCGTGCTGGCCGCTACTGTCCCTGGCAATACTTTACATCCTAAACCATTCTTAATAACCAGCCTACCCTTAAAAACACATACTCATCCACAACCAACAGATCTGGCCACCTCCACGACCACAACAATTTTTTATCGTAGGTGTCCTACTGTCCCATTCCTTTCTCAATTTCTACCCTCTTTCCATGCCCCCTGTAAACTCTTCTTCCTTTCTACATCCTTTCTTTACAAGATCATGACATCTAATCTCCAAACCCCTTCCCACACCTCGAGCTAACTGGTGTACTCAGGGACTGAGCCAATCCTCGTGCCACTCCTCCAACTTCTCCCCAACCTCCATCCAGCAAATACCCTCCATGAGACATTTTTCTTCCCCATCCACAGTTCCTCGTTCAGCCTGTATTTCCTAGACTCTCAACCTTCCTATACTAACCCTACAATGTTTGGCCAAAAACCCTTTCCAGCGCATACCATATTTTCAGCAAATAGTACTGATACCTCATATAGACAAATACATCCCATCACCTTCTGAATAAGTCATATTCTTTAAATTTTATTTCACAGTATCTTTAGTTTACTCACCAGTGTAGAAGTAGTCACCATTGTTGGAGCAACCAATAGGGTGTAAATGTGGACACATATGTTTCTGTAGTATTGGCTTTCATCGACAGAGAGCAACAAATTGGATTGGGGTGCTTGGAAATTGTACTCAATGTTGTTCAGGTTAAGCAGAAATCTTTAAGTGTAGATGCATTAACAGAGGCCTGTCACCCAGTAACTCCAAGGAAGAGCCAACCAAAGGGGTATGGTAGTAAGCTGCCAGGCAAACAAGCATACATTTTCTCCCAGATGCATTATGGTTAATGCAGTGCATGATAATAATCACTTCAGTTTACTAACAATTTTTGAAGTATTCACCATTGTTGGCACAACCAGTGCTCTGTATCTCTAGACACACGTTTCCTGATTATTGTCATTCATCAATAGAGAGTAACACATCAGTTTGAGGTGGTTGGGGGTGCTTGGAAATTACGCTCAGTGTGTTTCAGGTTAAAAAATACTTCAAGAATGCAATTGCATCTACAGGGGCTCGTCAGCCAGTAACTCCTAGTAGAAGCAAATCAAATGGAGGAGGCTAACACACTACATGACATACCAGAAACACATAGAGCACTGTGGGAGTCTCATCCTGCAGGCAAGCCCCTCCTAAAACCCCATAATTATCACTGAAACTATAAAAAAAAAGCTTTAAGCATTTTAATGGAATCTAATGTGAGTGAATGTTTAGCATTGAAGCCTTTGGTACAATTGGATTTCATAGAAGTGTGAAGAAAGGTGTCTCCTTAAGCACATTTCAGCATAGTTAGGGCATTTAGGCAAACTAGGTCAACAGTGATACTGGGTAGCCTTAAGTGAGGGTTTGGGCCAGATGAGAAATGATACCATGTACTGGAGCTCAGTCTGTCACTACTGCAGTTCTCTCAATTTAATACCTAGGTTAAGTTCAACAATGCTGGTTTATCTGTGAGTAAACCTGCATCCAAGGTATTATGTGACATCGCAAAAACTCAGAACGGGATGAAGTAGTTAATGAAGCCAAGCAAGCTGTATGTTTATCAGACCTATTGTGCAGTTTGTTGCAGTCATTCTTAACAGTGCTCCCTAAAATTGAATCTCTCTTTTTGGGTGTTCCTTCTCCACCTGTGAGTCGTTTGTGAACTTTAAATATTGGAATTCTTGGTCTTAAGAAAATTGTCTGATCTGCTCATCTGATGATGTCCAGAACTATGGACAGTCACTATGGCAGATCTCGTTTCAGAAGTGGCATTGCAGGTCTCACTGTTTTGGGCAGGCTGAATGCTTCATAAATTGGCTTCTTGACAAATTATAGCCCCACATCTAGTTTCTCCTTTCATCATCACCCTTATATCTTAGTTAAAAGATTCAGGCATCTCAGTAAAAGCTTTTCAGTGCTCAGGCACAACTTAGACAGAGACTTTCTCTTGGTACAACATAGGGGAGACCCTTGTTAGACTCTGGGATCCAGAGGTTGTCTTTCACTGCCATCCCTTATCTTGTTCAGAAGTTTGGCACAGCGCTTGCAGGGAAGGACACTTTCTCCAAGATGAAACAAAGTTTGAGAGACACACATTTGACACTTAGTAGTCCAAATTGACAATATGATTGATGCATTTGTGTATTTAAGTCAGTCAACTTATCACTTTTAACTCAGTGGCCACATCCTTTTACTACTGTGTAACATCACCCGATACTGAAGATATCCATTCAATTTCACAATCCTCTAAAAATCCATGGACTGATATATGAAGATCATGAAAAATGGAACAATGAACAAGTCTACATGTGTAATATACTAATAGGAAAAAAAATTGTCCTTTTGTTCAAATGTCTTTTTATTTCATACCATGCCTCTTTATGTTCTAACAGTATTTTCCAAGCAGCAGAACACAGCTGTTTCTGGGTTTGGTAGGGAACCAAAATACAGCAAAGAGCATAAAGGTTGTTACAATTCCCCTATTAAAATGAGGCTGGGCTCCACTAGATTGAAAAATGTATTAGTGGGCAGCTGTGTGAAAGCACCTCAGGCACTCTGCAGCAAGGCTTAATGTTTGATTTATTTCTAGAATACAAATAACATGGGTTCTACTCAAGTTTGAGAATCCAAGATATTTGCAACTTTATTTAAAGTTTCAGCAGGTATAATAATGTATTTTGATAAGACTAACTTTCTCACATCTTCTCTTATGATTAATGCAAAATCCGGCTGCACAATTCAGTAATAAGGATGATAGATCCATACCAAGTTTCACATCTAGAGTAATTTGATTAATCAAGAACTGAACTTAATCTCCCAGGAAAACGTTTTTAAAGTTCTACTAGATAAGGCGATTTCCTACCAGAATATCATGGGCAGAATATTGTGTTACAAAAGTATTGTGGCCTAAATGTCAAGTTAAAAATTTTTGTGAAGGTAAAGAATATATAGGTAAGTATAGGTTTACAATACTTAACTTTGCAAATATGTACCTTGACGACATATGTATCTTTGAATGCATGTAGACTTCAAGTTAAGAATTGTGAATCAATACTTAGTGCTATACACTTACATTCACAATATTTTTGTAGTGGATACTAAAGACACCCTATTTTGCCTCACCACGTTTTGCAACTATATTCTGACATGAAACCGATAAGCAGTTTTTCAAATACATATCGTCCACCTCTGAATACTTTTGAAGACTTGCATCATATGAATATCATTCTTTGAGCATCAAACTCATGTGTAACAGAATTTTACACAAATTCCTTAGTAAAAGACATGTCGACGTGCAACACTGGTCTAACAAATGGTCTGAATGAGGTCGGATATCAGAAGCAGACTTTGCAAACTACATTAATGATTTATACTTCTACCAGCCAGCCTTAGAGCACAACAATATCAGTCATTCCCAATTGGGTAATGAAATGTAATTGAACAGTGCTGTGGCAGTGTCCTAAGTTCCAAATGCAGCATGGAAATAATATACCTATGTTTTCTATCTGCCCAGTCCTAATTGGATTCTGGATAATATTTTTAGGAAATTAGCGAGATTTTGATGCCACCAACACAACTTAATTTGTTTGGTCTCCCACAGGAGAAAGTGTTTTTTTATTTAATGGCCCCATCCTAGAACATTCAAGGTCAATGTGAGTTGCAACGCTGAGAAGTCCACAGCGCTTCTCTAACTTGTGGAAATGTGTCTAGTTTTCCCTGTGTGCAGGGGCTTTCCAGGGGAAAACTGATAACAAATAGCTGCTTAAATATGGATATGTTTATTTTCACTAAATCACATTCAGCATGCCAGCTCTTCGGGCCTTCTCTTACCATGTGCCCTATGTGTATTTTCATGGTTAGACCTCAAGGAGTGTAGAAATAGAGTTTAGCATTTTTGGATGCATGTGGATGACAGTTTGGTTTTTATTGAGGATCCGCAAAGAAAAAAAGACAATGCATGTTTTTTTATATTATTTATGGTAGCTTCTAGTGCATTATAGGCATGGAAGCTGTAGTGTCCCCATGCCCAGGCCATGAAAGAAAATGAGAGGAGGCTAGCAGGTATGTTACAGGGGTTCTTTATTCTTGGCTAGCACTCTCCACCCGAGCAGGTCTCTCCTCCTCACCTCATGTCACTGCTACCAGTAGTGTCTAGTTCCTGCTTCAGCCCCTCCTGACCGGAAGCGGTGCCCGATGTCCAGTCCACTGCAGTCTGGTGCGTGCATGGTCCTAGTACCCTGCAACATCCCATCACTGCAACATCTCCCCCCCCTTTGTTAACAAAATAAACATATTTCTCACTCAGGGGGAAAAAGAGAGAAGGAGAGAGAAGGAAAGAAAGAGCGAGAGAGAAAGAGAGAGTGACAATAGCTGATACCAAAGACAGCTGTTCTTTGTAACCATGCATCATAGTTCTTCAATTAGTCATTTGAGCTTCTGAGTCACCCTTGATGGACACGGGCTCTCCTTGCCACCATGTCATCGACTGCCTGACTCTTCCCCCACTGTCTCATTACAGAGAGACCTATCTCCACTTGGAGGAGCTGATTCCTTCGCCACTTGGGTGGCGTCTCTCAGAAACCTCTGTTCAGTGTCTGTGCGTCCTTCTCCTTGATCTGACATTCTGAACTCTTTGAAGTGGGAGGTATTCCTGATGATAGAGTAAGGTCCTGCCACTGCTGTTATCATTGTCCTTTTGACCTTTGTTACCTTCAGTGGCTGGCTAGAGAAAGGACAATCCAACTTTCGTGCCTGCCGTTGACACACGAGGACCAGGTCTCCTGGCTTGAGTTTGGTTGTTGTTGTGTGATGTTGTGTGTCAGCCTGCCTTTTCATTTTGTTCCTGGCCTCCTGATCACGTGCTGCAATGTCGCTATGTGCTGACGGGCCTTGTCTTCCAGCTGAGACAGACAAGTTCTGCTTTTTCTTCCCAGTACCAGTTCTGGCGGGCACTGCCCCGTGGATCTGTGTCGGGTGTCGCGATAGTCCTGAAGTACTTGGCACAGCGCTTGGCCGACTAAAATATCCACCATCTTGGCTAATTGGACTGCTTTCTTTATATTGCCCATGAAACGTTCCATCATGCCATTGGTTTGTGGCCATAGTGGCGCTACTTTCTGATGGTGTATTCCTAGGTAGGCCATGAACTTGTGAAATTCTTCTCCTGAGAAGGGGGATCCATTGTCTATTTTGAGTGTTAGAGGGGCACCCCAGGCTGCAAATATCTCATCCAGAATGGGTAGTGTGACAGCTGCTGATGTGGACGACACTTGGCACACTATGGAGAAGTGAGAGTATTCATCAATGATAACCAGTAGGTATCCACCAGTGTCCAATGGCCCATAAACATCCGCAGCCACTGTCGACCACACAGCATCAAGGAGGTCAGACATGCGTTGTTGCTTTGGCTTGGCCTTCCTGTGTTCTGACAGAGGAGACAGTCATATTCATGTCCTCCACCAGGCGGTCAAGGTCTGGGAACCATGCCTTTTCCCTTAGCATTTTCTTTGTTACCACCATTCCCCTGTGGCTCTCGTGTGCAGGACTGACTGTCTGCTGCCGAAGAGTCTGTGGTATGGATATCCTGGTGCCTCAAAGAAGTATCCCTCACTCCGATTCGGACAATTCCACACTTGTATGAATGCAAGTATTTCCTCTCTCCTGACCCCTTTACTGACGGGGCTGTTATTGTTCACATGTCTCCACCTCTGTTGCCGTATGATAGTTTTTACCGCTTCCAGCGTGATATCGGCCGTTGTTTCTTGCACCAGTTTCTTGATCGTGATTAAAGTTGGTGTGTTTTGAACCAGTCAATCACAATAGGGAGCTTTAGAGGGAGAAAAAATTAATCAGGTCGCCCTCCACTCACAAATAACCATAAACACCCATAGACCTGATTATGCGGGGCATAATCCACTTTCTTTTATAGGACTGGTAGTGGGGGGTAACTACCTCTACCCAACTGCTGGTCTAAATAATTTAACCAGTCTTATCCAGTCCTAAATGCCCACAAAAAGTTTTTACATTTTTTTATATATAAACATCAGTTTGTCAGTCACCTCCTTACACATATACCCCCTACTGAAAAGGTGTATAAAAAACAACAAAATATGGTGTGAAGGTGAGAAAGTTTCTCACGTGCGCTACACCAGAGGAGCTACTGGTAGGTTCTCACCAGTTTTGCCCACGTTTCTCATCATTGGTAACTTTCTCACCTATAGAGAAGAAAAAGAAAAAGTGTCCAGTACAGAGATTAGAGGTGAAAATAATATGTGTATCAGCAAAGAGAAAAAGACCCCGTAATGTGTATGAGATAAAATATATCTCCAATTAAAATTGAGTTAAGACTCACATATACGACATGCCAATTTTATTCAAGAATGTGAGCTCACTCAAGGTTTGAAAATAGCTGCATGTTGAAGACCAATTCAAGATGGGCCAACATGTTTCATTGCCTATCCTCTGTTACGGCAATTTCGTCAGGGCTCGAGGTCAGAATTCACCTCACTGGACTTCAAATTTTGTACACGGATTGACAGGTGGTAGCCAAGGCCCCTGGTACCAGCTTTCCACCGTGTCAATGGGTATTTTCTTCTATCGTAAACCCCCTTACAACACCATCCGTTGCCGTGAATATACCGCGTACACCCGTGTACCGAGCTTCGTCTCGTTCCGGCACCGTGGCTACCACCTGTCACTCCGTGTACAAAATTTGAAGTCCAGTGAGGTGAATTCTGACCTCGAGCCCTGACAAAATTGCCATAGCAGAGGATAGGCAATGAAACATGTTGGCCCATCTTGAATTGGTCTGCAACATGCAGCTGTTTTTAAACCTTGAATAAGCTCACAATCTTGAATAAAATTGGCACGTCGTATATGTGAGTCTTAACTCAATTTTAATTGGAGATATATTTTATCTCATACACATTACGGGGTCTTTTTCTCTTTGCTGATACACATATTATTTTCACCTCTAATCTCTGTACTGGACACTTTTTCTTTTTCTTCTCTATAGGTGAGAAAGTTACCAATGATGAGAAACGTGGGCAAAACTGGTGAGAACCTACCAGTAGCTCCTCTGGTGTAGCACACGTGAGGGACTTTCTCACCTTCACACAATTTGTTGTTGTTTTTTTATACACCTTTTCAGTAGGGGGTATATGTGTAAGGAGGTGACTGACAAACTGATATTTATATAAAAAAAATAATTTAAAAAAATTTGTGGGCATTTAGGACTGGATAAGACTGGTTACATTATTTAAACCAGCAGTTGGGTAGAGGTAGTTATCCCCTACTACCAGTCCTACAAAAGAAAGTGGATTATGCCCCGCATAATCAGGTCTATGGGTGTTTATGGGTGTTTTGAACCAGCACAAAATTGAGGTATTCTTCAGCCATCGAGAATGTCTGTTTTGCATGCAGCAGTGGGTGTCATGACATGTAGTCAACAGAGTTGTGTCCCTTCCCTGGTTTGTGGACAATTTTGAAGTCATAATCCATCAAGCGCATCCCCCACTGCTCGATGCGCAGTGGAATTTTTGTGTTCAGGTTGCCGTAAGTCATAGCCAGTGCTTGGTGGTCTGTCACAATGGTAAATGATTTCCTATAGATGAACATGTGGTAGTGCTCACATGCCCACACCACGGCTAAGCTCTCTTTCTCTGATTGAGAGAATGCCCTTTCTACATTCGGCAGGCTTCTGCTTGCGTATGCAACAATGCGCCTCGGTGAGTCACGTCCAGGCTTATGCTAGGCGAGAATGGCCCTAAGTCCACCAGGTTGGCATCCACTGTGAGCTCAGTGCATAGGGACACATCTAAGTAAGCAAGGTGATCCACAGCTGTGACAGCATGACAGATGTCCACGAATGCCTTTTCACACTCTGGGGTCCAGATGAACGGTTTTTATTTTTATTTGCAAAGTTTTATATAGCGCTGGCTAGACCCGGAGGTATCAGAGTGCTTTACATGAGGATCAGCAAGTTACAGGTTACATAATTACTTCAGTTACCGGTTCCAAGTATAGACTTAGGAGAAAGGTAGAGGGAAGGAAACATAGCGGGGAGACGAGGAAAACAATGTCAGATGTCCGGCTGGGTAGGTGACGACCGAGGGGGTGAACCAAGGCCAAACTCCTCTATAGCTGCATAGGACAGCTCCACTGGGCATCGGCCAAGGTTGCTCGGACTCCGCGGTGAGAACAGACAGTAGAAAAACATGAGATTACACAATAACATAAGTTATTTTCGCGTTGCATAGCAAAGGCAAAACGTCTTATGTGGAATGGAAGGTAGAGGGGGAAAGGTAAACAGGGGAAAGGAATGCAGATAGCGTCAGGCAGATCAGAGAGGGGAAGGGACTTCAGGGGAAACAAGCAGTCAAAGTGAAAGACAGACAAAACCGTGAAGCACCGTTAAAAACAATGTCCGATGTCCGGCTGGGTAGGTGACGGCCTAGGGGGTGAACCAGAGCCAGACTCCTCTATAGCTGCATAGGACAGCTCCACCGGGCAATGGCCAATGGTACTCGGGTTCAGCGGTAAGTAAAAACAGATTTGGTTTTCGCCCATGGGGCATCATCATAGTTCAATCGAAGGCATCGGTCCTGGTGTAATTGGGAAACACCCTCCGCCTCGTCCTCCCGCTAGCCCCATGAGAGAAGAGGTGGAAGAGACAGATTATCAGTCCTCAGGGGGCTCGCTCCCAAAAGCGGTGGCCCAATGCTGAGCGCTATCAGTGTTTGATGGCCTATGGGGAAGGCCACGATCCCCTCCTTCTTTACATCCCTCATGCTGCACTGCGGAGCTAGATGCCGCAGAGGCACTTTAATGCGGCATCCCCTTTAATTAGAAAGAACCTCGGCAGCGTGTCGACCGCCATCTTGGGGTCAGGCATGGTCAGGCGTGGATCTGTTAAGCTGCCGTTGCTAGCCTGAGGCAGGCTGACCATTCCTGATAATGCTCCTGCTGCTGATCCCAACCAGCTGTAGAGTATATGCCGAAGCTTGCACACTGCGAGGTCTGGCGCCGCGCGTAGGCCTGTTCTCCACTGCCTCCACTATGCAGTTATACACACCCAGTTTGTCATGAGCTTTCCTTTTCTTTCTCCCCCCCTGTCAAGGGAGGTATGTCGCACGTCGCAGCGTGGTCTCTGTGTACTGCGTGCCGCCCCGCAATCAATGCACATACATCAAGGCTTTCCCAGCTTTTATATTGCATGCTTGCGCCGGTCGCTTAAATCCATACCCCTCCACTCGTCGTACCTCCACATCGTGGGGATCCCTGTATTCTGGAGGCCTCTGAGTTGTGAGTCGCAGGGCAGGGGAGGACTTTCAATTCGCCACTGGGCGCTGTTCGCTTCTCGCATACAACTGCGAGTCCTCTCCTGGTACCGGCTCGTTCTCCTACAGCCATCCCGCGGCTAAAGTTCGTGCAGCAGACCCGCGAGGATCTCTAGAGCCCGGGGGCCTCCACAGCAGCCCCAGGACTAAGTCGCATGGCAGAGGGGGAGCCGAGGCAACGTTCTCCGCACAGATTTGGTGCCTCCGGTTACTGAACTGCTGCCGCTGGGGATCCCAACGATCACGGGGCAGGGTTTCCCCAGCTGCTATAATTCGCGCCTCGGCGTTTCCCCAAGGCCATCACTCTCCGCCTCTTGTCTGTGGCTCTGGGAGTCCTCAGCGGCCTCGAAGCAGGGCTTCCCCCAACTTTTTTATTGCGTGCCGCGGGGGCCTTTCCCAGGCCATCTCCCCTCCGGTGCCGCACCCTCACTCCACAAGACAATCCCTTAGTTATATCGCGGGGCAGGGGCCAGGCCTCAGCAACACTTACGGTTCCTTTGCAAGTGGCTCCCTCTGTGCCCTGTCTGCAGCTACGAGGGCCTCCGCACCCCCAGCGCGAAAGCCCGCAGCCGTCAGCGCCGTTTCGCCATTTTCAGCTACCGGCAGGACAGTTCATTCATTCTGTTTTTTGGCGTGCCTCAGTTGTGGAGTTGCCACTGGCGCTTCTTGTGGTGTCTCGCTCGCCTCCCACATCAGGCAGCCCTCCGTCAGCGCCCCGGTTTCAGCAAGGGAGCTTCGCTCTGGCAGCCGCCATTTTGGGAGAACAGCGCCGCTGATTGTTTTTCACGTTTACTCGCCTCAGACCATTTCTTCTGGCTGCTACGATCTGCCAGCTAGGTCGGAAGTGGTTTTCTGTTGTTTTCCGCTCTTTTGAGCGCCTATGTCGAACGGATGGGGCAGGATGTTGACGTTTATTCGGCCCAGGCGGCAAGAGCCTCACTCAAGTGAGAGGGTCTCCTCGAAGCCTGTCGGCTCCCAGAGACAGTGACGGCCCCCAACCAGGAAGGAAGGCGTCTCCGGGGCCCGATCCCCCCCTGGGGCCTGCAGTCGTGGGAGGCAGCAATTCGGCAGGAAAAAACACAGGGCCTGCAAAGCGAGAGGGTCCTCTCGAGGCTTGTCGCCTCAAGAGACAGTGCCTGCCCCAACTAGCGAAGCCCCGCAAGATGACGAGGGCCCCTCCTCTGTAGGGTGGACCCAGGCAGGTCGACCCAGGCAGCGATCAGGGTCGGACCCAACTAAGCCTCCGGTCGGATGGTAGAGGGCGCCGGGCGAGGAAGACGTCTCCGGTGCTCGATCAAGCCCTGGTCCCATTGTCGATTGAAGACGTCGCTTCGAGCTTGCTGAAGAGAGAGCAGCCTCAGGGGATCCCTCCAGAGGTACTCTGCCAGCACAGGATCGGATGTCGAGAGGTCCGAGATCGTCGCAGTGTGACCGGTGACGGGGGTCGTAGCTTAAATCCTCCATACTGTGAGTCCGGTGAATCCAAGATGCAGGTAAGGAATAATTTAATTTACTACTAAACCTAGTAGCTTGGATTGTTTGGCTCGATGGGCTGGGTTTACCAGGGATTTACGCCGATGGCGATCCCATACCTCAGGAGCCCACAGGAAGAGCTCCTTCTCCATCGGCCATCTTAGCGAGCTGCTATCTCCATGTCTGCCCAAACGGTTGCCCTTGTTTGGTGAGTTCATGGAGTGAGGTGCTCACTGTGGCAAGGTCTTTGATGTAGCGAGCACAGTAGCTTGCTAACAAGAGAAATGACCTTAATTCTGTATTGTCCACTGGGGCATGTGTTTTGCGAAGCGTTTTGACTTTGCTCATGTCTAGCCGCATTCCCTTCTGGGAGAAGTGCCCGAAGAAGATGAGTTCTTCCTTTCCCAGCTCGCAATTATCTTCATTCAGTGTCAGTCCAGCTTTTTCGAGATGACTTTATACATCCCTCAGTGCCTTGTCATGCTCTTCATTTGTTCGACCGAATCCTAGAATGTCATTGCCGTAGTTCAGGCAGTTCTTTATGGGCCTTATCACCCTGTGCACCATCTCTTGAAATATTTCAGCTGCAGATGACACCCCAAAATGTAAGCGCTTGTAGCGGAACAGCCCCAGGTGAGTGGAGAACGTGGTGATGTAGCGTGACTGAGGGTCAAGTTCGAGCTGGTGATAGCCTTTGAAGAGGTCTAGCTTGGATAACACACATGCTCCATTTAGGCAACTGATCATGTAATTCCGGTGAGAGCTTGGATGCCTTTCCATTTCAATTCGGTAGACACATGTCGACGCAGATGCGTATTTTCGGTGTATTTTGCTTCGGCATGGCTACGATAGGGAACACCCATGGAGTTGGTCCTTCAGCTGGCTCAATGATGTCTTCTGCTAGTAAGCTCTTTAGTTCTTCCTCTACCTGTGGTTGGAGGTGCACTGAAACTCTGCGATGATTTTGAGCCACAGGCTTGATTGCTTCATTGATTTGAAGGGTGACTTGCGTGTCCTTCAGCTTTCCAAGCCCTTTGAAAATTGCAGGGTACTCCTTCAAGATGCTGCAATGCTCAGACATGTTATACATCATGGCCAGGAGGCCCATGAGTTGAGCCGTGACGTTGCTGAGCAAACACAGTGCTGGGATGACTCCCCTTAGGACGTGTACCTTTTCTTGCATGGATGGTCCATTGTATGTGAGTGTCTCCACAAATGTTCCCAAGTTCGTTACTGGGTATTTCGCACCCCATGTAAAAACATTGACTGGGGAGGGTGACAATGTAGGTTTATGTTTCATTTTGTCATACTCCAATACACACATGATGTTGCATGTGGCTCTGCTGTAGAGTACAAATTGCGTGATGTGATTTTCTACCTGGAGGTCCACTGGGGCCGTCTTTTTTATTTGTTTTTCTCATACTAGCCGGACGTGCCCTAAGCCTCTCTCTGATGCCAGGGTATCTGTCAAAACAGGCATTAATTGTCCTGTACGGAAGTGGAGTTGGAGTCTGTGGCGGGGCTGCGATTGCCTTGCATGCCTTCTCGAGTTTGTTCGATGCCTGGCAGGCCACCGTCTCTCTAACCTTATGTGTCCACCCATGCAGACACTCGCGAAATTATTGTCTCTGTTGCATTTTTGGCATTTCTGTCCCATGACCGGGCAGGCGTCGACATGTGGGTACCCCAGTCCGCAGCGATAGCATGCCTTCTCCGGTTTGGCCGCTGACGGCATTTGCTTGTCATATCTGCTGCTGCCCCCGGCAAAGCGGTGAACTTGTTCTATTGTTCGGGTTCTCCCAGTTTCCATCTGGATGGCATGCGACGTGGCCCTGGCTTCAGTCCTTGCCATGGCTAGTATTTGTCTTATGTGCATGTTTCTTTCAGGATTTGTTTTCAAAACATAGTTGGGTGACACCCTTTAATTATGCGCAGCCAGATTGCTTCCTCATTGTTGAACTGATCAAACTCACCATAGGTCACTAATTTGCGCAGTCGGGTTGCACAGTCATTGAGGTACTCATCTGCTCTTTGACATGCCGTGTGAACACGTACCCGTTCAAAGTCAACATTCCGCTGGGGGCCGAAACAGTCTGTAAGACATTTGGTGAGGCCTTTGTAAATAGCGATAGACTCAGGGAGGAAAGTTACGAGCAAATCTTCCACATCATCACCGACAATGTTTAAGAATAGATTCCTGGCCTGTTCATCTGTGTACTTTTTGCAAGTGGCACTCAAATAGTGCTCGAAACGCTGAATCCATTTCTCCCACCAAGCACCCTTCGTTTGAGAGTCAGAAAGGTCAGAAGGCAGAGGGCATCAGAAAATGTAGCTTTGGATGTTGCTGCCATTGTTGTCATCAGGCATGGCAGGAACAATCAGTTCACAAACACTTTATGATGTCGTTTGTGGCTTCTCTCCTTATCTCTGTTGTGCTTATGGGTACTTGTGGGGAGGCCGACACGTGTGGAGGATGGCAAAGTACAGCTTTCCACAATGTTAACAGCTGTAGTTGCTGGGACCAGTAATGATGCCTGACTTCAAAATGGCCACCAGGACTTTCCCGAAGCTCATTGAAAGAACCGCCTGATTCTAAGATGGCTGCCGAGAGGGCCACACTCTCGCAAGATCTCATTGTGTGCAGACAAATCAGTGCAGGAGGCCTGAAATGGAGCAGGGAGCGCTGCACCACTTACCGCTTGTGGGACACAGCAGGGCCTTCACTCCAGCATGGGCAGGGTGAGCTCCTGGCACCACGCTTACCTGCAGTCTGTGGCGTGTGACCGGGGTGAGCTTCCAAGGTCACGGTAGGTGCCGAACCATTGAAGTCGGGTGTTCTCCCGACTTCGCACTATTACCGCTGGCCACAGCGTGACCAGGATCAGCTCCTGAGTCCACGCAGATGCAGGTACATGTCGCGGGTGAACTACACAGACCATCATCGGCGCAGCAGGGTGCTCTCCAAACATGTGTGGCTCGTACTGCTCTTCCACCCTGTCGCCAGATGTCGTGTGCCCGTGCCCAGGCCCGAAAGAAAATGCGAGGACGCTAGTTGGTATGTTACAGGGGTTCTTTATTCTTGGCTAGCACTACCCACCTGAGCAGTCCTCTCCATCTTGCCTCGTGTCCCTGCTACCAGCAGTGTCCAGTTCCTGCCTCGCTTCTTCCCGACTGAAAGCAGGGTCTGGTGTCTAGTTCACTGCAGTCCAGTGCATGCATGGTCCTAGTGCCCTGCCACATCCCGTCACTGTGAGAGAAACCGTGGAAAATCAATTGAAGTCTTATGTTATTGGTTCTTCCAAATGTATTATCTTTAAACAGTTCATGGTGTTGCTGGTTTTCTTTCATCCCTTGCCACTCTGTCCACCAAAATACAGACATGCACCAAACGCACAGTACAAGAAATGGTTTTGGCATATTCCTCTCTTGTGCAATATTTCAGTGCACGTATCGTGCATGTAACATTTTTATTTGGAGTGTTGCAATATTTAACGTATGAATTTTTATTTATTTATTGATTTAACATCCTTATGAAGTTCACAAGCACTTAAGAACATTTTCACTATTTACAACTTTGAGCATTACACACAATCAATGTTTGCATGATGATTAAAAAAGGAGAAAACAAGAAGTGCATACCCATAAGTTAAACATGAGCAGGCAACAGTAACTTATGGACACACTAGAGGAATTTGGGGACTGCAGGATGAGAGAGTCAAGTCTACGTCGAAATTAAAGGGGGGAATTTATTTCAGTAATATATAAACCATGTAAGCCTCAAGTAGCTTCCTGACAGCAATGAGGGAGGGTTAAGTTCTAATGTTGGTAGGAAAGGAGTTCCGCACTGGATTGTCTGCTCTTAAGAATGAGCCATTCTTGGTAGAGGAAATTCTAAATTTAGAATACTCAATTTCTAAAGAATTTATACTTAAAATACTATGAAGCCTCCAGAGACTGGCAACAGAGTAGAGCAGTAAGTTGGCATGTTTAGCTGTATCACTTTATAGCAAATGCAACAGAGTTTGAATGTTGTCATTTTATTTAATGGTAGCCAATGTAGTTCTCAAACAATGGGGGAGATAAGAATATATTTTATCAGGATGCAACCAGTAAAGTTGTTGAATGGAAAGTTGCTTTGAGAGGTGACATGGGTGATTAAGGCGCGCCAGCTATAATAACATTTCTGAAATGAAGTTGGGAGATCACTAGGGAATGCATTGATGATATTTAAAAAATGTCCTTAGAATGTATGCTTTTTATTTTTTTGAATAAGTGGAGGTTCGATGCTTTTTCAACATCGTTGATATATGTTGTCAATGTCAAGACATGGTCTAGTGTACAACTGTTGTAAAACAGACTGTGGGCCAGAAGCCATCTAATTCAGGTCCAGAAATTTAGAATATGTGTCACATTTTGCAAAGGAGAGAAAAAGATGCATGCTGATTTATTTGGGTTCAGAGGCAGGACTTTTTTGGGCATCCTGTTCTGGAAGGAGATTAAGCTAGATGAAACGGTTAAGTTGCCTTCAGTAGTCAATGCCTTAAGGTAACTTTGCATGTCGTTGATATATTGGTGGATATATTGGTGAAAGGACTTACTCTCTCTCTATCCAGATCAGACTTGAGAGAAACATTACTGAAGCTGAATAAAGTAGGTGCAAGGAGTGAGCCTTGCACAGCACCACATAACATCAGGTGTCTGCTCAGAGATACAGGGCCACATGCATCAAACTTTGTAATTGCGATTCCTAAATTGCCATTTTTAAAAAATCGCAATTTAGGAATCGCAATTGCTTATGCATGTAGGAATAGCAAACAAAATTGCGATTCCTACACATTCCTTAATTGCGACTCGCAAATTGCGAATCACAATTATGGAATTGCTTCCCATTCATTCCTATGGGCCTAGAGGCCTAGAGGCCCATAGGAATGAATGTGAGTGCATGCGCAATTTGCGAGTACCAAATAGGTACTCGCAAATTGCGCATGCAATTTCAAGGGTGCAAGGTTCCAAAAGGACACCCTGATGCACCCCTGAAATTGCCATGTTACCACATGTTGCACACACACATACATACAGTTCTTGAAGAGATCTTCATCCTAAATCTATTTGAAAGATTTCCATAATTTAGTAGTTTTTGGTGGGAGGTGTAGGGTTTTTAGAAGGTAATGATTTCATGTTGTGCCTAATGACTTTTATATTGTGTGAGAAAAAAATGTGAGGATTCTTCACGTATGCTTGTTATCCATAGACCTTATTTGGTTTTCAGCTGTCTATTTTTCAAAATTGCAGGGTAGTAGGTGCCGTTGGTACTAGCCACAAATAGCACAGCTGAATGAATACCATCATGACAGACACCTCTGCTTATCTGGCTTTTGGTGCACCCTCAACAGACTGGAGAAGAAGAATTGCAATAAAGAAAAAAGCAAAGCAACAAGCCTTCTCCATCTAGGCACCATAAATCTGGCACAATATCCCTATATCCACCAGGACATCACCAACACTGTTCCAGATTTAGGAAATATCTGAACACACACCTTCTAAAAGAACACAACATCAAGAGGAAATAAAATTGCACTTTCATTCTCAGAACACAGCTATTCCTCCAGTCATTTGTTGACTCTTTCTTTGCCTTTGACCTTGTACTGCCTTTTTGCAATATTAGTGTTGTATAAATAAAACATTACATACATGCATACATAAAATACGTAAGAGGCCTTAACATGTTTTTGAACACAAAATGTTGCAATGTCTTACTGGTTCAATGCAATGGCAAGTTGAGTGCACATAATACTGTTAACCACAATATTATGTTTGTATGCTTGGTGCGTACATGATGATGTTTCACATCCAATTTGTTAATAGTATGCCAATGTGTGACTCTTTCTACAAGCTAAAAACTATAAAACAAAATGTGCCCAGAGTAATAACCAGTGGCTCAAAGCATTCCCATCCCTCACTTTGTTGCCCTTTTTTTCAAAATAAGCATCTAAAAAGTCCTAGCTCAAACCTACTACAGGGTTAGAGACAGCTGCAGTAAAACACATTAACGCCCTCTGGGGTACTTTATTAAATCTGCCTCCTGCCTTTCCTACTGCACCATGCATGACACCGGCCCACTCCCTGACCCACTAAGCCCAAAACCTGCGACCTCCATCATCTACTCCATCTAGGCCCCAAGTCACTAACACCGTGTCACAATGAACCAGTAGACGGAGCACTAGCACCAACATCTGGATCCCAAACTGTTTCACCAAAGCTGCCATCAGGGTATTCCTAAATCCGGGAGGAAGCGGATAGCTTCTGGTTGCTGTTAAATCCGAAGCAAATTGCACCATTGTAGTTTTATCTGTTACCAGAAAACCCCGCTAAAAAAGCCAGGGGCCCCCACGTCTCACTTCTAATAAGTAACAGCTGAAAAATGAAGGCAAGCAGCACACAAGCCATCTCATGTCTGCCAATTCATTTCCTGGCCTGAATAAAAAAACGTGCTTCCTTCACGCAGGCCAAACATGGCAGAGCACCAGGGGAATTCGGAATGGAATCAATTGCACTTGTTACCAACTGGGTTTTCTTGCATTCTAGTATTACCAGAGCCTGGATGGTCAGCTGCAAGCAATTACAATGAAGGGTTACTGAGTAATGGTTTCCAGATTGCTCCATGGTGCGGCATTAATTGAATGAGACAATTTAAGAGCTTAGGCCATGTAAATGCATTTCTTATTCTGTCAGAATGAGACGTTTCTGGATGCAAAAGGCCACATTTTTGGAAAACTGATAAAGACTTAATAGTAGCCACTTAAAGGGCCATTTTGAAAATGCGTTTAATGAATCAATGTTAATTAAATAAGAGGTGTACAAGCTGACTTTCATTCCGAGTTCAAATGCCTGTGGCACCTGCTTTCTAATATCCAATTCCAGACAAGACAGCAAATTACTTTTAAGAGTCTTGAGACATCAGTATTCTCAAGCATGTTCCCACGCAGGAAGATCAGCTAATATGAGATTGGTAATTGTGTTTTTTAACACAATAAAAATTGCATGGTAAACAATTGAATGCATTTTATTATTCTGAATGTCAATGTATATGTATCTGTTCACAGGGTCTGATAAAAGAACTAAATGCATTGCAATGTTGATTTTATATACAGTGCTGAAGGATAGTCATTAAATTGTAAAACCTGAGCAGAAAGGCTTAAATTCGTTCAGATTAAATCTAAATATGCATATACATAGAGAAGGAACTATGTCAAGGGGAAAGCTCTAGATTATGCATAAAGAGTTTTGGGGCTATGCCCGAGGCCAAAACACAAGAAAGATGGCAATAACTTTCTAGAATTGGCCATACTACTTTCTAAAAGGGCAATGGCAATGACGTAGACTTCTCTGGCTCCCCTTCCACTCAATTAAAAGCACAACACAGTACAGAAACCGACATTGAGTGACAGCATAGTGCTGCAGGGTGAAGAAAAGAGAGGCCTAGGCAAACGCCCAACAGCATCACTGTGAGACAAGGTACTGACAGAATTTATAACCAGCCAGGATTACTGGAAGACCGGGTGGAGACAACAAACTGACCTAACACATGATCTTCAGACAGGGTCGAACTGTAAACACAAACCAGCCCTGGCAATTCAGCTGGACCTGCATGGGTGAGGGGGGCAGAAGTGTGGGGGGCTGCCGCTTTAGCACTGCTGCTGGCCGCTTTAGCACTGCTGCCACTTTTGTTACAGGGGGCCGATATTGCAGTACTGCTGCAAAACCGGCCTACAGTGACAAAACTGACCCCACCACCGGAAAACCAGCCCCCACCTTTCCATCCCAGTGGGTAAACGCCCGGTGCCCACTACAGCCAGTCCGGCCCTGTCTTCAGACACCACCAACCGAGACACTCACAAACATAAACATTGGATACCACAGGGAGCCACTGTAGTAGGAAAGGAGATAATGGACGCCACCTAAAGAGCCACACATAAGAGTAAAATCCCCACTTGAATTTCTAGTGAACAAGCCATCACAAAGAGACAAGACCAGAACAAACACATTACATTATAATCTATGCCTATCAATTCGCTCATGTAAAAACATCAGAACCACAAGGTTCTTTGTTTTTTCTTATGTTGTTGATATAGTTCACATATGCTTGGAATGATGCATACCAGAGAAGAGGTAAAGACAGTCTTCTTAACTGCCACCTCCTTGTCATATACCTGTACATTTTATGATCAGACAGTTACTGGGTCTGTTTGGTAATGATGAACTCTGTAACATCTATACATGAAAAGATAAAAACATGTTTAAAGAAAACTTATCCTAACTCTTACCTTTACCCTAATTCTAATATTTTGACTCTGACCCTTATCTTTACCCTAAATCTCACCCATACCCTGTCCTATATACTGTTATGATTTCCGTTCCCCTTCCTTTTACCTTTCCCTTTTACCTAATCCTAAACTACAATTAAAATAATTTCTCTGTAGAAATCTTTCTTTCAGAAATCAAACTATGTGAGGATCCATATTAACATATAATTGACATATAATCTCTAACCTCTAATCTGTTGTGTAGTGTCTTGTGGGTTAGAGTTGACGGAACCCTTTTGGTTCCTGACGGACTCCGTAGAACAGTGGCGTAAGTGCGTGGGTGTAGGTGATGGAATTCATGATGTAGCAGGTTCAGTTAAGGATTACACGCTGAGGACTAAATACATGTAATACCAAGCTCCATGTGTGGCATGATCATTTGCATGTACCCGGGCTGGGGAGGACACTAAAACTGACAATGAGATAGAGGATTATGTAAACCCCATGACCCAAAGAATCGAGAGTGCTCTCGTGGAGAGTTTGCTATGGTGCCACGTGTGCCTCAGTCGAAGAGAAAATCAACAGTTGCTGTATGTTGAGTCAAAGCGGCACTCTAGCCAGTGCAAGGCCTGTGAAGAAAGTGAAGGCCTTACAGAAAGTTTGTTTGTCATCGGCTAGAACTTTGCTGGTAAGGTCAAGAAAAGAGGTACTTCGCCACAATGCGACACAGAGCCATCATTCATACAGTTCAACAACGCTAAAGGCAGTACAGAGTACAGAGAAGTGCTTCAGGCAGTCATACCTGAGTGCAAGAAAGTGCTAAAAGTGAATGGATGTATAGAAACGCTAAAGGCAGTAGAAAACAGATACAATGCAAATTGATGAGCAGGGTAAAGAACCTGTACAAGAAACAAAGCTGCTACTCATCGCCAAAGAAGAAGATAGTGCCTTATAACCAGAGAGCGGGCACGATGACCCAAATGTCAGCACACGGCTAGTGCTTGAAGAAGGTGCTGGTCCAAGCGGGCAGCAGACACAGCCGGAGAGAGCTCCACTCCCGGTAGCAGAAAGTTTTACATGTTATGATGCTGCTACATTCCTAAAACCACCGCTTCCCTTCGATACCTCCAAAAAGCAAAATATTGGCAACGGATGGACTGCCTGGATTGAAACCTTCGATGATTTCAGTGATGTGCTAGAAGAAGCAAATGACAAAAAGATCATTAAATATCTAAAGAATTTTGCAGGTGAAGGAGTGAAATAAGTGATAGGAAAATACCACAAGGTGTTGAAGTGACGTGCCGTCAAATCAAAGAAGCTTTAAATACCAAGTTCAATCCAATGCCAAATGTCGACAATGAAAGGTACATTTTCAGTCAGGAAAGGGAGAGAGCGGATGAAATGATGGATGAGTTTGTTGAAAGACTTGATTCGCTCATCAAGCATTGCAAGTTCAATGAGTTCAATGATGATGAAGAGGCCATGCGTCTCAGAGTACTAGATGGTTGTCTCTCCGATTCGTTCAGATGATGCTGAAAGAGACACTCAGCTTGAAGCGAGTACTCATGCCTGCCAGAGCGGAAGAAAGAGCTGACAGACAAGCAGCTAACATGAAGGCCGGAACGGCCCAAAATGAATCAGCGCTGAGTGTGAAAAGTAAGTCAAAACACAAGACAGAAGGACATAAAGTGATGTCTCCAAAGAAAAAGAAGTTATGTTTTCGATTTGGATTTTTCTTTCCACATGAAGGTAAATGTCCTGCCATTGGACAGATATACAAAGGCTGTGGGAAAGAGAACCATTTTGTAGCAGTTTGAAAAATGAGGGAAAGATCAACTGCATTACGTTGAGAAAACAAAATGGATGCCAGAACATTCCAGACACAACACTCTACGCCAAGTGACCCCATTTATTGAGACAAGTAGAAATTGAACGACATCAATTGTCATCAAATTCCTCGTCTAAAAGTTTGTCATTGTCAAGTGAAAGTCAGGAAGATGGGTGTGCAATCTCAAAGTTGACTGCTGGATGACGTGCACATGTAGGATTAGCTTTGTGCCAGGAAGAATGCCGGTCGAAGCTAGGTAGACAGTGAAAGTGCGAAGTTCATTTGGACACTTTCCCAAGATTACACTGAAAGTGAATGGGTGCTCCATACCTTTTATCATAGACAGCGGGGTGTCGATCAACATTATGCCTGCGAGAAAGTATCCTTGGACGGCTTTGATACCACTGCAAAGTCAAGGTTCATTCATAGCGACTGTGAAGCATAAAAAGATGAAAGTACAAGCATCAACTTATGTCTTGCCAGGCACTCCATTGAGTGTTCTCTCTCTCTGTACACTTCAATGTCAATGCCTATCATGAGATAGTGAATAGGTTTCCATCGTTGTTTCAAGGACTAGGAAGACTTAAGATCATGAAAGTGCAACTTCATATTAATGAGAACAACCATCCTGTTGCTCAAAGACATCGTTGAATCGCATTTCATTTACAAGTGGCAGTTGGGAAAGAACTTGAGACACTTTTAAAGCATGATATCATTGAGCGGTCCACTGTTGCAATGCCATGGGTATCACCCATAGTGGTAGTGCCGAAAAATGATAGTGAAGGAGCTATACGCATCTGCGCTGATTTGCGCCAAGCAAACAAGGCAATTGAAAGAGTTCAACATCAGGGTCCGCACATTGCTGACTTGATGTTGCAGCTGAATGGAGACAAAGCCTTTTCCCTCCTTGATTTGAACAAAGGGTATCACCAGCTCGAAGTGGAAGAGAATCGCAGGTACATTACTACCTTTTCAATTCATGTTGGTTTATTTAGATATAAACTGCAAGTTTCAGAGTTTCATCAGCTGCAGAACATTTTCAGGATGCCATTCGTCCCATAGTACAGCCAGTCACAAATGCTTTCAATTACTGTGATGACATACTAGTTTTTGAGGCCACATGAAAAGAGCATAATAAAGCTCTAACACAAGTGTGCCCAATACTTGCCGATCCAGGTCTCACTTTACAAGCGGCAACGTGTTAGTTTCATCAAACCAAACTCAAGTTTTTGGGTTATATCTTTTCCGATGGGGGAATCACTCCAGATCCAAATAAAGTACAGGCTTTGACATCCAATTCTCCCCCACAAGATGTAACTATGCTGGGATCCTTCCTTGGTATAGCCATTTACGGTTTAAGGTATATATGTGACTTTGCAACTGTGAGTGCCCCATTGAGAGACTTAACAAACAAAATGTCCCATGTCAATGGTCAAATGAATGTGAACAAAGCTTCAAGAAAATCGAGCATGCAATTGAGAACACCACTAAAATGGCATACTTTAATCCAAAATTGCAGACAGAGGTTGTTGTTGATGTAAGCCCAGTGGGGTTGGGTGCCATCCTTGCCCAGCACACTGGGTATCCCAATGCCCCAAGACACATTGACCCTCATTTATGGGATGTTGGCGTAGGGCAGTGCAGAAAGTCACCTTGCTGCACTGCCCTATGCCAAAGTGAAAGGGCAGGAATGCACCGTATTTATGCAATACCATGCATTCCTGTCCTTTCTTCCTGTGCTGGTGCCATTTCGGCAGCCTAGTGCCAACGTAGGCACCCTTACACCATGATGCAAGGGTGCCTCCATTGCATGTAGGATTGTTTTTACACAGGAAGGGGCACCTTCCTGCACAGAAACAATCCTAAGAGGCATTTTCCTCTATCTATGTGCGCTGCATTCTGCAGCACAAACAGAAAGAGGAAAAAACAAGGTGAAATAAAGATATTTCTCCTTGTTATGCCTCACCTCGAAGGCGTAAGGATTTGGCACTTCCCTAGGTTTACATGATCTTGTAAATCTGGGGTAGCATTAAAATCAATGGGTGTTGCTTGGGAAAACCCACCGAACGCACATGGAACGCCTCCTGAGCGCAGAGTAAGGCAACGAAGCGATTTGCGCCGTCTTGCCTTACTCCATATATTGGAGGCCATCCAAACCCATGCATAGTGCCTTTGCTTGGCCTCATAGATATAAATTTGTAACCTGCACTGCCGGAGCGTCACAAAAAGTGATGCTCCAACGGCACAGGGGGCTTGTAAATATGCCCCATTGTGGCTTATGCTAGGCGAAGTCTGTCATTGACAGAACATGCCTATTCACAACCTGAAAATGAAATCCTCACTGTTGTGTGGGCTTGTGAGCATTTTCCTGTGTTCCTATATGGAAAACATTTCACAGTTGTCACCGGCCACCAAGCACTGCTCGCCATTTTCGGCAATCTGGAAGCCAAGATGCCCCCTCGCATTGAGAGGTGGGGGTTACTTGTGACTTTTTTTGTTTTTTTGTTTTTGTTTAAACAAAGAAACTTTATTTTGGAAGAGATACAACCAAGCATAAACCATTAGATAAGTTAACAGAAATTCAGGATCAATGAATAAGTTAATATTATATATTAAGGAGAGAAAAGGAAAAATAAAGCAGAGTAGTTGTATATGGAAAGACAAATACTGCAACTATAGAAATAAGGAGAGGTGAGAGGAGAAGAAAAGGGTACAACAGTAATCATAGTAAAATATACAATATAAAAGTAGGAGGGCTTAATACAATATAAAAAGATATCAACATTTTATAGAGTGATAGCTGTAATGATGTGTTAAAGGAAAAAGGAGAATGGATTATATGGATAAGTAAACAACAATATATACAAAAGAGGTCAATAAGAAACAATTCAGGGTGGTTTGGGAACTTCTTCCAGTAAAGGATGGTGTTGAGCAGATTGTTGTGCTGATACATCTATGAAATCAGTTATAGGGGACCATATTAGTTGTCTTTTGAGATGTAAAGATAAAGGGGAAACATATGCACGATCAAGACGATGATTATAACAAACACTATACCACCAAGCTTGGAAGGAGAGTTGTATAGCTTGTTTCCAATTTTTTGTTATTTGCTGGAAGGCGATTGCAACCAATAAATCTACAATATTTGTGTTAGAGGGAAAATCATGCCAATGGTCAGACAGAGAACCCAGGAAGATATCTACAGGTGAATAAGGGAAATGAGTATGAAAAATGGCATTGCTTTGAGACCAAATCTTCAACCAGAATTGGTGAGTGGAGGGACAAGCAAATAGCATATGATATAAATCAGCTTGGGGAATGTTACATGACCAACAGTTTGGGGAAGAGGTAGAGTTAAATTTATGTAAGGACATTGGAGTAAACATAAGTCTATTATAGATAAAGAAGAGAGTTTGAGTTGTGCTTGCTGATCTAGAGGTTTTACGAAGTTTTGACCATAATTTATCCCAAAAAGTAATAGACCATGATGAATGGAATTCACGTTCCCATTGGAGTTCTATCTTAGTTTTAGTTCTAGGAACGGGGGTTGTAATAAGAGATTTATATATGGATGAGGCGCTAGATCGAGCACTTAAAATTGGAAGTATATTACAATAAGGAGATAAGGAAGGTGGAATGGAGGTTAATGATGACAGAGATGAAGAGATGCTCTGTGTCAATATATTAAATTTGGTGGAAAAAGAATTTGGTAATTTATAAAGAGTTTGTGCTTCAGAAAAAGTGAGCAGAGTATCACTAGAGTAAAATTGATGGATCCAAAGTAACCCCTTATCTCGCCAAGTTTTCCAAAATATGGGTTTGTTCTTAATTTTAAGAAAGCGATTATGCCAAATGGAGGAATTAAGAAATGTATCTTTAGAGGGAAGATGGGAAATCAGAAAAGAATGATAGAGCCTATGAGCTGTCTTGTACGTAGGGGAGGATAAAAAGCGTGTCTTATAAGTAAATGTGAGAGACTCTGTGATGGAAAAAGGGGATAAGAGAGAGCGTTCCATGTCTGTCCATAATGGAGGAGAAGTAGGAGAGGAATGATTTAAGGATTTAGCTAGTTGCTTAAGAAGAAAAGCATTATGATAAAGTTGAAAGTTAGGAAAGTTAACCCCACCCTGCGATTTGGGGCATTGAAGCATGTTTAAGGACAAGCGTGCTTTCTTTTTATTCCATAAAAAAGTAGATAAAAGAGAGTTAACCTTTTTGAAAAAAGAAGATGGAAAGCTGAGAGGGGTAGCAGAAATCATGTAAACAATGATGGGAGTGAGCATCATTTTGATCGTATCATGTCTTCCCCACCAGGATAAATATAGGGGATGCCATTTAGAGATAGATGTAGATAAAGTAGATAGAATGTGAGGGTTGTGACTGCTTACTGAGTATAATTGTACAATTGTGCATTGTCCAGGAAAAGATCAAAACCCTGCTGACTACTTCTCATGTGTGCCAATACTGTGTCATGGCATTAATTCTAAAGCGGCTGATGCTTATGTTAATTTCATTGTGAAACTCAGTACCCCTGCTGACATACCGGTAGAACAAATCATTGCTGTGTCGCCAACTTCTCACCAGCATGAACAGAGTCACATGGGGCGATCTATACAAAAATGGCACATTTCTAACTAAAGACCAGTTTTTTGCCAATAAGGACTCTTCACCGATGGACTTGTTTCTGTATATACGGTTGCGACAGAGTGTGAGGGCTGAAACTCCTGCCTACCCTGCTGAGCCACCTACGATGGGCCCGCTGCATAGGCTCCTCCAAAACACGAACTCAGCCCATGTGGTGTCCCAGATCTACCATGCTACGCAGGCAGAGGCCAGCCCACATGCGGGGACCGCCAGGGTAAATTGGGAGCAAGAACTAGGTGAGCCCCTAGACGACAAGACATGGCAATACTGCTGCGAGCAGACGGGCAAAATTTCGGCTAATAGACGACTGAGAATGATTCATTATAAATACCTTCAGAGATTATACTACACCCCTGCAAAGCTGTTTAGGTTCAAATTACGAGACAGCGATGCCTGTGATAGATGCAGACAGGGAAACACAGGCTTCCTGCATCTGGCGTGGGAATGCGCAGCGATAAGATTATACTGGGAGAAGGTGTTAGAGGCGCTAGCGCGCATGACCATGATCACAATCTCACAGACTCCAGTAGTCGCTCTTCTGGGATATATGGCAGATATACCCCCGGCACATCAGAAATTCGTAGCCCTTAGCCTCCTACTAGCTAAACGGAGAGTGGCTTGTAAATGGGATAGGGGTAGGGCACCTAAATTTAAGGACTGGATGAGAGACCTGCTTTTATGGCAAGAGCAGACACTGATATATGCAGAACTGCTACCCACAGCTTCGAAACCCAGAGACATTTGGGACCCCTTACGCACATATCTACTCACATACCCGGAAGCGGCTGGCACCACCGAGGAGCCCCTAACCACCGGCGAACAAGTCAGATGATATTGGAGTTGCCACCTTAGGTACAGACTTCCTCACAATCCTGGCCCATCTTCGCCCCTATCCCCCCACACATGCACAAGCCAATGACACTGAAATGTGCGGACCCTGAGACCTGCAGCCAGAAGCCACGGAGAACAGACCCCTCTGGATTTAGCCCCCATTAAAGCGTGTGCTTGCCCTTCCCCGTTACTTCACACGTGCAGAGTGCACTCTGCCCCAAACAGGGATACTCACCAACTCAGTAGGAGCGGGAGATGGGGTGGCAATGTATACCACTGTTCTTGGAGCTCTTTGTAATGTGACTATACTGCATTGATGATGTATGCTGTACTGGAAATGTTAATAAAAAATAAACTATAAATAAAAAATTAAAAAAAGAACAAATCATTGCTGACACAAGTACTGACGGGGATTTGCTAATGCTCAAAGACATTATTACACACCAATCGTGGCGAAAACATAATCGACCTCTTCATGATGACCTTTAATACCAGGAATTCAAAAATGTGCAGAAAGAACTTTCATTACCCCAGAAGGTATCATATTACAAGGGCCTAGAATTGTCATACCAGAAAGTCTGAGACAACAAGTCACTGAACTGGTTCATGAGGGAGAATGTGGAGTTGTTACTACTAAACGAGCTCTATGAGACTTAGGGGCCGATTCCGATTCGGGCCGGAAAAAGCACCGACCGACTCGGATCCGGTAAAAATACCGACCGACACGTACCAGTGGCGCCCGACACGCCAAGTACGATGCAAGCCGCGATAAATCCGACCGACACGTCAGGAAACCAAGCCGACCGACCGAGCCGCTCGGAAAATAGCAATCCGGCCGGAAAAACACGCGAATCCAACCGACCGACACGCACCCGGAACAAATCCGACCGAATCGTACCCGCCAACTCCAACCCGCAAAGTACGATGCAAGGCGCGAAAAACACGACCGAGTCGGACGGAGGACAAGCCGTACGACCGACACGCATACAAAACCGAGCCGAAGCAACACAATACACCGCGACCGACGCGTACGCAGCATACAAAACTGCACAAACACAGCGTGAACGAAACGGAAAACACCGTACGAGACCAATGCACGGTCCGACTCGGTCACAAGAACGTTTCCAACATACACAAACAACACAAAGGAAAAATCAACCAAAAAAAGGCCAAACAAGCAATTACCAAGCCAATAAATACTGGGGGGTGGGGACAGAGAACAAAGACACACCCACAACTCCACCTATATAAAGGACACAAATCACTACCATGAGCCTTTGCAAATGCCATTCCACTACCAGCACCCAAGAGAAAGCAACCACACACCCACAGCTCACCCCTCACACAAGCCACACACCATCAGCACACCAACAAATACCTACCTCACAGACACCCAGCAAAACACACACTCACACACCCTCACCTGCACACCAACACACACATCACCCACCATCACCACCCATCACCATGCCCCCCAAGAAGAATCACAAGTTCCTAGATTGTGAATTGGAAGTCCTGGTAGACGAGATCCTCAGGGTAGAGCCACAGCTGTTTGGCACATTGGTCCAACAGACCCCCATGTCGCAGAAAACCAAGATGTGGGAGAGGATCATCAACAGGGTGAACGCCCAATCACCATGTCGGCGCACAAAGACCGACATCCAGAACAGGTGGTATGACGTGCGCAGGAGGGTACGGAAACTGCTGAAGCAAGATTACATCAACAGCCAACACACCGGCAGTGGCCCTCCTGCCAAGCCAATATACCTCAGGCCCTGGGAGGAGAAGGTGCGGGCCATCCTACCGCCAGTGAGCATATATGGACTAGAGGACATCCCAGAGCCTGGTGAGTACACAACAAATGTACACAATATACTGCCACAAAACACACACATCACTGTCAAGGGGAGAGTCAAACCATGCACTCATAGCAATTACACAGCAACTAGAACAGAATCATCCCAAAATGTGTATGTCAGTCAGATAAACACAACACATGCCATCAAAAAAGTCACATCCAACTGTGCCAACACATGTACAAACACAACCACAACTACAGCTAGGCAGTGGCACAAATAGAACTAACACACACATCCACACATGTAGCCACCACAACAACACCAACACACAGTGAAGACCACTCAAAGGAAGGAATTCTGTGTATGCTGGCCAAGTCAGTGTAGCCAATAGCATCATGGGAGTCGCAGTCACACATATTGCCCCCCCCCAACTGTCCCATCAACACCACCATGAACCATGCGCACATCACAGGGAGTGGAGAAGGACTCACAAGATGGCTGACACTGGCTACTGCTGTGGGGAGCACAAGGGCATGCTGGGAACTGCACACCAACCAACAGCAGGACACCACTGTCAGCCATCTTGCCATTGCCCTCACACCCACACACACTGAACTCCCCACAAAAGCAAGTAAGTATGGGAATGCTGGGAAGTGGGGTGGAGGCAATAGCATGATGGGAGTCACAGTCACAGACATAGCTCACCCCCACAACTGTCCCATCAACACCACCCTGAACCATGCTCACATCACAGGGAGTGGAGAAGGACTCACAAGATGGCTGACACTGGCTACTGCTGTGGGGAGCACAAGGCCCTGCTGCCAACTGTGCACCAACAAACAGCAGGACACCACTGACTGACATCCTGAGAGACAACTTACACTCCCTGCAATGCAAGCACGTTCCATGGTGGGATATCTGGCTGGCTGGGTGGGAAGGGGGACTTGCAGCACTGACCATAGTCACCAGCACCTCCCCTCACACCCCCCCCCAACACAAACTCCACAGTACCCACCTGGTAGAATGCAATGCCCTCCATCCTAACACAAGATCCCACAAAGCACCACCACCCTGGGTTATGTTGTGTGAAGCACAGGGACACTCTTGGGACTCTTAGCCAAACAACTGCCAGGACAACACTCCCAGCCATCCTGTCAGCACAGCCAGCCCACCCCACAGGGAAGCAGAGTCAAAAGGAAGGAAGCATGGGCATGCTGTGAAGGGGGTGGAGGCAATAGCATGATGGGAGTCGTAGTCACAGACATTGCTCAGCCTCACAACTGGCCCATCAACACCACCCTGAACCATGCTCACATCACAGGGAGTGGAGAAGGACTCACAAGATGGCTGACACTGGCTACTGCTGTGGGGAGCACAAGGGCATGCTGGGAACTGCACACCAACCAACAGCAGGACACCACTGTCAGCCATCTTGCCATTGCCCTCACACCCACACACACTGAACTCCCCACAAAAGCAAGTAAGTATGGGAATGCTGGGAAGTGGGGTGGAGGCAATAGCATGATGGGAGTCACAGTCACAGACACAGCTCACCCCCACAACTGTCCCATCAACACCACCCTGAACCATGCGCACATCACAGGGAGTGGAAAACAACTGACAAGATGGCTGACACTGTGCACTGCTGTGGGGAGCACAAGGCCCTGCTGCCAACTGTGCACCAACAAACAGCAGGACACCACTGACTGACATCCTGAGAGACAACTTACACTCCCTGCAATGCAAGCACGTTCCATGGTGGGATATCTGGCTGGCTGGGTGGGAAGGGGGACTTGCAGCACTGACCATAGTCACCAGCACCTCCCCTCACACCCCCCCCAACACAAACTCCACAGTACCCACCTGGTAGAATGCAATGCCCTCCATCCTAACACAAGATCCCACAAAGCACCACCACCCTGGGTTATGTTGTGTGAAGCACAGGGACACTCTTGGGACTCTTAGCCAAACAACTGCCAGGACAACACTCCCAGCCATCCTGTCAGCACAGCCAGCCCACCCCACAGGGAAGCAGAGTCAAAAGGAAGGAAGCATGGGCATGCTGTGAAGGGGGGTGGAGGCAATAGCATGATGGGAGTCGTAGTCACAGACATTGCTCAGCCTCACAACTGGCCCATCAACACCACCCTGAACCATGCTCACATCACAGGGAGTGGAGAAGGACTCACAAGATGGCTGACACTGGCTACTGCTGTGGGGAGCACAAGGGCATGCTGCCAACTGTGCACCAACAAACAGCAGGACACCACTGACTGACATCCTGAGAGACAACTTACACTCCCTGCAATGCAAGCACGTTCCATGGTGGGATATCTGGCTGGCTGGGTGGGAAGGGGGACTTGCAGCACTGACCATAGTCACCAGCACCTCCCCTCACACCCCCCCCAACACAAACTCCACAGTACCCACCTGGTAGAATGCAATGCCCTCCATCCTAACACAAGATCCCACAAAGCACCACCACCCTGGGTTATGTTGTGTGAAGCACAGGGACACTCTTGGGACTCTTAGCCAAACAACTGCCAGGACAACACTCCCAGCCATCCTGTCAGCACAGCCAGCCCACCCCACAGGGAAGCAGAGTCAAAAGGAAGGAAGCATGGGCATGCTGTGAAGGGGGTGGAGGCAATAGCATGATGGGAGTCGTAGTCACAGACATTGCTCAGCCTCACAACTGGCCCATCAACACCACCCTGAACCATGCTCACATCACAGGGAGTGGAGAAGGACTCACAAGATGGCTGACACTGGCTACTGCTGTGGGGAGCACAAGGCCCTGCTGCCAACTGTGCACCAACAAACAGCAGGACACCACTGACTGACATCCTGAGAGACAACTTACACTCCCTGCAATGCAAGCACGTTCCATGGTGGGATATCTGGCTGGCTGGGTGGGAAGGGGGACTTGCAGCACTGACCATAGTCACCAGCACCTCCCCTCACACCCCCCCCAACACAAACTCCACAGTACCCACCTGGTAGAATGCAATGCCCTCCATCCTAACACAAGATCCCACAAAGCACCACCACCCTGGGTTATGTTGTGTGAAGCACAGGGACACTCTTGGGACTCTTAGCCAAACAACTGCCAGGACAACACTCCCAGCCATCCTGTCAGCACAGCCAGCCCACCCCACAGGGAAGCAGAGTCAAAAGGAAGGAAGCATGGGCATGCTGTGAAGGGGGGTGGAGGCAATAGCATGATGGGAGTCGTAGTCACAGACATTGCTCAGCCTCACAACTGGCCCATCAACACCACCCTGAACCATGCTCACATCACAGGGAGTGGAGAAGGACTCACAAGATGGCTGACACTGGCTACTGCTGTGGGGAGCACAAGGCCCTGCTGCCAACTGTGCACCAACAAACAGCAGGACACCACTGACTGACATCCTGAGAGACAACTTACACTCCCTGCAATGCAAGCACGTTCCATGGTGGGATAACTGACTGGGTGGGTGGGTGGGTGGGTGGGAAGGAGGTCTGGCTGTCAACCAAACACAATCAATGCAGACCATGTTCACACCCCAGAGAATACATAGAAATGCCCAAATAATGCAGGACAATGTGCCACACCAATATCAACCCCTGACTGTGACGACTTAGGACAATACAATGTACAGGCCCGCACCCCGAGGCACAGTCACAACTGTCAGGTGTGTCAACCACTGATGCCTGCAGAAACATGACATACATTGTTTGTGTCTCCCAAAAACAGGTGATGATAGGGACACAGCAGCAGACGCTGAGGAGTCCCAGTCCCAGGCTCAAGAGGATGCCGAGCTCACTGGCGTCGTACAGCCTCTGTCCTCCTCGGACGATGAAGAACAACCTGGCACATCCGGTGCAAGTCAACATGCTGCACCAGCAGGACCACCAGCTGCAGCACCAGCAGGTCCACCAGCTGCACCCCCTGCACCCACCCCTCCAACGACTGTCACCACGAATACCATCCCTGCCGACATGGACAGAATAAGGAACAACACCAGCGCAGTGACCCTGGACCAACCTGGGGCCATGGACACCACCACCACCACCAACCCCCAAGGTGGACCAGGGTTATCTGTGCGTGCAACTGCACACACTGCACATGTCAGCAGGGGTGGTGGGAGGGGTGGGAGACAGAGGTCGCTGCTTGCAGACGTTGCTGGTGTGCATGAAGACCCACAACTGGTACGCATAGCTGATGCGTACCAGTCCAGCACCGGAGAGCTCAGCCAGGTAGTGGGGCTCCTCAGAGACATCAAACAGCAGCAGGCTGCCCATCATGCCCGCTTGGACTCCCACATGTCCCACGTGGAGTCACACATGTCACGTGTGGACTCCCACATGTCACGTGTGGACTCCCACATGACCCGCGTGGAGTCCAAGTGGGATGTACTACATGAGATGACGGCGGTGCACAGGGACATTTTACAATGCCTCCGCCAGATGAACAGCAACCAGTCCACACCTCCCTGTGTGCCAACAACATCTGGTACCGAACAAACTGCAACTGCCACAGGGAGGGAGGAGGACTCTGGCGGAGAGTCCCCTGCACCGCAGCAGCCTGCACTAGAGGGCCCCCCCCCAAGAAGAGGGGTCGTCCGAGGAGGGGACAGTGAGAGGCTGATGGCCAAGCGCAACTCCCAGGAAGCCTGAACCTGTTCTGGATTTTCGCCTTTGTGCACAGACTGTTCACCCTGTTGATGGCAACACTACTCCCACACATTGCATGGGGAGTACAAGTTGGAACAATGTGTCAGACAACTGTGGCCCCGATACTGGGGATCCTGTCTACCTGGACTTTCTATTCATCTAGGAACTTGGGATTGCAAGATTCATGTACAGCACAATCCATCCTATGCACTATTATCACAATAAACACACTAATACACCATACTTGCCTCTGTCGTGATTCCAACGTGGGTGCTGTTATGGGGATGATGAACTGCAAAATTACACAGTGTATGCGAACTGCAACAGCAAGGACAACACAGGCATGTGAGTACAGGCAACGTGACACATATGAGGGAGACACACCACCAGGGCTACACAACACATACACACCTAGGCCATCTGACTCATTGCCTACACTGATGTTGCCAGGGAAGACGGTGCAATGCACAGACACCACACCCATTCCCAGTTGTAGTCAAGTAGCCCACAGGTGCAGTAAGCAAATGGCAGTCAAATGTGTGACCACAGACAACGCACATCACTAAGTGAAGCACAGGTTTATTACACAGTAGCAACATGCCGTAACCACTACAGATGCAAGGTAACCCCACCTGGTAGCGGGCACACAGTCAACAACTGTAGACAGAAGGAAGTCCATGGGTGTGGCGCACATCACCTGTAGGGACACAACAGCTACCAGCCTGGATGTGCAATCACGTCGTCGGTGGACACAGTTGACCAAACGAATCTGAAAGTACCCTGTGAAGGACAGAAATGACACACAGTCAAAAGCAATGCAGTACAGGACAGAACAGCAAAACTCATGCACAATACATGTTACAAGATACCCACCCAGAACCAAGTTAGCATGTCAACACTGTTGGGGAGTACAGCCCACCTGTCACCACACATCGCAACACACATCCTGTCAAGTAGCCCATGGACACACTCCAACAGCACCAGAGCACCACCCACACATCATGCCAACTCACATCATTCACATGACACCTCAGGATACTCACATTCAGCTAAAGAAGTTGGTGATGAGCTGTGTGCGGACATCACCATCATCATCATCATCATCACTGGCATCGTGGTCCAGGCCAGGATCCTCCACAGGTGGCGGATGTTGGTCATTGTCATCCTGGATGAGAGGCAACTCCTTCCGCACTGCCAGGTTGTGGAGCATGCAGCAGACGATGATAATCTTGCACACTTTCGCAGGGGCATATGGGAGGGACCCTCCGGTCTTGTCCAGGCAGCGGAAGCGGCTCTTCAGGAGACCAAAGGTCCGCTCAATCACTCTCCTGGTCCGACCATGTGCCTCATTGTAGCGCATCTGGGCAGGTGTCACAGGGTTCCTGAGGGGTGTCAGCAACCACGGCATGTTGGGGTATCCCGAGTCACCTACAGACAGACAAGTGCACATCAGCTGACTTGGAAAAGTGGGCGGAATACTACAGATCAGATCACACACAATGGCACAAAGTCAGTACACACCGACAAGCCAGGCACGCTGGTTCTGCATCTGTGCCATCAACCTGGGGATGCGACTACTCCTCATCACAAAGGCATCGTGTGCTGAACCAGGGAAACGGGCACACACGTGTGTGATGGTCATGTCTGCAAGACACACCACCAGTGCATTGACCGAGTGGTAGTGCTTGCGGTTCCTGTAGGCCTGCTCCTGGGCCTGTGGTGGTACCAAAGCCACATGTGTCCCATCAATGGAGCCAATGACATGCGGCATCCTCCCCAGGGCATAAAAGTCACTCTTCACGTCAGTGAGTCGTCGCAGTCTAGGGAAATATATGTACCGGTTCAGGAAGAGCAACATTGCCGCCAAGAAATCGCGGAGCACACGGCTGAACATGGTCTGTGACATCCCACCAGCAGACGCCACAGTATGTTGGAAGGTACCGGTGGCAAAGAAGTGTAGGGCTGCCATCACCTTCACCTTGGGGGTCAGCGCTGTAGGATACGGCCGGCCAGGCTGCAAATGTGGGGACAACTGCACTGCCAAATCCTCAATCAGCTGCCTGGTGAAGCGGTACCGTCGGATGCTGTCCCGTTCCACCATCGTTGCCAGGTCTGGGAATGGCCGATGGACAGCAGGAGCCCTGCAGTGCAGAGGAGAAGTAAGCAAGATCGTCAGTCACCCCACATATGCGGCATTGAACACACTCAAGATCCCAACATACATCATCATGAGGCACAACTACATGAAGTGTGCAGTACCGGAACGACATGTATGGTACATACATGGCCAACATCTGTCAACACGGTCCTACAGGTGGCATCAATTTGGCCCAGGTTGGCCCATTGGATATCATGATGCTGTGTCACAGTCACCCCCCAGTGACATGTGAGGACAGATGTGCCCCAGGCACCACAGCTCAACGACAGGCACATTCCCAGGGACCCTGTAATGCCACATGGACACTGGCATCACCTGGAGTATCATGTGTACACCACAACAAAACAAACATGACCCCCACAGGTAGTGGCCACACTTGCCATGGCAGGAGAGCCATGGACGTCTGTGACACACACGCACAACATCAGAGTCCATGCACACACAACGTGGATGTGGAGACTGTCTCCCATTGTGCACATGAAATCAGAGACATTGTAAACACTACATGCACAAAGACTGTGGAGGGCCATCACTATTGTGCCACTGGGACACCCTGGCTCAAACATACCGTCCCACATGGGACTCACGGGGTATGTGACATGACATACACAAACACCACTGTGAAATGTGACCATGGCACATGCACAGATATGAACAGTTGCACATCACAGTGGTCTCGTACACGTAACACCCAGGATCCTGTCCCCATTAACACGTGCACAGCCTGGGGGTGGCTGCCCACAGGTGACACCCACAGGACAACATGTACACCAACATACACACAATAGGAAATGCAGCCTTACATGCCTTCATGATAAGGTGTGGACAGGCTGTCGTGATGTAGGTGTGCCCCTCACTCCCTGGGAGCTATCTGTGGCTGGCATATGTCCATCTGAGACAGGCATGCTGACATATGCCAGTCACATGTACAGTGATGCGTTGAACAGCAATGGACCGATCGGTGCCTCCGGCCGGCCCATTGCTCTCAATGTGTGCGGGTACGCGTTGTACCCCTGTGCGCGTTGAACAGCAATGGACCGATCGGTGCCTCCGGCCGGCCCATTGCTTTCAATGTGTGCGGGTACGCGTTGTACCCCTGTGCGCGTTGTACTGCAATGGACCGATCGGTGCCTCCGGCCGGCCCATTGCTTTCAATGTGTGCGGGTACGCGTTGTACCCCTGTGCGCGTTGTACTGCAATGGACCGATCGGTGCCTCCGGCCGGCCCATTGCATTCAATGTGTGCGGGTACGCGTTGTACCCCTGTGCGCGTTGAACAGCAATGGACCGATCGGTGCCTCCGGCCGGCCCATTGCATTCAATGTGTGCGGGTACGCGTTGTACCCCTGTGCGCGTTGAACAGCAATGGACCGATCGGTGCCTCCGGCCGGCCCATTGCTTTCAATGTGTGCGGGTACGCGTTGTACCCCTGTGCGCGTTGTACTGCAATGGACCGATCGGTGCCTCCGGCCGGCCCATTGCATTCAATGTGTGCGGGTACGCGTTGTACCCCTGTGCGCGTTGAACAGCAATGGACCGATCGGTGCCTCCGGCCGGCCCATTGCTTTCAATGTGTGCGGGTACGCGTTGTACCCCTGTGCGCGTTGTACTGCAATGGACCGATCGGTGCCTCCGGCCGGCCCATTGCATTCAATGTGTGCGGGTACGCGTTGTACCCCTGTGCGCGTTGAACAGCAATGGACCGATCGGTGCCTCCGGCCGGCCCATTGCATTCAATGTGTGCGGGTACGCGTTGTACCCCTGTGCGCGTTGAACAGCAATGGACCGATCGGTGCCTCCGGCCGGCCCATTGCTTTCAATGTGTGCGGGTACGCGTTGTACCCCTGTGCGCGTTGTACCTCAATGGACCGATCGGTGCGCACCCATTGACAATGGGCTTGCCTGGCAACGGACGCGTTTTCGAAATTCGAACGAGTCGGTTGCTGGAAAATCAGTTGGTCACCCACAACAATGTTGCAAAATCATGTATGTCATGAAGTTGAAATTTTGAAGGATGCTGTGGGCGTGTTTTGGTGCTGCTATTCCATGGATTGGCCAGATTCAGAAGATGCAAACGACTTGGACCTATCACTTTGGACACAAGGGACAGTATCTGCCTCTCCAGCACATATATATTGCTGCATGTTCCCCTGAGAGCCCACTTGCCTGCACTACATGCTCCAGGACGACATCTGCCACTGCACTGCTGCTGTCTCTGCCCCTCTGGACCCTGCAATGGCACGTACTGTGGAGAGAGCCCCAGCCTTCAGCCTTGAAGAGAACCAGGCCCTGCTGGACAGCCTACTTCCACAGTACAGCAAGCTGTATGGGACACCAGGGGAGCAGGTGAGTGTTCTGTGCACTGCCTTTCTGAATGTGCATTTTGTCTGACTAGCAAGGCTGAGAGTCAGCACACCACTGGCTAGCAGGCTCACTGAGTAGTTGTCACCCCCCATAGTGTGTAGTGACTTGCACTGGACAGGTATGGTGCAGTGACAGTGCTTCTGAACAGGGTTTTACTCCCCATGCTATGATACCATGTAGTGACTTCTGGAAAACTGTCCATGGGCAGCCGTGCACTGCCTGGGTACACCATGTGCCCCTGTGATTGCGACATGTATATGCAACTGTGTCATGCACGGATATGTTGCATGTGTAGTAATGTCCTTATCACTTTGTCATCCTGACAGGCTTCTGCCCATCGGAAGCATGAGATCTGGAAGGACATCGTCCGGGCTGTCCGGTCCGTGGGGGTCTACAAGCGCCGGATCCGCAACTGCCAAAAGAGGTGGCAGGACCTTCGGGGCTGGACCCGGAGGATTGCACGGGTCCAGCTGAAGCTGTCGCCTCCTCGCAGGAGGGGCGGAACACGGACCCTGACCCCCACATGCTCAGGATCCTGGCGGTGGTCTTTTCAGACCTGGATGGGCAGCTGAAGGCCAGAGAGCAGCAAGGAGGGGGTGAGTCAAAGACTGCACTGTGTACTCTGTCTAACATGTTATGTGCCCTCCTCGGGCCAGGTTGAACTGCCACAGTACAGCAGTCATGTTGTCCAGGAGCCATGTCCCTCTATTGTGCACTGCCCACTCCTCATCTGATACCCAGGTGTGGCCCTTACATGCAGGGAATCCTGTCACTTAGGACTGTGTCCTTGCAGTTTGCTTGACTCAAGGTGGGAGACAGCATCTGTTTCCCTGACTCTGTGGTGGGCATCATGGGTGGGTCCATTGCTTACACAATGCCTGTATTCTGACATGTATTCAGCGTGTTACTTTGATCTGTGGTCCAATTGCTGAGCTGATCCACAACATGTGGCTGGGGTACCTGGCACACACCCATGCTGCGGGTGGGAACAATGTTTGGGCCCCAGGAGTATGTATATGACGTGTGTCACACATACTTAGCCAGCTGCCTACAGTCCAGGGCTCATCCCTCATTAATGTGGGGCTGGACAGTCATGCCTACTCCAGGCCATACAATACACTCTGTACTCCCACTCCCGTGTATCAGTGGACACATTGTGCACAGTGATTTGCCCCTCAGGTGTCTGCCTCTGTGTCAGTGTGCTGTGGATTAGTCGCCAGGACTGCTGTGGAGTTTCTTGGTAGGGGCTCAGCATGCCACTGGAGATGTGACCATAGGAGACGATACTTGTGTGACACATAGGTGTCTGATCAGCTGCCCATGCAGACTGGGGCATGTAAATGTGAAGTTCAGGTAGCTGTTCCCCATGCACAGCAGAGTGTGAGGGGCTCAGGTTCAGAGGGTAGTGTCACAGGTCTCCCATATGTCCAATAGGTATGACCTGGACAGATGAGGGTTAAGAGGATGTGTTGTGGGGGGATGTACATGTGCACTTGTGCAGCTCCAGGACTTGCATTCCCCATGACCTACTATTGTGACACAGTGCAGAGTGTTGTTGTCTGGCTGCAAAGTCATACATCACTGAGACAGTGATGTATGACTTTGCAGTCATGCCTCCGCCATGGCATGTGTCTACTGATTGGTGATCCTGCAGGGGAGTGACATGTGCTACATGCACACCATAGTGGCGCTGGCTATCAGGACATGGGTGCATCATGGTGTCTGTCGCTGGTATGCATCACATGCATTTCCTATTTGACTCTGGGCATCCCTTACATCCGTAAACCTGTACTGACTCAGTGGCAAGAGCTGTGATGTGTCCACACCGTGTCCTCTGCACTGTCCAACTACTGTGTACTTGGTGCATGTGTCAACACTGGGGTGTTGCAATCCAACAGACACCAGACAGATGGGTGCAAGGCCATGTGGGATGTGAGTGCCATGCTTGGCATCAGACTGACAATTGACTTCTCCTGTTCAATTAGTGCACTTTTAGCAATGTACAACTAATGATGCCAGGGCTTGCTCTGTGATGTGCTGTGCTCACAGTGGTGTGTGCGTTATGTGCAGGTGACTGATGTCTGTCTGTTTCCCCATTGTTTGCAGATACATCCACGGCCACGGAAGGGGACAGCTCCACGGACCAGGAGGAGCCGGAGAGCCAGACTGGGTCAGCAGCCGAGGAGTGGTCGGAGGGACCCAGTGGCACGGAGGGCGAGGGGAGCCACACCGAGGAGTCCTCAGCAGCATCCACCTCAGCTGAGGACCAGAGCAACTCGGAGGATGACTCCCTTGTGGAGGCGGGTGTCAGCAGCCACCACACCCCAGCTAGTGTTGCTGTCCCCGCCACCACCAGCACCACCACCGCCCTCCCATCGGCTCCCATTCCCCAGGTCCGTGGAGGCTCCCATGTCCGGGAGCGTGTCTCCTTTGGGCCAGGCACCGCACCCCCTGCCCCTGTGTCCCCTGCTGCCCTGAGTGAGGAGTCTGTGTACCTCCTTCGCCAGCTCCATGTAGGGCAGACAGCCATGCTGAGTGTCCTCCATGCGCACACCGCGCTGTTGACTCAGCTGGTGTCGTTCATGGAGGGCATCTCATCGGGCATGTCTGACCTACAGAGGGGCAATAGGTCCATGGACTCCTCCCTGACGGCAGCAGTGTCCCTCCTCAAACGGTCCCTCACCCCTCCTGCCTCTGCTCCATCCACACTCCCCAGCACCTTACCCATCCCAGGCACACACACACTGGCACACACCAGCACACACACATCCAGCACACTGACACACACGCCAATGACAAAACGCACACGCACGCACATTCAGGGGACTGAAGCCAGACTCACAGGGGATGGGGCCCTGGAACACACACACGCATCCACATGCACTGCGCAGTCCTCAGTTCCCTCTCCCTCCAAAGCACCCTCCCTTGCCTCACCTGCAACCCCAAAGTCACAGCAGCTCTTCCTCTGTGACCTCGGCCTCTTCCCCACCGATGAAGCTGCTCCAGCATCCCGGGGAAGAGGAAGCCCACCCACACGGAGCAGAGTGCCCCTCGCCCCTGGACACCCTCCCCCAGGCGCAGACGGACTGAGGCCCCCACCCGCAAGTCCCCCCGGAGTGCTAAGAGCAAGACCCCGCCACCGCCCTGCAGCTCAGGCACAAGGTCTCCGTCCTCCATCCCTCAGGCCCCCACTGCACAGGTGCCCCCACCACACCCTGCCCCAGGTTCCCCCACCCACAGATATACCATCCCCAAGATGCTCCGGCCTTCTCCCCCTGCCACTTGCTCTCCCAGCACCACACCCCCCGCTGCGCTTGTCTGTGCCACTGATGTGGTGAGGGTGTCCCCCCTCTGTCCAACCCACCTTGCCTGTTCCCCATTCTCCTCCCCTGGAGGTAGGCACTGCAGTGGAGTCCACTACCGCCCTGTCTGACTTGGGCACTGCAGTGGCGGACCTGTCCACCCCATCTGCAGGGTCCACTGCAGTTGTGCCGGCACCCACGACATCTGTGTCATGCCCCCCAGTTGTGCCGGCACACACCATGTCAGACACCTCCACTGCAGTTGTCAGTGGCTCTCCAGCACCCACCACCCCTTCCCTGACTCCCCCTGGTGAGCCCTGATCCTGTCCCTGCGGTGCCTGGCCTTCCCCCGGTTGCCCCTCCTAGTGGATTGTCCCTGGTATTGTGCAGGCATGCGTAGGGTGACATCTGCCAGTGTCACCCTGTTTGAACTTTGACAATGGACTGGCCATTGGCCTTTGCTCTTTTTCAGGACTTCGTTTGGCCTCAACACATATGCTGAATAAAGCAACTTTCTTTTCTCTAGTGCTCATGCTTCAGATGTACATGTTGTTGGTGCAGCTAACCATGCCCTTGCTGCAGTGATGGTGATATCTGGTCTCATGATTATGAAGTGTTACTGTGCAGGAACCCATGTGGTCCAGGGGGAATGTGTCCTATCATGTGGTGTATCCATGTCATCAATAGCAGCATCTGAGGGTGTCATGTGTTCAGTATTTGGCAATGGGTTTCCTACTTACATTGGCAATTTCATATCTGTGGCTTCCACCCCTGCACATCTGTTGTGCCTGCCATCGTTGCATTTGTCTACTTCCCTGACCGTGTTGCCATCTCCAGTGGACATGCAGGTTTGGGCATCAATGGGGAGGGACTCATCCGTGTAGTCAGTGCAACATTGCTATACAAGTGTGTTGGATCTGTGCTGATGATTCCGTTGGCACATCCATGACCAGGCTGATGTGATGGGAGCCCTCATTTGGTGCTAATTGTTGATTGTGTGACCAAGTGCTCAGCTGACATGATGGGGCCCTACTGAGGCAACATATGGCACAGCTTTCCTCACACAGGAGTGGAGTCCCCTCATGGCAGTGTGTACACGTGTGACATTGCCTGCGCCCAAGGTGTGTGTTGTATGTGCATGTCTGTGTGTTCACTTCCATTCATCTGCGCATGCTGTGATCCCTAGTGTTGTACCTGTTTGTGATGCTTGCTGACTTGAGCTATGTTCCCCCAAAGTCTTCTCCCTGTGTTCTCTGTGATGTGGGTGCATGGCACATTACTGGTCATCAGGGTGTCACCCATAGGTGTGTTTGCTGTCAGGGCAGAGTTTGTGTGCTGACGCAGATGGGTCACAGTCAGGTTTCCCTTTGGCACTTGTTGTTTGCCCCTGTCATGTGATTTCCAGTTTGTGTTATCTTTCAGTGATTGTGACACGTTGTGTGTGTGACTGCTGGCACTCCTTAGGGTCCGGGCTGCAATGTTGGTTGTTGTCTATGTGTGTTCTTTGTGGGTGACCTTGGCTTCTTCATTGGTGTGTGACTGTGGCTGGGATCCCATTGGTCGGTGTGGTATTGCCGTCATGTCCATGTACAGCGTAGTGTGCAGTGTGTCAGACATTCAGGAGTCTTGTTGAGTGTCCATGTGTGATGTGTTTCTACACCTTGGTTCCCACCCACCACCCTGGAATAGTAATGGGTGCATGTGCAATGTCACCAGTGCATGTGTACTTCACTGCTGCACATTGTTGGAGGTCGAGGGGTGTGGTGTTGAGTGTGTGCAGATGAGAGTTGTTGCCCGGCTAGTCCCCTGCCTCCATGTTGGCCTTGGCTTACTGGCCATGCTGATTGATTTGTGCTTGTGTAGGTGTGATGGTAGTTAGTTGCTCAGGACACCTGACTGTGGTTCACAGTGTGAACGACATTTAGCTTTGTCATCACAGTGGTATTTTTCTTCAGCCCAGGGTCACCACATTGTGGGGGCCCTGGGGGTGGTGCTGTGGTGTGTCTGTGACTTGCTGTGTCAGTTGTTGTTCCTACGTGCCTGTGTGACATGTGTGTTTTGTGCTCCCTCTCACCTGTCAATGCCTGCTTGCCCACATAGGGGATTTGGATCCATGAGTTACCTTAGTGTGGCAGTGTATGCACATCTGTATGATTGGTATTCAGCTCTCCTCATGTGTTGTGTTGTTGCCTGGGGACAATGGCACCCCCACCCCTCACCTGCTGTGTATGATGACAGTGTTGGTCTGCCTGTTTGTGTTTGTGCATCTGCACCACTGCATTGGCATATCTTGGGTGTGCCATTGGCTGTATGTTGTTTGGTGTGTTTCCCCTGCTGTCCCTGGGACTCCTAGGTCATCGGTCAGCACAGTGATCATGGTTTGTGTGTCCCATTGCTGCCATGGTATGGTATCTGTTCACCTCACATCTGCTGTCTCCACAGGGTATCTGCATTTGTGTGCCCATTGGTGCAAATATGTGGTTCTGCATTCTGATGGTCACTTCTGTCATTGTGTCATTGATGACTGTTGACGGTCTCAGCCCCCATGGGTGTTGTTTGTCTGCACATGGCCAAAGGAATGTTTCATTTGCACTGCAGTATTTGGCTCCCCCAATTTATGTTGCAATGGGACACATACACTACTTTGCCACAGATGAGTTTTTGGTTCTGTGACCAGGAATGATCCATGCAGTTTGGCAGTTGCAGCTCTTTCTTTGTCAACAATTACCTTTTGGTCACTGTGATGATGAGGGTGTAGACCCCATTGCCACAATGGTCAAAATGTGCTTCAGCTATGGACCCCACACTTGCCTTTTGGTCACTGTGATGATGGGGGTTTAGACCCCATTGCCACAATGGTCAAACTGTGCTTCAGCTATGGACCCCACACTTACCTTTTGGTCACTGTGATGATGAGGGTGTAGACCCCATTGCCACAATGGTCAAAATGTGCTTCAGCTATGGACCCCACACTTGCCTTTTGGTCACTGTGATGATGGGGGTTTAGACCCCATTGCCACAATGGTCAAACTGTGCTTCAGCTATGGACCCCACACTTACCTTTTGGTCACTGTGATGATGGGGGTTTAGACCCCATTGCCACAATGGTCAAAATGTGCTTCAGCTATGGACCCCACACTTGCCTTTTGGTCACTGTGATGATGGGGGTTTAGACCCCATTGCCACAATGGTCAAAATGTGCTTCAGCTATGGACCCCACACTTGCCTTTTGGTCACTGTGATGATGGGGGTTTAGGCCCCATTGCCACAATGGTCATGGGCTGCTTGCATTGTGGGTGCCACACACATATATGTGTGGCACATGTGCTAGGGGGTCACATTGTATGTTCAATGTCATGTTCGGTGTTGTAGGCATTTGACACAGCCTGCTCACACGCTTGTCATGGTGGTGGGGGGATGTCTTAATCTTGCATTCCCTAGGTTGTGGTGTGCTTGTTGTGTCATGCATTGTCCATCCTATGAGTGGGGGTGGTAGTAGTGGTAGGCATCCAGCCCCCCTGGGTGAGGGTGGTAGTAGTGGTAGGCATCCTGCCCCCCTGGCTAAGGGTGGTAGTAGTGGTAGGCTTCCTGCCCCCCTGGGTGAGGGTGGTAGTAGTGGTGGGCATCCTGCCCCCCTGGGTGAGGGTGGTAGTAGTGGTGGGCATCCTGCCCCCTGGCTAAGGGTGGTAGTAGTGGTAGGCTTCCTGCCCCCCTGGGTGAGGGTGGTAGTAGTGGTAGGCATCCTGCCCCCCTGGGTGAGGGTGGTAGTAGTGGTAGGCATCCTGCCCCCCGTGGGTGAGGGTGGTAGTAGTGGTAGGCATCCTGCCCCCTGGCTAAGGGTGGTAGTAGTGGTGGGCATCCTGCCCCCCTGGGTGAGGGTGGTAGTAGTGGTGGGCATCCTGCCCCCTGGCTAAGGGTGGTAGTAGTGGTAGGCTTCCTGCCCCCCTGGGTGAGGGTGGTAGTAGTGGTAGGCATCCTGCCCCCGTGGGTGAGGGTGGTAGTAGTGGTAGGCATCCTGCCCCCTGGCTAAGGGTGGTAGTAGTGGTGGGCATCCTGCCCCCCTGGGTGAGGGTGGTAGTAGTGGTGGGCATCCTGCCCCCCTGGGTGAGGGTGGTAGTAGTGGTGGGCATCCTGCCCCCTGGCTAAGGGTGGTAGTAGTGGTAGGCTTCCTGCCCCCCTGGGTGAGGGTGGTAGTAGTGGTAGGCATCCTGCCCCCCTGGGTGAGGGTGGTAGTAGTGGTAGGCATCCTGCCCCCCGTGGGTGAGGGTGGTAGTAGTGGTGGGCATCCTGCCCCCTGGCTAAGGGTGGTAGTAGTGGTGGGCATCCTGCCCCCCTGGGTGAGGGTGGTAGTAGTGGTGGGCATCCTGCCCCCCTGGGTGAGGGTGGTAGTAGTGGTGGGCATCCTGCCCCCTGGCTAAGGGTGGTAGTAGTGGTAGGCTTCCTGCCCCCCTGGGTGAGGGTGGTAGTAGTGGTGGGCATCCTGCCCCCTGGCTAAGGGTGGTAGTAGTGGTAGGCTTCCTGCCCCCCTGGGTGAGGGTGGTAGTAGTGGTAGGCATCCTGCCCCCCTGGGTGAGGGTGGTAGTAGTGGTAGGCATCCTGCCCCCGTGGGTGAGGGTGGTAGTAGTGGTAGGCATCCTGCCCCCTGGCTAAGGGTGGTAGTAGTGGTGGGCATCCTGCCCCCCTGGGTGAGGGTGGTAGTAGTGGTGGGCATCCTGCCCCCCTGGGTGAGGGTGGTAGTAGTGGTGGGCATCCTGCCCCCTGGCTAAGGGTGGTAGTAGTGGTAGGCTTCCTGCCCCCTGGGTGAGGGTGGTAGTAGTGGTAGGCATCCTGCCCCCCTGGGTGAGGGTGGTAGTAGTGGTAGGCATCCTGCCCCCCGTGGGTGAGGGTGGTAGTAGTGGTAGGCATCCTGCCCCCTGGCTAAGGGTGGTAGTAGTGGTGGGCATCCTGCCCCCCTGGGTGAGGGTGGTAGTAGTGGTGGGCATCCTGCCCCCCTGGGTGAGGGTGGTAGTAGTGGTGGGCATCCTGCCCCCTGGCTAAGGGTGGTAGTAGTGGTAGGCTTCCTGCCCCCTGGGTGAGGGTGGTAGTAGTGGTAGGCATCCTGCCCCCCTGGGTGAGGGTGGTAGTAGTGGTAGGCATCCTGCCCCCGTGGGTGAGGGTGGTAGTAGTGGTAGGCATCCTGCCCCCTGGCTAAGGGTGGTAGTAGTGGTGGGCATCCTGCCCCCCTGGGTGAGGGTGGTAGTAGTGGTGGGCATCCTGCCCCCCTGGGTGAGGGTGGTAGTAGTGGTAGGCATCCTGCCCCCCTGGGTGAGGGTGGTAGTAGTGGTAGGCATCCTGCCCCCTGGGTGAGGGTGGTAGTAGTGGTAGGCATCCAGCCCCCCTGGCTAAGGGTGGTGGTAGGCATCCAGCCCGCCCTGGGTGAGGGTGGTAGTAGTGGTAGGCATCCAGCCCCCCTGGGTGAGGGTGGTAGTAGTGGTAGGCATCCTGCCCCCTGGGTGAGGGTGGTAGTAGTGGTGGGCATCCTGCCCCCTGGCTAAGGGTGGTAGTAGTGGTAGGCATCCTGCCCCCTGGCTAGGGTGGTAGTAGTGGTAGGCATCCTGCCCCCTGGCTAAGGGTGGTAGTAGTGGTAGGCATCCAGCCCCCTGGCTAAGGGTGGTAGTAGTGGTAGGCATCCAGCCCCCTGGCTAAGGGTGGTAGTAGTGGTGGGCATCCTGCCCCCCTGGGTGAGGGTGGTAGTAGTGGTGGGCATCCTGCCCCCTGGCTAAGGGTGGTAGTAGTGGTAGGCATCCTGCCCCCTGGCTAAGGGTGGTAGTAGTGGTAGGCATCCAGCCCCCTGGGTTGGGGTGGTGGCGCGCATTCAGGCCCCTGTGTGCATATGTGGCATTGGTGATGGGCATCCCGCCCCTATGGTGCTGCTGTTGCAAGTATATTCAGATTCCCAGTGTATGTGTGTGATGTGTCGTGTACGTGTTGTATGTGTTTTGTGGTTGGTGTCTGACTTACCTTCTGCGCCGTACGCGTCCGTGCCTGTTCCGGTAGTAGATGTAGAATATTGGTATGATCGGGACGAAGGGATTCATGGTTGGTTCGTGTCGTTCGTCCTTCTCGTTGCTTCGCGTCGTCCTCGTCGCTTGGCTTCGTCCTCGTCGCTTCGCTTCGTCCTCGTCGCTTCGCGTCGTCCTCGTCTGTGCTGTGTTCGTCTCGTAGCCGTGGATCGTGTTGTGGCGCGATTCGGAGCTTATGTGCGCCTCTCCCGGATGCTTTGACGTGCCGTGCGTAGCGACGGGTTCGGCGCGTACGGAAAGCGCATCGTACTTGTCCGGCCGGACGGGGCTGCATTTTCCCTTCCGTGCGACTCGATTCGGCGTTTCCGGATTCGCCTCGGTCGGAGAACAGGACCTGGTTTGGGTGAGTACGGCTCGGCCGGAATTTTTGCTGTTGTGCGCATCGTACTTGCTCGTTCGGTGTGCTGTACGGATCGGTCGGGAAACTGGCTTTCGCATGGCTTTTTTCCCGACCGAATGGTATTGGGTGCGCCTCCGACCGAGATCGGAATCGACCCCTAAGAGTGACTTATAGCAACACAAAAAGCTGATAGACGGAATGCTGAACATTGCCAAGCATTCACCCCAGTCACAGATCTGGGTTAAATCCATCGTTCTTTTGTTGGGCACGCCACCCTAGTTTGGACCCAGCCATATGCAAATCAGTCTTGACCCTGCTCCCCATGGGAACAGTCCACCCCAAACTGCCATGCCCGGTCCTCCTTGGACCAGAAAATAAGCATCCTGGGACCGGACAAGGTAAAAAACACCTGTTTAGGGAATCCAGTACTGATGTGCTTAACAAAAAGCTAATAAAGCAAAAGTGTTAAAAAAAAAAAAAAAACACTTCGACTTGCATTTGATGCACATGGTGAAAGTCAAATTTTCCCTGAGGCAGATCAGAACATCGTTCATGTTCACCTTGCAAATGTTGCTTACCTTGGGTTGTTTGTTTTGTTTCTCAGACAATGCAAAGGAGGAGAACGCCTTCCTGTAGCATCTACACAATTTCACTCTTTGGAGGACTCTTTAACAGAGACTTCATCGCTGCCGTGGACACAGAGGCTCCTGAGAGAAGACTCTGCAAATAGCGTCCTTGCTCTCATGGGTCTCCGTTCCAGAGTGCAGGAGAGATAGAAAGTCCCTCTGGGGCACATGCGACAAATGCTGGTGCTTCCCAGAATGTTTTCTGGGATTATCCATGTACAGTCACAAGCATTGATGGGAAACTGTCTCACAGTGGAAATTGTGCACGGTGATCTGCCCAACACTAGGGTCACCCAAATCAAGTCTTAAGAATTTGACTGCTGTTTTTTTTATAAAAAGTGAGCAGAAATGATACCCAGCATATCTACTTCCTAGACAAGCGTCAGACTGTATAATAGGCCCTTATTTTGAGTGTGTGGCACTGACCACACTGAGCAACAAAACTTTAGGCATGGGTGGAATTTCAACTGCACCGGAGAATAGTCATTTAGGTTATTTTGCGTAACTCTTTGATGAGGAATTACTGATAATAATGTAATTACGGACACTCACATAATTAAGAGTAACTTGGGGGGAAAACATCCTAAAGCAAGAGCACTTTCAGCGAGTGAGAGCTGCTGCTTGCACTGCTGTTTATGTTCTGTTGCATTTTGCGCTAAGAAACTAGAGCTAAATGCTAGGACTAAGTAGGGGGAAAATCCTACCCCACATGCACATTTAGCAAGCAGCTGCTCGAGATCGCTATTAATGTTCTGTTGCATTTAGCACTGTTTCTTAGTGCAAAATGCATCCTCGCGTCCATTTTTGTGCTAAGAAAATAGGGATAAATGCATAATTACTTTTCTTCCGTAATTCCCCGTAATCTCATGGAATTGTTGGGTCTGCACGATTATGCTACATGGTATAATGCTAGTTACGCCGACCCCTAGAAAAATTGAAACAGCAGCTGAGCGCCTGAACTCGCTCATGTCTGAGCGGTCCATGGGAGCTTCTGTAGCCCAAACCTGGCTCGTCATGTCTCCTGCTGCCTGCCCAGAACACCCTCCTTCTGACATACTTCACTTTCAATGTGCTTGTGGCCTCCAGCGCTCTGAAATGTTTGTGCTCACCTGAGCAGTTCCATCACAGCTCCCAGGGCAAGGGGAGCCACAGAAGAGGACTTACTAACATGAAATATCAGTTTGGGGTTACGTGATAGTGTTTCCAAGTTTGCAGGGTCCTGGGGCAGCATCTTTAACTGTGCCACACTGCCCCGGGGATTATTGGGTGCTCTCCAAGATCTAAAATAGGTCACGTGTTAATGAAATAGAAACATTCAAAATGGCGGCGCTCTGGGATCCCTTAGTCCCTTCAGTCAATTTGTGAGACGTTGCTCTTGGCTTCATTGACCATTTTTTTCACGTGTTTAGTTTTGGTCTAGTGGTTACCCCGGATACCCAACAGTAAACCTCAGCTTTCCCCAGTGCTTAATTAACAGTATATATATGCATCAAAACTGAGTCCTAGGACAAAGACGCACTCACAATCAGGTTCAAATGTGGTTTATTCCAGAGCCAGCAAGCCCAGTAAATCGCTTCGGGCCTAATGCATTTCGGGCTCCCCAGCCCTTGTTCACAGACCAACATGAAGGAACATAACAGCAGAGCATGATTACCAACTTAGATATAGGCCTGCCCTCAAGTGGGCATCAAGTGAGTCCTGGTGCATTCTGGTAACAAGAGTCCCGCGCAATAACATTTCCCTCTTCAGTGGGTTTGTTCCATCAAAATAAATATCACTATCACTTGCCCAAGTGGGCTTCGATCTCCTCCTTACCAACCCTGCTGCCAACATATAACACAACCTGCTGCGCCGAAAATGCCTGCCCATCACGGCCAAACGGACCTGCTCCTTCATATTGCAGTGTTGTCACTTCACGGCTGGACAGGCCGTTTAAATGCATCAAAATTGTGTCTTCGGACAAAGACGCACTCGCCATCAGGTTCAAATGTGGTTTATTGGAGAGTGCGCCACTGTGTTGGAAGGATAAAGTCAATGATGGAGCGGCAGCCGGAATGAAGTTTTTGTGGCAAACTGGAATAGGAGGCACTGGTGATTGGTGTAAGCAATTGAGGCTTGGCACAGCGATCCCAGGCAGGCCCGGGGTAGAATCGTGTTCTGTCGCAGGACTGCATTAACCATAATGCACTATTACCCACTTGGGGTGGAACTGTATTTAATGAGCACATTAGTGACTGTGACGTATTGCTTGTTACCAAACCTTGGCAGTGAACAAGGGCGGGGAAGCCCGCATGGCCTGATGTTTCCAGTGCGCCTTTCTGTGTTTTCTGCAGAATACATTTAAATGCTGCCTGGCTCAGAGTGCATTTCCATTCGAGGATGTATTTTTTTCTTTTGTAATGAATACGGCCGGTCCATCCATGGAGAGTGCACCACTGTTTTGCAGGTCCATTGTGACAAGGATAAAGTCACTGATGGAGCGCCAGTCCGAGTGAAGTTTTTGTGGCAAATGGAATAGGAGGCACTGGTAAGCCCACTGGGGCGAGTGATGTATGCAATGGAGGCTTGGCACAGCAAACCCAGGAAGGGGGAGAACCGTATTTTGTCACAGGACTGCAATAACCATCATGCACTATTACCCACTTGGGACGGAACTGTATTTAACGAGCGCATTACAATCGCGGCAGGCATGACTCACGGGTGGGGGGGGGATTTAAAATAAAATAAAAAAACTTACCTTACCGGGTCCCGCGCCGCCTCCACTCCTGGCCGGGTCCCGCATTTTCCTGCTGCTTTCCTGCTTTCCTATCCCAACATACCCTATTACCCACTTGGGGTGGAACTGTATTTAATAAGCACATTAGTGACTGTAACGTATTGCTTGTTACCAAACCTTGGCCAGTGAACAAGGGCGAGGAAGTCCAAAACGAGCATGACCTGATATTTCCAGTGTGCCTTTCTGTGTTTGTTGCAGAATAAATTGAAATGTTGCTTGGCGCAGAGTGCGTCTCCATTCGAGGATAAATGTCTTCTTTTGTAATATAGATATATATATCCCTTTTTATGAGTATTGATTGACTAGACAATATAATCTTTTTAGTAGTATCCTAAATGAACACTTGAAGAATCAGGTTTGTTTACAATGCATTGGCACTATATTTATTTATATTGATAAAGTGAGAAGGTTCACTTGGAGTTTTAATACTTTATTGTTTTAAACTTTTTAAATGTATATGATGTCAATATATATTTTGAAGTTTTAATACTGAATTATTTATGAGTATTCTAATTTGCACATGTCGAATTTTAATGTGCCCATAGGATGAAGTACTATCACCAGGTATGCAAAGATAAAATGAATGTGAATGTAATGCTAATTGTACAAAAAAAACTAGACAATAATCGGGCACTTGCCAAAAACGAAATACCTGAGTGGTAACGAGGAGGAGAAAACACAAATTGCTTGACTCCATGACATATGACTATTGAAAGAAAAAAAGACAAATTTCAATATGTATTTTGTGGTTAAAAAGTTCTTCTCAAAAATATAATTAAAGCAAGGTAATGACTTTATAATTACTGTCAGATCAACACAACGATCCTGCAATAACGATTTGAATCACATCTGAGGTATAGTCTGTCTTCCACTGCGGTGGTTGTAGCCTGCGGAGGCAGGCGAAACACGTCACCGAATGAATAAAAGTACTGAAAGCTTTTAAAAATTGAGTACGAGTCCCTGTGTTGGCGTTTGAGTTCTGGAAGGAATGCGGAGTTTGTGTATATATATATATATATATATATATGACCAATACCTGCCACCAATAGCTATAAGAATAGACTGAGCCTCAGGTATTAGTCATTTTTAGGTCTCGGCTCTAGATGGCGCGCATGCGCTGTCTTGAACTGAGACATTGAAATCAAGGAGAGGGGGCTCTAAAATCCAAAGGGATAGAGCACCCAGTAACTGTCAAGTTAAAAGAAATGTTCCCTTTGGATGGGACCTAAATTCAACAATTTATACTCCAACCATACTAATACTCCACACATCTCATACTTCTCAACAATTAAGGCACTTATAAATCGAGTCCTCTTATTAGTCAAATAATTAATATATTTTATTTAGCAAAAAGGATTTTTTTGTACAAATTCATATGACACACAAAATTAAAAAAACACAAATATTCAAAAGCATTAAAAACGCAATGATAAAAATATCGCTAAAAAGGAGAAAATATAAAGACACTACACTATGTCTTCTATGTGTTAATTCGACCATACATATAGACAGCATAGAGCATGGATCCAAATTCCCTGTCTGCAATGTAATGCTGACTCTTGCCAAATTTAACACAACTTCTATTGTGGGCGTCGACGCGTTTCAGTGGTACATTCGTAATAGGACCACCTTCTTCAGGACATTTATTTTTTTCCACCCAAGTAGTGAACAAGGGGGACCATCTCACAGTGGTATGTATAATGGTTTTTTAGATCAACGTCCAAGAAGGGGTACAAGGGCAAACAAAAACTCAAATCAGAATCAGGGCAGGGGCCAATACCAACGGACCCAACCTCAGGAATACCTCAATACGAGGAACAAGAGATATTGGAGGTAGGGGAACATAGAGATAATAAATTCCCCATAATAAATCTATCCATACGGGTGCTTACCAAATTGGAGATAGAGGTTTTAGAGAAGGGACTTACGTTTGCACCTACAGCTAGTGTAAATAAATTTACGTTAGAAAAGGACTTAAAAGCTTTCTTTCGCAAAGTCAGACTTACTAGATTTTTCGAAGATAAGGAATACATTGGGCCAGAAAATATCTCTGGCCTAAAGGATAAATCTACCTTTACACCAGCTATCACTCAGGTATGTAAAAATGTGGAGATATTTGAGCGTACAGTGGAAACCAGAGTGAAAAAAATTGTTAGAGAAGCCTACCCAGATATGAATAATATGTCCCGAGATCAGAGAACAGCGATGCTAACATTGAGGAATGACTTGAGTCTGACTATTAAACCCGCTGACAAAGGCGGCGGGTTAATTATCTTAGACACTGAGGATTACAATAATAGAATGCTATCATTATTGGAAGTAAAGGAACATTATATTAGAGTCCCCTATACAAAACTAGAGAGGCTTGATAATGAGGTAAAAATAGTCACTACTAGGGCAATGGAGAAAGGTTGTATATGTCAGGGAGAATATAAATTTTTAAATAATCAAAATTCCATGATTCCAGCAATATATGGCCTCCCAAAGATACATAAGAATGTGTCCAATCCGCCTATGAGGCCTATTGTCAGCTGTATAGGGTCCCGTTTGGAACCCCTTAGCCAATACGCTGATACCTTTTTAAAGCCACTAGTTCAAAAACAGAGATCGTATGTTCGTGATACAGCCCATATCATCTCTATGATCGAGGGTGTCACTTTTAATGATTGTACTCAGGTACTTGTGACCCTCGACATAGAGGCGTTATACACCAACATACCTCAAGAAGACACAATTAAAGTCATCCGGGACACCCTTATAGAAGATGACTTAAGAGGGGCTAATAAAGAATTTGTAATGGAGTGTATTTCCTTGGTACTTAAAAACAACATGTTCCTATTCAAGGAAGATCTGTATCTTCAATGTAAGGGGACCAGTATGGGAGCCACATGTGCTCCCAGTCTGGCATGCCTGTATGTGGGGGAATTTGAGAACAGGCATGTCTTCAATGAGGCGGCGCCATTTTCTGAGAATATCTTGATGTGGCGCCGTTTCATTGATGACATCTTCTTCATCTGGGAGGGAGAAGAACCCATTCTAATACAAATTTTGGAATGGTTGAATTTAGGTGATCCAAACTTGAAATTTACTGCAGTGTATAATAACTCTGCGGTAAATTTCTTGGATGTAACCATCAAGAATGTTGAGGGATCCCTTGCAGTAGAGTTATTTATAAAACCTACTGATAAGAACACATTACTCCATTATAGGAGTTATCATCCTCAATCCCAGAGAGACAATATACCCTTTGGACAGTTCCTCCGGTTACGGAGGAACTGCTCAAACATTGAGGATTTTTATAAGCATTCAGAAACTTTGAAAAAGAAATTAGCGGATAGAGGTTACCCCAAAAAACTTATTAAACATTCGTTTAAGCGTGCTCGTTTCTATAATCTGGAGATTATGTTGAATCCGGATCCCGTGGAGAGACAAAATAAAAAGAAATTACAAAAAACAAACTTTGTCAGCCAGTTCTCGAATGTGAGTAATAGGTTGAAAAATGTCATTAACTCGAATTGGAGTATTTTAAATGAGGGCAATGAGGTAAAACTGCCCAAACCCCTTTTTGCATTCAAGCGCAACAATAACATACGCAAAAATATAGTCCATACCTACAGAGACAAAAGTTCCATGAGACAAATCACGCTGAATGGTGATAAGGCCCAAGGGAATAACAAATGCAGTAACTGCTCGATATGCAATAATTGTATTGTGGCAAAATCGCTTACCTATAACGGTTATACGATTATAGCCAGAAGTCTTAATAATTGCAGAAGCAGCAACGTGGTTTATATCTTACGCTGTCCTTGTGGACTGGCATATGTAGGAGAGACAGGGCGTGAACTGAGGCTGCGTTTGTTGGAACACAAATCAGCTTTAAAAACAGGAAAACAAAATGCTCCCCTCGTAGATCATTATAAAAATTTGAAACATGGACACACAGAGTTTGAATGGTTTATAGTTGAAAAAATAACTATGAGTAGAAGAGGGGGTAACATGGGGATAAAACGAAAAAATAGAGAACAATGGTATATATTAACACTAGATACGATAGAGAAAGGACTGAACACTAAAGAGGATTGCTTCCTGAAAATACTTGCTGAGGTAATGTAGTGTAGTATATAAAAATGAGCAGTTAGATCCTTGACAACAGTAGGATTAGTGAAGGGGCAATTCTTTCTGCTATACATTGTTGGATGTAACAGAGTAACCAATGTATTGATACTTTTGGGATTCCATGCTAGAATTCGGTTCAGTTTAAACAGGGTTCAAGGGTATTAGGAGATGTAGAAGACACTTAAAATATATTTAATACACATCGTGACTTCATACAAAATAAAATAATTTATGGTAAAATTTATGAAATAATTTATGTACCCATTAGCAATAAAATAAGGGTACTCTAAGATGGCCACTACGCGAGGGACACTAACAACTGAGGTCCTGAGTATGATCCGGTTGCGTGTAAAACAAGAAAATGTTGCTAAAGAATCACATGATAAGGTGTACTGTTTTTAAGTATCCCGTTCTTATAGAGGACATTTATTAATGAGGAACACTTATAGCCATAAGGCAATCGTACTGAATAACCATATAATTTGGGCACTCTAAGATGGCGACCGCACGCGGGTAATTTAAATAAAGTTTTTCGTTTCATATTTAAAAAAAATAGAGTAGCCGGAATAGGTGAAGAGAGCGTAACGTCGATTGGACGTACAGAAGTGGCTTGAACTTTAAAAAGGGAAAACTCAATGCCGGTAGTTGAATCACTAACTACGATCGAGATTCAACACGAGGGAACGCGGGTTCGTCGGAATTAAGAGGTAAGAAATGGTGGATTAATGAGACCAGGGGTGCCCTTTAGTAGGTTCTGACTTAATGTTTAATAATGGTGGAATCCGTTATGTCAGAACGCTTTGCTTAAACAGACGATGATGGGGGGAGTGGTCTTTTGAAATCGAGACTCGATGTATGACCCATTTAAATACCGGGGTAGAACGGTACTTATGATAAATATATAATGACTCTTTATCCTTTGGGGGTAATATGGAGTTCTCTTGTCATTACATGCAGCCACGAACGAGGTACCCTTTCGTGAAGACCTACGGGAAAACTCAGATACCCGTTAATAGAAACGCGACTGATTGAGAATCAGAGTAAACTTCCCTAAGGTGAGGAAGCTCAAAATATTTGTTAGCAATATTTTGCAATTTAGCCTCCATTATGTCACTTAGAGTGGCTTAAAATTTAGACTTAGGCTGAGAATAAAAGTAACTCGGCTTTAAAATATCGTTATACGGTTAATTTTCTTGGAGGCACACTCAATCCCCGAAAGTTAAGTCTCCTTTTATAAATAAAGTTTTGAGATTTAATTTATATAGAGACAATAGATTATTCCAGATATTTATGTGATTGGGTATATAAATAGGGAGCTCAAAGAAAGGAATAATGAATGCCTTTTGATATTATAGATTTTATGAAAAATGTCATTCAACTTCATCTACTAGTTGAAAGGATCTGAAAATTTTAACACTGGGTGCGGTTGCATTGGTGAGTTTCTCTTTACTATTTCTAAATAAAACCACTATCGGGGTGATCCAGATTGAGTAATGAATGTCCTTTAACATTATAGATGTTGTGAAAAACGTTACACAACCTTAACCATCTGTGGAAGGGACCCGTGATAAAATTGTTTACTGAGTGCAGTTGCACCAGTGAGTTTCTCTTTATTTAAAATGAAATTAGAATTGGTGTGACTCGGAGGGAGTGTGTGTATTATTATTTTTTGGGTAAAAACGGCTTTAATGAATGATTTTCTGTATGGATGATTGAAGCACTTATAAACCGAGAGGGTTAAAGCGGATAGGACGTATTGAAAAGAGATCATATTGGAAATGAATTATATTGATCTTGTTGAGGCTGTTTAAAAATGTTGTATATCTCAAAAGCTGATTAATGTCCATGTAGTGACACACATGTTTATTTTGTCTTTATTTGTGTTCATAGGTTTGTGATAAAGTTGATTATTTTTAATATAAGAGGAGAGGAAAAAAATAAATGTCCTGAAGAAGGTGGTCCTATTACGAATGTACCGCTGAAACGCGTCGACGCCCACAATAGAAGTTGTGTTAAATTTGGCAAGAGTCAGCATTACATTGCAGACAGGGAATTTGGATCCATGCTCTATGCTGTCTATATGTATGGTCGAATTAACACGTAGAAGACATAGTGTAGTGTCTTTATATTTTCTCCTTTTTAGCGATATTTTTATCATTGCGTTTTTAATGCTTTTGAATATTTGTGTTTTTTTAATTTTGTGTGTCATATGAATTTGTACAAAAAAATCCTTTTTGCTAAATAAAATATATTAATTATTTGACTAATAAGAGGACTCGATTTATAAGTGCCTTAATTGTTGAGAAGTATGAGATGTGTGGAGTATTAGTATAGTTGGAGTATAAATTGTTGAATTTAGGTCCCATCCAAAGGGAACATTTCTTTTAACTTGAACTGAGACATGCCATATCTAAATCGTGGAGTAACATCCCGCCCATGTCTTCCCATTTGCTGGCACCATCCTCGCTCCATTTTTCTTTCTCCTCATTTGTGAAGGGCATGCATACGTAATGCCTCTTCTGATGTTTAACCCTCCCCCCAGAGCATCGCCCAGCTGCATTTAAACCTATTCAGTGGCCATTGTTATCATTGTATCAGGACTACTTTACTATTTTTTTAAATGGGTGGTACGTCCCGCCACACAGTAGGAGAGCTGTTGTTTAAGTTAACACTGAGCGCCGATTTTATTGATTTTAAAATCACGACGTCTGCTGCTTTTATTATTTATTTTTTAACCTTGGGAGGACACATTGACTTGGTAAGTGAAACTGTGCGTCCCTTAGTGCTGAATCACACAGCCTGTGTTCTGGCACACCGAAGTCTACACAGGTGACATCTATATTTCATACATTTTGATCCATTTGAGGTAAACTTTTTTTCGTTGAGCTCTGCAATTTATGCAGCAGATGGAGTAAGTGATATGTGTCGTGGGTTAAAACCATATTTACACGGTAAGAAAAACCCGGATGCAGAATTGAATAATTCCAGGGGTCGTGCGTGTTTTTAAAACGCAATTACCTTAATTCATTAAGGTGTTCCTGTTACCAAGGAGTCTGGGTCACAGGAATATCTGGAGTTATTGGCAGGGGCATCTCCTGTGATTGGTAATGCCTTTCTGTCATTCATGTAATCAGTCTCTCCAATTCCATCCGTGTAATGTGTTGTCACTTTTAATAGGAGGAAGGAAGGTCGAGTTCAGTGAGAGAGGCATTCCGCATTTTTGTCTCTGTAAATACCAATTACATTTGAGCCAAGGTTTAAAAAAACAAAGAAAGGCAGCACAGCACTGCATAAAGATGCACAGTGCTGCACTGGGGGAAAGATCGTACAGCGCTGTATGTGCTGAGAATGCTGTGACGTCATTAACTGCACTAGCCCTAAAACCGATGTGCTATTCCAGCGCTCTAGTGTTGCCATGCTGCAAACGCAAATGAACGGTCTCTACTGCGAGATTTGTACTGAAGGCACACCCACAGTACACATTTCTATGTGGAGAGAACCACCCAGTGGTAAGCCTGGTAAAATGTGTACTTTTGGAGACATTACATTTGTTGTGCCTGGAAGGATCATGTGATATTCAGCTTGCCCATTGTTTGCTCCTAGGTTGCTTTACAGCTAGATTTCCATGTAAAGCTAGTTTGTGCTACTTTACAAGCTGCGGCTTTGTATGTGACCCTAGGGTTGTTGCAGGATTCCTGTCCTTTATGCCTGCTTTTCATACATTGTAAATGGCTTTACACTACGTGACACATGGACACATTGACTTGGCAAGTGAAGCTGCGCGTTCCTTAGCAGTGAAGTACACAGTCTGTGTTCTGCCACACTGAAGTCTGTGTTGTGGTTTGGACCCACTCACAGGCTATTTTGATGTTTCTGCCTCCAATGAGACTTTTCATAGTTTGTGCCAGCACATGGCTGGTACTGGTTTGTACATTCTCACAGGTTATTGGGTTGTGGTTAGCATTTGCTCACAGATTACGTTGTGGTTTGGCACTGAACAAGGCTGTGTAAGGGTTTTGGGGTGCACGCATGCAGGCGGTGGCCACAAGTATTTAGTCTGTGCTCTGTTCCCATTCACAAGCTGTTTTTTGTACCCCCACTTAGGCTTTATGTGGTTTGTGTCTGCAAGCAGATGGTCTGTGAACACATGTAGGGAGTGTATGGTTTGCGTGTACACACAGGCCGTGTTGTGTGCCCACGGCCTCTTCTTGAGGAAGTGACTGTTGTGTTTTATGTTAATGGTGAACTGTGCTCCGTGCCCAAATTAACAACTCTCTAATTTATTACTTAAAAATAGAACATTGTTTACCTATTCTGGAACCTCTTTGCTATAAGTGACATTAAGTTTTAGTTCTGCCATGCTTCTTAGGAGGACAAAATATGTATTGCACGCTGCATCCCTGGATAAAATCCACGAGTCTAAAAGTACAGATTCACTAATAATGTATGTGCCATTTATGTGTCTTTTATAGTTCAGTCCAGTTCTTCATGATAGCGTTTGAGAACACTTCCTAATATGAATTCAGACTACCAGTTATACAAAAATAACACTTTAAATAAGACCTTCTCAATGCAGTGCTATAATGTGCCTACTAGTGTCAAAGCTTCAACGTTAAAGAACAGTAGATGTTGTAGCACCCAGGATAGTGTGCTGCATGGTTAAATACTTATAAGGTTCCAAAGGCGAGACCTATTGACTATGCCAATGCAAAGAGCACCAGTGGTTTAAGTGGGCTGGCTTATTTCCCCATGTTGTAAATTGTTTCCATACCTGTTCTAACATTTAAGTACACCTGCCTGGTCGGAACCCCCTGCTGTTCTTTTCAAATTAATACATTTTTCTAATGTAACATTTTTATTGCAAACCTTTTATTCTCACGCTTAGGCTGAAGCATTTTCTCTCTTTTTCTTTTTGTGACTGTGTGAAAGTGGGGCTACAGAAAGACTAAAGGGCATTTTTGCGAAAAAATGTCAGAGCGCGGAGCTGTGCCAAATTTGGCAGCGCCACGGTTTGACATTTTCAAAACGCAGGGATGCGCCATATTCACAACAATATGGTGTACCCTGTGGGTTCCCTAGCACTGGCGCTAAATTTAGCTGCCAAGTGCCAACGCAGGCATCATGTTGCAAGGGTGCCTGCATTGCAGGAAATGATTGTTTATGTGCAGGAAGGTCCCATCCTGCACATAAACAATCACTCACTGAGGACGATGTGTTACTTCTATGTGTGCTGCAGAATGCAGCCCACAAAGAAGTAGCAAATCGTCATTATTTAATGATTGTTTATGTGCAGGAAGGGACACCTTCCTGCACAAACACAATCTTAAATGGCATTGTGCTCTTTCTATGTGTGCTGCAGAATGCAGCACACATAGAAAAATCAAGAATGAGGAGTAATAAAGGTATTTCTCCTCGTTTCACCATTCTAACGCCTGCTCTTGCATGGCGTTAGTTTTTGGCGCTGCCTCAGATTTACACCTCCTTGTATATCTGGAGCAGCGTCAAAAGCCATTGGTGTTGCGGTGGAATGCCCACAGCAACACCTATTGCACGTCCCTTTTCACGCTAAGTGATGAGTGTAAAGTGGCCTTATTTACAAAGCGGCATTACGCCACTTTGTAAATATGGAGAAGGGCATATTGCCACCAGAAGATCGCTAAAAGTGACGTTCAATATCCCCTTTTAAATATGCCCCTAAGGGCGAAAGTTTAGGTTGTAGTGCTGTGAGAACAGCATGGCTTAAAATGATGCCAGTTAGGGATGGCTATTGAGTTAAAAGGCCTTTAAGTGAAGAATCCTCACTAACAGAATAGTCCTACAGACTGCTGTTCATGTCTGTCTTAAACATACTGCTAAAAAAATCATTCACATTAACAACGCCAAAAGCTCGGAGCTCGGCCATTGCCAAGACCTATTGGCTTTGCCAATGCCTGTTAATGTATATTAAAATTCTGAATTGTCACACTTGTGCGAGTGTAATGATTAGTTGCGTTGGTACTGGCAAGGGGTGGTGCAAGATGCAGTGAGCTCCTGACAAGGACCACGGCACTCATTTTTTTTTTTTTTTACAAATTAAGCACTAGCTTTCCCAATTGACCAGATTGTGTGATCCTGGGCGAATACCTTTATCCCTTGTTGGGTTATCGGGCATCATTATTATTGATATAAGTAGGGTACGACTCCTTGCTCTGGGGCACAGGCAGAGCCCACAGGCTCCAGTGGTGACAGCAGAGAGAGCCCAGGCAAAATGATTGATGTGTCGTGACCCAAACTGCAGTCTACTTCACAGCTGATAATTGATTTTTAGGAAAGAGATTATGTGTATTTTCTGGCTCACTGGCAGTTTAGCTTGCCTAACTGACTGAAGTGCAGCGTGCGAGATTCATTAAATTGCATCGGTGCCAGGCTCTTGGAGGGTAAGAGAGGAGTGGGGCCGTCCACCAGTCCCCTTCTTCCCAACAGGCACAAATCACTGGGCAATGATAACGTAAATGTCAGTGCTTAATTTGTAAAAAAAGTAAGTGCCAGGACCCTCGTCAGGAGGCCGCTGCAGATTGCACTACCTATTGCCCCTGCCAAAGCTGCCAATGACAGCACCAACACAACTACTAGCCATTGCAGTCTTATAAGTATGACAATTCAGACTACTCCAGGCCCTAATCATGTTTAATGTATATTGAATTAATAAACAACTGTTGTTGTGCTCGTCTCTAAATTAAACAGACAGCGCCACCATGTGGTAGAGTGCAGGTGTTGACAATTAAGTGCACACCAAGCATTGGAAACCACAGGCTCAAATTAAGCACTGGTAAAAGTGCGGCATAACACGATGTTTCCCAGGCTGGTAGTGGGGTTGAAATTACATTTTCAAGCCTTGGTTTGCAGTTTACAGCTAATGGGCACTGTTCTGGTCCTGACCCCAAAGAAGAGCGGGACAAGGATCCCTTGACATGGAAACCTGCTCTTCATTGATGACACCTAAGCCTTCTGGCTTTTTACTTGTAGTTGGTTCCTCCACCCCCAGCAAAGGCTGCAAAGACCCTGGGACAAACAGGAGAGGTCATGCACACAATAGCGATGCAGGGGGTGAGTGGGGGTGGGGCCTGGTTCAGGGGGGGTGCCGCTGGATGGCCCGGGGATTGGGTGTTGGGGATGCTGACCCTCTGTTACATTCTAGCCATCTCCAGTCCCATCACATTTTGTTTAGCGTGCTTCTCTGTTTCTCTAGTTCCTTCTACCTAGTAAGTTCTCTCTTCTGCACATTCCATGTGCGGACCCCAGGATTAACCACTTCAGAAGCCAGGGACTGCGGCTAAGGCAGGCTTGTCCATCGGTATCTGTGGCAGTGCCCTTCCAACCCACAAAGCCAGTAGCAGGTAGACCAAGTTTTGGCAAAACCAATAGTTTTGACTTTGAGACCTATTGGCTTTACCATGCAGCACAGCCATACATGCCTACATTTTAGAAGAGGAAAGTGGGAGAGTTAAAAAACATAATCGGGAGAATGTATTTCCCCCATTGACTTCTATTGAAACAGAGGCAATATCAGGCAGGAGACAGCTAAAATAAAGCCGTTCTTGGCTTAAAAAATCAGGAGTCTCCCACCAGAATCGGGTCTTTTGGCATGTATGCACAGCATCCCTGATACTGTGCGGTAAGGGTTAAAAACAGGAAAATAAAGCATCCGCGGCCGGCTGCGTCCCTCTTTAGGTGCATGCATCATCATGTGCTCACCTACAAAATGATGCAAGACTTTTTTTCTTTCTGCTTACCAATCTGAGTTGGATCGGTAAAAAAAAAAAGTAATGTGAACGGTTGGAGAAAAGAACCTGGGAGCATATTTACAAGCCCCTAGCGCCACTGGAGGGTCACTTTCTGTGGCGCTCTGGTGGAGCTCTATGAAAGTCTATATTCACAAGGCCACGCTAAACCACTTTGCGTGGCTTAACACATCCTTGTATATATGGCCCTCTGCAACACAGTTTTCTGTGGCAAAGAGGCGTGCAATGAGTGTTGCTATGGGCATTCCCAGCAACACTCATGGCTTTTTGACACTGCTCTATATTTACGAGGAACTGTAAATTTGAGGCACTGCCAAAAACAAATGCCTTACAAAAGAGGCGTTACTGTCATGCAACGAGCAGAAATACTTATATTTCTCCTTGTTTTATCTCTTTCTATGTGTGCTGCATTCTGCAGCACACATAGAAGGAGCACAACGCCATTAATGATTATTTTTAGACAGGAGGGTGTCTCTTCCTGCACAAACATAGTCATCTCTGGAATGCAGGCACCCTTGCACCATGGGGCAAGGGTGCCTGCATTGGAGCTAGACAGCTTCTTTAGCCCCGGCACAGGGGTGAGCACAGGGATGCGCCGTATTCTTGTTAATATAGCGCATCCCTGCATTTTGAAAATGACGCAGCTCGGTGCAGCAAAATTGCTTGCAGCACAGCGCTGCATCCTTTTCATGTAAATATGCCCCTTGGTTGGGGTTGAAGAACGCAGGTGTGGGAAGCAAAACGGAGGGCAGAATCACAGAGGGGAGGGAAGCAACAGGATGGCGGGGGGAAGCAACACAGAGGAGGCAGGTGGGGAGAAGTAATACAAAGGATGCAAGGAAAGGAAGAAAATGGAGAAAGAGCAATGTGGAGAGGACAGAAAGGAAAAACAACAAAGAACACAATTTGGAGATAAATTGCATGGGAAAGCGGCTCGAGTGCGCCGCTGTATAAAAGTGAAAGCGTACGTAAGAGCGGCTCCAAGGACAAAGGTGTGGCAAATTAAATTTATATAATGATAGGAAAAACATTGTGCTGAGAAAAGCGGGCATACACGCTGAACTGTAAATACACATACACTGCTTAAGAAAAGTGTAGTTTATGTTTCTTAAATTATGAAAGTCTTACCTGCAAGAAATTAAAAGTTTACGCAGAAGTATAGGAAAGGCCCGAGATGAAATAGTGTAAAACTGATAGTGCACGGGAGAGCAAGTGGAAGGGCGAATCTGCATAAAACTGTCAACACACTAGAAGCGGCTTGAAAGAAAAAGGTATTGATAATAGAGCCTTTATAAGTTATGAAAAGAAATGTGCTGGGAGAAGTGGGAAAAGACAGAACAGGGGAAATGCTTGCATTTTCATGGAGTTATTTTAGAAAAGAACAAAAAAGTTCTGAAAAGTAGACAACTGTGGAAGGATAAAAGGAGCTAGAGAGAGATGCCAAACAGGCTATGCAACACAGGAGGGAGAAAGAGGAGGGAGGAAGAGCAGATTGGCTAAAACACATAAAACCGTCTAATAGAAAGTAAGAAATAAGAGTGACAAAACAAAAAAAAATGGAAAGCAACGGGCGGAGTTGTTTCCAGGTCCCCAATAAGTCTTTTGCAACCAGACAGCTGTGCTGTCTGGCATGCTTCGATCTAAAAAATAATAAGAGTCCTCCTTTCTATATATTCCACTCCTTGCTTCCTTTTCCCCTCTCAGCAGCATATCAGAGACTGTTGAGATGCTGAGGACAGGACTACGAGTTAACCCTACGATGTCATCAGAAGTTAAAGAGCATGTAATGTCACTGCTGCTACCAGTGGTATTTTCTTGGATCAAAAACCTTCTCAAAAGGACTTGCTGAATAAGGAAAATAAGCAAGGACTGTGAGAATGAGAGGGTAATGGCAAAAAAACTTATTAGTAGCCCACCTCTTCGAAGTTGTACTCTGTGCACACTCATGGGCCTTGCATGGGCTGAAGCTGCATATGGTAATGTGATTTCTAGAAGTCTTGGCAGAAGAGCCAAGATCTTTCTGGTCCCTCATTTACCTCTTCTCTCCTCATCTCTTGAACTCAGTTTCTTCACGTGTCACAGTTTCCCACCACATTCCCTGTTTCCACTGTCAGAAACCTGAGAATCGTTTCCCAGCACCCTACCCTCATACCTGTCCTCCGCCATCCCACATTTGTTTACCTTCTTCTGCAATTCCAGATCCAGGCATGACTTGGGTGTCATTTTGATCTTTGACTGTCATTTGTTGCACACTTTTCCACTAGTGATGCGCTGGCAGCTTGCAACTGTTTATCATTCCAGAAAATTAATTTGTTTGAATAGGTCTGCTTGGGTTTTAAGATTGTGACATCATTTACAGGATGGCCTCTTTAACATCTCGAAAATCTGACCTTTTTAGGTCTCGCCTAGGCAGCGCTTGCACTGTCTCTTCGCGAAATGCTGTATTCAGGATAAGGGTTTGAAGCTCCGCCCACTTTCCACCCATCTTGTTAATTGGCTCCTTTGTAAATGGTGGCTTTCCATTGGTCAATAGGCTTAGTAGTCCCTCCTTAGTACCACATTTTCTCTTCTTGTAACCTCCTCTAGCAGAGGTCTTCAATCTGTGGGGCGCGACCCACAGGGGGGCCGCGGAGTCCTCAGAAGGGGGTCCCGCATTTCCAGGCCTTTCTTCTGTCTGGAATGTAAAACATGTAAAAAGGAAAAAAGACAACCGTCTGGTACTCTTCAATGCTTCAGCCGAAGTTATTGAGACTCCTGTGCAGTGAAAGGAAAAGGACTGGCAGACAGGTAAAACAATCCTTCGTGCCAGGGTGCCTGCTTACCTGAATGAAATTCAAATGTGCAAGTTAATCTGCAAATGTAAAGGGTGCTTGGTAGCGGTTCTGGCTTTAATTGCTCGAATCACTCCAAGCATTGTGATGGCAAAGATTTTTTATTTTTTTTAGTGGTGGCACGAAGAGTTAACAACTGGGCTGTGAAGTGCATGCTTTTATTTGTAATTGCATTTATACAGCGCTTAGCACCCCTGAGAAGGTGTTGAAGGGACAGTTATGCAAAAAAGAAAAAATTACATTACTTATGGTCTGGTATTAATAAAATCTACATTTTGGAAGCTCCATTTTATCCTAAAACTTTTTGCAGAGGTTGGAACAGTCAATCTTATAATGGTGTGTGATGAAAGTATAAAATAATGACTTACACATTCACAGTGCTTTCTGTCACAGACCTCGTAGCACTAAAAATACACAAGTCACTATTTCCACTGCACCAGGCAAATTTAATTCTGTGGCTCTGTGGTTACACACAGACCTCTGCAGTGCATTAACTAATAGAGGTTTCCGAATGTACTACAGTGCATTTCTCACTGAGTAATAACTTTTTAAAATGTATTTTTCATTTAAGCTACCCATTATTTTATATGTAGCTACCTGATGGTGAAAGACCTAAAAAACTAACAAAATATTTTGGGGCTGATTTATGAGAGGCTTGTGCCGCTGGAGCATCACTTTTTTTGAGCCTTCGGCGGTGCAAGCGTCTCAATCATATCTATGAGGCGACGCAAAGTCACCCTGTGTGGCTTTGCATGGCCTCATAGATAGAGAGTAAGACAAAGCAGCGCAAGTCACTGCGTTGGCTTACTCTTTCAGGGAGGCATTCCATGGGAGTGGGTGTTCCCATGCAACACCCATGGATTTTGATGCTGCCCCAGATTTACTGTAAACCTGGGGCAGCGTCAAAACCTTACGCCTCCCCACAGCAGGCATAACGAGGAGAATTTTTTAATTTTGCCTCGTTTTATCCTCTTTTCATGTGTGCTGCATTATTCAGCTCACATAGAAAGAGGAAAACACCTCCCAGGGGCCCCTTCCTGCACAAAAACAATCCTGCCTACATTGGCGCTAGGCAGCAATTTGTGCACCAACTCAGTGGGAAAGGACAGGAATGCACCATATTTCATAAATAAGGTGCATTCCTGCCCTTTCATATTGGCGTAGGACAGCGCAGCAAGAAGACTTGCGGCGCTGCCCTACGCCAGTTCCTCATAAATGAGACCCTTTGTTTTTAGCCACACCTTTGACCACGCCCCCATGCTCACTGACCTTTGGTTTGATAAACACTGTTTAATATTATTTTCCCACTGTAAAAATGATTTGCTATTTGAATTGGGGGCGTTTATGGTTGTCGATAGTTGTCAATGATGAGGAGTACCAAGTTCTAGAAATTTTTGTCAGGAGGGGGTCCTTACGCATAAATATGTTTGACAGGGGGGCCTCGGCATCAAAAAGTTTGAAGATCTCTGTCCTATAGGGTCCCCCCTGTTACATGGGCTGTTACTCAGTAGGCTTTAATTACAGCCTCCGAGCACTATTTTCTTAAATAGCTTTGTCCTGCCTGCTGTTGCAGGCAGGACACGCTCTCCCCAAATGCGTATTTTTTTTTCATTTATCCAGAGCGACACGCCTCAGCAAGAATAATGGCAGCCACACTTTTCTGTTGTTATTTGCTGGCCGAATGCGGCTGCATGCCTTTCTTTTTGTGTTTTTTTACTTTTTGTTTTACAATGTCGGCACCCGTACTTTAGCTTTAAACATCTTAAACTAAAGCGCAGGTGCTGTAATTGCTTTAAAAGTAAATAAATTGAAAAAAAATTACTTTTTTTTCTATTTGTTTACTATTGAAGCAATTGCGTCACCCGCGTTTTAGCTTAAGATGTTCAAAGCTAAAGCTCAGGTGCCACGATTGCTTTAAAAGTAAACAAATAGAAATAAAAAGTGCTTTTTTTCCCATTTGTTTACTTTTGAAGCAATCGCGGAACCCGCGCTTTTGCTTAAGATGTTCAAAGCTAAAGCACGGGTGCCGCCATTGTAACAAAAATAAATAAATAGGAAAAAAAGCGTGCAGCCGCCATTTCTATTTCTATTTGCTTACTTTTGTTACAATCGCGGCACCCGCGATTTAGCTTACAATGTTGAAAGCTAAAGCGTGGGTGCCACAAAGGTCTCGCATTTGCAACAGTTTGAGATATTGGCATTGTAAATAACAATGCCTTTTATTTATGTGTTTACAAAACCTGCAAGCAGTGTTTACGCACCGCTTGCAGGTTTTGTAAACACATACATAAAAGGCATTATCATTTACAATGCCAATAGCTCAAACTCTCGCAAATTATGATAGTGCTAAATTACTCACCACCTGTCTGTTTGCCTCTTGTGCAGACAAGGGTCCTCCTTTACACGGGCAACAGGAAAGCATTATGCAGCTTCACCTTGGCCATGGGCATGTCAGAGATGGGCTAGAGACAGTAACCCATTCCGATAGGTAAGATTGAGATGGTCCTGAGTTCAGCCCACGCATCCAGAGAGGGATAGCCTCCACACACCAGTACAGATGTTTAGGACCCAGTCACTTGCTAGCATATCTGCAAGATTGACTTCTACAAGGAGAACTACGGACATGTACAGGAAACGAGCCTGTCCGCCCTGCTTTGCTTTTGATGTCAATTGGCACTCAAATCACTAGAGCAATGTAGGACTCTTCAACCTGGGAGAGGGAGTTCCCAGAGTTTGACACAGACATGTTGGAGATGCTTGCCTTCCTTGGAGATTGGCTGCCTGTTGCTGGTTAAAATGGAGGAGAGAAGTGCATATAGAGCTGCACAGCCAGAGGCTCTTTCTGTCTCCTCCCCGAAGGATCCGTCAAGAGAAGAGGGTCTGCTGCCATGCTGCTCTTCAACAGGACTAGATTTCTACCTTCTGCTGCCAGTCATGAAGCCTGAATGATGTGTCCGGAGATTAGAACTTCTCTATGATAGCGGTGGGACAACCACCACTGCACCCAAATACCCGAAAATATTTACCTTACCGAGTATGTGCAGCTGCTCTTTCTGCTCTGAGAACCACCCTACTACCAGCACAGACATTTTAAGACGTTTTCAATTTCTTTGGGCTGCTGGGAACCCCTAACTTTTTGACCCTTAGGGACAGGGCCATCTGCCCAGGGAAAGATCCCAAGACCACTGAGACTACAAACTTTTAAAGTTATATCCAGCACATGTTTAGGAGTGGCACTCCCTTCCATACTGCCGTTCTGCATTTCCCCACTCAACCCCACCAGCTACAAGGACCCTACCCACTGCCTTCCCCACTTATTTGGCAGTTGTCAGCCTTCTCCCTTTCATCCCCGGTATCCTCTACCCGAAGTTGCCACTTTTAACTGTTCAGAGGCCCAGGCAGATACACCATTTATTGCAACCAATATGCAGACGTTTTCTACCCGAGTCTTTTCCCCTGCAGAGGCCTCGAGCCTCACAACCTTGATCAGCATCCTAGCATATCACCTCCTACAAGTGCCCCAACTGAGCGCCATCAGGCCTCTGCCACTGTTCTGGAGTGATTTCCAAGGAAAGGCTGACTTTATTAGTTACGAACCTGCTGATGCTTGTAGTTAGCCCTTGTTTGTCTGCATTGATTCTTGCTTTGCCTGCCAAGGGCAGGGATCAAAGATCATTCATAATTCATGGTTTGTTTATGACAGTGTCATATATGGTATTGTACGCATCTCAACTGTGCCCATCACGTGTGTTGTAGTGCCTCAACACTTTTATATTTCACTATTGCCCCACAGAGGTTCTTGGTCCAGAGGAGAAGCAATTCACACACAACCCACCCCCACCCACCCAAGGCACTCATAGTTACCCCTCTTCCTACTTATTCCAGACTCAGGTTATTCCCCTACCGCACTGGAGTAGTAAGGTGGAGTGAGTTATGTGAGCGATCATTTATCACCGACTGCTTTCCCATAAGCGCCCAAAGCCCTGCTCCAGGGGAAACCTTTCTATACTTGTGTGGTAATATGAGCACTCATGCATGGTGCCCTTTCCCGTGTAGATGATATTATGGTTCCATTTCGCTGTGTCCTGTGTTAGGGCCACTTTCCCTCTTTCCATGTATGCTGGTCGAGCACCCTTTCTTTCTTTCCATAGCCTTAAGGTCACTTCTAAGTCTGTCCTTCAAGGTGTCCTTCATGCTGTTCAAAGATAAACGGACAAATGTCCCTAAAACCATGGAAGTACAAGGAGAGGAACATGCCTTTACCATGATACAAGAAAGAGTAGCCTTGCCTTAACACCATGCAAGGGCACAAAAATAGTACAGTAATGCGATGCACAGGCACAGAGAACTGTCCACCTCTAATGCCAAGCAGTAGTGCCCTTAAACCAATGGAGCAAAGGGAAGCATGCACTTTTAATGCCAAGCAGCAATGCCCCTAAACCAATGGAGCAGAGGCAAGCGTGCACCTCTAATGCCAAGCAGTGGTGCCCCTGAACCAATGGAGCAGAGGGAAGCGTGCACCTCTAATGCCAAGCAGCAATGCCCCTAAACCAATGGAGCAGAGGCAAGCGTGCACCTCTAATGCCAAGCAGCGGTGCCCCTGAACCAATGGAGCAGAGGGAAGCGTGCACCTCTAATGCCAAGCAGCAATGCCCCTAAACCAATGGAGCAGAGGCAAGCGTGCACCTCTAATGCCAAGCAGCGGTGCCCCTGAACCAATGGAGCAGAGGGAAGCGTGCACCTCTAATGCCAAGCAGCAATGCCCCTAAACCAATGGAGCAGAGGCAAGCGTGCACCTCTAATGCCAAGCAGCGGTGCCCTTAAACCAATGGAGCAAAGGGAAGCATGCACCTTTAATGCCAAGCAGCAATGCCCCATAACCAATGGAGCAGAGGCAAGCGTGCACCTCTAATGCCAAGCAGCGGTGCCCCTGAACCAATGGAGCAGAGGGACGCGTGCACCTCTAATGCCAAGCAGCAATGCCCCTAAACCAATGGAGCAGAGGCAAGCGTGCACCTCTAATGCCAAGCAGCGGTGCCCCTGAACCAATGGAGCAGAGTGAAGCGTGCACCTCTAATGCCAAGCAGCAATGCCCCTAAACCAATGGAGCAGAGGCAAGCGTGCACCTCTAATGCCAAGCAACGGTGCCCCTGAACCAATGGAGCAGAGGGAAGCGTGCACCTCTAATGCCAAGCAACAGTGCCCCTGAACTAATGGAGCAGAAGGAAGCGTGCACCTCTAATGCCAAGCAGTGGTGCCCCTAAACCAATGGGGCAGAGGCAAGTGCGTACCTCTAATGCTAATTAGCTGTGCCCCTAAGCCAATGGAGCAGAGGGAAGAGCGCACCTCCAATGCCAAGCACTAGTGCCCCTAAACAAATGGAGCAGAAGGAAGAGTGCACCTCTAATGCCAAGGAGCAGTGCCCCTAAACCAATGGAGCAGAGGGAAGCATGCACCTCTAATGCCAAGCAGCAGTGCCCCTAAACCAATGGAGCAGAGGCAAGCGTGCACCTCTAATGCCAAGCAGCGGTGCCCCTGAACCAATGGAGCAGAGGGAAGCGTGCACCTCTAATGCCCAGCAGCAGTGCCCCTGAACTAATGGAGCAGAAGGAAGCGTGCACCTCTAATGCCAAGCAGTGGTGCCCCTAAACCAATGGGGCAGAGGCAAGCGCGTACCTCTAATGCCAAGCAGCAATGCCCCTAAACCAATGGAGCAGAGGCAAGCGTGCACCTCTAATGCCAAGCAGCAATGCCCCTAAACCAATGGAGCAGAGGCAAGCGTGCACCTCTAATGCCAAGCAGCGGTGGCCCTGAACCAATGGAGCAGAGGGAAGCATGCACCTCTAATGCCAAGCAGCAATGCCCCTAAACCAATGGAGCAGAGGCAAGCGTGCACCTCTAATGCCAAGCAGCGGTGCCCCTGAACCAATGGAGCAGAGGGAAGCGTGCACCTCTAATGCCAAGCAGCAGTGCCCCTGAACTAATGGAGCAGAAGGAAGCGTGCACCTCTAATGCCAAGCAGTGGTGCCCCTAAACCAATGGGGCAGAGGCAAGCGCGTACCTCTAATGCCAAGCAGCTGTGCCCCTAAGCCAATGGAGCAGAGGGAAGAGCGCACCTCCAATGCCAAGCACTAGTGCCCCTAAACAAATGGAGCAGAAGGAAGAGTGCACCTCTAATGACAAGGAGCAGTGCCCCTAAACCAATGGAGCAGAGGGAAGCATGCACCTCTAATGCCAAGCAGCAGTGCCCCTAAACCAATGGAGCAGAGGCAAGCGTGCACCTCTAATGCCAATCAGCGGTGCCCCTGAACCAATGGAGCAGAGGGAAGCGTGCACCTCTAATGCCCAGCAGCAGTGCCCCTGAACTAATGGAGCAGAAGGAAGCGTGCACCTCTAATGCCAAGCAGTGGTGCCCCTAAACCAATGGGGCAGAGGCAAGCGCGTACCTCTAATGCCAAGCAGCAATGCCCCTAAACCAATGGAGCAGAGGCAAGCGTGCACCTCTAATGCCAAGCAGCAATGCCCCTAAACCAATGGAGCAGAGGCAAGCGTGCACCTCTAATGCCAAGCAGCGGTGCCCCTGAACCAATGGAGCAGAGGGAAGCGTGCACCTCTATTGCCAAGCAGCAATGCCCCTAAACCAATGGAGCAGAGGCAAGCGTGCACCTCTAATGCCAAGCAGCGGTGCCCCTGAACCAATGGAGCAGAGGGAAGCGTGCACCTCTAATGCCAAGCAGCAGTGCCCCTGAACTAATGGAGCAGAAGGAAGCTTGCACCTCTAATGCCAAGCAGTGGTGCCCCTAAACCAATGGGGCAGAGGCAAGCGCGTACCTCTAATGCCAAGCAGCTGTGCCCCTAAGCCAATGGAGCAGAGGGAAGAGCGCACCTCCAATGCCAAGCACTAGTGCCCCTAAACAAATGGAGCAGAAGGAAGAGTGCACCTCTAATGCCAAGGAGCAGTGCCCCTTGCCCCTAAACCAATGGAGCAGAGGGAAGCATGCACCTCTAATGCCAAGCAGCAGTGCCCCTAAACCAATGGAGCAGAGGCAAGCGTGCACCTCTAATGCCAAGCAGCGATGCCCCAGAACCAATGGAGCAGAGGGAAGCGTGCACCTCTAATGCCCAGCAGCAGTGCCCCTGAACTAATGGAGCAGAAGGAAGCGTGCACCTCTAATGCCAAGCAGTGGTGCCCCTAAACCAATGGGGCAGAGGCAAGCGCGTACCTCTAATGCCAAGCAGCTGTGCCCCTAAGCCAATGGAGCAGAGGGAAGAGCGCACCTCCAATGCCAAGCACTAGTGCCCCTAAACAAATGGAGCAGAAGGAAGAGTGCACCTCTAATGCCAAGGAGCAGTGCCCCTTGCCCCTAAACCAATGGAGCAGAGGGAAGCATGCACCTCTAATGCCAAGCAGCAGTGCCCCTAAACCAATGGAGCAGAGGCAAGCGTGCACCTCTAATGCCAAGCAGCGGTGCCCCTGAACCAATGGAGCAGAGGGAAGCGTGCACCTCTAATGCCCAGCAGCAGTGCCCCTGAACTAATGGAGCAGAAGGAAGCGTGCACCTCTAATGCCAAGCAGTGGTGCCCCTAAACCAATGGGGCAGAGGCAAGCGCGTACCTCTAATGCCAAGCAGCTGTGCCCCTAAGCCAATGGAGCAGAAGGAAGAGCGCACCTCCAATTCCAAGCACTAGTGCCCCTAAACAAATGGAGCAGAAGGAAGAGTGCACCTCTAATGCAAAGCAGCAGTGCCCCTCAACCAATGGAGCAGAGGGAAGCATGCACCTCTAATGCCAAGCAGCGGTGCCCCTAAACAAATGGAGCAAAGGGAAGCGTGCACCTCTAATGCCAAGCAGCAATGCCCCTAAACCAATGTAGCAGAGGCAAGCGTGCACCTGTAATGCCAAGCAGCGGTGCCCCTGAACCAATGGAGCAGAGGGAAGCGTGCACCTCTAATGCCAAGCAGTGGTGCCCCAAAACCAATGGGGCAGAGGCAAGCGCGTACCTCTAATGCCAAGCAGCTGTGCCCCATAGCCAATGGAGCAGAAGGAAGAGCGCACCACCAATTCCAAGCACTAGTGCCCCTAAACAAATGGAGCAGAAGGAAGAGTGCACCTCTAATGCCAAGCAGCAGTGCCCCTAAACCAATGGAGCAGAGGGAAGCATGCACCTCTAATGCCAAGCAGCGGTGCCCCTAAACAAATGGAGCAGAGGGAAGCGTGCACCTCTAATGCCAAGCAGCAGTGTCACTAACACAATGACAGGTCAGACAGCATAGAACAGTTGAGACTATACATGAATTAGCTCCAGTACCATACAGAGGGGAGATGTGTGACGTTTTAAGGACACTCTTCCCTCTGACGTTGTGTGGTATTCTGGGTCTTCTTGTGTGGTGTTAGAGGTACCCTTCCCTCCATCCTTGCATAGGGTTATAATGAGTCATGTCTCTGCCCCTGCATAGTTATATGAATACTTAGCGGAGGGGCAGTCTCTCCTTTCTCCTTGCAGAGTTTCAGAAACATTGTCCCTCTTCCCTTACATGCCTGTAGGCATCATTTCCTTTGTCATTGTATGGTAGAGGGGCACTCTTGCTACTGTCTTTGCGTACTATGATTAGGGCCCGTTCCTAGCCCTTGTATGATGTTAGGAGCCTGATTTTACCTGTTCTCGCATATTGTTAGGTTTATTATTTTCTTGCATGACTTTGGTGGCACTTTTGCCTCTTGTGCACTCAAAGCGCCTTTAATTTCAGTTAAAGGCTCCATGAACATGTTGAAGAGAGTGGGTGAGAGCCTGGACCCCTGTGCTACCCCTAATGTGACCGGTGTAGAATTGAACAAGGATTTCTCTAACCTGGCTGTTCAATGCAGCCGGGATAGGGAAACCTAAGTGCGCATGTGTGTTTTGGTCGGCCTGAGACGGCCAGCCAAACACAAATGAGCACATAGCAATCCTCCTCCCCCCTCCCATACCTCGGCCCCACCCCTCCCTGCACAGGCTGGCTGAGCCAGTGGCTTAAAAATAAAACGTTAATGAAATATCGTTTTATTTTTTTGCTGCTGGCTCTGAGCCAGTGGGGCGACGCTTCTCCGCCATTGCGGAGTAGCCGCCCCTGGCTCTTTCCTCTATCCTTTCTCGATATTAAAGTTACTCTTATTCTCAGTCCTCACATTTCATACCATCAGGTATATTTTTTTCAGTGGCAGCCGCTATTTTCAGGGGGTGGCGGGGTGGGGAGAGGTGGTGGGGGGTTGTAAGTAATTTTAAAAACCCACTTACCTTCAGGCCGCCATCAGACGGGCTGTCGCCTCTCAGTTGCTCAGCGCCGCCTCTCGCTCCTCGGAAGCAGTAACCAGAAAGCACCCAGGCTCCTGACTCCCCTAGCCAATCACAACTCTGCAATGCAGCGTTGTGATTGGTCTGAGCGCCGAGGTTCGACGCTCAGATGGGGAATGGGGGCCTAGGCATGTTCTGCATTACCGCCTGGGTGCAGAACATGCAAAGTATGCATGACTATTCGGCCGGCCCCAGAGGGCCGGCCAAACAGTTATGCGCACTTTAGAGTGGAGCAACCACTCCTCCTCCTGGCCCCTGCTCTTGCAGTCCAGCCCCGCCCGCTCCAGGAAACTGAAAACTAAAATGATATTAACGCTGGTTTTCCTTTAACTACTGCTCGCAGAGCAGTGGGGTGACGCTCCTCCGCTTTAGCGGAGGAGCTGCTACTGCCAAATAATACGTGATGACTCCTGGCTTCGGGGAAAGGTCATGAGAGTCCATTAGTCTCGGGGGCTGAATCTTTTGAACATTACCTGAGGAAACAAGGAGACCACAGTCTATGTACTGGTCTCAGGAGGATGAGATACCTTTTGAAACAGACTAAGTGGAGACCAGGGAAAGGCTAGAAACAAGGGGTATATGAGGACCAAAAGCAGAGCTCAGGGACAGGGTATGGGCAAAGGGGCGGGCAAGGGTAGCAAACCGTGACATTAGGGGAATCTTCAAAAGATTTTCTAAAAAAAAGTTCATCCACCTCAACTCCTTCCTGGAAAGTTTCAGGGTGATCCAGTAGGCAGGTGCACAGAAAAAGGAGGATTCCCAAAATACAATTTCCCCATACAATTTCTTTGGGAATATTTAAACAGTGATACAGAGAAAATGGCAGAATATAATGAATCCAAATGTGGTAGAAAGTAAGATCTTTACTCAGAAAGTATGCTTTTTGTGATTTGGGGTAAATGTGTTGAGCTGGTTTGGAGAGATTAAGGTTGAAAAAATAGAGACATATTGAAAGTTGGTCCTGCGGGACCACCCGAAGGGCACCCGCAGAACTGCAAATAAAAAAAAATAGAGCGTTCCAATTGACTGAGAGGGCTTTTTTTCCCCACTGGCTGTCTCTCTTCCGTGGTGGTCCCGCATGGGCCAACCATCTGATTGGCTAGTCACAACATGAATAAAAATGCTGCAGGAGCCATTCCAGCATATGGAGACCGAGGCCCCGTTTCCTCAACATCATTAAAAAGAAAGATATAAGGGAGCAGGTACAGGAGGGGGCGTGGCAAACCGCCGAAGATGACGGTCGCATAAACGAAGAGCTCCCGGGCCTGATAATCCTGGCACATCACTAAATTATAGACACCATCTACCCCAACAACTGTATACTGATGCACTCCTCTGCTCTGAGGGGGAAACACCACAATCGTAACCCCTTGTGCTGGGAAGTGGACCCAAGGAAACACTGGTGAATGGCTACACTGACTGCATGGTGTTCCAACAACTGAATGAAGCAGACCGGACTGCCAGGCGGTTCGGAGGATAAAGTATCTGCTGACCCGGGTGGGGTGAGGAGGCCCTGGGCTTGGAATCGGTCTGTGCTATAGGACATATTCCTAAGGTGAAAAGGGGCAGGCTGAATGCAGTTGCCCCTGAGCTGCGGATCGGCCGTCGGGCCCTGCCTGGGTCGAGAACTGCACGGCCGCGGCTGCCAATGGATCCAGGCCCCTGAAAAGCTAAAAACACACAGAGGTGAGGAGCAAATCTGGGGAGGAGGAGAGCGAAGCTGCATTGCGTACTGACTACCCGATCGGGCGGGCCTAGAGAGAATGGCTCCCGGGAGATGCAGCAACCCGAAGGGCCGCTAAGTGAATGGAGCAGAAGTATTGTATTGTATTGTAATTACATTTATATAGCTCTTACTACCACTGACGACGCGTCGAATTGCTTTTTCAGCGAGTAGCACGCTACTAGGGAGCCCATAAAGGATTAGTAGTGAATAAGTATAGTGAAATATGAAAATAATTTGAGCGGTGGATATGTTAGTCAGTTATTTGAATTGAGAAGGAGAATGGAGGGATAGAAGAGGGAAAAGGTTTGCATTTATATAACTCTTGTTCCCCTGATGAGGTGTTGAAGCACTTTTTCGGCGAGTAGCACGCTACTCCGGAACCCATAAAGGATTAGTGGTGAATTAGTATAGTGAAATATGAAAGTAATTTGAGTGGTGGATATGTTAGTCAGTTATTTGGATTGAGAAGGATAGTGGAGGGATAGAAGAGGGAAAAGGTTTGCATTTATATAGCGCTTGCTACCCCTGATGAGGTGTTGAAGTGCTTTTCGATGAGTAGCACGCTACTCCGGAACCCAAACAGGATTAGTGGGAATTAGTATGGGGAAATATGCAATTAATTTGAGTGTGTCGATGTGGGGTGGACCTTGCAGTGATCAGGCGGTAGGGGCCTAAACATACGGCAGCTAAAATGAAACAGGCCGTGCGGTGCTAAGACTGGATCCCATGGGACGCCTACCTTTGGCCGGTCCTTGGCTGCAGACGTTGGACTGAGCGAGAGGCTGACCTGGGTGAATACAACTGTGGCCGGGCCCCAGGAGGCGCCGGCCCCACGGGACGCCTACGTGTGACCGGCCCTTGGCTGCGGAGGATGGACTGAGCGAGAGGCTGACCTGGGCAAATACAACCACAGCCTGGCTCGGGTGGCGCCGGCCCCGTGGGACGCCTACCTACGACCAGTTCTTGGCTGCGGTGGTTGGACTTAGCGAGATACAACAGCCTCCTGGCCCTGGGCGGCGCCAGCTTGGACAGTACTGTCCACAAGGCAAACGGTGAAGGCAGGGCCTACAGTGAACACATTTTCGGGGGGCCACTGCTTAAGGCACATACAATCAGTGGTTATAGAACACTCGTTGCTGCACTCCTCAACCTGTTGTGTGCATGTAAAGTCAGTTTTGAAGCCACCAAGTCGGACTGAAACTGTGGTACTTTGGGCAGAAGGCCCCATGGTCGGCCTATCGATGCAATAACTGAGCTAAAGTGACTGCCGATCTGCTGTTTGGGCTAGGGCGGACTGATTGGGGGCGCTGTCCAAATCAGAGTACGGAATTGTGGTGGCCTGCTGTGAATGTGAAAAAAATACAGCTGATCTTGGGCTTCTTGTGAAACCCAGGAATAGGATAAGCGCATGTGAACTCTCCCTCGCCCCCCTGGTCGAGCACGCCAGGACACGTGGTAACCTCTGGAGCCCCCCCACCCCCTGGTGCTTAGCTCTAAATTGCCCTGACTTCCTTATCAACCGGTGTAGAGACACGGACTGGGCAGCCTCTAATGCAGGTGACCACTAGTAGCTGAGCACAGAGGAAGGAAACACCGGGACCACCAACCTCACACAGTCCCATGCGAGTGAAAATCAGGATGAAAGTTAAGGACAATTAGCAACTGCCCACAGTATTGGGTAACATTAAAATTGATGGCAGGGCGGACTGTAAGGCCTGATAACCTGTGCTGTAATATCTGGCTGCTCCCGATCCCCATTGAGCTCAGAACTAGTGTATTGGACAGGTGAGAGAACCGTAGCTACGATGACCTGCTACTAATCCTTGGGGACACCCAACACACCACTAGAGGTTAGGTGCTAGCTCTTAAGCGCAGGACGGAGTGTCAACATGGGCCACACAAGAGGAAAAGCGATTGATCCTAATGACCCTGGATGTCTGCAGCCCGGAGGATCAGACAGCTTACCCACTATGCTCACGGAGGAATGTGTGCCGCCTACCACGGTGGACCATCCCCCAGACACGCTGGATATTATCCTAAAAGAAATCCTGTAATCTCGTGTTCTGATTGAGAAACGACTAGGGACCCTCACTACAGATGTCAGTCTACTCAAGGCGGACCTACAAAGCTTGCAGAAACTGTTAAGGACAATGCAGCAGCACTGGCTCAATTTGCCCCATGGGGGAAAGAATATACAGATACAATAGCACAGCTCCAGTGCCAAGTGACCACTCTTCAAGACCGAGTAGAAAGATGCGGAAGAGCGTTCGCGTCGCAACAATGTGTGAATAATTGGTCTGCCAGAGAACAGCGAGGGCCCCAATGCCACTCAATTAATTTAAACCTGGCTGCGTGAGGTGGTGGCCCCGAAGAGCCTGATGGAGATGTTCTGTGTGGAAAGGGCACACAGAGTCAACCAGGAAAGTAGTTCTGGGCGCATTACCTCAACCAATAGTGGCTCATGCCCTCAACTATAAAGATTGTGATGCACTCCTCCAAAGCGCCCGTGTAAACGCACCTTTACAGTATGAAAATGCCTGTGTCGCCTTATTTCCGGACTATACACTAATGGTCCAACGCCAGCGGGCCTCATACCAAGAGGTGAAAAAACAGCTGAGGGCACTGAAATACGCCTTGCTATATCCCGTCCGGATAAAGATTTTTCATGACCACAAAAGTCACTTCTTTGAAAACCCAGAAACAGAATGGACATGGACAAAAGACAATTTCCCGGGGCTCTCCCTCACTCAGGTTTAGCGGCGCCCTCCCTCACAGACTAAGTGGAGAATGCACAGGAAAAGAAGACAAACAACGCAACAACAGGGGAGACGTGAAATGATCCCATCACAGGAGCAGGTACTAGAGGGCCGAGGAGCTGCGATCCTCTCATCTGCTACACTTTGAGAATCAGGTCCGCTCTCCACGAATGGGTCATCATCAGACAGCGTGACACACTCAGACTCTGAGAATAGCCTGGCAGTCTTCCTCTCTATAACACCACAAACGGCAAATGACTTACTGGGAAGAGGAGGGAACCACTGGACTCTCATGTTGATCACTAGGTGGTAACGTACTGTGGTTTCTATGCTATACTATGTAGGTAATGTGTAAACCACCTACTGAAATGTCGATACTCTATATATGTACTGCTGAGCTCAAGATTCTGACTACTGTAGTATGTTCTAGTGCACAGACTTGTATTGGGCGATTGGGGCTTGATATTGGTTTATATTAGGTATCCAAACTCACACAGATATGGACGGGTTTCGGGCCAGGGGAGGTACTTCTAAATAGTAGGCAGCGTCCGGATCCAACTGGCAATGCCGTTAGTTGCTACGCCAACAGTAGCCCCACAAGCGAATGCACACTGTATTCCACATTTAATATGGTTGACTTTTGATGTTTGGTCGAACAAAATTTTGACGTTGGACCTGGTATTGGGGGTTCTGGAGATTCCCCTCCCAAAAAAAAGGGAGCAGGTACAAGTACCCTGATTCCCTGGGCCTTGTGGTGGTGCAGGTGGGTACCAGAGCCCCCCCTTTTGGGTTAAATTTAAATAAAAACATTTTTTTGGTGTGGCCGTGATTCCGCAGGAGCCAGCGCCGATGAGTGTGGTCCACCAGGACCTCTGAAAGAGCACACAGGGTCTGTGCTGGTTCTGTTGGTTCCCGCTGGACCCAAATAATTTGTGGGCAGAAGTGATGGAGAGCCCACTCCCTTCATAAACTCAAGCCCCATTAGGTGGTCAAGCCTCTACAATGCACAGTGTACGCCTTGTACAGAAGTCTTCACAGAGAGCCCACTCACTTCAGACATCTAAGGCCAATTAGATGGCTAAACTCCTACAATGCACAGCTTAGCCCTTGTAAGAACTCTTCACGCAGAGGCCAACCCCTACCACATGCAAGCCACATTATGCAGGCAAGCCTGTACTATGCAGAGCATTTGCCCCGTACAGATCTTTTCATAAAGAGACCAATCCCTCACCATAGTCAAGCCCTGTTTTTCTTTTATGCCAGCCTCAAAAGAACTTTGTTACAAATCCATGTCTGCAAGTGATTGCAGATATGAATTTGCATCAAATTCCATTGATGGATGGATGGAAATCACCATACCACACCCAAGGAACAACCCTTTTGATGCAAAGTAAAGCAAGGCAGACCATTCCACTACTACTATTAGTTTAGACCAACAGGAAAACAATATTTCAATTGGTTTACAAAGTACAAACTTACATTTTGAATCGGATCTGCATTAAGAAAGTAGTGCTGTCCTGATACTAAATCATTATAAATGTAAGACAAAGCTATTGTTAGAAGTGTTTGATTTTATTTAAATTTATAGCAATAGAGATGCCTTTATTATTAAGAATAGTCAGCTGTAGACTGTTATGATATACCAACATAAAGACACACACATGACAGGCAACATTATTTTTTTCTATTTTTAAACCAGTAAAGGTGGTTCTGAAAAGAACCACTATTTTAATTTTTTTTCTATCAATATTTATATTTGTTTTATTTATTTTTATTTGAGTTCAACGTAAAAAACATAAACAAGGCATGAAATCTTGGAATGAGAACAAAAAAAACTAATTCTGCTTGGCACACGTGCTCCTGCTGCAATTTGTCTCGAATGGTGGTGCTATGCTCTCCATTATAAACACACTTGGTGCACCTCCAACAATAAGTTGTCATGTCTGAGTATGCTGGCTTCAGGTCAGTGTGCGCTTGCACTACCTGTTGTGGCACCGAATTACCCCATCCTAGTCAGGGACCTGAAGTGGAAGTAGAGGCCTCAGCATCTTGCTGCTGTTGCTCCACACGAGCTATGCGAATGGGGTGCATTGTCCTCATGTGCCTCCACATTCCAGTGGTCCCAAAACTATATTTTTCTGAAGCCCCATGAAAACATTTTCTTGGAAATAAAGCATGTCACTAAACATGAACATGACAAGGCTTTCTGGCATCTTTCTGGTATGGTCAAGGACTGCCAGACCAAAGATTATTTGGCTGGCTGTTGATAGCTCTCCTCCTCCTGGAACTTTTGGTCATCCCCTGGTGCCATGTTGAATCACGAGGGGAAAAAAACAGAGTAGACCAACACAATGGGTGGTCACATCCAATGGTAAACCTCTAATAAGGTCAAAAGGGAGGGAAATTCCAATGAATGAAACCAGACATTGATTTTAACCAATCAGACATGTTCCGTGTGTGACATCAATCCACAGGAGTCCAGCGGGGCTCTTGTGAGCCTATAGTGGGAGCGCAATGCGGAGAAAGCAGAGGTGTGCAGTCGCTGGGAGGAGACCAGGAGGAAGCTGCAGAGACCGCGGAGCGGCGTGGAGGCAGTGAAGGCAGAACTGAACCAGTGGGGGGCCAACGGGGCGTGTTTGGGACATCCTGATCATTCTGGTCCAGTCAGTTGTCTACTTGGCATCTACTTGCCGGCCATGCAGTGGTCCATCAGCGGCAGGGGGCCCTGGGGCCGATAGGGGGGAGTCCCTCGCCACCCACTGCATTAGCCCTCCTCCCCAGCATCGCAGAGAAAGCAGAGCGCGGACGCTGGGATGGAGACGGCAGAGGCCGCCGAACGGAGTGAAGGACACGGCATAGCTGAACCTGGGGCATATTGGCAGCTCCACTGGTCCATCTACTTGTCAGTCACTCCTGCTGGACTGTCTGTGGTAACCAGAGGCAACTTTGATGGCTCCTTGGCGAGTCCCCCGCTGCACACAGCACGTCGCCTCCTCAGTAAACGTAAGACCACAGTTAACAACACCAGATGTGCAACCTTCCTCAGGGGTGAATAGGATCCAGCTGATGCCAGCAGTTTATCCCTGTCCCTGCCGGTTGCCATACGCTCCAGTGCCCCAGTACTCAGGTCCACCATCGGGCAATCCATGCCCAGAGCAAGAGCCCCACGTAAGCAGGCAAGGTGGCAAGCGCTGGTAAGGCTCTAGAGCCATGGCCCAACAGCCGGTAGGTGCAGAGGCAGCCAGCAATAGGCCGGTGCGACTTGTGCCTCTCCGACATTAGGCCGCTTACCAGCCCTGCTCTGTGCACAGAACACAAGCGGAGTGCTCCTCCAATAGCTGCCCAAGCAACTCAAGTCTCTACCACCGCCATCCAGCTGCCCAGCCAGACTCAACACCCCATTCAGCTTCTAATCGCCTCCGTCAGAGTCCAAATTTCTGCAAGGAGACACCCCACGTGGGACCCTAAGGGTGCAGGAGGAGCAGAAGGCGTCATAGCGATTGAAGACAGCAGCAGGGGTGTTATCCACATTGGGACTGGCAGCACTAGTCTGCTATTCACATGACTGATACTTATCCGCTCTTTTCTGCCTTCACCCTCTGCCTCTGCCATCATGAGATCCAGCAAGGTTTGTGGCACAGTAAAACCTGCTAAGAAATGCGTGGCCAAGGACAAAGCCAAGTTGATAGACCTAGTCGGAAACAGCAAGATCCCTTTTGCCACAGCAGCCACACCCACACAACCCATCAAGGCAAACGGACCCAGTAAGGTGAAAATCACTTATTATTTTTTAAATCCCCAGTTGATCCAACTGCGTTGGCACATGGCAGCGCACCCACCAGAGACTGTTCAACCCCGCCCTCGACTGAGAAGGCTCCCAACAACTCAACCAACCATAAACGACTCCTTGCCGAAGTGCAAGTGCACGCAATTGAACATGAGCAATCATCCTGGGATTGCAAACTCACCTCCCCTCAGACAATACCACTTGGGGAAAAATGCCCAGCCCTCGGGAGACCCCGTCCATTCCACTGACCACAGCCAGGATAACATCTTACTTGAAAGGTCATTGGAGGCCTCAATAGCATGGCAAGATCTCTTATGGAGCCCTTTGAAGAGATCCATGATGGTGCCACAGATCAGCACAACATCACAGCTAACTCTAGTCCCAAAAATAATTATAATGTCCTGCTTTCTCAGATTAAGCTTCAGCATGGCAACCACATAATCCACTCTGAAAACAGCCCATTGGCCAAGTCTAGCATCGAGGGATGAATAGAGCACAACACCGGCTCCCCCTCCCTCAAGACTAGCGGCACCGAGGCACACACATTAGACTCCAACCAAGTCACAGATAACAATATATTCGTTCCAGTCCCCCTGTGAGCCCCTCTGCTGAACACAATGGAGGTGATTTCCTCAGTCCTATCATTTTACTCAGAAAAACTCGAAATCCAAGTTGACTTATTGAGAACCTTAGCTGCCCATGTCTTTGGCATCGATCAAAAACTCTAGGATCTAAACAGCTTGATCAGGTGGGTGCAAAAAGACCCCGACACCGTTTACCATTTATGCCAATGTTCCACAACCCTGGAATATTTAAAAACTATTCCAAACATTTGGTCTGATATCTTAGCGGAAGTCAAAACATCCAACCCCCTGTTATTGACTAACACAGTTTATACAGCATATCACCGAGTGACTGACCCCCCTGTCATCCATCGGTTGACGAAACGGGTCGTCTGGACGAATCCCAGCAGGCATCCACAATCAAGTTTGGATGCATGGACCTCCTGGACACCGCAGAGGATGTGAAGTCACCCTCCAACGAAGTGCAACTAGCAGAAATATCAAACAAACAGTCACACATGTGGCTCTCCTTATCATTTGACCACCCTAATTCGCCGCAGTCTTGATTGCCTTACAATCCAAAACCTTCCCTGACTAAAAGAGAGTGCAAACGCCTCTGGAAAGCTAGGAATAACAAGCAGAAAAGACAAGTAGCACTAGCACAAAGCTTACCTCAGAACAGTCACACTTCGATTGGACAAGACAATCAACAGACGCCAAATAAAAGAAAACACCAGCAGGGGACAGTTCCCCTTTACGCATTATATCAACAAAAAGAAGTGTCTCTTAAACACTCCAAGTCGACAGAGCCCAACCACTCCAACCATGAAACAAGGGGACTTGCATCTCATGACCAAGACAACCATACAATCTTCTCCATGACAATGCCAGATAAGGTGCCCTCCACCTCTAACTGCTCCAAGACACAGCATCTTGGGGATTCACATCCCCCAACCGCATCCAGAGAACAACAGGCCAAAATAAACCTTGCAGTTACCACCTGGGATGGGTCAAGCCAGGTATCCCCTCCCCATGCAAGATTACAAGCTCACCCTCTCAACGCCCTCATAGCAGGACCCACAGAGTCTGAGCAATGGCACTTGCCCAGGTCACGACGCACTGCCACACATTCCCAGTTCAACCTAATCGACCATCCTTGTCAAGGTTCATTATCTTTTCACCGTTGATTCCCCCATGACAATGTGTTCCAGCAAGGCAACCAGACCATATGGCTCCAGCCGAACCCAACCTGCCATCATTGCACACTGCAGGATCAAACCAGCCGCTGCAATGTTCAGAAGAGCAAATATGGTTAGTCACTCAGCCCAACCATGGGGCTCCTCCACAAATCGAAATTCTCTCTGAAAAAGACCTAGTGACGCTTGAAATGATCCCACTCTATGGGACCAGAGGATGGCAGGACACTCTAAGCTGGAGTGCCATTCTAAAACTGGCAAGCACTCTAGACAATCTCAAACACCTACAAACTCATCACATTGAAGGAGTAGAGTTTAAACCCAACCCATCCATCGCTGGTAGCGAAATAACAGCTGTTACCTGGATCAACTCAAGGATAGCCACAGAAGTATGGCAACACAGGGAGAGCTTCGCCAAATGGGGCATTGAACTAAGAAGGCCAGATTCAGAGTCCTACCCCAGCCCCTTCTTTCAAAGTAGAGACAACCACAGAAGGGTGGCATGCTTACTAGAGGGTGTTAAGGGGAGCAATTGGCCCTACTGACCAATCAATCCACAGGTTGCAGAACCTAAGCATTCAGCAAACCACCATCCCAGGAGCTCCTAACTATATGAGGCAAGTCTCCCTGCAAACACTGCCGTGCCCCGCCCCAGGAGGCAAGAGGAAAGCATGAATGCAAAAACATAGGGAAAGATGCAATGGCCACCTTCGCCTAACATTTTGTTTCTGAAAAGTAAATTACCTCGGCAGCAAGATGAACGAGTATGATTTCACTGCACAGCTCCACAAGTTCGACATCCTATTTTTACAGGAAACTTGGGAGTAAAAGCAGACTCCAATCACAGGTTTCAAGGAATTCCATATAGAAGTGTTAAAAACATCCAAGTCAGTTAGAGCTACAGGCAGCCTTTCCACAAACATTGGAACTCATCTTCAGTGGCACCAAAAACAAATTGACCTGGGATTAACATGGGCAGAATGTGTTAAACTCTCAGACCTGTCAACATCAACATCACAAAGCAATTTCAGCCTTTTAATTTGCAACGTATACATTCACCCTAGTCAGAAGAGTAAAACGGGAAAGACAGAATCATTAACAGCACTACTTAAATCCCTACAATACACTTTCCCTCAAGTTGGATTGGTCTTCTCTGGAAATTTTAACATGCCTTTATTGCAAACTAGCACTCATCCATGCCAACAGTGTTCAACTGGTACTACTCAAACAATACCGCCAGTAATTTCAACCTACTCCAGAGCCAACCAACATGGGAAAGCGTGCGTTACGGACAATGTTCCCTCAAATTATTTGCCTCTGTGTGCGGCAATGAAGGGTCTTTGTGCACATGAGGTACTAAAATCAGTGGTGTTTCTCACACCGAAGATTTGTTTGAAAATCAAAGTAAAATGGTGCAATTTGGTTCAGTTTAGTTGCATGTAATAGTCAAATGTGAAACACTTGTAAGTTCATCGTAAATCATTTCCCATCCAATATGATGCTAAAGATACTGCAGAAAAAAATCAATTTCCAATCTCTCTGCTATGAAAAAATGTGAGTTCACACAAAATACCAGAGTATTTCAACTCCTGATCTAAGATATCTCCTCATTCCCATCCATCTTCAGGTTGCATGCATCGATTGTAATACACAGAATTTGTCTCCTAACGTTCACAAACATCTGATTAATAGTAGTGTTATGTACAATTCTCAGAGCAAGAAGTTACTCAACTTCTGGTGGGTTGTAGACAACAAACTCATGTCACATCTAATCAACACTAGCAGTAAGCATGTCAACTGGTAATTTCCCGACAACTATTACAGTTGTTTTTCTATTCCCCAAATAATTGTCTGTCTTACCAGGGACTTCGGCCTATATACTTCTAAAACATTTATTGAAATCAAGACAATGTCAGCACATCCCTTTTTCTTCAAAGACTCCAACCAAACTATTAGATATTGTAACTTACCCACTGTATTAGAGTTGCTGTTATATACATTTTAGGTTTTGGAAGGCATGCCTTCCAGCAGACATGCCATCACCGATGAAGGTGAAACGCGGGGCTTTTGTACCTCAAAACAAATTGTTTTGTCATTGCAAGAGCACAGAACAATGTCCAATGAAAACTACATTCATGCTTGACTATTTAATGTTTTTGTCTCCATTACCAAACTGTGAAAATTGCAAGCACGTGCTAAGAGGTTAAATGTCAGTATTAAACATAATATCAATAGTTAATATTTACAAATTTGCCTCCAAAGATTAGAGAGAGAAAAGAGGAACATAATAGCATTTTAGAATTTTGTATATTCCACATGCAATCTTTACACTGTTTTCAAGTGCTGTGTGAGAATAGAAATAGGAAATAAGTGACAGGAGAGAGGGAACATGAGGAGAGAGAAAAGGGAATTATTGGGGCATTCTGGAATTTCGTGTAGTAGTTGTGCCATCCTAGGGCTGCTCCCAAGCGAGTAAGGGAAATGAAAATGGAGGGAAGATGGGGTACAAGGAAGAGGAGAACATTACAGCATGTTGGATGCTTGTTTAATTGTTATGCTGCCCCAAGACTACTTCAAAGTGCAAAATGGGGAAAAGAACGGAGCATAAAGGATTATGAGTGAGAAGTAGGTCCACGCTGGATGGTCATCTCTCCTAACAATCTAGATGTGTATCTATAGGATGACTGATGGGCTCTCCCCTTTGGACTCACGGGGGTCTGTATCTCCTCCCACACCTCTTTGTGGCCCCTATTTCCTTTCCCGACCCTTTTCTGGCAGTTTTTTCCCATGTTAGGGGTTTGTGTTTTTTATTTTCTAAAAATTGTTTGGCTATCTGCACAGATTAATGTGATATGGAGTGAAGCCATAAGTGTTGTATATTTGTGATTGACAAGAATTGTTCAAATACAATTTTCTTTCTTGTACAATAATGTGATGACGCAACATTCTGATTGGTGAGTAGAGGTTATTTGACTAATGGGAAATGCTATATGCCGATTTCAGTCATGTAAAATTGACAAATGTAAGGACGTTAGTGTACAGCTACTTTGTGATTTAGGCTTGATTTTTTCTCTCTACTAGCTTTGTATGGTGCTCTATACGATGATGTACTTTCTTCTTTATATGTTCGCAACTACAAATCTTTAATAAACAGATCAAACAAAACAAAAAAATGAGTGAGAGGTAGGTGAGAAACATGGACTTATATTGTTTTATCTGAAGGATTACACTTCACCTTCCACTCTGTCTCTTATCAGTTCCCTATGGAGCTCTTTGTAGCAACCTCAGTGTGGCATAACAGTTATTCAAGTACCCAACCAGCCAGAATGTACCCCTCTTTCCTCTACCTCTGATTCTGTTCCCTTTCGGCACTTTAAAGAAGCCTTAAGGTAGGATATTTTCGTTATGCAAACAATTTGCCATTTCCTCATCTTTGAAACATCTGTTCTCATGCAGCCCTTTAAAGCGTCCTTTTGATGTACATAACCATGTTTTATTATGTAATATAAGGATTGATATTTTCACACGCCTTCCTTGCAACTCCAGCCATGTAGCACCATATTGGATTTCAGGGGCTGCTGACTGCTTGAAGTTCCTTTTAATATTTTACATTGATAGTGATTATTGTGTGCATCAATGAACGTGATAGGTAAGCAGAACACTGTTCCATCCATTCCAACAGTCTTAATTACTTTGAAGTTCATGTAAATAAAACACTCCTCCATGAAGTTTATTTAATTGTAGCCCTAGTACTTTTATTGCTGCCCCTAGGAGATGATCAGCATGTGATGATTAGAGGTCCTATGAGTTATCTGAAGCAGAGGTCACAGTGGATGTTTCGAAATGTGGTTCATGGAAGGCAAAGATCACACTGTCAGTAGAAAGTCTGCAGAAATGAAAATCTTGTCCAAGATTTTCTCTCGAAATGTATGTGTTTAATTCTTGTCCAAGATTTAAATGCATGCATATTTCAGGAGAAGGCACTTTCATCTCTGCAGACTTTCTACTGGAAGCATGATCTTTGCTTTTCATGAGGCACATTTCAAAACATTCACTTCAACCTTCGTTTCAGATCTGGAGGCGCGCGTGCTGCTGGAGAAACACTGGGCGCTGGAAAAAGGATGCTGTGCGCACGCCCATGAATGCAGCTTACCGGGAACATAGGTTATGGCCCTCGAGAACATCTGCCTTTTCACACTCAATGGTCACCTTCCCCAAGATCAGCTGGAAGCTTTCACCAGGATATCAAACAAACCAACTCAATCCTGGATTATATAGAGCTGTTCTCTATGATCACCCATTATAGCATAACATCTAGAGTGGAGAGCGATCACCTCCCCCAGCATGTGGAGCTACTGTCATGCCCACCCAGAGTCCCCTGAGCAAGACTTGCTCAGAGTCTATAATCTGAAGCGTCTCATGTGGAATGGAACTGTGGCAGAGTCTGTCATGGACTACGTATCCACTTCTATAGCCCAACCGAGTCCCACACAATGGTCATCACCGTTGCAATCCTGGGAGACTCTGACAGTGGTGCTTACTTTTAACTTTTCATCAGATTCCACTGAATGTCCCAACACTATCAGGAAAGGGGCAGCCTGGTTCACTACGTCACTCCTACTGAAAAAAAGAGAACTAAACAGGAGATTAGAAAACTCTGGAAATTAGACCCAAAGATTAGCCAAGTCACTAGTAAACAAATCGCAACTCTAAGGCTAGCCCACAGAAAGGCCATCTGGGCAGCCAAAAAAATGCACCAGACGAATGTATGGCTAAAGCTCCTTCACACAAGTAAAATGAAAAACAGCAAGTAATTTTGGGCTGAAATCAACACACTCGCAAATGGCAGATTCTGCCTTCACAATGCCGGCATCTCAGAAGCCGACTGGATAGCTCACATAAAAGCTTCATACTCAGGGCATTATGCTGATAATGCAATGCAGATCACCCCACTAACCCCGAAAACTATTCTCTCAGACATTTTGCCGTCAAAACTTCCAGAAGGCCCATGGCTGAACGATACATATGTTCGAATCACCCTTAAGAGATTGAGATCAGACGGAGCTCCCAGCCCAAATGGTCTCCCAAACGCCTTGCTCAAGCATGATCAACATTTTTGGGGCTCACACCTCACCCCGCTGTTCAACAAGGCCTTTATCACCAACTCTATCCCGGCATCTTGAAGTGGAAGTATTCTGCACCCCCTTTTTAAATCAGTCTCAAGGTCTAACCCAGCGGACTACAGATTAATCACTCTCATTGATGTCGAAGCCACGCTCTTCGCCTCCAACCTATTAGTAGACCGGGAAGCCTGGGTATAATCTGCGAGCATCATCCCAAAAACACAGACGGGCTTCAGGGCTGGGCCGAATACAATAACCAACCTCCTTGCAGTCAGCCTCCTCGTCGAAAAAGCCAAAAGCAAATGCTCAAAACTTTATGCCTGCTTCGTCGATCTGAAAGCAGCATTCAACAGGGTACTGAGAGACTGTCTCTGGACAAAGATGGCGAGCTGAGGCGTACCATCGAAACTACTGGAGGCAAGGATCAATCTGTATTCAGACACCTGGGTACAAGTTAAAATGAGCAAAGGCGACAGAACAACCTGCAGGATGACCACACATACGGGCCTAAGCAGGGGTGCGGTCTTGCCCCTTGCTTATTCGACATCTACATGGCGGACCTAGACACATGATTAATGAAAGCAGCAGGCGATCCCCCCAAACTAGCGAAAGAACCAGTGCAATGTCTATAATATTGCCGGATGACATCGTTTTACTCAGTCAGACTCCGATTGGCCTCCAGCGCCTAATCACCAACCTTGTGGAATACATAGAAACGCTGGGATTGGAACTCAACTACAACAAAACAAAAATAATCTGCTTCTCAGCAAATTCCAGCGCCCACCACACAACGTTTAAGTGGAAAGTAGCCAGAAAAAAACATAGCTCTGGCCAAATCTTACACACACCTGGGAGCGGTAATGGATGCCAGACTATCATTCAAGGAGCATCTACTTCAAAGGAGAGCCCTGGCTAATAAACTACGATTTGCTTTTAACCTGCTTTAAAAAAAGATTGGAAGCACATCACAACACAACTTACTACAGGTCATTGGGGCAAAGTTCATCCCTTCAATCACCTATGGCTCTGAATTATTAAACGGGTGTGACGCAGCCACCCTAAACCAGCTTCAACCTGCCTTGTTTAAACGCATCTTTCGGCTCAAGCAACATATCCCACAATCACAGGTGAGACTGGAGTTTGGTTTATTTCACCGAGCCCCGGTCAGGATGGGTGCAATCATTAAACTGTGCTGGAAGCTTAGATCCGCTCCACTATATTCACTTGCCGCTCTATGTTGGTCAGAAATGGAGAACCAGCCCAAACATAAAAATTACTGCCCAACAGCCGTTCAGCAAGCACTAAATAATTTAAACTTGGACAAAGCATGGGATTTAAATATTGACTTCACTGCCTTCAAAAGAATCACCAACAAGGCGGTCAAACTTTATTCTTGGACACTTGATAATGCAGAAACTGCCCGTAAGAGGCACGGATGGACAGTCCTTCAGTCCTACACCATCTGAAGCCCACAACCATATCTCACAAATCACATTTCAGAGCCCATTCAACACTCTCTCCTTGTATTTCGTATAGATGCCTTTCCATCAAAAGATCAGGTCCCACTCTCGAAGCAAACCTGGCTGGACCCCCATTGCTGCATATGCGGCCTTTCAGAAGAAAGGGTACTACATTTCTTGTGCATTTGTCTAGCTGTTACTCACCTCAGATGGAAACTGTTATGTCCTGCCCCGAGGACTCTTCAGATTAGATCTTGCCACCCCGCAGTAATAGCGCCATCCAGCTTTCCTGCAGGGCTACAAAGTTTCTACTGCAAGGTAAAAGGTTTCTTCTACTGCAAACAGCGATTCCCTGTGTAACATAATCCTTTGCTCTATATTGCACTTTGGAGACTGTCCCTCGCCGTCACTGTTCTAAAAGCAGCTAATCCTAGCACGGGACTCTTAATTAAATGGCGAACTGTGAATCTTCCCGAAACATGATTCTTGGCACTACATTTCACTTTAGTATTCGGCCCTCGCCGTTACTACCTAGAAGTCTCCCAATTTTAGCATTGTTTTTTTTATTCACACATTTTTGATGCATATTGCTCATTTCAACAACCAGATTGCTGTTGCTTTTAAACACGTAAATCTTAACTCTTGTGGTGTACATTTGTGATCATTTTTATTCATCTGCAATAAAGAATTTACTTACTTACTAATGACATCATCCACCACACTGTTGTCCAATTTACACTAAAAACCAATATAGCCTTTGAAATATGTAAATAAATATTAGATGGTTCACAATCACATAAAGCATTAATTAAATTAATATATGGCCTTATATAATATAATTATACTGTAGCCCACTCTGTTTAGACAAACAAGCCCCATTGGATGGCCAACTCCCTACTTCGCACATCCTTTGCCATGTGCACAAGCTTTCACAAAGAGTTCACTACTACAGGAGTAGGTCCCTGATCTAGCTCCCCTTCACTGCAGCTCAACTCAGCATTGCTGATCACTCTCTGCTTCCCCGCCTGTCTCCCTCGCCTTCTGCACTGCTACGTTAGCTCCCTCATGTCGTAAGGGTAGCCTGATTTTTGTACTTTAGCCTTTTTGTTGTACTGTAGCCACCCCACTGTGTAACTGTTAGCCATATTTAGGTGTCCCTGTTGTTAATCAGCCAATCTTCCTCTGTTGCCATTAGCCAGTTTTCCTCTATGTGTGTTCGTTCAGCATAACTGTTTTTTTGTTTTATTGCATTTTTCCGGCACTCTGAGCCACCTCGCTGCCCGCTTGTTTCCTGCCCGTTCTTTGCCGCTCCTGCCTCCCTGTGCTCCTCCCAGGACCTACTTAATGGAGGCAGCAGTATAGGCGCACCAACGGCGTGCCAAGGGCGTGCCAAAGTCAAGCCCGTCTGCGCCTGTCCATGCCCTGACCGCACCCAGTGCAACGAACCCTGGATCTCCCGTCACCAGCAGCTACACCAGCGCAGAGGTCAGAGCCCTCGACCGCAGCCTCTACAACAACAACTGCTGCTGCACCTCTCCACTCTCAACAGTAGGAACCAAGGCATGCCACCACTGTCTCTTCAACACCGAAGCACCCGTATAAAACAGCTGCCACCAACACGCCGACCATGGCTGCACCTGGACAACTCCACTGCCTGCTGCTCAATGCCCAATCACTCTGCAAAAACGCCACCGAGATCTGAGACACCATCACCTTCCTCACCCCCGACGTTGTCTTCCTCACCAAGACCTGGCTCAACTCTGCATCCGCACCTGACATCACTTCGGCCAAGCCCAGTTGCTACAATATTGCACACCAGGACCGCATCAACAACAAGCATTGGCATAGCCAATAGGTCTCGCTTTTGGGACCTTATAAGTATTTAGTTATGCAGCACAATATCCTTGGTGCAATAACATCAACTGTTATATGTCTAAAAACATTTTAAGGTCCCAAAGGCGAGACCTATTGACTATGCCAATGCTTGTTTTTAGAGGCCTGGCATGCAGTTTTAAATGTAGGCTGGTAAGAAAGGTGCCAACCCGAGGGGCAAGGTCTAGAGAGAAATAAGATGGGAAGAGAGGTGAGTTATAATGAGATAGCACAAATAGAAAGGTGAAGCACAGAATGACAGGTCAGGTAAACAAAGTAGCGAGGCAGGTAGAGCCGGTGGGATGAAAAATAGAAAGATATGAGAAGTAGATAAAAAGAGGTGCAGATAGAGAGGTAGAGAGATGAGGCTAATACAGAGTAAGTGCGAGGGAGAAGTAGAGAATGGTGAAATAGGGAGAGAGAGAGACAGAGGTAAGACAGGTGTATTAAACGAGCGAGACATTGGAAGCAGAGAGAGTGAACGGAAACAGTGAAGGAGATAGAAAGAGAGATGAAAGCAAAGGGAGTGATAGATGGAGTGGAAGAGGTAGGGAGAGCATTGTAGAGAGAAAGAAATAAAATAATGGGAAAGGCGAGGGAAAGAGGACATCAATAAAAAGAGAGACATAGAAGGCCAATAGGTGATGTAAATTGAGAGTCTAGATAGTGTATGAGAGGTGGGGAAGAGAGAGATGAGGCAGTGAGTTGTGAGGCAGAGAGAGAAATGAAAGAGAGAATGGTGAGGTAGAAAGAGGCATGCGAGAGGTAGAGAAAGGTAAGGTAAAGATGGCAAAAATGATAGAAAGGGTAAGATAAAGAGATGAAATTAAGAGGGAGGGGAAGTAAATGGAAGAGAAATGAAGGGGGATGAGATGCAAACAGAGCAGCAAGATGCAGAAAGAAGAGAAAGTAGAGATAGAGAGAGAGAGAGAGAGAGAGAGGCACTTGAGGAGAAGAGAGGGGCAGAGAGCTGACCGAGAGCTAGAGATCTAGAGGTAGGATCGGAGAGAGGTGGCAAGTTGAGGTCATGAGAGGTAAGTGCTGTGGGGCACTGAGGTTTATTGAAAGAGAGGTGTGACGTACAGAGAGAGAAGACAAGGACTGGAGAAAGTGTCCACACTGAACTAGAGGTTGGTGATCACCCTAAATATATTAAAATAAAGCATTAAGAGAGTGCACTTTTACGGATTTCAGAGCGTGCACCATCTTGCATTGAAGATGACAAAAGAAGCCATTTTGGCACAATAAACACATCCAACATCAGTGCTGTTGGTGCTAGCTGAGGCAGTGGAACACTTGATGAGCTCTTTGAAAACGATGACATGTCCTCCGCTGGGTCTGTTAATTCTGTCCTGTCTTATAATCTTGTGCCTGGGGAATAGGTGTGGTAATGTCGATAGAATCAGCCAGGTTTCTGTGAGGAAGAGCAGTTTCAATGTGTGGTCGTGCAGCAGGTCCCATATTTCAGTAGCGTGTTTATTGAGGGAGGTGTTGTTGAGGAGAAGGCAGAACAGGGAGGGGTGGGGAGAGGTGTGTAGGTGTGCGTGGCCGAGGGAGAGGTGAGTGTTGTGTGCGGTGCATGTGAGGGTGGTGTGAAGGTGTGGGAAGGTGCAGGAAAAGTGTCAGGTGGAACAGGGAAGGCACCTTCGCAGTCGACTACCGAGGCGTAGCAGCAGCACTGGAAGGTGCATTCAAGGTTCAGGGTGAGGAGAGGGAAGCAGAGACATAGCAGTGATGGGAGTGAAAGCAAGGGGTCTGGCGCTGGGCACGGGAGGGGCGCATACGGGCTGTGCATCCAAGCTGCGGCGGACATGAATTAGGAGCGGGGGTCTCTGGGGCAATGGGTTGGGCTAAGTAACTGGCAGGAACCGAGAAGGGAGTGCGGCGTGGGAGAGGAAGCAGGGAAGGTCGCAAATTCAGGAAAAGGGCAGGAAGAAGAGCAAAAGAGTGAGAAAAAGGAAGAAGAGGAGTTAAGAGAGCAATTAAGTTCGAAACTCGAAGAGAAGAGCTGAGACTAAAAGAAGCCAAGAGCAGCAAGGATTGAGTGAAAAGGGCAGAGAAAAATGTTAAAGAATGAAAGGCAAAAGCACAGAAGATCAGCAAAGAATGAATGAGAAAGAGTGGCAGATGCCCAGCAGATCGGCACAGAATCAGTGTAAAAGTTCAAAAAGCAACAAAGAAAGATTGCGGAATAATGAAAAAAGCACATGAAAGTGGCAGAAAGAGAATGAGAAACGCACAGAAAAGCAGCAGTAATGCACAGTGAAGTAGCAAAGAAAGACTGAGAAATGCACATAAAAGTGACAAGTAATGAAAGAATGAGCGATGCACAGAAAACAGCAAGGAAAGGGCGAGAAGTGTTCAAACAAGCAAATGGTGCGCGCGAAAGTGATCGCGAGCAAGAATTTCGGCCACGACCGGGAGTTGTGTGCGCGCGCGCAAAACTAAATAAAACAAGCATTGGCCGCGCGGCCGTGCGAGACGCGCTCTGTGGTGGGGGAGGGAGGAGGAGCGGGAGAGCAAGTGGCGCGCGGCCGTGACAGTGACACGGCCGCGCGGCCCCGAGAAGCGCTCTGTGGTGGGGGAGGGGGAGGAGCAAGTGAGAGGAAAGAGATAGGGCGCCTGGAGCATGCGAGGAATGCGCGTTACTGTGCGCGTACCCGCATGCTCTAGGCAAGCCCAAAAAAAAGTGGTCGCATTTCTAAAAGCCCACTTACAAAATGTCTCGCCCAGACCAGCGCAAGCGCTGGCTTCAGGGCGAGACCTAAAAACAGAGGTGGGATCTGCATCATCTACAAGGAATACATCATCTGCACCACCACCACTTACAACACCACCCCGATCATGGAACACCTCAACTTCCAACTCAGAACAGAAGGCAAGATCATCATCAGAGGCACCCTTGCCTAAAGGCCCCCAGGACCACGCTCCTGCTTCTGGCTTCTATGACACCATCACTGATTTCATTGCTCCTCAAGCCATCGACACCAAACACCACATCTTCCTCAAAAACCTCAACTTTCACTTAGACGACCCCAACAACACCGACTATATGACGTTACAACGCAAACAATTACAACGCATGCTTTTACATCGCAGTTTTTACAACGCAACTACCATTACATCGCATGATTTTACAACGCATACAATTACAACACATTTTTTAAAACTACCATTACAACACATTCCATTACAATGCATTCCATTACAACGCATTCCATTACAGCGCATAATACTTTTAGTGCAACAGTAGGGTAAGTGTTGGATACCGTAGGGGTAAAAATTACTATTCCCCCTCCAGTGAGTGCAACAGTAGGGAAAGTGTTGGATAGCGTAGGGGTAAAAATTACTATTCTCACTCCAGTGAATGCAACAGTAGGGAAAGTGTTGGATAGCGTAAGGGTAGAAATTACTATTGCCACTCCAGTGAGTGCAACAGTAGGGAAAGTGTTGGATAGCGTAGGAGTAAAAATTACTATTTCCCCTCCAGTGAGTGCAACAGTAGGGAATAGCGTAGGGGTAAAAATTACTATTCTCACTCCAGTGAGTGCAACAGTAGGGAAAATGTTGGGTAGTGTAGGGGTAAAAATTACTATTCCCAACTACCCCTAAACCCATCCGCACCCTAAAACTTAAAATTCTCCATTACTAATCTTATAATGCGTTGTGATAGCATGCATTGTAATGGCATGCGTTGTAATGGCATGCGTTGTAATGGCATGCGATGTAAAGGCACTTGCGTTGTAAAAGTTGCGTTGTAAAGGCATTGCGATGTAATGCCTGCGTTGTAATGGACGTTTCCCAACACCAACACAGCCAACCTCCTTGAAAGCATGAACAACATCAGCCTCACCCAGCTAGTCACCGACCCCACGCACATCGCAGGGCACATGCTGGACTCTCTCTTCACAGCCATCAACAGAGTAAAGTATAGCCACATCACTGTGCTCACCTGGACAAACCACTCAATCGTCCATTTTACCTTCACAGCAGCCCCCAGCGCCGCCACCAGACCGGCCTGCACCTCACACCACAGCTGGAACAAAGTATTCAAAAGCCAATGGAACAACAACCTCAACATCTCCAACCCTGACACCACTACCAACCTTGAACAGGCTATCAAAAACTTCACCGCCTGGCTCTCTGACTGCGCCGATAGAGTCACCCCCATCACACCCAAGAGATCCACCAAACATGCCAGCTGGAACTGAGAACCACAAAATGCAACTGGAAGCAACCGGAAAGAAAATGGTGCACCAGCAAGGAGCATACCGAGCAGACCACCTTCAAGACATCGCTCAACCTCTACCACCGACTCCTTAAAGAGACGAGAAGGCACGCCCTAGCCAACTGCATCGAGGCCAGCTCCAACCACATCAAAGAACTCTTCAGCATCGTCAAAGAGTTCTCCTACCCCTCAGCAACTGAAAACACCATCACCCTCTCCCAAGAACTCTGCGACACCCTGGTGGAATTCTTCCACGACAAGATCTCCATCATCTACAAACACTTTGAATCCCAACCACCACTGCCGACACCCTCATTCTCCTCACTCCCACAGCTGCAACCTCTTGACGGCATCGGGCCAGCTCACCCTGCTAAACATCTCAGACATCATGCAATCCATTCACACAGGAGCTCCAACGGACCCCTGTCCCACCACATGTTCAACCTCGACAACAGGACCATCAGCAACAAGCTCACAACCATCCTCATCACCTCGGCCACCTTCCCAGAAGACTGGAAACACGCAGAAGTCAAACCCCTCCTCAAGAAACCATCTGCCGACCCCAGTGAGCAAAAGAACTACTGACCCATCTCCCTGCTCTCCTATCCTGCCAAAGTCCTTGAAAAGGCCATCAACCACCAGCTCACAGAACCACAGCACTTAAACTGCCCTGATCGCAGCCACTGACGACATCAGAACCCTCCTAGACCATGGAGAAGTAGCTGTCCTGATCCTGCTCAACCTCTCAGATGCTTTCAACACTGTGTTCCACCACACCCTGATCCAACGGCTACATCAGATCAGAATCCAAGAGGATGCCCTCAAATGGATCGCATCCTTCCTCACCGGAAGAACACAGAGGATCCACCTTCCACCATTCACCTAGGAGCCCAAGAACATCATCTGTGACATTCCTCAAGGATCATCCCTCAGCCCTAGTCTGCTCAGAGCCTAAATGACCCCTCTGGCTAGCATTGTGAGAAACCATGAACTGAACGCAGACAACACCCAGCTCATCCTCTCTCTATCTGAAGACCCGTCCATCATGAGGACCAACTTCCACCTGTTCATGAACAGCGTTGCCTGGATGCAGGACAACTGGCTCAAGTCAAAACGGACAAGACGGAAGTACTCATCTTCTGTAACAACACCTCCCTGTGGAACAATTCCTGGTGGCCTGCTGAACTGAGACCATCTCCCAAACCCCACAGACCACACCTGGAACCTCAGCATCATTCTGGACAGCAAACTCACCAACCAGATCAACGTGGTCTCCTCCCCAGCTTCCTTACTCTTTGCATGCTCCGAAAGATCTTAAAATGGCTCTGTAGGAGGCTGGCTTAGTATATGGTGCTCACTTATGTAAGTGGAGCACCCTGCACTAATCCAGACAACCCTTATGGTGATTTAAATTGTCTTAGACAACCTTAGAAAGCTCTCCAAGTGGTAGCTGTAGAGAGCAGCCTTCAGGCTTAGTCCAGAAGGAGTGTAAAGCAGCTTGCTTTGCCAGTACTAATCATATAGAGTAGGTTAAACGAAAAAGAACCACACAGTGTAGTTATAAAAATAATGTATTTATTATAAACACTCACTAACACATTGCAATATATCCTGCCCCGAGATATAATCACAATACACACAATACTTCAGTAATAGTAAGTAGCACAAATACACAGTGGTCTCCAGGGGAAGACCAAACCATATACTAAGAAAGTGGAATGCGACCCACAACCTAAGTCGAGACTGGACCCAGAAGACGTAGAAGTGTTGGGGACCCAAGGAACCACCCAAGGTAAGTACCCAGGAACCCCACAGAGGCCGGGTGCAGAGTGGGAACACGACCACGTGATCAACACAAGTCAATGGGGAAGTCGCTGTTGCAGTTTTTAAGAAGAGGGACCCTTCCCAGAGGACCATGAAGAAACCCCATGGAAGATGGAAGGTTGGAGAGTCACCCCACCCGTGGATACCCCGGGAACCAGGATACCTACACCAGGGAAGGGGGTGCATAGGTGCGAAGTAACATCGGAAACCGCAGTAGACCACAGTGGGGGACTTCAGTAAAGATGCCACTGGTGAAGAAGCTGAAAGAGTCCAGTGGAATCCAAGGGTGGATTCAGGATGAGAGGTACCTGCAAGCAGAGGGGACAGATTCTATGCCACTCAGGAGTGACCAGGAAGCACGGAAGACGAATGCCCACCGATGTCGGAAGATGCACTAGAGTTGAAGGTGACCTTGGCGCTGTAGGTGTACGGACCAGGCAATGCTGTGGAAGACTAGGAGCCGTTTATGAACTGTCCCACATCGGATGTCAAGAGCCAGGGGGTCGGTGTCCGTCGGGAGCACCAACAAGCCTTGGCAATGGCAACAAACGTGGCAGACAAAAAAGGTGCAGTGTTGGGACCAGCAAGGACTCACCAAGTGCAGGTAAGTCAGAGTAGGCTCCGAGCCTACAGGGGAGTCCACTGGAGCCAAAGAAGACCCTTAAGAGGACCCATGGGCCGAAGGCACAGGAGTCGCAAGAGAACTTCGAGCAGCTCATCAATGATGCAGGCCCACAGTTTAGAGGATATGGTGAGGACAAAGATCTTGTTAGCAAGAGATGCTTGAGGCTGGAACTTTTTGGAGCCTGAAGATCTCTGGAGAAGAGAGTCAACAAGCCTGGGCAATGGCAAGTCAATGCGGTGCATAGGGGTACTGCTCCAGCGGTTCCGACGAGGAATACTGGCTTCAAACTTGCTGTGAAGACAGTGCAGGCCTTGAAGGAGTTGCAGAACCACCACCTGTGTTGCTGAGCCTTTCGGAGTCCATGGCAGCTCAGGGAAACCAGACTGGTTAGCTTCTTTGCAGGGCCTACAGATGCAGGGGAGTGACTCCTTCACTCCAAGGGAGATTCCTTCGGGTGTCTTGGATGTCCACAGGCCTGGTGAAGAACCTGTATGGAGCACAGGCACAGACGACGCAGAAGACTGGCAGACGACGAGACTAGGAGCAGCAGGAGTCTTCCCGGGGCAGTCTCGATTCCCAAAGCGAAGTCCATTGAAGTCCAAAGTGCCCAGACGGTTGAAGATGAAGTGGTTTCGGATCTGAATCTTGACCCACGATGAGTCTAAAGAACCACCCACAGGTAAGCCCTTAAGTACCCTAAAGAAATGGTTGGCATGATTCAGGGGTCCCTCCCAGAAGAGGGGCTGGACAGTGGGGAAGATACTCCCATGCCCTTTGTCCAGTTTCACGCCAGAGGGGGAGCCAATGGCTCCTTGAACTGGTTCCAACTGGAGTATGCAAGGAGGGCATCAAATGTGCCCTTCAAAGCAGTCTGGTGGCGCTGGCAAGTGCCCTCACCCTGGCCCAATACACTAAGTCATGTCAGGGAGGTGGTCACACCTCCCTGTGACAGAAAACCTATTGTCCTGCCTTCCCCTGCTCGAGCTTGGCTCAGCAGCAGGAGGGCAGAATTGTGTCCGTGGTTGGCAGCAGCCATAGCTTGCTGTCAGACTGGTACGGGGAGCACTGAGGGCTTCCCGCAGGGGCTCCACAGTGCATGGAATCATACCTCCAACACCGTTTATGGTGTTGGGGTATGATTCCAACATGTTTGATACCAAACACGCCATGGTTCATTAAAGCTAGTTTAGAGTTAGCCATTGCGTAATGACACATGGCCACTCTATGTATCGTAATGGCTGATGCACTTACAACCCTGGAGAATGGACTCCGAGGATTTTAAGGGTGTCCTGCTCATGCAGGGGCACCCTCACACTTATAACTAAGCACCCTACCTTCAGGACTGAAAGGCCTGCCTTAGGGGTGACTTATAGGTTTTAAGTTTAGTTACCTCAGTTATAAGAAACCTTACATCTGTCGTAAGTGGTGCTAGCACCAGCTTACACAGGCTGCAATGGCAGGCCTGCAGTCACAATTTGAGTGGTCTCCCATGGGTTGCATAATACATACTTCAGCCCATGGGGGACCCCTGGTGTACCTATTCCCTTGGTACCTTAGTACCATGTACTAGGGACTTACAAGGGTACATCAGTAGCCAATCTGGGGGGTACCTAGGTACTCACCATGGCACAATTTAGGGAGGAAGCACAGAGACTGGGGTCCTGATTAGTAGGATCCCAGTCGGACAAGTCAGAAAACAGAATGACACCAGCAAAAAGTGGGGGTAACCATGAAAGCAGATCCTACTTTCCTATAGGCTCCCAATCTCCACCAGATGCACCATCACTCAAGCCTTCATCCCCAGTCTCCTGTACTATGGCAATGCACTCTACGCAGGAATTACGACACACCTCCTGAAGAGACTGCAGACCATTCAGAACGCAGAAGCCAGACTCATCCTCGACCTCCACAGATGGAACCACATCTCCCAGCACCTGAAGAAACTCCACTGGCTCCCCGTACACAAGAGATACCAATTCAAACTTCTGGCCTACGCCTACAAAGCCATAAACAACCAAGTACCAGGATACATCAACCACCACCTCAGCTTCCACCAACCCTCCAGACTCCTGCACTCTGCTTCCCTCTCCCTAGCTCACCACCCCGCATCTGCCAAAGCAAAAGTGGAGGACGCTCCTTCTCCTACCTCGTGACGAAGTTCTGGAAGAGCATCCCCCTCCATCTCCAGAACTAACTTCTCTTCAGGAATTCAGAAGGGGACTCTAGACCTGGCTATTCGACCGATGCCACCTGAGCAGCCTGGCTCTCAGCAGCGGTATACCCTTGCGGGTGATTAGTCACGCTTTAAAAATCCTGCTTAATTTATTGATTGACTCCTTAAAGACATCCAAACCCACTTAAGTTGTTCATGTCCCTACTACACACAGTCTACACCCTGTACAAAACTCTTCATGGAGAGCCCAACCCCTCCAGACACCCACATCCAATTAAGTGGTCAAACTCATACTGTGTACACTGTTCCCCCTGTGCACAGCTCTTCACGAAGAGCCCGTTCCCTCAAAACACTCAAGCCCCATTAAGTGGCCAAGCCCCTGCGATGCACTTACTGTGCACAGCTCTTCACAGAGAGCCCACTCCCTTCAGAAATCCAAGGCCATTAGGTGGGCAAGCCCTTACTATGCACAGCCTCCACCATGTACACAACAGTTTATGGAGAGGCCACTCCTCCCAGACACCAAAGCCCCATCAGGTCACGAAACCCCTTCCTGCACAAAAATATTCACAAGAGGTGATTTCCTCTTTCTATGTGTGCTGCAGAATGCAGCAAGCATAGAAAGAAGAAAAAACGAGGAGAAATAAAAACATTTCTCCTCGTTGCGCCTCTCTACGCCTCCCCTGAGGAGGCGTGGCATTCTGACGCATTTCCAGGTTTACAATTTCTCGCAAATCTGGAAATGCGCCAGAAGCCATGGGTGTTGCGTGGGAACACCCACAGCAACACCCATGGCACGCCCCTTTCATGCAAAGTGTTGTGTGTAAAGGGGTCATATTTACAAGGTCACGAAAAGCCACGCAGGGTGGCTCTACTGGTCCTTGTAAATATTGGGCAGCAGGTTGCGCCGCCAGTGCGTCACAAAAAGTGATGCACCAGTGGCGCAAGGGGCTTGTAAATAAGCCCCATAATCTTTGTCCTGTAGACAACTCTTCACAGACAGCCCACACCCTCCACATATGCAAGACCCGTTAGGAGGCCAAGCATGTTGCAAAACTGCGCACTCATTAGCTCTACAGTAGCTATAGAAATTTGCTCTAGAATGATGTTGCTCACTAAATACCTTTCAATGATAGCAGTGTATAGCAAACTCCCACACTCAGTGAATGATGTCATCAGTGATGTCTTCAGTGGTGCTATCAATGATGTCATTTGAGATGTAATCAGTAATATCATTGAACATATCATGAATGATGTAATATGTAAGGCCCTCTGCAATGCATGGCAAGGTTCAATTTATAGTTAGCTTTCTGAACTATAACTGGTGAATTTCAGTGGTTTTTTCAAGTTTAAAACATGACGTTATGACTGACATCGTCACCTAACTATAGCATCCCTTTTCTGTTGTTTTCAGTAAATATCTGTAATGATAGCATTTGAGTGTGTGGTGTATGATATTGATAGGGTCAAAACTCCCAGTTCCACTGTTACTAGCAATTTAGTCCAAAGGATTTTCCTTTCTATACTAATATGTGTGTGTGTACATGTTTGCTTAGAATGTTTAAATCTGACTTTGTTTAGAGGTGTGTGCACATCAATGTATATATATGCAAGGGTGCATACAAAGACAGAATTAAATATTTTAACCAAATAAAGACTCATGCATTGCCCAAACCCTGTTAAACAATCTCTGCTTAGCAGGGAAAGGTAGCTTTAGGGCCGACCCTAAATCGGATTGACCTCGACAGAGCCCTGGGCGGAAAGACAATTTCAGTGGCGGCTTCCTCAGAACGGGGGTGGTGAGGCAGGGGCCGGGGGGAGGCATAGATAAAAAGAAACAAATTAACTTACCTTAGTTTCACCCTCAGCTGCAGCCGCATGCCTCTCCTTCATCCTCTTGTCTGCACTGGCAGCACCGGAAGCAGACTCTCCCAGCCAATCAAGATGCTGCATGAGCAGCATCATGATTGGTCTGAGCGGCCTGTTTGGCCGCTCAGGCAGTGCCTGGGAGCCTGGGCATTTTCTCCATCGGGCTGTGCAACATGTAGAACATGCTAAGTGCACAAGAAGGGCCCAAGAGGGCCGGCCAAACATTCATGCGCACTTAGGGAGTGAAAACCACTCATCACTTTATTCAGCCTTGCCCCACCCCGGCCTGTCAGGCTCCAGTCCCACACAGAAAAATAAAATGATAATAACGTCTTGTCATTATTTTATTTTTATTTTTGCACTGCTCAAATAGCAGTGGGGCGACGCTCCTCCGCCTTAGTGGAGGAGCCACCACTGGACAATTTTGTGTTTGTTGTGGGAGTAGGGGTCGTTGTGGTGTGACGGCAGGAGGTGTGAGGAAGATGGGAGGAGGGCAGGGTTTGATGGGGCGATAATAATTATGCTAAGGTACATTAAGAACTGATTACAAAGACTTTAATGCCTCCCCCCAACCCACCCAATTGAGACCAAGTGGGATGGACGAGCTGCTGTTTGCATGACATTAAAGCAGACAGCTCCCTGCTGCGCCCCTCAGAATATTGGCGCCCAAGGCCCGCCCTGGGTAGCTTGACAAATTGTGTGTGGGTAAGAAACAGTGTGTTCTTATTTTAGGTCTCGCCTAGCGTTGCAGCGCGCATGCGCTGCTCGCTCTGCGAGACATATTGTGAGAGAGGAGATTTCAGAAGGGGGCTTGAAGCCCCGCCCCTCATTTTCATTGGATGGTGTCATCGTTTATGGTAAACGGTGGCCTCCTATTGAAAATGAGGCTTCTTTGTTACTGCCCTTTCTCCTTTTGGGACGGCCCATCCGGACTGGATCCTTTGCTTCACGGCTGTCGTGAAGCAATTTCTTATCTAAAGGAGGCGTGTTATATAAACAAGCCGTGAAGCAAAGGATCCAGTCCGGATGGGCCGTCCCAAAAGGAGACAGGGCGGTAACAAAGAAGCACTGTTTGGAGAGCTTCTTTTTTTTTATAAAGGTTTAGCCACCCGAGTCGATGGAAAATCAAAAGTTAGGAATACTGGGTGTAGGTACTTCATGATAGATTACACACGTATAGCACACGTACACTGAAAATTGTCCTCACACATGAAGTATTCACTGCGTGCACACAGTGGTACTGCGTACACACCCAAATTGAGCTCACAGTGATGGTGAGTGTACATTGAAGGTTAAAGCTCACACCATAAATATATGTTACAGCCTATAGTTTGCGACCACACTAATAAGAACACTGTGGTAGCGGCCATATAAAAATAGTGCAAACGAATGTGAATATAGCAGCGGGCGTGCACGGAGCTAGTAACTATACCCCCCCCACACAACCCCACGAGTTGCGCACATGCCGATGCCTCCTTTAGCGTTTCCTCACACTAACATAAGCGATGTTTTACTCATCCACATGCTGCTAAAGCGAGTTTACAGTGCAGTGTTGTGCACAGCCATAGTTACTAAACAGCAACACGACGTCCACGGTGACCAGGAAGGTTACGACTTGTGTCCCTCAGTTTAAAACTATCTTGGAATGTTCTGGTCGGGCCCCCGTTCCCTAATCATTACAAATGGCTCCGCCCTCGGGGTCTGGCTTGCTTGCTTGCTGCTGGGCACTGGCTCTGATTGGGCAGCGATCGGACGTCACGTGATGCCTTCTTTTGAGCCCAGAGGTACCGCAGTTCAGTGTATCTGCCTCAGAGTGCGCGGAGCGGGGCGAGAGAGGGCGCAGGCGGAGGAGGTGAGCAGGGATTGCAAACGGAGGCTGAACGTAGAGGGCTGTATACTAATAACAGAAACAGGGCTGGCTTACCGGGTGTGTGCGTGGGTCCAGGTATACAAATGGAATTGTCTGATGTGTGAGAGAGACGGGTATTTTGTCTGGGGTGGGACTGAGTATGTGCTCTCAGAAGGATGCATAAAATCCATGGGGCTCTGAATAAGTTAATTGTTTATTTTAAAACCGGGCACTTCACTGCAAAAAGCTATATGCGACAAACCTAAGGAGTTGAGCAAAACCTTACTGCACCGAGTTCTCGCACCGTTAGCACGCGAGTTAATCTAAGGGAGACAATTAACAAAAACGGAGCCCGACAATGTTTTTTTTTTTTAGTACCAGGATGAATATTCTTAAGGGTTTGTGGCGTAATTTGTTATGTGGCCAAGAGAAGTACAGTTGTCTTTTTAGTCTGTATTAATCTGGTGTTAAGGAAAACGTTTTGGAAGATGGTTTTGTCGTCGAAGCGAAAATAAGCAACTTATCTTGGACTGGCATAATCCCTTTTATCGCCAAAATGCGGCATTTTCCCCATTTATTGTTAAACTTTTTTATTACCTAAAATATTTGGACCGAAGTTAATCGGCCATCTAGAGTAAAAGCAGACGTGCCTCGTTTTTGTGATAGTTTATTCTACGTGCGCCCTGTTATATCCCGCATAGAGGCCCTAATGTAGACCCGTTCGTACATGCCCTAAAATGGACGTATTCATATTTACCCTAATATGGTCATATTCGTACTTGCCCTATTATGGTCATAGTCGCATATGCCCAATTATGGTCATAACTGTACATGTCCTATTATAGTCATGATTCCTTATAAAGGCATGATCTTTCACCTACATTGGTCCCAGCTAGTACACAACGAGCTCTGAGGGCTGAACGTTATCTATCCTGTGGTTTTGAATACAGCAGGGTTTTTCCCAAACACAGGCCCTCACTGTACTCATTAATTATGCATGGCTCTCTAAGAATACACCACGTGCATAATATGTATGTACAAAGTTCACCCCTGACGTCTTCCTCATGTCCAATACAAACCATACTGAGGACCGAGACTCTTTAGGGTATAAATACACCACATCTTGCCCCGGTAAGACAGAGGGAACCGAGACTTCCATGCTGACACACTGATCAGAGATGCTGAGGCTCCTGCATGCAGTCGCTCCAGCTGACAGTGGTCTGACACAGCGCTGAAGGGGTGTCCAACTTGAGACCAGGACGGGGTCCCACACTCTCTCTATTCAGGTATGGGGGTTCGACTAAATCCTAGAAGGATTCTTGGCTCTTAGGCTTTTAGACCTACACATATGCTAGGTACACTCAGGTACATCTAGTTAGGCATCGTAGGAGTACGCGCACTTGCATAATGCTTTTATATTCATGTATGTATTCATGATTATCGCAATATGATAGAACTGTTCTATCCCTTTGCTTTTATCGTATTGCTGATAATATATCTCTGCTATTGTCTGCTGGTTACCGCACCACATATTTTACACTAGAATAACAACTGTTCAATAAATACTTATTGAAACGCCCGACTGTTTATTCTGTGTAACTCTCTGAGACAAACCGAATAAGTGAGCACGAGTGACTGAGCGAAAGGTAGTACATTGTTTCCACGATTCTGAGGGAATCAGGGTTGTCATGATCTAAGGTTGCCAGAAACTAATCTCTCCCCGATAAGAGGAGACATTAGTGGCACTGCGAGCTAGCTAATGCAAAACTAGGCTAACATATACGGTGGGGGTGCACGGAGTCAGTCTGCCACCAAGCCCGCAGTATATGTTATCCAAACGCGCAGGTCCTGCAGGGGTACTATAGGAGCTACACGACATGGCGCCACCAACGTTGGTTGGTTACTTATTTAACAGTAGAATCTGAGTAGTTCAGTCGTGCTATTCTCAGAGAACCTACTCACAAAACCCCAGAGACGTCTGGAGTGGGTGGGCACAAAATCCGCCGCAGCTGACTAGTACGAGAATACTATTTATTGGCTGTTGGTTATTCAAGCTTGAAGGACATATAGTTCCAACAATTGTGCATTTACACCTTATCTTAAAATTCTTTAAACCTCTCCTTCTTCCAATTAAAAATGGTGGAAGAAGCAAACGACACAAGGAGAGTTACAACAGACCTCTTCGGTTTAGAAGAAGAAGACCCTGCAGATGCAATACAAATTGCACCAAATTTCAGAAGGGCAGTCACCATAAAACTTCTAGAACATGGCTTAAGAGCCAGGGGTGGTAATGTAATTTTCGTGATTGAGGCACACGAATCCAATAAAACAGAGGTGTTCTATTCATGGGTTACATTCCCAGCAGCGAATCCAGTTACAGATGTATTTCACTACTACCTAGAAGGTGAAACACCAGCGGACTATACTCCTTTGAAGGAATTAGAGGTTCCGCTCACTTACCAGGAGCATAATTACTGGTTTAAAGGCGCCCTACCCCACGTACATGGAAGAGCAAGATTAGGCCCGCTCGGAGGAGCAGGAGCCACATGGCCCATATTAGCGGCATACACACCGCATCCTGATATTAACACAATGCCACAGCCAGACTTACTCGTACAACACAGAGATTTAATTAAAATCTACAGAAACCTCACACAATTTGTGATGAGGACTTTAACAGTTCAACCTGCACCGGCTGCAGCACAAGATACTCCAGTCCAAGGTACAGTTAATAAAATAACTCCACAAACATTACACGCGATAATGAGCAAAATGCCAGCAAAACGCGAACAAATCCCATTCTGGATAGCTCAGAAAATAACTCAGCTTGAAGCAGTATTCCCGAATACTACAACCAGTGATAAACACAGAATTCTAACAATCTGCTTGCCCATGGGTCTCACACCACAAGTAGAGGACTGCACCTCTTGGGGTTCAGTCTTTGCTGCCATATATAAATTAAATTAAATCCGTATTTGTAAAGCGCGAACTACTCACCCTTACGGGTATCCTGTCAATAGCAGTAGTACCTGAAGTATTGAAACAGATACAAAATGAGTACGGAGCAGAGCCTGCCCTTAACTTAGGGATGAAGTTACTAAAAAACTTTGACCAGGTATCAGCCATAATACTTGCTAACATTAAGGGGGAAGCAGCTTCTGTGGCGATCCGCCAATGCCTAAGGGAGTTCAGTCCAGTAGATCAACAACACGAACTACCCAAAATAATTGAAACTGCATACGCAGAATTAGGCAGAGACAGTCTAGGTGGGAAAGCATTAAAACCACAACTGGTGGGCAGTCCTGAAAAGGACACTACAAAGCAGACACCTACTTCTTCTAAAAAGAAGTGGGATAATAACTACCCAAAATAATTGAAACTGCATACGCAGAATTAGGCAGAGACAGTTTAGGTGGGAAAGAATTAAAACCACAACTGGTGGGCAGTCCTGAAAAGGACACTACAAAGCAGACACCTACTTCTTCTAAAAAGAAGTGGGAAAATAAAAAACAACAAAAGTCTAAAGACACCAGATCTCAGTCCAGAGGTAGGTCTCCGCAACAGGAGCCCTCTGAAAGGAGGTATAACCTTAGGAATAGGGATAATATTAAAAAACCTGACAGGTATAAGGATACTGATACTCGTTCCTCTCGTTCCTTTCAGGGTTCATCAAGAAACTCCGAGAGGGAAGGACGGTCAGAACACAGACAAGAGGAGCGTACAAAGTCCAGAGACACACAACGCGCTGCGGACTGCGCACCTAAAAAAGAGGATAAACAAAAATCAAAACCTCAGTTCAAAAAGAAGAAGGTAGCAGGTCTCAAGATCAGACATGCCCAGAATTCTGATGACACAGCTTCTGAACGGGGAGTGGCCTCTGACGATGCTAGACAGCGCGGCAGAAGTAACAATAGCTCGCCAGAACCTGAAGGAATTTCTGGTGACAGCGGAGTTGAATGAATATATCACGGTGGAAACACCTGATACTCTGGTAAGTGTCCCACATAAGTTACATGAGATAACACTCCGGATGGAGGGGGACAAGCCCAGAAAAGTTAAAGGTCTCTTTTGGAAAAATCTGTTATCTGGTTATGACATTCTATTAGCAGAACAAGACTGGCTGCCAGCTTTCGTCATGGAGTGCCCTAGGGGAGAAACGGTAATTTTTCCAGCCTTTTCCGACCTCGCTCCCATTCACTTAAAACATGCATATGCGCAGGAATGGGCGGTTGCCCTAGCTCCAGCATTGTACAAAAATCATGCTGGTTGGGATGAGGATTCAACCCACCACGTGATCCCGTTAAAAGTTTCCCCAAATGCTCAAAGGCAATACCCTAAAAAGCAGGAAGCTAAAAAACAAGTCAGGGAGATTCTAGACCAACTAGATTACCAGGGGGTGATAGAAAATTGCACTTCACCTATGAACAATCCTTTGTTCCCAGTAGCCAAACCTGACAATACATATCGTCTAGTTTTAGATTACAGACATTTAAACACTTGCACAAAGACATTTGCAGTTCAAAATGCACACAGTGCTGCATTAATGAATAACATTGTGCGGAAAAAATACAAAACAACACTTGATATCTCAAATGGATTTTTCTGTCAAAATATAGCGCCTGAAAGCAGATATCTGACCGCATTCAGTGCGTTAGGGTCTCAACGGCAATTCTGCCGACTCCCCCAAGGGTATAAGAATAGCCCGGGGTTGTTTTCAGCAAGGGTAACAGAGTTACTCCAAAATTTGGATGAAGAAGCATTGTCCTATGTGGATGATATTTATCTGACGGACGATGACTTAAAGAGGCACTTGACCAGGGTGAGCACCATTATTATGGGATTCGCCTCTGAGGGCTATAAATGTAATTTCAAAAAATCAAAAATTGCCCACCTCAGTGTCCTGTTTTTAGGATACGAGCTGTCAAGTGAGGGAAAAAGCCTAGCAGCTAACTTTTTAGAAAAGTGTGCGCTGCTCCAACCTCCAAAATCATTAAAGAATTTACAATCAATTCTGGGATTCCTAAATTTTGGTCGAACATACATTTTGGATTATGCAGAAAGAGTAAAACCTTTCTACGACTTAATAAAACCTGACTTTTCAGTTAGACAATGGACACAGGAACACACAAATATCCTGCGTTCCCTACAGGAAGACATGATAGCTTCTAAACATTTACAGACACGCGTAAACGCACAGAACTTAGTGATCCGAGTCATAGCGGGTCAATGTGGGTACACTTATTTAACTTTTAATGAAGGTGAAACAGTACCAATCGCATACAATGTACACAAACGCAGAGATGCGTTTCACTTCAACAGAAAAAATTCTGACAGCAGTGCAGACCGCTGTAGCAAGAGAAAGAGCTCTGGCTCAGGGAAAACGCATAATTGTCGTGACCCCAGTACCAGCTTTAGAAGCTGTTACAAAAGCTAGCATTCCAAATGCGAAAGCCTTACATCCGAGATGGATACAGTGGGCTAATTCTCTTACTGCAACGGATGTTGAATACAGATTTGATTAAAGTTTGAAAACACAGGCATTTCTGCAATACGAACAAGAATATCCTCTTCCAAATGAAATTTTACCTCTAGATCAGTATGAATACATTATTTACACTGACGGTTCTGCTCAACCGGCCATAGGGAGTAAGCAAGCTTACAGCACGGCGTGTGCAATTGTTAAAGGTCGCATGCACGATGGAAAGTTCCATCCGAGTTGCACTAAAACACAATCTCTAGGAGACTGCACGGCTCAGTTGGTAGAACTCAAAGCACTTATACTGGCACTTATAAATACGGATCACGAATTCCCCACACTTATTGTGTGTGATTCCTTTTACTGTGTACAGTTGTACAATGAATATCTACATCATTGCGAACAAAACGGGTTCAAAGATGCAAAAGGTGGCACAATTAAGCATAAAATGCTATGGGAACAGGTAGTGGAGTTGAGAAACGAACTACCAAGGGCTCACGTGATACATACACTGAGTCATCAGCGTGATGGCGTTCACGTTGAAGGAATTCATTGGCTGATGAAGCCGCAAAGGGGCTGTTCGCACAGCTGCCGTAGCTGCAGTTACTCGTTCAAAGACGAGGGTAGATGGCGAGATAATGGTAGCTGTCAATGCTTCACGCAAAGGCAGCACAGCAGTACCTAAAAAATTCCCACTCAAGTACTCCTTCAAGTTAGATGCACAAAACATTCCATATGCTCAGATTCCTGGAGTGGGGGATAGAGTAATACCAAATATGGATCGTAGGCTAGGCTTAATTGTGGCAGCACACGAAGGAATAGGTTCTGTACATAACGGACAAAGGGAGACTGTTGCTTTGTTAAATGAACGCTACTGGTGGCCCGTGATGAGAAGGCTGATTAGAGACTACGTCTGGAACTGCAACATCTGCAAGCAGATGAATGGGTCCACCACAACACGTCCAGTACAGATACCATTGTTAGACATCATTAGGTTGTCCGTTCGTGCACGTCCAGCTCAAGTTTTCTCAAGGTTTGGCCTCAGCGCTCGGCTGACGCTTGAACTGTTATAAAAGATTTGCGAGTCTTTATCAGCACATACACAGTTGGCACATTACATTCTGACCGTGGTCCGGCGTTTAGCTCTCGGGCTTATAAAGAGGCCATGGAAGGAATGGGCGTAGCATTGCTGTACTCCTCTCCATATCATCCCGTGGGAAATTCTGTTGTGGAGAGGAAAAACCGAGACTTAAAGCAATCTTTAACAGCTAGGGTATTAGGCAAGGGCGGTAGATGGGTCGATCACCTTTATGGTGTACAGCGCGCGCTCAATAATCAGCCAAGAAGCTCTCTAGGAGGTGTCACTCCTTACGAGGTCCTATTTGGGACGAGAATGTAGGTACCTGATCTTGATTGTGAAGGCACAGTGGCGGATGAAAAACCATTTGATATCCATGATCGTTTGGCTATTTTACAGGATCTAAATGAATCCAGGACACAACAAAGTAACGTGCTCCAGAAACAGGCCACCACTGAGGAAGTCAAGGCAGTAACGGCAAGACCTATCTGGATCCCAAAGATCGGGGATCTAGTCAGAGAGAAGATTGCTGACAAGAAAGAATTTGGGCCATCCTACAGAAAGCCTGTACCGGTCCTAGCAATCCAAGGCACAAGAACTGTACTTCTGCCGCCTCTTGCCGGAAAAAAGGAGAAAAGATTCATCTCAATTGACTTAATTAAACCACACTATGTGGCCGATACTAAACAGTAGGCCACGTGGACTCCACAGTAGCAGACACCCTCCTCTCGCTACAATCCAAGAAGTCCAAACAGAAAGACTCATCACGTTTGAAGAGCCACCTGTACGGAATGAAGGACTAAGCAACAATGCTATGGAACTCATTCCACTTCAACAAGAAATTCATCTTCAAAATGAAAATCAACTTAACAACCAAGTTGCAATCAGACCTAATACAGACATCTAAGTCAACATGCCTCGTCAAGAGCAAAATCCAATTTCAACAAATCCCGATGCAATTCCAACTATTGATCGAACTGCTTCTGGCTATTTCATGAACTTTGATACGTTTTCACTGGATCCAAGCGAGCCGGAAACGACGCCAGCCAAAAAATCACTCCAACAGAAACTCAATTACTTTTTGAACTTTTTTAGAAAGACTTACCTGGTGTCACCTTGGATAGAACTATGGTATATCACTGGGATTTTATTTTTCATTTTCTGGCTAGGTTTAATAATAACTTTTAGTATGCTTATTAATGGACGATACCTCCAGCAAAGCTCCACAGCCCAAAGAGTCAATTTGATTTTAAAACCACACCAGTCTTCACATCGTGAACCAAGAGACTTGTCTTCAGTGAACATTACAGCAGTTCCTATACTGGACGGCATAGTATGGGACAAGATTGATTATGATGTATTCGGTCCGACTGAACTTTTAAAGCTAGAACATGTATTTAAAATTTCTTTAAGTGATATCATTACCTCCAGTACATTTTCTGATGATTGGGATACTGAAACTGTAAATGCTATGATGTCTGATTTAGAAAAAACTGCAGGATTTCCGAACAATGAAATGTTAGAAGGTACTTCAGACTATGATACATTGTACTGTTATCAGCAATATGGTCATCATTTCTTACACAAGTCTATAACACCTAGAAATGTATTTGAGTACCACCAGTGGGAACACTGCCCAACACCTCCAAAAGGTAGTTCACAGGCATTTGCACAGAAATTCACATACTTCTCAGGGTTTAACACATCCAACCCGAAGTCATTTTTATTATAAAGTGGTGAAAATTTCAGCTCAGAAAATTATGTTAAGAAACACCAAACATATTTACTCTGCATCCTTTCTGAACCAGTTGTCTAAACAGGGTTTCGACCTATGGAAAGACACAATAGATTCCAAATCGATCTGGGGTTCTAGGGACTGGCAAGTCCAGGGAATAGAAGCACTTTTTAGAGCATGCATCATTCCGCAGCAGATTTTATTTCTGAATTAAACTGTGCAACAAACAACCCGTCTTGGATTAGCCAAAGGCAAGGAAATGAACACACTGGGGTTTCCAACACCATCGCAGATGGGTGGGGGCAGAACTCAACTACACATGGGGTGAAATTAGATGACATTTTCCAGTACAACAGATCAGATCCTGATTGGACAGAATGGCTGGTTTGGCCCATTGACACAAACAAATATCAGCAGAGATTTATGAATACAACCGAAGGGTTTAGTATCCATAGGCCAGACCCACGCTATGTACAGAGACATCACCCGGGGGTAGTGACATCGTATAGTGTTGGGAAGTTGTGCCTTGATTGGCTAGAGACCTCAACACTCACAGAAGTAAAGCACCACTTGACCTTACTGACACCTGACATGGATCTTAGAGATTTTCTATTAGGACCCAGGAAACAACGTCAGAAACGTTTCATATATGCAGGTCTTTATGCCTACTATAATGAAAACTGGAAAATATCCCAACAAGAGGCCGCAGAAAGGATACGGGAGATAGACAGTATTAACTTAGAAAAGGCATTAGCAGTAGTGGATAATGGGTTAACTACTTTGACCTCCAGGATTTACTCCTTAGGCAACATTGTGTCCTCGGCAATCGACATATTAGAACAAGATCTGGCCTTGTTACAACACGGGCAATCTCAACTATGTTCTATTATGATGTTAAGCTGGACGCTACAATCTTTGCGTGCAGGCTATGTGCCATGGCGTTTTATAAACACCACGTCTCTGTTCTCAGAATACAATCTAACTGATAAACAGACAGAAATGGCACAGAGGAGAGCCAAATATACAATGCTGCGTATTGAGAAACTGGAAAGGTTACCATTCACTGTAGCCGAATCACCATCAACAGAATGGCTAATTCATGGCCAAATCACTCTGCCGGTCACTACGTTTCAGTTTCAATATTGCCTTGAGCAAAGGCAGGCAGGCAAATATGTACAAATGGGTAAGGAATACATCAAGGAAACTTGGGAGTTACCATATAGATACCGATGCCTGAATGGGGATCGAGAAGTGTATCTGAGTGGTACAAACTGCAAGAACGCTTTAAGCGGTTCTCTCATGTGTCAAGATATTTCTCTGCACGGAGCCTGTAGCGGTTCAGTAGCGAACTTATCTTGTCACATGTCAGGGACCCCAGCGGCCATGATCACGCCGGTTTTCCAGCTGCTCTCGAATGGGAGTTACTTAATGCTAAATGATCAAGGTTGTTGTGGGATGCTTCCGGGCGTCGCATATCTAGTCACTGTTAGCTCCAGGGTTACTTGCTGTATGCAAGTATTGTTTCCACCACTGAACACAGTCCGGGATGCGCCGCTATGGCCTTCGCTGAATGTTTCTTTTATACAGTTTGATACTCTGAGCAGATTGAAAGCCATGCTTTTACAGCAACCCGTGCCCTTAACCTCCACTCGAGAAACCTATGAACTTCAAGTTGCAAGGATCTCGACCGAGCTACAGGCACTCATACGTACAAACTGCCCCATTCATTTAGCAGAAATGGTGGTACGTATCTTCAATATGTCTGATACGAGCGGAATTGTACACCTATTTAAGACCGGACTGTTAAGCACCTTTCAGACAGTCCTCGGAGTAATCCCAAATTTTATACACTGCGTATTGGGAAGCGTATTTGGAGGATTCCCGCTCATCCTGTTCCTAATCTCAGGAATCCTGATTGTAATATTGCTGCTACGCAATGGACGGCCCACTTCCCGTGGGAATGGTGAATATGCTCCTGGAGCGGAAATACCGTGAACGCATGGTACAACTTCTGGGCATTTCCTGCCTGCGAGAACTCAATGCCTCCTGGTTTCTATCATTTAGACCAGTCTGGGTAGACTGCATCTTACCTGTTCTTCGATGCCTGTTCTGCGGAGAAGAATGCACGTTGGATCTTTGTCTGACATTTCCATCAGATGCGCCTCGGGACACGAATGCAATGCTGGACCCCATAAAGGCCCATGCTCTGCGTTGTCCTCAGCGGCTTCCGATTCTGATGAATGCATTCCTGGAGAATCCACAGGTGCCGTTCGCTCCTGCTGGGTTAGGTGATTCTTCCACAGGCACCCAGGTTACAACTGCCGCACAAGCTGCCGCAGCACCGACTGTTGGCAGTGCTACATTCCATCTATGTGCTATTGACGTTGACGATTTTTGTACAATGCTGGAGCTAGGGCAACCGCCCACTCCTGCGCAAATGCATGTTTTAAGTGAATGGGAACGAGGTCGGAAAAGGCTGGAAAAATTACCGTTTCTCCCCTAGGGCACTCCATGACGAAAGCTGGCAGCCAGTCTTGTTCTGCTAATAGAATGTCATAACCAGATGACAGATTTTTCCAAAAGAGACCGTTGGATTTGTCGTCTGCAGCAGCTAACGCCGATAATACTGAACTTCCCAGCCAGGACGTTTAATCTCGAATTGGCTCATCGCGTCCTGGGAAAGAATTCGGCTTCTTTGCTCGTTTCAAAACAAACTACCTAAATTTGGAACATTTTCTTATATTGACACTTTCGCTTGAGAAAAGCATGGCCTTCTCCTGCTTATGGTAATACAACTTCTATAGGAAGACAATATTGACTTTTTTCAAGTGGCAACTAGAAAAGCTGAATTTAAAAAAAAAAATTTTAAGCACCGAAATTTTTCACGATTTTTTAGAACCATGTTTTTACTTGCTTTTAAAAATGTTTTTAAATTGTCCAGATTTTAAGTATGGTCATTTTTATCCAGTTCGGAAGAGGAGTGGGTGTTATATCCCACATAGGCCCTAATGTAGACCCGTTCGTACATGCCCTAAAATGGACGTATTCATATTTACCCTAATATGGTCATATTCGTACTTGCCCTATTATGGTCATAGTCGCATATGCCCAATTATGGTCATAACTGTACATGTCCTATTATAGTCATGATTCCTTATAAAGGCATGATCTTTCACCTACATTGGTCCCAGCTAGTACACAACGAGCTCTGAGGGCTGAACGTTATCTATCCTGTGGTTTTGAATACAGCAGGGTTTTTTCCAAACACAGGCCCTCACTGTACTCATTAATTATGCATGGCTCTCCAAGAATACACCACGTGCATAATATGTATGTACAAAGTTCGCCCCTGACGTCTTCCTCATGTCCAATACAAACCATACTGAGGACCGAGACTCTTTAGGGTACAAATACACCACATCTTGCCCCGGTAAGACAGAGGGAACCGAGACTTCCATGCTGACACACTGACCAGAGATGCTGAGGCTCCTGCATGCAGTCGCTCCAGCTGACAGTGGTCTGACACAGCCCTGACGGGGTGTCCAACTCGAGACCAGGACGGGGTCCCACACTCTCTCTATTCAGGTATGGGGGTTCGACTAAATCCTAGAAGGATTCGTGGCTCTTAGGCTTTTAGACCTACACATATGCTAGGTACACTCAGGTACATCTAGTTAGGCATCGTAGGAGTACGCGCACTTGCATAATGCTTTTATATTCATGTATGTATTCATGATTATCGCAATATGATAGAACTGTTCTATCCCTTTGCTTTTATCGTATTGCTGATAATATATCTCTGCTATTGTCTGCTGGTTACCGCAGCACATATTTTACACTAGAATAACAACTGTTCAATAAATACTTATTGAAACGCCCGACTGTTTATTCTGTGTAACTCTCTGAGACAAACCGAATAAGTGAGCACGAGTGACTGAGCGAAAGGTAGTACATTGTTTCCACGATTCTGAGGGAATCAGGGTTGTCATGATCTAAGGTTGCCAGAAACTAATCTCTCCCCGATAAGAGGAGACATTAGTGGCACTGCGAGCTAGCTAATGCAAAACTAGGCTAACATATACGGTGGGGGTGCACGGAGTCAGTCTTCCACCAAGCACGCAGTATATGTTATCCAAACGCGCAGGTCCTGCAGGGGTACTATAGGAGCTACACGACAGCGCTATAGCTCTTCGCCCGAGGCCTAACCCTTATTACCAATAACCCCGAAATACCCCCTAGCACAGGCCGGGAAGTGACCCGAGTGGCAAGCGATGGCCCGCAAGGTGTTCCAGAGAGACTGCCCTTTATTCCCCTAAGAGAACAGAGTGTTTCTTTGAGTTCAGGCACTCTTGAAGCTGAACAACGTTGATTTTCTGCTAGATTGTTTTTTCTACTGCCCCCAGTAAGACCCGGCCGCCCCTTTGGACGCGGCCTGTGTGCTTCGCCTGATCGGCCTGATCGATTCTGTTGCATACTGTTGGTAGGTACATGGGTCTGTCAGGAAGGCCCGTGTGTAATCAATTGGGGGAGGGTTCTGTTTAACCCCCCTCCCTCCCCCCTCCTGGTAAAACAGTTTTGTAGGGGGAAACCCCGGAATGACCTGTTTCCCCGGTTTGGTGCCCCGAGGTACTGAATATCACCCCCTTAAAGAGATTGACTGTAGGGAGTTGTTTGTTTTGTTCGCCCTGCTCTCGGATTGTTGACTGTTGGGAATAGTTAAGAGGCGGGCGTGGGACACTACAAAACCGCCACTTTGTTTTCGTTTACTCTGTGGCCAAAAACAGGAAGGTGAACTTTTACCCACCCACCCCCATGCAGTGGGGCATCTGAGGTAGGCGCTAGCGAGCAGCTGCACTCAGCTACAGTGCATAATAAGATGGCTGCATGGAGAACCACCCAGGAACTCTGACCCTGTAAAAAATGTAAACAGAATGCTTAAATCCAGGCCTTCATTCAGTCCTCGGGATCACGTAACCTCCCCGTGCTAGCCACGGAGCGCCCTGCTGTGCACCTCCCGTGCCGTGTGTTTATTTAGGAAGGGGAGGGGGGCTTGTGTAGCGCCCGAGACATGTCACCTCAGGGCCACATGAGAGCAGTCAGCGGTGGGAGGTGCTTGGAAGCGCACAGGTGTTCACACAGCACATGCACACACCGGGCAAGCACAGCACAGGCCCAGCTTGGGAAAGGGACACTGCAGCGGACGAATGCCCTTGAAAGGGGGTCTATAGGTCAGGGTTGTCGCTTCTCTTCTCCCCTCCTCATGCACACCCCTCGTCGGAAGTGACACTCTGCACTCAGCCTCACCGTTTTCACGGACACCGCGCTATGCAATGCAATAGGTGTTGCTTTTGGTATTGTAAATAACAATGGCTTTTAATTTTTTAAAAGGCATTGCCATTTACAATGCCAATAGCTCCAAAATTCGCAGTTGCGAGACCTATTGCATTGTAAATGCATGTTTTTCTATGTCGCCTCCTAGCAAATTCAATAGATGATGTGATGGGGCCTATTGGTGCAGTGGGGTGGGTATATAAGGACAAATGGACCTGAAGCAATGACCCCATTTGACTCCCTCTAGAAACACCACTGCGTGGTTCCTACTCCCTGCATAGTTCTGGGAGTCCTATCTCCCTGTCCTGGAATGACTTCTGTTCTGTCAGTCTGCTGTACCCTTCTCGGGCCCCATCTGCTACCCTTGCAGGCTATCTTCGGAGCGCTCGTGCCCTCGCAGCGGATTGGTGCGTGAAGGCTTGCACCACGCACGGACTGTGTCCAGCTCACACCTGATCCCGTGTTAAGTGGCATGTCGTGCCCGGGGATCCGATTTTCACACCCACAGCTCGGCTAAGCTTCTGTGGGGCCTTTCCAGCTGCTTGACATACTGACAGCCGTGAGAGCATATCTGCGAAGGCCTTCCACCATGGCCCCGCGAGCCCAGCGCCCTGTGCGGTCGGCCGGGCAGGGTGAGCGGCATGGCGGGGTCTAGACACCGGCCTGCCCCGTGCTAATGATGTCCACTGCTCTCCTGGCTGGCGCGGTATTAAAGCACACGCGATATTTATAGGCCGTAGCAGTCAGCGGAATGATAATTACCGGCGCGGCCTCTTCCAACAGGTGAACATGAGAGCGGCACTCCAGGCATGTGCAAAGCAGCCTGGACGGCAGATTAACTGTCTTTATTTATGCTGACATCACGTAATCCTCGTGTATCCTCAGGCTCGACCGAGGACGGGAGCTGCCTGCTACTGAAACTGAGAGTTAGGGTCACCCGGATGCAGGGTGTCAGTGGCAGCGCCGTGACTGCCTTTGTCTGCTCCCTGACAGTCACTCTCTCTCTCCGTGTGTGCAGTCATCGAGTCTGTCCTGGCTTAAACTTCCTGTGCACGGGGACAGGTTCACACAATTATTGGTGGAGCTATGGTCGCATACCTGAATTTTGAATACAAATTAGGGCGTTTTACAGGTGGGACGGAAGTGCGGCAAGCCTATCCCTCTGTTTTCTTTGCTCCATGCTATACATTCCCTCATTAAACAATTATACAGAGATAAACACCCTAGTCAACACAGTAAAGAGTCCGCCCAGCCCCCCACCCGTCATTGCATTTCACAAACAGGGCCACATTGGCTTTTGATCTGTAAACTCGCCCTTTATAAGTTGGTCTTTGGCTTGTGGCAGATGGCAATAGTGCAGGTGACAGGGTGACACTAACAGCTCCTGGTGTAGCAATACCACCCAAATCCCGCAGCTCACACACCTTTTATCATCACAGATGTAGGACTACACGTCTCTTTTCAAGAACAGGGTCCAGAAAAGAGAAATATTTCGGCCTTTGCCCCTCTCAATGGAGGCTCTCAACAATTTCACCAAGTGCATAAAGAGGATGAGATGGAATTGTGTGTGTAGTGCAGAATGTCCGTACATTTAAACCTTTTTCAACAGGTTGCGAGGTGTACCTAACTTAAGCATAACATTCTTCAATGTGTGCGAAAGTAAATAATCCATTGCACTTTCATAAGGTTTTCTAAACTTTATTTTGCTTCTTCTTCACAACTAAATATCTATTAGAGGCTCACATTTCATCTTCAAATCACCTATGGATTGTTTTAAGTCTACATTCCTGCATAAGGTTTCCTCCACAAAGTCCTCTAGCGAATGTGGCTGTCTTTGTTTTCACTAGTGAATGTTTGACAAATGATATTCCTACAATTGCCCTGATTATAGTGTAAGAGCAGAACTATCAATGGTGACGGTGTGTCTGTTTGTGTCTTTATGTGAGACAGAGACCACATGTCAAAGTGCATATGAATAACTGGTGAAAAATGAGACACAATGTGAAATAGAGAAGGCTGAGTGAGGGACAAAAGAATGGGAGAGAAAGAAGCAAGACCAGTGGCGGCTCCTCCGCTAATGCGGAGGAGCATCGCCCCACTGCATTGCAGCAGTGAAGGAAAGAAGAAATAAATTGATAATAACGTGATGTTATTATAATTTAATTTGTTCCTGCTGCAGCAGCATGTGACGCTTTGGCCGGCCGTCTCAGGCCGGCCAAACAGTCATGCACACTTAGCATGTTCTCCATCCAGGGCATTACAGCCTGGGTGGAGAACATGCTGAGGCCCCCAGTCCCCATCTGAGCGCCAAATTAAGACGTTAAGACCAATCACAACGATTGGCTCAGTGGACCCTGGCTGCTTCCTGGTCGGCCAACGGAGGAGAGATGATGTGGGACAGAGCGGTGAGGAGGTAAGTGTATTTTTCTTTTTATACACTCCCTTACCCCCTCTCCTCCTGCTGCACCAGCCCAGTAACATCCCGTCCGACACTGAGCAACACGGTAAATGAGAGAATGGCAAGCAAGTCAAGGATTTTGGAGTGACAGATGGATGTCATGGGGAGGGAGTCTGAAAGTGAAGATGTGTGAGGGAGGTTTAGTGTGAGGTGTCAGTATGGAAGAGAGGAAGGTGTTAGAGAGTGAAGAGGGTTGCGAGAAGAAGAATTTATGTGAAAAGAAGCTGTGAAATGAGAATGGGGAAAATACTAAGGTGTGAGAGGGATGCGCTAAAGTGTGAGAGAAAATTAGAGAGCAGGATGTCAGGATGGAAAGAGATGGAGAGTGCGAACAAAGATAGTGTGCAATATCAGGGTGAGAGAAGCAAGAATCCCTGATAGGGGAAGGGAGGGTGGGGGTGAGAAATGTAGGGGTATGGGGAACACGTGTTAAAGGTGAAAGGAGGAATCATTTTAAAGATGGGTTAGAGAGAGAATGGAGTGTGCAATACACATGAGGGCAGGAACATTTTTGTGGAAGGAAATACTAGGTGGTTGTCTAAGAACACAAAAAGAACAATTGATGGACGGAATGCTGAAACAATGTCAAACATTCAATCCCAGTACAGAGATCTTGGCCTAAATACATGTTTTTTTTTGCACACCAACCCATTCCAGTTTAGACCCAGTCATATGCAAATCAGTCATGGCCCTGCTCCCCATAGAAACAGTCCAGCCCGAACTACCAGACCAGTATACTGGTTCGGTGGAGGGTTTAGAATTGGGGCAGGAAGAAATGGCGCTCAAGCAAGTACGCAATGGGGTTAAAGATGTGATGAATGAATACGGTGCCACAAGGTCAGGGGAAACAAACCCAAGTAAAAACAATCCCTGCGAGTGTGTAGGTCAGGACCCACACTGTAAATTAGAACCAAGTCCTGTGCACACGTTTTAGGGTATTGGTTTTAGTGTAAAAATCACTTTTCAAAGTACTTTCTGTTCAGAAATTATGAAGGTCGACATCAGGAGTATCTTAATGAAGATTTTGTTATATCAAGTTTTATAGGTCAATACAGAAAGAAAACCAGCCGACACGTGTTTCGTCACGAAGAACTTAACTTGTGACTCTTCAGGGCTGTAGGAAAAGACAATCTGTAGTGCCGGAGTCGCAGTACCGGTGATACTTCCAACCCGGTAATAGCACGGGTTCATCAAAAGAAAGACACAGGTTCTTGAAAAGAAGGGATAGAATGGGAAGGTAAAATGTCGCCCTTCCCCGGTGTTTCCGAAGTCAACAGAAAATACAAACGAACGGACGTGTACGTCCGTGTGGTAGGGAGAACAGAAAACACCAAACGAGGGCGATAGTGACGTCTCGATTTCCGTGCCATTACCCGGAAATCGAGACGTCACTATCGCCCGACTAACCAGGGAGCTGAGGTCTCCCTACCACACGGACGTACACGTCCGCTCGTTTGGTGTTTTCTGTTCCTCGGAAACACCGGGGAAGGGCAACATTTTGCCTTCCCCTTCTATCCCTTCATTTGAAGAACCCGTGTCTTTACTACTTTCGCCCGACAGACCAGGGAGCTGAGGTCTCCCTACCACACGGACGTACACGTCCGTTCGTTTGTGTTTTCTGTTGACTTCGGAAACACCGGGGAAGGGCGACATTTTGCCTTCCCATTCTATCCCTTCTTTTGAAGAACCCGTGTCTTTCTTTTGATGAACCCGTGCTATTACCGGGTTGGAAGTATCACCGGTACTGCGACTCCCGCACTACAGATTGTCTTTTCCTACAGCCCTGAAGAGTCACAAGTTAAGTTCTTCGTGACGAAACACGTGTCGGATGGTTTTCTTTCTGTATTGACCTATAAAACTTGATATAACAAAATCTTCATTAAGATACTCCTGATGTTGACCTTCATAATTTCTGAACAGAAAGTACTTTGAAAAGTGGTTTTTACACTAAAACCAATACCCTAAAACGTGTGCACAGGACTTGGTTCGAACTACCAGACCAGGTCCTCCCTGGACCAGAAATAAGCATCCTGGTACCTGTTTCAGGGTATCACCCCTCATCAGCCAGGCTAGCTTGACTCCAGTGGCATGGTGAGCACAGGACCCACGTCTGGGCATACCCTTCCCACTTAGGGCAATAAATGCACAAAGAACAATTGATGGACGTAATGCTGAAACAATGTCAAACATTCACCCCCCAGTACAGAGATCTGGGCCTAAGTCCATTGTTCTTTTGCTCGCCACCCCACCCCAGTTTGGACCCAGCCATATACAAACCAGTCTTGACCCTGCTCCCTATGGGAACAGTCCAGCCCAAATTGCCAGGACAGTCCTCCCTGGACCGGAAAACAAGCATCCTGGGACCGGTTATGGTGTATCACCCCTCATCAGCCAGGCTAGCTTGAATCCAGTGGCATAGGAAGCACGGGACCCATGTATGGGCATACCCTTCCCACTAAGGGCAACTTATAGCAACATAAAAACAAGCATTTGCAATGCAATAGGTCTCGCATTTACGCGAGTTTGAGCTATTGGCATTGTAAATGACAATGCCTTTGAATTATGTTTTGGTTTTTAAAACAAATAAAAAAAGGCATTGCCATTTACAATGTCATAACTTAAACTCGTGTGAATGCGAGACCTATTGCATTGCAAATGCTTGTTCTTTTCTGTTCTTGGTAAAAGTCGGATGCTGAAAAATAATTGCCGGTCCCTGCATCTGTGAAATAAATTAAGCCCTGCCTTGCGCTGTTTACCACCTGAGGCACTGGTGCCCTCTCTGACTCCTAAGCATCATGTGAGCTCTGTTAATACCCAAGCACTCCTGATCAATAAGTAACTAATAATAATGTCAGATGCTACCACTGCACTAACATCAGGCTGCACATTAACAAGTGCGTTCCTAGAAAGAGAGGTGTCATCGAGTCATTGAAGTGTTAGACTGCCAGATGCACTCTGATGTATGCCTGTTCTGGTCACATGACTGTGGCTGTACCGCTGGATGTAAGGTATTTGGGGGCAGGCAACCGTAACACTGTCTTTTCTTTCTGTGCTACAGCACAGATCTGTCTCCAGCACCACCTTATAGGACTCCAGGTCTCCAGTACAGTGGGCGCGCCAGCAAACACCCCTTTTTAGTGTGCCATATTGTGGGTGGTAGGTTACAATATATATTATTTGCCACTGTAGTCTTATCCTAATAATTACAAATGAAAACACGGAAGGATTCATTGGGGCATTGCTATTTGATGTCCCAACCATAAAGGGCTGCGGCAGAGGAGGGGTGATGGGATCCCGACATTGGTAGGGCAAGAGACTTTTGCTTCTGAATCTTCTTTGATGGACCCTACAGCACCCTGCAGCAGGAGATGGAAGGAACTTGTACTGGCATCTGGTAGGGCAGTTGCCTGGGATCGTGAATGAAAACCAAAACAAGTTAGCTGTGGATGTGTTTTGCCCACATGAAGGGATGGAATAGAATTGCATCAATTAATCCTTAATTCCTGTGTTGTCTCTTTGCTTGCCAACAACAGTGATATCATTTTAAATAATTTTTCTCTAATGTGAATATTTAATATGATTTGCTGTGAAAACTAATAAAATGTCAATGAATACTACCCTTTAAACCCAATACCAAATATACTATTTTCTGTCATTGACTCATGGGCAGGGGTGTATAATAGAAGCATTCTGAGCATTTAGTTTGTAGCACACCACTGTTCTTTGACACCCATCAGTACTGCTGATCCGTATCCTGGAGAGTAGTCCACGAGATATAAGGCACTCCTGGTTCACACTTTAAAGGACAAAGTATTGACTTTGGCTTGCTTATAGGAGTACGATGCGATGAATGAGAAAGCGATTCCCAGGGGCAGATCGTTCACAGTACACCACCTTACAAACACATTTAGGAAGTCAAGAAGTCCAGTTCAAACATAGACAGTTCAGCAGCTCCACACTGCCCACATAAAACCATCAACAAAACCTTGAGAGGGGGAAACAGAGGCTCTAATGACCAGACAAGTCAGAACTCAGGAGTGCGCGCTGCCTTCCACTCGGCAGTCGCAAATAAAAGTTACACAGACAGACTTAAAACGTTTCACCACTACTTTCATACAGACCTCAGACCAAGTCTGTCTGTGCCACATTGTCCACATAATTCAACAAGCTGAACAACGGAGGCGACATCGCGGGGCGCACTCCCTGCCTCCGGTGCAGATGGCGGCGAAACCGGAAGTCAGGCACCCTTCGTTGGGACGTGGGCGGGGCCTGCCAAAGAAACAGGAAGGAACCGCCGGAGAGGACGTCCGGAACCCTGCAGGCTCCATGCTGAAGTCCCGGCCCCATCAGAGGGACCGGGCGAAGAGCGAGGCAGACTGCATGGCACCAGAGGCAAGACGCGGCTCCCGAGTGGTGAGGAGAGCCCTGCGGCGTGCCGAGGAGGCGGCCAGGGAACCAGCCGGTGAGTGAGGGCTTGGCTGGGTGCATTGCCGGCGCCCATTCTCTTAGCGGACCCGCCAGACAGCGGGCCGCTCCATCATGGGGGCAATTTTGTCTGTAAGGCGCATGCTGAAGGACACGCCATGAGCGTGCACATCGGCTGTCTGAAAGAGACGCCGTGAGCGTGCACATGGCCTGTCCGGGCGCCATGAGATGTGCACGCGTATGGTGCGAGCAGGAGTTGTGAGAACACCGCGAGCCGTACGCGTGCACATCTCCTGTCTTGCCATATGCATGCTCATGTCCTGTCCCCCTTCCAAACTAAAGTCGACAACAATAGATCTCGCTAGCGACAGCGCTTCGCGCTGCGTCGCTAGGCGAGACCTAACTAGCAGAAACGTCATATTACATCTGTAAGTGCAAATATGGCACCTCCGGGGAGGGGGAAACATCATTTACCCCGCATGCGAAACAACGCATGCCATTACAACACGGTCATTACAACGACCGTGTTGTTACAGTGCATGCCATTACAACGCAAGCCGTTACAACGACTTGCTGTAAGGGGCAGAAGGTGTTGGATTTTAAATCCAACACCTTCCTTACTGCTGCACAGACTGGAGTTGGAATAGTAAATTATACTATTCCAACATCCAGCGCCCCCCTACAGCACGTCGTTGTAATGACTTGCGTTGTTTGGTATGTGATGTAACAACACGGTTGTTGTAATGACCGCGTTGTAATGGCACTCATTCTAAACGCATGCGTTATAACGTGACCTATTCCTGGGGAGGTAGAGAAAAAAGTTGGTTCATCTAGGTTGTCAAAAATCCTACAGCTGTCCCTACAAGGTGGATAGGAAGTGTTTCTTTGCATGGAGAGCACTGATCAAGCCCCAGTGTGTTAGTTGGCCATGGCTCTTCACACTGGTGAATGCAGAGCAGCCTGATTCACGTCTTAATGATTGTGATACCTGCCCCCACACTCCTGCATGAAATCCCTTTTCCTGTACCCTTTAGGGTGAGATGCTAACATGGACACTGTAGAGCATAAGGCCACCCACTCATTTTGGGGTTTGCCTGCTGTAACCCATCTTTTGGGGGGTGGCAACAGTAGGAATGATCACTGATTGGGAAAAGAATGACAGCATTGCACATGATGGGCAGACGGAGCAGCAGGACTGGGACAGGACAGCATAACAGCAGCCTGTTTTACAGCAGGAGTCACAGTGACACTTGCTCTATTGCTGCTCTGCAAGCTTGCACTGCATGATCTGTACATTTTCTGTGAGGGAAGAGAGCATGCACTGAGTGTTGTATTGTGCGTTTAATGGGATCTTGCATGGTTGCTGCTGCCACCAGTACATATACTTTGGGATTTCATAGAAAAGTTTCAGTCCCTGCTTTACCCATTTCACCTCTTAGTGAACCTTGGTGAAAAATATTTTCACTATGTGACAATCAAAACAAATGGCTTTTTCAATTCGTGTTTTCATGCGTGATGCAAATGAAATAGTTTCCGTCCATGAAGTATGTGAATAGGGTCGATCCATGGTTTTACACGTGGAACAAGCAGCAACACTGGACAAAATTGAGTAGACTGCTTTGGAAAATTTTTAAACTCAGTTATCAAGTCACCTAATGCCATATTTGAAACTTTCACCAGGCCTAGCTTTGTAACCAGCAACACATTGCTTGTTGGGAATTCAGCTCCTACTCAGAATGTAAAAAGAAAAAAATCAGAATTCAACACAATGGCACCTGAAAAGCCCAAAGTGGCTGAAGGCTTTACACTTAACAATGAGTCAAATGGCAACTATGCCAAATTAAAAAACTCAAGTTTCAATTTGTGATTTTTGGCCTGTAGTCTTGGCCCCATGCAATACGGAAACAGTTTGCCTCTGTACCCCCTCGATATCTCAGATGTAAAGGAGCTGTGAAGGGGTGCCCTAGCTGTGCCCAACACTGAGGTGGCGCACAGCCACTGTGCCCTCCAAGGGTGTCCGTTGAAAGAGGGAAAAGGGGCTTACATGGATCCACCAGCATCCTCCTGCAGACGGGTGTAGTCACTGCAGGGAAATCTGTGCCACCCCTCCGCCTCCCCATTCACATGCAGGCCATATTTCGGTCTGCACAGCCGCACAGTGAAAGGCTGGTGGCTTCAAACAGCTGGTCTGCATTGGGTTGCTGTGCCTGCCACCCTTGGGGTGTATGACACACTGGGATTCAGATTACTCAGATTCAGATTACTCTAGGCCACAACCACTGTTTGGAGAAACAATGAAGCACCGGGCATAAACCTCAAGAACCACCATGTCTATAGACAAATCTGGACAGATTCCTGTAAGTGCTGCAACAGGGCCAAATGATCCTACAGGTGACTGATTAGGGCCCTCCTGCTCTACAAAACTAATCCTATGGGCTATACAATCATCCTAGCACTGGAAACTAAGGGCCAGATGTACATAGCTATTTTCATGTCGCAAACGTCCTGATTCACAGGATCGGGCCTTTTGTGACCGGAAAATAGCATTTTCCCATGTACCAAACACTCTTTTGCGATTCCGTAACCTATTACCAAATCGCAAAATGGGTTAGCAATTCAGTATTAGGAAGGGGCATGTTAAGGACGTCACTTTGGAATAGCAACCCACAGTGGTATGTGTGAATGTTTGCGGTCGCAAAACATTCGCATTTTACCGCCTACTTCAAGTGGGTGTTAACCAGTTCACAACTAGAAGGGGTCCCCAGGGGACCACTTCCCCTTTGTGAATGCATGCAGAAACGTTTTTAAGAGCAGGTAGTCGTCGCATGGACCACTGACTACTCTTAAAAATGAAAAGAAAACTTAAATTTTTTTTTTTTTTTAAACGCATCCCGTTTTTTTTCAACCCCTTGGCTGCTAGGCCTTTCACCCCCGTCCTAAGCCTTTTTTTGGCTATTTGGGGTAGTTCGACCTTAGGCCTCCATAACTTTTTGTCCACATAAGGTATCCACGCTAAATTTGCGTCTTTTTCTTCCAACATACTGGGGATTCTAAATGTACCCAGGGTTTGTGGATTCCCCTGGAGGAGACAGAGAAATTAGCCAAAATACAGCTACATTTTGGGTTTTTGGGGAAAAAAGGGAAAAAAAGTGTTGTATAGGAAAGAATCAGTTTTTTCCCTGCAAATCGTATCAACAAAAGGTTTGCAGTGCTAAAATCACCATCTTCCCAGCTTTCAGGAACAGGCAGAGGTTTGTCAGAAAACTACAATTTTCCACACAGTTTTGGCATTTTAGTGGGACATAACCTATTTTTCCTATTTTTTGTGCTTTCAACCTTCTTCCAGTTAGTGGTAGAAATGAAACCAATAATGGATCCCGGAAAGCTATACATTTCTGAAATACAGACACAATTCTGAATTCAACAAGAGGTCATTTGTGTCGATCCTTCAAGGTTTTTCTATAGAAAGTAATAGTTGAAATACAAACATATTGAAATTGAGTTGAAAAAAACAGCCATTTGTGCCTACGTTTTCACCTGTAACTTCTTCTAAGTAAGGCAATTTTTTTAAAGCAATATACCGTTATGTCCGCTGGACACTTCTGGCTGTGGGGATGTATAGGACTTCTAGGTTCACCAAGAACCTGATGTACCCAGAGCCAATATTTGAGCTGCGCCTTGCAATGGTTTTTCATTGTGTACCAGGTATACCGCAATTCATTTGGTAAAATATAAAGAGTGAAAAATAGGTGTCAAGGAAACCTATGTATTTCTGATATTGGAACAATATATGGAGTTTAGAGCAGTGGTTATTTGCACATCTCGAATTTGTGCGCACCCACACTAGCATGTGCATTAGAGGGCATTTTTCAAAATGAGTTCTTGTTTACACACTGTATTACATTTGGAAGGCAGAAAAGCATAGAAAGTCATTTGGTAATAACACTTGTTCAACTATTCTGTGTTCTCCTAAGGCTCCCGAAAAAATGGTACCTCACTTGTGTGGGTAGGCCTAGTGCCCGCGACACAGCCCAAACGCAGCGTAGGCACGTCACATTTTTCCAGTGAAATCTGACCCTTTTTTTGCAATGTACCTAGCTGTAGATTTTAGACCATAGCTCAGCCGGCACCCAGGGAAACCTAGCAAACCTGTACATTTTTTTTTTAAAACTAGACACCCAGGGGGGATCTAGGATGGGGTGACTTCTGTGGCTCTCACCAGGTTCTGTAACCCAGAATCCCTTGCAAACCTCAAACTTTGTAAAAAAAAAAAAAAAAATCTCACATTTTTATGATGGAAAGTTCTGAAATCTGTGGGGAGCCACAAACTTCAACCCACCCAGCAGTCCCCCAAGTCTCCCGATAAAAATGGTACCTCACTTGTGTGGGTAGGCCTAGTGCCCACAACAGGAAACAGCCTAAAACACAATGTGGACACATCACATTTTTCCAGTGAAATCTGACCCTTTTTTGCAACGTGCCTAGCTGTGGATTTTGGACCCTAGATCAGTCGGCACCTAGGGAAACATAGCAAACCTGTACATTTTTGAAAGCTAGACGCCCAGGGAAATCCAGGATGGGGTGACTTGTGTGGCTCTCACTAGGTTCTGTTACCCAGAATCCCTTGCAAACCTCAAACTCTGTAAAAAAAATCACAATTTCCTCACATTTCTGTGATGGAAAGTTCTGGAATCTGTGGGGAGTCACAAACTTCCACCCACCCAGCATTCCCCCAAGTCTGCCAATAAAAATGGTGCCTCACTTGTGTCGGTAGGCCTAGTGCCTGTGACAGAAAACGGCCCAAAATGCAACATGAACACATCACATTATTCCACTGAAAACTGATCCTTTTTTGCAATGTGCCTAGCTGTGGATTTTGGACCCTTACTCAGCTGGCACATAGGGAAATCTAGAAAACCTGTACATTTTTTAAAACTAGACACCCAGGGGAATTCAGGATGGGGTGGCTTGTGTGGCTCTCACCAGGTCCTGTTAACCAGAATCCCTTGCAAACCCCACACTTTGTAAAAAAAAAAGTCTCCTAATAAAAATGGAACCTCACTTATGTGGGTAGGTCTAGTGCCTTCGATAGGAAACAGCCCAAAACGCAAGTTGGACACATCGCATTTTTCCAGTAAAAACGGACCCTTTTTTAGCAATGTACCTAGCTGTGGGTTTTAGACCTAAGCACAACTGGCCTCTAGGGAAACCTAGCAAGCCTGTACATTTTAGAAAACTAGACAACTAGGGGAATCCAGGATGAGGTGCCTTGTGTAGTTCTTACTAGGTTCTGTTACCCAGAATCCCTTGCAAACCTCAAACTTTGTAAAAAGAAAACCCATTTTCCTCACATTTCTGTGATAGAAAGTTTTGGAATCTGCGAGGAGCCACAAACTTCACCCACCCAGCAGTCCCCCAAGTCTGTCTATAGAAATGGTGCCTCACTTGTGTTGGTAGTCCTAGTGCCTGAGAAAGGAAATGGCCAAAATTATCGATCACAAAAAGACTTGGTTTTGCAAGAGAGCCAGCTGTATTTTTGGTCTCGGGCTAGGTGGGCATCTAGGGAAACGTACCAAACCCAGACATTTCTGAAAACTAGATACCCTGGGGTATCCAGGGAAGTGTGGCTTGCATGAATTTCCCAAAGTTTTTCTACCCAGAATCCAATGCAAACCGCAAATTTAGCTAAATAAATCACATTTTTCTCACATTGCTGTCTGGGTTCATCGTACCGGCACAAATTTCCTATTATTCAGCGTTTCTCCCCCAGGTCTCCCGATAAAAGTGGTACCTTACTTGTGTGGGTAGGCCGAGTACCCACAACAGGAAATGGCCCAAAACGTACTGTGGAGACATAAAAATTATCAATCACAAAAATACTTCGTTTTGTGAGGGAGTACCTGCGTTTTCGGTCCCGGGCTCGGCAGGCATCTAGGGAAACCAACAAAAACCAGACATTTCTGAAAACTAGACCCCTATGGGAGTCTAGGGAGGTGTGGCTTGTGTGGATCCCCCAACGTTTTCCTACTCAGAATCCCCTGCAAACCTCAGATTTAGTTTAAATAAATCACATTTTCCTCACATTTCTGTCTGGGCTCATCGTACCGGCACAAATTTCCTATTATTCAGCGTTTCTCTTGGTCTCTCGATAAAAATGATACCTCACTTGTGTGGGTGTCCATTGCAGAGTCAGTCTAAAAACGTACATAAAAAAAAACAGCACTTAGAGCTCGCTGTGCTATCCCCTCAATCTCAGAGTTTTTGGCTCTTCTCAGCCGCAGGCCCTTGTCCCAGCCATACAAGTGAGGTATCATTTTACTCGGGAGACTGAGGGGAACGCTGGGTGGTAGGAAATTCATACCGGAGCAGTGATCCCACACAGAAATGTGAGAAAAATGTGATTTTTTTTCTTTAGCTAAATTTGAGGTTTGCAGGGGATTCAGGGTAATAAAATGTTGAGGGATCCATGCAAGCCACACATCCTTGGACTCCCCTGAGTGTCTAGTTTTTAGAAATGTCTGGGTTTGGTAGTTTTCCCTAAATGCACGCCAAGCCCATGACCAAAAACGCAGGTGCCCCCTTGCAAAACCAGGTCGTTTTGTGATAGATCATTTTGATATCCCCACAATACGTTTTGACTCGTTCCCTGTCGCGATCACTTGGCCCACCCACACAAGTGAGGAGGCCTGTGGGAATGCTGGGTGGTAGGAGATTTGTGGTGGCCCGGTGATCCCACAACTTTCCCCCTCAGAAATGTGAGGAAAATTTGATTTTTTTAGCTAAATTTGAGGTTTGCATGGGATTATGGGTAGGAAAATGTTGGGGGATTCACATAAGCCACACCTTCCTGGACTTCCCTGGGTGCCAAGTTTTCAGAAATGTCTGGGTTTGGTATATTTCCCCAGATGGCCGCCAAACCTGGGACCAAAACGCAGGTGACCCCTTTGCAAAACCGGTTCGTTTTGTGATAGATCATTTTGATGTCTCCACAATATGTTTTGGGCCCTTCCCTGTCACAGGTACTTGGCCCACCCACACAAGTGAGGCAGCATTTTTATCGTGACATCTAGGTGAACACTGGGTGGTAGGAAATTTGTGGGGTTTTTCTGATTCTGGATGATTATGGCACAGAAATGCAAGGAAAATGTGTGACTTTAGTCACATTTTGAGGTTTGCAGGGCATTGTGGGTAAGAAAACTTGTTGGGATCCACAAGAGAGACACCACCATGTACCCCCCTGGGTGTTTAGTTTACGGAAATATCTAGAGTTGGCAGATTTTCCCTAGAGACAATGTACACCCTGACAGAGAAAGACAGAAAAGACAAATATTACTGCAGAGAATGTGGCCTTAAGGCTAGAGCGGCTGACCTTGACGCTGGGGAACTGGGTTTGAGTCTCGGTAGGGACGCTCAACATCCTGTGATTCTGGGCAAATCACTTAATCTCCCCGTGCCTAACAAAAATGAATATGTCCTTATGTAACGCAACTGGTGCTGATAACTGAAACCTTCGGGTCAAGTTTACGCTATATGAAATTCCGGGGAAAAATAATCATCTATTCCTCAAGTACACACACATATTGGTTGGATTTGGCACAAGGGTGAGTGATGGTTCAATATATAAAATTTTATTAACAAGAGATTTCACAAAAATGGAATGCACTTTTAATAATTGAAAGTTCAGAACACTGAACCAGTACCACATAGCTTGTGAGCTCTAAAGCAGTGTCAAGACCCCAACCGCTTTACAGACCATTCACACACCTTTTGTACGTGATACACACAAGACCATTCACACCACCAGCCGCAGAATCAACACATTACAACATTCACAAAAAGAGACAATGTACACCCTGGCAGAGAAAGACAGAAAAGATAATTATTACTGCACAACCATCTATTCCTCAAGAACACAGACATACTGGTTGCATTTGACACAAGTATGACTGATGATTCAATACATAAAATTTAATTAACAAGAGATTTCACAAAAATGAAATGCACTGTTAATAATTGAAAGTTCAAAACACTGAACCAGTGACCCACAGCTTGTGAACTATAAAGCTGCGTCAAGGCCCCAACCACTTTACAGGCCATTCACACACCGTTTGTACGTGATACACACAAGACCATTCAAACCGCCAGCCGCGGGCCCAGTACATTACAACATTCACATCAACAGACAGCACCATTCAAGGGCCCATCACTTTCATACGCCCACATGACTGACACAGCAACTACACCGGCTGACGGAGTGTGTGGACTGACGTATGGCTATGAGTGTGTGTAGTGACCAGCAGCAAGTCACTACTCACACACCGCCAGCCAAGCACCAATCCACACATACCGCCAACCAAGCGGCAGTCCACAAACACCGCCAGCCAAGCCCCTGGCCGCGCACACTACCACCAAGCGCCAGTCCACACACACCACCAGCCAAGCGCCAGTCCACGCACACCACCAGCCAAGCCCCAGTCCATGTAGACGGCCAGCTAAGTCCCAGCCCGCGCACACCGTCAGCCACGCGCCAATCCACACACACTGCCAGCCAAGCCCCAGTCCACGCACACTTACAGCCAGGCACCAGTCCACGCACATCGCCAGCCAAGCCCCAGTCCATGCACACTGCCAGTCAAGCCCCAGTCCATGCACACCACCAGCCAAGCACTAGTCCACGCACACCACCAGCCAAGCACCAGGCCATGTACACCATCAGTCAAGTACCAGTCCGTGCATACTGCCAGCCAAGCACCAGTCCACGCACACCACCATCACATTTTGTTTTTTACAAAAAAGAAAACACAAACCAATTGTAAGAAGATATAAAACTACAAACACAAAAGCTCTAACTAAATACATCACACGGATGCCAATGCCAACCTTGAAACTGAACAAAAAATATAAAACAATACAGACCAGGCAGTTCACTTTTATACTCACGGATGCTCCCAAAAATTATTTTACGTGTGGTCGATTCTAAAACAAGCAGACACGCACAGTGCAGGTTTAGAAGGACACTCGGGGCAGTACATTTGAGTCTCCTTGTACGCACCTCTTTACATACAGACTCTGCATCTCCTACTGGGAAAGTTTTTTGGGGCGTGAGAGGAATGTGGTTAGCAAAGTGGCGATCTTTCAATCTAGCCACATCCTCCACCACTCCAACTCTAGGAACACTTGCCTGTTCTACTACAACAAGGCTGCCTATCACAGACTCCTAAAACTTAACAAATGTCATCTTTGACTCTTGAGAACAATCATTAAATACAACAAAAGCATTAAAGGTTACTAAGTGGAAAATATGGATAGCCAACTTCTTATACCAAATGTAAGCATTATGAAGAGCAGTGTAAGGTTCCAACCTCTGATCTACTCTATCAACAGCCCCCAGGCGCCTATTATAGTCTAAAATGCACACAGGTTTGCGCACTTCAGCAACCTGACCCCAAACAGTCACAGGTGAAGTACTTTCATCATGGATGGTAGTCAGTATGTACACATATCTCCTGTCTGCAAACTTCACAGCTAGAAGTTCATCACTACAAAAAGCACTGCCCTTTCCCCTCTCAAGTTTTTGACAAACAAGTTCTTTTGGGTAACCTTTATGGTTAGAGCGGATAGTGCCACAAGCAACAGTGTCCACTTTGGCCAATTCCCTGAACAATTGTACACCAGTGTGGAAGTTATCTACTTATAAATGGTGAACTTTATTAAAAAGTCCTCTGCCAAGTTCCCAAACAATTTTCTCACTCACTCCGAAAGTGGACGGACAACCGGGGGGGGAGGGGTCAATCCTGGAATCCCTACCGGTTTACACCCTGAAATTAGAGACATATCCAGTCCTACTCTTACACAACATATACATCTTAATTCCATAACATGCCCTCTTGCTAGGAATATACTGCCTAAAAACCAAGCGGCCCTTGAACAAGACCAAAGACTCATCACCAGCTATTTCTTTCCCTGGAGCATAGATCTCTGAAAACTGATCTACAAAGTGATTAAGGACAGGCCAAATCTAAAAAAGATGGTCACAATCAGGTTGATCTTGTGGCAACGCTAAACCATTATCAACAAAATACAGCATCCGCTGCAGAAGCAAATACCGATCAAGACTCATGATTTCAGGAAATATAGCCTTTGCCATCAAGGGACTAGTAGACCACTATGAAGATATTGACAGCTTCCTTATAAAGCTCATCAAAAAAGTTAAACCCAAGAACTTCTTTAACTCATTCAGATTCGTGGGAGTCCACCGGGTAGCTCTAGAGTGGGGCTTAAGTCTGGCATTGTTGTCCCTCAAATACTGTTCAGCATACTAATTAGTCGCCTCAACAATCTTATCCAAAAATACATCGTTCATAAACAACTGAAAATAATTTATAGGCAAAAAGTTTTCAGTATCCGCTCTACCCCCTGTGACAGCAGTAAAGGCAGGCAACGTCGGCTGCACCATGTCTGGGGCAACCCAGAGGTCCAATGGGAAGCCTTTCAGCCCCAGACTGCAATCCAGATGCCTCTTGCTGCACTATCGGCACATCAATGTCCTCCTCTAAAACAGGCACTTAATCTGCACTGAGAGTGACTTCATCATCAGATGATTCCTCTTGAACAGAAAATTCACTGCCAGAATCTTCCACTCCCTTCTCTGCCTCAGATGCACAGATGCAGAGTCAGTCTCTGAACCATGGTCAGAGGAAGACTCAAAAAGCATACCAACAACCTGCTGAGCGGTCATCCTGCGGCTAGCCATAATCTTTACTAAGAAAAGTAATTTCACAAACAAGTCAACAACAACCAACACTGTGTAAAATAAGTAATAAACAAAGATCTATATACTCAAAAATAATACCACTCACTTGCCAGAGACAGCTAAACTCACCAGCATCTACTCTGCACAGATACTGCAAAATCCAACAATATCCCACTAGAAAGAAAAAAAACAAATTACTCACAAGACAACACAATACACATCATGCACAAATGTAAAAAGATTTTCACACACAATGAAACAGAAGCTAAACATGCTGCAATGATTACACCATTAACATAAAATGCATTCATGCAGGGAAAAGATACTCATTTAGAGTAAATAGTACAAAAAATGTTTTCTTACCAAACACATGCAACTACACAAACTGCAGAACTACCAGTGACGAAACTGCAAGCAGGAATAACACCAAAAGCTTTGAACTAGATTAAAAAGGACAAATAAAACATCAGAATCAGAAATGACAAGAAATAAAACAATGAACATTATAAAATGCTATGTCACTACCCAAATACCAGTCCACACACACTGCCAGCCAAACTCTAGACACACACAAAACCTTTCCCTAGTGTGTAGTAGTTTTCTGCTCTCCTTGGGGGCAGAAGGGTCTACAAATATGGCCAATTTGCCACCAAGCGGGACAGAAAAATGGGCAAAAGTAAATAATAACTGATGCCCCATCCCACTGGGGCAACCCTTACCCAAGGGGCCACCCCCAAACATAAATATACACATATCCCTGGTGCCAGTGGGTTTTCTGCCTCCGTGGCACATGGACCTCAGAAGACAGCCGATATGCCTGGGGAGATGGGGGATGAATAAAGCCAAAAGTTCATTAAAAAAAAAATCATCCCCAATTGGGGGCGACCCTTGCCCAAGGGGCTGCCCCCAATGAATAATATATACACATTTCAGTGCTAGTGGGTTTTCTGCCCTTCCGGGGGCAGATGGGCCTCAAAATAGGGCCAATCTGTCCCATGGTAGGCAGAAAATGGCCAAATGTTATTTAAAAAGTTATACCCTCAATGGTAATGGTTTTCTGCTCCCCCTGGGGGCAGATGGGCCTCAAAATAGGTACGATAAGCCTCCTGGGGGGCAAAAAGCGACCGAATCAAATTAGCCTCATTTGAAAGCGACTCTTGCCCAAGGTGTCGCTTCCATTTCCCAAGAAATAAATCCCTGGTGCTAGTGGTGGCATTCCTGCTGGATTCACTGACAGAATATCGATGTAAAAAATATAGAAGTAAAAAATATCGATGAAAAAATATAGAATGAAAAAATATTGACTCCCTATACTTAAACGTCTGCTTTTCTATCAAAGTTTTTAAGCATGGGATTAGCACAGTGCTATCCACGCCGAGATAGAAAGGGACAAAGTCTTTTTCCATTATAGATATACTAATAACGTAAAATCTATTTAAAAAAAAAAAAAAACATTCTATTATAAATTAAAATATTAAACTATTTAAAAATCTTTAAACTTAAATTAACTACTCCAGTCAGTGCAACAGTAGGGAAAGTGTTGGATAGCGGAGAGGTAAAAATTACTATTCCCACTCCAATGAGTGTAACAGTAGGGAAAGTGTGGGAAAGCGTGGAAAGCAGAGGGATGAAACTTACTATTCCCACTCCAGTGAGTGCAACAGTAGGGAAAGTGTTGGAAAGCGTGGAAAGCGGAGGGGTAAAACTTACTATTCCCACTCCAGTGAGTGCAACAGTAGGGAAAGTGTTGGATAGCGGAGGGGTAAAACTTACTATTCCCACTCCAGTGAGTACAACAGTACGGAAAGTGTTCGACAGCGGAGGGGTAAAACTTACTATTCCCACTCCAGTGAGTGTAACTTTAGGAAAAGTGTTGGATAGCAAAGGGGTAAAAATTACTATTCCCACTCAAATGAGTGCAACAGTAGGGAAAGTGTTGGATAGCGGAGAGGTAAAACTTACCATTGCCACTCCAGTCAGTGCAACAGTAGGGAAAGTGTTGGATTGTGTATGGGTAAAAATGATTATTCTCACTCCAATGAGTGCAACAGTAGGGAAAGTGTTGGATAGCGGAGGGGTAAAACTTACTATTTCCACTCCAGTGAGTGCAACAGTAGGGGAAGTGTTGGATTGCGTAGGGGTAAAAATTACTATTCCCACTCCAATGAGTGCAACAGTAGGGAAAGTGTTCGATAGCAGAGGGGTAAAACTTACTATTCCCACTCCAGTGAGTGCAACAGTAGGGAAAGTGTTGGATAGTGGCAGGATAAAATGTACTATTCCCACTCCAATCAGTGCAACAGTAGGGAACGTGTTGGATAGCGGAGGGGTAAAACTTACTACTCCGACTCCAGTGAGTGCAACAGTAGGGTAAGTGTTGGATAGTGGCAAGGTAAAATTTACTATTCCCACTCCAATCAGTGCAACATTAGGGAAAATGTTGGATTGCAAAGGGGTAACAATTAATATTCTCACTCCAGTCAGTTCAAAAGTAAAAACAAACAAAATATTAACAACAAAAATATTTAAAAAACAAAATAAATAAAAACATATATACATATATTAAAAATTAAAATACAAATATATTTAATATTACAAATTTGAAAAATACATAATATAATGTTAAATGCATATCACAAATAACTACAATTATTATATTAAATAAAATACAAAATAATTTTCAAGCAAATATTTTTAGTTAGAAATTATTTAGAATCAAAAACATAAATTATTACATAAATTTACTTTTTATTTCCTACCCTATAACACCACACAATTCACAACCCGACATCTAAATTTTATTTTTAAAAATGTACTTACATCATTAACATAATTAATTACCAATTAAAGAAATATTATTAATTACAAAACAAATTAAAACTCATAAAAATTAATAAACTTCCATCACTTTACCCCTATAATCCAGAGAAACCACTGGTAAAATTAAACTGTAACAAAATTAATTACACAATTAAAACTTATTTTTGATTAAAAAACTAAGAATATATAAAAACTAATCATAAAGTAAGTAAAATTAATTTACTCTCCACCCTTCACCCCTAAAAAAGTAAAACCCACGCACAAAAAAATATAAACAACTACCCTAATTAAATATCAATTAATTAACATTAATGATCAACCAATTATTAATTAAACATAAATTACTTCCCACACTTTACCCCTATAAATCCCATAACCCACATCTAAAATTAATTATGCAAATTCCATATTTAATTTTCAATTAATTAATCAATATTAATTATGAACTAATTATCAATTAACTAAAAATAAATTACTTCTCACTCTTTACCCCATAAACCCCACAACCCACACCTAAAAAAATCACACAATTACCAAAATTAATTATCAATTAATTAGTTAATATAAAGTAACTACTAATTATTAATTAATTAAAAATAAATTACTTCCCACTGTTTATCCCTATAAACCCCACAACCTACACCTAAAATTAATTACACAATTTCCATGATTAATTTTCAATCAATTAATTAATATAAATTAACAACTAATTATTAATCAAAAATAAATTACTTCCCACCCTTTACCCTATTAAACCCCACAACCCGCACCTAAAAAATACACAATTACCATAACTAATTAACAATTAATTAATTAATATTCATTGACGACCAATTAATAATTAATTACAAATAAATTACTTCCCACAATTAACACTATAAAATCTAAATTAAATAAATGAAAAATAATCATTAATTTATTATAATGTAATTACTTCCCACCCTATTCCCCAATAAACCCACAACCCGCTACGTAACTAAAAAACGCAAAATTTAATTAAAATAAAATTGATAACTACTAAAAATCTAACACATATATTAAAAAAGATAAACAATACTTATACAAAAAAATACATCACATACATTTAAAATATAAACTAATATACATAACACTAATTAAAAAATTGATATTTTAAATAACTATATTTTTGCAAACAATATTAATGACTTTTATATTATTAAAAACTATGGGGCCCATTACGATACCCGGCGTAAAAAAATCCGCCAGGCATGGAAGCGGCAAAAATCCGCCCGCACACACCGTCTGAACACCGACCACGCCATTACGATTACACAAACCGAAAACCGCCATCGGCGGAAAAATCACACAAGATACCGCCCGCCATCGTCCGAGTCGGAGTCAAACCGCCCGCCACGGACGGAAACACGCACGACAACACAAAACCGCCCGCCCTCACGGCCGACACACCGCACGTGAAATTACGATCGCACCGCCATGAGCGCGGGAAAACTACAAATATACCTCCCGCCAGCGCAAACAACGCCGATGAGAATCGACACGGCAGAAGCCATGGCGCCCACGTCCCTGCACAGAAACCATCCGCTCACAAAACCAATAGCACACAACATGGCCAACAAGTCCACACAGCAAGGCACGCACAAATACACAAGCACAGTACACATCCCGAAAACACCCCCCGGACAAACAAAAACTACAAAGGCCAGAACCCCAGACACAACACACCTGAAAACAACAGACCATGAGGACACACCCACATAGGTAAGTACAAAAGCAGCACTCCCACAGACCACAACCCCTTGCAACATTGCAAACCAGAGAGGAGAGGAGAGGACACAGTGACACAGCAAGGACAGCAGCACACCACAGAAACGCACACATCACAACCACCACCACCACCACCACCACCACCAAACACCGGCACCACAAACCCCCTGCACATTACACAACACACACCGCACCAGCACCACAAACACCATGGCACCACAAAGAATGCCCAAGTTCACGCCCATTGAGCTGACGGTCATGGTCGACGAGATCATCAAGGTGCACCCACAAATCTATGGGAACATGGTCCAGCACACACCACTAGCCACCAGAAACAGAATGTGGAACCGGATCGTAGACCAGGTCAATGCAGTCGGGACCCTGCCCAGGAACAGAGGAGAAATCAACAAACGGTGGAATGACGTCAAGAGCCTGGTCAAGAAGAAGGAGGGCAAAAACAGAGAGCTGGCTGCCGTCACTGGCGGAGGGAATCCCGCGCTCTTCAAGACCTTCAAAGCGTGGGAGGAGAAGGTGCGAGTCATCATACATCCCGAGATCCTCGCCGGATTAGCAGGGGGAGTGGAGGCTGGTAAGTACAAACTAATGTATACCAGCACACCGCTATGTACTCACATGCACTACCAACATGCCACAGCTCCCAGGGACAAACACCCCCATGTCCAGCACACAATACACAACACACACATGCAACAGACACCACCACACACAGCCCAAACAGAACAACTGTAAGATGCGTGGGGACATGTGTACACTCAGCCAGCCACGTAACCACCAACAGGTCCCCAACTATGCCAGAAGCGCCACAACGAGCACCCACCACACCCATGTGTCCGCCACAGCTGCACTAACCGACAAGTAACAGGTAAGTGGCAGGAACACAAAGTGCAGTGGGTGGGACGGTGGACAGCCCAAGTACAACACACACCAGGCCCCTAGTCCCACAGCACAGCAAGGAGGAGCATCCCCCACACCCCACAGCCACGTGTCAGCCACCGCAGTGCACAACGACAGCCGAAAGGCAGACATCACGGTCCACAGCAATCGGTGTCAGTGGGTGTCCAGCCACCCCCACGACCCACAACACCCCCCCACCCCCACAGACCTGCAACATGGAGCACCCCCGCTTAGAGCCATGTGGCATCCAGTACAGTGCACGCACGAACAACCTGCAGGTGGGAAACTGGACAGGGCTGGATTACTGGAGGCATGAGGACCGGAACACGACCAACACATGGGACATGTCACGTAGCAGACGAACACGCAGCACCGCCCACCGTCACGAACAAGTGAACAATGTGCACACGGACATGAACAACAGACTCACACCCCACATGACCCATCACAGACATAGCAACACCCAAGGAGCCACGTCTGCATGCACAAGCCACACTGAATATAGTACCACACGGCAGCCACTGTGCAACTCATCACACACAACCGAAACACCATTGAAGTCCTGTCCATGTAGCCCCTACTGCCTGTCAACCACACACCCCACAACTACGCCTATGTAAGACAAACAACACTAGACGCAACAGAGCGGAACAACATAAATGCACACGAACACCACTGAACCCATCAAACACACAGACACACCATGCACATACAACATACCATCCATCCCATCCGTCAGCCCCAGTCTCATGAAAGGCATGTCATCTGCACAGCTGCCACACATACAGCAGTCACGCTAAGATACATGCCCATGACCAACCATGTGCCAGAAGTCAATGAGGCGCACGACACACTGTGAGCAACAACACACAACATGGGCCACACCCCCCCGAGCACTGCAGTGATGCACATGGCACAGGGCAGCACGCACACCAAGGAGATGGGACAACTGCAATACGTTGGCTGGCACACAACCATCACTCACTCATAACGATGCGTCCAATGCCATGTCCAGTAATCACAACAGACAGCAAATATGCAGGCCATGTCAAGCATGCACACACCTCAAACCATGCACTGTCATGCTGCCACAACACATGTCACGTTCGGCACCCATGGCTCACAGCATGTACCCCAAAAGCATATTCCCTCCCAAATGCGAATCTGGGGCATGGCCCCCATGTTGCCATATGCGTTCCTAAGCATTCCATTTGAACCCCAAAAGCATATTCCCACCCAAATGCGAATCTGGGGCATGGCCCCCATGTTGCCATATGCGTTCCTAAGCGTTCCATTTGAACCCCAAAAGCATATTCCCACCCAAATGCGAATCTGGGGCATGGCCCCCATGTTGCCATATGCGTTCCTAAGCGTTCCATTTGAACCCCAAAAGCATATTCCCTCCCAAATGCGAATCTGGGGCATGGCCCCCATGTTGCCATATGCGTTCCTAAGCGTTCCATTTGAACCCCAAAAGCATATTCCCACCCAAATGCGAATCTGGGGCATGGCCCCCATGTTGCCATATGCGTTCCTAAGCGTTCCATTTGAACCCCAAAGCATATTCCCACCCAAATGCGAATCTGGGGCATGGCCCCCATGTTGCCATATGCGTTCCTAAGCGTTCCATTTGAACCCCAAAAGCATATTCCCTCCCAAATGCGAATCTGGGGCATGGCCCCCATGTTGCCATATGCGTTCCTAAGCGTCCCATCTGAACACCAAAAGCAAAGTACAAACCAGACCCAGGATGGGCCAGGAGCCCGCATACACCAGAGTCACAATAAGTAGGGGCACAGCAACACACCCATCGGCATGGCCAATCCGTCCCATGCCACATGTGCACAGCACACAGTCCCATTGCCAAGCACACACAACTACAAATGCTACAGCCACACACACGCCTCCGGGAAACCCATGTACGAGATTGCACGAACTGTTAATGTCAGACGACAAATACATACTTCGCCAGGTGCAACACAATAACAAATCTCATTCTCTCCACAGGTGACGAACTGCTGGATGCTGGGGATGGAGCCAGCAGCCAGCACAGCCAGCCTACAAGCCCCCAACGAGGACACACGGATGTGGAGGATCTGTCCTCCTCTTCGGACACGGACCACCAAGCAGGCCCATCTGGTGTGGCAGGGCCCAGCCGCTCCCCAGGACCCCTCCTACCCACCAACCCATCATCCAGGGCTGCTGAACATTCCCAGCCCCCTGCTGCCACTGTCGTTGCGGCCACACCCACGGTCATTGCGGCCACTACCACTGCCGCAACCGCCACCATCGCCGCACCGACCACCACCGCCGCCACCACCACCACGTCTTCGCTGGCACCAGCCCCAGCGCAGGTGGTGGCCCGGCCGACTGGATCCACCCTGGGAGCCACAGCGAGGACCGTGGTGAGCAATGTGGCTAGTGGGCAGGCCGGTGGCAGCAGGACTGGTAGGAGGAGCAGGGTCAGGGAAACGCCAGCCTCCCCTGGGAGCCATGCCCTGCCTCAAATGGCCAGAGTCCTTGGGGCCTATGAAGAGGCCCAAGGACAATGGGCCAGGTCAGCTACAGACACGCGTGAGGTGCTGGGGGTGCTGAGGTCCATGGACGCCCGTATGGGCCAACTCGTGGACCTCATGGGCCAGCTGGTGGTGGCGGTGAGGTCACAGCCAGGGACAGCAGCTCCCCTCCGCCACCACCTGCCGGGGCGCAGGGTCGAGCAGCAGTGTCCAGTTCCCCTGCGTCCACAGCCAGTGAGCACACCTCAACCACCAGCATGTCGCAAGCAGGCACCCCCTCGCAAACGTGGAAGGGGCCGTCCGAAGTGGAAACCGATCTCCCGGGAGGACTTCGCACGCTCCAAACGCAAGTGAGGCAGCCAGCCAGCCTTCCTTGACCACCCACTGCATTGACTTGGACTACGATCCCACTCCACACAGCCATCTGGATGGCATGTGTGTGTTGGACTATGGACATAGAACCAGTGGGTACACCCTGAGCATCACGCAGCCATGACCGACAGCTCATTGTCACTGCACGCACCACTTTTGTCATCACCTTACACACAATCACATGTCACAGTTTGAAATAAATGCACCTCTTACACTAACTGCTGTTTGTGCCCTGTGTTTTATTTGTACGGAATACAACGGCCACCTTGGGCGGAAAGGCACCTGATGCGTGGCATGGCAATGGAATCCGGAGGGCCTGTAGGGACCTAGGGGTGGGAGACAGAACAGGAGCACATTCAATGAGTGTGTCACACACCCATCACACAGTACATGTCAACAACTACAAGCAATGTACACACATCGCACAGAGCAATAGGGCACAATGCCACAGCCACCAACAGTGGCATACTACCCTGGCCATGGAGCGTTGACACACAGCACGCAGTGAACAAACGGCCACCCTGACACAGCACACACACACCTGCACAGATACAGCCACATCAGCCGTCGTACATGGACACTCACCGTCAAGTGAAGTAGCGGGCGATGAGCTGCTGCCGCACATTACCAGCTTCCTCCTCTCCGCTGTCCTCCTCACTCGAGCTGTCCTGGTCTGCGGGCTGGGGCCCTGGTTGATCTCCGTCATCCACGATGAGGGGGATCTGCTTCCGAATGGCCAGATTGTGCAGCATGCAGCACGCCACCACTATCTGGCACACCTTCTGTGGGGAGTACGCCAGCGCACCCCCGGTGCGGTCCAGGCACCTGATCCTGGACTTGAGGAGGCCAAAGGTACGCTCGACCACACGTCTGGTCCTCCCATGTGCCTCATTGTAGCGATCGTCTGCTGGGGTGCGAGGATTCCTCAATGGACTGAGCAGCCATGCCCCATTCGGGTACGCAGAGTCACCTGGGTGTGAGGGACACAGAGAACCGTTGCTATTCCAACTGGACAGGGGACAGCATCGCACAACCAGCACGCTACACCACTCCACATACTCACCGACAATACAGCCACGATCCTGTTGCATATTGGACATCAGTCGTGGCAAGATGCTGTTGCGCATTATGTGTGCGTCATGGGCCGAGCCTGGGAACTTTGCACACACGTGGGTGATCACCATGTCCGCAAGGCACACCACTTGCACATTCAGGGAGTGCGTGTGCTTCCTGTTGCGGTACAGGTGCTCAGTGGCCTGTGGTGGAACAAGGCCGACATGTGTGCAGTCAATGGCTCCAACGACGTGTGGGATTCTGCCAAGGGCATAGAATGCACCCTTCACTGCCGCCAATTCACGAGCCCTGGGGAAGCGGATGTACCTGTTTCGGTACAGCATCATGGCTGCCAGTACATCCCTCAGCACCTTGGTGAACATGGGCTGGGACATCCCTCCTCCAATGCCCACTGTGTGCTGGAATGACCCAGTGGCGAAGAAATGCATGGCGGCCATCACCTTAGCCGTGGGGGTGACAGCAGTCGGATACACCCTGCGGGGACGGAGATGGGGTTCTAACATGGCACACAGTCGATGCAGGGTTGGCCTGTCCAGCCGAAACTTCCTAATAACCTCTGTATCGTCCATGTCCGCCAGCAATTGGTATGGGCGGTCAATGTTCGGTCTCCGCCTAGGGACAATGGCAGAGGACACATGTCAAAGCAACACAACACATAGCAATTTCGCATACACATCACTGACATGACTGAGCAAGCACATGAGCCACAGCCCAGCTGTCAAGCTGGGACGGCACGGCCACAATACACTTACACAGGTCTCCCAACAATGGCAATGGCTAGTGATACAAACCACTGCCATGTGCATGCACATGGGGATCTAGGCCCCAATGACTTGCGGGGCGTGCTGATGGGGACTGACTGCATATCCGTCAAGCGGCAACGCTACGGCAACATGAATGTCTGCTGAGCATGGAACTGCTTCCGCGGCTGGATGAGTATGGCACACGACGACGACGATGTGGGCACAGGCTGAGCGGCCAAAACAAGTGGGACCTGTGGCACGAGGGGATATGAGACAGTAGTAGGTGTCAGCACTGCACCCTATGTACAGCACTGTACGGATCACACCTCCCGAAACATTGACAGGTGTCCACATTGACAGCCCCATGCCAAGACGGCTGTGTGCTTGCAGTCACACGTCACAGGTGAGAGGTTACATTGCACGTGCCAGGTGGCAGACGTACATAGTGGGAGCTGGCATGTGTGTGCATGTGTCTCCTGTTCAGGATCCACCAGATGGGCGCTGACTCTGTACTGACCATTGGACACAGCATGTTCCGTGGAAGGCTTGTGTGTGTGGGATGGTGGCACTGGATGTGCCTCCGTTGGGTGGGGGCCATGCACAGGGCGGGTACGTCGATGATTGCGCATTGTTGGTCACGGTGGGTGCACCAACTAAGATGTGTTGCCCTGTGTTCAATTCCTATGTCCGCATGATGATGGACTGTAGATGTGGGCAGACTACACATTGGTCGATGTGCTGTCTATATGCATGTGCCTTCACACCAGGCACAGCTGCCCCTGCACATGTGACCCCTGCTGGACTCGCTGCTGGGTCTGTGGAGCTGATGCACCTTCTGTGCGTGGGGCGGACAGCTCTCCTCACTTCCCTCATTGCGCATGTCATGACTTTGCCGCAGGTGACATGGATCATGGAGGGCCCACATGTACGCGTGGGTAGGCTACACATGATTGTTCACTGGTCGCCACCCCCAGTCAGTGTTTCGAATGGGAAGGTTGTCGTGCTGGTGGTATGTTCGATGTGGCGGATGGGCGGGCCTAGGTGCGGGCTTACATTCCGGACATGGGGGTTAGTTGGATTGGCGACTAGTTGCAGTACACACGGGACACGTCTCTTCCTTTCCACATCTGGGTCATCCCTTGTACTAACTGACAGTGATACAGTCATCTTCGCCCCAGCCCTCATGTCCTCCCCTCGCTCCCCCAATATGCATGCTCACCTGCGAGGCTAGCGCTTGCACAGGCAGCCCCAAGCTCGCACCAGAGAGGGCAAGGAGTGTATGTGTGGGTCCAGTTGCATGAGTGGGCTGTCTCAGGGTATGATGTGTGGCGGGACGCCGTCCACCTGCGTGGTGCCCCAAATGGAGACCCGGCCTGCATGGACTATGCATCACAGTCTTCGCCTTCCGGATCCGCCACCTGCGACACCCAGTGGCTGTGGCTGCCCTTGCGGCCAGGCCGCGTCCGTCTGTGGCTGATGGCCCACACATTCACTCTTTGGCCTCTCTGGGGAGGGCTCGGGGTGGTGGCGCACGCGCTTGCACTTAGTCGCAATGGCATGTGGCGTGGTTGGTATGATGGGCAATGGATGGGATGGTGCGAGCCACCTCCCGTGACGTCAGTGCTGCTCGTGCTGTGGTGCGTCCCCCTACACTTCCATTTGACTTGTGCCATGCTAGACGTTGAGGTTCTATTGCCTGCGTGATATGACCAGGAGGAGCGCGAGGAGACCTCTCACACACCATGCTCCACTGCCATCCCGTGCCCTGTATCGCCTTTGCGGATTGACTATGTTGGGGTTACACCTGGTCGACTGGGGCTGTGTGTGCCTTGTCAAGGGGCATGGCGGGCGCACAACAGGATCCAGCTTGTCCACAGAGGGTGGGCTGAGGTGCGCCTGGTACCGCTTTGTACGTGTGCCCGGCTGCTGTGCACACACGTGTTCACTCCCCCCGACAGGTGTCCTCTCACAATGCCCAGGGAAGCGGTGGTGTACTGTTCATGACCCCTCCCAACACGGCGTGCTCCAACTTGGCATGTGCGCATCTACCCGTCACACCCACCCACCTGAGCACTGCGTCCATACGACTTCACACGACACATGTGTGTCTTCCACAGTTGTGCTACTCATTTGCGTTGACATCCAATACCAGTGGACTACATGGTCATGTCACGACTGCCGTGTACTTCACATACTCTCATCCTCTCTCATTCGTACTTGTGAAATGAGTCAGCGGAGACAGTTTTGGTTTCAAACATTATATTGAGTCTTCTGTCCTCTGTGATGCAGTATAGTGGACACTACTGGCAGCGGAATACATGTTGAGGATATACTGAGCATGATTGCAAATGGGATAGGGTGTGGGGTTACATGTGATTGGCTGTTGCATGTGGGATGTGGGCTTCAGAGTGACATCTGCTTGGCCAAGGCTGTGCTAATGTACATTTACGTATAGCTGCGGAGCTGCGGACTTTGACACAGACGGTATACATGTAGCCTACCAGACCGCTTGGCATCATGGGCACAGTCCATCTCAGTTCCATGTGACAGGTTTGCTGCGGTTGTTCCTCATGCACGCGTGCATGTGAGATGACATCAGGGCATGTGCTTGCGTGCATGCAGCGGCGTGCCACTTGTTGTTGCACTGTGGTGGTTACTGGACATGTCACAGTCACTGGGGTCGTGTTGTTGTTTTATGCACTTGTCGTCCATGCAAAGGTCCTGGTATGGGATTCCCGGGGCGGGGGTGGGAGGGGTGCAGCACCCACAGACTCCAGGCGACCTATTCATGTCCACTGAGCGGTGTGTGTGTCCATGTGCGCTGGATCCATGTCGTGTCCTGGTTGTTCGTGCAGTTCCGTCCATGTGGGTGCGATACACAGAGCCCATGCCACTGCCTCCCACGATGCATGCGGTGTTCCTGGATGTGATGGGGAACAGTGTGCATGTCCCGGTCATATCCGATGTCATGGCGATGTCGTTGATGGTGTGGTTACAGTTGCCGGTCGTTTGGTATGGCTGTTGTGGTGGTGACTGGCCAGTCCGTGCGGAAGCTAAGCATGGGTGCGGGGTTGGACATCATAGGTCAATCGGGGAACCTGCGTTGTGGTCCGACGAATTTACAGGTTGTCAGGTATGCGATGCCGTCCAGCAGGGCTTCCATGTCATTGGTGGTGTACATGTTTGCCAGCCAATGTAGCGGATGGTGGCTGTCAAGGTGTTGTTCGTAAGTTGTCCCTTGGAGGACCATGATGGGGCATGCTGGGTGACATTCGATGTAGCTGTTCTCGATGATCCGTCGTGTGGAGGCACAGTGGTCCCATTTCAGTGCGGGTGCGATGTTGGCCACATACGCCATGCCCCCATAGGCAGAGCAGGCCCTGTCGTGTGCGTCCAGAGGGAGGAGTAGTGGTAGCAGGTCCGCCTTCAGACATGCCGGGTTGGAGAGGCATATCTCCACGGGATGCTGGTAGGGACACCTCCGACAGTAGAAGACGGGCATGACGCAGCTGAACAATGTGATGCGGTAAGTCAGTCGGTAACTTACGTTCAGCAGGGACAGGAGATCGCATCCCAATATATGAAACAGGTTGGTTTTGTACAGCTTGAGCTGTTCGGCGTAGTTGGGTAGGTGTGTTGCGGTTGCCATTTCGCAGCGGTGCGTTGTGGTGGCGTGCTCCGGCTGTGTGTGCAGTCTGCAATGTGCACGCTCCGAGGTTGCTGTGAGCTCTGTGTAGTCGTAGGGAGACAGGACTTGTGTTCTGTTGGCTTGTTTGGAGGACACGGGCCCTCATCCCACATGCTTCTCAGACAGTTCAAGGTCAGTGATGTGTGACTCCTTCCAATTAACTTGCATGTGGCCGACATGGGGGAGTGTTTTCTTCTTTCTTCCCCGTCCGTTGTGTGCTTCTGTGATATGCGCTATCTGCCCTGTGGTCGGTCTCCTCGGCATGCCTGTGTTGGTCTATTCTTGGACAATGGCTGTATTCACCGGCTTCTGTCGTAGGGCTGTGGTTTCGGAGTTGGAATGGAAGGTCATTCAGTGCTGTCTGCTCTCCCTTCTGTGGGCGGCAGGCTGCCTTTCCGCTCTGCGTTGGGCCTTGTGTGTGAATGTTATTCTTGGGCCACCTGTTGTCGGTCCCCGGGCTCTTTGGTGTTCCGTTTTATATGTCTTGTTCATATGTGCAGGGTGGTATGGGTGTTTCAGTGTGGTCCTGGCGTTCCTCTTCCCGAAGGGGCCCTGCTTCTCCTAGTTGGTGTTGCCGCCGCTGTGTGCTACGCCATGTTTGTTACACTGGGGTGTGTCCTGCTGTTGCGTAACTTCACTGACATGTGTGCGTCGGTTGTGTGGCGTTGGGTGTTTTCCGTGAATTGGGCGTTGGGGACATGTCTGTGGCAGGCCTGTCACGTGTCATGTGCGTTCGGGGTGGGGCTGATGTGTGTGCTGCTTGGTTGTGTCCCTGTGTCTGTGTGCGACGCATGCTTGGCGCTGCGGTTGGCCTCTGCGTTGTGCGCATGTGTGGCGGCGTCATCGCCGCTTTGGGGCCGTGACGGGGTTGTTGGTTCCTAGTCCCAGGTGGTGTGTACACATGTGTTACGCGATGTTACGATTTGGCCTGTGTGTCATATGTGGATGCAATGGTGGATGTGTGGTGTACACGCGCTGGTGGGGGTTGTCCGCTTTTTCCGCCCTTGCACTGTGTGCGCTGTTTGCGTGCACTTGTTGTGTGTGTGCCTACCTGCGTCTCCGCGGTACGTTGCGTCCTTGGTGGTGCATCAGCAGGAGCATGGGGAGGGCCTGCAGTGCTGGATTCATGCTCGGGGAGCCGCTTCTTCGTTGTCCGTGCTCGGCGTCCGTGTTACCGCTTCGGTTTGTCGTACGGTATCTCTTGGCCGTGGGAGCCGTTTGTTTGCGGCATCGTAATTTATACGCCGGGCGGGACGTGTTTCGTCGGACGGTGTGTGTCAGTTGGGCTGCGCCGCTACGTGTGCGGACGCACTTTGATGGCGGACGGTGTTGCTGGCTTGCCGGCGGTGTTTGGCCTACTTTTCGCATCGTAATTGGGCGGGCGTGTGGACTGCTGCGTGCCGGCGGTAACTGGTGGTTTTTGCATCCGCCAGCACGGCGGTTGTGCTTCCGCCCGCCATCGTAATGAGCCCCTATATTTCTTACCTTAAATTCGATATTCTTGACCACGATATTCTTGCTTTCGATATTTCTGAATCACAATATTTCCAACTCGATATCTGTGTAAGTCGACATTTCCAACTCGATATTCGGTCTCAACACCTTACTGCTGTACGACCCCATGCGCAATCATCCAGCAGGAATGCCCTGCAAAGAGACATCGGGTTAGAGGAAAAACTCTTTTCTCTCCCCCGATGCCTCTGAGCTCGCCGAAACCTCCCCCCTGCAGCAGGAAAAACGTACCAAATGGCTTCCAGCACGTCCGGAGGCTCTTAATGACATCGGCGCGCACCATGCACACTGAAGTCATTGGATTGCTGACGGGGGTTTGAGGGTTCCGCTGCCATCCCTGTTTGGGGGGGTTACATGTGTGGCCCATGGGGGGAGCGCCAGTGCTTCTTCCATGGGCAGGTGTGAGGACGGAACGGTTTCGTCCTCAGCACACCCCCACTGCGGCTCAAGACAGAACCATTCTGTCCTGATCACGCAAGGGGTTAAGGAAAATGGGCTGCATTTTTTTAAAAAGTTGCTTTATTTAAAAGCAAACACATACCTGGTGGTCTGCTGCCCTGCTCTGGTGGTCTGCTGGCCCCAGTAGGCCACCATCCCTGTGTTTTTAGCAATTCCCAATCGGTCGCAAATTGCAACCTACCTCATGAATTATAATGAGGAAGGTCAATTTGGGACCCACTGGGAATTGCAAACAGTGTAAAATAATGTAATAGTGTAATAGCGAATCACAAAAATTCACTATTAGGTAATTGCAAACCTGAGTCTATGTACATCTGGCCCTAAAGTACTTGAGGTAGGCATAGACGTGAACCTGCTCCATCAAACCATCCGTAATGTGGTAGACTGTTAAAGAAGCATAAAAGGTCACATTTCCAATGTGGTGGACATGGCAAGATAACGAAAGATCGTGATGAGTCACTTAGCCAACATGACACAATCTCTGGATGATCGCGTACAAGATGTGAAAGGTAGAACAAGATATAATAATCAGTGGTTCATGAGATTCCCAGGAGTAGAGGGCAGGAAACCTGAGCAGTTCCTAGAGAAAGGACAAAGAGGAATTGTCCCAGTAGAGGCCTTACCGGCATGCTTTATCGTGGAAGGGGTGTACCGAGCACTCTACCACAAGTCCCCTCCCAACACCCCCAACCCCCCCTGGCATCCCACCAATGCCACTTATTGCAAGAGTATTGAATTATAAGCTCAAAGATGAGCTCCTGTGGTTTGCAAGGGGAAGAGATGCTGTGACATATGAACATCTGAGGTGGGCTCTTCATTTGTTTGAGTAGTAGGCTATAGCTTTGAGTCCCAGGTAGATACTACAAGGAAGATTTTATTCCCTCCAACTGGCTCACGTGACTGCGGCCTGTAATCTGCATGCACATTGCCCTTTCTCATCTAATTCAGATGTGAGCACCTGTGTACAGCTGCACTGCCGAAGGGCAACAAAGGAGACCATGTGACCAGGGCAGAGGCAAACGCTGCTGGTTCCTCGAAGAACGTTTGCGAGTACCCAAGCCAGATCAGACTACACATCATGGGAAGTGCCCGTATACCAAAATGACAACATACAAACCACAGCCAAGAATGTGAGGTATAAATATTCTTACAAACACAGGCATCTCGAAGAGAGAAGTTAAAGACAACAGTACTTTAACCATTCTTCCAATACATGACTACTATGTAGTGGGAAGCAGAGGAAAATATACAATTGAGGCCTTCAGAATGTGTTTCTCACCCTGATTTGGGTTACCAGGGGATAATCCTAGAACTATTACAAACCTGAGATCAGGGTTACAGGCTTTGTGACACAAATTCCATCCTCAGACTTTCCACCCACCATCATGCTCTACCTCTCTCACCACACACAGATATACAGGTTATTATTATGCATTTTAGCAGTGAAAGATATTTACCTACATTTAATGAGTGCCTAGATGCGTTTCCTTCTTTATTTACAATGTGAAAAATCTGGGAATTGGCTGTTCCTTTTCTTCCTAATTTCTTCTCATCCATCTATTCCAGTTCTTAAACTCCCTGCACACCCTTTCCTAGTCTTAACACACTCTCTGGCACTCACACAGTCCAACACTGTTCATACACACACTGACCCTGTTGGCTAGGACCACTAAGAGGAAAACTAATGGACATTTTGGGGCCAATTCCGATTCGGGCCGGAAAAAATACCGACCGACTCGGTACGGGATATTAGGCCGACCGACACGTACCGGCGTTGCCCGACCTGGGAAGTATGATGAAATGCATGGGAATCACGACCGACTCGCACGGAACTCAAGGCGAACGACCGACCCGGCCGGAAACAAGCTATCCGGCCGGGAAACCACGCGAATCGAACCGACCGACACGCATCAGGAAATAATCCGAACGAAACGTACCCGCGAACTCCGACCCGCGCAGTACGATGCAATAGTTGCAAATTCAGACCGATTCGTACGGAGCCCAAGCCGTACGACCGACACGCATACCAAACCCAGCCGAACAAACACAATACTCCGCGACCGACGCGTACGCCGCATATGAAACTGAGCTGAAACACAGCGGGAACGACTCGGAGAGGCGCGCACGAGACAACTGCTACGTCCTACTCGGTCAGAAGAACGACTCCTACATGCACAATAATCACAAATGAAAAAATACAAAAAAAAGGGCCAAACAAGCAATGACAAAGCCAATAAATACAGGGGTGAAAAAAATGGAACAAGGACACACCCCCAACTCCACCTACATAAAGCCCACAAATCCCTACCATGATCCTTTGCAAATCCCACTGACCTGCCAGCACAGAACACCATCACACAGCAAACACAGACACACACACAGCTCATCCAACACAAAAGCCACACAACATTAGCACCTCAACAAATAGCACCCTCACACACACACAGCAAAACCTACACACACACACCCTCACTTGCACACACACACACATCAATCACCACCACCCATCACCATGCCCCTAAAGAAGAATCCAAAGTTCCTAGATAGTGAATTGGAAGTCATGGTAGACGAGATCCTGAGGGTAGAGCCACAGTTGTTTGGCACATTGGTCCAACAGACCCCCATGTCGCAGAAAACCAAGATGTGGGCGAGGATCGTCGACAGGGTGAACGCACAATCACCATGTTTGCGCACAAAGGAAGACATCCAGAACAGGTGGTATGATGTGCGCAGGAGGGTCAGAGACCTACTCAAGAAGGATTACCTCCTGAGCCAGCACACCGGCAGTGGCCCTCCTGCAAAACCACTATACCTCAGGCCCTGGGAGGAGAAGGTGCGGGCCATCCTACCACCAGTGAGCGTATATGGACTAACAGACATCCCAGAGCCTGGTGAGTACACAACTAATATACACAATATTGTGTGCCAATACACACACATCACTCTCAAGGGGACAGTCAAACCATCCACCCCTAGCAAATCAACAGCAACCAAAAGATAATCATCCCAAGATGTGTATGTCAGTTAGATAAACACAATACATGCCATCTCATAGTGATATGTAACTGTGTCATGACATGTACAAACACAACAACAAATAGAGCAAGGCAGTGGCACAAATATAACCAACAAACACTGCCTGATATTTTGCCACCACTACAACACCACCTCACAGGGAAGCTCACTTAAAGGAAGGATTTCTGTGTATGCTGGTGAAGTTAGTGTAGCCAATAGCATGATGGGAGTTGTAGTCACAGATACTGCTCACCCTCACAATTGGCCCATCAACACCACTCTGAACCATGCTCACATCACAGGGAGTGGATAAGGACTGACAAGATGGCTGACACTGGCTACTGCTGTGGGGAGCACAAGGCCCTGCTGGGAACTGTGCACCAACAAACAGCACAACACCACTGCCTGACATCCTGAAAGCCAACTTGCACTCCCTGCAATGCAAGCACGTTGCATGGTGGGATATCTGGCTGGCTGGGAAGGAGGACTCACAGCACTGACCATAGTTACAAGCAGCTCACCTCACACACCCCCTCAACACAAACTCCACATAACCCACCTGGGAGAATGCAATGCCTCACATACCAAATGAAGCTCCCACAAAGAACCACCACCCTGGGTAATGCTGTGTGAAGCACAGGGACACACCTGGGACTTGTAGCCAAACAAACGCAAGGACAACACTGTCAGCCTTCCTGTCAGCACAGGCACACTACCCCACAGGGAAGCACAGTCCAAAGGAAGGAAGTACGGGCATGCTGGGAAGGGGGTGTAGGCAATAGCATGATGGGAGTTGGAGTCACAGATACTGCTCACCCTCACAATTGGCCCATCAACACCACTCTGAACCATGCTCACATCACAGGGAGTGGATAAGGACTGACAAGATGGCTGACACTGGCTACTGCTGTGGGGAGCACAAGGCCCTGCTGGGAACTGTGCACCAACAAACAGCACAACACCACTGCCTGACATCCTGAAAGCCAACTTGCACTCCCTGCAATGCAAGCACGTTGCATGGTGGGATATCTGGCTGGCTGGGAAGGAGGACTCACAGCACTGACCATAGTTACAAGCAGCTCACCTCACACACCCCCTCAACACAAACTCCACATAACCCACCTGGGAGAATGCAATGCCTCACATACCAAATGAAGCTCCCACAAAGAACCACCACCCTGGGTAATGCTGTGTGAAGCACAGGGACACACCTGGGACTTGTAGCCAAACAAACGCAAGGACAACACTGTCAGCCTTCCTGTCAGCACAGGCACACTACCCCACAGGGAAGCACAGTCCAAAGGAAGGAAGTACGGGCATGCTGGGAAGGGGGTGTAGGCAATAGCATGATGGGAGTTGGAGTCACAGATACTGCTCACCCTCACAATTGGCCCATCAACACCACTCTGAACCATGCTCACATCACAGGGAGTGGATAAGGACTGACAAGATGGCTGACACTGGCTACTGCTGTGGGGAGCACAAGGCCCTGCTGGGAACTGTGCACCAACAAACAGCACAACACCACTGCCTGACATCCTGAGAGTCAACCTGAACCCACTGCAAGGGTGGCATGCTTCATGGTGGGATAACTGGGCCAGGTGGAGAAGGATGGCCGGATGTCCACCAAATACAACCAATGCTGGCCATGCACACACCTCAACATTCATATTGAAATGCCCCAGGTATGCATGACAATGTGCTACACCAATATCAACCTCTTACTGTGACAACTTAGGACAATGCAATGTACATGCCCGCATCCAGAGGTACAGTCACAACTGTCAGGTGTGTGAACCATTGATGTCTGTAGAAACATTACATACAATGTGTGTCTCTTCCAAATACAGGTGACGATGATGGGGACACAGCAGCAGGCGAGGAGGAGTCCCTGTCCCAGGCTCCGGGGGACACAGAGCTCACTGGTGTGGAACAGCCTCTGCCCTCCTCGGATGGCGAAGACCTACCTGGCACCTCCGGTGTGAGTCATCATGCAGCACCAGCTGGACCAACATCTGCACCCCCTGCACCCACCCCTCCAACAACTGCCAACATACAGACCACCCCCGCCGACACGGACAGACCAAGGACCACCGCTGACAACAGCACAGGGCCCCAGGCCCACCGTGGACCAACGGATGACAACACCACTAACAACCCCCAAGTGGGCCTTGGGTCACCTGTGCGTGCCACCGCAGGTCCTGCACGTGTCGCCAGGGGTGGTGGGAGAGGTGGTAGACATAGGTCGCTGCTTGCAGAGGGGTCTGGACTGCATGATGACCCACAACTGGCACGCATCGCTGATGCGTACCAGGATAGCACCGGAGAGGTCAGATAGGTAGTGGGGATCCTCAAGGACATACAACAGCAGCAGGCTGCCCATCATGCCCGCTTGGACTCCCACATGGCCCGTGTGGAGACACACATGGCCCGTGTGGAGACACACATGTCGGGCATGGAGTCCAAGTGGGACACATTGTAAGAACTCACAGCGGTGCATAGGGACATATTGACATGCCTCCGCCAGATTAGCACCAACATGGCCACACCTCCCTGTGTGCCCACAACATCTGGTGCTGCAACAACTGACACCGCCACAGGGAGGGAGGAGGACTCTGGCGGAGAGTCCCCTGCACCGCCGCAGCCTGCACGTGAGGGTCCCCCCCAAAGAAGAGGGGTCGTCCGAGGAAGGAAAACTGAGAGGTTGATGGCCACGTACATCCCCCAGGAAGCCAACACCTGTTCCGGAAATTCTCCTTTGTGTGCAAACGTTTCACCCTGTCGAATGCAACACTACTATCCCACATGACATGGGGAGTTCAAGTTGGACTAATGTATCATATGACTGTGGACTTCACTCAGGACATTTCTGCTACCAAGACTTCCAACTCATCTGGGAACTTTGGATCACAATCCCAATGTACAGCACCCACCATCCTGTGCACTATACACACACACATTTCTGTAAATAAAATCACTAGTACACCATACTTGCCACTGTTGTTATTCAAATGTGGATACTGTTATGGTGATGATGTTCTGCTAAATTACACTGTGTATGCTAACTGCTACAGCAAGTACAACACCGTCGTGTGAGTCATGGTGACGTGACACATATGAGGGAGACACACCACTAGGGCTACACAACACAGACACCAGGGCCATCGGACTCATCGCCCACAGTGATGTTGCAAGGAAATACAGTGGAATGCACAGACACCACACCTATTCTGAGTCTGTGTCAACTAGCCCACAGGTGCAGTAAGCAAATGTCAGTCAGATGTGTGACCACAGACAACGCACATCCCAAAGTGAAGCACAGGTTTATTACACATTTGCAACATGTCGTTTCCACTACAAATGCAAGGTTTACCCACGTGGCAGTGGCCACACAGTCAACAAGTGCAGAAGATATGAAGTCCAGGGGTGTGTGGCACATCACTTGTAGGCCAACTACTGCTGCCACCCTGAAAGCTGAATCATGGTGTCGGGGGATCCAAGTTGACCAAAGTACTCAGTAAGCACCCTGTGAAGGACAGACATGACACACAGTTAAAATCACTGTAGAACAGGACAGTACTGCAATACTCATGCCCAATACATGTCACAAGACAACTACACAAAACCAAGTTAGCATTCCAAAAATGTTGGGGAGTTCAGACTACCTTGAAGGACACATTGCTGCACGCATCCAGTCAAGTAGCACATGGCCACACTCAAACAGCACCAGAGCACCACCCACACATATCATGCAAACTCACATCATTCACATTACATCTCCCTGGATACTCACATTCAGCTGAAGAAGTTGGTGATGAGCTGTGTACGGACATCACCATCATCATCATCATCATCATCATCACTGGCATCGTGGTCCAGGCCAGGATCCTCCACAGGTGGCGGACGTTGGTCATCGTCATCCAGGATGAGAGGCAACTCCTTCCGCACTGCCAGGTTGTGTAGCATGCAGCAGACAATGACAATCTTGCACACCTTTGCTGGGGCATATGGGAGGGCCCCTCCTGTCTTGTCCAGGCAGCGGAAGCGGCTCTTCAGGAGACCAAAGGTCCGCTCTATCACTCTCCTGGTCCGACCATGTGCCTCATTGTAGCGCATCTGGGCTGGTGTCACAGGGTTCCTGAGGGGTGTCAGCAACCACAGCATGTTGGGGTATCCGGAGTCACCTACGGACAGACAAGTGCACATTAGCTGATTTGGAAAAGTGGGTGGAATACTACAGATCAGAACACACACAATGGTACAAAGTCAGTACACACCGACAAGCCAGGCACGCTGGTTCTGCATCTGTGCCATCATCCTCGGGATGCGACTACTCCTCATCACGTAGGCATCGTGTGCTGAACCAGGGAAACGGGCGCACACATGTGTGATGCTCATATCTGCTAAACATACCACCAGAGCATTGATCGAATGGTAATGTTTACGGTTCCGGTATGCCTGCTCATGTGCCTGTGGTGGTATCAAAGCCACATGTGTCCCATCAATGGAGCCAATGACATGTGGCATCCTCCCCAGGGCATAGAAGTCACTCTTGACGTCAGTGAGTTGTTGACGTGTTGGGAAATAAATGTACTGGTTCAGGCATCTCAACATTGCCTCCAAAACATCGCGTAGCCACGGCTGAACATAGTCTGTGACATCCCACCGGCAGTCGCAACAGTGTGTTGAAAGGTACCGGTGGCAAAGAAGTGTAGAGCTGCCATTACCTTCACCTTGGGGGTCAGCGCCGTAGGGTACGGCCGGCCAGGTTGCAAATGTGGTACCAAGCGCACTGCCAAATACTCAATCAGCTGCCTGGTGAAGCGGTACCGTCGGATGCTGTCACGTTCCACCATCGTTGCCAGGTCAGGGAATGGTCTATGGACAGCTGGAGCCCTGCAGTGCATAGGTTGAAGGAAGAAAAATTGTCAGTCACCCCACATATGTGCCATTCACCATACTCAATTTCACATGATACATCATTACGTGACACAAGTACTTGATGTGTGTGCCGTTCTGTCGGACATAACTCACACATACATGGCCATCATCTAACTTCTCGGTACAACATGTGTGCACTACAGGTACCAGGTTGTGCTATGGGAAACCATTAGGCTGTGTCACAGTACCCATTTACTGCTGTCACGTTCCACACACACACCACAGTGACATGTCTGGACAGATGCGCCACAGACATCACAGATCAATGACAGGTAGATTCCCAGTGACCCTGTCTTGCCACATGGCCACTGCCATGACATGGCGTATCATGTACACGTCAGAAAAACAAACATGACTCCCACAGGTAGTGGCCCCTGTCGCATCCGCAGGACAGACATGGACGCCAGTGACGCACAACATCAAAGTCCATGCACAAACAACGTTGATGTGGAGACTGTCTCCCATCGTGCACATGGAATCAGTGACATCGGAAACACAACATGCACACAGACTGTGGAGGGCCATCACTATTGTGGCAATGGGTCACCCTGTGACGTACATGCCTTCCCACATGGGACTCTGGGGGTATGTGACATGTCATACACATACACAACCTGGAAATGTGACCATGCCACATGCTCCAAAATGAACTGTTGCACATCACAGTGGTCATGGGCACAACACACCAAGGACCCTGTCCCCATGAACACATGCACAGCCTGGGTGTGGCTGCCCACAAGTGCCACCACAAAAACCACATGTCAACCCCCATACACAGAGAAGGAAATGCAGCCTTACATGCCTCAGGAAACAGTGTGGACTGGGTGTGGTGTTGTAGGTGTGCCCCTGGGTCTCTGGCAGGTATATGTGGCTGGCATACGTTCACCAGTGACAAGCATGGTGACATATGCGACTGACCTGTACAGGTACGCGTTGTACAGCAATGGACCGATCGGTGTGCCCGGCCGGCCCATTGCATCTGTTGTATCCCGAAATACGCGTTGTACAGCAATGGACCGATCGGTGTGCCCGGCCGGCCCATTGCATCTGTTGTATCCCGAAATACGCGTTGTACAGCAATGGACCGATCGGTATGCCCGGCCGGCCCATTGCATATGATGTGTGCGGGTGCGCGTTGTATCCCGAAATACGCGTTGTACAGCAATGGACCGATCGGTGCGCACACATTGGCTGGGGCCTGGCATGGCAACGGACGCGTTTTCGAGGCTCCAACGAGTCTGATGCAGTGAATTCAGTTGGCCAGCCACAACAATGTTGCAAAATCATGGGTGTCATGAAGTTGAAGATTTGAAGGATGCTGTGGGCGTGTATTAGTGCTGCTATTCCATGGATTGGTCAGATTCAGAAGATGCAAACGACTTGGACCTATCACTTTGGACACATGGGACAGTATCTGCCTCTGCAGCACACATATAATGCTGGCTGTTCCCCTGAGAGCTCACTTGCCTGCACTACATGCTCCAGGACGACATCTGCCACCAACACTGCTGCTGTTTATGCATCCTCTGGCTCCTGCAATGGCACGTACTGTGGAGAGAGCCCCAGCCTTCAGCCTTGAGGAGAACCAGGCCCTGCTGGACAGCCTCCTTCCACAGTACAGCAAGCTGTATGGGAAACCAGGGGAGCAGGTGAGTGTGCTGTCCACTGCCTCACTAATTGTGCATGTTGTCTGACTAGCAGGACTTTCAGTGTGCACACCACTGGCTAGCATGCCCACTGAGTAGTTGTCACACCCCAAAGTGTGTAGTTACATGCACTGAACTGGTACAGTGCAGTAACAGTGCATTCCAACTAGATTTACTTCCCATGCTAAGATACCATGTAGTGACCACTGGCAAACTGTTCATAGCCATTGTTGCACTGCCTGTGTACATCATATGCCCCTGTGATTGAGACATGTAAATCCAACAGCACGTATATGTTGCTTGTGCAGTAATGGCCTTTTCACTTTGTCATCCTCACAGGTTGATGCCCACCAGAAGCAGGAAATCTGGCTGACCATCGCCCGGAAAGTAAGATCCGTGGGGGTCTACAGGCGCAGGATCCGCAACTGCCAGAAGAGGTGGCAGGACCTTCGTGGCTGGACCCGGAGGATCGCAAGGGTCCAGCTGAAGCTGTCGCCTCCTCGCAGGAGGGGTGGACACCGGACCCTGACCCCCCACATGCTCCGGATCCTGGCGGTGGTCTTCCCTGACCTGGATGGGCAGCTGAAGGACAGACAGCAGCAAGGAGGGGGTGAGTCCATGACTGCACTGTGCACTTTGTCTGACATGCTATGTGCCCTCCTCTGGCCTGGTTAAACTTCCACAGTACATCAGTCATGTGGTCCAGGACCCATGTCCCTCATTTGTGACATGCCCACTTCTCCTCTGATACACATATGTGTGGCCCTTATAGTCAGGAAATTGTGTCATTTGGGGACTGTGTCATTGCATTTAGCTTTGCTCAAGGTGGGGGACAGCATTTGTTCCCGTGACTATGTTGTGCGATTCATGGGTGGGTCAATTGCTTACACAATGCCTAAGTTCTGACATGTAATCTGGGTGTAACTTTGATATGTGGTCCGCTTGCTGCTCTGACTCACCACATGTCCCTGGGGAATTTGGCACACACCCATGCTGCTGGTGGGAACAATGTTTGGGCCTCAGGAGTATGTGTATCCAGTGTGTCACACATGCTTAGCCACCTGCCTACTGTCCAGGACTCATCCCTCTTACAGGTGGAGCTGGACAGTCATGCCTACTCCAGGGCATACAATACACTCTGTACTCCCACTCCCGTGTATCATCTGGCATGTTGTGATCAGTGAAATGTACCCTCAGGTGTCTGCCTCTGTCTCATTGTGCTGTGTCTTCGTTGTCAGGACTACTGGTATGTTTATCGGTTAGGGCTCAGCATGCCATCTGAGATGTGACCATGATAGACGATACTTCTGTGACTTATAGGTGTCTGATCACTTGACTGTGCACACAGGTGTTTGCGACTGTGACTTTCAGGCAGCTGTATTTTCATTCACAGCACACTGTGAGGTGCTCATGTTCAGAGAGTTGTGTTTCATGTCCCCCATATGTCCAGTTGGTATGACGTGGACAAATAGTAGTACAGATGATGTGGTTTTTGGGGGATGGACATGTGCACTTGTCAGTCACATAACTTGCATTCCCCATGCCCTCGGATTGTGACACAGTGCAGACTGTTGTTGGCTGGCTGCCATGGCCATGTGACTTAAGACAGTAATGTATGACTTTGCACGCATTCCTGTGTCATGGCATTAAACTTCCTGAGACTGATCCTGCAGGGGAGTGACATGTGCAACATGCACCCCATTGTGGCATTGACTATCCGGACATGGGTGCATCATGGTGTCTGGTGCTGGTATGCATCACATGCATTTCTATTTAGACTCTGGCCATCCCTTTATCCGGACACCTGCACTGACTCAGTGGCAAGAGATGTGATGTGTGCATGTTCACATACTTCACCGTGTTCCCTGCAATGTCCAACAACTGTGTAGGTGGTGCATGTGTCCACACTGGGGTCTTACCATCAGACAGGCACCAGACAGATGGGTGCAAGGGCAGGAGGGTTGTGAGTCCCATGGTTGACCATCAGACTGACAATTGGCTTCCCCGAATCTGTGTGAGGACTTTAGGCAATGTTCAACTAAGGATGCCAGGGCTTGCTCTGTAATGTGCTGTACTTACTGTGGTGTGTGCGGTCAGTGCAGGTGACTGATGTTTGTCTGTTTCCCTAATTGTTTGCAGATACATCCACGGCCACAGGAGGGGACAGCTCCACGGACCAGGAGGAGCAGCGGAGCCAGACTGGGTCAGCATCGGACGAGTGGTCAGAGGGACCCAGTGGCACGGAGGGCGAGGGGAGCCACACCGAGGAGTCCTCAGCACCATCCACCTCAGCTGAGGACCACAGCAGCTCGGAGGATGACTCCCTTGTGGAGGCGGGTCTCAGCAGCCACCAAAGGCCAGCTAGTCTGTCTGGCCCCGCCACCACCACCACCACCACCACCACCGCCCTCCATTGGCTCCCATTCCTGAGGTCCGTGGAGGCTCCCGTGCTCGGGAGCATGTCTCCTTCGTGCCAGGCACCGCACCCCCTGCCCCTGTGTCCCCTGCTGCCCTGAGTGAGGAGTCTGTGTACCTCCTTCGGCAGCTGCATGTAGGTCAGACAGCAATGCTGAGTGTCCTCCATGCACACACCACTCTGTTGACACAGCTGGTGTCGTTCATGGAGGGCATCTCGACGGGTATGTCTGCCCTACAGAGGAGCAATAAGTCCATGGACTCCTCCCTGACGGCAGCAGTGTCCCTCCTCCAACAGTCCCTCACCCCTCCCACCTCTGCCCCATCCACACTTCCTGCCCCCTACCTGTCCAAAGCACATGCACACCTGCACAGTCACCCAAACACACAGACACGAGCAGCACAGACACACCCAAGAGAAAGGCAAGACGTGCACACAAGCATCCTCAGGGGACTGATACCACAGACACAGGGGATGGGGAACACACACACACACAGGCATCCACATTCACACCGCAGTCCTCCAAATCCTCTCCCTCCAAGACCCCTTCCCTTGCCTCGCCTGCTACCCCACCTACACAGCAGATCTTCCTGTGTGACCTCGGCCTCTTCCCCTCCAATCCTGCTGATCCAGCATACCCGGGGAAGAGGAAGTCCACCCACACAGAGGGGAGTGCCCCTCGCCCCCGGACACCCTCCCCCAGGTGCAGGCAGACACAGGACCCCATTAGGAAGTCCCCCGGACCAGGAAGAGCAAGACCCCACCACCACCACCACGCAGCTCCACCGCCCAGTCTCTCTCCTCCATCCCCCAGGCCACCACTGCACAGGTTCCCCTGCCACACCCTGCCCCAGGTTCCCCCACACACCGATACCGCATCCCCAGACTGCTTAGGCCCTCCCCCTGCCACTTGCTCTTCCACCCCCAACCCAGACGCTCTGCCTGTTAGTGGCACTGTTGTGGAGACCGGGTCCCCCCCCTCTGTCCTGCCCACCTCATCTGCCCACCCTTCCACTCCCTTGGAGTCATGCACTGCAGTGGAGTCCACAACCACCACGTCTGACTCGGGCACTGCAGTGGGTACCCAGTCCACTACATCTGTCCAGCCCACTGCAGTGGTTGCAGCACCTACACCAACTGACTTGTGTACCACAGTGGTGCCGGCCCCCCCTGAGTCAGACACCTCCACTGCAGTTGCCGGTGACACTCCTGCACCCACCACCCCTTCACTGCCTCACTCTGCCATCCCCTGATCCTGTCCCTGCGGTGCCTGGCCTGCCCCTTGTATGCCCCTCCAAGGGGGATGTCCCCCAACCATACCAGTGCAGGCAAGCAATGTGTGACCAGTTGTCACTTCTCACCCCGTTGGGACTGTGATTTTGGACTGGCCATTGGCCTTAGTTTCTTTTGGACTTCCGTGTTTACCCTGACATTTGCTGAATAAAGCCTCTTTTCGTTTACTTTTGGGTTTTCTTTTGATGTACATGATGTGGATGAGTAGCATCCTGCATTTGCAATTGTAATAGTGTTCACATCAGGACAATGAAGTGTTGCAGTGATGGACTCCATGTGGTCCATGGGATATGTGTCCTGTTGTAGTCTGGATCTATGGCATCCTTTGCTACAGTCTGAGGGTGTAATGTTCAGCATTTGACACAGGGATGTCCTTTTTGCATTTGTAAATGAACATCTTTGTCTTACACTGATGCACATCTGGTGGGCTTACCACTGTTCAATGTTCCGATTTCCCTGACTGTGTGCCCAGCTCCACTGGACATGCAGTTTTGCACATCAATGTCGAAGGACTCATCTGTGTATACAGTGCAACTTGCTTGACACGTGTTTTGTGTGTGTGCAGATGACTGACGTGACACTCCCGTACCCAGGCTGATGTGAGCAGAGCCTTCTGTGTGTTGTGGTTGTTGACTCACTGACGGAGTGTTCTGCTGACATGTTTGGGTCGTGCACAGACAAGGTTTGGCACAGCGGACCTTCCACAGGAGTGGAGTGCCCTCATGGCAGTGTGTAATCTGGTGACATTGCGTGGGCCTGTGTTGTGTGTTGTGTAAGCATGTCTGTGCGTGTTCCCTTCCTTTTCCTACACAGGCTGTGTCCCTAGGGATGTTCCTGTTTGTGATGCTTGCTGAGTTGTTCTGTGTTCATCCTGCATCTTGGACCTGGTTTCTCCGTGATGTGGGTGCATGGCAAACTAATGTTCATGAGGTTGTCATCCCAGGTTGTCTTTGTTGTCAGGGCTGGGGATGTGGGCAAACGCAGATGGGACACATTCAGGATTCCCCTTGGCACTTGTTGTTTACACGAGTCATGTGATTTACAGTTTGTTTTAGCTTTCAGTGATTGTGACACGTTGTGTGTGTGACTGCTGCCACTCCTCAGGGTCAGAGCTGCAATGTTGGAAGTTGTGTACGTGTGTTCTTCGTGTGTCACCTTGGCTTCTTCGTTGGTGTGTGACTATGGCCAGGATCCCATTGATTGTGGTGGATTTCACATCATGCCCATGTACGGCATACTGTGCTGTGTGTCAGACATTGACGAGTCTTGTTGACTGGCCATGTGTGATGGGTTTCTGCACCTAGTTCCCACCACCACCCCTGGTATTGTCATGGGTGCATGTCCAATGTCACCAGTCCATGTGAGCTTCACTGCTGCACATTGTTGGAGATCAGGGTGTGTGGTGTTGAGTGTGTGCAAAAGTGAGTTGTTGCACGGCTAGACCCCTACCTCCATATTGGCCTTGGCTGGCAGGCCGTGCTGATTGATTGGAGCTTGTGTAGGTGTGATGGTAGTTAGTTGCTCAGGACACATGGCTGTGGTTCACAGTGTGAACGACATCTAACTTTGTCATCACAGTGGGATTATCATGCATGCTAGTGTCAGCACAATGTGGGGTCCCTGGGGGTAGTGCTGTGGTGGGTCTGTCTCTTGCTGTGTTAGTTGCTGTTCCTAAAAGCTTGTGTGACATGTGTAATTTGTGCTCCCTCTCATCTAACAATGCCTGATTGCCCACATAGGGGTATCCGATCCATGAGTAACTTTTGTATGGCACTGTATACACATCTGTGTGGTTGGAATTCAGGCCTCCTCAAGTGTTGTGTGGTTGCCTGGGGACACTGGCACACCCCCCATCACCTGTTGTGTTTGATATGCAGTGTGAGTCTGCCTGTTTGTGTTTGTGCCTTTGCACCACTGCATTGGCATATCTTGAGTGTGCCATTGGCTGTATGTTGTTTGGTGGCTTTCCCTGCTGTCCCTGGGACTCCTAGGTCACCAGTCAGCACAATAATCATGGTTTGTATGTTCCATTGCTGCCATGGTATGGTATTTGTTCACCTGACATCTACAGTCTCCACAGGATATCTACATTTGTGTGTCCATTGGTGCAGATATGTGGGTCAGCATTATGATGGTCACTTCTGTCATTGTGTTATTTGTGAATGTTGACAATGTGTGCCCCCATGGGTGATGTTTGTATGCACATGGCCAAAACGAGGTTTCATTGACACTGCACTGTTTCCCTCGACCAATCTATGTTGCTATGGGACACAAGCACTACTATGCCACTGCTGTGTTTGTTGTTGTGTGACCAGGATTCATCCATGCAGTTTGGCTTTGGCAGCTTTTACCATGACTGCACTTCCCTTTTGGTCACTGTGGTGATGGGGCTTTAGGCCCCATTGCCACACGGTTCAAAATGTGCATCAGCTATGGACACCACACTTCCCTTTTGGTCACTGTGGTGATGGGGCTTTAGGCCCCATTGCCACCCTGTTCAAAATGTGCATCAGCTATGGACACCACACTTACCTTATGATCACTGTGGTGATGGGGCTTTAGGCCCCATTGCCACACTGTTCAAAATGTGCATCAGCTATGGACACCACACTTACCTTATGATCACTGTGGTGATGGGGCTTTAGGCCCCATTGCCACACTGTTCAAAATGTGCTTCAGCTATGGACACCACACTTACCTTTTGGTCACTGTGGTGATGGGGCTTTAGGCCCCATTGCCACATTGTTCAAAATGTGCATCAGCTATGGACACCACACTTACCTTATGGTCACTGTGGTGATGGGGCTTTAGGCCCCATTGCCACACTGTTCAAAATGTGCATCAGCTATGGACACCACACTTCCCTTTGGTCACTGTGGTGATGGGGCTTTAGGCCCCATTGCCACACTGTTCAAAATGTGCATCAGCTATGGACACCACACTTACCTTATGATCACTGTGGTGATGGGGATTTAGGCCCCATTGCCACACTGTTCAAAATGTGCATCAGCTATGGACACCACACTTACCTTATGGTCACTGTGGTGATGGGGCTTTAAGCCCCATTGCCACACTGTTCAAAATGTGCTTCAGCTATGGACACCACACTTCACTTTTGGTCACTGTGGTGATGGGGCTTTAGGCCCCATTGCCACACTGTTCAAAATGTGCATCAGCTATGGACACCACACTTACCTTATGATCACTGTGGTGATGGGGCTTTAGGCCCCATTGCCACACTGTTCAAAATGTGCATCAGCTATGGACACCACACTTCCCTTTTGGTCACTGTGGTGATGGGGTGTTCGAGCCCATTGCCACAGTGGCCATGGTCTGCTTGCATTGTGGAGGCCACACACATTTATGTGTGACACATGTGCTAGGGGGTCACATTGTATGTTCAATGTCATGTTCAGTGTTGTAGGCATTTGACACAGACTACACACACTTGTCATGGTGTTGGGGGATGTAATCTTCTGTCATTCCTTATGTGGGAGTATGCTAGTTGTGTCATGCATTACCCGTCCTATGAGTAGCAGTGGTGTTAGTGGTAGGCATCCATCCCCCCATGAGTGGGGATGGTAGTAGTGACAGGCATCCAGGCCCCCCTGAGTAGGGGTGGTGGTAGTGGTAGGCATCCAGCCCCCCCTGAGTAGTGATGGTGGTAGTGGTAGGCATCCATCCCCCCATGAGTGGGGATGGTAGTAGTGACAGGCATCCAGGCCCCCTGAGTAGGGGTGGTGGTAGTGGTGGCATCCATCCCCCATGAGTGGGGATGGTAGTAGTGACAGGCATCCAGGCCCCCTGAGTAGTGATGGTGGTAGTGGTAGGCATCCATACCCCTAAGGGTGGGGATGGTAGTAGTGGCAGGCATCCAGGCCACCCTGAGTAGTGATGGTGGTAGAGGTAGGCATCCATCCCCCCATGATTGGGGATGGTAGTAGTGACAGGCATCCAGGCCCCCTGAGTAGGGGTGGTGGTAGTGGTAGGCATCCAGCCCCCCTGAGTAGTGATGGTGGTAGTGGTAGGCATCCATCCCCCATGAGTGGGGATGGTAGTAGTGACAGGCATCCAGGCCCCCTGAGTAGGGGTGGTGGTAGTGGTGGGCATCCATCCCCCCATGAGTGGGGATGGTAGTAGTGACAGGCATCCAGGCCCCCCTGAGTAGTGATGGTGGTAGTGGTAGGCATCCACCCCCCCATGAGTGGGGATGGTAGTACTGGCAGGCATCCAGGCCCCCCTGAGTAGGGGTGGTGGTAGTGGTAGGTATCCATCCCCCCATGAGTGGGGATGGTAGTAGTGACAGGCATCCAGGACCCCCTGAGTAGGGGTGGTGGTAGTGGTGGGCATCCAGCCCCCTGAGTAGTGATGGTGGTAGTGGTAGGCATCCATCCCCCATGAGTGGGGATGGTAGTAGTGACAGGCATCCAGGCCCCCTGAGTAGGGGGTGGTAGTGGTAGGCATCCATCCCCCCATGAGTGGGGATGGTAGTAGTGGCAGGCATCAAGGCCCCCCTGAGTAGTGATGGTGGTAGTGGTAGGCATCCATCCCCCCATGAGTGGGGATGGTAGTAGTGACAGGCATCCAGGCCCCCCTGAGTAGGGGTGGTGGTAGTGGTGGGCATCCATCCCCCCATGAGTGGGGATGGTAGTAGTGACAGGCATCCAGGCCCCCTGAGTAGTGATGGTGGTAGTGGTAGGCATCCATCCCCCATGAGTGGGGATGGTAGTAGTGACAGGCATCCAGGCCCCCTGAGTAGGGGTGGTGGTAGTGGTAGGCATCCAGCCCCCTGAGTAGTGATGGTGGTAGTGGTAGGTATCCATCCCCCCATGAGTGGGGATGGTAGTAGTGACAGGCATCCAGGCCCCCCTGAGTAGGAGTGGTGGTAGTGGTGGGCATCCATCCCCCCATGAGTGGGGATGGTAGTAGTGATAGGCATCCAGGCCCCCCTCAGTAGTGATGGTGGTAGTGGTAGGCATCCATCCCCCCATGAGTGGGGATGGTAGTAGTGGCAGGCATCCAGGCCCCCTGAGTAGGGGTGGTGGTAGGTAGGCATCCATCCCCCCATGAGTGGGGATTTTAGTAGTGACAGGCATCCAGGCCCCCATGAGTAGGGGTGGTGGTAGTGGTGGGCATCCAGCCCCCCCTGAGTAGTGATGGTGGTAGTGGTAGGCATCCATCCCCCCATGAGTGGGGATGGTAGTAGTGACAGGGCATCCAGGCCCCCTGAGTAGGGGTGGTGGTAGTGGTAGGCATCCATCCCCCATGAGTGGGGATGGTAGTAGTGGCAGGCATCAAGGCCCCCTGAGTAGTGATGGTTGTAGTGGTAGGCATCCATCCCCCCATGAGTGGGGATGGTAGTAGTGGCAGGCATCCAGGCCCCCCTGAGTAGTGATGGTGGTAGTGGTAGGCATCCATCTCCCCATGAGTGGGGATGGTAGTAGTGACAGGCATCCAGGCCCCCCTGAGTAGGGGTGGTGGTAGTGGTAGGCATCCAGCCCCCCCTGAGTAGTGATGGTGGTAGTGGTAGGCATCCATCACCCCATGAGTGGGGATGGTAGTAGTGACAGGCATCCAGGCCCCCCTGAGTAGGGGTGGTGGTAGTGGTAGGCATCCATCCCCCCATGAGTGGGGATGGTAGTAGTGGCAGGCATCAGGGCCCCCCTGAGTAGTGATGGTGGTAGTGGTAGGCATCCATCCCCCCATGAGTGGGGATGGTAGTAGTGGCAGGCATCAAGGCCCCCCTGAGTAGTGATGGTGGTAGTGGTAGGCATCCATACCCCTAAGGGTGGGGATGGTAGTAGTGGCAGGCATCCAGGCCACCTTGAGTAGTTATAGCGGTTGTGGTAGGCATCCATCCCCCCATGAGTGGGGATGGTAGTAGTGACAGGCATCCAGGCCCCCATGAGTAGGGGTGGTGGTAGTGGTGGGCATCCATCCCCCCATGAGTGGGGATGGTAGTAGTGACAGGCATCCAGGCCCCCATGAGTAGGGGTGGTGGTAGTGGTGGGCATCCATCCCCCCATGAGTGGGGATGGTAGTAGTGGTAGGCATCCGTCCCCCTATGGGTGTGTATGGCATTGGTGTTGGCCATCCCACCCCTATGGTTCTGCTGTTGCTAGTGTAAGTTATTTGTGCATCCCTATGTGTGTGTGACATATTTCGGGTACGTGTAGTTTTTTTGTATTGTTGGTGTTTGACTTACTGTCTGCGCCGTACGCGTCCGTGCCGGTCCCGGTAATAGATGTAGAGTATAGGTAGGACCTGCGCAATGGGATTCATGCTTGGATCGTCTCGTTCGGGTTTCTCGTGTCTTCGAGTCGTACTCGTAGCAGGCTTGTTCGTCTCGTAGCCGTGGATCGTCTTGTGGCGCGAAACGGAGCTTATGTACGGCTCGCCCAGATGCTCAAACGTGCCGGACATAGCGACGGGTTCGGCGCGTACGGATTGCGCATCGTACTAGTCTGGCCGGAAGGTGCTGTGTATTTGCTTCCGTGCGGCTCGATTCGGCGTTCACGGATCCGGCTCGGGCGGGGAACAGGAGCTGGATTGGGTGAGTACGGCTCGCTCGGAAAATGAGTTGTTCTACGCATCGTACTTGTTCGTCCGGACGAGTGTACGAATCGGTCGGGAAACACGCATTCGGCTGGTATTTTTTCCGGACGAATACTGTTAGGTGCCCTACCGGCCGAGATCGGAATCGACCCCTTTGTGTTGAAAAAACACACATCTGTTGAAGCACATGAATACAATTCTCACATGCAAAATTTTAATAATTACTTTGTTGGTGAATCTTTTTTTAATTTGAGTTTTTTACAAATTGTAGTTGAGTAACAATGCAACATAAAATGTGCTACTCTGCACAAAACGTGCCTCCCAAAAACAAACATGTTTTAACTTCTCACTGTGGGCCCACTAGATAAAATGATGGCCATCTAAGAGGTATGAGGTAAACTGGTGCAGAAATGCATCTTGTAACTCCAGTCAAATGTGGAGAATGTTGATCAGGGATTGATAATCAACTGCGCTGAATACCGGGAGAGATCCTGTGACCTCGGGACACAGAGGTTTCAGGACAGACTTGAGCATCAGGACATACTTAAGGTCTCTTCATGGCTCCCAGTTAGGAGGAGGATCACCTTCAAAGTTATGTGTAAGTTGCATTGCTCCTTTTGGTAAGGTTCTGGTCATCATCTGGGCTCTCTTTAAGAGGTATGTTCTTATTAGGCACCTCCGATCCTCCTAGGCTGACTGCATTGCGGTGGTGTATAACCTTTCTCTGTGTTTGTGCTAGGGCTTTAAAAAAGCTTCCACAAGTTCTAAGAAGTACTGAAAATCATCTAGCCTTTCATAGAAATCGAAAACCTGGCTTTTTACTGATTAGACTTTGATGAAGTTCTGGGACTTCTGCACTTGTGTTTGTTTAGCACCAGGACACTATGCACCTAGGATGTTCTGGAAGCAGTGCGCTGTAGAAATAAAGAAATAATAACGTATGTGTATATATGTCAGGACACCAGTTGTGTGTGTAGGTATACCTAAGCATTGTGGCAGTCAGGATTCAAGGATATTTTGATGGTCTTCGGGGAAGAGGCCAGATGGAATATTGCCTTTTTCCTTTTTAGGTTGGAGCTTGCGAGAGCATGTGCCAGCGCACGCATCTCGCTTGCAAGACACTGTTGTTAACAAAAAAGGGCTTGGAGCCTGCCCGTTGCTTGCCATTTGTTTGCTTGCGTGGCACTCTTCTTTACAGCCTCGTAATTCGTCAAGGTAGGCCTAACATCATTTCCATTCCTCTCTGTGGAGCAGGGACCAAGAACTGATTGATTCAACTTAATCAGTGCTTGTCAGCTGCTCCCAACGTGATTTAGGTACTATTTGTCCTGTTTAACTTTTAGTGCCCCGCAAATAGAAGGCGTGTGACTGCCAACAAAAACGTGCCCAGCAGAACAAACATGAGTGCAAAGATTTTTTTTCTATAGTTAAATTTCTTTTATATTGCCAAATCTTCTTTTCTCACTTTGTAATCATGTTTTCTTTTGATTTTGCTCGTGGGAGCTGTTCTCAAAAGATGGGGATTATTTTATTGCAAAGTGAAATTGTTTCTTTCTTATGTGTAATTTCTGAAATTATGCTTTAACAAATAATCATGCAGTACACCTCAATCCACCCCACTCCAGTCCACACCACCTCATTCCACACCAATCCGCCTTACTCAACCTAATCCACTCCAGACATATCCAATCCACCCTACTCCAATCCAATTCACCCCACCCCACTCCAATCCAATCCAAAACACTCACCCCAATCCCATCCACTCCAATCCACCACAGTCCAATCCTCCCAAACAACACCACTCCAATCTTCCGCACTCCAATCTGCCCCACTCCAATCCAAAATAATCAGCCCCAATCCAAAACAATCTGCCCCAATCCAAAACAATCTGCCCCACTCCAAAACAATCTGCCCCACTCCAATCCAAAACAATCTGCTCCACTCCAATCTAAAACAATCTGCCCCACTCTAATCCAAAATAGTCTGCCCCACTCCAATCTGACCCGCTCCAATCCAAAAGACAATCTGCCCCACTCCAGTCTGCCCCACTCCAGCCCGAAACAGTCTGCCCCACTCCAATCCATACCAATCTGCCCCACTACAGTTCAAAACAATCTGCCCCACTCTAATCCGCCCCACTCCAATCCAAAACAATCTGCCCACTTCAATCCGCCCCATTCCAATTTGCCCCACTTCAACAATCTGCTCCACTCCAATCCAAAACAATCTGCCCCACTCCAATCCCAAACAATCTGCCCCACTCCAATCCAAAACAATCTGCCCCACTCCAATCTAAAACAATCTGCACCACTTTAATATGCCCCATTCCAATCTGTCACACTCCAATCCAAAACAGTCTGCCCCACTCCAATCCAAATTAATCTGTCCTACTCCAATCTACCCCACTCCATTCCAAAACAACCTGCCCCACTGAATCCAAAACAATCTGTGCCACTCCAATCTGCCCCACTCCAAACAAAAACAATCTGCCCCATTCCAATCTGCCCAACTCCAATCTGCCCCACTCTAATCTGACCCCACTCTAAGTCGCCCCACTCCAATCTTCCCCACTTCAATCTACCCCACTCCAATACACCCCACACAATCTGTTCCGCTCTAATTCGCCCCACTCCAATCTTCCCCACTTCAATCTACCCCACTCCAATCCACCCCACACAATATGTCCTACTCTAATTCGCCCCACTCCAATTCAAAACAATCTGCCCACTCCAATCTGCCCCACTCCGATATGTCCCAATCCAAATCAATCTGCCCCACTCCAATATGCCCCACTCCAGCCTGGCCCAATCCAAGCCTGTCTGCCCCACTCTAATCTGCCTTACCCGAATCTGCCCCACTCCAATCCAAAACAGTCTGCCCACTTCAATCTGCCCCACTCCAATCCAAAATAATCGGCCCCACTCCAATATATCCCACTCCAATCTTCCCTAAGCCAATCCAAAACAATTTGCCCAACTCCAATATGCCCCACTCCAATCCAAAACAATCCGCCCCACTCCAATCTAACCCACTCCAATCTGCCCCACTCCAATTTCCTCCACTCCAATCCAATCCACCTCGCCCCAATCCACCCACTCCATCCCAATTCACCCCATTCCAATACACCCCACTCCAATCCAATACACCCACACCAATCCAAACCATCCCAGTCCAGCCCAATCCAATATACCCCACTACAATCAAAACAACCTCACCTCACCCCAATCAAATCCACCACACTCCCTCCCGAATCCAATCCACTCCACTCCAATCCACCCCACTCCAATCCAAAACAATCTGCCCCACTCCAATCCAACACAATTTACCCTACTCATTCGAAAACAATCTGCCCCACACCAATCCAAAACAATCAGCCCCACTCCAATCTGCCCCACTCCAATCCAAAACAATCTGCCCCACTCCAATCCAAAACAATCTGCCCCACTCCAATCCAAAACAATCTGCCCCACGCCAATACAAAACAATCTGCCCCACTCCAATCCAAAACAATCTGCCCCACTCCAATACAAAACAATCTGCCCCACGCCAATACAAAACAATCTGCCCCACTCCAATCAAAAACAATCTGCCCCACTCCAATCCAAAACAATCTGTCCCACTCCAATCCAAAACAATCCACCCACTCCAATCCTCCCCACTGCAATCCACCAAACTCCAATCCAATCCACCTCACCCCACTCCAATCCACCCCATCCCTCTCTACCCCAATCCAATCCACATCAATCCAATCCACCCCACCTCAATCTAGTTCGCCCACCCGAATCCAGTCCACCCCAATCCAATCCACCCCACTCAATCCAATCTACTGCACTCCAATCCACCCCACTCAAATTTGCCTCACTCCATTCCATTCCACCCCACTCCAATCCACCCCACTGGAACCCACCTCACTCCAGTCCAATCTACCCCACTCCAATCCACCCCACCCTACCCCAATTCAATCCACACCATCCAGTCAATGCCACTCCACTGCAGTCCATTCCAGCCCATCGACCCCACTTTACCCCAATCCAAACCACCCCACCCCACTTCAGTCCACCCCAATCCGATCCACCCCACCCCATTTCAATCCACACTATCCAGTCAATGCCACTCCACTGCAGTCCATTCCAGCCCATCGACCCCACTTTACCCCAATCCAAACCACCACACCTCAACCCAGTTCAGTCCACCCCAATCAATCCAATCCATCCAGCCCACCACACTCCAATCCACCCCATTCTAATCCAACCTACCCTACTCCAATCCACCCCACTCAAACCCAACCCCCTCCAGACTAGTCCAATCCACCCCTTCCACTCCACTCTAATTCACCCCACTCCAAACCACCCTTCTCTAATCTAATCCACCCCAATCCAATCCCCCACCCCAAACCAATCTAATCCACCTCACTCCAATCCAATCCACCTCATCCCATTTCAATCTACCCCACACCAATCCAATCCACCAACTCCAGTCCACCTACTCCAATCCACCCCACTCAAATCAATCCACCCCACTCAAATCAATCCACCCCTCTCAAATCAATCCAACCCACTCTACCCCAATCTAATCAACCCCAATCTACTCCAACCCACTCCACCCAATTCCACCCACTCCACTCCACACCACTCCACTCTACGCCACTCCACTATACGACTCTACACTCTGACACTGAACTCTATGACAGTCTGTGCCACTGAACCACTGATCTATACTCCCCTCTACTCAACTCTATGACACTCTACTCTGAGAAATCCAGTCTACGACACTCTACTCCCCTCACTCCACTCTAGGACACTCCAGGCCTCTAACTTTTAGCCATGCTGAACAGCAGCCACACTGGTGTACAACATGGCAAAAACACATTGCCAAAGCCAATAGCTCTTGTATAGGCGAGACCTATTGGCTTTGTCAGTGCTTGTTTTTTCTTGTGGAGGAGTGGAAAGAGCAAAAGTAACCAGGTTGTTATCCTCTATACCCTGTTATATTTTGCTGATTTTGTCAATGAAGAACTTATTATTCACCGTCTAATTTTCTGTTCACTCTGGTAGGGGGGGATTATATTGGAGGCTAATGCACTGCTTCACCGACGTGAACATACCGTTATATGGGGATGCTGAGGGTCCTTCAACCTCTGTAGGTTTCTGAGGGAACTTTATATGTACCAAAACACTTTATATTTGAATTATATGTTAAGTCCTTGCTTAATGTGTCCTTACTGTATGTTAAGCTCATGACTCTTTCATGGTGCCAGTGATTCACTGCCCTCACCCTTTCTCGCAGAGGCTACCATCAGGGCTCTTCTTCTAGGCTCAAACCTGGTTGCCCCGATTAGGTGTGAGGTTCTATGTAAGTGGGTCCCGCTACTGGAAGAACTTCAGTCTGCAAGAACAGGTGAGAAGTGAGGTGCTTTGGCAGAGCTCTGTGTCCGTGGACTGCCAGTATTGAAAAGGCGGAGAACGCTTTAGGGAAAGGTTGAGGTACATCAACAGAGCCCACAATAGCAGCGGTACCGCAGGCCAAGGTTGAGGTTGAATGGAGGAGCTGTGTGTACAGCAGTCCTGGAATATGGAGGGTGCAACAGGTCCGGGTTGAGGTGCATCGGCAGAGCTATGTAGGGCGCTGTATTGAATAGCAAGGGGGTGTGGCGCGGGGCAGAGCGAGGGAGTTGGCAGAATAAGCATGGAATGAATATCGAAGGTTCTGAATGAGACGGCAATTGCGAAGGAAACTCTAGAACCCGGCCAGCGCGCGGACAACAGAGCTAGGGGGCGTGGAGGGGACAGGGGTCCATTTAAATGAAGATTTCCCTTTAATTTTTAAATGTACCCTCGCCGGGCGGGTATCGGAGCTCGTGGATGTTTCGCACCTTCTCTGGTGTCGCGCTGTGCTCAGACACGGACACTCAATACACGGGATCCGATTCCGGGACTCAGTCCAGGGCAATCAGTCTAAAAGGCATCAACATGTCTCGCCTGCCGCCGCCCCCACGCCCCGCCTTCATGAGCCGAGGATGCCTCCGCTTGAGTCAGTGTCTTGCTTTAACTCGGCCAATTAGTGGAGCAGGGCAGCAGAAGCTAAGTGGGCTGGGACCTACGACTCGAGCTCGCACCGCCGGTGGATTCTCAATATTCCGAGAGCTGTCCAGTATCGAGTAAACAGCTCCTCCGAGTGTCCCTCTTCTCAGGGCCTCTCAACAGTTTATGGGGTAACGACCCGACCTAGAGTGTCAACACCCCATAGATTCAGGGGCGTAGCAACTATTGGTGCAGCGGCAGAGGGACCCAGAGTGGCCCATGCAACCTTGTTATGTTATGTTCAGGGGCAGCTGGCAGGCACATATATTGGTGGGGCGGGCAAATAGGTGGTGGGTGGGTGCGTGTCTGCAGCCAAGGCGAGTGGCTACGAATAAAAAATAAATAAAGTCACTTACCTTGCTGGCTGCACGTCCGACGTCCTCTTCTCTCCAGTCCCTCGGCTCCGAGTGCTCCTGCTCCAGCCAAGTCCACTAACCAATCCTGGCGCTACTCTTATGCTGGTGCCGGCATGAGAGAAGTGCCAGGATTGGAAGGAGCGGGCTGGCTGGACGCTCCTCCAGGCTATGGAGGCCTCTGTTTGGTCAGCTGGGTGGAGAGCTGCAAAGTGGGCACGTCACTTTGGCAGGTGCAATAGAGCCAGCCATACTGACATGTGTATTTTGGTGCATCCAGCTAGCTCCTCCAACCCTCTATGCTTCCAATTGGCAGCAGAGGAGGACATCCCCCCATTTTTCCCAGCTGGGGACAGGCTGGCAGCTGCAGCACGCCACATGAATAATAAAATGGCAATGAAATAATTTTATTGCCATTTTATTTTTCACGTTTAGCACAGCTGCTGTGGGCGGGGGCCAACGCTCCCCTGCCCTCATACAGAAACCGCCGCTGGTTATGTTATGTTAGGTCAACTTGTGTGGCGTAACTTATCACCCATGAGGGTATCAAGGCGCTGGAGCAGGATCTCAGGCCGAGCGGAGCTCCTAGTTGAACAGCCAGGTCTTCAGTTTCTTGCAGAAGTTGAGTATCGAAGGGGCTGTCCTGATGTGTTGAGGAATTTCATTCCAGATCTTGGCGGCGGTGAAGGAGAAGGACCGCCCTCCTGGCTTGCTTCTGCAGAAGCGGGGGGGATATGTGCAAAGGTGAGAGAGGTTGAGCGTAGCTGTCTGGATGGATGGTAGAGTTGAAGTCGGTGTTGAGGTACGCTGGTCCGGTGTTGTGGAGGGCTTTGCATGCGTGGATGAGCAGTTTGAATTGGCATCTTTTCTGGATGGGTAGCCTGTATAGTTTACGGAGGTAGGGAGTGATGCGAGTGCTCCGGGGGACATCTAGGATGAGTCTTGCTGTGGTGTTTTGGATGGTCTGGAGTCTTTGCGTGAGCTGATTGAAGACTCCGATGTAGAACGCGTTGCTATAATCAAGTCTGCTGGTTATGAGGGCCTGGGTGATCGTGTATCTTCTGTGCGTGGGGAGCCATATGAAAATCTTACAAAGCATTCTGAGAATTAGGCAGCAGGATGCGGTCACACCGTTAACCTGTTTATTCATAGTGAGTTTGTCATCTAGGATGATAACGATGTTTCTGCCGTTGTCTGTGGGGGTGGGCATGGGTCCTAGTTTGGCAGGCCACGAGGAGGAGTCTCATGGGGAGCTTTTGTTTCCGAAGATCAGGATCTCCGTTTTGTCCTTGTTGAGTTCTAGGCAGTTCTCCCTCATCCAGTTGGCCACCCTGGTCATGCAGGAGGTGTTGTAAGTCCTGGTGGTGTTGTTCTTGTCGATGAGGGAGAGGATGAGCTGTGTGCCATCTGCATCGGAAATAATGTTGATGGTGTGGGCTCTTATGAGGTGGGCGAGGGGCGCCATGTACAGATAGAAAAGGGTTGGGCTGAGGGAGGATCCTTGGGGGACTCCGCAAATGAGCTTCTTGGGTTTGAAGGTGTAGCTGGGGAGACTGACTCATTGAGTTCTGTTGGCGAGGATGGAGGCGATCCATCTCAGGGCAGGCCCTTGAATTTCTGAGTCACGGAGTCTAGCGATGAGGGTGCCATAGGATACAGTAACGAAGGCCACTGAGAGGCCGAGGAGGATGAGAGTGGCGGTTTCACCTATGTCCATGATGGACCAGATGTCGTCTGTTGCTGGCAGGAGTATGGTTCTGTTATATGGTTGCTGCAGATCCCTGACTTAGTGATGTCCAGGGGGTGGTGCTGTTCAAAGTCGGAGGAGAGTTGCCTGTTAATATCTTTCTACAAGACCTTTGATGGGAATGGTAGGAGCGAAATGGGGCTGAGGGTTTCTTCAAAAGAGCTGTGGCTTCTGCATGTTTCCAACTATCTGGGGAGGTTCCACTAAGGATGAATGTGTTGAGGATGGTGGTGAGGTTGGCAGTGATCAGTGTTCTTCCAAAGTTGTAAATGTGGTGAGGGCAGGGGTCCGTGGGTGCCCCTGAATGGATGATCTTCATAATTCCGGTGCTGTCCTCTGTGGTGAGGGGGAGCCAGTTCATTAGATGATGGGTGTTCTTGGTGGTGGTGTGTGGTTGCACGATGATGTCTTCCGCTGTGGGTTGAGGTGCAAAGTTACTGTAGATCTTGAGTATTTTGTTGTGGAAGAAGTCGGAGAGGCTGTTGCAGAGGTCCTGTGAAGGAGTGATGGTGTTGGTGGCTGCGGTTGGATTGGAGAAATCTCTGATGATGTTGAAAGGCTCTTTGCAGGAGCTGGAGCAGGATTCCAGTCTCAGTACGAGGGCTGCTTCCTGGCTTCTTTGATATGGGCATGATACCTCCTGAGTGCGGATTTGTAGGCGTCTCTAGAGGTGTTGTCTAGGCTGGTTCACCATCTTCTTTCTAGTTGTTTGCAGTAGTGCTTGGAGTTTCTTAGATCTTCCCTGTACCTGCAGCTATTCTGCATTAGTTCTTGTATGCCTGATTTTCTTCAGGGGAGCCAGTGTGTTGGCGCAGTTTGCAGTGCTTAATTTGAGCCTTACTTGGCACTGGCACTTAATTGCCGGCATCAGCACTTAATTGCCCGAACCTGCACTTATGACAGCTGCCACATGGTGGCGCTGTTTGTGTAATTTAAAGATGAGCAGAAAAACAATTTGTTAATTCAATATACATTAAAAACAACTAATACCTGCCACCCAAGCCATTCTTAAAGCTTTGGCGGCCTCGAACAGTCTGAATTGTCACACTTGTAGCAGAGTGATGTTTAGTAGTTGAGTAAGTACAGCAGCAATGTGTGGTGTAAACTGTCGTGGTCTCCTGACGAGGGCCCGACACTTATTTGTTTCACAAATTAAGCACTGGCAGTCTGAGATCCATTTGTTGAATGTGGTTTGGTTAGTCTGTAGGTCACTGGTGAGGATAGGCTGGTTGGATCTGAGGGTGTGGGTCCAGTCTGCCTCTGCTATATTGTTCCAGTTGAGTCTGAAGTTGCTGGCTGGCTTCGGCTTGCTTGAGTGGGGCGCATTGATGTGGAAGTGTACAATGGAGTGGTCCGCCCATGTAAGCGGGGTGAGGTAGCTGAAGGTGATCTTGTTGCTGGTTATGAAGAAGGGGTCAAGGGTGTGCCCTGCGTTGTGAGTTGGGCCTCAGACAAGCTGTGTGAGTCCGATGTTGTCAATGCTCTCTAGAAGAGTGGTGGAGTTGGGGTTTGTTGGGTTGTCGAGATGGAGGTTGAGGACACCAAGCAGTAAGAAGGTGTTGGATCTGATGGCGATGGAAGTGATAAAGTCGGTGACGAAGCTACTGAAGGTGGTGCGTGGTCCTGGAGGTCGGTAAGCGAGGGTTCCTGAGATGGTCGTGGCGTGGCTGATTTGTAGTCAGAAATGCTTGTGTTCCATGAACGAGGTGGGTTCGTCCGTTGAAGTTGTGCAGATGATGGTGTCTTTGTGGATGATCACAAGACCTCCTCCAGGTTTATGATGCCTGTCTCGAGGGTGATCTTATTGCCAGGAGGGATGGCCTTGGTGATGGCAGAGGTGGATGACGGATTGAGCTAGGTTTCGGTGAGGAACAGGATGTCCAGGGAGTGCATGTTGATGAAGTCCCATACCTTGGTGGCTTGTTTGCAGAAAGATCTGGTGTTGAGGAGCATGCATGCAATGTGGAGTGTGGTGTGTGGTGCGTATTGTAAGAGTGATGCTGGAAGAGAAATGGTAGTGAGCGCATGAGAAAGGTCCTACCTTGGAGTGAGGTGTGGAGCGGGGGCAGCAGTCATGTCAGCATCTGGTGTTGAGTGCTTGCAAGTTGGAAGAAGTGTAGTGGTGACGGTCATATGGACCAGGGTCAGATGGCGTGGTCCAGGCATAACAGGCACAGACAGGCTTCCCTTTGGCATGCCTGCGGCCACCATTAATTAGGTCCTAGGAAGGGGAGGAGCGCGGGCTGGTGGGGCTAAGGAGGGACAAGAGTCCGAAGGCGGGAGAAAGGCAAAAGGAAGACTCGGGAGAAACTTGTAAGGAGAGGGGGAGGAGGGAGGTGGGAAAGTGCTGGGGAAAGGCAGGGAGAGCCTCTGGAGCGAGTGGAGAATCCAACAGTTGTTGTATTTTACTTTATCAATAGCAGTGAAAATTGCAATTTTCCTGGCCTGCACCAAGGCCCATGGCATCCTTGCTACACTACTGAATAAACTCTGCTTTCCTGGATCTCACTGAGCCAGAAGTTGACAGGGGTCATCCAGGAAACGGCCCCTGCAAAATATTCACTACTGACTGAGGTGCTTCAAAGAAAAGTCCAACTCCTAGACTCTCAGGGGATCGAGGAAGTGTCCTCATCCCAGAGTATCATTACTGTCTATGACATGCGCATCCACCCAAGAGTGGAAAGTGACCATGACCCTCTGTAAGCAAGGCTGCTCTTACCTGTTTTGGAGCCCGACACCAATAGCTGCCAACATAATCTGGCTCCCCAGAATTGAACATTGAGGGCACTGAGATTGTTCCTGGTTTGGCATGTTTCTTCAAATACAAGCATGGTGCAAATTGTGGAAGAAAAAGTTGTGCAAACAATCTGCAAACAAGCAAATCTGGAGGTGGCTGCAATTAACATCTTTAAGATACCTTTAGACTGATAGTGAGACCCCCAAAACCACATCAGCAGATATAAAAATCAAACCTTAAACAACTCAAATCCAGCCTTACAATCTCTCATTAACGTGCCTTAAAGTAATGCTATGTTATCTGGATTTGTAGAGTGTGGCTTATCACCTGAAAGGTATCCAGGTGCTGGAGCAGGTGTCTAGGTGGGTCAGTGGGGAGAGGGTAAGAGAGTGGAGTGGAAAGTATTTAGTTGAAGACACAGGTCTTCCGCTTCTTGCAAAATTCAAGCAGTGAGGAGGAGGCCCTAATGTGTAGAGGGATTCCTCTACACATTGGGGCCTCCCCCCTTGCCCTTCCTCCCTCTCCTTTTCTCTCTCTTGAAGCCTCCAGTGCCTTCTGCAATTAACCTCAGGGGCTGGGGAAAATAACATAGGCACCAAGAGCATCCCCTGCAATAAGGGGCCTCCCGCCTACCAGGGAAATGCCTGGTGGAACAAGCCTTGGCAAAGCCAATAGGTCTCGCCTATGCAAGAACTATTAGCTTTGTAGACATTTACCACTGGCTCAGAGGGGGTGGTAAATTTCGGCTTTAAACCCCACAGAATCAGAAACTCCATGCAGAATATTGGACAGAATAACTTTTTCTGCAGTTATTTCCCATTCTGAGGAGTTTAACTCATAATTGCAGGAATCATGTGTGGAAATTCCAGTAAGTATCCTCAAGGAACTTTGCGGTACTTTTAATTGGCCCCAAAGAGTAGGAAGTGTTGTGCCACACAGGTTACAATGCTTTGAAGTGTTATTCTGCTGTAATCCTCCACATAGCTGAGGTGCCATCTCCAGCTCCTGACACCAGATACTCTTCTCCCATCTGGGACTGCAATTAGCTGCCTTACGTGATGCTGAACATTCCTTTACTGCTGAGGGATAGTAGCCTGAACTCCTGACTGCCCCGCTTTAAAAATCTAAAAATATCCCTCTGGCTTTGTGATGTAGGATTAGATGCATTTACACAGGAGTCGTCGGTTTGCACTGCTTCCATATGAAAAACATAGCTTTTGGATCTCGAAAGCACATGTATTTCACCATCATATACTGTGGCGGGAGAAGCCTGAACTCAGTGCTTAATTTGTAAAATATTAAGTGCCAGGGCTCTGACCAGGATGCCACTGCAGCTTGCACCACCCATCGCCCCTGTCATCGCTGCCAAAACAACGACTAACCATCTCTCTCGAATGTAAATGCGACAGTTCAGATTATTCCAGGTACCCCAAGCTAAAGGAATGGCTGGGGAGGCAGGTATTAGCAATTTTTTTAATGTATATTGTTTTCCTAAACAACTGCTATACTGCTCATCTCTAAATTACATTAGCAGCGCCACCTTGTGGCAGACTGCCCTAAGTGTGATGTTGACAATTAGGTGCCGGTGCCGAGCACCGGAAACCAATTAAGTGCTGGTGCTCAGCACCGGAAAGCACCGGCTCAAATTAAGCACTGCCTGAACTCCTGTACCCGCAGTATTGCTTGCATAGTTTGTTTTCTATGCCTATTCTACGTGCCATATGCACTATCCTGCCCCAATACTGCATGGTCTCAGGCTTTAACCTCTTGAAGAACAAGGCCGGTTGAAGATGGTGACTGGGGCATTTTCCTCTAGTTACTCGGGGTGGGGTGACATTGCAACAATATACTGCACAGTTTGGACGAACTCCCCGTGGAGTATGCGTCCCAATCCCCTGCATGCCTCAGCCCCTCCAGTAACACTTGTGCTCTTGGGCATTGCTGACATAGACCCAGCTTAACCTTTCAAGTGCCCCTTTATTTGCCCCTTTATCTGATTCTGCCCTATTAGTCATTAGAGGGCCCATCATTGTTCCAAAACCTCACCTGTTTCCTATAGGACTCACCTGTGTCTGACTCTGCCTCAGCCCACCTAGCTTGGCAGAATTCTCAACATGCCCTTAGATCTCTCCATCTAACCCATAGGTCTTCAAACTGTGGGGCACGCCCCCCTGGGGGGGCGCAGCATCCCCTCAGGGGGGGGCGCGCACTCCACCCCACCACTTCACTTCCATTGTTGCTTTCATGCGCGAAACGCCCATTAGGCTGAAAGAGCTTCAGCCCCCACCGTCGTGTGTCTCAGCTCGAGCTGCTGCGGCAGCTCGAGCTGCTGGGGGCTTGGCTGGGCAGTGTCTGGAGTCTTATCTCCAGCACGCCTAGGCTGTGCCTGCCTGGCTGGATTTCCACAGCCCTCTCAATAAAGAGAGTGTGGAAAGACACGTTTTCCAGGGAGGAAACATTCCTAGCAGGAAACTGTACCAGGAAGGCGATCAAAGGCAGGATTCTGACAAGTGGGGCTGGAATCTTGCAAACTATTCAAGAACTGTTAGTCCAGTTATCTGTCTTTCCTTCTTGGCGTGTTATCATCCGCACCATTTGATTCTCTAAAAGGGAGAATCTTATAAGGAGACATCAATAATTTCACCGGGTTCCCCTTGATCTGGGAACTAGCAACTCCCGAGGAAACACTGTCAGTTTGTAGGGAATTATGATAGGCGTCCAGCTGCATGTGGCATTTAGCACACAACACACGTTTACTTGAGTTGAGGCGTTTATTTACCTACATAATCTATAATTTAGAGATCACGCACCATGACCTCTATCTTTTTATCTCTGGCTTCTGAGCACACCTGTCTGGCAGAGCTTTTTTCACCACTGTTATAAAAACATTTAATTACAGTTCCCCAGAGGAGTAAACATGTCACTCCTCATTCTATTGACAGTTTAGTGTATCGTTTAGCCTACTAACAGCGCATCCATAGTAGTGCATTAGATGCATTGTTTTCAGCACGTGGTAAGGACTCTTTGGTGTAGCTAGGTGCCATCTTGGAAATAAGGCTTTCCTCTCTAAGAGCAAAATGTTTTGCATTATGAGCAAATGTTAAATATGTAAATGCTCAATATTATTGGTCATGTGTTTTTTTAAAAGAAAATGTTGTTTTTTGGTGTGAAAAAGGCACACATAAAAAATATCAGAGACATTATCTAGCGTTCACACACTTCTTGATTAGCTGTGTCATTACTTCTCTTAGGCTCCCACTTAATTCCTCAAACTGAATTGTGTGACTTCGTTTCTTTGTGAGCATGCCCCTAACAAAGTCTATATGTGGCATTATAGTGCTTCTTCTATGTCACTGACAGTATGTGCCATTGTGGTCTTTCCTCAATGTTGCTGGTTGAACGTGCCACTGCTGTCCATCTATATCACTCGTGCTTTCCCCCTTTATTCTACTTCTTTTACGTTGCTGGGTCTGTGTGCCACTCTGGCCCTTCTTAAAAGTTGCTGTTTGTATGTGCCACTGTAGACTTTCTTCTATGTTTCTGATTGTTGTACTTCTTAAATATATTAATTTTAGAAACAGTAAATCCAGTCTTGCTAATATAATACTGTCACATTTATTATTGATTTTGGTATTTATATCACAGTTACTTTACAGTTGCCATAGGTGCTGACTTTGGTTCTGGGGACCCGGGTTCGAATCCTGGCATTGGCTCAACATCATGTGATCCTGGGCAAAATCACTTAATTTACCAGTGACTTATGAAAAATGAATTTGACCTTGATTAAAGTCGCTAGTGCTTGTTTAACATGTTCCAATCCCTAGAGCTGAGTCCACAAGCTCAGTCCACAAGCCTAATATAACAAATATTGTGAAGTATGCCTACCATCTGTCCTCACTTCCTTCGTAGACCAAATTTAAATGCTTTCTTGTGCAGCTATCTCTGAAGCTTTGTAAGGCGATCTTCTTTATAAGCCAACTATGCTAACAAATTGACTCTTGATGCTGCTAGAGAATAAAGATTTATATATCCTCTTGAATCACTTATATCACATGTGTATGATGTAAATATCCCCTAGGCCTTCTTGGAAAACTGTGGCTGGTCTCCTACTGGCATGGCAACACCTGGCCATACTCCACATGATCACAGATTTTTCAATTGTGTCTGAAAGCATGTTTTGTGGAACCCCTTTTTGTGATATCTTGTCTAGGGGCAAGGATGTGGCGCAACAGCCAGAGCTGATGACTGTGGAGCTGGGGAACCAATTCTTGGTGTTTGCTCAACATCCTGTCATTCTGGGCAAATCACTTAATCTCCCTGTGCTTACAAAAAATGAATGTGTGTCTGTGTAATGTAAAAGATGCTCCTGTAAAGTGCTCCAATACCTTTGGGTCATGTTCGCTCTATATAAAACTGCAGAAAATATATTACAAAATGTTGTGAGCACTCCTGTTTCCAGGTACTGCTCAAGACTGGAAGTGGAGCACAACCTAAGGATGGCAGAAGCAAGAATCCATCCACACATTGACTGTCTCTGTGGAGAAAAACAGGCACACCCCTCACCTGTGTTTTGGGAGTGTTTTTACTAATCTATCCTAAATTTTGTGTTTTATGTGAAAAATAAAGCACCAATGTAATTTTTTGTGCTAATTTTTTCTTGGAGACTTTTCATTTGAACTTAATATTAAGCACAAGCACTACAAAAACTTCAGTTTACTAAACACTCTTACTTTATTTAATATTATTTGCCCTATATGACCTGGGCTCTGCAGGAGGGAATGGCCATCAATGATGCAGAGTACCAGCTTCCAGAACTTTTTTGTCAGGAGGTGGTGGTGGTGGGGGGGCTTGATGTGTAAAGAGGTTTAGATGGGGGGCTCAGCCGACAAAAGTTTGAAGACCTCTGATCTAACCGAAGACACACCTACTTACACCACCCACAGGTGAAGCATTGGTGGATCATTTTGAAAGTGTTAGGTTGGTAACCCATTGCCTAAATTGCACCAAGTACACAACATCAAATTCTTCCATGCAGGGCCGGACTGGGAACCCAAAGCAGCCCTGGCAATTTTGTCAGACCGGCCCCACCCCAGGAGGGGGAGGGAGGGTGCAAGCGTGACGCTCTGCTGCTGCTTGACAAAACCGGTCCCCAGCACCGCTGCTTTTGTTACTGAGGGACGATATTGCTGTATCACTGCAAAACGTGCCCCCAGTAAGAAAACCGTCCCTCACCACTCCAAAACCAGACCCCACCCTTCCAGCCTTCTGGGCAAACGCCTGATGACTGCTATGGCCAGTACGGCCCTTCTGCCTTGGGGAGCCGAGACTCAAATAGTGCATGATACCGCACAATTCCCACACGCATTTGTAAAACAATATAAATATGTTGTCAAAAGGTGTTGGTGTAATATTTATAAAATCCAGACACAATGGTGGCAAGATGGTGCATTTGTAATTACACTTGTCTAAAAACGCCTGAAAAAACATAGGTGAAACAGGCAGTTCAGAAAATGCAATTGGGTGAAAAATTATGGCTTCCAATGCTATCCCAAACAATTGTCAGTGGTCAGACTATTTTCAGGTAGTGGTCACATCACCTTTTGCATGTTTGATTGCCAGGAGTATGCCTGGAAAACTGAGACTGGCACAGCTTCCTGAGTCCAGTACTCACCATGTTTGTGAATTCTAAAAAGTTGTAAATTTGCATCCATTCAAGGAGTACCTCTATGGGTGCAGATTTGATACTTTTTTGGTAAACCGGTCACTATACATATTTAAGTTTGTGATACAAAAAATGTACAAGTTAAAACCTGAGCATGTGATCACTCTCTCTCTTTCTCTCTCGTTTTTTTCTCTCTCTCTTCATCTCCTTCTCCCTCCATCACCCTCCTAAAAATATTTTTGTGAAAAGCCATGTAAAATTGCATTTTCTGAACTGCCTGTTTCACCTATGTTTTTTCAGGCGTTTTTAGACAAGTGTAATTACAAATGCACCATCTTGCCACCATTGTGTCTGGATTTTATAAATATTACACCAACACCTTTTGACAACATATTTATATTGTTTTACAAATGCGTGTGGGAATTGTGTGGTATCATGCACTATTTGAGCCTCGGCTCCCCAAGGCAGAAGGGCCGTACTGGCCATAGCAGTCATCAGGCGTTTGCCCAGGAGGCTGGAAGGGTGGGGTCTGGTTTTGGAGTGGTGAGGGACAGTTTTCTTACTGGGGGCACGTTTTGCAGTGATACAGCAATATCGTCCCTCAGTAACAAAAGCAGCGGTGCTGGGGACCGGTTTTGTCAAGCAGCAGCAGTGCGTCACGCTTGCACCCTCCCTCCCCCTCCTGGGGTGGGGCCGGTCTGACAAAATTGCCAGGGCTGCTTTGGGTTCCCAGTCCGGCCCTGCATGGAAGAATTCGATGTGTACTTGGTGCAATTTAGGCAATGGGTTACCAACCTAACACTTTCAAAATGATCCACCAATGCTTCACCTGTGGGTGGTGTAAGTAGGTGTGTCTTCGGTTAGATCAGAGGTCTTCAAACTTTTGTCGGCTGAGCCCCCCATCTAAACCTCTTTACACATCGAGCCCCCCCACCACCACCACCTCCTGACAAAAAAGTTCTGGAAGCTGGTACTCTGCATCATTGATGGCCATTCCCTCCTGCACAACCCAGGTCATATAGGGCAAATAATATTAAATAAAGTAAGAGTGTTTAGTAAACTGAAGTTTTTGTAGTGCTTGTGCTTAATATTAAGTTCAAATGAAAAGTCTCCAAGAAAAAATTAGCACAAAAATTACATTGGTGCTTTATTTTTCACATAAAACACAAAATTTAGGATAGATTAGTAAAAACACTCCCAAAACACAGGTGAGGGGTGTGCCTGTTTTTCTCCACAGAGACAGTCAATGTGTGGATGGATTCTTGCTTCTGCCATCCTTAGGTTGTGCTCCACTTCCAGTCTTGAGCAGTACCTGGAAACAGGAGTGCTCACAACATTTTGTAATATATTTTCTGCAGTTTTATATAGAGCGAACATGACCCAAAAGTATTGGAGCGCTTTACAGGAGCATCTTTTACATTACACAGACACACATTCATTTTTTGTAAGCACAGGCCTACCAGACACTCCTTTCTCCCTTTTCTTGCACTTGCAGGTTTCTGCTTTCTGTTTGTGATGGGTTTTCTCGTCTTTTTCATCCGCCATCTTTCCAAATAAGTGTTGGCACCCCCACCGGCAACCACCAGCTCAAATTAAGCACTGGTGGAAACCCTTCTAGCGAGGAAAATCCACCTTCAAAGAGACAGAGAGCACACATCAAATAGATTAAAAAAGACGGCAGCTCCTGGGCAACGACAGAGCATGAGAAACTAGGAGCCTTCAGAGGTTTATTTCAATCGCTCTACAGTCTGGACGATGACTGCTTAGCAGAAATACACGCATACCTTAACAATTGTGACTGAATGGCCTTTCCTGCAGACCTGAAGGAAGCCCTTGAGACCCCTATTTACCCCTCAGAATTAAAGCAAGCCCCTAAGGCCATGCTGCAAGGGGAAATGCCCGACCCAGATGGAAGGGGAAACGCCCGATCCAGACGTCTTCTCTTTGGAATTTTACAAAATATTTCTCCCTTCTTGAACGATCACGTGATTGCACCTTTCAGCTGAATCACAAGTACCACAGGCCTAACTCCCAATATTTATGAAGCTGAAATTGCGCTAATACCTAAGGCAGGCAAAGATCCCACACACTGTGCATCCTATAGACCCATCACCCTCATTCATGCAGATGCCAAGCTTTACACAAAACGTTTATCAATGCGACTGAACCAATCCCACCTGGGATGATCGACCCAGACCCGAGGGTTCATACAAAACCATCAGGGGGCGATAAAGTAAGGAGGCTGGCTCACCTGCTCTAAAACAAAAAATCTCAGCTCTCATCCTCTCACTTGATGCTGAGAAAGCATTCAACCGGGTTTGGTAGACCTTTCTGGGTTCTGTCCTAAACAAAATGCAACAGGGGTCTCAGATGAAAAGCAGGATTCTGGCAGGTTATAAAGCCCCTACACCAGAAATTAGAATTAATGGGCAACTCTACCATCGCTTCTCACTTGGGAACTAGGCAGGGCTGTCCACTGTCCCCTCAACTTTTTGCCGTGGTTGTTGAAGCCCTAGCTATACAGATTGGGGCCTCACGGTTCACTTACAGAATATCAATGTAAAAAATATAGAAGTAAAAAATATCGATGGAAAAATATAGAATGCAAAAATATCGACTCCCTATACTTAAACAGGCAAGTACAATTTTTTTTTTAAAATATCGATGTAAAAAAGATAGTTGTACAAAATATAGATTTTTATATATATATATATATAAAATAAAATAATAAATATTAAATATGTTAAATAATAAAATTAATATAAAAAATAAAGTAGATTTAATATAAATTTAAAAAAATATAACAAATAAACTTTAAAAAAGTTAAACAGACATACATAATAATTAATATATATATTTACTTTAAAACAGTTAAACTATTAATTTTAATTTATTTTATCATTTTAAAATCATAGAAAAATTTACAAATATATATATATATTAATATATATACATATGTACCAATAACATAAATTCTAATTAAAAAAATTCTATTATAAATTAAAACATTAAACTATTTAAAAATCTTCAAACTTAAATTTCCCACTGCAGTCAGTGCAACAGCAGGGAAAGTGTTGGATAGCGGAGGGGTAAAAATTACTATTCCCACTGCAGTGAGTGTAACAGTAGGGAAAGTGTTGGATAGCGGAGGGGTAAAAATTACTATTCCCACTCCAGTGAGTGCAACAGTAGGGAGATTGTTTGATAGCGGAGGGGTAAAAATTACTATTCCCACTCCAGTGAGTGTAACAGTAGGGAAAGTGTTGGACCGCGGAGGGGTAAAAATTACTATTCCCACTCCAGTGAGTGCAACAGTAGGGAAATTGTTTGATAGCGGAGGGGTAAAAATTACTATTCCCACTCCAGTGAGTGCAACAGGAGGGAAAGTGTTGGATAGCGGAGGGGTTAAAATTACTATTCCCACTCCAGTGAGTGCATTAGTAGGGAAAGTGTTCGATAGTGGAGGGGTAAAAATTACTATTCCCACTCCAGTGAGTGTAAAAGTAGGGAAAGTGTTGGATAGCGGAGGGGTAAAAATTACTATTCCCACTCCAGTGAGTGCAACAGTAGGGAAAGTGTTGATAGCGAAGGGGTAAAAATTACAATTCCCACACAAGTCAGTGCAATAGTAGGGAAAGTGTTGGATAGCGGAGGGGTAAAAATTACTATTCCCACTCCAGTTAGTGCAACAGTAGGGAAAGCGTTGAATAGCGAAGGGGTAGAAATTACTATTCCCACTCCAGTGAGTACAACAGTAGGGAAAGTGTTGATTGCAGAGGGGTAACAATTAACATTCTCACTCCAGTCAGTTCAAAATTAAAAACAAACAAAATATTAACAACAAAAATATTTACAAAACAAAATAAATTAAAAAATATATAAATATGTTAAAAATTAAAATACAAATATATTTAATGTTAAAAATCAAAAAAACATATTCTAATGTTAAATACACATGACAAATACCTATAAATATTATACTAAATAAAAAAAAAATTCTAAACAAATAAATATTTTTAATTAGAACTTATTTAGAAACAAAAACATTAATTATTACAAACATTTACTTTTTTAAATATTCTACCCTATAACACCACACAATTCACAACCCACATCTAAATTTTAAAAGAAGTGTACTTCCTTAATTAACATAATCAATTACCAATTAAAGAAATATTATTAATTAAAAAACAAATTAAAACTCATCAAAATTAATTCACTTCCCACACTTTACCCCTATAATCCCCACAACCCACAGCTAAAATTAAACTGTAAAAACATTAATTACACAATTAAAACGTATTTTCTATTAAAAACGAATAGTATTTGACAACTAATTATAAAGTAAGTAAATTGAATTTACTCCCCACACTGTACCCCTATAACAGTAAAACCCACACAAAAAATATAAACAAATACCTTAATTAAATATCAACTAATTAATTAATATTAATGATCAACTAATAATTAATTAATTAAACATAAATTACTTCCCAACCTTTACCCCTATAAACCCCACAACCCACACCTGAAATTAATTACACAATTTCCATATTTAAGTTTCAATTAATAATTAATATTAATTAACAACTAATTATTAACTAATTATTAATTAATTAAACATAAATTACTTCCCACCCTTAACCCCTATAAACCCCACAACCCGCACCTAAAATTAATTACACAATTTCCATAATTAATTACCAATTAATTAATTAACATTAATTAACAACTAATTAATAATTAAATACAAATAAATTACTTCCCACCATCAACCCCTATAAACCCCACAACCCGCACCTAAAATAAATTACACAATTACCATAATTAATTACTAATTAATTAATTAATTTTAATTAACAACCAATTAATAATTAATTACAAATAAATTACTTCCCACAATTAACACTATAAAATCTCAAATGAATAAATATTAATAAATAAAAAATAATCATTAATTTATTATAATTAAATTACTTCCCACCCTATTCCCCTATAAACCCACAACTCGCTACGGAACTAAAAAACGCAAATTTACTTAAAATAAAATACACAACTACTAAAAATTTAACACTTATTAAAAAACATAAACATTACTTATACAAAAAACATACATCGCATACATTTAAAACATAAACTAAAATACATAACACTAATTAAAATATCGATATTTTAAACAACTATATTTTTGCAAACAATATTATTGACTTTTATATTTTTGAAAACGATATTTCTTACCTTAAATTCGATATTCTTGACCACGATATTCTTGCTGTCGATATTTCTGTGTCACAATATTTCCAACTCGATATTTGTGTAAGTCGACATTTCCAACTCGATATTCTGTCTGAATACCGAGCCCCACACATGATGTCGGGCATTCCATTTGGGAAGTAACTCAGAAGGCATGCCTCTTTGATGATGACCTGCTCCTCAGGATAACCAATCTCTCTGGGTCTCTCCCTGTGTTAGTGGAACTACTTCATAGCACTGAATGTGTCTCAGTCTACAAAATCAATAAAGAAAAGAAAGTCTCATGTATTGAATATCATGATCCAGACTGCAGAATTACTCCAGTTGCAAGCCATTGATCCTTTTGAATGGACCCCTGATCTGTTAGGTACATTGGCCTTAACATATCGAGGCATCTGGAGGACCAAAGCAAGTGGCCTGAATGCTGCAAGGGGATCTTGGAAGGCCTTTGACACTAGTGCCTTCTTTACATCTTCTGGCTACTACACATACATGTTATCAAGAGTAATATCCTCCCCAGGCTGCTCAACCTATTCAAACCTTCTCAACGTCCCAGCCCACCAGAAACACACGCTCTCTGCAGCAAAACTAGGTCTCTTTATCTGGGGTGGCAAAAAGCCATAATTCCCGGCCAAGATGTTATTGTCTCTTAGGGAGAGGGGAGAAGTTGCATGGCCTAATCTTTTGGGCTACTATTGGATGACACATCTCTGTTACTGCTCTAAATGGGTGTTGAGGAAAAGTGAAAAGAAACAAAATCACATGGACGGCACTGTAGTCTGCTCTGAGAATTACCATGGCTCGCACGGCATCACCAACCCAAAAGTGTCTACCTCGCCACCACTTAAAAAACAGGTCTTAAAATCTGGATTCAATTGGCAACCAGAAAGGGGCTTGCTACATTCCTCTTTCCCAACACCACAATCTCCTCAAACCCAGACTTCACTCTGGCAGCCATACCATTATCTTTTCAAGAATGGACAGTGAGCAACTGCAGAACCCTAAGTGACCAACACTAGGGTGGGGCCACAAAGTCTATTGAGCAAAGGAAAACGATTGTTGCATATATCTGAAAAGTCTTTCTTTCAATATTTGCAGCTATGACACTAGGCACACTACTGGGTCAATGCATCAGCTGCAACCAAACCCCTACCCCGATTTGGAAAGCTAGTTTGCAAATATGCAGGCACTAAGGTTTTTATATAAAAATATGCCAAACTATTCAAAATAGCAACCCGACCCGCAATCACCCCTACCAGAACAGATGGGAATGCTACATTGAAAGTACTATCTCAGACAACCAATGGGAAAGATTATAGTGGGAGATTCCCAAAACACATCACAGTATCCCCTCCAGAGAGTCAGCCTACAAACAGATGTACCAATGGTACCTAACACCCATTTGTCGCAGACATGTGTTTGCCTTTGCCTCCACTACATGCTGCCAGGTTGGACAGGCACCTGGTGCGCGCATCCATATATGGTGGTCATTTCACGTGAATTAAAAATTCTGGAAGGAAACTTTGGGGATACCCAATCCCAACAGACCTGCGCACCCTCATATTAGGGCTGAGGCCAGACAATTTACAAGGCATGTCATTTGTAGATTGGGCCCTCACACAACACATGGAATTATGTGGATTTGTGGCCACGGCGTTTTCCGTATAATTATAGATTTGATGTATTTGCCACATAATTTATCATCTGCTGCATACTCTGCAGATTTGAACAAAAACAATTCTTTCTAGTTTAAACGGATCAAAAGTTACTAACAATGCAGTGGCAAGTGTTGCTGCGCAATGGAAAGCCCTTCACACAGGTTGACTGGTCACATGGCTGTATTTGGGTATCAAACTAGAACTGAGGTTGCCCAAATAGTGTTAACGTGTAAAAATGACAAAATAATGAGGTTATGCTATCACAAAATATGCTGCATTATGTTGCGCAATTTGCCTTGAGTTGCCAGATAATTTAGTAAGCCCTGCCACATAATTTAGTACTCCCCTGCCTCATAATTCCAGTGGCGCTGCTTATAGCCCTAGACTGAGAAACAGCCGCTTCGTATTGCCCTCTTGTTTAATAGATTTTGACATACTTTCACCATGGAGCAAATAACGTACAATATAACTCACTCGGAAAAGAAATAAGTGAAAGGCTCTCATCGGCTATCTTTCTTGGTTGGAATTTACCTACTTCACAATCTCTAGGTTGCGTGTGCTACAACTGTCAACGATTCCACAGGATGGACCATGAGTTTCTTAACTTGGGACACAGCGCACTGTCACGCGGGACTCCTCCGCTACAGGGTGCCGCTGTGTGATACACGATATCGGCTCCCATCATACGGTCACCTGGTGAGGAGCCGATATGCCACAGTAACAGGGAAAACGAGCTGAAAACTATTGTAAATAGTGGATTTCCAGCTAGTTTTCTGAACCTTTGAGCTGCCGATGTTCATTAAGGGGTGTGAAAACACCCCAGGACATCGGCACCAGCCTCAGCAATCTTTTTTTTTTGTGCTTTTGGAGGAGGGGGCTTGGGGGCAGGGTGGGGCAAAAGTGCCTCGTAGGTACTTCTCGGCACGAGGCCCTTCCCCCTTCTAGGCTCCGCCCCCTCCTCACATGATGAGGTTTTTGCTCAAGCTGGCAGGAATGTTGGCATCAAACTAACTCTGGTGAACAGTCACTGGCTGTAAGACCAGCGCACACTTGATGCCATTCTTGACATAGGTAGTGCTCCAGTTCCTTCCCTCTTATTAGTTGGAACTTGGTGGGGACGGTGGAGGGTAGTTTACTGTTGTTTTCTATGGGGGGACATTTTGTATCATCAAAAAAATGAGACTTATACCTAAACAGCAAAAATGTTTACAGCATAACTGGCAGGGGCGCCCCGTTGTTGTGTTGTAACGCTGGCTGTACAAGTCGACTTGTTTCTGTTTAAAATGCTCAATAAAAAAACTTTTGAAGTACAAAAAAAAGTAGAAGTGGGAGGGGAGAGATGGATGAGCTTTCAACAAGGAGAGCACGAGGGGGCCGGAATGTGAGATGGAGAGCAGTAGGCGGGGGAGAGAGCAAGAAAATACATGTACTGCCATGGAGTGCTAAAGACAAAATAAAAATTTGGTTTTCTGCATGTGAACAGTTGAAGGATACACATCATCTAAACAAAAGGATGGTAAAGAGCCTGTGCTCAAGGGAAGAGACAAATACACGAAGAGGAAAGCTAGGCGTTGAATAAGAAGCCCGCAAATGAGATTGATGAGAAGGCCAATCAATGGTAAGCGGTTGTCAGAATACACTAACGTTGTGCTAAGAATCCAGCACGAGCAATGGTCTTTGCCATCTTTCACTGTATCTTTCCTTGATACAACAATCCATCTTTTTCATGCCTATCACCTTGTTCTTTTAACCATGCCTCTTTGTTTATAGATTGTCTTTCTGTACTTACTTTGGTAATAAATGAGTTTATGTTAATTAATGCAATGGAATGATCATACAAAATCTTGAAGGACAAAATTAATGGTGGATATTTTGCCACCTGAATTTTATTCTGAAATTGATCTTGTCTTGATAAAGGCATCGTCTTTCCCAATTCATACACAGGGTCTATATTTTATCACACAATCATAGTCAGAGAAAAAGAAAATATGTTTGAGTTGCCTAGGTGTAAGTGCTCTAGCTAATGTCAAGAACTGAACATTTTTGTGATCCATGTATATGTCTATAGTAACTATGGCTTCACCCAAATAATGTCTCCATTCTTCAAAAGATCTCTTAATGGTCAAAAGATCCTAATAATTGATTGTATAGTTTAACTCTGCCACTGTGAATTTCATAGAAAGGTAAGCTTCAGGGTGAACATGATCAGTGTTAAGAGTTCTCCATGTAAAACACCTCCCGAAGCATTATAAGAAGCATCTGTCTCAACAATCAAATGTGAATCTACAAGAGAATGGGGCAAAATTGGATCCCTAGAAAACGCTATTTAAAAACAAAATGCCTGATTGGCCTCTTTTGACCAAAACAACTACTCCCTTCAGTAGTAACCTGGTAATGGGTCTTACAATTTCAGAAAACTGATGAATGAATCTTCGAACAAAATGGGCAAAACCCAAACAACTTAGAATTGCCTTAACTGAGGTAGGTCCAGGCCACTGAACTATTGCTGCCACCTTCTTTTCATCCATCTTAATCAGCCGCGGTCCGTGCAGGTAACAGAGGTAGGGCGCTGGGGCCGGGTAAGGGGGGATTTCGAGGGACAATGCAGAGGGAAAATTAAATAAATAATTAATTTTCCCTTGACATCGTCCCTCGAAATCCCCCCTTACCTGGCCCCACTGCTGTTACCTGCACGGACCGCAGCTGATCTTTTATGCTTTTTACCGAAATAAAGAGAGTTTGACTTGACTTGATCTTAATGTCATCCGGTGTAATGATGTACCTTAAAAACTCAACAGTAGTGTTGAGATAAAGACATTTAGTAATTTTAGCATAAAGGCGGTGCTATCTTAAACATTGCAAAACTGCCTTTATATGTGGGGTTCCAAAGTTTCACTGCAGATCAAAATATCATTTAAATAAAACAATACAGACAACACCCAAAAATCCTGGCACTAGCTCATTAAAATACTGAAATGCTGCAGGAGTATTCTAGAAGACTTGACCTGTTATTCAAACTTAGCATGGAATGCCAGTTTCTAATCATCACCCTCTGGAACCTGAGTAGACGGTACGTTTCTTCAAGATCTAACTTTATAAATATCTTAGCATTTTTGATCTAAAAATAAATGGCAAAGGATAACCATTCTTCACTGTAATTTGATTGAGAGCTGTGTAGTGTAAAAGAAAACACAACAGTTGAAATAGGGCATAGATGTCTAACATGCTTTTAATGTGAAATAGCCAGCAATTGCTGTTACAACAGGTAACAGCTTGACGCTTGATCAGCTGGACCATGTAATGCTAAAATCCATACATTTTTCAGTTACATTTATACAGTTGTTGTAAATACAAGTGATTAGAATCAGGAACATGTGACAGAAGGGAAACTTGCATATAGCCACTAAAAAGCAGGTGGCAGCATCTTCTCATGGGAAACAATGTGAGAAGACCCTGGAAGTGACATACCGTCAAGGACTCCAGATAGAGCACCCCCCGAGGCCAAGAAATTAAAGCACAAGAACAGGATAGAAAGGGCAAAGCAACTCTAATGTGAACAAAAAGGGAATTGAACCAATAATGGACAAATACACTGGGTTACCACTAGAATTGTACACAGGCAAGACTCAGAACTTCCCATAGAAACAGGAAATGTCAATGTCTCTGTGCAGATTACTCTTACAGACAGTCACCCTACAAACCATATAGAAAGGAGGCAGCAGAAGTGATTTTGAATCTGGACCCTAGGGTACAAACAAAGTTTGTACTTACATACACAAAACAATGTTTTATGGGTCCAGCAGGAGACATGGTGGTGATTCCTAAGAAAATACAAATGTCACGCTGTCACAGAAAAGGCACTTAAGACTACATGCAACACAAGACAAAGGATGGGGCATTAATTGCCTCGCAGAAACCAGGAGCAAACTCCTGTGCAAAATGAATACACTCATACAAAAATAACACACTTACCAGATGCAATAACCTAAGGGGAGTCCACAGACCAAGCAACGTCCTAAGAGCTGTAGTACATAGGAGCAGAGTAGTCAAGGAAAAACTGGAGAACAAGTGGGGCAGGACAAGCACAAGGATACTAGAAAATATACAAACAAGAGACTGGTACTGCAAAGGGAACAAGAGATTGCAAGGCAAGCACAGAGAAAGGGCACATAAGCAAGGAACAGAAGCTAGGAGACTGGGAAAAAAACAAGCCATATGACAAACAAAAAGAACAAACAAAGGGAAATAAAAGCAGGAACAGAAGGAACAAACTAGGACTTCAATGCACGAACATGGAACTCAGGCAGTGACAGCTTATAAGCAGTTCCAGGCAGCAGCAAGCCCAGGGTGAAATCAAATGACTGGGCTGCATATGGCTAGTCACAGATGTGTGCAATTCTCACTTCTTCCAAATCTTGGAAGAAAAAATGCAGTGCTGTGGAACAACAGGACTACTTGTATTGAAAGCATTGCACAGTGGGTGGCTGGTCTCTATGAACACTGGGCAGTGCATTCTGGGATCAGTAGCGATGGAAGCAAAGGTTTTCCAATGAGTCCAAGACTGAAATGGAAAGCAGGCAGAAGTCATAGAGGCACAGACTTTGGAAGAGTTTTAGTAGTGATTTCCAAGCTGCAGTTAGTCCATGTACTGCACCCCCCCAGAAGCAGAATGATGAAATTGTAACAGTTACAGATAGCACTAATAGGCACTGACTATACTATTTTGTAAAATCCTTGCTTCGTTGAGCCACCTTCAGAACAAGGGTATGATATGCAAGCATGGTTCAGCACCCATGTGCAGTGTATAACATGGAGTAATACAAAATAAAGTTAATTTAAAATGCAAGTAAGTATGCAATGATTCTAAGGCTTTAGTGGTCTTTATGCTTGCCCCAAAACAAATTTATAATTGATTAATAAAATGTGATTACGCAAATTAAGGCATACCTGAGCATTAGTATTTTCATAGTACACGTGTAAGCATTAGGGCACATATGCGGGTAAATTCACTTTCTTAGTAGTCTTTACATGATCTCATTTTACTGCCTTTTATGGAACAAAAATAATGGGGAAGAAACTGGAGACATTGAGGGCATAATAAATCAATTCACCAAACATTTACCTACATACTGTATAATTTATTCTATTTCTGATTCAGTGCAAACATATACTTAACTACATTGAATTTGCACACCTGTTTTCAAATTGATCTTGCAGTCATAACATCTGTGTGGTGATAACACTTTTGAATGTATCTTATAAAATCACAAAATTCTTCATAACAAGGAGTTAAATACATTGCACACCCAACAGCTGCCAAAATATGTAATTCAGTGAGCACTTTAAAAAGAAGATTCTCTCTGGATCAGGGGTCTCCAGCCAGTAGCTCATGTACTACTGTAGCTCTCCAGGTACCTCTGAGTAGCTCAACTGTGTGCAGCCCAGCTTATTAAATTAGAAAGCTTTTGCTCGGTTGAATCAATATACATATAAACAAAATGGAGATTATACAACACTAAAAATATTAGTAGCTCTCAATGCATTTCATCAAACATAAGTAGCTCTCAGTACAGAAAAGGTTGGAGACCCCTGCTCTAGATAGACATTACATCATACAACTATTCTTACAATAGTGAGAATTCAACTAAACATTTATGAGAGCACAATCAATGCAAGACTTATGTAAGGGCATTCACAAAATCACTTTAAACTGAACAGCATCTATCAAATCAAAACACATTTTCTTGTGCTGATTTCCAAAGCAAACCAAAGTGATCATATGCGTATGAAACTTCACTAAACCTGAGGTTAAATCAGACCCATCTACTGCCTTAAAATGCTCATGGATCTTTTTCTTGATGACTGGAATTTGCAAGGAATGAGCAAATATAATATCCATATCATTCTCAGAAGTTCTTGTATCTAGAAGTCCTGAAATCACCTTTTCCTGACCCTCTGACAAAATCCTCTTGACAGGATTTATCATATGCGTGGCAGAAGACTGCATTGTCTTCACAACCCATCTGATAACTGACTTAATTTCTTTGTTCATCAAGGAATCTAGTTCTTTGCCAGCCATGGGCTTATTGGTAGGCAGTGTCATCAACACCTAATTGTTAAATCTTGGATTACTTCTACAGATTTTTAGAAAATGTACTGACTTCGCACTATACTAACACAAACCATTTACATGTCATCTTTCTCTCTCTTATGTATTAATAGGCCCACCATGTTTTCCTAACTGAACTGGCTCAGAAGTTTCCATAATTCTGATCACTTCTACCCTACATGGACTACTATGCCTTTGGTAATTTCCGAATGACATGCAGGTAAGCAATTAGAACAACTGAACCACTAACTCTATAAGCTTGTCACACATTGTAGGATTATCTATCTGCCAAGAAATCCTTCAACTCACTTTTCAGACCTTGATAGGATAAGGATACCTTTTGGTTTCTGGCCAACCAATCTCAATTACCAAGCTAAAAAATCTGGTGATATAATTTTATCAGCTTCTTTTATTTTTAACAGTTCATTATCTAAAAGCAAGGCTATGAGAGTTTCTGTCAAAATTATTCACATCTGATCCCAAGAGCAGAAAAATATTATAAGTTATTCCACCAATGGAATACCCCAATTGACTACATTTCCATTCAGATATGTCAAGGCAGAAGCCACATTGGTTTGATCATCATGAAAGGTCACTTTTTTTTGCGCAAGATATGTAACTGACATTAATTATAAAATAATGTGAGTTTCTTTGGATCGCTGGAGAAACTTTTTGGAGTCATTAAAAGTATAACTGGAGTAACTGCAGAATAAAAATGTGAAAAACATTGATGTCTCTCAGGAGAGGTGGCAAGGCACATGAAACTGAGCTCTTAGAAGCTATGTCTTGTTTCACTTCATCTAACTCTGAATGGGGCTCTCTATTCTGTTGTCATTTAGTTGTGACTTCTAAGAACTGAGAGAAAGTAGTGTCAGAATCCATCACTCAGGTTGTTTAACAATATGGGAAAGGCAATTTGTCAAGTTGTGCTAAACTTTTGCACAGAATCCAGTGAGAGCTATATTTTTTTCCATCTCTCATCATCTTCACCAGTGAGAATATACATAGAAATATGAGGAACCCTGGTAGAAGCCAGGGAAAGGGCGATGGGATGACAGAGGAAACAGAGACTCAGGACTCTGCCACTCTTTTATTGTTCAAGGATGTCTGAAGGGTATAGTGAATAGACACAGGGATGACTTAAGTAACTTCCAATAAAGCCTTCTGTTCTTATCTGTATACCATAGCAATACCTCCGTGGAACCAACTTTTTGATGTGGAACTGGTTATTCATGAAAACAAAATACACACAATAATAAGTACATTAATATATATTTACCGAAGCATTTCTCTCTATTATTTGAATAAATACCTCAAGCTTCATAACTATACACACTCTTGTGGAAGATGAGTTATAGTTTTTCTTGACTTCTGTAGAACTGCACAATAACCAACAATGATAACATCCTGTTGTTCCCTATATTCATATGCAATGTAATCAAATATAAGAATAATTTGGTGGTTTCTAGAATCTGCCTTCGACAACAGACAGCTAAAAGTTGTCTGTTAGCGAGCCCTGAAAACACCTCACCTACTCTGAAAACGAGGATGTTTTATATATTTGTGTTTTGCTTTCTTTCCCCTCACCCCAAATACAGAACAGTTACGAAATACACAAAGGATTATTTGTACTTGCCCTCTCTTACAGCAACAACATATATATTTTGACATTGTGTGTATACATCTCCAACTAGCTGATCACAAAACAAAATAAAATTTTCTTTTTGTCTCATGGGCGGATTGCCGGAGAATTGCCAGAGAACACTGCTTTCACATCTCACAGGTATCCCTCAAATAGCTCTTTACAGAGCAATCTGCCTCTCTCATTGAATCCTATCCCATTTTTAGTTAGAAAGACGTGCTCAATACAGAGTTTCCAAACCATTCTACCAACTCAGTGATGTACTCAGAAGGGAAGTGTGGCTCACCCACACACACCTATAGATAAGCTCCAGATGCTGCACTTACTTGTAAGGTCCTTACATCTTATATTTTAATCTCCCATTAGCGCTTTCAATTCATCTGACACAATTGTATTTGATTTTTGAATCTGCAATGATGCTTTTTTAATGTTGATATCATTTACCAAGATGGTGGTCCTCTTCAGATGTTCTATACTGTTTCTGAAGCTTTCAAAATTATTTTTCATTGACCACAACATTGACCACAACTCGTCTGTAACTTGCGAGCTTGCAGCCTGTAGCTATGGGGGCAAAGCCCATCTTCTCCTTCCTCCCAGGATGCATGCAAATCTAGACCTCATTCTTAGAGTGGACCATGTCACCTCTGGTCTTGCCTCAATTCTTGCGAGTGAGTAAGGGGTGGTATTGGTTGCTGCATTTTGTTCTGCTAACAACACATCTGCTATCTGGCTGCAGAAGTAGTTTGAAAATTAACCCTTTCCACACTATCATTCTCCATCCACCTTGTTTAAGTCCTGTAACCTGTTATCTTTTTGGTGTCAAATTTGAGAACAAGACACCTCCAGATATTGGTCATTGTTGCTGGATGAAGAATGGGTCCCCACCACCAGATATAGCAAATATACTAGAGCGGTACTTCCTCTCACTCTTACATCTATTGACACCCCCAAAGATGTCTGAGACCACCTTATGATGGTAAGCAGTGCTTTCTAAAAAATAAAATAAAAAATAAAAATGGAATAAAATAAAATGTATTCTACCCTTTGAGGTTTGTTTTTGCTTATAATAGCTGCAATTAGACAGTAGAACAGCAATTACAAATGGGAGTGGATCTAAAAAACGTTAGGGCAATGTCAGTTAGAAAGATAGCAGCAACTACATTGACTTGTAGCGCCAGGACACTTCGCTCGAGGTAGCTGTGTGCTTTACAAATGCCCTTTATTATTATTATTATTATTACTTGTCACATGGCTGCTAACTCTTTTGCTATGTAATCCATTCCTTTATGGAACAGCTCGGATTCATGTATTTTTCACGCAGTTCTATATACTTGGGGCCTCATTTATGGGGTTTTGCCATAGGGCAGCGCAGCAAGTCACCTTGCTGAGCTGCCCGACTTCAAAGTGAACGGGCAGAAATGCACCGTATTTACCCAATAAGGTGCATTCCTGTCCTTTCCCCCTGCACTGGCGCCATTTAAGCAGCCTAGCCCCAACGCAGGCACCCTTGCACCATGCTGCAAGGGTACCTGTGTTCTAGGCAGGATTGTTTTTGTGCAGGAAGGGGCACCTTCCTGCAAAAAACACAATCCATAGAGGCCCTTTCCTTCTTCTATGTGTGCTGCAAAATGCAGCACACAAAGAAAAAGGAAAAAATGAGGAGCAATAAAGAATTTTTTCTGAGTAATACCTGCCTTGAGGAGGTGTACGATTTTGACGCATTCCCATGTTTACAAGTCCTTGTAACTCTAGAAATGCGTCACAGCCCATGGGAGTTGCGTGGGAACACCCCCTTCAATGCCCATGGAACGCCTCCCTTGCGCAGAGTAAGGCGATGCAGCGATTTGCGCTGTATTGCATTACTCAAGATTTATGGGGCTACTTAAAGCCACACATTGCGGTTTCATAAATCTGACTCAGAGCCTTGTGTTACGCATGTATCACTTTGCGTGGTGCAAACGTGATGCAAGGCTCTCATAAATATGCCCCTTGGTCTGAACAATAAAACATTACCTTTAAGCAGTTATAACCAGAGTAACATGGTCTGGTTTTGTGTCACTTGCAGCCACTGTTTGGGTCACACAATAGTGCTTCTTAAGACATTTCTAATTATATACCCCACCCTTGATATACCAGTTCTGCAATTAACTTGGAGGGAAGATTAACTGGATTATATACAGTCATAGGAATATACCTTTCTGGGGCAATCGTCATATTGCAGCACTCCTTCCAAAATCCTCTCAAAGGAGAATAAGAGTAATGATTTTAAACAAAGCCCATGCTTACAGGAGAGTTCATTTCTCATCAGTCAGGGTTTGCACTTCCTGGGTCGAGAGGGCTCAAGCTTCCCAGTCCAGCATTTAATACGTTACCTTTATGCCCTATGTCCTCATCCCAATGACTACTTTTGAGGAAATCTACCTCAAGGACAGGAACAACAAAACAGGAAGTGCTGTAGAAGAAGTCCCACCCATCCTCTGTGGGTACCCTAAAAGAATTTACCATATCCAGTATCCGCCTGTTTTGTTTTCCTGTCTCTGACTGAGACAAGGAATATAGGGAATGCTGACTCCTGCTAGGGTTGAGTCTTTAACAGTGTCCCCCATTGTTTGTCCACTGTTGGTCTTGGGGCATGGAGGGACATTAAATATTTGGAGAAATTTCAGAAGAGATCAGAATTGATCTCCAAAGAAATTAAATATGCTTTCTTACCGCAGGATTACTAGTCGCAGTGATGGTGTGTACCACATGGAACATTCTGGTGAAACTATTTACATAATGCTTAGAAATTTATGTTGAAGTGCCTGTTGTGTATATGCTGGCCAACTTTAGTAAGAATTATCGCCCTTGGTAAGTTGTTTTCCTTTCAGTGCCAATCCAGAAACTGTTCTTCTGTAGTGGCGCATGCGACACGGTACGTATCTTTTTGGTTTTTGCAAGTGCTAATAAGATTATGGCTGAGATTCTCTGGTAAGTACCATTTAAAATCGGTAGCAGCTGGAAAGTTATAAGCGGTCACTTGGCACTGGGTTATTTTCTGAATGTCTTTGAAGTCAAAGAGTGCCACTGTGGGGCATTGTCTCTTCATCGTCAGTCTTCTCCCTTCTGCAGTGATGGGGAAACAGTCAAGAAAATAAATGAAGACAAGTGGTGACTCCTCTTCTTTATCACGTCGGCCTTCTTCGCCCTCAACAAATGGGGAAAGAAGATGAACAAGAAAGACTTAGGGGGATTGCAGCAGATACCATTGCTGCCTAAAGAAAAAGACTAACAAAGAAACAGACCCTGAAGGTGCACAAACGCTGAAGAAAATCCTTCGTCTGACTTGGACAGTTCTGGAAAAGAGGTTCTCCCAGAAAAAACAATAGGGGAATTATACTGGTAAAGACATATTACCTACTGTTCTTTAACCAGACTTTAAGGCAGTAGCAGAGATCACTGCAGGTGAATCTTCTGATACACCCTCATGTGACAGATGTGATTTTGAGGGAATGGAAAGATCCTGATATAATGCATCTACCTTCATTCACAGCAAAACTGTGGGGCTCATCTACAAGAAACTGACGCAACACTGTGCTTAAGCAACGATGCATCAGTTTACTAGCGCCTGCGGCAAAATAGCTTACGATGCCATGGATGCGCTGCATTACGATACGGTGCTCCAAGGTGCAAGGAAACTGAAGCAACAACAGCAATACATCAAAAAAGTAAGGCTGCATCAGTTTTATCTGATGCAAGTAGCCGACTGACTTTTGAAAGTAATGGGGCCCCTGTAAACAAGATGAACTTGCCAATAACAAGGAAGACAGCAATTGAGAAAAAGTCTTGGCAAGGCGATAAAAATACAAGCGTGGGAATAAAAATCGAGTACAAGGGGGATGTATCTAAGTGGAAAAACATATACGATGATGCATCACTAGTATTATCAAATTATTTATTCAACATATTTTTTTGTGTAGAATTTTTTTTTTTTTAAATATAAACAATTTTATAAAAGGCGATACATATATGCAGAAATGTTAAAAAGATTATGGGCCAGATGTACGACGCTTTTTAGCATGCGCAAACAGGTCTTAGAACCGTTTGTGCACGCTAAAAAGCATGGGCCCATGTATAAACAGTATTTTGCGACTCGCAAATAAATTGCGACTCGCAAAATTCTGTTTTGCGACTCGCTATTAGGAAGGGGCGTTCCCTTTCTAATAGCGACCGCAAAGCAATGTACCAATGTTTTGCGACCGCAATTGCGGTTGCAAAACACTAGCAAATTACCACCTACTTCAAGTAGGTGGTAATGCATTCGCAAATGGGAAGGGGTCCCTAGGGGACCCCTTCCCCTTTGCAAATACATGCAATATTATTTTTTGAGGGCAGGCAGTGGTCCCAGGGACCACTGGCTGCCCTTAAAAAATAAAACGAATACGTTTAATTTCCTTTTTTTTAAAAATGCATCCCGTTTTCCTTTAAGGAAAACGGGCTGCATTTTTAAAAAAAAGCTGCTTTATTTAAAAGCAGTCCCAGACATAGTGGTCTGCTGAGCCCAGCAGGCCACCATCCCTGGGAGGGCCTGTCATTCCCAATGGGCTCGTTTATTGCGAGAGGCTCATTAATATTCATGAGCTTCGCAATTTGCGACCCCACTGAAACACACTGTTGTACATGACAAATAGCGCCTCGCATATTGCGAGTCGCAAATGTGACGCAATTTGCGAGGCGCTATTTGGCAGGTCGTACATCTGGCCCTTTAACCGTTGTTACACGTTTACAGTGAATACATGAATGATACATCAATCCAATCTAAATATTATTTAGTTCTCTTTTTTGTCAATAGAGTCACATCATTTGATTGGACAACATTATTCTGCGCATAATGCACACTGAGGATGACTGGATATAGTAGGACAACTGGCGGTATGTTGACACACTAAGCGCATTTCGGCAGATCCTTCGCCAGGGTTCCGTCAGTATACACTTAATTTTTACTTGTTAATTCTCATAGGTACTAGCTGTAGTTGTCATAATGCTGTAGTTCTTAGGTTCCCATATTTTTGTTGAATCCGGCCAGTGGGAGACGCCAGCGGGGGAAATAGGGAGAATAGGTCACATCAGAAGACAGTGTCCATCCAACCAACAGACAGGATTGTCCTGTCTTTTCTTGACATTAGGGAGTTGTATACAGCATCGTCTACACTCAGAGTGAATGATTGGAGGAGGCTTCAGGCCCTTTGATATGCCCTATACATAGGAAAGGATAGAGATTCCCGAGCGTCAGAATCCCAGATATTTGAACTTGATACATCCATTTCCAATGAGGTCCATCTGGCATGGTGTCTACTGGACCTTCATTGGCCGGATTCAACAAAAATATGGGAACCTAAGAACTACAGCATTATGACAACTACAGCTAGTACCTATGAGAATTAGCAAGTAAAAATTAAGGGGCTGATTACGATGGCGGGTGGAGGCACAACCGCAGTGCTGGCGGTGACGGAAAATGACCTTTTCCGCACTCCATCAGCAGTCCTTGCGTCCGCCGTATTACGATGGGCAAAGATAGCCCATTTCCCGTCTGCCGCGGTGTTTCGGGAACCACCAGAAATCCCTCTCCGCAGCGGTGGCGGACGGAGCCAATAGAGAGGGACCGCCGTGCGGAATGCGGTTACGACCGCCGGTCGAATCACGATGCCACAAACAGCCCATTACACCGCAGCGGAGAATCCGGCTATGCAAGGATGGCGGAAGCACTATTGCGGATAGAGAAGATCCACTCCTGGACACTCCTGACCGCAGTTCGGACGGCGGTTCGGAGTGTTACCGCTGCAATTCCGACCGCCGCAGACGGATTCTCAGCTTTTCCGCACATTTCCGGCGGTGTATCCTGGAATCCGACCGCCGCGGTAGGGAGTTCCAGGCGGTGCATCCTAATCTGCACGCCGGTTTTGCCGCGGTACCTGCGGGCGGAAATTTCCCGCTACCACGGCGGTCGGAATGCTTTTCCGACCGCCATCGTAATCAGCCCCTAAGTGTATACTGTGACGGAACCCTGACGAAGGCTCTGCCGAAACGCGCGTAGTGTGTCAACATACCACCATTTGTCCTACTATATCCAGTCATCTTCAGTGTGCATTATGCGCAGAATAATGTTGACCAATCAAATGATGTGACTCTATTGACAAAAGAGAACTAAATAATATTTAGATTGGATTGATGTATCATTCATGTATTCACTCTAAACGTGTGACAACGGTTAAAATCTTTTTAACATTTCTGCATATATGCATCGCCTTTTATAAAACGGTTTATATTTTTTTTTAAAGTTCTACACAAAAATATGTTGAATAAATAATTTGATAATACTAGTGTATCTATCATCGTATATGTTTTTCCATTTAGAAGCTATTACATCCCCCTTGTACTAGATTTTTCTGTCCACGCTTGTATTTTTATCGCCTTGCCGAGGCTTTTTCTCAATTGCAAGTAGCCTACTGTACAGGGACCAATGTGTTAGAGCATGAAAAGGTGACAAAGCCACCTTGGACTCTAAGATATTGGTCCTGAAGGTGATGCATACAAGTAGGCATAGTGCCCACTTGTACGTGTGACATCAGCTCATATTGTCACAAAAAGTGACATTACGTGCACATACCTACCTTCTAGGGCCCACTTACCTTGTGACTTGGTTGCAGATTGCAGTCAAGTTACTACAGCTGGTATGGTCCATTGGCCACAGCCAATGCATCATCCGTACACCTGGGTTTAGCAGGCATATGGATTGTGATGCATTGGCAGCGCAGCAGCCCGAAGCACCAAAAGCGGAAAAAGAGGTGGATACCACTGCGTCAGTTTTACGGGAGGCGTTTGCGACAGAACATCTACCTTGCATAAATTAAAAACTAATGGGTGCAGCCAATTCTTACTCAGGAAAATCTGACGTATCCCGAAAAAAGTGATGGATCTTCATCCATGTAAAGATGGAACAAATGAAGCACTGCCGTTGCATCAAAATAGGTGAGGTAATAGCGGTGTAAGGCGGTGCAAGGAGCTTGTACATGAGCCCCTCTATCCTAGAAGAAATTGAAATCAAACTACCAGATTTTATTGTGTTCCACTCTAGTGGAAAGTTTGGTGGGCAGAAGGTCAAACGCTAATGATATCATCATTAAGGATGCAACAGATGAGCAGATTGCTTCCTCCACGAAAAAATGTTACTCAGGTGCTTGAGGATGGCCTATACTGCTTAATTTTTGATCATGAACTTCCCAATCTTTTCAAACCAATTGATGGCAGGTCAGAGTGGCCTGCACTTCTTGTAGGAATGGAGAGACAAATAGAATTTTTTCTGATGTATCTTTTGACATTGTTAGAGTTAAGCTTTAGCAAAAGGAGCATTAGTTTCAGTTTGCAGAAAACTTATGTTGAAGAACTGGCTTACAGAATCATGTAAAAAATCAGCAGCTTTACATATGTCTTTTCAGCGAAGTCTAGTTATTTGGACCAGAGCTGGAAGAATGATTTCAGTGTCGCTTGAACGAGAAGAAGCACTCCTCTTGTTTCCAAAATCAGCAAGAACCGTCAACCTCTTCAAGTTCGGTAGGAAAGTCTTTGAGGGAGCAACTACAGTCAACTCAGTTCTGTAAACGTAGGAAAAGCTTCAGTCACTGTCAGCAGAAATAGATACAAACTTACCCTTCTAACATCCTCATTCCTTAACATGCGGAGAATCCTCCAATTTTTCCTGCAGGAGGTTGCATAAGAATATTTCTAAATAATTGGAAACGGTCCACTTTGAACACATGGGTGCTGCAAGTGGTAAAAGCAGGCTAGCAAATACAGTTTTCATCTACCCTTCCTGATTCAAGACTCAAGACAATATCTTGGCAAATGTGTGAGGTTGGCGTTTCTGATAGTTATGCATTACTTACAAGAAAAAAAGGCAATCATTTTAAGTCCCAAAAAACGAGAAAGGGATAGGCATCTATTTTATCATCTGATACCATCTGAAGATGGCTCCATTCAAGATGGAGACTCATACCATTGATCCAGGCAGACAGCTTTTTACCAACAGTGGATCTGATGGATGCAAACATTCTGATAGCTCTGATACATAACCTAATTGAATCGAGAACTAACACTTTCAATTTGAAGTCCTATCAGTCAGACTCAAGTCAGCATCTCGAGTCTTCATGAAGATGTTGCTCTTCTGATGGTCCTTGTGCATCTTAAAGTCTGGAGTGATTATCCATATTTAGAGGACTGGGTCCTTCAAGCTCCATTAGAGTCAGAGAAAGCCTGCAGGTGATTCAGATCTGCCACAACCATCGCAAATTCCTGATCAATTCCAAGAAATATAAAACCAAACCTTCCAAGGTTCTGATTTTTATCAGAGCAAGGATCAGACAGCCCTGGAGAAGTTGTTTCTTCTGGAATACAAAGCATCAATCCTTTGTAATCTGGTTGACTCGCTACACAAAATGTCTCATGTACAGGCACATTTGTTGCTTAGGTCTCAAGATCACATGACCTCATTCATCGTTTTGGTTCCATTGGCCTGTTTTCATCTGTATCAATTACTATATTGGTCGCCAGCCTCCCAAGAATTCAAATCACCACTTCCATCGTCAGATCAGGTGAAACAAGCTCTGCAATGGTGGCAGGGTTCGGAAAATCAGAAAGTACTTTCTCCTCCTAAGGCCACCCGTGTACGACAACAACAAATCCAAGTTCTGTTGAATGGGGAGCCACATGAAAGACCAGTCAGATCAGGGGCATTTCTCTTCGACAGAAAGTCCCCACTTTTCCAACTGTAGAGATATAACCACAGTTGTCAGAGCATTAAAGAAATTCCAAGCTGAAATTCAAGGGAAGCATGTACAGGTGAAATCATACAACATGGCAGTGGTCTCAAATGTGAACCATCAAGAAGCTACCACACCAGATCATGATTATGTTGACACTTCAGATAAGCTCTTGTACTGAAAAGCATCTGTTTTCCTTGAAAGAAACTTTCATCAAAGGAGATCACCTCAGCAGGATATTTCCCCACCCTCAAGAAACACCTCTCTCACACCATTGTTTTTTCTGAAAATCTGCATGTCATTTTGGGCCCCGTTTTTAGATCTTTTATCATCCTAGTAAAATGCACAAATACCGAGATTTTGCACTCGAGGTCCAGAGAACGAAGCTTGAGGAGTGGACCCTTTGTCAGGCCCATAGAGTGGACAGAGAATGCCTTTCCCTATTTCCTCTAGTTTGCATGTTACTGGAAGGGATCAGGGAAGGGGCTCAGTTGGTCATTCTAGTAGTGCCATTCTGGTCCTGTGATCACGATTCTCCCTCCAACAGTCCTTGCCATTGTGACTTCCATGGTGTTTTACTCTGGAGCCACTCCCTCTTCAGTTCAGTGCTCTCCTGCTTTCTCTTCTATTTCCATTGCCACTTCATCTCCTGTGTTGGAAGACGAAACAGAGGGGTTGCAGAAAAAAGGGCTCCCCGTCCAGTTAGCCAAAGCTATTGAAAATAATTACATACTTTTCACATCAAGATCTTTTACTAAACACTGGAAACATTTTCAAAATGGGTATGTCTGTTTCCCCTTGGAAGATTTATCAAAAGATCTGTTTCTACTCCGAAATCTAATTAAGTCATCAATACAAGCCTTTATGGATCTTTGGGAAACCCTAGATGATGGAGCAAGCTTCGCATCCCTCCTTTTAAAAAGCTTTTCCTTAGCTCAACCAACAATCACATCTTTAACATCTCCTTGTGGTTACCAGTAGTTCTTCGGGTTTTGCAAGAGCATCACTTTGGCTCTCTTGAGTCAGCGACAGCAATTAATCTTTTTTGTTGCAGTTACGCTAGAGGTTTTACTTTTAAGTTAACTCCATCCTATATTGGAATAGCTGCATAGGAATTGGTGATGTTAATCTCCATCTTGGAATGGGTAAGTGACATAACGTTGATCTTGCAGGTACCTTTGCATTCAGCACCTCTCTATTAGGGCTTGTTAGGTCTTTTTTTCCTCTGGACATTTCCGGGGGGGGGGGGAGTGGAGCCTTTGAGGGCCAGTTTTGAAAGCCCAGGGCAGCTCCTGGTGCCTTTGCCACTTTCCCCAGCTCCCCAAGCAAATTGCAACAGTCGTGGGAAGGCTTCAAGGGAGAGGAGGGAAAGGTAGCGAGAAAGTGATCAGAGAGAGGAGAGGGAGAGAGAGAGGGAGAGAGAGAGAATGAATGGACGGAAAGAGAGCGATTAGGTGCGCAGATGAAGGGAGCGCAGCTGGTTTGATGATTTTTGCCAGGGCTGCTTTTGAGTCCCCAGACCGGCCTTCTCTGTGCCTGCTGCTGTAAATGAAGCTATGGTGTGCCTCTGCCTTACAGACGCCCCTCCAGCACCCAGACCAAGCACGAGGATCAGCAAGAGTGAAAGAGCACTGCTGGCCACGTGCCACGGAAGGAGCGCACTGACGTCACAAGTTCCTGGCATGGTGCTGAACAGTCAGCGTGGGTGGACTGGTGAATGCCCCGTGCCCAACCAAAGCAAAGGTAAAGAGCCGTGGACACATCACCTCATCTGAGCGAGGGTCCCGTTAATGGAGTCCGAGTTAGTCATATCAAGCATGCGTCTAAACGGCTAGTAGTACGGGACAGTTAGTAGCTAGTTTGGCATCTCTCTTTAGTATCATCTTTTTCCTCAACCCTGAAATTTATACCTGTGGTCTCGGTCTCAAACTACAAGCATTCATCCCCTTCCCAAGCCTCCATCACCTGTTTCTCGCTGGCAGATGGGGATGGGAGAATGTTTCATCATGACCACGTATTCAAGTGAATTTAGGTACTACTGGGCCTTTGTGAAGTAAGCTGTGGATTCCCAATGCCACCTGCCTACTCGAGGTGTCGCAAACAAGCGACCGGCCTAGTCACGGGCGACCTGGAGCAGAAAATGGCTGCACGGAAGCGGCTCCTCCCCGGATCACCAGAAACAAGTGCGGAGGGGAACAGCCGCGTGGGTCAGTGTTGGGCATGGTGAAGGAGGGCTGGTCAGGGCTGGGTTGGATAACTTTGATGGTCGGGGCGGAGTGCAGGAGGGCTTTAGAACAGGGGCCGAGTGTTCACGGCTGCAGAACAGTGCCAGTATTCCTGTGCCCCGGGACGACCATGGCAGCAGTGTGAACCGTTTCCAGCACATTCAGAGGCTTCACTTTCCTGTGAAGTATTTCATTTTTTATTTTTAACTTTGTGAGTTTCATAATTTGTGTAGCTCCCAGAGTTGCGAGTCAATACATGTTTAACCCCTAGTTGCCCACTGTCAGCCATAATGAATCCAATAACTCACCCCTTGTAAGTCCTCCATTGCTTGATTCTGTACATCTCCATCTCCCTGGAAATAGCGCCCACTGTCAAAGTCTATGATCTCCATGCTCCCAATGCGTGGTGTCCAGGTCCCGATCACACGCCTCCAGGATGTCCTTCTCTCCAGCACTAGGTCTCTATCACCAGTACTTATTCATCCCCACGTCACCCAGTGGCAGCTTCTTTTGCCAACTTCAGTGCATCCTTTTGTTGCTATTACCAGTCTCCATGCATAGTTACTACAACTATCATTGTAAAAAACATCCTACATATAGCCAACTCACCCACCACCAGCTAACTTGCATTGTCAACTTCCCAATATCAGCTACTACTGCCAGCTTCCATCATTTGCCACTCTCCCAGTCCCACCATGTACTGCTGCTGACTGCGCAGTACCACCCTCGTTACCAGCCTCCATGCATCCACACCCTACTGCCATCACCTGAATCATTCATTGGTCCCTAGGAACCCAAAGTTCCTTATTGTGCTAAGTCTTTGCCTGCACTAACTTCTTCCTAGTACGTTCCTCACAAAATCATCTATCAAGTAATGCTGCTTCCTTTGATGCCATTTTCTGTGACGTCACCTGCATCAAAGGTTGTGGATTAAGGCTGCGTCGCACAGTCTCATACTCAGGATAATTTGAAGCTATCATATCAGAGCTCACCTTACACCTTCTGTCTTTCATAAAAATTCAGCTTGCTGGGCAGATAGCTGAAATGTGTCAAGTCCCTAAAAATAGCATTACACACCTTGATGCCAGTCCACTCCGTGGAGCAAGGATTGACCACTTCTCCGGCCGCGAGGCCAGAAGGGTTAATTTGTCAATTTCTACTGAAGGTGAATGGTACACGGTAATGCTCTCACCATCGACAATGCTGTATTGCTTCAATGAATGCTGTCCCTCTGCGACGGTCTAATGAGATCCACTTGCTAGCGGGGAGCTGGCCTGACAAGGGAAGCTCTCGAGTGGCTGGATTCTGAGGAAGAGGCTTTTAATCCTTGTTAAGGAGCCTCCACGGCGCTCCGCAATTTGCCACAGTCTCTTGTTAGGTAACTAATCACTATGAACCAGTGCATCCACCTGAGGCAACATTCTCTAAAATCCCCTTCAATTAAAATTGCTGCTGAGGAGATCTCTGGGCCTTCAGAGGAGCGGCTGTAACAATGTCTTCACTAAAAGCAGTGTCATTTTGCTGAGTGACACCATGCTTCATGCCGCTGCTTAGCAATTTTGTTTGTTTTTCAAAAACAAAGTGGGAGTTTGTTTTTGAAAAACGAAAAGACTAGCGGCCTCACATCCTGGGAATTTTCTCCCATTGTGTAGGGGTCATTTATTAGGTCGAGCCTGGGCAGCTCATGCGCTGCTCTGCGAGGCATGCTGTATTCGAGTATGGACTTGAAGCCCCGCCCACTCTCCGCCCATATTTGTCATTGGCTTGTGTCATTGTCCTTTGTAAATTCTGGCTTCTGATTCGTTAATAGGCTTGTTAGACCCTCCTTAGTTTTGCCTTGTCTTCATTTGTAACCTCCCATGAGGACTGGCCCTTTTACTTCTGTTGTTACACAGTATGTCTTATTTAGCCTGTAAGCACTATTTTCTTTAATTTGTTTCTCCTACTGCAGGCACGACATGCTTTCCTGCAACATTCAGTGTGCCATGCTCGCTTTCACTTTCCAAGAAGCCCGGGACTATGGCGGCTGCTTCTTTGAAATGAAATAGGTCTCGCATTTACAAGAGTTTGATCTATTGGCATTGTAAACGACAATGCCTTTTATTTATGTTCTAATTATCAAAACAGAAAAATGAAAGGCATTGTCATTTACAATGCCAATAGATTAAGCTCTCGAAAATGGGAGACCTATTGCATTGCAAATGCTTGTATACTTTCTTTTCAGGACAGCCAGGCTTGTCCTGCTGGTCCCGATCAGTAAAAAAGTGAGGCAGGACATCTGCCCAAATAGGGTGGACAGTCTGAGGTACTTAGATCGATGTTAATTGAGCCTTAGATTTCCTCCGGTGTTACAGTTTGCCCGACTCTAATTAGAGCAGGTGAACCATCAGTTTGGTGTACAGAGTGCTCTAAATAACCCCCATAGTTTTCAATAACATACAGTTTCTGTGTTTTCAAGCCGAGGCCAGAAGACCCCAATGGGGGAGCTGATTGTGACCTGGGGTCAAGCTATGACTTGGTCTTGAGGTTCCATGAGCAGATCTGGATTGCTCTAACTGGTCCCAGCTTCAGCTATGAGCTCCACATTATAACATGATAAAATGGATTATTTCCCAAAAGTAATAAGCACATTCTGCAATGTTATCTTTCAGAATTCAAATTCTGTTAGTCTAAACCACTCCTTCTGAACACTCAAACATGTTATTCAACTCTAGCTAACCGACCACAAACCCCTTTCTACTCCTGCCAACTCCTAACTAGTCAAAGAAGATTCTGCGCATATGCCAATTAAAGTCTTAATGTGTTTATTAACAAAAGAAAAATATATATCTGTGAGTCACAGATTCAGTTGGACAGAGGGCTCCTCTGAACCATAAAAATGAGTGAGCTCTGAAGCAAAGACAAGGCTCAAATATATAGGGGCCTATTAACAAAGGAAAACTTACACAGGTTAATTTACTGAGGTGTAAATCTACTACGACACTTAGTAATCTCCATTTACGAGTGTAAAATTACTCCCAGGTGCTGATTTGCATTAGGCCTAGGTGAAATTTGAATCAAGCCAGCATAATTCGCGTAATTTTAGGAATTTTGCATTATGTTTGTTATGTGAGAGTCTCAAAATTCGCCATTATGACACTTTGTGTAATTATGCTCCATTTGGGTTAAAAATTTACAGCGAATGGTGCAATCGGTGGTAACAATTTACAGCGAATGCATGCGAACAACAGAATATGAGTGGCTGTTCACACTGCTTTTGTTTAAATGTGTCCTTGCACCAAATATTGATACGAGGACGTATTTCACGCTAAAATATAGCATGAAATAACCAATTTGCATTTTATGTAAGTACACATAATTTTGCATAATTTTGTAATTATTTTGCATAATTACATGAAAGCAAATTACACAAATTTTGCACACCCCTAATTTACCCTAGGGTGATCACCTGTTCATAATTTTCACGGACTGTTTGTAATTTGCAGCTGTTGTCCATAACTAATGCTTTAACAGCAGCCCTTGTCCATTATTTTAAGTAAGTTAAATGGTGCCTTCTGATAGCCAAACACAGCTGTATGCCACCTGCATTTGTGGCTCTGGGGTGTAGAGTACTGTAGCCACAGTGTGTAAGGTGACCCATGGCGACCTGCAACATTTGTCCCTTTTCTCTCTTCTCTGCTTTCTCCGAGTTCTTCATTCATGTGAGGGGAGCTATCTTTCCAGGAAGGAGTTTTATCTAAAGGGATATATGAAAAATCCTCACCGTGAGTAGTCTTAGCTCTTTCCAAGTTCCCGCCTCTACCACTCCGCTCCCTTGAAACACAACATCTGCCGCTGTGCTCTGGCTTGCCTGGCTACAGCTGCAGTCTTTCTGCTGAGTCTGATAGCCACTGGGACTGCACATTGAGTAGCAAAGTCCAATTAAGGTGAGTGCATTGGCATCTCCTCATCAGGGGTAGCAAGCGCTATATAAATGCAAACCTTTTTACCTCTTCTACCCCTTCGCTATCCTTCTCAATCCAAATAACTGATTAACATATCCACCACTCAAATTACTTTCATATTTCACTATACTAATTCACCACTAACACTGTATGGGTTCCAGAGTAGCGTGCTACTCGCAGAAAAAACACTTCAATCCCCCATCAGGGGTAGTAAGCGCTATATAAATGCAAACCTTTTTTCCCTTCTCTATTCCTCTACTATCCTTCTCAATCCAAATAATCTGACTAACATATGCACCACTCAAATTACTATCATATTTTCACTATACTTATTCACCACTAATCCTTTATGGGATCCGAAGTAGCATGCTACACACTGAAAAATCGCTTCAACACCCCATCAGGGGTAGAAAGCGCTATATAAATGCAAACCTTTTTCCCTTCTCTATCCCTCCACTATCCTTCTCAATCCAACTAACTGACTAACATATCCACCACTCAAGTTACTTTCATATTTTCACTATACTAATTCACCACTAATCCTTTCTGGGTTCCAAAGTAGCGTGCTACTCGCCAAAAAAAAGCACTTCAACACCCCATCAAGGGTAGCAAGCGCTATATAAATGCAAATCTTTTTCCCTCTTCTATCCCTCCACTATCCTGCTCAATCCAAATAACTGACTAACATATCCACCACTCAAATGACTTTCATATTTTCACTCTACTAATTCACCACAAATCCTTTATGGGTTCCAGAGTAGCATGCTACTCACTGAAAAGCGCTTCGACGCCTCGTCAGGGGTAGTAAGCGCTATATAAATGCAATTACAATACAATACAATCTTTCTTTACCAGTTCTGGCTGTAGATGTTTGAGGAACACAGTAGCCCATAATAAAAATGTATGCATGCTATGTGGTATCAGGTATTTTTAGCTCATCTGTCTCTGCAGGCACATATTTTATTAAATCTGCAACCGAAAAGCAGGAGCATAAACATAGTAGTGAGTCTCTTATTTCTCAAACTGGCACATGCATCAAGGTAGGCTTTTGCGATTCCTTAATTGCGATTATTAAGGAATCGCAATTAAGGAATCGCAAAAGCCTATGCATGTAGGAATCGCTATAAAAATAGCGATTCCTAAACATTCCTTAATTGTGACTCGCTAATTGCGAGTCGCAATTAAGGAATACCTCCCCATTAATTCCTATGGGCCTAGAGGCCCATAGGAATGAATGGGAAGACATTCTCAATTTGCGATTCGCAATTAGAGAATCGCAAATTGAGAATGCAATTTCAAGGGTGCCAGGGTGTCAAAAGGACTCCTGTTGCACCCTGAAATCTGCATATGAGTACATCTTGCACACACACATGCCCCAAGGGCATGTGTGTGTGTAAATGGAACTTTGAAAAATGCACTTTAGTGCATTTTTCAAGTTTTTGCAAATTACCATGAAGTTCAACTTCATGGTAATTTGCGCCCTATTAGCGAAATCGCTAATTTTTTTACTTTAATGCATTGCATTTAAGGAATCTCAATTTGCGATTCCTTAAATGCAATCGCATTTGAGAATTCGCAATTAATTGCGAATTCTCAAATTGCGAGGGCCTTGACCCTTGATGCATCGCAAAAGGTCATTTTGCGATCGCAAACGGCCGATTTTTGCGAATCGCACCGTTTGCGATCGCAAAAACCTTTGATGCATGTGCCCCAAAATCTTTTGGATTGTTTCCAAACTCCTTTGCAGGTTGATGACTAATGGTTATAGTCAGTGTTTAATTTGTAAAAAATAAAGTGTCAGGGCCCTCATCAGGAGGCCACTGCAGCCTACACCACCCATTGCCCCTGCCAGCGCTGCCAATGACAGTACCAAAGCAGCTACTAACCATCACACTCCTACAAGTGTGACAATTCAGACTATTCCAGGCCCCCAAAGCTATAAGTTTAGCATGGGCAGCAGGTAATAGTCATTTTTAACGTATATTGAGTTAGTAAACAACTGTTGTTGTGCTCATTCTAAATCAGAAAAAAACAGCCCACCATGTGGCAGATTGTCATAAGTGCTGGGGCAGCCAAATAAGTGCTGGTGCCGAACACCGGAAACCACCGGCTCCAATTAAGCACTGGTTATAGTAGATAAACAGGGCTAGGCCTCAGCAAAGTCACCCACGTGTTAGTCCAGGTTTTCCTTTACACACAGACTCAAACACTATTTCTGGGCCCATCGCTTCTAATTTTCACTCATACCATATTCATTCCTGGCTCTCGGTTGGAGGTGGGCGAGCCAACAAATTAACAGGAAGAGCAGAGCCAAGGACCTGGCTTGGCTCCAAAAGCCTGTGCACGAGTTGAGCCATAAGGATTTCTGCCATATTATTTGTGCAACAGATATCATGTAAAAATATTATAAAGTCTCATTAAAATAAAAAATAAACTGTATTTCTTTAACATGCAGAATAGTTTCACTGTAAAAATCAGATATCATTGTATTGCAAAACATTTATTAACTGTTTTAAACATGAACTTATAAACATTCCTGCCCCCCCCCCCCGATCCAACGACAATGATATTAGTGAACTAAGAGGCAAGTCTTTTGTGATGTGCACCCTAAATGTGGCCTAGATATTTTTTATACCTATGGCAATATTATCATCTATTAAATCAAACACAAGCAAGATATTTGCCTATGATTACAAAATTAGGTCTAGCGAGGAAGGCGAGATTGAGCTCATGTTTCCTGGTTTCACATTGTGCAGCTCAGTCAATAGATAAGAGTCTCTTTCTCCCTCCTGTTTTACATCAAAGGTTAATTATTCTTGGCACATGAGCAGGGGCGGCCCCTCCGCTAAGGTTGATGATCGTCGCCCCACAGGAAAAATAAAATGATAATAACAGGATGTTATTATCATTTTATTTTTCAGTACTCCTCGGTAGGGACAGGGTGAGCCGGACTGCCCACAGAGCAGGAGGAGGAGTGGTGGGCACTCTCTAAGTGTGCATGACGGTTTGGTCGGCCGAGTCGTGATTGGCTAGGGGAGTCTGGAAGCCTGGGTGCTTCCTGTTCCTGCGTCGATGGAAGAAGAAGAGGACGGAGGAGAAGCGGCGGCCAGCAGGTAAGTTTAATTTTTTGGGGGGTTTTTTGTTTTAAAAATCCTCCTCTGCCCCACACCTACTGTCCTGTAGCAACCGCTACTGCACATGAGGTTAGCGCATGGGTGGCATGGCAACATGAAAGCTTCGAGTGTTTAGGGCTCAAAGGTATTAGAGGACTTCAAGCTGAGGGAGAGCTGGGCATTGGCTTGAACCTGGCTTGAGCCTTTCAGTGGCTCGCCCATCTCTAACTCGGGCAATTACATTTCTTCACTGTGGCGCCTTCTCCATGGTCATCACATTTGAGAGCACAAACGGCATTCTTGTATATAGTTTAATAGTCCATAATGTTGCTCCAGTTATAATTACTTAACTCTTTACGCAGTATTTCAAAAATAAACAACAGGCAATCATATGACAATCCACACTGTCAAAATACAGTTCAGTTTTTATCAAGACACCATTGTCAGTTTTATACACTTTGTGAGTTGAATCATTCCAAACAATCAGTACATTACTTGCAATCAAGTTAATGCACTAGTGGCAAACTCAACCAAGGCACCTTCCAAATTTTGGACTTGAGCTTTAAACCATTTTCCCCTACAGTGGCTATTTTTTCTCAACGGGCCCTAAAAAAATCTCTTGAGCTTGTCCTAAAGGGCAGCCTCTGCAGACTCATTACCGAGGGCAGAAACTTTGACCTACAGTTCACACTTAGCTAGCAGGCCTCTCATCCACGTGGTGGCTATTTGACATTTAGCTAATAGTGAAAACAGCAATACCAGCTTTCGGTACCATTTTTAAATCTGTTCAACATTCTGCTACAGGGTCATTACAGGAGCAATATTTATAGGTTCCTGAAAAATCACCTGAATCGCCTTAAACACCTGACCCCAGAAACCAAAGACACCCGGACACTGCCAGTTTAGGTGCCTGAAATTAGCATGAGGGTGCATGCATTTTTGTCATCTTGTGTTTTCCTCTGGATTAATTTCCTTTAATATGACTGGGGTGAAATATATGTGATGCAGGAACTTGAAATGTATTAGCCTGTGTCTGGAGTTCAGAGAAATAGACTTGGTTTGTTCATAGCAGTAAAATCATATTTTATCCTGGAAGCCACTATTCAGATCCTTCTCCACTGCAGTTCTTGAATTTTGCGACAAAACATTAGTTTTGCTCATAAACATATTGTACAGTTTTGCATCTCAATTCCTGCTCCATCTATAATGACAAAGGCTTATGTAGGAGTCACAAAACAACTGACTTGCCCCTTGAGCCATTAAGAAAATCCACAGGGCAGAAGTGTTGTGGTTCACTAATTCTAATAAAGACCACTCATTGCACGGATATAATCGGATGTGCTAAAGTGAAATGTAAAAGTTTGTATCATATTTATAAACTAAAATAAAGAGGCAGTCAGTGACACCTGCACCAGCATAGGAAGTCCAGTTTGAACTAAAATCTGTTTTTCTCAGCCTCGACAACACTGCTTTTCCAGACAAGATGCCAGCTCCTCATCTACTTTATTTTATGTCACAGTGGGAGGGGTATCATTCTCTATGGCATACTAATAGTTTATAATACTGCAACTCGAAAAGAATAAGCTGAGTGCCCAGGGTTCCAGCTATTCTGAAAGGTCCAGTGAAAACCAATTATTTGGTTTTCTAGAATACAATTGCCTCCGATTTAAGCACAAGCAAGCATAGTGATTTCATAAAGCTTTTTGGAACATTGTATAATCTACCTAGAAACATGGGGCATATTTACTACGAAGTGGTGGAGCATGGCGTTAGCCTCCTTGGCTCAATGCTGCGTTCCGCCACTTCTGAAACGCAGGGCTGCATCATATTTACAACAATATGGTGCAGCCCTGCGTTTCCCCCTGCGCTGGTGCTAAATTTAGGAACTTAGCGCCAACGCAGGCACCCTTGCACAATAGTGCAAGGGTGTCTGCGTTGAGGGGAAGATTACTCCAGTATTGGAACTTTCATAGATTCCCATAGCTTGTATCATTCCCCGTCGTCGGAATGGGAGTCCCCGGTAAATAAAAAATACCATAGCAGTAGGTACAAAAGAAGAAAAAAGGCCTAGGCCTCATCTCATTTTGTAGCATATCCACCTCTTTTTGTAAAAGAGACCAAAAACACTGAACAACCAATCAGAACAGCCTCACCCCATAGAACCCTCCTGAGAAAGCCTCAGAGCCTCAGATTTTCTACCGCACGTTGTGCAAGGGAGTCTCCACTGAGCTCTGCTCAGTATTTCTTCATTCTTCAACTACTTTGTCATCTCAACTCTTCAAATCTACATTATGTCTGATAAGGAAAAGAAGGCTCTGTTCAAGGCTTGTGCCACCTGCTCCAAAAAGAGGCTTTATGTGGAGGACAAACATAAAGACTGTATTTATTGTTTGTATCCGAACCACAAGGCTACTGACTGCAAGATTTGCAGGACCTTCTCTACAAAAACCTTGTGGGACGTCTGCTCACCTGGCTACAAAAATTGAAGTCACGGAAAGATCCTGTTTCAAGTGACAGTGATGATGCCTCCTCTGCGACATCTTCGAGGAGATCACAGAAAAGGGGTAGGTCTTCACCTTCAAATTCTTCAGACCCCCCTGCCAAAGCCTTACAAAAGACCTCTGATAGGTCTGACAGGCGTAGTCCCATCAAATCTCCTCACCGAGGTGTAAAGGAGAGGGAAGGACTGGTTACTGAGGTGGCATCAAGTAAGAAGACGAGCCATGGGTCTTCTGTTTCTTCTCCACCCTCTGAGAAACAAAATTTTTTCAAAAAACCAGCTTCTGTCCCACCTGAGGGGAAAGCTGACAGGAAAATTCGTTCGTCGACGACATCAGTTCCGTCGACGACAGCTTCGAAAATTCAACCGGCATCGACTTTGGCTCCGTCGACGGGCTCGTCGACGAGAGTTTCATCGTCTCCGTTGACTTCCTCGACGACGACTTCGACGACGACGCCACAGAATGAGGTACCCTTCGTTATGTCGTCGACGTCTACGATGACTACTTCCACGTCGACGAGGATGATGGTGTCGACGGCGACCACGTCGACGACAACGATGTCGACAGCTTCCAGCCGAATACTGACAACGGTCTCGACGACGGTCCCGTCAACGGTGGCCCTTTCGTCGTCGACGGTTCAATCTTCGTCGCCAGTGGCTCCGTCGACGACCTCGTGGACGACCCCGTCGACGATACACAATGTGGCAATTTCTATAAGGAGGCGTCGCATTACCCCGGAAATGACTTCCCCAAGGAAGGTAACACCCCTGCCTCATGCACTGCTTTTGGAAGAGGAGTTTTCAGAGGATGATGACGGACCTTATGGTGATGCAGATAGCCCATCTCAACTGCATGTGAAGTATCAGGACTCGGACTCTGAGGACTATTATATGGAGCAACAACAATATGTGCCGCAATCTAGGTCCCAGGATCAGTATCAGCAGGACATGGTCTGCATGCCATCCTCACTCGTTACAGACCTCCAATTCATGCTGTCGGACTACAGGAGGAGATTTCCGTCTCAGTCCTCCGGCCAAGAGACAGGGCAAATGCCTCCAACTCAACCTACAACTCAACCTCCTTGTCCGGTTGCACCTCAGCTCCCTCAAACTCCGGTACAGGAGCTAACGGAACCGCGACAGAATGTGGTCATTGTCCAGGACGTCTCATCGGATGATGACCAGGGCAATATAACAATCCCAGACCCGGATAGGGAATGGGATGATTACATCATTCCGGATCCCACCTCTCCAGCTCCTGATAGGGCAGATTCTCCTCCAGCTGATATAGGAAGGTTTCACAATTTAATGGAGAGAGCTTCTAAACGGTTCGATCTGCCCATTCCATCGGTACAATCGGAATGTTTTTTATATGACTTCAAAGAACCTTACAGGAAGTCTGTTCGCTCTATCCCAATAGTGGGCCATGTCTGGGATGAAGGGATAAAGGTCATGAAGTCGCCGGCAACGGTCATGCCTGTGCTTCCTCATCTGGAAAAGAAATACAAAGCTCCAGAGGATAGCCCCGCTTGTCTGGTCAGCCAGCCGAAACCGGACTCTGTAATTTCACAAGCGGCCCAAAGAAAATCAAAAAATCCGGCGGCACCTCTTACCACGCCACCTGATAAAGAGGGAAGACGGCTAGATAATGTTGGGAAGAGGTTTTCTTCCATGTCCAGCCTCCTGGTCAGAGCGGCCAATGCCCTGGCTATTCTTGGACGGTATGATCGCCAGATGTGGTGTGATCTATCCCCGTATTTAGACCAGCTACCCGAGGAAGCAAAGGCTGAAGCCAAGAAGATCTTGCAGGAGGGGGAACGTACATCCTCTGAAATAATTGATTGTGCAATGGACATTGCTACTACGGCTTTCCGCTCTCTCGCAGGCGCAGCAGTCCTTCGACGGCAAGGCTGGCTTCGGGCCACCTGGTTTCGTCCGGAGGTCCAAAACAAGATCCTGGATCTTCCGTTCGATGGTGAAATGCTATTTGGAAAGCACATTGACGATGCGCTACAAGACATAAAGAAGGACACGGAAACTGCGAAGTCCCTTGGGACTCTGCAATACCGCAAGGTTCCTTTCCGTGGAGCGAGAGGAAGAGGTTTTTCTTCATACAGAGGCGGATACCAACAGCAGCGCTATTCCTCCTACTCGCAACCCTCTCAGTCTTACAGGCCACAATATTCACAGCGTCAAGGCCAATCGTCGTCTTTCTCTCGACTGTCATCTAGAGGATGACAAGGGCACCAGGGGAGGGATTCCTCTAAGCGCCAGTAGCGGCTTCCCGGCTCTTCCTACTGTTCCTTCGTCCCCTGTTACACCAGTGGGGGGCAGGATATCACAATACTTCCACAACTGGCAACTTATAACATCGGACCGGTTGGTTCTCAATATCGTCTTGTCAGGCCATACACTGGAGTTTCAACACCAACCACCATCCAGAGCCCCTCGCGCCATCGAATCCAAACATCTACACCTTCTACGTATGGAAGCCCACCAACTACTTCTCAAAGGAGCGATAGAGCCGGTGCCTCTATCCCAGCGGGGCAAATGATTCTATTCCCGGTTCTTTCTCGTTCAAAAGACTTTAGAAAAATGGCGCCCAATTTTAGACCTGAGGGAGCTAAACACCTATCTCATAAAGCTCTCTTTTCGGATGGTATCCCTACAAGACATCTTGCGGCTCCTCAATCCAGGAGATTACATGGCCACCCTGGATCTCGAGGACGCATACTTCCATGTTCCCATCCACCCGGCCCACAGGAAGTTTTTACGCTTTACAGTAGCCAAGAGCCACTTCACAAGGTCCTGCCTTTCGGACTCAGATCCGCACCGCGGATATTCACGAAGGTCTTAGCCCCAGTCGCAGCGTTTCTCAGGAGACAGACTCTACAGGTTTTCCCTTACCTGGACGACTGGTTGGTAAAGGCACCGTCTTCTCAGGCAGCAACAGAGGCAGTCGAAACATGCACTCAACTCTTCCGTCACCTGGGACTTCGGCTCAACAAGGAAAAGTCAGTCCTGTGCCCGTCCAAATCGGCCAAGTTCCTAGGAGCTATTCTGGACACAACTTGTTGCAAAGCGTTTCCATCAGAAGAAAGGCAGACGAAACTGATGGCCTCTGCCTGTCGGTTGCAAAAAAGACCGTCACTTTCAGTTCGCCTATACAAGTCGCTTCTAGGATCGATCTCATCCTGCATTCCCTTAATTCCGCATTGCAGGCTACGAATGCGCCCTCTCTAAGAACAACTGGATTTGCAGTGGCGCCAAGCAGAAGGCTCTTTGGACGACAAAATAAGGATAAATCAGCCTGTGATGATGCGGAGCCTTAATCTTGATTTAAGGTATTTATTATATGGACACAGAGCAGTCCATTTGCTTCCAGCATCCCAGTCTCCAGCAACTGACTAAACTAGAACCCCTGCAGATTCTATGTGGCCATGGCTACACAACCACAGTTCTAACCATGACATCACTACATCTTCTCCCTTCTTAACAACAAAAGATATTACAAATAGCAAATGACAAATAATAAAAGAAATAAATCATTAATAAGAGAAATAAATCATTAACATTGTTCAATCAGTCTTTGAGGTTTTTTTGTATCCTTTCTGTTCTTCTAAGAGGAACACAAACGTTAACACCATCCTCTTCTGTATGAATTTCATTTGAGGGGCTTATAAACTTTTTAAAATGTGCCTTATTTCTTATTATCAATTTATTCTCACTCCGAGCAGTGACAGCTGAACCTTTCACCTTAGTCACTTCCAAAGGAGATGGGTGAAATCTGCTCATAGATTTTCTTGTCTGATTTTGCCTTACCAACACCAGATACCCTATTTCATAGTTTCCTCTGCGAACATACCTTCTTTGTTCCACATTCTGCTTCATTTTTTGTTTCATTGTCTCATCTCTCTTTGCAATTTGTGTATGTTCTTTAGGAGGTCTCAAAGGCATTTGTGGCAAACGCGTTTGTCTAGACTGGCCAAACATTAGCTCTGCAGGAGTCTTTCCAGTCGAACCATGAGGTGTATTCCTGTAATCACGTAATACTTGACACACAGCTTGATTTACAGAAATGTCTGTTAGTTTTGCTCTCTGCACACTTTTTTTAACGTGGCCATCAGTCTTTCCACTATAGCATTTGCTTGTGGCCAAAGTGGGGTAATCTTCCTATGTCTCACACCCATATACTCAAGAAATTTCATAAATTCTTTTCCATTAAAAGGTGGGCCATTGTCTGTTTTCAAAACATTGGGTATACCCCAAGCTGAAAAAATGTCATCAAGAATAGGCAAAATCACAGATGCAGAAGTAGATGACACTGTTTTTACGATTGGAAATCTAGAATATTCATCAATCAGAACAAACAAATAACGCCCAGAATCCAGAGGTCCATAAAAATCACATGCCAGATCAGACCAAACAGCATCTGGCAATTTAGACATTTGCAATTCTTCAACAGTTCTTTCTCTTGTAGCGCACTGACAGAAATGACAAGATTGCACAATTTCTTCTACTTGACTATCAAGCCTTGGAAACCACACTTTTTCTCTTAAAAGACTTTTTGTTGCTGATATTCCTCTATGACTTTCATGTGCAAGGTTAATAACACGTCTTTGCAGACTGCTTGGAATAACTATCCTGTTCCCTCTTATAAGAACACCAGAAGTGGCTATTGTCAATTCTGCTTGAATATTTTTGAAAGCAAACATGTCTCTTCTGCATACTCCTGGTTGAAACTTCGTTGAAACATTGACATGCTTCCATCTATTTAAGTTTATTATTCTTTTCACTTCCACTAAAGTATTGTCTTTATTAGATTCGTGAATTAGTTCTTGTTCAGATATCACTTCAGGAACCGTTTACTTAATAATGAAATTTATGTGGTTTTCTGTATCATTCATTTCAATTTTATCCTCATCTGTTGGATGCCTAGACAAGTATTCAGCTGGATTATACTCTTTTCCTGGCTTATGGATTATTTTAAAATTGTAGTCCATTAACCTCAAACCCCATCTCTCAATCCCAAGGGGTCTTTTCGCTTTCAGATTTCCAAAGCTAGTCGTAAGAGCTTGGTGATCTGTCACTATCACAAATGTTTTTCCATACAAAAAATCATGATAGTGCTCACATGCCCAGACTACCGCCAAACTTTCTTTTTCCGGTTGAGAATATTTTTTTTCTATATCCGTCAGGCTTCGGCTAGCATGTGAGACCAAAAATCTTGGGGCATCTTTTTCTTGTCTATGTTGAAACAGAATAGTACCTAGTCCCACTGGACTTGCATCTACCACAATTTCTGTGCACAAGTTCGGATCAAAGTATTTCAAATTTGCTGCTGCTGCTATATCACTCTTTATTTTCTTAAAAGCATTGTTGCATTCCTTACTCCAAAGGAATGTTTTATTCTTTTTCGTTAACTCTCTAAGAGATGATAGTAGCATAATCTTTAATATAACGAGAACAGTAACTGGCCATTCCTAGAAAAGAACGTAATTCTGTAATGTCTTTTGGACAAGACATTGCCACTAGAGATGACACTTTCTTTGGGTCCGGTCTCATTCCTTTACTTGAGAATATATGACCATAAAACGTCAACTCCGTTTTACCAATTTCACACTTTTCAGAGTTCAGTGTTAATCCAGCTTTCATAAGCTCTTGACAAACTTCTCTTAGTGCTTGATCATGTTCACTTTTTGTTTTTCCAAACACAAGAATATCATCACTGTAATTCATTGAATTTTTTACTGGTCTGATAACATTTTTTATAATTTCTTGAAAAATCTCTGCAGCTGAGCATATTCCAAAATTGAGTCTTTTATAACGAAATAAACCCATATGTGTTGAAAAAGTCGTAATATATCTTGATTTCTCACCGATTTCCAATTGATGATATCCTTTACAGAGATCCAATTTCGAGAAAATTGTCGCCCCATTCAAAATACTAATCATGTCGTTCAAATGGGGTCCAGGATGTCTCTCTCTCTCTATTGCAGTATTCGGTATCCTCATATCAAGACAGATTCTAATCTGGTTCGTGTCCTTTTTTGGCACTACAACAATCGGAGACACCCAAGGTGTTGGACCTGTAGCAGGTTCAATTATGTCTTGTTTGAGTAGAGAATTTATTTCTTCTTCAACTTTACTCTGCATGTGAATTGGAACTCTCCTGTGCATTTGTGCTACTGGTTTCACTTTCTCATTTATGTGCAACGAAATGGTCTCCCCCTTCAACTTTCCAAGACCTTTTGTCAGAACAGGAAACTCTTTTAAAATATGTTGTTCCGTTGTCATATGAAATGTCATAGCCAACAGTCCCATTAACTGAGCTGTGACATTGCTTAACAAACATGACCCAGCAGTTTCTCCTTTTAGCACATGTATTTCTTCTTTCAGAGATACCTCTCCATACGACAGATTTTCTTCAAATTTCCCTAAACATGTTACAGGTTTTTTTGCACCCCATTGGAAAACTTTTACATTTGATGAAATAAGAGGAGGTTTGTTTTCCATTTTGTCATATTCAGTCGTACACATGATATTACACGTTGCTCCACTGTCTAGCACAAAAGGAACTTTTGGGACCCTACTAATATGTCAACAGAAGCTGTTTTTTCAATATCTTCTTTTCTTAACAAATGAATTTTTTCACCCTCATTTCCTTCTGACATTAGATACAGACGTTCTTGTTCAAATTCATCAGCAGAAGAATCTTCAAAACTTTCCATTTGTCTGACATATCTCGTTTTCCTTTCCGTTTCCACATTTTCCCACTATCCTTTCTTTTGAATCTACATACAGCAGAGAAGTGATTCATCCTTCCACACTCTTTGCACTGTTGTCCAAAGGCTAGACATGTATTCATATGTGGAAATGGTTGTCCACATCTGTAACATATTCTTTTTTCCTTTCTAAAACTTGTTGGCTTTTCCACTTCCTTTCTGAAGTTTGTTGGCTTTTCCACTCTGTTATTAGTTTTTTCATCCTTCTTTTTATCTTTTTCTTCACTTTTGTTGTCTTTTTTGTTATTTGGTGAACTTGTTCTAATGCTTTAACTCTTCCTTGTTCCATGTTATTTGCATGTTTTTTCGCTTGAGCATCAGTACGTGCCATACGTAAAATTGTTTTCAAATCGTAGGTTTTTTCAAGAAGTTTTTTCCTGAACTCTATTGAATTACATCCTTGAATGACCCTTAACCTGACAGCTTCTTCATTATTAAATTTATCAAATTCACAAAACATGACTAATTTTTTTAATTTGGTCACAAATTCATCAATGGTTTCATTATCTTGTTGACACGTCATGTTAAAAGTGTATCTTTCAAAGTCTACGTTTCTTTGTGGGTCAAATCTTTCATTCAAACTTTTCATGATGCCTTCATACGTGTTTTTATATGCATCTGGGAATGTAACAATAATATCTTCTACTTCATCACCCACTAAATTGAGTAGTAGATCTTTTGCTTGCTCATCAGTATACTTTTTGCATGTTGCCTTAAGAAAATGTTCAAATCGTCTTGTCCATTTTTCCCATCTTTGAGCAATTGTTTGCTCATCTGTAACATCAAATGGTAATGGTCTTCTATAAATAGTACTAGGCACACTTTCCTCTTCTTGTTCATCCATGTGTCTGTGTGTTGACACACTGTTTGAATTTTCACCTTCTTCTACTAATATGGTATCCATTTTATGTTGTTTAATTGTTTATTCCTGTTTGATTTGCTTAAAACTGAGTTAAACTGATGTTTGCCTGACCTTAATATGGAGTCATACAGTATTTAATTACAATGTCCCAAAACTTGCCTGACTTCAAGATGGCCGCCGAGATTTCTAAAGTCTCACGTTATTCCCTATTTGCCTGAATCCAAGATGGCCGCCGATTATGACACATCAGGCGAAATCGGTTTGCTCCTCGCGCTGTACCGGTAAGCAGTCCTCTTTCATTAAATTTATTTCAAAGCGCGATTGCGCGACATTTACTCAGCACTTTACACAGGCATATAACAGGCATATCATTGACCACGCCGATTTCCTATTTTAAACAATTTCAGCAAGCGCTCTTACCGTCATCATAAGAGCGAGATGCCAAGATGAGGCAGACGTGGGTTAGCATCAGCTCGTCGCCAATCTGTGATGATGCGGAGCCTTAATCTTGATTTAAGGTATTTATTATATGGACACAGAGCAGTCCATTTGCTTCCAGCATCCCAGTCTCCAGCAACTGACTAAACTAGAACCCCTGCAGATTCTATGTGGCCATGGCTACACAACCACAGTTCTAACCATGACATCACTACAGAGGCTGCCAACTGGTGGACGATCAGAGACAATATCTCTCAGGGTCTCACCTTCACAGTCATCCCAGCTCCTCTAATACTTACAACAGACGCCTCTCTAGAAGGCTGGAGAGCGGTACTACAAGACCTTCAGGTGAGCGGCCGCTGGCAACCCGAGCAACGCATTCTCCACATCAATCTGTTGGAGCTCAGAGCGATTCGTCTGGCTTTACAAGCTTTCCTTCCGCGGATCCGCAGATCCACCGTCCTGGTCCGTACGGACAACACGACGACCATGCATTATGTGAACAAGCAGGGAGGAACAAGGTCTCGTCTGCTATCCAAGGAAGCTCAGGAGCTTTGGGAGTGGAGTATCCAACATCAGATCTCTCTTTCGGCGGAGCATCTTCCGGGTGCCCTCAACAAGACGGCGGATACACTAAGTCGCCTCAAATCAGTGAGCCACGAGTGGGAACTAGACAATCGCACTCTGGAAAGAATTTTCAATCTCTGGGGCACTCCGTCCATTGATCTATTTGCCACCCCAGAGAACAAGAAATGCCGACTCTACGCAAGCAGGGAACACCATCAGGGATCATTGGGGAATGCGCTTTCGATGGCCTGGTCAGGCGCCTTTGTTTACTCTTTTCCTCCGATTCCACTAATTCCAAGGCTACTCAAGAAGCTCAAAGCGGAACCCTGCAGGATGATTCTGGTGGCCCCGGCATGGCCCCGCCAGTTTTGGTTTACGGAGCTTCTCCTGCTCTCCCTGGACCATCCAATTCATCTGCGCCCAATTCCCTCTCTGTTGACGATGTCCCAGGGCCAAGTGGTACATCCGGATCCGAGCTCACTTCAGCTAACAGCGTGGCTCCTGAGCACAGAGAATTTCAAAATTTAAATATCTCACAAGAATGTAGAGAGGTGCTAGCTCAGGCCCGTGCACCAAGTACGAATAAGACCTATCGCTTGAAATGGAAGCGTTTTTGCCTGTGGTGCCGGCAAGAGAACATTCATCCTTATTCCTCTGCTCCTCATCAAATTTTGCAATACATTTTGACTTTAGCTAAGTCAGGTCTTGCTCATTCCTCTATCAAAGTGCACCTGGCAGCTATCTCTAGATTCAGACGAACTTCTTCTGGTCCTTCCCTCTGGTCAGCAAGAATCGTGAAACAATTTTTAAAAGGACTTTTTAGAGTTTTCCCACCAGTTAGACCTCCACCACCTATGTGGCAGCTCAACTTAGTCCTTACTCAACTCATGAGGCCGCCTTTTGAGCCAATTCATAGGGCGGACCTTAACTTCCTCTCATGGAAAGTGGCCCTCCTTCTCGCTTTAACATCAGCCAGGAGGGTAGGTGAACTACACGCTCTCACTATCAAGGATCCGTACTTGCAGTTTGAAAAGGACACTCTGATTCTGAGGACCAATCCCAAATTTATCCCGAAAGTCCCTTCTGACTTTCATTTGAATGAACCGGTCATTCTCAAATCCTTTTTTCCTCGACCCACTACTCCAGCGGAAAGGGCTCTTCATTCTTTGGATGTTCAAAGGTGTTTAAAATTCTATCTCCAGCGCACCAAAGATTTCATAAGATCTACACAGCTCTTTGTTGCTTTCAGTACCCCTCGCAAGGGTTTCCCTCTTTCGAAGCAAGGGGTTGCACGATGGATTGCCAGCGCGATCCAATACTGTCACCAAGCGGCCGGTAAACCCCTAGAAGGGTGGGTCCGGGCGCACTCTACGAGATCCATTTCTTCTTCTGCGGCTCTCTTCGCGGGAGTGCCTATCAAAGACATTTGCAGGGCAGCAACATGGAGCAGTGCCCATACTTTCACGAAGCATTACTGCTTGGATGCTTCCACACGAAGTGATGCTGCAGTGGGACAGGCAGTCCTGAGGAATCTCTTCCAATAAGCGGTGAGCTTTCCCCTCTAACCCTCCTTCCTGTTATTGCTTTCACACATTTTGTATCTAACGATGTTTTCTGACTACTGTTTTGGGAACTGTTATCTCTATGACGATATACATCTTGCAAAGTTATACATTGTATTATTACACAAAATGTGCGTTTTCCTAACTGCTGGCTATTCTGATACAAGCTATGGGAATCTATGAAAGTTCCAATACTGGAGTAAGAAAACAAGTTACTTACCTGTAACTTTGGTTCTCCAGTATTGGTAACTTTCATAGATTCCCATGCGCCCACCCTCCTCCCCTGGGAAAGCTCACCCTCTAGCATCTTGTGTTATACTGTTATACAACGGCTACGAAAATCTGAGGCTCTGAGGCTTTCTCAGGAGGATTCTATGGGGTGAGGCTGTTCTGATTGGCTGTTCAGTGTTTTTGGTCTCTTTTACAAAAAGAGGTGGATATGCTACAAAATGAGATGAGGCCTAGGCCTTTTTTCTTCTTTTGTACCTACTGCTATGGTATTTTTTATTTACCGGGGACTCCCATTCCGACGAAGGGAATGATACAAGTTATGGGAATCTATGAAAGTTTTTTTTTTTTTTTTAGCACAATACTTCTCGGGTCTATCATAAAAGTGAAAAAATGTGTCTCTCAGCAAATCTCCATTGGGGAGCAATCCCTTTTAGGACGAATGCCCTCACCCACCATAGGTGGCTTGCTTCATCATATGGGCTTCTCCTCCCAGTGAGAAAACCTAGTCTCACTGAGGGCTACAACTCCCTCACTGTGAGGTAGGAGCTCTGGGATGTTTTTATAAGGGTACTAAAGCCCCATCTGTGAATGCTAGGCGTTGTGAGGGTGCAGCGCTGGATGTGATTGGGATACTAAATGTGAAACTAAAACTACCTAGAGAGGACAAAATATGTTTATTGGCTTGTCCAAACTGGCAGGGTTAAAAAACAGTACAAAGCAGTATCAATTAGACTGCTAAGTTGCAGCTCATGTACCACAACGGGGTACCGACGGAGAGAGCGGGGCCCCCTTCCCTGAGTTGTTACCAGGTAGAGGTGGGTCTACTTATTCATCAATTCGGATAAGTTCCAGTAGTACCGAGCCTAAAACATTTGGATTACTGGTTTGATATCACTGTATTTTGCTATCATTGTTATTTTTTCATATATGCAGCAGCATTATTATTTTTTCATGGTCCTGATGAAAGCCTGGACACTACGTTAGACCAAATAGGCTGAAACATGTCGACCGACCTGACCAACTTAGCAGTCTAATTGATACTGCTTTGTACTGTTTTTTAACCCTGCCAGTTTGGACAAGCCAATAAACATATTTTGTCCTCTCTAGGTAGTTTTAGTTTCACATTTAGTATCCCAATCACATCCAGCGCTGCACCCTCACAACGCCTAGCATTCACAGATGGGGCTTTAGTACCCTTATAAAAACATCCCAGAGCTCCTACCTCACAGTGAGGGAGTTGTAGCCCTCAGTGAGACTAGGTTTTCTCACTGGGAGGAGAAGCCCATATGATGAAGCAAGCCACCTATGGTGGGTGAGGGCATTCGTCCTAAAAGGGATTGCTCCCCAATGGAGCTTTGCTGAGAGACACATTTTTTCACTTTTATGATAGACCCGAGAAGTATTGTGCTAAAGATTATTGTTTAAAGGGGAATCACTTCTCGCAGGTCTTTAAACTTTTCCCTTGGACCCTCTCCTCACTCTTTTTGTGTTTCAATCTATGAAAGTTACCAATACTGGAGAACCAAAGTTACAGGTAAGTAACTTGTTTTCTTGTTTATATGTAGGAAGGGAGACCGTCCTGTACATACACAATCTTTAAGTGCCGTTTTGTAACTTCTATGTGTGCTGCTTAATGCAGCACACATAGAAGTTGCAAAATGTAATTTTTTTTATTGAATGTTTATGTGCAGGAAGGGTCACCTTCCTTCACATAAACAATCAATTGCCTTTTGCTGTTTCTTTGTGTGCTGCACAATGCAGCACACATAGAAACAGCAAAAACAAGGAGAAATGAAACATTTCTCCTCACTGCGCCTTTTTAAGACCAGGTTTTCCCTGGTCTTTGGTGCAGCCCCATATTTACGCTCCCCTTGTAAATATGGGGCAGCGTTAAAATCAATGGGTGTTGCGATGGAACGCCCACCGCAACACCCATTGCCCACCCCTTTCACGTAAGTGTAGCGTGAAAGGGGGCCTTATTCACAAGGCGGCGTTAAGCCACGTTAAGTGGCTTAACGCTGCCTTGCGAATAAGGCAAAGCCTGTATCGCCACTACAACGTCATGAAAAGAGACGTTGTGGTGGCGATAGGAGCTTGTAAATATGCCCCGTGGTTTGGTGTTCCAGCTATCATGAAGGTTCCTGTGGAACCAATTCTTTGGTATTCTAGAACACAATTGCTTCCAATTTGAACGCAAGCAAGCAAAGCAATTTCTTAGAGTTTTTGGAACATTGTATAACTACCTAGAAACGTGGTTTGGTTTTTTCCGAGACCCATTACTTGACGGCACTAGAACCATGCTGCTGATGGGAAGTGCTAACCTTTCAACAGCTCTTCAAAGATGCTGATGCTCTCGTCATCTGCAACTCCAATACCAACTCAAAAAATGCAGTTTAATTGCTCCTGCTTTGCGAGTTGTCAGAGGCAGCAAGTATCCTGTCCGCAGAAATGGCAAGCTGATGTTTTCAAAGTTGCCTGGTTAAGTTCCCAAAGTAAAAAAAAAAACGACGTCATTTATGCTTTCCATGCTGGCAGCAATGCAGCAACCAAGATCATGTTTTCCAAAATGTAACTCACATGGACTGGTACATGAAATATGTGCCATATCGAACGTGTGAAAGCAGAGCTTCAGATCCAGGTTAATTTGAAATATTCTATTAATTTGCTCTTAAGTTTGTCAGCTCATTAAAGGATCACCTTCAACGAGAAAAAGTAGAATTAGTAGTGCTGCTGCGAGTTCGAAGTCCACGTTCATCAACCGAGTGCTGCTCCTTACACTATCAGTCATGGTGCAGAGGTAGAACTGTGAACTGTCCCTGATGCTGCCTGACACATTTTGCTTAGTGTGTATATGTTGTCTAGTGTTTTTAATCCTTAAATACATCGAACTTAAAGTGATGTTTGATTAATACTGCTATGTATTGTACAAATCTAGGAACAAAAACGTATTTTGACTTGTACTTATGTCAGACATCCATTTTATAATCGTATGACTTCCTCAGATGTGACTGCAAAATTGACCTTTTGTCCTGAAATTTTGCCCTGAATTTTGACCCTTTGTCCTGAATCTTTACAGTCGCCATTTAAAATGTACTACCTTGCCAGGTGGTCACCCTAATTCACCCCTGGTGGACAGGCTTTATGAGTGTAAAGTTAATACTTGTAACTTTTCACACCTAGATGGACTCCACCACCATGAGGGCAGAGTTCTCTCTATGGAAGGATTTGAAATATGAACAAAGTTTATTAATCTTAAAAGAACGATATTATATATAGTCCTATGCTCAAAGACTTTGCTGTAGAAATGGCAAAAGACTTTGGGGGTCATTACGATGGCGGAAGGCCCCACGCCAAATTATGATGGCGGGGAGAATCGTTGGCTGAGCGCGGCGGTCGTAAAGACCGCCCGCCACGGTTCCGACAGGCGGTCCTTTTCCGACTGCCTGTCGGAACCAAAACATTGCCCAACATTGCGTCGGTGCCCTGCAGGCACCGCCATAGGGATTATGATATCCCTTTCCTCCGTTCGTTTTACGGCGGACAATCCGTAGCAAAACCAATGGGGGAAACGGATTTGGGGGCCCGTAGCGGGCCCCCCTTAATCCCTGGGCTTGGGGCAAGGGCACTGGGGGGCACCTATGGTGCCTCCCTACATATTCCTGCAGCATGTGGCAGGCACGGCATGGTGCCTGCCACGTAGTGCAGGGATATTCAAGTGCCTTTTTCTGGGCATTGCAGCGGGGGCTGCATCCCCGCCGCAATGTTAGGGATAGGGTCTGAAACCGCCGCAGTGGCGGCCGGTCCCACTACCGCAACGATGGCGGTCAGACAAAAGTCCGACCGCCATCGTAATGACCCCCCTTTGTCCCTTTCCATCTCTGGATGGAGGGCAATGTGCTAATCCTATGCTTAAAGACTTTGATAGAAAAGCAGACATTTGAGGTGAGCAAATCAAGAGTGTCGCTGGTGTTGAGGGTGTTCTATACAGGAGCTGCTTTCCACCTATGTGGATTATGTAAACTGAGTTGCTGGCATCGGAATCTGACACGCCCTCTCGGTTTGGTACACCGCGATTGCCAGCTTGGAAGGACGGATGTATGAAGCTACACACTGTGGAGCCCCCCCAGCAGTGGAGCTGATAATTGGACCGGTGATGGAGCCCTAGTGTCCGATGACGTGGGGAGGCCCGTGAATCAGTTCCGCTTTACTGAAGCTGTGTTGGGGAGAGAGGACTCTGCCGCATTCAGTGCTACACACTATATTTGACGAAACAAATCGGGGCATTATTATGTGTTCGAGCAGAGGCCACTGGACCAACGCTTGCGGTATTGTGTGTTGGAGGTACTGGTAATGCAGCCAAGTAAGTTGAGGCAAGTGCAGTGGCAATGCCCTTAAGCATTCAGAAATATAGAGGAGGACTAGGGATAGTACAACCACACGAATATATGACGTTACAACACATACCATTACAACGCATGCTTTCACATCGCAGTTTTTACAACGCAAATACCATTACTTCGCACGTTTTACAACGCATACCATTACAACGCATGTACATTGAGATACATTAAAACTACCATTACAACGCATACCATTACAATGCATACCAATACTACGCATACCATTACAACGCATACTATATTTGTATTATTTATCTTCAAATACATTTTATTTTTTTCAAACCATGCCCTGGGACGGGATGCAAGGGAAATTGGGGTTTTGGGTGGGGGATATTATTAATACCCAGGTATTAATTTTAATACTCGTGTACTTTTTAAAGTACCTATCCATTAAAATACCTGAGTATTGATAATAAAATCTATAAAAATGTTCGAAAAGACAGGGAAAATTAAACATAAATTTTAAATATTTTACAAAAAAACACACTACTCTCAGAGTCAAAAAGAGATTATACATACAATCTTTTTCGAAAAACATAAAACGGAAGTCCTTCAACTATTTTTATTACAGTCCCTGTACCAGCAACAACACAAGATGGCTGACATTCTGAAAAGGAACGTATAAACGAACATTTGTACACATGGCAAAATAAATATACATTCAGTCAGGTTGTGAATCATGCGAAAAAACTGTTTCCAATACATATTTTCTTCTAAATTGTCGTTTACCCTCAAAAAACGTATAAAAGAAGCCGACCACCATTTTGTGCTCAGTGGTAAACTGACTTCCAAAGTGACCACTCACAGCAAGAGTAGCAGGAAAATGTTGCCGTTTGTCAAATTGAACACTGCCATCTACAGTCCAAAGTGTACGTTTACAATAAAACAGCACCAAAGTATTGACACCTAAATCACAAGTACTTACAATATAAATTTTACTCATTTTGAAAAGCAGCCACCAATCTAAAGCAGATATTCGAGAAATGATCTTACCGTTAAAAAGTAAGTGAATAAAGGAATAAAATGTACGTAATTTAAAAAGCACATAAGCTAGAAAAAAATTAAATTACATTTTACTTTTGATATTAACAGAGATTGGTCATAAATCAACACCAAATACCTAGCAGGAAGAAACAAACCTTTACAGAACCAGATGTAAGTAAAATATTAACAATAATCTGTTCGGAAAAAAAACAAAACTTTAATGATCTCAGAAATAAAACATTAGCAGACACAGATCAGAATTATGTTTAAAGTATTACTAACTTAACACCTTCATGACTTTGTCTCAGGAAACAGGTTCAAGGAAAGTGTTGGATAGTGGTGGGGGGAAATTTACTATTCCTACTCCGACGGGTGATTACCTCAGGGAAAGTGTTGGATGGTGGTGGGGCGAATTTACTATTTCAACTCCGACAGGTGCTTGCCTCCGGGAAAGTGCTGGAAGGTGGTGGGGGCAAAATAAGCATTCCTACCCCAACAGGTGCTTGCCTCACGGAAAGTGTTGGATGGTGGTGGGAGCAAATTAACTATTCCTACTCCGACAGGTGCTGGCCTCAGGGAAAGTGTTGGATGGTGGTGGGGGCTAATTAACTATTCCTACTCTGACAGGTCCTTGCCTCAGGGAAAGTGTTGGATGGTGGTGGGGGCAAATTTACTATTTCTACTCCGACCTGTGCATGCCTCAGGGAAAGTGTTGAATGGTGGTGGGGGCAAATTTACTATTCCTACTCCGAACTGTGCTTGCCTCAGGGAAAGTGCTGGATGGTGGTGGGGGCTAATTTACTATTCCTACTCCGACATGTGCTTGCCTCAGGGAAAGTGTTGGATGGTGGTGGGGGCAAATTTACTATTCCTACTCCGACCTGTGCTTGCCTCAGCGAAAGTGCTGCATGGTGGTGGGGGCAAATTTACTATTCCTACTCCGACCTGTGCTTGACTCAGGGAAAGTGCTGGATGGTGGTGAGGGCAAATTTACTATTCATACTCCGACCTGTGCTTGCCTCAGGGAAAGTGCTGGATGGTGGTGGGGGCAAATTTACTATTCCTACTCCGACGGGTGCTTGCCTCAGGGAAAGTGTTGGATGGTGGTGGGGGAAAATTGATTGTACTTAAATGTAAAAAATTAATTTTTAAACAGTAAATTTTATATTTTTATTTCTGTTATTTGGCAAGCATACAGTCAAACATTTTTTTTTCTTTTACCTTCTCAACAGATTAAACCATATAAACCAGCGAGAATAGAAGAACACATCCTCAATCAAAGTTAAAAAAAAGCCATCACCACTGGAGAAGCTACAAAAGTACAGAATCATTTTATTTTAAAAAAGTATGTTTGCAGTAAAAATGTCAGCCTCATAAACAAAAGCAAAATGACTTTTTTTCAACGACAAAAGCACTAATCAATTTCTTTGCAAACTATTTCCAAAACAAAAAATATCCAAACAACAAACTATTAACATTTCTTCACTTTTACAGAACCAAAGAATCAAAACCACCAAACACAACATAGTGAAGAACTGAAAGAAAAATCCCAAACAAACCAGCATATACAAGACAAGAGAAAAAACTAAAAAAGGTAACCTTTACCATTCTGTAAAGTCGAACCAAAATTAACCTTTTTTCATCAAAGGAACAAAAGCAGGAAACAATTCCAAAAAAACATTATCAAGGCAATGCAATTAAAACCTGGTACAATTATGTTAAAAAATAAAGCTGTAAAATAAACAATGTGCACTAACTTTTCACTTGCAGGCAAAATAGTTTTAAAAACAACCACACTTAAAATCACTAAAACAATGCTTTTCTCTTTTTCTTCTTTCTACAGAGAGCAAGAAAAGAAGCCAAATATATACAATCAAGCCGTGGAAATAGACTGTTAAGTCACAGTGGCTACGTTTATTGTAAGGAGAGATTAACTGAGTCCAGGTGTCATTGGAGGTGTGCGAATTATTACTCATCCCATTGCACAGGCAGAGCGGTTACTCTTGGTGACACTGTTGAAAGGACCACCGAGCATAACCACTCTGCCTCTGCAATGGAGATAGAGGTAAGGGAGAATATACATGAAATTAAAGCCCTGGCATCCACCTCCAATGAACCCTGTGGCTCAGTTTTGAGGGAGGTGTCTCAAAACATTCCAACACATGTAGCAAATTGTATGCCCACAATCCCCAACCTACACAGAATTATTCAGCGTAAAAAACAGGCAAGTAACCCCCTACGTGTAAGACCCCAAACCTTTTCTGACATTAACATTCCACCTGAACTTTCTGTAACCGTTACTAATGAATCCTTTCTTTTGCATGACAACAAAAATCCTCTTAAAAGAATACTAATCTTTAGCACACCCCATAATCTTGTTAAGTTGGAGAGTAGTGATATTTGGATGATGGATGGGACGTTTAAATCCACACCCCATCCATTCACCCAAATATACACTATTCATGCCTACATTAATCATACAGTAGTGCCCTTAGTGTGCAGTTTACTCCCTGATAAACAATCCTCAACATACACTGAATTTTTGTCAATGATAAAAGCCAAAACCATGAACAAAAGTCCTAGAAAAGTGTTAATTGACTTTGAATTACCTATGATTAACACAATTACCAAAATGTATATGGATACCCAAATTCAAGGATGTTTTTTTCTTTTTTCACAGGCGTATTGGCGAAAAATTCAAAAAACATCCTTAGTTGAGGACTATATATCAGACAGTAAACTACAATTTGAATTAAAGAAACTAACTGCACTTTGCTTTGTTCCTCCTGACAGTGTAGATCCGTGGTACTCATAGTACGGCCCGCGGGCTGCCAGCGGCCCGGCAGGCCTTCCTTGGCGGCCCGCGGACCTTGCAGGTAATGTCCCCATGGCCCCCCAGCTTTTGTGGTGAGAGAGAGAGATTGGGGAGAGAGAGAGTGGAGAGAGAGAGAGAATGGAGAGAGAGAGTGGAGCGAGAGAGTGGAGCGAGAGACTGACTAAGAGAGAGACTGACTGACTGAGAGAGAGAGACTGACTGACTGACAGAGAGAGAGAGACTGAGAGAGTGAGACTGACTGACTGAGAGAGACTGACAGTGAGAGAGAGACTGACTGACTGAGAGAGAGAGAAACTGACTGACTGACTGACTGAGAGAGACTGACTGAGAGAGACTGACTGAGAGAGACTGACTGACTGAGAGAGACAGACTGACTGACAGAGACTGACTGAGAGAGACAGCGAGAGAGAGACTGACTGACTGACAAAGAGAGACTGACTGACAGAGAGAGAGAGAGAGACTGACTGACTGAGAGAGACTGACAGAGAAAGAGTGACTGACTAAGAGAGAGACTGACTGACTGACTGAGAGAGACTGACTTACTTAGAAAGACTGACTGACTGACAGAGAGACAGACTGACTGACAGAGACTGACTGAGAGAGACAGAGAGAGAGACTGACTGACTGACAGAGAGAGAGAGACTGACTGAGAGAGAGACTGACTGAGAGAGTGACTGACTGACAGAGAGAGTGACTGACTGACAGAGGGAGAGACTGACTGAGAGAGAGACTGAGCGAGAGAGACTGACTGACTGACAGAGAGAGAGTGACTGACTGACAGAGAGAGAGAGACTGACTGACTGAGAGAGACTGACTGACTGAGAGAGAGACTGACAGAGAGAGAGAGAGACTGACAGAGGGAGAGAGACTGACAGAGAGAGAGAGACTGACTGACTGACAGAGAGAGAGACAGACTGACAGAGAGAGACAGACTGGCTGACTGACAGAGAGAGAGTGACCGACTCACAGAGATAGAGTGACTGACTGAATAAGAGAGAGACTGACTGAGAGAGAGAGAGACTGACTGAGAGAGACTGACAGAGAGACAGACTGAGAGAGAGAGAGAGACTGACTGAGAGAGAGACTGACTGAGAGAGACTGACAGAGAGAGAGACTGACTGACAGAGAGAGAGACTGACTGAGAGACTGACTGAGAGAGAGAGACTGACTGACAGAGCGAGAGAGACTGACTGACAGAGAGACTGACTGAGAGAGAGACTGACTGACAGAGAGGGACTGACTGACTGACAGAGAGAGACTGACTGAGAGAGAGAGAGAAAAAGAAAGAGAGAGACTGACTGACAGAGAGAGAGAGAGACTGACTGAGTGAGAGAGAGAGAGAGACTGACTGAGACAGAGAGACTGACTGACAGAGAGAGAGAGAGACATCAGTACTTTGTGAAGTCAGTACTTTGTGCCAGAGGGAGGAAACAACAAAAGATTACTGTAGGGGAGAAGCGAGGGAAAGAGCATGAGCTAGAAAAGGGCAAAGCTAAATAAAGAGAAAATATAGGGGAAAGAGCAAGACATGCACTTCCCTGGAGTGGTAAACACAAATATTAAAGAAATAAAGGGAAAGTTGTTCGCTGATATCAGCATTTCAAGGAAACAACTCATTCAATCAGGGTAAAGCCAAATTCCTCTAGGAGTGGGACCAGCACATGAATAGAGAGAAAAGACAAAATCAGGATCTGGCAATGGAATGGACAAAAAGCCTTGCAATCATGAGCAGGGGGCTGAACCAAAGCCCACTATATGTAATATTGTATGCAAAGCTGTTAAAGACTTCTGAAGCTGTCTATAGCGAGCCCACAAAACTGATCAGAACAGTCAGCTAAACTGATAGTGCCTATGGGTAGTAGATCCAGGGTGTGTGATGGCAGTGCGGTAGTGTGCATATGAAGGTGTCTGCCTTGTAGGAGAAAGGATGAAGTAAACAGTGAAAGAAGGGATGGTCTTCATCACCATGGCAGTTTGTCGTATTTGTATTGCTTCAGCATGGCTGGATCGCCATCCCCCGTCCTTCCAGCAATGGCAAGGGCGTTTCTTAGAGTCTGCACTATAAGAGCGTAGAGGGAGGAAGGCCAGGCGGACGGGAAGAAAATCTGGGGGGGCCTCTCAGACTGGCCTCAGTGGTCATGGAGTTTGCTCCAGGAATAAAAAGTAAACTCTTGGAGTCCTCTTGACTTTCTTCAGTTTTTAGTCCTTGCCTTTTCGCCATTCCGTTTGCAAGACATTGCAGGCTATTGCGGGGTTAAGGGTGGGCCAAAAGTAACCCTGTGATGGAAATTGGGTCAAAGTGTGTATGAAGCTATGCAATGCCTCTTAAGATTCTATTGTCTGCTAATAAAATGTATTATCAAAATGAGCTCTTTGTAGTTAGATCTGCTTTTGAAATACAGCATTGTCGTATTGTCTAATGTTTTGAAATGGGTTTGATTTTTATTTACCCTAGCCCCGCCCCCCACTGACCTGCCCCCACTGACCCCACCCCTACCGGTGCGGCCCTCGGCCACAAACCACACTGTAATTTTGGCCTCCGACAGAAAGTTTGTGAGTACCCATGGTGTAGATGAATACTACACATCTATTACTGAATCTGACTATTTTACTACAAATGAGGACAAATTGGCACCCCTTCTAAATTACTTTAAAGACACATGGATTGGCCATCTAAGCAGGTCAGGCCGCAGGAGGAAGCCACGTTTTCATGTGAAGTGGTGGAACTGCTACTCGACCTGCTTAGAGGGAGGAGCAAAAACAAATAATGCCATAGAGGGATGGCACAACTCCTTCAACAAATCTATTGGTAAACCACATCCTAACTTCTATAATTTCTTGGAAATTTTGAAGAAGGAGCAAAGTTCCAAGAAATGAGAATTACACAATCATTAACTGGTAGTCTAAACCCACAAATCTCTAAAAGAACAAAAGAAATGTCCGAGCGACTATTGGGTGCAATTCAACAATTTTCGTTGATGGTGGCTTCAGACTACCTAGATAATATTGCACACATCCTACATTTCTAATCTACACTAACTCCTAAACCACCTTACTTGCCTGTTTTGACAAAGAATTCCCCTAATTCAATTGGCATTTTTCTAAAAGTTTTTAAATTACAAATAAAAAGTTGGGTTTCTTACCTCCAGTTGTCTTCTTTTTTTCAACTCTTGGACTTACGTACAATCCCACATTTCACCAAGAGTCTTGAGCAGTCCTTTAATCCATTGGCAATAATCCATAATCCGTGATATAATCCATGACCCGAGTTAAACTAAACAAAATGGACACAGTTCGGCAAAGCCATATTTTAACAGCAAAAATTGTGCTGTAACTGTACAACAAAAAACGCACCCAAAAAAAAAATCCAAAAAAAGAATACTTGTTTGGCAAAAAACTCAACAAGAAACCATCGATGCAATCCTCTCTCGCTCGAATTCAAGTTAAAAAAAACATGAAAAAGTAAAAACGTTTTGAAAAAAATCACAACCAAAAAATCCATCATTGGAATCCTCTCTCGACCAAAGTCCAGCATAACTCCCAAAAACCATACAGCAATGGTTTAAAAATGTCCATAAAAGTATTTTTTCACCCACGAAGTCTTTGTCCATGTTCCGTCATCCTATCCGGAAAACCGTGATGACGCAATAACAAAATTTCTAAAAACCCGTCGCATCAAAAAAATTACCAAAAAGATTACTTTCATGACACTATTGTTTAATAGATAAAATAATCAATATTTTAAACTAATCCTATTAAACAAAAAGTGTTACGAAAGCAATCAACCCGACGTGGGCCTATAACTGCTACCTGTTTTGGAAAACATTTTTAAGTTAAAACATACAATAATATCAAAATACAACTTCCCTAGTTCTTACTACCTCCCTCCTCTCTCCTTACAATAAACAATACCCCCCTTAATCTATTTTTAATAATTTAAATTTGCCTTACCTGGACGCAGCTCTCCCTTGCTTCTGATCCGGACCGCGGCGAACCTCGCAATGACGAAACTTACGTACAAGCCCAGAATAGATCCTTGGGTCTTTAAAGATAGAGAGTTTGTAGATTAGATTAGAGAGAGGATGGAACAGTATTTTGAGGATAATGGAGGGTCGGTTGGCTCGGCATGTACCCTGTGGGAAGCATTCAAAACTGTGATACGAGGACATACACAGGCAATATTAGGTGGACGCAGGAAGGAACAACAACTTAAATATGAAACCCTGGAGGGAGAAGTGGCCAGACTGGAAGCACAAGCATTGGCGGGGGAGGAATCTGATCCCCCGGTTAAATTCCGCATTGGTCTCAAACAGCAGGAAATGAGAGAACTGGCAGAAAATGCAGCCAGGACACTAGCGTTAGCATTACAGAGGCGACTCTATGATCTGGGCGATAAAGCCAACAAAATGATAGCCAACCTGGAGAAGAGGGATAGGGACTGGAGCTGGGTGGTGGAAATTCGAGACTCTAAGGGAAGGGTGCAGTGGCGTAGCAAGAGGGTGCGGGGCGGTCCACCCCGGGCAGCATGAGTTTTAGGGGCGACAGCCTCCCCTGCTCTTACATGCATTTGCAGCAGGGGCAGCAAATGCAGGAATCATCGTCAGCACCCCCTTCGCCCCCGCTCTTCAGCGCGGCAGGGACTGCCACGGGCAGCAAAGTGCCTAGCTATGCCACTGGAAAGGTGCACACAATGGGGGAGGAGATAGCGAAGGCCTTTGCGGATTACTATGAGGAGCTTTATTCCTCCAGACCTAGAAGGATGATTGCCGAGAACTACTCAAAGATGTCCGACTCCCTACCTTAACAAACAAAGACAGAGACGACATGGAGCAGGTCTTCACAGTAGAAGAGATAACAGGCGCTATAAGGGACCTACAAGTGGGGAAAGCTGTGGGTCCTAACGGCCTGCCAGTGGAACTCTATAAGGGGGACGTAGTGGCATAACACATGCTAAACATGTTCCAAGAGGCGAGAAAAATGGGTCACCTGCCGGTACCAACGAATAGCCACCATAGTAGTGGTTCCTAAAGTGGGTAAACCCTCTGAAGAGGGTAGTTCCTATCGTCCTATCTCCTTGTTAAATATAGAGGCCAAAGTGTTAGCTAAAGTTCTGGCAAATAGGCTCTGAGGGTGTGTGTGGTGATGTGATGCTGGCAGAGCTCAGCAAGAATCTTGTGATGTCATCTGGAGTGTTGACAGGCATCGTGCCCTGAGTGTTCTCTCAGTGGCAGTTACTGCTTGTGCCTTGGCTGTGCCAGCTGGGATGGCTCTCTGTACCCCTACAATAAATACTCCTTCTGGAAACCCACTACTGCATCCATCCTACTTCATATCAGTGGCGACAGAAGACGGGATGCCACTTTGCCTACCTACAGCCACCTTCGTTTTCCTGTTCTGCGTGCGCTGTGTCACAGGTATTCCTTGCCTGTATTCTAGCAGCTCAACTGTGAGTAATTTTTTTTTTCTCATTACTCCCCACCCAAGGCACACCTGCGAGAACAGGTACAGAGAGTTGTGCCCCTTTTGTTCATTCCCCAGTGCTTGTTCTGCGCTCTGCTTCAACTTGCTGCTGTCCTCTCCTGCTTTGCGAGAGCTCCTTACCACCGCGCAGCTTTACCGTGCCTGCGCTGCCTGAACTTTGTATGTGTCACTTTGTATGCAGCATTTTGGGATCACCAGGACTCTCGCAATATTTAAAAGACTCTCGTTGAGGCCTACCGGCTGCGAGTCTCCCTTGCGCTTAATTTCACAAGCTGTGTAGCGCGACAGCCATTGTCTCTTCTCGCTTCGCTGCAGCTCGCGCTCTTACCCGAGCTCTCTCCAGCCTCTTGCGCGTCCTTCAGCATTCGGTTACTAGGCAACGGAGTCCACCCATAGAGCTCCATGTTGTCAAGGCCTTCTTCACACGCGCTGATGCACACAGCGATCTCCGACAAGCTCCGTTTGTCACGCTGACACTTGCCTTTGCGTTTCAGCGTGATCTAGCATTTGTTTTTAGCCGCTTGACCCAGCGCTTCTCCAGCAATCTTCGAGGCTTACCGGATCTCAGCAAATACTTCTCACGGACGTCCCGCCTTCTGCTTCCTGCTACTCCTTGATTGGCTAGGCGGAACCAACCAGTCTAAAACTTTATTCATCCTCAATTTTGCAAAAGGCTGACATCCTGTGGCCAGGCTGATCTCTTGACGTGGAATTTCTCCTGTGTGTCACACCTGTGATAAGCACACACACTTTCGTTTCACTCCTGCTTACTTCCACAGAAAAAAAAGTGCACACAAGACAAAGGGTTACTCACTACTCACAGAAAAAGTGGTGAACTGGTGAACTGCAAAAAAAAAAAAAAAATTTAAAATTTTGGGGCCTATTAGCAATAACCAGCGATAATTATCGCTAAGCGCAGTTAGCGCTAGGATAATTATCGCCGGCTATCGCAGGTTTCTATCGCGGAGATAGCGTGCTATCAGCAACGCTTATCTCCAAAGCGATAGAAACCCTGGAGAACAGTGTGAATATCGCTTGAAAACAAGCGATATTCACACTGTGACCAGTGCTAGCTTGGCGATAGGGCGAGGGGGATTTAGCCATGTAATCCACCTCCCATTGGATTACATGGCTAAGTCAGGGTGAGACCAGGCGTTAACAAACCAGCGCTAAACGTGTTTAGCGCTGGTTCGTTAATCACCTCCCCTGCCTCGCTAATAGGCGATAGCGAGCTTAGCGACTGTTTCCAGTCGCTTTTAGGTTGGGAACGCCTACTTTGCATGCCATTAGCGATAAATATCACTGGCATGCAAAGCGGCACCCAACCCGGTCGCTATCGCTTAGAAGCTGTCGCTAACAGCAGTTAGCGACAGCTTGCTAATAGGGCGTTTGAAATATCGCCGCTTTAGCGGGAAAAGTCCCGCTAAAGCGGCGATCGAGTCCTTGATAATATGCCCCTTTATTTATTTCTGAGTCTCATTATTCTTCTTTCTTTTTGTTTTCTCTTCTTCATTTTCTTTTCTTTTCTCTTCCACTTCTTAACCATTTTCATTCCACAGGCACCCTGCGGTCATGCAGAGCGTCACTGCCCCAGCACCTTTCCTACAGGAACCTGGAGAACCACAACTGGAGTGGAAGCTATGGATCAGATCTTTCAGAGCGTACTTGGATGCCATTGATGGTCAAAGGTTCAGACCTGAAAGAAAAAAGAACCTCATGTATTACCATTTAGGGATCGAGGGTCTAAATGTATTTGACCACTTACCTCCTTATGAACCACCTGAAGGTGAGGACCCAGACGAATTTGATGTAGCGGTAGCACAATTGGACAAGTATTTTACTAAAACCAAGAATATTGTGGTGCACAGATACAAGTTTTCCACAAGGATGCAGAAACCCAATGAGAGCATAGATACTTTCATCACTGCTTTAAAGGTTTTAGCCTCTAAATGTGAGATCGACAACTTTACCTCTCAACTCGTGAGAGATCAACTTGTCACTTGATGCTATTGTAAAAAGATACAAGAGAAACTACTTACCTGTAAGGATCCCACCCTAGATAAAGCAGTTGACATCGCCAAGAGTATTGAAATCTCTATGGATGACGCAAAGCAACTTGAAACTGCTTTATCTAACACCACCATTTCAGGCGCTCTTTCCGCAAAACCTCCTGCTTTCACACAAGTCAATACCAGAAGATCTACTATGCCTAGAGGTGGAAGAAGTTTCACACAAAGTAGACAGTCCAATTCTAGAATCAGCTGTTATAGGTGTGGTTCATCTCTGCACGTTTCATCTTTTAAAAACTGTCCGGCTATTAACCAGCAGTGTGGTCAATGTGGCAAAATGGGCCATTTTGCCAGAGTTTGCATGGGTGGCAGGAGAAACAGTGTAAGGTGTGTCCTCAATGAGACCGATGATCTCTACGATGACGATGTCACGTGTCAGGAATATGTCGTAGTGGTCAAGGACTGCAATGAGAGGCAGAACACGCCACATATTCCTGACCCTGAAGTTGATGTCATCATCGAAACTAATCGTATTCAACTTCTTGTCGATACGGGAGCACGCATTACCATCGTGTCCCAAGATAAGTATCTCAAGTTTTGGGCTGAAAAGAGCTTGTTACCACCTGATGTACCCACTGTGGCCTTCGAAGGCAGTAGAATTGAATTGTTGGGTTATTTCTGGGCTAGCATCAGCGTCCTAGGGGAAGCTATCAAAGCAAAGGTGTATGTGGCAAAAAGGGGGATCAATGTTCTCGGTCTTCTCCATCAGGCCGAGTTTGGGCTGACCATAAAACCTGGTCTAGCTAACCCCGTTTTCATTGACAAACAACCTGGTCAAAGTCACATCACTTCCACTAAAGACATCAACTCTCTGTCTAGTACTCAAATGGCCAGTGTTTGGGAACACAAGTTCAGCAAAATTTTTGAGGACCGTCTTGGCAAGATCACTAATTTTCAACCCTTCATTAAAGTTAAAGAAAATGCTAATCCCGTCAAACACAGGTTACGCAATGTTCCCTTAAGCATTAGAGGTGATCTTTCCAAACATTTACAAACATTATGCGACCAAGGTATAATTGAAAAATTTGAGTCCACACTCTGGCTTTCTCCCATTGTTTTGGCCAAGAAAAGGTCTGGGGACTTGAGGATGTGTGTCTACTTGAGAAGTTCAACTAAGCCATCTGGGTCAATGGTTTTCTCCTTCCACGTATTGAGGATCTCATCGCAAAAGTAGGGTCCTCTTCATGGTATACCAAACTGGACCTCAAGGCCGCCTATCATCAAGTCGAGCTACATCCTCAGTCCCGACACCTCACAGCCTTTATTACTCCTGATGGTGTTTTCCAGTTCTGTCGGCTACCTTTTGGTCTGGCCTCTGCGGCCGCTGTTTTTCAGAGACTCATGACCGAAATGTTTCATCATAACCCTCATGTTGTGGTCTTTCAAGACGACATTCTCATCTTCACTGAAACTGAAGCCGAACATGATTCAGTTATTGATCAAGTTTTTAGTGTGCTAGAGAGCAGAGGAGTTACTTTACAGAAAAGCAAGTGCACCTTCAAAGTAAAAGAGATTGAATACTTAGGTCACATCATCTCGGAACATGGCATAAAACCCAGACCAGGCTTAATCAAGAGTATTGTAGAGGTGCCCGCTCCTCAAAACAAGCAACAACTTATGTCCTTCCTTGGCCTTTGTGAGTTTTATGCCAAGTTCATGAAGGACTTTGCTAAAACTACAGAGTGTTTCAGAGCACTACTTAAGAAAGGGGCAACTTATACATGGTCAGAGGAATGTTAGAAAGGCTTCCAATCCATCAAAGACCACATTGTTAAAGCTCCTGCTCTGCAAGCCTTTGTGGAGGGAAGGCAAACTGCTGTCACTGTTGATGCCTGCGAGTATGGTCTGGGAGCTGTCCTATCGCAGTATGCTGAGGGAAGAGAGCACACAGTGGGTTTTGCCTCCAGGACTCTTCGTCCTGTTGAACGGAAATACTCCGTCATTGAAAAAGAGCTCCTGGCTTGTGTCTGGAGTGTTGAGAAATTCAAGTCATACTTGTGGGGCAGATCCTTTGTTCTCAAGACCGACCATCGGCCCTTAGTTGACATCTTGTCCGGGAAAAATGTTAAACGCACTACTGCTCGCTTAGCCAGGTTGTCTACAAAACTCCTGGAGTACACATTTAGTGCAGAATACATTCCTGGGGGAAAGAATAGCAGAGCGGACTGCTTATCTAGGCTCCCCATTTCTGACACAGAAGAGCAGGACTGGGAGACTGAAGTAGAGGAATGTTTCGTAGCATGTATCAATCAAGATTGCTTGTCCTTTGCAGAGGAAGATTGGGTGATGGAAGTTGATAAGGATGCTGTGCTCAAAGAAGTTGCTTTGCTGATCAAGAAAGGCTGGCCGAAAGAGAAGTGCCTTTCTCCTGAACTACAGATGTTCTGGAAAGTCAGCAATGAGCTTTCGGTGGACGGCGGAAAAGTAGTCAGAGGAGACAAACTTGTACCTCCCATGTGTTACCGAGAGAAAATTGTCTTAACTGCTCATTCAGGTCACCTTGGTGCTCCCATCACTAAAAGAAAGGTCAGAACCGATTTCTGGTGGCCTAGAATGGACACCCAAATTGATGAATTGGTTAAACAGTGTTCACGTTGCAATGCCAGTGACAAGGTTCTGGTCCTTGAAAGTGTTGTTGAATCTCCAGTGCCCCCTCCTGGAACAGCCTGGCAGAGGTTGGGTATGGATTTTCTTGGACCTTTCCATGTTCTTCCTGCTAACTCAGGATACTTTCTAGTCCTCATCGATCATCTGTCCAGGTGGGTTGAAGTTGAGCCCATCAGTGTCCCAAACTCTAAGGGGCATATTCTCAAGGAACTATCGCCGAGTAAACGGCACTTTATTTCAGCCAAAGTCGCGATAAAATTATCGCCCCATTCCCAAGCTGGTGCTAACAGCCCATAACACCAGTTTACCTGCGATAGCAGTCGCAAAAAACATCGCCACAGATGACCCCGGCAACTAACTCTAATGATATGCAGAGTAGGCGTTCACGTGCAAAAAGCCGCGACAACACCACTCCACAACATTCTCAACGACCAGCCAGATCGGCGATAAGACCACAAAACATGCGCTAAGGCGCGTTAGCAGCAGGAAACTAACACCTGCTCCTACCTGTTGTAAAGTCGTACGACAACCGCCACCAGACAAGGGAGCACAGCCCATAGCCACACATGAAGAACAACAGATGCCCTGGAGCTACCGATCATGCAGACCGGAGCTCCAATAGGTCAACAACACCCACCGCCACCACCCGCACAGCGCTTGAGGTGCCACTAACTCTGTGAACCGCGAGGCAACGCCACGTGGCGGGAGGCCCACCCTGCCCGCTGGCTCAGGCCTACACTGCGGTCCAGCAGGGCTCACACTAATCCTTGCCAGTCCGGACCGCCAGGACGGTGCATCATCGCAGGCTGCACACCCGCTCAGCACTTTAGGTGCCCCTATCTCACTGCACCGCAAGACACCGTCCCGTGGCGGTGTGCCTGTGCCTGCCGCAGTGTATCCAGTGCCACCAAGTCTGTGCACCGCTAGCCATGGACCCTTAATGATTGAGTCCTGCAGGTGCGGCCGCCATCATGTCACCCCCGGCACTGGGCAATGTGAGGTGGCAGGGCCCTAGGCCCTCATGCATACATGAGAACTACACGGAGACACCCAGTCAGAAAAAGTGGAAATGGCAGGGTCACATGTCCTGTGACGCCTGTGCTGGATGGGTGTGGTGTGGGTGTACACCAGCAGTGAGGCAGTGACTGTGGCATTCTGACAACTAGACCTGTGAGCAGCAGATCCCTACAGTGAAGACCTGGGACATGTAGCATTTTCGTCCCCCCCTGTGTGCGTAATTGGAGTGGGCTGTCCTGGCGTATGCCAGTCCAGCGTAAGGGTGTCAACAATGACCCGGGGGCTCTGGGCGTGGTTACGTCCTGGGCTGGACAAGGAAGTGACTACTGGATGTGTCTCTGTTGTAGTGTTGGCGCCACCCGGACCGCAATCGGCAATGTGTCACCCTATGACAAAAGTCCCACAACATGGGCAACATGGACGTAAGGGGAATCACTGACCCTACATTCATCCATACTTCCACACTTGAAAGATCATAGACATGACACATCTGTGTGAATAAGAATGTTTATTGCACATTCAAGGGAGTGTTGCAGCTGGAGCAGTACAGGGCCATGCCAACCCCACTTCACATTGTCGGCCCGTGGAGGGCCAGCCAGAGTCCTTCAGGGAATGACAGGTACATCAGGAGAGGAGGACTTCAGTCCGCAGTCTGATAGCTGTGTCATTGGTGACCAAACAGGATATGGCAGTCCATGTCGAGGTCCAAGGTGAGTGTCGCAGAGTGCATCGGGGTACAGTGGAAGGTGATGATGCAGAGGGCAGAACCAAGCAGAAACAGGCCACATGGCGGAGATGAATGCTACTGCGTCCTCCTGACCACGATGGCAGAATCATCCGCATCTTCGTCCTCTGCTGTTGCATGTGCCTCACATGTGGCTGGTGGTGTTCTGTCTCCAGCACTGTGTGGCACTGACACATCAGGGGCCGGAGATGTGGATGGGGTGGTAGCAGCAGCATGCATCAGCGCCAGGCCTTGTGGCAGCTATGCCATGAGGAGGGTCTTCAGGGCATTGAGGACCCAGCCACCTCTCGCTGGTGTGCAGCCGTGGCAGCCGCTCTTTCCGCCTGCGTCCACTCCATGTTCTCCATGATCCTCCGCATGTGTCCCAACTCCCTGGCGAGATCGCTGGAGGCACTCTGACTAGACAGTCGTTCTTGTCTCAGAGTCAGGACTCTAGCGATGTCAGTCATGGTCCGTTGGAGAGCATGGAGCGGACTGTGGGTGTCCGTTAGGGACTGTGAGTGGTCCCTGATGGGACTTAGACACCCACGTATGGCGTCTAGTTTGGCTGCCATGCGGTCAAACCCCACCTGCACCTGTTCAGCCAGCTTCTCCTGGCACCCCAACAAACGGCGTTGGAAGGCCATGTGTTCATCGTGGGGGTCCTGGGAGGCAGCTGTGGTGGTAGGTGCTGCCTGCTGTGTGTGCTGTGCAGGGGGTGGGTTCTCCTCGTGGCAGCTCGGTTGCCCTGATCCTGGAAGTGGGCTGCGGAGGCTCTCCATGAGCTGTTGGAGGGCGTCATAGATGAAGGTGTGGTGGTCCTCTTCGTCATCAGAGAAGAGCGGTTCGGACTGCTCTGCAGGAGGTGTTGGATTTCCCCCTGCAATGTGAAGGGGAGATGCAGTTTAACATCGTGTTCACATGTATGTTGACGCATTGTACATGTTTACATTCAGACTGCATGACATTGTACATTGTGACTGTTTGGGGGAGCTGCCTATTTGATGCGGGACAGTGGACATTCCGACTACATCACGGATGTGTGTTTGTACTTGTACATTGTCAACTCACATTTCCCTGCAGTGCCAAATGTGATTGGCCAGTTTCTACGCACATGCGGCACCAGTTGTGTCCTCTGTTCTGTTGTGGACGTGTTGCGGTTTGTACCACATCGTTGTCAATGTTGATGTGCTCTGCATGTAATGTGTGTGTGCCGCATTTTGGGGGAGTCGCCCCTGCAGCTCTGATTTAGCTGCCCTTATCCCTTTCATGCGGTGTGCCTCTGGGTTCTGTGCTTATGCAGTGCTGAGATGTTGCATACCTGTGTGCATTGGTCTCTTGGTGGGAGTTGTGGGTCTGGGGCATGGTTTGTCCGCAGATGTGCTATGCTTAATTGTGCATGTGTGCCATTGTGCCCATCTCCCCCCGTCTCTCCAGGTCCCTGGTGGTTACTCACCCTGTTGCTGTTCTGTCCGGTCATGTTGAGTCCCCCAACTCCTGCCACCGTCTCCCCACTGATGACTGTAGACACCATTTCCTCCATCTCGTCCAGCTCCTCCTGTGGCGCTGGACTCCCACCTCCAGTCTGCATTGCTGCCTTCCGGTTGTTTGCGAGTTTCAGCTTGGTTTTGCGCTTCACATCATTCCAGCGCCTCTTGACCTCGTCCATTGTCCTCTTCAGCACTCCGACTGCATTCACCTTGTCCACGATGGTCTGCCATATTCCATTTTTAGTTGCCAGTGACACAATGGAGGTGACGAACAGTGTTTGATGGTGTTCTATCACATCCGTTATCAGGATCCTGTTTTCCTGCGGACTGAACCGCTTCTTCCTACTCTTCTTGTCCTTGCCCTTCCCTGACCCCGAGGTCCCTGGCTGTTCCTCCGGGGGGCTTGTAGGGTTCTGGTTGTACTCTGTACTTGCTCCGGATGCCTCCATTGTGCTTCGCTGTTGTTTGGCTTTTGTTGGTATGTTTTTTTTCTACTTTTATAGTGCATTTTTCCCGCATGACGCGTGGGAATTGCAGGCCTGTGGCTGGTTTTCGTAGATTTTTGTATCGCGATTGGCGTCATCGCTACTATTTTCGTATTCGGGTTTCGCGTTTTTGCGGCATCGCGTTGTTTTTAACGCGTTCATTTGACGCGTTGTCGTGTGACTATCGCATGGTACCGCCGTGTTGTGAATACCACGTTGACACGGAGTTGTTTTACCGCGATAGACTGCGATGTGAAGGGTTGCGTTAAGCTACACTTGCGGTGGTTATCACACGTTCTTGAGAATATGCCCCTAAGAGTGTCATCAACTGCCTTAATACGATTTTTCTCAGGGAAGGTTATCCTGAGGAAATTCTTACAGACAACGGTGTTCAATTAGTTTCCCAAGAGATGAATTCCTTTCTGCATTCCTGTGGCATTAAGCACACCAGAACCCTCCTTTATCACCCACAAAGTAATGGCAAGGCGGAGAGATTCAATAGAGTTGTGGTAGAGTGTGTCCAGGCAGCTTTTAGATCCAGGTCTTGTGTTTTCCAAGCTGTGAAAGATCTAGTTTGGTCATACCGCACATCGCCTCATGTCGCCACCAATTTCAGCCCCTTCAAACTTATGAGGGGGAGAAAAGCTTCTTCACAAGTTTACCCTTTTTGGATGGTGAAGTCCTTCCATCAAGGTTGTGACATGAGGTGCATGTGGGAGTCTGCCAACAAAAAATCAACTGAGGCATATTTTTAAAATCATGAACCTTCCGCCGAGAAAGTAACCCACAGACTCCGTGTGGGAGACTGGGTTAGGGTTAAAAGCCCTGTCTCAGTAAGAAAAGGCCTCTCTAAGTTTTTAGATTCACAGCAGGTTGTAGAGATTCGCAAAAATGCTGTAAAGTTGTCTAATGGAAACTGGTGGAGCACCTCTCGTGTTGCCAGAGACCCATGTTTTCTCTCTGAAACTGTTAAGATTGACAAAAATGTTTCGGGGGGGGATGGTGTCAGGAAGACCACCAGAGTTCATGCCAGACCAGGCAGATTACGAGATTATGTCTAGCCATCAATGTTTGTTTTTCACCTTGCTTATTTGCTTGTGCACCCCTTTTCCTTTCTGTACCCCTTCCCTCCTTTTTGTTGTTTCAGAGTCATTTTGTCAAAAGGGGGGAGGTGTGGTGATGTGATGCTGGCAGAGCTCAGCAAGAATCTTGTGATGTCATCTGGAGTGTTGACAGGCATCGTGCCCTGAGTGTTCTCTCAGTGGCAGTTACTGCTCATTTTGCTTTGGCTGTGCCAGCAGGGATGGCTCTCTGTACCCCTACAATAAATACTCCTTCTGGAAACCCACTACTGCGTCCATCCTACTTCATATCAGTGTGTTACATCTTTAGTACACCCGGACCAGACGGGATTTATGCCCCATAGGAGTACTTGATTGAATATGCGGCACCTCTATGGAGTAATGTACTTGACCAAGTCTAGAGGGGAGGAAGATGCAGTACTGTTATCATTGGACGCACGCATGGTGTTTAATAGTATTGAATGCCAGTATTTATTTGCTGTAATGGATAGGTTTGGATTTGGCCCACGATATAGGGCCTGGGTTAACTTACTCTATACGAACCCTCAGGCCAGTGTGCGAGTGAACGGCTCGGTCTCCCGTCCCTTTGCTCTGCACAAGGGAATGAGACAGGGGTGTCCACTATCTCCTATGCTGTTCGCGCTGGCTTTGGAGCTCCTAGCTGTCTGGATTAGAAGAGATCCATTAGTGGCAGGTATAGCGGGCAATGGCAATTGGGAAGAACGCATATCCACATATGCAGACTATGTCTTGCTATATGCCACTAGGCCGCGCTTCACAATGAACTGGCTGCTGCAGATATTCCAACTGTTTGGCAACTACTCAGGGTAACAAATACATTGGGATAAATCCCTCCTTTACAGTTTTGCTGGCGAGGCCCTACCCCTACCGACTGGGGAGATCCAACTCCAAAATAGAGATAAGTTTAAAAACGTAGGTATCATTATTATAGGAACAGAGTCAGAATTCCTAGAGGATAACTTGATGCCTCAGCTGGAACGCCTGAAAAGAGATGTGACACCCTGGAGAAGCCTGCCGATCTCCTCGATGGAGAGAGTGGTTCTCTTCAAAATGATGATGCTACCGCGCATGCTGTATGTCCTACAGAATACCCCCTACAGGATACCAGTCAGGTTTTTTAGGGATGTGGATAGTGAACTGCGGAAGCTCCTGTGGAACGGGGGGGGTTGAGAGGGGTGGGGGTTCAATAATAGTGCTAAAAAAACTCCAGAGAAGTGTCAATGAGGGCGGCCTGGCAATACTGGACATTAAAAAGTATTATTAAGAGACCCCTCGTAGACTGGTAAAATGGAGATGAATCTAGGATAGATTCCGACTGCTCGAGGTGCCAGTTTACGAGACCCTTCATTGTTTCTGTAAACACAGCAGAACATATGGACAATGATGGCGAAGATTAATGGATGGTTGAGTTCAAGGGGGATCCATATGTAAAGGTAGATGTATATAGAGTGTGTACGCGACATAAAATAGCAAACTTAGAATGGGGGGCTACATTGCCAGCAGTTACGTGGCTGCCCGTAAAGCTGTCTTCCGGCATCAACACGTGTATTGAGCATGCGCACACCCCAGAGGCACCTGCGGAAGGATGGCTATCCACAGATAATTTAACCAGACTCTTGAATATTAATGTCTTCTCCAGACACAACAAAAAATTGTAGCTGCAGTGCCAAGTGTCCCCAAAGGTTAGGTGTCACCTTCAACCAGTCCTGGCTTTCTATCCAACAGCTGAATGCATGATTTGCCATTGCAGCGATGTGATTGGCTTAGGGGAGGGGAGGGAAGCTGCCTGCTTTCTGTTGCACAGGGCGACGCGGGACCGACGACTCGGGAATGGGCCGGCAAAGGTAAGTTTTTTATTTTAAATTAAACCTTCCCCCAACCCCAGCGCGACCCCCTCCCCACGCGACCCCCACCCGCGAGTTATGCCGGCCGCGACTAGTAACTCAAAACCCCAAATCAGAAATTGCCTGTCATACCCCAAACGAGTGCATAACTGTAATAGGTCCGGGCAGCTTACAAACAGTTAAAATTTGGTCTGCAGACAGGTGTTCTCCTGCTGAGAAGTCATGATCTAAATCTTGAACACAGGCTAAACAGAAATGTAATTTACTTTTAGATGCTTCCTTTACACCTTTTTGGCTAATTTAGTGAGTAAATACAAGGAGTCAACCTTGCATTGCTCCAATGAGCTAGAAGCAACTAACAAGTCATGCGCATACTGAAGTGTGGATTTTTCCAGGAAGATGGGGGTGTCTAAATCCTTCTTGAGGTCTTATGAGAAGATGCAAGGCAATTCTGTGTACCCTGGGGGGAGTCAAGACCATGTGAGTTGGCCTGAGTATGTGTAACATAGTAGGACACCTGGGGCAAAATGCTGCTACTTGTCCAAGGGTAAATTATAATGTATCGGTTAAATTATATTATATTGAGGTTGATAATATTGGCCTACAATAATATCGCAATCACCACATAATCATGTTATTATTATATTTGCCTCTAGTTACTTACCTACACTTACGTTATGTAGTGGTTAGGTTCTTGTCGTGGAGGCAATCATTTTGTGATGTGATATAATGCATGCAATATAACGGTCGTATACAGCCTGTCAATGATGATAGCAAAGAAAGACGTGTTGCTAGCTTCAGTCAAAGAAACTTATTTCGAAAAGATTAAAAACATTCATGGATTCTCCTCATTTGCTGTTACCTGAAACACTCAATAGCAACTTAATGGCACATAACAGTCAAATAATATAAGCCTTGCAACTGACAGACTTAACATCTGAACATATTTGGGTCTCCCATTTGTAAACAAAAGGTAAACTTAGTGTCCACCTTAGTGAAAATAGTGCCCCGTCTAGTAACCTGAGGTTCTGTCTACCACTACTTCTCAGGCATGTATCACAACAGGAACAGAAAAAAACAGGAAAAGGGAGTTGCTCAAACCGATCTATTTTCTAAGGCCAATTCCTTCTCCATCTCAATTTCAGATACCCCCAGGCTTGCACTATAGATAACTGATTCTTTGCAACTGAGCTACCCGGCTTAGGGGTCGATTCCGATTCGGGCCGGAAATTTCTCCGACCGAGCCGGACCCGGAGAGATTTCCGACCGAATCGGACCCGTGCAGTCCGACCGAACGAGTACGATGCGGCCGTATGTTATCGGACTCGAGTCGGTCGGACTCCATTGAAGTCAATGGGAGCCGGTCGTACAACGCGTACGCGGGCTCCCATTGACTCAATGGGTGCGGAGTCGGACAAGGGCGCCCCCTACAGCGGGTACGCGGCGAAGCGATCGCGCCGTACACGCACAGGTAGGGGGACCCATGGGTCCCCCTGTGTGCGACTCGCGCGGCTACGCGTACAGGGGTCCGACACGGACCCCCAAAGTACGGCTCCGACAGCTCTTACGAGCCGGAGTGCGCGGCTCGGTCGGACTGCTCGCGGCGCGCATCGTACTTACCCGGCCGGGAAACGTCTCCATTGCGCGGTGCGAGTCGAGTCCGAGCGAGTCGGTCGGAGCGGTTCGAGCCGGGAGCGAGTCGGTCGGAGCGGTCGGGACGCCCGGACGAGTCGGTCGGCGATTTCGCATCGTACTCGCTCGGCCGGACCCGCGTACGGTTCGGTCGGGAAACAGGGCTCCGAATCGGATCCGGTAAAGCCGAATCCGATTCGGAGCACTACCGCCGAGATCGGAATCGGCCCCTTAATTTCTAACGAAGATAAAAGCATGGCCCAAGTGATTTTTAGAGGCTGCCACTATAAAATGCTATAATTGCTGACTGCCAAGGCTGCCTACTTTTGATACCATCTCATGCCTCTTTCTTTCATCATTTTACTCTCCCTCTTTATCTCTCTTACTTTTTCTTTTTCATTCCTGCTTTCTCCTTTTTCTTTTTTTTCTTCTTTCTCCCTTTTCTGCCTTTCATTCTCTTGTTCATGGTTAAAGTCTGATGATGAGAAATAAATCCAGCAACAATTTAGTGATCTACCACACTTCACTGTGAAAACAGAGGTTCTGATTTAAAATTCGGTGGACGGGTTACTCCGTCACAGCGGTGACGGATGTCCCATCCGCCAAAATATAAATCCCATATATCCTATGGGATTTATATTTCGGCAGACAGGACATCCCTCACTGTTGTGACGGAGTAACCCGTCCACCGAAATCTAAATCAGGCCCATAATCATGTATTCTTATTTACTGTACTGTATTATTGTAAATAAACACACGCACACAAACGCGCGCACATACACACATAAATGCTAATGCATATCATCATGTGTCCTGATATATTGTGCAACTAAATATAGATGTAGGATGTAGTTTATTATTGATCTGAAGTGCCCTTTAGCCTCAAATATGCTGGTTAAGTTTCATGGCTCTAGAATGCTCAGCAGCCATTTTATTCAGAGTATTACATTTGCACATTTCTGCATTTAATAATGTGTCTGGAATGGTAAAATGGATTTTGTCACATTCCAGCTTGGCGTGGATGGCACTTGCCAATCCTATGTTTATTATCATTGCTGCAAAAACGTCAAAAGGCTTTGTCACTTCTCTAGCTCAACATGGATGGCACTGTGCTAATCCTATGCTTTAAAACTCTGCTATAGAAACAGACATTTGAGGTGAGCAGATTCATAGCGTCGGAGATGTTCCAGGGTGCTCCATATGATGGAGCTTCTCTCTATCTAAAACTTGAGAACTATCCATGGGTTCTTTCTTCCTTTTTTGCATACGTTATGTGGCACTCTAAGCCTGAAAAGGCGTCGTCTTGACTTAATGAGTGCTTGCTTGTGTCTGGACAAAGCTATACTTCTCTAACAAGCTCGAATAGAAGCGTAACACGTCAGTGGTTATCCTGGAGGGTATTTTTCCAATCCAAAGCTGTAATACCATGCCTGGAATGGTAAAAGGCTTTAGTCATTTTCAGCTTGGTGTGGATGGTACCAGGGCCGGACTGGGAACCCAAAGCAGCCCTGGCAAATTTTGCAAGACCAGCCCCCATACGGTGCATAGCGAGCGATCACAGTGAGTGGGCCTGACCACTACAAGAGAGTTGGGGATGGGTCTCCCCCCAAGAAAATTTGGGGGCAAATGGCAAAATGCTTTCTACAGCACATTTTTCATTATATATTCAATTATATTTGTTTTTAAAGCATAGTTAATGATGACTTTACAGTGCATCAGGATACAGCAATCTTTATTGGGGCTCCTCAATGATTCCCTCACCAACACCCTCCAACAGTGCCTCTATCTCTCCATAGCCCCTCTCTCACATGCATTTCATTTGTTTTATAGCACTTCTCATACCAGTGTAGGGTGTTGAAGCATTTTACCTCACACACACATAGAGAGACAATGAATCATACATGAGTAAATCAGTGTATAGAAAACATCACATAAGACAAGGGGAATACAAGGTATAGGATTCACATGCCATCCATACTGTTAGGCATTTTTTTTAAGAGTGCTTGGTCCGGGCATAAACTCAGGAATCAGAACGTAACACAGTGGTTAAGGTTGACTTTACTAATAAGAATTTATTTCTGCCCAAACATACCCCATTTAGCAGAATTAGGATAATGAAAGACTAGAGAAAAAACATAACTTTCTAACCTAGATTACGATTGTAACTTATGAACTGCACAGTAACAAAAGGATCTCTGTGACAAAAGTGGTACACCACTAAGCTATGCACATAAAATACTGTTCTGTGATCTGCATAGTACATGCTCTTTGCAGCAGGCATATTAACCCTTTGTGCTACCTTGCATGAGTTAAAACTGCCACTAGACAAAACTCCGATTTCTCTCTATAGCAGGTACATTAATCACCAGAGTTATCTTGGCACTTTTATTGTTGCCTGAAAACTGTTGGCTATACAAGGAACTCTGAAGTGCTTTTAAAACTGCTGCACTACTACAAAACCGGCCCCTAGCAACAAAACCGGCCCCACCCTTCCAGCCTCCCGGGGAAAAGCCTGATTCCCGGTACAGCCAGTCCAGCCTTGGATGGCACTAGCTAATCCTATGACAGACATTCAAAGTGTTGGTGGTGTTGAAGGGTACTCCATATAAAGGAGCTGATAGATATAGATATATATATAGAAGACCCAGCCATTTTATTCAGAATAACACATTTGCACATTTCTGCAAAGCGCAACTTTGTTTGCAACTAGAAGCTTGATTTTAGAAGAATAATTAACTCAGTATTGTGCTCATGAATGCTATCTTCTCCTCGAGGATGTCTTCAGTTTCCTTGAGGAGAAGAGCCTGCCACTTTCCCATTAGATACGTTTTTACTGAAAGTTATACATTTCTATCATGTGATTAGGTTCTATACTTGTATTAAAAGAACTATATATATACTGTCCAAATATTTTTGTATTTTATCAGTAGGCTTCAACTGACCCATTTCTAACAAGAGCTCTGGTCAGTTGAAATGACAATTGTCTTTTGATTATTTGCTGTGCTGCTTGCTATTATTGCATTAAAAACATGTTACACTGAAGGGTTACCTGGCATGTAGTGTTTTATTTTCAACACCACTGTATAGTTTTATTTAAATGTCTTGTGTCGACACAGAAACTGACGTCTTTAGGCGGTTAAGCCTTCATGGTGAAAATGGTGGATGAAACCCAGGGGGTAAGACCATTTACTTTCACAATATGGAATCAACTTGCTGAAGTGAGATCCTTTACCACTTTAGGGCACATGTGGAACATAGTTTTCCAGTATCTGAGTGTGGTGGGTTGCACAGTGTTGTCAATGTATAATTTTACCTCTCTGTACTGGAGACAGCCCATCCCTAAGAACAGTGACTCAAACTTCTGTAGGATGTCATCTACCTCACTCTCTCACACATTGAAGGCAAAGTGGATAAGTTCCAAGCCTCTGCCATGATACCGCTGAGAAGAACCCCAGTGTCCAAGTCTGTCACAAATATCTTCACCTTTATTTTGCCTCTAACATGCTACATGTGGGCTTCCAAAATAGCATGCAGTGGAAGTGCTTGAGCACCCTCATTTGTAGTTGTGTTTGACATCACAGGTTGCATTTCCTTTTCAGTATTCGTCTGTGGTCATCACATTCATGGAGAAGAATGGATCTATTTATGTTGTGATTTCACGGCCTTTTTATTGAGATACATGGGCCTTTTTCTATTCTTTAATACCAGTGAAATGACAAACACTTATTAGTCAGTTCCTCTGACTTTGACATGCTGACAGCAGTTATGCCTTCCACCACCCTTCTTCCTTGTCTGTACATGGGGTCAGTCTCGCTTGATGTCTGAAATGGGCTAACTGTTCTGCATACTTATGTGCAATGATTATTTGGCAGCAAACCATCACAACAGCCACAATCAGGATCTCTGATAAAAAATAAGTTGTTTTCTTGTACTTCAGATCTTTTTATACAACCTTGGGTGAAAAAGTGTGCTTGACTCCCACCCTTCTCAAGTCCACCAGCTCTCGCTTGTAGAAACTTTGCTAAATGTAGCTTCAATGTAGACAGCCATAGTTTGCACCAATTCATCAGCTCTGGCCAAGCCATGTCAGGGCGGGGGAATACGGGTCTTCTCTATGTCTGCCTGCGTAGTTAGGCCAAACAGCATTTTGCTATGTTTGAGTGGGTGCCTTGTCATTTCCATTAGGAAGGTACAAAGGAACAAGTGGTGACCAGCTCTCTGTGTCTGGTGTGGAATGCATTGTTGGATTTTCCAGATTAAGCTTGTCGGAAACAAACCTCTCCTACTTAATGTCGAATTGTGAACTGAAATAGGTCCTAAGTGTCGCAGCCACCACATCACTGACTGCCTTACAAACCTCCTCATCACCCGTATTGGTGGGGATTTGTAAAACCCAGTGCCTGTCCTCCAAGGCAAAGCGAAGCAGGAGGGACTTTCTGGCTGTGGAATCTGTGTACTGTGCCTTGAGGTGCTAGTTCTCCTGCCCGACCATCCATAGGTTGCACTGAGGACCCAGTGACATGGATGATGATTTGATTACATTGATATTGGGATGGCCCAATAGACACTGCATAAGGACATTTAACTAGTTAATCTTGAGCAAGTTTCCACAGGTCAAATATACACTAGCTTTGACCTACAACTAGTTCTTTTATTTTTAGCAGTGGTATTTATAACAAACTGGAGCTGAGCAGGTATTAATCTTAGAAAATGGAGTGAGCATCTGTCTCAACGTGATTCATGGCTTTAAATGGCAGATTCTTTCCCAATATAGCGTGGGTGTTTTCATGCAAGAGGTCTCTTCCGATTTTCTATAGAATTCTCCAATTCTATGATCTTTCTTAGGGCTTCAAGATGCTCAGGGAGGGGCAGTAGTTGACTGGCCAATAGGGAACCAGAAGATTTCTTTACAGGCTTGTACTTGTGAAAGGCCGGTAAGGCTGGGCCAGAACTCGTAATGTGTTAGGATGGGGAGCCGAAAGGCCGGTCAGCCTTGAGCAGAGTCCATCACATGCCAGGTGGTGCCTCTGCAAGCTTTGTCCATGATAGGTTCAGATTTTCAGAGTCACATGCCTATACAGTAATCTTTCAATTGCTCCACAGTACGCCAGACTACCTCAGGGGTTGAGTTACAGAAGCATTGGCCAGTCACTAAGTGTTGGCACTTCACTAGTCTTTGGATGGAACCTGAGACTGTGTCATCAGTCGCCCCTCACACCCTGCTTAGCAAGGCCAGGGGCAGGAGATGTCCTAGTATTCAGGTCACAGTCAGGGAAGAGGTGCTATCAGCTTTCTTATATACTTATCCAGGGCACATGACAGTATCCCTGGGGGCCAAGAACATGAGGAGAATGCGAAAGAGCACAGTCAGGCCTGGACATATTGGGAAACTGCTCAGGGCCAGGAAACGGTGACCGCCTGCCTCCATGTTGTTCTATTCCTGGGCTTTTATTTGACAGTCTAGTAAGCTGTACGAGTCATAAACTTCGTTTACTTAACTGCACTTACCAGAAAGCAACGATTGGGAGCAGCTGAGCTCAGGACTGTGAACATCTGTGACTGTACGAACAGTATTACATTTTCAAGGCATCTGCCCCAGCTCCTATTATCTGAAGTCCCACTCTCAATAATGAGAATTAGTTGTTCAATAACATTCTTTTTTAGTTCAAAAAGGAAGTTTATTAGGAAAACAAGTGATACAGCACGTTATATTATAAAGGATGGAAAGAAAAGGAAAAGGAGAACATATAATATAAAAATATCATGCAAACATTTCTAGTTTGGATTGATAGAGCAGTAAAACATCAATATGTTAATAAAGCAGTGTATTGCATATAACAACCATATAACAATATAGCATTAGCCGAAATATAACAATATAATATAAGATAATATTAACAAAGATATGGAATATCATGGAGGTCTAACAACTTCTTGTTGAGCAGGAGTTAAAGAAAAAGAGCGTTTAGCACTGCAATCAATAAACAATATAACAGGTGACCATAAATTTAAGCGCTTCATGGCTAGGTGAACAGGATGAACAAATGCTGTATCCAATCTGTGATGATAACAAACTGCATACCACCAAGCTTGGAAAGATAAATTCTTAAAATCCTTCCAATTTTTTGTGATCTGCTGAAAGGCAACTGCTAACAATAAGTCCACGATCTTTGTATTGGAAATATGATCTTCCCAGATAGGAGATAAACTGCCCAGAAATAACTGTGTGATAGAGAAAGGGAAATTGGAGTTGAAGATAGAGTTGATTTGAGCCCAGACAGAAGTCCAGAAGTTGTGTATTGTGGGCAAGTAAAAAGTAGGTGGTTTAAGTCAGCGAGTGGGGAGGAGCAGGACCAGCAGGTATCCGGTACTGTGACATGTCGTTTATGTAATACAACTGGGTGTAGTAGAAGCCTGTTGTAAATGAAAAATAACATTTGCGTGACATTCGCCGCTCTAGAAGTTTTCCTAATTTTGGACCATATTTTGTTCCACAGAGAAGATGGCCAATCAACCCCAAGATCTTCCTCCCAAGAAAGTTCAACTTTGGTCTTTGCTCTAAGGGATTGTATATAAGCTATTAACGAGGGAAGGTTTCGGATGAGAGAGAATTTGAGTGTATGTATGTGAAAGAGCTTGTGAGATTAAGTTGTATTTGGAGTGAAAGGAAGGGGGTAAGTGGAAAAGTTGACTAGCTTCAGAGAAAGACAAGACCCTATTCTGAGAAAATAATTGATGTGTCCAAATGAAGCCTTTGTTTCTCCAAGATTTCCAATAAAAAGGTTTTCCACCAATTAAAATGGAAGTGTTGTGCCATAAAGAGGAATTAAGGAAGGAGTCTGAATCGGTAGGGGATGTGGTTGGAGAAAAGCCTAGGTGCAGTGTATTTAAGTTTGCAGGTGTATTTAAGAACAGGAGTAGAAAGAGATGAAGGTCTACGGGTAAAGGAAAGAAATTCTTTAAAAGAGAAGGGGGAAAGAAAGGAACATTCAAGAATCACCCACAGAGAGTAATCCAGTGAGGAATCAGAAAGCCATCTCGAGGCTTGGCGAAGAACGAAAGACATGATATGTAGGGAAATCAGGATAATTAACACCGCCTTCTGCTTTTGGCTTTATTAATCGCAACAGGGACATGCAGGGTGTTTTTTTGTTCCACAGAAAAGATAATAATATAGAATTGATTTTTGTAAAAACCTTTAAGGGAATGGGGACAGGGATATTAGAAATGGTATATAAAACTAACGGGGCCAGCATCATTTTGATGGTGTCAAGACGACCCCACCAAGAGAGATATAAAGGATGCCATTTAGTGGTCAGAGAGGAGATTTTATGTAAACATTTCTCCAAGCAAAGAGATAACGTTGTCGAAATTAAAGGGGTAAAATAAAGACCCAAGTATTTAATATGATGTGAGTTCCAAGCAAAGTTAGAAGAACAGAAACCATCTTTAAACGTATATTTAGTTAGAGGCAATATTTCACATTTATCCCGATTAAGCTTGTAACCAGAGACAGAAGCAAAAAGTTCCACTTCTTGTATGAATGCAGGGACAGAAGATTGTGGTTCAGAGAGAAATAATAATATATCATCAGCATATGCTGCTAATTTAATTTGTATGCCTTTAGATTCAAATCCCTTTATATCAACATTTTGGCGAATTCTGGACAAAAAAGGTTCCAGGGCTAGATTGAAGAGGAACGGAGATAATGGGCAGCCTTGACGTGCCCCCCTTTTTAAGTCAAAATAGGAGGATGAAGTACCATTAACAAAAACGGCTGCTCGTGGATTAGAATATAGGATAGAAATCAGAGAGGTAATTTTTTAACCAAAACCAAACCATTTCAATGTGTGAAAAAGGTACGACCAATTAACTCGATCAAAAGCCTTCTCGGCATCTAGTGCTATTGCAGCTAATGAATGAGGTAAATGGGAAGCTTTTGATAAAATATCAAAAAACAGTTGAGTATTATCAGAGATGAGACGGCCTTTAACAAAACCAGATTGTTCTGCGCCCAATAGTTGAGGGAGGAAGGATTCAAGACGGATAGCCAGGGCTTTAGAAAAAATGTATAGTCAATATTTACAAGCGAAATGGGTCTGTAATTCTTGCAATATTTCAAATCTTTCCCTTCCTTGGGTATTAGGCATATTAGAGCTTCTAAAAAGGACCCTGAAGATTCTCCTGATTGTGTAAAAAGATTTAAAAGATTGAGTAGCTTGGGAAGAAGGAGGGGAGCGAAGTGGGTGAAAAATTCAACTGTGAACCCATCAGGTCCCGGGGCTTTGTCTTTCTTAAGTGATTGTAAAGCATTAAGAAGCTCTTGTTGTGATAAATCAGTTTCTAAGGGGGAAAAATCAATTTGAGTGTTAAACGATTTATTGACACCTGAGAGAAATTGTGTAATATCACAATCTGAAGGTGAGGTCTCAGGAGAGTAAAGTGATTTATAGAAGAGAAGAAATTCATGAAGTATCTCTGGATCCTTAGTTCGTAGTGTGTTGTGTTCATCGAAAATGGCATCAATATCAAACTTATTATGTTTAATTTTTAAGTAGTTTGCCAAAAGCTTGCCAGCTTTGTTCTGACCACCATAGAACTTTGCGCTAGATTTCAACAAATATAATGAAGCGTTATCCGTTGATTCTTTGTTGAATTGAAATTTTGCCTTCATAAGTTGTGAGAGACAGGTTTTGGATTTGGAGAAATAATAGGAGTGTTCTAGCCTCTTTATCTCAGCCAAAAGATCACTGGTTACTTATTTTGCGAGCATTTTTACGTTTTCTGGAGACAAAACCAATGATGAAGTCTCTAGCAGCTGCTTTGAATGCGTCCCAAATTACGGAAAAGGGAAGAGTATCCGTTTGATTTAAAGAAAAATATTCATTAAAAAAGGAAATAAAGGAAGAGCTAAAATTTGGATCTAGAAGAAGTGAATTATTAAATCGCCATCTTCTAGGTAAATTGGATTTTGAAACAATGTCCAATTGAATGGAAATGGGAGCATGATCCGAGATCAAAATAGAGCCAATATCAGCGCTCTTTAAAGTTTGGGATATGTTATGTGAAACAAAGAAATAATCCAATCTAGATTGAGTTTGATGGGCTGGGGAGAAAAATGTAAATTCTCTAGTGGTAGAGTTGCAAATTCTCCAAGCATCTATGAGTTTATATTGCTGAATGGTCAGAGTATATAATTTATGGGCTTTATGTGGTTTAAAAGAGACCAGTGAATTTCGATCAATGAAGGGATCCATCACTTGGTTGCAATCACCAGCGAGGATAAAATTGTCATCGATACACAAGGAAATTTACTGCGACAAAGAGGTCCAAAACAAGGGATCTCCATTAGTGGGAGCATAAACATTGAACAAAGATACCGTAACACCTCCAATTTGCAATTTAGTATATAACCATCTACCCTCCTCATCAGATTGTTGAGAGAGCAAATTAATATTTAACGATTTATGACAGAGAGTAATAACTCCATTACGTTTACCGTCACCTGGAGAGAAGAAAACATTCCGAACCCATCCTTTTTTCAACTTCAAAGATTCTAAAGCATTCAAATGAGATTCCTGCAAGAAAACAACATCTGCTCCCAATTTAGATAAATGTGTTAAAACACGTTGCCGTTTGATTGGAGAATTTAGACCTCTGACATTCCAAGATATGAATTTCAAGGACATAAGAACAACAATAAAGTGACGAGAAAATGAAGGCCTAAATTGGCCTTAGAAGAGCAAAGGGTAATATATGTAACATTCCAACCATAGAAGCAAAAAATATAATAATAGAGAGAAATTAAGAACAATAGACGTAAAAGAGAGCATGAGATAAGAAAGAAAGAAGAGTAAAAAATTAGAGACTGAAATAGAAAAGCGGAATAAAGCATGAAGAAAAAAGGAAAAAAAGAAAAGAAAGAATGGGATAGAAAATAGTGAGAGTAGGAAAGACGATTAAAAAGGAGAACTGAGCAAAGTAAATACACATGTGAGAACATATCATTGAACCAAAAGAGGGAGGAAAAGAAAAAAGAAATAGAAGAAGAAGTAATACAAGGATAGTAAACGAGAGGAAAAGAAGAAGAAGGGAAAAAAGAGAACGACAATGAAAAAGTTCCGTCCATCATCCCCTTTTGTATCGCTTTGGTCGCCCTAAGTTGGCGGGGGTATGCCCAGACGTGGGTCCCTTGCTCACTTTGCCACTGGATTCAAGCAAGCCTGGCTGATGATGGCTGAAATGCCAGAAACCGGTCCTAGGATGCTTGTTTCCGGTCCAGGGAAGACATGGCTTGGCAGTTCGGGCTGGACTGTTCCCATGAGGCACAGGGTCAGACTGATTTGCATATGGCCATGTCTGAACTGGGGTGGTGGAGTGAGCTAAAGAATGATGATGGATTAAACCCAGATCACTTGACTGGGGGTGAGTGTTTGATTGGCTCAAACGTTCCGTCCATCATCCCCTTTTGTATCGCTTTGGTCGCCCTAAGTTGGCGGGGTATGCCCAGACGTGGGTCCCTTGCTCACTTTGCCACTGGATTCAAGCAAGCCTGGCTGATGATGGCTGAAATGCCAGAAACCGGTCCTAGGATGCTTGTTTCCGGTCCAGGGAAGACATGGCTTGGCAGTTCGGGCTGGACTGTTCCCATGAGGCACAGGGTCAGACTGATTTGCATATGGCCATGTCTGAACTGGGGTGGTGGAGTGAGCTAAAGAATGATGATGGATTAAACCCAGATCACTTGACTGGGGGTGAGTGTTTGATTGGCTCAAACGTTCCGTCCATCATCCCCTTTTGTATCGCAATGAAAAAGATACAACATACCTAATTCATAAGACATCACAAAGGAGTGGGGGGAGGTGAAGCCACGAATGACGAATGGCGCGTCCAGACTCAACGAAACAGGGACGAGAACAAACCACAGGAATTCAAATAGGGTGAGGGTACAAAGTAAAAGCGGACATCAAGGAACCTGTAAAGAAGGGGGGGAGAGAAAAAAGACACAAATATTTATCATAACAAGGAAACAGAACAAGCAAAATATAATGACAGAACCATGGAATAAGCCAACAAAACGAATGGCAAAAAAAACAACAAACAAATAGTGCAAATTGAAGTATTAGACATTAAAACCTAAAAACAATAAAACCAGGAAGAGAAATCATTGCATTAAACGAAAGAACCAGTTTAAACGATGCGGGAAGATGAAGCTCCAGATAAGTCCATAGAGTCAGTTTCACTAAAATTTATGAAACTTTGCAATTTGACGGGATCCTCATAAGTCGTCGTTTTGTTGTTATCAGTAACCTTGAAAAGGCAGGGGTGGAAAAGGCCATATCTAGCACTAATATCGCGTAGAGCAGGTCTCATGTACAAGAATTCCTTGCATTTACCTGCTGTGGACTTAGCATAATCTTGAGCAAAGAATTATGTAGAACCTGACCAAGAAATACGTTGGATAGATTTAGCTGCTGACAGCACCTTGAGAAGATCCGTGTACTCGAGGAAATACATGATGACCCCTCTTGGTCTCCGAGAAGAGGAGGTATCCGTACGTTGATGACCAAGTCTATGAGCTCGCTGGATATTGAGTGTAGTTCCTTCAGGTAGATGCAACAATTTAGGAAGAAAAGATTTGAAGAAAGATAAGGGGTCTGACCCCTCTGAGCCTTCCGGTAGACCATAAATGCGAAGATTATTTCTTCTGTTTCTATTTTCCAAATCTTCGACCTGCCGTTGCAGCGACGTAATTTGAGACTAAAGAATATTGACCTTCTCATGTGTGTGAGTGAAGGAAGAGACACTCTGTTCCACCGTAGTAAGTCGCTTATTCATCTGAGACCAATTTTCTGATAAGAATTGCAACTTGGTAGAAGTATCTTCCATAAAGGGGTAAAGTGCCCTTATCTCTTCCAGTAATACTTCCAAAGATACAGGTGAGGAAGCTTTTGAAGGAGAAGGCGGGTCTTTTTTCAGTCTTTTGGTGGTGACTTTGCCAGCCATAGAAGTACCTGCATTCAAAGAAGAGGAAGCCTTGGAAACAGATGCCAACGAGTCTTCCATCTTGGAGAATTCAGAGAAGATTCTAGAATTTTTGATAAATGTATGCGTGATACGTGGCGCAGAGGAGCCCAGCTTTTTCAATCTTCCCATAAGAGAGACACAGAGATGAAGCGTTGAGGCCTAGTATTACAGTGCTCCAGTGAAACCAAAATCACACTTTGTGAAGAGGTATTATTGAGTGAGTGGTAGTAGGAATCAGTTCCAGCAACGTAAACAGTAGAAAAAGGTCAGGAAATGAGGAGGGACCTGTAGATAGGCTTTCACATCTGCTCCAACACGCAAAAGACTGAGGCAGGAGCTCCTCTTTTGATGAGCGCCAGTATTTAAAGCATATTTGTTTATATTAAGTTACTTCTTGTTGGTAGAATGCCTAATACGGTTTGGCGTCTGCATTGAAAACTTTAACAATTATATCTTTATTTATCAAAGTAGAGAAAGCCTGCAAGGGGTCTGGAAACACAGCAGCCGAGCGTACTGCACTTCAATCAGTCACCAGAACCACTGCTTCTCTCAGGCACAGCAACAAGAGTGTGAAGCAAAAAACACTGTCCATCTAAAATGTACCACAAAAAACATTATCTCCAAGCCCAAAGGGTTTAGGTAATCCGGTTTCTGCTACAGGTTAACAGCTAGAACATATTTGACAGGAAGAAAGTGGGAAAGAACGATATGTGGCAATATGCATAATGTCTTAAGTAAATATTAGTCTCCAGAAGGCTCCACAAGTACTGAGGCCTCATTGTAATAGGTGTTTAAGGTGCCAAAAGGAGAGAGATGCCATGAGCAAAAGCGCACCACAAATCTCTCACCGGAGCGTCTCCTCATAAGAAAAGCATCGGAGCCAAAATGGCGGTCGCGGCCAGCGTTCCTGAATCGCCGAGCGCGACACGCTGAATTCACGGTGAAATAGGCTGCAGGGAGTCACGGAAAGCAGACGATGCAGGTCAGTTCATCTTCCGACGGCGAAAACTGCTCACCAGTTTCAGTTTGCGAGCCGTATGGTGTGGAAGCCTCGGCCCGTTCCGCGGAGCGTTATGTGAATGCCGCCATTCGCGTCGGGCGCTAAGCCACGCCCCCTGTTCAATAACATTCTGAGAGTGAAGTTAAGTTGGTTTGTTTTGCCACTGCTAACTTCTTTGCTTTTGTTAAATAAACATATTCCAGACTTCGAGACGGCGGAGAGAGTGATTTTTATTTGACGCATCTCGCCCTAAAACGTAGCGAGATGACAACCTTAAACAGGGAACAGGCTCCTGGGAGAGAGCACCGCATAATGTGGTGAAGACGAACTGCTAAACCGGGCCAGTGATACTCAAAGTGCCGCCCGGGGGCCGCATGCGGCCCTCCTGACCTTTACATACACCCCCTGGTCAACAGCAGCACTGTGCTGCTGTTTATTCGACTCAGCGCTAACATTGAACAGGCAGGCATTTATTAAAAGGTTAATTGTAGTTAAATAAGGGAAGTAATTAGGATTTCCTGCACTGCTTAACTGTAGACACACCTTCATTTTTAAAGACATCATGCAGCAAAAGTGTAAAAGTATGATCAAGTGTGTTTAAAATTCAAATAGTGTATTTCGTTAACATGCACAACTATTTCATCTTAGTACATCAGATTATATCAGTGCATTTAGTAGTATTTTTTAATAAACTGATAAGTTTTCAAACATGAATTGAGAAACATTCATTCTTCCCCCCACCCTGACAACAATGCAAATAGTTTACTAAGAGGCAAGTTAGTTGTCACGTGCACTCTTTGGGGGCCTAGGTTTTAATTATACATGAACAACATTATAGTTTATTAAATCAAACACAGGAGAAGGTTTTGTACAGCACCCATCCTGAAGTCATTCATTTCAAGGTCCTCATATGTGATAATGAAAAAAAAGGATGGGAATTCAAATAAAACAATTGCCTAGGATCATGCAATTTGGTAAAGTGGAGAAGCCGGGATTAAACCCAAGTTTTTAGTTTCACATTGTGCAATTTAGACACTAGATGTATATGCCTTGCTTACCTTACACCCACCTTACCACCAACCCCTCCCCAACCCTCGACTGCCACCCTGATGGTATCAATACAACCCTTGGTCACATCACAGACCAAACTTTGTGGACCGTGAGAAAATGCTAGCAAGTACTCATATTTTAGATGGAACTGAGAGGTATATCAGTGAGCACTCTAAATATCCTCACGGCTGCCACCAGCAGTGGAGTATGAGAGAGCAGAGCGTGAGTGCTTTGTTTGCAGCTCGTAGCTGCTGTGTGAGGTGAATGGTCTGGCCCCTACAGTCTCTGTATTCTTATCCTGCTTCGTATCCGAAGAGCCAACCCCAACAGCCACGCAGGTCTGGCTCCCCTTCCCTGGCAAAGTCCTCGAGAAGGCCATCAACCGCCAGCTCACCGAACACCTTGAGAGAAACACCCTGCTTTACACCTCTCAAACCGGTTTGTACACCAACCGAAGCAATGACACCGCCCTGATTGCTGCCACCGATGACATCAGAACCCTCCTGGACCAGGGAGAAACAACGGCCCTGATCCTCCTCGACCTTTCAATAGTGTTCAATACCGTATCCCACCACTACCTCATCAAGAGACTCCACCACATCGGGATCCAGGGAAACACCCTCAGATGGATCGCATCCTTCCTCACAGGACGAACCCAGAGAATCTGCCTACTACTCTTCACCTCGGAACCCAAGAGCATCATCTGCGGTGTCCCTCAAGGTTCATCCCTCAGACCTACCTTGTTCAACACTTACATGACGCCCCTGGCCAATATCGTCAGAACCCACGGCCTCAACATCATATCCTACGCAGACGACACCCAGCTCATCCTCTCACTCTCAGAAGACCCCTCCACCACTAGGACAAACTTCCACAACTGCATGATGAGTGCCACTGACGGATGAAGACTAACTGCCTGAAACTTAACACGGACAAGACAGAAGTGCTGATTTTCTGGGACCACACCTCCCCGTGGAATGACACCTGGTGACCCTCCGAACTCCGACCAACAACCACTCCGACAGTCCATGCCTGAAACCTTGGCATCATCCTGGACAGCAAACCCACCATGAAATGCCAAATTAACACAGCCTCCTCCTCCTGCTTCCACACTCTCCACATGCTCCAAAAGATCTTCAGATGGCTCCTCATCAACACCAGAAAAACTGTAACTCAAGCTCTGGTCACCAGCCGGCTGGAATACGGCAAGGCGCTCTACGCAGGCATAACGCAGTGGCGGCTCCTCCGCTAAGGCGGAGGAGCGTCGCCCGACTGAGCAATTAAAAACGGAAATATAAAATGATAATAACAATGTTATTATCATTTTATTTAAGTGTACTGGCTCAGTTGGTTGTGGGGCGGGGCAGGGCTGGGCTGTTTAGAGGCTGAGGGAGGAGTGGTAGGCACTTCATACGTGCGCATGACATTTTGGCCAGCCGTCTGGGGCCGGCCAAAATGTCATGCGCATTTTGCATGTTCTGCACCCAGGCTGCATTACAGCCTGGGTGGAGAACATGCCCAGCCTCCCAGCCCCTGTCTGAGCGCCGAACTACAGCGCTCAGACCAATCCCAACGCTGCTGTAAGGCAGCGTTGTGATTGGTCAGGGTAGTCTGGGAGGCTGCGTGCTTCCTGCTGCTCCAGGAGAAGAGGACGGAGGAAAGGTTCCAGCCTGCCGGCCGCATCCAGGTATGTGTTTTTTTTTTTTAGTCCCTTCCCCCTCCGCTCCCCCCTCTGCTCCCCACTCCACACCCGTTTGGTAGCAGCTGCGACTGGCATAACCACCCAACTCCTGAAGAGACTCCAGATGATACAGAACTCAGCTTCCAGACTCGTCCTCGACCTACCCAAACCGACCCACATCACCCCCACCTCAGGAATCTCAACAGACTCCCCATCCATAAAAGATGCCAATTTAAGATGCTGATACACGCCTACAAGGCACTCCACGACCAAGGACCAGCGTACATTAACCACCGCCTGAACTTCCACCAACCCTTCAGACACCTGCGCTCCACCTCCCTCGCCCTCACACACACTCCTCGCATCCGCTGAAGCTACAGTAGAGGAGACTCCTTCTCCTACCTCACCGCCAAGTCCTGGAATGACCTTACACTCTACCTCTGAACATCAACCTCTCTCCCAGAATTCAGAAAAGGACTCAAGACCTAGCTTTTCGACTGATCGCAGCAAGAACCTAGTGCCTGGACACCCTTGTGGGTGATTGGCCATGCTCAACAAATACCAATTGATTGATTAATTGATGCATGCTCCGTATGGCCAGTCCGGCCTTGTATGGGACTAGCTAATTCTATGACAGACATTTAAAGTGTTGGTGGTGTTGGAGGGTACTCCATATAAAGGAGCTGATAGTTATAGATATTTGTAGCAGGCACAGCCATTTTATTCCTTAGGTCAAATGGAGATCACATCGTAAAATGGAAGCCCCATTGCAGATGCGCTGCAGGAGCAGGGTCATGAACAACCGGAAGGCAATTTGGCCTGTTCATGCTCTTGATTAGTTCTCAGTTCCCTACAAACTCAAGGCTTCATAAGGGAGACGAGCTGAAAATTTGGACAAGATTGGCAGGCAATTTCCAGTGCCAAATATATTGAGAGAGAGGCCCATGAAAGGATCTGGGAAGGTGCTTCATTTGGGATGGTAGGAGATAATGAGAAGAATACCAGCTCTACTATATCTCTCTACAGCTACTGCTAACCATCTTGGTGGGCCACATGAACATCTCAAAGGAAGATTGAGACTGTGACATGTAAATACCCCAGTATAAGAATGAGACCTGGCTCTTCAGGCTCGAGTGAGACTTCCATGACTTACTTATGGTCCATTTACCTGAATTAATCTATTCTGGTTGCACATAAAGAATTCAAGGTTTTACTCCCATGTTTGCCTTTTCCATCCAATGGCACTGGCAGGCCTGCCTTAAGCAGCACCATCTGCCAGCATCATACTTGTAAAAGGAAATTGCAGTTAGTCTAACTGTCACCACCTCAGACATGCTTTTTGTCCTTAAACTGTGCCTGATCGCATGTGCTTGTCTATGAGGTTTAGCGCCTTCATTTCACACCTCGGCTCTAAAGACGGCAAGATTGTTAATTCACTTGCTCAGGGAAAGAGTTATGTTCTTGGTACATTTGAAGGTCGTCTCTCCCTTTCTCAGACCTGTGCACCTGCACCCTCCCTTTGTTTTTCAAGGTCATGTGTGCCTAGTTGAAAGCCTGTATTTCAAAAATTACATATTTGCGTCTTGTCTTTGCTTCGAGAGCTCACTTGTTTTTATAGTTAGTAATCCTCAAATATATTTCTTTTGTTGTGACCCTTGTGTAGATTGTCTTTAACACACTGCTTGGGACCCCTTACAGGAGGAAGAGCGACGGGGCCTAGAAAAACATTGCAGGGTCGACTGGTGGGGGCATAGAACAAACGAGGATGCTACAGAGACCTTGCAGGGACGCCAAACATGTATCTGACCGTGTATCTGACCGTGACCGTGTATCTGACCGTGGTTTGAAGCACAAACGAGGGGATCATCCTGACCCTGGGAAAGGACTGTCAGCTGGAGATAGAGGCCAGCCTGAGCCAAACCAGATCAAACCAGAAGCGCGCAGCAGACCCGGGACCTGCCAGCGGTGTTACCTGGGGGGAAGTACAGGCTTAGAAGGCACTTTCTGCTGCATAGGAAAACATTTGCAGACGAAAGTTAAGGCTTGGCAAAAAAACAAAACAGAAAAGGCAAGGCACTGCCCTCGTTCTTGGACAAACCGCTACACAGCAGAGAGTGCAACAAAGTGTCTCTATTCGTGACACCAGAACAGACAATTTAAGCAGGAAAAGCACCCTTTGGTAGAAATGAGTTTGGGCAAACAATGTGCAAACTGTTATTTAAGTTTCACTTCTTGTGGGGCACAAGAAGTGAAACTTAAATAACAGTTTGTACATTGTTTGCCCAAACTACTTTCTACCAAAGGGTGCTTTTTCTAGGGCATGTGCTTACTTTGACAATATTTGTTTGATTAGTCATGCCAATAAATGTTTGTTGTATCCTGCCGCATTGTAAACTCGGCCTGCGGCAAAGAGAGCCAAGCGCAGGCTGCTCTTTTAGTGACACTCGCTGGCCGGTACTGGGAGCGGTGATGAGAAATACAGCTGGTACGAGGCAAAATAACAACAAGCATTGGCATAGCCAATAGGTCTCGCTTTTGGGACCTTATAAGTGTTTAGCCATGCAACAGTTGCATAACTAAATACTTATAAGGTCCCAAAAGCGAGACCTATTGGCTATGCCAATGCTTGTCTTTCAAATGATCATCTCCTTCTTTTCAATCCTCTGCATGCCCTCCTCTCACTTAGCACAGACTACTCTGTCACATGCATGTTTGCCTAAATCCCTTTCATTGTATTTCTGCAAATCGCCCACAATTCATTGACAAGATCACCATTTCCTCTTCTACTTTCTCTGAACGTCAGACCCTTGCAACCTAACAATATCTATTCTCCTGGTAACATTTTGTTAAATTGTGCGTTCTTCCCTCTACAGCTGTATCCTTGAAAGTTACTTGCGAATGCCAGAATGGGAACATCACATCTTTCTCCTTTGTCTTCCCATGCCACTCCGGAGATGCGCCTGCAAAATACCCTTAATTGTTAGTTCATGAAGCTTGTGCATGTATTAGTGCAATAGCAATGCATTCATGTGACTCGAACAAGATGGAGTCAGTTTATTTTTTGCATTTGTGGCCCAGGTGCACACAGCAAAGGGCTTGGATTTACAGTAAAAAATGTGAATAAGTGCATTGCAGCAAAACTAAATAATTGAAATAAAAATAGGTATTGTTTATCGATTAAGCACCTGGATGTGCTGTAATTATCATTGGCAAACCTGCCTTTCCATTTGTGAAGAGTGATAAGTAACTAAGTATTTGTTCTGAAGAAGTCTAACCATAACAATGATGATAATCCAAAACGTAGTCAAAACCAATTGGGTGTGTAAGGGTCTACCAAACAACACTACAGCCTTGTTTGATGATAATGGTTTAGCTTCACCTGATGAATAAGCAATCCCGGTATGGCTACCGGATAGTGATTAATTGGGATACCTTTGTTGAAGTAATCTTCAGATGGGAGAACATATCCTAGTGTCTTTTCCTTTCATCTCTTCCATGTCCCCAGATAGATTTGTAATATCCAAGGCTACTGGTGTTGTAGACATGTACTAACAGTCGCAATACAGAGATTCAGGTACACCGGTAATTTGAAAGCCCAATTTTATTCTGTACAATATAACACACAAATTCTGCAAAGACACTTTATGCTTAAGTGTTTATTTCAAGCGGCTCATCCTATTTCTTAGCACATGTAAGATAACAACTCAGAATATTAAGACAGCACTAATGCATGTTGCGAACAACAAAAACAATACAAACATTTCTACCATAGTAGAAATATCATCTAGCAACTTATCACCCTAGAATCTACTTCTGTGAGCTATACTATGAGAGCATGGAGTAGCGTAACTTGCATCTAGAGTTTCTTGGAGAGAACCAACACACTACATAGCTATTTACACCAAGATGCTGCAATTATCAGTAGCCAGGAGAGAGTGTTCCCTCAAATGGAAAACACACGTCAGCTCCTCCACACCAGACTTGATACAGTATCAGGTTTCAGTGCAGAATGGGATGCTGCAGCATTATGGCAGTCTCTGCCAAAATCTTCTGGCAGTATCTTGTGTGTTAATCTGGGACGAAGGACCTCTCCTGCCAAGTGATCACTTGACTGGCGTTTTATACTGCGACTTATCTGATACGGGGAATTTCTGACATAACCTTTTGGAAATGCCAGACATAACCTGTGTGCATCAATATGCTCATCTTTAATGCATTCTTATAAACAAATAAGATAAAAACACATCAATTCAGACAACTTTGTTTGTTATTATCTGATCTTGAAATCGAGATTACAAGGCACATGTCCCAGACTGATATCGCAACAGGTGTCTTATCGATGTCATTGTCTGAATGACTTGACACTTTCACAGGTTCTTGGAAAGATAAGGACAGGTGGTATCAGCGGCAAAGGCAGACATGCTGATGGTCAGGTAAAAATAGAGAAAATTGAGTCCCGGCTTGCTAAAGATGGAGTTTAGCCTTAGGGACTTTACGTTAGCTTCTTGAAAGAAAGTTTGTAGACATCACTGGCCAACCATCTGGACTGATAAACAAAATTGGGGGACAACGTCGGATGTGCCTTTCATTTTCAGCAATTTTTTCTGGATGCCAGCTAAATTCCTATTTGTGTGTGTGTTTAATTCTGTGTTGAAAAACATTTTACTCACTAGCGAGTATTTTGTGCAAGTTAAAGTGTATACTTTGAACATACCAAGCTGAAATTTAAAATGTAACTGAAAATGGATTTACACTCTTCAATTAATTTACTCACAGGTGCTATTACACCAATATGGTGTAACATTTTGTTCGAGTATATTAGGTCCTCTAGCTGGAAAATGGTGTTGCAGGTTGGAGTGCCTTATAACGGTTGGTAAATGTCCACAGACTTGTGAGTTTGTGGGTATTCACAAACTTTAGAAAGGAGGCGATTTTCCAGTCGTGCATACCAAATATATATATATATATATATATATATATATATATATATATATATATATATATATATATATATATATATATATGTGAACAAGGCCGCATGTCTGGCGGCCGAAACGCGTCTTTGGACAATGATGGTTAATTAATAAACACCTTGCCAATTCAACTGCTGTGGAGTCTGTGTCCTTGTGTAGTGCCGGTGTGACTGGACACTCTTGGATTTTCATGTGGATATATATATATATATATATATATATATATATATATATATATATATGTGTGTGTAAAATGCCCATGGATGTGAGTACTCCTGGAAAGTTGCGTCTGTCATATCTTCCACAGAGTACTGTTAGAATATTTAGTGTATCATAAAAAAGGGAACGTTTACTCCAAATGTCTGAATTAATTACTAGTGTAATTGTACGATTTACTTTGAATGATTCGGGACGAATATTAATAATACATCTTTTTATTAACAATACTCTTCAAATTCTGATAGAACTGATAACAGATGTTACTTATTTGTTGCTACCTCACCAAATTCTCTGCAGAACATCCTCAAATTGGCGACATTTCCTCAAGTGACATCACCAAGCTCTCTCAAATAAAACTAACAGACGTAATATTTTTCTTCCGCCTTTTTTCAGATAGTCATCTTGTTATTCCAAGCGTTTTGCGAGTTCATTAAATGCCGCTAGAGGTAAGCATGCACCAGAATAGTGACAAAATCTACTTCACCTCTTTGATGTTCTCTTTTATCCATTCTCTTTTTTTTCAGACGGATGCCAGAGTAGACTCCGGTTCAAATATATGGTGCCATCTTGTGGCTAAGAGAGATATAACTCCAAGCCAGTTCCTTTTGTTTTCTTAGGTTAAACTTGATATTTTTTGAAGGACAAATATATTTTTGTGTGTTATTGTACAAAAAAACTACCTTGAGTAACTACAACATTTGACAACGTTAGATCTGACACCCATCCAAGAAAACTGGCAGATCGATTGATAGCTGTCAATTGTGTGTGACTATCTTGGTAAAAGAAGGTTTTGCTCACTATTGCCAATCAGAACCTTCTAGTACTTAGTTCAATCAACCGAAAGCTACCAGTGCTAAGTAAGTAAAAGCTAATGAAACTTCAGAAGAAAGAGAGCAACAGTCAATGATAGCGGAGATCTGTGGTAAAAAACCACAGAAACGGAAGCTAAAAGGTTAGTAAAAAAAAGAGTAATTGAAAGCATCTGCAATGTGTACCGTACATTTAACGGCATAAAACAATAACCAAAGGTATAACTAAATTAATCGCCCTGTTTTTCCAACCAGCTACGCTAACCTTCGTATCGTTAGTCCTTTTCTTTGGACTTGCGCACAAATCCTTATTAAAATACGCCTCTTGATCTCGAACCTCATTAACCCACGCATCCTCTCTTATAACACACCCATGGCAACAAATTGTATGTTAAAGCAGGGGCCGCCATTTTCAACTAGTTAAGTCGCTCCATTCCCGTACTGCTAAAGCGACCAACACAACCACGTCCACCGCCTAATCTAACCCCGAAACCATTTTATAGGCAAAGAGATGACCCAAAACACAAATTGACACTGGTAGAATGTTTAAAATGTTTAAAATGTTTTCTAGAATTTACCAGAGGAATTGCCTTGGAGGGCCCGTCCCCGTCGTGCTACAGAGTGGACAGTGATGGCCAAGAGGATGGGTCAGATAAGAATACTGACAATACAGGCTTTAAAAAAAAGCAATGAGGGCCTCGTTGAATAGCGTCCGTCCCATTGAGCGCTGGAGATGAGAGGCAGACAAGGACATGGCGGTAATTGACAGGCGACGGCTGCCTTGGGGTCCTCGCGCACTGGGCCCAGTGCCCGTTTCCATGGAGTAGGGGGCGGGCTGCGCAGATATCCCACAGGCACAACGCGCGTTGAGAAAACGTACGGGTGTGGAGAAAGTGGCGTGCGTGACGGTCACGTAGTATGCGCGCGTTCCAGTGATGGGCGACCGCGTGCACACCAGGGAGAAGCATGCTCTGACGCGCTTTTAGGTGGGCAATGCTGAGCTGAATGTGGCAACCTCAATAGCAAAGTGGCCTGTAGGGAAATCACTGTTATTCCCGTTCCTGTCATTCCGAAGGCAAGGAGGGCTGCTGCAAAATCAGTCACATGCAAGGTATACCGAGACCACGAGCAAGTGCTGTGCGAGAATAGCACATGGGTGTTACATTTAATCACAAGCATTTGAAGGCACGAGCGGGGAGGAGGGGGGGCGACGCGAGTGGTGCGCGCGCGCGCGCCACAGGGAGACATCTGGTTTTAATTATCGCGCCCGTGTCAGGGCACGATAATTGAAACCACATGGCGCCCGTGTGGGTAACCGCAGGGAAAAGGCCATGACGCACAAGCGTCTGGTCAGCTTTTTCAAACCCCCTACATAAAGTCTTGCCAGAAGCAGCGCTTGCGCGCTACTCTAGGCTCGACCTAAAAAGAACACAGTCATAAAAACAAACGTCAACTAAAAAAAGCTCAAGTAACTGTAATAAGAGCCACACTATATTTTAAGATGGGTGATATTTAGAAAAAAAACCACAAAAGTAATGTTTTGCATGGGGGTTCTCAAAAGATTTTGGTGCCGAGGACCATCAACCCTTCATTGTGGGATCTAAGTCCGCTTGTCCCAAATTGTGGCTGCTCCTAATTTTAATGTTTCTCTCCTCATCACTAACCCAAAAGCTCCAACAGCTGGCTCTCCCGATAAAAGATTATTTTGCTGTCTGCCTCTCAAATCACCCTAGTCCGCTCTCCCGTTCTGATTGGGAGAGGTGTGGCGCAGCAGCCAGAGCGGCTGACTCCGGAGCGTGGGGGTCACAGTTCGATCCCCGGCGGCAGCTCAACTCATCACCATGTGACTCTGGACAATAGCTCACTTAATCTCCCCCGACGCCCGCCAGCGCCTTGAAACCTTAAGGGGTGATATGTTCGCACTTTACAAATATGGATTTATTATTATTATTATTTATTTAACCTCACATCGCTGTTGCCCTCCAGTGAGAAAGGAGTACTCCAGGACTATTTTGTGGTTACCAAGCATGTAACAAAGCCACACATAGATCTTACAGATGCTCCCATACCTAATTGTGAACTAATCTTCTGTGTACATGGTTCATGTCTTAGAAATGATGAAGGCAAGCTTCTTGCTGGATATGTGGTATGGATGTGATATCGCTACCTACCCAGTTTGAAATTTGCCCAGGTGGCTGAGCTTCTTGCACTTACCAGGGCTTGAATTCATGTTGGGAAAAATAAGCTAAATGCATTCACAGACTCAGAGTACAAAGGGCTTTTGAAAAATGGCCTAAGACTCAGAGTACGTGGAACAGGCAAGTTTGAAGGCAACATCATAGAGCGTCTCATAAATATTTTGTAAGTGCTCAGTTTTATCCTTTGAGTTAGAATGGCCCAGATTGATCACAAAGTCCAAAGCTCTTGGCATCCAGAGGAGCCCAAAGTCATGCATCATTCCAGACGCATATTTTGAGTCCGTGAACACCGGTACAATCTTCTTCTCGGTCAGGATGCAGGCTCGAGTGAGTGCAATGAGTTCAGCAACCTGACAAGTCCCAACACTGAGCAAGCAGCAACAATTTGATATACAGTACATAAAGTGTACCCTTATTACCAGGACACCTCCATCATTTCTGAGGCAGGAAACATCCACAAAATACATACATTTATTTTGGTATGAGGGTGTCTGTCAAATCAACACAGGGTTTGGTTACGGGTGTGGTTACAACAGTGGCGGCTCCTCCGCTACGGCGAAGGAGCGTCGCCCCACTGCTTTGAAGCAGTGAAAGAAAGGAAAAATAAAATGCTAATAATGTAATGTTATTATCATTTTATTTTGTCCTGCTGCAGCAGCTTTGCGTGATGGGGTGGCGCTGCTCTGCTCACAGAGCAAGGCAAGGGAGGAGTGGTAGCACTGTCCTAAGTGCGCAATGACTGTTTGGTCTTCCAGCCAAACAGTCATGTGCACTTCGCATGTTCTCCATGCAGGCTGCATTACAGCCTGCATGGAGAACATGTCCAGGCCCCAGTCCCTAGCTGAGTGCCGAACCATGGCGCTCAGACCAATCACAACGTTGCACTGCAGCGTTGTGAGTGGTCAGGGGAGCCTGGGTGCTTATAAATCACAACGCTGCATTGCAGCATTGTGATTGCTTAGGGGAGCCTGGAGGCTTCCTGTTCCATTCCCGACGTGAGGAAAGACGACGGAGAGACACGGAGGTAAGGCCCCTTACCCGCCCCTCACCCCTCGCCAACCCCGATCCGTGCCGACTGCTACTGGGTTATAGTAAGACAATCATGAGGTTCTCCTCTTCAAGGGTGGGCATCAGAGATGTAGGGTTCAAATGGTGACAGCAGCCAAGTGGAATATGAGAGGCAGACAGTAACAATATATATATTTTTTTATACATTTCTTTACTGTGATTTCCATCGTACACGAAAAAACAACTATAATAAAGTACAAGGTACCCCACGAAGTACCTCACTTCGACAAAAGAACTAGATTAAATATGATACCAATAATTAATAATAAGCACATATGAAAGAAAGAAGAGAGAGAAATAGAGGAGAAAAATAAACCCAGTAGCAATATTTCATACCTAGAAAATATGCCAGCAGAAAGGTGTTGAGTTTTGGTAGTAAAAGGAGCAACAAGAGCAAGGCGCAGAGAAACAATTAGAGTGTGCTCATTACAATGCTTTCAGAGGCTTCAACAAGATAGGTAACAGCGGCTAAAAAGAGGACATGTGGAGGAAGCCCAGCTGTGACTGGGTCCAAAGAAGAGGAACAATAGGCTACAGGCCTTTTCTGATCACCATGATCGTGTACTAGTACCTAAAAGCAAAGCCATTGTGTTAATTACAATACAGGGTAAATGGTTTAGCATAATTATAGAGCCCCAAAACAGGTGCAGAAGTCAAGGCTTATTTTATTTGTAGAAATGCATTTTCAGCCTCTTCAAAACTCTGCAAGGGCTCTGGATGTCTTTAAAGACATAATCTTGTAAGGGGTTTCACCATAGTGGCAAAGCCTAGGATCCACTGTCTACAGTACCCAGCCATATACAAGAACATTTGTACCTGGGAGATGGTCACTGGATGGGACAACTTACAGATTGCTTCAATTCGCTCAAGTGACAGGTGGCGTTCGCTGGCTGAAATTTCATGACCAAGCAACCATATTTAGCGGAGAAAAAGCTGCAGTTTCTCCGTTGAAGCCCTGTGTTCCGTCTAAGCTAAATCACTGAGGAGGCTACGTGGAATCAACCTTGCAGTTATCTAAAGTAACAGACGCCAAAAAGTAAATCATCAACATACTGCATCAGAGTAGACCCCTGGGGAAAGACCAAAGTGTCCAAATGCTTCTGTAGGGCTATGGAAAAGATTGGAGAGTCTTTAAAACCTTGACGGATCCTCTGCCATGAAAGTTGGGAGCTGCTGGATGAGAAGAAAATGGAGAAGAAGGCAGAACAAAGGTTCACCACAGAAAAACCATTGGGCATTTGCAGGGATGCAAGAAAAAAGATTGCTGGGTTATGGACCACAGGGAAGCTAGGGATAACCACATTATTGATGACACATACTTCTTGCAAGTATCAGTCCACGCTGGCCTTTTCAGTTTCCTTAATAGGAAGGATCATACTGTTGCATCCACTAACAATTGGTACTAAAACCCCTATTTTACTGAGGTCAGTAATTACACAGCAAATTCTTGGTTTTACCTGTGGTCTAAGGTGATACCAAGGGATTTGAAGCAACCTCTTTTGTTGGTTGATCTTGATCTTTATAGGTTTCACTGATGCAATAAATCCCACATCGTTGGCCCCTGATGACCACAAGTTGGAAGGCCCCAGAGAAAGTAAATCAGTTAGGCCAGGAGCTAATTCAGTGCCATTCACAGCAGGTGGACAGTTTGTATTTTCACAAAGCAATGGTATCACCTCATTCTTGCTGTGCTAGGGTATTTTGAGATAGGCTCCATCAGGGATACAGAACACCATGCAGCTGAGTTTACAGAAGATATCCCACCCCCAACAGATTGGTTAGTGAGGTAGGATTGAGTAGGAAAGCATCTTTATCCATAATGGGTCCAAGGGAGGGGTGTAGAGAAAGGGTCAGACACATAATGAGGAGCAGGCTGGTTAGAAAAACTGACTGCATCTATGGACAAGCCAGAGAGAGGTAATAAGGTAAACCCAGAGGTTTTCAAGCCTCTGCAGCTAGCACCGGTGTCGATAATACAAGCAGTCTATTTACCGTTTATTATGCAATCAATCTAGGGACCTATCTGAATTATGTTATGTTATATTGATTTGTATAACGCACTAATCACCGAGAGGGTATCCAGGCACTGGAACAGGTGTGTACGTTTGCGGTCTCCAAGGTTTTTATAACAAGAGCCAGGTCTTCAGCGTCTTGCAGAACTCAAGAAATGAGGAAGATGCTTTCATGTGTTGTTGGAGGTCATGCCATGTCTTGGGTGCAATGTAGGAGAAAAAGGGACCTCCAGATTTGCTTTTGTGAATGCGGGGAATATGTGTGAATGAGGCAGAGCGTAGGTGTCTGGCGGGTTGGTGAAAGTGTATGTGGCTGTTCAGGTACTCTGCTCATGTGTTGTGTAGGGCTTTGTATGTGTGCGTGAGAAGTTTGAATTGGCTGTCCTTGTGAATTGGGAGCCAGTGAAGCTTCCAGAGGTGTGGTGTGAAGTGGGTGTGGCATGGGAGGCCGAGTATGAGTCTTGCAGTGGGGTTCTGGATGGTCTGGAGTCTGTGTAGTTTTTTGGAGATTCCGGCGTAGAGAGTGTTGCCACAGTCCAGGCTACTGAGGATGAGTGCTCTGGTGTTCTGAAGTAACCACTTGAAGATTTTTCACAGCATGAGTAGGATGTGGAAGCAGGAGGTGCACACTGCATGGGCTTGAGCCGTTATGTTGAGCTTGTCATCTAGGATGATCCCTAGATTTCTTGCATGGTAGTGGGAGTGGGTGTTGGTCCTAGCCCACACGGTCACCAAGTTGGGTCCCATGGGGAGGTCCTGTTGCCGAAGACCATTACTTCCGTCTTGTCGGAGTTGAGCTGCAGGCAGTTTTTTCTCATCCAGTCTGCGACCATGGTCATATCGTTGGTGACGTTGGTTCCGGCAGTGGTTGTTTTGTCAGTCAGGGAGAGGGTGAGTTGGGTGCCATTGACGTAGGAGATGATGGTGATGTCTTGTGATCGGATGCTGTTGGCGAGCAGTGTCATGTATATGTTGAAAAGTGTGGGGCAGAGGGACGATCCCTGTGGGACTCAACATGTCAATTTCTTGTTCTCTGATGTGAAGGATGGCAGCCTGACCCTTTGGGTTTTTCCTGTGAGGTTGGTTGGTGGGGAGTAGGTTTGCAATGAGTTCTCTGGGGTTGGGTTGGGTTGGGTTGGTATGCGAATTTGCTGTAGATGTTTGCAATTTTGCTGTGGAAGAAGTTGAATAGGTTGTCGCAGAGTTGTTGGAGGCAGCGATGCTGGTGACAGTGACTGAGGACGAGGTGAAATCCTTAACGATTGAGAAGATCTCCGTGCAGCTCTTGGAGCTTCCTTCGATGCGGTCCACTAGTGCTTTTTAGGTTTCGCCTAGGCAGCGCGCATGCGTTGCTCTTAGAGATGACCTTTAGAAATTGGTCAGCTCTTTTCAAGCACTCATGCTTGCGCTGGCATCCACCTTGCGGGAGCGAGCAGCGGTGTGCGGGCCATCTGTTTTCAATTAGCGTGGCCGCGTGCGCCGCTGCTCGCTCCCGCAAGGTGGATGCCAGCACAAGCACGAGTGCTTGAAAAGAGCTGTTTGCATTTGCCTGCTCGCGGTCAGCCTCGAAGGGGGCCTTCTTTCACCGTGAGAGTTCACAGCGGCTCACGTTCACAAAGCAGCCTTTGACAACAGGGTGGAGGAGAGGACGCTGAGCGACTTCTGGGACATCATTGTGCAAGGTAAACAGCGAACAGCTTCTGGCATGTAAGAGAAGAGGGTAAAAGTACCCCCCCCCACGCCCTCTGCCTACAATGTGCAAATCCTGGCACCATGGACTGCTTCAGCATTAGTGATCGCACCGCACACCAAGAGTACACATTGTATATTTGCTCTTTGACCTGGAGACGCATTGAATATCCCATCATTAGCACAACTTTGGAATATTTCCCCAGTGATAGAATAGAACAGTGAGCACCATGGAATATGTGAGCAAAACACAAAGATTTTCGGTTGTATGTCAGAATATCTATAACCTAGCCAAAATAGTTTGCTAGAATATCGCTCCATTCAGTATAGACTTCATGTTATTGACTCTAGTGGGCGTTTGTGTAAACAGATTCTGTCAGACGAAATTTGAACTTTAATATTCTGGTACCAGATCATATTTTGGGTGTGCAGTGGCATGTATCGGCAGCCCCCTGGCATTTATTAACATCAATACTGGTGTGTTTTTTACTTTTCTGGCAGAGACATTTTGTTGGCAGTTCAACTGTGCTGGGCATTGTAACCTATCACCGCATTTAAAACTGATGTTCTTTCCTGTATTAGGGTTGTCTGTTGCTTTCGTCCATTGGCCACAGTGTATCAAGCAGAAACTACTACCCAGAGACACGGAACTGTTTGCCAGCTGTGCACTCAAGTGGTTTCTCTTGGGCGCACAGTTTTATCACAGGCATGATTTGCAGCTCTTGAGAAAATGCTCGTGGTTACTGTGGCTCTGAAATTGTGAAATATTGCAGTACAGTCCAGTACAGTAAGTACAACAAGGAGCATTCACTTTGTTTTCGGTGGAAATACCATAAACAATGTTCCAGCCCGTCCATAGGTTCATATTTTATTGAGCAGTAAATACCGCATCACACTACACACATAATTAATATCATTACAATTGTTTTTTTCGGGGATGTAAACTTACATATACCACCAACATACACACCAGCAAAACACACTACACACATACATCCCACCAACACACATCATATCACAACTCACCACGACATTCCACACCATGCCACTGCCCTTACGTCACTACACTAAGCACATGTAGCGCGAATGAAGGTATCAAAGCACTTTACATAAGTACTAGTTCCATTACAGAAATCTGCCCGGTGGGTGATAATGTGCTGCATGGCTAAACACTTATAAGGTCCCAAAGGCAAGACCTATTGGCTATGCCAATGCTTGTTTCTTGGTGTCTCTTATTTGCTGGTGATAGCGTATGAGTGCACCCTTGCAGGTAGTTCTGTCAGTGGTGTCGTGGCTGGCTCTCCATTTCCTTTCTAGCTGTTTACAGTGTCATTTAGTGTCTCGCAGGTCTTCTGTGTACCAGCTGGCTTGCTTGTATGATCTACTATGCTTGTTGGGTTTGATGGGTGTGAGAGAGTCTGAGCAGTTCTTCATCCAGCTGTTAAAATTGATGATGTCCTTGTCGAGGTTGTCTGTGGGGCTATGTTGATCCGTGCTGAGGGCACTGAGCCAGTCTGCTTCTGTGATTTTGTCTCCTCTTGGAATGCTGAACCTGGTAGGAGTGTTGACTTGATGTGTGTTGATTTGGAAGTGGATGATGGAGTGGTCGGTCTATGTGAGCGGAATTAGGGTATTCTGGGCACAGTCGGAATCTCTCTGGCTGCCTTAAAGCTCAGGATAAAAATCCTCTTTTTTTCGTAAAATTCAGACAGGTCAGCAAGACCTGGCAGATTTGAAAGAGCATTAGGGCAGTCTCTTTTCCAATGCATTGTTTACGACACTCAAAACATGATCTTCCCATGCCTGGGGTTTCTCCTCTGCCCCTTCCTTTGCCACTTCCAGCTCTTCCAACCCCCTCTCTTTCTCTTGGCTCCCACCATTGCTCCCTCTCTTTCAGGGACTCCCTGCTTGCCATGTCCATTTCATACTCTGCTGCAATTTTCTGCAGTTTATATTCAAGGACATTAATTTGGATTCAAGATTCTCCTTCTTTATTTCCTGCTAAGCTGCACAATGATTCGCAACAGTCATTAATTCCCTAGTTTTGTAATTTACCATCCAATATATATTGTCATCTCTGTCGGATGGACAATGCCTGAGTATCACTCAAACACATCCTGAAGCCTGACTAGATAATTTGCAGATTACTGACCCTTGCTCTGTTAGCAATTTGAAATTTTGGTCTAATCCAATTTCACCAGGCACACGTCCCCTACAGCATTCAACAACACATCCTTTGCTGTGTTCAGGACCCCATAGTTTCTGGTGTCCTGCCTCGACCAATGCTGACATTTCCATCCACCAGTCTTTTACCTCATTGCATACCGTCAAATGTAACAGTTGATTCACAGCCATCGAATTCGATCTGTACACTTCAAACACATTCTGCAAATCTTCACAGAACTGGGTAGGGTTTTCTTTTATATTGGGAACTGTTTCTTAATGGTCATTAGATCAGATGGGGTCCAAGGGATGTGGGCAGTGATTTTACCCCTGGCCGCAGGGGTAGTTTCTCAATCGAAATCAGGGTGGGGTAGGGCCTTCATCGTTTGCATCACTAGAATGGGGTGGGGGGAGCGTCTCCCAGGCAGTCGGTCTGCTGTGCATCTTCAGCTTTCTCTAGTAATTGTGGGGCTGTGCTGTCGGTGATCTCTATGCCCAGTTGGAATGGAATGCACTCATGCGCTAAACAAATCCAAAGAAGTGGAGTCTGCATCTTGTCTGATCACTTTCATGCCTCTGGCAGGTGCTTTGCTGTCAGTTATTTGTAGTACTCAAGTGCACATTACTTCACTGTGCTTTATATGGCAGTGGTCCTATGAGCCCTGCTCCATTTACCCTGCATCTGCGGCAGTACCCCCGGTCCCATCGGCCAACATGGGAAAAACATACATCAAATCCTCTTCCATTTGGTCTTCGCTCTCTTTCTCTTGTGGTCCGGTGATCTGGGAGAATAGATAGGTAGGAGGTGAAGCAGTAAACGCACAAGTGCTAACTTGTCCTTGAGGTGACTTATTTGGTATTCCAGCTTCTTCTGGGTATTTTTCATATCAAGGACTTGAGATTCATGCTTATGTTTATTGGCCTACTCATGCCATTGCAAAAAGAGTGGCCACTGTTTGGCTTCTATCCTGTTTCTTTCTACGATCCTTTAACTTGTTTTGTAAGTTGCCCAGTCCTCTCTATATCAATATATATATATGTTCAGGAAAAGTCTTCTTCCCATCCTCGTTAGTCCCACCCACTGTTTTATATACTTGCCCATGAGTTTACTGTACTTGGGGTACATAGTGTGGCCAAGAGTTTCTTTTGGGAGGGGCTTGCTATGTTTAGATTTCTGAGCCCCCATCACCTTCTTTACTCACACGAAAAAATAGGAAAAGTGAATGTCAGCCTTGTGCTCATAGCACATCTCATGGTGGGTGGTGGAAAGTAAATGGAAAACAGGGTCTCGTGAAGGGTATCCTACACTGACACCCAAGATCACCTTGTGTTCTTTTAGACCTTCGGTTGCGTGCCTATAGGGCTAGTGAAAGAGTTGAGGCTGCTAGACTAGGGGGCCTCTTTCCCACACACATTCATCCTCCTACAGTCTGTGCTTTGGGTCCGCAAGCTCTTGGATATCTTTTTCATCTCCACATTATTTCTAGAACCCGTAACTCCAAACCATGGATTTGCATACACACACAATCTTTGTCTACGGCCTCCTCCCATTCCTACGTACCAAACCAGTCTAAATTCCCATTGTCAACTCCACAGACACCTTTTGAGCACTTTTAACATATTACAGATAATGCAACACAAACATTCAACACAAGCAAGCAAAAACGTGCTTACACTGTCTCGCTGATTAATCAGGTCCCCAACTGGGCCTTAGTCTACTCCAGTACGCCTGGAGAAATCTGTCACTTAACTATGGCACCTGGGGTCGTTCGTCATGTGGAGTCCACTTCAGCGCCTGCCCTGCCCATTGAGTGGAGACATTTCCCAGCCAATGCACCAGGTTCTGTGAAAATAAAATAACACAAATGCAAAAATAGCCAGCAAGCATTCAAAATAAGCAAGGCAATTGCCTAATCAATGATCCAGACTTGCGACCTCGATCAGCTCGGGCATCTAATGCTGAAATCCATATATTTTGGGGCTGCAGTTATACACTTTTTCTTAATGCAAGTAAATGGAAGCTGGAACACGTGATAAAATCGAAAGCTACAGATGGCACTAATGAGCATGTGCAAGGCTCTTTTTGTGGGAAGAATGGGAGAAGACCTTCACAGAAAATATACAAGTATCAGCAGCAAAAACAGACTGATACTTTCTAAAATCCTTTCTACGACGTGCCAACATCAGAACGAGGCTACGCCTCTTAGAATGGGTCAGCAGAACTGTGCAATGTACAATACAGGATAAGAAGATGGAGTCACATTTAAAATGCGTGTAAGTTTGCAATAATACTAAGGCTTTAGTGGTCTTCAAACAGGCACAAAAATAAATAGCATATGATAAAATGTAAGAACATGCATTAGGGCACATATGGGCATTTCTATTTTGATAGTCTATAAGTAAGCGTTTTTTAAATGTTTTTATTAAACCATTGCAATAATGCATACATTATTACAGACAGCTTGAAGGCAATTATATCTTACTGTGATATTCATAACAGTCAGGTTGGTAAGTCTTTCAATATTTCTTCTTTTACATAGAAATCGACATCTAGCACATCTAACAGTATACGAAACCTTAATATACAGCTAGGGTGTACATTACTTAGCAAAAGCTTTCTTTTGGCATACGCAGCCGTACTTCAGTTGTCTCTATTGTGTTTCTTGTTAACCCTAGCAGGTGTCACACACTCAGTTAACTCTTATTTTACCATATCCCATTGCACCTTTCAAGGAATAGTGATCCATCTCAAAACTCATCACTTGGGTGCAGATGTCTACCAGGATCTTATATCATTCTTTTTTTTTAACTTTATCAAATATGTATCCCATTCATCACATTTCTACGTAGTTGTAATACCCTGGGGCAGCATAGCGAATGCTTTGATCCTTGATTGTACCAAATTACCCAATTGAGTATGCCATTTTTCAAGAGTGGTGTGCCATTTTCCAAAACGTTGATATCTGTCATTTTACCAACATTAAAGCCAAACCAGCAAACGTATTTGCTGTTTTATACCTTTTGGCCTCGGTTGGTGACCCAATAATGATACCTTGAAGCACTTTTCTAGCTCAGTGTGTTATTCCTGTATATAATCGAAGACCGCCTTCCAGTATGCTGTAAGTTCTGAACAGGGACAAAACGTGCATTAAATCTGCACCAGCTGTATACATCTTGGACACCTACCAGAAGATCCTGAGAACATTCTGTGGAGGCTATTCGGTGTGTAGTATGTACGGCGCAGGACGCTATATTGCAATAATTTAAATTGGACATTAAATTCCACTTCTTTGGGGATGACTATCTTACCCAAAACTCTCTTGGATATTGCTTCTTTAATACCCTTTTCCATAGGGTTTTCAACATTGATAGGGTAAATTGTTGTATTTCGCTTTAGGTGTCCGTATATAGGTTTTCCTGAAACATGTCCTTATATAGGCACAATTCGCATTGCCCTTATATAGGCATAAGATCCCAGTCCTTATTTAGGCATTAGCCATGCACTCCAAATACAGGCATGGTCACCGACATCCATCCACCCTAACGTCACAACGAGTTCTTAGAAACCAAACCCTAAGCCCAGCACAGGATTATTGATTTCTCCAAGAACTCATCTATTATGCATGAACCGCTATTCCTTAAGGGTTCATTCCTGACGTCTTCCTCTGTCCGACTTCACGTCAATGCTAACATTCCAAGGCACCTACCAGGTATAAATATACCTTCCCTTGCCCAAGCAAGTTAGAGGAGACCTCGACTTCAGAGGAGCCCGTATCCCGGCCTGACGCACTGAGAAGACGCTGTCATCCCTGCTCGCAGAGAATCCAGCTTCCAGTGTTCTGACTCCCTTCGCGGGGTGTTAGAGTTTGAGATCCGGCAGGAGATTCCCACCTCTCTCATTCTCAAGGTATGGAGCTGACTAGAACCTAGAGGGACTCTTGGCATACCAGACTCTTAGTATACCATACTATAGAATACTTCACCTACTTCTTACCTTGCCCTACACCTAGACCAGCTTAGGTACACTGGGGTAGAACTAGCTTAGAGAAGCATCGTATGAGTACTCGCATTTTTAGCTCATGTTATTTATGTATGTGAATATATGCTAAAAGATAATGCTAGCGCAGTATTATTTATTTCTACTGCTTATGCTGTACATATATATCTTGCATACTGTCTTGTGATCATAACAGCTCATATCTCTTACACGAGAAACAAGACTGTTCAATAAATCCTTTTATTGAAACGCCCGTCTATTCTTTCTGTGTAACTCTGAAGAAACTAAGCATGCACGATTAGCTGAGTGAAACTGTTATCTATTGTTTCCACGATTCTGAGAATGTTCCGATTCTAAAGGGAAACAAAGTTGTCATGTTTATGTGGTTGCCAGAAACTACTCCCTTCTTGTTTACAAGGAGTTTCTAGTGGCCTCTGAGTTAGCTGGCACAAAGTAATTAAGTTTAATATACTCGATAGGGACATACTGACCTCAGTCCTATGTCGAATCTATAGGGTATATTATTCCAATGCGCAGAGCCTATTAGGTAAATAGGAACTACACTACATGGCGCCCAACGGTTTGGTAAGGCACTAATTTAACGCTAGATACTGAGTAACTCAGTCGTGCTTTTCTCTCAGAGACCCCTACTCACATACTCCATAAGACGTCTGGAGTGGGTAGGGTTAAATATCCGCCAAAGCTAACTAGGACAAAAAACCCTATATATTAGCTGTTTGGTTTATTCAACGTTGAAGGATACAGTGTTCCAAAATATTGTGCACCTTATCTTTTGTTTCCTTGAAACTTGCACTACATTTTTCAAAAAACAAATGTCCGAACACGGGGACAATGGCACCGAGAACGGTGTAAATAAGGCTGACCCAGTCTTAACAGCTCTTAAATTTACCGGTTTAAATGAAACCGATGAGGGTGTTATAAACATCCATCCAAACTTAAGGAGAGCCATCACTCTAAAACTTATAAAACACGGCCTATCACCAAGAGGTGGTAGAGCAGTTTTCGTGATAGAGGCACACGAATCCTTTCAGACAGAGGTATTCTATTCATGGATAATATTCCCAGAATCAAATCCAGTAACAAGAGTGTTTCACTTCTTTAAAGAAGATGAACCACCAGAGGAATATATTCCTTTCGAGGATATTGAAATTCCACTCACATACCAGGAGCACCATCTCTGGTTTAAAGGCGCCCTAAAACATCACAAAAACATTACCAGGCTCGGTCCACTAGGTAGACCAGGAGCAACATGGCCGATTCTAGCCGGCTACACACCTCATCCTGACATCGATGTAATGTCAGACGAGGAATTACTTACTCAACTACAAGAGTTAATAAAAATTTACAGACAATTAGTCCAATATGTCATGCGGACTTTCACAGTCCAACCACCAATGACCATTCCAATTCAAACCCCTCATCAGGGAATACACTAAAAATTACTCCACAGACTTTATACGCAGTCATGGATAAAATGCCCACAAAACGTGAGCAAATTCCATTCTGGATAGCTCAAAAAATTACTCAAATTGAAGCAGTATTTCCAAATACTAGCCCTTATGAGAAACACAGAATCCTAACAATCTGTTTACCAATGGGGATCACAACACAACTGGAAGATTGCACCACTTGGGGCGCAGTCTTTGCTGCCATCCATACTAAAACACATGGTGTTCCGTCAATTGCAGTAATACCAGATGTCCTGAAACAAATTCAAAACGAATACGGGGCAGAGCCTGCTCTGAATTTAGGTATGAAATTACTGAAAAACTTCGACCAGGTCTCAACAATAATATTATCTAATATTAAAGGAGAGGCAGCATCAGTGGCGATCCGCCAACGCCTAAGGGAATTTGATGTTACAGAACATCAACATGAACTACCCAGAATAATAGAACAATCTTATGCAGAATTAGGCAGAGATAGTTTGGGTGGAAAACCATTGAAGCCAAAACTATCTGAAAGTCCTGAGAAGGACTCTATTAAACAAACTCCTACATCTTCTAAAAACAAGTGGGAAACTAATAAACAAAATTCAAACGAGACACATTCTCAATCCTGTGGTAGGTCTCCTCAAAAGGAGCCCTCTGAAAGGAGGTATAACCTCAGGAATAGGGATAATTTAAGAAAACCTGACAGGTATCAAGATACTGATACACTTTCCTCTCGTACCTTTCAGATATCGTCACAGACATCGGAAAGAAGAGGACGGTACATAGAGAAGAACGCATAAAATCGAAAGACGACAAACACGTTCAGAAAAATAAATCAAAACCTCAATTCACAAAAAAGAAGGTAGCAGGTCTGAAGATCGGCATGCAGTGGCGGCTCCTCCGTGGGGGCGTCGCCCCACTGCTTTTTCGCAGTGCAAGAAGGCAGAAACATAAAATGGTAAAACTACCATTTTATGTTTCTGCTTCTCGCACTGCGAGAAAGCAGAAGTGCCTGGAGTGCCTGGTTGTGGGAGGGAGAGTGGGTGGTCCTGCTCGAGGGCAGGGGGGGAGTGGCTTGCCCACTGTTGTGGGTACTGACTGTTTGGTCGGCCCCAGGGCCGACCAACCCAGTCATGCGCACTCCCCCTTTTTCTCTATGTAGGCTGCTGCATGCAGCCTACATAGAGAAAATGGCCCGGCTAGGGCGCTCTCCGCTGCGCCTCACCAATCACAACGCTGCCATTGCAGCGTTGTGATTGGTGGAGGGGAGGGAGGCTGCCTGTGGGTGGCTTTCCTGTTGAGAGCGGAAAACGCGGGACTGCTTGAGTCGGAGCCAGGAGCTGAGGTGGCGCGGGACGGTGAGTTGTATTTTATTTAATTAAACCCCTCCCGCCTCCCCCCGACCCCCTCCCAACCCGCCCGCGACTGTAATTGTCACCAGTTACTAACATCCACTCCGCCCGTCGCGCCCTACACAGATTATTTTCCGAAAGATTGGCATTTATTAGACATTTGTTGCACATTATGTAAACTCAGTGAGGCGACGCCGGCAGCGCTCATGGAGCACGGGTCGTGCATGTCATTGTGGATTCGCTCGTCAGAAGGTAATGTGTAACCTGGGTAAACTTCACCTTTTCCAGGGTTATTTGACCGTCTTTCTACTTTGGGCGGTAAATAGGGCAGAGGGCTACGGAAAAACAGCTCTGTGCACCGGACAAATCTAACAGTGACTGGCCTTGAAAGAAGAGACCTCACTTCTGAGAGAGCATGAAACTGAACGCAATATGCCTGGTATACAGAGTGGTGGGCGATATGCTCCCTATCAACTGGCAGTCACAAGTGCGACTGTGCGACGCACCGAACAACGAGTGTTCTTCAGTGTCTCACTTCGTCTTTCAGATGTTCCGGGACCAGACGGTAAGTGTGTGACTGTCATTAGATTAAAATACCTTTGGCACAGTGGCTGGCATATTGATTAGAAAAGCTGTCAAGCGTTAAGGATTCCTTTTCCGCGACCCTGCTGCCGTGCATGTCCTGCCCTTAACACTATTGCGTTCCGGCCCGGGGCTCGGCTCTCCCTGCTCTGCCGAACAGGCCACAAGTTCCCCGGGAAGTTTCAGCTTGAGTTCCCAGGCACATGAGGCAGCCAGCCCTGCAAGGCGCAGCCTCACACTTTCAGCTTTCAAACACCATCGGCGTCTCTCACTTATGATTTTAAATGAATTAAAAAACCTCCCATGCAACAGCGAGACGGATCAGTCTGACTCCAGCTCAGCCAAAAGAATGTGTCTTCTCTGCCTGTGGGGCAGTGAGCCGTGTTTACTTTCTCTGTTGTATTTGAGGGTCAGACTCTGATCAAGAACGGGGCACAGAGGTCTGGAGTTTGTTACAGAGAAATGTGCTGGCAAAGGATGTGGGTCAGAATTCACCAATCAATCACTGCTTTGTGTAGCACCACAAAAGATACACAAAAGACTTAGCCGCCAAGGGTTCAGATTGCTTATGTGTGAGTTTTCATGGTTTCAGTGTACTGTTGCCGCACCAATTCTAGCTGGCTAGAGACTCTAACTCAAGGGTCCAGTCGGTGTGGCAGCAGGCAGGATGTTTTCATTTTAAATTCCTGCCAGCCCAGGCCCATAGGAATTGCTGCTGCCACCTCCTCGAATTCCGGGGGGGGGGGTTGTCCACTCACGGTGAGAACAGGCGCTGAGTCTGAGTGACTTTAAAAGGCACGTGAGCGCCACAGCTCTGAACTCACATCTGAACTCACATCCACATCATGAGCTCTCACTCTGACTGGTACTACTGCAGAGAAGAGCATCATCTACCACTATGCCGGCCCACCACAACTCTGAGCTGCAGTGCAGCAGTCTTCAGTGGGTGTGATGCCACAGACTGCAGTTGAAGCAACAGCGGCAACCCGAGGCAACAGGCCAGACAAAGACCTGATAGACAGAGATTGGAGTTTTCCATAGTGCCTGTTTTGAATAAACGCACCATAAAGAAGTGCGGGGTGGGGGTGGGTCATATGCCTGCTGCAAGGAATGAGTACCATAATGTCACAGAAATGTATTTAATGTGATAGCTCAGTGGGTTACTGATTTTGTCACAGAGATCCTTTTCTTACTTGTGGTTTGGCCGCACTTGGCACTGAGGTGGGTGGGGTGCTGTCATTGTGCTTAGAAATAATGTGTGGGTTTAAAAGCAGCTGTTGCAGTGTTACTTGCGTGTCCCGCAGTTTTTAGGCAGCAAAATAAATGAAAATTAACGTTCTTGCTGAAGAGAGATTGTAGTTTCGTCTAGTTGCAGTTTTGAGTCACCATAAAGTAGCACAGATGGTTAATATGCCTGCAGCAAAGATCAGGTGCTTTGCAGCAGTTTAGCTATTCTTGTAGTTTCTCATTGCTCAAGTGGGTGTCATTTCTGATATTTATCTGTTTCATGGACCTAATTTCTTGATTTTGATTGCAAGAAAGTGTCACTCGAGGTGTCACACATTTGGTCATTGCATGTCGCTCATTAAACAGAGATGCGCATCTGTATCAGAATCGTGCCTGCCACAGAGAGATCCCCACCCACCAGGATTTAGAACATCTCTGAAGCAGCCAGTCCACTGCACATCGGCTCAAAATGCTTAAATGATTAACGTTGAATGGGTCAAATGAATTAACTCTTGACACACAGAGTTTTCTTTGCACTTGAGTTTTAAAATGCTATATTTGGATCCCCTTCATTCAACAATTTGTGGTAAAGATGTTGTGTGAAATCCATCATTTGAATCCGTTATTTTCAAGATTTTGTTGTGGGGGAGAACACTCTCCCCGCACCCTCCTTTTACACTTCGGGGTCGCTCGCATGCTCATTATACTCGGGTATAAAATTTCCGCCCTACCACTTTAAAAATCCACCAGCCGCCACTGCATGCCGAGAATACTGAGAACACAGCTCATGAACGGAGAATGGGCTCAGACTATGCTGGACAGTGCAGCAGAAGTCACAATAGCTCGCCAGAACCTGAAGGAACTTCTGGAGACAGTGGACTTGAATGAGTACATCACAGTAGAGACTGTAGACACCAGGGTTAGTACTCCACAAAAGTTATATGAAATAACACTCCGAATGGAGGGAGACATACCAAGAAAAGTGAAAATACTCTTTTGGGAGAAACGTTCAAGGGGTTATGATATACTTCTAGCAGAAAAGGACTGGCCACCAAACTTTGTCAGGGAGTGCCCACATGGTGAGGACATCATTATGCCTGCCTTCTCCAACCATATTCCAATTCACCTAAAATATACTTATGCCAGGAAATGGGCAGTTGCCCAGGCCCCAGCATTATACAAAAATCATGTAGGATGGGATGAGGACTCACCTCACCACAAAATACAGTTAAAAAATGAACCTAATGCACAAAGGCAGTACCCAATAAAGCAAGAAGCTAAAAAACAGGTCAGGGAGATCTCAGATCAACTTTGAATACCAAGGGGTGATTGAAACATGCACCTCCTCAATGAACAATCCTTTGTTTCCTGTATCCAAACCAGACAATACATATCGTCTAGTTTTGGATTACAGACACTTGAACACTTGTTCAAAAACATTTGCAGTGCAAAATGCACATAGTACAGCATTAATGAATAACATTGTGCGTAAAAATATAAAACCACATTAGACATTTCAAATGGTTTCTTTTGTCAAAACATAGCACCTGAAAGCAGGTACTTAACAGCTTTCTCAATAATGGGGACCCAGCGTCAATTTTGTAGACTCCCACAAGGGTTCAAAAACAGCCCGGGGTTATTCTCAGCAAGAGTAACAGAGTTACTACAAATTTATGATAATGAGGCATTGTCATATGTCGATGACATCTATCTGACAGACGATGACCTAGAAAGGCGGTTGAACAGGGTGAGTACCATTATATTGGGCTTCGCCTCTGAGGGCTATAAATTCAACTTTAAAAAATCCAGAATTGCCCATCTCAATGTCCTTTTCCTAGGATATGAGCTTTCAAGTGAAGGCAAAAGCCTGGCAGCTAACTTTTTAGAAAAGTGCGCGCTGCTCCAACCTCCAAAAACGCTGAAAAACTTACAATCCATCTTGGGTTTCCTAAATCTTGGAAGAGCTTACATTCTAAATTACGCAGAAAGGGTTAAACCTCTCTACGAATTAATCAAACCTGATTTTTCAATCAAACATTGGACACAGGAACACACAGAAATCCTGCGTTCACTCCAAGCTAACATGTTAGCAACAAATCACTTACAAACACGCGTAAGTCAACGCAATTTAGTGATCAGAATAATTTTGGGTCAATGCGGATTCACCTACTTAACATTTAATGAGGGTGAAAAAGTACCAATAGCATACAAATCACATTTGTATACACAAGCAGAAATGCACTTCACTTCAACAGAAAAAATACTGACAGCTGTTCAAACCGCTGTAGCAAAAGAAAGAGCTCTAGCCCAAGGGAAATGCATTATTGTCGTAACTCCAGTACCGGCCTTAGAGGCGGTCACAAAAGCGAGCATTCCAAATGCAAAAGCTTTACATCCTAGATGGATACAATGGGTTAATTCTTTTGCTGCAACAGATGTTGAATATGTTTTTGATCCTGATTTAAAAACACAAGCGTTCCTGCAATATGAACATGAATGTCCTCTGCCCACTGAAATTCTGCCTCTAGATCAGTATGAATTTATAATTTACACTGACGGATCCGCACAACCCGCTACAGGGAGTAAGCAAGCTTACAGTGCAGCGTGCGCAATCGTTAAAGGTCGCATGCAAGATGGTAACTTCAGACCAATGGTCACTAAAACTCAATCTCTAGAAGATTGTACAGCTCAGCGAGCTGAACTACAAGCTTTCAAACTGGCACTTGAAAATACAGATCGCGAATTCCCCACACTAATAGTGTGCGATTCTTTCTACTGTGTTCAGTCGTATAATGAATAAATACAGAATTGGCTTGAAAACGGGTTCAAAGATGCAAAAGGTGGCACAATAAAGCATAAAACGCTTTGGGAACAAGTAGTTCAGTTGAGAAACGAACTACCAAAGGCTCACGTAATACACACGCTGAGTCATCAACGTGATGGCGTTCACGTTGCAGGAATTCATTGGCTGATGAAGCCGCAAAGGGGGCTGTTCAGACGGCTTCCGTAGCTGCGATCACTCGTTCAAAAACGAGAATAGACAGTGAGATATTGTTGGCTGTCAATGCTTCAAGCAAAGGCAGTGGTGCAGTGTTACCAAAGAAATTTCCACTCAAGTACTCTTATGTAATTGATGCAAACAACGTTCCTTTTGCTCGAATCCCTGGAGTGGGGGATAGGGTAATTCCAAACATGGAACGTAGATTAGGACTAATCCTAGCAGCACATGAAGGGATAGCTTCTGCCCATGCAGGTGTTTCTGCAACAGTATCTTTACTTAAACAAAGATATTGGTGGCCTGGCATTAGGAAACAGACCAAGAACTATGTTTTGGAATGTGAAATATGCCAACAGATGAAAGTCTCCACAGTGAAACGTCCTGCGCAGACACCCCTGTTGATTTCAGACAAACCATTAGCTTGTGTTTACCTGGACCACTGCGGTCCCTTGCAAAGGGACGGTAACTATAAATATATAATTTTCGCAGTGGATTCGTGCTCAAGGTTCCTATGGATATGGCCTCAGCGCTCGGCTGACGCTCGAACTGTTATAAAAGATTTGCGAGTTTTTATGGGCACATACGCAATTGGCACGCTACATTCTGACCAGGGCCCTGCGTTTAGCTCTCGGGCTTACAAAGAAGCCATGGCCAGTTTGGGCGTAGCAGTGCGGTACTCCTCTCCGTTTCATCCTGAGGGAAATTCTGTTGTGGAAAGGAAAAACCGGGACATAAAGCAGTCTATAACAGCTAGAGTATTAGGTTCGGTTGATGGGTGGTTCAAACATCTTTATGGGGTCCAACGCTCATTAAATAATTTACCAAGAAGTTCTCTAGGGGGGGTCACTCCATATGAGGTCCTATTTGGGACAAGAATGTGGGTTCCTGATCTCGAATGTAAAGGCACAGTGGTGGAAAATAAACCCTTTGATATCAAAGAACGTTTGGCTGTTTTAAAGGATCTAAATGAACTAAGATCGAAACAAAGCAACGTGTTCCTGAAGCCAACCACCACTGGGGAAAAACCGGCAGTCCCAGCAAGGCCTGTCTGGATCCCAAAAGTTGGGGATCTAGTCAGAGAGAAGATTGCGGACAAGAAGGAATTTGGACCTTCTTACAGACAACCAGTACCTGTCCTAGCCGTACACGGAACAAGAACAGTACTTCTGCTGCCCCTTGCTGGAAAAAAGGAGAAAGGATTTGTGTCAATCGACCTCATCAAACCACAGTATGTGGCCAATACTAAATAGTAGGCCTCGTGGACTCTGACCTAGTAGCAGACGCACTCCTCTCGCTACTATCCAAGAGGTTCAGACTGAAAGACTCATAACCATCGAGAATTCAGCAGTAACAGATGAAGGACTAAGCAACAATGATATGGAACTCATCCCTCTTGAAACTCAAGTAACAGTTCGTCCAGATACACCTGTCTACACCAACATAACAAGTGATCAACTGGTTCCAGCGATTTCAACAAATCCTGATGCAATTCCAACAATTGACAGAACTGCTTCTGGCTATTTCATTAACTTTGATACGTTTTCTGAGGATCCGAGTGAACCTGAAACGACGCCAGCATCAAAAACTTTCAAACAACTAGTACAAGACCTTTTTCATTTCCTGAAAGAGACTTATCTGGTTTCACCATGGGTTGAACTATGGATTATTTCTGGAATATTTTTCTTTCTGCTTTGGCTAGCTTTGGTTATGATTATCAGCGTGCTTATAAATGGCAGTTACATCCATATGGACACTGAAAGTAAAAATGTGAACTTACTTTTGAAACCACACAAATCATCCCAACGTGAAGCTAGAGACTTGTCAGCAGTGAACATCACAGCCGTTCCTATACAGGATGGTATAGTGTGGGACAAAATCTATTTTGATATCTTTGGCCCTACGGAACTTTTGAACATTCCACATTTATTTAAAATTTCACTAAGTGATTTTATTACCTCCTGTACCTATTCTGATGATTGGGACTTTGAGACCGTAAATGACATGATGTCTGATCTAGAAAGGTCTGCTGCATTCTCTAACAATGAATACTTAGAGGGTTCATCAGACTACGAACAGCTTTATTGTTACAACCACTATGGTCATCATTTCTTGCATAAATCTGCAACACCTAGAAATGTGTTTATGTTTAACCAATGGGAACATTGTCCTACATCACCAAAGGGTAGTTCAAAAACGTTTGCTAATAAGTTTCCATATTTTTCAGGGTACAATACATCTGATCCAGAAACATTTTACTATAAAAATGTAAACAAAACAGGACAGAAAATTATGTTAACTAATACAAAACAGATTTATTCTGCAGCCTTTATTACCCAACTGTCTAGACATGGATTTGACTTGTGGGAAGACACAATAGACACGAAAACTGTCTGGGGTTCTAAAGATTGGCAAGTACAGGGGATAGAAGCTTTGGGCCAAAAAGGGGGTGCAGCACAGACCACAGACCAGCTTGTTAGTGTGGAAAAAGGCCGCTTTATTGAAGACAGGTGCACCTTACAAACAAAAATCCTTGGCCTGTGCAGTACAAAACGAAACCTCACTAAATATTTTCCTCCTACCTTACCCTCCACCCCCTCCCCTAAAGTTTTCCCCTTTGCAACCATTTATAAACCCCCAAAAACTTGCATTTTCTTAACCTTTCCTAACCTAGTTATCTATGTAACCTTCCTATGCTACTTCCCCTTCCTGCGTACTCCCGGAGTGACCTTTTCCAACCCATAAACTGTAACTGTAAACAGATCTAACAACTATTACCCAGGAAAAAACGCCCCCAAATGGAAAACAAACCGTACACAAAACCCCCGCACCTGCTTCAAGCGACAACCAACATGTACATGCTTCCCCACCCGGTGCACCTGTTCCCAACAAAACCAACCACCTTACAAGAAGATTACCCATTAAACCTCGCCCACCTGCTACCAGACATAAAGCCCAAGAAAAATGGGGGGGAGGGTGGGAAAATTCGCTTTCCAGCCCTAAACCCATCCGGCTGTCGTGTCACTACCACCGAAATGGTGGCCAGTGACACGAAATGGCCGGCTAAATAGTCCCCAGCCCAAACCTAGCCCAAGTGCAGCCCAACAAGCCCAATTGGGCTCTGGCTGTGCCCCCGGCCCAAAATCCCCCGGGAGGGGCAAGCCTCCCGCTGGTCGGCTGCCCCCCCCAAAGCCCTATTGGGCCAAAAAGGGGGTGCAGCACAGACCAGACCAGCTTGTTAGTGTGAAAAAGGCCGCTTTATTGAAGACAGGTGCACCTTACAAACAAAAATCCTTGGCCTGTGCCGTACAAAACTAAACCTCACTAAATATTTTCCTCCTACCTTACCCCCACCCACTCCCCTAAAGTTTTCCCCTTTGCAACCATTTATAAACCCCCAAAAACTTGCAACTTCTTAACCTTTCCTAACCTAGTTATCTAAGTAACCTTCCTATGCTACTTCCCCTTCCTGCGTGCTCCCGGGTGACCTTTTCCAACCCATAAACTGTAACTGTAAACAGATCTACCAACTATTACCCAGGAAAACGCCACTCAGAAAATTCTGGCCCCAGACTTTTCTGACCCCCCAAACTAGGGACCCTGTCGTTTCGGATATCGACGTATGTCCAATGCCCTGTCTAAAACCTCCTTAATCTGAATTATATACAACTCCATTCCGTACCGGGACAAATGCACCCCATCTTCTCTAAAAAAGTAGACTGCCGCATATCGCAATTCCGGATGTTCTACTCTCCCAACACCTTCCCTGTCACAAAACAAACGCATGTCCTGCTTGATCTTCCTCCTCGCCTTATCTATCGCGGCTGGCCGCTCCGCTCCCCTCCAATGCCTCCTGGGAATAAACTCCAACCAGATCACGTAACAACCCGACCACTGCTGTTTAATCTCCAAGAGATCCCTCTTCATTTGCTTTAACAGGGCCAAACCCTTGCACTGCACCAGGTCATTTTCCCCCAAGTGAATAATCAAAACGTCTGGACAAATCCCACCTCTGATCGCCCTGTTTAAAGCTGGAAACAACTTGTGCCATCTCATACCCCCTTTCCCTTGCCAATGACACCGAAACAACTGAGAGTCCAAGCCCAAATTCAAACCACTCCCTTTTACACACTCGTAACGTTCTGCCCTTTTAACAAAAGAGTGTCCTATGATGAAGATGGACAGTTCCGCCGACGCAGGCCCCGCCACCGCACCTGCAAAGACACATATATGAGGAAGGAATTGAACATTATGCGTCCCCCTCCCCAATGCCCCGCAGCCGGATGTATGTTTTAAAGCAATCCGATTTCCAACGCCCCAAGCGCATAAGGTCTTCCCTCCCCCACCCTCTCTTAGCTGCGTCTGTGGCCGCACCGATGCGGAATGAATGGGTCCCATACTGTCTAGGATCTTCCCCCAAGCCTTGGAGGGCTCGCCTCAAGACCCAAAGCAGCTGAGATGTGACACCCTGCTCCCCTCCTTCCGCTGAAAAACCTCCCCGTCATCCCGCACCAATCCCCTGGACAGCATCCCCCCCCAGGCCGCGGGGCACAACATCTTGTCCACCACCGGTCCCATGACCACCCACTTCCCCACTCCCCGCTGATCCGTCTTAGAACGCTTAAGCTGTACTGCCACCGCGTCAACCCGCAAGTCAACCTCCCCCCACCGTATCCCTCATGCCCCCCTCGCATCCAGCAGCTCCGAAACCCGAAAGGCCCCGAAGTACATCCACAACATTAACGTGGAAAATAAAACCGGTTCTTCTGCACTGCGGCATATTTGCGGCATAAGCCGGATCAAGCCGGCCAGAATACCGACCGACAGGGGCCTTCTCTGCTGCGATCTGCTACCCCCCTCACGCGCCCAACCTTCCAGTAGTCGAGTACCCAATTCACCCGCCGAAGGCGCATAGCCCCACCACAGTTTCCCCATGAAAGCTATGGCCGACAACTTGCCTGCTATCGTCACTCTGGACAAACCCTTGTCAATCATGGTCAAAATGAATTGCACTACCTGTTCCTCCCGAACCCAGTGCTGCCCACATCGCATTGCGCCACTGTCAAGGAATTCCCACCACGCCTGTTCGTATGCCTTCCAAGTGGATGAGGCCAGTGACCCTCTTACCAACTGAACGACCCTTTGTCTCCTACAGACCACATCCCCGCTGGAACCGGCGTCCTGACCTCGTCCGCCTCCGTGGCTAGCCCATGGAACCTCTGCCACTGTGAACGAGACAAAGCGTCCGCAATGTCATTGTCCACTCCTGGCACATGTCTGGCTTGAAACAAAATATCATGCTCCAAACATCGCAGCACAAAAACCCTCAATAACTTGAGAACTTGAGCGTCCTTGGCTGACTGTCTGTTCACAATCTGAACTACCGACATATTGTCCACCTTAAAGATCACCTTCCTGTGCGCCAACTCTCGAGCCCACACTGTCACAGCCACCACCAGTGGAAAGAGCTCCAGAAACGCAATACTCCTCCCCCGTTCTTCCAATGTGGTGGCCATTCTTCTGCGCACCACCTCCCTTGCCAGTAGAGTCCAAAACCTCCTGCACCTGCCGCGTCGGAGGAGATGGTGACATCCCATTCCCATTCTTCTGGGGTTGCCATGGGAATGCCGTTAAATTGCTCCAAAAAGGTCCGCCACATTCGCAGGTCCTCCTTAGTGCCTGCCGACAGGCGCATATGGTGGTGCGGTAGGGTCCAACCCGCCAAAGACAAACCCAACCATCTGCAAAACGTGCGCCCCGCTCGCACCACCCTGCACGCAAAATTCAAGTGTCCTAGCAGGACCTGCACCTCCCTGACCATCACCTTCTTTTTGGCCAACAAGCTGTCAATCAACAGCAGCATATGCACTTTCTTGTCCCCCGGCAAACGGGCTTCCATCGCCCCGGAATCCAGTTCAATACCAAGAAATGACAACACCGTACTGGGACCCTGTGTCTTCTCTGGCGCCAGGGGCACACCCGGGTAGCCCATGAGCTCTTTAAAACTAGCCAGCTGCTGCTGACAGAGCGCAGAACCGGGCAGTCCCACCAGGAAAAAGTCATCCAGGTAGTGTGTCACCGTCTCTTTACCGGTGCGCCACGAAAAAACCCACTGCAGGAATGTACTGAAGCGCTCAAACAAGGCACACGATATGGAACAGCCCATTGGCAGTGCTTTGTCCACGAAGATGGACCTCTCGAACTGGATACCCAACAACTGATAATCCGCCGGGTGTACTGGGAGCAATCGAAATGCTGACTTTATGTCGCATTTTGCCATGAGGGCGCCCGTCCCTACTGTCGCCACCAATTGCCTCACCAAGTCTACGGATGAGTAGGATCCGGACGACTGCTCGGCCACTATGAAATCATTAACCGCCGCCCCCTCTGGCCATGACAGGTGTTGAATCAACCTGTATTGCCCCGGTTCTTTCTTCGGCACCACTCCAATTGGGGAGATGATCAGGTCCCGGATGGGGCTACTCCTGAAAGGACCTGCCATACGCCCTTCCCAGACTTCTTTAAACAATTTGTCCCGCACCACCGGACCGTGTGTCTTGGCGGACTTCAAATTCTCAGCCCACCTAGCAGCCCTCGGACCCTCATAGCCCAGCCGGAACCCCTCCTGAAAACCCTGTTGCAACAGCACTGCGTCCTCAGTCCGAGGATAGGACGCCAAAAATTCTTCAAGACAGCCCTGGTTAATGGGAGTATGAGCCTTTGCCCAAAGTCCCCTGTCCTCCCCTTCCGCCCCTACCCCCTGATGGCTGCTGCCCCGCCTGGTTGGACTGCTGACCCTGTCCCCCAGCTCCCGTCCCCCAGCATTGCACCATTGGATGCCTTCCTGCACACTTTGAACATTCGTGCCGAAACCTGCAGTATTGCCTTGCGCACGTGCCTTTGTTAAAATCCCAGCACGCTCCCACTGCGCCGGTGCTGTTCCACGCAGACCCCCCCGTGGGTGGGGCAGTTCGGAAAGGGGCGGGGAGCGAGAGGGAGACCGCTCGCCGTGTATATCGTTTTCCCGAACTTGGCCCCCCCCATGGTTTGCTGGTATAAGTCCGAGTCTATCTCCCCCCAGTTTGCCTCCGGATCCCAGGCCAACCGAGCCCGAAACTCCTCGTCGTAATGCGACCACGCGTACCCTCCGTACGTGACCTGTGCCCGCCGAATCACGTCCATGTATTTGAACAATGCCACGGACCTCTCGGGGTACTTTTCACAGTACACACTGGCGAAGATCAGAAAAGCTGCCGACCAATTCTCAATGGTCATGGGCACCCTCGGCCTCTTGGCCAGCTCTAACTCCTCCTCTTTGGACCCTTCTTTCGCTGTAAGCTCTCTATGTAAAAGCTTCAGCATGTCCACGTATTCGCCCTTCCATATCTTTTCTTTGGTGGCCAACGTAAGATGAGCCCCCAATGGTTTGGTAATCCCCATGTACGGCAACTTTTTGGCCGGAATGTCGTGACTCTCCTTTCCCGTCCCCTCGGATGGCCCTCTGTCGTCCTTTCCTCCCCCGCCCCTTGCTCCTCCGAGGAGCCGGGTACCGCAGACCCTTTGGTCTTATCCTCCCCCTGTCGCGGCGCCTCTGTCCCCACGTATCCTTGACATACGCCCCCTTCCTCAAGCGCGCCTCCCCTTCCCCCCCCCGAGCGTCCGTGCCCACCGACACCATGGCCTGCGGTTCTGCACCTGCCGGGCCCCCTTTCACCCTCTGCTTCACCCGCCAGCTCCCCCCCTCCCGCGTGTGCTCCCGTGCCTTACCTGGCGTCAAGGTCGGTGTCCTGACCGGATCCCGCCGCCTAACCAGTCGTGAAGGGGGGGCTGCCACGCTATCCACCGTGTTCCGCCTGGCCGGACCGCTCTGAAAAAGACTAGACACATCATTACTCCCATCCCCCCTCCCTTCAACCTGCCGTTCTTCTTCTCCTACAATCTCCCCCTCTTCAATGCTCTCCTCGTCATAGTCCAACTGCAGTGGGCCGTCCACCTCGGACTCCAGCCCAGACACCCATGCACGTTCCCTGTCTGCGCTGCTTGGCAATGGGCCGCCCTCCGTGGACTCCAGCCTGCTCAAGCCCGCCCGCTCCCTGCAATTGCGAAGTAGCTCCCCTAAATCAATGCTCCTTTCCCGCTGCCCTGCGCGCTCATTGCTTGGGTCCCGCGAAGTGCTACATGACACCTGAGCCTGTCCCCTTGAGGCCGCATCGACCCACCGGGGCTGGGACACCGGCGACCGGTCGCCCCTCCTCCTGCACACAACCTCCTGGACGTCCCTCGTTGGAGCGTGGCCGCCCGCATGAGGCAGAGCCGGCCCATCCTCTCAGTGGGGTGTAGCCGCATGCAACTCTCCCGAGTGCCTGGCCTGCCGCCCCTGCCAAAAAGAAGTGGAGTCCGACATGCCGGGGTTAGTCCTGCCCTCTGACCCCACAAACCCAGAGTCCCCAAACCAACGGCCATCCGTCACCTGACCCGCGCCCGACGCACCTGAGGAATGTCCCCCCCGCTGAGCTGGCCTGCCTCCCCGTGCCCCAGACCCCCCCACCCCGATCGGGGCGCCCCACGCCCTCCCCCCCCGGGAAACCCACGTCCGCCCCTCCTCATCGCTCCACTCCAAAGCCTCCACCACCTTCCTGCCCGCGCCGCCGTCCCAGACCCGGCCGGCCTGCAACAAGCCTCCTCGGCCCCCAGCTCCCCCTGCACTGCTCCCCGCCCCCGGGCCCCCCCACCCTCCCTGCTCCGTCCACTGGTTCCTGAGCCCCACCGGGGCCCTCTCCAGCCATCCCCCTATCTCAAGGGACGGAATCGGTCCCCATTGCGGGCCCCCTTTTGCCGCCGAGACCCACACCCCGGATGCTCCCCCCACCCCCTCCCCGCTACCTGCCCCGCTGACGTGCCCCCCCCTGGTGTCCGCCGGCTGTGCACCCACCCCACCACCCATTTGGGCACTCTCCCCCCCACACACCCACGTTCCTCTTGTCTCCCTGCTCCGCCCTCCGGGCCCCCTTTTGACCTGAGCGCCTACTCTCCGCCCCCCCCTGCAGGGTCTTCCTCCTCGCTGCTGTCAATTAAGAGGGGGGAGGACCGGCCGCTGCCTACAGTAGTGGGGGTGGCCCCCCCGCTGTCCCGTCCTGCCCCCCAACTGCTTCTGCGCCAATGGGGCCCCCCCAGCCCCCGCCTTAAATATCAGCGCGGGCCGCGCCTTCGTGGCCCGCCTCCCGCCTCGCGTCTTCTTTAAAGGCGCAGCCTCCTTGGCAGCGTGTCCGCGCCCCCCCGCCTCGTTCGATCGGCGCTTACGGGTCCGCGGCGGCGAGCATGCTAACACCGCCGCCGCGACCCCGCTCGCAGCCCACCTGGGGGATCTTACCTCTATTGCGGGCCGCAGCATGTCCGTGCGGCCCGCTTCTGCTAAGAGGCGAAGCGCCTCAACGATACGTGGGTCCTCCGCCGGTGCAGGAAACATCACAGGCAACGGGCGCACCACCACCGCACGGCGTCCAAAGAACCACACGGCGCGCTGCTGCCAATCGGCCCCACTCCAAAACAAAACCGCCGCAAAACCAGCCAATACAACCACGAAGGCGACAAAATTCGCTTCCCAGCCCTAAACCCAGCCGGCTGTCGTGTCACTACCACCGAAATGGTGGCCAGTGACACGAAATGGCCGGCTAAATAGTCCCCAGCCCAAGTGCAGCCCACAAGCCCAATTGGGCTCTGGCTGCACCCCCGGCCCAAAATCCCCCGGGAGGGGCAAGCCTCCCGCTGGTCGGCTGCCCCCCAAAGCCCTATTGTTTAGAGCATGTATCAACCCTCAGCAAATAATGTTTTTGAATGACACTGTGCAACAAACGTCTTGCCTTGGTTTAGCCAAGATCAAAGACATGAAAACACCTTCTGTACCAACACCTGCAAGTAATAGCACTACACAGGGAGTGGTCACAGTAGACACAATACTACAAACCAACAGAACAGATCCTGATTGGAAAAACTGGTTACTCTGGCCCACAGACACAAACATCTGTCAAGAAAGATTCCTGAATAGAAGACAGGGCTTTACTATCCATAGGCCAGACCCACGATATGTTCAACGACAACATCCGGGGTTAGTAACAACATACAGTGTAGGAAAGTTGTACCTCGACTGGCTACAAAAATCTACACTTGAGGATGTGAAACAACACTTATCTTTACTTAAAGAAGACGCAGACCGTAGGGAATTCTTGCTAGGACCAAGAAAACCGCGTCAAAAACGTTTCATATATGCCGGCATTTATGCTGCTTATAATGAAGTATGGAAGGTTTCACAGGCAGAGGCCGCAGAACGAATACGTGAACTTGATCGGATTAACTTAGAGAAATCTCTCACTGTGGTCGACAATGGGTTAACAACTTTGTCATCCAGAATTTATTCATTGGACAACATTGTATCCTCTGCTATTGACATACTGGAACAAGATTTAGCCGTGTTACAACAAGGCCAATCTCAGTTACGTTCTATTATGTTATTAGGCTGGACGCTGCAATCTTTGCGTGCGGGCTATGTGCCTTGGCGTTTTATCAACACGTCTTCTCTGTTTGCAGAATACAATCTAACAGATAAACAGATCGAATTGGCACAAAGGGGAGCAAAGTATACAGTGCTGAGCATTGAAAAACTGGAAAAATTACCATTTACGGTAGCAGAAAAACCAGCTACAGAACGGCTTATTCATGGCAAAATAACTCTGCCTGTCACTACTTTTCATTTTCAGTATTGCCTCAAACAAATGCAAGCAGGCAAATATGAAAGGTTGGGTAAAGAATACATTAAGACATCCTGGGATTTACCTTACGAATACAGATGTTGGAGTGGGGATCATGAAGTGTTTATAAGCGGTACACACTGTGAAAATGCACTAAGCAGTTCACTCATATGTCAGGACATTTCTTTACACGGGGCTTGTAATGGTTCTGTGGCAAACTTGTCGTGCCACCAGCAGGGTACACCAGCTACTGTGATTAATCCAACGTTTGGCCAACTTTCTAACGGGAGTTACCTCATGTTGAATGATCAAAGTTGCTGTGGTATGTTGCCAGGCATCCCATATCTGGTAACGGTCGGCTCCAGGGTTACTTTTTGTATGCAAGTATTGTTCCCCCCAATAGACACAGTCAGGGAGTCGCCTCTATGGCCTTCATTGAATGTTTCTTTTATACGTTTTGATACTTTAAGCAGAATGAAAGCCATGCTTTTACAACAAACCGTGCCTTTGACCTCGGCCAAAGAAATCTATGATTTACAAATTGCAAGGACTTCGGCTGAGATACAGGCTTTAATTCGTACAAACTGCCCTATACATTTCGCAGAAATGATGGGACGTATCTTTAACATGTCTGATACGAGCGGGATTGTACATGTATTTAAGACCATCTGTTCAGGACTGTTAGCACCTTTCCAGGCAGTCCTCGGAATCATCCCAAACTTCGCACATTCGGTGTTTGGTGGTGTGCCATTAATTCTAGCACTTGTTGCAGGAATCCTGTTCCTATTCCTACTACTACTACGCTATGGCAAGCCTATCCACCGACGTCACTCCGAGCGGTGTGGAGAAAGCTCTCCTAGAACGGAAGTGCCCTGAGCGCATAGTGCAACTTTTGGGCATGCCTCATCTACGGGAACTTAATACAACATGGTTCCTGTCATTTAGACCAATCTGGCAAGATTGCATCTTACCTGTTCTACGCTGCCTGCTTTGTGGTGAAGAATGCATGCTAGACACCTGTCTAACACTCCCATCAGTCATCCCAACGGATATCGATACTCTGCTGGACCCGGTAACGGCCCATGCTCTGTTTTGTCCCCAGAGGCTACCAATCCTGATGACGGCATTCATTGAGATCTCACAGACGCTTCCTGCTGCTGCTGAGGTACGAGATGGATCAACAGGCACACAGGTAACAACGGACGCGACCATTGCTGCGGCATCTTATGCTGAAGGCGATGCTTCACATCTCTGTGCAATTAATCTTCTACACGAGGTGTTCCAAATGTCACCAACATCGGTAGACGATATATTGTCTACAGAAATAGATGATTTCATGTTTTCACCAGACCCATACACTGACTTTGATTCGGCTCACAGTGTACCAGGGACGCAATGAATTTGGCCTTCATATTTTCAAAACTTGGAACTCTTCCTAAAATTGAACTTTTTCTTTTTCTTTATTTTTTGAAAATACATGGCAAAACAATCTGCTTACACTACAACTATTCTTATAAAACGGACTTCTTTGAATACTTCCAGGGACACATTGTCACCTTATTTACCACAATTTCATTTAGTACCATGATATGCAATGGCTTTGATTTTTTGAAAAACTTGTCACCAGTTCATCATATGTATATATTTCTGTTTATTCATTCATGTTGCATTTATTTCCAATATATGCTCAGAATGAAAAAATGCTTTAAAATGTACAGTACCTATTGCATTACATGTTTTAGCAACAGTTCTTTTAAAAAACTTCTTTTAATATGCTTTTAGAAATGTTTTTAGCAATATGTGGTACTTCGAGTTTAATGTTTAGCATTTAGTATTATCGTTCATTCGAAAGTGGAGTGGGTGTTGTATTCCGCTTTTGGTGTCCGTATATAGGTTTTCCTGAAACATGTCCTTATATAGGCACAATTCGCATTGCCCTTATATAGGCATAAGATCCCAATCCTTATTTAGGCATTAGCCATGCACTCCAAATACAGGCATGGTCACCGACATCCGTCCACCCTAACGTCACAACGAGTTCTTAGAAACCAAACCCTAAGCCCAGCACAGGATTATTGATTTCTCCAAGAACTCATCTATTATGCATGAACCGCTATTCCTTGAGGGTTCATTCCTGACGTCGTCCTCTGTCCGACTTCACGTCAATGCTAACATTCCAAGGCACCTACCAGGTATAAATATACCTTCCCTTGCCCAAGCAAGTTAGAGGAGACCTCGACTTCAGAGGAGCCCGTATCCCGGCCTGACGCACTGAGAAGACGCTGTCATCCCTGCTCGCAGAGAATCCAGCTTCCAGTGTTCTGACTCTCTTCGCGGGGTGTTAGAGTTTGAGATCCGGCAGGAGATTCCCACCTCTCTCATTCTCAAGGTATGGAGCTGACTAGAACCTAGAGGGACTCTTGGCATACCAGACTCTTAGTATACCATACTATAGAATACTTCACCTACTTCTTACCTTGCCCTACACCTAGACCAGGTTAGGTACACTGGGGTAGAACTAGCTTAGAGAAGCATCGTATGAGTACTCGCATTTTTAGCTCATGTTATTTATGTATGTGAATATATGCTAAAAGATAATGCTAGCGCAGTATTATTTATTTCTACTGCTTACGCTGTACATTATATATCTTGCATACTGTCTTGTGACCATAACAGCTCATATCTCTTACACGAGAAACAAGACTGTTCAATAAATCCTTTTATTGAAGCGCCCGTCTATTCTTTCTGTGTAACTCTGAAGAAACTAAGCATGCACGATTAGCTGAGTGAAACTGTTATCTATTGTTTCCATGATTCTGAGAATGTTCCGATTCTAAAGGGAAACAAAGTTGTCATGTTTATGCGGTTGCCAGAAACTACTCCCTTCTTGTTAACAAGGAGTTTCTAGTGGCCTCTGAGTTAGCTGGCACAAAGAAATTAAGTTTAATATACTCTATAGGGACATACTGACCTCAGTCCTATGTCGAATCTATAGGGTATTTTATTCCAATGCGCAGAGCCTATTAGGGAAATAGGAACTACACTACAAAATGTTGTTATCGACACCAGTGCTCCATAAAACTGTGTCACTGCTCTGCAGGAGCAGCCCAAAGTTAACAGAATATCAACTGCTATATGCACCGCTGGGGGTTCCGTTCATGAGCCCCAGACTGACTGGGCCACTTCCATTACTGCATTTAAATGATAGATATTGAGCAATTCCTATCTGACTGTTGCCTCTAACCGTGTGAAGTCCAGCCTCTGTAAGCAAGTCACCAAATTGTCCCATACCATTGTCATATCCCATACTTTAACATCTATGTGTCTAGTTAGTTTTGAAAAGGCTGGCAATTCCTATTGCATTATTATCTCTGCATATGGTACCTTGGTCTTGGTGCGTGACAACATTTTCATCATGCAATATTGTGCTACCGGCACCAATTTTGCATACTTTGCATGCTGCATATTCTGTTCAAGCAGACATTTCAGTGGCTCCTTTCTCTGACAGCCACACATGCTATACTGCAAATCCTCATTCGCATTCTCCGATATCCATCTAGCTACCCGCTGAAGCTAAACTGCTACGTAGTAAAGCTCCAAATCCAGAGCTCCCAGCCCACCTTCTATTGTAGGTAATTGTAATTTCCTTAGTGAGCATCTATGGCGTTGTTCTCCCCATATCAAGTCTGTTAGTAGTCCATTATTTCTCACCCAAATCTGAGATTTTCCAGCAGCGTGAATATGTATTGCCAACTGAGAGATTCAAACGTTTTCTCAATGTCTATTGACATTACCACTGACTGCAGTTCCAGAATTATGCATTCCTCCATTACATGCATGAGACTCCTTATATTCTGATCAGTGTAAACTACTGTGCACATCAGAGGGGTTATTCTGTTGGCTATTGCTTTAGCCAGGACATTGTAGTAAAGGTTAAACATTTTTAGGGGATGGTAGGCTACAGGCCTCACCAAATCCTGTACTGCTTTGGGATTGACAATATTATCACCTCCCTTGTGGTTTGTGGTAGAGTTCCCCATCTCTCTCACTGCCATGCATATTTTGTGAAGTCTGGGGGTCGGTAATCTAGTGTAAGTCCCATAAAACTTTGCAGGAAATCCATCTCCCCCAGGTGTCTTACCCTTTGTCAGTCCTTTTATATAATCTTTGACTTCCTCTAAACTTAGCGGGAGGAGTATAAATCTTCAACCTGAATCTCATTAAGTGTGCTCATTGTTATATCTGCTAAATAATATACTCGCTGGCAGGTTCCATAGGGGTCCCCAGTTGTTGGTATAGGGAAAAAATATTATTTTGTCATAACCGTATTAATATCCACTTGTAATGACACTACTATAGTCCCCTCCTCCTATATCACCATGATGGGTCCTCTTTTAATTGTGTAGTAACCCGACCAGCAGACGCCCCATGTTTGTCACCCTCAATGTGCTGTGTGGCTTTGCCATCTCTATAATCCATTTTAAATATATTACTTAACAATTTTCGACAACTGGATTTCAAGAAAGAAGTGTCCTTGCTTCCTTTGTCCCTGTAGTCACTTCACATTCTGTTTTGGCGATTTTTTGTTCCAATGTGGTAACTTCTGTTTTCAGAGCCTTTTGGAGGCCATATACAGTTGGGATACAAATTGCCCTGTATGAATCCTTTACAAGCATTCCATTCAACACAGGCATCAGGTGCTGTGTTTTTATTAATATCAAAGCACTGGCCAATGTGCTGTTTAAGTCTCATAAAATACCCTATCCTTCAGGGCTTCGACATTCAATCTCCACACATGTATACGTGGTCTGCTATGACCCCATTGAAATTTTTCCATTACAAGTGCATGATCCTATACCACTCTAGCCATATGGGATACCTTCAGAGGGTTCCCGCTAAGTGATCATCACACTGCAGCAAAAAATCCGGTCTAGAGTAAAGGTTGTGCACATATGAATAGTGTGTGTATTCCTTGCCTTGTGGATACATCATGCACCATGCATCATGTAGGTGGCACTTAAACAGCCACAAATTCAGTCCTCAACCACTTTTGCCATGTGTGTTTCTAGAAACAGTGGGAATGACCTGTTCATATGTTTGCCTGGGACAATGTTAAAATCGCCACACCAGAATAATAGAAGATGCGTTCTGGCTACCATTTGGCTGTGTAGAGATTTCTAAAAGTCTCTGTGATCCACATTAGGAGCATAAATACTGATCAGCGTGAGTGCTTTCCCATCCAGCATCCCATCTGTGAAAACAAATCTGTTGGGTTCCATTTCCACTTTTAGTGTAGCGTATGGTACACCTTGCCTTACCCAAATCATGGCGCCCCTTGCATAGAACGAATATTTGTAGAGGAAAATTGCCCCTTCGACTGTTTACACAGCCTAGCCACATAGGCCTTAACTGGATGCGTGTCTTGCAGACACGCCATTTCAATACCATGTCTATTTAAGGAGGAGTATATTTTGCGTCTTTTAATCATGCTCTCCATGCCTCAAATACTCCATGTTACCACTTTATTCCTAGTAAGTACCAACATATCTTGAGTCATTTACCCCCATCTCTTAACTCAGCAAGGCAGGCATTTCAATATAAGAGGTATTCAGGAGACATATCACTCGCATACGCCCCTCACTCAGCATCTAACCACATTGTCACTGTCCAGGAGTAACAATCAAGCAATACTCCAGTACATACAAACTGCCTAACTACACACATAAAATGAATATAAAGATTCACCAACAATGAAACTAATAATATGCTTCACAATGGTATCATAGCTCAGACACCCTTAGACCACATGTGGGTCCTTGGCTGCAAAAGGAGACAAAGGGAATGGAAGAGAGAGAGAGGGCAGCACCAGAGCAAGAGCCCCTACACCTTATTACATTGCTCGTACTGCTACTATATCAAGAGCTTATATTTGCTCTAGCTGTTGTCCAGGCACCCCCGTAAGACACGGCATCCCCTCAACCCAAAAGTCGAAAGGAGGCCCTGGAATCAAACCCCATCCCACAATACCTATACACATAACAACAGATCACCGGCCAGGTTCAGGGTCACAATGGGTCTTCCACCAGTTTCCGATTCTGAATCTCCACTCTTAAGCAGTGAGCCATCCTCTGCATTTTCAGGTTCTTTTGTTCATTGAGCATCTCCTGATGTGGACTGCTCCAATTAGATGGTGATTGTAGTACCCTTTGCTGTTCAATTTTGGCTTGACTAGATGTGGGCTTACTCTTTGATCTTCTTTCCACTCTCTTGTGCTTCTGAATGCGACAGACACGGTCTGCTGGTGGGTCCAGCTTAATGTTATTTGCTGTTTTCTCCACCCATGCCAAAGCATCCTCTGGAGTCAAAAAATAGTGTAACACCTCATTATGTATAATTTTAGTTGGCAGAAACATTAGCATATACTTCAAGACGAGTATTTGCAAATTCTTCTTTACTTCAAAGAAGAAGTTTCACTGTTTCTTCAATCGAAATTTGTAGTCAGGATACAAATATAGGGCCTCATTTATGACGTTTTGGCACAGGGCAGCGCTGCATGGAATGACAAGGAAATGACAAGGAGAAATGAAAACATTTCTCCTCGTTGCACCTCCCTAACGCCACCCCTGCGGTGGCATCAGATTCTAAGGCATTCCCAGGTTTATGATTTCTCGTAAATCTGGGAATGCTTCAGATTCCATGGGTGTTGCTTGAGAACACCCACAGCAACACTCATGGAATGCCCTTTTCACGCAGAACACTGTGTGAAAGGGGCACATATTTACAAGGCCATGAAAAGCCACAAAAGTGGCTTTATGTGGCCTTGTAAATATGCTGAGGCACCGGAACTTCAAAAAAGTGAAGTTCCGGCGACACAAAAGTGCCACAATTTTGCTCCCTCCTATCTCTATTTGGCCACCCCTGTGTGCCGGCTGGCTGCAGGATATTCTCTCTCTCTCTATAAACTAAGAGTCTTGCAACAACGGGCCTCGAAGTGTGCCCTGGTTTTCTAGGGAACACCGGAATTCTGTGCATCCTTTCAACTGAGGAGAAGTGTGAAAGGCCTCCTGCAGCCACCTGTTTCTCTAGCCACTTTCATAGAAATAACTCCATGCTGAGCCCCTTAATCTTTTCTAGCAGGCCCACAATTCTGATATTATTTCTTCGTGAGTGGCCCTCCGCTTCGTCATCCCTCAGCTTAGGAGTTACCATTCTTGATTTGATGTCCATAAATTGTTGTTGCTGTTACTGTTTGCCTAGTATTCGCCATGGAGGATGCCACTTTTGTCACTCTTTCTACTAGTTTGTTCTGATCCACTCATAGGAGGTTTAAGTTAATTGCCACTTGGTCAGTTTTAGTCTCAAGTGCCTCTCGCAGCACCTGAGGCCTCAAGTATTGCGTCAAATTTGTCTGTATTTTTCAGAAGTTTTCATGTAGAGCCATTGCTCCCTCCACAATGTGGCTGTCCTTACTGCTTTCATCAGTCTGGTTGGCCAGTGAGCCCGGCTCCCTCGCATGGGCCTGTTGTCCACCTTGTGGTTTTCCCATCTTGCAGGGCAACCCATACCTATCTCACCCATCCAATCGTCCAGTTACTACCACCACCTGGTTGTCACCCCAGTGATCTTGGGGATGTGGGTGGACAAGCCATGGATCTGGATGGTGTAGGGTTGAATTCACTGCTGCACACACAGATACCATGTGTCCATATTCCACTTTGCTTGGGACAGGATAGGCAGGCCTCAGCCCAGATATTGAAGACAACAGAACAATTCATTTCTTAGGACAAGGTGCAGATCCAGGTGTATATAAATCGAAACAAATTGATCAATTCAATGTCCTTATTGCCTGGGTTATAAATGGCATTTTGACCCAGTGTTATTTAGGAGTCATCACGAGGACTAAAAAATCAAATAAAGTGATGCCAGAGCAAGGTATTTGTTGGCATTATGAATGGAGTGGCGAATTAATCCTGGTCACTATAAAATTAAAGTCAGGTGTCCAGACAAGTGTTAGGGATCACTTGGTTCTTCGAAATAAGGGATCCCAATGCTTGTGGATGGTACGCTGTCAGCCATCCTCACTGGAGGCTCTGTTTTATGCTATTTCGAAGCTCATGTTTTTACGGTAATGGTGGTAGATAGCAGGGACAGGAATCCCATTTGACAAGGTTATGTTTAGATTTTTCTGCCCCCATAAAGTCTCCTTCCTTCATACATGTGAAACAAGAATGTGTCTGCCAGCCTTAGGCCAGAGCTTATCGTTTGGAGAGGAGTGGGAAAGAAACAGAATGTAGGGCAAGGGATCCCCAAGTTATTTCTCTAACTGATCTCACGATGGCAAGGAGGATCGATATTGTGCACTGGAAAATCCCCATGCTGTTGACTGATCTTTTGTTGTACACCCAGAGGGGCTAGCAAAGGAGCTGATATGGCTGGATCTCACAAGCCTCTTTCTCACACATTCATCCTTCAAGGGTCGGTTCTTCGGGTCCTCCCTATTTTTTCTGTATCCTTACTATTTTGTGGAGCCTTCTCGCTCTGTACCATGAATCAAAAACAAACTGTCTACTATGGAGCTTCTACCAATCCAACTAGTCTATTATCCTTTGTCTCCTATCCAGACAACACTTTGGTCCTCGTTCACGCATCATGAAACATCACATGCAAAAAAGTAAAGCAAAGCAACGAAAAATAAACATAATACATTTATACTGATGGTTTTAATTCAACGTGCTTACACTGGGCAGACCACTGCATCCTTTTCTAGGCCGGACTCCACTCCAATCCCCTTGGAGAAATCTCTCTCTTACCTTGGTGCCCAGTGTTGTTGTGTGGAGTCCAGTCCAGCGCTTGTCCCCCTTGGTCTCCGAGTTAGGATGCTTCACGGCACACAATCCACCAAGTACTGTGAAAAAAATAGGAGCAAACGCTTGGGAAAGATCACTGAAGTCCAACACGTTTAATGCAAAAATACAGCAAACAGCAAAAATATTTTAAGTGTGATTCATAATATCAACGAACCAGTGCTTTGCCACCTGGACAGTTGCAACACATAATGCTAAATTCAGTACACTTTTAGTCTTTTTTAATACATTTTCTACAATGCAGGAGGGTGGAGAAAAGAATATGAGATTAAACCGAGCACAAGATAGACACTAACAAGCAGGTGGCTAGCTCTTCTCCTAGTAAGAATGTGAGAAGACCTTGGGAAGGAGATACTGTGGACTACTGTAAAAAGTTGACTATGCCAGCTTCAAAACGAGGCGCCGCTTCCTTGAACAAGTGGCTAAATGTGCAGTGTGCCACATCGAAATACAACATGGTAGTACATTTAAAATGTGTGTTGATGTGCAATAATGCAAAGACTTCTATAATACTTTAGGCAGATATAAAAACAATTTCAGAATATGTTTTACACACAGATACAAAATGTGTCCTCAAGGGTGGGTTTCTTTTTTCCCTAAGCTGTTCTTAGTTGGCAAAGTTTGACATAGTTCAACTTCAAAAGCTGATAAATGCAGGTTGGGGTGATCCCTCTGCAATGGTGAGAGTCAGCACTATGGGATCAGGTACTGAGAATCAGGAAGGCTAGCCCCAGAAATTACGGCCAGCATTGAAGTGGCAGGGAGCAGTTTAATTTTCCATAAAATGTTTCTAAAGGGCCCCAGGACAGAGTTTTGGGAATGAACATGGTGAACAAAGGCTCCGCTCTACCAGGGCAGATGTCAGCTGCACTGACAAGCAGACTCAAGCAACACATTATGCTGGTTGGAGTCAGCATTAAGAGAGGCTGCATTAGGAGGTGTCTAGAATAGGATGTTCTTTTGCAGTTTTAGATAGCTCGAACTTGGCCCAAAGGCATTAGAGTGCTTTACATGAGCCTCAGGTTACGTTACACAAGGTCAGAAATATAATATATATATATATAATTTTTTAGGCAAGTGGAGTTTAAGTGAATTGCCCGGAATCACAGGCTGTTTTCAAAGTCATGACTATGCTGGGAATCTAGATTTACTTGGTTTTGGGACAGGTGAAAATCTTTAATTACGGACCAATTGGTGCTGGACATTATCCCACATGTTTATCAGATACTTCTTTTGGAAGATCGGAACAATTTCTTTTGCCCTACACCTATGCCTAGAGATCTGCTGATGAGGAAGAAGAACTGAGTTTGCTACTGAAAGAGGCAATAATATTGGTTCTGCTGTCATAAGAAAGAGGTTTTTTCTCAATACTCCTTTTGGTGAGCATCCAGTAACGGACTTCAAAGAGGTAATCAAATTTGTCACACAGGTCTATTTCAAGAAGATGACCCTGAAGAAGATCCTGTCCTATATAAAGACTGGGGACTTTATAGCCTCATTTGGCACGTACTTGCTAATCCCAAAACACTAGGAGTCCTAGAAGATGTCCACCTTTGGAGTAGGAGACAACCATTATCATTTCCAGCTATGCCCTTTGTGTTGATCTCCTCTCTGAAGGTCTTTACTACAGTATTGACTCCAGAAGTAGGTTTGATCAATTCCATGGGGGTTTGGATCTTCCTGTATTTAGATGACTGGCTGATATCTTCTTTTTGTTTAAGGCTGTTCGACAAGTGGAAGAAGTATGTGGGATATTGGAGATCATTTTTTTTGCTAAACTGCCACTGACACCAGATCTTTCACTGACACAAGATCACTGACACAAGATCTTCCACTGACACGATCTACCACTGACACAAGATCTTCAATACATAGGAGCACACTTCAGGACAGAATCTGGGGAAAGTTGGTCTGACGGAGGAAGGGAAGATGGCGGACTACTCCGCCGTTGGTTAGATGTCTCAGCCGCCTCTCCCTGTGATCCCTCTGTCCCGCTGCCGCTATGATTATTAATGCGGCATTTGGTTTCACAAGAGCCATATACTTAAAATAATACTTCAAACGAACATAAGTTTCTACGGAGGGAAGGAAAAACAAAAAGATTGCTGATTCTGGTATATGAGGACTTCACCTGTTTCAGCTGTGCTTGCTTCCCACGCGTTTTGGATGAGCCGGTGTACGAGGCTCGTGCTCGCGGTGAAACGCAGCTGTACTGCAAGGTGGTTTCTCGTTGGGACTCTTCCACTGATTTCTCCGTGGCTGCTTCGGGGAAAAGGAGAGAGCAGCGCTCCTGTGACGGGCGCTCCAGCTACGGTGGTGGAGGCTGTGCAGAGCACCCAGCGGCGTTTGAAGACGAGAGGGGTTGTGCCTGTGGGACAACATCGCCGTGGACTCTGTTGGAGGTGAGAGCGATGGCCCCCCGCGTAATGCTCGGAGGCAACGTGCCGAGACTCAAGCTGCTGCAGAGGGGACCCCTGGGACCTCAGACCTTACCAAGCTGCAGGCAACTGAACCCCTGGGTTCTGGTGAAGTTGGGGCTAGTACCTGTAATGCTACCTCTATTGGCTCACAGGTGGGGAAGCCAATCTTGAAATTGTTATACTCCGGAAGAGCTACAGCCTTGCTCCAATCCTGTGGTTCAGAGACTTCCATCCCTGGCTTTGTAATGGCCGATATGCTGAATGCAGCAGTGCAAGATGAGCTAGGGGGCACTGAAGATGCTACTACCCCATCGAGACTTTCTGGTGGGGGATTATCTCAACGGTCCCCAGGGGTGAGGCATCATTGAGAACTAATGCTGTAGAGGCACTGCAGGAAGAAATTGCTTCTCCCCCTCTATTAGGCATCTTAGCTTCTGTTTCTAACGAGCCGCTAATTGAGAACGTTTCAGACGAATGCTCAGTCTCTTTGCCCCACACTCCTTCTGAACTAGAAGGCATCTGTGATACCAGTAGCATTGGCAACGTTAATTGTAATGGCAATGGCAGCGAAGGAAATGATGCCAGCTTTAGACCTAATATACTTCAGGATGGGGGAGCAGGAAAAGTACAAGTGAAGGTGAAAGGCTCTAACCCGGTGCGGTCTGGTAAAGGCGGCCGAGGCAGGGGGGGCGCTGCAGCTACCAAGACACAAGTTTCAGAAGTATTGGGACGGCTTAAAGGAGCATCAAATACAGTGAAGATTGGGTCTGGCGCTAGTCCATTGCGGAAATGGGTTTCCTCAAAAGGCGAAGTTAGGTCTATCGTATCAAGATTATCTAATTCTGGCGGGTCTGGAGGTACCCTGATGGACAATGTTATTAATACCTCGCAGAACTCAAATCTTGATACTGGAACTCCTATACCTACTATCTCCTTTGCTGCTCCATCTGGGACGGTTAGTTCAAACATTTTTGTAGGAGACGTACAAGCTTTGAGTCCTCAACCTGGTGGCTTGGAGGGACTCATTTCTGAGTCAATAAATGCGGAAATTGTCTTCACTGCAGGGCAGGTATCGTCTCTAACTGCTGAACAACCGTTAATATTTAATGTCCCTACTTCGTGTGTTGAAGCGTCAAATATGTCTGAAACTGCTGGACGCACATATGATTCTTTAGATTGCACAAATGTTGGTGTAGAATTTCCCTTCTCTAAAATTATGCAGGCACTTGCCATTCAAAGGGAAGAAGCACAAGCGCACTATCAACAGGCTAAGGTTGATAGTTCTGACATTAAACAGGCACTAATTGAAGTTACGGCTAAGGTCTCTCATTTAACCTCAGAAGTCAGCGATTTACAACATCGGGTGGCAGCTGCCGAAGAGGTTAACACCCAAACTGTTAATTTGGTTAAAACCCACGATTCACAGATGACTCAGATACAATTTAAAATCGAAGATCTTGAAAACAGACAGCGACGCCAGAACCTTAGGATTTTTGGGATTCCCGAAGGGAGAGAAGGTTCCGATTCACGGGCATTTATTGTTGGTTTATTACAAAAGGCATTTCCTGATCTACATGACTGGGATCTGGATTCACAAGTTCAGAGGGCACATAGACTGCCACAATTTTTGCCACAGGGGAATAGAGCTAGAACCAACTTTGCTAGACCTTTTCTTGTATTCATTGGCAATTTTTTGCTTCGGCAGGCAATTTTTTTCAAGGCTAGGCCTTCCGCTCCTGTTGTGGTAGACTCCATGTCAATCTTTGTGCGATCTGATCTTTGCAAATCTACTATGGACAGGAGGTGGCAGCTTCGTCAAATGATTGATCCGCTTAAAGCTATTTGCACACAGGTTTTTTTACAAGAGCCTGCGCGCTTAAAGGTCATTAAGGATGGCTGTACTCACTTTTTTTAATGATCAGGAAGCTAAGAAGGCGCTTTATAAGTGGCAACCTAGCTCTAAAGTTTGATTTGTGCAATTATCTGATGTATGAATAGCAATAGAGCCAAACTTATATCTAGCCAACTATTAGTCATACTTTATGCCTTTGGTTTTGGCTATACTTATCTGTCCTGTGGGGGTTTGTTCTAAATTAATTTTTTGGCTCTTTCTGGGTTTCACATTTTTTTGACTTAATGCTTTTTTATATAGGTGCATGGTGGCTGGTTCAGGGGGACTCTGGGATGGGGTGGCTGGGCATCTTCCATATGCTGTCAATTTAGGACAGTTTAAGGGGGTGATTCCTTTTCCAGGACACATGGTGGGGGGTTGTAGCTGTGGGTGGGTCGGTTAGGGGGAGTAGGGTGGTTGGGGTGGGGGTGGGATTAAAGAGCCACGGTGTAGTTAAAAAAGCACAGAAGGAATGGGGTGAAAAAAGGAGCGAGAATTTGTTTATTGAGAAAGTATTTCATTTTTTTGTTGGTTCTTTGTTGTGGATAGATACTGACCTGTTGTTGGTTAACTTGCATAATGTCTGGGCTTAAAATTATGAGCTGGAACATCTCTGGGCTTAATCAAGTTGTCAAGAGGCGGCTGGTAGCTGAAGAACTTAAGGTATTTAAACCGCATATAGTGGGTCTTGTGGAAACACATTTGGCCTTTAAGGACAGGGCTCTTTTTAAGCAACTCGGTTTTGATTTGATCGTTTGCTCGTCGCAGTCAGCTTCGATTCGTGGGGTTGCCTTGTTGAAATCTAAACATTTTACCGCCATGGTTTTACGCACACTGGCCGACTCTAGGGGAAGATGGGCGATTGCTCAGCTCCTAATTTCAGGACATAAGGTGACTGTTTGTATTGTTTACGGCCCCAATGTTGACTGCCCTGAGGTTATTTCTTTTTATGTTCAGAATTACTGGAGTGGGCCGGGAATCTCATTGTGATGGGCGACTTTAACTGCATATTAAACAAGCAAATTGACACTACAAATACTACAGGGAGACCCCGTATGGTTAAGGTGAGGGCGGCTATCTTAGATTTATTACATATTCATCGACTGGAGGACGTTTGGAGAAAACTTTTTCCGTCACATCCAGGGTACACGTATTTTTCACATCCTCATAAACAATATTCAAGAATTGACATGTTTTTTGTCAATTATGATGTAGTGGACAAATCTTCTATGGTGGTGTGTCCTAAGATAACGTCAGATCACAATCCCATATTACTTACAGTTTACTTTTCTTCAATAGAGAAGCAACGAACTAGGGGATTTTCATTTCCCAGACATCTTTTGAGTAATCCTGATTTTATAACTCATATGCAAATAACTCTAAAGGACTATATTAGTAACAATTTACACACTGCATCTTTGGTTATAGTTTGGGATTGTTTAAAGGCATTTGTGAGAGGGGCTACACTTCAATATATTGTTAAACAGAACCGGATTAATACTAGTCAAGAAGAAAACGAGCACCGCCAATGTTTGGATTTAGAGCAACAACACGCTCAAGCAATTGCTTTGAAGGATGTTGGCGAAGCTTTAATTTACCTGCAGCTTATTAATTCGAGAGCCAAGCTCTGTAGAAGGTTAAAGGATAAAGCTGCAAGTCATTTTTTAAAATACAAGACAAAACAGTATGAGTATAGCGAACAGGTGGGACGGGTGTTGGCATATCAGCTTGCTGACCAGAGGTCTGGGTCTCATATTAAACATATCAAAGGGACTGACGGTTGTATTTATTCTAAAACTCAGGATATTTTGGAGCAATTTAGGATATTTTATGTAAATTTGTACAAGGGGTCGGCTAGCTTTGACCAGCAAGCAGCTTTAGATTATATTCAAGAAAGTGAACTGCCAGCTTTGGATTCATCTCAAAGTGCGGTGTTGGATAGAGAGGCTGATCTGCTAGAGATTAATACTGCAATTAGCGCACTGCCTTCTGGTAAGGCGGTTGGAGAGGACACTATTCCGCTAGAGTTCTATAAAGTTTTCAGGAATACTTTGTCGCCTGTCTTACTTGAAGTAGTTAATTCAATACTACAAGGTGGGGACGCACCTCCCTCTTGGAATATAACAAATATTATCGTTTTTCCTAAAAGGGGAAATCAGCCGAGGACATTAGTTCGTATCGTCCGATTTCTTTGATTAATGCGGACGCAAAACATTTTCTAAACTTTTGGCTTTACGACTTGCCCCCTTGATTTATTTTTTAGTATCTGAACAACAGCATGGTTTCGTCCCAGGTAGGGATACCGCAGCACATATCAATACTGCAATTGCTGCATTTGATGTTGCTGACCATCTGGATCAACGGATTGGGATGTTGATGTTGGACGCCGAGAAGGCCTTCGACCGAGTAGCCTGGGGGTCTCTATGGGAAACCATGGGGTCCTTGGGTCTCGGCCGGAGGTTTATTTCGGCGGTGCAGAGGCTATATTCCAATCCAACTGCAGCCATTAAGATTAATGGCTCGGTATCCATCTATTTTAGGATCCAGAGAGGTACTAGGCAGGGGTGCCCATTATCCCCCTTATTATTTGCTCTTTATATTGAGCCTTTTATTAGACACCTGCTTCATAACGTTTCTATCCCGTCAGTTTTTTTTAACGGTATGTCACTGAAATTAACAGCGTATGCTGACGATATTGCAATCTTCTCTACGAGACCTTTGATGGCGATGTCAGCTATAACTCAAGAGGCATCTTCTTTTGGTTCTTTTTCCGGTTATAAGCTTAATATAAATAAGACCCAGTCAATTCTAAATTTTACACCCGTATCCGCTCCGCCCTCATTGGGTATTACCAGAACAGCTATGTATTTAGGAGTTCGCCTCAGCTGCTGCACGGGCGATCTTATAGCACTGAATTATGAGCCAATGCTTAAAAAGGTCGCTGCTGATTTACGTCGGTGGAATAAATTACCTCTCACTATTATTGGTAGATGTAATGTAGTTAAAATGAATATACTACCAAAGTTTTTATATCTGTTTCGCACCATACCTCTTAGAGTTCCTTTATCTTTTTTCAAGCGGCTGGATAGTGTCATCGGTAGTTATATTTGGGGGTATCGGAGGGCAAGGAGAGCCCTAAGGTACATTAAACTAACTTACGAACATGGTGGTTTTAAACTTCCAGATTTTAAAGCTTACTTTTGGGCTGCTTTTGTGAACCGGATCCAGTGTTTACTTAAGGGATCTGAGGTAGAGAAACCCTGGTTTGCGTATCAATTAGCCTGTGGTCCCGTTACTGGGTTTAAGTTACAGGAAATGACTGACCCTAATTACTTTAAAAGAGTGCGATTCAAGATTATTAGACACATTACTCTCATTTGGCAAGATATTAGGAAAACTTATAATCTACCTGATCTGCACGAATTTGTCGCCTTATGGGGCAATCCGTGTTTTCCTAGCATATTTTCGGACTCCGTGGGGAAAATGTGGCAACAACGTGGTATAATACATCTTGGGCAGTTATACGATGAGCATGGCTTTAGGTCCTTTTTATCCCTTCAAAATGAATACGGGTTAACTCATAATTCATTTTTTAAATACTTGCAAATTCGGAATTTTTTTCAGCAAGGGAAAGGGTTGCTAATCCTGCCCCGCACAACAGAAGTTCTACGGGCTATCTATACGATTTCAGGGCGGGGGTGCATAGGGAAAGTGTACCAAAGATTTTTAGCTGCTGCGGCTGATGATGGCTTACAGATTGTAGCCAAACTTAATCAAACTTTTGTTGTTGATATTACTTTGGAGGAGGCTTTGGAATCATTGGCTATAATTAATATTGCGGTTACCTCAATTAAGTTGAAACTACAACACTACCGCGTTATGTTTATGCAGTATTATACTCCCAGGGTCATTTCTAAATGGGTTGGGTCCCATGGTTCATCTAAGACACATTGTCCCAAATGTGATGAATTCGCTGCTGATCTGCGACATATGTTTGTTACGTGCCCAAATTTAAGTGTTTTTTGGTGCAAGATCACTCTAGAGTTGAGCAATCTCTTTGGGAAGGATACTCAATTAACAGAAAAGGAAATTTTATTGGGGGCAGTTGCAGATTCGGGCAATGTATCTAAATATCTAGTTTCAATTTTTATTGTTTGTGCCCGACTGTGTATCGCCAGGGTTTGGATTGAAACAAGGAGCCCCAAAATATCAGAATTTTGGTTGTTATTGAGGGGGTTTATGAAATGGAACTCGCGTTAGCAAAGTCCAGGGGCCGACCCTCATTGGTTAAATTCGAGAGGGTTTGGTCTAGCTTGCGGTGGGATTAGTTGATTTTGTAACTCTACTGTTTTTTCATTGTTTTGCTAATTTCAAAGTCAATTTTGTGTTTGTATCTATTTGTATAAGTCTCGACCTTTTCTTTTTATTTATTTATTTATTTATTTCTCTTGTTGTTTGTATATTTTATTTTATGCTTTTCTCTGTGCTTTATTTCAAATTATGGTTTGTGACTTGATTTTGTGGCTAATAAAATAAAAAAAAGAATTTAAAAAAAATAAAAAAAAAGAATCTGGGGAAAGTGTGCCAACTCTCATCTTGGAAACAGAAACTTGTTGCTTACACTTCAGGCCTGCTGACCCATGAGCCCCCAACAGCTAGAGTGATGTTGAGGGTTCAGGGTCTGATGGCTTCACCAGATGTATTTCTGACTTGGGTCAGGTTACACCTTTACCCATAAGTCAACCACATGTTGAGCCATTGGGAACCCAAACCACTGCAGTACAAGGCCAGAATCCCAATGGGGTTGAAGGTGAGGCAGTCATTGAACTGGTGTCTAAATAAGGAGACGTTAGCCAGGGGGTCTCTAGATGCCCCCCCTCAAATATCCGGACCACGGATGCAAGCAGGATGGGTTTGCAATCCACTCTAGACAGTGAGTCAGTCCCAGGAGTGTGGTCATTGAAGAGAACTGAAAGCAGTCCACTTGCCGCTGTTGCATTTCTCCCAGTCCCTTCAGGGGCATAGTGTGCAGATGAGGATGGACAACAGGGCGCTAGTGGCTTACATCAACCATCACAGAGGCTCGAAAGTGAAGTCACTATTGTCTCTGGCCCTGGAGATTTGCTCCTCGGCGGAGGCCACTCTCCATTCTCTCCATGTAGTTCATCAGGCGGAAAAGGAGAATGGGCCTGTGGACCAACTGAGCAGTGTTGTTCCTTCTTTGGTGGCGCTAGTTCTATCACACACCACGTTCCATCAAACACACCAAAGATTTGGATCACCAGAGGTGGACGTGTTTGCAACTAAGGGGACTCCGTTTTTAACACAGTTCGGTACAGAAATTGCATGTCAAGAAGCCTGGGGATTAGATGCACTTTCTTTTTCTTGGCCCCAGACACTTCTGTAATCCTTGCCTCTGATTCCCCTGATTGTGAGGGTCCTAAAGAAAGCACAGAAGGATCTGGTGGAGTTGCTGCTGCTGGTGGTTCCATACTAGAAGCAACAAACATGTTATCCTCTCCTCCTTCAGTTGTCATGGTGCTTGGATGATTCCATCATTTCCCTACCCGCTCAAAGGCGCCCACCTCCCACTGGCCTCATTGGCTCATCTACAACAGGGGGCATGGCACTTGAAAGGGCAAACCTAACAAACCTGAGTTGTTCCTCTGAGGTAGTGGAGTTCAAACAACAATCTGGGCACCTTTCAACGTTAAAAACGTATTCAAGACATTGGTGGAATTTGGAAAGGTGGTGTAGGGAGAGGGAGGCATGCCCTGTTTCTGGTGATACAGCTTTGATTCTAGATTTTCTCAATGATGGGTTCCAGCTAGTGCCAGCCGTTTTCATTTTTACAGCTTGGTGCGGGCTGTGAGAGCCTACAGGAGCCCCCATTTAGAGAACCTATTCCCTTTAGCCATTAGGTTATTGAAACGTTTTTTTCTAAAAATACCATCAATTCATTGTCTTGCTCCGTCATGGGACCTGCCACTGGTGCTTCAAAAGATTCCATTTGAGCCACTGGATTCGGTGGATTCGAGTTTCATGTCTTATAAAGTTTTGTTTTAGTGGCAATTTCCTCGGGAGGAGGATTGGGGAACTAGGAGCTCTTTAGAGATCAAAACTATTTTTGAGAATCTTTCCGGGTAAGATAATTCTCAGACCCAGCCCTATCTTTCATCCAAAAGTACCATAAGTGTTTCATTGACTTGGTTTTGAAAGTTCTTGTTCCTTCTCCATCCTCACCAGAGGGGGAATTGCTCCACACTCTGGATGTGAACAGAGTACTGGTTATTTATTTACAGAGAACAAACTCCTTTGCAAACGTAGATCATTTGTTACTTTTGGTTCTTCGGGAAGGGGGTTGAAAAACAAACCCCTTTGCAAAGGTAGATTGTTTATTTCTTTTGTTTCCTTTTGAAGCCCTCTCTGCCAATTCTAAGCAGGCGGTTGATTCAAGCCATTGTGGTTTTTTACAAGAAACAAGTGAATTATTTGACAACCCAAGTGCAAGGGAGATCAACACGAGCAGTGGCTGGACTGGAAGGCGCTTTGATGTCAGTTGGTAGATGTGTGTGCCTTAAATCCCACCGAATTGGGAATTACACTCAGAATAATACTATTAAATCTAGTCCGTTTAGGGTGACCAACCGTAGATTTCACGGACTGTCATAATTTGGACTTCACTTCCGTTGTCCGTGAGGATCCCTTTTACGGACGCCTTTTGTCCATAATTATGGCCATTACAGGGAGCAGCACTGCTCCCCTGCTAGAAGCCTCAGCCCCCTGATGGGGCCGCCATGCACTCCTCCTAGAGGGAAACGACCTTAACAACGCGGTCAAAACACCGCAGTACATTTAGATCGCTGCTTTTACAACGCAAGTCGTTACCACGACTTGCACTGGAGGGCGCTCTAGACTAAGGAATAGTGTGATTTACTATTCCAATACCTTCCCTATTATACGTAGGCTGGAGTTGGAATAGTAAATCATACTATTCCTAAGTCCAGCGCCCTACAGCGCAAGTCGTGGTAACGACTTGCTTTGTAAAAACAGCAATGTAATGTACCGCGATCTAAATGATCGCGTTGTTACATCATACATCCCTCCTAGAGCACAAGAGCAGCCCCACCCCGCCCATTGTCATTCTGTATGCCGGCTAATTGCCACATACAGAATGACAATGGGGCAGTCTGGGCTGTTAAAGCATGTGGTGGCTTCCTCCTGCCTCAGTGTACAGCAGGGCATTCTGTTAGATGGATAAAAGGTAAAACGCCCATGCTGCAACGTAAGAAAACAGTTTATATAAAGAGGCCTGTGAAACAAGTTAAAAAGAACGGGTTATAGTTCTTTCACTGTCTCATCATTTTTAGAACTGACGCATTTTCAATATTATATTCAACAAAGCCATGGTTGCTGCTTTTTTATTTTAAGCAACTAACAACCATTGACAAAGCCAATAGTCCAGCTTGTTGTTGGTGTAATGATACTTGCTGTATTATATATCTGGATGCAATGACAGAAACAACATAATACCAGTCGGGCAGCACATTATGCTAAGCACAGATTTTTAGCCTAGGTGTTTTAAGCCACGTCCTTAATTACATTGAACACCCCCTTTGAAGAGACCCCCTAGTTTTCTTACCCCACTTAAAGCCCTGGAAACAACACCATGTCACAGTCACCTCACGTCCTGGCACTGTGCATCATGAATGACTCATGACTTCTAAGTTTTCAGATTGCCTATGTGCAGGGGCATAGTGAACCCTCCCCACCCCACCCCACCCCTTGCTTTAGGAACTACAGCGAGGTGAAGTTCTCTGTCTGCAACTCTGCAGACAAAGGCTTAGCTCTTAATGTGAAAAGGTGGGTGAGTAAATAAGTGAAGGAATGTTTGAATGGCTGGATGGATTAGTGAAAGGATGAATGGATGAATGAAAGGGTGAATGGATAGATAATGAAAGAAAGGATGGATGGATGAGTGAGTGGAAGGATGGATGAGAGAAAAGGTAAATAGATGGATGTATGGGTGGAAGGGTAGATGGATGGGTAAAAGGGTGGATGGATGAGTGAAAGGATGGATGGATGAGTGAAAGGGTAGATGATGGGCGAGTGAATGGGTAGATGGATGAGTGAAAGGATGGATGGATTGATGAATTGATAAGTGAAAGGGTGGGTGGATGGATGAGTGAAAGGGTGGATGTAAAGATTGATGAGTCAGTGAAAGGAGGTAGATGGACAAAAGGATGGATAGATGAGTGAAGAAGTGAAAGGGTGGATGGAAGAGAGAACGGATGGATGGATGAGTGAAAGGATGGATGAGTAATAGGGTCAATGGATGTATTCATGAATGGATGAGTAGATGGATGGGTGGAAGGATGGATGGATAAGTGAAAGGGGGATGGAGAGAGAAAGGGAGGATAAATGACTGGAAGGGTGAATGGGTGGAAGGTTAAGTGACTGGGTGGATGGATGAGTAAGTGAAAGGATGGCTGGATGGGTGAAAGGGTAAATGGTTGGATGGATAAGTGAATAGATGGATGGGTGGAAGAGTGGATGGATGAGTGTACGGATGGATGGGGTGAAAGGGTGGATGGATGAATAATGGATGGATGAGTGAAAGGGTGGATGGAAGGATGGATGAGTGAAATGATGGGTGGAAGGATACATGGTGGATAGGTTTGCAAATGGTTGAATATGTTTGGATATAGATGGGCACACAGATGGAAGGACAGAATGAATGGTGAAAGATTGAATGATAGATAAAAGAAATATTACACCTTGTAGCACCCATTATCTTAAGTAACATTTCCTATACATTGACTTTCACGTTTATATGAGTCATTGTCTCTATATGATGTGTGATGTAACGCACTCCGACACCCTGCCCTACATACTTGGGATGAGTAACACTATAAAAGAAATTAAATACACACGAGAGACGGTCTATGTGAAGATGAGGGGCACCATTGGAGGGTGGTAGCAGGGCCGGACTGGCCGGACCGGGCATCAGGTGTTTCTCTGTGAGGCTGGAAAGGGGGGGCGGTTTTGTTACTGGGGGCTGGCGCTGCAAAGTACCTTGTATATCCAGTAGTTTTCAATCAACAATAAAAGCGGCCCCACTTATATTTAGGTGTGGTTCATCATTGTCTAGTAACTAATGTACCTGCTGGAGCGAGATGCGAGTTTTGAATCGTCTAAGGTAGCAAGCTGCGGGCATACTGAAAAACTGTGAAGTGCACGATTGTCTCAACCTAATATAAACTTATTTTGACTTGTACTTAAATGGTTGTCTATTTACTTACTTATATACTATTGCGCGACCTCCTCTAACGTGTCTGTAAAACTTACCTTTTGTCCCGAAGTTTTGTCCTGAATTTTGACCTCCTGTCCTGAATTTTGACCCTTTGTCCTGAATTTTTACACTCACCGTCCTGAATTTGCACCCATGCCAGTTGGTCACCCTAAGTCCGTTCGTCCCATATACTCCCAGTTCAATTCATTTTAACTATTAATTCCACTGTGCTCGAGGCTTGCAACTGTACTGTGCCCGTGTTTACACACGCAGCTTCCAGTTTCTATGCAACTCATAATCGGCGCCTTACCTCTTTACAAAGCAAGAAGGCAGAAGTACCCGTATTGTGAGTAAATCCTGGTAGCACTAATAAAATGGCTCTTCAGTCTCATATACTAATATCGAACACTGACCGTTTCTTGAAATGCAGATGCCTCTAGGGAGTTTCAGGATGCTCTGCAAGCCAGTGGGAGGGTAACCCCGACTTTCTTTTACTAAGTGTGGGCTTCTGGTGACACTGAAGGCAGCCAGGCTATTTAATTCCCATCCAGTGCCAGTCAGCACGGCGATGGCAGCCGCTAATGGACAGGAAATGCCTTCTGCGAGTTCCGCTAAATAAACAACCATCGGAAAAACAATAGTGAACAAGGCAGAGACGCTTTTCATGCGGGTACGAAAGGCTCAGACATCGAGCTGGGCGTGCCGTTCTCGGGGCTGGAAGTCAAGCGCTATAGCTGTACAAACAGCAAGCCTTCAGGGAGGCGGCTCGACCAATATTGTCTTTCCATGCTCCCCCGGCTCACTAGAGCGGCTCTCTGGCACAATAATATTTGAGCGGCATTAAAGAGGTCGAGTGATAGCGCCCAGTGAACGGCGCGAGCAGACACTAACGGCCACCGCGTGACATGAAGCGGGGGTCTGCTTCCTCAGCCACTGGCAACTCTAGGCCAGGCCACGCTTCAGGGATAGGGCTGCCAGGCAGGGAGATTGGGTGACTCTTCATGCTGGGTGAGCAGTCGCTTCTGAGCAAGAAAGCAGATAAGTGGGGGGCCTGTATTATTGGTTGTGGTGTGAGCAAACAGCGCCACCTGCTCCTCCTTCACTGCACGACTTCTGATGAACAGCAAGTCTAGAATAAAGATCTTCCCTTTTGGGTTGTGTGTGTGGTGGGGGCAGAGGGCGTGGCCTTTTTGCTTGGGTCACCGGCCCCTCCCTGCATTGGGGTAGGGGTATTTTGCGGGCCTCTGGGCTCGAGATTTGCATGGATTAACGTTTTTTTGGCAGTTGAACGCGAACTCGACCAGAAAGTATTTGAGCGCTTTACATGGGAACCAGTTAATTTACACAAGGTCATATCTATTTTTTTTGGCAAGGGGAAATTAAATGATTACTTTACTAACCTGCAAACACAGAACACTTCTGATTTAAGCACAACATTACTTACTTTTTAAGCAAAAAATGGCTATATTTCAGATTTTGCCTGCCCGAAAGACATTATACTTCAGAACAAGTCATTGAGGAAATTAAATTCTCTCTATTATGGTTCCTGTAACGGGGCCTCCTGCTTTGGGCACTAGACCTGAGCGTGGCGCGTTGGATCAGAAAAAAAACCCACACACACACACTCCCCTCCCCCATTTACCCATCCCACCTATAGTGTGAGCTATAGTGAATAGCCTCTGGCCACGCCTGGTCAGCAGATGCATTAGGTGCAGTTCTGGGGCATGTCGTCACTGCGGGGGCAGTGCCTGGTGGTTGTTATAGCCCTCCCCAACTCAGCGTTGGACTTTCCTATCGTGCTTGGCATGCAAAATCTCTGACTCTCTGGCTTGGGGGTCGATTGGGCCTGAGGTTGTACCGCTGGTGACAGGAGCGGTTGTTATTGTCCTCAGACTCCTGGCTGCCCTAGTGGGTGCTGACAACATTGTCACTTGACACCGGGGTAGGGCTGTTTGCCAAGGCACCCCGGGAGTCTGGCTGCCAATATGAGCTCTCCCACTCATTCTCTTGTTTCTCTGCTTCTGAGACAGGCTCTCCGGAACCATGACACATTTCTGGTGACTGTTTCTTGACCTTTTCGGGCGGTGATCATGATACCGTCGAAGCGGATGACTGTCCAGATTCTGGGCTCACAGGGGGTTCGAAACTTCCACCCCAGTCTCCAGTCCTTTATCAATACTTTCTCTCCGGGGGATATTACTCGGACTTTTGCATGCTGCCTCATGCTGGCACGTATGTTGGTTTGAGTGCACCTGGCCTGGGTACATGCTGGATCATATGGAGGTGGAGTCCATCCTGGGGAGACTGGGATGTTGTCCCGCCTGTGACCCTTGAGCTTTAGGGACCATGAGGACCGTTGCGTGGTGCAGTGAGGTGTCCCTCGGTATTCTCTTAGAAACCTGTGCATGCTCAGTTCTGGATTGGCACTTTCAGCAACAACGATTCTGAGGGTTTTGTTCAGGGTGCACATGGAGTGCTCGACTCCGCTGTTGGCTTGTGGCCATTGAGGGGTAATTCTGCGGTGTTTGATCCCCCAAGTTGTCCAGAAGTTCTTTGAACTCTGATCCCTGGAAGGGTGGGCCATTGTCTGTCCTTATTTCATGTAGGAGGCCAAACAACACTAAAGTGCTTTCCAGCATCGGGGCTAAGTTTGCGAAAGCCATCGATTCTACCACCTCCACAATTGTATAGTATTGTATTGTAATTGCATTTATATAGCGCTTACTACCCCTGACAAGGCGTTGAAGCGCTTTTTCGGCGAGTAGCACGCTACTCCGGGACCCATAAAGGATTAGTGTTGAATTAGTATAGTGAAATATGAAAGTAATTTAAGTGGTGGATGGGTTAGTCAGTTATTTGGATTCGGAAGAATAGCAGAAGGATAGAAGAGGAAAAAACGTTTGTATTTATATAGCGCGTGTTACCCCTGATGAGGTGTTGAAGCGTTTTTTTTGGCGAGTAGCGTGCTACTCCGGAAACCCATAAAGGATTAGTGGTGAGTTAGTATGGTGAAATATGAGAGTAATTTGAGTGGTGGATATTAGTCAGTTATTTGGAGTAAGAAGGATAGCGGAGGGATAGAAGGGGAAGAGAGGTTTGCATTCATATAGCACCTCCCATTGATGGGTGTTGAAGCGCTTTTCTGGCGAGTAGCACGCTACTCCGGAACCCATAAAGGATTAGTGTTGAAAATTAGTATAGTGAAATGTGAAGTAATTAGAGTGGTGGATATGTTATTCAGTTATTTGGATAGAGAAGGGTAGGCGGCGAGATAGAAGAGGGAAAGAGGTTTGTATTTATATAGCGCTTGCTACCCCTGATGGGGTTTTGAAGCACTTTTTTGGCGAGTAGCACGCTACTCTGGAACCCATAAGGATTAGTGTTGAATTAGTATAGTGAAATATGAAAGTAAATTGAGTGGTGGATATGTTAGTCAGTTATTTGGATTGAGAAGGGTTGGGGAGGGGTAGAAAAGGGAAAAAGGTTTGCATTTATATAGCGCTTGTAACCCAGATGGGGTGTTGAAGCGCTTTATTGGCGAGTAGCACGCTACTCTGGAACCCATAAAGGATTAGTGGTGAATTAGTATAGTGGAATATGGAATTTGAGAAGTGAACATGTTAGTCTGTTATTTTGATTGAAAAGGATAGTGGAGGAATAGAAGAGTGAAGGATTTAGATTTTTTTTTTTTGGAGGTCATAGCAGTAGGAGGAGGCTTTTGGATGAGTAAAAAGGGGTAGAGTCAGAGGAAAGAGTTTAGAAAGGTTTGTTTTGGGGGATCGGTATAGTAAAAGAGGTGTCAGATGATGCAAGGAGGGGTAGAGTAGGGGAGAGTCTAGAAAGGGTTATTTTGGGGACCATAGTAGTGGGATGGGGTTTGGGATAAATGAGAGAGTGGATGTAGAGGATATATTGATAGATGTATAGGGTGAGAAATAGGGTAGTGCATTGGAAAGAGTAGTAGAAAGAAGTTTGAGATGAGTCAGAAAGTTGGGCTAGAAGATATATTGAAAGAAGTATAGGCTGAGAAATAGGGTAGTGCATTGGAAATGCTAAATTAGAAGAAAGTGATAAATATATAGATCCATAAGTACATTGAAAGTATATAGCTGTTTGGCTGATGCCCGGTGGAGCTACCTGATAGCTATAGAGGAGATGGGCTGTGGACTTCCCCCTCGGCCGTCACCTACCCAGCCGGACTTTGGGCAGACTCATCTTCGTCTCTCCATCCTACCCCCATCTTATCTCCCTCCTACCCCTTTACCTCCACCCCCTTACCCTTCTAAGCTCTATTTATTTAGTCTTCTACGCTCTTGAAATGTTTTTCTAGTAACTGATGTAACTTGTAACTGATGTAATTGTAATTTTGTGGAACCTTATGTAAAGCGCTCTGATACCTCCGGGTCTAGCCAGCGCTATATAAAACTCAAATTAAAAAAAAAATAAAAAAAAAATAAATAAATAAAATAAATATAGATGCATAAAGGAGTGTCACCAAACAAAAGGACACTCTGGAATCCTTACTCTTGGTGACTGTAGGTGAGACACGATTGGATAAATAGATTTTTTTTTCAGTGGATGATCCTTCTTTAGGCATGGATCTAACCAGAATGCCTGCCTCTGCCAGGGTCTGCATGTGCGAAAAGATCCACTTGAGTTGCCCACTGAATGAGGAAGTAGTAAGGGTACTACAGCTAGTGGCAGAAAGTGATCACCATTTACTGACATAAAACACTATGAAAGGGATAACCTTCTTTTTAAAAGTCCGAGACAGTGGTGGTATTTTGCAAATGTCCTTTTACCCACTCTTGCATCAGATCAAGGAATGCAACCATTTCTGCTCACCGTAAGCGATGGCGGCGGCTGCATGGGGAGGTGGCAATGTTTATCTGCATTACTATACTTCTAGAAAGCTACACTTTGCTATCCAATGCATGTATCCCTAGAAAGTCTTTGACTAGTAAGGAAAATTCAAAGGCAGCCAATGTGTTGCCCTGACTGATGGCGGATACCACAATGGTAAACTTGGAGTAGCTGTCGACCATTACAGCGGTAATCCATCCATCTGGGAAGCTCCCAAAGTCTAGGCTTACCTGGGACCATTGGGTGGTGCTCAGTTCCTCAGTGATGATGGACACTGGTGGTTCTTGGAGACTTGTGAGCTGACACGAGAGACAGCGTTTCACAGCTTCCTCAATGGCTGCGTCTAGCCCGGGGAACCAGATCTTTTCTCTCATTCTGGACTTGATTCGAACTGTCCCTTGGTGTCCTCCATGAGCTAAGGCCATTACCTTGTCTTGCAGGTTTTTAGGTATGATGATTCGGGCCCGCGCAGCACTAATCCTTCCTAGGTGGCGCTCAGCTCATCATGCACCCTCCACATTTTGATCAGGTGTTCCTTTTTAGGGCCAAGCTAGTTGTTGGCCTTTCTCAAGAAATTCTGCCACAAACCCTTGATGGTGGGCATCCATAACTTTCATTAGGACTGAGTCTGACTTTGTGGCATCGCTGATCCCCTGGAGGGTGAGTGCTTGAAGGTATGCACCTTGTGTCACCATGCTGACATACTCCTCGATGGCTTCCGAGGTGTTGTGGTTGTTTTTGGTATGAGCAGGCGGGTGGAAGGAGTGGAAGGCAGCTGGATTATTGGCCCCAGGTCGATACATTACTTTCATGTGGTAGTGTTGCAGTTAAATGACTCAGCACTCAATCCGGGAAGGAGGATGTGGAGCTGTGCCGCAAAATAGAGGGACAAGTGGCTGATGGACCGTGACCACACAGAATGCCTACCACTGAGGTATAGATGGAAGTGGCTACACGCCCATTTGATGGCCAGTGCTTCTCTCTCTATTTGGGAGTGTCGGGTCTCTGTTGGCGTGAGGGCTTTGCTAGCAAACCCAAGGGGTGACCATTTGCCTGGCTTCACTTCTTATGTGAGGACTGCTCCCAGGCCTACGGGGCTGGTATCAACCAGGAGTTCAGTCTGTCTCTTGGGATTGAAATAGGCCATTGTCGTCTTGTTCAGCAAGGCTTCTTTCACCTTTTGGAAAGCCTCCTCCTCCTTCTGGCCCCACTGCCAGGGGGCATCTGCCTTCATCAGGGCCCCTAGAGGCTCAGCAATAGTCGTTAGGTTCAGGATGAACCAGTCCCAATAGGTGGCCATGCCCATGAAGTTTTGAACTTCAGATACTGTTGTTGGTGCTGGGGCTTGCTTGATGGCATGCGGCTTGTGTGGATCAATCTGGACTCCGTCTGGTTGAAGACATAGCCAAAGAACTCAATAGAATTTTGACAGAAGCAGCACTTCTCCCAGTGGAGGGTGACACCGTACTCTGACAGTCTCTTCAGCGCTGCTCGAAGGTGTCTATGGTGCTCCTCGACGGTTGCAGAGTGAATCAGCATGTCATCACTCACATTCATGACCCCTCGAAGGCCTGACAGTGTCTCTCTGATGGTATCCTGGAAGACGTCCGCTGCGGGTGCGATCCCGAAGGTCAGCCTCTTATAACTGCGTAACCCCAGATGCGTCTCTTCCACTAGCAGGATCTCTGGTCATATCCTGCGTTGAGATCCAGCTTAGAGAACCACCTTGACCCATTCATCTCAGCAATGATATCATCCATTGTCGGAGTGATATGTCGTTCCCGCTTAATGGCTTGGTTGGGAAGTCGCATATCAATGCAGAGCCATATCTTGCTGGACCGCTTTGGTTGTTCAGTGATGACCTTCGGGGACCCCCATGGGGTTGGAACGGATGCTTTTTCTATCACCCTTAGGCTTTCCTGTTTGCTTAGCTCTTGCTTAGCTCTTGGTCCACCAATGGTCTCAGATGGAAAGGCACATGCCTGTGGTGAAGAGTGACTGGCTTCATAGTTTTGTTGTGTAGCTTCACTGGCGGGACCTTCGGGCACCCGAGCCCTTGGAACAATTCGGGGGACTGACTTAGGAGTTTGTCTGCTTGTAATACTTTTATGTTCATTGCGAAAGATACTAATCAGAGGTCTTCTGCAGTGTGGCTGCTGATGAGAGTGTCAGCCTCTTTGTCAACCACATGGACAGTTGCGGTGACTTCTTTGTCTTCAGATCTTATTTGTACTGCCATTTTTCCTCTTAGCAGGAGTGGCGATAGGCTTCCATATGTGAATATTTTGGTATCCGTACTGACTAACGGCGGCCTTGGTTGTAGGCGCTGATATTGTTGGATTCCCATTACATTTACCGAAGCACCTGTGTTAATGAGGGATTTGATGCTGGACCCTGCGACATCAACCAGGCAGGTCAGTTGGGGCCATCAGTGTTGCTTGAGTTTATTTGTGAAGGAGATAAGGATACTTCTTCCATGTCATCAGGTGAGGAGTTCTCCAGCTGGTGTGGAAGTACCTTTGTGGCCCCTAAGGATGTATGGTCATCCATGGACAGCTGTCGGACAGACTTGGGCCGGGTCTTGCCCCCTCGTGTGTACCGTCTTTTAAGGTCACTTCTACAGATGGAGGCAAAATGATTTAGTTTACCACATTTAGAGCATATGCGACCTTAGGGGGGCATTTGTTCAGTGGATGCTCACTGCGGCTGCAGTGTCCACAGTTTGATTCCGGCTGATGTGGCACTGATGTCCTCATTTTCCTTGCCTTGCTGCCAGTGTGCACAGTGTCAGCGCATTCCACTGTCACCGTGGGTAAGCGTTCTGGCTGTTGCGTGATTGCAATATCCATTGCAGTAACTTTTGCCGCAGACAGGTCATGAGACCTGGCCAGAACCAGAATATCATCCAGGTTGATGTTCGGTTGCCTCAGGATAAGTCCTCCTAGTACTTTGCATCTGCAGCCATGGATGATGTGGGCCCGCACCTTTTTGGATTGATCGTCAGCTGTACAAGTACTGGCTAGATCACGCAGTCGTGTGTAGAAAGTGTCTATCGACTCACCTTCCCTATGGCGAGTTTGGCGGATCTTGAAGCACTCAAAGTCTGGGTTTAATTGTGGGTCAAGATGCGCATTGAGTGCTTTTACTGCAGTATCATAGTCAGAGGCAGCACCTGTGTTTTCGAGGTGCTTAAATAATTTGCAGATTTCCTCACCTGCATAATGAAGTAGGAGATAATGCTTTATGGCCCCATTGGAGTCACGGGTAGCTATGAAGTAGTTTTCTAATCTGCCAAGCCATGTCTTTCAACTCGGTAAGGCTGTAGCTGGATCCACTAACTCACTGAAGGGTGGCAGGGCGCCAACTGTGTCATGTGGTGGGGCAGGCAGGTCTTGTGACATCCTTGGCTGAGGTGCTACATTAGCGTCATCTGGATGAGACATGGTATTGTCTTCTGGAATATCTTTTCACTTTCTTTTACTTCGTTTTGTGTTTTTATTCTTAATGATCCCTCTATCATGTGCTGCGTCTCTTACTGTAACTGTTTCTTTTTTTGTTTTGTTTTTGTTTACCAGGTGCTGGTATTTCACAGTGTCAGATAACTGCTTGTTCCTCTGAAAGGCGCCCTGGGGCCAAGTGCAGCAGCAGTCGGGTGTAACGATGTAGAGAGAGCGGTTGGGTCATCTCAACAGGGAGTCCGCGGCGTGTGGAGGCATGAAAGGAGGAGGGCCGCCGAGCGCTCGTGCGGCTGAGCATGGCCGGGCAGCTGCCAAGCGATTGGCCGAGACTTGTGCTCCTATGCGTGCCACGTGATGTGAGTGGAGTAGCGAGGAGGCTGAGAGCCGAGGTTTGCATGGCCAGCCGCAGGGCAGAAGCAGCGCTGAGTGTTGACGATGGTCGGGGGTGCAGCTCTCAACTCTCAGGCAAGTGCTTGGTCGGCGGCCAGTCACAGCAGGCGCTGGATAATGTCATCTCTGCTCTGCGTGTCCAGCACACCGCTGACATAAATTGACTAGACTGGAGTCAGTGCAGGCCTCGCGGACTCCACTGCTAAACAGGTCGATGGCGGCTAGCGGGAGTCGGCAGTGTAGTGTCCATGGGATAGGTGTAGTGACAGCAGTGTGGCCCTCGTTGCAGGTGGGGTTGGACATCCCAGCCTTGTCACCAGTGTAACAGGGCCTCCCGCTTCGGGCACTAGGCCTGAGCGTGCCGTGGTGGATAAATGACACACACACACACACACACAGAGCTATAGTGTGAGCCAGAAGACTACGTGCGATCTCTGCCCATTTATCATATAGCCTCTGGCCACGCGTGGCCAGAGCATGCATTAGGTGCAGTTCCGGGGCATGTCGTCCACCAAGGAGGTGGTTCCTGGTGTTTGTTATATTTCCTAAACCTCCCATTTAAGGTGTTCCCAAGTCTAGATATGTATGAACCCACATTTTCAGATCTACGGTTGTTGATACAAATTATTTTATGGTTGCAGTTTTATATAGTGTGCACTTAAAAAAAGTACTGTGAGCTCCTGAGTACCTACAGTATTTGAGTACATGCACCTCTTTAATTCAAAAGGGAAAGTACCTGCACTTCTTAACACTGCTGAAAACTTTGAATGGGAGAGTACAAGCACTACTCAATTGCAAAAAGGTACCAGGAGTAGTTAGTACTTGCACCACTATATTTCCTGTTTAAACACTGCTCAGACTAGACCCATTGGGTATCTGAGCACTTTGTATAAAAACAGTTTCAAATGCATAAGCACTTTAGTTAAGTTACATTTTGCTGAGGAACATATTTTAAGTCATGAGTAACAAGTAAGAGGGAACCAATAACATTGATGTAGTTCTTGTAAAGGTTACCAGTCCAATAACAAACAGTAGTATGAGGGTGTCTAAACATAGAGTCTGTTCCTAAGCTTGGTGCTATGATGCCACCACCAGTCCTTTCTCATGGTTGCTTCTCCCATGTTGTTAGGAGCCAGACGAGTCAGAAGTAGTGATGCGGCAGTGTTGAGTCCTACATCTCGCATACCATCAGTTGTTTATACATAATGATAGCTAAGAGACAGCGGATTATTTAATGGCATGGTGAGAAAAATATTTTGCAGTGATTAGAAGATTAGAGATACAGTTAATTGTCAGATACTAAAATAGACGGACAGTTTCTCTGAAGAGGATCAAAGTGATAGGAAAAGGCTAACATCGGTTGGCCGCCATTTTTACTTACAATATAGCCACCCCCATTCATGCTAGGATTACCCTCTGCTGGCATTGTTTAGGTTAGTAATGTAGCTTTTGCTCAAGTCTCATTTCCCCGACATGGCAAACTTTATGATGCAAGATTGGAAGGTCGGTGGCAGAGGGCAAGATGGAGGCGTTTTACCTGGTTTGGCAATGGATGAATTCCCACATGCCTGTCGTACTCTTTGTTGAGCAAGAAAGCCCTACAATGAGAATCCACTGCTCATCTGGTACCAAAGCATGAGGTCCAGCAGGCTATGCTCCTCTCCACAGCTTCGGCGGCTGACAGTCCATGGGCTGCATTTACCATCTATCTATCTACTATTCTCCCACAGATAGGGTGTCATCCTGTCGCCTTCATAGCAGTTCTTCTTGTTACACCAGCATGCAGTGTTCCACGTCTGAACTGTTTCATTTTGGCTGGAATGGGTTAAAAAGGTCAAAAACATGTATGGACACCGAATAGGAACATTCTTTACAGACAGTGCCAAGGAGCTACCTGGAGGCATCTCTACCCAGCAGCCATCTATGGTTAATGCGTTCCTTTCAGCTGAGAGCTGGGGCATGATACTTTCCTCCCTGACAGCAGAAGAATGTATCAGCCCACCCTGTGTTGCTACTCAATAACCGAAGCACTTTCACGCTACATGCACATAAGTGAACTACCTGATGTAGGAAATCCACCATTTCTGTGTAGCCACTCTGGATTTTTCGCCTTTAGCTGGACCCTATATTTTTGCTGGCTTTAGAACTCTGTGCACTTTATTTCTGGTAACCAGTAGTAAAGTGCCTGTGCTCCCCCTTTAAATATGGTCAAATTGGCATACTCCTAATTGATATATATAAATTACCTATAAGTTCCTAGTATATGGTACACGATGTACCCAGGGCCTGGTAATTAAATCCCACTAGTGGACTGCAGCACATATTGTGCCATCTACTACAGTGGTCGTACAAACATGGCTTCAGGCCAGGCCTGCAGCCTGACTGTAGCTGTGTAAGAATTGCAATTCAACATGTCAAAACAAACCCTCTTTACAGATAAAAACCTCCCTATTAAATATTAATATGTCACCCCTATGTATGTCTTTCAGCGCACAAGGCAGGGTGCATGGTATTTAAAAGTAGGACATGTAGAAATTTAATTTTAACATGACCGTACTGAGACAAGCACCCAAAAACAGCTTTTTTTTCACTGTGATAGGCATAGCTGTCTAATGTAGAAAACCAGAGTGCAGATTAAATTTATAATACTGTATCTTAGGAAGGGGACTAGCTACAAAAATAATTAAACAACTATTTTTAATTATTACTCAAAATCAAATTCAATGGTGCAGTCAGATTTTTAATATATATTAAGGAAAAGTAAGTTTTAGAAACTTACCTTTTCCCTGCCTGAAGCTACACTTCATAATACTCAAGATGTACCCAACATCGTTTTGGCCTGAATAAGGTGTGAATGAGGTGTGCAATTCCTCACAGGAACTACACAGTAAGACACTGTTATTGACAGGTTGACCTGGATGGGCATGGATGATTCCAATTGGCTCAGTAGAAGGGTAGGCATCCTTTTTGACATTGCAGTGTCAAATCATGCTTGACAGGTCTGCTGGGTACACACATAACACTTGTGTATCAACTGCCTGGTTGCTGAAGAGCCCTGCTTATTTCCTACCAGATCTTTGTCTCCGGGATTACATATAACACCTGGGCCCCACTTGAAAGGAAATTACCTTCTTGTGTATTTCACTGCCTAGTTACTGAAGAACAACTCTGTATTTGTCCTACCAGACTTTTGTCTCTGGGTTTATTGTGGGCACAATGGCTGCTTCAAATTGGATTTTAGTGTAAGATGTGGGAGGACAGTAGGATTTACATAGTACACTGCCCACACACAAGTTCAGCCCTCGGAGCCCAAGTTTAGTATGACCAAAGACTTTTGCCATCTTGAAAATGCCCAAACTAGGTAGGGGTGGCCCCAGGAACTTTTTTCCATTGGTTAGGACGTGCCCAGGAGTCATTCCCACCCACTAGCCAGTGCCAGGCATAAATGTGGCATCCACCACAACCAAAGGAGTAGTGAGAAGAATTTTTTATAGGTATACCCTCATATTCCCAAATAACAAACTTCAACAAACAAAGGGAGGGGAAACCAAAAGATTCAAAAGGTGCATGTGTGTAATGTATCTGAGATCGCTAAGTCACGGTACCCAGGTAAATTAGTGCTCACCTTTCATTTATCTCAAATTTTCAGTACTGTATGGGTGTTGGTTACCTTTTGAAACATCAACTCTGTGTGTATATATATGAAACATTTTTATATATATCATACAAAAGCGTCCACAATTGAGAGTGCACTCAAGAACAGGCAGACCCAGCCGTTACTCGCAGGATCTTTATTCAGATTCAAAACCAGCAGAGTCCTCGGGAATTTCATCATAGCTCTACGCGTTTCGGAGCTCCAATGCTCCTAGTTCACGGGCTGTGTAAGAGCGGCAGAAACGAGCACCACACGTCATTGGTATTTATACCTCCCTCTGATGGATTCGTCACCATAGCCTCCTGGGACTTGTAGTGCTCGTGAAGTTTTGCCCATCGATGGGTTTGCGCCAGCCAAACACAATCTTCAATTTATAAAGCCCCCCAATGGGCACCCAGTGATGCCGCCAGGTCATATAACACAAAGCTGTTCCTCTGTTAAACGATTGCCGTGTATCCGCAATCAACAGTCCACAATGCATTTTGGTGGCGGTGCACTTTCCCGACCTGGACAGGCCGGAGTACATCATACAAAAGCGTCCACAATTGAGAGTGCACTCAAGAACAGGCAGACCCAGCCGTTACTCGCAGGATCTTTATTCAGATTCAAAACCAGCAGAGTCCTCGGAAATTTCATCATAGCCCTACGCGTTTCGGAGCTCCCGCCGTAATATGGAGCACCAGTGCTTTCTTCTCAAGGCCCTATCATAGAGGCTCTAGAGGTGATGTCATGGAGGACCGCTTTATGATCATTGTGAGAATTCATAGTTGCCTGTAGCTCTGACAACCCTAGCAGGTGCAGCAACCACCAAAGTACCCCCTCCTCCAACCACCAGTGTTATGGTGCTCAAGTTCTGTTAGTACCCATCACTTTCTATTGCCTTATGAAAGTTTGATTAAATGAAAATATGCCACTCTCAGCAAGGTGTACTCAATCCTGAGAAAAATAGTCCTGATTTGGGGTGTTGGCGAGACTGTGTTTAATGAACCCTGTAAGAAATTAGATTATTGATTGAAGTGGTTGAGACCCACTTCAAATAATAATCACAATCCTTCTCAGGCTGAACCACAAAGTCACTAAATAAACCTGTGCTTAACCCTCTGGTAGCTTGGCACACAAGCAGTCAGGCTTAACTTAGAGGCAATGTGTAAAGTATGTATGATATGGTAAATTATAACACACAACACACACAACATTGGTTAACTGTAGTCTCTTTTCTAATATAAATTCTAATTACTGTTGTAGATGCCAATACTATCCACAGGTGGACACGTAAATCACAAAATAATATGTGCCCCCAGCAGAGCCTTCATTTTCCGCAAGCCGGCACCCTTTCCTGGAAATATTGAGTGCATTTTGGAGCTGGGCACCGAGGCAGCAGCCGGACGGTGAGAGATGGAAGGACATGTACATTTTTAAGATTAACACACACCGGCATTGAGAGGTGAGACAAGCATGCAGTAACAGTAATACGACAAAGATAATTGGGATTTCGTGAGCAGCCAGGCAAACAGTGACTATTATTATCAGGGCATAGAGAAGAAAACATTGGTTTTTATTTGATTATGGCTGCAAGAAACGACGGAACAGTGACTTAACCTTTGTATTTAAAAAAAAAAGCTGCATGAATTGTTTCACGTCTGCTGCTATGTTCTCTATTAAGAGGTGACTTTTACTCAGGCTACTGCAGCAGCTATGGATTAATGTGAATGATAGTTTTGCTCGGAGCTGGAACACGCACTGTGTTGAAGAACTATCATGATTACGTGATGCATTGGCAAGGGGTGATAAAAAATCATGAAAGTCATTTATTTTGTGTGTGTAACAGTAATTCAGTATTTGGCTGTGGTAAATGTAAATTATTTTTAACCCTGAGTACTGGATAATTGCCAGCAATGGATAGCTGCATGCAGGGAACTGAATAGTATTTTGTTTATGTTTATAAGGCGTCCAGAGAGTATATATACTGTGTTCAAAATGGCGTTTGTCAGGTGATCAAGGTTGTTGTACAACCGAAATGCGTCCTGCCCTGAGTGTTCTAATGAATTAAATTTGATGCAAAACTCTTTCATCTCGGAGTGCCGATTCTTTCTTCAAATGGGAAAGTCAGCAGTGTATATATATATATATTTTTTTTTTTTACCTACTGGTGGACGCCAGTAGGTAGTTATAGTTACAACCTAGTTTCTATCAAAAGGGTAATTAACGGTTGTTTATATCTTTGGCGCCGGTTGATGAATCTTCATGAAAATTTCCAAAACAATTTGCCCGGTACTTGAGGCTCTGTCTGTAAAATTTCAGGGTGGTTGATCAAGCGGGGGCTGAGAAAAAAGGGGGGTCCCAAAACACGATTTCTCCATGTTAATTCCCATAGGACCTTTGAACAACCCTCAGCCTGAACCGCTGAATGGAATTACACACAATATGGCAGGAAGCTAGATCTTGGTATGCAAATCATGCTTTTTGTGATTTGGTGTAAATCCATTTCATTAGTTTGGGAGATATTGAGTGGAAAACAAATTTGCATATCTGGGGACGCGGATAATTCGCGGATCTACCCGAAAATGATCCGCAAATCTGGAGGTAAAAGGGAGGTTGACTGACTGGCCGCAGCTTGAAAGAAAAGTTGCGGCTGCCATTTTGTTTCCTCCCATCGGCTCAGTGCGGGCAAAATACACTGTGAAACAGATAGAAGGGGGCAGGATGCAGGTATCCTGACCCCAGAGGAAGCATAGAGGGGTCCCTGAGCGACCCCTCATGACCGTAAAATTGCACAGGGTTTTTCACTGCAATTTACTATCAGCAGATCCTTCGTGAAGTTTGGCCCCAGCAGAAAATAAACATTGAAATTCACAGATAAAACCAAAGACTACAGGGTAGTTAAAGTTACGCTGACTTTTTACCCATACAAAACCATGGAAATTCAGCAGTTGATTTTTTTGGGCTAATTCCTGCTTCTGACACCTGATAGTCCAGGAAAATACTGCTCCTGTATGTAATGGAGCAATGATAGGTCAACTTTCAGTTACTCAATATTTTTAAATGTCCTACTGTAATATGGAGCACCATTGCTTTATTCCCAAGGCCCTATCATAGAGTCTCCAGAGGTGATGCCATGAAGGACCTCATTATGACCATTGTGAGAATTCATAGTTGCCTTTGGAACACCCTGTAGCTCTGCCAACCCTAGCAGGTGCAGCAACCACCAAAGTACCCCCTCCTCCAACCACCAGTGTTATGGTGCTCAAGTTCTATTAGCACCCATCACATTCCATTGCCTTATGAAAGTTTGATTAAAAGAAAATATGCCACTCTCAGCTAGGTGATGTCATCAATGATGTCATTTGAGATGCCATCAATTATGTCATCAGTGATGTCACCGACCATGTCATGAGTGATGCAATATGTGAGGTCATAAGCAGTATATTGCAGGGGCGTAAGTTATAGTTAGCTCAAGTAACTATAACTGCTGAATTTCACTGGTTTTGTATGAGTGAAAACTGAGCCTAACTATAACATCCCTGTAACCTTTGTTTTTTTCAGTGAATATTTAAGGTTTTTTTAATTCTATTTCTTAACTAGAACGAACCTGTAACCATTGGTTTTTTAAGTGAATTTCTAAGGTTTTTCCAATTCTATTTCCTAACTATAACGTCACTGTAATCATTGTTTTTTTAAGTGAATATCTATGGTTTTTTTAACTAGTAGTCACATTTCCAGAGTGGTGGAGAAAGGGGCGGACCACCGACCAGCTCTCAGGAATCTTGCTGTGTCGGACTTACTGATGGTATCAGGAAGGCTTCTGGGCCCCCAAGAACCCTCAGCATCAAAGAGTACTTCACCCCCAACCAGCAGTGCAACTGGAGGTGCGTTTGCAGAGTGATGGAGAAAGGGGGCGTGTCCTCGGAAGACCTGCTCTCTAATTCTGGTGTGTGGGACTTACTGGAGGTAACAGAAGGGCTTGTTGGCCCCTAAGGACACTCTAGAGCAGTAGTCTTAAAACTTTTAAATGTCGTGCCCCCCAGTGAAAAATAAAAAACATTGGGCCCCCCTCAGAATATTTTCACACTATTTGCTTAAATTGGCAATGTTCAAAATGTCTTGACTTATTTAAACATTGCAGTTAAGTTCTGTTACCGTTTAAAAAATGCAACCAAATAAATGATTGCCAAACACACTATTCTGGTCAGGCAGGCCTTACTAACGCGTGTAAGTATCCACGGGGTAGGGGTTTTTAAGAATATTTGAAGTCCCTTCTCTTTTGATACATAGTCTCAGCTAGGATATACATGACAACAGATGTCAGTGATGGCCCATTACAGAGCGGCTTACTGCAGATCCTTTTTCACACTTAAAACAAAGCACTGCTATCAGCATAATGCTTTGTGTGGCCAGAGCCTGGCGCCCCCCTGGGATCACTTGAGGGCCCCCAGTTTGAAGACCCCTGCTCTAGAGTCAAAGGGGCTTCTTCCCCCAACCAGCAGTACACCAGGAGGCGCATGTGCAGAGTGGTGGAGAAAGGGGGGCCTGGCCTCCGAAGTCCTCTCAGCAATCATGCTCTGTGGGACTTACTGGAGGTAACAGGAGAGCTTGTTGGCCCCCAAGGATCCCCAGCATCCAAGAGGATTTCATTCCCCAACCAGCAGTGCGGCAGGAGGCGTGTTTGCAGAGTGGTGAAGAAAGGGGCCGTAGCCACCGAAGACCTCTCAGCAATCCCGCTCTGTGGGACTTACTGGAGGTAACAGGAGAGCTTGTTGGACCCCAAGGATCCCCAGCATCCAAGAGGATTTCATTCCCCTACCAGCAGTGCACCAGTAAGCGCGTTTGCAGAGTGGTGGTGAAAGGGGGCGGGGCCTCTGGCGACCTCCCAGCCATTTCTTTTTATTTATTAGGGGAGGGTGGCCATGTGCCCCCCCCCCTTTCCTGGGCAAGTTTCGGCCCCGGGGTCCCATCCCCCAGGGCCCACTGCTTTTTAAAAAAAAAGATACAATCCTTTTCCTCTTTGACCTTGGCTAAGCCAAGTAGACAATAGCAGCATCTTAATTCAAAGTAAAAAGAGAAGGCAGAGCCTTTTTGATTTGACTCCACATTACTGAATCCATGCTCCTAGCATCACTGTCCTCCTTAACGATCCGGCTGGTTTTTAGAGATGCAGACAAAACCTAACCTTCTACATTTAGACCCATTCAGTGGAAAGTGATAGGTTTATTTGCAGCACTAAGAGGCACTCAGGCAATAATGATCTGGGCATATTGTCCCCCTGCCATTCGCATTACTTTTGAGTCAAAAGTGGAAGACTACCAGTGAGAGGACAGGAGCTGAAAGGAGGAGCAGCCTCATGCTTTAACTCTGCACCACCAGCCTGTACAATAACATGTGTATTTGTAAAGCCCACATTCACCCAAGGGTATCTTGGCGCTGCACAACATGTTTATTGTTACCCAACTCAATGGTACTAATTTTATCGACCTCAGAAGGATGAAAGGCTGAGTGGACCTGCCGGAATTTGAACCTGTGACCATGAGGTCGAACACAGGCCCCTAAAGTGGGCGCATTAGTCCACAAAGTCACCAGATCCAGCTTAGGAACCTGTCTTGGGAGCCTCCTGCGCCCTCACCTTTGTCCTCTTTCATACCCTTATATTCATGCCCTAAAATATGTAACCCCTCAGGGTTAGAAAGAATGAGAACACTTGGAATTAGTCTCTAAATGTCAACTAGGTGAGGGCCATGCTCCAAATATGGAATAATCTGTTAGTAAAAAAGAGACTCTCATCTTTCCCATGCCCTTTAAACCTGTTGTGGGGCAAAAAAGACATCACACCAGGCCTAGATATTTCAGCCCTCCGCCAATGGCAAGAAGGAGGGTGCAAGACACTGAGAGACATGGTGGAACAATGTGAGGAGAAAACATTTGAACAACTAAAAAAAGATATGGACTTGTGGAATCTGAGTGGTCTGGATATATCCAGCTCAGGCACTATCTTTTGAATCCCCAAACTCTCCAATGGATGTCATGTGTCCAGGACTCTCACATCCTTTGAAAACTACCTTCTGACATGTGATTATCAGAGACGTGCCACAGCACGCTTATACAAAGTACTCATTGAGAAGGCAGAAAAATTTCCTTTTCAAAAGGAGCCACAGATATACCTGAATGGAAAGCAATGGAAGGATATCCTGGTTCGAACAAACAGCTTGGCTTTCCATGCAAGTGTGAGGGAGACCATGATGAAGCTACTTCATAGGTGTCACTACACACCAGCAAGAGTAGAACTGATGGGGTATCCGAGGGGAGAGGGATGCAGGAGGGACTGCCCCTACACATATTATCTGGTCATGTCCTCAAGTACAACCATTCTAAAAGAAGGTGCTCCTTGTGATTCACGAATCAAGTTAGTGGCATGCCCGGAGGTAGTTATACTGGGTAGGCCATCGGTGAAGATATACCCCTTGCAGGAGAGGATCAACTTGTCTCACACCTATTATTAGTGGCGAAGCAAATGATTCTGGCACTCTGGGGCCAGCCCATAGCATCCACAGAAAATAAGTGGCTTGATAAGCTATGGTGGTTATTGGGGTTGGAAAAGCTATCTAAGTTTGCTGGAGGCAAAGAGAAAGAAATTCGGAAACAGTGAGGCCCCCCTATTAGACTGTTTTGGTAAAGACTTTAAAGAACTCACCTAACCCCAAGAGACTCAGAGCACTTCATATTTTGGAGAAATCAGAACTGGAGCTATACTATAACACAGTCCCAGAAAACAATACCAGCTAAGGACTATCACTTGGGAACAACAAACCAGGCATCAAACAATGTACCAGAGATTGCTGGAAGTGTATAGTGGAAAGCAGCATGTGGTTGCGCAGCTTCCGGGAAAGTTGGAGGGTGGAGTACAGAGAGGGTGGTGAGCAGGGAGATAACAAGGGGAATGTACTATGTTTTTTAGGATAGGCAGCGCTAGGTAGGAGTGCAATTATATATATTCATATAATCTAACTCAAAGGCACAATGGTTGAATTATTCATTTTGTTCACCATTCTGGTAATACTGGTAACATTGTTTTGTTCCATTCTATTAATCATTGAAGCACACGTATTTTACACGAGAGTACAATTGCGTCAATAAATGTTTGAAATGCCAGCCTGAGTTACTAACGAAAGGGTAAGATCTGTTTCCTCGATTTCCTTGGGGAATGAGTGTTGTCATGTTCTGAGGTTGCTGACACTATCCAGGGCTCTGTCAGTTTAGGGGCCCAGATGGAGCACTGTAAGCTAGCCAGGAATTAAGGCAACATATTCTGATGGTATGAATGGACTTAGTCCCACATAGTTTCAAAGCTTATGTTTCCTAAACGCACAGTCTTACTGAGAAAGTACGAACCATAAGACATGGTGCCACCAACGTTCTAGTTTGGGTACTTATTTAATGGGTGTCCTGAGTAGTTTTCTTAAGTGTGCTAAAAGACCCTTCTCACCAATTAACCAGAGACGTCCGTGATGCTAGAGATAAATTTTCCTCAGCTAAATAGGGAACCCCTATTTTTACCTGTAGGTTGTTCAAGCTTGAACCTTTCAAAGGATAACCCCACTATAGTTACCTTCTCTGAATTCCATAAATTAAAATGGCTAACGCAGCACCAGTAAATATACCGGCAAACTGCAGACATGTAGTTCCACAAATGCTATAACAACATCGGCTCGCCCTTATGGGTGGGGATGTTGTCTTCGCGGTAGAGGCACATGAATCATACAGAACAGAGGTATTCTATTCATGGGAAACATTTCCATCAGCAAATGCTCAATCAGACATTTTCACAATTATACCATAGCTGCAGTTCCCAACAACTACCCAGCTTATGAAGAAGTAGAAATACCATTAATATTCCAGGAAAATCAAAATTGGTTCCAAGGCGCCCTACCACATTCAAGAGGCGAAGTTAGACTGGATCTCCTCAATAATGAGGGGGCAACAATGCCAGTCTTAGTCGGTTATACACCTTACCAAGACATAGCAAACCTTCAAGCACCAGAGATAAGTACATTATGCTCATGTCTAGTTAGGTTATACAGATGCATGACACAATACATTATGCGAACAATGACAATAAACCCACTGAGGAATGCTCAAGCTGCACTACCGCATTTAGAAATGCCAGCGATTAGTCCAGTGACTATTAATTCAATAATGGGAAACGGTCCCACCAGACGGGAGGAAAGTCCGTTCTGAATTGCACAAAAAACTAGCTTGAAGCAGTATTTCCCCATACAGGACCTCAAGATAAACAAAGAATTCTCACAATGTGCCCACTGTTAGGGATGGTTCCCTTGGTGGACGACTGCACCATGTGGGGCGCAGTATTTGCTGCGATCTATACCATAACACATGGTACACCATCTATTGTTGTTTTGCCAGAGGTGCTAAAACAGATCCAAAATAAATATGGGGCAGCCCGAGCCCTGGACTTAGGGATGAAACTTATTGCCAATTATGCCATGGTCTCATCAATTATTTTAAGAATATTAAAGGGAAGCAGCAGCATTGGCAGTATTTATTTTCAACGTCTCTCAAAAGTTCCATTGGTGGATCAGGAGCGAGAACCACCAAAAAGTATTACTGACACCTATTCGTCAATAGGTTGAGATAATTTGGGAGCTAGACCAAAAGTATAACTCGAAGCGGGCACCTGAGTCTTCTAAAAAATGCTGGGATAATAAGAAAAGTAAAGAAAAAGTTAACCCACTGGGTGGATCTCCTCCACAGGAGGCCCCTGAAAAATGATATAATTTGCATAACCGTGAAACAATTAACCTGATAAATATCAGTACACTGATACACGTCCTTCTCATTCCTTTCAGGAGTCATGAACGCTCTGATGGGGGAGGACGATCATAGCACAGATCGGAAGAGTATGTGAAACCTAAGAAGGATTCACAACGCTCTTCTGACTTCATAATAAAAAAGGAAAAGCTTCTACAGCAAATGCCTCAATTTAAAAAGAATAAAAGGGCTAGGATAAAACCTAAACATGCCACACATATTGAGGACTCTGCTTCTGAACAGGTAGTGGGCTCTGACTCTGCCAGTCAAAATAGTTGACCGGAGTCTTCAAGAGTGTCTGGCGGCAGTAGCAACTAGTGACTACGTCTAGGTGGAAACACCGGACAAGAGACTAAGTGTTCCTTGTCAGCTGTATGAATTACAACTCCAGGTGGAGGGTGATATACCTCGTACTATTAACGATCTCTTTTGGGAGAGCTCAACATTTGGTTATGGCATTCTCTTGGCTGAAAAGGATTGGCCTTCTGAGTTTGACAAGTCCCATGAGGGGAAAGTGTAATATTACCATCTTTCTCCAACCTTGTTCCAGAATCAATTAAATTAAACATATATACACCAAGGAGTGGGCTCTTGCACAAGCCCTGGCATACTGCAATCCCGTAGGCTGGGACGAAGAATCCCCTTACCATATTATACCCATAAGGTCCAGCTCACAAGTAAAACCACAATACCCCACCAAACATGAGGCTAAACAACAGGTTAGAGAAATTCTAGCACAACTTGAATATGAAGGTTTAATTGAAACTTGCACCTCGCCAATGAACAATCCATTGTTTCCAGTAGTGAAACCAAATCATTCATATTGCTTGATCTTAACCTATAAACAATTAAACAATCACACACGCACATTTGTAGTACAAAATATGCATGGTGCAGGACTAACAAACAACATAGTGTGGAAAAAATACAAAACCACATTAGATTTCAAATGGCTTTTTCTGCCAAAATATAGCGCCTGAAAGCAGGTATTTGACTTCATTTACCACCCTCGGCTCACAAAAACAATTCTGTCAATTGCCACGAGGGTATAAGAATAGCCCAGGCTTGTTCTCTGCCCGGGTAACAGAACTGTTACAGTGCATTGACAATGAAGCATTGTCCTATGTCCATGACATATATCTCACATATGATGACTTAGAAATGTGAATTTGTTGTCATTGGCTACAAAATCAATTTTGAAAAATCAAAACTTTCTTATCTCAGGGTCATCTTCTTAGGATACGAGTTGTCAAATGAAGGCAAGAGCTTAGCGACACACTTCCTAGAGAAGTATGCACTCTTACAGCCATCATTATTGGGTTTTCTAAATTTTGGTAGAACATACATACCAGATTATGCTCAATGGGTAAAAACGTTTTATGACCTGATCCGTCGAGACTTTTCAAGCACACATTAGACATCAGAACATACACCGATTTTAAGTACAGTACAAACTGATATGCTAGCTGTAAAACACTTATACACATGTGTTAACACAACAAATTTGGTCATTCGCATAGCTGCGGGTACCACTGGATATACATGTGTCACATTCAACAGAGGTGACACTGTACCAATTTGATATAAATCACATTTATATTCCAATGCAGAAATGCGTTTTGTGCCAACAGAAAATATTCTGACAGCGGTACAGACCGCTGTAGTAAAAGAAAGATAGTTGGCTCAGGGGAAACGCATAATTGTCATGACTCCCATTTCAGCATTAGAGATTGTCATAAAGGCAGGTGTTCCCAATGCAAAAGCCTTACATCCTAGATGTAAAGATGGATTCAATGGGCCAACTCACTAACAGCAACAGATGTAGACTTTATATTTGACTCTTCGCTACAAACACAAGCTTACCTTCAATATGAACAAGAATACCCTCTGCCCAGTGAAATAATGACTCTGGATTAGTACGGCCTTATAGTTTACACTGATGGTTCTGCCCAGCCTGCAGTCAGAACAAAACACCAATACTCAGCCGCCTGCACAGTGGTAAATGGTAAAATGAGGGATGGAGAATTCCAACCACTAAAAACATTCACACAGTCACTTGGTGATTGCATTGCACAGCTAGCTGGACTAAAAGCTCTAATTCTGGCACTTGAGAATATGAATCCAGAATTCCCCACACTGATAGTGTATGATTCATGTTATTGTATCCAGCATTACAATGAGTATTTACACTATTGAAGCCAGAATGGATTCAGAGACTTATAAGGTTATACTATCAAGCATAAATTGCTTTGGGGACAAGTGGCAAATCTTAAAGCAAGTTTGTCACGTGCTATTGTTATCCACACACTGAGCCACCAACGTGTAGGAATGCACACTGCACGGAATTCATTGGCCGATGAAGTCGCAAAGGCAGTAGGGCAAATTGCTGTCATAACTGTAGTGACTCGCTCTAATACGAGGATGGATGGAGACATCATGAAGGCTGTCATAGTTTCACCGGATTTGCACTGCAGCTCAGAATTAAGCATAACGGCTCATGAGGGGTTAGCTTCTGCACACTCTGGTGTGGCGGCTACAGTTTCACTGTTACAGCAACAATACTGGTTGCCAGGTCTATACAAACAGACCAAAGACTATGTCCTTAAATGCAACATTTGTCAACAAATAAAAGTTTCTACCACACCACGTTTCAAACAAGCCGCTCACCTGCATCTAACTGGACCATTGCGGGCCACTACACAGTGCTGGCTTTTTTAAATACATCTTATTAGCAGTGTATTCCTGATCAAACTGTTATAAAAGACTTGCAAGGCTTCATCAGGACATATGCAGTAGATGCATTCCATTCTGACCAGGGTCCAGCATTTTACTCCAAGGCTTACATGGATACTATGTGTACCTTGGGTGTGGCTGTGCACTATTTCCTCCCCCTATCATTCAGAAGGGAAACGCGATAGTGGAGATGAAAAAACATGACTTAAAGCAGTCTTTAACAGCTAGAGTATTAGGTTCAGGGTGTAGTTGGATTCACCACCTGTATGAGGTATAGAGAGCCTTACACAATCTTTCAAGAAGATCCTTGGGTGGTCAGACTCCCTATGAGGTCCTGTTTGGGGTCAAGATGTGGGTCACAGACCTTGACAATTCAAGTGCAGTGGCGGCGTAAACGCCTTTTGATATTAGTGAATGTTTGGCTGTCTTACAATAACTTAAAGAATTCTGGGGCAAGCAAAGCAACGAGCTACAGAAACATTCTGCCACTCATGAGGTGAAGGGACAATCAGCAACTCCTGGCTGGATTCTAAAGATCTGGGATATGGTTTGAAAGAAGATTGTGGACAAAAAATAATTTGGCCCATTATACAGAGCAACTGTGCCTGTCTTGGCAGTTGAAGGTACCAGAAAAGTAATTTTACTGCCCCTTGCTGATTGTAATCACAAGAGATTCATATCAATTGATCTCATAAAACCACACCATGGGGCCGGTTCTACATAGTAGGCCATGAAGGCTCCTAGGTAGTTACCTGCCTCTCACTACTGTACAGGAACTCCTACTACAAGCTTTAACTGACACTGAGGTTTCTACTCCCCGGGTGAGGATATCTGATTCTGAAGTCTTGCTACTTCCAGTTACATCTACCACTGCAATACAATCACCGTATGAGAGTTCATAGGTTTCAACACCATGTGCCAACAATGAAGTTGTTTATTATGAGCCACCTTTGAAGTCAACTACCAGTTCTGCACCACTATTTGATGTCCCTGTTTTTGCACAGACTGCCTCTGGCTATTTTGCCAACACTGATGATTTTTCTTCGGATTCATCAGACCCACCACCGCATGGAACTCGTGCATTTATAATTCGCCTCAAAAAGACATTTTGTTCCACCTTGGATTTATACTTGGAATTACATTTCGTTGCTCTTCCTTTTCCTTTGGATTGGTTTTGTGACAGTATTCTTTTTGCTACTGAATGGACAGTATCTCCTAGAAACTCCTTGAACTGGTAACAGAGGTATTGAAGCCTCATTCTTCATCAGACAAAGTGCGAAGAGACCTGTCCCTGGTGAACATTTCAGCACTTCCAGTACTTGATGGAATTGTTTGGGATAAGGTACCATATGATATGATATTTTTGAACCAACAGAAACTTTACAGAGACTGTATGTATTTAAAATATCCCTGAATGATATTATTACTTCTAGCAGCACCTCTGATGATTGATAAGCCTGGGCGGAGTTCGCGGAGTTCCGCTACAGGGAACTCCACGAAGTGCAAAAAAACTCTGCTGCGCTATGCGGAGCTCCGTTAGCAGCGGAGTGTGTTCGACAAATGCTGTTCGCTGTAATTTTCAGCGCCGGGTGTTTGTCCGCGCTGTGAAATTATCACGAACGGCACCATGCACAGTGCAAGCGGGTACTGCTTCCTTTCTGCCGCTCGAGGAAATTTTCTACTTGAGGGGCAGCTTTCTCAACGCGAACAGACGGTTTCTCAACGCGAGCGGTCGAAAGCTTATGCGATTACTCGCATTGAGAAATACGACCGCCCGCATTGAGAAATCTCGCTGGGAGGTTGATTTCCCTTTCTTGCACTTGCCAACTTGACGTTACCGAGCGCGAATGAGGAAAAATCTTGCAGGATGGTGGATTTTCCTCGCTCGCGCTCACCAACTTGATGTTGACGAGCGCAAGTGATGAAAAAAACCTTGCTCCGCTACGCAAAGTTTTTCGGAACTCCGTGAGCTCCGCGTAATGTGGAGTGCGGAAAACTCAGCAAACTCCGCAAGCGGAGCGGAGTTCACTGTCCAGGCTTAATGATTGGGACATTCGTACAGTCAAATCTATGGTCGATGAGCTACAACAGTATACTGTATTTGAACGCGAAGATATGTATAATTTAACGTCTAATTATAATGAAATGTTTTGTTTTCACCACTATGCATACCATTACTTACACATAGCTAGTTCTTAACATGCAGTATTTAACTACACACAATGGGAACATTGCCCCTCACCATCTATGGGTAGCTATAAAAATCATTTGCACAGAAATTTAAATATTTTTTTGGCAATAACACCGTAGACCCAGAGTCTTAGTATTATAAACTTCTCTCTTTATCAGCAAAGAAAAATATGTTAACCGACACAAAATTAATTTATTCGGCCCCCTTTATTTCCCAGTTGTCAATACAAGGCGAGTGGATGTGGGCTTTCAGATTCCGAGGATAGTTCATCCTCTCCTGATCCTGAAGGGGAGGCCTGCGATTGGCCGAATCCCCTGGCCCTTTTTGAGGACTGGCTGTGTTCTCCTTCTGTGTTTGAGGATAGCTCCTTTCTCCGGCCTGACCCCTTCGCTGGAAATGGAGTTCCCTTGCCGCCTTGTATAGACCTGCAGCCACCTCTTCATCTCCACTGTTGGCTGTCCTTGGGTCTGGCGCCCAAGCCCTGGGGCATTTGTTGTTCGGATCATGTTCCCTTCTGCGAAGGCAAACAAGGCCACTCCTCTAGCCACACCCAAGCCTCCTCCGGTGACTGAGCAAAGATGGCCTTTCCTTGGTACAGAAGCTTTATTTTTGCTAGAAACAGTAACATATATTGCAATTGGAGGGCTCTTAGTTTTGTTTTTATGGAATCAAACATGCGGCGCTTGCATTGGACCTCACAGCTATAGTCGGAAAAAACCATCATTTTCGAGTTTTCATGTCTGACTTTCCCTTTGTGATGTACCTCCAGAAGGATCATGTCCCGATCTAGGAAGTTAAGGAACTTTGCTATAATGGGCCGGGGTTGAGATCCTCGGGGCGGCCTGCTGCTCTGCGCCCTGTGTGCCCGCTCTATTACAAAGCACGCAGAACATTGGTCAGATGGAAGCGTAGCCTTCAGCCAGTTTGTCAAGAACACAGTCACATTGATGCCTTCAGCTCCCTCCTGAAAGCCGACAAAGTGGAGATTATTTCTGCATGCTCGATTTTCCACATCTTTCAGGTGCCACACTACATCCCTGTTGGTGCTGTGGAGCTCCTTCACCCCTTTCCGGAGGTCCTGCACTGTATCCTCTAACTCTGGGAGCCTAGTCTCCGCAATCGTCACTCTCTCTGAGACGTTGCATAAGTCCTGGCGCAACAGGGATACTTCCGAGCACACCTCCCTTATCTTATCCCTGCAGCACCTCTCTCGATGATTGGATCACTTGCAATAGTGTTGCGTTGTTCAGTAGAGGCTGTATACCTTCCTTTGTGTCCACCTGGGGGCCCAAAACCTTGGTACAATGGTCCATCTTACCCTAACGAGGGTGTTTAGTATCCTTGTTTTTCGCCATCACATTGGGCAGTCGTCAATCAGTCCGGTACCAGGGAGAGGGTATGGTATCCACCCATAGGCTGAAGCAATACTGGAGGAGGAGGGAGGAGAGAGCGGGGTGACCGATGAGGTGGGGGGAGAATGAGGAGTGCAGCTCCCCATCTTGTGATTAATCCCCTACCCCCCAACACCACTGCCACTATGTCCTCTGCCGTGTAGCTGCCAGGTGAGGTGCTATGTATTATGCAGGTCTGAATTACTTAATGTGCTTGCAGTTGTCTCCCAGTATCTTGCACATAGCCCAGGACAGTCGGGGAGCATGCGCTTACTTTCTCGGTGACGTGACCAGCCCAGTCCCCGCCAGGGTCACTCGCACACGGTCCCACTTGTACCAGTGTCACGCCTCTGGCTGGATCTCCACTGGAGGGGGGTGGAGAAGCAGGAGCAAGAGAGAACTGTCTCCTGAAGGACAAGCAACCAGTTTGTTATCCAGTGTGCACCAGGACAAGGATTCTTCCGTATTCACAGGTCAGGGTGGCCTGCAGGTGATAGCTTCCCATCTGTTCGTCTGCCACTGTCGCCCCAAGTCACATCTAATTCCCACTTGCGCCATCTGCGCTGCACAGCACAAGCCCAAAGTAGTGTATGTACTTGCACACAATGGTGGCCCCTGGATGTAGCTTCTCTCTGTGTCAAAGACTCTCCCGGGCCTCGGCCGCCAAGAACCACCTGCTCGTAGCCCTGCTTCTGATTCTCACTCTCCCAAGCCTCGTCCGGTGCAGTGCTCTGCACAACTAGGCCGGGCCCACAGCCCTCCTTACAGCCCCCTGTTAGTCGGGCGGCCAACAAATCACCCACCGCCCCAAACCCGGCAGCTACAGGATGCTGCAGTCTGCTATGCCCAGCGGGCCAAGTAGTGCTTCGGATGGTGTCTCTGGAGCCTACCCCTGCTCTCGGCCTCTCATCTTCACCTGCCTGGCCAGGCCCCAGCCACACGTCCTCTTTTCCCTCGGGCCGCCCGGTGCTTCTTCTCTGCTCTGAAACCTGCCCACGGCCAGGTCTCCCCTCTTTGCCTGCTGCACCTCAGCTACGTGGCCCCTGTCAATCGCGCAGTCCTTTGCACACCACAGGCCCTTACCTGGGGGAGCAGGCTCAGAGTCGCAGGCCCAGGCACCCCACAAGGGTCACTCTATCGCCCTGTTCCCGCGAGGGCCCCTACTGCCAGGAGTGCTGCTGAATGAAGGCAGTCCGGTCCTTGGGTCAGTCACTCAGTGTGTGCCACCATTTTGCGCCCTCTCAGCCAGGCCAGGATTCCCGAGCAACTATGTCGGCTTGCAGCAGTTTAAGGGCCAGAAATTGCTGAATAACCTCTCGGTATCACAGCGCCACTATACAGGTTGCCAAGGCTTTGTCAGATGTCCCTTATTTGGGCAGGATTCTTGTCGGATTTGTTTTCCCCCGCTGGAGCTTGCGGAGATTGCGACTATTTGGCCATGTTGTTGGCCACGCCCCCTGTCGCCTTTTGGAACATTTAAACATACATGCAGTTTCAAGAAGACATTTTTTTTTTAATTGGGATATTTTTTACAAGCAAAATTGCTTTATATATGCAGATATTAATGGTGCATTTTTAAAATTGACTTTTAAATGCAGTTGACTTTCTTTCTGCTTTTATTATGAAAGTGCGTGATCCTTTTAAAACTGTTTAGGTTTCAGGTACGAATTAAGTAAATTATAAGTTTAATATGAAGCTTCTTAGTCACCTTACAGACAAGGAGAGGGTGTTGTGAGGTTACATAGGCCCTGGGCACAATTACTTTCATTTTACATACTCACATTTAAACTTGACAACTTTTTGGACAATTACTTTTAACACACATTTGTTTGCACAGCCTCATGAGATAATGTCATGAGACGTCGCAGCCTGGATGAGCGACAGCTGCCTAAAACTGAACTCGGAGAAGACCGAGGTCCTCGTCCTTGGACCCTCCCCCACGGCGTGGGACAGCTCCTGGTGGCCCCCTGCCCTCGGAAACCCACCCACCCCGACGGACCACGCCGGAACCTCAGCATCATTCTAGACTCCTCCCTCACCATGACCCGCCAGATCAACACCGTCACCTCGACCTGCTTCAACTCCCTCCGCAAGACCTTCAAGTGGATCCCCCACGAATGCAGAAAGACCATCACCCACGCACTCGTAACTAGCAGACTGGACTACGGTAATGCCCTCTACGCCAGAATCAACAAAACCCTGCTACACAAGCTCCAAACCATCCAGAACACCGCAGCCAGACTCGTCCTCGGAACCCCACGACACGAGCACATGACCCGCACCTACGAGACCTCCACTGGCTCCCCATCGAGAAGAGAGTAACCTTCATGCTTCTCACCCACGCCTACAAACCCCTCCACAACATCGGACCCAAATACCTCAACGAAAGAGTCTCCTTCCACGTACCCTAAAGGAACCTCTGCTCCGCCGACCTCACCCTGGCAGAGACCCCACGCATCCGCAGAACCAGAGCAGGCAGAAGAGCCTTCTCCTACATCACAGCAAAGACCTGGAACGAGCTCCACGTCAACATCAGACGCTCCCCCACTCTGCACACCTTCAGGAAGAGCCTCAAGACCTGGCTTTTCGACTGATCCGAAGCTGCACCCCCCACCCCCTTGAAACCCTCACGGGTGAGTAGCGCGCTTTATAAACCCCTGATGTATTGAATGTACTCAGAAATGGTTTGCTTACAATCACCTTTCTTCGTAGGCATATTATCTGGCCTTAGAACATCCTGTACAAGGACTTAGTACACTGCGGAAAATGTTGTTGTTTATTGTAGTCCATTCAGCGACAGCTCTGGGTGGATAGGATAAAAAATGACAACAGGACCAGGACTTAGGCACAGAACAAGTGGGTGTAGTTTATTATATAAACGACACTGTTTAGACAGAGGAACATCTTCTACCCGGCTGTCACACTGTTTTTGTCCTGAAGAAGACCCTACGTGATGACCCTATAGTACAGACACTTGGTTCGAAACGTCGGTGTACCACTGACTCATGTCCATAGTCATTGTAACCATTAAAAAGTTGATATTTCGGGTAACTGTCTGAACTAAACATCTGGACAGAGATGTATGTATATTTTTTATCATGTTGTGTCATTTATGTGTTTATGTTTTGGCTGACAGTTTCCTCACCTTTTTCACCACATGTCACATCAGTCACTAATTAATTATTCGCATTGTTTATACTTGTTGTATGACAGTCTGTTGAGTGACTAAAAGAGATATTTAAAAGTAAAATATATACTCAAACCTAATAAGCTTTTGTGTGTGCTTTAGATAAAGAACAATTTGCTATTTGTAAATTTCTAATACTCTAAAGGAATTATTTGCTCCCCCACAGAACTGTTTTGAAGACTATAACGTCAATACCCAGGTTCCGAGGGACACAGGGTCACCCCGTTGACTTTAATAGTTATCCTACTTTTCTGCACATGCTCGGTGCATATGTGAAAATCAATAAAGATGCATTAAAAAAAAATAGGAGAACTGAGAGGGCCAAAAGTTCTCCGACCCTATGTGGAGAAGTGATCACAACTAACAATACTGTCTTCAAAGTAAGAGGTCGAACTGGATAACGCAGTGGTCGAAGTGCATTAAAAAAAGAATGGCCACTGTAATGCTACGTGGAAATGGGGCAGGGTGAGTGATAGTGGGGCCGGGATCAAAGGCGTGGCTAAAACAAACACAAAATATTGTTTAACTTTGTTGTGTCTTTCACCTTCAGGTAGCTACATATAAAATAACGCACAGCTGAAATGAAAAATAAATGCAAGTTAAATTAATCAGTGGGGAATGCTCTATTGTACATTATGAAACCTATATTAGTTAATGCAGTGCAGATGTCTGTGTCTGAAACCAGAAAGCCACAGAACTGAATCCTGGTTGGTGCAGTGGAGAATACCGACGTGTATATTTAGTGCTACGAGGTTCCAGTCTGTGACATAAAGCACTGTGAATATGCAAGTCATTATTTTAAACTTGCATTACACACAGTAAAAGATAGGCTGCTATAAAATGCTCAAAAAGGTTTAAGATAAAAAAAGTCTTCCAAAATATAGATTTTAGTATTACCCAAACTGTATGTACGTAGTGCAATTTTTTTATATAGCTGTTCTTTAAAAGCACACACTTAACAGCTCAGCTCCTAACTCCCTTGCAATACCACTCAAAAAGAATATATTTGTTTTAACAGGAAGCTTCAAGTGATTTAATTGATTAAAGCCAATATTGGGTTCCAAGCACCCTTACATATGCAGATTAACGAGTTGTGCTCACTTACATTTCTTTCAGGCAAGCAGGCACCCTGTCAAGAAGGATTGTTTAGCTGTCTACCCCTCCCTCGGTTTTGCAGATTAACGAGTTGTGCTCACTTACATTTCTTTCAGGCAAGCAGGCACTCTGGCAATAAGGCTTGTTTAGCTGTCTCCCCCTCCCTCGGTTTCACAGTCCAGGAGACTCCCTGCCTTACACTTCATCAGAAGCATTTCAACTCTTGGAATTTACCGTCGGGTGGCCGGTTGCTTTTTCATTTAAAAAAAAGTAGAGGAACATGTGTTTTTTAAATGAAATAAGGTTGGGCAGGCCATGCCCCTTAGATCCCGCCCACTTCGACCACTTGGATAAGATCGACCTGGACAGCAGTAGCTCGAAACTAAAGGCCTTCAAGAAAGTCAACACAAGAGAATGGGTGAGGCCAGCTCATCGAGAACATTGAAGCTCAGGCTGTCCAGCCAAAAGTGAGGTTTCAACAGATGGTCAGACTGCATTGCTTCGTGTCTCATTAAGACCAAAAGGTCAACACGCCAGGTTAGTCCCATTAATCCAGTCGCGCTGCGATACCGACAACAGATCCGGGCCTGGCCGCAATCTGAAGCACTCAGCCCGGCCCCCCACGGCTCTCGCAGTCACGTCACGGCGTCACTCACAGAAAATACTCATCGACGCCGATAAAAATATACCCAGTGAGATCAATCTACCCTCGCTAATAACAAATGGAATGGGCAGCGCGGGAAACGTGCGAACAGGAGGCGCGTGCCCAGCTGGGGGTACTCCGAGAGCTCCTGTTTAGAGCACCATCAGGTACGAGGCGCGATCCGTTCTCTCAGCGGCTCCATTCCAGTGCTGAGAACGGCAGCACGCCCCGGGGTTTAATTAAAAACTCATTTCACTGCTGCCGCCTCCAAGGACGCCTGAACATGGGCCGCTTAAGAGGCGAGGGACGCGGGAGGGGGCCGTGGTGCCAGTGAGCTCTCAATCGTCTTTTGCTGATGTGCAAACATTGGTACAGACAATCGTAGTAAAACGAAAGGCACGGTGCTTCTAAAAATGAGTCACCACACAACAAGGTACCAAACAGCAAAACCTAGTTTATGTCTTACGCTAGCACCAACCACAGCAACAGGTGAACAACCCGTGGAGTGTGAAACAAGCCAGAAACAATCATTAAACCCACCTGCAAGGCCACAGAAACCGGAAATACTGCAGGTCTTGGCAGGGAGAGGTGCTTTGAGCAATAGGGCTTACCGAGAGACAAAGCTAAAATAATACAGCTGGAGAAACACCGGTTGTGCTGGGAAGACAAAGAGCATCACGTGGACTACTTCAGGGCACGAAGAAAGACCCACTAGACAAGACAACTGGGGTCGGAGGGAGGAGATTTGAGGGTCTGGGTAGGGTGGAGGGTGTACTGGGGTCCACAGTCCACCTCCACATCAAGTTGACTCATATAGCCACCATAGGTAGTTATATTATGTACCACTTTGGTTGCATATTGTGTAATGTATCGGCGACAGAAGATTTCCACACAGTAATAAATATTGAGCGAAATTACTAGATACATAAATGGCCTTCTGGGGCACACACCTTGGACATCCCTGTGCTTAGGGAGAGACAATCTGAGGGCAAGGTAGAGCCTGCTCTAACTCTCAGATTTAGGCTTACTGAGCTTTCTGGGCCACTCTCGGAGGAACATGTAGTTCACTGGAAGACACACACAGTGCAACACAGGTCCTACTGAATGGTCCCTCCGTGATGTTTGATATTTTCACCCATGTCGCATGTCCTCAGTCTTTTCTATATTAATGAGCACACATTTCATATCATGTATTAGTTCTGCATTGAAGCATTTCTGTAGATCTTTCAATATCTCTTGTTGAGGCCTCAAAGCGCTTTCTAAGTTGGCGACCAGGTAGGACTCTTCCAGCGCACACCGAGGAAGGGTGGTGGTTGCTGTGTCATCTCAAGTGTAGAGTTTTCATGTTGTGAGCGAAAGCTCAGAGTGCGTTGTCCAAACTTGCAGCGCCCCCATGTAACAGCACTGTACGCATAAGGCGGTATGCAAGAGGGGGTGTGAGGAACAGCTTTGCACGCAGGGTGTACAAACCAGCATCATTTGAAGTCATCTGTGTCACATGTCAGGAGAGCTCATGGGTATGTTCGTGATGTGAACACCGCTGGTTTAAGCGATTATTATTTTGGGGTGAGTTCCAAGGTTTGCATGGCAGGGCGAGGGAAGTGGTTCCCCAAGGGGCTATGAGTCAGGTCTAGCAAAACAGTATCCGGACCCCTGGAGGCACTGTTACATACAGGCAAACTACTTTATGGAGGTCACCCGGGAGGGTGGGCTGCGAAGAAAACCAGTGGCCACCTGCACTAATGTTTTTTAGTTATTGTTTTACAATCTCAGCACTGACTGCCGCACCTGCAAATATTTACAAACACAGCCGGATCTGATTGAGCACTGCTCCATACATCGTGACACGAATGCCTGCTTACACAGCCGCTTGCAGCAGCCAGAAGAGCTGCAAGTCCCCAAAATACCAGGGAATCCCACGAGTCAGGCATCAGAGAACTGTCTGATTCCCATTGGGCCAGTCTACTGCTATTCCAGCCTGCATGTGCATGAAGATCTCTGCAGCAGGCGCATGCACACAAGGAGCTAGCTCACCTACTCTTATTTTGGTGAGGTATTTAAATGGAGGTCGTGATATAGAAGACACACTTCCCTGTAGACCAGGGATTAAATAATTAGCTATGGATGTTATTTGTTTTCCATCTTTATATTCATGAATATATGAGGAGCATGGGAAGCTGTCTAAATTCCAATAGTACATTTGATTACAGAAGGAGCTTTAAACATATGATAATCGGTGTATCAGTTTACTAATAAGTACATAATGAGAGGATGTAATCAGAGATTTATCAGCAAGCTCTTGGATATATGAGCTGAGGACATTATAACTTTTTTTGTCAGCATTCTGCTCGATACATACATATACATAGCTATGCATCAAATTGGAAAAATGTAATCAGAGTTCAGTCAGCACACCCCTTAATACATAACGAGTTATGAGCAGGTAACTAACAAATGTTTTCAACATTTGGACGATTCATTACTAAAAATATGAGAGCCTCATGCATACAATCCATCTTTACAAGGGCTAAATGCACAGGTAAAGGTGCGACTAGAGATCTAAAAGCACATATAAATGTAAGCACACAAGCAGAAAAAAGCCCTAAAATAATATGCAAAACTAGACCAACAGAAGAGAACTGCTCCTGAGTATGAAACTGGAAGGACTGCTCCCAGAACACCATGCGGATCAGTGATTAAGTGATGAGTCCTACAAAGAAAGATTTGAACCCACCTAAGAAGGAGAGGATGACTCGTGGCAAGCTCTGACAGTGGGCCATGTGCCAGACGGTTTACTAAACGAATAAAAATGAAATATCACACAACTGCAGATTCTGTGATTCCGCTCCAGAGGCAGGCACTTTGCACAGGTCCAATGCATTGTATTATAGCATTTAAATCGCGTTTCATACCACCAAAGACGTCTTGAAGCACTCCAGTTCACAATGGGTTCCTGGCACCCTTTCAGAGTCCATTGTTGGCACAGAGAGTTGTAGTTTGGCCTGTATGATTGTGTTTGGTGAGCTAAGCGAGTGCTATTAACTTGGTGTGGTGACCTGGTAGCTGGTAAGTGCGAGAAGTTGGCCTGGCATATGCTGTCCACTAGTTATAGTGGGCACCTTGCACCAGTCCAAACGACCCTTATTGATGATAGGTTTAAAGACAACCTTTATTGAAAGCTATCCTAGTGGTAGCTATGGAGAGCAGCCTTTAGGCTAAGTCTTGAAGGAGTGTAAAGCAGCTTGGTTTACCAGATTATAACCTCTTGAATGACCAAATGAAAGGAGAACCACACCAGGTATATATAAAATATATGTATTTATTTCTAAACACTCACTACTAATCTCTTTATGAGATTAGAGTCCAAGATACACAATATCACAGTATTAAAACTACAGTAAATAGCACAATACACAGTGAGTTCCAGGGGGAGACCAAACCATATACTAAGAAAGTGGTATAAGAACCACAATTTGACTAGACACAGTGCCTAGAGCACGTAGAATCGCTGGGACCCCAAGGAACCACCCAAGGTAGTGACACAGGAGACCCACGGGGTACGTGTGCAGTGTGAGAACACAGCCGCGAGCACCGTAGGATTCTATGAGGAAAGTCGCGGTTGGAATTTTAAAGCAAAAGGACACTTAGGAGAGGACTTTGAGCAAACCCCTTTAGACTTAAGGGGTTCTAGGGCCAACACCCACGGGTGCACCGTAGTACTCGAGTTACCTCACCCAGGGAAGCCGGGTGCATAGGTGGCAAATGGTGTCGGGAATCGTCCTTGATTTCAAAGGCGATCTGCTGCAAAGTGCTGCTGCGGTGAAGAAGAAAAGTGTCCGGGGTGATCCAAGCCTGGATCGAAGATGTGAAGAACCTGAAAGCAAAGGGGACAAAGTCTGGGTCACTTCACGTGACCAGGAGCGGAGCAAACGAATGCCCACCGATGTCAGGTGCTTCAGGTGCGAAGAGGTGAAGCTTGACTCTGCAGCCACGGGGTCCAGGAGATGTCGAGGACAGCCAGGAACCGGATTGGAGATGTTCCATAAAGGATGTCGAGTGCTGGGGTGTCGGTGCTCAGATTGAACCCAACAAGCCTTGGCAACAGCAACCCACGCAGGAAAAGTAAAGATGCTTTGGTGCGGACCAGCAAGGTCCGGGGGACTCCCCAAGCAATGGAGAGTCAGGGCACGTCTGGAGCAATCAGGGTAGCCCAATAAATATTAGTGTTGCCTTCACAGGGACCCACCAGTCGACGGACCAGGGATCGCGAAGGGACCTCAAGAGAAAACACGAAGGGCCAGCTCACGGAACACTCGTGGAGTGTAGGCTGGCAATCTTCAGTGGAATTGCTGCTCGGGGTCAGGGCTACAAGTAACCCCAAGCTCAGTCTCAGAGGTTGCCTCAAATCTGATGCTTCTGCAAATGGTCACGGTGTCCAGGGGTTCGGGTTGCATGGTCTCCTCGAGGGATACAGGCCTCAGACTTGCTGAGCACACAGATCGACCTCAGAGACCACGGGAACCCACCTCCTGTGTAGCAAAATTCTTCGGAGTCCTCAGGAGCTGCGGAGATGCCAACCGGACAGATGCGTCTTTGGTGCCTGCCAAGCAGGGGAGTAACTCCTTTACTCCAAGGGAGATTCTTCGGTCATCCAACGTCGCGTAGATAGTTGAAGTTCTGGGATTCTGTAGCAGAGTTTCATCCAGGGAAATCTAAAATCCTGTAGCCAGGGGTTCCTACTTTATACCCAAGGAAGGGGTGGGACAAACTCTGGGGACCCACCTATGGGAGGGTCAGGAAAGAGGGGTGGCTACACCCGTTTCCTTTGTCCAGTTTCGCGCCAGAGCAGGGGCTGAGTGCCCCTGCAACCGGTGTGAGCTGGACTATGCACAGGGACACCAAATGTGCCCCCAGTGCAGACTTCAAAGCACTCTTGGAGTGCACCCACCCAGCCCCAATACACTAAAGCCTGTCTGGGAGGTGGTCACACTGTAGTGTAGCTCCTATTTCCCTAATAGGCTCTGCGCATTGGAATAATATATCCTATAGGTTTGACATAGGACTAAGGTCGGTATGTCCCTATCGAGTATATTAAACTTAATTACTTGTGCCAGCTAGCTCAGAGGCCACTAGAAACTTCTTGACGACAAGAAGGGAGTAGTTTCTGGCAGCCGCAAAACATGACCACTGTGTTTCCCTTACAGAATCAGGACGTGTCCCAGAATCGTAGAAACAATAGATAACTATTTCACTCAGCTCAGTCGTGCATGGTTCAGTTATTCTCAAAGTTACACAGAAATAACAGACGGGCGTTTCAATAAAAAGGTTTATTGAACAGTCTTGTTTCTGTTGTAAGTTAGATGTGCTGTTACGATCACAAGACAGTATGCGAGATAAATAATGTACAGAGTGAGCAGTAGAAATAAATAATACTGCGTTAGCATGATCTTTTCAGCATATATGCATTTACATAAAATGACACAGCCTAAAAATGCGAGTACTCATACAATGCGTTTCTAGCCTAGTTCTACCCCAGTGTACCTAACCTGTCCTAGGTGTAGGGAGAAGTAGAAGTAGGTGATGTATTCCTGACTAGAGTATACTAAGAGTATGTTACGCCTAGTATGCCAAGAGTCTAGTATGCCAAGAGTCTAGTATGCCAAGAGTCCCTCTAGGTTCTAGTCTGCTCCATACCTGAAGAATGAGAGAGGTAGGAATCTCTTTCCGGACTCGAACTCCAACACCCCGCAAGGGAAGTTAGATCACTGGAAGCTGGACTCTCTGCGTGCAGGAATGACAGCGTCTTCTCAGTGCGTCTGGCCGGGAAACGGGCTCCTCTGAAGTCGAGGTCTCCTCTGATTTACAGGGGTTTGGGAAGGTTTATTTATACCTGAAAATGTTAGCATTGACGTGAGTTGGGCAGCGAAAGACGTCATGAATGAACCCCTAAGGAATAATGGTTCATGCATAATATATGAGTCCTTGAAGAAATCAATAGTCCTGGGCAAGGGAAACTCCCGCAGCCTAAGGGTCTGTTTTTTTCATGGACTCGTTGAGACGCTAGGGTGGACGGATGCCGGAATCCATGCCTGTATTTGGAGTGCATGGTTTATGCCTAAATAAGGTCTGGGATTTTATGCCTATATAAGGGCAAGGCGAATTGTGCCTATATAAGGACATGATTCTAGAAAGCCCGTTAATGGACACCCTATAAAGTATACAACACCCACTCCTCTTTCGTGTATACGACACTACTAAAATGCTAAAACATTTAAAATGCTAAACATTAAAATGGAGGACTGCATATTAAAACATATCCTAAAAAGCATTAAAAGACATATTAAAAAATGCAAAGGTTTCTGTACATCAGTAAGCAATGCTTATCATTTCCTGCATAAAGTTTGAAATAAATGCAATCGGAATGTAACATAAAAAGCAATATTTACATATGACGAAAATGATCGATAAGTTTGTTCAAAATCAAAGTCATTGCCTGTCATGAAAATTAAATGAACTGTTCTAGACACACAAGATGACTAAGTGTCCCTGGAAGTACTGCCAAGTCTGTATTATAAGGCTAGTTCTACTTTAAGCAGATTGAAGTGCCATTTTCGTTCGAAAAATGGGACAAAAAGTTCAAATTTGGTAGAGTTCCAAGTCTTTGAAAAATGAAGGCCAAATTGTTGCTGTCTCTCTGGAACATAGTATGCCGAATCAGAGTCAGTTTACGGGTCTGGTGTAAACATGAGATCATCTATTTCAATAGACAAAACATCATCCACTGTCGTTGGTGTAAGTTGGAACACCTCGTGTAAGAGATTGATCGCACATAGATGGGAAGCATCGCTCTCAGCATAGGTCGCCGCAGCAATGTTCGCGTCCGTTGTTACCTGTGTGCCTGGAGTCGTTTCTCGTACCGCAGCAGGAGGCGACTGTGAGATCTCAATGAATGCTGACATCAGGATAGGGAGCCTCTGGGGACAACACAGAGCATGGGCCGTTATCGGGACCAGCAAAGTATCGACGTCCTTTGGCGCAGCTGATGGATATGTTAGACAAGCGTCCAACACGCATTCTTCACCGCATAGCAGGCAGCGTAGAACAGGTAAGATGCAATCTTGCCAGATTGGTCTGAATGACAGGAACCAAGTTGTATTAAGGTCCCGTAGACGAGTCATGCCCAATAGCTGTACTATTCGCTCACGGCACTTTCTTTCAAGGAGAGCTTTCTCCATTTCGCTCGGAGTGATGTCGGCGAATAGGCTGGCCATAGCGTAATAGCAGAAAGATGAATAAAATTCCGGCAACAAGTGCGAGAATTAATGGTATGCCACCAAACACCGAATGTGCAAAGTTGGGGATAATTCCAAGTATTGCCTGGAAAGGTGCTAACAGACCGGAGCAAATGCTCTTAAATACATGTACAATTCCGGTCGTATCTGACATGTTAAAGATACGTGATACCATTTCTACGAAATGTATAGGGCAGTTTGTACATATTAAAGTCTGTATCTCAGCCGAAGTCCTTGCTACTTGTAGATCATAGGTTTCTTTGGCCGAGGTCAAAGGCACTGTTTGTTGTAAAAGCATGGCTTTCATTCTGCTCAAAGTATCAAATCTTATAAAAGAGACGTTCAGCGAAGGCCATAGCGGCGACTCCCTGACTGTGTCTATTGGGGGAAACAATACTTGCATACAGCAAGTGACCCTGGAGTTGACCGTTACTAGATATGGGATGCCTGGCAACATTCCACATCAACTCTGATCATTCAACATGAGGTAACTCCCATTGGAAAGTTGTCCAAACGTTGGATTAATCACAGCAGCTGGTGTACCCCGCTGATGGCAAGACAAGTTTGCCACAGAACCATTACAAGCCCGTGTAAAGAAATGTCCTGACATATGAGTGAACCGGTCAGTGCATGTTTACAGTTGGTACCGCTAAGAAACACTTCACGATCCCCACTCCAACATCTATGTGTATACGGTAAATCCCAAGATGTATTAATGTATTCCTTACCCAACCTTTCATATTTGCCTGCTTGCATTTGTCTGAGGCAATACTGAAACTGAAAAGTTGTCACAGGTAATGTTATTTTGCCATGAATAACCCATTCTGTAGCTGGTGTTTCTGCCACTGTGAATGGTAATTTCTCCATTTCTTCAATGCTCAGCACTGTATACCTTGCTCCTCTTTGTGCCAATTCAATCTGTTTATCAGTGAGATTGTATTCTGCAAACAGAGACGACGTGTTGATGAAACGCCAAGGCACATAGCCCGCTCGCAAAGATTGCAGCGTCCATGTCAATGACACTATAGAACGTAATTGGGATTGACCTTGTTGTAACATAGCCAAATCTTGTTCTAGAATGTCGATAGCAGAGGATACAATGCCATCCAATGAATACATTCTGGAGGACAAAGTTGTTAACCCATTGTCGACCACAGAGAGTGTTTTCTCTAAATTAATACGATCAAGTTCACGTATTCGTTCTGCGGCCTCTATCTGTGACACTTTCCATGCTTCATTATAAGCAGCATAAATGCCGGCATATATGAAACGTTTTTGACGTGGTTTTCTTGGTCCAAGCAAGAATTCCCTAAGATCTGCGTCGTCTTTAAGAAAGGATAAGTGTTGTTTCACATCCTGTAGTGTAGATCTATGCAGCCAATCGAGGCATTATTTTCCTACACTGTATGTTGTTACTACCCCCGGATGTTGTCTTTGGACATATCTTGGGTCTGGCCTATGAATAGTAAAGCCCTGAGTTTTGTTCAAGAACCTTTCCTGACAGTTGTTTGTGTCTGTGGGCCAGATCAACCATTTTTTCCAATTTGGATGAGTTCTGTTGAGTTGTAGTATATTGTCAACTGTCACCACTGCCTTTGTATTATTTTCACTGGCAGGTGTTGGCACAGAAGGTGTTTTCATCTCTTTGATCTTGGCTAATCCAAGACAAGATGTTTGTTGGACGGTTTCATTCAAAAACAGTATTTGTTCAGGGATAATACAGGCTCTAAATAAAGCTTCTTTACCCTGTACTTGCCAATCTTTACTACCCCAGACAGTTTTTGTCTCAATTGTGTCTTTCCATAAGTCGAAACCCTGTGTAGATAGTTGGGCAATAAATGCTTCAGAATAAATCTGTTTCGTATTTGTTAGCATAATTTTCAGTCCTGTTTTGTTTACATTTTTATAGTAAAACGTTTCTGGGTCAGATGTATTGTAACCTGAAAAATATGGAAACTTACTAGCAAACATTTTTGAACTACCTTGTGGTGGTGTAGGACAATGTTCCCATTGGTTAAACATAAACACATTTCCTGGATATGCAGTTTTGTGCAAATAATGATGACCATAGTGGTTATAACAATACAGTTCTTCATAATCTGATGAACCCTCTAAATATTCATTTTTAGAAAATGCAGCAGATTTTTCTAGATCAAACATTATGTCAGTCACAGTCTCAAAGTCCCAATCATCTGAATAGGTACTGGACGTAATTAAATCACTTAGTGAAATTTTAAACAAATGTGGAATGTTCAATTGTTCCGTTGGTCCGAAAATTTCATAATCTGTTTTGTCCCACACTATACCATCCTGTATAGGAACAGCTGTGATGTTCACTGATGACAAGTCTCTTGCTTCACGATGGGAAGATTTATGTGGTTTCAAAAGTACATTCACGTCTTTTCCTTCACTGTTCACATGGATGTATCTGCCACTTATAAGCACGCTTACAGTTGTTACCAAAGCTAGCCAGTGCAGAAAAACAAAAAGTCCAGATGTAATCCAGAGTTCAATCCATGGAGAAACCAGATAAGTCTTTTTCAGAAAGTGAATAAAGTCTTGTACTTGCTGCTTGAGTTTGAATGATGCTGGCGTCGTTTCAGGTTCGCTTGGATCTTCTGAGAACGTATCAAAGTCAATGAAATAGCCAGAAGCAGTTCTGTCAATTGTTGGAATTGCATCAGGATTTGCTGAAATCACAGGAACCAGTTCTTCACGTGTCACGTTGGTGTAGACAGGTGTATTTGGACGAACTGTTATTTTGTTGTCAAGAGGGATGAGTTCCATAGCTTGGTTGCTTAGTCCTTCATTTGTTACAGCTGAATTCTCGATCGTGATCAGTCTTTCAGTCTGAACCTCTTGAATAGTAGCGAGAGGAGTGCATCTGCTACTAGGTCGGAGTCCACGAGGCCTACTGCTTAGTATTGGCCACATGTTGTGGTTTGATGAGGTCGATGGACACAAATCTTTTCTCCTTTCTTCCAGCAAGGGGCGGCAGAAGTACTGTCCTTGTTCCTTGTACAGCTAGAACAGGTACCGGTTGTCTGTAAGAAGGTCCAAATTCCTTCTTATCCGCGATTTTTTCTCTGAGTAGATCCCCAACTTTTGGAATCCAGACAGGCCTTGCTGGGACCGCCGATGTTTCCCCACTGGTGGTTGGCCGTAGGGATACGTTGCTTTGTTTCGTTCTTAATTTGTTAAGATCCTGTAAAACAGCCAAACGATCTTTGATATCAAATGGTTTCATCTCCACCACTGTGCCTACGTGTTCTAAGTCTGGAACCCACATTCTTGTCCCAAATAGGACCTCATATGGAGTGACCCCCTAGAGAACTTCTTGGCAGGTTATTAAGAGCGCGCTGCACGCTATTGAGGTGTTTGACCCACCCATCACCCGAACCTAATACCCTAGCTGTTATAGACTGCTTTATGTCCCGGTTTTTCCTTTCCACAACAGAATTTCCCTCAGGATGGAATGGAGAGGAGTACCGCAATGCAACGCCCAGACTGGCCATGGCCTCCTTGTAAGCCCTAGAGCTAAACGCAGGACCCTGGTCAGAATGTAGCGTGCCTATTGCATATGTGCCGATAAAGACTCGCAAATCTTTTATAACAGTTCGAGCGTCAGCCGAGCGCTGAGGTCATAACCATAGGAACCTAGATTTAGTATTTGCGGGAATGCCTTTGTCCAGTGGGACGCAGGCTAGTAGGTAGTCTAATGCTGTCTAACAGTGGTGTCTGTATTGGGCTGCCGCATTCGCAGCATGGTGTCTGGTGGCTCTCTCGCTGTAATTTACAGTCTAAGCAGTTGTTGATGAATATGTGAATGTGTGTATTCATTCCAGGCCACCAGTACATCTCTTTTAATTTCAAAATTGTGTTTGAGATCCCTTGATGTGACAGACCCTCCCCCAAATGAGTTTCATAAATCAAGGCTGCTCTTCGTTCCATGTTTGGAATTACCCTATCCCCCACTCCAGGAATTCGAGCAAAAGGAACGTTGTTCGCATCAATTACATAAGAGTACTTGAGTGGAAACTTTTTGGTAACGCTGCACTGCTGCCTTTGCTTGAAGCATTGACAGCTAACATTATCTCACCGTCTATTTTTGTTTTTGAACGAGTGATCGCAGCTACGGAAGCCGTGTGAACAGCCCCCTTTGCGGCTTCGTCAGCCAATGAATTCCTGCAACGTGAACGCCATCACGTTGATGACTCAGTGTGTGAATCACGTGAGCCTTTGGTAGTTCGTTTTTCAACTGAACTACTTGTTCCCAAAGCAATTTGTGCTTTATTGTGCCACCCTTCGCATCTTTGAAACCATTTTCAAGCCAGGTTTGTATATAGTCATTATACGACTGAACACAGTAATAGGAATCGCACACTATCAGTGTGAGGAATTCTCGATCCGTACTCTCAAGTGCCAGTTTGAATGCCTGTAGTTCAGCTCGCTGAGCTGTACAATCACCTAGTGACTGAGTTTTTGTGACCATAGGTCTGAAGATGCCATTTCGCATGCGACCTTTAACGATAGCACACGCTGCACTGTAAGCTTGCTTACTCCCTGTTGCGGGCTGTGCGGATCCGTCAGTGTAAATTACGAATTCATACTGATCGAGAGGCAGATTCTCAGTGGGCAGAGGACATTCTTGTTCATACTGGAGAAATGCTTGTGTTTTTAAATCTGGATCAAAAACATATTCAACATCAGGTGCAGCAAGAGAATTAACCCATTGTTTCCATCTCGGATGTAGTGCTTTTGCATTTGGAATGCTTGCTTTTGTGACCGCTTCTAAAGCTGGTACTGGGGTAACGACAATTATGCGTTTCCCTTGGGCTAAGGCTCTTTCTTTTGCTACAGCTGTTTGAACTGCTGTTAGAATTTTTCAGTTGAACTGAAGCGCATTTCCGCTTGTGTGTACAAATGGGATTTGTATGCGATTGGTACTTTCTCACCCTCATTGAAGGTAGTGTGAATACACATTGACCCGAAATTATTCGAATCACCAAATTTCTTTGACTTACGCGTGTTTGTAAGTGTTTTGTTGCTAACATGTTAGCCTGAAGTGAACGCAAAATTTCTGTGTGTTCATTTGTCCAGTTTTTGATTGAAAAATCAGGTTTGATTAATGCGTAGAGAGGTTTAACCCTTTCTGCATAGTTTAGAATGTATGTTCTTCCAAAATTTAGGAATCCCAGTATTGATTGTAAGTTTTTTAGCGTCTTTGGAGGTTGGAGCAGCGCACATTTCTCTAGAAAGTTAGCCGCCAAGCTCTTGCCTTCAATTGAAAGCTCATATCCCAAAAATAGGACATTGAGATGGGCAATTCGGGACTTTTTAAAGTTGAACTTGTAGCCCTCAGAGGCGAATCCCAGTATAATGGTGCTCACCCTGTTAAAGTGTTTTTCCAAGTCATCGTCTGTCAGATAGATGTCATCGACATAAGACAATGCCTCGTTGTCATAAATTTGTAGTAACTCCGTTACCCTCGCTGAGAATAAACCTGGGCTGTTCTTGAACCCTTGTGGCAGTCGACAAAAGTGACGCTGGGTCCCCATTATGGAGAATGCTGTTAAGTACCTGCTTTCAGGTGCTATGTTTTGACAAAAGAAACCATTTGAGATGTCTAATGTTGTTTTGTATTTTTTACGCACAATGTTATTCATTAATGCTGTGCTGTGTGCATTTTGCACTGCAAAAGTTTTAGAACAAGTATTTAGGTGTCTGTAGTCCAAAACTAGACGATATGTATTGTCTGGTTTGGAGACAGGAAAAAAGGATTGTTCATGGAGGAGGTGCATGTTTCAATCACCCCTTGATATTCAAGTTGATCTAAGATCTCCCTGACCTGTTTTTAGCTTCTTGCTTAATTGGATACTGCCTCTGTGCACTTGGTTCATGTTTCAGATTTATTTTATGGTGAGGTGAGTCCTCATCCCATCCTACATGATTTTTATATAATGCTGGAGCCTGGGCCACTGCCCATTTTCTGGCATATGTATATTTTAAGTGAATTGGAATGTGATTGGAGAAGGCAGGCATAATCATGTCCTCGCCGTGTGGGCACTCCCTGACAAATTGTGGTGGCCAGTCTTTTTCTGCTAGAAGTATGTCATAACCCTTTGATAGTCTTTCCCAAAAAAGTGCTTTAACCTGTCTAGGTTTGTCTCCCTCCATCCGGAGTGTTATGTCATATAACTTTTGTGGAGCACTAACCCTGGTGTCTACAGTTTCTACTGTAATGTACTCATTCAAGTCCACTATCTCCAGAAGTTCCATCAGGTTCTGGCGAGCTATTGTGACTTCTGCTGCACTGTCCAGCATTGTCTGAGCCCGTTCTCGAGTTGTAAGTAAGTCCGCTTTTATATAGCGCAGCTACTCACCCTTACGGGTCTCAAGGCGCTGGGGGCCGGAGTGGAAATGAAGTGAGCTATTGCCCAGAGTCACATGGTGCTGAGCTGAGCTGCCGCCGGAGCCGGGGATCGAACCGTGAACCCTGTGCTCGGAAGTCAGCTGCCCTGGCCGCTGCACCACACCTCTCCACTCTTGCGTTCTCAGAATTCTCGGCATGTCTTACTATTAGACCTGCGACTTTCTTTTTGGAGAATTGAGGTTTTGCTTTAGTTTTTGGAGCGTGTTTGTCGTCTTTCGATTTCACGCGTTCTTCTCTATGTTCTGTTCGTCCTCTTCTTTCCGAAGTCTGTGATGAGACCTGAAAGGGACGAGAGGAACGTGTATCAGTGTCTTGATACCTATCAGGTTTTCTCAAATTATCCCTATTCCTGAGGTTATACCTCCTTTCAGAGGGCTCCTTTTGAGGAGACCTACCTCGAGATTGAGATCGTTTCTCATTTGAATTTTGTTTATTAGTCTCCCACTTCTTTTTAGAAGATGTAGGAGTTTGTTTAATTGAGTCCTTCTCAGGACTTTCAGATAGTTTTGGTTTAACTGGTCTCCCACCCAAACTATCTCTGCCTAATTCTGCATAGGATTGTTCTATAATTCTGGGTAGCTCTGTTTGATGTTCTGTAACATCAAATTCCCTTAATTTTTGTCGGATCGCCACTGCTGCTGCCTCCCCTTTAATATTTGATAAATTTCGACCAGGTCTCAACAATAATATTTTCAGTAACTTCATACCTAAATTTAAAGCAGGCTCTGCCCCGTATTCGTTTAGAATTTGTTTTAGGACATCAGGTATTACCGCAATTGACGGAATGCCGTGTGTTTTAGTGTAGATGGCAGCAAAGACTGAGCCCCAAGTGGTGCAGTCTTCCAGTTGTGGTGTGATCCCCATCGGTAAACTAATGGTTAGGATTCTGTGTTTCTCATGCGGGCTAGTATTCGGAAATACTGCTTCGATTTGAGTAATTTTTTGAGCTATCCAAAACGGGATTTGCTCACGCTTAGTGGGCATTTTACCCATGACTGCGTATAGAGTCTGTGGTGTAATTTTTAGAGTATTCCCCTGGTGAGGGGTTTGATTTGGAAGTGTTAATGGTGGTTGGACTGTGAAAGTCCGCATGACATATTGAACCAATTGTCTGTAGATTTTTATTAATTCTTGTATTTGAACAAGTAAGTCCTCATCTGACATTATTTCTATGTCGGGATGAGGTGTATAGCCGGCTAGAATCGGCCAAGTTGCTCCTGCTCTACCTAGTGGACCGAGCCTGGTTATATTTCTGTGATGTTTTAGGGCGCCTTTAAACCAGAGCTGATGCTCTTGGTATGTTAATGGAATCTCAATATCCTCGAAAGGAATGTATTCCTCTGGTGGTTCATCTTCTTTGTAGAAGTGGAACATATGTGTCACTGAATTGGATTCAGGAAATATTACCCATGAATAGAATACCTCTGTCTGAAAGGATTCGTGTGCCTCTATCACGAAAACTGCTCTACCTCCTCTCGGTGGTAGGCCATGTTTTATAAGTTTTAGAGTAATGGCTCTTCTTAAGTTTGGAGCGATGTCAATGACACCCTCCTCGGTTTCATTTAAACCGGTGTTGTTAAAAAATGCTGGCTGGGCTGGATCAGCCGCAGCACCACCGTTTCCGGCGGGATTGTCCCCGTTTAAGGACATTTTTGTTTTATGAAAAATGTAGAACAAGTTTCAAGGAAACGAAGATAAGGTGCACAATATTTTGGGACACTGTATCCTTCAACGTTGAGCTAACCAAACAGCTAATATATAGGGTACTGCCCTATGTAGCCGTGGCGGATACTAACCCTGCCCACTCCAGACGTCTTTTGAAGTATATGGGTAGGGGTCTCTGAGAGAAAAAGAAGAAGCACGGCTGAGTTACTTAGTATCTAACGTTGAATTACTGCCTTACCAAACCGTTGGGCGCCATGTAGTGTAGCTCCTATTTCCCTAATAGGCTCTGCGCATTGGAATAATATATCCTATAGGTTTGACATAGGACTAAGGTCGGTATGTCCCTATCGAGTATATTAAACTTAATTACTTGGGCCAGCTAGCTCAGAGGCCACTAGAAACTTCTTGACGACAAGAAGGGAGTAGTTTCTGGCAGCCGCAAAACATGACCACTGTGTTTCCCTTACAGAATCAGGACGTGTCCCAGAGTCGTAGAAACAATAGATAACTATTTCACTCAGCTCAGTCGTGCATGGTTCAGTTATTCTCAAAGTTACACAGAAATAACAGACGGGCGTTTCAATAAAAGGTTTATTGAACAGTCTTGTTTCTGTTGTAAGTTAGATGTGCTGTTACGATCACAAGACAGTATGCGAGATAAATAATGTACAGAGTGAGCAGTAGAAATAAATAATACTGCGTTAGCATTATCTTTTCAGCATATATGCATTTACATAAAATGACACAGCCTAAAAATGCGAGTACTCATACGATGCGTTTCTAGCCTAGTTCTACCCCTGTGTACCTAACCTGTCCTAGGTGTAGGGAGAAGTAGAAGTAGGTGATGTATTCCTGACTAGAGTATACTAAGAGTATGTTACGCCTAGTATGCTAAGAGTCTAGTATGCCAAGAGTCTAGTATGCCAAGAGTCCCTCTAGGTTCTAGTCTGCTCCATACCTGAAGAATGAGAGAGGTAGGAATCTCTTTCCAGACTCGAACTCCAACACCCTGCAAGGGAAGTTAGATCACTGGAAGCTGGACTCTCTGCGTGCAGGAATGACAGCGTCTTCTCAGTGCGTCTGGCCGGGAAACGGGCTCCTCTGAAGTCGAGGTCTCCTCTGATTTACAGGGGTTTGGGAAGGTATATTTATACCTGAAAATGTTAGCATTGACGTGAGTTGAGCAGCGAAAGACGTCATGAATGAACCCCTAAGGAATAATGGTTCATGCATAATATATGAGTCCTTGAAGAAATCAATAGTCCTGGGCAAGTTAAACTCCCGCAGCCTAAGGGTCTGTTTTTTTCATGGACTCGTTGAGACGCTAGGGTGGACGGATGCCGGAATCCATGCCTGTATTTGGAGTGCATGGTTTATGCCTAAATAAGGTCTGGGATTTTATGCCTATATAAGGGCAAGGCGAATTGTGCCTATATAAGGACATGATTCTAGAAAGCCCGTTTATGAACACCCTATAAAGTATACAACAACACCTCCCTGTGACAGGAAACCTATTGTCCAGCTTCCCCTGCCGGAGTTTCGTCCAGCAGCAGGAGGGCAGACTCGTGTCTGTGGCTGGCAGCATCCATCTTGGGATGCCAGGGCTCTGTGAAGCTGGTACCGGGTGTACCGGTGCTGTCATATTTCTCCCTCTAGGAGGGAGGAATCATACCTCCCACACCAGTTACTGGTGTGGAGGTATGATTCCAAGGTGTTTGACACCAAACACGACATAATTGCTTGCAGCCATTCTAAAGTTAGCATTTACCGCGAGGTCATAATGCACTTAAGAGTATATGGTTGGCTGCATCACAGACAACCCCGGAATAGTGGTTCCAAAGGCTGCAGAGGGGCTCTGCTCATGCATGGGCACCCTCTCACATAAAACCCAGCACCCTAACTTCAGGATTGATAAGGCCTGCCATAGGGGTGATGGATAGATATAGTGAACCTATATCTAAGTAAGGGGTGCATGCACCACCTTATACAGGCTGCAGTAGCAGACCTGTTGTGTCATTTTGGATGGCCTCTCAGGGGTGGCATAATACATGCTGCAGCCCCTGGGAGGCCTCTGGGGTACCTATGCCCTGGGTACATAGTATACCATATACTAGGGACTCATAAGGGTACCCCAGAATCCAATCTGGAGTGTACCTAAAGTACATGCAATCAATTTAAAGGGGAAAGCAGATAGGCTGGGGTCCTGAATAGCAGGATCCCAGCCAAACTAAGTCGAAAACCAGCAAAACACCAGGAAAAAAGTGGGGGCAACCATGTAGTCAGATTCCACCTTCCTACAGTGAGCTGTTGCAGACAATTGTGAGAATAGTTGTGGATGAACATGCAAGTACCTATCATTTTTTATCTTTTTGGTTGGAGTGGTCAGCCTCTTGCTTGTAGATGAATGGAAAGAACCAGGTCAAGTGCCATCCCTTTAATGGGGTGTAAAGGATGAGTGCTTAGATGGGTCTCCAAAACGATACAAAAGGGGATGATGGACGGAACGTTTGAGCCAATCAAACACTCACCCCCAGTCAACTGATCTGGGTTTAATCCATCATCATTCTTTAGCTCACTCCGCCACCCCAGTTTTGTTCGCCCTAAGTTGGCGGGGGTATGCCCAGACGTGGGTCCCTTGCTCACTTTGCCACTGGATTCAAGCAAGCCTGGCTGATGACGGCTGGAATGCCAGAAACCGGTCCTAGGATGCTTGTTTCCGGTCCAGGGAAGACATGGCTTGGCAGTTCGGGCTGGACTGTTCCCATGAGGCACAGGGTCAGACTGATTTGCATATGGCCATGTCTGAACTGGGGTGGTGGAGTGAGCTAAAGAATGATGATGGATTAAACCCAGATCAGTTGACTGGGGGTGAGTGTTTGATTGGCTCAAACGTTGCGTCCATCATCCCCTTTTGTATCGCTTTGTTCGCCCTAAGTTGGCGGGGGTATGCCCAGACGTGGGTCCCTTGCTCACTTTGCCACTGGATTCAAGCAAGCCTGGCTGATGACGGCTGGAATGCCAGAAACCGGTCCTAGGATGCTTGTTTCCGGTCCAGGGAAGACATGGCTTGGCAGTTCGGGCTGGACTGTTCCCATGAGGCACAGGGTCAGACTGATTTGCATATGGCCATGTCTGAACTGGGGTGGTGGAGTGAGCTAAAGAATGATGATGGATTAAACCCAGATCAGTTGACTGGGGGTGAGTGTTTGATTGGCTCAAACGTTCCGTCCATCATCCCCTTTGGATCGCTTTGTTCGCCCTAAGTTGGCGGGGGTATGCCCAGACATGGGTCCCTTGCTCACTTTGCCACTGGATTCAAGCAAGCCTGGCTGGTGACGGCTGGAATGCCAGAAACCGGTCCTAGGATGCTTGTTTCCGGTCCAGGGAAGACATGGCTTGGCAGTTCGGGCTGGACTGTTCCCATGAGGCACAGGGTCAGACTGATTTGCATATGGCCATGTCTGAACTGGGGTGGTGGAGTGAGCTAAAGAATGATGATGGATTAAACCCAGATCAGTTGACTGGGGGTGAGTGTTTGATTGGCTCAAACGTTCCGTCCATCATCCCCTTTTGTATCGCTTAGATGGGTCTCCAAGCATTTATCATGTCCATGTATGTGAATTTCCACAGTGTACAGATATTATGTTTAATATTGTATAGTTCTTAGTAAAAATGATGTATGTACTAATGGGACTTGTAGAAGGCCACTGTAGTTGGAAAGCAACTGAGCTCACTAACATAGTAGGGGGCTATGGTTTGAGAGTGTGAACATAATGATGGGGATAATGTAAGATAATGTTTGTGAAGCAAACACTCCATCTGAGGCGGAAGGATACTCCAACCAGCCAATAGCATGAGATGAGTGGGAAATATTCCTCTGGGCGAAGCCAAAGGTCTCTTTATTTATATTTTAAATAATTGGTAGCAATAGTTAATCTGAGAGTTGTCCTCTCAAGCCAGACCTAATACGAAGGCATACTTTGATATATTACTGTAAAGGACTAAGATTGCTACCCCTGGTAAAAAATCTAGCCACCCGTATGGTTTTAATTGTACGTTTTGAAGGCCAGAATTCTTGCCATCAGGAAGGTAGATGGGTATTTCCTGACAAGTGCTTTCTGAGCTATGTGGTTTAACAGGAGGCGCACACCCCCAAGTCTATCTTAAGGTAACAAAGTCAGCTTGCATGACTGTTTACCCCTGTTCAGATCCATTTGTGTAAATATCTGTGTCTGTTTGCAAATAAAGCAGTTGTTTAATACTTCAAAGGCATCGTACTTGCTGTGTGTTTTGGTCGTTTACGGTTACATCAAAGTAGTTTTAGTTGAGCACCGTAAGAAGTTAGTATGCTGTCAGAGGCTACAAAAAGTTAACCTGTTAGAGCCCTCTTGAGTATCTGGTCATCCTTCCACACAGGAGGGAGGGAGGGAGGGAGAGAGAGAGACACAGAGAGAGAGAGAGAGAGAGAGAGAGAGAGAGAGAGAGAGAGAGAGAGAGAATTGTAGAGACGGTGGGGCCGACCTACCAAGTATAGGTTGCAAATAAGTCAGTATTTTTTGCACACCAGCTGGTTTGTGACCTGGGCTTCATTTTTACGGTGTGACTGATTGTACTAATCACTTGAATTGGAAAAATTGCACATTGAAATGAGATTTCAAAACAACCTGACTCATTAATATTTATGAGCGATGAGACGTTTTGAGACTTCCTTTGAATGCCTCTAAATGCAGCAATGGAGGTCTGTGAGGGACAGTAGACCTCCATTCTTGCCTTTCGATTCCCTACAGATGAACATTTTTTAGGTCTGGGCTTTGACAGTACCGCTGTCAAAGAGAGCTATTGCTAACAATATACATAGAGTAGGCTATGACTCTACCCCATATAACCATTGGCTTTCTTCAACTAGCCTCTTTCAGTCCATGAGTTGATACTTTGTCAATCATGACTTGGCTCAGCTCAGTGGCGTAATCATCTCTCACCTAATGCTATTGGCTGCTGTGGTGTTTCCTCCCACCTTCACTCGAGTGCTTGCATTGAACTACATCAGGGACTACATTACATTTGTACCCTCGTCTCTCTGCTCTTGCTGATTCGCCTTTGTCTCTATCCAATGTGATAACGCTGTCTGCGTTAGCAGATTATGCTCAGGCCTATTGGCTTTGCCAATGCTTGTTGTAAGAGCAGTCCCTGTTCCTTAAAGGACTGAAGGGTGATAATACCCAGCCCTATGGTATATTCCATGGAAATCACAGCTCCCGCCATGAAAAAGTGCATCTCATGTTATGTAGCACTCATTCTGCCATTAGTATCGTTTTGCATCACAATTGTGATTCTGAACATTCTCATCCTGGTTCTGACATAGACCAGAGATTGCTTGTGGTTATGAGCTGTAATGTCAGTGGAGAGTTTGTGGATCTGTTGTTGTTTATAGTAGGTGTGCTTTAAGAATTAACAGGTTGGTGGATTATAGAATTTAATAAGTGGCCTCGAAAGCCTTGCTAAAAGTGTTAAGTTGCTGTCTGCACTACTTGGCATGGTGTTATTTGAGTGTGTTTTCCGGACTGGCCTATCTGAGGTGTGGCGGATGGGTGTAGGGAGATCTGTTTACCATGTTCTGATTGGTTGGCATGCCCCGGTGTTGTGAGGATGAAGATACCCAACTGTGTGTCTTGAGGCTCACCCTTATTTGGGATGACCCAACACCTAAGGGAGGGCCACAGCAGGACAGGGCACGCTTCAAGATGGCGAGCCACCTGGTAGAGTGAGGAGGCCACCTTTTCAGGAGTGTCCTATGCTGACGACACTCAGCTGATCATCACGTTAGAACAGAAGGATGTAGAGGCTGCGCCTAAATTTAAAGCTTTCTTAATTGATCTGGCCAACTGGATGAATCACAGTTGCCTCCAACTAAATACAGGAAAAACTGACATTATGGTAGTTGGTAAACAACCTTCCATCTGGTCTCACATCAGGTGGCCGGAAGAATTAGGTCCGACCCCGGTTCCAAACCTAAGACTAAAAACTTATGAGTATGGTTTGATAACACCCTTTCTTTTGCGGAACAGGTATCAGCTTTGGCCGTCACCTGTTTTGGCCTACTAAGGATGCTACAGAAAATCTTAGATCTTTTACCTCTGGTAGCAAAAAAGACCATCATTCAGGCTTTGATTACATCTTGCTTGGATTACTGCAACATTCTCTACTTAGGAGTCACCAAAAGTAGTATGAGAATGCTGCAGAGAGTTCAGAATGCGGCAGCCCAGATACTATTGAACATCCCAAGGCGAGCCCCGGTGGGAATTGCCCTTAGGGAACTACACTGGTTACTGGAGCAGGACAGAGTGACTCTTAAAGCTATGTGCTTCTTCCATAGGATTCTGAACGAGAAAGGACCTAACTATCTCCGGCCTCTACTCACCCCCTCCAGACCTATTCGGAATCTTAGGTCTGCAAAGCCGACAGTGCCAAAAATTCAAAGGGCACGCTTAGGAGGTAGATCCTTTGGCTACTTAGCAGATAAAGCTTGGAATCAACTGCCGCTGGATCTTTGGATGCAGCCCTCAGAAATGCTGTTCCACAGGAAACTCAAAACATGGTTCGTTAGGTCATCCCAGGTAGACTGCTGTTAAGATAAACTTTATTTTCAGATAGGAGCCCACTTTACAGAGAAGAAGAATTCCTAGCGCGGGTACACTCCGTTGGAGTAACCAGGCGCTTTATAAGCTTTTAATCTAATCTAATCGAATCCTGGTCATGGGGTAATCTTGCAGCGGTGCGTGGTGGCGAGGGACTTGACCACAGTTGCGCTTCAAGGGGAGTGAGGTTAGGGCACAGTCTTTTCCTGTCTCGCTCCTCCGCTGGACACTGTCACCACCCCGCTCCACAGACGAGAACCTGGAACATCAGGAGGAGCTGCTGCGGACAGGCATCGCTGCCTTTTTTCCCCGCCCTTCCAGCCCTCATTGTACAATTCAGTGTATATTTTGTAGGAGTTAGTAGTTTCTCTGTTTTGGTAGTGGGCTGTGTTACTCATAGGTTGCTGTGTTAACTTTCTTTTCTGTTTACAGGGAAGGCCCTGTTTATCAAGTGCCCTTTGTTGTATTGGGGCCGGGTGAGTTCATGGTTGGCAGGGACACTTCAGGTTCCCCTTGGCAAGTGACACAAATGATGTTCATATGAGAACAGTGCCATTGGGACTTCAAAGGGAGGTGTTGGTGGAATTTGTTATCAAAGCTGCTGTTTACGAGGATTGGTACACAAAACGAGCCTTTGTCCCTGTTTCAGAAGCCCGTGTGATTTATTTCACTTTTCTTTTTACTTTAAGACGAGATAATTACATTTTAGTCATGTCATCTAATTGGGCAACACTTCTTTTTACAAATTCTTTAACAAACACAAAACAAAAGTACATAATAGACAAATCAATCAACAAAACAATAATCAAATTTAACGTATAAAGACATACAGAGACATGTAAGACCAGACCTTACTACATTGGAAAACACTCGGCGGATTAATGAATTTCAACGACAAATGTCTATTGTAACCCTGCCAGTGTTTGTGGCTCTGGGAATTAGAGTTTCTTTAGGAGGTGTTTTCAATGAGAGGGAGGTGTTGGTGCAAAAGTTCCCTCGTGGCACACCCTGTAAGTGTCTTATCCCAAGAGCCCAAAGACATTTGTCGTTGAAATTAATTTGTTTTGTGTTTGTTACAGAATTTGTAAAAAGAAGTGTTGCCCGATTAGATGACATGACTAAAATGTAATTATCTCGTCTTTCTTAAAGTAAAAAAAGAAAAGTGAAATAAATCACACGGGCTTCTGAATCAGGGACAAAGGCTCGTTTTGAGTAGCAATTCATGTAAACTATGCTAACTGGACACAATGGGCCCGATTCTGATGCGGGTTGGAAAAGCTTCCCGACCGAGGGCCTGATTCTGATGCGGTTAGGAAGGCCTCCTAACGGCATTTGCTCCTTCCAAATCGGATCGGGAACGTGTCTTCCCGACCGAGGGCCCAATTCTGATGCGGTTAGGAACAAATGTTCCCATTGAAGTCAATGGGAGTTCAACCAAATCGTATCTGGAAGCATCCGGATGCATCCTACTCCGCCGGTCGGACTTTCCCGATCCGAGTGGGTCGGACACCATTTCCCAACCGATTCGGTCGGGAAGCTTTTCCAACCCGCATCAGAATCGGCCCCATAGTGTTTATAGAAATTTGTAGTGGTCCAGGTAGCGTAAGGACCCAAGCCTTCTTTGGTTGACAATTTACGAGGATTGGGGCAGTCACTCTCCGTGGCCCTTACCCCACCTTTATGAATGCACTTTGTGCCTTTTCAGCATGGGTGCTTTGCCGATTGGAGATGCAGTCTGCACCAGGGGACCAAGGCATGGCACGGTTGCCCAGACTGGCTCTCCAGTGGTGTGGAGGGTGCCCCAGGTAGGGTTGCTCAGGGGTTAGTAGGCATCCTGCATGATTTTAGGATCTGGACTTTGTGTAAAAGCGGACAGATTGAAGTGCAGGGATTTCCATGCCAGAGTCGGAATCCAAACTTCAGGGGAGGGACCTTTAGAGCACCCCACCAAAATTTAGGTGCCGGAGGGGGACCAGGTAGTAGGCCATCCATGAGCTCACAGAATATTCTACATGGGGAGGTAGTTGGGGATGAGTGACTCGATGTCCAGCTGACTATGGTAAATTATGGGGGTCTATGTAAATACTTTGTGATGTGATAAAAAATGGCCTGTTTGAATTTGTTGTTTGTGAAATAAAATACAGCCTGAGATTGTGATATCTCTAAACCAACACCCAAAACTGTGTGGTCTGAGGCTGGCCTTGGGAGGAAGTGGGGAGGAGGATGTTCTTTGGTATGAACCATGTTCTGTGTAAAGAGGTCCTCGATGGGTCCCTTCCCATGTGTCATATGAGTGCTGTGTTGGATGTGTATGGCAGAGGTCTTCAAACTGGGGGGCCTTAAGTGATCCCTGGGTGGGCCAAGAAAAGCATAATGCTTTGCTTTGCTTTAAGTGATAAAAAATGAGTGGCAGTAAGCCACCTTGTAATGGGCCATCACTAGCATCTTTTGTTATTTATAGCCTGACTGGGAGTATGTGTAAAAGGGGAACAAAACTTAACTGCAATGTTTAAATATGTTTAGGCATATTTAAACATTGCCACTTTAACAGAATAATTGAGAAAAATTGAAGGGGGCCCAATCATTTTCTTTTCACATGGGGGCGCAGCATTAAAATGTTTGAAGACTACTGGTGTAAGGAGTTTTATCTCATATCTTGCGTTGTCTCTGTTGTGTGTGGTTTGTAAGACCCTTAATAAGAGAACCCCATAATTACTGATATAGACAATAAATAACTCCTGTTACCAGTCATATCCAGAATTACAAGTGTCACAGGAATACAACGGCTCGCAAGTGTTTCCCCAGGAAATTTCACCTGCATGAAGCAGGTGAAATTTCAAGGTGAAAACCGATCCATAAATAAGCCATACAGGGCCATATGTACAAAGATGAGCAACTGTGATTTCCAAATAGCGATTTAATCCAAATCACTATTCCTTATGTATGAAACTTTTTGTTTCATACTTGCGATTCCTAGTGGGTCGCAAATCGACCTACCTAATGAATAATAATGAGGTAGGTTACAGTTTGCAACCCATTAGGAATCGCAGCCATTACAGGGATGGTGGCCTGGTGAGGTCAGCAGACCACCATGATTGTGAATACATTGGAATAAAGTTTTTTTTTGTTGAAAAGCAACACGTTTTCTTTAAAGGAAAACGGGATGCGTTTCAACAATGAAAAATGAAAATGTTTGTTTTCATTGTTTAAGAGCAGGCACCTCTGCCTGCTCTTAAAACATGTTTTCCTAACATTCACAAACGGGAAGGGGTCCCATTGTGGCCCCTTCCAATTTATGAATGCATTACCACCAATTTTGAGTTGGTGGTAAAGTCTGAATATTTTGCGACCAATTTTTGGTCACAAAACATTTGCACATGCCAATGCGATTTGGTATTTGGAAGGAACATCCTAAACACGCCCCTTCCAAATACAGAATCGCAAAACCCAAATTGCGATTCGGTAACAAGTTACTGAATCACAATTTGGGCTTTGTACACTCCTAAATGCATTTTTTCGGTTGCAAACGGTCCGATTCTGCAAATCAGCCCGTTTGCAACCAGAAAAATGCTTTGTACATATGACCCAAAATGTAGAAATCTGTGCAGAAACACAGATTCCCACATGTTTCCGATTTCCTAGGGGCTGTCTTATAATGGCCCAGTATTACCACAACCATGAAAACCAATGGCCAATATACTGGTACTTATGAGTGCCAAGCTACTATTGCAGTATCCCTCACCACTTGTAATGGGACCTGGGCGGGGTGAGGTTTCTGTTTATGTTGATAACCAACCAGATGGTATATCTGTGCGCAGGGCCGCTTTAGCGTTAGTGGTACTTGGTGTGACAGCTTTTGTTGCCCCCTCTAGCCCCCAGTAAACTGCCTCTTTACGGATTCCCTCACTTCCGCCCTCCGACGGTGCCCCTCATCCTCAATAGCACCTCTCACATTTATTTCATTTGTTTTAGAGCATTACTCAAACCAGTGTGGGGTCAGAGCACTTTACACCACACACACATTATACAGAGACAATGAATCATACATGTGTAAATCAGTGTACATAAGACAAAGAGGACTTCAAGGTGTAGGAGTCACGTCATCCATACTGGTAGTCTGTATATTTTAAGAGTGCCTGGTCTGGAGAAGCACAAACTCAGTATTTAAATAGCAACTCAGTACTTAGGGTTGGCTTTAATAATAAGAATGTATTTTTACCCAAATTAAGCCTTTTTTAGCAACAGTAGGGGCACTATTACATATAGGGTGCACTTTTCCTGTTTGTGCCACAACACACCTTCAAACAGGTGCGCCGTGCACAATCAGGGAAAGTGCGCCCTAATATGTTGAATGCGCTGCTCTCGGGGCATCCGCGAACATGCACTGCCCTGGGGGCAATGCTTTCGAGTGAAATACAGAGCAGCTTTGAAGAAGCCGCTCCATTTTTCACTGTGCAGGCGGCACCCTGCACTATTAAGAGAGGAGAGAGATCACCTTGCAGGCGGGTGCAGTGAGTGACTGCACCTGCCTGAAAGGGGATGACTGGGTGGGTCCATTGGACTCCCATGACCCCCTCCAGAGGGCTGTCATCAGGGGGCGCAATGACAGTGTGCCACCTTTTTGTGGCGCTGTGTCAGTGAACCTCCTGACAGCCTCTTTGCCTCTGCGCCTGCTTCTATAATACTGCGCAGGCACAGAGGCAAAGAGATTCCTTCATTTGCATGGGGCCACGTTCCCATGCAATTGAGGGAACGGCCTTTTGAGATAGCACTGGTGGTATATGTGCGTCAGCTCTGTCTGTATTACAGAAGGGCAAAACACACAAGATGATGGACGGAATGCTGCACATTGGCAAACATTCACCCCCAGTCACAGATCTGGGTTTAATCCATCGTTATTTTGCTTCACCACGCCACCCCAGTTCAGACATAGCCATATGCAAATCAGTCTTGACCCTGTGCCTCATGGGAACAGTCCAGACCGAACTGCCAAGCCATGTCTTCCCTGGACCGGAATCAAGCATCCTAGGACCGGTTTCAGGCTATCAGCCTTCTTCAGCCAGGATAGCTTGACTCCAGTGGCGTAGTGAGCACGGGACCCACGTCTGGGCATACCCTTCCCACTTAGGGCGAAATGCAAAACACACAAGATGATGGACGGAATGCTGCACATTGGCAAACATTCACCCCCAGTCACAGATCTGGGTTTAATCCATCGTTATTTTGCTTCACCACGCCACCCCAGTTCAGACATAGCCATATGCAAATCAGTCTTGACCCTGTGCCTCATGGGAACAGTCCAGACCGAACTGCCAAGCCATGTCTTCCCTGGACCGGAATCAAGCATCCTAGGACCGGTTTCAGGCTATCAGCCTTCTTCAGCCAGGATAGCTTGACTCCAGTGGCGTAGTGAGCACGGGACCCACGTCTGGGCATACCCTTCCCACTTAGGGCGAAATGCAAAACACACAAGATGATGGACGGAATGCTGCACATTGGCAAACATTCACCCCCAGTCACAGATCTGGGTTTAATCCATCGTTATTTTGCTTCACCACGCCACCCCAGTTCAGACATAGCCATATGCAAATCAGTCTTGACCCTGTGCCTCATGGGAACAGTCCAGACCGAACTGCCAAGCCATGTCTTCCCTGGACCGGAATCAAGCATCCTAGGACCGGTTTCAGGCTATCAGCCTTCTTCAGCCAGGATAGCTTGACTCCAGTGGCGTAGTGAGCACGGGACCCACGTCTGGGCATACCCTTCCCACTTAGGGCGATGTGCAACATTCCGTCCATCAACTTGTGTGTTTTGCTGTATTACAGAAGGGGCCACACAAGCATCTGCTCCCCTTCTGTAATACCAAAGTGCCCCGGGGGTGCACATGCCTGTTGCACCCCCGGGGCGCTTTCTATAATACGGACCTAGGATGATTAAAGACTGGGGGAAAATCATGACATTCTAACCTATACCTTACAGTTTGCATGCAGTTCTTTGCTGCCAGCTCATACCTCACTGTGCTATATTAGGATTGTGGCTTATGAACTGCAAGTAAAAAGGATCTCTGTGACAAAAGTATTAACACACTGAGCTATTTATTGAAAATCCAATTCTGTAGTCTGCATGGTGCATGTTCTTTACAGCAGGCACGTTAACCGTCTGCGCTACTTTATTTTGAGTCAACGCTACCACTAGACAAAACTCCATCTCTCTCTAGCAGGCACATTATTCACCAGAGTTATCTTGGCATTTTTTTATTGTTGCCTTTAAATTACTGGACACATAAGGAACTCTGCAACACGTTGTTTTAAACAAATAATATATTTCAAAACACATCGTCCCGAGTTCGGCGCCCAGTGCGGTGGCACAGACCACACCGCCCTGTCTGTGTGGCACTTAAAATCCTTTGAGGAATGAAGGAATGAAGTTTTCAACGAGTGTCAGTGCATTTAAGAGGCATGAGTCAGAATCACGCCTCCACAGTCTTGGTATTCAAAACCCCGATCTTCGAAAGTGCAGCCCATGGGCACCTGCACATATTGATTTACAAATTAAGCACTGCTCATATGTTGTTTAATAGATGCACGCTCTTCAGTGCAGCATGCATAGTCATAGAATGAATCTTCATGCATGAGTCATGATTAAAAGATATCAATGAAAATGTTTTGGAAACTTTGGTGTCAGAAAACTATAAAATGTTACATCTTGTCAGGCTCAAAGGAGTCGAAGGAGGTATTTTATGCTAACTGCATTGGTGCAGCCCACTGCCACCATTTGCATGGTCCCAAAATGCTTTGGAAACTGGGCACCCTCAACATTCTCTCCAACCCGGCATCTCCAGTCAGCTACAACCCATCAGACCACTCAACAAACCTTCAAGAGGCAGGAGCCTTAGAAGTTCAAGACCCAGAGCTCTAGAACACATTGAATCCAACCCTGAAGGCTGTACTCAAGTCTGCTTTTTGGAAACTACTAAAAATGTGTTGATCATGCCCACCTTTGACTAAACCACAGAATTGATTGTAGCGAGTGCTCCGCAGACATTGGACTCCTGCCATGCCGTAGAGACGATTGGACTCCTCTTAGCCAATATCTCTAGCTTATTTTTCGAACTGTGCCAACATCCTAAGCTGTGTAGCAAACCTGGGCCCGCCAAAATCTTGGTCGAACATGATTATAATACCCATTTTTTAAAAGGGAAACAGGTCTGACCCTAAGTGTTATCGCCCAATTTCATTGATTGACTGCACATGCAAATTAATGGGCAGGGTCATACTGGATCGTTTGGAAGCTTGGGTAACTGAAAGAGGGAACCTTTCTGACATACAGTATGGTTTCAGGAGGGGCCTGGGTACTGTTGAGCAGTGCCTCAACCTCCACCTGGTCATAAGCAAGTACACACTAGCAAAGAATGGTTCCCTTTATTTGGGATTTATGGATTTAACTTCCGTTTTTGACTGGGTGGTGAGAGGGAAGCTGTGGAAAAAAATGCTAGGCATGGGCATAGACATTTGTCTAGCTGCACCAGGGTGTGACTGGCGGAGTCAGGCATGGGGCCGATGGGGTACTCACCACCCCCCATTAAAATTAATTGTGGAGTATGCCAAGGGTGCGTGTTAGCCCCTTTTTTATTCTGTTTATACATTAATGACCTGGAGAGCTACCTCAACCAAGGGCAGGTCGATGTTCCAATGGTAGGGACTGGAAAACTCCTGGCATTGCTTTATGCTGATGACTGTGTGCTGATGTCCAGAACTGATGTGGGTCTGCAAATGCTTTTAACCAGATTTAATGATTTTATGTGTGACTCGGGTCTAAAGACCAATTTGGCTAAATCTTATGCCATGGTGATTGGGACTACCCCTCCCCAAGTCCCATTTTATTAATGATGATAGGATGTTCTATGTCCCAAATTTCTCCTACCTAGGTCTCCTCTTTGACCAGAAAGGATCTTGGCACCACCTGCTTGAAACCAGGGTAAGATGTTTCAACCAAAACTTGGAGGCACTATTTAGGTTTGCGAGGAAACTAGGATCCAGACCAATTGATACGATAATTAACATTTATAAGGCGCTCTCTTGCTCTGTAATTCTGTATGGGGCAGGAGTTTGGGGCTTTTGCAACTCGTCACGCCTCCAGGCAGTAGAGAATTCCATTCTTAGGTGATTATGAACAGTTGCTAGTAGGCTCCCTATCATACTTTGTCATATGGAATTAGGCCTGACTCCTCTAACCCATCGTATACAAATTGCACCAACTTTGTTATGGCACTCTGTAAGGGCAAAGGATGAACCGACCCTTAATCGTGCTATAATATTGGACTGTATGAGCCTTGATCATATGCAGAAAATACCATGGCTTAGCTACATAAAAAAGCAGCTGGAGCTAGCAGGGAGAGTGGACTGTTTTTACAACCCTAAACTTATTGTCGAAATTTCGAAAACACAGCTGAAAGGGGATCTTTTATCTTTTTTAAAGGAGAACAGGGAGCGCTTGTAGACTGTGAAGAAGAGAGTAGCGGAATATCTACCCCTAGTTTGCTCTCAACATCTAGAGCCCTATCTTTCTTTTTTCTTTTGCAGCTCGAAAAGGTTTTATCTTATTAGAGTCAGGTTTAGCAGTGACATTTGTTGGTTTCTTACCCCCGCAAGGCCTATTGTGACGTTGAACTTGATTCATGTCCATGCGATTCTAAGTTAGCTCTGAAAATGTTGCATTTCCTGTTTATTTGCCGGCTTTACACCAAACAGTGGAGGGATTTTATTATTCCTCTATTAAGGGTTTTGAATATTAGGAAATGTAGGCCGGCTCTGTATCATCTCCAGCTCCTGAAAGAATAATATACATGCATAATGGTGTATAGATTCATCTCTGCAGCAGTTTGTTTACGGAATTTAGTTGGGAAATGAGGATTTCTATATTGCTAGGTGATGAAGTATATCTTTTTAAAGGATGCACAATGTATTTTGATCTTAATTTTATAACTTTGTGGTTTTTTATCATGATCCCTGAAATTTATGTGATGCTCACTTACCTATTATTGGTAATTGTTAATGTATGTACTGAAATCAATACATTGTGTACTTATTAATTTTTTCCTTTTTACTTTATGGCACTATGCACTTTACTTATTTCCGAGTGGTCAAAAACACATGCTTGATGTATTGAAATTGTTTTTATATTTAACATCCGGAAGCCTATGACATGATGCTGTCCTGTGGAATGTTGGAATGTTATTTTACCACCCAGTCTATATTGTTTATGACAAATTTTATTATATTGTCTGTTTTTTATATTCGATTTTCTCTTTTATGGTTGTGAAAAGAACCAAAGAAAGAATATTTGACTGACTGACTGACAAGAGGGGTGCAAACAAAGAAAATTTACCGGATGACAAACTAGACCTCCATAGTAAGTCAGCAATATATTAGTCATGGGCAACAAATGAAGATAATCACGGGTTAGATCAAGGGACAAAAGGAGTGATCTTAAGGCAAAAAAGTATTGGCCTCTCCCCAAAAAGGCACAGCCTTGTCTGGATTGCTAGGCCACACCGCACCTCAAAAGAAACACCAGATATATTTGAGGATGGTGAATCTTGAGTTCTGAATTGAGTCAATATCTGAGCACATTTCTGCTATTTGCGGTATGTGAGGAATTGACAAGGCCAAGTCTGGTGCCTTGTACAGTCAGTGCTTAATTTGTAAAATAATGAGTGCCGGTACCTAAAGCTCCACTCCTGCGGTGTTATTAAACCTCAGAGCGCTGAATACCAAGGTCGTGTAGTCTTGAATTCACCTCCGGCCTCTTTAATCCACTAGCATACACTGCTGCCCCTTTATCTCGCTCTTGCCCGTCTTTCTTCATTTGTGCCGGTTTTTCTGTCTGTCATTGTGTGTTTTTTCCTCTCTTGCTCGAGGTCAATATCTGATGAGGAAAAATATGTGCAGGTCTCAAAAAATGAATGACGTTGGACCCCACTGGCTCAAATTAAGCACTGTGTACAGTACATCAATTTTGAGTACAGGAATACACATTAAAAGGATACTTATGCAAAATATATATTATGGATATGAATGCCATTTACAAATAATATTATTTACAATGAAGTCTCGTATTTGCTTACAGATTACTTTACAGCGGTTGTAGGTTAAATTGTTTTACCAAATCCAAATGCTGGTTCTACCATTACAATCCGGCTCCTCTTCAGTTATATTGGCTACATTAAATTCATTCGATCATGTGACGAAGTCGAAACAAGACTTTACAAATGCAGAAGATGAAATTGTTAGATAATACACAATCGTCCTTGGATTGATACAAGAATGCAAACTTTCAGAGCTGAGCAACCTATTCGAGAATTCTTGCGCCCAATGCTAGACATGAGTGAGGCTCACGTCAGAGATGGGCACAACTTGTTAGCATTGCTTCAGCATTGAGCAAGAACATGTACAAACGTTCTCCGTTTGGTGTTCGTACCCTCCTCCCTCCTGCTGCATGCACAGAGGTCCACACAGCAGATGCAACCATTCTTTCCAATCTGCACCTTGGCTTCAGTCTAAGGTAGAGACGCTCTGCAAGTTTCAAGGAGAGCCTTGGCCCCTGGCTGTAGCATTTGTCTCTGCATAAGTTACGTTGCACAGTGTGTTAGAGCCATCAGCTCCAGGTTTCCGCTGGAGGGTGGAGTGCTGGGTGGCAATCCGGGGCAAACAAGCTCTTACCAAGATGGCAGGGCCCGCAGCAGGCACAATTCATAGTGTAAGCTTCCTTTTTAGGTCTCGCTGAGCCAGCGCGCATGCGCTGCTCTGCGAGACTTTAATAAGGGGCTTTTGAAAGTGCTCCGAAAGCGGCCACCAGCGTGCGGTTACGCGCACAAGCGCGCGCGACGTGCACAGCACTTTTTCTCGTTGCGCGCGTGCGCACAACTCGCGTTTTTTTTTTTCATTTCGCGGCCGCGCGGCGTTACTTTTACAGCCGCGCGGCCAATGCTTGTTTTTCCCGCCCTCCCTTTTCCCTATTCTTTGTTCCCGCCCCCTACCGTTGTCTGTATTCCCTTTGCTCTTGCCCCCTCCCCGTTGTCCATGTGGTCTTTTTCCAGCCCCCTCCCGTTGTCCCTATTCTCTTTGTTCCCGCCCCCCACGCCCCTCCCCCATTGTCCATGTTGTCTTTTTCTGCCCCCCTCCCGTTGTCCGCATTCCCTTTGCTCCAGCCTCCCTCCTCCGTGTTGCCTTTCCTCCCACCCCTTTCCCATGCTCACCCATGACCCGAACAGCCGTAACTGTCTGGGGTAGAGGTGCGGCATCTGCGCTGGACAGGTATGGGAGGTTTGTTTCTATTCGCCCACATAGCCGGGGTGTAGGGGTGAGGAGGTGATTCCCGCAGTACTAACGGTGGTTGCTCCTGACCTGGGCAGTAGAGCACACAATCGTGTGCCTCTGTTCTTAAAAATGGTTCTCTTGACTTCGGTTTGCTTTTTTTGGGGCATTCCAGAATCCCGATGCTTTTAATGTACCAATCCAACTCAGATCGGTAAATAATAAATAAAAAAATAAAAAAAGTAAAGCCATTGCGAGACCTATTGGCTTTGCCAAAGCTTGTTTCAGTTATAATTGCTTAGTAAAAGCTCCAGAGGCTTTTAAGACAAAGAGAGTGTTGAGGTTGTTTTTGGAAGTTCTTTACAATCAAACAGTTGCAGTCAGTTTGTGGTCAAACAGCGTGAAGGTATATTTTTTTCAAAGGGCTGTTCATTTCCTAATAGGGGTAGACTGTTTTAATTGTGATTATTAAGTGTTTATAGGAATTAAAAGGATCATTACATTTTTTGTCACATTTTTCTTGACAGTTGTTCATTTACCTTTGAGTGTGTGGTGGTTGTGTCACGTGGTATTCTGCATTCCTCACCACACTCTCAAAGTGAAAGTTCTATCTGGTGTTAGGCCCACCTACCTGGAGGTGACCCATTAGTTCTTTACGAGACCCTGACTGTTCATTTAAATCTTGAACTGGGACATTAGGTCTGTGAAGGGGCAGTTTCTGGCCAGTCTTTCCTATGGCTGTATCCAACTACCCCCACAATAATCGCGTAAACAGCTTTTATCCATACCTGATGTCTTTGCCTCTGTAACCATGGTACACTTTGGACCAGAATGAGCACATCATGACTGTACCACACTGTACAAGAACATTACCATAACTAAACAGAGGTTTAAGAGAGGGGCTCATTAATGGCTTCACACTCCCTTCACATCCTTGCAGAAGCTTGCATTATAGCTACTGTTGATCATAAGGGTAACAGCTACTTTCATCTGTTTGAGATATGTTTTTTATTTTTTAGATCCGGTGTTAACCAAGACGTTTTGATTTCACTAAAATTAGATGTATAACATACTTACTTGTAGGGGCTTCTGGCCAGCCCTCTTCATCCATTGGTTATTTTGTCATTCACATTTTTTCTCCATCCACTAATGCACAAAACATGGAACAATGGGTCAACCCACTTCAGGCATTGGCTGACTTCACCATGAGAGGGGCATTCTGCCCTTTCAATAATAGCAGATCCGCACACAAATTAGTTCCCTTAAGTGCTAGAGACTACTACGGCAATATGTGCTTTTAGAATTTGCGCTTTTAGAAGCTAAAAGTTATTTTTGCTATTAGACAATTTTCTTTTTAGATTTATTAAGTTTTGCAAAAACTCTGACAAAACAAGCTTTGACAAAGCCAAAAGCCTGACGGCCAATGCCAGAACTATTGACTTCGACAAAGCTCCTTTGTTCCTGCGGCAAATGAAGAATTGTACATGCGCTAGAAATATGAAAGAGTTTGGTCATTGACGAGTTTAAAGCCAGTTATATGGCCATCGGGGGTATGAGAAGGCTAGTGGGGCGGAGCAGTGAAGCGCGTCTCCGGTGTGTCCATGAAGTGCTCCTGGGGCAAGAGCAGGTCCGGCTTAGGTCTATGAAAGGCCAGCGGCAATGGGACAGAGTCAGTCACATGTTCAGTGTGACCATCGGTCAGGATTTTGTCACAATTGTTGCTCGATTGTCGTATTTGTGTTTATGCTTTTGGTTGACAGTTTTCAAACAGAAAAGAGATTCCAAAAGAAAGATAGGATCCTGGCACTGTTCATGATTTCTGTACTCGAAGGGCAAACAAAATGCCCTTTTCAGTTTTGCCTGTATACATTGGTCTGGTTGTGCAGAGGTGTGCAAGGTCGGAGAGGGCATAGAAGGATATTATTGCACCACTAACCTACACCTTCGCATAAGGCCTAGTGGGGGCATCAGAGAAACAAACTTAAGCGATTCAAAGAAACTCTCTCCAGAGTCCAGACTCACTTCAGAAGTCGCACTTCAGCCTGACAACATAAACAAAATATGAAAAAGGTAATTTTTCTCAACTTCTCTGTCTAGGCAAAATACTTTCAGAGAAAAAGTGAAGGCAATCTGAAGAGAAAAGCAAACCCTGGCAAATCCATTAGGTCTCGCATTTGGGACCTGCTAACTTTACTAATGCTTTTTGGCTGTGCAGCATCTGCCAACAGAAAAAAACAGGCACAATGACGGTGCCGTTACTGGCAGGCTCGTGAAAAAAAAAAAATTGGAGTAGTGAAAAAGCACATTTTGTAAGGCGGAGGAGCCAGCAGTAATTTGTTGCTGAACATTCCCCAAAAAAAAAAAAATGTTTTTTCCAAAAAGTACCATGGTGGGAGCGGAGGAGCAGGCGGGACGAGCTGGTATGAGGGAAGCAGGTGGGGGCGATTAAAACAAAAATAAAGTAAGTGGGAGAAGGAGGGGAAAAGCAGCACAAAAGAGAGAGAGAGTAACACAGGGTTGTGGAGGACAAGCTGATGAAGGAGAGACAACAAGGAGCGTGGGGGAGTTTGGTGGGGGCAGAAGCCCATGAGAGGGAGGGAGCGAGCAGCAAATAAGGGAGAGACCATCACGGATGAGGTTGGGTATTCAATGGGAGAGAAGCACACGAGGGAGAGAGCTAGAAGACATGCGTTCTCTTCTCCTGGAGTGCTTATTCAAAAAGAAAAAAGTAACACTAAAAGTGAGCGGTAGAAGAATACAAGTACATCCTGTCTTTACATTATGCAGCAAATTGTTACATTTCTATTCACTGCACATTAGGATTGTAATATATTTATGTAGGTTTAGGTGTATAACTAAACTAAGCTTGTTAAACTTGACAGGATGCATTACAAACTGAATCAACAAGCATTGGCAATGCAAATGGGTCTCACCTTTGGGACCTAGTGGTTTTGCCAAAGCTTTTTGACAATGTTAAACAGCATTAGTGGCACTAGTGCTGCTGTTTAGCATCATTAAAAAAAAGCACAATGGCAGTTGCGCCATTCTGTAGGTGTGCACGTCTCCTCATGCATGTATGCGTCTACAGGAGGATGAAAGTACCATTCTCTTTTATTTTTTATTGACTAATCTAAGATGGTGGACGCGACTTAGATTGAACAATCAAAAAAAAATTGTAAGTGTGCGAAAGCACTGTTGTGGAGGGCCGGCAGCATTTTGCAACCTGCCTTTACAACAAACAAAATAAAAAAATAAAAAAGAAAGGTGGCTGTGGGAGGGGGGCAGGTGGTGATAGAGAGAAACAACACACGATGGAGGGAGATGCCCACGAGGGAGACAGCAGCACACAGCGAGGGGGGGAGAGAAGCACACTGGTGAGAGAGCAACACAGAGTGCGTGGAAAGAGAAGCACACTGGCAAGAGAGAGCAACACAGAGTCGAGGGAGAAGCACATGGATGAGTGGGAGTGGGGGAGTGTGGGGAGGGTAGAGAAACACACAAGGCAGTCAGCTGAAATTCACGTGCATTTTCAGTGATTGCTTAAGCTGTGGAGAGATACGAGTAAAAAGGCTATGGTCCAGAGGAGGGACAAACACAAGATGGACATGACAAGCTAACGAATAAGAAGCAAGCAAACCAGAGGGACATTAAAGCCAACCAATGGTAAGAAATGGATGAGCTTTTAGCCCACTGTATGTTCTTGGTAAGCTGACAATAGGCCTTTTGCAACCAAACTGCTTGCACTGTCTGGTAAGCTCGACGTAAAAGACCTCAGGCCAGCAGGTGACATCTTTGTAAAGAGGGCATAAAACCCTGCGCTATTAGGATTTCAACTCGTGGCCTAAAGTTATATATCGTTAAGGTTACCAAATGACTTAATGTCACGAAGGGCACATTGGTCTATTCTCTAACTTTTCTTTTCAAACAATTGTAGTCTTATAATTTAGTCCAATTGGTTTCACTAATAAGAATAAAGCCTAGAACTACCAGAATGCATTAGGTTCCTGTATAAAAACCCAGAACTGCAATGTTACACCTTGGGTGGCATGTAGTCCTCTAGTAATTCTGCAGCAGGCACATTAACTCTCAGGGAACTCCTAAAATAAATTAAACTTGTTGCCCTCAAAATACGCACAGATCTCTACAGCAAGTGCATTCCTACGCTTAGCGATCTTTCCAGTACTGGTGCTGACACCCATGGATATGCACAAATCTAAATTCTGTAGCCTTTGGTTTAACCAACAGAGCTACCCTAACAGATGGCACAAATACTTGCAATAACCCTTGACACATAGGGGCTGGGCAATTACATATTCAAGACTGTTTTTGTAGGTCAGTTTTGGCAAAAGTTTAATACTTCTGGTTCTAACCACTCCTCTGTTTTGATCTCATTCTGAACTTGATATACGAGATATTTCGTTTAAAGTTAGTAACCCGTTTTTTTCTCAAGGAGGTAAAGTTAAAGACCCCTTCCACTTGTCTCCTTCTGCTTTGTTTATATCCTGTGATACACAAGTGGAACTCAAATAAGCTGTAATAACAAACAATATTTGAAGGTTTGCGGGTAATAGTTTTGGGTCACCTTCATTACCAATTGTTTTGCTACTGGTTACTTTCTTCTTTTTCTTTTTTCTCCTCTTTGATGCATGAATGCTGATTACTTATGATTACCTATGATCTGATCGACTAGACTCAGATGTTAATATGTACAGATATAATCTCCTTTAGTTTAATAAGCTTTAATGTAACTTATGGATGAAGTGTGTCCCCTTTATTGATGCTTAGGATTTTTCTTTGCTACTGTATGATACAATAAAGATTTAGGGCCTTATTATGACTTTGGGGGTGTGGCAGTGGCGGTGTGGCAGTGGACCGCCACGCCAGCGCCCCGCTGCAACACCACTAAAGCCATATGGAGACTAACTGCCGTATTCCAACTGGAATCCAGTTCGGGCGGTCCTGCGGCAGCTGGCCCTCGGCGGTGCAGTGCTAAGGCTCATATTTGAGCCTTAGCAAGGCACCGCAATGTGAACGCCATTGCAAGTTCCTGCAGGGCATGGACTGTCAAGTCAATTCCCTGCAGGAACTGGGGGTGAATGCACACAGGGGGGCGCATGCATCCCCTGCTGCAGAGGCAACAGGGGGCCCCTTTTGTTTCCTCATCGCCACACTTTTCGTGGCGGGCTCACCGCCATGAAAACTGTGGTGGTGAGGAAACTCCCAATATGCTTGGCAGTGCCGCAGCAGCCCCGCCAGCATTTTAGGAGCCTCAGACCACTGCAAGACTGCCAGGAATTGCGGATCTCTGGCGGCACCAGCGGTCCCACAGGTATCCGAACTCCCTACTTGTGATAGGGCGCACTACCACCGTGGGTTTGGTGGTCCATCGGACCGCCAAACTCATAATAAGGCCCTTATAGAAAAAGAGACCCTTTCCATTTTCTACCATATCTGGGCTGAAATCATACAATACCTCGACAAACCAGGATCACATGCTCTATCCTCACCATGGAAACACTCACTACTGCCCTCGGTATTTCAACAACGTGTCTAAAAGATGACAGAACACTACTTTAGGACAGGCTGGGGATTTCTTCGTTAATGGCATTTTCAAACACTTTGGCCATTTTAAGGTGAGTTTAACGTACCCACAAGGAGGTTTTTAAATAAGTGTAGCTCTGTGATTTATTTTCTTATCTCATTCATCTAGCAGGTTTTTGATGAAGTACCATGAGTGATTTTTTCTTTTTGCTCATCTTCCGTCTATCATCAACTTCTATGCATAATTGAAAAAAACAGATGATCTACATATTCGACGTACCAAAAGAGGTAACTAGCTGGTGATATTTCCTGGAAAACTCAAGTCTCAAATATGGAGCAGCACTCCGTTCTGACTTGGTTGAGGTATATATCTCAACAAAATCGAACAATATTTGAGTTCTATATTACTCCCAGAAAGATAGTCAATCACAAGAAATCAAATCATAAATTTTATCCCAGATGTCTTAACACCCTCTGCTGATATGAGACATATGTTTGCAACTTTTCTTGGGAAAAGTCTAAGACGTTATTTGACATTATCTGGGGATCTAATTCCCAGTCCTCTATTAATTTTTTACAGATACCTATACGAAGAAATAATTTAATACTCAGTCATAGTAGCAAGTGCAATCTTAGCTCAGAACAAGAAAGATACAGATCCAAACTTTTTTTTAGGAATGGGAGCATGGAATTTTGTAAAGCACATGCTTGAATACCAGATAACAAAGGCCAAAGCGAGCTTTCAAAAGTTACAGGAAGTTTGCCAACAGTTTCTTTTGATGTTCTCATCTGCTGTCTTTTCCACCCCTTTGAAGTTATCCTTTTGACCACGACTCCCAGTATTTTGTTTGTTTTCTTTTTTCTTTTTTATTATTTTGATGAACGTGCAATTTCTCTTGAATTTTGATACTCTGCTGCTATATTTAACATTTTACTCGATTATTTCTTCAATGTGCTTGAAAAGGAAAAACAAAATCATAGAACAAAAGTTTTCAAAAACTAAAGCTGGCCAGCAAATTCTGCCAGGAAGGTAGTCAATGTTTTAATGTTCCTTCTGTGGTAATCATGGAGCAACCTGAAGGTCATAAATTCACAAACAGTTTCGAGCACCTCTGCTTTATCATCCTTCTACAACAATAAAATGCCTATCACAGAGTTGGATAGAAACATCTTTTATTTACAAAGCAATGAAACGACAAGGTTTCGACGTTAATGAATGCCATGGTAAAAACAAATGGTGTGTGTATATTTGTTTATTTGTTTCCAGATTGCGCATGGAAAATGGGGTTGGAAAGGGGCGTCACTTTTTCACCAGGGCAAAGATAAAGGTTTGGTGTTTGCTTTAAACTTGAGTCCATACTTGTCAGATTCTACTCCAGCCCTGTCTAATCTTCAACTCTAAAAGCCAGATAGGAAATGCTTTGGCTGCCCATAGGCTGGTCTGCCTCTGGGTGAGAGCCAGAATAGGTCTGGACAAACATTGCTGCTTCCGGCCCAAGGTTGGGACATTGGCCGTAGGTGCAGTTGGCAGACGAGGTGGCACAGTGTTTCACGAGGTTGACTCACCCTGAGGTGTTCGGCACACACACATGCTGTTGGCACTTGCAAATGCCAGCCATGGCTCGGTAGCACTGACCGACCCAACTCTTGACCCCGTGAAATCAGCAGGACGGATGGACTAGTTCCTCCTTCGCCTGCCCTTCCGCCATGTTTGTCTTAGACATTATCAGGGAGCGGTCAAAGGCAAGCCTTGCAAACCAGCATTTATATTTGTTCTACAGACACTGCATGCTACTTCCCTGCAGAGGAGGAGGCTTCTTTCACTTACTCAAAAACATGCGGCAAAATTACAGCACAGGGAGGCAGGTTAAACACAGTGCAGCCCTGTAAAGATTCGCCCTGGACCGTCCATTACCTCCTCACCCGTTTTCCTTGTCCTAGTCCCAGATCTACCCATCTCTAGGCCAGAAATGGTTCTATAACAGCTAACTTAAAAAGATAATCGCAAGATGGCCGACTGCCATAGAGAAAGTCACCAGCTTATCAGTTCTAGCCACGGCTCCAACCCTCGATTTGGTAATTGTCTTTATTTGATTGTGAACTAGCGGAGCGAGTTTTCAACCACACGTACCCAGCATATCTCAGGAGAAAATCCAAAGAAGCGGGACACCTTTCTGAGATCTGGAATCCGACGACCTGCTGGAGCAGTTGGGGCCACATTGCGCTGGCAGTTAGGACCCGCTTAGTGGTCCCATTTATTTCAATAAGGGCAGCGCAAGCACTAGCTGGTGCTTATATATGTTGGAAAGTAATGAATTCTTGAGATAGCCCAAGCCCTAGTCACGTGCACCACCAGAATTCAAGAAGTGGCAAGCAACCAGGGATATTAATACTCCTTTTGCCTTGCTGACATCCAGTATGCTGGTAAGTGTAATCGATTCCAGTAAAGCAAAAACAAAACAAGCATTGGCAAAGCTAATAGGTCTAGTCCATGAAAAAGCTATTGGCTTTGGCAACATCCCTTAGCCATGTTGTACAGGAGTGCAGCAGCTGTACATCATGGTTAAAAGCTAAAAAAAAAAAAAGTAAAAAAAGTTTTAAAAAAAGAAGAAGCAAAAAGCAAGCACTATGACACTGCCAGTGCTGGCCCCGTCATATCCCTTTGGTGGGTAGGTGTGGCAACAAGGTCAATGACAGGGGGTTGGGAGGGAAGGGACAACCCAAACAACTTTAGGGAGGGGGTGGGAACGGGCAATGGGACGGTCATAGCGTGCTGTACAGCATGGTTACAAAACATTGACCATGCCCATAGTTCTCATAGGACACCTAAGGTGCTACAGGGTAGGTCAGCAGGCAACATGGAGGTAGGGAGGAGGAATCGGGGAGTAGCATGGATAACGGAGGGAGGGGCTGGGGCAACACGGACAACGGAGAGTGAGAGGGAGGGGCTGGGGAAAGCAACACCGTGGACATCAATGGAAGAAGGGAAGGCATGTGGGGGCAGGTAATAGCACGGACATCAAAGTAAGGAGAAAGGGCAGGTGGAGACAAGAAACAGCACGGACATCAGAGGAAGGAGGGAAGGAGTATGGGTGGGGGCAAGCAACATAGACAAGGAAGGGGAGATGGGGCAAGCAACACGGATAAGGGAGGGAAAAGTACACAAGGCGACAGCTGAAAAAGCTGCATCCTGATAGAGTGCTTAAACTTAACAAAAAAAGTAGCGCCTGAAAAAAATAAGCAGTGGAGGGACACAAGCAATGCAGTCATGCTCTAGCCCGGCTTCTCCAACGAGTAGCTCGTGGGCTACTGGTAGCTCTCCAGCTACCTATAAGTAGCTCTCCTGAGTTCATCCAATCCTACTAAATTCAAACCTTTTGTTTTATTGTACTAATGTATGTATACAAAAATTCAAAAGCGTGTACTTGAGATGAAAATGTATGTATTTTTAGACCCTATAAGAATATGTTTGGTGAGAAGTTGTTGAATTTAAAAATACATTTAAAGCTGATATTTGAGTGATAACTCGTGACAATGGGGAGATCTATTACTAATAGTATTACCTTGGTGCCAGAGGCATTGCAGCTATGGCTGCTGTGCATTACCCATGTAGAGGCATTCCACATTGAACAAGCATTGGCATAGCCAATAGGTCTCGCCTTTGGGACCTTATAAGTGTTTAGTTATCCAGCACAATATCCTTGGTGCAACAACATCAAGTGTTGCATGGCTAAACACTTATAAGATCCCAAAAGCGAGACCTATTGGCTATGCCAATGCTTGTTTTATATTTACAAGAGATTTTGCAAGCACTGTGCAGGCATAACATAAAACCAGATGTACTTGACGTCCAGACAGCTGCGTGACTGGATGAACACAGGAATACTGACAATAGTGGACTGCTATGTTTTGGGTGAATTGCTATCCTTAAGCAAACTCGTAGAACAAAACAGGCTAATTCCTAGGAAATTCCTCAGATATGTTCACTGGTTGGGGCATTTCACTGGGCCTGGGGACAAGGACACCTGGAACCTCAAAAACATGATTTAGTGCAGCTACTTATGATATGTGACTGAAGAAGGATGGTTTTCTGGTTATTTGAGGCCCTGCAATTTATGACCCAGGTGAGCATGGAGGACATGTGGATATATGAAGGAGGGTACTGGAAGAAGGCTACGTTATGTGCAGAAAATTTCTCAAACCCAAATTGTGTTTTTTTGTTTTTTTACACAAAGGACATGTACACCTACGGAAAATTAACAAAATGTATGCCACTGCAATTCCTAAGCATCTTAGGTGCACATATGCAAATGTATTTCAAATGGTAGGAGACTATCCAATGGTAAGAGGATATTGGGAAGAGGTCACATAGTGCATTATAAAATGATGGAGAGGAATGACCGATATAGCCCATTGTTCCTCCACCCCAAGAGAAAGAAAGCAGACACTATTTTTGTAGGATTATCACCGTTAAGCAGATACTAGTTTTGTAGGATTATCACAGTTACTATCAAAGACAGTGATTGCTATGGCGTGGAAGTCACCAAGACCCCCATGCCTGACACAATGGCAGAAGTAAGTAATAAAATAAGCTAATTTAGAGAGCATGACACTGTACTAAGAGGAGAAACGCGGGCTGCACAGAAGGCCTATTGCTAACAAATGGGACGAGAGCTTAGAAGGATTAATGTCAGAGAAAAGAAACTATGACCAGCGTCTGTAAGGCGACACACTTATATGGGATGGTAAAAAGTGAACAATCAAACAGCAATGGACAAGATACACTACAAACTGTAATAGGGGCAAAAGTGGGCCGCCACTGTGGCCATTAACGGTTAGAACATATGCTATGGGCGAGACCGTGAATCGACCCTCTCTCCCACATTCACGGAAAGCACTGCCAGATTTAACAATGACTGCCAGATTTAACAATGACTTTGGCCCGCCGCTGTGCACCACAACACTGCAGAATGATCCTTTCAATTTAATAGCAGTTTTTTTTTTTGATTTAGTTATTCGGACGAACTTAATAAGTAAGTTTCGTATAGTCATCCTCTTCTTAAATATTCCAAAGAGCTGACATCTAAAACCTGCACAATGAAATGCGTTTAAAAACAAAAGTTATATGTAACACGACCTAAAACGATTTCGTAGAGGTCAAAAATAAAAAGCGGATGCTCTCCTTAAACTAATGCATATGCCCAAAATGTTTACGTGGTCATTATGGCTCATGAAATAAAACTACGCTTAAAAACAAGTGCTACATCTCGCTTATCCTGCAAACATTCTTAAAATGGGCTCACTGTTTTATACCAATTCAATAATATCGTAACTTATTGCTGGCGATGGCCACTGCATCAGAATACAAAGCACTAAAGGTGCAGACAAACAGGTGAACTCAGTACTTAAATCGGTAGGGATCAGTCAGCATTCTGCACCTCCAGCGAAATGCAAAGCAGATGCGATGCAAGCCCTACACAATTGGAATGCTATTTGCCATGCAGGCTACCACGTCTGAAAGCCGGCAAGCTACTATATTAGTCTTGGTGGATTAGAGGACACAAAAGCCTCCCCGAGATTTAAACATGTAAGGTACAGCTTTTTCAAGATTTCCGCAGCAGGCATATCACCCCATGCAAAGGCACTTCTAATTTTTCACGATGGATAAATGACACATTTAAGAACAACGTCCCTGACTATTTTTTTTTTTTTTTTTAAATTAGTGAGAAACAAAGGGGTCGATTCCGATGTCGGCCAGAAGCGCACCTAACAGTATTCGTCCGGAAAAAATACCAGCCGAACGCGTGTTTTCCGACCGACTCGAACACTCAACCGAACGAACAAGTACGATGCGCATAACAGCCCAGAATCCGAACGAGCCATACTTACCCATTCCAGCTCCTGTTCCCCGCCCGAGCCGGATCCGTAAACGCCGAATCGAGTCGCACGGAACCAAATACACAGCACCTTCCGGCCGGACTAGTACGATGCGTCTTCCGTACGCGCCGAACTCCTCGCTACGTCCGGCACGTTTGAGCATCCGGGAGAGCTGCACATAAGCTCCGATTCGCGCAACAAGACGATCCACGGCGACGAGACGAACAAGCCAGCGACGAGTACGAGTCGAAGCCACGAGAAACCCGAACGAGACGACCCAACCATGAATCCCATCGCGCAGGTCCTACCAATACTCTACATCTATTACCGGGACCGGTACGGACGCATACGGCGCAGACGGTAAGTCAAACACCCACAACACAAACAAACGACACGTACCCGAAATATGTCACACACACATAGGGATGCACAAATGACGTACACTAGCAACAGCAGAACCATAGGGGTGGGATGGCCATCACCAATGCCATACACACCCATAGGGGGATGGATGCCTGCCACTACTACCATCCCCACCCATAGGGGGATGGATGCCTACCAGTACTACCATCCCCACTCATGGGGGGCTGGATGCCTGCCACTACTGCCATCCCCACCCATAGGGGGCTGGATGGCTGTCACTACTACCATCCCCACTCATGGGGGTCTGGATGCCTGCCACTACTGCCATCCCCACCCATAGGGGGATGGATGCCTACCACTAACACCACCCCCACTCAGGGTGGGATGGATGCCTACCACTACTACCATCCCCACTCAGGGTGGGCTGGATGCCTGTCACTACTACCATCCCCACTCATGGGGGCTGGATGCCTACCACTACTACCATCCCCACTCATGGGGGGCTGGATGCCTACCACTACTACCATCCCCACTCATGGGGGGCTGGATGCCTGTCACTACTGCCATCCCCACTCATGGGGGGCTGGATGCCTGCCACTACTGCCATCCCCACCCATAGGGGCTGGATGGCTGTCACTACTACCATCCCCACTCAGGGTGGGCTGGATGCCTGTCACTACTGCCATCCCCACCCATAGGGGCTGGATGCCTACCACTAACACCACCCCTACTCAGGGTGGGCTGGATGCCTGTCACTACTGCCATCCCCACCCATAGGGGGCTGGATGGCTGTCACTACTACCATCCCCACTCATGGGGGTCTGGATGCCTACCACTACTACCATCCCCACTCATGGGGGGCTGGATGCCTACCACTACTACCATCCCCACTCATGGGGGGCTGGATGCCTACCACTACTACCATCTCCACTCATGGGGGGCTGGATGCCTGTCACTACTGCCATCCCCACCCATAGGGGGCTGGATGGCTGTCACTACTACCATCCCCACTCATGGGGGTCTGGATGCCTACCACTACTACCATCCCCACTCATGGGGGGATGGATGCCTACCACTAACACCACCCCTACTCAGGGTGGGCTGGATGCCTGTCACTACTGCCATCCCCACCCATAGGGGGCTGGATGGCTGTCACTACTACCATCCCCACTCATGGGGGTCTGTATGCCTACCACTACTACCATCCCCACTCATGGGGGGCTGGATGCCTACCACTACTACCATCCCCACTCATGGGGGGCTGGATGCCTACCACTACTACCATCCCCACTCATGGGGGGCTTGATGCCTGCCACTACTGCCATCCCCACCCATAGGGGGATGGATGCCTACCACTAACACCACCCCTACTCAGGGTGGGCTGGATGCCTGTCACTACTGCCATCCCCACCCATAGGGGGCTGGATGGCTGTCACTACTACCATCCCCACTCATGGGGGTCTGGATGCCTACCACTACTACCATCCCCACTCATGGGGGCTGGATGCCTACCACTACTACCATCCCCACTCATGGGGGCTGGATGCCTGCCACTACTGCCATCCCCACCCATAGGGGGATGGATGCCTACCACTAACACCACCCCTACTCAGGGTGGGCTGGATGCCTGTCACTACTGCCATCCCCACCCATAGGGGGCTGGATGGCTGCCACTACTACCATCCCCACTCATGGGGGTCTGGATGCCTACCACTACTACCATCCCCACTCATGGGGGGCTGGATGCCTACCACTACTACCATCCCCACTCATGGGGGGCTGGATGCCTGTCACTACAACCACCCCTACTCATAGGACGGGTAATGCATGACACAACTAGCATACTCCCACATATGGACTGTCTGTAAATTACATCCCACCCCCAACACCATGACAAGCGTGTGTGATCTGTGTCAAATGCATACAACACTGAACATGACATTGAACATACAATGTGACCCCCTAACACATGTGTCACACATAATTGTGTGTGTGGCCTACACAATGCAAGCAGACCATGACCACTGTGGCAATGTGGCCCAAAGCCCCATCACCACAGTGCCCAAAAGGTAAGTGTGTGCTCCATAGCTGAAGCACATTTTGAACAGTGTGGCAATGGGGCCCAAAGCCCCATCACCACAGTGCCCAAAAGGTAAGTGTGTGCTCCATAGCTGAAGCACATTTTGAACAGTGTGGCAATGGGGCCCAAAGCCCCATCACCACAGTGCCCAAAAGGTAAGTGTGTGCTCCATAGCTGAAGCACATTTTGAACAGTGTGGCAATGGGGCCCAAAGCCCCATCACCACAGTGCCCAAAGGTAAGTGTGTGCTCCATAGCTGAAGCACATTTTGAACAGTGTGGCAATGTGGCCCAAAGCCCCATCACCACAGTGCCCAAAAGGTAAGTGTGTGCTCCATAGCTGAAGCACATTTTGAACAGTGTGGCAATGTGGCCCAAAGCCCCATCACCACAGTGCCCAAAAGGTAAGTGTGTGCTCCATACCTGAAGCACATATTGAACAGTGTGGCAATGGGGCCCAAAGCCCCATCACCACAGTGCCCAAAAGGTAAGTGTGTGCTCCATAGCTGAAGCACATTTTGAACAGTGTGGCAATGGGGCCCAAAGCCCCATCACCACAGTGCCCAAAAGGTAAGTGTAGTCCTGGTAAAAGCTGCAAAAACAAAACTGCAGGGATTATTCCTGGCCACACAACACCAAACACTACAGTGGCATTGTAGTGCTTGTGTCCCATAGCAACATAGATTGTGTGAGGCAAGCAGTGCAGTGCCAATGACACATCGTTCTGGCCATGTGCACACAAACATCAGCCATGGGGGTGCACATTGTCTACATTCACAAATAACACAATGACAGAAGTGAGCATCATAATGCAGACCCACATATCTGCACCAATGGACACACACATGTAGATATCCTGTGGAGACTGTAGATGTCAGGTGAACAAATACCATACCATGGCAGCAATGGGACATACTAACCATGATCAATGTGCTGACTGATGACCTAGCAGTCCCAGGGCCAGCAGGGGAAAGCCAACAAACAACATACAGCCAATGGCAAACTAAAGATATGCCAATGCAGTGGTGCAAATGCACAAACACAAACAGGCAGACTCACACTGCATATCATACACAACAGGTGAGGGGGGGTTGTGTGCCAGTGTCCCCAGGCAAACACACAACACATGAGGAGGCCAGATTCACTAATACACAGATGTCAACACAGTCACATACAAAAGTAACTCATGTATTGGATTCCCCTAAGTGGGCAAACAGGCATTGTGAGATGAGAGGGAGCCCAAATTACACATGCCACACAAGCTTGTAGGAACAGCAACAAACACAGCAAGAGACAGAACCACCACAGCACTCCCCCCAGGGACCCCACATTGTGGTGACACTAGCCTGCTTGACAATCACACTGTGATGACAAAGGTAGATGTCATCCACACTGTGAACCACAGCCATGTGTCCTGAGCAACAAACTACCATCACACCTATACAAGCACAAAGCACTCAGCATGGCCTGCCAGCCAAGGACAATATGGAGGTAGTGCCCCAGCCGTGCAACAACTCACATTTGCACACACTCAACGCCACACACCTTGAACTCCACCAATGTGCAGCAGTGAAGCTCACATGGACTGCTGGCATTGCACATGCACCCATGACAATCCCAGGGGTGGTGGGGGAAATAAGGTGCAGAAACCCATCACACATGGCCAGTCAACAATACTTGTGAATGTCTGACACACTGCACAGTATGCCGTACATGGGCATGACGTGAAATCCACCCCAAACAATGGGATCCTGGCCATAGTCACACACCAATGAAGAAGCCAAGCTGACCCACAAAGGACACACATAGACAACTTCCAACATTGCAGCTCTGACCCCGAGGAGTGGCAGCAGTCACACACACAACATGTCACAATCACTGAAAGCATACACAAACAGAAAATCACATCACTCGTGTAACCAACAAGTGCCAAGAGGAATCCCATCTGCGTTTGCCCACATCCCCAGCCCTGACAACAAAGACAACTAGGGATGACAACCTCATGAACATTAGTTTGCCATGCACCCACATCCCGGAGAAACCAGGTCCAAGAGGCTGGATGAACACAGAACAACTCAGCAAGCATCACAAACAGGAACATCCATAGGGACACAGCCTGTGTAGGAAAAGGAGAAGGGAACACGCACAGACATGCCTACACAACACACAACACGGGCACAGCCTATATCACGGAATCACGCACTGCCATGAGGGCACTCCACTCCTGTGGAAGGTCAGCTGTGCCAAACCTTGTCTGTGCACGACTCAAACATGTCAGCAGAACACTCGGTCAGTGAGTCAACAACTACAACACACTGAAGGCTCTGCTCATATCAGCCTGGGCACGGGAGTGTCACGTCAGTCATCTGCATACACCCAAGACACGTGTCAAGCAACTTGCACTGTGTACACAGATGAGTCCTCCAAATGTGATGTGCTAAACTGCATGTCCATTGGAGACGGGCACACAGTCAGGGTACTAGGAACATTGGACAGTGGTAAGCCCACCAGATGTGCATCAGTGTAGGACAAAGATGGTAATCTATAAATGCTAAACGTACATCCCTGTGTCAAATGCTGAACATTACACCCTCAGACTGCAGCAAAGGATGCTATAGATGCAGACTAGATTAGGACACATATCCCATGGACCACATGGAGCCCATCACAGCAAAACTTCATTTACCTGATCTGAATACTATTACAACAGCAAATGCATGATTCTACACATCTACATCATGTACCTCCAAAGATTAACCACAAGTAAACAAAAAGAGGCTTTATTCAGCAAGTGTGCAACTCAAATCAAAAGTCCAAAATAAACTAAGGCCAATGGCCAGTCCAAATATACAGTCCCAACAGGGTGATGTGTGACAACTTGTCAACAATTGCTTGCCTGCACAGGTACGGACAGGGGACATCCCCCTTGGAGGGGCATACGAGGGGCAGGCCAGGCACCGCAGGGACAGGATCAGGGGATGCCAGAAGGAGGCAGTGAAGGGGAGGTGGGTGCAGGAGTGTCACCGGCAACTGCAGTGGAGGTGTCTGACTCAGGGGGCTGGCACCACCGCAGGGCTCAAGTCAGATGGTGTTGGTGCTGCAACCACTGCAGTGGGCTGGTCAGATGGAGTGGACTGGGTCCCCAATGCAGTGCCCGAGTCAGACGGGGTGGTTGTGGACTCCACCGCAGTGCATGACTCCAAGGTAGTGGAAGGGGGGCAGAAGAGCTGGGCAGGACAGAGGGGGGACACGGTCTCCACACCAGTGGCACAAACAGGCAGAGCGTCTGGTTTTGGGGTGGAAGAGCAAGTGGCAGGGGGGGAGGGCCTAAGCAGTTTGGGGATGTGTTATGGGTGTGTGGGGGAACCTGGGGCAGGGTGTGGCGGTGGAACCTGTGGAGTGGTGGCCTGGGGGATGGAGGTGAGAGACTGGGTGGTTGACTTGCAGGGCGGTGGCGGGGTCTTGCTCTTCCGTGACCGGGGGACTTGCGGGTGGGGGCTCACTCTGCCTGCGCCTGGGGAGGGTGTCCGGGGGCGAGGGGCACTCCCCTCTGTGTGGGTGGACTTCCTCTTCCCCCGGTATGCTGGATCAGCGGGATTGGAGGGGAAGAGGCCGAGGTCACAGAGGAAGAGCTGCTTATCAGGTGGGGTTGCAGGTGAGGCAAGGGAAGGGGTCCTGGAGGGAGAGGATCTTGAGGATTGCGGAGTGACTGTGGTTGCCTGTGTGTGTGTGTGTTCCCCATCCCCTGTGTCTGTGGTATCAGTCCCCTGAGGATGCTTGTGTGCACTTCTTGCCTTTCTCTTGGGTGTGTCTGTGCTGCTCGTGTCTGTGTGTTTGGGTGACTGTTCAGGTGTGCATGTGCTTAGGACAGGTAGGGGGCAGGAAGTGTGGATGGGGCAGAGGTGGGAGGGGTGAGGGACTGTTGGAGGAGGGACACTGCTGCCGTCAGGGAGGAGTCCATGGACTTATTGCTCCTCTGTAGGGCAGACATACCCGTCGAGATGCCCTCCATGAACGACACCAGCTGTGTCAACAGAGTGGTGTGTGCATGGAGGACACTCAGCATTGCTGTCTGCCCTACATGGAGCTGCCGAAGGAGGTACACAGACTCCTCACTCAGGGCAGCAGGGGACACAGGGGCAGGGGGTGCGGTGCCTGGCACGAAGGAGACACGCTCCCGAGTACGGGAGCCTCCACGGACCTCAGGAATGGGAGCCAATGGGAGGGCGGTGGTGGTGGTGGTGGTGGGGCCAGACAGACTAGCTGGCCTTTGGTGGCTGCTGAGACCCGCCTCCACAAGGGAGTCATCCTCCGAGCTGCTGTGGTCCTCAGCTGAGGTGGATGGTGCTGAGGACTCCTCGGTGTGGCTCCCCTCGCCCTCCATGCCTCTGGGTCCCTCTGACCACTCTTCCGATGCTGACCCAGTCTGGCTCCGCTGCTCCTCCTGGTCCGTGGAGCTGTCCCCTCCTGTGGCCGTGGATGTATCTGCAAACAATTAGGGAAACAGACAAACATCAGTCACCTGCACTGACCGCACACACCACAGTAAGTACAGCACATTACAGAGCAAGCCCTGGCATCCTTAGTTGAACATTGCCTAAAGTCCTCACACAGATTCGGGAAGCCAATTGTCAGTCTGATGGTCAACCATGGGACTCACACCCCTCCTGCCCTTGCACCCATCTGTCTGGTGCCTGTCTGATGGTAAGACCCCAGTGTGGACACATGCACCACCTACACAGTTGTTGGACATTGCAGGGAACACAGTGAATTATGTGAACATGCACACATCACATCTCTTGCCACTGAGTCAGTGCAGGTGTCCGGATAAAGGGATGGCCAGAGTCTAAATAGAAATGCATGTGATGCATACCAGCACCAGACACCATGATGCACCCATGTCCGGATAGTCAATGCCACAATGGGGTGCATGTTGCACATGTCACTCCCCTGCAGGATCAGTCTCAGGAAGTTTAATGCCATGACACAGGAATGCGTGCAAAGTCATACATTACTGTCTCAAGTCACATGGCCATGGCAGCCAGCCAACAACAGTCTGCACTGTGTCACAATCCGAGGGCATGGGGAATGCAAGTTATGTGACTGACAAGTGCACATGTCCATCCCCCAAATACCACATCATCTGTACTACTATTTGTCCACGTCATACCAACTGGACATATGGGGGACATGAAACACAACTCTCTGAACATGAGCACCTCACAGTGTGCTGTGAATGACAATACAGCTGCCTGAAAGTCACAGTCGCAAACACCTGTGTGTACAGTCAAGTGATCAGACACCTATAAGTCACAGAAGTATCGTCTATCATGGTCACATCTCAGATGGCATGCTGAGCCCTAACCGATAAACATACCAGTAGTCCTGACAACGAAGACACAGCACAATGAGACAGAGGCAGACACCTGAGGGTACATTTCACTGATCACAACATGCCAGATGATATACGGGAGTGGGAGTACAGAGTGTATTGCATGCCCTGGAGTAGGCATGACTGTCCAGCTCCACCTGTAAGAGGGATGAGTCCTGGACAGTAGGCAGGTGGCTAAGCATGTGTGACACATTGGATACACATACTCCTGAGGCCCAAACATTGTTCCCACCAGCAGCATGGATGTGTGCCAAATTCCCCATGGACATGTGGTGAGTCAGAGCAGCAAGCGGACCACATATCAAAGTTACACCCAGATTACATGTCAGAACTTAGGCATTGTGTAAGCAATTGACCCACCCATGAATCGCACAACATAGTCACGGGAACAAATGCTGTCCCCCACCTTGAGCAAAGCTAAATGCAATGACACAGTCCCCAAATGACACAATTTCCTGACTATAAGGGCCACACATATGCATATCAGAGGAGAAGTGGGCATGTCACAAATGAGGGACATGGGTCCTGGACCACATGACTGATGTACTGTGGAAGTTTAACCAGGCCAGAGGAGGGCACATAGCATGTCAGACAAAGTGCACAGTGCAGTCATGGACTCACCCCCTCCTTGCTGCTGTCTGGCCTTCAGCTGCCCATCCAGGTCAGGGAAGACCACCGCCAGGATCCGGAGCATGTGGGGGGTCAGGGTCCGGTGTCCGCCCCTCCTGCGAGGAGGCGACAGCTTCAGCTGGACCCTTGCGATCCTCCGGGTCCAGCCACGAAGGTCCTGCCACCTCTTCTGGCAGTTGCGGATCCTGCCCCTGTAGACCCCCACGGATCTTACTTTCCGGGCGATGGTCAGCCAGATTTCCTGCTTCTGGTGGGCATCAACCTGTGAGGATGACAAAGTGAAAAGGCCATTACTACACATGCTTATCGCACCAAACAGGGAGACGGACGCTCCACTGTTCCAGCAGCACTCGGGGGAAATACACCGGCTAATTCAGCTTATCCAAGAGCTCCACCTGTTATTTCCTTGGCGTTCATTGCCCATATACGAAGCAATCGCCTGCAGCTTAGATCGGCTATTCTGCTGATCAGCCAGAGAAACCCACATGGTTCTTGTACCTTGAGAATATCAAGTGCCCCGAGTAACGCTGAGATATCCAGGCCCTACCATCCTTTCTGCCTAACACTACCCTCACAAGGGTGCCCGGCCGGGTCCCTGTGAGTTTTTCTTCACTTATTTCACGGTGACACTGCTTTTCACATTAGGCAGTGCAGGCCTCCCTCAGGTGTCCCTACATCCTTTAGGTCCTGAAGAGACCCTGTACTTCAGATAGGGTCGAAACGTCGTCGACAATTAACAAAGGCGAACTATGATCAAACACTTATGATTGTATAAAGTGTTGTCCAACTGATTTTGATTTATTTAATGGTCGCCAAAATGTTTTCAAGTGAAACCTTGTACATATGTCACGTATTATGTCACTATTAGTTTAGGTTCCAATGTTTTTTTCACTGGGACACCGTTCACTATTTGTAATCATTGTTTGTTGTATAATCATATTGTGATTCTCAAGCCCTATGTATATATTGTTTATTTCATTTATTTATTATATAAACGAAAAAAAAAAAATTCACATTGATTATACCCTCAGTGTCAGTGGCCAGCTTTCTTTTTGACATCCTACTAACCCTGTATATTGCCATTGTGCAGAATTGCATTAGAAATACTGTATTATTATTCCACAGGAGCCAATGTTTCCCCATTAAATTACTACACATGCAACATATACGTGCATCACACAGTTGGATATACATGTCTCAATCACAGGGGCATATGATGTACACAGGCAGTGCAACAATGGCTATGAACAGTTTGCCAGCAGTCACTACATGGTATCATTGCATGGGAAGTAAACCTAGTTGGAATGCACTGGTACTGCACTGTACCAGTTCAGTGCATGTAACTACACACTTTGGGGTGTGACAACTACTCAGTGGGCATGCTAGCCAGTGGTGTGCACACTGAAAGTCCTGCTAGTCAGACAACATGCACAATTAGTGAGGCAGTGGACAGCACACTCACCTGCTCCCCTGGTTTCCCATACAGCTTGCTGTACTGTGGAAGGAGGCTGTCCAGCAGGGCCTGGTTCTCCTCAAGGCTGAAGGCTGGGGCTCTCTCCACAGTACGTGCCATTGCAGGAGCCAGAGGATGCATAAACAGCAGCAGTGTTGGTGGCAGATGTCGTTCTGGAGCATGTAGTGCAGGCAAGTGAGCTCTCAGGGGAACAGCCAGCATTATATGTGTGCTGCAGAGGCAGATACTGTCCCATGTGTCCAAAGTGATAGGTCCAAGTCGTTTGCATCTTCTGAATCTGACCAATCCATGGATTAGCAGCACTAATACACGCCCACAGCATCCTTCAAATCTTCAACTTCATGACACCCATGATTTTGCAACATTGTTGTGGCTGGCCAACTGAATTCACTGCATCAGACTCGTTGGAGCTTCGAAAACGCATCCGTTGCCATGCCAGGCCCCAGCCAATGTGTGCGCACCGTTCGGTCCACTGCTGTACAACGCGTATTTCGGGATACAACGCATACCCGCACACATCATATGCAATGGGCCGGCCGGGCACACCGATCGGTCCATTGCTGTTCAACGCGTACCCGCTCACATCCAATGCAATGGGCCGTGCGGGCACACCGATCGGTCCATTGCTCTACAACGCGTACCCGGGATACAACGCGTTCCCGCTCACAACCAATGCAATGGGCCGTGCGGGCACACCGATCGGTCCATTGCTGTACAACGCGTACCCGCTCACATCCAATGCAATGGGCCGTGCGGGCACACCGATCGGTCCATTGCTGTACAACGCGTACCGGGATACAACACGTACCCGCTCACATCCAATGCAATGGGCCGTGCGGGCACACCGATCGGTCCATTGCTGTACAACGCGTACCCGGGATACAACGCGTACCTGCTCACATCCAATGCAATGGGCCGTGCGGGCACACCGATCGGTCCATTGCTGTACAACGCGTACCCGCTCACATCCAATGCAATGGGCTGTGCGGGCACACCGATCGGTCCATTGCTGTACAACGCGTACCCGCTCACATCCAATGCAATGGGCCGTGCGGGCACACCGATCGGTCCATTGCTGTACAATGCGTACCCGGGATACAACGCGTACCCGCTCACATCCAATGCAATGGTCCGTGCGGGCACACCGATCGGTCCATTGCTGTACAATGCGTACCCGGGATACAACGCGTACCCGCTCACATCCAATGCAATGGTCCGTGCGGGCACACCGATCGGTCCATTGCTCTACAACGCGTACCCGGGATACAACGCGTACCCGCTCACATCCAATGCAATGGTCCGTGCGGGCACACCGATCGGTCCATTGCTGTACAACGCGTACCCGCTCACATCCAATGCAATGGGCCGTGCGGGCACACCGATCGGTCCATTGCTGTACAACGCGTACCCGGGATACAACGCGTACCCTCTCACATCCAATGCAATGGGCCGTGCGGGCACACCGATCGGTCCATTGCTCTACAACGCATACCTGGGATCCAACGCGTACCCGCTCACATCCAATGCAAGGGGCCGTGCGGGCACACCGATCGGTCCATTGCTGTACAACGCGTACCCGCTCACATCCAATGCAATGGGCCGTGCGGGCACACCGATCGGTCCATTGCTGTACAACGCGTACCCGCTCACATCCAATGCAATGGGCCGTGCGGGCACACCGATCGGTACATTGCTCTACAACGCGTCCCTGGACAGGTCACACGCATATGTCACCATGCTGGTCACTGGTGAACCTATGCCAGCCACATATACTTTCCAGGGACTCAGGGGCACACCTACAACACCACACCCAGTCCACACTGTATCTAAGGCATGTGTGGCAGCATAACCTTATCTGTGTATGTGGGTGAACATGTGGTTTTTGGGGTGGCACTTGGGGGCAGACCCACCCAGGCTGTGCACGTGTTCATGGGGACAGGGTCCTTTGTGTGTTGTGCACCTGACCACTGTGGTGTGCAACTTTTCATTTTGGAGCATGTGTCATGGTCACATTTCCAGGTTGTGTATGTGTATGACATGTCACATACCCCCAGGCTCACATGTGGGAAGGCATGTACGTCACAGGGTGGCCCATTGCCACAATAGTGATGTCCCTCCGCAGTCTGTGTGCATGTTGTGTTTCACATGTCTCTGACTCCATGTGCACAATGGGAGACAGTCTCCACATCCACGTGGTTTGTGCATGAACTTTGATGTTGTGTGTGTGTGTGTCACAGACGTCCATGTCTGTCCTGCAGAGGCTACAGGGGCCACTTCCTGTGGGTGTCATGTTTGTTTTTCTGACGTGTACATGATACGCCATGTCATGCCAGTGTCCATGTGGCAAGACAGGGTCCCTGGGAATCTACCTGTCAATGAGCTGTGATGCCTGTGGAGCATCTGTCCAGACATGTCACTGTGGTATGTGTGTGGAACGTGAGAGCAGTAAATGGGTACTGTGACACAGCCTAATGGTTTCCCATAGCACACCCTGGAACCTGTTGTCAACACTTGTTGAACAGAGATGTTAGATGATGTCCATGTAGGTGCCATATATGTCCAAACAGAACGACACACACATCAAGTACTTGTGTTTGTTAATGATGTATCATGTGAAATTGAGTATGGTGAACGGCACATAGGTGGGGTGACTGACAATCTTGCTTTCTTCACCTATGCACTGCAGGGCTCCTGCTGTCCATCGACCATTCCCAGACCTGGCAACGATGGTGGAACGTGACAGCATCCGACGGTACCACTTCACCAGGCAGCTGATTGAGGATTTGGCAGTGCGGTTGGACCCACATTTGCAGCCTGGCCGTCCGTATCCTACAGCACTGACCCCCAAGGTGAAGGTGATGGCAGCCCTACACTTCTTTGCCACCGGTACCTTTCAACACACTGTGGCGACTGCCGGTGGGATGTCACAGACTATGTTCAGCCGTGTGCTACGCGATGTTTTGGGGGCAATGTTGAGATACCTGAACCAGTACATCTATTTCCCAACACATCAACGACTCACTGACGTCAAGAGTGACTTCTATGCCCTGGGGAGGATGCCACATGTAATTGGCTCCATTGATGGGACACATGTGGCTTTGATACCACCACAGGCACATGAGCAGGCATACCGGAACCGTAAACATTACCATTCGATCAATGCTCTGGTGGTATGTCTTGCAGATATGACCATCACACATGTGTGTGCCCGTTTCCCCGGTTCGGCACACAATGCCTACGTGATGAGGAGTAGTCGCATCCCGAGGATGATGTCACAGATGCCGAACCAGCGTGCCTTGCTTGTTGGTGTGTACTGACTTTGTACCATTGTGTGTGTTCTGCTATGTTGTTTTCCGCACACATTTTCAAATCGGCTAATGTGCAATTGTCTGTCCGTAGGTGACTCGGGATACCCCAACATGCCGTGGTTGCTGACACCCCTCAGGAACCCTGTGACACCAGCCCAGATGCGCTACAATGAGGCACATGGTCGGACGAGGAGGGTGATTGAGCGGACCTTTGGTCTCCTGAAGAGACAGGAGGGGCCCTCCCATATGCCCCAGCAAAGGTGTGCAAGATTGTCATCGTCTGCTGCATGCTACACAACCTGGCAGTGCGGAAGGAGTTGCCTCTCATCCTGGATGACGATGACCAACGTCCGCCATCTGTGGAAGATCCTGGCCTGGGTCACAATGCCAGTGAAGATGATGATGATGATGATGGTGATGTCCGCACACAGCTCATCACCAACTTCTTCAGCTGAATGTGAGTCTCCAGAGGGTTATAATGTCAATGATTTGAGTTTGCATGATATGTGTGTGTGGTGCTATGGTGCTGTTTGAGTGTGGCCATGTGCTACTTGACTGGATGCGTGCAGCGATGTGTCCTTGCAGGTGGTCTGTACTGCCCAACAGTGTTGACATGCTAACTTGGTTTTGTGTAGTTATCTTGTGACATGTATTAGACATGAGTATTGCCGTTCTGTGCTGTTCTTCAGTGGTTTTGACTGTGTGTCATGTCTGTCCTTCACAGGGTGCTGCCGGAGTTGTTTGATCAACTTGGATCCCACGAATCCATGATTCAACTTCCAAGGTGGAAGCAGTCGTTTCCCTACAGGTGATGTGCCACACACCCCTGGACTTTCTATCTTCTGCACTTTTTGACTTTGTGGCCACAGCCAGGTTGGATTAGCTAGCATTTGTAGTGGAAACAACATGTTGCAAATGTGTAATAAACCTGTGCTTCACTTTGGGATGTGCGTTGTCTGTAGTCACACATCTGACTGACATTTGCTTATCTGCACCTGTAGTCTAGTTGACACAGACTGTGAATAGGTGGCGTTTCTGTGCATTCCACTGTATTTAGTTGCAACATCAGTATAGGTGATGAGTCTGATGGCCCTGGTGTGTATGTGTTGTGTGGCCCTAGTGGTGTGTCTCCCTCATATGTGTCACGTCGCCATGACTGACATGACGGTGTTGGACTTGCTGTAGCAGTTAGCATGCACAGTGTCATTTTTCTGATCACCATCTCCATGACAGAGAGCACGTTGGAATCACAACAGAGGCAGATATGGTGTATTGGTGAGTTTATTTACATACAGGTGTGAGGATGGTGCACAGGATGGTGGGTGCTGTACATAGAAATTGGAATCCAAAGTTCCCATGTGATTCGGAAGTCTTGGTAGCTGAAATGTCCAGAGTAAATTCCACAGTCATCTGATAAATTTGGCCAACTATAGCTCCCCATGTCATGTGGGAGAGTTGGGTTGGCTTCGACAGGGCATGCAGTTTGCACACAGAGGAAAAGTTCCAGAACAGGTGTTGGCTTCCTGGGGGATGTAGATGGCCATCGGCCTTTCAGTTTGGCCTCCTCGGACGGACCCTCTTCTTGGGGGGGGGACCCTCAGGTGCAGGCTGCGGCGGTGCAGGGGACTCTCTGCCAGAGTCCTCCTCCCTCCCTGTGGCATTTGCAGTTGTTTCAGCAGCAGATGTTGTGGGCACACAGGGAGGTGAGGCCATGTTGGTGCTGATCTGGCGGAGGCATGTCAGTATGTCCCTATGCACCGCTGTCAGTTGTTCCAATGTGTCCCACTTGGACTCCATGCCAGACATGTGGGTCTCGACATGTGACATGTGTGTCTCGACATGTGACATGTGTGTCTCGACACAGGACATGTGGGAGTCCAAGCGGGCATGATGGGCAGCCTGCTGCTGTTGTATGTCCTTGAGGATCCCCACTACCTGTATGACCTCTCCGGTGCTAGTCTGGTACGCATCCGCGATGCATGCCAGTTGAGGGGCATCATGCAGTCCAGACCCCTCTGCAAAGAGCGACCTATGTCTACCACCCCTCCCACCACCCCTGGTGACATGTGCAGAACCTGCGGTGGCACGCACAGGTGACCGTGGGCCCACTTGGGTGTTGTTCCTGGGCTCGTTGTCACCAATCAATCAATCAATCAATCACGGCATTTATAGAGCGCGCTACTCACCCGGGAGGGTCTCAAGGCGCTGGGGGAAGGGGTAAGTTACTGCTCGAACAGCCAGGTCTTGAGCTGCTTCCTGAAGGAGAGATGGTCCTGGGTTCGCCGAAGGTGAGTGGGGAGGGAGTTCCAGGTCTTGGCTGCCAGGTAGGAGAAGGATCTTCCTCCGGCGGTGGCTCTGCGGATGCGTGGTACGGTGGCGAGGGCGTGGCTGGTTGATCGTAGCTGGCGGGTGGGCGTGTAGAAGGTCATGCGGTCGTTGAGGTACTTGGGGCCCAGGTCGTGGAGGGCCTTGTGTGCGTGGGTGAGGAGTCTGAACGTGATTCTCTTGCTGACGGGGAGCCAGTGCAGGTCTTTCAGGTGTCCGGTGATGTGGCTGTGTCGGGGGATGTCCAGGATGAGTCGTGCGGAGGCGTTCTGGATGCGCTGGAGTCTTTTTGAAGTTTGGCTGTGGTTCCGGCGTAGAGGGTGTTCCCATAGTCCAGTCGGCTGGTGAGGAGTGCCTGGGTGACGGTCTTCCTGGTTTCAGTGGGGATCCATCTGAAGATCTTGCGGAGCATGCGCAGGAGTGTTGAAGCACGAAGATGAGACGGCGTTGACTTGTCTGGTCATCGACAGGGAGGAGTCCAGGATGAAGCCCAGGTTGCGTGCGTGGTCCGTTGGCTTGGGTGCGGTGCCCAGGGCCGGGGGCCACCAAGAGTCGTCCCAGGCGGAGGGTGATGAGCCCAGGATGAGGACTTCCGTCTTGTCTGAGTTCAGTTTAAGGCGGCTGTTCCTCATCCAGTCGGCGACGTCTCTCATCCCGTCGTGTAGGTTGGCTCTGGCGGTGGTGGGGTCGTTGGTGAGGGAGAGGATCAGCTGGGTGTCGTCAGCGTAGGAGATGATGCTGAGGTTGTGTTGGCGTGCGATGGCTGCGAGGGGCTCATGTAGACGTTGAAGAGGGTTGGACTGAGTGAAGATCCTTGTGGAACGCCGCAGATGACTTCGGTGGCCTCGGATCTGAACGGGGGAGGCGGACTCTCTGGGTTCTTCCGGCGAGGAACGAGATGATCCATTCCAGTGCTTTCTCTCGGATTCCGATGTTGCTGAGGCGCTTCACTAGGGTGCGGTGGCAGACGGTGTCGAACGCCGCGGAGAGGTCCAAGAGGATGAGGGCTGCTGTTTCCCCGTTGTCGGTTAGGGTTCTGATGTCGTCGGTGGCTGCGATAAGGGCGGTCTCGGTGCTGTGGTTGGCCCGAAACCCGGACTGCGAGGGGTCGAGGATCCATTCGTCTCGAGGAAGGCGGCAAGCTGTCTGTTGATGGTCTTCTCGATGACTTTGGCCGGAAACGGAAGGAGCGAGATGGGACGGTAGTTCTTGAGGTCGGTGGGGTCCGCCGTTGGTTTCTTCAGGAGGGCGGTAAGCTCGGCGTGCTTCCAGCTCTCCGGGAAGGTGGCGGTGTGGAAGGAGGAGTTGATGATGTCCCGGAAATGGGGTGCGATGGTGGCGTCGGCTTTGTTGAAGACGTGGTGTGGGCAGGGGTCGGTTGGTGATCCGGAGTGGATGGAGTTCATCGTGCGGGTGGTGTCTTCGGTGCTGATCGGGGTCCAGTTGCAGAGGGTGGTGGTGGCGGGCGTTGGTTCGGTGGTAGGGTGCGTGGTCTGTGCGTCGAAGCTGTTATGTATGTCGGTGATCTTGCGGTGGAAGAACGCGGCGAGTGAGTTGCAGAGGTCTTGCGAGGGGTGATGTCGTTGTTTCCGGCGCTGGGGTTGGAGAACTCTTTGACGATGCTGAAAAGTTCCTTGCTGTCGTGGGCGTTGTTGTCCAGTCGTTCTTTGAGTGCTGACTTCTTGGTGGCACGGATCAGCTGGTGGTGTTTGCGGGTGGTGTGCTTGAGGGCGGTCCTGTTGTCTGTGGTCTGGTCGAGTCGCCAGGCTTTCTCGAGAGTGCGGCAGTTCTTCTTGGATTCCTTGAGTTCGTTGGTGAACCAAGGGGTTTTCTTGCTTCCGGGTCTGCTGGGAGGGTTTTTAGTGGTGCGAGGTCGTCGGCGCAGGCGGTCAGCCACTTGGCGAGGTTGCTGGCTGCTTCGTTTGGGTCCGTTGTGTTGGTGGGTGTGTTCTGGCTGAGGGAGGCGGTGAGCTGCTCGGCGGTGATCTTGCTCCAGCTCCGGCGGGGAGCCTGTTGCGGGTGGTGGTGGGTCGCAGTCTTTCTGAAGCTGAAGTGGACGCAGCTGTGGTCGGTCCAGTGGAGTCCGGTGGCGTGGCTGAAGGAGATGTGTTTGCTGGAAGAGAAGACGGGGTCAAGCGTGTGGCCGGCGTAGTGGGTGGGTGTGTTCACCAGTTGCTTGAGTCCGAGGTTGGCGAGGTTGTCCAGCAGGGCGGTGGTGTTTCTGTCGTTGTTGTTCTCCAGGTGGAAGTTGAGGTCCCCTAGGAGGATGTAGTCGGCGGAGGGCATGGCGTGCGGGCTGATGAAGTCTGCGATGTCTTCGCTGAATAGTGTGCGTGGTCCCGGGGGTCTGTAGATGAGGGTGCCTCGGAGGGTGGTCTTGGGGTCAGTGTGTATCTGGAAGTGTAGGTGTTCACCAGCTCCAGTTTGGGTCTGGGTCCCTGCGCTGTTGTCATCTGTGGTCCTTGGTCTGTCCGTGTTGGCAGGGGTGCCCTGTGTGTTGGCAGTTGTTGGAGGGGTGGGTGCAGGGGGTGCAGATGTTGGTCCTGCTGGTGCTGCATGATGACTCACACCGGAGGGTCCAGCTGGTTCTTCGCCATCCGAGGAGTGCAGAGGCTGATCCCCACCAGTGAGCTCAGTGTTCACCGGAGCCTGGGACAGGGACTCCTCCTCGTCTGCTGCTGTGTCCCCATCATCACCTGTTTTGGGGAGAGACACAGATTGTATGTTATGTTTCTACTGGCATCAATTGTTCAAACACCTGACAGTTGTGACTGTACCTCTGGATGTGGGCCTGGACATTGCATTCTCCTAAATTGTGACAGTCAGAGAGTGATATTGGTGTAGCACATTGTCCTGCCAACCTGTGGCATGTCAATGTGAATGTTGAGGTGTGTGCATGACCAGCATTGGTGGTATTTGCTTGCCATCCGGGCCTCCTTCTCCCCCAGCCCAGTTATCCCACCATGAAGCGTGCTTCCATTGCAGGGAGTGCAAGTTGTCTTTCAGGATGTCAGTCAGTGGTGTCCTGCTGTTGGTTGTTGCACAGTTCCCAGCAGGGCCTTGTGCTCCCCCAGCAGTACCCAGTGTCAGCCATCTTGTGAGTCCTTTTCCACTCCCTGTGATGTGAGCATGGTTCAGGGTGGTGTTGATGGGCCAATTGTGAGGCTGACCAATATCTGTGACTACCACTCCCATCATGCTATTGCCTCCACCCCCCTTCAAAGCATGCCCATCCTTCCTTCCTTTTGACTCTGCTTCCCTGTGGGGTGGGGTGCCTGTGCTGACAGGATGGCTGGGAGTATTGTCCTGGCAGTTGTTTGGCTACAAGTCCCAAGAGTGTCCCTGTGCTTCAAACAGCATAACCCAGGGTGGTGGTTCTTTGTGGGATCTTCAGTTAGGATGTGAGGCATTGCATTCTCCCAGGTGGGTTATGTGGAGTTAGTGTTGAGGGGGTGTGTGAGGGGAGGTGCTTGTAACTATGGTCAGTGCTGTGTGTCCTCCTTCCCACCCAGCCAGATATCCCACCATGGAACGTGCTTCCATTGCAGGGAGTCTTTCAGGATGTCAGTCAGTGGTGTCCTGCTGTTGGTTGTTGCACAGTTCCCAGCAGGGCCTTGTGCTCCCCCCAGCAGTACCCAGTGTCAGCCATCTTGTCAGTTGTTTTCCACTCCCTGTGATGTGAGCATGGTTCAGAGTGGGGTTGATGGGCCAATTGTGAGGCTGACCAATATCTGTGCCTACAACTCCCATCATGCTATTGCCTACACCCCCCTTCCCAGCATGCCCATACTTCCTTCCTTTTGAGTGGACTTCACTATGTGTGAGTGTGACAGCAATGGCAAGATGGCTGACAGTGTGGTCCTGTTGTTTTTTGGTGCCCAGTTCCCATCAGGGCCTTGTGCTCCCCACAGCAGTACCCAGTGTCAGCCATCTTGTCAGTTGTTTTCCACTCCCTGTGATGTGAGCATGGTTCAGAGTGGTGTTGATGGGCCAATTGTGGGTGTGACCAATATCTGTGACTACCACTCCCATCATGCTATTGGCTACACTGACTTCACCAGCATACACAGAATTCCTTCCTTTCAGTGAGCTTCCCTGTGAGGTGGTGTTCTAGTGGTGGGTAAATATCTGGGAGTGTTTGTTGGTTCTATTTGTGCCACTGCCTTGCTGTATTTGTTGTTAGGTTTGTACATGTCATGACACAGTTACATATCACTATGAGATGGCAGGTATTGTGTTTGTCTGACTAGCATTCACATCTTGGGATGAATATCTTTTGGTTGCTGTGTATTTGCTAAGGGTGCATGGTTTGCCTATCCCCTTGACTGTGATGTGTGTGTGTTGTCACACCATATTGTGTATATTAGTTGTGTACTCACCAGGCTCTGGGATGTCTGTTAGTCCGTATACGCTCACTGGTGGTAGGATGGCCCGCACCTTCTCCTCCCAGGGCCTGAGGTATACTGGTTTTGCAGGAGGGCCACTGCCGGTGTGCTGGCTGAGGAGGTAGTCCTTTTGAGTAGGTCCCGGACCCTCCTGCGCACATCATATCACCTGTTCTGGATGTCTTCCTTTGTGCGCAAACATGGTGATTGTGCGTTCACCCTGTCGACAATCCTCGCCCACATCTTGGTTTTCTGCGACATGGGGGTCTGTTGTACCAATGTACCAAACAACTGTGGCTCTACCCTGAGGATCTCATCTACCATGACTTCCAATTCACTGTCTAGGAACTTATGATTCTTCTTTGGGGGCATGGTGATGGGTGGTGGTGGTGATTGATGTGTGTGTGTGTGTGCAAGTGGGGGGTGTGAGTGTAGGTTTAGCTGGGTGTGTGTGAGGGTGCTATTTGTAGGTGTGGTAATGGTGTGTGGCTTGTGTGATGTATGAGCTGTGAGTGTGTCTGTGGTTGCTGTGTGATGGTGTTCTGTGCTGGCAGGTCAGTGGAATTTGCAAAGGATCATGGTAGGGATTTGTGGCCTTTATGTAGGTGGAGTTGGAGGTGTGTCCTTGTTCCATTTTTTTTTCCTCCCTGTATTTATTGGCTTTGTGGTTGCTTGTTTGGCCCTTTTTTAAACAAAATTTTCCTTGGTGTTTTTGGTGCATGTAGGAGTCGTTCTTGTGTCCGAGTAGGACGCTGCAGTTGTCTGGTGCGATCTTGTCCGACTCGTTCCCGCTGTGTGTCAGCTAGGTTTCATATGCGGCGTACGAGTCGGTCGCGGAGTATTGGGTTGCTTCGGCTGGGTTTTGTATACGTGTCGGTCGTACGGCTTGTGCTCCGGGCGAGTCGGTCGTGTTTTGCACGCACAGCATCGTACTACGCGGGTCGGAGTTCGCGGGTACGTTTCGTTCGGGTTCAATCCGGGTGCGTGTCGGTCGGTACGTTTCGCGTGATTTCCCGGCCGGATGGCTTGTTTACGTCCGGCTCGGTCGGTCGTTTTGTATTCCGTCCGAGTCGGTCGGATTTCACATGCATTTCATCGTACTACCCGGGTCGTACGGCGCCGGTCCGAGTCGGTCGGACTAAATTTCCGTACCGAGTCGGTCGGTATTTTTTCCGGCCCGAATCGGAATCGGTCCCATAGTGTTTTGGTTTGTCAGGCAGGCAGCACACGTGTGTCAGTGATGCAGAAAGATAGTTGCGGTCAATTTAGCATAATTCTTTTCCTTTAGGGGGGGCTTTTAAAATGTATTTACTTTCTTCCTAAAGAACATTTTCTAGCATTCAATACTCCATGTCGCAAGTGCCAAGAAAATGTAACATGGCACGCAAGCGTTTAAGGAAACAACATTAACAAAATAAATAGTGCTCTGCCTGCTTTACAAGCGAGTGGTGCTGTTTTATCAGGGAAGTGTATGCCGAAATCTAAGCTACGGCAAGCCTTTCCCAAGCATGTCTAGCACTTACTGAAAGAAGCAAAATTGGCATTTGGGTAGGAATCCCGTTGAAAACGCGAAGTTTCCGAAAAGACGTAAAGAGCACCTCTGACCACTTGAGAACATGGAGCAGGCCAGCCCCGTACCATGTATGAAAGGTGGACTCCTTGTTCAAGCAAGCTGGATGTGTGTAGGTACGGAGGGCGGGTTAGGAGAAAAAGAAGCGTCCAAGAACTATCCACGGACTATCCTGCGCTCTAGAACAGCGAAACGGCAATCGCTTTGGGCGACATACAGGCGAACATAAAGGCAAGATTGAAGACGGCGGGAAAGTGGAAGGGGCGAGGTAGAGAGGGGAGGAGATTGAATTGAGGGAAGACAGGGCAAGAAAAGGAGGTGGTCGAGGGAAAGGAGCGACAGAGGGAGAGCATTGGAGGGAATGAAAACATGCGCGCGCGCCTCGCGCTGAAAGTTTTAAAAAAAAAAAGCGTGCAGGCTGCAGCAGTAGGGACGTCAGAGAGGGAGAGAGAGGCGGAGGGGTGCACCCGCAAGCGGTGTGCGCGCGCGCGCTTGGAAGAGCAGTCTGCTCATTTTCAAGAACTGCACTCGTGCTTGTGGCGCGCCCCTGCTCGCTCCCGCAAGGTGGATGCCGCCACAAGCACAAGTGTGTGCTTGAAAATGACCAGAGCGACGGCTAAAGGTCCTCCTATGCAGGCCATGCGCGCTACGTAGACGAGACCTAAAAAGCCTTTTTTGCATTACTGCATGCAACCATGCCTGATGAGTTGAGTTGTTAACTGCTTGTATCTTGCATATAGTGGCCTGTAATGTTATCTTATCTGATATGGTCACTAGTATAGAACTAATATATAAGTAGATCTGGGTGGCTTTTATTGAACATAAGTAGTTCTTATAACAGAAAAGGTTGGAGACCTAGAGAGAGAGAAACCCACAAAGAGGAAGGAAGCCTTCAGCAATTGACCAATGAGAAGCAAGCATATGAGAGTGACAGTGATACCAACCAATGGTAAATAATGGGTGACCTTCAAGCCTACAGATAGAAAACAAAATGTCTCAAAGAGACAGTACATGCGCTGTCTAGCTGAAATCTAAAAAGCTGAGACAGGCTGACTCTGATGTTGAGGTGGCTCAGTCTGCCTCTTCAGAAAAGATAACAATGAAATCTATGCAATTAATGATTCAATCTGCTGTGGAGGCATATTTTGATTAAAAAAGACCCTTCCTACTCTTCCTAAATTACTGAAAGGAGTCCTGATGATGAGGAGCAATTCCAAGGACACTTTGTTCAGGGTCCTGTTCTGCAACATATCAGGAAAAATCTAGCTTTGTCAGCCACATTGGAGTAACCTTTTAGTCAATACCACAGGAAAGAACCCAGTTCCTTGCACTTGCATGCATCAATAAGGAAGGTCATGAGGCATGAGTGGGAAAATGTGGAAAAACAATATTTTTAAAGATTTTTGCCAAAGAGTGTTCCTATTGAAATGTTTACCGAAGAGTTTTTATCATGTATTTAAGGTTTATTCCCTCATGGCCAGGACTGTCTTCCCAGGGCATGCTGGTGTTAGAGGATGCTTCACCAGCAGATCCACTGGAAAAGAAAGTGGAAACAGACATTAAAAGGGCTTATGCAGCTGCAAATTTTGAGAATAGAACTAGTATCTATACTAGTTATGCTATTTAAGCTCTTTTGAATGACTTCCAGACCTTGGCTGATCAGATTCAGCAAGGAAATTACTTTTCTTAGACCCTCTCCATTAGGGAGCAGAAACTAAGGTAGTTAGACTGCTACTCCATTACAACAGGGGGACCCGTGGGATGAAAGCCATCGGGAAACATCCCAATTGCTTTGCAATGGTTTTCCTACCTTGTGGAGCATTGGTGAAGATCCTGAGCCCCCGTCGCCAATGGGCAATTAGGAATCCTGCGCTCTTTGTGAGACTGCCTTCTCTCAGGTAGTGTAACCTGTCTGTCCAGAGTCTGTCATGTCCCTTCAGGTGTCTGGGTGCTTGCTAAAAAGCAGAGGAGAACTTAGAGAATGGGTGAGGTAATTTCTTTGCTTCCTCAAGATCACAACCAGAGCCCTCGAGAGGAAAAGGTTGGTCCCAGAAAAGGTACCATATTCATCCTCTGTGTGGAAATCGGTGCACAGACAGAATATCGAGTTTTTTATTTCGACCTACCATAATATCGAGTTTTAAATATCGTAGGTCAAGAATATCGACATTAAGAATATCGTGGTACAGAAATATCGTTTCATTTAATATCGAAGACAGTAATATCGTTTGTAAAAATATTGTTGTTAATAATATCGATGTTTATATTAGTGTTCTGTATTTTAGTATGTGTGTTAAAAGTATGTGAGGTAATTTTTTGGTATAAGTCTAGTTTTTTTAATGTATGTGTTAAATTTTTAGCAGTAAATATTTTTATGTAAAATAATTTTTCCGTAATTTAGTTCTGTAGTGGGTTGTGGGTTTATAGGGGAATAGGGTGGGAAGTAATTTAATTATAAAGTAATTATTAATATTTATTTATTAGTATTTATAATTAATTTATTAATAATTGATTATTAATTGGTTATTAATTAATATTAATTAATTAATAGACAATTATATAAATTGTGTAAAAAATGTAGGATAGGGGAATAGGGTGGGAAGTAATTTAATAATAATAAAGTAATTATTAATGTTTATTTATTAGTATTTATAATTAATTTATTATTAATTAATTAATTGGTTATTAATTATTATTAATTAATTAATAGATAGTTATATAAATTGTCTACTTTTTTTTAGGAGCGGGTTGTGGGTTTGTAGGGGAATAGGGTGGGAAGTAATTTAATTTTAATAAAGTAATTATTAATTTTTATTTATTGGTATTTATAATTAATTTATAATTACTTATTAATTGGTTATTAATTAATATTAATTAAATAATAGATAATTGTATTAATTTTGTTATTTTTAAAGGAGCCGGTTGTGGGTTTATAGGGGATTAGGGTGGGAAGTAATTTAATTTTAATAAAGTCATTATTAATATTTATTTATTATTATTTATAATTAATTTATGAATAATTAATTACAAATTTGGGGGCCTCTTATGATGGCGGGCGGATCGCCACCGCCCGGCCGGCGGTGGCGATCCGGCTGCCATCATACCACAATTCACCCCCGCCATATTACTATGGCGGGGGTACCGCGGCGGACGGAAAGACCGTCTGCCGCTTTTCTGCCGGTCGGCAATCGTCACGATTGCCGGCCGGGCGGAAAAGGCCCACAATATGGTGGTGGTGCCTCGCAGGCACCGCCATCCATATTATGATGTGTGCAGAGGGTATGCCTTTCCATGGCAGAGCCTCCGCCATGGAAAGGCATACAGTAAATCACATTGGGGGCCCGTTGCGGGCCCCGGGAGGGGTGGGGGGGTGGTTGGCTGCACTTGGGGGGTACCTATGGTACCCCCCTTCATTTCCACGCACAAGGTGGCAGGCACCACGCGGTGCCTGTCACGTGCATGGCAATGCACAACATGCCACTTTAACATTGCAGCGGGTGCTGCTTACAGCACCGCCCGCCGCAATGTTAGAGTCCAGAATGCGCCCGCCAGTGTGGCGGGCACATCCTAATTGGCCTCGCGGGACCGCTGCACCTCTGGCGGTCGGTCCTGTTTTCCGTTATGGTGGCGGGCGGACAAAGTCCGCCCGCCATCGTAATAGGCCCCTTGGTTATTAATTAGTATTAATTAATGTATTGATATTTATATTCATTGTGTTTTTTTATGAGTGGGTTGTGGGTTTATAGGGGAATAGGGTGGGAAGTAATTTAATTATAAAAAGTAATTATTAATAATTATTTATTAGTATTTATAAATAATTAATTATTAATTGGATATTTATTTTTTAATAATTATTTAATTGATAAGTATGTATATTGTAACCCTCTGGTATCCAACACTTTCCCTACTGTTGCACTCACTGGAGTGGGAATAGTAATTTTTTCCCCTACGCTATCCAACACTTTCCCTACTGTTGCACTCACTGGAGTTGGAATAGTAATTTTTACCGCTACGCTATCCAACACTGGAGTGGGAATAGTAGTTTTTACCCCTACGCTATCCAACACTTTCCCTACTGTTGCACTCACTGGAGTGGGAATAGTAATTTTTACCCCTCCGCTATCCAACACTTTCCCTACTGTTGCATTCACTGGAGTGGGAATAGTAATTTTTACCCCTACGCTATCCAACACTTTCCCTACTGTTGCACTCACTGGAGTGGGAATAGTAATTTTTACCCCTACGCTATCCAACACTTTCCCTACTGTTGCACTCACTGGAGTGGGAATAGTAATTTTTACCCCTACGCTATCCAATACTTTCTCTACTGTTGCACTCACTGGAGTGGGAATAGTAATTTTTACCCCTACAGTATCCAACACTTTCCCTACTGTTGCACTCTTTGGAGTGGTAATATTAATTTCACCTCTACGCTATCCAACTCTTTCCCTACTCTTGTACTCTCTGGAGTGGGAATAGTAATTTGTATATCTCCGCTATCCAAAACTTTCCCTACTGTTGCACTCATTGGAGTGGGAATAGTAATTTTTGCCCCTACGCTATCCAACACTTTCCCTACTGTTGCACTCTTTGGAGTGGTAATATTAATTTCACCTCTACGCTATCCAACTCTTTCCCTACTCTTGCACTCTCTGGAGTGGGAATAGTAATTTGTATATCTCCGCTAGCCAATACTTTCCTACTGTTGCACTCACTGGAGTGGGAATAGTAATTTGTACCCCTCCGCTATCCAAAACTTTCCCTACTGTTGCACTCACTGGAGTGGGAATGGTTATTTTTACCCCTACGCTATCCAACACTTTCCCTACTGTTGCACTCACTGGAGTTGAAATAGTAATTTTTACCCTTACGCTATCCAACACTTTCCCTACTGTTGCACTCTCTGGAGTAGGAATAGTAATGTTATCCCCTCCGCTATCCAATATTTTCTCTACTGTTTCAGTTAATGTAGTGTAAAATGTATTTTAAAAAGATTAAAAATATTGTAATAATTTAATTAGTTATATATATTTTTTAATTAATATTATATGTGTATATATATATGTATTTATAATTTTTAATATGTTTTAAAATAATTTGTTATTAAAATAATTATTTAAAAATATTAAGTAAGTATATATATTATATTTTAAACGTTTTAATATTTTTAACTATGTTTATTTTAGTTATATGTGTTATTTACTTTATTTTACATTATTTTTTGTACATTGAAAGAAACCGATATTTTTAACAACGATATGTTTAACAACGATATTTTTTTATCAATATTTTTGTACTTACCATTCTGCAGATAGGACTTCGATATTCTGGACATCGATATTGTTGCGTCGATATTTCTGTCTGTCGATATTCTGACTCTCGATATTCTGTCAGTGATCCGTGAAATCACCCAGGCACTTGTGTAGGGCTGGATGTTAGGCAGCCAGGTGAGGAGCCTGTCTTAAAACTTGGACAAGAAGGAGAGAAGTGCCTGTTTCATGAGTGGGCCAGCCCTTTGTTTGGTCTACAAAAGAGATACTATTGACAGTACATGTGGGAATTATTCGGGTACTCTGTATAAGAACTTGTGAAAAGTCAAACAGAATGCAGGGGAAATGAAAGTTATTTGGTCTGATTACGATTTGTGGTTTCACTAAATGAAACTAGGATTGACAGTTTTCTTGTTGCTCATCGAGATCATCGATTGGGCTTTCTGTCCTGATGAAAGTCTAAGTGTACCTTTCTGGCTCCCCAGCTACGCACTATGTAGCAGTCACCACTTCTAGGCAGTATACTGGTGCCTAGAAGTGGTGGCTTTAACTTCTGAAAGCTCCTCCTGGCCCTTGTTACCTGGTATTCACAAAACTCCATGCTCTCATTCCTACAATCAATCAATCAATCAATCAAAAATCTTTATTCGGATATGTTATATACATAAAAGCACAGATAAGATCAAACAGTAGCAGCATAGACATGCATGATCAATAAGAAATAGTGCAATATCTTTAAGAACAATTTCTGATATAGACCAAGATAAAACAAAGGTACGAATGTTAAAAACAGTTAGCATCAATACAATTAATATACAATTCAATTGGCCTTCATGGAGTACACATAGTTCTGCGTGTGCTTACTGCTGCTTTCAAAAATGATCCGACATGGAAAATTAGGTCATCGTCTTCTAGTTTAAGGATTTCCGTGTAGGCTACTTTGTGATCAATAACAGCAAGTTTTTTTTAAAAATGGCATCAAGAATCCTTTTGTAAATTTAGAATAAAAACTACAAAAGAATAAAAAGTGTAGCGATGTTTGATTGCTTCGTTCATCGCAAGGGCAGGGCAATTCATCGAGATTAGCATTATATCCTAAAGGAAAACATAATAAAAATTTCAGAGTGCCAGCCCTTAGGCGGAATAACAATCCTCTCTCCCAGCGTCCTATTGGTTTTAAAAGATATCGGACTGGCAGATGGGATGTGTCCTCAATAGACATATACCTAACAACTGAGGTTTTCAGAGCCTCTTTCCCATGTCTTGCGTCACTGTACTGTTAGTACAGAGCCTCTTGTAACACTTTTTTGTTTATAGCCTCAGAGTCGGTTGGATTTAAGAAAATATGCAAAAGGTTCACACTTTTTAAGCTCTCTCTTACAGCAGCGAGCCACGGTATATCCCCCCCCTTCTCGCATTTTAGGCAATCGATTATTATGTCTTTAGTAAGGGTTGCTGCAGAGTTTTTCCAGATAGCGAGCCAGAATAGGGCCGGGCGAGCCCTAATATAGTCTTCAACATAGGGCAATTTCAGTTCTTTGTGACAGACATACACAGACGAAGAGATCGGGGCTCCCAAGAGTTTCCTACAAAATCTGTTTTCTTCACCCTGGATACTATTACATTTTGTGAAGCCCCAAACTTCAGCGCCATATGTTGCGGTGAGGATACACTGTAATTTAAAGATTTTCTTAATAGCTAAAACCACTTCTGTCAGTTTAGGTTGAGGTAGACCAAGGATTGTGTTAATACTTCTGGAAAACTTACTTCTACTATGTGCCACATGGTCAGACCAAGAGCCATTTGCTGCATATACCAGCCCAAGATAGGGGAAAATGCAAGTGCTATGTAAACTTTCAGAATTCACAGTGATAGTATTAATAGAATACTTTCGCGGGCCACAGGCCATTAAAAACGATTTTTTAAAATTAGTCCTTAAATCTAAAACAGCCATAAAATCTACAAAACCTCGTACTAAAGTGCGTAGTGCGTTGGGTGTGCGGGCCATTAAAACCGCGTCATCGGCATACAGTAGGGCAGGGAGTATGTTACCATTTATTCTAGGCACATCATTAGTAAGTTTTGCTAGTGAGTGTGTAGGTCATTAATGTATAAAATAAAAAGAAGGGGTGCGAGAACGCACCCCTGTCTAATACCTCTTTCAATTTTAATATCTCCTGATACCTCCCCGTCCTTACTGATCCTCACCCGGGCATGCAAATCCCTGTGCAAATAAGCTAAGAAGTGGACTAAAACCTCGTCCAGGCCTTATTTTAAAAGGATGGACCATAAGTGTGACCTGTTGACATAGTCAAAGGCCGAGGTGAGGTCCATAAAAGCAAGATAAATAGGAGATTTTTGAGCTACAGTATACTTGCCAATGATCAAATTAAGGTTCAGGCACTGTTCAACTGTACCTACTTTGCTTCTGAACTCTAATTGACAAGGCTGTAAAATATGATCTTCCTCAGCCCATGACCTTATCTTATTATAGAGAATCCTCCCTAAGATTTTCAGTGTGCGACCCTTGACCTTGCCAGGTAGGTCGCTCCCCCACCACACAGCTCCGCCTGTGTTGGCCGCCCGCTGCTGCTGCTGGTAAGATCGCCGTTCCGCTTGTGGCCTCGGTGCCCGCATTTCTTGCTTGTCTCCCCTTTTCCTTCTGTACCCCTCGCTGCCCCATTTGCATTGTGCCCGTATTTGTGTCTGCTTTTCTCTCCCCATTTTCCCTTCTGTACCCCTCGCTGCCCCATTTGCATTGTGCCCGTATTTGTGTCTGCTTTTCTCTCCCCATTTTCCCTTCTGTGCCCCTCGCTGCCCCATTTCCATTGTGCCCGTATTTGTGTCTGCTTTTCTCTCCCCATTTTCCCTTCTGTACCCCTCGCTGCCCCATTTGCATTGTGCCCGTATTTGTGTCTGCTTTTCTCTCCCCATTTTCCCTTCTGTGCCCCTCGCTGCCCCATTTGCATTGTGCCCGTATTTGTGTCTGCTTTTCTCTCCCCATTTTCCCTTCTGTACCCTCGCTGCCCCATTTGCATTGTGCCCGTATTTGTGTCTGCTTTTCTCTCCCCATTTTCCCTTCTGTGCCCCTCGCTGCCCCATTTGCATTGTGCCCGTATTTGTGTCTGCTTTTCTCCCCATTTTCCCTTCTGTACCCCTCGCTGCCCCATTTGCATTGTGCCCGTATTTGTGTCTGCTTTTCTCTCCCCATTTTCCCTTCTGTGCCCCTCGCTGCCCCATTTGCATTGTGCCCGTATTTGTGTCTGCTTTTCTCTCCCCATTTTCCCTTCTGTGCCCCTCGCTGCCCCATTTGCATTGTGCCCGTATTTGTGTCTGCTTTTCTCTCCCCATTTTTCCTTTTGTGCCCCCGCTGCCTCTCGCCATTCCTGCCGCTGCATCCCCTGCGGCCCCGCCCCCCTGTCTGCCCATTCGCTGACCCTGCCTCCCGCCTCCCAGCTGCTCCTCCCTCCCACCTCCCTATAAATGGCGGCCGCTGTGCGGCCGCGCCGCTGGCACGCCATAGGCGCGCCTAAGGCAAGCCCGTCTGCGCCCGTCCATGCCTGGACCGCACCCAGCGCCAAACCCCCTGGCCCCCGCAGCAGCCAACCCACCCACCGGACTTACGACACCGCCACCCTCAACGCACTCAACACCGGCCGTATCCCCGGCTGCTACCGTGCCACCCCAGGTCGCACCCACGGACCCTTCGGCTGCCAATCCTGCAAGTTCTCCTGCCTCCGGACCTGCACCGCACCCGCCAAGCCGAGCACCAGCAGCAACCACCTGAAGTGCATCCTGCTCAACACCCGCTCCGTCCACAGACACGCCGTGGAACTTTGGAACCTGCTCGACTCCACATCACCAGACGTCGCTTTCCTCACGGAAACATGGATGAACGCCTCCTCAGCGCCCGACATCGCCATCGCCATCCCGGACGGATACAAGATCACCCGAAGGGACCGCGCCAACCAGACCGGAGGAGGCATCGCCATCGTCCACAAGAACACCATCCGCATCACGACCAACTCCGACGACACCTTCACAGCCGGCGAACACCTGCACTTCCAGATACACACCGACCCCAAGACCACCCTCAGAGGCACCCTCATCTACAGACCCCCAGGACCACGCACACAATTCAGCGAAGACATCGCCGACCTCATCAGCCCGCACGCCCTCCCTCGGCTGACTACATCCTCCTTGGGGACCTCAACTTCCACCTAGAGAACAACAACGATCGCAACACCACCACCCTGCTGGACAACCTCGCCAACCTCGGACTCAAGCAACTGGTGACCACCCCCACACACCACGCCGGCCACACGCTTGACCCCGTCTTCTCCTCCAGCAAGGACATCTCCTTCAGCCACACCACCGGACTCCACTGGACAGACCACAGCTGCGTCCACTTCAGCAGGATCACCACGCACCACCACCCGCAACAGTTTCCGCGCAGAAGCTGGAACAAGATCACCACCGACCAACTCACCACATCCCTGAGCCAGAACCCTCCCGCCAGCTCAACGAACCCCAACCAAGCCGCCAGCAACCTCACAAGATGGATCACCAACTGCGCAGACGACCTCGCCCCATTGAAGACCCCCAGTCAGACCCGGCAACAAGAAAGCATCCTGGTTCACCGACGAACTCAAGAAATCCAAGAAGAACTGCCGGGCCCTCGAGAAAGCATGGCGCAGAGACCCGACTGCAGACAACATGACCACCCTCAAGCACGCCACCCGAAAACACCACCAGCTGATCCACACCACCAAGAAAACCGCATTCAAGGAACGACTGGACAACAACGCCCACAACAGCAAGGAACTCTTCATCATCGTCAAAGAACTCTCGAACCCCAGCGCCGGAAACAACGACATCACTCCCTCGCAAGACCTCTGCAACTCGCTCGCCTCGTTCTTCCACAGCAAGATCGCAGACATACACAACAGTTTCAGCACACAGCCGACGTACCCTACGACCGTTCCAACGTCCCCCACCTCCACCCTCCGAGCCTGGACCCCGATCAACACCGAAGACACTATCCGCACGATGAACTCCATCCACTCCGGATCACCAACCGACCCCTGCCCTCACCACGTCTTCAACAAGGCCGACGCCGTCATCGCACCCCACCTCCGGGACATCATCAACACCTCCCTCGACACCGCCACCTTCCCAGAGAGCTGGAAGCACGCCGAACTCAGCGCCCTACTGAAGAAACCGTCAGCGGATCCCACCGACCTCAAAACTACCGCCCCATCTCGCTCCTTCCTTTTCCTGCCAAAGTCATCGAGAAGACCGTCAACAGACAACTGGCCGCCTTCCTCGAGACGAATGGATCCTCGACCACTCGCAGTCCGGCTTCCGGGCCAACCACAGCACCGAGACCGCCCTCATCGCAGCCACCGACGACATCCGAGCCCTGCTCGACAACGGGGAAACAGCGGCCCTCATCCTCCTGGACCTCTCCGCAGCGTTCGACACAGTCTGCCACCGCACCCTAGTGCAACGCCTGAACAACGTCGGAATCCAAGAGAAGGCACTGGAGTGGATCATCTCCTTCCTCGCCGGAAGAACCCAGAGAGTCCGCCTCCCCCGTTCAGTTCCGAGGCCACCGAAGTCATCTGCGGCGTACCACAAGGATCATCACTCAGCCCCACCCTCTTCAACGTCTACATGAGCCCCCTCGCAGCCATCGCACGCCAACACAACCTCAACATCATCTCCTACGCCGACGACACCCAGCTGATCCTCTCCCTCACCAACGACCCCACAACCGCCAGAACCAACCTACATGAAGGGATGAAGGACGTAGCCGAGTGGATGAGGAACAGCCGCCTGAAACTGAACTCAGATAAGACGGAAGTCCTCATCCTAGGATCATCACCCTCCGCCTGGGACGACTCCTGGTGGCCCCCTGCCCTGGGCAACGCACCCAAACCAACGGACCACGCACGCAACCTGGGCTTCATCCTGGACTCCTCCCTCTCAATGACCCGACAAGTCAACGCCGTCTCCTCGTCTTGCTTCAACATCCTACGCATGCTGCGCAGATCTTCCGGTGGATCCCCACCGAAACCAGGAAGACGGTCACCCAGGCCCTCGTCACCAGCCGACTGGACTACGGCAACTCCCTCTATGCCGGAACCACAGCCAAACTTCAAAAAGACTCCAACGCATCCAGAACGCCTCAGCTCGACTCATCCTGGACATCCCCCGACACAGCCACATCGCCGGACACCTGAGAGACCTGCACTGGCTCCCCGTCAGCAAGAGAATCACGTTCCGACTCCTCACCCACGCACACAAAGCTCTCCACAACCAAGGCCCCAGATACCTCAACGACCATCTGACCTTCTACACTCCCACCCGCCAGCTACGATCGACCAACCACGCCCTCGCCGCCGTCCCCCACATTCGAAGAGCCACAACGGGAGGAAGATCCTTCTCCTACCTGGCTGCCAAGACGTGGAACTCCCTACCCATCCACCTCCGCCTTACCCAAGACCACCTCTCCTTCAGGAAGCAACTCAAGACCTGGCTGTTCGAACAGTAGCGGACCCCCCTCCCCCAAGCGCCTTGAGACCCTCCGGGTGAGTAGCGCGCTATACAAATGCTTGATTGATTGATTGATTGATTGAGTGTGTTATCAATCAGGGAGATTGGTCTATAACAACTAGGGTTAGATCGGTCGCCCTTTTTAAAAATAGGTACAATGACACTAGTAGACCATGAACTCGGGATCGTGGTGATAGTTAAATTATTAAAAATATTTAATAAAAGGGGCGCCCAAAAATCAGGTTTATTTTTAATAAGGTCAATGGGCAGCCCGTCGGGACCGGGAGCTTTGTTTCCCAAGCTCTGTTGAATTGCGCCCTCCACTTCTGCCAGGGTTATTTCAATACTGGTGGGAGCATGATATTCATAAAAATCCTCATTTACAGTTGAGGCTGAATAGATTTAAGAGAAATGTGCCTCCCAAGAGTCGCTGGTTATATTACAGCTTATGGGGTCAATGAATGTCCCATTGACCTGATGTTTTTAACTGCAACCCAGAAGCCATTCCCGTTTTTTAAAGCAGCTGCACATGCAAGGTTATCCCACCGCTCTTTTAAGATTTCGTCCTTTCTTAGCCTAATGACTGTCTTGTATTGGTGCCTCAAAGATTTGATGAGTACCAAATCTCTGGGCGTAATTGAAAGTGCCTTACGAAGCTCTCTATTGGCTAAGGAACAATCTCTATTAAACCATTGGTGTCCAGATTGAACATCCAGCGTGGGCCTAGATAGCAAGTGTTTGATACCCTCACACAGTTGAACAAAGGCACCAATTACCTCAGGATTATGATCTTTTAGTGTCATGCAAATATCAATAAGTGGCGAATATTCGCTTACCATTTTCGTGTTCAATCTATTTTATTAAAATCGAGCACATCATATTTATACATTGCTGCAATGATTAACAAGTAGTGAGCAATACAAAGTAGGGTGGGGGGATTACCAGGAAAACAAGGTGTTACCCAGCCAATAGAAAGAGGGAGAGACCAAATATTCCCCGTATCATAAACCTGAGGAGACAACGTAGGGCATGGGACAAAATCTTCCCGGGATACAAGTAATAAGACAAAAGAGCCAGAGTCCATTAAGGGCCTATGAGAAAGGTCGGGAGAAGGCTGCCTGTAAAGGGCCTGAACATCCGGTAAATGGAAAGTCCACATCGCTATTTGACTGGGCATGCAGTAGAAACCATTCGGCTAAGACTTCGATGTCCCATCGCTTACCATTTTAAGAAACAAATTATTATTATCAATACCCCGCCAAGTTAATCTTAAATTGTCAGTGGAGGGTGATATGTTCCTTGAACCACACTCCTTGGTGTATGTGGGCTTAGGGGCAATTCTTAGTGATATTTTGATAGGATTGTGGTCACCGTGAACGGTCGGCATAACCTCAGCTTTTAACAAACCATCTTCTAAGGTAGAGGAGATAAAAACATAATCAATGGTGGAGGCGCAGCACCTGCCTCTATATGTCGGTTCGATACGATTGTCCTCGTCGGGTGCTGCAGTAATTTCCATAGCGTTAACTAAGTTGTGGTTACATAAATGGTCCAACAATTCTATCCCCCTATCGCATCGGGGCGCGTTGGTAAATGAATACGTCGTTAATTTGTTCCCCCTAGAAATCCTAGCGTTAAAATCCCCCCCCCCCAAGCAAATACCGACTACATTAGCAAAAGCATTGAGGTTTGGTAGAGTTGCGATAAAATTAAACAAATTATTAAAATTAATATTAGGTACAGTGTGAAAATCATTATTATAAAAATTAATTAGACAGATAGAAACACCCCTTGTGTAAATCAGGGCCTGTAACTTATCATTTTTTGTATCAAGAACCTTTACAGTGCCTCCTGTCAAGATGTTAACCCAGATTGAGAGCCCACCAGAAGGGCGGCCTGCCTTAGGGGCCGGGACCACAATATTAAAGCATTGGAACCCTTCCAAATAAAAGTCCTGCGTGGCCCATGTTTCCTGCATCATCAGGATGTCCTGATTTTGGACTATTTCAATCCAGTCAGGTAAATTTATTTTAGATGCCAGGCCGGCGACATTCCAACTTAATATGTTTAAATTCCGGTCAGTGTCAGTCCTAGTTGGGGTGTAAGTCCCACAAGACGTATACTCCTTAAATGCAGGAATGCTCTTGTTAGGAATCTGAGCTGGTAGGAGTCAATCTTGAGTGTCTAGGGAGGACAGTGGTAGGAACCTATTATGCAGTGTTAGAGACGGGACATCGTTTCTTTTTAATCCCAAAACTGGTTTATAAAAATATCCTAATGGCAGTGACCAAATATTGCTTAAGTGGATATTTCTTCCTGCACCGTCAATAAGGATCTAACCATTGCGGGGTTTCGAAAGTTAACGACAATACAATCTCCCTCAATATTTTTTGAGGATGGCCCTACCCAGCTTACCCTACGAACCATGATAATGTTGTTTGTGTCTGCCACCCTAAACCCCTTGTGTTTTGACAGCCAATCAACGCTTTTATTGCGCAATTGGTGCCATGTCTCTGTTTGGTTTTTCCTGAGGGGAGGTACCCCTGCAAGGACTAAGACAAAGGGACAAGAGGCCAGTGGTAGGCTCAGTATATCTTTACTAGATTGAGGGGTTCCAATTCTCTCATGATCAAAGGCCCTCACACATGTTTTACCACCCCCCGAATTTAGTCTGTCCGGGTTATCACGCGTCATTCTGCTAGTGTTTAAAGGCATGCATGGGGCTGTAACAGGCAAGCCACTATTACCACCAACATTAGATGGATCTCCCTGAGCAGCGGTATCCTTTGATGAAAAATATTCTTTAACTCTAACACAGGTACTACAGGCCCCGAGCGTCGGGAGGGATGTTGGGGCAGGAACATGTGGGTGGCAGGAAGTGCCATCAGTAATCAAGTTTAGATCAGACCCCTCAGAAGTAACAGGCATAGCACTTTTTAGTTGTGAACTTAATCTATTTGACAGGGTGTCCAATTTGTCTAGCCGTTTCCACAAAGCAGTAAAGTTCATATCAATTAAATCTTTAATACGACCGAAGACAGTGTCCACTAGGGTGTCAATGAAGGTATCTCCAAGGCTACTGCAGGGAAAATAGGAAGGTGTAGCGCCAGTCTGGGTGCCGATGGAACTCCTTGATTCCCCATAGGAAATAGGTTCTACAGTCTCGGGAATCTGAGTGTTTGAAGATGCTTGTAACCAGGAGCTCATAACAGTGCGAGATGAGCTAGTGCGGGGCGGTTGTTTCCTCTTTGTGGAGATAGGTTTGGTCGTCTTCCTTTTGCGCTTAGCCCCTAAGGCCACAGTAATTGAAGAGGGTTCCTCATTTGATGCAGGTGGGACATTAGAAGTCGCAATAGAGAGGCCGTCATTGCTAAGGCTGAGGCTCGGGCATGATGTATTACTTGGATTTGAGGTCTGCACATTGCAGGGCGAGAAGGGAACAACTGTGTCAACAAGGGCCGCCCCTGACATGAGGCCACCCTGTGATACTTCAATACCAATGGACAGTCGCCTCTCAGTTAATTCAATTTCACTAGCAACTATGTTGACTGCCCTTTCTAGCATACTATCTATACTTGTGATGACTGGTCGAGGGGGTAATGTCCCTATTCGTTTCCCCATTTTGGAGGCTTGTTGCAACAGTGACTTTCCAACTGATAGCACTCATCTCAGTGAACGTCCCAGTTGGCAAACAAGAAAGAGGGGTGGCCCAACCCGGCCTCTGTCGGCCGCTGATGGGCGCAGACGGAAGCCCGCGGCCTGATTTGTAGCGCCTCCTGGCGCTAACGCGATGACGTGGGCGCTGTGCTGTGCGCCGCGAAGATTCCTGGCGCTCCCCCGGTCCTCCAAACAACAGGCAGCAGGTTTGGCGGTTCCTACAACAAGGTTGGATCTGTAGCTTCTCAACTAGTGCTGTTGCACAAGGTGATTGAATAGCAGAGCAGGTGCATTATTCCATTCTGCATTACTCTTTGATGCTGAAGGTACATCAGGAGATGGGCTCTCACTTCCTCAGCAATGGGCTGAAGCCAAGTCGAACTGAATTCTTTGGGAACCCCAGAAGGTGTTAACTACTTTAGGTCTGCTGCTTTATTGTTCTAACGATGTATCATATTTATAACGCCTCCTCTTTTCCAAACGGAAAAGTTTACATTGGACAACACTTTTGGTTATGTCTATGTCTGATGGACAAACGTTTATCCATAAGGTACACAGTGCTGGTATAATAAACCACAGTCTACTTTGAGTGTAACATTCTTATGTTTATTTACCTGTTACCAGGCAGCTGGTATCCTAACAGACTACAATACACAATACTCTGCTAGGCCTGAATCGATTTCTCCTCCTGCATAGTTATTGAGGCATCATCATACCTTACAAAATTGTGATGAGACCGCCATTACTGAACACAGCATTAGAACATCTGATGGTCCATCAGCAGTATTTTAGCGACTCCTAACTATCTATCAAATCCGGTTACCCTTTATGACTGTGGTGATTTCTTATCACAAGTGCAAATCCAGGTGATTTCATGCAGTTATCCAGGTGATTCCTTCCTATGTAGAACTTTCCTAACCTTGTGTCCCCCATACGAACCTCTCGCAGTCACACACAGGCATTTTTCCACAGAGTCATTCATGGCTCACAAAGGGATGCCTCGTGTTTTTGAGTACTGCACACTCTGGTGAATCTTTGTGGTTAACCTAAAATAATTATCTAGGGGTGCTCCTCTCATTCGTATCTTTTATTAATTAAGGGAAATATGTTTAGGAATGAGGCTCCTGACAACCTGGGCTCTCTCTCATACCTTGTCCAAGGTAACCTATTAACTATCAGCTACCTTGAGGGCTAAACTGGACTCAGGGTACCTGTAAGACACTAAAACATCTTGCACTTTTGTGGGCCGCCTGTTCTCCTAGCCCCTCGGGCACTCATCTCCATCTTTCTTCCACTAACTCCTCTCTCCCTCAGCATCAATATCCCATTGAAGACATTACAAGAACTCCAGAATAGATTTATTTGCAAATAATATAGTACCAAATAGAGCTGTACAGACCTGGATACATTAATGTACACTGTGAACTAGCCTTGCTTATTGCTGTGCCAGTTACCTATCAATGAGTATTAAAATTACTCTTACATGGATTATGTATGCAAAGCAGGGGCGGCTCTGCTGCTAAGGTGGAGGAGCGTCTCCCCACTGCACTCAGAGCAGTGGAATAGAGAAAAATTATAATAACATTGTTATTTTCATTTTCTTTTTTGCAGCTACGGAGCTAGGTTAAGGCGGGGTTGTGTCACAGGGAGGAGGAGTGGTTTGTGCACAATAAGTGCGTATGGCGGTTTGGCCGGCTGTCTTGGGCCAGCCAAACAGTCATGCGCACTTAACATGTTCTCCACCAGGCTGTAATGAACAGACTGGGTGGAGAACATGCACAGGCTCCCAGTCCCGGTCTGAACGCCGAACCATGGCTCTTAGACCAATCATGATGCTGCTGTCATGCTGGTTACAGCAGAGTCGTGATTGGCTTAGGGGAGCCTGTGTGCTTTCTGCTTCCGGGACTCGGAGTCAGGAAGAGAAGCGGAGGAGAGATGATGGAGGAGAGACAGCGGCCATGAAGAGGTAAGTGTTTTTTTAAAAATATTTTGTTTTTTCAAACCCCCACGCCCCGCCACACCCGTTCCCTACCAGCCTTCACTGTTGCAAAGACAAGGCAGAGTCTAAACAGAGTTGTAAACATATTGGACACTTTGCGATTGGAACTTTCAAAGCAGATTGATGATGTCTAATTTTCTTCTTAATTTATCTTCCCGTGGTAATATGCTCACTGCCTTGATGGACGAGTGGTAAAATTCTGTCATATGTTAGAATTAAAATCTGATAGGGTAAGAGAGGTTGTAAAAATCTAAAATCATCATTACATTGTTTTGTGGAAAGGAATTTAGATCATATTTTAATGTGTGACTTGCTAAATAGAAATGCCTATTTAGCAGACCCTATCAAGGCGGCTTCGAGCAGGTAAAGGCTATTGGCCCTCAACTGTGGTGGCTGAGGTCATTTACCACTGATATGCCATAGTCAATCCAACTACAACTCTGCAAACTGGGCCAAGTACAACCCTTTCTGTACTAGACTCTCAGCTCAGAACTCAACAATCAATCAACCAGCAGACATATTAACTTTAATGTCCAGTCTAGGGCTTGTCTTTTCAGGAAAAGAAAGTACTTTTAATCATGCAGTTGTACTAATCACTACACAATCCAATTGGCGATGCCAGGTAGTGGCCCTGGGTGTGAATCTCCAATACAGTGGTTCACACCCTAACCCCTCCTGGATAGCCCTCTTTCTTAGGAGCCCCCACCCCTTTGGAAATTAGGTAAAGCACGAATCAAGCACAGTTGCAGCCAAATGGCTCTCTCGCAGTCAAGTGCACATTTAGTTCAAGTTTGTTCAAGTTTGTTCATGGAGTCTAACCCCTTTCTGTGAATTGGGTAGGCAACAGATTGAGGCCTTGTTCTCCTTTACAGCACGGGCAGCTTCTCCCCGCATATTTTGTGGGGTCCCTTGTTAGCAGTAAGTTACGGGTCATGTCTGACTACGCACCCTCCCAGCTTCATTCTTCTGATACTGTAGTTTCAGCACAGGCAGTTGCGGCCCAGATTGAGTGTGCGGTAGGTGCATCCACCACTGGGTCTATGAGGATCATGGCAGATGTCACCCCCATCTCACCCCCATCTCAGCTTACAATGATCACAGTAGTTTTAACCCCCATCCAGGACTACAAAAATCACACTAGTGGTCATAGACTTTATAGCCCTCATCCAGGCTCAAGATATTCTTGGCAGCTGCAGCCCCTGCTGATGATCATGGAAGTTGTAGAGATCCCGCCAGCAACTGGGAAGAGAGACCAGGAAGTCGCTCCATCACACAGGTCACTCCCAGCTCACTCTCAGGCAGTCAGCTCTCTCTGGATGTTTCTTAGACACCGGAGACATGCTGGGCATCTCTCCTCCTGCAGAGACTTTCCCCTGCAGGGCCAGGCAGACTCTTTCCCCTGTCAGTAGCAGGCATGCATCAATGTGCTTCACAGCTCCTCCAGCAGAATGTGCAAGCTTTAGGTGATGTCCTCTCACCTCTGGGAGATTGCCTGACAGACACCTTCTCTACTAGCACAGCAGCCCTTTGCATACTCTGTGGAGCACTTCCTTCCATGGTCATAAAGGGCTTGGAACTGGAACCAAGCTGGGTGGTTTAGATCCCTTTTTGTGTAAAGCGTCTAAAGATAGGATATGGAACCACTGTTTCAAACTGCAGAAATAGTTTGGGGTGTTTTTTCTTTTAAGTGTCCTCCTCAGGATGCTCTTCAGATGCAGCCTTAGTGTGGAGTGATGCTGCTCACAGCAGGTAACACTGGGTCTGTCTCAGTGGGAGCGTCCACAATACAAGTACAATGCGGTGTGAGGTTTCCGTACTTAGCTGTTATCAGCTGAACTGGGAATAATATGGAACAGACAAAAGAGTAGGCTTCACCTAGAAACCTCCGACTACAGCGAACATAAACTGCAGTCCCACCCCTCACCCTTACCATTCACCAAATGCAAATAGTTCCTTGCCATAAAGCCCTCATGGAATTTCTAAATGCATCCATCTTTCTGGATCTCCTCCCTCCAGCATCAGAAATTCAGGCAATACATTTCCAAAGTCCTGGAGAATAGTCCTTACCATTCACCTTGTGCTAGGCCAGGTCAGGGGCATACATAATGGATACCACTGGCCCCATTACTCAGTCTTACACACACGTTTTGACACCTCATGTGTTACATGCACTACACATGCACACACACTTGACATACAGACGGGATGCCAGAGCAAGGTTCTTGGCATACATATACTAGAGGAAATTTACAAAACTGGGGCCAGTAGGCCTCATCCCAGTGACACAGTGTAAAAGGTCTGGTCAGGCTATTAATCCTTCTAAAAACACGGTATGTTGCTACCACCACTTTATGCGCTATACCCCGGGCAGGGACAGTCGTCCCTGGCCCATAATGAGTGCAAACTTACCTGTACCCCTCCAGGTCAAGAGGTCCAGGGTTTGCAGAGTCAGGGACAGACCTACACATACGCTTAGATTAGAGTGACACCAGGGCCAAAATAAAATACAGGATACCAGATATAAATACAGTCGGGCACTCAGGGCTGGGGAACACACCCATAAACCATGCAGGGGACATTCAAGTATCAAAACACTAATAGTATGTCTATATTGTATACTGAAGTGTTAAATTCATTTTTGATTACATTTTTCATAACCAAACTGCAACACAGTCTTTCACTAGCAGGACCCAATTTATTATTTTTGTTATGGAGTAACCTGAATAGTTATTACTAAGTAGGTGAGTATTAAAGAATGAGACCCATAGTGAAGTATACATTGAGTAACTCTAAAAAATGAAAATATGAAATATTGAGAAAGTTCCCATCAGGAGATTTACTAAATGAGTATTACATTCCAACAGATCAAGGAGATCATCAGTAACAATTCATCAATTTTCTCTGAAGAGGCAATCAGCATCATTACAGAAAATAAGAAATGTGAATATGGCACTGTGTGTAAGACATTATACAAGGAATCCAAACCCCACTAGCTCTGTTGAAGGACTAACTTGTACCTGCAGCAGTATTAGCTGCTCCCTGCGGGCAGTAGCAATGCAGCCCCTCACTGTATGTTGGGAGCTGGCTGGGGAGTCGCGGGGGCCTCTGGGCTCCTCCCACCACACCCAGCGACAGGATGGTGGGTGCCCTAGGTGGGCACCAGGGCACCCAACTTTTGTTGCTCTGGGCCACGGGGGATGGGGTCTTCAGGGCCGAATTCAGCCCGGAAGGGGGGCCGCACTCCTCATCTCCCTAAACATGCTGCTGGGCCCTGGAGGATGGGGTCCCTGGGGCCAAAATAGGCCCAGGGAGGGGGACCATGTGTGCCCCCATACCCGTAAAATGCTGCCGGGCCCCAGGGGATGGGGTTCCCGGAGCTGAAATCTACCTGGGGGGGCGCATGGCCCGCTCCCCCTCAAACACAATACTGGGGGATGGGGTCAAAATTGGCATGGGGAGGGGGCCACGTGCTCCTCTTCCCCTAAAAATAACACAGGGCCCGAGAGGTGGGGTCCTCGGGCTGAAATGGTCCCAGGGAGGGGGACATTGTACGCCCCCTACCCTTTATTTAAAAGAGTGGCCCTGCGGGATGGGTTCCCCAGGGGCTACCAATACTCGAGGAGGGAGAGCCACGTGGCTCCCACCCCTCTATTTAAGTAAGCAGCCCGGGAGATGGGGTCCCCGGGGCTGATAACGGCTCAGGGAGGTGCTGCCCAGCTCCCCATAAAAAAATACATGGCCCTGGGGTATGGGGTCCCCAGGGCCTGAAGAGGCTTGGAGCAGAGGCGGTGTGGCCCCCTCCCCTTTATTTTTGAAATTGACCCTGGGGGTGGAGTCCCCAGGACCTAACATGGTTCGGGAGGGAGGGTGCACCCCTTGAATTAAAAAACAAACGGCCCTGGGGGATGGGGTCCTCAGGGTCAGGCCCTATGGGCAACCCCCCACAGCACACAGCTGAACGCCTTGCACAGTGTGGGGTTGGCTGTATGGAGGGGGGTAGATTGCAGGGCCTGGCCGCCGGACGTGCGCTGTGGGGGTTGCATTTATGTATGGTAATTAAGTATTACTTTATGTTAAAAAAAACCTAGAAATTCACAGGAAAAACAAATGTTAAAGTAACGTTACAGTTAGGCGTGATAAAAAGATCTGTTTTCGTTTTTTTTTAAAACCTTAGAAATTCACTGAAAAAACAAAGGTTAAAGTAAAGTTCTATTTAGGTGAATTTGTCAATAACAACATTAAGGTTTTGAACTAAATAAAACACATAAATTCACCAGTTATAGTTAGCAGTACTAAGTATAACTTGCGCCACTGCCATGCAGTGCTTATAACCTCACATATTACATCACTCATGGCATGTTCTATGACATCATTGATGACATCACTGATGATATTTCCAGATGAACCCAGTCCGTACAGCTCTGAGAGGAGTCGGCTATGAGGGACAGCCGGGGTCCATGCCGGTAACAGCGGTGGGGCCAGGTAAGAGGGGATTTTGAGAGACGATGCAGAGGGAAAATTAAATAAATAATTAATTTTCCCTCTGCATCGTCCCTCGAAATCCCTCCTTACCCGGCCCCACCGCTGTTACCTGCACGGACCACGGCTGATGAGGGACCAGCGCACACTTGTGTTATGGGCACGTATATCATTTTCCTGCTGCATCGAACTTATGCTCCTGGACACTGTGCCACAACCTGCTATGGATGCACATTTTCCCCGTTCTTTAAAGAGTTGCCTGCAAACCAGGTGGATATTTAACAAATAACTTTGTAAAACCGTAATGTAAAAAGAATCCCTTTCCGTTCTTCCTGGCAACCGCTCCTGGAAAGAGCTAGAGTCGCTCATTCAAAAAAAGATATTTTCCAGGGCCCTGGATGGATTAATGGTTTGTTTAGTCTTTGTGCTCTTTGAGTCTGTTTTGGCCTCTCTGCTGACTGCCAATAATGCTGCCAACCCTGCTTGTATTTACAGGGACACCAATGCCTGCAGCGAGGTCACCAACTCATTTGACCCCGACTGTCAAACAGCTGGCAGAGGGCAGTGGCTTTCAGAACAGAACTGCCCGCCTGTGAGCAACAGGGGAAGGAATATCAAGCTATGCGCCCACCGTCTGAGCCACCAATGCATTAAACTGCCCCTTGCCCTGCCAGCAAAGACCGCAAGGGCAAGAGGTGGTGAGATTCCTCCCTCAGGGGGTGACTGCCTGGCAGCAGGATCTAGAGAGGGCGAATCCATCCCCCCAGGGCTGACCCCTGGATGCCTGATGAAGAGCCACCAGCTGGCACCTTCACACTAGGATCCCTTCCTGTGCTCGTGACGTCACTTACCAGCTCTCACACAGGAGATGAACATCCCTCACATGGCATGCTGAGGAAAGCTGGGCGACCTGAAATCCTCTGGAGTAGTATCGAACTCTAACTACTAGCAGCACTTTGCACACTTTGGTGCACGCCGGACAGTAATGCACTTCTTTCGATGGCCTAAGGTGGTTGGTTACCCATAGTTTTATTTAAGTCGTGTTTAGTTAGTTAAAACCTTAAAACAGGAAAAAAAACTTTACACACGTAAAACGAAGAAATTAAACACACATAGTACATATTTAAAACTACTCAGTTCAAATAAACCGATGAAGTGCAAGAGCGCTGAGCGCTTAAAATTCAAACGTGCCTTGAAGTCAATGAAATAATATGGCAGAGTTGCTAAAGCACATGTGGCTAGTGGGCTTAACACACGTCACGAGGGAGTCCAATATTATAAAGTGCAAGAGTTATTAGAGTTCAAACATGCTTTAAGAATAATTAAATAACGCACAAAATTGCCTAAAGTGCATGTGAACTAGAAGAGTACGTGACCTTCATCAGGAGGGATTCCTCACTGCCAGACACAATTTTGAGCTTATTGTACAATATCATAAAGTGCCGGGGTTGATGAGATTCAGTCGCACGTTAAGGTCAAGAGAATAAGGTGCTAGCTTGTGCCCCAGTAACCTAAGTACCGGAATTGAGGTATTGGGTTGATAGAATATAGTGCTGGCATTCCTAAAGTGCATGTAGGCGGATGAAATTGTCATTTCTTGACAAAGTTCTGTATGAAACGAAAAATAATCAGAAACCTTCCAGTTAGTCATAGTGGATTGGCTCTTGCTTAGGTGCCACAGTCTGAATCTTTTGTTCTGGATTCAAAAGTAGCCAGAAACGTCAGTACCTGTTTTCCGGGTTTAATGCTGCGATGAGGGATTGTCGACAGGTTCGGACCATCACTTGGTTGAATGGATTTCACAACATTCTTCTGCGTATAGTTAACATAGCCGGGCAGACACAGAGTATTGCAGAGGCCGCCGCTCCCCCCCCAAAGGGGGGGGGAGGCTCAGGGGCCGGCGCCATAACTCTCGCCGAACCCGGGGGGGGAAAACCGGTTATGGGTGGCCAAAAGCGCCCAGAAACAGCGCTACCTCCCCCCCCCCCTAGCAGGAGCGTCACAGTGGCGCCAGGCCCCCGTCCAATGGGGGGGCCTGGCGAGGTACAAACCCCCCAATGGGGGGACAGCACTGAGTGGCGGGAAAGGCACAAGGGGGGATATAAGCCACCGCTCCCCCAGGTAAGCTCCTAACTTCGTGGAGCGGGGGAGCGGCGCACTGGTTATTTCGGATACTTCGTGGAGCATACTAGGAAAGGCGAAGCGCTGCCGGAAGAAGGAGCGAAGCGCTGCCGGCAGAATCGAAGAAGCGAGGACCAAGTTAAAACCCCCTGAGTCGTGCCCCGCTCCCGAGGAACAAAGATCGTAGCAAGGAGGCTCCTCATACCGGGTGAGAAGTGCTACGGCCTCCAGAGACTTCAAGCGTGTGGGGAGTGGGGCGCTGCAACCGGACCGGCCGACCGCTTTTGTGGAGGGTTGAACGGCAGAGGTACAAGGTGTGGGCCGGACCTCGCAGGGTTAAAAAGACTTTCCCCAGAGCATCAGAGGTCGAGCTGAGGAGGCGCCCTCTCTGAGCCTCCCCCTTCACCCTCACACTTCATCGTTCTGACGGAAGGAGGCGCACCACCATCGAATCGGCGTCGGACTCTGAACTGGTCCGTGGCGGGAGCAACGCGACCTCGGCGTGCCTACCTCCCTGCCCCTGCGGGATAGCTCGGCGAGTTGTGCGCTAGCTGCAGGGATCGGGGGTGCAACGTGCAGTCCACAGGCCTGAATCGCAGGAGCACTGATTCAACCTTTCTGATCAGACGGGCAGCTAAGCCGAGCCCTCTCCGGCATAAACAGCGGCTCGGGGGGACGTGCTGAATCGGCAGGCTGGTCACCTTTAAGGTCCTCAGTTCATTTGGCTGCAACTCCTGCACGTCGGAGAAGCCTTGCTGAAAAGGCACATATTTATATATACCTGAATAGAAAAAAACGACAATGTTTCTGAGCGGCTCAGTTAATTGGTGGCTGGGTGAAGTACGAGCACATCGCAAGTTTGGGTATTTTGATTCCCGGCGGGTACTGGACGAGGTGTACTCAACTTCATCTTCAATTTTGGTGCATCCAAGGGCGGCAGCACCCCGCCAAGAGCAATGGCAGAAGGGCAGCCAGAGGAGCTCACTGAACTGCTAAGGCGCATCCGGGAAGTCTCTGCAGTGCATGGCAGTGATTGGCTGCAACCACATGTGGGCCCAGAAGGGCGCGAAGGGCCAGGGGCCCAGGGGGCAGGCGACGCTGGGCCATCATCACCCAAGAGGCGTAAGACTGGGACCAAAGAGCACCAGAAGAAAGCACCCCGGAAGAAGCCGCAGAAGAGGGACGCGCCACCTGAAAGCAGTCCAACGCCGGCAGGCGAACACAGCGGGACCCTCAGCAGAGCGACAAGTGGTGAGCATATTACGACAATTGTGCAGGAATGCTTAAGATCAATGACACCACTATTACTCAGAGGCCTGGGGCAGGGGGCAGCAGACATAGGGGCGCAGCGCGCAGATGATGTATCAGGTCTGCCATGGCACCTGTTAGATCCAGGTCGGGCGCGGCAGGAACGGCTGCAAGGGCAGATAGCGCAGGGGGCACGGGGGGAGCAGGCGTCTCCAGTGGCTGCATGGGGGTACACGGACACAGCGAGTAGCTCGGTGCAGGAGGCAGTAACTACAGAGGCGTATGCCAGACCATCCCCGGCCCTGCTTCCCTGACCACAAGAGCCACAGGTTTAGCGAGCCTCATTCCTTTGGCAGTCAAGGAAAGGATATGGCGAAAGGAGTTTATAGATATTTTTTCCCTGTTAGAGATCCAATTAGAGGGGCTGGACCTCACAACCTGTGACAAGAAGGATGATGAGAGAAGGGAGAGGGGCGAGGAAGGAGAGAAACTTTGATAATTGGCTGGACGCCTTTAGGATAATGGCCTGCATAATAGTTGAAAAATTCCCGCGCTGCGCAGCAGACCTCTGGCTCTATGAGGCCAATATTCACTGGGCACAGAGGCAGTTCCCTGGGGACGCATGGCTGGAGTACGCCAAGGGCTTTAGGTTAAAAATGCAACAACACCCAGAGATGGAATGAGGAGGTTGTCTCTGGTTTTATACACAAAATGTTGGTGGCCAGGGAGGCGAAGGTTTGGGTGGGAAAAAGCGACCATTCCTTTCGGAGTTCCTCCTACAGAGGGAAGGGCAAGTCCTTTCAGAGGTACAGGGAAACCAGCCGCCCCCAGCGGAACCACAGCAATTTGCTGGAAATACGATGCTGGCGAATGCACGTGGGGTCCATCATGCAAATTCCAACACACATGTTCCAATTGTGGGGGCGCACACCCGGCAACAGGGTGCAGACGCAAACAAGAGCACAAGGGGGACAAACACGAGAAGAAAAGGAAACACTAACACAGACATGGGATCGGGGGGGAGCCGCGAGAGCTGCACAACTGTCAGCTAGCCAGATCACCAATTAACAAACAACAACTTCGCAAGCTGGCCAACAAATACCCTAACAAATCAGGCGTGGCAGGGTTAGTAAAGGGTTTCGAGGAAGGTTTTGTTATACCATTCACAGGTCTACTACCACTAGATGGGGCAAACAACCTGAAATCGGCAATGGAACACCCAGGGATGGTAAGCCAAAAAATTGAGAAAGAGAAATCCTTGGGCAGGATAGAGGGCCCCCTCCCTCCACATTTGCACAAAGGCCTAGTTATCTCCCCTCTGGGGGTGGTACCAAAAAAAGGACCCAGGCCAATTCAGATTGATACACCATCTCTCCTTCCCCGAGGGGTCATCAGTAAATGACGGAATAAGTGCGGAGGCCTGCTCAGTGGGTTATGCGACGGTGGACGATGCAATTGACCTAGTAAGATCAGCAGGCCATGGGGCACTCATGGCCAAGGCGGACATCGAGTCTGCATTCCGACTCCTCCCAGTCCACCCCCATAGCTTTCACCTGTTAGGTTTCCAGTGGGAAGGGGACTTGTTTATCGATAAAGCCATGCCCATGGGGTGCGCAATATCCTGCGCATACTTCGAACAGTTCGCCACGTTTTTGGAGTGGGCCCTGCACGACAGACACCCGGCAGGGGGGAAACTCCACTACCTGGACGATTTCCTGTTTACGGGACCCGCTAGGTCACCTGAATGCGGGAGTACACTAGCGGCCTTTGAAGAGCTGGCCAGGGTCTTGGGGATCCCCCTAGCACCTGAAAAAACAGTAGATCCCTCTACAAGAATCACATTTCTGGGCATAGAATTGGACTCAGTGACGGGGACAGCTAGGCTACCGGAGGACAAGGTAAAGGATTTCAGAGCGGAAGTGGGGAGCCTATGTGGCCGCAACAAGGCTACCCTCCGCGAGCTACAAAGGTTGATCGGCAAGCTCAACTTTGCAGCCAGGGTAATCCCCGCAGGGAGAGTGTTTGCCAGGCGCCTCACACAGTTGACCACAGGCCTCACCCACAAGCACCACCACGTCCGCCTAGGGGCAGGGGTCAAGCAGGACTTACTGATGTGGGACAAATTCCTGACCGGTTTCAATGGCATCCTAATATGGAGAGAAGGTTGGGTAACAGCCAAGCAGATATCCTTATTTACTGACGCAGCAGGGAGCACGGGCTTCGGGGCGATCCTGGGCAAGAAGTGGTGTGCAGGCCAGTGGCCAGACAAGTGGCACAGGCAGGGCATAACCAGTAACATAACATTCCTGGAACTCTTCCCTATTATAGTAGCATTGACTGTATGGAAACAGGAACTAAAAGACAGGAAGCTGACACTGTGGTCTGACAACAAGGGGGTGGTGCAGGCCATTAACAAAGGTGCAGCAAGGTGCCCGGAAATTTTAGGGCTAATGCAGCAGTTGGTTAAATTACAGCTGGAGGGGAACTTGGATCTGAAGGCCCGCCATGTACCAGGGGTGGACAACGCAGTAGCAGACGCCCTATCCAGGTCACAGATGAGCCGATTCAAGGAACTGCTGCCAGGGGCGGACAAGGCGATGACCCCTTTTCCAGTGCACCTGTGGGACCTGGGGGGGTAGACCTATCCGTTTTGGTGAATCTGGCCCTTACCCCAGAGGCAGGTAGAAGATACAGGAAGTACGCAACAACAGTGATGAAGATAGGGGGCATTCGGTCACTATCTGACAGGGATGGGACACAAAGAGCAGTGGAGCGATTCATACAATGGGCATTTACCAACAAAAAAGCAAGGTCTTGGGCACAGGCCCACCTGGCAGCCATAGCCCACTTCACAAAAATTCACACGGGGGAGGATCCCACGGCATCCCTGTACCTCAAGGCAGCACTGAAGGGTTGGAAAAGGGCTGAGGGGGTAAAAGAGGACAGCAGGCGTCCCATAGATTTAAAAAAATTGGGCCAGCTGATGGATGCGCTGGGGTATTGCATAAGGGATAGATTTGAGCTCCACCTGTTCCAAGCGGCATTTACCACGGCATTCTTTGGGGCTTTCCGCATCAGCGAACTGGTGGCACCTAGGAAGCAGGGGCCGGCAGTGCGGTGCCTACAGGCCACAGACGTTAGACCCAGGGCGACTTCTGTGGAGATAGTCCTGAGGAGATCAAAAACAGACCAGGCAGGAAAGGGGGCTGTGATACAACTGCAGTGCATCCAAGGCAGCACTTATTGCACAGTGTGCTGTTTGTTTAAGTATATGGGTGCATGCCCGGCGGGGGGGGGCCACTCTTCAAACATCAAGATGGGAGCAACATGAGCAAGTTCCAATTTACCGCAGTGATGCGCCAGGCCCTCTCCAAAGCCGGGTTGCCCCCAGAGGCCTTTGCCCCCCACTCTTTCAGGATCGGCGCGGCAACCTCGGCATCACAGTATGGCATGTCGGAAGCGAGAATTCAGGCAGTTGGCAGGTGGCGGTCCCGAGCATACAAAACCTACATCAGGCCACAGCTACTGTAGAGCCCACCGTCAAGGGCCGAGGGGGCCACTCACTTTGGGATGCCGCACGGCAGGGTGAGTGGCCTAGCTTGTCACCTTGGGATGCCGCACAGCAGGGTGACGAAAGAGGGGATAGCTGGGAACTAGGGGCCGCCACTGCCGCGGCAACAACCTGACATTACGATTCTTTTCTAGCAGGAAAACGCCCCCGGCTGGTGTGGGTAGTGGGCCACTCCTTCGTGTCCAGGATGCAGACATGGTGGCAGCAGGCAGGCCACAGGATGGTAAGCAAACCCAAAGGCACGTGCATACGCTGGCTGGGGCAGCCAGGGATGAGATGGAGCCAGCTGCCGGAAACACTCAGAAGCTTGCTGGCGGATTCGGCGTGGCACCCAGACGTACTGATCATTCACCTTGGGGGCAACGACCTGGCCCAGGTGGGAAGGAAGGCACTGGGCCAGGCCATACAGGCGGACCTCACAAAGGCGGCCACATGGTTCGGAGGCACGACCATCATATGGTCAGAGGTGATCAGTAGAAGGCAGTGGAGGGGCGCAGAGTCAAACAAAGCAGTGGATAACGCCAGAAGAAAAATGAACATCACAATGCACAAATTCTGCAGAATCAACGGCATGGAATCTGTCAGGCACGGGCTGATCCACCCGGGACGCCCAGAATTGTATGGCCAGGACGGGGTCCATCTATCAGAGGAAGGGTTGAAAGTTTTCTGGAATAACCTGTGGGGCGCAATGGTGCTGGCAGGCTGTAGATAAAAGAATGGCAAAAAAAAAAACACACACCTTGGGGGGGAGCCACAGGAAGACGTTAGCCTCCCTGCGGCGTGGCGGAAAATGGTACAATGGTTGGCTAAGGAGACACACCGACAAGGCGGTGTGTAGGAGGAGGGCCACTCACTTTGGGATGCCGCACGGCAGGGTGAGTGGACCGGGCCAAGGAGGAGAGTAGCAAACGGAGACGGCGCTCGCGGCCCAGACCCGGCCGGACGGCAGGGCACAAAAAGGTAGCGCTGTGGGGCCTAACTCCGGGGAGAAGCTACCCCTCCCTACACGCAGGGGGCGTGGGTGACCAACCAAATGGTGGTCCCAGAAGGAACATGACAAAAAGGACTACCAAGAACTAACAAAAGAACTGGTTTGGGCGCCATTTACGAACTGAATGTACCGCAATATGATATGCGCAATATGATAATGATATGTATGATTTATGACCATGATATGGCAGTTCGCAAATGACCAATATGTCCAAGGATCATGCTAATGATGATCAGATAACCAGTATGTACATAATCCTAATAAAACTGCAGCCAACAAACGACCACTACAACTACAACCCTTGTTGGCCAATTTTATTAGGGACCAGGATGGTGGAATTGGGGGGTTGAATTTGCCCTGAATGGGCGCAGTGCGGGGGTTATGTGTATCATGGCCTCTTTAGCAGTGCATCTATACTTGGGAGGACCGGGAGAATTCCGGTCCCGTGTACACTCTCCTCCGATATAGTGCACTGTAAAAAGGGTTATACTGTTCCACACGGACTCAACAGACTCAGGATAGGGGCCTGGGTGTCCTCATTGGGAATGTGTGCTCTTAAGAGCATGTGCCCTCTCCCACAACGAAGGAGGCATGCTTCATAAGTGGGTGTGCTCCTCGTTGCGCTGGCACTGCAATACCCATCGGGCCCTTCAAGAGGAAATCGGTTGCACTAACATGTGCAATGTCCTGTATTTGTAAAGCGCAAACAATTACCCGAAGGTGTCAAGGCGCTGAGGGCCGTCGGGAAGATTAAGCGAGCTATTGGCCAGAGTCACGTGGTGCTGGGCTGATCTGCCGCCGGCACCGGGGATCGAACCGTGAGCCCCTGGGTTCCGGAGTCAGTCGCCCTGGCCGCTGCACCACACCTCTTCCAGTGATAAGTTAAATTAGGCACTAAGCTGATTAAATAAATGCTGATTCTCTATGGTGCTAAAACAGTTGCAGCAGCAACGCATGGTGCAGGAATATGGGCGGGGGACAATATAATGTTAAAAGGCAAGAGAATGCATTTTTGAGACGTCTTCTTGCAGTCTCACATTCTATTTCAGAGACTGCTACTCACATGGAATTAGGACTCCTCTTCTTAATGAATAGATGCAAAATCGCTGCTATTGTGGCATTCAATTTGGTCCAAAACTAAGACGCAGTTTACTGAAGCAATTCTTAAAGATTGCTTAGTTGTGCTCAAAAACCCTTGGATAGCACATATTAGAGACATAACAGACTTAATAATCCAGACTGGGACCTTTGGAAGACTCTGGAAAATATAGTTCAGTTCTTGAAAAGGGAATTAAAAGATTTCTCCAATGGTTTGACTGCATACGAAAGACATCGAAGAGACCATAACAAAATTACCTTAGTGAGCTACTTGTCAGCTTATCTGAGTTTGGTCTCTAATGTGCACCGTAGATATATCCTAACTCCATTCCGTCTCCATGTAATCCATCATTTGGTTGCATTTTCAAAAAGGGGCTGCTGGGATTCTAATACCTTGATATGTCCCTGTGACAAGAGATCCACTCAGTCGACATTGCACTCAGCACTTTTCTGCAAATTTTATTAAGTTCATAGGAAACAATTTTTAAAACCACTATTTTTAAAAGAGAAGCTGTTCGACAATCGGGATGAATTTTAGTACCTGATTGATTTAAATTATGTTACAATATATAAAGCTGTCACTAAGATTTTCAACTATGTGCGAAAGGAAAGGCTTGACACATTTGGAAATGGGATGTTTTAAGAAGTGATAGCTTCTGCATTTATATGTTATGTAATGCAGTTTTATATGTATTTTGTCTTAGATAATTTTATTATATCGTCATGCAGATATCTTATATATGTCAATTTATTTGTGATGTAATGCAGCTTTAAATGACTTCAGATCTGGATAATTGTATTCTGTATTTATGTGTTTAGGATATTGTTTTTTTATGGTTTATCATGTTTTTAAACCGAATAAAGATTGAAAGGAAAAAAAGAATCAGATAATAGAGAGGCATAGAAAGTCTATTTTATATGCTTTGTGTATGCTGGAATTTAGTTACGTACTGGTCTGAGGTAAGCAAATTAATCAATACATTCTAAAAAAGTGGATACTGAATTAATTTCAAGACAATTCTTCCTGCTCCTTATGGATCAGCAGCATGTTCAAAAATATGTAAAAATGGTTGGGCCGGGAAAGCGCTATACATGGAAGTCAAGATGTACTGGTGATTGTTTAAATGCTCGAGTTTTGTGATGTACTGTTGGGCAACTTATTATCAGAATGTCATGTGGTATGCTAAGCCAGTATTTGGTTTCTGTTTTCAATAAAAAGATTTTAAAAAAAATATGTAAAAATGTAGCGGTCTCATATAATCCTGCTGGTCAACAAATATACTGCAGAATTGGTTAAATGCACAGAAACTAGAAAGTATAGATCTGCTGAGTTCTGAAAATATAGAACATCATTTCTCTCCACAATCACACAGGCAAGGATGGGTAATGGCAAGTGTTCATTCCTCTTTAAATATAATTCAAATGGAACTGAACAGACATGAACTGGATGAGGGTTTCCGTCCTCAGCTACAGTTGGACTGCAAATGAGCCTAGGAATTGTCTGTTTAGAGTGGATAAACTACTCATTCATGGAACTGGGAAAATTCAAAGCTCTGCTTATACCATTTCAAGGATCCAGGTTCCATCTCACTCCACACTGGATGACACATCCTCCCTCACAAGATTTAGTCTGCATTCATTTGGACAACACACTGGCACTGACTAAGCACAGAATAACTGGGGATAGGTATTCAACCCAATACGTACGCCACCTAAACCCACTCGCTCCTCTTCATGACACAAGCATGCATCCAGACAGTGTCAGGTTACCCCCTTCGATGCTCATGACGAGCTCAGCTCGTCATGCTGCGCGGTGGGCGTGTGCGCATGACGAGCTGAGCTAGTCACGACCACGCCCGCGATCGGAATGTCCAGCACCTGAGCGGAATTCCGTTCGCGGCGAAGGTGTTAAACTAGTTAAAACAACCTCTCAGAACCTTAGTCTTATCATTAACATTTCCCACACAGGCCACACTACGACCATGCACTCTTCCAGTTACACACAGTAGCGGCTGCTACAGAGCGTCAGTGGTGGGGTGGGGGTTAAAAAACAAGAGAGAAATGGAAAAAAAAACGTTCCTCACTGGTAGCCGACTCTCCTCTGTCTTTTTTGCCGACACACAAACAGGAAGCACCCAGGCTTCCATACTCCTCTAGCCAATCACAACTCTGCTGATAGCAGCGTCGTGTTTGGTCTGAGCACCATGGCTCGGTACTCAGATGGAGAATAGGAGGCTGGGCATATTCCTCACCAGGCTGTGTATTACAGCCTCGTGAGGAACATGCACAGTGCGCAGGACTGTTTGGTCGGCCCAAGACGGCCAGCCAAGCAGTCATGTGCACTTGGGGAGTGCCACCACTCCTCCCCTGTTCTTTGGACAGCCCAGCCCCGCCCCACACCTGGAGACCCGAAGAGAAAAATAAAATAATAACCTGGCATTATTATCATTTTATTTTTCTTGTGGGGTGACGCTCCTCCGCCTTAGCGGAGGAGCCACCAGTGGTCACACATGTAAGATCCAGCTTGCATAGGGTGACCACTGCACTCCAAGTCAATAAATATCATATTTCCAGTGGAGAACTTTTCTACATAATTGCTTTTAGGTGTGTTAGCCGAATTAGGTCAATCCAAGCAAAGCAAGTCGTCAACACCCAAAATATATAATTATCACAGGAAAGTTCAGGACTGGAAACCATGTCTATAATGACCATGAGGGAGGTGTTCACCCTAAGAGACACACAGCAGTCCAGAGCCACAGTAGTGGCCGAATTAATGTACAGAGGTGAAGTGGTACATTACACCAGACCAGATTGTGAACTTTAACGGATGACTCCATGATTTCACGTCTAGACTTTCATACTGGAAGTTGAACAAAATTTTGCACTGCACGAGTGGGTATTTATAATTTATAGTAAATAGATGCTAAATTTTGCGTCACATTGCATAACAGTAGAACCCACGCACACATGAGTAAATATACACACTTGACTCTTCTAAACTGACAATGTGCCCAGCTGTCTGGGGTACCTAGATGACTCGATATCACCTGGACACAACTTTTCCAGTCTGGGTTTTGATTCACCATGTCAGTGTATTCTGGGAGTCATAGTCTTGGTTTATTTTAATTGAGCCCATTGGGCAACCGCTCACAATAACAATGATATGTAACAGCAAAGTCCAGAAATGGAAAAGCGATGTCCCCGTGACATGGATCCATCTGGTCACCCTACATCTGTCACATAAAATGAAATATCAGAGTGACTGCAGAAAATGAAAGCGGTATCAACTACTGTTTCTAAACTCTTACACGTGTGGGGTAGTGAGCAAAAAGAAAATCAGAATTCTTTAAAACGGAGTTATCTGTAAAAGAAGTTCCAGACTGTACCCCCTCATAACTTCCAGTTTATTTTAATAAAATAACATTGGCAATTCCAGTAGGTCTGGCGTTTAAACGAAACTCCCCTCAATCAATGATGGGTTTAGACATTCAATAAGTGATCATACACAGTGCTTTAAATGGGCCGGTACTCACCGGTACTGAGTACCGGCACTTCCGAATTTTCTGTCCGTCAGTACCGGCACTTTTCTTAGGTGAGGGATAGTACCGGTACCCTCATTGAGAGCACAGCAGGCGCAGGGTCGGTGTCTCCTCCAGCTCAGGGCAGACGCCGCTCTGCTTCCGAGGAGCTTGCAAGTCACAGAGCCCCTCAGTGGCCTTTTGCAGAGTACCTGCTGGAGATTCCAGCAGCGCTCTCTTGAATGGCCCCAGACAGCAGGGGTCTGAGAGGGCCTGCCTTGCGTCATGCTGTGATCAACAGGACAGGGTCTAACAGACCCTGCACTGTTGATCAGGTGCGCTACGACTATTAGGCTTAAAGTGTTAAGGCCCCCCACTGCCCCTTCCTCCATCAGGCGTGTGAAATGGGCTGGGGCTGCCAGTCAGTAATCCTGTCCCATTTACGGAAATGCACTGGCCATGCTAAAGTGAGCGGCAGCGCCACACAATGCTTTACCTTCCCAAAGCTGATTTTTTTCATCTTTTTGTTCAACACAAAGGCTGCTTTCCTTTGTGTGCTCCTCTGTTGAAGCAGGAAACGAAGATGTAAAGTGGATAAATGATGTTTATTCAAGTAGTAACATCATAAGGTCCCACACACAGGTGCAAACAGTAACTTGTGAAGAACAGCTCTCAAAAGATCAAATCCGCCGAACATTCTATAAGGTTATTTATATAAGATAAATGAACGTTCCAACAGATGACATAACATTAGTCTACCAATGAAATAAAGATATGGAAAAATATTAGATGATGAGTATATACAAAACAAGCATAGAAGGAAGGGGAGGGATGAATGTATAGAAGTGAGGTGACAGGTGAAGTTAGGATTGCCACTTTCTTCACATCAAAATACCAGATATGTGTTGAGTTCTGAAATCATGAATGGGCTTTGAAGTGGTATTTTAACACAAATTTGTGTAGTCAAAAATCCTGTGCATTTCGTGTTAACTTTAATAATCGTTTATACATACATATATATATATGTCTGTGTGCTTGCCGACCTGTGTGCCTATTTTTGTGAGAGAAAGAGGGAGAGAATCAGTACACTCTCAGGAGATATTTTAAAGGGAATGGGTGGAATGCTTTTGTGTTCATTTCAGCTTGTTTCACTCTCTGTGTGTGCACGCTTCAGAATATATAGTATTTTCCAAACAACAACAAATAACATATGGCATTAAGAAGCAGCAAATATTACAAAACAAGGAAATGTTAACATATAATCCTGTTTGGCTTTCTTTTTGTGTAATGAGTTAACCTGTTTTGTTTACATAAACGCATTTCTCATGCGTTTTGATATGTGCTGTAACTGGTACAGAGGTCATTATGTATCATCATATCTTGCCCTTAGCCCCGCCCCTAGCCCTGCCCATTTGCCACACCTCTAACTCATTTTAATGAGTACCTGCACTTATTTTTTCCCATTTAAAGCACTGATCATACATGCATTCTGTCACTCACCTTAGCATGTACGAGTCCATTCATTTACCTACTGGCTCATTTTTGCATTCTTCCACTTACAGAACCAAAATAAATTCACACACAAACTCAACAAGAGGAGAGGGGAGAGGAGTTGGCCTAACGGCTAGGGTGGTCAACCTCGAATCTGGGGAACTGGGTTCGAGTCTCGGCTATGACGCTGAACATCCTGTGATTCTGGGCAAATCACATAATCTCCCTGTGCCTAACAAAAATGAATGTGTCCTCATGTAACGCAACTGGTGCTATGTAAAGCGCTCTGATACCCGATGCTTTTGGGTCAAGTTCGCGCTATATAAAACTCTGTAAAAAAAAAAAAAACAACATATGCAAGATAAATAAAAAGAATAAAAGTAGAAAGCAAAACATGCTACCACCTAAACATGGCAGGGATATGCTTACAATAAAAAAAAATCAAATTAAACATAGCAACAGGAGGCCAACCCAAACCACGAGAAGCCCTTGCGCAGCGTGGGTTTGCCTGCCCGCATGGGGTTGGACGCAGCCAGGCCCCAGGGCCATCCCCACGCCATCCCCAGGCACCTGCTTGGGGTTTGATGAAGGGCCTGGCCGCAGGCCAGTCCCTGCGGCCATCTCCATGCTGCACACGACCAAAGGCGTGGGGTTGTCATTACACATGGTAATAAAATATTACTTTATGTTAAAAAAACAAACTAGAAAATCACTGAAAAAAACAAAGGTTAAAGTGATGTTATAGTAAGGTATGGTAATAATATCCTACTTTGCATTTAAAAAAAACGTAAAAATTCACTGAAAAAAACAAAGGTTAAAGGGGCATGAGTTATAGATATTTTAGGGATTGAGTTACAATTACTTGAGATAACTGTAACTGGTGAATTTCAGTGGTTTTGTTCTTTTAAAATGGTATCTTTTAACTGACATTTTCACCTACTTATAATATCCCTTTTACCTTTAGCTTTTTCAGTGAAAATATTTGTATATATATATATATACACACACACACACACATATACATATATATATACATATATATATATGTATATGTGTGTATTTCTATATGTATATATATGGCGAGGGGAATATTGATTCAGCACGGAGCTTCATGTGGACTTACTGTGACTTCTTATGAGGCTTAGCAGCAACCCAATGTGGGGGACAATGGAGCGAGGACTGAGCAAATGTGGCCATCAATGTGGGGATATTGAAATTGTACCTACCTGTTCTTCTGCCGAACTTTGAATCAATGAATTATCGATAAAAATTGAATTAATGGCAATTGACGAGAGAACGGGGTTAAAACCATTTAAAATCATGGATATTTACCACTATAAGATGGCCGCTGCAGGAAATGTATTTGAATAAGGACAGCAACAGTCCCCGCCTAATTGCTGTGCTTCCTCTTTTAACAGGAGCATACAATGTAATGTGAAAGACTGGACTTTACCCACATGACAAGAATGTGAAAGCAAGTATTCAAAAAGGCATAAGCCGAAACACATCTACCTGCTCACAATAAATTCAGCTCAAACCCTGCGAGTGCCCCGTACAGTCCTTTGTTGGATATTTTGTACACACACATATATAATATATATCTACATACATAATAGTTAGGTCAGCATTTCCATAGGAGATTAGTTTTTTGTGTTGCTAATAACTTTGCCATCGTTTGACGAATCTCCACGGAACTTTCCAAAAATGTGCTCTTTTTTGCTGAGTTTGTGCATGGAAGGTTTCGGGGGGATTCGTCAAGTGACGACTGAGAAAAAAGGGGGGGTCCAAAAACCAAAATCCCCATGCATTTTCCATAGGCCTCTTTAGGCAGGGTTACAACAAAAACTGCTGAAAAGAATGATACCAAATTTGGCAGGAAGCTAGATCTTGGTCCACAGATCATAGTTTTTTGTAATTTGGTGTAAATCCATTCAGGAGTTTTCGGAAAATGTTTCAAAATATTTGTATATCTTGACCTTTGGGTTCACAAGAGGCTCACAAGAGCACCAATTTAAAAATAGAGTGTTCTGATTGGCCCAGGGAGCTTTTTCTCCCTTGGGCCAATTCACTCCTGTGGGAGTGAGCACTCTGATTGGCTGCCAACAACATGAGAAAAATGTTGTTGGCAGCCATTACAGAACTCAGGGACTTAGTCTATTGTTTTGAAGTTAAACGGAAAAAAAATATCCTAAGGGGGCAGGGTAGGGAAACCCTGCCCCCTCGGCCCCATGGGGGGGACCCAGAAGGACTCGTCAGGGTCAAAATACAAAAAGAAAATATGCAAATTTTGACACGATCCCCAGGCCGATTTCTTTAATTTAGGGGAGGGGCCTCAGGGCACCCCTCCTCAAGCCATTATAGGTCCTGGGGAGCCCACCCCCAGTGCCAAAATGTCCAAAAAGGGGGAGGGGCCACACAGCCCCCCCTACCCGAGCCTTCAAAGGCCCCGGGAACCCCATCCTCCCAGGGACGATACACTTTTTAAAAGGGAGGAGGGCCGCATGGCCCTCTCCCTGATCCTGTAATGGCCCATGGCTCACTTGCTGTGTCCCAGGGAGCCAACCCATTGGACACAGTAGTTTCCCTGACTGCACCAGCGTAGGCAAGGAAACATTATTTAATGGTGGGTGCCCTGAGTGGGTGACAGGGGACCCACCTTTAAATAATGCGGGCCCCGGGGATGGGGTCCCCAGGGCCATAATAGACTTGTGGAGGGGTGCCGCACGGCCCCCACCCCATTATAATTGTGTGAGTGTGTATATATATATATATATATATATCATATGTAACCCAGGGCCTAATGAGGCTCAGGGAGGGGGGCACTGCGGCAACCCTCACCTGTAAAAAAAAACAACAGCCCTTGGGAATGGGGTCCCCAGGGCCTAATGAGCCTTAAGAAGAAGGGCCAGGTGCACCCCTCCACTTTAAAATAAATACAGCCCTGGGCAGGGGCGTAACCCAGCCCCCCGCAGTGCGGGGGGGCCCCCGAGCTGGAAGGGGCAGCCTCAGCACAGTATTCAGGACTGAGAGCTCCGGATTAAATCCCGAGTGGGGGCCCCTCCATATACCTTGCAGGGGGGCCCCCTCAACTTTCGTTACGCCACTGGCCCTGGGGGCCTGATAAGGTTTGGGGAGGAGGGCCATGCGGTCCCTTCCCTTTTTTTATTAGTTTGGCCCAGGTGATGGGTTGCCCAGGGCCTAATCAGGCTAGAGGAGGGGGCTGCCCATCCCCTATCCCATTTTTTTATGTATTTGTCCATGGGGGATGTGGTTCCCGTGGACTATTAAGCAGTGGCGGCTCCTCAGCTTTGTCAGAGGAGCGTCGCCCCACTGCTTCACAACAGTGCCAACTTTAGAAACATAAAATGATAACTTAGTTATTATCATTTTATGGTTCGTGTTCGTCTTCGTTGCGGGAGGGTGGGTAGGCGGGCGGTGCTGTCCTGCTGTGGAAGAAGGGGAGGAGTGGTTTGCCCACTCCTAAGTGTGCAATGACAAGTTGGTTGGCCCTCTCAGGCCGCCCAAAACAGTCATGCGCACTTCCCTGTTCTTCATGCAGGCTGCAATACAGCCCGCATGGAGAACATGCCCACCCTTCCACCCCTTGGCTGAGCGCCGTGTCACGGCGCTCAGACCAATCACAATGCTGCATTGCAGCGTTGTGATTGGCTTAGGGGAGGGAGCCTGGCTGTCTGCTTCCTGTTCCTGTCGGAGGCAGGAGAGCAGGAGCAGAGAAGACGCGGAACCCAGCTTCAAGGTAAGTTTAATTTTTTTTTATTCAACCCCCTCCTCCCTCCCACGCGACACCACCCGCGACGTCCCTCCCACCCCATCCGCCCACATCTCGCTCTCGCCCCCCCCACCCGCGAGCCATGCTGGCCGCCCCTGCTATTAAGGCTCGGGGAGGGAGCCTGCATGCCCTCCTCCCCTGTTTAATTGTATTTGGCCCCAGGGATGGGGCTAAGGAAGTCATCAAAGATGTCATTTGAGATGTAATCAATAATGTCATAAATTATATCATAGAACATGTTATGAGTGATGTAATATGTGAGGTCATAAGCAGTGTATGGCTCTGCTAACTATAACTGGTGAATTTCTGTGTTTTTTGTTGTTGTTAAAAACGCTAATGTTGTTGCTGACATGTTCACCTAACTTTAACGTTACTTTAACCTTTGTTTTTTTCAGTCAATATATATATATATAAATATATATAGTTATTGTAATTGATATTGCATTTATATAGCTCTTACTACCCCTGATGAGGCATTGAAGCGCTTTCCGTCAGGCAACGCACTCTCTGGAAGCCAAGGGTAGTGGTTAATCCAGTGTTATTGGTTATTGTCGGTTATAGGGATTACTCTTGTGCACTGAAGCAAACCATTCCATGCATTCACTCCAGTTTTTTTGCGGCAGATTAGATTAATAGGAATTATGCATGATCATTAGTGGGGGCGGAGGGATAATGTTAGTTTATGCAGATGGCTTGTGGGCTTAATAGATGCGCTACAGAAGATTAGGTATTGTTAGGTTGCAGGGTCATGACTTTCAAGGAAGGAGAGTTTGTGATGTTTGAAATGGGTTGTGGGCATTTTTCAAAAATACATTAATAAATATTAAGGCAAGCATGCAAATGACTCAGAGAAGATAGTGTTTAGAGAGGGGAGGCATACAGGTGATGGAGGGGAAGGAGAGCGATATTTGAAAGAAAAAAGGAAAGGCAACAATCAGAAGTTTTGACTTATGGTCAGGTTTCATGTTAGATTTTCGAAATATGGAGGAAACTTTTGAGATAGTGTGCAGTTTGAGGATGCAAGAGTGTAGACATAAGCAGCATTATTTGTAGGTGAAAATATTACTATATTAGACACTTCTGAGAGTCACCCATCTCTTCTGTGCACTTAAATGTCCTGCAGCCCACCATCCAATGAAAGACAAAACCTAACTTGATTCTGTCTTTATTCAAAAATGTTTAAGTGGTGAAATGCTTCAGTAAGTAGTGTACAACTATGCTCTGTTCTGTCTCAAAAGACACACAATTGATGGACGGAATGCAGAACAAATCAAAACATTAACCCCCAGTCAAGAAATCTGGGTTAAATCCATCATTCTTTTGCTCACCATGCCACCCCAGTTTAAACCTGGCCATATGCAAATCAGTCTTGGCCCTGTGCCTCATGGGAACAGTCCAGCCTGGACTGCCAAGCCAGGTCCTCCCTGGACCGGAAACAAGCATCCTAGGACCGGTTTCGGGGTTTCACCTCTCATCAGCCAGGATAGCTCAATTCCAGTGGCACCGTGAGCCCGGGACCCACGTCTGGGCATACCCGGCACACTTAGGGCGAGAAAGCAAAAGACACACAATTGATGGATGGAATGCAGAACAAATCAAAACATTTACCCCCGTTCAAGAGATCTGGGTTAAATCCATCATTCTTTTGCACACCATGCCACCCCAGTTTAGACCTGTCCATATGCAAATCAGTCTTGACCCTGTGTCTCATGGGAATAGTCCAGCCCGAACTGCCAAGCCAGGTCGTCCTTGGACCGGGAACAAGCATCCTAGGACCGGTTTCGGAGTTTCACCCCTCATCAGGGGAGAGTGCGCAGTTTGAGGATGCAAGACTGTAGACATAAGCAGCATTATTTGTAGGTGAAAATATTACTATATTAGACACTTCTGAGAGTTACCCATCTCTTCTGTGCACTTAAATGTCCTGCAGCCCACCATCGAATGAAAGACAAAGCCTAACTTGATTCTGTCTTTATTCAAAAATGTTTTAGTGGTGAAATGCTTAAGAAAGTAGTGTACAACTATGCTCTGTTCTGTCTCAAGGCGTTCAGTCTGCCCTCAGCTAGGGTGCCATTAGACCACTATTTCAGCAAGGAGAGAGGATTGGATCATGGGTTGGAAGCATAAAGTCATGGTTGGGCACAAATGAAGGGAAATCTTGAGAGCTTTAGGCTGTGCTTAAAGGAAGCAGTAACATCAGTCTCATAGTTCTGCGAGAAAAATAGATGGGTGACTAATGCAAACATTGAAAATGAGATTCTGTGCATGCTGGAGCAGAAGTCTTCTGATGTTCATCATCAAGTTTGACTCACGGTATTAATTACAAGACAAAGTGAGATCCATTTTGGATGCCTTTGCTCTGACACTGCACAAGATGTAGGGTAAGGAGAGCTTCCCCATACAGTGGAAGTATATTGCTTGCATTTCAGTAGCTGGAGGGCGGAGATCCAGAAAATGGCGTGAAGGGAATAGTCACAGGCCTTCCTTTAGAAATTTAAAGAGGCTGCTGGTTTGACTTCCTGGAGCACTGTCGTTTAGTATATCAGATGGGTGAGAAGTGGGGTTGCAGATATTTTTGTGCAAGGTGAATGGGACACTTTGGGTGAGGCCCAGCCTTTTGTCTTCCTTGATCACACTTACAGTTGTGCTGATGAGAACTTTTTCCTTTGGAATTTGTGAATCTGTTTTTTTTAATAAAGATTATTTCTTGAGAGACTTTAACTTATTTTATTTTTTAAATAAACTGTTGACTGCATTAGAGGGGATTTTGTACTGACAAATGAAAATAAGACTATACCTACACATACTCCCATTCAGACAAGTTGAAAAACTACTGAAGGAGTATACTACAGAACAGTTACTCACAGATGCACCAATCATTTGTTTTGTTAGTCATACCAGTGTTTTTCAAAAATCCACACTGCGATGCCTTTTTAGCTGCAGGGATATTTGTTTCCAGATTAAACGCAGGTTGGCTGCCCTTGTAGTGTTGCAAATGTACCAGAGCACATGTAATCATTTGCCCAACCACCACGTTTGTGGCATGTGAGTCATCCAACAAGCTTATTTCAACAATATAGAAACGCACCTCTTCACTTCTTCCCTCACTTCTGCGCCCTCATCAGGTCTGGCAGCCTCATTTCCATCAGGGTAGAGACACCATTACAAGGCCTACAGTCTGTCAGAATCTTGAAATTGCAGTGCAAATCTTCTACCCCTAGCATTTGTCATAGGGAGTATCAACATCAAACCCATTGCCTGCAAAGGTAATCTGTGGCATTTCATTTACCAAAATACATGTCTGCAGGCTTAACACAGTACAATAACAACCCACCCATAAAGGCTTATTGGCTTTAACATTGTTGACTGGGCGTAGTTACGTGGAACTCCGCGAAGTGACAAAAAAAACAGCGGAGTTCCGCAAGCTGCAGAGTGCGGCGCAAACTGTCATTCGCATTGATCTTCCTGCCACTCGGGTAGAAATTCTACCCAAGTGGCAGCTTGCGCTCGCCAACTTACCATTGACGAGCGCTAGAGGGGAAAAAACTCCGCTGCGCTACGCAGAGCAGAGTTTTCTACACTCCGCGAGCTCCGCGGAGAGCGGAGTGCAGAAAACTCGCAAACTCCGCGAACGGAGCAGAGTTCACCACCCAGGCCTAATTTATTGTAAATAAATGAGGCATATTGGCTTTATTTTGTAAATGTTATAAAAACAGATCAAAACTATGGCATCTGGCATAGCTTTTCCTATTGAACTAATCAGGGCTATGGCCTTTGTTATTGGCTTGTCATCATAACCAGCTCGTAACAAAATACCTCTCTATGATATTAATAGGGTAATAATAATCCACCCTTAAATCTATGACTGTAACACATCATTTTTACAATAAATAAGTCAGGACCACGGACTTATCATAACTTTTTATAATAAACAGATCTAGCTTATTGGTTGGTCATTGGTTTGACACCATAACAAACAAAGCCCTGCTATATGGATCATAAACATTCATAACGTGGCAATCAGAGAAGAACAAACACCAAAAGTATCTCATTATCAATGAGACATTGTAAAAGAGCATCACAGTGGCATATGCTTGACTTTAAGCAAAGTGACGTGTGTGTGACCCAAAGGTCAAACACAATAGCTTTGCTTGATAAACAGGCTGCGTAAAGCAGCTGGATAAACTAATGATGAAAGCTGATTGAGAGGTAAGCACCCTTTCTGTGGAAGCACACACCTTTTGACGAAAGAAAGCCGTGCTCAGATGACCAATCTCTGGGCGGAGCCACTCTCCCTCTTTATTGTACTCCTGAAAGCACCTTTTTTATCCCATAAGGCCAGCCAACCCTGGGTTGGCAAACCTGACTTAAAATTGCCACTGTTTCCAGTGGCGGCTCGCAGAGGGAGTGTAGCGGGGCGGTGTAGCAGGGCGGGGGAGGGTCAGGGTGGGGGGTAGTAAACTCCGGCATACGGCAGTACCGAGTTGAGTAAACAAATGAATAAATAAAACAATTTACATTGCGCGTGCTGCAACGCCAACTCGGCATGCAGCGCGCGCAATGTAAATTGTTTTATTTATTTATTTATTTACTTAACTCCGTACCGCCGTATGCCGGAGTTTACTACCCCCCCACCCTGCCCCTCCCCCGCCCTGCCCCGCAGCACTCCCTCGACAAGGCGCCACTTACTGTTTCCCATACTTACTCAGATGTCCACCCACACAGGGTCGGATTGGTAACGCGGGCACTCGGGAAATGGCCGAAGGGCCGGTAGCCGAGTTCTAGCTGTGGGCTGCTTTTTTGGGCAGCCTGGGGGCTGTCTGTGCTGTTCGGATGCTGCCAGCGGCCCAGTGGGTGCCTGAGTGGCCTTTCTAGAGGCAGATGGGCGGAGGTATCACTCCCTTTCTCTCGCTGGGCCGGGCCATTAATGTATGCTGATTGAGCGGGGGCAGGGGGCCTAAGCAGAAGTGATCTCACTTGCATTCATGTGTGGCTCAGCAGTGTGAACTAATCTGTGCATCTAAGTGAAGTTAATAAATCATGCCCCCCACCCCCTTTCTCTACATAAAACTTCGCTGAAGCAGTGTTTTGCGGAAGGCAATACGCAAATATGGGCCACTTTTTTTTGGAGTGCCCGGGCCAATTTTTGATCCCAATCCAACCCTGCACCACATACGTAATCTCCGCTTCATGCCCTCTCGTCGTCCAGACCTTTCACACTTCCATCTGTGGGCGCGCGCACCGTTGTTTTCTTACCGCAGCATGGATACTCACCGGACAAGGAAGTGACTGTAACGAGAATGACACAACGGTTTCTAATTAGTAAACTGTTAAACAAGGATTGACACAGCGGCTTTTAATTAATAAACCGTCACATTGTTAATGAGTCTGAATATCGCCTTCCCGTCGTGAATGTAGCCCCGGGCCATGGAGCGTAGAGAAGCGTTGGAGCTTGTTAAGACTTTCCTGATAACGAAGCGAGGAAGGCGGCCCTCCTTTGAGTAGAAAGGCGTCAGATGCCAGCCTGAGAGGCAAGGCGAACCTCTTGGGTGATAGCAATCAACTTTCCGCTCTGTAGACCACATTTTTGGGTAATTAGCCGACAATCACTTTTACACAGGTGGCAAGTACTGTCTGTCCATCTGTCAGGTAAGGGCAGTAGCATGGTTCCTATGCAAGGAAGGGTGACAGTCGTAAAGCTGGAAACTGTAGGCTGGCTGTCCTTCTAGAACCAGAGAACAGGTTATCTGCTCAGGCCTCTTTGAGCAATCTTGAAATATGGGCTGATCGAACAATTTTATTCCACCTGTTCAAACGGGCTTTAGGAGGGGCCCTCTAGTCTATACCCTTGAAGTTGTGACCACTCTTTACCTCCTTGCTTCTTCTGCATTGTCCCGAAAGCAAAGGCTTGCCCTGGCTTGTGTTTTGCGCCCCTTAACCTGCAGGGAAGCCTCAGGAAGTAATAGGCCAGGGAGTCACTCAGGCCAGCTCCCGCCCCAACCTCCAATTCAAACATGAAAATAAGAACAATATTTTGGAGTGTTACCACATGGGGCAAATTTATTCAAAGCATAACAAAACCCAACAACATTTCTGGTTGTCACTGCTAATCTGGACAGCTTTAGCTCAACAAATTAGATCAAAATGAATCCTACACAAGCCATTATCATCCTCTTCTATTTTACATATATACAAGGAGACTCTGCTTGCTGATTGCATGCTTGCTCGCACAGCACTCAGGTACTCACATTCTATTTATCTGCATGGGCGAAACCACCTGCATCCCAAGGCACGATCTCTGACCTGCCATACCAGACGTGTGTCATGGTCCTGTCCCAACCAGCTACCAGATCCAGGGGAGTCTGTCTCTTGGTGTGTGACCAGGTGTTACAGCCCCATATCCTACGCTGCTGTTCACTTCGTTCACCTTTACCCTCAACCTGGTGTTCCTCTTCCCATGGAACGTGGATGCCATTAAATGTGGATGCAATCTGCCCACGTCAGTGCCATCTCAACTTGATTGTGGTAAGTACAGCCACTACTAGGAATATCCGCTGATCTGGCTTGCTTTACCGCCTCACCGGATACCAAAGTCTACCACCCAAATACCTCATAAGAACCTGAAATGAAAAATGGGTCCAAGTGGGTGTGAGTTCCGTTTCAGAGAGTCCTGCAGGGCTGTGATGATCGAAGGAAGGAAAAGGCCAATGCCTAGATGGTGCCGACTTAAATAGCCCGATCCTTCTCACGATAACTTCCAGTGATATCACCCTCTGGTGAAGCAATTCTTTCCCGCTGCTCACAGGGGACCCTCGCAAGAGCAGAGGGCAGGAAGCCAGTTGTAACAGGCACCCATGTGATCACCACCCCTTACTCCCAGAAGGTCAATGGGTCACGAGAGTGGGGGAGGGACAGTGATCCTCATGTGCACCTGGCCTACTGCCGCTCACCTCTAAGCAGGGTTAGCTCTTTCATAGGCCAGGGAGGCACCCAGATTCTGCCTTCCCCTCCAACTCAAATGAGACTATGACATGACCAGAGAACTGTATTTGGGAGCGTGTACCACACAGGTCATATCTGTTGGAAACATAAAAAAAGCCAAAAATATTTCTGATTCTCCCTACAATTACACAGCATTAACACAACTAATAAAGATAAAAATGATTCCTATGCTACATAATATCATCCTACTTTTTTTGACATATATATAGGAGACCAGGCATTCTGGTTGTGGGCCCACTCACACAGCACTCAGGTACTCATTCTTATTCCATTCATCCATGCAGGTGAAACCACCTGCAAACTAAGGCTCAATCCCTGACCTCTACCCCACCGGATACCTGTCAGGGTTCCATCCCTCCAGGCACAGGTGGGCTATCCCTTGCTGTGTGACCAGGAGCTTCGGCCCCAAGCATGTGATCGGCATGTTAATCGTCCTTGCTGTAATCCTATGACCCCAATTCCTTCTAAGAACCATATAAAACCACGCAATACATACCTAGGGGAATGTCCACACCAACCATGCAAACTCACTCAGATGGCATCCTTGCAACCATTTGCGGCCTGTTTTTAATAAATCCTTGACTCCCAAATGGAGTACCATCAACCATCAACTCCAGGGACAGGAGACCCTCATGACCACTAGCTGCCTCCACTGTCTCTCACAGATGTGCCATCTTTAAAACTCCAATGTCGATCAACCTAAAGAGAATATTGTTCAATACCACTTGTTACTGTTTGCGAGAGCCCTTTAATTGGTAGAATCCATGCTGAATGAACGAGTGGTCAACAATCCAAACCAGCTTTGGAGTCATAGTGACCAGGGGTGAGTGAAATGTAAGTAATTTGCTTTTACGTAATTATGCAAAATAAAATAAAATGCAAATTTGTGCTTAATTACACAAAGTGCATCTCTGGCGCCTTGTATAAAAAAATTATGCAAACAGTAATTTAATCTGCACAAGCGAACAACCATTTTGTTTTGCTCCAGCCTGCTCCGTCTTGCTTTTCCTTATGCTCCCACCTCCAGAGACCCCATCCACCCCATTCTTTTCCATCTCTCCCCTTTTCTCAACTTTATTTTCACTTTCTGACTGCCCCTCTCTGCTTATTTTAAATTTTTTGCTCCCCGTTTTTGTCTGTCTTCCCTTTTTTGTTTAGATATCCCAATTCCTACTTTCCAGCTATGGCAGAGGTAGGCGGCACCGCCATCTCTGAGACCCACCCTCCTTATGGTTGATAACAATGCGAGGGGGTAGTGCCCCACCATATTTTTAATGAGTCAGATGTGGCAGCACTGATTTTTTATGCACAGTGCCACCTTTCCTTCATGCTGGCAACAGGCGGCAGGCCCAGAAAGGGATACAGCCTGGCGGAGAGCAAGTGCGAAGGCGCCAACCAGGAACTCAGGCACGCTGCAACTAAGGCGGTTGTGCCGGTCCCTGACGCCATAGAGGGGCGGGTCTGGTGACGGCGCTGGTGAAGCGGCCGGCACCAGCCCCTACCTTTGCCCCTGATTGGTGAAGGGAAGACCAGCCCCGGAAGCACTCAAGTGCTTTCGGGGCCTGGGAGACGGGTCTATGCCGGATCCGGCCGGTTTCTTCGGGTCGCGATCGCAGACCCGTTAAAGGGGGCTGCGGAGCAGCGGGGCAGTCTCTTCCTCGCCGCTCCGCATCCTGCAAACTACTCCATCCACGCGACGGAGTTTTCTCATATTTGTATTTGTTTTGTCTCCCTTTACAGATCAGCTGCTCCTTCTTCAGTACAGATCGGAGGAACTGAGGATCAGCTGTTTTTTCATCTACACAGCAGCCGGTAGCCACACGGGTTCGACTGTATACTCGCCTGCCCCGCAAGATTGGAATTGCGGTGGTGGCTCCGGCTGCTTGTATTTAATTGCCTGTCTGGATTGCTTGAATTTAGGAGCAACAGAGGTGCTGGAAATTTTGTTTGGTGGTACTGGTAGTAAGGTGAGGGGGAATATTTTGGCCTCCTAGGCCAACAGCTGTTATTTTTCTTGAGTTTTGGGGGTGTATTTGTTGCTAGAACAGGGGAGCCCCAATTTTTCACTGTCTCCTAGGTTTTTAGTAGGTTGGCCAGTTGTGAGTGAAAGTTGTATCAAATTGGTTTTGATTACCTAGTTGGAGTGGTGAGGTGCACAAGTGGTTGGCATCGGTGGGTGCTGCATTACCTAGACGATTTCCTTTTTTTGGGTGCACCGGGGTCTCAAGAGTGTGACCGCGTTTTACAAGCTTTTTGCGCAAATTCAGGGTCCCCCAAGCGCCAGGGAAGACAGTAGGGCCGGCCACTGAAATTGAGTTTTGGGCATAGAATTGGATTCGGTGAACGGGGTATCACGACTCCCACAAGGGAAAGTGGTGGCTTTTACCTTAGCGTTACAGGAGTGCCTGAGCAAAGAAAAGGTCACCTTGCACCAGCTACAAAAAACTGTGGGACACGTTAACTTTGCGCTAAAAATTATCCCCATGGCCCGCCCATTCTCGCATTCCATTGTGCAGGCAATGTCAGGTTTAAAAGAAAAACACCACCACACTCGGTTGTCCGGTGAGGTCAGGCAGGATATGTAGCCAGTCCCTCTAGGTCCAGCCCGGAGCTGGGCTTAATGACAGACGCTGCAGGAAGTGAAGGGTTTGGTGCCATCCTGGGCCCGGAGTGGGCTGCGCAACGTTGGCCAGCATGGTGGGTGGAGTCTGGCCCGACAGGTAACATTGGGTTTTTAGAATTGCTCCCCATTTTGGTGGCACTAGCCATCTGGCCAGAACAGTTTCGCAATCAATCTGTGGTTTTTTGGTCCGATAACAGGTCAGAAGTAGAGTGCATTAACCAGCAATCGGCTAATTGTAAAATGATGCTATGGCTGTTAAAGGAAATAATACTCCAATGCATCAGATTGAATGTGACTTTTAGGGCCAAACATGTCCCAGGAGTGCTGAATCACGCTGCTGAGGCTCTGTCTTGTTTTAAGATGCAGGTGTTCAGGTCATACCACCGAGGAGCAGCGGAAAGTCCAACGCCCTTTACAGATCAGCTATGGTAACTTGGTGCCCCAACCTATCGGACCTCATGGCAGCTAGCCTAGCACCCAGGACCAGGCGAGCCTATAAGGGGGCTTTTAGCGCCTACTGCATTTTTCTTGGGGATGGCTGGGAAGGGGCCTGGCATGAGTCATCTGCTGTCGTATCTTTCATGAGGGCATTGAAGGATGGGCGGCGTTCCGCGCGTGCGCAAGATGCCACATGGCGGCGATCTCTTTTTTTTTGCATAAAAATGCGGGGTCATAAGGATCCCACCAGCACTTTCTTAGTGCAAAGGGCACTGAAGGGGTGGCAGTGTTTGCCGGTTCCCCAGCCTGATGTCCGGTGTCCAATTAGCATTGACACATTGTCAGCGGTACTGGGGGCACAGGGGAGGGTATGTAGATCCACTGGGGAGGTTCATCTCTTCAGGGCGGCCTTTACCCTGGCTTTCTACGGCGCCTTCAGGGTTGGAGAACTGGTGGCGCGTAACAAGCAAGACTGGCACGGGGGCTCCAATTTGGCCATGTTCAAATACAGGGTGGCTCGCTATCTTTATCAATCCCTAGATCAAAAGCTGACCAAAACAGCAGGGGACACCATGTTATTCTGCATACATCACAAGGAAGCTTGTGCTGTCCAGTGGGCAACTTAGAGTCTTTTCTGGCCTAAAGACCGCGGGGCGCGGGCGGCCCACTGTTAATTCACGAAGATGGCACACCGCTTACAAAATTTAATTTTTGGCAGGGTTCTGGCCTTGGCACTTGGGGCAGCAGGGTTGGATCCATCCAAATTCGGTACCCATTCTTTGAGGATTGGGGAAGCCACCGAGGCCACGGCTAGAGGCCTGTCGGGGCGAGAGGTACAGAGGATCTGTTGTTGGTCTTCTGATTGTTACAAATGATATGTGCGTTTACACATGCTTTGAGGTATGTTATGTCTAATGACGGTGTTTTTTGTCTTCGGTTTCACAGAGTTTCCATGTCCTGTGCCGCAGGAAGGAAGATCGCCGTCGTGCGCCGGTCGCTGGAGCCTCGCCCAATCCAGGTCCCCGCCTGGGGGCCAGGTGGAATGGAAGTTTGGATAGTAGGTCACTCGTACGTGAACAGGTTGAAGCATCATTTTTTCACAAGCAACTATGCGGACAGGGCCCGTCGGGCAGGTTTCAATGTATCTTTGCATGGGTGTTAGACTTGGCATCTTTTGGCGTGTTTCCCCTGACTTTTTGCTTTCTGACCTCCCGGTTTTGACTCTGTTTTTGCTGGTGTAATGATTCTGCGCACTTTCCTCACTGCGGTCCAGTGGGAAAGTGCAAGTGCTCCTGTATAAAATGTGTTATGGATTGGTTTTTCCATGATTGGCCTATTTGGTTTATCTGTCAGTCCCTTGTAAAGTGCACTACGAGTGCCAGGGCCTATAGACCAAATGCTGTTGGTGGGCTGCAGCACTGGATTGTGCCACCCACGCAAACAGCCCGTAAAATGTAACTCGGGCCTGCCAACGCAGAGCCTGTGCGCAGCCTGGGGCTGCCATGTCGACTTGGCAAGTGCACACACTTGCAAGTCCCTAAACCTTCCCTTTGCTACATGTTAGTCACCCCTAAGGTAGGCCCAAGGTACCCCTGTGGGCAGGGTGCGTTGTACGCGAAAGGTAGGACATGCCCTGGTGTGTGCGGCATGTCCTGATAGTGAATTACAGCCTAGTTCGTTTTTCACTATTACAAGGCTACCTGTTCCCCTAGGCCAGAACGGGCAGTTTTGATTATTACAGCTTATAATCCTAACTGACCCCGGGAACATGGTAGAAATTCGAGTTTAGTATGCCTGGACTCAGAATGATAAAATGCATCTTTTAGTGAAGTTGGTTTTAACATTCTGTGTTTGAAAATACCACTTTTAGAAAGTGGGTATTTTCTTGTCTAACCATCCAAGCCTGCCTCTGCGAGGTTGTGTATTCCTTGTCTGGAGTGTGAGTGACAGGGGCTGGGGGCTGCCAGGAGACAGGGTGAGTCAGCACAGGGCTGAATAGCAAGATCTACATGTAGATGGGTGGGAGGGCACCTGGGCCCTGAATAGGACAGTGCCTTCCCTCCACAATGCTGGCTCCACCTCCTGTGGTGCGTCTGATGTCCCTGGCCTACTCACTGAAAGAAGGGACGGAGACTTGTCAACAAAGTGCTCCAGAACTGGTTTGGACTAGGCAAAGGCCTCTCTGCCTTCAGAGAACAAAGGAATTTGGGATATAAATATTGGGGCCCTGACCCCATGAATTTAGATCTCGCTGGAATCAAGGAACCTGCCAAGACGAAGAGCTGGAAGAGCTGCCAGGAGGAGTACTGCCCCTTTGCTGTGTTGTTGCTTTGTTGGGTTGGCCTGCAGTTGCTGCTTCTGTCTTGGGCAGTGAAAGGACTGGACTGAACTTTCTACAAACTTGTGCTGAGTATCTCCAAGGGCCTGGAACCGAGCTGGCCTCCTGTTAAGAAGTCTCAGGGACTGCAAAGACTTCACAAGCCTCTGGGTACCGCTTCTGGAACGCTGTTTCAGTTGCCACAGAGGAAGGGAACTGCAACCGACTCCGTCAACCGAATCCATCCCTGGCCGGTGACCTGTTTGCATCGCAGACCGCATCGCCCCGCTTCGCATCGCAACCCTGGTCTCACCGTGGGCGACGTCCGACGCCGCCAACATCGAGCCGCTGCTTGCACCGTGACCTGTGGGCACCGCAGTTCGCATCGCATCGCTTCACTGAACCAACCGGACCCGACCGACGCGGTCGCTGCAACTGGCTCAAGAGTCGAGACCGCACCGCATTTGGGGCACCACTCGCACGTCTGCGACGCACCGCTCCGACTCACACCGCTGTCCGACGCCAGCTCCCGCACTCCGGCTTGGTCGCCTGCATCGCAACCTGTCAGCACCGCATCGAGCCTCGTCTCACCCTGCATCGCACGCCTTGGACTCACCGACTCCGTATGCACGACGCTCATCGAGCCGCTGCCTGCACCGCATCGAGGGACACCGCACCTTGCATCGCTCCGTCTTGCACCGCAACCGCGACGAACGCCGACCGGCTCGTACACTCCGTACCAGCCACAACGAGAAAGGTACTGTAACCGAGTCTGTTCATGACTCTGCTGGCCCGTATCAACGCGGTCGGCTGGAACTGTTAGACTCTGTGGTTTTCAGCATCGCGGTAGGCTCGGACGGAGCTACCGACTCGTACGAACTTTGTTTTTGAACTATTCCTGCAAAGAAGAAGTTAACGTATCAAGTATTCATTCGTAAAGTACAGTATTGTGGATTTTTGTCGTAATTGGTCTTGTCTTGAGTATATAAAATATTGGTTATTTTTCTAAACTGGTGTGGTGTCCGTTTGTAGTGCTTACACTGTATTACTGTTGGTTATGTGCAAATGCTTTACACACTGCCTCTGAATTAAGCCTGACTGCTCGTGCCAAGCTACCACGAGGGTGAGCAGGGGTTACTTCACGAGTGGAACACCCTTACCCTGACTAGGAAGAAGGGTCCCTACTTGGACAAAGGTGCAAGCCCTTGCCAACTAGAGATCCCATTTCTAACATTGGTTGTCAGCGGTGAGGATAGGACTTGTGTTTGCACTTGACTTACAGTGATTGGTGTGCACTACTACCATATCGCAGACCATTACGTACCACATACTGGTTCTTTTTCTTTTGGCCTATTTTTGATCTTGCCAGTTTCAACTCACTACTTTTGTCATGCCTGAATCAATTGCATCATCCGTTGCATCTCTGGAAGTTATCTTTGAGGAGGATAGGTTGGAATCTTACGCCGTAAAGGAGCTACGAGCGATTTGTAAAAACCTGAAAGTCCAAATTAAAGGCCTCACAAGGAAGGAGGAGCTACAGAAGGCGCTGAGGGCCTGGGTAGCAGCCAGACATGCCAATGGGCAGCCTGGTAATCTCAGTGAGGAGGTGGAGGAGCCTATTTCCAGGGTGGATGTGCTTTTGGGTAGGGGGCACCCGCCAGGTCAGGCAGCAGCAGTCTGTCCCCAGAGGAGCTGGAGGACAGGCGGGAGGCAAGGCAGTTTGAGCTGCAGAAGCTCAGGCTGGAGAGTGAGCGGGAGGAAAAGAGATTGGCCATAGAGGAGAGGAAGATGCTCTTAGAGCATGAGAGAGAACTGAAGGAGCTAGAACTTAGGAGTAAGTCAGGCTCAGATGGTGGCAGCAATTCGTCCAGAAAGGCAGACAGGATTGTGCACATTCCCAAGAACGTAGGCAAGGAGTTCAAGAAGGGGGATGACATACAAAGGTGGTTTCAGGGTTATGAGGCAGCCATACACATGAATGGGGTCCCTGAGGAGAATTGGGGAGCAGGATTGTGGCCACTTTTCCCTGAAGAAGCGAGGGATGCTCTGATAGCTTTGGGTAAGGGGTATCACCTCACCTATGCTGACATGAAGGATGCCCTTCTCACGAAGTATGGTCTTACTCCTGAAAAGTACAGGGATCAGTTCAGGTCCAGTAAGAAGTCTGATGCCAACACTTGGTTGGAATGTGTGGATGTGTTCTGCAGGTCTCTGGATGGTTGGGTGAAGGGCAGTAGTGTAACAGATTTTCAGGGGCTCTACAACTTGATTGCATGGGAGCACTTGTCTAGTCTATGTTTTGCAGATCTGCGCCAGCACCTAGTAGATAGTAAGCTAACTGACCCCAGGAAGCTTGCTATGGAAGCGGACCGCTGGGTGAGTACCAGGGTCCACAAGAAAGCGTTTGGGGGAGACTCAGCCAAAGGTGGGCAGGGTCCCCAGCAGAAAGGTGGGGGGACAAGGGTAAAGCACAGGAGTTCTCTAAAGGGCCCCAAACTAGTACCCAGGGTAAAGGTTCCCAGCCCCCGGTGATAAGAAGAAAGGGGTCTCTACAGGGAAGCCTGTTGAGACCGGCCCCCGCAAGTGTTATGCATGTGACCAGGTAGGTCACTTTAAGGGGGACCCCAAGTGCCCGAAGGGGACACAGCCACCCACCGGTGGACAGTCCAAAGTGTTGGCTAGTGTAGCGCTTGGGGAGGAGGGGTGCCCACAGGAGGGTGGGGATCCCGCAGAAATGACCCTTGTCTCACTAGGGGATAGTGAGATGGTCCCAGGAAACCAGGTGCCCCTTAACACAAAGAAATATAGCACCTGGGTGACCATTAACGGGAACAGGGTAGAGGCTCTCAGAGACACTGGAGCCAGTGTGACCTCAGTCCGGTGTCACCTGGTGTCTGAGAAGCAAGTAGTCCCAGGAGCATTCCACCAAGTAGTTGCTGTAGACAACTCGGAGCGCCAATGTATGGTGGCGCAGGTTCCCTTTGAATGGGGGGGGGGTCTCAGGTCCCTTGAGGGTGGTTGTGAGCCCTACCATGCCTGTAGATTGTCTGCTAGGAAACGACCTGGAGCAGTCCTCATGGAAGGAGGTTGAGCTCAGGTCTCACTTGGAGATGCTTGGGTTGCCAGAGTGGGCATGCGTGTCTACTCGGTCAATGGCAGCCAGAAAGGGTGATCAAGAGGACTTGGAGCCTGAAACAGTGGCCCAAGTCCCTGCCAAGAGAAAGGGCAGGGGGCGCGGGAAACCGGCCCCCGAAGTTCCCACGGATTGGGAGGAGGCGGACCTCGAGGGGGACGCCCCGGTGCCTACAGGGGAGCAGGTAGCCGAACTGGGAGACATCTCTGAGCTGACCCATTGGCAGCAAGAAGGGGGTCCCACCAGGGAGGAGTTCTGCAGGGAGCAGAACGAGTGCCCTACTCTGGAGGGTCTGCGGCGGCAGGCTGCAGACCAGGCAGCTGGTAATCAGTCCGGGTCACATCTGATCTACTGGGAGAGTGGTCTCCTATACAGTGAGCCTAAGGTTGCTGAGCCTTGGTCAGCCCGTGTGCTGGTGGTACCCCAGCGCTTCAGGACCTTCCTACTGGGTCTGGCTCATGACGTGCCTTTGGCATGACATTTGGGGCAGGACAAGACCTTTGACAGGCTTGTCACCCACTTCTTTTGGCCCCAAATGCGAAGGCAGTCAGATGCACACTGCAGGTCTTGCCAAACTTGCCAGGCAAGTGGTAAGAGTGGGAGGAAGGTCAAAGCTCCTCTCCAACCTTTTCCTGTTGTTGGAACACCCTTTGAAAGGGTAGGGATGGATATTGTGGGGCCACTGGATCCCAAGACAGCCATGGGCAACAGGTACATCCTGGTCTTGGTGGACCATGCCACCCGGTACCCGGAGGCAATCCCTCTCAGGACAACGACGGCGCCAGTGGTGGGCCGGGCGTTAATGGGGATCTTTTCCCGTGTGGGATTCCCCAGAGAGGTGGTTTCTGATAGGGGGACCAATTTCATATCGAAGTATATGACATCCCTGTGGAAGGAGTGTGGTGTAACCTACAAGTTCACCACTCCTTACCACCCACAAGGAAACGGTCTGGTGGAGAGATTCAACCAGACCTTGAAAGGCATGATCAAGGGTCTAACAGAACCCATGAGGCGTAAGTGGGACGTCCTCTTGCCATGCCTACTCTTTGCGTACAGGGAGGTGCCTCAGAAGTCTCTTGGGTACAGCCCCTTTGAGCTCCTGTATGGCCACCCTGTCAGAGGACCTCTGAGTTTGGTAAAGGAAGGCTGGGAGGCAGCTCCCAGGAAAACTCCCCAGGATGTATTTAGCTACATGCTGGCCTTTAGAAACCAAACTGCCCGCTTCAGGAAACTCGCTCAGGCGAACCTAGAAGCAAGCCAGGAAGAAATGAAGAGATGGTATGACCAGAATGCCACTCTGGTCGAATTTCAACCTGGGCAAAAAGTGTGGGTCATGGCCCCAGTGGCACCTTGTGCCTTGCAGGACAAGTGGACTGGGCCATATGAGGTAAAGGAGCGCAAAAGTGACGTCACCTACCTGGTGGATTTGCAGGCTCCAAGGAACCCTTTGAGGGTCCTTCACGTGAACCGCCTCAAGCCCCACTTCGAGAGGTCCGAAGTGAGTATGCTCTTGGCGACAGATGATGGGATGGAAGAGGAGAGTGAGCCTCTCCCTGACCTCCTGTCTACCAAGGAGCATGATGGGTCAGTAGAGGGTGTGATCCTCTCCCCTACTCTGACTCAGGAGCAGCAGGGGGACTGTCGCCAGTTGTTGGGACAGTTCGCCCCACTGTTCTCTCTGACCCCCGGTGTTACTCACTGGTGTACCCATGACGTGGACACTGGTGACAGCCCTCCTGTGAAGCACAAGATTTACAGGTTGACTGACCGGGTCAGAGCCAGCATCAAGGAGGAGGTCTCTAAGATGTTGGCGTTAGGGGTGATTGAGCCCTCCCACAGTCCTTGGGCCAGCCCAGTGGTCTTGGTCCCAAAGGCTGCGGCGCCCGGTGCCACTCCAGAACTCCGGTTTTGTGTGGACTACCGTGGGCTCAATGCCGTCACCAGGACTGACGCGCACCACATCCCCAGAGCTGATGAGCTCATTGATCGGTTGGGAGCTGCCCGGTTCCTCAGCACGTTTGATTTGACGTCTGGGTACTGGCAGATTGCCTTAACCGATGGGGCCAAGGAGAGATCAGCATTCTCAACCCCAGAAGGTCATTACCAATTCCGGGTGATGCCCTTTGGGTTGAAGAATGCCCCTGCCACCTTTCAGAGGTTGGTCAATCAGGTGTTGGCTGGGCTGGAGGATTTCAGTGCCGCCTACCTGGATGACATTGCTGTGTTCAGTTCCAGCTGGGAAGAACATTTACAGCACCTTGGGAAAGTGTTGAGGGCTCTGCAAGGTGCAGGCCTCACGATCAAGGCCAGTAAGTGCCAGATCGGGCAGGGTTCTGTGGTGTACTTGGGACACCAGGTAGGAAGCGGCCAGGTGGCGCCCCTACAACCCAAGATTGACGCCATTCTGGCTTGGGAGCCCCCCAAGACCCAGACAGAGGTGAGAGCCTTCTTAGGTCTCACCGGCTACTATAGGAGATTTGTTAAGGGCTATGGCACTATCGTTGCCCCCTTAACAGAGCTGACCTCTAAGAGGCAGCCCAGGAAAGTGATCTGGACTGAGTCCTGCCAGAAAGCTTTTGATGCCCTGAAGGCAGCCATGTGCACGGCGCCCGTGCTCAAGGCACCTGACTTCTCCAAAGAATTTGTCGTGCAGACTGACGCTTCAGAGCATGGTGTGGGAGCGGTGCTCTCACAACTGAATGAAGAGGGCCTGGATCAGCCTGTAGTCTTCCTTAGCAGGAGACTACTTCCCAGGGAACAGAGGTGGAGTGCCATAGAAAGGGAAGCTTTTGCTGTGGTCTGGGCACTGAAGAAGTTGAGACCATACCTGTTTGGGACTCACTTCCGGGTTCAGACAGACCACAGGCCCCTCAGATGGTTGATGCAAATGAGGGGTGAGAATCCAAAACTGCTGAGGTGGTCCATCTCCCTACAGGGAATGGACTTTACGGTGGAGCACCGTCCTGGTACAGAACACGCCAACGCAGATGGTCTGTCCAGGTTCTTCCGCCTTAGTGAAGAGAACTCCAATGGGGTTGGGTAGTTCTCCCTACTTTCAGCTGGAGGGGACATGTGTTAGACTTGGCATCTTTTGGCGTGTTTCCCCTGACTTTTTGCTTTCTGACCTCCCGGTTTTGACTCTGTTTTTGCTGGTGTAATGATTCTGCGCACTTTCCTCACTGCGGTCCAGTGGGAAAGTGCAAGTGCTCCTGTATAAAATGTGTTATGGATTGGTGTTTCCATGATTGGCCTATTTGGTTTATCTGTCAGTCCCTTGTAAAGTGCACTACGAGTGCCAGGGCCTATAGACCAAATGCTGTTGGTGGGCTGCAGCACTGGATTGTGCCACTGGGTATGTGAGTGGCTGTATGGGTCTGTGAGTGGGTGTGTGACTATTTGTTACGATGTATGAATGGGTATGTGAATAGTTTTGAGGGTATGTGAGTGGATTTGTGAGTGGCTGTGTGCATCTGTGAGTTGATCTGTGAGTAGCTGTATGGGTCTGTGAGTGGGTGAGTGGCTGTATGGATCTGTAAGTGGGTGTGTGAGTGGGTGTGTTAGTGGTTTTGTGGGTGTTTGACTGGCTGTATGGGTTGGTGAGTGGGTGTCTGACTGGCTGTATGGGCATGTGAGTGGCTGTGTGGGTCCGTGAGTGGATATGAGAGTGGGTGAACAGGTGTGTGAGTTGGTGTCTGAGTGTCTGTGTGGGTGTGTCAGTAGCTGTGTGAGTGACTGGGCCAGAACAAACCTAACCTGCCTCTTTATCCAACAAGAGTCCTCAGTTTTGCACAATAATTCTCATTGGATAAATCTCTAGTGCATATTCTATACTACAGCTGCGTAATGGACCAGGAGGAAATCTCTCCAGTGACCTTCTGTGCATTTAGTTTCGGCAATGTGATTGTTCCTCATTCGTCTTCTTCCAGAAATTTGTGATAACATGAATTCTCCTATAGAGAAGATGACAAGACTACAAAGATGTGAATCTCCACCAAACAAGGGTACTTCTTCTTAATTATATAAAGTAAGTGCTTTTTTGTTTGGTGGAGATGTCCTCATATTCATCGCATCAAGAAGGCATCACCAAAATCAGCGGGAAACACGCTGGGGGACCTTTTGGTAAGCTGCCCATCATAATGGCAAATGGTGGGAAGACCTTTGCATACTACTAAGGTGGACGGGGCAGGGCCAAACAGGAGAGGCTTTAAGTTGATTTTGCACATTTGGATACTTGTAGTAATTTAAAGGGAGACCCATGGACTCTGCTCTCACCAGGAGAGGACAAGAATTAACCCATTCGTCACAGTCACTACAGATTGTGCTCCGTTAGATCAATGTTGCATTCACCTCCACCAAGGATTTCAGATCGTTTTTCAATGAGGAATTGCAGAGAAAATACACTTGCTTTACCTTCATCAAGCCCAGGAACATAGGATCATTTGTCCTTTACAGAAGTGGAGCTTCAACTGGTGCACCTGCTATATTTATATTGGTAAGTGCTTTCCGTTTAGGTTTAATTTCCGTGAAATGAGCTTCAGGACCAGAACGGAACCTCACCTGCCTGTTTATCCAACAAGAGTCCACTATTGTGCACAAAATGTGGCCAGAGGGGTATCCCCAATGCTCCCGCGGTCCCTGCCGGCTCCCCACCTCCAGCGGGAGCTGGCATTGCTCCTGCACGCAGGGAGATGAAAAGTCCACTCCCATCGAGTGGAAACCGTTTTCCTGCTCCCGCCTGCTGGGAGCAGATTTACAGTTTGCTCTCGCTTGGCATGAGCTGTCATAGCCCCTGCCAAGCGACAGCAAACTACTATGTCCCGAGGGTGGGCACCTCGGGACATAGGGAGGGTGGCAGTCCCGAAGGGCCATTATTGGCTCCAGAGGGGGGGGGGGCACCTGGCTGACTTCTTTTGTTTATATAGGACCAGCCCTAGGGAGATTGTGGTCCACGGGGCCAGAAATGGCTCAGGGCAGAGGCTGCACAGCCTCCTCCCAGTTAAATATTGGCCATACCCTGGGAAGGTGGTGGTCCCCGGGGCCAAATACGGCCCGGAAAGGGGGCCACGTCGCCCTCTCCCCCTCTGAAAATTTCCTTCACCCCAAGGAGGTGGTGGTCCCAGGGGCTATTTAGTGGTGGGTAGGGGGGTCCGTGCGGCCCCCCCTCTTATTTTAAGGCCAAGGCCTGGGGAGTTGGTGGCTTCCGGGGCCCATATTGGCCATGGGGAGGGAGGCCACATGCACCCCCTCCCCATAACATATATGTCAAAATACCTCCTGGACCTGGCCCACCAGGTGCTCAAATACAAACAAGCACGGGAGACCATGCTTAGAGTTTTTTTTTCGTGAGGAGTCGCAAATCTTCTCAATTTTTGCCACAAATTATTTTTTTAAATGCTTTCGGCTCTGGCGGAGTCCCTTGGGGACTCCACACCAGGCCTAGCAAGTCGGGGTATTGCTACCCTGCCCCTTCTCTTTTTTTTTACCTTTTTGCCTGGGACTTGGCTGAGTCTGAGTCCCAAAATGGCTGCCAACACTTCCTGGTTGAAACATTGGCATTCAATCAGATTTCAGCACGAAATCTGTTGGATTCGTGAAGGGCCCGCACATCTAGATATCTATATTTCTTTTTCCTTTAATATCGCAAAAACTACTGAATGGATTTACACCAGATCACAAAAAGGGCTTTTTCTGGACCAAGAGCTACCTCATGCCAAATTTGGTGTAATTACGTCCAGCAGTTCGGGCTGTAGTCGTGGCTACAATTCCTATGGGAAATGCAAATTTTTTGACCCCCCCCTTTTTTCTTGACCCCCACTTGATGGACCACCCCGAAACTTTCAAAGCACAGCTAGAAATAGGAGGTCACTTTTTTGGGAAAGTTTTGTGAAGATTCGTCAAACAGCACCAACGTTATAAGCAAACTAAAAAACTCTTTTCCTATAGAATATATATAGGTTTCCACCTGTTTATGTTGCAGCTCCACGGTGCAGTGGGTGCCGTGATTAATGAGGGTGGAACTCACTAGGCACTCACGGGGTGGCAATGTTTAAATAGCTTTAATGCCACGTAGATTCACAGCAAACAGACGTGTATTGACTATCGCCTTTCTCAATGACAACCAGCCACACGCCATTTTAATTAATTTATACATGGCCCTGGTACAGCGTCATCAATAGCAAAGACGGCATGTTTCGTGCCAAATAATATGCACACATAACACTGTTACAGCGGCAGCCATCTTATCATGTGCTATAATACAACTTATAGTCAGTCACAGGCACTGTTAAGGCAATAATCATAAAATCAATTCACATTACAATAATGATTGAAGCTGGCAATTCAAAACAATACTTTACTTCACAATCAAATGAACTTCTTGATAATGATGCTCCTAATTTCATAAGTGCAATTGTCCAACTCATCGTGCCACAGTATCACCCATTCATTTTGATGGCCCGCTAGTAGTGTAAATACATTTAATCAAATACTGATGCACACCAAACAATTCATAACGTGGAAATTAAACCTCCTTCAAAACAGGCCTAAAAGCTTCAGTAGTCGATATCGTGCCCTTTATGGACAAATCCTTGTTTTTGTTCCTGAATGTTGCCCATATCCACCCCTTCAGAAATACATTGCTCTAGATGGACTATCAGATAAGGGGGGAGGAAGGACAATGGGTGGGGAGGTTGTATTTTATGGGGGGCGCGGTGCGAGATTGATACTGTGGAAGCATTTGATTAATGATCATATTGCGGTAAATTCTAATTTCACTTCCTCAGCCTCCATCCTATTCAACACTAATGTGTGCACAATGCTTTCTTGCTCAATGCTTACTATTCTGCTCTGGATGGGCCTACACAGATATTGTTGTGTATTCACCCCGTTCTATATAAAAGGAACAGAAACCAGGTCAGAGCTGAATCCTTGCTCTTAATTGCCTGCTGCCATCAGGTCTGCACATCACTTCACTATCAGTGGGCTGGCTCTCCTAGCATCTCAATTCCCTAAATGTACCCATAACTCCTCATCCTTGTTAAGACCTCTTGGCATCTTGGTCTGCAGCTTAATGATGTATTTAGACTTAAGTTGTCTGAGTTTTTGCACTCTATTTCCTCCTCTTTCAAATCTGGGCATTTGATCAAAAGTATTTCAGAAGATTTTGATTAATTCTATGCATGGTTTCGTGCTACTGGGTATGCAGCATCTTTCTTGGTGATTGCGCGCATATGCTCTGATATGCTTTTTTTGATGGGATGTGTGGTGTCCCAATGTATTTCATGTTACAGGGAAGATTAGACAATATGCCATAAATTCCAAGTTACAACTCAAAAATTTAGTGATAGGACATTTTCTTTTGTTTCCCGGAACCTCATATTACTTTATTCGACTGCTCGCTTTGCATGCTTTACATCTTGTGCAGGAAAAAACTCTGTTATTTTGTCTGGCTGATACCCAGTATCCACAAAATGATTTTGTACTAGATAGTCTTTTAATGACGGACATCTTTTGTACGTGACTGTGGACAGGTTGTCAGTTGATGGCCAATAACCATATCTGCCTGCAAAATTCCCCAGTTTTGTTTGAGGATGTTGTACACCTTAGATGAACTGGTGGAGAATGTAGTTATCATTTTCACTGTGCCTTCTTTTATGGGATGCCCCTCCAATGTATCTATTAGTAAAGTGTTACATGTCATATGTTGTACCTTAGTTTTAGCTGCCTCTAGCAGCGTTGGTAACTAGCTATAAGTTCTAAATCTTGTCAATGTGTTAGCTTCTGCTGCCTCGTACTCAGTTAGCGTTGAGTAGTTGTGTTTGAGACACAGTAGCTCACCATAAAGTATACTATTTATCAATTTCCTGGGATGGTGACTTCTGGCATGAAGCAGTGAGTTCCATGCAGTGGACCTCCTATATAAGGGACGTTTGTAGTTTGTTATCTTGGATAAATACTTTGAGATCCAAGAATGATACATGGGAGCTGCTAATGTTATTGGAGAACTATAGGTTTAGGGAATTCTCATTGAGGGTATTTTTAGGGTTTAGGGTGGGTGTGGGTTTTTAGGTGGCAAAGGTTATTTTAAGGTTTAGGGTGGGTATGGGTTTTTCATTGGCAAGGAGTAATTTTAGGGTTTAGGGTGGGTGTGTTTTTTTCAGTGGCAGGGGTATTTTTAGGGTTTAGGGTGGGTATGGGTTTTGGGTGGCAATGGTAATTTTAGGGTTTAGGGTGAGTGTTGGTTTTTGGGTGGCAAGAGCAATTTTAGGGTTTAGGGTGGGTGTGGGTTTTTGAATGGCAAGGGTAATTTTAGGGTTTAGGGTGGGTGTGGGTTTTGGGGTTGCAAGGGTAATTTTAGGGTTTAGGCTGAGTATAGGTTTTTGGGTTGCAAGGGTCATTTTAGGGTTTTGAGTGGGTGTGGGTTTTTGGGTGGTAAGGGTAAGTTTAGGGTTTACGGTGGGTATTTGGGCGATAAGGGTGTATGCGGGTGTGTAAATGTATTTATTTATATATATATTACCTACTGGTGGTCGCCAGTAGGTAGTAGGTAATTATAGTTAGGATGTTGTTTCCATAGGAAGAACGTTTTTTCATTTGCCAATAACTTTGGCGTAGTTTGATGAATTCTTACAAATTTTTCAAAACTAGTTTGTCACTCTCTTCAGCTGCTGTCTTGAAAATGTCAGGGTGATCCATTAAGTGGGGGCCGAGAAAAAGGGGGGGGTCTCAAAATGCATTTTCCCCATGTTCATTTCCATAGGAACTTTAGACACGGCTACAGCCTGAACTACTGAATGGAATTACAACAAATTTGGCAGAAAGGTAGCTGTTGGTCCAGAAAGCAACCTTTCTAATAAATTGGTGTAAATCCGTTCAGTAGGTTTTTTTTTTGTAAACAGATTTATTGAGTTTCAACATCAGCACAGTAAAATAATGGCAACATTTAGAAACATATTGTACATTGCAAGCTCTCCCATAAGAGACAATGATTCTGCTATGTTGTTATTGCAGTGTAATAGGGCATCTCAAACTTATAACTATGATCCCCCTCCCCTTCGCGAGTCAATGTTGTGGTAACATATGTATTGTGTATGTAAGTAGTATGTTAAATGTCAGTGTCAGGTGTATTTAGGGGGCAGCGCAGTGCTAGGTCAGTACAACAGTCTGCTAGTTGCAGTTCATGAGGGTCTACGCGAGAGGCCTGATTAGTAGCGGGGTGCACGTCCCAGAGGACACTCATTCAGGCTCCACAGGCATTCCCTCTGGGATCTCCGGGTCAGGGTGTGTTAAGTCATTCAATAGAGCTTCCCACAATCTGACCACCTCCATGTTTATCAACCCTCTCTTAACTTCTCTTAGCAGTATCCGTCCCTCGCACTCTGCCCATTTCCAGGTGGTCAATTTAGGGCCCCCATAAATCCGTTCAGTAGTTGTGGAGTGTTGAAAGAAATTTCCAATTGTATATCTAGGGACACGGAGGATCCACGACCCCTCCCGATCTCGTGCTGAGATCTGATTGGCTGAAAACACTTCAAACTAGGAAGTGTTGGCAGCCATCTTGGGAATCTGCTTGTGCCGAGTCCCAGAAAAAACATTAAAAAAAGAAAAGGGGGTAGGATTGAAATACCATGGCCCCTAGGCCTCATTGACCCTGCAGGGCCAAAAAAGCATTTTTATTTTCTTATATTTTTTATTTGGTATCCACGGAACCCACTGAATTATTTTTTAAAACCAAAGCGCAGGCTTAAGCACTTTGTTAATTATCGAGGGGACATTTTTTTAATAAGGGAGGGGGTCACATGGGCCCCCCTCCTGGGGCCTAATATTGCCCAGGGGACCACCACCTCCCTGGGGCTTGTTTAAAAATGAATGCAGGGAGGCCCGTATGGCCTTCCCCGCTGCCCCAGAGACCACTTCTTCTCTGGGGCTTATTTATTTTTAACTGGGGGGACCTCTTGGACCCCCCCAGTCCTGGGGACCACCACCTCCCTGGGCCTTTAACAGGAAACAATGCGGGGAGCGCGGACCCACCCCAGCCCAGAGAGCCGCCAACTCCCCGGGCTTTAATGTTAATTAATGTTTGGGGGCGTGGGGCCCCTCCGCAACCCCGGGGACCGCCACTTCCCCGATGCTTTTGTTAAATTGAATGCAGGAGGCCATGCGGCCCCTCCCCCGCAGCCCCGGGGGCCACCACCTCACTTGGGCAAAATCAAAGAAAGGAGGGGGTTCGGGCGAGAGACTGAGAGGGGTTATACTTACCTGAAATGTTTTTATCACGCATATGCCTTTACCATACATGCCTTTACAATGAAACATTTCTTCGTTAAGGCATGTGTGGTAAAGTCATACTTGTGGTAAAGGCATGCGTGGTAAAGACACATTCATTGTAATGATGGCATGGTAAAGGCATGTGTGCTAATGGCATACATGGTTCCGTCACACAGCCCTTCTCCTCTGATTGTATGAAAAGCTTTTAAAGTTGTTACGTGGAGGTTATGTATCCAGACCACAGTAGATGTCCACAGAGTTCTCGCTAGGGATGTCTCGGGGGGGGGGGACTCAAGCTTCTGAGGATGGAGCAGACAGTGGTAACCTCTCCAGACAGATTTGACGACCTGTGAGCACCATTAGCCGACTTTTTTTGACAAGTTGGAACTGCTCCGCTGTCATGACCATGCAGCTTACATCGCTATAACACATAACAATGGTGATAAACCTATCTGTCTGCTGGCACGACTGGTGACACCTCACCAGAGGGATACTATGCCACTAGCTAGCTCTCTTCTATCAGGGGACACTGCCCACACCCAAAAGACCATCAACTCCGCGTTTTACACATATTACAGTACACTTTATGCAGCCCCACCGTCAATACCCAAGAGATCACCTCGATCTTGAAAGACCTTACCCATTGGAAAGTCCCAGGGACAGACGGCTGACGGCCTAACAGCTGAGTTCTATGCCCAGTTACCTCATACACTGGCACCCAATTTAGGGTCACTTTGCAACACCATTTACACTACAGGATCTCTCTCCCCAACCCTTAACACTGCGCTCATTCCTACTGAAATCACATAAAGACCCATAAGGCTTAGTGGAACATAGCCCATTGTCAATTTTAAATACTAATTATAAGATCTTAGCTAAAGTATTGTCCTGTCGTTCACTTACGAAATTACTGGACATCATTCACGAGGAGCAGGCAGGCTTCGTATTAGGTTCAACACTTCCCTCAACCTTCGCCGATTATGGCATGTTAAAGGCGGCTCTGCAGCTCACTTTCCTAATGCAGTCAGTATCGCAATGGACCTAGAGAAAGCATTTAAATCAATGTACTGGGAGTACATGAACAGGGTGCTGCAATTATTTGGCGTAGGCCTCCGTTGGTAGAAGTGGCTACAAATATTATATTCCACTCCCAAAGCTTGCGTCAAAAGCAGTAAATGTATATCTGTTTCATGGTCCGTGCATAGATGGCACAAGACAGGTTTGTCCCCTTCGGCCGTTATTATTTGCAATGGTCATGAAACATTTGGCAGCTCATCTCTGACTCCTCAGAGCTCATTGGGGTCTTACCCACACAGTTTCCCTATATGTCGATGGCCTTCTTTGTATGTTCACGACATGAACTCAGACTTGTCCAACCATAGCACAGGTATTCTCTGACTTTGTGACTCTTTCAGGCCTCAAGGTGAATTGGGCTAAATCCTGCATCTTCTCTTTACAGTAAACCTGTAGGTTCCCTTCCCAACCCCAATTTGGTCCCAGGCTGCAGATTGAAATGGTAACATTCAAATATTTAGGAGTCAACGTTTATCATTCCCCCGCAGATTTATGAGAATGAAACTTAGGCAAAGTGATGCAAGTGCTCTGATCTCATGAATCTTTGGTCATCCTTACCTCTCTCATTGATTGATCGCGTGGCCTTAATAAAAATGGTGGTTCTCCCTCGTTTTCTTCATAATTTCAATTCCTACCCATCCTTCTCCCCCGCTCCTTTTTTAAACAGCTGGATCATGCCTGATCGTCTTTCTTTAGGTGTCTGGGTGACGTTGGTTAGCCTTAGCTACCTTGAAACTCCTGTTGGAAGCGGGTGGGCTTGCCCACCCAGACTTTGAGTCCATTATCTAGCTGTACAGCTTCAAATGGATAGCTCGATGGCTCTCTGGGCACTCTCTTTACAAGGCAGGGCTTTCAATGTCTCACTTTCAGGCGGGACTATTACATTACCTCTTGTTTCCCTCCACTCACTTGGGGCCACTAGCTACAGGCCTACTCTTCTTAGCAGTGTCCTTTTTTGCTAGAATGAACAGACTGACTGACACTGACTGCTCTATTCCCATTGTAGGTCTGCCAATCACGAGAGGACGCTTGAGGTCGGGGCATTTACAACCCTGGAATGCTGCTGGTATCTCAACAACAGGCAAATTATTACTTAACGGCGAATTGATGAATTTCCAAATATTGTCTATGACCTCTCACTTGGGCAATTTGAATTTCTTACGTACAAACGTATCAGACCATCTCTATGAACTACCACCAGCACATGAAGTTTACCAAACATTACACCTAGCAGGTAAATGGCGTAAACTTATAAAATGGTTCTACAGAGCATTCATGCAACAGACTAATAGATCCTGGGCAAATCTCAGAGCCGCTTTGGAGACAGACCTGGCTATACCACTTCATGACACAGACTGGGCTAAAATACTGGAATCTCCTCATAAAGTATCTAGGGCGTCCAGTTTCAAATATATCCAATTTAACATTTTAAATAGAACCTATCTCACACCAGCCTGGATCAACAGAATTTTCCCAGGCTCTGCAGCAGGCTGCCCTCGCTGTTTGCTTCCTAATGCTGACCTCCAGTCTTTCTGGTCCCGAATACTGCAAACATTGATCACCACCACTGGCCTATCCATAACGAATTAACCTGATGTAGTGATTATGGGTCTCTTCTCTCTCACCCCGCTTGAGAGACCTGTGGTCAAATTCTTTAACCTCGACCTGCTACTAGCTAAACAGTCTACCACAATACATTGGAAACAGTCCTCTGCTCCCAAAATAACTACTTGGTCCCGATTGGTGGTCTCATGGAGCCAAGCTGAGAGCACACTTCTTCATAGGGAGAAGCGAACAGACCTGAAAAAATATTTAATCATCCAGACATGGGACATGCCCCCACGCAGAGCACCAGCTGGTGAGCGCGCTGAACGAAGGATCACATTGGAGGCAATATATATATATATATATATATATATATATATATATATATATATTACCTACTGGCGGTCGCCAGTAGGTAGTTATAGGTAGGACCTCGTTTCTATTCAAAAAGCGTTTTTTCTTTTGCTAATATCTTTAGTGCCTTTTGACGTATTTTCGTGAAATTTTGCAAACTAATGGTTCACTCAGGTCAGCTTCTGTCTTGAAAGTTTCAATGTGATTCGTCAAGTGGGGGCCGAGAAAAAAGGGGGGTCCCAAAGCGCGTTTTCCCCATGTTAATTTCCATAGGAACTTTAGACACGGCTACAGCCCGAACTGCTGAACGGAATTACACCAAATTTGGCAAAAAGGTAGCTCTTGCTTCAGAAGGCGACCTTTTTTTAAATGGTGTAAATCTGTTCAGTAGTTCTTGAGAAATTCAAAAAATAAAAATGTATATATTTGAGGGTTGAGGAGGATTCGCGCACCCTCCCGAGCACGAGCTTCATTCTGATTGGCTGCCAACACTCCAAACCAGAATGTGTTGGCAGCCATTTTGTGACTCAGTAACCGAGTCACAAGGAAAAAGTGAAAGAAATGTTTTAAATGAAGGAAAAGGGGCAGGGTTGAAACACCCTGACCCCCTAGGTCTGGTCAGGGGGTCCCACAGGGTCCCCCAGGGCCAAAAAAGTGTTTAAAAAAAAAACAATTCGGCGGAAGTCGCGCTGGGTGCGCGAATCGCGCCTAGAAAATAAAGAAGAACTAAGCGCGGTTTCCCGTGCTTCGTTTTAATGAGCCCCCGGGTGGGCCAGGTCCCGGGGGTATTTGAGAATATTTATGCGGGGGCCCTTCTGAGGCCCCCGCAGCCCCAGGGACCGCCACCTCCCTGGGGCTTTTTTTAATATATGCGGTGGTGGGGGGACACGTGGCCCCCCTGCAGCCCCGGGGACAGCCACCTCCCCGGGGCTGTGTCATAAATATAGTGTGGGGGGTAGAGCCCCCCCACACGCCCCGGGGACCACCACCTCCCCGGGGCACTAATTATGTTATTACGGGGCTCCGTTGCGGACCCCCGGTCCAAGGGACCACCACCTCCCCGGGGCTTTAAACTTGGTGGGAGGGGGGCCGTGCAGCCCCCCTCCTGGAGCCCTCAATGGCCCTGTGGTCCGCCACCCCCCAGGGCCAGCTCCAGCAATGTCCCGGGGTGCCCATCCCCGGGACATTGCAGTTTGCAATGACAGGGCGGGAGCACGGCTCCCGCCCTGTCATTGCAAACTTGTGCTTTGCTTCATGGAAGCGAGAGCAGAAAACCTGCTCTCGCTTCCATGAAGCGAAGCAGATTGCTTTTGGACAAGGGGAGCTGCATGTTAGCAGCTCCCCTTGTCCAAAAGCAATGCCGGCTCCCGCAGCCGGCAGGGACCGTGGGGGCATTGGGGCTCCCCCCGCGATCCCCAACGTGAGGGCCGGCCCTGGGGGATGGGGTCCCCGGGGCCAGAAGTGGCCCAGGGAAGGGGGGCTATGCAGGCCCCCTCCCGTATTTTTGTTAATTAAAACAGAGGCAAAGACCCGGGGGATGGGGTCCCCGGGGCTAATAATGACCTCAGGAGGGGGGGCCATGCGGTCCCCCTCTTTATAATTATTAAGTTATTTTGTTAAAAAATAGATGGCCATGCCCCAGGGGATGGGGTCCCCAGGGCCGAAAGTGGCCAAGGCAAGGGGAGCCACACAGCCCTCCTTCCTTAATTTTTTTTTTTTTTTTTTAGAAAGAAAGATGTAATGCCCTGGGGGATGGGGTCCCCGGGGCGATTTTTGAATAATGGAAGTGGGGTGTTTTTTTTTTTCTTTCGAGTTTGGAGTCGCGACCCCAACGCGGCTCTCAGCACGGCCCCCAGTGTAATGTCGCGTCGGATTCGCGGTTCTTCCTTAAATAAATAATTTAGTAGTATATAATTTAGATGGTAGGGTTGCATTTGTGAATTTGTTTTAAAAAGGGAGTGTGATTGAAGTTAATGAGAAGATTAAAATTGATAGAGTTAGTAAAAATATATAAAATTAAAAGTTAAACTTGTAAAGTGTATTGTGTTGTAGTTCATTGAATTCATGCTTTTGCAAATTCGCGACAAGTGCGCGAATCCACCAAAAATTAAAAAAAGAGTATGTATGTGTTAAAAAAATATAGATTCACTATTGTGTTATAGGGTGGCTCTAAAAAGAGCCCTTGTTTTTATTATGAGTTTTTTGTAGCTACATGTAAGTGCGGATGCAGAGCTTTAGGTTGTTGAGAAAGACTCTGTTTCCTTGATCTGTGAAGTGTACTCCATCACTTCTGTAGATGTCTTCCATATCAAAACGTATATTGTTGTTATAGATGGAGCCCATCCTAAGGTCTATGAGGTAAGCAGAAACAGCTTTATTGACATTCTTCCTAGCTTCTTCAATCTGTGGACAGAATTGTTTTGACCACTTCCATTTCTGTCTTTGGCATATATTAGAGTATACAAAGACAGTTTGAGGGAAAAGCAACATGAATTGTGCAAAGGTGTCCTTCATTAGCATTTCCAGACCTACCCCAGTCAATGTGCCTAGGTCATTGCCACCACAGTGCACAATCATGAGGTCAGAGGGTTGGAGATGCAAAAAGGTTTTTTTAACCAAAGGCATCAATTAGTGCCACTTTAATACTCTCTGTGCAATCCATTTAATGTCCACATTTTGTAAAGCTAAGTCTTTGAAAATACCTCTGCATTCAGCATACCTTTTGCACCAGAAAAAATAGCTGTGTCCAATAATCCATAATGTAAGCATCTTGAAGGGATGTCTGGAAGTAATGAAAAGATGTCTATAGCTGAGGTAGTCAGTAGGTAGAATGAGAGGTAGCTAAAATGGTGGACAAGATGCTGTTTTCTAAAAAGTAGATAAATGATTGGCTGTTTCTGAACATTGTACAATCAAAAATAGGGTGCATGTTATTTTGTTTTAAAAAGCATGTTTCTTATTGGTTATTTAAAAATGTTTGAAAGGTACTGTAGATAGGATAAGGTAATATTTTGCAAAAGTCAACCACACCTGCTGTTTGCATTTGTAACCTTGTGTGCTGAACTTGAAAATATGGTGAACTTGTGACCTGCCTGTTCAGTCGAATGTTGCAAAAACTGTTACTATGGAAACTGGGATTAAGCAGTATGGGGGAAGGGTTGAATCTTAACTGTGGTTTTAAAATATGGCATTGTAATTTATATATAAGTAATATGTTATTAAAGTAAGATTTCCCAAGTCAGTATTGTGTTTAGAAGTGGTGTGTTCTTAAAAAATAGTGCTATTATTATTAGTAATATATTTTTGAACTCCTGTGTGGATTCGCGGCTCCATCGCGAAGGTGTACGGTGGAGTCGCGACTCTAGAAAATTCCAGAATCAGTTTGGGCACTTTTAGAAGTCAGTTGGTAAGGGTTAATATGTCTAACCAATAGAAATGTGTTTTACAATTTAAATAATGTAGGAAGCAATGTGATTTGTTACTTACATTTATTTCTGTGGAAAAAGAGAGGGAAAGTTTTCCATTACTGGTTTTACCTTGTTGAGAGTGGTGCATTACATTGATTGTGTGCATAAGAAAATCTTTTATGAGTTTGTGCTATTGCATATTCTACAAAACTATTTGGAAGGTGAGTTATATATTTGTGAGGAGTATTATATATTAGTCTTATTTTCAAACTTTAAAAATTAATCAAGAACTGTGATGTTTTAAATATTTTATTAAATGCAGAGATGTGTATTGTAGTTTGTTTTATTGTAGTTAAATGTTGTTTGAAATAGATTGTGTATAGTAATATGTGTATATTGGAAGGTGGATTAGTGATTATGGAAGTTTGTAATAGTGTTTGGAAATCTAAAATTGAAGTAAACCATATAATTTTAGGTGTCGCTTTCAAATTGGATATGCACTCTGTCAAGTTTTAAGGTGTGCATGGAGTTGTGATTGAAGTATGTCTGTACTTGTATATGTATTCTGAAATGTTTTATACATTTGAAGATGCATGATGTATAAGAAAGATGTATGTTTGCTTTGTATGTGGCTAAGCTCAAGACTGTGGGTAGTAGTAGAATGGTGAAGTTGTAGTAGAAAAGTGTGGTTTAAAACATGTTTACATAAGGTATTAGTGATTAGGGTAATTTTTATAAGTGTGTAGAGAGGTACATTTGAAATATGCCACATAATTTTTGGTATTTTCTTGAAATGGAAAGTGTGTTCTGGGAATTTTTGAGGTGTGCATAGTGTTGTGATTGAAGAAAGTCTTTACTAGGAGATATATTGTGATGTGTGTTATGTATCTAAAGATGGTAGATGTATAAAACACATGTATGTATCTTTTATATATGATGCTGCTAACAAAAGGTACAGACATATGCATGCATGCTTTCAGGAATATGGTGAGACTTACAGTTGAGACATGTGAAGGGTTTGTGCTTTATTTTTGGCTAGGTGTAACACTCTAAGTAGTTGTAGAATGGTAAAGCTGCAGCACAAAAGTGAGGTTTAACACATGTTTGCAGAGAGATTAGTTATTAGACTTATTTTTGTGAGTCTGTGGAAAGCTAGAGTTCAAATATTCCTCATAATTTTCAGTGTCTGTTTGAAATTTGAATTGTAGTCTGTCTAGTTTTAAGATGTGGATGGTGTTGTGAGTGAGGTATATCTACTTGCAAATTTATTATTGAACGTGTTATACGTCTGAAGATGTTAGATTTATAAAATACAGGTATACATCTATTTGTATGTTTCTTTTATATATGATGGCACTAGGAAAAGGTGCAGACACAGGCATGCTTTTAGAAATATGAGGAAAAATAAAACTGAGATATGTGAACGGTTGCTGTTTTGCTTTTAGCTATGCTCAATACTTGATTAGTAGTAGAATAGTGAAGCAGGAGCAGTAGATATGTGATGTTTAAGATATGTTGGGTGAGGAATTAGTGATAATGGTACTTTATTAGAGTCTGTGTAAAACTTCACTTGAAATATGCCGCATAATTTTAGGTGTGTGTTTGAAATGTTAAGTGTAGTCTGTCAAGTTTTAAAGCCTTTATGGTCTTGTGAGTGAGGTATGTCTCTATTTACACATGTTTTGTTATGGTTTTGGCAATAGGTACAGATACTAGGATGCATGGTTTTAGAAATATGGTGAGAATTATTGCAGAGATATCTGATAGGTTTCTGTTTTATATTTGTAGAGGCACAACATTCTGAGTTTTTGTAGAATGGTGAAGCTGCAGCACAGAAGTGAGTTTATGATATTTTGGGAGAGGGATTAGTGATTAGGCTACTTTCTATGAGTCTGGGGAAATGCATACTTGAAGTCCAGCGCAGAAATGTTGGTCTCTCTTTGAAATGTAAAGTGAAGTCTGTCAAGTTTTAAGTTTAAGCTCTGCATGGTCTTGTGATTGCTGTATGTCTCTACTTGCACGTGTTCTCATGTCTGCTATGCATGTCAAGATACTAGGCGTATAAAATACAGGTATACATCTATTTCTTTTATATATGATGATGATTTGAAAAGGTAGAGACATATGCATGCATGCTTTTAACAATATGGAGAGACTTACAGTTGAGTCATGTAATAGACTGCTGTTTTATATTTGGCTAGGTCCAACACCCATGCAGTTATAAAAACACCCAAGCACTACCCATGCAGTCTTCTAATCATCCAGGCACTACCTATGCACTGCTGCAATCACCCAGGCACTAGCCCTGCACTCATGCAATCACCCAGGCACTACCTATGCACTCATGCAATTACCCAGGTATTACCCATGCATTCCTTCAATCACCCAGCCACTACCCATGCACTTATATAATCACTCAGGCACTACCCTTGCAATTCCTCCAATCACGCAGGCACTGCCTCTGAACTTATGTAACCACTCAGCCACTACTCATGCACTTATAAAATCACCCAGGCACTACCTTTGCACTCCTCCAATCACTCAGGCACTACCTCAGTACTCCTGCAATCACCCAGGCAGTACCCATGCACTTATAAAATCACCCAGGCACTTCCTATGTACTCGTGTAATCCCCCAGATATTACCCCTGCACTCATGCAATCACCGAGGCACTACCTATGTACTCCTTTAATGCCCCAGACATTACCCCTGTACTCATGCAATCATTAGCTATACACTGCTTCAATCACCCAGGCACTACCCTTGCACTCCTCCAATCACCCTGTCAGTATCTATGCACTCCTCCAATCAGTCAGCCTCTACCCATGCACTTATGCAATCAGTCAGGCACTACCCTAGCACTCCTCCAATCACCCAGGCACTACCGTTGTTCTCATACAATCACCCAGGGACTACCCCTGCAGTAATGCAATCACTTAGGCACTACCCCTGCAGTCATGCAATTACCAAGGCATTATCCCTGTAACCTATGCAATCAGATATGCATTACCAAAGCACTCCTTCAATCATCCAGGCACTACCCATACAGTTATATAATGATCCAGGCACTCCCTTTGCAATCTTCAAATCACCCAGGCACTACCCCTGTACTCTTCCAATCACCCAACCAGTACCTATGCAGTTATAAAATCACTCAGGCACTACCTGTGCACTCCTCCAATCACCCAGGCACTAACACTACACTCATGCAATCACCCAGACATTACTCATGCACTCCTCTAATCACCCACACATTACCTCTGCAGTCATACAATCACCGAGCCATTACCCATACACTTATATAATGACCCAGGCACTACCTTGCAGTCCTCCAATCACCCAGGAACTATTTCTGTACTCATGCAATTACCCAGGCAGTACCCATATACTTATAAAATCACCCAGACACTACGTATGTACTACCCCTGCAGTCATGCAATCACACAGGCTCTACCTATGCACTCATGTAATAACCCAGGCACTACCCTTGCAGTCATAGAATCACCCAGGCCCTACTGTTGCACTCATCTATTCACCTAGGTACTACTCAATGACTCATCTATGCCTTCAGGTACTATTCATACACTTATCCATGCACTCAACCTCTATGTTTGCACTCATGCAATTAGCCAGTCACTATCCATCCTCTCCTCCAATTACCCTGGAACTACCCTTGCACTCATGCAATCAACCAAGCACCACCCATGGAGTTATGCAATCACTCAGGCAGATCTATTACATGTCTCAGTTGTAGGTTTCACTATATTCCTGAAATATTGTATACATATATCTGTACCTTTTCCTAGCAAATTCATATTTAAAAGTAATATACAAATAGATGTATACCTGTGTTTTATATGTCTATCAACTTCACATGCGTGATATGTATCAAAATGCATATACAAGTAGAGATGTACCTCAGTTACAAGACTATAAAGGGTTTAAAATTTGAGAGATTGCACTTTACATTTCAAACAGACACCTAGATTTATGTGGCATACTTCAAGTGAACTTTTCCACAGATTCTTACGAAGTACAATAATCAGTAATTAGTCACCAAATTTATCTTAAACATCACTTTTCTACTGCTACTGCTTCACTATTCCACTACTAGTTAGGTATTGAGCATAGCTAAGGGCAAAGCAGCAACCTTTGACATGTCTCTGCTGTAAGTCTCACCATCTTCCTCAAACCGTGTATGCATATGTCTGTACCTTTTACTAGTGCACCATATATAAAAGAAGGATAGAAATAGATGTATACTTGTGTTTTACACATATAGCATCTTCAGATGGATAACATATATCAGAGTATATGAGTAAGTAGAGACATATGTACATAGACACCTACATTTATGTGGCATTCAAACATATGCATGGATGCTTTCAGGAGGATGGTGGCACTTACAGCATACATATGTGATAGGTTGTTGCTTTATATTTGTCTGTGAAAGGTATGCATGAAATACACCACATGATTTTAGGTCTCTACTTGAAATGAGAAGTGCAGCTTCTTTAGTTTTAATGTGTGCAGAAAGAAGGAACAGAGGTGCAGAAAGAGGCAAGAGGGGAACAGAAAGAGAGAAGGGGGTGTGAAAGAGGCACGAGGGGTGCAGAAAGAAGCATGAAATGTGCAGAAAGAAGCAAGAGGGGAGCAGAAAGAGGAAAGAGGGATGCAGAAAGAGGCACAAGGGTTGCAGAAAGAAGGGACAGAGGTGCAGAAAGAGGCAAGAGAAGTGCAAAAAGAAGAAACAGAGATACAGAAAGGGGGAGGAGGGGTGGAGAAAGAGGCAAGAGGGATGCAGAAAGAAGCAAGAGAGGTGTAGAAAGGAATAAAAGAAGTGCAGAAAGAAGCAACAGAGGTGCAGAAAGAGGGAATAGGCGTGCAGCAAGAGGGAACAGGGGTGCAGAAAGAGGCATGAGGGGTGCAGAAAGAAGCAAGAGAGGTGCAGAAAGAAGCAAGAGAAGTGCATAAAGAAGCAATAGAGATGCAGAAAGGGGGAAGTGGGGTGGAGAAAAAGTCAAGAGGGATACAGAAAGAAACAATAGAGGTGCAGAAAGAAACAAAAGAAGTGCAGAAAGAAGGAACAGAGGTCTATAGACCTCCGGGGTCCAAACCCACTGAGCTATGGAATATTTGCGATCTGATCGCTGACCTCTCATTGAAATACGCAAACTTCTTAGTCCTGGGCGATTTCAATGTCCATATGGACAACACGCAATGTCCTTTGGCCTCTCAACTAGATGACACACTCAAAGGACTAAACCTCAACCAATTGGTCTCTATGCCTACACATGTGGCAGGCCACATATAGGATCTTATCTTTACCAATATCTCAACCTTAACGACAGAAAACCCCATCCCTCTTGCATGGTCGGATCACAGTCTGATTCCTTTCAACCTAACCTCCACCACAAACCATAGCCACAGGGAAATTAAACATGAAGCCCAAAGAAACTGGAGGAAAGTCACCCTCAAAACCATGGGCCCGGCATTACTTAACACCCCCCTACTACTTACTGGAGAACCTAACAGTGATGCGGTAACTTTCAATCACTGGGTCACCTCTGCTATAGACAAAATAGCCCCCATGAAAGTTATGAAATTAGCCAGGAATAAACCCTCAGCCCCTTGGTTCACGCCAGAACTGCAAGCAGAAAAGAGCCACTGCAAAAAGCTTGAGCGGAAATGGCGCAAAACCTACAGCATTGAGATGAAAAACACCTATAGGAAAGCAGTAAAACAATTTCATAGGCTAAAACGCACTTCCATAAAGGATTATATTGCCAATCAACTCAAACGATCAGACAATTCGACTAAAGAAGTCTTCAAATTTGTCCAAGACTTCCTGAAACCAGGGGCGATGAAAAGCAATATAACCCCGTCCGATACTCTCTGTGAGAATATTTCGATCTTTTTTCATGAAAAAATTCAAGACATTTACGCCTCATTCACAGAAACGGATACCCCCAATATACCTTCCTGCCCCCCCCCCACCACACCTGGTCAGAATTCAGCCCTTTTAACCCCGATACCTCTCTCAGGCAGTTGGAAAAAATAAAATCTGGATCCCCTATGGATCCCTGCCCTGCTAGGTTTTTTAAACTACTTGCCCCACTGATTAACCCTCCACTGAATCTGCTTTGGAACGCATCCCTAAAATCAGGCACTTATCCGTCCATCTGGAAAACTGCACTTGTCCAACCTATCCTCAAGAAAGAGGATGCAGATCCAGCTGTACTAAAAAATTTCAGACCCATCTCCCTTTTGCCAGCACCAGCCAAGATCCTTGAGAAAGAAGTGCAGAAACAGCTATCCAACTTCCTAGAAGCTAACAAACTACTACACGATTCTCAGTCCGGATTTAGAGCTGGCTACAGCACTGAGACAGCTCTGCTGGAGGTAGCTGAAACAATCCGGGAAACCTTAGATAAGGGTAGCTGTGCAATGCTGGTGCTGCTAGACCTGTCAGCAGCGTTTGACACGGTGTCACATTAGATCCTCCTTGACAGGCTCAGGCAACTGGGAGTAAATGGGACTACCTTGGCCTGGTTCAGTTCCTTTCTTGAGGGGCGGTCCAGGAGAACAAGGCTGCATCCTCATGTCTCATCACCCCGCCCCGTGATTTGTGGAGTACCACAGGGCTCGGCTCTCAGCCCGACCCTTTTTAACATTAACTTGCCCCCCTAGCCCCACTTGTAGAGCAACATGGCGTAAGTGTCATCTCATACGCTGATGACACCCAGCTGGTGTTCTCCTTCAAAGACCATTCGGAGGCCGCATTCACAAACTTTAAGCAGTGTCTGATAGATATATCAGCCTGGATGACTAAGAACTGTCTACGGCTGAATGCCGATAAAACGGAGGTACTGTTTTTTAATCAGCCTTCCCCTCCCCAATCTGATCTTTGGTGGCCTTTACAGCTCAATCCTCCTCCACTTCCTGTGTCCTCAGCCAGGAATCTGGGTTTTAAATTCGACAACACCCTCTCATGCAAAACCCAGATAGGACATGTGTCCTCATCCTGCTTCTGGAAAAGGAAGGCGTTACGAAGATTTCTCCACCTCCTACCAATGGACTGTAGGAAAACAATTGTGCACGCACTTATAACATCACAATTAGACTACGCTAATAGTCTATATCTGGGCTTACCAGCCTATCTGTTCAGGAAACTGCAAACAATATAGAATGCAGTCGCAAGGCTTATCAGAAATGTCCCGCTAAGGCATCACATCTCCCCCCATCTGCGTAGTCTACTCTGGCTGTCCGTGAAAAAATTAACAGAATTCAAAGCGCTCACCGTGGCTAACAGGGCAATAAACGAAGTTGCCCCCTACTATTTACAGAAAAGAATCCGTATATCCCATCAAACAAGAAACCTAAGATCCAATCATCTTGAACTCCTCGTCACCCCTCGCTTTGCCAAAGCTAGAATAGGAGGGCGGTCCTTCCCCGTCAGAACCACGACCCTGTGGAACTCCTTGCCCGAACACATCAGAAAAGCTAACTCGGAGTCTAGCTTCCGGAAATCCTTGAAGACGTGGCTCTTTAGTCTTCCTTAGCACCTTGCGGATTTCAACATACTCACCCCACCTCTTTCTATGTCTCCGCTGCCAGCACTAGGACACTCCCGTTGGGGGTAGCAGCGCGCTCTATAAGCTACATAATAATAATAATAATAAAAAGAATAATAAAAGAGGCAAGAGGGGTGCAGAAAGAGGGAAGAAAGGTGCAGAAAGAAGCAAGAGAAGTGCAGAAAGATACAAAAGAAGTGCAGACAGAAGGAATAGAGGAGGAGAAAGAGGCAAGAGGGGTGCAGAAAGAAGCAAAAGAAGTGCAGAAAGAAGCAACAGAGGTGCAAAAAGAGGCAAGAGGAGTGCAGAAACAGGGAAGAGGGGTGCGGAAAGAGGCACAAGGGGTGCAGAAAGAAGCAAGAGAGGTGCAGAAAGAAGTAACAGAGATGCAGAAAGGGGAAAGTGGGGTATAGAAAGAGGCAAGAGGGATACAGAAAGAAACAAGAGAGGTGCAGAAAGAAACACAAGTACAGAAAGAAGGAACAGAGGTGCAGGAAGAGGTAAGAGGGGTGCAGAAAGAGGGAAGAGGGGTGTGAAAGAGGCATGAGGTTTGCAGAAGGAAGAAGAGGAGTGCAGAAAGAAGCAAAGATGTACAGAAAGAAGTAAGAGAAGTGCATAAAGAAGCAACAGAGATGTAGAAAGAGGGAAGTGGGTTGGAGAAAGAGGCAAGAGGGATACAGAAAGAAACAAAAGAAGTACAGAAAGAAGGAACAGAGGTGCAGAAAGAGGCAAGAGGGGTGCAGAAAGAGAGAAGAGGGGTGTGAAAGAGGCATGAGAATTGCAGAAAGAAGCAAGAAAGGTATAGAAAGAAACAAAAGAACTGCAGCCAGCCTGTACCCATGCACTTATAAAATCACCCAGGCACTACCCTTGCATTCCTCCAATCACTCAGGCACTACCACAGTACTCCTCCAATCACCCAGGCAGTAATCATGCACTTATAAAATCACCCAGGCACTTCCTATGTACTCCTGTTTTCCCCAGACATTACCCCTGCACTCATGCAATCACTAATGCATTCGCTATGCACTGCTCCAATCACTCAGGTACTACCCTTCTACACCTCCAATCACCCAGGCAGTATCTATGCACTCCTCAAATAACTCAGCCAGTACCCATGTACTTATAAAATCACCCAGGCACTACCTATGCACTTGTGCAATCACCCAGGTACTTATGTAATAACCCAGGCAGTACCCTTGTAGTCATAGAATCACCCAGGCCCTACTGTTGCACTCTATTCACCTATGCACTACTCATGCAGTCATCCATGCCTTCAGGCACTAATCATACACTTATCCATGCACTCAAGATCTATGTGTGTTTTCATGCAATTAGCTAGTCACTATTCATCCTCTTCTTCAATTACCCAACCACTACCCTTGCACTCATACAATCACCCAAGCACTACCCATGGAGTTATGCAATCACTCAGGCAGATCTATTACATGTCTCAGTTGTAGGTTTCACCATATTCCTGAAATATTGTATACATATTTCTGTACGTTTTCCTAGCAAATTCGTATATAAAAGTAATATACAAATAGATGTATACCTGTGTTTTATATGTCTATCAAATTCACATGCATGATATGTATGAAAATATATATTCAAGTAGAGACATGCCTCAGTTATAAAACTATAAAGGCTTTAAAACTTGACAGATTGTACTTTACATTTCAAACACACACCTATATTTATGTGGCATATTTCAAGTGAACTTTTCTACAGACTCATACAAAGTAGGGTAATAACTAATCCATCTCCTAACATGCCTTAAACCTCACTTTTGTGCTGCTGCTTCACCATTCTAGTAATTCTTAGGGTGTTGGGCCTAGGCAAATATAAAGCAAAAACCTATGACATGTCTCAGCTGTAAGTCTCACTATATTCTGAAAATCATATATGCATATGTCTGTACCTTTTAAATTGAAGGTATTTCTTTATTTATAGATGAGAATATTTGCATAAAATTATTTTAATAATATTAAATAATTTTTAGAAAGTTTTTAAACTTTTCTTTTTTTTAGATATTCTCCATTATTATTAAGAAAGATTCAGTATGACAAGAAAAGTTCAAAAGAAAAGACAACAAAAAACACAGTACTATTTAAAGGAGAGAGAAAAGCAGAAATTAGATGAAGTACAACATGTGACATTGAAGATAAAGACTTCTGGTAAGAGAACTAAAGAATTTGTTAAAAGACTTTTAAAGAACGTAATGAATTTTCAAAATGGGGAAAAGAGAAAGAAAAGTAGCACAACCAATCAGAAGGAAACGAAAAAAGGACACATTAATGGAAAATCAGGTTATGGGAAAACAATCTATGTTGAAAGAAGGATGAAAGAATATAAAGACATTAGGAAGAGAATGTATAAAAGTAGAGTACTACAAAATGTATTGAAAGATTGCAAAAAATATAAAAGAAGATCAGCATCTTACAAAAAAACAACAGATTGAAAGTGTAGCCGAAAAGGCTTTTGAATTGAAAAGAAGATTATTTATATTAGTATTGAAGAGAATAAAAACATTGAATAAAACAATGCACTTTATGAAGGAGAAAAGTAAAAGAAAAAGACTGGTTAATAGAACTAACTTTTACAAAAACATTTCGGGTGAATGGAAGCACACTTCTAGTACTGAACCTTTTTTTTTTATGAAGAAAGCTGTTTTCAACAACATGCATTACTTCATGCAGTTGATACCAGTGGTCGTTGTTATGAGGTTAAAAATGGTTGTCCAATTGAAAAAGAAAAGATGGTTCCTAGAAATGTGGAAGAAGTAATAGCTGAAGAAGTTCAAGGGAGACGTACACAAGCTTCAGTGTATAAGTGGGTTTGTAGTAGTATTTGTAGTATACAACAGGAATCTATTGATATATCACGAATTTTCTTACGAGATTATGGTAAAAAAAAGTGTTAAACAGAAGATTAAGATGTTCCAAGGACTAGATCCTTGTAAAGTGAGAAAATATACTAACTTGCAGGGTCATTCTCTGGCTTGTCTTTCTAGAAAAGTGTGTCAAACTACTTTTCATCATTTAAGAATGTTAGCAGTACATCATTCAGAAATGCGGAAGTTAGTAAGAAGATTGTACTATGTAAAAAGTCCTGCATTGTCTTTAAGTGAAATAAACACAGCTCTTTTGCATGGTTCAGTATCGGATGTAAAAAAAGTTTCTGATGATATACAGTTTTGTTTCTTTGGTCCTCAAGAGGAGTGTAGAGAAAGTGAGAGTTTGATGAGTGTAGTTGTTAAAGAAGAGGTGGAAGATAGTACTACTTAGAAGTTTGCAGAAGAAATTACAAAGTTTAAGGTACTTTCTTGTGAAAAACCAAACTATGTTTGTATTTGTTGTCGACGTACTCACTATAGAAGTCAAACTAGGAATGTTGATCTGTATTTAAAAATTGAAAAGGAAAACAATGATAAGTGGGAGCAATTGGTGCTTATTTTTTGGTGGAAGGTCGTTTTGAGTTGGGGAGTGATCAACGTATTTGTAAATATTGTTACCACAAATTAGAAGAGAACAAAATGCCAGCTAGAGCTGTACATAACAACTTAGAGTTGGTAGGTATTCCTCCGGAACTGGTAGATTTAAATACATATGAGTCCATTCTTATTCAATCTGTGCACCCGTTTCAGGCTATAGTTCGTATGGAGCCTAAAACAGGTAAGCTGCCTCCAACAGATTTACAAAGAGGTTTAAAAGTAAGAGTTGTGTATTTACCTTTAGATTTTAAGACAAATATTGAAACTGTTGGTATAGAGAGAGAGGAAAGTGAACCTGCAGTTATTCTAGTTAATGGTGTACCAACAAAGAGTTGGAAAATATGGCAAGAGTTAGTAGATGTCACCAAACTTCAAAAGGTTACATTATATCTTGTACAAAACAATATTTATTATAAGACTGTTAATGTGGAAGAACAAGAAATATCTTTAGAAGATGAAAGAGAAATTTGAACTGGCCAAATAAAAAAAGTGGACAACTCCAGGAGTGAAGAAATTTATGAACATTACAGTATTCATCCTCTACATTCAAAAGAAGTGATAGGAAACACTATTGAATTATTTCAAATATAGAAAGCGAAGGGAACTCCCATGAGTGTATGGGAAAAAAGTTTAGAAGCTCGTTTTCCACAGCTCTTCCCCACTGGAAAAGGTGGACGATATGATGAACAACCAGTACAGATTCCAGCTTCAGAATATCTTACGACAAGATTGTACTCAGAAGATCCAAGATTTCGACAGTGTATTCCATATTTATTTCATCTTCTGTTTGAAAGTGACTTGTCTGGACTTTCATATGCAGTGAACCACATATTAAAAACAGGAGTTCATCTTACACGTTTCTGCAAATTAATTTTTGAACAAAGTTCAACAAAGAGACATTCATTTAGAATCTCAGTTAATTAATTTGATGGCATGTCAACGTGGTACTAATGAGTATTGGTATCGTTGTCACAGAGAACTTAAATGTAGGTTAAGAAACTTAGGAACCCCTACGTGGTTTGTTACGCTTAGCTGTGCTGAATACGCATGGGACGATTTACTTGAATTTCTACGACAAGCAAATTCAAATGTAAAAAACATTGAATTGAAGACAGTTGGAGAACTGTGTTCCTTGGATCCTGTAAATGTGTGCAGTTATTTTATTCATAGGTTTCAAGCTATGATGTCTTTTATCTGCAATAAAAATATTCCACCTCTTGGAGAAGTTATTGATTTCTTTTGGAGAAAGGAGTACCAAGCCAGAGGTGCTCCTCATATACACATGCTATCATGGATCAAGAATGCACCTAAATTTGGAACCGATTGTGATGAAACTGTTTTGTCTTTCATTGAGGACTATGTTACCTGTGCCATTCCAAAAAAGAAGGAGAAAACAGCTTAAGACAACAAGTTTTATGGTTTCAAAGTCATCGATGTGGAAAATATTGTCGACGAAAAATACACGTCAAAGGGAAAATTTCATACAAAATGTCGTTTTGGATTCCCACGTCCAGTAATTTCAAAAGGAAGAGTCAATAGTTTCATGTCAGCAGTAAGGCATACTATAACTCAAAAATCTCCGAAGAATACTTACAACATAAAAAGAACTGAAGATTCAAAGTATATTAATGACTACAATCCAGTGATTTTGACAATGTGGAATGCAAACATGGATATCCAGTGTGTTGCAGATAATTTGATTGCTGTTGCTCGCTATGTTACGTCATATATAACCAAATCTGAAAAGACGGAGTTGAAAGAAATGTGGGAAGAAATTTCACAAGAGAAGACTCTTAGTAACAAATTGTACAGCTTTAGTTTGAAGATGCTTTCCCAAAGAGAGATTGGATCCTACGAATGTTCAGATCGGTTGACCTCTGCAAGTTTATATTCAAAGTCCAGAGGAATCACTTGGGTAAGTCTAGGTCTTGCTGCAACATGAAATTGAGTATTGAAATCTCTACAAGAAATTGAATACTTAGCATTGAATGAACCAGAAAGTACAGATATTGTTAAAACTAATATGTTGGATACGTGCTATCCCAAAAGGAGTCCACATCTGGAAAACATATGTCTCTATGAAGTACTGCAACATTACAGTTTTAAGAGAAATGTTACAGGAAATATAAATGAAGAAAAATATGCAGTAATTGATTGTGATGGATGTTTGGTAAAACATGCCAAAGGAAATCTTATTAACCACAGGAAATTCAGTTGTGAAACTCCAGATAAAAGGGAATTTTTCTATTTAGCACTTCTGCAACTCTTCAAGCCTTGGAGTAGTGAAATGGAATTTTTTTTTTTTTTTTTTTTTTTATTGAGAAAAGAAAAAAGGGCATTGTTAAACACAGCAGAGTGCCTACAACCCTGGGGCCGGCCGCCAATTTCTTTAATACTCAGTTTACGTCAGCACTACCCACATCCCGGAGGCCGGGCATCGTCGTGCTCAGGTGTTATTATTCCAGGCCTTTTACCAGGTGCAGTCACCGCACTGCCTTGGGATTAGTAAAAGCTCCATGAGTATATACTTGTTTATATGCAGAAACAAATTGTCCGTTTCCCCTTTCCTCTTTTTCTCTTTTTAGTTTTCCCCCCAACAAACAAACCAACGGAAGTCAGTGCAGTCGCTCTCAGTTAGGACCTCGACTCTTGCACACGCCCATTGCCACATGGCCCTGCTGTGGTCGCCCACTCGCCCCAACTCTTCCCCGTCATCGTCGTGTCCCTTCGCTGTCCCCACATATTAGTCTAGTCTCTTCTGACCACCTGATCCCTGCAGTGTTCCCAATCCGCGGGGTCCGTCCAGAGCACCCACTTAGTTAGAGTCTCTATGTCGCCAGAGCGTTAGTACCTTCCTCTGCCCCGGACTCTGCCGAGGGACCTCCACCCTTTCCCTTCATGTATGTGGTGTAGAGTCCCCAGAAATTTTTCGGTCTGCTCCGCGGAGGGAGCAGTTCGCTAAAGGTTTCCGATTGAGTGCTGCAATAAAGAACATCCCGTGACCATTGCGATACTGTAGGCAAGGGACCTCGCAGCCAACACATTGCCACTCTACGCTTCGCCAACAACAGACCCAGATCCACCAGCCTACGAGCTGCCTTCGGCAATAGTTTAGTGTATCCCAGCAGTGCAATCACCGGTTCCGGAGGAATCTCCAACTCTACTACCATGCTTATTTCTCGAAATATTTTTTCCCAGTATTGGAAAACCCCTGGGCAGCCCCATGCTAAGTGTACAAAGTCCGCCCTCTGGGAGTGGCATCTCTCGCATGTAGCGTCCTCCCTTAGGCCGTACCTATGCATTCTCTCTGGCGTGTAGTACACCCTGTTGATGAATTTAAAATGTATCAGTCTGTGCTTGCCATGCAGTGACACACGCTTTATGTTAGCGCAGCAGTATAACCACATATCATCACTAATAACCATGTCCAGGTCGGACTGCCAGGCCAATCTGGCCTTGGTGTAGTGGTGGGCCCTCTGGGACATTACCAGTTTATATATGTTGGTTACTAGCTTGCGGGGAGACTTAGTTTTAATGAGGTACGAAAGCTCTCGTACCTCGGGGGTTCAGCCATGTCCTCCCCTAGCTGTTTACACAATGCCGTATGCACCCTATGGAACTGGAAACGTTGCAGCTGAGTGGTTGCTTCTATCGTGGTCGTAACCTCTTCCCATGTTTTGGCAACGCCATCCGAAAACAGGTCTCCCACTTTGCTAATGCCCAGTGCTCGAAGCGCCCTGATGACACCTTTGTCGCGACAGGGGGTCAACCAGACCGCCCATTCCACCAGCATTTCCGGTGAGTATAACAGCGCCCCCGCCTGCTGTTGTAGTAAACAATGCCATGCATGCCGAGTTGCGTTTAGAGAGTCGAGGATCCCAGTTCTACGGTCCGCAGTCTCGAAAATGACGGCTGGGAGGGGCTTAGAGTCCGCGAACAACCTCTCAAGTCTGAGATAAGGGATATTGTCAGCGCCATGTATCCAGCTATGCGCCTGTGCACCCTGCGCTGCCCTGTAGTATAACTCTAGGTCCGGTGCGCCCAGTCCCCCCATGTGATATGGCAATGTGAGAACCCGCCACTTGACCCGTGCCTGCTTGCCCGCCCATGCCAACCTCGTCAGTGACTTATTGAGCCTGGCAAAAAAAGAGCGCGGCAACACTATCGGCACGTTTGCAAACAAGAATAGGAATCTGGGCAGTACTACCATCTTCATTATCGATACTCTCCCAATTAGGGATAGTGGTAGCCCAATCCAGGTTTCGACATCATCTTCTAGTTTATCTACCGCCGTTCCGTAGTTCTCGCGGAAAACTATTTCTGAGTCCGTGTGCAGTCTGATGCCGAGATACCGGACCGCTTCGTCTGACCACAAAAGTGGGTACTCCATTTCAAATGGAGAAGTGGACGAGGTGAGCGGGAAAGCAATAGATTTAGACCAATTGACCTGCAACCCGGAGAGAGCTCCGAAGTGTACCACCTCTCGCAGGACCGGGGAGAGATTGGTTTCAGGATCCCTTACATAAAGCAGGGTGTCGTCCGCATACGTTGATACCACGATCTCGTAGGTGGGGAAACGGACACCTCTGTGGCTGTGGTATTCCCTAAGGGCACATGCCAGGGGTTCCGCAATTAATGCATACAGCGTCGGTGACAGAGGGCAACCTTGGCGGGTTCCCCTAGCTATAGGGATGGCGGCTGTAACCAGGTCCCCCAAGCGAATACGCGCCGTGGGGGCATTATATAACACCCCAATCATTTGCAAGAAAACCGGGCCTAGTCCCATTCTCGTCAACACGAGCCGCATAAAGGGCCACTCCACCGAGTCAAAAGCCTTCTCCATGTCCAAGAAGACAGCAATAGCCTTCGTATCCTGCCGGACATGTTGTATTGCGCCGAAGACCGTGCGGAGGTTATAAGTGAGATTTCTGTCCGGTACAAATCCAGCCTGCTCCGGGGCTACCAATTCCGAAGTCAGAAGGGCCAGTCTGTTGGCCAAGATCTTCGCAAATAACTTAGTGTCCACGTTTAGCAAGGAGAGCGGTCTGTAGGACCCGCAATCCTCCAGGGGCTTACCCGGTTTGGGAATGGCTACCAATATGGCTTCCCTCATTGTCTGGGTCATCTGTCCAGCTACGCACATGTCGTCAAATAATTCTGCTATGTGTGGCAGGAGAAGATCTATGAAGGTCTTATAAAAGTTCACAGTGAGTCCGTCTGTCCCCGGGGCGCTATTTGTCCTCATTCCCGACAGGGCTTCGATTATCTCGTCTTTTTCTATAGGAAGAGATAAGAACTCGCGGTGCGTGTTTGATAAGAAGGGTAACTGAATGTGCTCGAGGTAATCTGTTATTCCTCCGTCCATGTCCGACAAGCGAGAGGCGTAAAGGTCCGAGTAGTACTGCTTAAATCTGTTAGCTATATCTTCTTCCTCTGTTAGTAGACCTCCCTCCTCCGATCGTATCCCACTAATGGCGGTCTTACCCCTTCTTGCTTTTAGCATATTGGCCAGCACAGATCCCGGCCTATCCCCCTCCCCGTACGTGCGAGCTGTAGCGTATTTCCCCAAATGCTGCACCTCGCTGTCCGCTGCCTCATGATACTCCTCTAGTAGTGCCTTCATGGCGTCGCTGGAGTTCTCGTCCATACCCGACTGCTGATTAGCCTCCATCTCCCCCAATTTGTGCTCCAGAGTCGACAGCCGCTGTCGGATATCTCGAAGCACCGCAGAGTGTTTGGACATGGCTTCCCCCTGATATACACTTTAAAAGCTTCCCATATCATCTGGAAGCTGTCTACAGACCCTATGTTGGTAGCGAAGAATGTTTCTATCGCTTCTGCCATAGCCTCCTTAAAGAGGGGGTCCAGTAATGAATAAGGCGGGAAGCGCCATGTAAATGGCGGAATTGTTTTCTTAGGAGTGGACACCACTAACAATATGGGCGAATGATCCGAGAGTGTGCGCGGCAACACCTGGCAAGAGCGAATCTGGGACCGTAGTGGCGCCGACACCAGCCAATAATCAATGCGCGTATGTAGGTTGTGATAAGCAGAGTAATGTGTGAAACCGCCGACCGATGGGTGAAATTCCCTCCACGCGTCAATAAGGTCCATTCTGATCATGGCTCTCTCTACTGCCCTAGCTGCGGCCGCCGGACTCCTGACCTGTCCTCCTGACCTATCCAAGCACGGGTTCCGCACCAAGTTGAAGTCCCCACCCCAGAGTATGTGTGTCACCCCGCACTCACTCACTGTGTTTGCCAATGTGGCGAAGAACTCCGGACAGTCGTAATTCGGGCCATATACATTAACAAGAAGCAGATCTAATCCCCTACCCTGGCATCTAGAGAGCACAAACCTCCCCCCGAGTCCGCCTTCAGCAGCCTCAGCTTGTAGTCAGATCTAGGGTTAACCCATGTCAGCACTCCCCTGGCGTGCGTCGTGAAGCCCGCAGCATTGATGTTTCCTACTAATCCCCTAAAGCGCAGCATAGGGCTCTGTAGCGGAAGATGCGTCTCCTGTAGGAGAGCAACGTCTATTTTGTGCCTAGTGAAATAGTTCAGCACTTTGCGGAGTTTGCGGTGGTCGTTGAGGCCCCTCACGTTCCATGACATTGCTCTAATGGCATCTATAGGTCTGTGGCCTGTGTCCTCCCTAGTCGTGACCATCATGTCTGTCGAGCGTCGTATAGCGTCCTGAGTCCTGAGGTCCGTGCACATATAGCTTCCAGCAAAACATCGTGTCTGCTCTATCTGACTTCCTTAACGAAAACAACACCCCTTCCCTTCCTCCCCCCCACCCACAGCTGACCTCCCACAACTCGGTCGCGCAGCATCCCTAACAGGGACTCCCCACACCTCCCCCTCCCACTCCCAACTCAAATAACAGAAGTGGTGTTTGGCACTTGCAGGCGGAGGTCGCTCTCTATCAGTTAACAATTGAGCGTCAGGACTCCCCCGTCCCGACCCCTGTCCACCGACTGGTACCATCTCACCCTCCGCTGAAGCTCAATCCACAACCAAGAGTTCAAGTGCGTGAAGGCACGGTCCGGCACCGCGTACCTGTCGACCCCAGGCCTCCCTCCCTAGGGCCCCCGTGGCTGGCGTCGAGGCCCCGCCAAGACCTCTAGGCTGCCTAGGGATGTCAACATGCCTGAATACGGTGTAAGTTCCAGGAGTAGATATACAAATCAGAATGTCCTTCATTGTCCACCCCAACAGTGCGCTATGTACATTTCTACCTCGCTCCCTTCCCCCCCCCGAGCCCCCTAGGCGCAATACTTATCTAATGCCTGCGGCCCATCTGGCCTCAGTCTTGATCTTCGAGTGACCCCCCAGCCGCTTCGTCCAGTAGCTGTCGCTCCGGGCTCTTCCGCTGTTCCCTTGTCCAGTCCTTGAGCGCCTTCTGTAAGGCCTTCGGGTCCACGAAGATGTGCGAGCGGCCTTGTCTATTCACCCGTAGTTTGGCTGGGTACAGCATTGCATAGTCCAATCCCAGCTCCCGTAATTGTTTTTTCATGGGTACAAACTGACGTCTTGCCTCCTGCACTCGCGCTGTGAAATCCGGATAGAGCGAAATGTTTGACCCTTCATATGTAAGAGTCTGTTTGTCCCTAGCTTTCCGCAGCGCCGCATCCCTGTCCCGATAGTTTAGCAGTTTTGCTATGATTGGGCGTGGTGGGGCTCCTGGCTGGGGTCTGGGCCCCAGGGAGCGGTGCGCCCTCTCCACCACAAACATGTTCGAAAAGACCTCTGCTCCTAGTAAGTCGGTCAGCAGCTTTTCTACAAAACGTTCCATGTTGCCAGTTAGTGTCGTTTCAGGCAGGCCCGTGATTCGTAGGTTACATCTTCGCGAGCGGGCTTCGAGGTCCTCTGTTTTTTCTTGCAACACCTGCATGATCCGCCCCATCTTTGTATGATCCGAGTCCAGTGTTGTCTGCGCTTCTTCAACTTCAGTGAGCCGGCGCTCAGACATGTCAAGTCTCTCTGCATGCTTGTCTAGCCGTTCCCCCATTCTGTCCATTCGATAGGAGAGTGCGTCGATTTTCGTGCCTAGGGAAGAGATACCATTCTGCAACCCTTTCTCCATGGATAACAACAAGCTGCGCAGGTCCGGCTCGACTTCCGTAGGGGGAATGGGTCTAGTTGCCTCCTCCGCCATGGGGTCATGTGACTTAGAACGCTGTTGGGCGAAGGTCAGCTTGGGCTGAGACTTGTCCGTTCTACCCATCTCTTCCTCTTCAGCGGGGTGGCTATGCAAGTGCCGTCACGTAGTCCCCCTCCTGCGAGCAGCAACCAAATGCCAGATCGCGGGTTCCCCCTGTGGTTAGCTGCACTCCGGGCCTCTCTCCTGGGGTCACTGTTGTGCGATGGCACCCCCAGGTGGTGTTACTGGGTGCCTGACGTGTCCCAACGTAGCCTTAGAAGTGTGCTGTGCTCTGTCCTTGCTCTCTTTCGGGGGTGCGTTCGCTAGCGTTGCGCCCGCTGAGCGAGGCACTTTCCATAGTAGGTCCGCGGTCCCCACTATGTGCCCCTCCGCAACTTACGTCGTGGGTCTATTCTGGCCCCTTTATCAGGGGACTGTCGCCCTCTGGGGTGCCCCTTTCCACTCCAAGTTACCGGGTTCCGCACCACTAGTGTCAGAGTGCACCGCTCTCCCCAAGAGTGTCAATTTCACAGCTAGCGCTGTCTTTTAGCTCAGCTGGCACCCCAAATCCGACCTGGTGCGCACAGGGAGTAAGCCGCACCCGGCGCAAAGCTCCACGCCTGTACCCCACGTAGCGTCTCCTGCAGGACCCGCGCTGCCGCCTCACAAGGCACCCCTCCTGCCGAGCGCCACCGCACCTTCGGTCACACCGAGCTCGACCTCTTCGTCGCTGGTCTACAGAGTCAGGATGCACTCCACTCCCAGCAGGCGCGCTCCTTGCCCCTCCACTAGTGTCTTCCTGCTTTGCGTTCAGCCGACTCGCCTGCCTCTCCCCAGCACAAACACTCCTGACAGGCAACCCACTGTACGATCACGATGTCCTCTAAAATGGCGGCAGCTCTCCGGCATCGGCTGGAATATCCTGCACCACTCCAATGTAGCGCCCGATTCTTCCACTTGTCTTTGTCGTCGCAGCCGGGTTCACACGCACTGTCTCCCCGCTGCCGCTGTCCTCAGGGTCCTCCAAGCAACCTCAGTCGTACTGCCTATACAAGGGGGTGGGGCGCGGGGGGCCTCCGCCTCCCGCACTGCCGGGCCCCACAGCAGGGACTCCCACTGCACTGGCACCCGCACGAAGACCTTTCCCACTGAAGGCAGCGCTCCGCTGACTGCTTCCGGCTTCTACTCCAAGGGTCACCCAGGTCCGACTTACGTTGTCCCGCGGGCCGGTCCGACCCAGCCGCACCTCGCCGCACGTCCAGCGACGCACCCCGCACTCAAGCTCGGGGATCCGCGGCCTCTCTCTACGCCACACTGCCGGCGCCGTATCTTAGGATCGGAGGGGTCTCGGGAGACCGGCAGAGGTTCAACGCACCGCCGCGGTGCTCCGACGTCCCCCCATCGGTTCACTGACGACACCTCAGCGGAGGGTGAGCAGGATTAATTGCGGATAGTTGGTCGGTGTGCCGGAGCCCTAGGCTCAAGCGGCCATTTCTTTTGCAAGCCAAGCTCCGCCCCCAGTGAAATGGAATTACTTGGAGATTTTGACTGCTATGAAGATTCTTTTAATGCATGTAAAGATAGCATTCAATGCACAATTTTTCCAACTTATCTACAAATGTTAAATGAAGAGATTGAACAAGAAACTACTATTGCAGCTGAAATAGCTAGAGACAGTTCTCAAGATAGTCAAAGTTCTGATCCACTAAGTCAAGATCCACTAGGACAACCAATTCTTGAAAATGAAGCAGCAATAGCCATGAATGAAGTAGAAACGGCAATGCAACAAACACAACAGGATATTATTGAGTTGGGAAACTTAGAAGAAAAACTAAATATTGAACAAAAAAAAATATATCAGCAAGTGACACAACAGATACAGCATGGTTTACTGCATGAAAAAAGAATGCCAATGCACATCATTTAAACCTATTCGAATGTACATCAGTGGGCAAACTGGAACAGGAAAAAGATTCTTAATTAAAGTTTTGACCAGTTATCTACACAAAACCACTGAATTACATTTATCTTGTGGTGTAACCGCTCCAACTGGATTAACAGCACACAACATTAAAGGGATTACATTACATCGATTACTCATGCTACCAGTTGAGCACGAAAATAAGTTGGAATATCACAAGCTATCTGGAGAAGCTTGTTATGAAGTTTCAAGAGTACTCAAGAAAATGAAACTTCTAATCATTGATGAGGTGAGCATGGTCCCAAACTTAATGCTTGCCTTTGTACATTTAAGAATGCAACAGATTTTAAAAACAGATTATGATGTTCTATTTGGAGGAAAACATGTAATTCTATTTGGCGACCTGCTACAACTTACTCCTGTAAAAGGACAACCTGTTTTTAAATCACTTCTCCATGAAGACACTAAGAAATCTTTGGGAAGTATTGGAAATGTCAACATTTGGTCTCATTTTGAATATAAAGAACTTATTAAGAATATGCGACAAGCAAGTGATGAACATTATGGAAACATTCTTCAAGATATAAGAATTGGTGTTTTAACAAAACATGGAAAAGAAGCTTTACAAACGAACTTGTTTCCAAATGAAAACATAGCACCTGAAATAATATACAAAAAAATTGGAGAAAAGAAGTCTATAGTTTGCCTAATGCCTACACTGCAAGAGTGTTCTACATTCATTCAAGAACTTTTGAAATTGTAAAAACAACCAATACTGAAAATGGAAGCTATCGATAAAATGGAACACGAAGGAGTTACTATTCTTCTCTCAGAGAAATTACAGTCAAAATTGGATTCTTTGGAAAAGTTGGTGTCTAAGACTGCAGGTTTAGAAAAGACTTTATATGTATGTGTAAACTGTCGGGTAATTTTACGGCGTAATTTGAATGTAGAAGAAGGTTTAGTAAATGGAGCAATGGGAAAAGTTGTTGATTTTGTAAATTTTCAGAAAAGAGATGGAATTGAATTTTTGAAGATTAAATTTGATCAGATTGAAGAGGTAAAACAGATTGGACGTTGTACTGTTCGTTTTTTGCTTGTAAAAGACTTGTATGTTCGTAGAAAACAGTTTCATCTTTCTTTAGCATATGCTGTAACCAGTCATAAATCTCAAGGTTTAAGTGTAGACAGTGCTTTGGTAAATATTGAAAGTGCAGTGTTTAAAGAAGGCATGGCATACGTTGCATTGTCTCGAGTAAGAACATTATCTGGTGTGTATTTGATTGATTTTGATGAGAAAAAGATTAGTGCTGATGTAAATTGTGTAAGAGAGTACAATTGGTTAAGAAGACTTTATGCTCCTAACTTAGGTGAATATCCTGTATATGAGAAACGTGTAGTGTGTCCAAAACGGAAATATGACAAATATTCCACTGAGATTCAAAAAAAGAAAACAATTCAAGAGAATGATGAAACTGCAAAGAAAATGAAAATGGACACTGTTGATGATATTGTAGGATACCAGTTAGAAAATAGTTCAGGTATCAACTGCTATGCTAATGTAATTCTGAATGTTGTGTTTTATCTAGAGGATCTTCATCATGAAATTATGGAAAATCGAGAAAAAAGATTCTGTTCTTTACTACATTATATTTTCCAAAAGTTGGTAACTGATAGAACTAAAATCCATACTGCTTCTGGCATTCGGCATCTTTTGGATATATGTACTGGATCATTGAAATTTACATTGAATGTACAACAAAATGCACAATAATTTCTTATGTTTATGCTTGCAGTATTGGAAGATGAAGGAATAGAAATTGAAAATTTGTTTGGACTAAGTTACAGACGGGATCATAAATGTGAAGAGTGTTCATTTTCTTCTACCACTGAAATAGACCCACTCTTCCAATCACCCAGGCACTACCACTACAGTCATGCTACCACTCAGACATTACTCCTGCACTCATGCAATCAGCCAGACATTACTCATGCACTCCTCCAATTACCCACACATTAGCCCTGCACTCATGCAATCCCTTAGGCATTACCCATGCACTCCTCCAATGACCCAGACATTACCCCTGCACTCATGCAATCACCTAGGTATTACCCATGCAGTCCTTCACTCAGGCAGTACCCATGCACTTATAAAATCATCCACGCACTACCTATGCACTCATCTAATCACCCAGGCACTACCCCTGCACTTATATAATCAAGCAGACACTACCCTTGCACTGCTCCAATCACACAGGCACTACCGTTGTACTCATGCAATCACTCAGGCACTACCTAAGCAGTTATGCAATAACCCAAGCACTATCCATGCAGTCCTCCAATCAACCAGGCAGTACATATACACTTATAAAATCACGCAGGCATTAGTTATGCACTCTTCCAATCACCCAGGCACTACTGATGCACTCCTCCATGCACCTAGGCATTACCCATACACTACTTCAATCACTCAGGCAGTACCCATGCACTTATAAAATCACCCAGGCACTATGTATGCACTCCTCGAATCACCCAGGCACTACCCGTGCACTCATGCAATCACCCAGGCATTACCTATGCATTCCTCTAATCACCCAGTCAGTACACATACACTTATAAAATCATCCAGGCACTACCTATGCACTCATGCAACCACCCAGGCAGTACCCCTACCCTCATGCAATCACCCATGCACTACCTATGTACTTATGCAATAACCCAAGCACTACTCTTGCACTCCTCCAATCACCCAAGCACTCCTCCAATCACCTAGACTTTACCCTTGCACTCATCCTATCACCTATGCATTAGCTATGCACTCCTCCAATCACCCACACACTATCCTTGCACTTCTGCAATCACCCAGGTAGTATCCATGCAGTCCTCCAATCTTTCAGGCAGTACCCATGCACTTATAAAATCATCCAGGCACTACCTATGCACTCATGCAATCACACAGGCACTACTGATGCACTCCTCAATGCACCTAGGCATTACCCATGCACTCCTCCAAACACCCAAGCACTATCCATGCACTCCTTCAATCACCCAGGCACTACCCTTGCACTCATCCAATCAGCCAGGCACTATCCATACATTCCTTCAATCACCCAGGCACTACTCTTGCACTCCTTCAATCACCCAAGCACTATCCATGCACTCCTCCAATCACCCAGGCACTACCCTTGCACTCCTCCAATCATTCAGGCACTACCCATGCACTCTTGCAATCACCGAAACATTACCCATGCACTCCTTTAATCGCTCAGGCACTATCTATACACTCGTCTAATCACGTAGGCACTACCCCTGCACTCATGCAATCATCCAGCCACTACCCATGCACTCTTACAATCACCCAGGAATTCACCATGTACTCATGCAATCACTCAGGTAGTACACATGCACTTCTCCAGTCACCCAGGCACTACACATGCACTCATGCAATCACACATGCACTACCCATACACTTCTCCATATATTACACTTGCCACAATTCATACAACACTTACAAATTTGTCTATTTTTAACCAAATAGGCGGTTCTAAAAAGAACCATTATTTTTCTTTTATATTTTTTTGTGTTTTTTCAACTCTTTTTTGTATTTTTTTGGTGCTTTTTAAAAAAAAAAAATGAAAACATTTACCGAACCAACGGTGAAAACTTTGAAAACATTATGCAATTACAAAGTCATTGCAAAAAAAAAAAAAATTGCAATGGTGGTTCTTAATGGCAACCACGATGGCATCCGCTGATTGTTCGCCGAAACATAATTTTTTTTTGCATTTTACACAATGCTGCTGCACTCTAGCAAATTCAGGAACTATGTGAGGTCTTGTTGTTGCTGAGGAACCAGATGAAGTACTTGGTCCAGCATCGTCGTCCTGACTTGCCTGCTTCTATAGGTCTTGTCGCTGTTGTTCCCTCGCGAGACGCCGTGGATGCATTGTTTGTAAATGCTTGAGTATTGAAAAGGTGCCGCAGGAATACTTCTTGTCAGATCCTCGTGACAGGACCGTCTCACATATTGTGCACGTAACCTTTCGTGCATTTACCTTCTTCTCCCCAGCTGGAATTGAGAAGAAAGGCCAAACTATACTCTCATATCTCACCTTCACCGGTTCTTCCAACTCTTCTTCATCTTCAGGTGGAAGCTGTTGTACTGGATTGGAAGCAGCCATTTTTTGATGAAGAAAAAAAACACCAAAAAAACCCAAAGGAGAAGAGCAAAACACAAGAGCTGTGTCTCTAGAGATGCAGTTGAAAGAATGAAAAATTTGGGTGGGGTCCTTCAAGTTCTAGAATCAAAAGCTTCTAAACCAACCCGACGCGCAACCGACGCGCACCCGGCGCGATTTCCGAAAACTATATTTAACGATAATATATCTTTATTACAGTTACAAATATATGATATTTACAATTATGTTAAATAATCTCTTGGTATAATATACATAATAAAGTTATTTACATATACTTTTAAAACTTAAATATTTGCGGTGGAATCACGCACATGGTGCGACCCCCGGAAATACGTAAGTGACGTTGCGCAGGGCCGAAACCGTGCACCCTTCGCATACCAAATGCGCATCCTACACGACTTAACCAATATGGCGGCAAAATTCTTGTATTTGCGCACCCACAGTGACTGGTACAAGATCGGTACGCGAATCCACTTTAAAAAAAAAATGTAAATTCATATTTTAGAAAAGAGAAAACATCACATTATTTTTATAAAAGTTTAAAAATTTAGAAAAAGCATTTTTTGGACATTACAATTAGAAATTAGCATTTAAAAAACATTTGAAATTCACTGAAAAAACCATAGGTTTCAGGGATGTTATAGTTAGAAATTAGCATTTAAAAAACCTTTGAAATTCACTGAAAAAAACCATAGGTTTCAGGGACATTATAGTTAGAAATTAGCATTTAAAAAACCTTAGAAATTCACAGAAAAAACCATAGGTTTTAGGGACGTTATAGTTAGAAATTAGCATTTAAAAAACCTTTGAAATTCACTGAAAAAACCACAGGTTTCAGGGACATTATAGTTAGTTGGACATTTCTCTCATACAAAACCAGAGAAATTCAGCCGTTATAGTTAGTTGAGCTAACTATAACTCGCGCCCCCGCAATGCACTGCTGATGACATCACATATTACATCACTCATGACATGGTCAGTGACATCACTGATGACATCTCAAATGACATCACTGATGACATCATCCACGTGATAATCTGATGCACCTCCTCACACCCTAATATAACCTTTGATGCACCCACCCTAAATTACAGACTGCCATTCTCAAAACCATAGACACACCAACAACAATAACTACATACCCACTCACTGATTCTTAGGTCTACACACACATCCACTCACTCACCCATACAGTCACTCATACATGCAGTCACTCATCAGTGATGTAATATGTGATGTCATCAGCAGTGCATTGCGGGGGCGCGAGTTATAGTTAGCTCAACTAACTGTAACGGCCGAATTTCTCTGGTTTTGTACGAGTGAAATGTCCAACTAACTAAAAAGTCCCTGAAACCTGTGGTTTTTTCAGTGAATTTCAAAGGTTTTTTAAATGCTAATTTCTAACTATAACGCCCCTAAAACCTAGGGTTTTTTCTGTGAATTTCTATGGTTTTTTAAATGCTAATTTCTAACTAAAACGTCCCTGAAACCTATGGTTTTTTCAGTGATATATATATATATATCATCAAGGTACATATATTAGGAGTTAGAAATAGAAAAGCTATGCTTACTTTTCTTTTGATATTTTATCCGCGATATTTCCATACGATGATGTTCTGTCTTCGATATTCAGGGGGCATGCTCAATGATAGAAAAGACAGTAATGAAAACGGCCCTGCTCCACCTTCCATATTGAAGGTGTGATTTTACTGTGTGCTAATTGCAGCATGGGTACCAAATTGTTATTGTACCTATTTCTTTCCCACCAAGTTTTTTCCCTCCCAGTTCCTGGCTCAGTGGTGCAGAAATGGGTTCAATAACGTCATAGTACCTTAGACGCAAATTTGAATTTAGAGGCATGTACCCCAATGCTTTCCTATGAAGTAGCACCCATATTATTACAAGGAGTTTGAATACAGGTGCATGTCTCCTCGCTATCCTATAAAGTAGCAACATAGATAACATAACCAGGTCACTAATAAGTGCGTCTGATTTGTGATAAGTAAGCAGTGGGTATGTTTTGTTTTGTCCTTAAAACTTTATTTTACTGCTCGTTACAGGACAAGAACTATTTAATAATCCTCCAAACTGTGTATAAGATCAGCCCTGATGAAAGCCTGGAACCCTTAGTGGACATAACAAATATGCTGAAACATGTCGACAACTTTGCAAGATGGTATAGGGACACAAATATCCACAAGCACCTTCGTCTTTTGGTTTTAACTATACTTAGACATTCAACATTAAAGGAAAACTGGGCTTGTCTATTAGGGTTTATTATTCTACAAACCTGGTTATGTATTTTTAAAAGTGCTTCCTGGAATATGGGCGAGCCCTGCCTGGTTTATAGGGCCCAGGATGGGACTTGATGATGAATCATGCAATTAATAGAGTAGGTGAGGGTCTAGAAAACAACTAAGCAGAGGGGGATATTTACAACAAAATGTCAGAGTGCGGTGTTACACCAAAATTGGTAACGTCGCACTCTGACATTTTTAAAACGCAGGGATGAGCCATATTTACAAAAATACAGTGCACCCCTGTGTTTCCCTTAGTGCTGGCTCTAATAAAGCTGCCTAGAGCCAGCGCAGGCAGCCTTGCGCCATGTTGCAAGGGAGCCTGGGCTCCAGGGGCTATTGTTTATTTGCAGGAAGGGTCACCTTCCTGCACATATACAATCTTGAAAGGCGATTTGCTCTTTCTATGTGTGCTGCAGAATGCTGCACACATGGAAAGAGCAAAAAACGAGGAGGAATTAATACTTTCTCTTTGTATTGCCAGTCTAAGACCAGGTACTCCCTTGTCTTAGTGTTTGGTGCTGCCCAAACCTTGTAAATATGGGGCTGCGTCAAAAAGCAATGGGTGTTGCAGCAGAACGCCCACTGCAACACCCATTGCACGCCCCTTTCACGCTAAGTGAAGCATGAAAAGGGGCTTTATTAACAAGGCGGCATTAAGCCACATTAAGTGACTTAATGCCTCTTTTTAAATAAGGAGAAGGGGATATCGCCTCCAGAACGTCACTAAAAGTGACGTTCTGGCGGCGATATCCCCTTGTAAATATGCCCAAGAGTTTCTCGTGGGTTCTATTCTGCTCTAATTTCTACGGATTAAAAATAGGGCTATAGGATACCTTTGTGTGTTAAGCACTAGCAAAGGAGTTAGTATCCTGTACCCCATAAAAAGAGTTCACTCTCCCCCTCCCAGGCAAAGTCAGGTGTATCTGAGGTTAATAGGTGAATAGTGGCTAGAAAACTAGGCCACAAGGCTAAGAGCGACCCACAGGTCAGCCCTGACTCCACTCCACCCCAAGAGGAGGCCCGAGCCTCAGCAAGGAAAGGTGAGGAGGGTAGCCTGGCAGCATGGCTTCAGAGGGTTCTGCTGGGCTGTGATTGAGGGAAGCAAAAGGCAGACGTCAAATTGGTGCTGAACTAAATAGCAGATCCTTCCGCTGATACCAGCCCATGGCAACACCACCCTCTTGTTACTTGCTTCCTGATCCTCACCATCCCCACTTGCAGGGGACCGAGAAGACTCTAGGGAGAGAGCATGAGGCAGGAAGATAGCTGAACGGAGCACCCACGTGACCACCCCTCATCACTCCCAGAAGGCCAAAGAGTGAGGAGAGGTAATGATCTTAAAGTGCCCCTGGCTGACTGCCACACAAACCTAAGCGGGACGAGTTCTTAAACCGTAGGTGTCCATGAGCCTTGTTTACTTTCTGTACAATTCATACTATCCCAACCATATGCACTCCCCTAACCATAGCCAGCAAATTGGAGGCTGTAGAACGCTGACTCCAGGGGTGAAAACTTCCATCGCGCTAGCCACAGGATGGGAAAAGCATCGAACACTGCAAGTAACTCAAAAAACACCAATCTTCCTACCCATTATTTTAAAGTACACGAGCACTGTTATAACAATGGCTTAATCACAGAAAGGAACGATATTGCTGCTGTGAAAAATACACGTTATAGAATTGATGTTTCAAAAAATTCCAAGTGATTAGCCTAATGAGAGAGCAATAAGTACTTAATCATTTTCAGTGCCACGGCAAGTACACACTAATGGACACACACAGTGCAGATGGGCAGTTACTTGTAGACTACAAGAATATTCAATCAAAATGATTTAACAGGAAAATTGAGGCCAAGGGCAAAAGATAGTCAATTGTGCTGGTAGCACCAAGAGTATCTTTATCTATGTTGGCAATTTGGAAACACCACCTGGTATGATGGGACATGTGGCTTTGCTTTTACCGGCAAAGGTGTAGGCTTACAAGCTCCAGCAGTCAAGTCTTCTCTACCTATAAAGACATAAAATACAAGGCCAAATAAAGGCATTTCCTTTGACAGGGGGAAGTTGGCACCGATGCCTGTAAGGATTTTGGGGCATATTTACAAGCCTCTTGTGCCACCGGAGTATCACTTTTTTTGACACTCGGGTGGCACAGTGTGCTGGCCCATATTTACAAGGCCATGCAAAGCCTGGGTGGCTATTCTGCGTGAAAGGGGCATTCCATGGCTTTTGCTGTGGGTGTTCCCACGCAACACCCATGGATTCTGATGCATTCTCAGATTTACAAGATTTCGTAAACCTGGGAAAGCGTCAGATTCTAACGCCTCCCCAGGGGAGGTGTAAAAGTGGCTCAACGAGGGGAAATACCTTTATTTCTCCTAGTTTTTTACCTCTTTCTACCTATGCTGCATTCTGCAGCACACATAGAAGGGGGAAAACTCCACCAATGATTGCTTCGGTGCAGGAAGGTGTCCCTTCCTGCACAAAAACAACAATCCCTGCCATGCAGGCACCCTTGCCCTGCATTGGCGCTAGGCAGCCTATTGTGTGCCAGGACGGCGTAGCAAGATGGCTTGCAGCGCCGTACTGGGTCATTATCTTGTAAATATGCCCGTTCTTTGCAGTTTTTTATAGCATGAACCTGGAACAAGGACATTAAATTGCTTTGCAACAGAACCAGACTATGTTACACATTTTTAAAGTACAGGGAGATTAAGTCATTTGTCTAGAATCACAGAATTCTGCATCACAGCCAGGATAAATATCTAGTTCCCCATGTTCCAAAGTCAGCAGGACACTTTTCCTCATATAATAGGTGCAACTAATGGCACTGTAGACAAACATGCCTAATAGACAATAACCGTTCGTAATGAATTGTTTTAACAAATTTTAGTGCAAGCCAAGAATGGAGATGGGTTACTATTACAGCCTGTAGTGTAGCTCCTATTTCCCTAATAGGCTCTGCGCATTGGAATAATATATCCTATAGGTTTGACTTAGGACTAAGGTCGGTATGTCCCTATCGAGTATATTAAACTTAATTACTTGTGCCAGCTAGCTCAGAGGCCACTAGAAACTTCTTGACGACAAGAAGGGAGTAGTTTCTGGCAGCCGCAAAACATGACCACTTTGTTTCTCTTTAGAATCAGAACGTGTCCCAGAGTCGTAGAAACAATAGATAACTATTTCACTCAGCTCAGTCGTGCATGCTTAGTTTTCCTCAAAGTTACACAGAAAGAACAGACGGGCGTTTCAATAAAAGATTTATTGAACAGTCTTGTTTCTGGTGTAAGTTAAATGTGCTGTTATGATCACAAGACAGTATGCGAGATAAATAATGTACAGAGTGAGCAGTAGAAATAAATAATACTGCGTTAGCATTATCTTTTTAGCATATATGCATTTACATAAAATGACACAGACTAAAAATGCGAGTACTCATACGATGCATTTTAACCTAGTTCTACCCCAATGTACCTAACCTGTCCTAGGTGTAGGGAGAGGTATGAAGTAGGTGAAGTATTCCTTACTATAGTATACTAAGAGTATGTTAAGCCTAGTATGCCTAGTATGCCAAGTATGCCAAGTATTCCAAGAGTCCCTCTAGGTCAGAGGTCTTCAAACTTTTTGATGCCGAGACCCCACTGTCAAAAAATGTTAGGCGTAAGGACCCCCTCCGACAAAAAATTCTAGAACTTGGTACTCATCATCATCGACAACCAAAAGCGCCCCCAATTACCACGGCAAATCATTTCACGGTGGGGAAATAGTATTAAACAGTGTTTAGCAAATCAAAGATTTGTGGGTGACTGTGGTTCTGTGTCAGAGGCTTACTACACAGCTCAAATACAAAATCTCCAAAACGAATTGCCCAAAAATGCACAAATGGTACTGTACTTTATTTTTCAACAAACAAAACATAATTTGACTCAATTGGATGATAACACCTTTCTGAATCAGTGTGATGGGTGTGCCTGTTTTTCTCCAGAGAGACGGTCAATCTGTGGATGTATCCTAGCTACTGGACATTCAGTACAGTGGGAGGCTTAGGGGCAGATGTATCAAGGATTGCATTTGCGATTCCTTAATAGCGAATTTTAGCGAATTGCTATTAAGGAATCGCAAAATGCTATGTATGTAGGAATCGCAATAATAATTGCGATTCCTTAATATTCCTTAATTGCGAATTGCAAATTGCGATTCGCAATTAAGGAATACCTTCCCATTCATTCCTATGGGCGTAGAGGCCCATAGGAATGGATGGGAAGACATTCTCAATTTGCGAATCGCAATTAGAGAATCGCAAATTGAGAATGCAATTTCAAGGGTGCCAGGGTGTCCTTTTGACACCCTGTTGCACCCCTGAAATATGTATGTGTGCACATGTGGCGCACATACATGCCCTAAGGGCATGTATGTGCGCCACATGGCACTTTGAAAAATGCTAAAAAGTGCATTTTTCAAAGAAATCGCATATTACCACCAACTTGAAGTTGGTGGTAATTTGTGATTCCTTAAGGCCAAATTGCACTTTTTTGGTGCTTCTTACATTGGATTTAAGGAATCGCAATTTGCGATTCCTTAAATGCAATCGCAAAATAGGGAATCGCAAATTTTGCGATTCCTTATTTTGCGAGGCAGTTTTGCCTTAATACATACCACTAAGCAAAATTGCGTTCGCAAACGCCGAAATTCTGCGAATTTCGGCATTTGCGAACGCAATTTTGCTTGATACATCTGCCCCTTAGTGTCTGGAAGGAGAATGGCACCCATTGTGAACACGTGTTCCCATGCATTCTGGTGCAGGTGGAGGACAACATGTTGCACGGTCAGACTGGCTCAACTGAGCCTTCGTCTTGGAAAGGCCTTCGCAGGGTGAGGGTCAGAAGAGAGGTTGTGAAAGGTAGCAAAACACACTCGTCTAGAGATGGAAGTCAAAAGACACCAGTTGTTTCTTTTTGTGGGTGAAGTTCATTGTACCCAGAGGCCGGTAATCTAACAGACAGGTAAACTAGATCATTCAAGATCACACAGGCAGTCGGCGAGGAGCTGAGTAGCCTCCAAATTAGCACACACGGCGATTCTGTGAGAGCCTGGCCTTGACAGGAGACAGACAGCTGTTTACCGCACGCCATGTCTCCTCCTTCTCCCCTCCCCGGTACCTGGGTGATTTATGACGATTTATTGCTGACAAACTTATAGACCAGTCATGGAAAATGATGCCACGAGAGAACAGTTTTGGCACACATTGGTATTCAATTCCACAATGACAACAGCATATATGCGGAGGCACCATTCAGCGTTGAGTCACATGTGCTTAGTTTAGGACACAAAATCTCATTGCAAACAAAATGGCGGGATGTGTTCTATATGAACTGAAGACCCACAAAGCATTCACTGCTCCAGTGTGTCAAAGATATTGTATTTTATTGTAATTGCATTTATATAGCGCTTATTACCCCTGACGAAGTGTCGGAGCGCTTTTTCAACGAGTAGCACGCTTCTCCAGAACCCATAAAGGATTAGCGGTGAATTAGTATAGTGAAAAAGGAAAGTAATTAGAATGGTGGATATGGTATTATGTTATTTGGATTGAGAAGGATAGTGGAGGGATGTTTTGGAGCTCACAGCAGTAGTAGGAGGCTTGGGATGAGTAAAAGGGAGACGGAGGGGGAAGAGTCAGAGGGAAGGGTTTAGAAAGGCTTGTTTTGGGGGGGGGAATCAGAATAGTAAAAGAGGTATGAAAAAGTTAAGAATGAACTAAATGGACATTTCTAGAGTTAGTGCTTGGCCACGTTTGCTGACTAATGCTATGATTTTACTCATGAGAAGATACTTATGCATTGAAACTGTAGTTGTATCTACATGGTTGACTAAATGTTCAAGCATATTCTTATGTTTTGCTGTATTACCGCAAATAGTACTTCCATTGCTCGTCATTTATAGAAGCTTTCTTAATACATTTGAACTACACAATTTAAAATACTCCATGTTTTGGAATCTTGTTTCTTTGCAAAACACATGAATAAACATAATTTTGTCATTACAAATGTCGTCATTTTTCTAATGTGTATAGCACCAATATCTTTTTTTGCAGGACATAATTATCTGTTTCTAACCACAGCTGAAATTCAGAAGGCTATTTAGGTTTCCATGAGCCCATATTCACCAATCTATTTAGAACTTTTTGACAAAAAAATGATGTCCTCAGATGAACTCTCCCAGACCGGTTTTAAATGATTCCTCCACGTGATAAAGTTTTTGTACTACATGCTTTACACATGAACAAATAACCATCGCTTTTTTTGGAAAGTGTGTCAACTGAAGTTGGACAAAGGCATCATATTAATCTGCTGCGTCAAGAATAAAAACGGAAAGAACATGGAAAATAAACATTTCAATGTCACAAAAATGAATATGAAACTGCTGCTACAAAACCAGAAAGTACACCGAAAATAAATACCATTCCACAGTCATAAAAATTAACCGGAGCCTTTTTCCTGTCCCCTCCCACCCCCACTCACATGGCTCAATCAAGGAAAAAGATAAGAATCTGTGTGTATGTCTTTGCGTGCGTGCAAGATAATTTCAGTGTATGTCATCTGCAGCTGAAAAGCCAGGGCATGGGGGATGAGGAGAGGGCTTACCTAATTATTCCTGGAAGCTTCGGGTTGCCTTGGAAACCAGCCGGGAAGGAGATCCTAATGCAGAGGCAGCAATGAGCCACGAAGATGAGTTGGAAAAAGGAACACGAGGTGAAAGCAGCGACGGCCAAGAAGGACAACTGGATCCAGTGAAAGGCAGCAGTGACGGCGCAGAACTCCGTGGAAATACAGCCTGCATTACGAAGGTGCTGGTCCATCTTTATGGACAAAGTTTGCGGGCATTTCCTGGTGTGCCTGCTGCAGTCTCTCTGATTGGAGGACAGGCATTGATGACGCAGCCACATTATGATTGGCTTATTTTGCCCTGTCCTCCAATCAGAGAGGCTCCTGAGATGTAATTATTTCGAATCCAAAACGAAACGTAAACGTTTTGGATTCGAGGCAGCAGTGAGGCAGGTGAATGCGCGACCCCCTTCCAATGACTCCACGCCCCCCCTGGGGGTCGCGCCCCATAGATTGAAGACCTATGCTCTAGGTTCTAGTCAGCTCCATACCTGAAGAATGAGAGAGGTAGGAATCTCTTTCCAGACTCGAACTCCAACACCCCGCAAGGGAAGTCAGATCACTGTAAGCTGGACTCTCTGCGTGCAGGAATGACAGAGTCTTCTCAGTGCGTCCGGCCGGGAAACGGGCTCCTCTGAAGTCGAGGTCTCCTCTGATTTACAGGGGCTCGGGAAGGTATATTTATACCTGAGAAGTACCTAAGAATGTTAGCATTGACGTGAGTCGGACAGCGGAAGACGTCATGAATGAACCCCTAAGGAATAATGGTTCATGCATAATATATGAGTCCTTGAAGAAATCAATAGTCCTGGGCTAGGGAAAGTCCCGCAGCCTAAGGGTCTGTTTTTTCATGAACTCGTTGTGACGTTAGGGTGGACGGATGTCGGAGACCATGCCTGTATTTGGAGTGCACGGTTTATGCCTAAATAAGGACTGGGATTTTATGCCTATATAAGGGCAGGGCGAATTGTGCCTATATAAGGACATGATTCTAGAAAGCCCGGTTATGGACACCCTAAGAAGAATACAACACCCACTCCTCTTTCGTGTGTACGATGATACTAAAATGCTAAACATCTAAAATGCTAAACATTAAAATGGAGTACTGCATATATTAAAAAATATTTCCTAAAAGCATTAAAAAACATATTTAAAAATGCAAACGTTCCTGTACATATTAAGCAATGCTTATTCATTTCAGGCATAAAGTATTAAAGCAAATGCAATTGGAATCGAAAATAAGCAGTAATATTTACATATGACAAAAATGATTGGTAAGTTGTTCAAACATCAAAGTCATTTCATGTCATGGAAATTAATGAACTGATTTAGACACACAAGATGACTAAGTGTCCATGGAAGTACCGCAAAGTCTGTATTATAAGGCTAGTTCTACTTTAAGCAGATTGAAGTGCCATTTTCGTTCGAAAAATGGGACAAAAAGTTCAATTTTGGTAGAGTTCCAAGTTTTTGAAGAATGAAGGCCAAATTGTTACTGCATCTCTGGAACACTGTATGCTGAATCAGAGTCAGTTTGCGGGTCTGGTGTAAACATGAGATCATCTATTTCTATAGACAAAACATCATCCACAGTAGTTGGTGTTAGTTGGAACACCTCGTGTAGAAGATTAACTGCACAGAGATGTGAAGCATCGCTCACAGCATTGGTCGCCGCAGCAATGTTCGCGTCCGTTGTTACCTGTGTGCCTGTAGATCTTTCTCGTACCTCAGCAGCAGCCGGAAGCGTCTGTGAGATCTCAATGAATGCTGACATCAGGATTGGTAGCCTCTGGGGACAACACAGAGCATGGGCCGTTATCGGGACCAGCAAAGTATCGACATCCGTTGGTGTAGCTGATGGATATGTTAGACAGGTGTCCAACACGCATTCTTCACCGCATAGCAGGCATCGTAGAACAGGTAAGATGCAATCTTGCCAGATTGATCTGAATGACAGGAACCACGTGGTATTCAGGTCCCGTAGACGAGTCATGCCCAATAGCTGTACTATTCGCTCACGGCACTTTCGTTCAAGGAGAGCTTTCTCCATTTCGCTCGGAGTGATGTCTGCGAATAGGCTGGCCATAGCGCAATAGCAGGAAGAGAAATAGAATTCCGGCAACAAGTGCTAGAATTAATGGTATGCCACCAAACACCGAATGTGCAAAGTTCGGGTTGATTCCGAGTATCGCCTGGAAAGGTGCTAACAGACCGGAGCAGATGCTCTTAAATACATGTACAATTCCTGTTGTATCAGACATGTTAAAGATACGTGTTATCATTTCTACGAAATGTATAGGGCAGTTTGTACGTATTAAGGTCTGTATTTCAGCCGAAGTCCTTGCTACTTGTAGATCATAGGTTTCTTTGGCCGAGGTCAAAGGCACTGTTTGCTGTAAAAGCATGGCTTTCATTCTGCTCAAAGTATCAAATCTTATAAAAGAGACGTTCAGCGAAGGCCATAGAGGTGACTCCCTGACTGTGTCTATTGGGGGAAACAATACTTGCATACAGCAAGTGACCCTGGAGTTGACCGTTACTAGATATGGGATGCCTGGCAACATTCCGCAGCAACTCTGATCATTCAACATGAGGTAACTCCCATTAGAAAGTTGTCCAAACGTTGGATTAATCACAGCAGCTGGTGTACCCTGCTGATGGCAAGACAAATTTGCCACAGAACCATTACAAGCCCCGTGTAAAGAAATGTCCTGACATATAAGTGAACCGCTCAGTGCATGTTTACAGTTAGTACCACTCAAAAACACTTCACGATCCCCACTCCAACATGTATACGGTAAATCCCAACATGTCTTAATGTATTCCTTACCAAACCTTTCATATTTGCCTGCTTGCATTTGTCTGAGGCAATACTGAAACTGAAAAGTAGTCACAGGTAATGTGATTTTGCCATGAATGAGCCATTCTGTAGCTGGTTTTTCTGCCACTGTGAATGGTAATTTTTCCAGTTTTTCAATGCTCAGCACTGTATACTTTGCTCCTCTTTGTGCCAATTCGATCTGTTTATCAGTTAGATTGTATTCTGCAAACAGAGACGACGTGTTGATGAAACACCAAGGCACATAGCCCGCTCGCAAAGATTGCAGCGTCCAGCTCAATAACACTATAGAACGTAATTGAGATTGACCTTGTTGTAACATAGCCAAATCTTGTTCTAGAATGTCGATAGCAGAGGATACAATGCCATCCAATGAATATATTCTGGAGGACAAAGTTGTTAACCCATTGTCGACCACAGAGAGTGTTTTCTCTAAATTAATACGATCAAGTTCATGTATTCGTTCTGCGGCCTCCATCTGTGACACTTTCCATGCTTCATTATAGGCAGCATAAATACCGGCATATATGAAACGTTTTTGACACGGTTTTCTTGGTCCAAGCAAGAATTCCCTAAGGTCTGCGTCCTCTTTAAGTAAGGATAAGTGTTGTTTCACATCCTGTAGTGTAGATTTATGCAGCCAATAGAGGCATAATTTTCCTACACTGTATGTTGTTACTACCCCCGGATGTTGTCTTTGGACATATCTTGGGTCTGGCCTATGAATAGTAAAGCCCTGAGTTTTATTCAGGAATCTTTCCTGACAGTTGTTTGTGTCTGTGGGCCAGATCAACCATTTTTTCCAATCAGGATTAGATCTGTTGAGTTGTAGTAAATTGTCAACTGTCACCACTGCCTTTGTATTATTATCACTGGCAGGTGTTGGTACAGAAGGTGTTTTATCTCTTTGATCTTGGCTAATCCAAGACAAGATGTTTGTTGGACGGTTTCATTCAAAAACAGTATTTGTTCAGGGATGATGCATGCTCTATATAAAGCTTCTATACCCTGTACTTGCCAATCTTTACTACCCCAGACAGTTTTTGTGTCTATTGTGTCTTTCCATAAGTCAAAACCCTGTGTAGACAGTTGGGCAATAAATGCTGCAGAGTAAATCTGTTTCGTGTTTGTTAACATAATTTGCAGTCCTGTTTTGTTTACATTTTTATAGTAAAACGTTTCTGGGTCAGATGTATTGTAACCTGAAAAATATGGAAACTTACTAGCAAATGTTTTTGAACTACCTTTTGGTGGTGTAGGACAATGTTCCCATTGGTTAAACATAAACACATTTCTTGGATATGCTGATTTATGCAAATAATGATGACCATAGTGGTTGTAACAATACATTTGTTCATAGTCTGATGAACCCTCTAAATATTCATTTTTAGAAAATGCAGCAGATTTTTCTAGATCAAACATTATGTTGTTAACAGTCTCAAAGTCCCAATCATCTGAATAGGTTCTGGATGTAATTAGATCACTTAGTGAAATGTTAAACAAATGTGGAATGTTCAATTGTTCATTCGGGCCGAAGATATCATAATCTGTTTTGTCCCACACTATACCATCCTGTATAGGAACGGCTGTGATGTTCACTGATGACAAGTCTCTTGCTTCACGATGGGAAGATTTATGAGGTTTCAAAAGTACGTTTACGTCTTTTCCTTCAGTGTTCACATGGATGTATCTGCCACTTATAAGCACGCTTACAGTTGTTACCAAAGCTAGCCAGAGCAGGAAAACAAAAAGTCCAGATGTAATCCAGAGTTCAATCCATGGAGAAACCAGATAAGTCTTTTTCAGAAAGTGAATAAAGTCTTGTACTTGCTGCTTGAGTTGGAATGATGCTGGCGTCGTTTCAGGTTCACTTGGATCTTCTGAGAACGTATCAAAGTCAATGAAATAGCCAGAAGCAGTTCTGTCAATTGTTGGAATTGCATCAGGATTTGTAGAAATCACAGGGACCAGTTCATCACTTGCCACGTTGGTGTAGACAGGTGTATTTGGACGAACTGTTACTTGGTTGTCAAGAGGGATGAGTTCCATAGCTAGGTTGCTTAGTCCTTCATCAGTTACAGCTGAATTCTCGATAGTGATCAGTCTTTCAGTCTGAACCTCTTGGATAGTAGCGAGAGGAGTGCGTCTGCTACTAGGTCGGAGTCCACGAGGCCTACTGTTTAGTATTGGCCACATACTGTGGTTTGATGAGGTCGATGGACACAAATATTTTCTCCTTTCTTCCAGCAAGGGGCGGCAGAACTACTGTTCTTGTTCCTTGAACCGCTAGAACAGGTACTGGTTGTCTGTAAGAAGGTCCAAATTCCTTCTTGTCCGCAATTTTTTCTCTGACTAGATCCCCAACTTTTGGAATCCAGACAGGCCTTGCTGGGACCGCCGATGTTTCCCCAGTGGTGGTTGGCTGTAGGAATACGTTGCTTTGTTGCGTTCTTAGTTCATTCAGTTCCTGTAAAACAGCCAAACGATCTTTGATATCAAACGGTTTATTTTCCACCACTGTGCCTACATGTTCAAGGTCTGGTACCCACATTCTTGTCCCAAATAGGACCTCATATGGAGTGACCCCCCCTAGAGAACTTCTTGGCAGGTTGTTCATTGCGCGCTGTACCCCATTGAGGTGTTTGACCCACCCATCACCCGAACCTAATACACTAGCTGTTATAGACTGCTTTATGTCCCGGTTTTTCCTTTCCACAACCGAATTTCCCTCAGGATGGAATGGAGAGGAGTACCGCAATGCAACGCCCAGACTGGCCATGGCTTCTTTGTAAGCCCTAGAGCTAAACGCAGGACCCTGGTCAGAATGTAGCGTGCCTATTGCGTATGTGCCGATAAAGACTCGCAAATCTTTTATAACAGTTTGAGCGTCAGCCGAGCGCTGAGGCCATAACCATAGGAACCTAGATTCAGTATTTGTGGGAATGCCTTTGTCTAGTGGGACGCAGGCGAGTAGATAGCCTAATGCTGTCTAACAGTGGTGTCTGTACTGGGCTGCCGCATTCGCAGCATGGTGTCTGGTGGCTTTCTCGCTGTAATTTACAGTCTAAGCAGTTGTTGATGAATATGTGAATTTCTGTATTCATTCCAGGCCACCAGTACATCTCTTTTAACCTCAAAATTGTTTTAGAGATCCCTTGATGTGACAGACCCTCCCCCAAATGTGTTTCATAAATCAAGGCTGCTCTACGTTCCATGTTTGGAATTACCCTATCCCCCACTCCAGGGATTCGAGCAAAAGGAACGTTGTTCGCATCAATTACATAAGAGTACTTGAGTGGAAACTTTTTTGGTAACGCTGCACTGCTGCCTTTGCTTGAAGCATTGACAGCCAACATTATCTCACCGTCTATTTTTGTTTTTGAACGAGTGATCGCAGCTACGGAAGCCGTCTGAACAGCCCCCTTTGCGGCTTCGTCAGCCAATGAATTCCCTGCAACGTGAACGCCATCCCGTTGGTGACTCAGTGTGTGAATCACGTGAGCCTTTGGTAGTTCGTTTTTCAACTGAACTACTTGTTCCCAAAGCATTTTGTGCTTTATTGTGCCACCTTTCGCATCTTTGAATCCATTTTCAAGCCAATTTCGTATATAGTCATTATACGACTGAACACAGTAAAAGGAATCGCACACTATCAGTGTGGGGAATTCTCGATCCGTACTTTCAAGTGCCAGTTTGAATGCTTGTAGTTCAGCTCGCTGAGCTGTACAATCTCCTAGAGATTGGGTTTTTGTAACCATAGGTCTGAAGATGCCATTTCGCATGCGACCTTTAACGATAGCACACGCTGCACTGTAAGCTTGCTTACTCCCTGTTGCGGGTTGTGCGGATCCGTCAGTGTAAATTATGAATTCGTACTGATCGAGAGGCAGAATCTCAGTGGGCAGAGGACATTCTTGTTCATATTGCAGGAATGGTTGTGTTTTTAAATCTGGATCAAAAACATATTCAACATCTGTTGCAGCAAGAGAATTAACCCATTGTATCCATCTCGGATGGAATGCTTGCTTTTGTGACTGCTTCTAAAGCTGGTACTGGGGTTACGACAATTATGCGTTTCCCTTGGGCTAAGGCTCTTTCTTTTGCTACAGCGGTTTGAACTGCTGTCAGAATTTTTTCAGTAGAACTGAAGCGCATTTCCGCTTGTGTGTACAAATGGGATTTGTATGCGATTGGTATTTTCTCACCCTCATTGAAGGTTAAGTAGGTGAATCCACATTTACCCGAAATTATTCGGATCACCAAATTTCTTTGACTTACGCGTGTTTGTAAGTGATTTGTTGCTAACATGTTAGCCTGGAGTGAACGCAAAATTTCTGTGTGTTCGTTTGTCCACTTTTTGATTGAAAAATCAGGTTTGATTAATGCGTAGAGAGGTTTAACCCTTTCTGCGTAATTTAGAATGTATGTTCTTCCAAAATTGAGGAAACCCAGGATGGATTGTAAGTGTTTTAGCGTCTTTGGAGGTTGGAGCAGCGCACATTTCTCTAGAAAGTTAGCTGCCAAGCTCTTTCCTTCACTTGAAAGCTCATATCCCAAAAACAGGACATTGAGATGGGCAATTCGGGACTTTTTAAAGTTGAACTTGTAGCCCTCAGAGGCGAAACCCAGTATAATGGTACTCACCCTGTTCAAGTGTTTTTCCAGGTCGTCGTCTGTCAGATAGATGTCATCGACATAGGACAACGCCTCGTTGTCATAAATTTGTAGTAACTCTGTTACCCTCGCTGAGAATAAACCTTGGCTGTTCTTGAACCCTTGTGGGAGTCGACAAAAGTGACGCTGGGTCCCCATTATGGAGAATGCAGTTAAGTACCTGCTTTCAGGTGCTATGTTTTGACAAAAGAAACCATTTGAGATGTCTAATGTTGTTTTGTATTTTTTACGCACAATATTATTCATTAATGCTGTGCTATGTGCATTTTGCACTGCAAAAGTTTTAGAACAAGTGTTTAAATGTCTGTAATCCAAAACTAGACGATATGTATTGTCTGGTTTTGAGACAGGAAACAAAGGATTGTTCATTGAGGAGGTGCATGTTTCAATCACCCCTTGGTATTCAAGTTGATCTAAGATCTCCCTGACCTGTTTTTTAGCTTCTTGCTTTATAGGATACTGCTGTTGTGCAGTTGGTTCATGTTTCAGATGTATTTTATGGTGAGGTGAGTCCTCGTCCCATCCTACATGATTTTTATATAATGCTGGGGCCTGGGCCACTGCCCATTTCCTGGCATATGTATATCTTAGATGCATTGGTATATAGTTGGAGAAGGAAGGCATAATAATGTCCTCGCCGTGTGGGCACTCCCTGACAAATTGTGGTGGCCAGTCTTTTTCTGCTAGAAGTATGTCATAGCCCTTTGATAGTCTTTCCCAAAAAAGTGCTTTAACCTGCCTAGGTTTGTCTCCCTCCATCCTGAGTGTTATGTCATATAACTTTTGTGGAGTACTAACCCTGGTATCTACAGTCTCTACTGTAATGTACTCATTCAAGTCCACTATCTCCAGAAGTTCCTTCAGGTTCTGGCGAGCTATTGTGACTTCTGCTGCACTGTCCAGCATTGTCTGAGCCCATTCTCCGTTCTTGAGTTGTGTTCTCAGTATTCTCGGCATGTCTGATCTTCAGACCTGCTACTTTCTTTCTGGAGAATTGAGGTTTAGCTTTAGTTTTTGGAGCGTGTTTGTCGTCTTTCGATTTCACGCGTTCTTCTCTATGTTCTGTTCGTCCTCTTCTTTCCGAAGTCTGTGATGAGATCTGAAAGGGACGAGAGGAACGTGTATCAGTATCTTGATACCTAGCAGGTTTTCTCAAATTATCCCTATTCCTGAGGTTATACCTCCTTTCAGAGGGCTCCTTTTGAGGAGACCTACCTCGGGATTGAGAACGTTTCTCGTTTGAATTTTGTTTGTTAGTTTCCCACTTCTTTTTAGAAGATGTAGGAGTTTGTTTAATTGAGTCCTTCTCAGGACTTTCAGATAGTTTTGGTTTAACTGGTCTTCCCCCCCAAACTATCTCTGCCTAATTCTGCATAAGATTGTTCTATTATTCTTGGTAGCTCAGTTTGATGTTCTGTAACATCAAATTCCCTTAATTTTTGTCGGACCGCCACTGCTGCTGCCTCCCCTTTAATATTAGATAATATTATTGTTGAGACCTGGTCAAAATTTTTCAGTAATTTCATACCTAAATTTAGAGCAGGCTCTGCCCCGTATTCGTTTTGAATTTGTTTTAGGACATCAGGTATTACCGCAATTGACGGAATGCCGTGTGTTTTAGTATAGATGGCAGCAAAGACTGAGCCCCAAGTGGTGCAGTCTTCCAGTTGTGGTGTGATCCCCATCGGTAAACCGATGGTTAGGATTCTGTGTTTCTCATGCGGGCTAGTATTTGGAAATACTGCTTCGATTTGAGTAATTTTTTGAGCTATCCAGAATGGAATTTGCTCATGTTTTGTGGGCATTTTACCCATGACTGCGTATAGAGTCTGTGGTGTAATTTTTAGTGTGTTCCCCTGGTGAGGGGTTTGATTTGGAATTGTTAATGGTGGTTGGACTGTGAAAGTCTGCATGACATATTGGACCAATTGTCTGTAGATTTTTATTAATTCTTGAATTTGAACAAGTAGTTCCTCATCTGACATTATGTCAAGTTCAGGATGAGGTGTGTAGCCGGCTAGAATCGGCCATGTTGCTCCTGGTCTACCTAGTGGACCGAGCCTGGTAATGTTTCTGTGATGTTTTAGGGCGCCTTTAAACCAGAGCTGATGCTCTTGGTATGTTAATGGAATCTCTATATCCTCGAAAGGAATGTATTCCTCTGGTGGATCATCTTCTTTGTAGAAGTGAAACATTTTAGTTACTGAATTTGATTCAGGAAATATTACCCATGAATAGAATACCTCTGTCTGAAAGGATTCGTGTGCCTCTATCACGAAAACTGCTCTACCTCCTCTTGGTGGTAGGCCATGTTTTATAAGTTTTAGAGTAATGGCTCTTCTTAAGTTTGGAGCGATGTCAATGACACCCTCCTCGGCTTCATTTAAACCGGTATTGTTAAAAAATGCTGGTTGGGCTGGGTCAGCCGCAGCTCCACCGTTTCCGGCGGCTTCGTCCCCTGTTAAGGACATTGTGTTTTTTTTTTTTTTGAAAAATGTAGAACAAGTTTCAAGGAAACAAAGATAAGGTGCACAAAATTTGTGGAACACTGTATCCTTCAACGTTGAACAAACCAAACAGCTAATATATAGGGTACTGCCCTATGTAGCCTTGGTGGATATTTAACCCTGCCCACTCCAGACGTCTTTTGGAGTATATGGGTAGGGGTCTCTGAGAGAAAAAGCACGGCTGAGTTACTCAGTATCTAACGTTGAATTACTGCCTTACCAAACCGTTGGGCGCCATGTAGTGTAGCTCCTATTTCCCTAAAGGGCTCTGCGCATTGGAATAATATATCCTATAGGTTTGACATAGGACTAAGGTCGGTATGTCCCTATCGAGTATATTAAACTTAATTACTTGTGCCAGCTAGCTCAGAGGCCACTAGAAACTTCTTGACGACAAGAAGGGAGTAGTTTCTGGCAGCCGCAAAACATGACCACTTTGTTTCTCTTTAGAATCAGAACATGTCCCAGAGTCGTAGAAACAATAGATAACTATTTCACTCAGCTCAGTCTTGCATGCTTAGTTTTCCTCAAAGTTACACAGAAAGAACAGACGGGCGTTTCAATAAAAGATTTATTGAACAGTCTTGTTTCTGGTGTAAGTTAAATGTGCTGTTATGATCACAAGACAGTGTGCAAGATAAATAATGTACAGAGTGAGCAGTAGAAATAAATAATACTGCGTTAGCATTATCTTTTTAGCATATATGCATTTACATAAAATGACACAGACTAAAAATGTGAGTACTCATACGATGCATTTCTAACCTAGTTCTACCCCAATGTACCTAACCTGTCCTGGGTGTAGGGAGAGGTATGAAGTAGGTGAAGTATTCCTTACTATAGTATACTAAGAGTATGTTAAGCCTAGTATGCCTAGTATGCCAAGTATGCCAAGTATGCCAAGAGTCCCTCTAGGTTCTAGTAAGCTCCATATCCGAAGAATGAGAGAGGTAGGAATCTCTTTCCAGACTCGAACTCCAACACCCCGCAAGGGAAGTCAGATCACTGGAAGCTGGACTCTCTGCGTGCAGGAATGACAGCGTCTTCTCAGTGCGTCCGGCCAGGAAACGGGCTCCTCTGAAGTCGAGGTCTCCTCTGATTTACAGGGGCTCGGGAAGGTATATTTATACCTGAGAATTACCTAAGAATGTTAGCATTGACGTGAGTCGGACAGCGGAAGACGTCATGAATGAACCCCTAAGGAATAATGGTTCATGCATAATATATGAGTCCTTGAAGGGAAAGTCCCGCAGCCTAAGGGTCTGTTTTTTCATGAACTCGTTGTGACGTTAGGGTGGACGGATGTCGGAGACCATGCCTGTATTTGGAGTGCACGGTTTATGCCTAAATAAGGACTGGGATTTTATGCCTATATAAGGGCAGGGCGAATTGTGCCTATATAAGGACATGATTCTAGAAAGCCCGGTTATGGACATCCTAAGAAGAATACAACAAGCCATGCATGATTTTCTCTGGCAAAGTAAACAGCAGCCAAGCTCACACAAAGGCACCCTTAATCTGACAAAACGTCCCCATAATATTAAATAAATACATGTTGAATTTCTTAATACAATTAAAATAGTTTTTTGGAGAGAAAAGTGGAAGTAAAACCTGGACTGTATGGAGGATTCAGACTGGGCCAACGCATGTAAATACCCACGGGAGGTTGCTATTACGGTGGGCTTCCGAGTGGTACAGTTAAAAATTCTACATGGGGTGTACTACACCCGAACCTGACTATACTACATGGGAAGCTGGATAATATTCGATGCCTGAGGGAATGCCACCAGGATGGTACACTTTTACATACTTTATGGTCTTGACAATGGATACAGGAGTTCTGGTTGGGCGTCAAGCGCCATCTTTCAATGGCCCTGGACACTGAACTAATCCCGAATGTCCAGGTAATTTGCTTGGGAATTTGTAGAGACCAGAGTTACTGAAACACACCCTGTTGGTTTATAATATTGTACTGATGGTGACCCACAGAGATGTAGTCTGACAGTGGGGTAGCACGACGCCACTACTGGTACATCATCAAAAGATGTGTAATATGGACTGGTGTATGCAGGCAGAGGAAACAGTTTACTAGGCATGTGGCTGCGCCTAGAAATATGGAAAGGCCTGGGTCCCGTGGAGAGACTTCCGGGACAACGACTGACCTGCCAGGGATGGTCAGTAAAGGCTTAGGCCATCTGGATGCCTGAACCCAGGCACCCTTACGAGGGCGAACGCTCGTTTCGGACACTGTACATTACTGCCCAACGCCTGGGGTATGGATGGCCGAACACGTCCGCTCTATCTTTACATCTGCAGTTGTGTGAATATGTATGTTAGCTGGAAATGTTAGTACTCTTGGGTCGCCATAGGGGAGGTGAATGTTGTTATCACATCAGAAAATAATTAAAAAGATATACAAATAAAATAGTATTTTGCAACACCAGCCAGCCCAGACACTCTACTGACTAGTATTCATTTTACACTTCATTCGTAGCGAAAAAGTGACCCAGCCTTTTATATGACTCTTCATTGTCTTCAAAATATTCACCCGCTGCAATACAATTCAATAAATAGTTCCCGCTGTGCTAGCATTGAATGGTAGAAGACAGTGACCACACAAAAAAGTTTCCGGAAAATAACAGCTTCGTTTACCATGATTATTATCTCAAAAGCAGAACTGAGTATTATATCCAGCACAGAAAAGCCTTGCTCGTTTCATTTTCCTTAAAATTACTACGACGTAGCTGGTAAAAATCTTCTTTTAGGAGAGTGTTTTTCCTAAATAAAAGTAATAGCAACAAAACCTGCCTGTGTACTCTTTTTCAGTCTTAAGCACATACTCAAGTGCAAAGCGCAGACAGTAATTAACGCCGGCCATGCCAGATGTCTTTGAGTCCTACAGTTGTATCTCTGCATATTGACCGAAAGAACCTTTTACATTGCAACATTCGCTGTTTTAAGAAAAGATGCTTTGATTGTCATTATTATTAATAATAATATTACAAATCTTTATCTGAATATAACCTAGACTTACCTGCTGTTTTAACTTTTTGCAGTGGTAACGTTAAATAACCCCCAGACCCCCTTGCAAAATGAGAAGCGGGCCCTTGAGTTTCCCCACAGCTCTTAGATATTCTTTGGCCTTGGGTTGGAATGGGGCCCTCTCGAAGGATTGGGGGGAGGGGGGGGCTCCTGAAGGGTTACAACCTTTCCCCTGTGCCGTGGGGGCTTACATTATACATGTGACATTTTTGGTATTATTATACATGCACGAGTTGTATGTTTCTACTGACTTCAATGACTTCCATTTAACTACCATCAGGGTCAAAGGTTGTGTGGAATAACTTCTGGTGATACCATCTGGGGCAAAGATCATATTATGTTATTTCTTTTGATATCATCAGGGGACCAAAGGCGTGTGGTATCACTTATGCCATCCCTGGTGTTTTGCTGAATTGAAATCCATGACTGTATGCCCCATATGCTGTGGGTTTCTCAGAAACATTTGCCCGTCCTACATGTGTGACTGTGTCCAGTTTACACTCCCACACTGTAACTCCCTGGCCTTCACACAACGCCTTCTTTACCCTAAAAGATCATGCCTGGGGCGTAGCCAGTGCTTTAAATGGGCAGGTGCTTTCAGGTTCTCAGTATCTGCACTCCTTTTATTTGGAAGGGATAGTACCTGCACTTCTCAGCACTGCTCCAATGCTTTTATTGGGAGAGTACTTGCACGTCTCAGCGGCAAATAGGTATTCTGCTACAAGAGTACTTGAACTTCTAAATTTTCATTTTAAGAATTGAGCGTAACAGTGGTGCTTGCCGCACAACGAAGGTGGGGGGTAAGGGGGGAGGAGGGATTGAGGGTTAAAATAAAATATTAAAAAAGCGTACCTCTTGCTGTCCAGACGTCGACGGCCGCCCCGGTGCTTCACTACTGGCAGTCTCTGGGAAGGCACAGGCTGTCCAGCCAATCCACATAGTATGAGAGCAGCACCAGGATTGGTCTGAGCGACCAGCTCTGCCACTTAGACACTGCCTAGGAGCCCACGGCTTTTCTACAACCGGGTTGGAGAAATAGAAGTTGGCATGTCTGTTTGGCCGGCCTGAGACGGCCGACCAAACTTACATGCCCATTTCTAAGTGCCCACTCCTGTCTGTTATGGCCCAGCCCAGGCCAGCCCTGCACGCACGCACAGTCAGCTAGAGCCCCACACAGAAAAATAAAATTATATTATTGTTTTAATATCACTTTATTTTTCTGTTAGGGACTCTGACTAGTGGGGCGACGCACCTGCGTAACTATCTATATTGTGGCATGTGCAGTGCCACCTGCTGCCTAAGTCAGGCCATGGGCGCCCCAATATGGTTACATTTTTACTACCCAACCGCTGGCAGTGGGTGTTTTACTTGCATTGGGGCTCATGGTGCGCCTGCTAAGCCACTGTACTGTAACCCCACACGCACACCACGCTTCTCACACACCGAAGCCCCCAGGGCCTGCTGGCTGCGTGTCTCCGTTGCTGCGCAGGATGTACCCAGCGAGCCCCTTAAAGATCTCATTTCCAGTGAGTAATGGCGCGAATTCCGCTCGACACCCCGAGCGCGACGCGACGCTAATTGAAGGCATCTATCTGCTTTATGAAGACTGCACGCAGCATCAGCAGATATTAACCGGGGAGGGAACCAACTCCCCTCTTTTTAATGATAACCGGATCAGGCAATTTACCGCCCAAGACGCCTAGGGTAATTGGGTTTTTGATGGACGCTGGTCTCAGGTGGACCCTTCGGATGCGGCCCCCGATGTCTCGTGAGAGGCAGCGAAGGAAGAGAGCTCAGGGGGCGAATGAGGGCGCCGAATAGTCAGTCAGTCTGTTGAGAGAGGCGGTTTGAGGTGGCCCGCCGGATACATGGTCCAAGAAAACAAGAAGGGAAGCTACCTGGACTTACTCGAGGCGATACTCATGAGAATTCAGCACACATCCGTTTTATAATTCTCCATTTCTAATTAAATCATTTGTTCCAACAAAATGAAAATTGCTATTTCATAGGGCATGTACAATATACGGAATTAAGCAAGCTAATTAATATATCATACATATATCCGGGAACATATTCACATATGAAGCTGTAGCTCTGAATACAACAATCTCTAAGGAAAGAAACAAGCATCGGCAAAGCCAATAACTCTCGCCTTCAGGACCTACAGGCTTTGCCTATGGTTTATAGCCATGACGCAAAACATCTCTGAAATATGTATATGGCCTAACGGCCATCGCTGCCAACTTGGGATCTGGAGAGTCAAATTCAAGTTTCTGGCATTGGTTCTGGGCATATAACTTAAACTCCTGTTTTTTTTAAAATTTGACTTTTTGTAACGTGACCAGGTGCTCATGTAAAACACTCCAATTCCCTTGGGCAGTGTCAATATAAAAGTGCAACATTTTATATATATATATATACATACATATATATATATATATATATACACACACACACACACACACACACGTATCTATATATAATACAGCAAAAGTTTATGATAAGTTATGGGAAGGAATACTTCCTTTATTATTTCTATAGAAAAATAACAAACTACACAAACCTTAGAATTTACTGTTATAGTTATACCTTTATATTTATACCTTAAAGTTAGATTTTATGCGCCACCCTAAAATTGCTAGACAATTTACAAGCCAGACTAAATTAACTGTAACTCGGCCCTCTACCATGCACAACCTCCATATAAATAGTGTCATTTTAGATGTCATGAGTGTTCTTATGAATGCTATGGTGAAACATGCTAAAAGTGAAGTAATATGATAGGGTGTAAGCAGTGCATGGGGATGGCGCAATTTATAGGTAATGTAATCTGGCTAGCGAGTTGACAAGACTCTGTTTAGATGTGCTGATTTATGGTAATCTTAGGGTGTGGCATAAATTATCATTTTAAATTATAAATATAAAGTTATAGCTATAACTTAGTAATTTCTATGGTTTGTGCAGTTTAAGTTGTTTTCTATCGAAATAATAAATGAAGTTTTCCTAACAATAACTAGTCCTAAACCTTTGGTTTTTCATTGAATTTGTAAGTCTGTTTTTAAAGTGTTTTTTAACCATATAATTGTCTTTATTATGGTATATTTTTTTGGGTACAGCAGTACTTTTGTCCTACTTCTGTGCATTTTTAAAATGCTATTTACACCAAATATTTATAGTTAAATTATGGTTTCAGGGTTTCATGGCCATTATGTTTTTAATCATATATATGTTAATATTGAAACTATAGGTTGTATTTGTGAATTATATTGGCACCGCAATAGTATTGAGATACTGTATCAGTGTGGGGTTTTTAGTATTGACAGGAATAATGGCGCTCAAGCTAATTCGCGCTGAGTTTATGTTATACTAGGAGTGTGAACGGTGCAAACCAGGTCAGGGGATATGCCCTAAAACCCCCGTGATGGTATGGATAGAAATCCACACAAATGAAGTAGGTACAGTCCCGGGCACACGTAACGAGGATATAATATCAGGAGAAATGTCTCATACTGCAGAAATGTAGAGGGTCTACACCAGAATGATAATCATAGGTGTTTAATATAGTAACAGAGCATAAGCAACCAGCCAAAACAAAAGCAACCAGCCGACACGTGTTTCGTCACAAAGGGTAGTAACCCGTGACTCTTCAGGGCTGAAAGGCGGTGCCAACAAGGTGGATTCAAGTGACCGTTCAAGAATCCAAAACGGCAATGAGGAGCAGTGCGAACCACGGTAGGTGGACTACTGCCAAATGTAAGGAAAGGAAGACGGATATCGCCGGGCGGCGGATAAGCCAAAGAGGACTATTGACCTTCAGAAAAGTCGATGCAGTCTGTGGCGACGAGATTAACCAAGTGCTAAGTAGCACAGGGGGAATATAGAATTAGGCGTGCCAGGTCAGTAGTCCAGGACGACAACGGCGGATGCGCCGGAGTACAGGAAACTGGGAGAAGTGTTGTTCAGGAAGGAAAATGGTTCCGGAAGATGGCCGGCCATCAGACTGCATCGACTTTTCTGAAGGTCAATAGTCCTCTTTGGCTTATCCGCCGCCCGGCGATATCCGTCTTCCTTTCCTTACATTTGGCAGTAGTCCACCTACCGTGGTTCGCACTGCTCCTCATTGCCGTTTTGGATTCTTGAACGGTCACTTGAATCCACCTTGTTGGCACCGCCTTTCAGCCCTGAAGAGTCACGGGTTACTACCCTTTGTGACGAAACACGTGTCGGCTGGTTGCTTTTGTTTTGGCTGGTTGCTTATGCTCTGTTACTATATTAAACACCTATGATTATCATTCTGGTGTAGACCCTCTACATTTCTGCAGTATGAGACATTTCTCCTGATATTATATCCTCGTTACGTGTGCCCGGGACTGTACCTAGTATTGAGATACTGCTGTGGTACTTTTGCTTTTGTTAAACAGCATTTCATTGGCCTGGAACTATGTCCATTGTAGGAAACAGGAAGTGTACACCCCTTTTCCTCATTTCAATTGAGATTTTCAAAGGGGAAGGTTGTGGACGTTCAAGATGGAAACTGCAAAGGTTCAAAAAGAAGATCCTGTCCTACTGGAAGAGGAGGAAGAAGAGGTGGCGCTGAGGATGCAAGAGGAGGAACAGGAGGTGGAACGGAGGCTGAAGCTCAAGGATTCGACTGTGTGGGAGTTTTTCTTATTGCCTCCTGGAGAGAAAATGGTAAATTCCAATCTGGTAACCTGCAACCTATGCAACAAAGTAAAACAGTATTCATTTTGTACAACGGGAATGAGGAAACACTTGCAGACAATCCATTCTACCAGGTCGGTGCTGGCCAAAAGAAAGGGTCAGAAGGAGTTGGAAGCGGACGAAGCAGAAAAATTGGCAGGGGCCACTTCTTCGGCTTTTGCAACACTTTTAACTTCTGCATCGACAGGACCTCGACCACCACCGGCCGCATCTGTCACCCCAGTACTACCTTCGACTTGTTCAGCTCCAGCACCACCTCCCCCACCACCGGGTGCATCTGTTCCTGCATCAGTACCTGCTCCTGGTACCGTGGTCCCAGTAGATTTGTTGAGGTAGAATAAACCAATTATAGAGCAGTATGGCATTACTGCCACATACTTTCTTCTGTACCGTATTGTGGTTGTTACGGGAGAGAGAGATCTAACTATCCACCGGAAGTTTGACATGGCTCACCAGTGTCCACCTCAGCAGCCTTAGCTCTTTTCCCCTTAAATGTCCTCCTGTTTTGAGTTAAGACTTTTTTTGTTGGTTGGTCATGCTGACCTTTGAAAAAAATGAAAGCTTCCAGATTTTTTTTTAAAAGATGAAAAAAATGGTCTTTTCAGAACTAACCTAATATCGCAACCGATAAAGAGCTTGTACCAATATTGACCATTTTTTTTTCAGATATTAAAAATACAACATTGTAATTACTATAGAGATAAGAAAGTAAAGTGTGAGGTAAGTAAAACATGTGCCTTATGATGGCTTCATGCAAGATGGTAAGTTTATAATAGACTACTGCAGTGATATCTGATTGTATTTAGCATGGGGTATACTGTCATAGAGTGGTGTGTTGTTGGGTGGAGTTTCATCGAGTGGACTGACGTTGAGTAGCATTGAGTGGAGCAGAATGGAGTGGCATAGAGTGGAGTAGAGTGGCGTAGAGTGTTGTGGCATACAGTGGAGTGGAGTAGAGTAGAGAAGAGTGTCGTAGAGTGGAGTGTCATACAGCGGAGTTTTGTGGAGTGTTGTAGAATGGAGTGTCGCAGAGTGTAGTAGAGTTGAGTAGAGTGTTGTAGAGTGGAGTGGCATACATTGGAGTAGTGTGTCATAGAGTGTGGTAGAGTGGAGTGTTGTAGAGTGGGGTATAGTGGAGTAGTGTAGAATGGCGTAGAGTGGAGTAGTGTGTCAGAGAAGAGTGGAGCAAAGTGGCATGGAGTGGCACAGAGGGAGTTGCGTAGTGTAGTTGCATGTCATAGAGGAGAGGGGTGTTTCGTACGGTACAGTGGAGTGGCGTGCCATAGAGTGGTGCGTCATATGGTGTTTTAAAGTGGAGGAGCGTAGAGTGGAGTGGCATGTCGTACAGTGGAGTGGCATGTTCCACAGTGGAGTGGCATGTCGTAGAGTGGAGTGTTGTACAATAAAGTGTCAAGTGGAGCAGCGTCGAGTGGAATGTCGTTGAGTGAAAGGTCGTTGAGTGTCATAGAGTAGATTATAGTGTTGTAGAGTGGAGTAGAATGGCATATAGTGTTGTGGCGTAGAGTGGAGGGGCATAGAGTGTTGTAAAGTGCAGTAGAATGACATATAGTGTTGTGGCATAGAGTGGAGTGTTGTAGAGTGGAGGGACATAGAGTGGAATGTTGTGGAGTGGAGGGGTGTACAGAGAATTAGTGTCAAGTGGAGCATCGTCGAGTGGAATGTCATTGAGTGGAATGTCGTAGAGTGGCATAGAGTGGATTAGAGTGCTGTAGAGTGGAGTAGAATGGCATATAGTGTTGTGGCGTGGAGTGGCATAGAGTGGAGAAGAATGGTATATAGTGGCATATAGTGTTGTGGCATAGAGTGGAGTGTTGTAGAGTGGAGGGGAGTGGATTGTTGTGGAGTGGAGTGGAGGGGAGTACAGTGAATTAGAGTGTCCTAGAGTGTGGTAAAGTGGATTGGCATAGATTGTCATAAAGCAGAGTGGCATAGAGTGGAGTGGCGCAGAGTGGAGTAGTGGAGTATAATGGAATAGAGTGGAGTAGTGTGTCAGAGTAAAGTGGTGTAGAGAGAGTAGAGTAGAATGGCATGGAGTGGAGCGGTGTGTGGTAGAGTAGATTGTCATAGCGTGGAGTGGCATGTTGCAGAGTGGCATGTTGTGGTGTCTTAATATGAAGGGGTGTAGAGTGGAGTGGCATGTCAAAGAGTGGAGTGGCATGTCGTAGAGTGGAGTGGCATGTTGTAGAGTGGAGTGGCATGTCGCAGAGTGGAGTGGCGTGTCATAGAGTGGTGTGGCAAAGAGTGGAGTGTCGTAGAGTGGAGCGGCGTGTAGTAGAATGAAATGGTGTTTCATAGAGTGGAGAGGCATGTCAGAGTGTCGTAGAGTTGAGGGGCATAAAGTGAAGGAGAGTGTTGTAGAGTGGAGTGGCATAGAGAGGAGAAGCATGTCATACAGTAGAGTGGAGTGGTGTGCCATTGAGCGGTGTGTGTGAGTGTCTTAGAATGGAGGGGCGTAGAGGGGAGTGGCAAGTTGTAGAGTGGAGTGGTGTGAGGTAGGGTGGAGTGGCATGTCATAGAGTGGAGGGGCATAGAGTGGAGCAGAGTGTTGTAGAGTGGAGTGGCGTGGAGAGGAGAGGTGTGTCGAACATTAGAGTGGAGTGGAGTAGCGTAGAGTGGAGTGGAGTGGCAAGTCATAGAGTGGAGGTGCAGTGTAGTGGACATTCAGAGTGGAGTGGCATGTCTTACAGTGGAGTGGCATGTGTGGAGATAGAGGTGGTGAAGTATAATTTTCAAACTCTCTGAAGAAGAAATACAGCTGTATTGCTTTCCAATAGTCAGCAGAGTCTCTTTGGTTGCGGGTGTTATCTAGTAATATCGGGCTTTGTTTATAGCCCTCTTTATGTTAATAACCAATCACATAATGCTTCACGTCTTAATTTTATTTATTTTCTAGTTTTCTACTGGTTTTCATTGACATGTGGCATAGAGTGGCGTGGCGTAGAGTGGAGTGACATGTTGTAGAGTGGGGTGGTGTAAAGTGGAGTGGCATGTCGTACAGTGGAGTGGCAGTGGAAAAGAGTGGCGTGGAGTGGCATAAAGTAGAGTAGAGTGTTGTAGAGTAGAGTGATGTGGAGAGGAGAGGAGAGGCCTGAGGTAGAGTGGAGCAGTGTGTGGTAGAATGAAGTGGCGTTTCATAAAGTGGAGTGGCATGTCATAGTGTCATAGAGTGGAGTAGAGTGTTGTAGAGTGGAGGGGCGCAAGAGAAGAGGTGTATCATACAGTAGGGTGGAGTGGTGTGTCATAGAGTGACATGTCAAAGAGTGTCGTGGAGGGGTGTAGAGTGGAGTGGCATGTCATTGAGCAGAGTGGCGTGTGGTCGAGTGGAGAGGCATGTCATAGAGTGGGGTGGTGCATTGTAGAGTGTAGTGCTGTGTCGTAGACTGGAGTGGTGTGTCATAGAGTGCAGTGGCATGTCGTAGAGTGGAGAGGTATATCATTGAGTGGCATAGAGTGGAGAGGCATAGAGTGGAGTAGAGTGTTGTAGACTGAAGTGGCATAGAGAGGAGAGGCTTGTCATACAGTATGGTGGAGTGGCGAGTCATGAAGAGTCTTAGAATAGAGTGGCATAGATTGGAGTGGCATGATGTAGAGTGGCGTGTGGCGGGGTGGAGTGGAGTGGAGTGTGGTGGAGTGGAGAGTCATAGAGTGGAGTATAGTGTTGTAGAGTGGAGTGTCGTAGAGTGGAGTGGTGTGTCAGAGACTGGAGTGACATGTCATAGAGCGGCATGGCACGTTGTAGAATAGAGTGGAGTTACGTGTCATAGAGTGGAGTAGAGTGGAGTAGAGTGTTGTAGAGTGGAGTGGCATGTCGTACAGTAGAATGGAGTGGCATCTCATAAAGTGGCACTTCATACAGTGTCTTAAAGTGGAGAGACATAGAGTAGAGGGGCATGTCATAGAATGGGGTGGCAGTGGAGTGGAGATTCAGAGGAATTGACATGTCTTACAGTGGAGTGGCGTGTGTAGAGATAGAGGTGATGAAGTATAATTTCAATCTCTCTGTAACGTCTTTGAAGAAGAAATCCAACAGTTAGCACAGTCGCTATAGTTGTTGGTGTTATCTAGTTAAATGAGGCTTTTTTATAGCCCTCTGTGTGTTAATAACCAGTCACCTAATGATTTACTTCCTAATTTTATTTCATATCTAGATTTCTATTGGTTTTCATTGCCAGTGACCAGAAATGTGTGTTTGAAATGCCTGTCTAATACTTGATAAACTTCAATGCTATATACTAGTTTATTTTCTTACCTCATTTTGGTTTTGGTAGTATTGTGCTAGATTATTAGCCCAAATTCTATTTAAGCCAATAATTGTCCTCCTTTCAAAATTAAGTTGTTGATGTTATGTACTTTCCTAATGACCAGTCATCTAACTCTTTATATATTTGCTTGTCTGCCTCTGTGTTCCTCATTCTTGTATGTCAGTATGTGTGCAAGATGGTTAGGACTTGGCTTTTTGGGCACAGTTTCATTTTTTGGTCCAGAGAGCATACCAAGAAAGCAGATGTTGAAAATGATTTATTTGAAAGGACTTGAAATGACATGGATTGGTGAAAAAGGTTTGAAACAGAATCAGGTTCTCCCTCTACTTTCCTCTGTTAATGCATGTCACCATCCACACTTTATGGTTATCCACTGCGGTGGCAATGATATAATTAACTGGAGTTAGATTGGAAATTGAGAGGAAGCAGACATTTTCCATCTTAATGTCTATGTTTCCAAACACACATTTTGTGTTCTCAAATATTTGTTAGAGACAAAAGTGGAATTGGTCTACTCTAAAAGCTGGTAAGTTTGAAAAGACTCAAAGACATGTCAACAAGGCAGTCTGGGTATTCCTTTGAGGTCATGAAATGTCTTCCATTTTTCATTTGAATACAGACTATTCCAATGCAGCACTGTATCGTCCTGATGGTGTACATTTTACAACCTATGGAAACCATTTTTTCATTTCAAACCTAAAAACTTGACTTGGCAAACATATTTAAATATGCTTAGTTAAAAAAACAACAAGGGCTCTTTTAAGAGCCATCCTATGTTGTGTCAAATTGTATTTTATATATAAGTTCTTTTTTTACTTTCTAGATACTTTCATGAGATTACTGTGGTACTCCATACATTTTTTTAAATATATATCAATCAATAGAACTACTTTTCCCTCCTTTACAGAGTCTGCCTCCTTTCTTCCTCTACATTAAAACAAAAGTAATAACCTATATTTCACATTCAAACACAGAACAAAGGCAAAATGTGCTTTAAACAATATGGCTGTCTTTTCATTTTGAAAGGGCTTTCATTAACCAATCACATTGTGTTTAATCATCGCCAGTTTCCGCGATATACAGCGAAGGTACCACAGTATGCACCGGCCCAATTTATCACTAAGATTTTGTCCCTTATTACTTAAAAACTACTGAACCAATTTAGATCTAATAACAAAAAAGCCCCTTTCCACACAATAATCTATATTCCTACAAAATTTTATGAAAATCCATTCAGCCATTTTGCCACTACATCTGTCAAAAAAGTGTATGGAAAATGCATTTGTGGAAAAACGTGCTTATGGACCCCTCCATTTTTACTTTGCACCCCCTTAGCTAATCACCACAAAACTTTGCATCACCAGCCAATGTAGAAAAAAGGAATAGGTCTGCAAAGTTTCATGGAGATTCGTCAAATTGGTGGCAAAGTTATTGCCAATCAACAAGGAATTTTGTTTTGCTAATAACTTTGTCACACTTTGATGAATCTTCATGCAACTTTCCATACAAGTGCTTCAGATTGTTTAGATTGTGCATGGAAAGTTTCAAGGTGATCTGTTATGCAAGGGCTGAGGAAAAAAGGGGATCCCAAAATGGAAAAATCCCCATGCATTTTACAAAGACTTTTATTTAACAGCAACTCCGCCATGGCTGGTCCCAAGCCCAGCTGTGAAAGGAGGGGGGCTATGCGTGTGGCTAACCTACCCCACCATGTAAAAAAATCGTATATACAGAAACGTCAACCAGAAAGCCAAAAGACATCCCGGCCTTGGGGAGAGAGGAATCTCCTTCACAGAGAGTTATGATGCCTTGTGGTGAAAGCCAGAGATCCCTGGAAGCGGCAAAGCCAATCTACCTGCTTTCGATCAAGACCATCACCACTGGGACATGGAACATGAGGACCATGTACGAGGCAGGTAAGACAGCCCAAGTGGCAGTGGAGATGAAAAAATACAAACTTGCCCTGCTTGGCATCAGCGAGACCAGATGGACATAGTCTGGAAATAAAAGACTGGCTCCAGGAGGAATTTTGCTGTATTCTGGACAGGTGGAAGAGAACGCTCCACATACTCAGGGAGTAGCACTGATGCTAACACCAGCAGCCAACAGAGCTCTGATTGGATGGGAAGCCCACGGTTCTAGAATCATCACAGTGACATTCCACACAAAGAAAAGTCAATCAACATGAATGTTATCCAGTGCTATGACAAATGAAAGCAAAGAAGAGGAAAAACTAAAATTTTACAACAGACTCCTGTTTATCCTAGAGAAATGCCTTGAGATAGACATCACCATACTGATGGGGGACCTCAATGCCAAGATTGGAACCAACAACACAGGGTTCAAAGATGTCATGGGCAACCATGGCCTTGGCAACATGAACAAGAATGGTGAAAGGTTCGTAGATCTCTGTGCCCTGAACAGTCTGGTGATAGGCGGTAGTGTATTCCCACACAGAAGAATACACCACTAGACAATGGTATGGAGGGTGTCACCAGAACATTCAACAGAGAATCAGATCACCCATGTCTGCATTGCCAAGAAGTTCTGGAGGTCTCTGCAGGATGTGCGAGTGATGATCAGAGAGCGGATGTGGCGTCGGACCATCACCTTGTCATGTCTAGGCTAAAGCTGAAGAAACCATGGATGGAACAGACAAACCAACACCAACGATATAACACCACCCTCCTCAAAGATCCTCGAAATGGAGTGAATACTCAGTCACGCTCAGTAACAAGTTTCAAGTCCTGCAACAACTAGAGATCGACAGAGACCCAGTAGAAAGTCAATGGGAGAAGATCAAAGAAACAGTGACATCAACCCGCCAGGAGTTACTGGGCCCCAAGAAACACCAGCATAAAGAATGGTTCTCCACCGAGACTCTCCCCAAAATCCAAGAGAGAAAGGAAAAGAAAGCTGCAGTCAACACCAGCCAAATAGGAGCACAAAAAGCAAAAGCTCAAGGCGAATTCACCAAAACCAACAAGGAAGCAAAGAGAAGCTTATGAGTGGACAAGCGCAGATTCATTGATGGCCTTGCCACAGAATCCCAGGTAGCAGCAAACCATGGAAACTTGAAAGAACTCTACAACATAACAAGAAAACTCTCCAGCGGATTTAGCAAGCCAGAAAGACCTATTAAAGATAAAGCTGGGAAGACATTCATGGGTAATGAAGGCCAACAATGAAGATGGGTGGAGCGCTTTGAAAAATTGCTGAACAAGCCTGTGCTGCAGTCTCCACCAGACATACAGCCAGCTGACAAGGTCTTGCCAATCAAGTGCAGGAGACCAACCAAGGAAGAAATACGGCAAGCCAGCAAACATCTGAGAAATGGCAGGTGAGCAGGTCTGGACAACATTCCTGCAGAGACACTGAAGGTAGACATCGAAACATCAATAGACGTGCTCTCCCCCATGTTTGGAAGGGTCATGGAAGGTGAAAAGGTGCAGTCAGACTGGAAGGTGGGATATCTTATCAAGATCCCCAAGAAAGGTGATCTGAGTAACTGCACAAACCACAGAGGAAGAACTCTTCAATCAACCCCAGGCAAAGTGTTCAACAGAGTCATCCTAAACAGAATGAAGGAACAAATCTACACTAAGTTGTGAGATCAGCAAGCTGGCTTCTGCAAAGATAGCTCCTGTACAGACCAGATTGCAACATTGCACATCATCATTGAGCAGTCGATGGAATGGAACTTCCCCCTTTATGGCAACTTCATTGACTATGAGAAGGCATTCGACAGCATGAACAGAGAGACCCTTTGGAAACTCCTCTGCCAAATAAACTGGTAAGAATCATCAAGAACTCTTGCAAGTCTGCCAGGGTTGTTTGCTCTCGCCTTTTCTCCTAGACTGGGTCATGAAGACATCCACAGCAAGGAGAAGTGGGATCCAGTGGACACCTTGGACCCAGCTCAATGACCTGGACTTTGCAGATGACCTGGCCCTACTCTCCCATACCCATCTGCAGATCTAAGTGAAGACCAACAAGGTGGCAGCCACATCAGCACAACTTGGCCTCAACATTCACAGGGCAAAACCAAGATCATGAAGGCTAAGACTTCCAGCACAACTGTAGTCACTTATGCAGCGGATGCACTGAAAGAGATTGAGGCATTCAACTACCTTGGCAGTGTCATAGACATGCAGGCCTGCACAGATGCCAACGTCAAGGCAAGAATCAGCGAAGCAAGGGCTGCCTTCCTACAGCTAAAAAAGATCTGGAGCTCCAAGGACCTAACACTGCCAAACCATGATCAGGCTTTTTAACACTGGCGTAAAATTAGTCTTTCTGCACGGAGAAAAAACTTGGAGGACAGCAGTGACCACCACCAACAAAGTCACCTTAATCAACACCTGCTTGAGGAAAATCCTCCAAATCCGCTGGACAAACATCATCAGCAACAACAACCCATGGCAGCAGACTTTCCTAATCCTTGCTCATTAAAAAATCATGACAAAACTCTGGGGCTGGATAGGTCACACCCTCCGCAAGCCCGCATCAAACACCATGAAGCAAGCCCTGACCTGGAGTCCTCAAGGGAAAATGAAGAGAGGAAGGCCAAGAAACACCTGGCGTCGAGGCCTCAAGGCTGAATGCAAGCAGATGGGTAACACCTGGAGTCAGATTGAAAGAAATGCCCTGGACAGAGGTAGCTGAAGAGTCCTGGTTGATGGTCTATACCCAGTAAGTAAGTAAGTTATTTAACCACACTACCGCAAAAACTGCTGAATGGAATTACATCAAATTTGTCAGGAAGCTAGATCTTGGTCCAGAAAGCGTGATTTTTTGTGATTTGGAGTAAATCTGTTCATCAGTTTTTGAAATATTGTGAAAAATATTTGTATATCTGGGTAGTGGTTCAGTCCCTTGAACTCAGTTTTAAAGAATAGAGCCTTCTGATTGGCCAAGTGGACATTTTTACCTTGGGTAATCTTGCTTCCTCCCGCAGGAGCAAGACTCTAATTGGCTGCGTGCAACATAAGGAAAAATCTTGCAGGCAGCCATTACAGGACTCGGGGGACTTATTCCCCTGTCCTGAGGTTAAGGTAGAAAACTAATATAAGGGGCCCTATATATATGTAGGTCCTATACAAATGTGGAGGGGCATGCAGCTCCCACCCGGAGCGGTTAGATGGGCCCCAGAAACCCCTATTACCTGGGGCCAAATAATAATTAGAGGGGAAGGGGGTGGGCGGCCCCCCTCCCGAGCCTTACAAGGCCCCAGGAACCCAATCCCCCAGGGCCAGCTCTTTACCTGTGTCCCGGGGAGCCTACCCCTGGGACACAGTACTTTTCCCAGCCTGCAGGGCTGCAGGTAGGGAAAGACATGTGCTCCCACCCAGCGGAAGCTTTGAAAATGCTCCTGCCGGGTGGGATCACACTTCTGTTTTCCTTTCCGCACTCTTGTGAGCAGGAAAACTGTGATTGCACCTGCCAGAAGGGAACAAACAAAAACAGCTGCTCCCTCTTGGCGGGAGCAGTGACGGCTCCTGCAGATTGCTCCGGGGCCCCAATTATATGTTTTGTGGGTGTCCCGTGTGAGCACCGGGTCACCCACTTAGAATGTAAAATGCCCAGAAGGATGGAAACACGGGCCTTTTAAGGCTCGGGGAGGGGGACCAAATGCCCCTCCCTGATTATTAGTGCTGGTCCCAGGGGATGGGGTCCTCTGGCCCATTTGGGCTGAGGGAGGGACGCCACATGCCCCCTTCCATAAAATAACTGTTTTTGGACCTTGGGGATGGGGTCCCTGGGGCCTTTCAAGGCTCTGGGAGAGGGCACGTGCCCCCCTCCTCTATTATTATTCTTGGACCCTGAGGGATGGGGTCTCTAGGGCCTATTTGGGCTCGGGAGGGGGGGCCAGGTGCCACCTTCCCTAAAATAACTGTTTTGGCTCCAAGGTATGGGGTCCACGGTGCTTAGGAGGGAGGTCGATGTGCACCCCTCTACTATAATTAGTGTATGGCCCCAGGGGATGGGGTCCCCCGGGGCCCATTTGGGCTCAAAAAAGGAGAGCCACACACCCTCCTCCCTAATATATTTCTGGCCCCTGGGGATGGGGTCTCGGGGCCTCTACAGGCTCAGCGAGTGGGGTCGCGTGCCCCTTTGCCCTAATAATGTCGTTTTTGCCCTTGGGATAGGGTCAATAGTGGCATGGGGAGTGGGATGCCCATCTACTCCCCTTTTTTCAAAAATAAAGGCCCCAGGAGATGGGATCCCTGGGCCAATAATGCCTTAGGGAGAAGGGCCAAGCACTCCTTCCTCTTTATTAAAATAAAAAGGACCAGGGGATGTGGTTCCCGAGGCCACTAGAGGCTCGAATAGGGGGAACCAAGTGCACCCCCTCCCTTTGTTAAAAACAAAAGGCCTCCGGGGAGGCAGTCCCCGGGGCCAATAGTGGTTTGGGGAGGGGGGCCACATGACCCCCCCCCAACTTGGCAGGGAGTAGGCTGGGACGAGGGGTTGTTGCTGAAGGAGCGTAACGGCCTGAAAAGCATAGGGCATGTGGCATAGTGCCCCTTCTGCCTCCTTCCTATGACAGGTTCTGTGCTTTATTTTATTGTGTTTGTTTTTCAGAGGGTAAATACATCCCTCAATAGTTTTCTTGCATCATGGAAACAGCAGAGTGTCTAATTTTGATTTTTCAAGAGATCTTTTTATTCTTAGATCAATGTGGCAGCCACCAGACCGCAACGAACGCAGCGCTTTGCAGATGTTTTCTCGCCTGACTCCTTTGGAATTTCCCTGCAACAAACAAGCCATAATTGAAAACATTGATCTGCCTTGAGAAAGCCCTGGCCTGCTGGCCTTTGGGCGAAACACGTGTCGGCTGTTCCCCTGGTTTTCACATTGGTCTAAGAATAAAAAGATCTCTTGAAAAATCAAAATTAGACACTCTGCTGTTTCCATGATGCAAGAAAACTATTGAGGGATGTATTTACCCTCTGAAAAACAAACACAATAAAATAAAGCACAGAACCACTCACCAAGCACTGGAATCCTGTTTTGGATGGTATCTGGGTAAAACCACCGATGTGGTTTGTGCTTCAACAGATTAGGGGTCCTGACTAATTGAGTGTGAACCTTGGTAACACCCACCAAACCTTTGTTTCCTTCCTATGACAGCCCTGCTCAAGCCATAACAGTAAATAGGAAAGTACATAGCAGAAAACACTAAATAATGATCATTCCACAGAGTTTAAATATAATTTGCTTAAGAACTGAAAGACTAATAATTTTACTTGCCTAACACATTGCATAACAACATTTTGTTGGTAGGTCTGCGTTTTATGTTTTTATTTAGACACAATAAACCTAAGTCAGACAGACTGGAATTGTCATCTTTACTACTCACTCTCACCACATGCATTCTACAGTCATAAGGTCGAAGCCTGGCAAACGACATCTTGGGGGCATTCTGAAAGCTGACCTTGGAATGCTTTCTGCCCATTATTTACTATTGGCTTTGTGGTTTGTGACTTACATTTGCTTGCTTTCTATTTTCTGGCTCTCTTTGTTTTAGGCTGTCCAGCTCAAGTTCATCCCTTCCCTTGATCAAACCCTATTTACTGTCTTCGGTCACCAGTGCATGATTTCTGTAAGCAGGCCTTTAAATCTTGTTTCCATCTTGTCACATTTGCTGTGCCTTCAAAGACATAGGTCAAATGGCAACCTCTGTCTTCCAGGGAGCTTGGTGTTTACTTTTCTTTCTCTGACTTCAAAGTGAGAGGATTTAGAAACACTCATGCTGGCTCTAGGGGAGTGCTTGAGGAAGGCTGTCCGTGTTCTTTTATTTCTAGCACACAACAACATTTAAATGTCTATAAATTAACTGTGCAGATATTTTAGAATTAGAAAAGCCCAAATTAAGCACATTTTTTGGTAATTCTGAAAGGTGGTGGAAACAAATATTTTAAAATTATCTAAACAAATCAGTAGACTAGGTGATTACATTCTACACATTATAATTTGTGCGTTATATACTTTTATCAGTAAAACTGTATGTCTGTGCAAAAGTAATGCTGATTTTATTTGAAGATGTGTTGTCTGTAATGGAAGTGCGCTACCATACCATGCATATTCCACTCTACGCCACTCCACTCTACTCTGTACCACTCCACACTACGCCACTCCACTTTTCACCACTCTACTCTATGCCAATGCACACTACCCCACGCTACTCTACTATGCAACACTGCACTCTTTGCCACTGAACTCTACACTCTGCACTCTACACTCTGCACCACTCCACTCTGCCACTCCATTCTATGCCACTCTACTCTGCAACACTGCACCCCAAGCCACTGCACTCTACACCAATGCACACTACTCTATATCACTCCCCTCTACGTCAGTGAACTCTATGCCAATCCACTCGATGCTACTCTAATCTACTTTGCACTCTATGCCACTGTACTCTGCTGTGCACATCTACTCTACTCTGAAACAACTTACTCTACACCACTGCACTCTCGTCACTTTACTCTGCCCCACTCGACTCCTCTGCACTCTACACCACTGCACTCTACATCACTCTACAATACAACACTGCACTCTACAACACTCTACTCTGCAACACTGCACTCTCTGCCACGGAACTCTACGCCACTCTATTCTGCACCACTCTGCTCTGCACCACTGCACCACTTTACTCTATGCCACTGCACTCCACGCCACTACACTCTACAGCACAACACTGAATGAACGCCACTATAATCTAATGTGCACCACTGCACTCTATAAGACTGTACTCTACACCACTTCTCTTTATGCCTCTCTGCACCACTCTAGTCTATACCAGTACACTCTACCCTACTCTGCTATGTACCACTGCACTTTTCACCACTGCAGTCTACTCCACTCCAGTCTAGGTCGCTGCACTCTACTCTGCACCAATCCACTCTATGCCACTCTACCCTGTAACTCTGCACTCGATGCCACTGCACTCTCCCGTGCACCACTCCACTCTACGCCACTTAACTCTACTCTGAAACAATCTACTCTACAACCCAGCACTCTATGCCACTGCACTTGACCCCACCCTACTTCACTCTGTGCCACTGTACTCTACTCCACTGTGCTATATGCCACTACTCAATGCCACTGCACTCTACCCCACACCACTCCATTCTACCCTGCACCACTCCACTTACACCACTTTACACTAATCTGAAACAATCTACTTTACACCCCTGCACTCTACTCCATGCCACTCCACTCTACGCCACTGCACTCTACGGCACTCTACTCTAAACCACTGCACTCTTCGCCAAAGCGTTCAACACCACTTTACTCAAAACCAATGCACTCTAGTTCACTGTACTCTACGCCAGCTACTCTGCACCACTGCACTCTATAACACAATACTCTACTCTGCAATGCTCTATGCCACTGCATGCTATGTCCCTGTACTCTACACTGCACCACTCTACGCCACTACACTCTGCACCACTCTACTCTATGCCACTGAGCTCTATGCCACTCTACTGTAAACCACTGCACTCTACGCCAGTGCACTCAACACCGCTTTACTCAAAACCAATGCACTCAACACCACTGCACTCTATGCCAACTACTCTGCACCACTGCACTCTGTGCCACTATACTCTATGCCACTGCACTATATGCCACAGCATACTACGCCACTCTACACCATTGTGCTCTACGTCACTGCACTCTATGCCACTCATTTCTACTCTGCACCACTGTACTCTGCGCCACTCTACTCTGCGCCACTCTATTCTATGCCACTGAACTCTATGACACTCTGCAATACTGCACTCTCCACCACTGCACGCTAAGTCACTGTGTGCTACTCTGCACCACTCAAATCTACACCACTCTACTGCCCTCTACACCACTACAGTCTACGCCACTACACTCTATTTATTTATTTTATTTATTTATGCAACTTATAAAGCGTGCAAATACCCTTAGGTGTCTCGGCGCTGCGGACCGGTCAGAGGAAGCCTGGCACGGATGGCTATTGATTAAAGAGCCAGGTCTTTAGTTGTTTTCGAAAAGTGATCAGCGTGGGACTAGTCTTGATGTGAAGAGGGAGCTTATTCCATAGTTTGGTGGTGGCGGCGGTAAAAGTTCTGTCACCCCAGGAGGCTTTTTTGGTTCGGGGAACAATCAGTAGGTTTGCTGCTGATGAGTGTAAAGGTCTGGTGGGGTTGTAGGGGCAAAGAGTTTTCCTTAGAAACTCCGGTCCGGTGTCGTGGACTGCCTTGTAGGCAATACATAGCACCTTGAACTTGGATCTGCTCCTGATGGGCAGCCAGTGGAGCTGTCGTACCACGTTGGATATAGGTTTGAATTTGGGGGTGGCTGTCAGAAGTCTGGCGGCTGCATTCTGCACTAGTTGTAGCTTATTTAGGACTCTTTCTTGGGCATTGATAAATAGTCCATTACAATAATCGACCTTGGACATGACTAGTGTGCTGATGAGAGTCCTAGCAGCGCTGGTTGGGAGGAAAGGTAGAAGTTTCTTTATCATCTTGATAACGTAGAAGGATGCCGATACGACTGCGTTAGCGTGGTGTATGAATGACAGCTTGTCATCGAACATGACACCTAGATTTCTTGCCTTGGGGACGGGGGTGATCCCAACTTGGCTGGCCACCAAGAGGGGGACCAGGAGGGGGAGAGGTTACCGAAGATCATCACCTCCGTCTTGTCAGAGTTTAATTTGAGGCAATTGTTTGCCATCCAGGTACTGATGGATAGCATTCCCTCTTGGAAGTTTGCAGCTACCGCCACTCTGTCATTGTGGACCGCTAGCACCAGTTGCGTGTCGTCGGCGTACGACGTTAGGCCCATGTTGTATGATTTGATGACCCTCGCCAGGTCCGACACATAGATGTTAAACAAGGTTGGACTTAGCGAGGATCCTTGAGGGACACCGCATGGGAGGGCAAATGGCGGGGAGCTGAAGTCACCAAGCGTCACTGATTGGGTGCAATTGGAGAGGAAGGAGGCTAGGAGGTCCTTGGCTTTGTGTGTGATGCCGATGGCTGCGACACGGTCGATCAAAGTTACGTGGTCGACCATGTCGAATGCCGCTGAGAGGTCCAGTAGCACCAGGACCGCGGCACCTCCCCCATCAAGTATCTTCCTGATTTCATCGGATGCTTTGATGAGAGCTGTTTCAGTGCCATGGCCCTTTCTGAAGCCGAATTGGGTGTCGTCAAGTAGGTTGTTTTCGTCGATAAATTGTGCTAACTGTATGTTCATGATTTTTTCGGCGATTTTTGCTGGGAATGGAAGACAGGCAATAGGTCTGTAGCTTTTAGTATCTGTGGGATCGAGGCTGTTCTTTTTTAGTAGGGGCTTGATGACAGCTTTTTTCCAGATGGAAGGGTACGAGCATGTTCTGAACATTGAGTTGCAGATGTTTGCTAGGTTAAGGCCTATGATGTCAGGAATAAGTTTGAGAGTTGAAGGAGGGCATGGGTCGTTGGGGGATCCGGATTTGACTGTGGTAATTAGGTGAGAGATTTGTTCTGGAGAGACTTGACTAAATTCCTCTAGTGTGGGAGAGGTTTGTTTGTCGGTTGGAGTCATTTTGCGGGGGGTGGGGAGGGTTTTTGTCTTTGCTGGAGATCCTGTGGGGTTGTCGGTCGTAGTGTGGGCTGCGAAATTGGCATAGATGTGACTGACTTTTTCTTGGAAGTAGCTGGCCAGCGAGTTACAGAGTGTTTGGGAGGCGATTATGGGGGGGTTGGTCCCTTGTCCTGATAGCTTGGTAACTACCTGGAACATCTGTTTGGCGGAAACTTGTTTAAGGTAGTAATTGCTTTTCTCAGTGATTAGGGGGCTTTTGTATTTGGTAAGTGCCTCTCTATAGAGGATTTTATGGGCTCTATGCCACTCCTCAACATTATAATCTATTCTGCATCCCTGCACTCCACACCACTGCACTCTACACCACTGCACTCTACCTTTTACCACTACACTCTACGCCACTTCACTCTACTCTGAAACTATCTTCTGTACGGCACTGCTCTCTACGCCACTGCACTCTATGCCACAGAAATCTACTCTGCACCACTCTTCTCCACTCTACTCTGCACCACTCTTCTCCACTTTACTCTACACCACTCTACTCTATGTCACTGCACTCTACGCCGATCCATTCTATACCACTTTACTCAAAACCAATGCACTCTATGCCAATCTACTCTGCACCACTGTACTTTACGCCACTTCACTCTAGGCCACTCTACGACACTACATTCTGTGATACTCCACTCTATGATACTCTACTCCATGAAACTATACTCCACTCTATGCCACTCCCTTCTACAACACTCTGCTCCACTCTATGCCACTCTACAACACTACTCAACTCTACTACACTCTACAAAACTCCCACTATGCCACTCCATGCCACTTTACTCCACTCTATTTTACAACACTGCTCCACTCTATTCCACTCCACTACTCTACTCTACGCCACTCCACTCTCCTACACTGCTTCACTCTACAACAGTCTACTTTGCTTTACGCCACTCTACTCTACAATACTCTACTCCACTCAAAGCAACACACTTTACATCACTCTACTCTGCTCTACACCACTCCATGACACTCTAATGCCACTCCACTCGTCGACTTTCTAGTCCACTCTGACACTTTACTCCCTTCCACTTTACACCACTATACTCCCTCCACGACCCTCCACAATGCTCTACGCCTCTTCACTCCAATCCACTCCGCTCCACGCCACTCAAGTTTACGCAATATTCACGCTACTCCATAACAATTCACTCTACTACACTTTACGAAACTCCACTCCATGCCACTCTCCTTTACCCCACTAACCTTTAGCCATGCTGAACAGCAGCCACGCTGGCGTACAACATGGCTAAAACATATTGGCAAAGTCAATAGCTCCTGCATAGGCGATACCTATTGGCTTTGGCAGTGCTTGATTATTTTTAAAAAGTCCTTATCTCAAAATGCCTGTGATCTCATTCACTTCACAAATCTACTTCTGCAATACACCATCATAACTACTCCCCACAGACCCTTGCTGCACAAAATCGAGGCCTAACCAACCCAATGCCCGAGCATGAGTCCTGGATTGATTAAAGGCCCAGGCCTCCTTGTATCTAACACAGTTTTGTGCGAGGAATGCTTGAAATGAGGATGAAAACGAGGCATGTTAACCACACACTCTCCTAGTCCTCCTCTCTAATGGAGCCTTGAACAGTGTTTAAAAACTAGTCTTGGACGGCATTTGCACAAACCACAGACAAAGACTCTTTCCCCGCTTGGAAGATAGTCCACTGCGGCACAACAGAACCTACCCACACATTCATGTAGCACCAAGGACCGCGATAAGGCCTCTAGGCTCCTTTATGCGCGTGGTATGGCCTGGGTAATTACTATCCCGGACAAGATACTGAGCAGCTTTAAGACTGGTAGCACACTACTCCCTTGGCATCAAGTGTTAGTGATTAGGTTTTGCATAATGGTTTGCTCTGCAGTTGTCATGCAGTATGTTAGTCTTAACCACATATATTATGCAATTCTTATATGAGTAGACTATAAATTCTTGTCATGTTTTTGGGTTATGGATGCTGCACAATAATATTGACTTCATCATGAATACAGTAAGTTCTGTACATCAGATATAATAAAAAGATTTCATTGTCCAAAAGTCCTCATGCACCGAAAATAAGTAATTTACCCAATGCCATGACCCTTAGCACATAAACAAAGCAACCCAAGAAAAGGGGTCTTCAGTAACACTCGCCTATAATCTCATCACAAGCAGTGCGTTTTAAGTCTTGCATACCAGACTGTGCAAGCTGTCTGGTTGCCAAAGACCTATTGTGAACTTACAGTGGGCTTACCCCCCATCCATTGCTTACCATTTGTTGGCTTCTTGTCACTGTAATTTGCTTGCTTCTTATTTGATGGCTTGCCTTCCTCTTCTTGTGTTTGTCTCGTCCCTGCAGCATAATCTCTTTACAATCCATTTGACTGGCTGACATGTATCGTTCCACTGCTCTCATTTAGGGAACTACTTTTTTTCTTTTTCAGCACTTCATGAAAATGCATGTGTTTTCTAGGTCTCTACCTCTTGTGCTGCTTCCGCCTTTCAAATACTTGCATCCCTGTGCTGTGTTGCTCCCACCCTCCCAGCTTAGCTGTACAAGCACTGCACCAGGGATAATTTTGCTGGAATATGGCTGAAGAGCAGACGTTCAGAGTAGTTTTTTTTAATCTCTACATAGTGCATGGAAGCACGAGCTTTGGCACACAAAGCCTTTTATGGCACTTGGAGAAGAGCCATCTGCTGCACTCACTCAGCTGGCATCTGTGGCAGAAAGTGTACTTAGCATGACACTTCCCCTGGAGGCCCATAAATCTGCTCACTTGGCTACTATAGACGACCAAATGGCTGAATCCTGTGGAAGTAAATGAGTCCTTGGAAAGTGTTTCCTCCTTTACATTCTGACACTTCCTTATTCTTTTTAGATTATTTCCGAGTTCCCTAAGCGAAAAGTATTTGAAAAATAAACCATACATACATTAAGAATGAAAATATTTAATTCAATATACAGTTTTGAGATACCATAACATGCATTTAGTTTTCCTCCTGAATTTTGATTTTTTTCTTTGACTTTTGATGAATAATATTTTACAGACAAACATTGGCAAAGCCAATAGCTTGGCACTCTCATTATACAGGCAAGAAATATTGACTTTGCCAAAGCTTGTTACATGAATTGCTTCTCTTTCACATTGAGGTCCTATCCTCCACACAGCCTGAAAGTGGCATCCTAATATTCACTTAATCTTTCCTTTCTCCTTCATTGATCAACCGACCCGTCAGAGTTCCTAGGACATCATGATTAACTGTACCCCTTTTATTCACAACGGAGAACTCTCCAAGGCGGGCTAGTGGTAAATACCTGATTGGTAGCCGTATAACTGGACCCACCATCAAATTTCAGCACAAGGTTTGCCATGTACAATGTGTACGTTTCTGCAATCTTGTGATAATTTTAAGTGTAGAAATATTGCACAATATTGTGCTTGCTCATTGTTTGCATCCGGTTCATTTGACATTAGGTTGTCACACAAATTCATTGATCTAGCTTTGGGTGAAAACTAATGAATGTTTGTCCTGTTCTGACCCCGCGTTGCACTTACACCAACTTTCGTTACAAAATAGTTTGAGGCAAAATTGATAATCACAGCTCTTTGTGTTACAAAGCACCAATTTACCTCAGAAAAGTGCCCGCACAAACCAACAGTAAATTTGGGCCAAAAGGGATTTTGCTAGAATGGGTTACACCTCTTGCTGCTGTGAATCCCATCACTGACTGTGAACTCTAAACTCAGTAATAACATAAAGACCTTAGGGACATATTTCCAAGCCCCTATCGCCACAGGAACATCACTTTTCATGTCGTTCCTGTGCGGATAAACCCTTCGCCTTATTAACAAGGTGGCGTTAAGCCACTTAATGTGGCTTAACGCCGTCTTGTAAATAAGGACCCCTTTCACGCTATACTTAGCGGGACAGGGGCGTGCAATGGGTGCCACAACACCCATTGACTATGACGCTGCCCCCTATTTCCAAGGGTGGCGTAAATAGGAGGCAGTCCAAAATTAAGACCAGGGAAAACCTGGTCTTAACATGGTGAAATGGTTAATTTCTCCTCGTTTTTGCTGTTTGTATGTGTGCTGCATTGTGCAGCACACATAGAAACAGCAAATCGCCATGAATGATTGTGTATGTGCAGGAAGGTGTCCCTTGCTGCACATAAACAATAATTAAACAAGCATTAGAAATGCAATAGGTCTCACATTTTTTTTTGAGTTAGAGCTATTGGCATAGCTCAACAGCTACCGGACAGAAATTGTCACTTTGCAGGTGCCGAACAGAGCATTGGTCCGTGAAATGGCCTAAAAGCCTAAAACGATGTTGATAACCTACAAAATAAAAAGGCAGATCAGGATGACCAGGAGGAACCGTGGACGTATAGGGATGGCCAACGCAAGCAAACAATGAGTGAAATCGCCTGGGCGTGACCCAAGCACGCCAAGGCGAGAGAATCAAACCCAATGCACCAATAAAAACCCCGTATTTCTAAATGGCACAACAACAAACAAATGGCAATTCATGGGCATGCCAAAAGCCGATAGAGGAGATAACAACAGGTCTTGCAGACAGCGCATGCGCGCTGCCTAGGCTCGATCTAAAAATGACGATTTGCAACTTCTATGTGTGCTGCACAATGCAGTGAGTTACAAATCACCATTCAGGATTGTTTATGTGCAGGAAGGGAGACCTTCCTGCACACATATACAATCATTTCCCCCAACGCAGGCACCCTTGCACTATGGTGCAAGGATGCCTGCGTTGGGGCTAGGCAGCTAGATTTAGCACCAGCACTAGGGGAAATGCAGCGTTGTGAATGTGGTGCATCCCTGCGTTTTCAGAATGTCGAAGCGTGGCGTTAGCAATATTTGCTTACTGCCACGCTCTGCCATTCTGTTGTAAATATGCCCCTTGGTCCTTTCGGAACTGCACTGAAAACCAACCCCCAGGCTTCAAAGCTTGGTTAGCTTGAGCACACCTCTGATAAGCAGAAGATGGCTGGGAAAGAAAAAGAAGCAGCCCTAGGGGACTGCCTGCATCTCAGCGGGAATGAGGTGGATCATCTGCATTCCTTCCTGCAGGGCTCCTGAATCCTGGCTTCTTGCTGCACATATCTGCAGTCATCCCTAAGCCCTTTTTCAAGCTCTTATCCGACAGAGTAGATAGAAAGCAGCAAAACACTCAACTCAATGCAAGTTTTAGATTATTGATCACCTGCTTTGAAATAAGTCAGGTCATTGACACCCTTAACCCTGCAGGGCTTTCCATAAGAGGGGGGGCAGATATGTGTTTCTTTCAAATTCAGTAAGCGCTATATACATACAAATCACACATATTAATTAATGTCTCATTTAAGTTATCCTTAACACCTTTGGGCCACAAATAGACTTAAAAATAATGATCTTCTTTCTGTCGGAGGTTTACACAGATTGCAGATGCATTTAAGTGAGTAAATGTTCAGTCTGACAGCGATACATCAAGTCCACATGGTTCCAGAATGATTTGTTTCAAGCATTTAAGACCCATATTTATTTTTTTACCTTCTGAAGCCTTAAAACAAGCATTGGTAAGATTTACAGTACGGGCATACAGTGCATGTGTAAGGATACTTCCACCTATGCTCCCTGGATTTTAAAATGCATTTATTTCCCTTTCTTTGTGAAACTTGTGATGCCCTACTCCGGGCTCTATCTTACCCTTACTCGCGTGATAACCCTGATCCTGATCGCTGCCTAGAGACCCTGATACCACACCCTCAGTCCAACCAACCCCTTGCAAGCCGTCACCTCTGAGGCCCGGGAGGGGTGCTTGGGGAACCCCATGTGGCACCTGTGGGATAGAGATCCCCTACATCTGGACACCCCGTTGACAGAGAGGAGTGCTGTATTTGTTGCAGGTACACCAGTGCTTATCAGGGCAACAACCATGGAAAGAGACTGACCTGCCCCTTCCTCATGAGCGCAAACCAAAATCGAAAATGTATCTCTCCGCTGACAGAGGTCCCGAAACTAACAAATGCAGCAGCCCCGAGTCAGACGAACCCCTCAGTTCGTCAGACACTGGCACCATATCACAAGCAATACATGCTCCCTACATGGCTCATGAAACAAGAATAGAGGAGGTAGGAGCGGACGTAACACTCCTCCTCTGAGAAGACCTATGCAGCGTAGAAGACAAGGTCTCCGAAACAGAAGGACACATTGCAGAACTGGAAGTAGCAGTTGCAGAGCAGCAATGCTCTGTCACACCTCAAAACGTCCAAAATCTTGGAAGAACAAGCTGAAGATACTGAGAACAGGGCACGGTCGAACAACCTCTTCTTCATTGTCTTTCAAGAGGAAGTGTAGGGCGCATCTCCTGAGGGGTTTCTAGAAACCAGGATCACCTCCTCGTTATTTGCAGACAAACTATCACAGTGCTTTGTCCTTGAGAGGGCCCACTGGACACTGGCGCAGCACCCACCGTAAGGCACGCATCCTCATCCCATCAAGTCCTGAACTACAGGGAAGCAATCCTCAAGGGAGTACGGGCCGCAGAAAATCTGACATTTCAGTCCACCCAGATCATGGTTTATCCTGACTATACCTGCCTAGTTCAAAAGCAAAGAAAGTTCTTTGAGGAAGTTAAACAGAACCTCTGAATGATGAACCTTAAGTGTATGCTTATGTTCTCAGCCAGGCTTAAAGTGATCCATAACTCTAGCTCCTTCTTCAAATCTCCTGAGGCTGCATGTGACTGGACATTCAAAAGGAAAGAGCAAAAGCTCAAACCTTCCCCTCAAAGCAGGAATCCATGCACAACATGGGAACAACAGAAATTGATGGTAGCCATCTGTGAACTGAGAAGCAAATGGAAAGGTCCTTCCACAGAGCTACTCTTGGCCTGGAATCCCCACCTGGAGGAAGCCACTGGGCCTGGATGAGCCATCCCTGCATTAATCTATTGCAAATTAGTGGGAAGGCCGAACATTACATGTTCTACACTTACTCACAAGTCTATACAAGACTCCAAGTCAGCAACAGAGGGGCATATTCACAAGGAGCTATCTCCGAATTAATGGCACTTTATCGCAGCCAAAGTCGTGATAAATTTACCCCCCCATTCACAAGCCGGTGTTAACAGCCCACAGCACCAGTTTACCCACGATAGCAGCCGCAAAAAACATCGCCACAGAGGACCCCCGCAAATATCGCTAATGAGATGCAGAGTAGGCGTTCCCGTGACAAAACCCGAGACAACAGCACACCTCAACATTCACAACGACCAGCCACATCCGCGATAAAAACACAAAACAGGCGATAAGGCGCGTTAGCACCAGGAAATCTACACCTGCTCTGATCTGGTGTAAAGTCGGACGGCAGCCAGCACCACAAAAGGGAACACAGCCCAGGGCCACATCCGAAGGGCAACAGATGCCATGGAGCCACTCATCATGCGGCCCGGACACCCAAGAGGGCCACAACACCCACCACCCCAGGACCCCATCCCACACGCGGAACCCGCCCCCCCCCCCCCGGACCAACACAGACGCAGTGCAGACAAAGACAGCGGAACCCCAGGAAACGTACCAGCCGCACAGACCCAACATCTGACAATGTCACCCTCCACTACAGGCTGAAAGGGACAACCAACCTACGCATCCTGACCATCATCGCCTAACAGGCCTACGGCAACAACACAGCGGACAACCAACATCCCACCCCACACAAAGCTGATGGCGTGGCTGCACCTGTTGGCCCCTGGGACCCCCCATCCAACACCCGCCAGAGTCGGAGGAGTCTCACAGCCTGCCACATCCAAGTCCCCCACACCTGTCCTGGACATCACCATCACCCTGGTACCCCAGTCCCCATACGTACAACACAATGCGCAGGATCCGCTGGAGACCAAGCAAGGACCATACGCCATAGCAGGATGCATGCACGTGGTGGGGGCAATACACAGCACACATGTACTACCTGTGCCCCCTGGTGACACAGCACACAACCACCGCAACAGGAAGCACACGTCCCACACCAATGTGCAGGCAACAACAGAACACCGTGGTACACCCAACAATGTCGCCTTCAAATACACAGCCAGTGTGCATGATACCTTCATCCTCCGACAGTCCATCATCAACCAGCGTTCCCAGGATGGCAACAAGGGAAATGTACAGCCCCATGGCAATATACAAATGAACACCCCACACACCTCAATATCACAACCATGCAACTCACAACTCTGGCAATGCACACGTCACAAAATCACATACAACAGGCACAACAATATGCCCATCCACCAGACACGACAGAACGACTTACAATGTCCACATGGGCAAGCCCTGAAAATGAGCCAGCAACGGCATGGCACCTCAGCCACATACTAGCCGAATGTGGGGAGAGGTGGCAACCAGGCATGTGTGAAGGATGTAGTAGAACCATGATTGGGAAAGTACACAATGCCAACAGTGCCGGAGATGTGCTGGACACCTCTCAGTATGCAGAACACACCCATATCCATGGCGACATACACCGCTTGCGTATGGAGTGTAGTGGACGCCACCATATCACCACAGCCAGTGCGGGACCTCGCAGAAATGTTGCCTGTTACGACACCCCCCCTAAGCGTCAGCGGAGTGGGATGGCCCGGCGTACGCCACGCCAGCATAGGGGTGTGAATAAAAACCACATAGGCCTGGGCGTGGTCCACTTCCAGAAATACCCACGTCTCTGCCAGGGCAGCACCTCCCACCTCGCCACGAGGCCAACGCCATCCTCGTGAGCGGAGTTGCCTGAGATGCCGTGCGCCTGCCGGACCCCGGCACGCTGGTCCACGAACCCATCAGGCCAGCCCCTGCGCAGCCAGGCCACACTGATCACCTTCCGACACCGGCGTGTGTCAAGGAGGGCCCACTACGTGCCGGCGCAAGCCACAAGCCCGAGACCTTGGCAGCCACCTCAGACCAGCACGGCCGCCACGACACCGGCCCGCTTTATTCCTTTTTCGTTGACGTACTCCACTGCCGCCCCGGCCTACTCTTCGGACCAGTAGGTCCCACATGTGGAACTGTGTCTTGAGTCATGAATGGTAGTGACCCCATATCCCGGCCAGCGGCCACAGCACCAGACTCCCCCTGTTCAGTGAGGCATAGTTCCATATGGGCATCTTGCGACACGTGGTGCCACTAACCCTGTTCAACGCCAGCCTGCTACATGTGGTGCCACTAACCCTGTTCAACGCCAGCCTGCTACACGTGGTGCCACTAACCCTGTTCAACGCCGGCCTGCTACACGTGGTGCCACTAACCCTGTTCAACGCCAGCCTGCTACACGTGGTGCCACTAACCCTGTTCAACGCCGGCCTGCTACACGTGGTGCCACTAACCCTGTTCAACGCCAGCCTGCTACACGTGGTGCCACTGAACCTGAACAACGCAGGCCGGTGGGGCCATCCAACCTATGCCGGAGACACTCGGTGAATGGGCCGTGCTGACCGCTGCCTCAGGCCTACACCACGGTCAGGTAGGTCACACATTTGGAACTGAGTCTTGATTACACCATGGCAGTGAACAATAATTATGGCAGAGAACAATTCACAATACACCATCCGATGTGGTGGCAACAAGTCTGTGCATGGCATCACAACCACACGTGTCTGTGGGCCTACGCGGACCACTGCCCTCGGCCTAGGCTGCGCACGAGTGGGATCACAGATTTGGAACTGAACATCGGTAATTCAAGAGGAAGAATACATTTCTTCGCACGCACGGAGGGGCGTAAGAGGATGACACGTTGCAGTCCGGAGGGAACAGGATCAGCGTCACGGAGGTGATTGAACACTACCGACAACTGCCACTGTGTCACTGACTCTGTGCCTCGCGAGCCAACGACCCGTGGCTGTGGGCCACTGCTGACCGCTGCCTCCGGCCTACACTGCGGTCCAGTAGGTCACACAGCCTTGATTTGGCATTCTTGGAGTTCACATCTGTGTACCGGCATCATCGCAGACTGCATGCACTCACAGCACCTGTGCCACTAAGTCTGTTCCTCGACATTCATGGACACTCACTGGTCGTACATTGGTGGCGTTTGAGTCTATGGACTAGGGGGTAGTATTCATCCTCATGTAGCTGATCCCGAATTGTTGGTGCAAACGAGGGTTGCGCTGTCCACTCCTCCATTTGCTGCTTCCAGATAACATCAGACCTTCCGCATCATGCCCTGGAGGACACCTTCCACTGTCCCCCGCAACCCTCCGCAACATACACCTCGGACATTGATGGGGACCCGCTCAGGTCGCATGGCCCATCTGACTGCACCGCAAGTCACCGTCCCGTGGCTGGGTGCCTGTGCCGGCCGCAGTGCATCCGGGGCCACTAACTCTGTGCTGCTCAGGCCTGGGACCCCTTCTTCTGAGACATTGAATGGCCTCTGTAGCGATGGTCTTGGGGTCATCAACGCCATGTGTCTGTGGCCCTGCACTGTCCGCATCCTCCGGCCCCAACTGCGGTCCACCAGGGCCCACACATGGCATCGAGTCTTGACCAGCCCGGACGTCGCATCACCGCAGGAGGCACACGCCACCACCACAAGGACCACCTTCAACCGCCATCTGCCAGAGTCGAAAAGGTGGTCCTGACAGACCTGAGGAGTTGCTCAGACCTGTCGTGGATGCCATCATCGGCCTGATACCCTGCTCAGCACTCCAGGTGCCAGTGACTCAGTGCACCGCAAGCCATTGTCCGTTACTGATTGTGTTTTGTGCTGTTGTGAGGTTGCGCAGCAATGTCACCTCATGCAGTGGGGAAGACCTGGGTCTATGATGAGGAAGATGTGTCAAGTGTGCGGAAGGGAGAGGGCACAGGCAATGGGAGGGCAGGAGGCAAAAGCCCCAAGGCAGGAATGCAGATTGGTGGTGGTAGTCAAGCTACACGCCCGGATCTATTGCTGGGTATTGCACTGTGGACTGCTGATGCAACTGTCACCTCAGGCAGTGTGGGAGACCTGGGACGTTGATGAGGAAGTTGATGCAGGTGTAACACACCCCACTGCATCTGCAACAGGACTGACCCGAAAGGACACAATCCTAGCAATTTCTTCACATGAGCGCGCTCTTCTCTAGTGCCCCTACCTCAGTGCACTGCAACTCAAGGAACGTCCAGACTGAATATTGGGTGACCTCTGTCCTTACTCCGGATCCCTCCATGTTGCTCTGTATTTGACTCTGTTATGCTGGTGTTTTCTGTTTCCATTGCACTGGTGTCCACTGTTCAGGTTGTTGGCAGCACCAAGCACTCCGTGCGGGCTGGCTTATACTCACCCCACACACATCCAGCACAGGCGTCACTGTACATGTGGCCCTGCCAATAAAGGGGCCGGGCACACGAGCCCGTAGCCAGTTCAACATGATATGTGCATGTGTCTCTGTGGAGGTGTGGGTCTCCTTTGTGGGGTGTGGGGGGTCCCTGAAGGGTATTGGACACCCACGTTTGTGTTCTAGTTCGCATTCCATGGGTTCGGCAACACCCTCACCTGTTGGGCCACCTCCTTTTGGCGTTCTGCTACCTGGCATTGGGGTGCCATGTGTGGGTGGGTGAAGTGTTGTGAGGCAGCCGTGATTGCGGGTGCTTCATGCTGTGTGGTCTGTTGCAGGGTCTGGGTTCTCCTCCGAGTAGCTTGTCTGCCCTGGTTCTGGTGGTGGGTTGTGTGGGATGTCCATGGGCTGTTGCATAGCATCGGTGTCTGGGTTGTGGTGTTCGTCTCGGGCATCACTGATGGGTTGTCTGTTCTGACCTGCTGGAGGTTTTGTTTGTCCCTCTGCATTGTGAAGGGGAGGTGCATGTTGGCATTGTGTTGGCGCCTTGTTCTTGTCGACATGCAGACTGTGTGACGATGTACATTGTGACTGTTTGGGCGGTGGTGGCTATTTGAGTTGGGACAGTGTGCATTTGGCCTACATGGCTGATGTGGGGTTGTAGGGGTAGATGTGCATCTCACAGTTCCCTGCTCTGTCCGATGTGATTGTTCTGTTACTGTGCCTGGTTGGACCCAGTTGTGTCCCCTGTTCTGCAGTGTTGGTGTTGCACTTTGTGCCACATTGTCATGGTATGTGCTGTGATTGCTATGTGTGTGTGCTGCAGTGTGCCACGGGGATGGGGGACATGTCCCTGGGTAATTGTGGGTGTGCAGTGTGTTACACCTCATTGTGCATGTGTGGCATTGGGCCCATCACCCCCCGTCCCCCCAGTCCCTGTTGGATCCTCACCCTGTTGTTGTGTCAGGTCCTGTCGGGCTGTGTCCGTACTCCCTACTCCTTGCACCCTCTCCACACTGATGACTGTGGCCTGGGTTTCCTCCTGCTCCTCCTGTGGCGCTGGACTGCCACCTCCTGTCGCCGTTGCTGCCTTCCTGTTGGCAGCGGGTTTGTACCTGGTTTAGGTTGTCAGGTCCTGCCGGCGCCTCTTGGCCTCCTGGATTGGCCTCCTGGGCACCGCGACTGCATTCCAGGTGGTCTGCTTGTGGGTCAGTTGCTGGTAGTGTTCTGTCGCCTCCGTGGCCTTGGTCTTGTTTTCCTGCGGTCTGCACCCCGTCTTCCTCTCCATCTTCTCCTTGGCCTTCCCCGACCCAGTTGTTCCTTGCTGGTGGTCTGTGGGGGTTGTGGGGTTCGTGTTGGCCTCTGCGCTGGGTCAGGGTGCATCCATTTTGCTACGTGCTTTGGCTTGTTTCTGGTGTGTTGTGTCTGTGGTTTTTATGGTGCAATTTCCCGCCAGACGCGTGGGATTTGCAGGCCTGAGGCTGCTTTTCGCTACTTTTTGTACCGCGATTGGTCTCATCGCATGATTTCTCGCGTTTCGCATTTTTTAGGCGTGGTGTTGATTTTCACGCTGGCATTTGACGCGTTATCTGGTGACTATCGCATGGTACCGCCTTGTTGTGAATTCCACGTTGACACAAGGTTATTTTCCCGTGATAGGCTATTGTAAGTTGCGTCACGCTACTCTTGCGGTAGTTATCACACGTTCTTGTAAATATACCCCATACTATCCTCATATATTGCATTTTTAGGGGGGTTTCTAGTCTTTGCCAATTGTTAATTCAGTTGTAAACATGGTGATTGTTAGGGCAACAGATGCTTCTGGGGTGGAAGTGTGGGGTGGTGGGCAGTTCAGGGAGGGTCTGGGGATAGCAGATCAGTTGGTTGTAAGTTTTTTATGTCTAGTTTATATCTACAGTGCTCTCACCTTCCAAGATAAATCACTCATAGTAACTCTGGTACAGGAATACACACCCTACCCTTATTGCATTTGGTCCTAGTATCCATGAATAGAGCGCACAGGCCTTCCTAGTCATTACAATCCACATGACTCCGTTTACCATGATGTCATGGAATGTTAACAGCCTTAATAATGACATCAAGAAGGGGCGGTTCTCAGGTTTACCACTCCACAGCCGTGCTCCTTTTGAGGGAAAGTAATCTCCTTGGCTAGCAATCCCCCTTCCAGTTAGATTTTGTATTCCACACTGATCACACTAAGCGTTCTAGGTGCACCACCATCCTGTTGCACAAAAGTTACCCCTCCGTTGGTTCTCAGGTCATCACTGATACATGCAAAAGATATGTGGAGATAGAGGGTTGGCTGGAAGAAAAGCAATGCAACCTTCTCAGTGCATACATCCCACAACAACTATGTAAACCCACTCTTGATGACCTTTGAACAGGTACCCTGGGATTACCCAAGATATAACCATTAATGGAGGGGACTTCAATGCTCTCTTAGACCCCCACTCTAGACTTGACTGGGCCAAGGTGACGAAACCAAAGGGGTTGACTGTGCTGTCCGAATGGACATTTCCCTGAGGTTGTGCGATGCATGGTAAATATGGCAGCCCCAAGTTAAGGAATACAATCACATCTCAGCTGTACATAAACCGATGTCTAGAATTGATTTATTTCATCCTGCGCAGACGTGCTGGGAATGATGGCAGCAAATATTCTACCTCGTGGAATTTTAGATCATTCCCAATCACAATTAAAAATAGGGCTCCGATGGAGGGCTGTCACCCAATATGGCATATGAATGCTTGGTGTCTAGTTGACATGCAATGCTCACAATTTCTATTGCAAGAGTAAAAATGTATTTTAAACTCAGCAGTGACACAGTGGACTTCCCTGGTATACACTGGGTGAAAGAGAAGCATTAAATGTCCAAAGCATCACATTCGCCTTTGCCTCTTACTACCAAACCCTGTATGCAGGATAAAAGTGCTCCATATGGGAGCATGCCTCCCCTCTTATTGACGATCTCCCCCTGATGACCCTGAGTGCACTAAATACAGACAGTTTGAAGCAACTTATTAGGCTGGAAAAGGTTGAGGCAGCCATTAATGACATGAAGCCAGGTAAAACACCGGTGACCAGATGAGTTCCCCTTAAATATTAAAGTAAAACTAAGACAGTCCTCTCATCTATTACTCATGTACCAAGAAGCTGTAGAGAAGGATTGTCCCTCCCCCCGAACTAGACCTCGCCACAATTCTGGACATTCATTAACCTGGACGCCCCTCTGGCCATTGCCCTACCTCCTGTACAATCTCTCTTATAAACGCAGAAAGCAAGATCCATGCCATAGTCCTGGCCAAAAGGCTCTTGCAGGTGATAACTTCACTGTTTCACCCAGACCAATGCAGATTTATCCTTCACCACAGCACCTAACACTGCATTTAAAGGGTACGCGCATCCCTGGCACAGCTCCATATGCTCACAGGCCTCAGCGCCCTCATGGACATGACAGCACAAGTCAACACCAGCACTGCATCCTGCTTCTACACCTCTAAGATGCTGAGTAAGATCTTCAAATGGCTCCCAAGCAACACCAGAAAAACATCAATAACACCCTAGTCAACAGCAAGTTGTGCTACAGGAATACCCTCTACACTGTGATCACCAAGCAATTCACCAGAAGACTACAAATCCAGAACTCAGAAGCCAGACATCCTCAACCTCCAACACAGAACTCACCTCATACCATACCTCGGGAAGCTACACTGTCTTCAGATAAACAAACACGCTTATTTCAAACTCCTCAGACACACATTCAAGCCATTACACAACTTAGGCCCCACCTACCTGAACAGTCGCATCTCCTTACACCAACGTGCCAGACTCCTACACTCTGCTGGACTCCTACTCGCGCATATCCCATGCATACACAGAACCAGTTTAGGAAGAAGGGTCTCCTCTAATATCACTCCTAAAGCATGGAATGACCTCCATATCCACATCAGAGTTGCTTCCTCTCTTCTTAAATTCTGCACCTCAAGGCCTGGCTTTTCAATTAACCAATCTACCCTAGGGAGGCTAAGCACACACAACTGCTCAATGCCAGGATACCCTCACAGGTGATAGTGCACTTTACAAATGCACATAGCAGAACATGACGTAACATAAACTCTGAAAAACCATGTGACTCTCTTGACTAGTCTTTCCTTAGAAGAGTACTGATACACATGGGATTTGGACCCTGCTTTGTGTTTTTCATTAAACCATATATGTGTAACTCCAAACACAGTACCCTGTCATCTCCATTCCCAATCCATAGAGGGACTAGACAAGGGTGCCCTTTGTCACCACTCCTTTTTGCCCTAGCGATAGAACCACTGGCAGTGTGGTTCAGGTGCAATGCCCAGGTTTGGGGGTTTCGATGGAATGGTGAACTGTAGGACCGAACTGCACTCTATACCCATGATGTGCTCCTATTTATGAGCAGACCCCAATTCACAGGGCCCCAGCAGATCACATCTTGAAATTGAACAGTGAAGCCTCAGGCCTGACGGTCAATTGGTTAAAATATCTGCTGGTCTAGCTTAATAGAGATAGGGAGCTAATAGAGTGTCAGTCCTGCCTCCCTGTGCACAGGCTTAGCTTTCAATAACTGGACATCCATATTCCCCTAGAACCAGGTCTCACATGGAGCTTTAATCTCACCCCACTGTTAGGCAAGACATAGAAAGACCTATGTAGGTGAGCCAATCTTTTTCTCAACACAGAGTTTCTCATTTAAAAATGATGGTCTTGCAGAGGTTTCTCGACATGCTACAAAACTTCCCTTTGTGCCCAAAGTTGGGCCTAACAGTTATGGGCGAATCAGGCCCTGCAAATTGCATTTAACAAATGCACCCAGTAAACTTATGATGGGGCATGGGTGTGGCCGACTTTCACCTTTCCTACAGGGCTTCACAAATTCTGGTGTTAAATGATTGGTTGTATGGTGGGTAGGAATATCGAAACTTTTGGCAGTAATCTCTGACTGAGGCAACATAGTAGTGACCCCTGGCAACCCTTAAATGACATCTGGGATTTTGATTCTTTCTTCAAGCACTGATGATTTTTTTTTATACAACAGCCTTTAAGACACAGATACAACAGATCTGAACTGGTACCTGGTTGACTCACACATGGCAGACCCCAAAGGCAATAGCAGTGTCTGCTGAGTGATTTGCAAACAGGATGAACCAGAAGGAATAGAGCAGTGCTTTATTTGTAAATCTCTAAGTGTCAGGGCCTTTCTGAGAAGGCCACTACAGCTTGTACCACCCATTGCCCCTGAAGCACTTCCAATGCCAGTACCAACAAAACCACTAACCATCACATTCCTACAAGTGTGACACTTTTGACTATTCCAGTCCAACTAAAGACATAAATTATAAAAATGTCCTGGACTGCTGGTATTATCAGTTTTTAATGTTTATTGGATTATTAAGCACTGTGGATATGCACAACACAAAAATAGACAAACAATGCCACTATGTGGTGGACTGTCTTAAGTGCCAGTGCTGAGCACCAGCAAACACAGGCTCAAATTTAGCCTTGGGATAGAGCAGGCAGCTACTGACACCAAATGTGAGCATTTAGCTCTGTTTACCTAGGCCCATGTGCTACCTTGGCCCACTGCTCCTCGAGGCGGTTGCTGTCAGCAGGCAAGAAGACCAGTCAGGATACAACGGCAAAAGCCCTTGTCAGTCCTCCATAGGTAGCGAACTACATTTCGCTGCAGCATCTGCCCTCATTGACCATGAAACGAGGTCAGGTAGCTAATTACATGTTCTAGAAGCAGGTGCATGGAGTTAACATTCCAGAAAGTTAGTCCCGGTTCACTATAAAAGAATAGCTCCTTATTCCACAACACCGCCTGTTCAGTGCTTCTGTGTCAGATCTCAGCTTGCTTAGGGTCTCATTTACAGCTTGGCGGACGGATACTCCGTCACAAACGAGATCACAGTGCATCCGCCTTATTACAGGTGCATTATAATTAATAGAAAAGCAATAATATATTGCACTTGTAATAAGGTGGACTATTCGTCTCGTTTGTGACAGAGTACCCGTCTGCCAAACTGTAAATCAGGCTACGTTTCCTAAATTCTTTCTGATCAAGTCTTTGTTCTTTGGGTTTGTTTGTTTTAGACAGTACTTGCTGCCATCCTTATTTCACCTTCTGCGCCTTAGCTTTCTTATATGGAATGCTCTTAGAGTTTTCTTGCTGTTTTGAATAACTCCTTGTAATTGTCTTTTAGCCCAGTCTTCTGAATAAGTGTGCTTTAAAGCCTTCAGTTTTTTTAAACATTTTTTAAAATAAATGTATAATGTAGTGTTCATCTCCGTTAAATTAAATATACCTGTTCATAAATATGGGTAGCATATTTTGCACATTATAAAACGGAGCGTAGGCCAAGATGTATATTATGCAATACTTGTCCGCCTCCCACTATATGTTTAGTTCTGATAGGTCATATTTGTAGTGTTGTACACTCTTTTGGATTACAAATGGATATAAAGGAAGATGTTAGAACATTGTTTGGGGTATGGTATACTGCAGTTTTTTACTATTTTATAAGTGATTGAGTAAGGTTTTTATTTATGTGTACTTGCACTTTATACATTAGATAACGTGACTGAATGAACTCACCTTTGCTTTTCCTTAAATAATGTCTTGTAATTCTAATTGTATAATGAAATTATAACCGCTGTGTTCTTGCATGTATTTTATTCTGGTATTAACATCAGGATGATCTGATATACCGAAATCTTTTCTTTTTACTCGTGTATCTTTTATGTGGAACTCATTGGAGTTCTGAATCATAAATAAAAGATTTGAATTGAAATTGAATAACGCCTTATTGCAAATTTCTGGAAGCCTGTGGATTTCTTGGACCAAGACTTTGCTGTTCGGGATTTTTGCTTTTGGTGAGCACTACCCTGCTCCACAATACTGAACTCAGGGAATTTTGTGCACATTGTCTTCTCAGCTTCCCAACTGTCCTCGCCCTATTGTTGTTGCTTCCAGAAATGAGGTCTTCAGTTTATCAAGCACCAGATTTTAGTATGATCACTTTTATTGTACCACATACTTTTCGTTTGAAGCTGTAGCATGGTCCAGGAGTGTGGCTTTCCTGTACCCTTCTTGAGAGAACATTATGTAGGCTTAATCGCTGCTTGGGTATGCTTAAAGGGTGATAGTGAAATATGCCCCTGTGGTCCTTGTGATCCACGATGCAGCTAAACAGATATGTTAAATGTAGGCTGCAAATTCAGATAACTCCTCAAAGCAATCCATATTCCCATAGCGGAGTGTGAAAATGTGCCAGTGTGAAATGGTCAAGGGTGCCAAGGATACCCAAGGGAGGTCCACAGGTGGCTTGTTTTGCTGTGGGGACAACTGTCCCAGAAATACAATAAACCCCAAGATATGTCATCTGCTTTTCTAGATGGGCAAGCAGTGAGCAATGACTCATGAGTGGGTGATTAAGTCATGTAATTGACAGAGCACACCACAGGGCTAACCACGTCTTGCCATTACCGGAGGTCTGTTGAGAGGAATATGATGTCCTCATCAAGGTTCCACACAATACTCAGCAGGTCAGTAGGACTGTCTATGTAGATGGACATGGTCTCACTATGCTAAGCAGCAAGTAGCAAGTATGACAACAGTGAACTGCAGGCAAGTTTTCTTAAGGGTCAAAAAGCTGACAGTTGTTAACCTACAAATGTAACTAAAAATTATTTGGGAATTTAATATGCATGTGTGTGTCCAAATTTCTTTGATTCGTTCTGTTGTTTCATAGTAATCTTTCTGCTCTTTTCCCATCGGACCACTAGGCAAGAAGATTGGGGAATTCCCAATGGCTGTCACTGAAATCTAGATTAAAGATGAGGTGATTAGACAGAATGTGACAGATCAAGTTGCTTTGGGAGCAGCCCTATAGATGAGGTTGGTGGATACCTTTCTGACTCCGTCGCAGATCACGACATGGAGCATGGCCAAGGAGAGAGTCCATGGGCCCAGTGTCTGACAGAGGATACTGATTGAGCACAGGGAGGACTGGCAACCAAACGGTTGTTTAGAGGGCCCACAGAGTTGCCTCCTGTAGTGGCAATTTTTTAGGTCTTGGGGTTAGTGGGGAGTACTGAAAAGCATCACTGTTTCTTAGTTGTGTGTCTCCTCACTGTCTTATGGTCCAGTATACTGTTTCTTGCAATGGTTAAATAAGGCTTCCTTAGTTTCATGACTCTCCAGTGGTACCGGTGGTCGAACAGTAAAGGCTTACTTAGATGTTTGTGTTTGGATAGAGTGTAACACCATTATCACACTCGGTACAGAAGACTGTCCAGCCAGTGTTTCACTGAAAAAGATAAGGCTCATAGAGAGATGGAGGGGGGGAGGGGGGCAACAGTGAAAATCAATGGATGCCGCATGCCCCCATTACGTCATTTCCTGGCATAATGTAGAGTTGGGAAGGGCTTGATTTTCGATGGCACAGCCTCAGCTGACTCTAACCTTTGCCGGTTGCCATCCCAACACAGGACTAGCAGTTTAACAGCATTAGAACCGTCTCCTTATTTTCCTGCTCGTGACTGTCGATGAAAAGAATAGCAGATGTGAACCGGAAAAGTTAACAATGATCCCCACTCACTGCAGAAAAACTCCCACAAGCTCAGGAATATAGCTACTTAGTTTATAGGGGAAAAAATGGGTGTTGTATCTGTAAATCGATGTCAGTGGGTGCACTATCACCAAAAACACTTTAAATGAAGCTCTGTGTCTTCCACCATAGAAAAGAAAAGCAGGTAATACTTATCACAAAGGTGAGAACCCAAAGTGCTCAGCACTTGCGTTGGGGATGTATGATCCAAACATGTTCCAGTGTTTTGCCATGGAGACTAAACTGGAACCGCATGGCTACTTTTAACACTTCTCAAAGGAGCTTGGGACTTCGGAATCACTACTGTGTTTATGGTTATTTGTAGACAATGAAAGCATACACAAATGAAAGAGGTGTTTGCATAGTCTAGCACCACAGGCTCAGTTTTCATTAGGTCAAGGTAGCTCAGAGAGCGTAGATCCATGTTTTCAAGCGCGGGCAAAAATAACTGATAGTTCCCCGACTGGGATTGGTGCTAGATATATATTCTATTTTTCAATAGGCAGTGGACAACATTTGCCTTGGGTGCCCCAGGTCCTTCCATTGCTCACCGTTCACGATTGGGACTGCCAGTCGAACTTCAGGGGCTAGTAGAGAAAAATCTGTCCTGGTATGGTCTAAATATTTCAATGCCTGCATGATATGGGGGTCCCAGAATGCCATTTGGAGATTTTAAGGCCTACCAGGAAATATTCAAAGCCCACTGACTGCATTGTTTTCACTAGTTGCTCCCTAAAGACTTCGGTCTACCTTTGGAATGTTTCAACACTCTAGGGGCAAAGAAACTTTGGGAAAAACAAAGGGGGCAAGAAGTATCAAGTTAAGTAATCAGGGAGCCGCCTATATGTTTTAGCCACATGCCATTAATTAGAAGACAGGTTATCCGCAGGCCATCATCCAGTCAAGGCCATGACATTTTAGGAAATCAGACAGCCCATGAGGGCTTCCCGCTAGGAAAAACATTTTTTACACTACAGCAGGGGGAGGCGTGAGTCTGACAGGCAGGTTCACTACTCTGGAGCTGCACAACTCAATGTTCTTTGTTGTTGTCTCCAAAGCTCTCTTTTGAGAAGCTGGATATATTTCCTCTGTTGTTGCGTGTTTGCTTGTCCCTTCCTCAGCCAGCGTCCCAGTCTCTGGGGAAGAACAGGCAGGCTGTCTTGAACCTTTGCTGTCTGCTCCTACTTAGGGTTCTTCTGCCTCTCCAGGCAACACTTTAGCAAGTTGAGCGGACACTCCTTTCGGCACTTTTTCACCTCAATTTGGTCCCAGCTTGGAAGTATACAGCTCCACATTTTGAGAAGCACTGATACACAAATTCCACTGACAAAGATGATGTCACCAGCTTCCTGGAGGGCTGGTCATAGGTCATAGTTCAGGAGGGCTGGACAGGGATACCGACATTAGGGAACGTGGTAAGACTAAATAATCTGTTGACAGGCTGTAAAATGGAGAAAAAAATATTTCTGGGTTAACCTCATGATGGCAAATCAGAACCACTGGTCTCCATGATCATGGCTCCATCAATCCATCCATGATACAGAAATGTGGCAGAACAGCCTCTTCCTGAGCCAGGATGCGGGAGAATGAAACATAGAAGTAGTTCTTCCTTTTTGAAATATGTTTATTCATTGTTTTTTATCACCTAGAACATTGTACTTTATCAGTTTCGCATCAGGTCAATACAGTTAGCACAAAAATGGAGTTTGCTGGGCCTCCATCGCCACAACATATCCCAGTTTTCCCCCTTCCTCCCTCAGTCCCCACAGTTGTTAAGTTCCCCATCCTTTGTCAGAAGTAGCTCTTCCAGAGTTCTGAAGGAACCATAGAAACAAGAGTCATACCACAAGGACATATAGTAAGAGGGAGTCCTGCAGAGGAGCAAACAAAATCTTCTGCATATAATCCTGGAGCCAACGATTGTAAGCTTGGAGAGGCACCATTTTGTATATACACATTTGCGCACACAATGTAGGGAAAGAAGGTTGGCATAAGCGTGGCCACACAGAATATAATGGAATCAGTAGTCCACGCCTAGAACAGTGCAAGAAAAATGCTTTTACCCCAATCACTTCCGTTTGGTACTGCCACCAATCACAGGTTCTCCAATTATTAGATGGAGTCTCAGGAAAGGAGAAAGGAAGACGGCTTTGTTTTCTCCTCACCAGGCAGAGTCTAACTTTGCCTGGTCTCGCCTTAGGAATTACACCTGAGAGAACTGTGGTACAAAGACCATGAGTTGGAAAATGTTACAAACAGGAGGAACTCGAAGAGGAAAAAGAAAAATGATGCCTTCTGGGCTCTCATCCGTCATCAATGTTACGTGATACTGCAGGTTTGAGAGGTCTTAGTATACTAATGCCCTTCAACCTCATGCCCCCGAAACACCTTGACTTAGAGAGTGGGGAAAAGATCCTTAGGGCTCCCGTTCATGGCAACTTACTGAATGTCCTCAAAATATTGGAATTCAGCATACGTTTCATTAAACAATACAGTATAAACACCTGCTGCATGTATCAACCATTAGGCAGGGATACTCACAAAATGGCAGCCACTGGCAGAGGCATGAACAAGAAAGTAAGTGTTCTCACCACAAAATGTCAGCCTTATGTGTGGTGTGAACTCACACAAGTGGCAACATGTAGAGGTGGAGTATATTCTCACAGGTCTGTGGAAAGCGCAAACGTACAGCATTCGCCAGAAAGAAAGTGACCAGTGTACAGCAGCATGGTCTAGAAGAGGAATCAAAGATAGGAATGAGACCTGAATCTGCTACCTTTCCTTTTGGTGCGATGCCATTTGATGTAACCTTTGGGACAGCCCTGCTTACAGGGCGCAGTAAAGACCAGCCTGAAGTGTTCTCATCTGGACTGCAGGGCTTAATCAGAGCCGCCCCTCTTTATATGCTGCGTGCCCACAGGGTAGCATGGTGAGATCCAGCCACGGCTTTACAAGACAGGATTACATGTCTAAAGATCACCAGCATTCCTTCCTTACAGGTTCTGTGCTTGTCCGACTTCCTGAGATCCGCCATCATTATATGCTCCGTGATGACAGGGCGTGGTGAAAAACAGCCCAACCCTGCCTGTGGTTTGCACCCCCGTAGGCACTGGTACAAGATGCAGCACGCACTCTGCACTCCTTGGCAGACCTCTACTTGACTTAGGGCCTTTTTAGGTCTCGCCTAGCGTTGCTGCGCACATGCGCTGCTCGCGCAGCGAGATTTATTGTTAATGAGTAGTTTTAGAAAAGGGCTTTAAGCCCCGCCCCTTATTTCCATTGGCTGGCGTCACCGTTTATGGTAAACGGTGGCCTGCCATTGGAAATTAGGGTTTTTGTTGGACGCCCTTTGGCCTCCGAGCCGGACTCGGTGGCCTGCTTTGCGTCTGTCGCAAAGCAGTTTCTTATCTTTATGGGGCCATGTGTTAGAAACACATGGCCCCATAAAGACAAGAGATCCCCATGCTCCGGCACCAGCGCGGTCCTCTTTCACTTTCGGGACCGCGCTTGTTTTCTCTGTGTTCCTACAGAACACCCATCATCTGAATGAGGACGGTAATCGTTTATCCGGTAATGTATGATTTCTGTTTTTCCGGGGTCTGCTCTAGCGTCCCCGTTTGCTTACAGCCGCCGCTCCCCTATTTTTGTATAACTGTATGTTTGAATTGGGCCGGCGGTTTTATTTGGCGTCGCTCCCGCGCTGAGCGATGGGGGCGGCTGCCTGTCCACTTTGCCCGGCATCTTTTAATGCATTTGCACCGCCGATCCCACGCTGAGCGTCTGGGGTACGGCGGTGCTGGGTTGGTGGCGTTTTCCGCCTACATGCAGTGCTTTTAATGCTCCTACGCTTGAGCGATCAGGTGCGTTTTTGTTTTACTGCCTCTTGGAGGCTGATACGGTTTGGGCTCCTGTGGTGTGTGCAGTACTTCAGCAGTACTTGCGCTGGGCCGTGCTCATTTGAGTGGTTCTTTGCCATTTCACTTCGGTGCCCTTGTTTCCGGTGTCGGAACTGCCGATCGGGTATTGGGACTCCAGGTTCGAGTCTCGGCTGCACACTCATGTGCGACCCCCTTGTTGCCTCCCAGTGGTGAGGGGCTCTTTATCTGTTGCAGCCAGAATGTAGGCGCCTGCCTATGCTGGGTGTCTTGTTGGTTCCCCGGCAGGCGGCTGTACTGCTTGGAGCGGGGGCTGGGCTCCGGCTCCTTGGCTCGTGTCCTGTGGATTGTGGTGAGCAGGCTTGCCCTCCCACATGCCCTTCTCTTTCGCTGCCTCTGTCCTGTCTCACGAATGGTGATCGTGGGTGTTAGAAACGGGTAGCGTGGTGCAGAGCGGGCGGGCCAAACTCCGGAGGAAATGTGTAAAGCATCTGCGCAGCACACTCACAGGCGACACACCAGGCACACTACAAAAGGAGACCACACCAGGTTAGGTGGAAAAAAACAGCATATGTATTATGCAGAACATGTTAGGATATTATCACAGGTGCAGATAACTGTGCCAACCGGCACCGGGTAGCAGTTCACAGGGGGACTATTTACAAGGCAGGGCCAATCGGGCCGCTGCCAGAACCATCACCAGGACAAAGAAAGAATAAATGTAAAGTCCATCAGCATTAGGACACATTGGCATCAGACCTGAAAGGAAAACATGCTTGCAGGCCATGAGGCGTCACCTGAGGCATAAAGACGTCGTCCGGCATTGGGGAAAAAGCATTAACATTGAATGCAAAACCATCAGCAGTCAGCCTTAGGGGAAAAACATTATCAGTAACATAGAGCATTAGGCCGGAACAACCACAGTAGGCATAGACCTGTGAACATCACATTAAACATGCCCATTAGCATTGGCATAATCATAAGCATAGATGCAACATTAGGCAGGACTCCAACGATATAAGCCTGCGGGGGAAAATATTATCATTAGCATTAGGTATAAAAGCACACTAGGCACATCCTGAGCCTGGGGCATAAAACATGTGAACATAGGGCATAGAAACACATTTAGCATGTGGCTCCTCCTCCGCAGGAACCCAATAGGCCTACCATTAGCACTGCAAACCTGAGGGAAAAGCTTTAAGTAGCATCCTAGTTACAAATGCATTATGCAACCATATTATGCCATAAATCATATGGGGCAATAGGCCTCGCCAGCATAACCGCAGTTCGCCCCAGTCGGGGGCACAACACTGAGACTGGCCCCAGGCCAACTGGCCTCTCTCGGGGGCTCAAATGCCCTATGTCCCACACAGTCAGGGTTGGCTGCAAGGGCGGCGAAAACAAAGGTGTGCAAGCGCTAGGGTAGGAGGGTCCCTCACTCCTCTCTCTTTCCCTTCTGGGTAATCCAATGTCCCCAATGCGTGGCAGCTGCCCCCTGTCCTGCGGGGTAGCTGGGTAAACCCAACAAGCACTGGCGCCAACAATGCAGCGATGGGAGCCCCACTCCGGGCTCTAACAGGAATCTGCCCACAAGAACACTGGCACGGTGGAGCCCCTCTTCTGGGACTCTAGAATTTCCCAAAATGCCTCTGTCGTGCAGCTGAGGGAGGAAACAAGTACTGGGCACGTTGGAGCCCCCTCCTATGGGACTCTAAACACAACCAATGCCCTCCAAAGAATACTGGCACCGGGGGCGGGCACCGACAATGTGCCACGACACACCCCCCAACCACAGGATGACTGAGACCCACTCACCGGCAGTCTGGGGCCCCTCTGGATGTCTCTGCAGTCTCCGGGCACCGGCAATGTGCTCCGACAGGTCCCGCTTCTGGGACCTCTCCTGGCTTCACCCTCAGCGGAGCCTTCTCCTCGTCAGCAGTGCGGAGAGGCAGGCACCGACAATGTGCCTCGGGCCCCCTCCGCCGCAGGACTCCTCCTTGGCAATTTACATATAGCGCTCACGAGGCGCTAGGCGGCAGGAAAGTTCTTGGGCTGAAATTAAGTTGTAGCGCCCACAAAGCGCTAGGTCCCACACCATAAAGTGATAGCGCTCCCCTTCACTGGCAATGAAATATAGCCCTCCCGAGGCGCTAGGGAGCAGGCAGGAAGGCACAGTCACTGGAAATATAGCGCTCTCGCAGCACAGCGCTGCAGATGTCAGCTCCTCACCTCCTGGACAACAAGATAAAGCGCTCTTCTTCTCCAGGCGCTAGCCAGCAGGCAGGGATGGTCAGTCACTTCAAATGTAGCGCTCCTCTTCTGCTGGGCACAGTTATAGCGCTCTCGCAGCAAGCAGAGCACAGTCAATGCAAATATGGCACTCCGGCAGCCCAGCGCTGCAGGACCCATGCACCTTCTTCTCTTGGGCAGGGCTGGAGGCAGCGCTCTCCTGGTGCAGGAATAAGGTTGTAGCGCTAAGTCCCACAAAATAAAGTTGCAGCGCTCCTCTTCCCCTGTGGCACAGTTATAGCGCTTTAGCAGCACAACGCTGCAGGCATCAGCTCCTCTCTTCTCCTGGGCAGACCATGTGCTCACAGGGTGCTAGGCAGCAGGCAGCTGGCAGTAAGATATAGTGCTCACCAGGTGCTGGGCTTAGGACGGCAGGAGAGCAGGCCGGCAATACTGGGCAAGATCAGCAGGCAGTGGGTACTCATCAGAACAGGACAGCAGCTCCTAGAAGCAGTCATCTCCCATAAAGTGGCACTCCTCCTGACACAGCAGTCTTCACTCCAGTAAAGGGCTCTCACTGTCCCTGTGGACAGCGGAGGGGTGCAGATGGGCACAGGGGCCAGCACACAGGACCAATGTGGCGGTACCTCCTGGCAGAGTGTCCCCTCTCAATCTAGTCCACGCTCCGTCTGAGCACATGGAGGCACAGCCCCCTCACCCCACCTACCAGAAAAGGCTGGAAGCTTCTGGAAGGTTCCCTGGGAAACCGGTCCCAACTGGTTTAGGGGAGGTGTAGAGCACCCTGGGTGCCAGGCTTCCCTCCAAAAGCTGGGGGTGGGAAGCAGACAGCTAGACCGCCAACTCACCTCAGACAGGCGGCACATGTGCAGCCAGGAATGGCGTCCATTTTGAAAGTAACTTTTACACAATGGTCAAAATAAACCTGCGTACACCATTGCGCAGTATTTAACACTTGCATTTCAGATTCATCAACATGACATGTTTATTCCCACAAAAGCGAAAAATTCAGGGAAAAAGGGCCAAGTCCAACACAACCCCATCCCAGCCAAAAGCCAGGGTAGACCACTCAATGCCTTGATGGGCTTCCCTGCTTGGGGTGAGAAAACGTGGACGCGGGCCCGCAACTGCAGGGGCAACCGCAGGTTCTCCGCCACTCTGGAACCCGGTGGTTCCCTCTCTCAAACCTCCCTGGACCAACTAAGCCACCCCACTGGTGCTCCCTAGTCGGTTGCGGCCAGGACCGGCCCCTAGGCCATCCAGATGTCTCTGGCCCTTGCTGTCTCACAGAGTGGGGGGCAGTAGCCCCAGGCCCGTAGTACCCGTCGGCCACTCTCCTTCTCCTCCTTGCAGTTCCAAATTGCCACTGGTCCACCCACCTGGGGTCCGCACCCTCAGGCTGACCAGCAGACAGGGGCGAGGTTCTCCTCCCCCTACCTCTCCTTCTGGGGTTCCGCACTCTCCTCCTATGCGGGGCACCCTCAGAACACCACTCTCTCACTCGTCCAGGGCCGTGACCCTGCATCCGATCCACCAACCCAGGGTCTAAACCCTTAGGTTGCCCCGGTGCCAGAGGCGAGTCCTCCCTCCCTCTGCACCCCCTCCCAGAGTTCTGCACCCTCCCAACTGGAGTAGTACCCCTGGAAGACAACTCCGGGGGGACACTGCTTACAGACGTCCCTCCCGCCAGGTCAGGCAATACGTGAACCGGGCCTCCCAACCCAGGATTGAAGCCCTGTGGTTGAGCTGGTGCCAGAGGCGAGTCCTTCCTCCCTCGGCACCCCCTTCCAGAGTTCCGCACCCTCCCACCTGGAGAAGTACCCCTGGAAGTCAAACCGGTAGGGACCCTGATGACAGGTGTCCCTCCCTCCAGGTCAGGCAGTCCCTGAATCTGGCATCCCAGCCCAGGATCTAAACCCTGTGACTGAGCAGACCCCAGAACCCCTGGAGCTCGGATTACCGACGCCCCGGGTTCTCCTGACACTAGGGGCTCCCCTTCAATGGATGGCCTCTCGGGACAGCCTAGGCTCCCAACCTGGGATTCCCTTATGGAACTCTCCAGGCCCTGAGACTGCGGTTGGGGCACCTCGGGACACCTCCCCGTCTCACTCCTTCCTGTAGATAGGACGTGAGGCCCTACAACCCTCTCACTACCCTGGGACCTAGCTGGGCTACTCTGCACTCCTCCCCCCTCCCGGGGTGGGAAGATCCCTGAGCCACTCCCCTCTGGATCACTCCCCAGTGCCTCCTCAGACACTCTGGCGCTCACCCAGAGGTCTGCCTCCCGTGCAAGCTCCCTGGGGTCAGAGAGCCCACACTGCAAAGGTGGTGGCGCAACCTTGGGAAACAATTCCTTAGCATGTGTTCCTTGATAAGTACATGGAACAGCCCTTCCCAATCACTCACCGCGCCATCCACCACCCAATCCTCCAATGCAGTCCAACACACATCCGCATACTCCCCCCAAGACTGATGGGACAGTTTCTTGCTGCCCCTAAATTCCAACCTGCCCCCCTCCTCCTGGGGATCAGGCCCCATCTTCCGGACTCTGGGAGTGGGACTTCCCACACTAGAATCACTCTCGCTGCCACCACTGGATCCCACCCTCACTGGTGAATCCAGACTCCTGAAACCACTCTCAGGGGACAACCTACCCTCCTGAGCTAGTCTCTCCCTGGCGAAGGCCCTCTCCGCCACCGCCATCCTCTCCTGCGCTAGGACCCTCTCGGTCTCTAGCCTTTTTTCTTCAACCCTCAGCTGCGCTATCTCCTTGGCGTGCCCTAACCTGAGCCTCTCCAAAGCCAGCTGGTGCTCCCTTTCTTCCCTCCTATCTACCCACTCTTCTGGGGACAGGGAAAGGGATGGGGCATTACCCCTGGGGCTGGACCCAGCACGGGACTCCCTGTCTATGGTGTCCTCATTAGCTACTGGCGTCTCTGCCCTATCATTTTGTACCCCCTGTTCGGGATCCTTAGGGCCACCCTCCTGGCATACGGCCAGGGCCCTCTCTTGCTCATAGTGCTCCCGGTCCCACTCATCCTCTTGCCATTGGATCAGGAATCCCTGAAGGACTGGCTTGGTGTCTGACCCACTTACTATTATATCTCTCTCCTCACAGAACCCCCTCAACTCCAACACACTGTACTTAGACAGATTGTCCAAATCAAAGGCAGATTCCATTTTGGCAAGACACCTCAACACAGTGCAAGACAAGGGACCTAGGTGCAAGAGCTGCCTACAGGAGTGCACAATTCAAAACGACACTTTCAGGGCGCAACACAATCAGGAAAAATAATCCCCAAAACCTGCGATTATTTTAAATGCTCAGTTTGCAGTGCAACCCGTTGTCGCTATGGTACTGCGCAAACACAAGTCTATCCCACCGCTGAACACCAATGTTAGAAACGGGTAGCGTGGTGCAGAGCGGGCGGGCCAAACTCCGGAGGAAATGTGTAAAGCATCTGCGCAGCACACTCACAGGCGACACACCAGGCACACTACAAAAGGAGACCACATCAGGTTAGGTGGAAAAAAACAGCATATGCATTATGCAGAACATGTTAGGATATTATCACAGGTGCAGATAACTGTGCCAACCGGCACCGGGTAGCAGTTCACAGGGGGACTATTTACAAGGCAGGGCCAATCGGGCCGCTGCCAGAACCATCACCAGGACAAAGAAAGAATAAATGTAAAGTCCATCAGCATTAGGACACATTGGCATCAGACCTGAAAGGAAAACATGCTTGCAGGCCATGAGGCGTCACCTGAGGCATAAAGACGTGGTCCGGCATTGGGGAAAAAGCATTAACATTGAATGCAAAACCATCAGCAGTCAGCCTTAGGGGAAAAACATTATCAGTAACATAGAGTGATCCAGCGCTTACAATAAAAATAATTTCTCCTATCATGCTTTTTGGTCATCCAGGTGCAATTATTTCTCTGACACACACACATTATCCATATGACGGTGGGGCCCATAACACCGCATATACATTCACTTACTCATTTATTCCCTGGATTTTCCTCCGTCATGAAACCTAGGAGAAAAACGATTCGCTGGAAGGAGTCGGGATACCTCTTTTATAATGACACAATAATTCTCATTTTCTTGTAAGGTATTCCGCTCATTGGTCGATGGACCAATTAGTAGGAATCAGTTGATGGTGATTAAGACCAGCTCAATCACAATGAACTCTTTACCATTTTATTATTAATCATTATACTAAAGAAAAATCACTGAGTCATTTGTTTAAAGAATAATAGAGTTTTATATAAAGTTTTGAATGCAGGAAATTTGAGATTAATCTTATTATTCAGATAATTGCATTTATCATCAATATAAGAATAATTGAAATTGCATGGCACTTTTATTAGACGGAAAATGAGGTTATCATACTAATAACTCTATAGATCAACCTATCTATCTCTGTTGGAAATCCTAACAATTCTAATAGAAACCTATCAAATAAAAGTTCTCCTACAACAGCATCTTATACTCAACTGGAAAAGGAAAATAACAGCAGCAGCATCAGCTCGTCAGCATCAGCAACCGCAAACTTTCCCATCTACAGCATCTAACTTCTTCAGCATCTCCCGCAGCACCCCGCAGCATTCTAACCCCTCCCACCAAGAGTAGGTCTTCTTATACCCTAATTCTAGCTTACAGCATAAAATGTTTCTTCTTACATGGCGCGATTCATTCTCATTGGTCAAACACTCAGGTCCCTATACATTTTAATCAAACTTCCTGGTCTTAACCAGTTCCGTGTGGAATGTCCATACAAGCATCGTTTCCCACAGTTCATGCACTTGCTCATCCGTTTCGATCAGTCCAAATTGTATCTTTTTCTGCAACAATTTGTATAACACAGTTCCTTCTATTGATTCAACCAGGCTTCTCACGCTTCTTGCTGATCATCTTGGCACACATCTGCTTAGAAGGGTCACAGCAGCCTTGACCATACTTTCATCTTAGCCTCTCGGCATCAGCAAGTGATCATCCCTTTTCCACAGCCTCTCTCCTCTATCACATGGTCGCATCCGCTCATGCGCACTCTAGTATCTCGCGGCCATTTTATATTGCTGCTCGGCAGGCCTAAGCGCACTATTTTTAAAGAAAACAAAATGTTATTAAAACAAAGAAATATAAACCCTTTCGTTTCCCTCCCGTCTTTCTACGTACCCCAATTAGGTATTACCTAGCAGAAGCAACATATAAAGCTGTCCCTTACTTACCATCGCTTTATTTTGCAACCACACGTTTTATTCAAAAGCACAAATCATGCATTTTATTATTATTTTAGTACGCAAAATATTATGTTATGTTAGAAACGTAAACAATTATTAGTCCATTACTTTGCACACTGAATTGCGTGTTACCATTAACCCTTTACATACATTGTTGGTTATTTACTTGAACGAACATGTTTATTAATATTGTACGAAAATATTAGGAGGTTAAAATTTTTATATTTACCCTGCTCCATCAAGAGCATTAGGCCGGAACAACCACAGTAGGCATAGACCTGTGAACATCACATTAAACATGCCCATTAGCATTGGCATAATCATAAGCATAGATGCAACATTAGGCAGGACTCCAACGATATAAGCCTGCGGGGGAAAATATTATCATTAGCATTAGGTATAAAAGCACACTAGGCACATCCTGAGCCTGGGGCATAAAACATGTGAACATAGGGCATAGAAACACATTTAGCATGTGGCTCCTCCTCCGCAGGAACCCAATAGGCCTACCATCAGCACTGCAAACCTGAGGGAAAAGCTTTAAGTAGCATCCTAGGTACAAATGCATTATGCAACCATATTATGCCATAAATCATATGGGGCAATAGGCCTCGCCAGCATAACCGCAGTTCGCCCCAGTCGGGTGCACAACACTGAGACTGGCCCCAGGCCAACTGGCCTCTCTCGGGGGCTCAAATGCCCTATGTCCCACACAGTCAGGGTTGGCTGTAAGGGCGGCGAAAATAAAGGTGCGCAAAGCGCTAGGGTAGGAGGGTCCCTCACTCCTCTCTCTTTCCCTTCTGGGTAATCCAATGTCCCCAATGCGTGGCAGCTGCCCCCTGTCCTGCGGGGTAGCTGGGTAAACCCAACAAGCACTGGCGCCAACAATGCAGCGATGGGAGCCCCACTCCGGGCTCTAACAGGAATCTGCCCACAAGAACACTGGCACGGTGGAGCCCCTCTTCTGGGACTCTAGAATTTCCCAAAATGCCTCTGTCGTGCAGCTGAGGGAGGAAACAAGTACTGGGCACGTTGGAGCCCCCTCCTATGGGACTCTAAACACAACCAATGCCCTCCAAAGAATACTGGCACCGGGGGCGGGCACCGACAATGTGCCCCGACACACCCCCAACCACAGGATGACTGAGCCCCACTCACCGGCAGTCTGGGGCCCCTCTGGATGTCTCTGCAGTCTCCGGGCACCGGCAATGTGCCCCGACAGGTCCCGCTTCTGGGACCTCTCCTGGCTTCACCCTCAGCAGAGCCTTCTTCTCATCAGAAGCGCGGAGGGGCAGGCACCGACAATGTGCCTCGGGCCCCCTCCGCCGCAGGACTCCTCCTTGGCAATTTACATATAGCGCTCACGAGGCGCTAGGCGGCAGGAAAGTTCTTGGGCTGAAATTAAGTTGTAGCGCCCACAAAGCGCTAGGTCCCACACCATAAAGTGATAGCGCTCCCCTTCACTGGCAATGAAATATAGCCCTCCCGAGGCGCTAGGGAGCAGACAGGAAGGCACAGTCACTGGAAATATAGCGCTCTCGCAGCACAGCGCTGCAGATGTCAGCTCCTCACCTCCTGGACAACAAGATAAAGCGCTCTTCTTCTCCAGGCGCTAGCCAGCAGGCAGGGATGGTCAGTCACTTCAAATGGCTCCTCTTCTGCTGGGCACAGTTATAGCGCTCTCGCAGCAAGCAGAGCACAGTCAATGCAAATATGGCACTCCGGCAGCCCAGCGCTGCAGGACCCACGCACCTTCTTCTCCTGGGCAGGGCTGGAGGCAGCGCTCTCCTGGTGCAGGAATAAGGTTGTAGCGCTAAGTCCCACAAAATAAAGTTGCAGCGCTCCTCTTCCCCTGTGGCACAGTTATAGCGCTTTAGCAGCACATCGCTGCAGGCATCAGCTCCTCTCTTCTCCTGGGCAGACCACATGCTCACAGGGTGCTAGGCAGCTGGCAGTAAGATATAGTGCTCACCAGGTGCTGGGCTTAGGACGGCAGGAGAGCAGGCAGGCAATACTGGGCAAGATCACCAGGCAGTGGGTACTCATCAGAACAGGACAGCAGCTCCTAGAAGCAGTCATCTCCCATAAAGTGGCACTCCTCCTGATACAGCACTCTTCACTCCAGTAAAGGGCTCTCACTGGCCCTGTGGACAGCGGAGGGGTGCAGAAGGGCACATGGGCCAGCACACAGGCCCAATGTGGCGGTACCTCCTGGCAGAGTGTCCCCTCTCAATCTAGTCCACGCTCCGTCTGAGCACATGGAGGCACAGCCCCCCTCACCCCACCTACCAGAAAAGGCTGGAAGCTTCTGAAAGGTTCCCTGGGAAACCGGTCCCAACTGGTTTAGGGGAGGTGTAGAGCACCCTGGGTGCCAGGCTTCCCTCCAAAAGCTGGGGGTGGGAAGCAGACAGCTAGACCGCCAACTCACCTCAGACAGGCGGCACATGTGCAGCCAGGAATGGCGTCCATTTTGAAAGTAACATTTACACAATGGTCAAAATAAACCTGCGTACACCATTGCGCAGTATTTAACATTTGCATTTCAGATTCATCAACATGACATGTTTATTCCCACAAAAGCGAAAAATTCAGGGAAAAAGGGCCAAGTCCAACAGTGGGGTAATGGCGGCACCTCCCAGGGTTCTGTTCCCTCATCAGAACCGGATCCGTCGAGTGTCGGGCTACACCCCTAGCCCTGCACACACAGAAGCTTGCGTCGGTATTAACGGCGATCTGGCTCGGTGTTGGTACCGCATACTTGCGTGGCAAGCCATTGCCGGTTTTGCTCCCATACAGCTTGTCACCTGCCTATGTTTCCCATTGTGGTGAAGGTTTCTCGCGGGGCAAGGGTTCGCTTCCTGCCAGTAATGGCTAGGGCGATTGTCCTCCCCCTGGTGAACCGGGTTAGAGTCTCGGCAACGTCATCATCATCCTGTGATTCTGGGCTAGACACTTACACTCCCCGTGACATTGTATCCTATGTTGCTACGTTTTGCATGTACGGTCTCTGTCTCTTACTACACGGGCTATGTGTTCAAATCCTGGTGTCTCCATAGTTCGGGTTCTGTGGTGGAATTAGTAATCACCGGACATTCTGCCTTGCTTGTCACTTTGTGCAGCGCGCGTTCCCCGGACGGGGTGTCTTTACGCTCCTTGTATGCTGTTTTTCATGTGATTGTGTCATGCGGTTACAATTCAAAGTGTCCCATGGTCGTACATGTTCATGCAGTGCTTTAAGTCGCATGTTTCACAGCAGGCTTCGCCTCGTTGTGTCACCGTGGCCTTGTGGTTATGGTCTCTGACTCTTCCCCTTGGTTTTGTGTTCGCTCCCTGGTGCTTCAGTGGTGGTGGCTTCATTACTGCGAGTCCCTTTGGTCCTGACCACGGATTCGGATTACCTCTCTCTCTGTGTGGAGCCGGGTCTGGTGGCGGTGTGGACTAATGCATCCACTGTAGGGACCTGTGTTCGACCTCATGGTCACAGGTTCTAATCCCGGCGGGTCCACTCAGCCTTTCTTCCATCTGAGGTCGATAAAATGAGTTCCATTGAGTTGGGTAACAATATACAGCTGTTATTCAGCGCCTTGAGACCCTTGGGTGATACGTGCGCTTTGCACATACACATGTTCTGTTAGACGGGCCCTTGGCCCCTCAGAGCTCTTACTCGTTGGTTCATCTTGAGCATCTGGTGTCACAGGCTCATGCCGGGGTGCCTTTGGTCATCCCCTGTCTTGTGCGGGGTTCCTCCCAGCCCTTTCGGGGGTGGGGTTGTGTCCGTGGCGCCCCTTCTATGCCGTCTCCCGGCTTCTGCCTTCTGGTGCTGCCCTTCCCGATGCCTCTGCCACATCCTGCCTCTCTCACGGTGGGGGCCGGATTGGTTCTCACGCCTTCTCCGGCTCCTGGGTCCTTCGCCTGGTGGTAGATGGTTCCCAGGCCGGTGTTGGGTCTGGGTTGCTGCACTCTATATTTCAGGGTTTCGGGCCTGTCAGGGGTCTCTGCCCTTTCTTGGGTCTCTTGGCCGTGGTCTTCTATATGCTTCCGGACAAGTTGGTGTGTTGCAGCGGCTCCTGCCTCTTGTTTCCTCTGGGGCCCTTCTGGCTCCTTGGCCCTTTGGTGCCTACTGCCGTACGACCCTGTAAACACCTGCTCTCGTCTGTTCTCGGAGGTCTGCATGGTCGGACCTGTTTGTTCCTGGATGAGTGCCCGCCAGGATATACCTGGTGCTGTGGGCTACCTGTGCATCCTCTCTTTCAGAGGTGTTGCGGTTCTTGCCCTGGGTCAGCTCCTCCTTTTTGTATCCTCCCCTTTGGGTTGCCCTCTGTCCCTCGGGTGTTTCCTTCGGCATTGGCTCCCCTGGGGGGGTCTCATGCATGTTCCTGGGGTGCTTGGTTCTCCAAGGGGCTTTCGATCATTGGTAAGTCTTGTGCCTCTGGTGGCATCGGCTCTCGCAGGACACTGGTTCAGATCCTGCCAATGCTACATCCTTCCCTGTCGACTGGTTGATTCTTCCTCGTCTTCCTTTTGTCCTGGTGGTTGTGGCGTTGATGTGGCTTGGCCTGGACGTCTACTCCCTTCTCATGTATCAGGGTTCTTGGTTCCCCGCGATTCGCTGGGTGTCCTCGTCTTGGGTGGTGCTGGCTGCTGTATTCGCTGCTCCTGTGCACTTTGACCATCTCCTGACGACGTGTGGAGTTCAGGTCCGACCGGTCTTCATGTGACCCATGCCTACTTCACCTTTTGGGGGGCGCTCGCTCTCCTCTTTTGATTCGGCGCGGTTGGGTCTTGTGCGGATGCTCTTTCTTTGCCGGGGAGGGTGGATGGGCATGCGGTTCGGCTGGCTCACCTTCTCCTTCAGTTTCTCTTCAGGGTCCTGGCAGGGTGATTCAGGTGGCCCTGCTTGGTTCTCTTGCATCCCCTCAGATTGCTCTTCTGCCATGGTTTCTGCCCTTCTTCCTTGCGTGGGGTGTTGGTGCTTTGGTGCCTCGCCGGCCTTGGTGTCCCCTCCTCCTTCCTGGCGGTTGCTCCTCTGTGGTGGTTCTCGCTGTCCCCTTCTCCGCTCCGCTTTCCTCTCCTGTTTCGTCTGGCGCTCCGCTGGTTGGCGTTGGGGGTTTGGAAGTTGATGGTGGTGATGCTGTGGCCTAGTGTTTAAGGTCACAGTCCTTCCTCCACAGATTATGTGTTCATGTTCTGGTGTTTCCCTGGTTTGTAGTTCCTGGTCAATAGTTAAGGCGATGTTACAACCAAGGAGCTGTAGCTCTATGGTGCGTCTTGTGTCTCTGGTAGCTCTGGCTCCCACTGCACTAGGGTTCAATTCCTGCCACTGCTTTCGAAGTTTCACATTGTGGTACATGTTCTTCCCAGTATTTTCGGATGTGCTGTACCCTTGGGGTCTGCGGCCGTCACTGGCGGTTTTCTACTTCGCGGGGTTTCTCCCTGTTGCCTGTGGGAGGGTTCTGTGCTTGAGTTCCCTCGGAGCGGTTTGTGCTTCTCTGCTCTCCGCTGCCGGTGGTCCGCAATTACGGCTATCCGGGGGTCCTCTCTCGTCTCCCTTGAGTCCTTGGCTTCTTGCCTTCTGCGCAGTTTTTTCCTGCGACGGCCTGTCGTTGCTTCGCCTGTTCCCCCCTGGGGATCTTCCTTTGGTCCTTCATGCTTTGCATTCTGGTCCATTCCGTTTGGGCAACGTTGGGGGTGCTTGACGTTTGCTTCTTCTTGCGTTTCTTCCCTGCCTACCTGGGCCTTTGTCCTGACCGGACCTTCTTCTCCTAAATGTCCTCGGCTGCCCCTCTTCGGGGTGGGGATACCGCTCCGTTCCCTGGTTTGCCTTGGGCTCTGCTGATCTGCCTTGGCATACGGCCTCCCTTCGCCTGGTGGACTTTTTCTTGTCACCCTTGGGGTTGCCCGGTGGGGCCGTCGTCCTACGAAGGCCTCTGTTCCCGTTGGGTTCGGTCCGCTTCTCTTTGGCCTTCCTGCTTCCAGGGGTCTCTCTTCCCCCGGTCATTCAGGGTCATTCCACTCAGTGTGTGTCTTCCTCCTGGGCTTCTTTCAAGGGGCCTCCTTGTTGGTACTTTGTGCTTCAGCGTCTTGGTCCTCCCCACGTGCCTTCTTCTCCCATTTTTTTTTGCAGATGGGAGTGGTTCTTCTGGGGATTTTGGCTCCGCCGTCCTTGCGGCTGTTCACTGGTTGTGCTTGTCTGCATTGTATTTTCCTTGGCATCCTGGATGTCTGTTTCTTTGTTCGTCCGGCGCTTGGGTATACGCTCCTTAGTGACTGTGACGAGGAAGACGGACGAGGATGGTAATGACTCGGTTACTTACCGGTAATGTTCATTACTCCGACTCATAGTCTTCCTCGTCACAGTCATGTTCCCTCCCGCCCGCCCTTGGTGGTGGGGGGGGGGACGAACACATTTATTGTCTTTTCTTTAGTTTCTGCTTTTGTATTTCAGGATGTTTCCTGTGTTGGTCCCACCCTTATAGGCCAGGTGACAGGTACTTCCTGTCAGGCGGCCATATTGGGTGAGGACCTTTTTAATTTATGGGTAAATGCTGTGTCTGGAACACGGGGTGCTCCTTAGTGACTGTGACGAGGAAGACTATGACTCGGAGTAATGAACATTACCGGTAAGTAACCGAGTCATTACTAAGTGCAATTTTGATTTTAGAAGACTGTAACGCCTCACACTTAACAGCCGCCCCCAACCCATTCCATAATTTCACATTCTTTCCCCAGAAGCCTAAAAACACAGCATAGTAAAATCAGTTAATTTTGGAAGCGGTGGTAAATAAAGCCTTGCACCCTCATTGGTCCCTGCGTTGCCACATGACCAGTATTATCGTCTGCACGCCACACATGGTGGCGCAGAGCCTCAGCTCTGACTCCCTCACCAGCTTGTTTTTGTTTGCAATTGTTCTTTGCTAACTGTGCTTAGCTCCGTCAACTGTTGGTTGCGAGATTTCCCTCAAGACAAAGTTGAGCTTCATAGATCACAGAGTGAGCAGGGCTTGCCACACTCCGCTTGGCAGGTAGGGGAATACCAGGGAAAATACCAGGTGTTATGATTTGTATTAATAAACTACTCTTAAAGCACTTTTGGTAGCCTGGAGTGCTTATTACACAGTGGAACAACACTGGAGCGTAATTGGCTGCAGTTCCTCTAAGTGTGGGACCAGAAATTGCTTCATTCGTCCCCCGACTGACAAGCAGCAAAGACAAATTTCACGTCCAGGCTGGCTTAATCACTGCATTAAGGGTTTGTGGCAGAGCTGAGGTCTTATTACCGAAGTTAAACCTTCTGCTCGGTACTTTCCACTGCTTCTGAAGCTAAAGAGACCGGCCAGTTCTGTTAAAGACAATCTTGTGACTCCAGTGGTATTAATTACATTTCTTTCTGTTTGTTTGAAAGAATGTCTGAGGCACTCTTCAACATTTAAAACCACTCTACACAAAACAATATGAGCCTGAATCTGTATGATGGCTTACTACTGCAAAAATGTGAGTTTCTCTGCATTGATCCAAGATTAACTTTTTTATTTGTATTTATCTTGCTTATAGGGTGGGAAGGTAAAAACAGCTCTGTTTACCTTATTAGCTCGCTCTATGACCACTGCATAAAACCGCACCGGTAATTTTGCAGTTCATTAGGTGCACATTCATCTTAATGGAGAGCCAAAGATGAGAATGGGAATGTTTCCTCTCATCCGTCAGCTGAGCGAGCATACATTGTAGTTGCATAAAAGACTGAAAAGCACTTATACATTGATGTTTCAAAAGCCTGATCTCTGTTTTACCTTTTCACAAAAATAAAAAAGGATACAACTTTTTTTTCTTAAATATTAATTGTAGTTTTAAATCACACTGTATCACCTAGTGCATAATAATTGTATAGCTATTCCATCCCTGGTGGCACAACACCCAAGATAATGTGATGCATAGCTAAACACTTATAAGGTCCCAAAGGCGAGACCGATTGCATTGCAAATGCTTGTCTATCTCAGCGAGGAGGTCAGCTCAAAAGAAGTTTTAGTAGCATCTTAAATTGTAAGAGTGGGGGCTCGTTTTGCAATATATTACTGCTTGTTAAGAAATTGCATTCATTAAATAGTACACGAAAACAGGGTATGGTGAGAACCTGTCTGCTGTGTAGCCACCAAAGCGCCTAGGGCGTGAAAAAGCCCCGCCTTGTTTATAGACCACAAGGACTGGGGAAAACCTACCTTCCTTAAACTGCGCGACCGCAGGCTCTAGTAAACTTCCTGGAACACGCGCGGTTAGCCTTTAAACAGTACTCAAAGGGTGTCCTTGAGAAACCAAAGGTGCCCAAAAGTAAATGTTGCCACAGGAGGGCATGTTTCCAAGGGCGTCAGCCGCAGGCGGTGGTGAGTGGAACACGGATTAGCAGCCGGTGGAAATTGGATTTCCTGGATCCGCTGCACTTCCTGGTTCAAGGGGAGATTAAGAGAGCTCTCGAGAGCAGAGTTAGCAGCTTTACATCAACACTTGGGTGTCTGCAGCCTCCTCGGCACGTGCTGGATTAGCTGTTGTATTTATTCAAACAAGAGCTGAGCATCAAAGAAATCACCGCCTAAACCTTCGTCCTCCCGTTTCTAGGTGCCAGTTTAGCCGTGGAGCAAGAAAAGACTCGGCTTGGCTGTGAGGAGGGATCAGGGCGAGGTCTCCTGCTCGGAATTTGACCCTAGACCTTAGCAAGAGAAAGAAGCTGAAATATGGATGTTAAAAGCGGCAATGTGGTACACTTAAGAGTGAGGACAGACAAAAAAGAGTTCTTCAAAGTGGTGAATGAACAAAGAGCCAGAAGAGGTTGCGGTGAATTAAGGCATCACCGGAGACCAAATAGAGCCTCCATGAGCTGTGCTGTGTGTGGTTGTTGCAACTCATTAGTGGAATCAATGAATAGTCGTCTCCTGCAGTGCAGCTTCGCCAGCTGAACTGCCCTTGCTTACTGATTGAAGGCTAAAGTATACAGATCGCTCAATAAGGGTGAGTTGCAGGCACCCAACCTGGCAGGGGTTTGTTTTAGAACAAAGGAAGGAAGCATCATGTGGAGGGAGGAACAGTTATTCTGGTGGAGAACATTGTTTATCTTTTACGCAACAGGAATGTATCCAATCAATCAAGGTTCCTTACTTTCCAGGGCAGACACTGATCTCACAGAGCTTTGATGAAGCTGAGCTAGAAGATTGCCCGTGGGTTGTGGCTGTTCAGCTTTGGAGACAGACTCTGGCTTTTCTGCAAGGGTTCAGGAGCAGTTTGCGGTCTGGGAGCGGGTGGTGGCCCTTTGGCAGCGCATGGGAGTTGCTTCTGCCTCAAACGACTAGATTTGTGCTTGGCGATGACCAGTTCTGGCCCTTGGTTTTCAATAATAAAATCTCATTCCATGGACAGAACTTATCTGAGAATGCATGGCAAGTACTTATTGTGACATAGCGCCTATCTTCATAGGGATGGTAGACCAGTGGTTTGTTGAGTGCCGTGCTCACTGGTTGGCCAATGCGTAATTCCTCAATGGAATGAGTACTTCCCTGTTCTTGATCAGCTTAATGTATAATTCCATGATCAGCTGAGTGTGGAAATCCTCTAGGGATTTTCCAAGGCTTCTATTGCAACAGAAATGATTAATACTATGCGACAGTTGTCAGTAGTGTCGCGTCTTTGGCTTATAGGCCTTTTGATCTGCTTTTCACCCCATCGACCACACCATCTTCCCGGAGTGTCTTAAGGAAATGGGGCTATTGTGGACAGCCCTAGACAGGATAGCTTACTATCGCTGAGAATGGACTCAAGTCGTGGCTGTCCTGCTATTTCCTTCCTCTATTCAAATCATTGACTGCGGGGGTCTCACGTTTTTCCCTCAGACTCTTCTTGCTTAATGAATATCGTCTGTTGCTGGAGGAGTTCTTCAAACGAATACCATTGCTGTATGTACACTGATGACACCCAGATTGTCTTGAGGTTTAGAGGAGATCTAGATGTGAAGGCCTTGCATTTTCAAGCCTGTTTGTTCTCTACTCATATCTGGATGAGTTGCTACTGTCGGAATTTGAATTTGCATAAGGCAGAGGTATTGGCACTGGGAGGAAAGACTTGTGGTTGTTTCCTTTTTAGGCAGCTGAGAAGGGCCCTTTTTCATTACTGCAAGTTAGACATTTTTCTTTTGAGCTTAATTCACTCTTGTTGGGTCCTTATATGAATTAATCTGGTATGTCTTATTTCTACCACCTAAGGACTAGGAGAAAAATTGCATTTATTTTGAATTCTGAAGCAAGGGTACAGCAACCATGACCAGGGTTAACTCTATTATTGATTGTGGCAATTCCCCGTATCTTAGACCTGCAATTGAACTTACGAAACAGCTGTAAATTGTTCACAGAAGAAGTGTCAAGACTGGTAACAGGGGGGGCGTGGCCAACTGCCGAGGGAGATGGCCGCACGGTAGCCGAGCTCCGTCGCGCCACTCCCGTAATATCCGCTAAATAAACAGTGTGCCCCGGCCACCATCGCCTGATTTTGTGCCTGGCAGCTCAGTACCTCTGGCCCTACGTTTGGGCCAAGTTTTGCCGCCATCCGAGACTCCGGCGAGGGGAGGCGGGTGCCGATCCGTCGCAGAGGCTCATGCTGCACGGCGCGCGCCCTACTCCTTCCTGGGCGTGCACGGAACTCGACGCCGAGGTCGCGGCGTGGCGTGAAGGCCTGAATATCGCCGATCGGGGGCCGGGCCCTAATCCGCTGCAGGACTGTGCCGGAGCTGTCTCCGCTCCTGCCCCTGCACCTTGAGGCCTTGGAGTCCCGCTCCCCACGGCCGGCAATCTCTTTGGGGCCATAACTTACTGCTACGCAGTTGCGACGCGGACGACGAAGTGCCGCGGCCTACATTCCGGAACGCCCGACATCTCCACATTGCGGCGCCTTCAACGAGGAGTAGCTAGACTCCACGACCGGCGGTGAGTCTGGACTTACCGCGCTCTACTTGGGCCTCGTAAAACTGATACGCTCTGCGCTTGGGCCTTCTGCGGGAGTTGGAGGTAACACCATAGCGCTGACCCCTATGGTCTTGAGCCTGTGTTCCCTCAGACATCTGGAGGGGGGGCGAAAATCAGGTACTTCTCCGGCGCCCTGTCTCCCCTGTAAGGGACGAGGTGGTCCACACATCAGCATTCAGCTGCGGGTCGACCCCCCCCTCCTCCGAGCTTGTGGCCCCACGTCGCTGCAGTGCAGCCTACATCCGGATCCCTACAGGCGGGGAGGGAGCACCTAGCCGGCGGAAACCGACAGGCCGGTGTGGGTTTAATACCCACGGCAGGCGGCGGAGAGTAGCCGGTGGGGTCTGGCCTTCCGCCCTCCTTCCTCGATCTATTGCCTTGGGCCCCGTACCAACAAGATGGCGACCGGCCGTAGCGGTCTCGGCAATGTCCAGGCCAAGCTCGATAAATTTGCGTGGCATAAGAGCCAAGAGGGGGAACAATCAAACCCGAAGCCCCCCGGGGAGCAAACGGAGCCCACACTGCAGGACATTTTATCTGCCATAACGACCGTGCGTACCTCCCTTGAAGCCGGCATCGCCACAGTAGCCACGGAGGTGGCCCTGATTAGAGCAGACATGAAGAAAATGTCGGATCCCGTTGGGGCCGTCGAGGAAACTACTAAAGAACTGAAAACCGACTCCGACCTCCTCAAGAGTCAAGTGTCCGAACTCCAACGGGCGCAGGAGGCCCTTACTCTGCAGCTTGATGACTATGAAGGCCGTGTGAGACGCAATAACGTTCGAATCCTGGGTGTGCCGGAGCGGGCGGAGGGGCAAGCGGCCGACCTCTTCGTGGAGGAATTGATTCTTCAGCAGCTCCAGCCACGGGGCCTGTCCAAGTGTTTTTCAATCGAGCGCGCACATCGTGTCCCCGGAGGCAGACCTAGGCCTGGGGCGCCTCCCTGGCCTCTCCTGGCAAGGGTGTTCAATTACCGCGACAGGGATGCTATTTTACAGACGGCGAGGGCGGCCCCACCAATAGTCATCGATAATAGCAAGGTTACTTTCTTCCCCGATTTTACCCTGCGGGTCCAGAAACAGCGACGCAGCTTCCTGGAAGTGAAGCGTGCCCTGAGAGATCAAGACATCAAGTATGCTATGATGTTCCCGGCCAAGCTACGGATCGAATCTGAGGGTAAACTATGGTTCTTCACTAGGCCTGAGGACGCTTGGGATTGGCTCGAGGGCTGGCGAACTGTTGGCAAGCGATCCCACAGGTCGGCGGGCGACGCTGGGGGCCCTGGCGGCCGAGGACATCGGCAGGGGTCACCGCCCGTGGATGAATCAACAACTCAGACCCCGGAAGGGTGATGTGCATGGAACTGCAAGTATGAGTGTCTGCCGATGGAGGTGGAGGACCTCTTCAGCGCCTTACATATAAACGTTGACTGCCCTTGATTGCATAATTCTGCATTTTGTCTTGCTTGTTGTGTATTGTGCTTACATGGATCCGCTATTGACGGCTACCTTGTTATGGGAATGTCGATTCAGTTGCCAAGTTACCGTAACAGGCTCATAGTGATCGTTTACACTATTTACTCCGGGGTTGGTTGGCCGGGGGGATCACCGTTCTTAGTTACAGTTGCTCTAGGGAGTGGGGTTGTTTCACGTTCCCCGAGCTGTTAAGGGTGGGCGACCGGCACTCTGCAAGTTGGAAGTGGCGGGAGGTTCTTTGCCCGTCAAGCAGGGAGGGGGGATGGAGTTGGGGTGGGGGGGGGTGAATGGGGAATGTTCTTTTTATTTTGTATATGGTACTTGTGCAATGTTGTTTCTTGTTATGTCTCATGTAGTTGGGTCCACTGGGTATATCCCGCATTGCTATTTCACCACGGCTCTCCACTCGCATTACTGGTTTCAGTCCTCATTGGCAAGGGCAGCAACTTTCGTTCTTGAGATGGCATCTGCTCCTCGGCGGGTAGCTCCCTGCGCATGGGGTTCTCATACTCCCATACATTGCATTTCATCCTCGCCAAGGGGCTGCAGCTGCTGCTTACTGCGTTCATCACCTGATCTTCGACACGACATTGCCCTAGTTCCAGTACACTCATGGGACCACACCTAGTGCTAAAAATACTCACGTGGAACGTTAACGGCCTGGGGGACAAGATCAAGCGGGGGTAGTTCTGCAGTACATTCAACGTCAGACACCGGACATAGTACTGATTCAGGAGACGCACCTGATCGGCAATTCATGCGGTGCACTGAACAGATGGGGTTACCGCATGGTCGGACACTCGGGGTTCACCTCGGGTTCACGTGGTGTGGGCGTGCTCATACGCAGGGGATGTCCATACATTGTAAATAAGACTTGGGAAGATGCCCAAGGCAGATATTTTGCGCTCTCTGGCACTTGGGAAGGGCAAGCAGTTAATCTTGCGTCAGTTTATGCCCCCCCCCCCCCGGACTTCAGCGTCCTGTCTTGCGGGATATCGGGGTGCTCCTGCTTGATCTTCCAATAGGAGTACTGGTGTTAGGCGGCGACTTTAACCTTGCAATGGATGGGTCTAGGGATCGCCTCCCTCCCAGGAGTGACCCCCAAGGGGGATCCCAGTTGTCCGGGTTTGCGTCTGCACTGGGCCTGGTGGACGTGTGGCGCTGGCTCAACCCTACTATCACACAATATACCTATTATTCGGGTGCCCATAATAGTCAGTCACGCATCGACCATATATTCATGCTCGCTCAGGATGTCCAGTTTTTCGTGGCTTCCGAATGTTTAGCCCGTGGAATATCGGATCACTCCCCGATCCTTACGACACTGACCATGGGGCAACCTAGGCGTCGCTCTACCCTCACAATAAACCCGTGGGCACTTAAGGTGCCTCACATCAAGGAGGCTCTACTTAAGGACACTGACTATTACTTCAATGAAAACGTAGGGTCGGTTTCGTCGCCGTCTGTGATCTGGGGGGCATTTGGTGCGGTTATAAAGGGCAGGGCTTTGTCACTCATGGTGGGACACAGGAGAGAACTTACCAGACGCGTGATCGAACTCGAGGAGGATATCCTCGCAAAAGAAAAGGCCCTGGTGACGGTGCCCGATGCGGAGGCACAGCACTTGCTGGAAATGGTGAGACTAGTGATGGAGCAGGATAAATGAAAATTTTTTAACCTCCTAATAATTTTCGTAAAATAATTAATAAACATGTTCGTTTAAGTAAATAACCAACAATGTATGTTACATGTAAAGGGTTAAAGGTAACACGCTATTTTTGTGTGCAAATTAATCAACTTATAATTGTTGACGTGTCTAACATAATCTAATATTTGCGTACTAATAAAATAATAAATGCATGATTTGTGCTTTGAAAATAAAATGTGTGGTGGCAAAATAAAGCGATGGTAAGTAAGGGACGGCTTTATATGTTGCTTTCTGCTAGGTAATACCTAATTGGGGTACGTAGAAAGACGGGAGGGAAACGAAAGGGTTTATATTCTTTATTTTAACAATATTTTGTTTATCTTTGAAAATAGTGCGCTTAGGCCTGTTGAGCAGCGATATAAAATGGCCGCCATTTGCTAGAGCACGCATGAGCAAGAAGCCGTGTGGTAGAGGAGAAAGGCTGTGAAAAAGGATGACCACGTGTTCGTGCTGAGAGCCTAAGACGGAAGTATGGTCAAGGCTATTGTGACCTTTCTGAGCAAATGTGTGCCAAGATGATCAGCAAGAAGCGTGAGAAGTCAAACTGAATAAATGGACGGAACTGTTGAATCTAAAAAGTATCAGAAAAAGATACAAATTGGACTGATCGAAACTGATGAGCAATGTCATGAACTGTGGGAAACGATGCAAGCATGGACATTCCACAGAGAACTGGTTAAGACAAGGAAGTTTGATTAAAATGTATATGGACTTGAATGAACCAATGAGAGAGAATCACGCCGTAGAGATGCAACATTTTTATTCAGTAAGCTAGAATTAGGGTATAAGAAGACCTACTCTTGGTGGGGAGGGGTTAGATGCTGGAGAGAGTGGATGCTGTAGATGGGTGAAGTTGCGGTTGCTGATGCTGACGAGCTGATGCTGCTGCTGCTATTTTATATTTTTAGTTGAGTATAAGATGCTGCTTTTGAAGAACCTTTTTACTCTTGATAGATTTTTCATTTAGAACTATTAGACTTTCCAAGACAGATAGATTGATCTTTTGGAGTTCTTGCTGTGACAACCTTATTTTTCCGTCTAATAGGTATGCATTGCAATTTCAATTTATTCTTATAATGATTATAAATGTAATAATCTGAATAATAAGCTTAAACTTATATCTTGCTTCGAATCTTTATATAAACTTTATTATTCTTTAAACAAATGACTCAGTGATTCTTTAGCTCAATAATTAAGGTAAAATGTTAAAGAGTTTATTGTGATTGAGCTGGTCTTAATCACCATCAACTGATTCCTACTAGTTGGTCCATCGACCAATGAGCGGAATACCTTAAAAATAAATGAGAAACATTGTGTCGTGTTAAAAAGAGGTATCCCGTCTCCTTCCAGCGAATCGTTTTCTCCTAGGTTAAGGACGGAGGTAATCCAGGGAATAAATGAGTAAGTGAATGTATATGCGGTGTTATGGGGCCCACCGTCATATGGATATAGTTTGTGTGTTGGAGGGATAGTTGCACCTGGATGACCGAAGCATATAGGAGAAGAATTTTTATTGTTAGCGCTGGATCAGATTTCTTGGTAGCAGAGTTATGGTTTCTATAGATTAGTTTGGTGATTATTGATTATTGATAAGTTCATGTCTAACACTTTATGTTGAGTCGCGTTATGTTATATGTAAGTTTTCACGCTTCCGGGAAGTTGGAAGTGGAACACGTGTGGCAAGAGAAGTCACATGGAATAGTGCATTGTCTGAGTTCATATTGGTGATAACACAGGTTGTGTTATGATAGGGACATTCTCTGCATAAAAGGTGTGTAAGTGAAATAGTGATCGGTTTCCTTGTGAAACTCTGGCCTTAATTCTCAGGAGCAGTATAGTCTCCACATGTGTTTTATCCCCAGAGAAACGGGTTTACCGCTTGCTTGAAAGAAGGGTAAGGTAGAGGGAAGTGCTACTTTATCGGCGAAACAGAAAATTCTGTGGTAGGGTAGAGGTAAGCGCTGCCTACTGGAAAATACAGAGTTCTTGTGTAAATGGTCAAAGCTATCTCTTCGGTTTAGTGAATCAGACAATGGAAATGTGTTTTAAATATTGTGACTAACAAAGAATTGTTGAAAAAGAAATTGCTGATAAATTTTGTAAAGGAGGGGTCAAGAGCAGAGCTGACGTAGACAGAAGCCGCGCTGGGATTGGACAGTGCGCTAGTCATACAGAAACAGGAGTAGAGCTGACGTAAACAAAAGCCGCGCTGGGATTGGACAGTGCGCTGTAGACAGAAACTGCTCTGATTGGAGTGTTGGTGTGAGTCGCGCTAGTATTGGACGGATAGAATAGTGACGTGGAAGTTTCTGATTGGAGTGTTGGTGTGAGTCGCGCTAGTATTGGTTGGAATAACGCATAGAGAACAGTGTTGAATTACGGATAGTTTGAGGAAAGAAAGCGATTGTGAATCATGTCGTATTATGAATATGGTAGAGAGAAAACGTCATGGATGTCAAAAGTTAAGAACTTCTTTAAGAAAGACAAAAAGGTAGTGACTAGAGAGGGACAAATAATTCCTCCGCCGAAATCACCAGCTTCACACATGATGCTGAAATATGGATATCATACATGCATATGGTTAGAAAATTGGACAAAATATACCAAGAATGATGGAGCATTGGCTTTCCCTGAGAATGGTTCATTTAATGTAGCTGTACTACGGAATTTGAGAGAGAAGATGGCAATGTTAGAACCTAGACCTAGACCGACACAGTTTGAAGCTTTAACTGAATGGGAAGATGAGATGTATGAACGAGAGAGATTCAGAGGATTAAAGAATCATGAGTTTGTGCCTGGAAGGTTATGGGGAGTAAATCATGAGGACAGAATAAAGCGTTGGAGATGTGCTAATATGACAGGAGGTTTGTTTCCAGCTTTTACAGTAGAGGAAGAAGCAAAGAGAAAGTGTACAGAGAAAAAGAAACATGTAGTTATAGAAAAGTATGGGTATGGTGGTAGTGAAACGGATGACGAATTGCTGGAAGATATTTTAAACAGAAACCCACCTCCATACCAACAGACTTCTGCGGTGGTGACACCTAATGCACCGCCAATGGAAACTGGGAGGAATAAAAATCCCGAACGAAGAGATGAGATAAATAGGTCACAAGATCAATTAAAAACTTCACAAAATGAAGAGATAGAAAGTGACAATGCAACTGAATTAGCAAAAACCACAAGAGAATTGACTGAGAAAATAAGAGAATTGACAAAGAATATGGAAGCTGTAACTGTACCAGTGACGATAGGTCCAGTAATGCCAATTTTTGAGAATCAGAAAATTGATGAACGTTCTTTAGTGATTCCCATGAATTCACATTTGCAAAGAAAAAGAGAAGGGATGGAACTGAACAATGAAGGTGCACACCATTTGGTTAGTACCTATAGACCAAGCCCACCTACTAATTTGACGATAAATGAGAATGAGTTCAGGGGAATACCCATGGTAAAGGAGTCTGCATCAGGGACACCAGAAAGAAGTAACAATTGGATAGAATTAAATAGTACGCCTGTAGGTCCGACTCCAGATGAGTTAAATGAATGGATGAAAACGCTAAAAACAAAAGAAACAGAAGTAAAACCATTAGATGTAATTAGGTTAAAAATAGACATGGAAGAATTGATTTTAGGAACGATTGGTACAGAAAAATTAAAAAATTATCAGGATGATGAGATTATGTTTTTGTGCAAAAGTCTTACATGGAGAGCTAGAAATTTACATGACAAATTAGAAGAGACAGCAAGTGAACTAGGAGTAGAATTTGCAAAAGTGAGAACGTTGCAGAAACCATACAGAGTAGATTTTTGTGAGAAAGATATAGAGAATCTGAACACATCAGGAAGATTGACCCAAATAAAAGAATTAATTGTTTTACTGAGAAAATGGGGTGATGTGGATAGATGGAGAAATAGATGGACGAAAAGGAGTGAGAAAGTAACAGATAAAGCATCTTTGGCTTTTGCAGTGACAGATAAGGAACCAGTTGTAAGGGAGTACCCGATGAGAGAGACTCCAGGAGGTAGTTATGTGCATGTTCCATGGACTAGACAGGATATACTGTCATTTACAAATGATTTCCCAAAGTTGAGAGAAAAGCCAGTAGAATGGTACAGACAAGTGGAGAGATTTGTGAAAGTTTCAAAGGTGTTGTGGATAGACTTAGATGGATTGTTTGATATAGTAGTGCCAGCTGATTTGTGGACAGAATGTAAGATTACTATTGATTGGCCAACTGTAGAATATCCAAGGGATGCTAAAACAGGAGCGCCAGGACCAGAAGTGATGAGAAAGTATGATCAAGTAATTACCTTTTTGAAGAATAAGATTCCACCTAAAGAAACAGATTGGGTAAAAATAGACAGAACCACGCAGGAAAGTAAAGAATCAGTGCATGCTTATTATGAAAGGCTGTTGTTAGTTTTCAAACAGTATAGTGGTTATGAGACACTAAATGAGAAGGATATGAGTCATTTTGTATATAGATTTGTTTATGGGTTGAAACCAGAAATAAGTGAGATGATTAAACAGCATATGATTTGTTGGCAGAATAGCACTGTCGACGAAGTTTTGAGATATGCTAAGTATTGCAGTGATGATATTGAGAGTAGACAGCGTAAATTGAAAGAAAAAGCCATGTGGGCACAGGTGAAAGTTGCAGAGAAGCAAGAAGCTCAATTGAGTAATACCAGGTAATGAAGCAGGACAGGCTAGATCTCGACCAAATATAGGTAAAGGAAAAGGACAAATGAGCATAGATGAGGCAAAGAAAAAGTGGCCATGCCACAACTGCGGAAAGCTAGGGCATTGGAGAAACGAGTGTAAATTTCCTCCAAAACTTAATGTGGAAAATCAATCATTAAATTCACAGGTGCAGAGTGAGGTAGTTACTCAACAGAGTCAGGTGCCACAACCACCACTTCCCAAGAGTGTTAACCAACAGAAATACAGTGCAGAAACAGGATTCTACGGAGGAGAACAGGTAACACAGTTGCCGCGTGCAGCTGCCATTTCTCAATATTGGTTACGACAGGATGAGGATGAAACGGATGAAAGCTTCTGACGGTGCCTAGGAGAGGGGGAAGAGTGCGTGCTTGGCGCAACTCTAGAGGTAGATCAGTCTGGTCCATTTGTGGATGGAGAAGTGAATGGTGCAAATGTAACATTCCTTGTGGACACTGGAGCTACCCGTTCTACTGTTAGGTCAGTGGAAATTCCAAACCTTCCTCTCTCAGGTGAACATATCCAAGTAGTTGGAGTTTCGAATCAGCAAATTAAGACGCCTCTTACTAAATTAGTGGAGGTAAAGATTGGTCCATTTAGTGAAATGCACCGATTTGTGGTATGCGATTGTAGTCCTGTGAACCTATTAGGACGCGATCTATTGTGCAAGATGAATTGCACTATCTATTGTACTCCAGATGGAATTGCATTTCAGACCCCAGATGAAGATGTACTGTATAAAATGACAATGGTAAATTTAGAACCAGAAGTAAATGATTTGTTTCCTGTATTTGATGCAGAGAAAATCCCAATTGAATTGAAAAAGACAGTGAAAGAAGAAGTGTGGGACTTTACAGGAGAAGATATAGGATTAATGAAAGAAGTAGATCCCGTTAAAATAACCGTAAAAGAGGGAACGAGTTACCCAAATACGCCCCAGTATAAATTGACACCAGAAATAATTGAAGGAATAACGCCAGTAATAAATAAAATGATTGAACAAGGGATTCTAAAAGAAATAATGAGCAGTCCATGTAATTCGCCAATAATGGGACTGAAAAAGCCAAACGGAACATATAGAATTGTACAGGATTTGAGGAAGGTAAACAAAATTGTAGTGCCTTGTTGCCCAATAGTACCGAACCCTGCTGTGATTCTATACCAGATTCCACGTGAAGCAGAATGGTACACAGTAATTGATTTATGTCATGCATTTTTCTCTATTCCATTGCATCCAGATAGCCAGCCATTATTTGCGTTTAGGTTTGGAGAGCGTATTTTGGCATGGTGCCGAATTCCTCAAGGGTACACAGAAAGCCCCTCAATCTTTAATCAGATTCTAAAGAAATCGTTGGAAGATTTAAAAATGCCAGAAAAGTCAGTGATGGTTCAGTATATTGATGACCTACTGGTGGCATCAAAAACGAAGGAAGCATGTGTCAATGATACAATTGCTTTGCTGAATCATTTAGCAAAAAGAGGACATAAAGTGTCCCCATCAAAATTGCAGTTTTGTCAACAAGAAGTCCAATATTTAGGGCATAAAATTGAGAAAGGAGTGCGAAAGGTAACGACTGAAAGAATAAAGATGATTCAAGGAATGAGAGCTCCAATGACGCAAAGAGAGGTAAGAATGTTTCTGGGAATGGTTGGATATTGTCGACAATGGATAAGCGGTTTTTCGCTGATTGCTAAACCGTTGCAAAAACTGACAAAGAAGGATGTTAAAGATCCTTTTGAAATGAATGATGAGGAAATGAAAGCATTCAGAGAGCTGAAAAAGAAATTGTGTGAAGCTCCAGCATTGGGAATGCCTGACTATGAGAAAGATTTTGAGTTGTATTGCAGTGAAAGAGATGGATGTGCATTTTCAGTCTTGGTACAGAGACATGGAACTATGAAAAGACCCATTGCATATTTTTCAGCTGTTTTAGACCCTGTAGCGAAAGCGTTGCCTGGATGTTTGAAAGCAGTTGCTGCTACTTGTGTGAGTCTGGAACAGAGTGAAGGCATAGTGATGGGATATCCACTGAGAGTATATGTTCCCCATTCTGTGGAAATTCTCTTGACAAGAACGAAAACCCAATACATGACACATAGTCGGCTGACTAGGTATGAAAAAGTAATTTTGAGTGCAGATAATGTGACCATTGACAGATGTATGAATGTGAATCCTTCGACATCATTGCCAGATGAAGAGAGTGTAATTGAAATGGATGAAGTAGATCACGATTGTCTGAATGTGCTTGAATATTGTACAAAACCGAGATCAGACATACGAGATGAGCCCTTAAAGGAATCAGATTATATTCTGTTTGTGGATGGCTCATGCTTGAGAACAAATGATGGAGTTCTAAGTGCAGCATATGCAGTTTGCACAGTAGCAACTGTAATGGAAGCATCTTGTCTGAAAGGGATACGGTCTGCCCAAGTCGCAGAACTAGTAGCTCTGATTCAAGCATGCAAGTTGGGAAGAAATGTACGGGTTACGATTGTGACAGATAGCCAGTACGGCTTTGGGGTGGTGCATGATTTTGGTCAGATTTGGTCACAAAGAGGTTTCTTGACGTCTGCAGGAACGCCAATTAGAAATGGAGATTTTGTGAAAAAGTTGCTTGAGGCGATACAGCTGCCTAAACAGATTGCTGTTGTGAAGTGCAATGCACATAAAAATGGGGAAGACTACATAACTGTCGGCAATAAATATGCTGACGAGATTGCACAGTACTGTGCAAAGAATGTGGTTTCTTTAAACAGGAACCGAGAGAGAGAGCATATTTCTTGTCCTTTGCTTTTTACTAACCCTGTTGAGACATGGGATGAGGTGAGACAGTTACAGGAAGCAGCAGATGATGAGGAAAAAGATACATGGATAAAAGCAGGATGTAGAAAACATGAGGAAAATGATGTTTGGGTTTACAGAGATGAAAGACCAGTTATGCCTGATAGCATGATTTCTGACATGGCACGGATGTACCATGGACAAGCCCATATTGGGAGAGATTCAATGATCAGACTTTTTAGACAAACATGGTATAATCCAAAATTCAGAGCCATAGCTGAGAGTCTTTGTCAAAGATGTCTTATTTGTCAACAGTTAAATCCAGGAAGGAAGACAGTAGTGAGTCTAGGAACAATAGGACGAGAAGGAGGTCCGTTCACTAGAATGCAAATGGATTTTATTGAAATGCCCCCGAGCAACAGACTAAGGTATGTCCTTGTAGTCGTCTGTTTGTTTTCCCGTTGGGTGGAAGCATACCCGACCAGAAGGAATGATGGAATCACGGTAGCAAAACTTATGCTGCGAGAATTCATTCCGAGGTATGGTTTTCCAGTCACGATTGAAACAGATAGAGGAACACATTTCCAAAATGAATTAATTAAGTTAATTTGTGAAGCACTTAGTATGAAACAGAAACTGCATTGTGCATACAGACCAGAGGCTTCTGGAATAGTAGAGCAAGTGAATGGAACAATTAAGAACAGGTTAGGAAAAATGTGTCAAGCTACAGGACTCAAATGGCCAGATGCCTTGCCATTAGTTTTAATGACAATCAGAAGTATTCCGGAAAGGAAAACTGGACTCAGTCCCCATGAGATAATTATGGGACGAGCAATGAGACAAGCACATGTACCTGTCAACAAACTACTGACTATAACTGATGATCTGGTGCTGGATTATTGCAAAGGATTGGCTGATGTGGTGCGTTCTGTGTTTCATCAGGTTGGACCGGATGCGACCACTCTTGAAAGAAAACCAGCTCACGACTTGAATCCAGGAGATTGGGTCCGCATAAAAGTCCACAGGAGAAGAAACTGTTTGGTTCCTCGCTGGGACGAACCACGACAAGTGATCCTGGTGACAACCACTGCAGTCAAATGTGCAGGAGTGAAACACTGGGTGCATGCCAGTCACACCATCAGAGTTCCAGAACCTGAAGATCGACATGTGAGTCGACATCTGGAAGTATTGGATAACAGTTCAGCATCAGAAGCAGAAGAAGAAACAAACAGGGTGCCAGAATCTGAAGATCGACCTGTAAGTCGACATCTGGAAGACCCAACTACAAGTGCAACGACAGAAGAAGTAGAGGAAATAGCTGAAGTTCCAGAACTTGAAGATCGACATGTGAGTCGACATCTGGAAATATCAGATACCAGTTCAGAATCTGATACAGATCATTCGGATTGTGAAGAAATTCTGAAAAGAAATTGGAAATTTGAAAGCATAAGAGAAGAAACTGAGCAAGAAGACAGTAACAGTGAGCAACCAAGTACAAGTTGTGGTAAAAATCCTTCGGAGATAATATTAATAGATGAAGAAGGGAGAGTTTCAAACAGAAAGTTAGAAAAATCGGAAGATCCCCGAGGAGCAATAGGGACAGATAGCCAAACAAAAGAACAGGGAAATTTAGAAGCAGATAGAGAGATTGACACAAATTCGGAAGAACCTCGAGGAGGGACAGAAATAGGTGAACGAAGGAAGATAAGAAAAGAACCACAAGTAGAGGAAGAAAATGAAATTATAAGATTCAAAATAAGAGACAATAAAGAAAAAACTGAAACAGAGTCTGAAGAAAGTGGAGAAGAAAGAAACCAAAAACTAGAGTCAAGAAAAAGGAATTGGAAAACAGAAAGAGAGGAAAAAGGAAGTGAGGCAAAAAGGCCAAGAAAAGGAGACAATTGGCCCAACGAAGTAAGAAAGTTAAGATACAGAATCATAAGGTTAGATGGAAAAAGTGCTGAACAAGTGAATGAAATAACAAGCCAGAAAGAGCAAGAAAAACAAGGTGGAAAACACTTGCAGAAAACGAAAAGAGTAAAGAAGGTAAATCCGAAGTATAGATCGCCTGAATGGTTGTATCTTGCTTTGACTGATATCAAAGAAGAAAAGAACACTCACGAGAACCCAGAACAAAGAAACCTAATGGGTGAAGGTGAGGTGCAACAAACTTGAAGAAATTTAAACAAATTTCTACCGGACTTGACAAAACACTGGATCTCACGAATTTCTACCGGATTTGACAAAATACTGGATTTGACAAAGAAAGAATTCTGAAAAGAATTAAAAGAAAGTACCAAGCAAAAACAAAAACATTGGAGTGCAGAGTGGCTAATAAGTCATTTCTGAGGTGTAGTGACACAATTTTCTTGAAAATAAATAAATAAGGTTATAAAACAAAATGGAGGATACTAGAGATAGAAAATGTAAATGTGAGTTTTTAAGTAGATGGTGTAAGATGTGCTTCTTTTGTACAGGATTATTAATGACAGTATGGGTGGTTTTAGCAATCACTATTCCAATTAGTTTAGCTGTAGTAGAAACGTCTAATAACACAGAGAAAGAAAAAGGAGCTAACACTCAAGAACCAGTTATATTAAAAAGTAGTGCAGAGTTACATAAAGATAAATCAATAACAGATTTTTCAAAGAATGTTTTTACTAAATTATTATATGAGTATGTAGAAACAATGGATGTAAGAGATTGCTATGTTTGTATGCAATTGCCTGCGTCTGTAGCAGAAGGTGTGACTTATCATCACCTTCCTTTGACGTATGGAATAACATGTAGTGTTTTAGCAAGTTTATTTTATAAAACAGGTAGATTAGAATATTATTACACTGACACAGATAAGATTTTTGCGAAAGTTTCTGTAGTTCCCGAGCTAAACAAAATAAAAGAGGGAAAAACTTTTGGTGAATATTTTATAGAAGATAAGATTTTAACATTAGATAATATAGTTAAAAACAACCTTACCTGTGAGTTAAAGAAGGAAGAAAAAGTATTTTTAGAGATGGTTGAAGAAAGAAGAGTGAAATTTCAAAGAAAAGTGATAGAAGAGACAAAAACACCTCTTTGGGCGTTTGAGGAAGACAATCATGACAAGAAAAAGACAAATGCAGCTATGACTCTGGATTGGCCCCAACAGGGAAGGTTGTGCATTAGAAGAAATAAAACAAGATATGACAATTATTTCGTGGGTTCCAGTATTTGCCATGACAATTATCAAATTTTAGGCGGATGGGGATTCAAAGGGGAAAAGATCCAATATTTCCAGGGATCTATTATGTTTGCGGTAATAGGGCTTATTACAGGTTGCCGGACCATTGGTATGGGTCATGTTATTTAGGCCTGGTCTTTCCAAAGATTTTTCATATGGATAGAAAAGAAAAAGGAACACACAAAATGATAAATACCTTTACACGTAGAAAAAGGGAAAGTTTTTCAGAAATAGTACGTGATATTTTTGGTGCATTGATACCAGCAGTGGGAATATCTTTGAATGCATTTAAAATTCGGAAATTATCCACAGTGGTAGATCGTTTATCTACAGATACTGCTGGAGGGTTCTTGATGGTAAATACCGAGATTGTTGCCATGAGAGCTATGGTGATGCAAAATCGACTTGCCCTTGACATTCTTTTGGCAAAAGAGGGTGGAGTCTGTGGAATGCTGAAAGTCCAACATTGTTGCACTTACATTCCGGATAAAAGTGAAAATATACAAAAGTATATAACGAATATTACAAGTTTGCACAAAGAACTTGTTCCACTGGAGGTTGAAAGTGCATTGGGAAAACTTGGTAAAGGGTTTTCTTCAGTAATAAATTGGTTAACAAGAATGAGTGGATTAATAATAGGGAAAGTTATAATAATAGCAACCATGATAATAATAATAATTTTAGTGCTGAAGCTTGTAATTACATGTATAAAGAAAAGAAGAAGACAGAATAAAATAGAAAAAGAAAACATGATAAACAAGGAGAGAGAGAGAGAAATGGGTGAAATAGAGCTAGAAGAGATAAAAGAGAACATGTACAAGAAGACCAAGAGACAAGTTGAAAGGGATACAGTTGTGTAAACTAACAAAAGCAAACGGATAAAAGAAATATGCTGTCTGAAAGAATTGTATAACTTGGGTTTTGTGGTGATATTAAAAATCACCAAAGGGGGAGTTGATGGAGCAGGATAAATGAAAAAATTTTAACCTCCTAATAATTTTCGTAAAATAATTAATAAACATGTTCGTTTAAGTAAATAACCAACAATGTATGTTACATGTAAAGGGTTAAAGGTAACACGCTATTTTTGTGTGCAAATTAATCAACTTATAATTGTTGACGTGTCTAACATAATCTAATATTTGCGTACTAATAAAATAATAAATGCATGAATTGTGCTTTGAAAATAAAATGTGTGGTGGCAAAATAAAGCGATGGTAAGTAAGGGACGGCTTTATATGTTGCTTTCTGCTAGGTAATACCTAATTGGGGTACGTAGAAAGACGGGAGGGAAACGAAAGGGTTTATATTCTTTATTTTAACAATATTTTGTTTATCTTTGAAAATAGTGCGCTTAGGCCTGTTGAGCAGCGATATAAAATGGCCGCCATTGCTAGAGTACGCATGAGCAAGAAGCCGTGTGGTAGAGGAGAAAGGCTGTGAAAAAGGATGACCACGTGTTCGTGCTGAGAGCCTAAGACGGAAGTATGGTCAAGGCTATTGTGACCTTTCTGAGCAAATGTGTGCCAAGATGATCAGCAAGAAGCGTGAGAAGTCAAACTGAATAAATGGACGGAACTGTTGAATCTAAAAAGTATCAGAAAAAGATACAAATTGGACTGATCGAAACTGATGAGCAATGTCATGAACTGTGGGAAACGATGCAAGCATGGACATTCCACAAAGAACTGGTTAAGACAAGGAAGTTTGATTAAAATGTATATGGACTTGAATGAACCAATGAGAGAGAATCACGCCATAGAGATGCAACATTTTTATTCAGTAAGCTAGAATTAGGGTATAAGAAGACCTACTCTTGGTGGGGAGGGGTTAGATGCTGGAGAGAGTGGATGCTGTAGATGGGTGAAGTTGCGGTTGCTGATGCTGACGAGCTGATGCTGCTGCTGCTATTTTATATTTTTAGTTGAGTATAAGATGCTGCTTTTGAAGAACCTTTTTACTCTTGAAAGATTTTTCATTTAGAACTATTAGACTTTCCAAGACAGATAGATTGATCTTTTGGAGTTCTTGCTGTGACAACCTTATTTTTCCGTCTAATAGGTATGCATTGCAATTTCAATTTATTCTTATAATGATGATAAATGTAATAATCGGAATAATAAGCTTAAACTTATATCTTGCTTCGAATCTTTATATAAACTTTATTATTCTTTAAACAAATGACTCAGTGATTCTTTAGCTCAATAATTAAGGTAAAATGTTAAAGAGTTTATTGTGATTGAGCTGGTCTTAATCACCATCAACTGATTCCTACTAGTTGGTCCATCGACCAATGAGCGGAATACCTTAAAAATAAATGAGAAACATTGTGTCGTGTTAAAAAGAGGTATCCCGTCTCCTTCCAGCGAATCGTTTTCTCCTAGGTTAAGGACGGAGGTAATCCAGGGAATAAATGAGTAAGTGAATGTATATGCGGTGTTATGGGCCCCACCGTCATATGGATATAGTTTGTGTGTTGGAGGGATAGTTGCACCTGGATGACCGAAGCATATAGGAGAAGAATTTTTATTGTTAGCGCTGGATCACTAGATTACCGACAGCTTCTAAATGAAGCTGCTACAGCCCGATATACCGCCACTCGACATAAAATATACGAACATGGCGAGCGTACGGGCAGGCTTTTGGCATGGTTGGAGAGAAAGGAACGAGCATCCAGGTGGATACATTCGCTTCAACGGGCAGATGGGGAACTGCTTACCGACCCCCAGGATATTACTGACGCATTTACCGCATATTTCTCATCGGTGTAGACGCCGGCCGAGAATTCCCAGTCCGCCATGGCTTCGGAACTTCTGTCGACCATTAAGGTTGCTTGCTTGTCCGCACAAGACAGGGATTCCCTCGAGGGCGACATCACTGCCACCGAAATTCAGAAAGCTATCCAAGACTTGCGCTCAGGTAAAGCCATGGGACCCAATGGGCTCCCGATTGAACTTTTTAAGCCAATGGCATTCAAGCTCTCCCCCCACCTATTACGCATGTATATGGAGAGTTTTGACACTGGGGTATTACCCCCTGAAGTCAGGATGGCTTCCGTAGTGGTTATACACAAACCAGGCAAACCTGCAACGGACTGCAAGTCTTATCGTCCGATTTCCCTCCTTACGGCAGAGGCGAAAATTCTGGCCAAGCTATTGGCCAACAGGCTTCTCCCGTACCTGACTGGATTGGTACATCCTGACCAATCCGGGTTTATGCCAGGCCGGAACACAGCCTTAAACTTACGCCATCTGAATGGTGTCCTGGGAAGAATAGACACCATAAAGGAAGATACCATCTACTGTCACTTGACGCGAAAATGGCTTTTGACACCATTGAATGGGAGTTCCTATTTGCGGCTTTGGCCCGGATGGGGTTCGATCCCAAGTTCATCAAATCGGTCAGACTTCTTTATTCTCAGCCTACCGCGCAGGTGGTGGTCAATAACCATGTATCGGAAGCGTTTCCAATGCAACGGGGTACCAGGCAGGGATGCCCCGTCACCCCTTCTTATCGCGCTGGTACTCGAGCAACTGGCGGTTTGGATCAGGGAGGATCCGATGATAAGAGGGCTGAAATGGACCGACAATCATGAAGACCGTATCTCCCTATACGCGGACGACATCCTCCTTTACCTAGCCTCGCCCATGCAGTCTCTCAATCGAGCCCTAAATATTTTCAGTGTATTTTGAAGCCCATTCTGGATACACGATTAATTGGGCCAAGTCGCAGCTGTATGTCCTGTGGGGTGATCCACCACGCAACCCGAGAGGCTATAGCATACCAGTGGCTTTACAAGGCTTTAAATACCTCGGCATCTTCATCACTCCAGTCCCGGTCTTGTTCCATGAGTCTAACTTGCTCAAGCCATTGACCCGCCTTTGCTCTGATGTTAAGCACTGGCAGACTCTTCCCCTGACTCTCCTGGGACGGGCTGCCCTTTTTAAAATGCTGGCGCTACCGCGCTTTCTCTATGTGCTGCAGAACTCCCCCAACACGATCCCCGACGCCTATTTTACCGGGTTGGAGGCCACTGTGAGAGAACTACTATGGGAGGGACGTGCCCCACGAATCGTCATTAATAAGTCGATGATGGGTTGGTACGATGGGGGCATCGCGTTGCCAGACATAAAGCTATTCTACCAAGCTTCTCAATTGATCGCCATTAATAAGTGGGCGCACGGTGAGCATGATGACCCGAATTTTCGTACTGACCGTTGGCTCTTGGGACGGGGCGGGTATAATCGGGTGCTTTACACAAACCCACGCAAACTTCACCTTACAGGGCCCACGGCGCGCACAGTAGAGATTTGGCACGGGGTCAACAAAAAATGGGGTTGGAACAATACACTCACTAAGGCTACTCCACTCTGGGAGCCCGATATGCTAGGTCAACTTAGCCAGTGCCCTGGATTTGATAGGTGGGACATGATAGGGATTTCATCGGTAGGGGACATGTGGGTGAAAGGTAAGCTAGCAACATTTGAAGACATGCAGGCTAAATATCAATTAGCTTGCAGGCTTACAGGTACTTACAGATCAGTCACGCGATTGCTGCTGCCCTGCCTAAAGACGGCCCTTTGGCCGCATCCACCCCGCTGGAGGATAGACTGTTACTCGATCCCATGCATACAAAAGCCATATCCCTCACATACAAGAAGCTATTAAACAACCGTCCGGACCCCATGACCCGATTGCGCCAGCGCTGGGGGGCGGACCTGGGGGAGATTGAGGATGAGGACTGGCGTGATGCCCTGGCGTCCCCTAGGGAGGTGGCCATTCCACTGCGCCTGCGCTTGGTTCAACTGAAAATCCTACACCGCGTTTATTTTGACGCACCCTGTTTAAAATGGGTAGACGACCCGACCCTCTGTGCCTCCGGCGTTGTAACTTGCCGGGCACCTTCTTCCATATATTGTGGGAATGCCCCAAAATGCAAACATACTGGGGGAAAATTACGAAGCAGATGGAGAGGGCGTGTGGTAAATCCTTGAAGGCTACCCCCCAGCTCTGTCTACTTAACATGTGGGAAGCCACGGATCTTACTCAGGCAGAACAGACATGGGCTTCAACTGGGTGGTCCATCGCGAAACGAAATATAACGCAGAAATGGGGAGCAGAGACGGCCCCAGGCCTGAGGGACTGGGTGATAGACATGGACAGGGCAATGATTGCCGAAAAAGACGTCTTCAAGCACAGAGGGTGCCCCAAAAAATGGGACCACAAGTGGGGGAGGTGGAACAAATACAGAGGCGACTTGTGCGTATCCCCTACCATTGAATTGCAGCGAGATCGACGCCTCATATTGGAGGTCTCTGGCTTTGAGGACACACTCTCGCCCTGATGGGAGTGATATGCTTGCTCTATTGTGTGTAACCGAAGGGGAGGGATTCTTATTACGAACAACTGTATGCCCGAATTCAGATTGCTGCCGAATTGTCATGCTCCTCACATTTTTGTTGGGTGGTGGGGTGGAGGACTGGGCTCAAGTCGCACTTTATAAGTTGTATATGTCGTGTTTTCACGGTGGACCCATATACCGTTTTACCAAGGCACTGTACCATGTCTTTTTCTTTTTGCTTAATAAAAATTGTTTAATAAAAAAAAAAAAAAAGACTGGTAACAGACTGTCGAATTGGACCACATTTGCCACCATCATCTGCAAGTGCTTCATTGGCGGCCTGTCGAGCAGAAGGTTACCTTTAAAGCTTACTACGTTGCCCATAGTGACATTTTTATCTTGGCACCTACATTTATAAAGTACAAATTAATACTTCATCTACTATCAAGACTTCTTCAAATGACACAAACAAATAGACTAGTTATACAATTCCAATTTAAGAGTAGGGGAGCTTTTACTGTTCTCGCACGAATGCTTTGAGATTCTTTGCCCAGAGCCTTACACTTTGTAGGTACATTTAAAGAAGGCTAGGTTCAGTGGACTCCTCTACCTACGATTGTCATCCAGCAGCATGAAACTTCTGAGTATGAGCACTTCATCACATAACTAAACAGACAGACAGAATATGGAATTACAAGAAGGTTAGAATATGGAATTTTCAGATGGTCTGAGTGTGAAGTTTCTCATCAATTAGTTGGTCAGTGGTGAAGAGTTTTAATCAATGAACACTTAGCTATTACGAGAGTGACCTCTGTGTTTCTTTTACGCTCATAAATCCATTTAACCAGGATACACCTGTCCTGCCCTGTCTCACCATCATAAAACAAACAAATAGAGGGACCATAAACAAAGGAATTCACCCCAGACCTTGGGGTGAATGCTCCTTGGCAGTTAAACAGCTTTGCATCACCTTTCCCCTAACCCTGGCATCTCTGTCACAGTGGTCCCTGCTGCACCCACCCCACAGTCCATCTCGAAAAACCACTGCACCACAACAGCTCCACTGTCCCCAACTATAACACTCCACTTGCACCCTGAAGGGCTCTACCCACAGCGCTGGATCTGACACTTAACCCCTGATCCGGCACTATGCATGCCCCAATGACACCACAAACAAAGACAGTGTTTTCCTGCTGCACCACACCCCTCCTCAGCACCACTGCAGCTCCCTCCATCGATGGTACTGGTGCCAGGTGACCAGGCTTATTATAAAACTCCATATCGCGAGGTCACATCATAGTCCATTAAGACTGCTGGACCTGGCTTTTACAAATTATTAGTTACATATATGAATGTCCAGTGGGTTCAACTGAAGAACACCAAGAACAGAAATCCCATGATGCACTGGTGTTTTAAATGAAAACAGAGGACTGCAAACAAGATGGACTCAGGAAATTAAGTTATGGAGAAAAAAAAAGTGGCACCGAAACCCAAGCTCTGTGGCTGCAGCGGGGGGATGGGGCAGGAAGCAGAGGGACACATGGCTGCCAGAGGAACCGCTAACACAAGTATAAGGTGCACAGTGTGAAAGAAGACTGAGGACAGGGAGTGCCTCAACTCTGCTGATGGCCTGGGCCCTTGATTGTCCCAGGGTCCTCGCCCATCAGATTTTAGCCCTTCCCCCGTTCTCGTCGATTCCGCCCCCCCCCTTCCTCTGCCCTTCTCTGAACCACGTCTCCTCAGCCCCCACCTTGCACTCTCTATTGACTCCGCAAATACAAATAACAGCGCAGTCTGAATGACAGGGTCAATGTTGACATAGAATTACAAATGGCAAAGTCAATATGTTCGCCTGGTTCTACGCACAGCCCGCCTGTCGCTCCACACTAACGGGTGGCTTCAGGGGGTGTAGCAGCTCTGCAAGACCCAGTCCACACGGGGCAAACCACCAACAGGCAAGTGTGGCAGTGCATACATGTACCAATTACACATGACAGCTAGCAGCTATATAGGATAATCCCGCAGTCACTCTGTCCATGCCGTTGTAAACTGCCTACAAACTGAACACAAGTGGACCACAGTTGCCTGTGGCAACCACTGAAGAGTAAAACAAAAGTGGTCTGTTCACATCAATAATAACTTCAAGGGACAAGAATGTAGGTAGTCTGCAGATGTATATCACAACTGCCGATGCCAGAAACACACCTGGTTCCATCCATGCTAAAGCAATCGCCTATAGCTGAGATATAGTCAAACTGTGCATGCCCATAGCAAACAACTTCTGCACGAGCAAAGTACTCTGTACTTGCCTATAAAACAGTCTAAGTTAAATAATGTAGGCAGGGTGCTACTGCTACAGGGAGACAAGACAACACAATACAACAGAACTTGAGTGACACCTCAAATGACTCAACTGATGAATTCACTGGTAAGAAGACATATCGGTGCGCAGTAGTGGTGATGACTGAAGGGCATGGCCTGTGGCCGGAAGCCAGGCACTGTAGCGTCCCATGCAAAAGAACCAGCTAAATATGGCCTTTAGTCCTGCATATGTGCTTTTCATGGCAAGACCCTGAGCTGGCCCCCAGGGTTCATAGCACTCAGTGTTCAGGATGCTTGCCATGCATAATTGCGCTATGAATCATTTTTGATTTTTTAACTTTTGGTCAGGATTTTCAAAATGGAAAGTGAATTTTTAAAAAGATGTGTGGATCTACCTGCAAATTTGTGGGTCGGTGTGCCGGAATTTGGATCTCTGAATTCCAGAAGAAAGGTGGGGGCAGTTTTCGTTACTTATGGGGGCAGTCAGGGGGGGGCTCCACCGCTAAGGCGGAGGAGCTTCTCCCCACTGCCTTTCAGCATGGCAAAAAAAGGAAAAATAAAATGATAACGCAATGTTATCATTTTATTTTTCTGTGCTGGGGCAGTTTTGTGGGGCAGGGCTAGGCTGCGCACGGGGGAGGAGTGATGGCACCCTCCTAAGTGCACATGAATGTTTTGCCAGCCCTCTGGGGCCGGCCAAACATTCATGCCTACTTTGCATGTTCTCCACCCAGGCTGCATTACAGTCTGGGTGGAGAAAATGCCCAGGCTCCCATTCCCCATCTGAGCGCCGAACCACGGCGCTCAGACCAATCACAACGCTGCATTGCAGTGTTGTGATTGGCTTATGGGAGCCTATCCTGCTTCCTGTTTGAACAGATGCCAGACAGAGGATGGAGAGGACGGAAGAAAGGTGGCGGCTAGCCAGCCAGCTGGCCGGCAGGTAAGTGATCTTATTTTATTTTTCTTCCCCCTCTCCCTGCCCCACTACTGCTTCGCGGGAACAGTTGTGACTGGTGGCAGTATCTGCCCAAACCCATTTACATCCTCGCTGTGGACAGAGGATATACCCTCAGCCTCCTCAAACCACTTCTGTCACTCTTTAGCTCGAGCCTACCCACGCAAGCTGTCTGGTTGCAAAAAAGACATTATTGTGGGAGTACCAAGACCATACACAGGCTTGAAGTCCACTCATTGTTTACCATTGGTGGGCTTTATTGTCACTCTTATTTGCTTGCTTCGTATTCAATGGCTTGCCTTGTCCATCGTGTGTTTGTTCCTCCTATGGAGCATAGCCTCTTTACTTGTGTCCTTCCACTGCTCACTTTTAGGGACCTACTATTTCTATTTGATCAAGCACTTTATAAGAGTGCATGTGTTTTCCATTGTCTCCCTCGTGTGCTTCTACCCTTCCCACTCTCTGTTTTGTTTGCGCACGTGTTCATTCCTCCTCCCGATGCTCCGTGTTGATTAGTTTCGGATTGGTAAATAAAACAAACAAAAAAAAACCAAGAGACAGTTGTGTCATTTTGAGGTCATGCACTTGTGCTTGTCTCATGATGCATGTGTCTACAAAATGACACGGGTGCATCATTGAGCCACTTTTTTTAAATTTAGATTACTTTTGTTTATGCTGTACAGCATGAACTAAAGGCATTGGCAGTCAATTGGTGTCAAAGGCTAGGACTATTGGCCTAGCCAATGCCTGCTTCAAAACACAGGCTTCAGTGCCTGGCACCTCGTAGTAGTTGCTGCAACAACAATTTTCAGTTGCTGCCAGCCAGATTGCTTGGATCCTTAAATCCTGAGAGGATCCACAGATCCCATATTGGATGAAAGGAAAAATTCTCCCTCTTACAATCAGTTTATTTTCGTTTTCAAATGTATTATCCTCTGAGAATTTGAGATTGGGATATGCAAATTACTCATCCAGATACCATTAAAATAAACCCTATAGATCCCACTCAAGACCTTTTCGTAACACACATAACTCAAACTGCTGAACAGATATACACAAAACAAAGACAAGTGACTACACTGAATAAAGTTCTAGCAGCATACCCAGTTTGGTGTTGTTCCGAGTGGTTTTTGCTGTAGTGGAGAGCAAACTTAGGTTAACAAAGTGTAGGAGACTGTTGAATTTGGTGCAGAGAAATCAAGGATGACTAAGTTATATAATGGGGTCCCCAAAAAGTGTTTTTTGTTATTACAATGAGAATCCCTACAGGGAACATTCTCAGGGAAAACAACAGCAAAACAAAAATCCACCAAAACTGAAAGCCATATCGAGCTGAGCTTTATTTTCAAGTTCAGCCATTGTTGAGAAAAATGCACATAAGCATAATTCGTGCGTGAGTTATGCATGCGCTAGAATGCTTGTTAACTAGAGGGAATTAAAAAAAAGAAATGAAGACCTCTGATTGGCTGAATTTTCGCAATGTTGGTGCACTGCCTGGTGAACGAATACCACTTACATAGTGCAGCCAGTGAGGAGGGAAGAGTTCCTGTCTTACTTCCATGCTTAGCTGATACTGGGGTAGAGAAGAACGCTCTTGGATTGATTGCTGGTTGGTCACACCTGCAGAAGAAGCTTTCTTGATGGCCTTCGGTTTCCCACTTGACAACCAACAATTTCCTGGCCAATGTTCCCATTGTGAAAACAAAGAGTCTCTGGGGTTCTTGTGGAGGAGCTCATTCCTCCTGGTGATTCTGATGCCAGCAGACTGCCGAAGAGAAGATGCAGATCTATCACAGGAGCTTTCAAACTCTGAACACAACATAGAGGACGCCTGCCTCCAGATTCAAGTAGCTTCTGGTTTCATGCGAAGACCCAGAGACTCCATCACTGTCTCTCTGCTGCCTCTGCACGTATCCTGGTGAAAACTGTTTCCCCTGCTGGAGAGGAGATTGCACTGATCCACCAATGGTGGTGTGAGTAACCTACCACGCAGAGCTCACACAGAGTCGGCCACTATTCTCCCTTTAGGAATCATGTGGGTGAAGTGTGCAGAGAACTCAAACCTATTACAAGTAAGTGACGGTCATTCCCCAATATCTCATACCCAGGAGCAGGAGAGTAGACTATTGCACAGGGTTCTCGGAAACCTATAAACAAAAAGGTGGAGGTGAGCTGTCCCTGTTGGGGATGCCGTCTAAGTACCATTCATCTTACATCTTTCAACGTCTCAAGGGATGTTTCTACGACACTAGTGATCTCCAATTTTCTTGCAGAAGACTCTCCCTCCTCACCAAGTTAAAGGTTCCATTGCTTGTCAAGCATAGGGTTTGGCTAGTAGCTGGAATCATTTACTTCCTTGAATGCTGACTTACGCTGTGAAGATGCTGAGACTTACCACCTTCATGATAGTGCCAGAAGGCTCTGTATCACCATCTTTGGATCCAAAATGTGCACTTACTCTTGGTATCCTACTGACAGAGACTAGGACCCAAAGATTTCCATTTCTATATTTAATGTGTCCTGGCGCTGAAAAGGAAAGATTGTGTATGCAGAAAAAGACAGTCCTAGAAAATTACAAAAACTCTAAAAGTTGTTGAAACAAAAATGTTTTCAAAGACTTACGTAACCTTAATAGGTTGGGTTCTGCCTGAATTGCAATAGGAAGTTTATTCCAAGCTAGCGCTGTAATAGCAGAGAAAGCTTGTCCGCCACATCTAACCTTACAGAACTTGGGAACAACCACCTGATTACAAGAAGGGGAAGGCAACAGTCTGACTGGTTTATTTCGCATGAACATATCAGAATTATATGTAGGACTTGTGGGCAGGAAACAGACTTGTGGCATATTTAAGAGCTTTGAGGCTCCTCTTATGGACAGGGTGCCAATGTAGGGATTTAAGATGAACTGAAATGCTATTGTATTTACGAAGGCCCAATACTAATCTTGCTGCAGCATTTTGATTTAGCTGTAGTCTATGCATTAAGTAGGCAGGAAGGCTAACATGTAGTGCATTACAATAATCAATTTTACTGATAGTCAAAGCTTGTATAAGCGGCTGTCTACATATCAATCGTATGGTGGGGGAAATTTTCTTTAAGATCTTCATAGTAGAAAAACAAGCAGCTGTCAGCTTCTTGATATGTGGTTCAAAGCAGAAAGGAGTGAAAAATGATGCCCAAATTCCGTGCCTTAGTAACTGGAATAGGACATGTACCCACAGCTTCGGACCACCAAGAATGGGAGCAGCAGGAGGTACTCCCAAAAACCAAGACCTCATTCTTTCCAGCATTGAGACAGAGTGAGTTGGCATTCATCCATATTTGCAATTTCTTGTTCTATATTTCCATACAGTGAAAGCCCCCATCAGTTTCACCATACAGGGACGGTCTTAAGAAAGAAAGCAATAGGGGTAGTTCAAAGGCCAGTGCATGCTTCAATGGACACCCATTGGCCGAGGGATCTATAGCCACACAGATGGTGATGGGGCACTGGGCACATCTGCTCCATTTGGATTACAACCCCATCTACTACTCTAGTAATGGAAGGGATCTCCTCGAAAAGCTCTCCTGTGGGCTTCTGATCAGAAAGCTTCTAAAGGCCCCATTGAGGACTGATACCTCTGGGGTCTGAGGGTAGGGCGTCTGACCCAGCCTTCAGTGACTTGTCTTCCCTGAAAGCTCTATACCCACAGACAATATTCCTGCTGGAGGCTTCCTGTACCTTTCCAGACATGAGACTATGATTAAACACTATGCGCATCAAACACACACTTGAAGAGTAGGACAGATATGGGGTCTTCATGAATGACACTTTGGCTAAGGACCTGCTTGTGCCCCCACTTGAGATAACACATTTTGTAGCAGTGCCAGAGGTTATAGACTAGATGGAGCAGCTGTCTGTGACTTGTCATAGTGCCATCATATCTACTTTCAGCAGTCGGTTTACTAGGATACTTCCTGAGTTGGACAAGCATTCACTCTTTCCTTGGACTATACCACCTGCAAAAATAGGGTTACTTCTGCGGCAGTGGGGCTCTGTTCTGGTCCCTTCTGCCATTGAGCATAGCCTGCTCAATGGGGTGATTTAATGAAGCTATCTTGTTTATAAGTGAAGGGCTCGCCTCACTGTCCCTGTACTCAGAAATCCGAAGGCCCAGGCTGCAGCAGTCTGAAAATACCTTTTAATATTTTCATGGACTCCCTCCTTAGTAGGCTGCGCTCAGGAAGTCCTTTCTCTTGCAGCATGGGAGAAGCCTGGCTGTGGGTACAGACCTTTATCTGCTTACAAATTACTTCGGCCTTCTGTGGTTTGGCAGCTAGAAGTTACAGCTGGAACCTGGGTGTTAGGGCGAAGACACCCCTGATGAATCTCAGTTCACTTCACCTCATCTGCCTCTCAGCTCCCCACCACACAAGGAGTTCCCTTGATGTAGTATGAAATTGCTTTGCTGGGAGATGGAGCCTCCATCCTGGGTCCCCCTTGAGTGAGCCACCTCTCTCTTCCCTGGGGTTCAAGGGAGGTACTGGTCCGCCATCTCTTGAGTTATTTAGATGGAATTTGCCAAATCAAGGCGAGGACCTGTCACAATGAGTCCAGATGCACCTTTCTTCTTCACGGCAGCTACATTGCACGTTTGTTTCAATGCCATCACCCAGTTTACCCTTATCATAGGCCACTCTCACATTTAGTGTCACCCCAACTATCTATTTTAACACTGTAACTCTATTAACTTCCGGAATAAACCAGCTAAGTAAATGTCAATTACCACACAGTACTGCGTAACTATGCCAGCCAACTAAACCATCCAAACTTTTAATACTATGTACTAGGCTAGAGTCATGAAAGGGGCCATTGGGCCTTTGGGGTCTGTACGAAAAGGGCTCTCTTGTTTATATGTCCAGCACAAGGGCACTGCATTCTATTATAAGCTCTATGCAGATGTGTTTTATAAGGTATGATGCACAGATGTATTAAATAGGACCTAAACAAGTTCTGCCAACAATTCTGCTATGAATAATTCTTCACGATCAGAGGGGTCGGCAGTCTCACTAGCTCCACAGCCTACAACCTGCCTCGCGCTTTTGCGTTACTCAGATATACAGTGGTGCTGGAACCGTTTTTGATTGTCGGGGTGCTGGTGTCGATGCTATATCAGTGAAGTCAAGGGGGTTGTGAAAAATCCAAGTATCACACGAAGGGTAGCAAATGAGCCACATCCATTCAGCCACACAATGGTGGGTGAATAGTGGGTGACACTGGTGGATTTGGGGAGCACATTGCTCTAAACAAATGGATAAAGCATGGTGTGCTGCCGTTTACATAGAGCACATTTTCCAATGAAATTACCTCATGAAATTGCCACTAAATTTGCATCAGTCATGCAGCTTTACTGTTAAACCTATGTAGTGCACTAACAATAATATGCTGAAATCAAGTGTCATCGCATATTTATCATTTGTCCATTACATAAGTAAAACTTTCTGAGTTGTTTTGATCTTACTTAAATCTTTGCTTGCATCACACCTCAGAAATACAAAATAACGATGTGCGTTTTTTGCAGGTTTCTTGCTGCCGATACATTTTGAAATATTTGTAATGCTCATTTTACAAGTATTTTGATTTTGTTGTGTTTTTGAGAACATTTGACATCCTGCAGCCTTCCCTTTCTATACCTCAGCAAGTTCGTCACTAGGTTCACATTATAAAATTCCCTAACTTTGCAGTCAAGAAAGGTAGACACCAACTTTCGTTTGAAATAAGGAGCAGTTTCTCAAAGGACATTGCATGAAACTTGACCTTTCCTTTTGTAGGCATAGGAAAAGGAATAAGATATAAATTATACTTATTGCCCTTTCCCCTTCTGAAGTTCTAAAAGGTAATCTTGGGTGTGCTGCTGATTCACACACAGTAGGTGCAGCGGAGGCTGGCATTGCTTGTACCCTTTCCGAGCGGGAGTTATGTGAGATATTAGCAGGGCTTTAAGTGGGATGAAAAAACTGTGGGGTCTCTCAAAGGGGCGTGGCCAATATAATTAAGGGCGTGGTTTAAAAACACATCAGCTAAAAATCTGTGCTTAGCATAGTGTGCCGCCCGACTTGTATTTTGCTGTTTCTGTCATAGCATCTAGATATATGATTCAACAAGTAACATCATACCTACAACAAGGAAGGACTATTGGCTTTGTCAATGGTTGTTAGTTGCATAAGATAAATAAGCAGCAACTATGGCTTGTATATAATATTGAAAAAGCTTCCACTTAAAGCCCTGCGGACACCACGACGATGTTGCTGCTCCTGCGTATCAAAGAGAAGGGAAATTCAGAGAGAAAATTACTCTCTTTAAAGGATTGCCCTTCTCTTACAACGCTCACCTGGAATGAGGTCCGTAACTTCTCCACTAGTGAGAAGAGCAGTGTGAGCAGCGCACATCGATGTGCCTGCTGTCACTGAAGTCCGAAAAAACCGACCGCCTCCCGGGCACAAAACAGAGCTCGAAAGAGACCCGTTTCGAGGCCTCTCTAAAAAAACTGCTGGTGCTCAGACCCGGTGAGACCCGGCCCACTTAAAGCCCTAGATATTAGGTTAATGAGCCTGCGTCACAGAACTGTACTCATTTCTAGCCTCTAACAGAATAAAGAACGGTAATTCGGCCAAGTGAGCATAAAATCCGCATTCCAGCGTTAGAGGCCTCTTCGTAGTCCAGGCGTTCTGTTTAAAAAAAACTACCATGCAAGAGTTATCAGCAGGAAGTGAGCTGCTGCTTCAGTTGTGTGTGGGCTAGGTTGGGATTCGGCCGTTAACGGTGCTGCAGCGCCACCTCCAGTCTAACATAGAATCAAGCAACATGTCCAAGTGCGGAAAAGCACAAAAGACTCCAGCCACCCCAGTTCTTTTCTCTCGACAAAACATTGGACTCGAGCAATAACAAAGCCAACAAGTCTGCCTTTAAGGTGCCAGTGCATAAAAAGATGTTTTGGCTGCAGGTTGTTTAAGCTTAAACACTTCAAAAGGATTAATTCCAATTGTGTTACCCTCTCTGTAATGCATTATGTCAGGAGACAACACTGGCACTCAACATTGCTGAGAACTGCAGACATGCGGTTACTCAGAAAGTATTACAAAATGGTCTCACACCTATGGGTGGAGATGTTACTTTCGTGGTTGAGGCTCACAAGCATATAGGACAGAGGGCAGCAGACAACACAACGGCTGTTTCACAAATACAAACAAGACGAAGTTCCAAATAGCTAAACACCAAATGAAGAAATTGAAACACCTTTTATATACCAAGAACACAGAAATTGATTTGAGGCCACGCTACCACAAACAACAGAAGACGTTAGACTAGGTCCCCTCAGTTATGAGGAGCAACATGGCCAGTCTTAGCTGGCTACATAGCACATCCTAATGTTTATAATTTGTCAGTAGCACAATTGCAGGGACTATACAAACACTTAGTAACAATATACAGATGTGTGACAATTAGTTATATGAACATTGACACTTAACCCTGCGCGGACTGCTCAAGCTGCACAACCACAATTGGCTATACCGGGCATCAGCCCGCAAATACTAAATGCAGTAACAGGTAAGGTTCCCACCAGACGGGAGGAGATTCCGTTCTGGATTGCACAAAAAACAAGTCAGCTTGAAGCAGTGTTTTCCCAGACGGGACCGCAGGAAAAACACAGAATATTAACAAATTTGCTTGCCAATTGGGATGGCTCCTCCTGTGGAAGACTGCACCACGTGGGGTGCAGTCTTTGCTGCAGTGTATACCAGAACACACAGTACCCCCTCATTGGCTGTTTTGCCAGAAGTGCTTAAACAGATTCAGAATGAGTACAGGGCAGCACCTGGCCTGGATTTGGAGATGAAGCCGATGGGCAATTTTGCTGCGGTATCCACCATTATGTTAAGTAACAAGAGGGGGGTCAGCAGCTTTGGCTATACGCCAGTGCCTATGGTATTTAGCTCCAGGAAAACAGGAGCGCAAATTACCTAAAATGATCGAAGAAACCTATGCTACGCTGGGTAGGTAATTTGGGAGTAATGCTGAAAAGTATAACTCTGCTCAAGCATCCGAATCTTCCACAAAGAAGAAGTGGGATGATAAGAAAGACATAACTAAATCACAGGGTGGGTCTCCCCCTCAGGAAGCCACTGAAAAATGCTACAATCTGTGTAGCCGTGATATTAGACCACCTGACAGGTATCAGGATACGGATACATGTTAGTCTTGTTCCTTTCAGGCGTCATCTGATAAATGTTCGGAGAGAGGACAACGGTCAGAGCGCAGATCGGAGGAGCACGTGAAACCGAAGGACTCACAAAGCTCATCTGACTACATCATTAAATAGGAAGACAAACCTAAAACATCAAAACCTCAATTCAAGAAGAAGGTAGCTGGACTTAAGGTCAGGTATGCCACGGATATTGAGGACACTACTTCTGAGCAGGGAGTGGACAGTGACCATGCTTGACAGCGTGGCAGAAGTCCCAATAGCAGGGGTGAGTGGAGTTCACGGAGTTGTACTCCGCGGAATTTCACGTAGTAGCAGAAAAACTGTGAAATTCGCGTAGTAGCAGAAAAACTCTGTGAAATTCCACAGAGTTCCGTTCCGTGGCGCTCACCCCCACAGAAATGATGTGTGCCCTCAAAAAAAGTGCAGAGCGTGCAACAGCTGAACTAAAAATTAATTCATGCATTGTCGGCTCTCTAAACACAGCCAGTGCAAGCAGCGCTCGCGCTGGAAAACGACTACCACACCAGCAATCTGCAGCTCCATATGGAGCAGAGAAAATTACCAGCGAATCATGGCACAAAATCAATGTTTTTTAGTGTACCTGTAGGCTGCCGGTGCTCTGCAGTGTTGAAAACGTTCTTCGCATATCGATCATGCTGCCCGTCGATGTTAGTGCGTGGTTGGAGATGTAACGCTTCATTCCATGCTACCCGTAAGAGATGGGTACGCCGTCCCGGAAATGAAAGCAATTTACTCCGAAGGAAGAGGTGTCAGCGATCCCGGCTCCTCAGCGCAGCCCTCGACTTGGTGTGAACTGAGGCTGAGAACTCCCCAAGGGGCTGCCCACCTACGTGTGTGGAGCTCAGAGAGAGAGCCGGGCACACGCAGGCGCTGCCTGAGACACAGGAGCAGAGTGGCGATCCATGGCTCGGAGGAGAGCGCTGCACAGGCAGAGGACGGGAGTGCACAGGTAGGAAAGGAGATGCATAGACGTGGGTGCAGTGAGCAGGCAGCCAAGTAGGTGCACGGTCAGTGCGCCGGTAGCAAAGGAGACACACAGGCATGTCTCTGGAAATGAGGGTTAGCAGGCAGCGAGTGGAATGCACAGGGGAGTGAAACATAAACAGGCAACCCAGCAAACATGTCAGTGGGAATTAAGTTTACAGGCCGAGAGAGGAGATGTGTTGGCAGAGAAAGTAGGTGTGCAGGCAGTCTACCAGATATAACTGAGTGAATTAAAGGAGCAGGCAGAGGAATGAAATGTGCAGGCAGCCCAGTAGACACCTCCCTAGATATTAGATAACAAAGTAGGAAAACAGTCAGCTCAGCAGGCACCCCGCTGGGGATGTAATAATCAGATGGGCACGTAAAATATACAGTGAGCTCAGCCAGCACCTCAGTGGAAGTGTATGTGCACTGAAAGTGAAATGCATGACCAGTCCAGCAGCAGGCACCTGCACAGAGAACGATGCCCAGAGCCAGCTGGGAAGTGAAATGCACAGGCAGTTCAGCACTGCAGGCACGCAAATAAAGCTTGGGCGGTGAACTCCGCCACTACGCGGCCCACAGAGTTTTTTTTGCAAAACTCCGCAAGCTCTGTGGGCAGAAGCGGAGTTTGCCGCCCAGAGTTACACAATAGTTTGCCAGATCCTAATGGATTGTCTGGTGGGAGTAGCGCTGAGTAAAAATATCCAGGTGGAGACATTTACCAGTGTTTTCCTACCTCGTTCCAGAATCAGTTAAACATTCATACACCAAGGAGTGGGCGTTAGCACTTGCTCCTGCGTTATACCGCAACCATGTGGCGTGGGATGACAGTTCCCCTTATTATGAAATTCCAGTGAGGACCACTCCACAACCTCAAAGACAATACCTCATTAAATATAAGGCCAAAAAACAAGTTAGGGATATTTTAGACCAACTCGAATACCAGGGTGTAAAGAAAGTTGCACCTCTGTAATGAATAATCCCTTGTTTCCTGTGATGAAACAGACCATTCATATCATCTAGATTTAGATTACAGACATTTAAATAAGCTACTCGCACATTTGCAGTTCAAAACACACAGTGCAGCACTAATGAACAACAGTGTGTAAAAAATACAAAACTACACTAGATATCTCAATTGCATTTTCTTGCCAAAATATGTGGGGAAAGTGGGTTTCTGTTGGAGTACCCCCCACACACTTTTTGCCTGGCTTTTGATGCAACTTTGACTGTGGAGTACTGGATCCATGATAACCAGGTTCCCAGTACCAGTGTTCTTTCCCTTAAACTGTACCACAATTGGCACAACTTCAGACCCCACCTGTAAGCCCCTAGTAAATGGTACCCCTGGTACCTAGGGTACTGGGACTGAGGGTCCTCTAGGAACCCCTCACCAAGGCCATGCAAACTGCCACTGCAGCCTCCATGCCTTGGTGCAGATAAAAATGACAAAGTCGACATGGCACACTGCCTGTGTGCCATGCCAAGCAGCACTGCCTAAGGTATAGGTAAGTCACCCTTCTAGCAGGCCTTACACGCCCTAAGGCAGGGCACACTACATCTCTGGTGTGAGCATATCTGCATGAGTATACATGTCCCTACAATATTTAAGCCTATTCTTAATATTGTAAGTGCCAGTTAAACCATAGAGAGTCCATGGGCTAGAAACACGACAACCTGAATTCCCCAGCACCATGATGGCTTTAATGAACCCAGGAGTGTTTGGCACCAACCAACTCCTCTCAATAAACCCACCCTGATGCTACTGTAGGATTTATTGAAACATGTACCCAGAGGGCACCTCAGGGGTGCCCCCTGAAAACCTACCAACCCTGGTGTGGTCTCTTACTGACTTTATGCAGCCTGCCACCACCAGACATGTTTCTGGAACCTTGGGTCGAGAGCCCCTGCTCTCTGAGGCCAGAAACAAAGCCCATCCTGGGAGTAGGTGTCACACTTCCTCCCCCAGGATGAGCACAGTGCTCGAGAAGGACGCTTCAAAGGCCTTGCAGCCTTTCTAATGCGACCCCAGCCTCTGCTGCTAGCAGCAGATGGCCGCCCCTGGTTCAAACACCCACTTTTGGCAGGAGAACCAACGTGAAAGTCTAAATGAGAACAGGTGTGTCCCCCTTCACCAACTCCACCCCTCAGGTGCTAGAGACGAAGTGTAGCACATTTTTCAGTGCCCACCATTTTGAAGATTGTGGGAACCCCAGGTGAGAGTTCCATTGGTCCCTACCAGTAACACCCCTAAATCTAGTATCTAGGTGACACCCCCAGACCCTGAAATCAGATTCCCGATGACCTAAGTAGAGCCAGACAATACAGCGTCGCACCAACAGGGAAGACTACAGACACCAACTGACCGGCCTGTGTGCAGCCCTAGATGATCCTGTGCCAAAAGACGATCCGTCCTGCAGTCCAGCGACCTCCAAAGCCTTGGGAGGACTGCCTGCCTTCGACAAAGATCAAGGTCTCCCATGGACAGCGGACCTGTCCAGAAGAAACCAACTTTAAAGAACAAGGACCTCTGCCCTGAGAAACCGCGAAACCACCGCTGGACCCACCTCTGCACCCGAAGCCCGATTCCAAGTGGCCGACCTGTCCTGTGAAGGTTCCCCAGCGCTTCTGAGCACGAGTCCACCGTGAGCTGACCTCTGCCGGACTCCACCTCGAAGCTTGCACCTCAACTTGAAGACTCCCCCTGACCGTGACCTGCCTGGTAAGACTTATCCAATGCCTAAGGACACCCCTACACTCCAAGCCACTGGGCCTTGGGGAGCTTGACCAACGGTGTCCCTACGTCCATTAGCATCTCTACTTACCTGGGCAGCTGTGGGTTTTCTTCGCCCGACCCTTTCTTCAAGACCAAACTCCCCCATTGAATTGCATTGGGGCCCGATGCTGTGTTGGCACTCTGCACCCGGCTGTCCCTGTGCCACTGAGAGTGTATGTTTGGTGGCCCCCCCGTACTTACCTTAACTCCAGGAGATCGACCCCTGACACCGCTTTGCTCACCTGTGAGCAGCGCGACTTCAATTACCCCCTGACTCCTTTGATTAACATTGGAGCATGACCCCGAATTTGACTTCTGCACCCGGCCGCCCCTGTGCCGCTGGTGGTGCAGTCTTGGTGATTTAAACCTTGCCTGGTGTAGACTGAATTAGTAAGTCGGTTACTTACCTGCAAAACTGCATTCTTAATTTCCTCCCATAGGGTAACATTGCAAAGCCTGAAAATTGCACTGTGTCCACTTTTTAAAGTGTAAATTATTTTTCCTGAAAAACGTACTTACCATTTTGCATACATCTTGTTCTTAAAATAAAACTTGAGAAGTTTATTTTTCTAAAATTGGTGTGGATCTCCTTTTTGAGTAGTGTTATTTATTGGTCAAAGTGAGTATAACAAATGTCTTACACTCCTGTGTTAGGCCTAAGGCTGCTCGACCACACTACCACAAATAGAGCACTTTGGGTTTACATTGAGCCCTGTACACTTCTGGGTCTCTGAACTCTTTGCATGATCTAACCATCTAGTGGTATATCATATAAAGAGCCAGCTTCCTACAATATGGCACTTGGAAGCAGGAATTTGACCATATTTTCCGCGCTGGGTTCTAATAAACAGTTCTGCCGATTGCCACAGGGGTATAAGAATAGCTCCGGGCTGTTTTCAGCCAGGGTAACAGAACTGCTAGAAAATGTTGATGATCCGGCATTGTTTTATGTCGATGGCATATACTTGATGGATGAGGACCTTTCTGTACACTTGACAAGAGTAGAACGCGTACTTCTGGGCTTTGCTTACATGGGATACAAATTTAACTTTAAAAAAAAAAGAAATCAAAAATTGCTCACTTCAATGTCCTGTTTCTAGGATACGAGTTGTCAAGTGAAAGCAAAAGCCTGGCGACACACTGCTTAGAGAAGTGTGCGCTCCTACAGCCTCCAACAACATTGAAGAGGTTACAACACATTAGGATTCATACATTTTGGCAGAATTTACCTTCCAGATTACACAGAACATGTTAAAGCATTCTACGACCTGATTGGGCCAGATTTCTCAAGTGCACACTGGACCACTGAACACACACAAATATTACGTTCAGTACAAGCTGACATGCTAGCTTCCAAACATTTACACATCCGTGTGAACACAACAAACCTGGTGTTCCACATAATTGCAGGGACATCGGGGTTCAATGAAGGTGACACTGTACCGACTGCATATAAATCACATTTACATACTAATGCTGACCTGCATTTTGCACCCACAGAAAAAATACAGCAGTACAGACTGCTGTGGTGAGGGAGAGAGCACCGGCTCAGGGTAAACAAATTGTCGTGACCACTGTGCCAACCTTCGAGGCTGCCAAATGAGCAAGTGTGCCAAGCGCAAAAGCACTGCTCCCACGTTTGATACAATAGGCTAACTCACTCTCTGCAACAGATGCAGATTACAGATTTGACTCTACATTGCAAACACAAGGCTATCTGCAATATGAACAAGAATATCCTCTGCCTAATGAAATTATGCCTCTAGAACAGTAGGATTACATCATATATTCTGACTGTTCTGCACAGCCTGCCGTAGGGACAAAGCATCAATATTCAGCAGCATGCGCAGGGGCGTAACAAACAACCCCGCAGCCCCCGCAGAGCGGGGGGGCCCCCAGTCTTCAGTATGTGAAGGGGGCCCCCTCAGCTCATCGGTAGAGAGCTGTATGTCTCTTGCTCTAAAGCAGCTGCAGTGTGCAGCCTGCTCGGAGCTCCTCGCGGTGACCCAGGACTGAAGAGAAACAAAGTAACAACTTACATTGTTTCTCTCCAGTCAGAGCCACGAGCCAGGCCCGGAAAAAGGATGGGGGTGAGGGCCCTGATGCCAATGTGCAGCCCAAGTTTTGTCCATTGGTTTGAGAGGAAATATGCGCGAGACGGGTCTTTCTGACTACATCACACAAGGACTTCGCCGCAGAAAGCATGTCTAATTTTAGGCACTTGTTTCCACTTTCAGTGAGTTCTGAGGTGAATGTCAAGGAGAGTTGGGTCAGAGGACGGAGCTGGGAGAGTTCGAACCATCTGTGATAGTTTATCGAGAGTTGAACAGCTGGCATTATTCAGTATCCGCAGAGGTAGAAAGACGACTTTTACCACCGCTCTTTCAAAAACGAGGTTGTGTGAGAAAAAAATCAGAGAAAAAAATGCAGTCACTTTATTTAGCTTACTCTTGAAAATTTCAGCAAGTTTATTCGACTCTTGATTGGTGGAGGTGTGACATCGGAAACAAATGAGGCATTTTCATTTGCTGTTAGAAAAGATTAAAGGATCCATTCATTGGCTTTAGTTTGCAGTAAGAAAATCACTTGCGAACAAGTGGAGAAGTAACTCAGCAGCAGTGATTAGTGCACACTAGTAAAGGATCGATGCACTCAATGGGCAGATGAACTCCATGGTCAGACACGTGAGATAAATCGAGGAATTGTGTTTTATAATTCCCTTTCATTTTGGTGCAACTTTACTTTGGTACACCTTTTTAATGTTGTTTTTTTAAATGAGACAGTTCAAACTGTATTCCGGAGAGTAGAAAAAGTCACCCCAGCCAGAACCTTTGAAAATTCTGTGCGTGCTTTTGTCTTTTCCCCGTTAATCATTACATGCCTTATAATAGCAATGCCAAAGATGGACACTTGTGTGGTGATGAATGGGCACGTTGTCTTTATTACAACCTTTTCTGTTAAAATGCTTGGCATGTTTTATGCGTCCAATTATTTCTTTTTATATCTATGAGCACGCTGTAAAATCAGTAAAAACATCATTTGGCCAAGAAGAGGACTAGAAGTTCGTCAGTAGCTCTGTCCCTGGCACATTCTTCTCCTGTCGTGAAATGGGTTTGAAGACCATTAAATGGCCACAGATCTGGAATGAGTTGAGGCATGCTGGCAGCCGAGCTCTGTGCTTCCTTTTTAACATAAAAAGCATAATTTAACGAGCTAGTTAGTTTAAGAGTTGACACAGTATGCTCAATTTGTAATTGAATAGTCCTTATTAATTAATATTTTCCATTATTGCTTAGTAAATGCATGGATTAACTACTAACCCTGGGTTTGCAGAGTAGCCTGCTGCTTGGCATGAAGAGCTTCAACGCCTCGTCAGGAGTCATAAGCACTGTATAAATGAAATTAGAATACAATACAGTAATCATAGGAGGAAAGGTAATACAATAATTCCCCATAATTCCGAATTTAACTTTTTCATGGCGTCTCCCTCCTCCATAGCTCTGCCAAAATAACTCTTTCCTCTATGACGTTAACGGCTTCCTAGTATGAAAGACTGCCTTATGCCATATTCTCCTTTGGTCAGGTGTGCTGTGTGCTTTAATTTAGAAGTTTGTATCTCTCCAGTAACTTTGCTTAAGCAATGTCTACGGTTGAGGAGCATCAAATGAAAACACCATATATCATATAATCAGGACCACTGGAATTATGAGATTCTGCAGTCACAGTGTTTTCCACATAAGAATGGATTTACCGCATTTGCCACACAATCCTTCATCAGATGCTTAATCAGCATCTTTTATCCCTAAAATGTTTCTAGTTCAAACAAATAAAAGGTTGCTAAAATGCAGCAACATGTGTTGCCATGTGGTGGTAGACCCTTTGCAAAAGTTGATTGATTACCTTTCAGTTTCTTTTTGCTGGAATTGAATGTTAAACTGGTACTAATGAGATGAAACCTTTTCCTGGATAGCGTTAAAGTGTTAAATAATTAATACTATCATAAAAAAATGCTGCATTACGCCGCATAATTAGTTTTTCCTTGCCGCATACTTTGGTGAACCCTGCCACACAATTTGGTCATCTTGTGCCGCATAATTCCAGTGGACCTGCATATAATGACTCCAATTTGTTTAATTTTTAAAGCTCATTGGTTGCCTGAAGGTGTCCTGAGCTGGACTTTTAATCACAGTTTGCTAATAAAGGGAGGACTGCAGGCCAGAAAAACTGAGTTTTTGTGAAATCAAAGATGATTACTAGTAATGCGGAAAAAAGAGGCGCATGTTCTATAATTTGGACGAGGCAAGCTCATCTGGTGTGGGTGAGAATAAAGAGTGACTGAGAAGCAGAGTGAAGGCTCGTGGTGGAACATAAGGAGTAAACCTATTTTGAAGATAGACCGGGCTTTGAGCATTGCCATTTCAATGTACCAGCAAAAATTGATTCTTTCTATCACTAGAAGTCAGTGTTTTTATCTCACTCTTGCAAGTTTTATTTCATCCCTGTTTTTTCCCTTTGTCACTGTTCTCCTATTGCTTTCTTTCTCTTCCTACTCCCTTTTATGACCTACTCTCTGTTTCTCTGTGTCAAAGTCTGATGATGAAAAATAAATCCTGGTCCCCAAAAACGAGGGGCAGTGCCACCTCAAACCTGGCACATATTAAGCACTAGCACCTGGTACAAAAATTAGTTATACAATCCCAATTTAAAGGCCATAGTCATAATCTAAAATGGAGAAAATGCCTAGTTGTGTTACAAACTGTCAATCTTCAAAAGAAAGTAAAGAGAGACTTTTTCTTATAGTACATAGAAGCAGAACACATGTGCCAGCTACTGTATTTGAGCAGAGAAGAAAATGGTGGTATCAAGAAAATGACAAGATTTCTTACTGAGTTAACTGGGGTGAAAAGTTTGGTTGTGCCACAAGTCAGAGGTCCACTGCTAATGATCAAGACTTCCATCTTGCTAAAATTAAGCTTAAGGGTGTCATTGGCCATCCCACTGAAGATGATGATCATGCAAGATGGGAAGTTGCTAGAATCAGTACTTTGGGCTCTGCCAAAGCAAAGGAGAATCTGTTTTGCCATCGACATGAGCACAGAAGTGGAACCCACAGGATCTAATGACAGCCTAAAGATGGGCCACAAGGCACTGAAAAGATAGGGCCTTTTTGGATCTCATAACATAACGTTAAAAGTTCAGACCTAATCTGGGATAGAGATACATCCTGAGCCATGCCAGTCAAAAAAGATGTAATCAATTTTCGAGTGTTGTGAATCATACCCATCATGCTAAAACAGGAGAGGAATGCTGAAAGTGTAACAATGTCAAAAGTTCAGGAGAGAGTTAGTAAAATAAGGACAGTGATAACACCATCATCCAGCATCATTCCAATGATATCCAGAGCTGCTATAAGCACCGTCTCAGTCCTATGGGTGGTGAAGAACAGGGTCCTAAAGTATGCGAGGACTCAAAAAAACAGGAGCGTTGAAAATTGATTGCTTTCTCCAAGTTTTTAGCTGAGAAGAGGAGCACAGGCGTTAGGATTGATATATATGGCATCAAGAGGATCAACAGAGAGTTTTTGAGCAGCGATACTACAATGGGCTCTCTTTAAAGAAGAAACAAAGCTTAAGGTAGTGAAGGGTTAAGATTGCTGCATGGGGAAGAAATCAGAATTTTGGCAGCCATATAAAGATTTTTGGGTGGACAAGGATTTAAGGGGTATCCACAAGAAATAGAAAGTAATCTGTTCGTGACATTATCAAGGGAAATTGAGACAAAGGAATCTAGGTGAATAAGAAATTGCAAGGAAGCTTGGTCAGGCAATATTGAGTAAATCACTTAACTGTGGAACAGTGGATAGAGAGTTAAGAATGAATTCTATTTTAGAAATGAAAAAGTCCAAAGATGGAATAACAATAGTTTTGGTGCTGGTAGGATTACTGAGCTCTTTACCAACTCAAAAAATTATCTTAGTAGAATTTGTGGTAGGTAAGTTTGAAAATAATAAATACTGCAAACTTTAAAGACCTCTAGCTAGTAATCAACATAGAAGTCATATGTATACTAGTTATAGTTAGGTCAGCTGTTCCATAGGAAAACAATTTTTTTTGAGTTGCTAATAACTTTGGCCCCGTTGAACAAGTTACTTACCTTCGGTAACGATGTATCTGGTAGAGACATAGTCTAGCCGCAGATTCCTTAACTTAGAATATCCCCAGGCGTCAGACTGGATCCGGAAAATTTTGCGTAGCAGCAACTCTGCGCGCCGGGGGGCGGCGCCGCACGGCTACGCCCTGACGTCGTCCATGGACGTGACGTCAGCGGAGCCATATATGCCCCGCCGCACCAACATCAGTTTTCGTCAGAAGACTTTTCCGCGTCAGAACGCGAAGCCACCACCAAAAACTGAAAATATAGGAACAGTGTGCAGAAAAAGAAAAAACAAGGTATGGTGAAAACATCACCCTAGAAGGACAGTGCCAGGCACTGGACACTATAAACTGAGGGAGGGAAACGAACAGAGCACCACTCTGGGAGGGACCCCCGCAACTGTGAAGTCCAAAACCTCCCCCGGAGGCAGAAGAAGATGCAGAGCATAGGCAGGATTCGAACCCTTGGCTTGTGTGAGCCTGTGCCACCAGAGGCACAAGACTTACCATTGATCAATAGCTCCTTGGGGAACTATCACAGCAGCCGGCAGAAAGGCTGCAACCATAATATATGACAGTGAAGGACAACCAGTCCCGAACCCAGGAGTAAGGACAAACTACTATAAGGCGTCACCCAAAAGGAAACGTCAGATCCTTATAAGGGACCTACCGAATGCAGCAATGTGAGAGACTGCAACCGCTAGAGTGCAGGGGAGGCAAGAGACCTCAAGCGGTTGAAGAAGATAGAAGGGAAGGACGGGGGCGGGGTAGAAGAATTTAGACTCACATCGGACAACCCAGGGTAAGGGTTGTAAAGGACACACGGCATATGAGCATACCGTCCAAGCACAAGGATGGGTAGAGCAGAGCCACGAAACCGACTGTAGGCTCGTGAGCCGGAGTGAGGATAAGACGTCACCCCGCAGAGGAATAAAGCCACCCAAAGGGAGGCGAAGGCAAGAAGCCCAACCTGAAAAGGTTGTCGCAGGACGGGGAGGACGAGCGGGCGTTAAGGAATCTGCGGCTAGACTATGTCTCTACCAGATACATCGTTACCGAAGGTAAGTAACTTGTTCATCTGATAGAGACGTCTAGCCGCAGATTCCTTAACTTAGAATAGATACCAAAGCCATACCCCTAGAGGAGGCGGGACTGCAACTGAACCCCACTAAGGTCCAGAGAGAACCTAGTCATCAATAACATGACCAAAAGAGTGCCGCCAACCAAGGGCGAAACACAGTGGGGACAGAAATGACAGCGCAGCCAACCACCAGACCCCTATGCTCTGAAGAGAGCGGGAATCAAGGGAAGGCTAGGGCACCATAGCCCATCCAGAATAAGACGAAAACCCCTATATGTAGAGAGGATGAGAGAAGGAAAACACCAAGCCAGAACGCTAGTGCCTGAGCGAAAAATGCCAAATTTCGAAAGAAGACGAGCAAAGGGGCATGAAGGATCCGCAGGATCCAAGGTGTCGACAAGAAGTCCGAGCTAGCCCCAGCTAAACAACTAGAACAGCGTAAAACACTGTCGAACCTACTCCTGTAAAGAGACGAAGGCAGCAGGATACCGACCCCTGCCCAGCAAGGGCCGATATGGAACAAAAACACACCCAGTAAAGAAACCGGCGTGAAAAGGGAGTTCAGTACCTCGCAAGAAGTAGAACTGAACCTATGGGCCCAAAAGACTGGTAAGTGGGATCGGGAGAGAGCGCGTACCGCCCCCGCATGTACCACAGAGGAAGAGTACTGCTGAGACCCTCGCCAGCCGGACATGTGCGAGAGCATTGAAAGGATGCCCATACACCACCAGAAGGATGCCCATACGCGGCCAGAGGGTGCCTGTAGTATTATAACAGAAGAGCACCACGAAGCAAGACAGCAGGAACAGCTGAGATGCGCACAATAGCAAGAAGGCAACGGGCCACAAACACCAGAGAAGATCTGGTGATGGAAGAGGGCCGGGCCAAGAACAAGGTAACAAGCCATTAGGAAGATCATGGCACAGAAACAGCCTCAAGAGGATGCCGAAACTTGGCCAAACCCAGGGACTAGGGGGCGCTCAAAAGTACCCGCATTTATACAGAAAGTGGAACTAGTCCAGGCTATAAGCCGCGTCTGCTTCCGGTCTGGAAGAGAGAACAGTCCCCTCGCAGGACAAGTAGAAGAAGAGACGAGCCTAACAAGGGAGTACTCAGGACCAACTCACGGGTCCTAGACGCCAGGAAGAGCGGAGTTCAAGGAGAACCGGCCCCACGAGTCCGCCACAGTAAGAATGCCAGCAAAACGTAGAAATCCCTGCGCGGAAGCAGCGGGGATGTGGAGAAAACTGCTGGGGAATAAGATGAAAGGCTATAACAACGTACAACAGAGAGGTCCACGGCAACTCCTTACTGGCGAGGACAACCCAGAAGGGGCTGGCGCCAAAAGACGGACCATGTGACAAAAAGCAGGATGCCAGGCCATGCGAAGTAGATACTACACAGCATAGGCCTAGACCAGGAGTGGAAGCACCACATACAACAGAGCGATGCGACCCTGCGGGACGCAGTAAAGGGGTATATGAGTCCCAGAGGGATACCCCTAATGAAAACTCCACTGGAGCTTACAAATGCAAATGCAGACACCTGCCACCAGCCAATACCCCACATAGGGCGAGGGTCAACCCCTGGCAAGAAGGGGGGTGGGGGTGTTCTCTTGGCAAAACAGACAGTCAGAGGACTGAAAACAAAAGCAAAAACAACCCAGCCATACGGCTATACAGACAATACAGAGACAACAACCGGTCTCTGATGAAAAAAGGGCCGTAAAGGAAGACCCGCAACCAGGAAGAAAGTCAGTCAGTGGCACGGCAGAATTACAGTAGCCCTGACAGAAGCCTGGAGATCGCCGAGTCCGCGTGGGACCCAAAAAGGTCTATTCCGTTAAATGGCATGTCTTGGAGGCTCTCCCGAATGTTATCAGGGAAGCGACTGTCGCACATCCAGGCATGGCGGCGCAAAGCCACCGACCGTGCAAGAGCACGGCCCACAGAGTCTGTGGTATCCAGGGAGGAGCGTATTGAAAAATGTGCCATCTCCTTGCCATGAAGGAGAAGACGGAGAAGCTCCGGGTGCAATTCCTCCGGAAGGGAAGGAAGAAGGTTAGCCACGGAGTCCCAGAGTGCGGAGGACGCACGTGCAAACACGCATGTAGTGTTTAAAGCGCGGATGGCCGCGCTAGAAGAAGCAAAAAGCTGTCTTCCACATGCCTCCAGCCACCGGGATTCCCGGGTGGGAGGAAACAAAGGCAAAGTGGAGGAGTCTTGTAACCCAAAAGCCGCCTGAATCAGCAGGCCCTGAGCAGTAGGGTGGAGGGACAGGCAAAGTGGATCCCCCGGGGCAGGACGGTGCCTACCCGCAATGGCCCGATCAACCGGGGCTCCGGAATAGGGCCGTGCCCATGTGCTACACAGGACTTCTAATAAAGCTCCCCCAAGGGGTAGCAAGGGATCCATGGTAATGGGCTCGAGATGAAGCAGATCCATTAATGGATCGGGAATGAGGGGTACCACTGGAGGCTGAAAGCCGAGGATAGCAGCTGCCCTGTTGATAGTCCGCGCATAGGCGGCCCCTAGCTCAGTAGTCACCCTAGGAGGGGACAAGAGGCCGTCTGTAGGAGACGGCTGGAGACTAATCCTCCCAGTTGCCATAAAGAGCGGGGCTGGGGGAACGACCCGAAGGCCATGCCACACTAGGGACCTGCACCAGTGGCCCCGACCAGGGGAAGCAGCAGCTTCCATAAGGGCTGCAGCGGATACCGGTGTCGCCTGACACCGCTGAGGAGTCAGAAGCGATGAATCCGGAGGGGGGTCAACCTCAGGCATGGACGCTGGTGTCGATGAACGTATGGACACCGGCGGCGATGGATGCGTCGACAGCGGCGTCGGTAGGCGTCGTGTCGGAGTAGACTGGACATCGACGGCCTCCACTGGGGACGCTACCTCGACGTCGACAGGCGACGGATTATGCGCTGCTCCAGACGTGGGATCAGGCTTAGAGCCGGGTGTGGGTGGCATCGAGCCCGGCTTCTGGTCCGACTTGGAGCCCGGCATCGCCGACGCCGCTTTCGCCGTCCGCACAGGGCTATGCGTTGACTGGCGGTGTGTCGAGCCCGGCGTCACTGACGCCGCTTCCGCCGTCGGCGCAGGTAGCCGCACAGGGCTATGCGTTGACTGGCGGTGTGTGCTAGAACGACCAGGACGGTCTGGGCCACGGCCCAACGATGTCGCCTCGGCTCCAGAGTCGGAGTCGGTGCACACAGCCCTGGTCGGGGAAGGATCCGCCGACGAGGGTCCGGCCTGAGTACCCTCCGCCTCTGTGGGGCCCGAAGGCGCGCCAGGGAGAGAGGGGGACTCGAAGTAGGCCTGAAGAGCCCGGGAGTAGGCCTCCATTTGGGCGCGCGTCGCTCCAACTCCTGGGAAAGGAGGGTATGGAGGAGGTGACATCCGGGCGCCCTTAGCTGGCCCCTTACGAGAGGAATGGGCGCCAGCGGCACGCCTATGGGATGTGGACCTCAGTGGATGCTTATGGCTCCGCTTACCTTTTTTAGGGCGCCAGTCGCGGGAACGGCCTCGGGAACGAGCCCCCTCTGGAGAGGGAGAGCGGCGACGAGAGGAAGCTGGGCCGGACAGCCGTGCGGCCAACAGCTTCATATGGCGTTCCCGTAGGGACTTCGGCTTCATCTGTTGACAGTCGCCGCATTCTTTGGAATCGTGGTGCACACCAAGGCACCACATGCAAATAAGGTGCGGGTCAGTGCCAGACATCTGACGCGCACAGGCCTCACAGGCTTTGAACCCGGAGGGCATTGCACACTGTTCCGGTACGACACCAACGGTGCCGAGAAGGCCCAAAACTAGGCCAGGAACTGCTGGTTTCCAGGATCCGCATCGTGACGCGGAAAAGAAGAAAACTGATGTTGGCGCGCTGGGGCGGGGCATCGTCACGTCCATGGACGACGTCAGGGCGTAGCCGTGCGGCACCGCCCCCCGGCGCGCAGAGTTGCTGCTACGCAAAATTTTCCGGATCCAGTCGGACGCCTGGGGATATTCTAAGTTAAGGAATCTGCGGCTAGACGTCTCTATCAGATTGACGGATCTCCATGAAACTTTCCAAAAAGGTGCTACTTTTTGCCCCATTTGTGCATGGTAGGTTTTGGGGTAAATTTCAAGTGGGGGGACAAGAAAAAAGGGGGGTCCCAAAACACAAAATCCCCATGCATTTTCCATAGACTTCTTTAAGAAGGGCTACAGGAAAAACTGCTAAACGGAATATGACCAAATTTGGCAAAAATCAGATCTTGGTGCGCAGATTGGTCTTTTTAAGATTTGGTGTAATTCCATCCAGGGTTTTTTTTTTTTTTTAAATTAAAGGTAAAAAATATTTGGATATCTGGATGGTTGCGTCCACGAGAGGCTTAAGAGACTCTCTCAGGAGCGCCAAATCAAAAATAGACCATTCTGATTAAACTACCACAGTGGCATTGGGGAGGGCAGCAGCTGAAAGGCTCTCTTTACTGGTAGGCAGTGGTTATATGGGGACTGTGTTAAATCAAGAAGGAGGGAGAAAGAAGGAACTGTGATCCATTCAGCTTCCTTATTCGTAAATTAGATATCAAAATGAGAATGGATCACTTGACCTGAGTAACCAGGGTTTTATGAAATTCGTGCAGTGTACCGATAAAAACCCCTCATTCACGTACAAAAGTCGGAAAAGCGGTATATCTTGATTATCCGCCCTGCTCTTAAAAACGTGACAGCATCATCTTAGGGTTAGTTTTTGTATGCTTCCTCCATCCGGAGGAAAACCACTGGTTATTGCAGTAGTGATCAAAGAAAGGTGAAAGTGTTTTTAGTGAAGTGAATCTCAAAATGTTAAAAACTCGTAGACCCCGATTTGTAAAATTTAATCAATCTGGGTTCGAGATATATTAAAATCTGTGTCGTGCGTAGGAAGACTAGTTAGTGGTTTAACGCACTGTGAGTGTCCATAAAAAGGTCGACATGTTTCAGCCCCAGTGATTACCCTTGTGGGTCAAGTGGGCTTTCTTCAGGACCTAAAAAAAGGAAAAGTGGTGGAGACCTTATTTTGTATGGGTCTCTATGTATCAGGGTGTATTGACCCGATTCTCATGCGGTCAAGTAGTACCTTGAGTCTTAAATTGTGGATTTCAACGGGCACCCAGGGAGCTTGTTACCTGCTGCTGTGCAGTGTAGTACGACTTGTGCTGACACTTCCTCTGGTTGCCTGGATATGGGGACTGGCCATCAGTCTTTCTGTCGGTGGTGGACAGGGGGAGCAGTGGGCGGCAGTCACGGGTTCGCAGTGACATCCGAGGGGTGGTTTTAAAGGCGGGCGGAAAAGCATAACTGCGGGTTTCGTAGGGGTGAGAGTAGAGTGTAATGGATGCATTAGTAGCAGGCACAACAGCAGTGGTCTGTGTTTGGAGGTGATTAACTGAGCGGGCTTCGCTTGGAGGTGGGTCATCAAGTAGGAGGATGTGTTTGGTGGGCCGGCTGGAGGCAGTGTTATGTAACTTTGCTGGAGGGCGCAGCAGCAGTATTTACTGATGTATGTAAATCGCCCGATGAGAGGGCGGTTGTGACCAATGGAGGAACCGGAATCCTTTTTTTATGGCTGGGGTGAGCCCATGCAGTATGGCGGGTCGCTGGCCTGAGAGCTCTTGACTGGCATGGAGAATGGGGGGGGGGGCCCCCCTCCATGTACTTTGCAGGGGGGCCCCCTCAAATTTCGTTACGCCACTGAGCATGCGCTATTGAAAAGGGGTGCATGCAGGATGGAAAATTAAATCCTGAAAAAACCTACACACAGTCACTTGGTGACTGCACTGCGCAGTTGGCCGAACTCAGGGCTCTAATACTAGCACTGGAGAATATGGACTCTCCACACTCAGTGTGTGATTCGTCTGACTGTGTCAAGTCTTATAATGAATATTTACACTACTGGAGCCAGAATAGATAGAGATTTAAAACGGTGCATAACAAAGCACAAAATGCTTTAGGAACAGGTGGCAAAGGTGAAAGATTGCTTAACACAGACTAATATAATCCACAGATTGAGTCTTCAGTGTGTTAGCGTACATGTTGCAGGGAATTCATTGGCTGATGAAGCTGCAAAAGCAACAGTGCGATCTACTGCAGTCGCTGCAATGACTCGTTCTAGCACAAGAATAGACACAGACATGACGGCTGTCAATGCTGTACACAATGACACTCATCTGCAGAAAGGCTTTCCACTCAAGTACTCCTACAAGTTAGATGCACAAAATATACCATTTGCTCACATTCCTGGAGTGGGGGATAGAGTAATACCAAATTGAGATCGCAAGTTAGGATTAACTCTAGCTGCACGAGGGTCTTCCTTCCGCACATGCAGGGGTGGCTGCTACAATTTCACTATTGCAGCAGCACTACTCGTGGCCAGGTTTCTATAAGAGACCAAAGACTTTGTCCTTAAATGTGACATCTTCCAGCAGATGAAGGGCTCCACTGTGGCACGTCCACCACAGACATCTCTGTTTATTTCAAACAAGCCTCTGACTTGAATGTACCTGCACCATTGCGGTCCCTTCTCATCAGATGGGGCTTACAAGTATATCTTGGTTGCAGTAGATTCCTGTGGGTATGGCCAGAGAGATCGGCTGACGCATGAACTGTTACAAAAGATCTGCAAGTCTTTATTGGAACATACATAGTTGGCACACTACATTCAGATCAAGGTCCGGTGTTTGCATCCGAGGCTTACAAAGAAGCCATGGGACGTTTGGGTGTGACCCTGTGGTATTCCTCCCCATACCATCCTGAGGGAAACACAGTCATGGAGTGAAGAAGACAGGACTTAAAGCAGTCTTTAACTACTAGGCTCTAGGTGCAGTTGGGTCCATCATATATATGGGATCCAAAGGGCACTCAACAATCTGCCTAGAAAATCCCTGGGTGGTCAGTCTCCGTATGAAATCCTGTTTGGGGTAATGATGCGGGTCCCAGACCTCGACAATCCCAGCACAGTGGCAGCGGAAACACCCTTTGATCTAAATGAACGTCTGGCTGTTTTACAGGAACTTCCAGGATGAACAAAGCAATGTCCAAGTAAAACGCACAAGTTACTTACTTGTGTAACGATATATCTGTAAGAGACATTAGTTAGTGATAGATTCCTTACCTTAGAATATCCCCAGGCGTCAGACTGGATCCGGAAAATTTTTCGTCAGCAATACCCCTGCGCGTCGGTAGGCGTCGTCGTACTGCTCCGCGTACGTCGCTGGCGTCGTGGTCGCCGAGATGACGTCATGGGAGCTATTTAGACGCGCTGACGTCAGTTCTGTACACAACTTTTCCACGCCAGGAGCGCAGAGCCATGCCAGAGACCGACTACTGGTGCAATAGGGATGACCTGAACCCTAGAGAACAGTTCGCAGAACGGGGAGGATGGGCGGGCAGTAAGGAATCTATCACTAACTAATGTCTCTTACAGATATATCGTTACACAAGTAAGTAACTTGTGCATCTGAAAGAGACACGTTAGTGATACATTCCTTACCTTAGAATACATACCCAAGCAATACCATCCCCGGTGGTGGGTCTGCGAAGTGAAATCACAACAGAAAGTCACGGAGAACCGACCGGCCAAAGAAGCCGTCTCTCCGGACTTGACTGTCAAGGCAATAGTGCTTTGTGAAAGTATGCAACGAGGCCCAAGTGGCCGCCTGACAGATGTCTTGCAGGCGGACACCGCGTCCCAATGCTGTAGTAGCTGCTGTCGCCCTGGTAAAATGGGCGCGCAGCCAAACCGGAGGTTCCTTTTTAGCCAGAGAGTAACAGGCTTTAATGCACAAGACAACCCATCATGAGATAGTCCTCTTGTGCACAGCCCGGCCTTTCTTGGCGCCCACGTAGCCAACAAAGAGCTGGTCATCCACCCGAAACTGCTGTGTGCGGTTGAGATAGAACGAAAGTGCACGTTTTGGGTCCAGACGGTGGAGCCTCTCCTATTCTCTTGAAGGGTGCGGAGGCGGAAAGAAAGTGGGCAGAGTCACAGTTTGCCCGAGATGAAAGGCAGAGACTACTTTTGGTAGAAAGGAGGGACGTGGTCGAAGAACCACCTTGTCCGGATGAACCGCCAGGAAAGGAGGCTTACAGGAAAGAGCTTGGAGCTCACTCACCCGCCGAGCGGAAGTGATGGCCACCAGGAACACAGTTTTCAAAGTTAATAACCGCAAAGGACAGTTATGAAGAGGCTCAAAGGGAGCGCACATTAAGTATGTGAGAACCAGGTTCAAGTCCCACTGAGGCATGACAAAAGGAACAGGAGGGAAAGGGTGAGTAATGCCTTTGAGAAATCTGTTAACAACAGGGGACTTGAAAAGAGAGGGCTGATCAGGCAGCCTAAGAAAGGCTGAAAGAGCAGAAAGGTAGCCCTTGATAGTGCCCAGAGCAGAGCCCTGCTGGGCCAAAGAGAGAAGGAACAAGAGGACGTCAGAAAGAGGGGCAGCAAGAGGATCTACAGCTTTTGCTGCACACTATGCCACAAATTTGTTCCACCGACAGGCGTATACCGTTTTAGTGGCGGGACGCCTGGCTGCCAGAATCACATTACAGACTTCAGGAGGCAAGTCAAATGGAATCAGCTGTCACCGCTCAATCTCCACACAAGGAGGTGGAGGCTGGACAGGTTCGGGTGGAGGACCGTCCCCTGGTGCTGCGACAGGAGATCCTCCCGAAGAGGCAGCCGGATCGGGGGATCCACGCTCATACCGAGTAGCTCGGGATACCAAACTCTTCGAGCCCAGTCCGGCGCCACAAGAATGACTTGGGCCCGGTCGCGTCTGATCTTCTTCAGCACTCTGGGTAGAAGTGGTATAGGCGGAAAGGCGTACAATAGACCGGAACTCCACTCGCGACGAAAAGCGTCGCCGAGCGAGTGCCGCCTTGGAAACTCCAACACGCAGAACTGCTGACATTGCGCGTTCTCTTCGGTGGCGAATAGATCTAACCAAGGCTCTCCCCACTGTTGAAAGAGACCTTGTGCCACCTCCGAGTGAAGACGCCATTCGTGATCCAACATGCACCTGCGGCTGAGTTTGTCCGCCCTGGCGTTTAGGGTACCTGCCAGGTGTTGAACCGCCAAGGAAATGCCTTGACGTTCCAGCCACGTCCAGACGTAGGCCCTCCTGAAAAAGGGTCCACGACCCCACCCCACCCTGCTTGTTGCAGTACCACATGGCGGTGGTGTTGTCCGTGAACACCTGCACTACTCTCCCCTTGACAGAGGGAAGGAATGCTTTAAGTGCAAGTAGGATCGCCCTGAGCTCCAAAAGGTTGATATGGAGCTTGGACTCCGCCGGAGACCAGAGGCCTCTGATCTCCACCTCTCCCATGTGGCCGCCCCATCCCAGGAGGGACGCGTCCGTCACCACTGTGTGCTCCGGTTGGGGAAGGGAGAGGGATCTGCCGCTGACCCAACGCTGGTTCGTGAGCCACCACTGCAAGTCCTGTGCAGTGCCCTCCGAGATGTGGACGTAATCGGACAGATTCCCCTGATGCTGCGTCCACTGGAGCTTCAGGTCCCACTGCAGAGCCTGCATATGCCATCTGGCATGATTGATCAGCAGGATGCAGGAGGCCATGAGTCCCAGTAGCCTCAGGGTCTTCCTGACCGACACCCAGGACCAGGGCCGAAAGATCGGAATCATAGCCCGAATGTCCCGGACTCGCTGTTCGGGAGGATAAACCCGGAACTGTGCCGTGTCCAAAACCGCTGAAGAGGAGCTTTTGAGAGGGAATCAGGTGTGACTTCGGCACGTTGATGGAAAACCCCAGCAAATGCAGGAGGTCGGCCGTAGTCTGGAGGTGGGAGACGACTGCCTGGGGCGATCCCGCCTTCAACAGCCAGTCGTTGAGATAGGGGAAGACTGAAACCCCCGATCTGCGCAGATGAGCTGCGACCTTCGCCATCACTTTTGTGAACACCCGAGGGGCGCTGGTAAGGCCGAAAGGGAGCACGGTGAACTGAAAGTGCTCGTGGCCTACCGTGAACCGTAGGTAACGCCGGTGGGCAGGCAGGATGCGAATATGAAAATAAGCATCCTGCAAGTCCAACGCTACCAGCCAGTCTTGCGGGTCTAGGGCAGACAAGACCTGAGCAAGCGTGAGCATCTTGAACTTCTCCTTCCGGAGGAAGCGATTGACGTTCCGGAGGTCTAAGATAGGACGCAGACCTTTGTCCTTCTTCGGAACCACGAAGTAGTGGGAGTAACAACCACGACCTACTTCTGGCGTCGGAACGCGCTCGATGGCCCTCTTGGCTAAGAGGGCCGCGACTTCCTGCTGGAGAAGTGCCAAGTGATCCCCCGACATGCGGCGGCACGGAGGTGGCATGGCTGGAGGGGTAGACTCAAAGGGGAGGGAGTAGCCCCTTCGGACTATCTGCAGAACCCACCTGTCTGAAGTGATGGTGCGCCAGTGGGGGAGGTGATGGCGAATCCTGCCACCCACTGGCGTCTGGTGGGCCTGAAAGACCGGACTAGGAAGGTTTGGAGGCAGCGGGGGCGGCGGTGGACTGACCCGCCCGCTGGCCCCGTGACCCACCTCGGCAGGCCCCACGACCTCGGCCACGCTGAGACTGCTGCTGTGCAGGCCGGCGACTCTGAAAGGAACGCGTTTGGACACCTCGACCCTGCCCTCGAAAGGAGCGAAAAGCAGACCCCGTGGGAGTGCGTGTGGTGGCGAGACCCGAAGGACTGGGCCGTAGCCCAAGAGTCCTTAAAGCGTTCCAGGGCACTATCCGCCTTGTCACCAAACAGGCGTGTGCCATCAAAAGGCATGTCCAACAGGGTGTTTTGGACATCCCCAGAGAAGCCAGTGGTTCTGCGCCAAGCGTAACGACGGAGCGCCACCGTTGTGGAAAGCGCCCTGCCGAGGGAATCTGCTGTGTCAAGTCCACAACGGATGGTGAATTTTGCAGCATCTCTCCCCTCTGTAACAGCCTGGGAGAGCACCGCTCGAGCCTCCACCAGGCACTGAGGAAGCACCTGTGCCACGGTGTCCCATACGGAATGTGAATAGTGGCCCAACAGGCACGCTGTATTCACCGCCCGCAACCCTGAACTGGCAGAAGTGAAGATCTTTTTCCAAACTGCTCCAGTTTCTTAGATTCCTTGTCCGGGGGAGCAGAAGGGAATGCGCTCGGAGAGGCAGAGGCCTGGACAACCAGACTCTCAGGTGTTGGGTGTTGCGTGAGGAAGCTGGGGTCGCCCGGCGCTGGGCGATAACGGCGTGCCACCCCCTTATCCACAGGAACCTCTGTGTTAGGCTTGCCCCAGGTGCTCAATAGGACATCAGTGAGTGCCTCATTGAAGGGCAGCAGCGGCTCCGCAGAGGAGGACATTGGCTGCAGCACCTCAGTCAGAAGATTTGTTCTGATAGGCACAGAAGGGAGCTCAAGGTTAAGAGCCTGAGCCGCCCTACGCAGCACCACTGAAAAAGTCCCCACCTCCTCCGTAGCCACGGAAGAAGGGGACAGTGTGCCAGGGTGTGGAGAGAAATCCAGATCCACAGGACCCTCCAGGTCTTCTTCCCATTCAGGCTCGTTCTCGCATTGAGCTGCAAGAGGGTCCTCAGACCCCTCCCAGTACTCTCCTTCAGCTACCGGTGTTGGAAGAGGCCGGTAAGGACGAGGTGCCCGGGGAAATGGGAGAAACTCTGTACCAAGAATTGGAATCTGGGGGTAAGAGACCAATTCTGGCTCGGCGCCGTACGGCGTCAGTTGCGGCGCCGCGCCCGGCTTCGAGGCCGGCGCCAGAGGCGGCCGGATCCAGCGCCGACGCCGGATCCGGCACCGAGGACAGAGCCGGCGGCGCCGCAGGGTACTTTGCCGGCGTAGCCGAGGCCAAAGGCGGCAGACCCACCCAACGGGTCCGCGGGGCCCGAAGGCGCTCCGGAGGGACCCGATGGGCCAAACAAACGGCCCATGGCCGACAGGAAGACCTGTATCTCATCCGACGTCGCGTGCGGGCCCGGAAAGGACGGGTAGGCCGCAGGCAACGACGGGGGCTCCAGCGGAGCCGCGGGGGAGTGACCACCCGCCCGCTCCACCACGTCCTGGGACCGGTGAGGGGTAGAAGACGAACGACGTCGCTTCTTTGATTTTTTTATGGCGCCGTGACTTACCTGTCCCCGAGGCCGACGAGCGAAGGTAACGGCTCTGCGACCCGTCTCTCGACCTCCCACGGGAGCGGGACCTTGATCGACGCGGAGCCGACTGCTGGGCCTCCAACAACTTTCGGGAATGCTCCCGCAAAGCTTTCGGCGCCATGGCCCGGCAATCGGGGCACGCCTCGGGGTCATGGGCGTGCCCCAAGCAGAAGAGACACACGTCGTGCGGGTCCGCTACCGACATGTTGCGACGGCAGGCCCCACAGGATTTAAACCCGGGCATCCCTACTGCACCAGAGTCGATTACTCGACAAACAATTTCCAAGTTAAAACTTTTAACTAGGGGTACTGCTCTCTCTTCGGATCTGCGCTGCTGGCGCGGAAAAAGAAAGAACTGACGTCAGCGCGCGTGGGCGCGTCTAAATAGCTCCCATGACGTCATCTCGGCGACCACGACGCCAGCGACGTACGCAGAGCAGTACGACGACGCCTACCGACGCGCAGGGGTATTGCTGACGAAAAAATTTCCGGATCCAGTCTGATGCCTGGGGATATTCTAAGGTAAGGAATCTATCACTAAGATGTCTCTTTCAGATGCACCGCTACTGGAGAAGTGAAGATAATACCGGCAATGCCTGGCTGGATCCCGAAGGTTGGGGATCTGGTCAGGGAGAAAATTGTGGGCAAGATAGAATTTGGGCTATCCCACAGAGCGGATGTACCTGTCGTGGCTGTTTAAGGTGCCAGAACTGTACTTCGTCCGCCCTTTGCCAGCTGCAAAAACAGGAGATTTTTCTTCATTGATCTGATCAAACCACATTACGTGGCCGATTCTCAACAGTAGGCCAAGTGAGCACCTGGGTAGTTACCTGCCTTCTCTCGCTACCATACAGAAGTGCAGATGGAAGCTCTAATAACAGATGAAGCATCCTCTCCCCAACAGGAGATTGCAGTAACCAACAATGAAGTATCCCTTGTACTGTACAAGCGATTAGCACAGAAACACAGATTTCAATCCGGAATCCTGAAGCGAATCCTGTTTGCATCAATGTACCACAGATAGAGTCATCTCCCAGTTCTGCAACACCTGCAGAGTTGCCAAAACATAGATCGGACCACCTCTGGCTAATTCATTGACTTTGATGACTTTTCCTCAGATTCATCTGATCCACCACCTCTATTGTTTTGGTTGAAACTGCGTGTTTTCCATCTTTGGCTTAAAAATACTTACTTTGTGCCTCCATGGTTACACCTTTGGATTACAATTGCATTACTTTCCCTAGTCCTTTGGATAGGTTTTGTGACAGTCTTTTTCTTGCTTCTCAATGGACACCATCTCCCTGAACAGTCTGCTGTACAACTGGTGAACTTTGGTTCTCAAACGACACTCGTCATCACACAAAGAACAAAGAGACCTTTGCCTGGTGAACATTTCGACTGTTCCAATTCCTGATGGGATTGTTTGGGATAGGGTATCATATGATGTGTATGGCCCCAGTGAACTTTTACAAAAAAGTCCATATTTGTTTAAATTACCGTTAAATTACATTGTCACCCCCAGTACTATCTCTGATGATTGGGACGTAAACAGTACATGAAATGCTAAAAAATCTAGGGCATTCTTCTGTTTTTCCATCTGATGAATTGTACGAAGGTGCATACAACTATGATAAAATGTTCTGTTTTCAACATTACGGTCATCATTTTCTGCATAAAGCAAGTACTCGACGTGCTGTTTTGAACTACACACAATGGGAACATTGTCCTACACTACCACGGGGTAGTTCAAAGATATTTGCACAGAAGTTTGCTTATTTTTCTGGTTATGATACATTAGACCCAGTGTCGTCTTATAAGCTTGCACCATTACCTGCAAAGAAAAATATGCTAACCAACACCAATATGATATATTCGGCTTCTTTTTTTCCCCAGTTGTCCACACAAGGATTCAACTTTTGGAGGGACAATATTGATGTAAAATCAATTTGGGGGGCTAAAGATTGGCAGGTTCAGGGGAGCAAGGCTTTATTTAGAGCACGCCTCATATCACAACAGAGGATTTTCCTGAACAAAACTGTGCAACAAACTTCTTGTCTTGGTTTAGCCACATTCCCATATTTGCATGCTTTGAAAACTGGCCAGTTTACAAAATACAAGGAGGAAACACTAGACATCATGCTACGCAATGAAACGTACAATATATCAGACACCAGTTGGAAGGGATGGTTTGTGTGGCTGTTAGATACCAACGGATGTCGAGCGCGATTCCTGGGTAACACCAGGGGCTTTAAGATCAGCAGGCCTGGCCAGCATTACCTGCAGACCGTACACTCTGGGGTAGTAACAACGTACAGTGTTGGGAAGTTGTGCCTTGATTGGCTAAGAACCTCAACGCCGTCCCAGGTGAAACACTTGACTCTTCTTTCGGATGACCTGGAACTATTGGACTTCTTGTTAGGTCCTCGAAAACCACATCAAAAACACTTCTTGTATGCAATGTACAATGAAATATGGAACGTTTCTCAACAGGAAGCTGCTGAAAGACTGCACGAGATTGACAGGGCTAATTTCGAGAAGGCTTTAGCAGTCGTTGACAATGGCTTGACCGCCCTGTCCTCTAGAATGTACTCCCTGGGTAACACAGTTTAGTCAGCAAAAGACATCATACAACATGACATGTCAGCATTACAGCATGGGCAATCACAACATAGATCCATGCTGATATTGAGTTGGATGATTCAGACACTCTGTTCTGGTTGCGTACCATGGCGATATAGCAATGCCACAAGCCTGTTTTCACCTTACCAACTGACGAAACAGCAAATACTCATGGCATGCAAAGATGCGTCATACACTGTTAAACATAGATGTTAGAAAGGCTACCATTCACTGCTGCTGAAACACCTTCCGCAGATCGGATAATCCACAGGTACATTACTCTGCCGATTTCGACATTCTATTTCCAAAACTGCTTAGGACACCATCAAGTCAGCAGATATGAAGCTTTAGGGGAAGGGTATGTACACGAGTATTGGGAATTACTATTCAAATTTCAATGTCGCAAGAAGGAAACCGAAATTTTCCTCAGCTGTTCAGGCTGCAAGAGTGCTTTAAGTGGTTCCTTTGTGCAAGGTTTCGCTCCACAGGCTTATAATGCCTCCATTGCAAACATCTTGCTACTTGAAAGGTTCCCTGGCGGCCAGGATTCATCCGGCTTTCAGATTGTTCTCGAATGGGAGTTATTTAGTGTTGAACCATAAAGGTTGCTGCGGGATGAGACAGGGCAGGGATGAGACAGGGCATTGCCTATCTTGTCACGGTTTCTTCCGTGGTCACTTGCTGTACACAAATACTGTTTCCACCTTCCTCTACAATTAGGGAGGCGCCACTATGGCCTTCGATTAAGCTTTCAAACGTGCATATTGATGCCCTGCACAAACTGCAAAGGAGACGTTTGATCTTCAAGTTGCAAGGTCATCTTCTGAAATACAGTCACTACTCCACACTAATTTCCTCCAGCATTTTGGAGAATTGGTGCACCACATTTTTAACATCCTTCCAGACAGTTTTCGGAGTCATTCCATCATCTATTCACTCTGTGCTAGGAAGCCTTTTTGAAGGTCTTCCGCTGGTCCTGTTCCTAATCGTCGGGACTGTGATTTTAATTTTCCTGGGCACCACTTCTTGTCAGGGTTTTAAATGTGGCAGCAGCAACAGTTATGCCCACATCATGGTCTACTGCCACTATTGTCCTGAGGGGAGATAGGGACATTCCACATTGTTACCACCCCATATCTCTCATTGATGCCACAGTGAAAGCCCTTGGCCGGGTCCTACTTAACAGGCTGTCCGATTGGGTGGACTCCAACTGAATAATTTCGGAGGTACAATATGGGTTCCGATTAGGAAAATCAACCACAGACCAGTGCCTCAATCTCTACCTTTTAATCGCGAAATACACAATAGCTAAACCTGGTGCGCGGTTCCTGGGCTTCATGGACCTCACCTCTGCCTTTGACTGGGTAAACCGTAGTAAACTTTGGAAACTGCTCGGAGACCTTGGGGTTGATTCGGTGATAACCAATGTTTTAATGACCCTACATTCTAATACTACTGCTGTAATCCGATATACCCAGGAAGGGAATATTACCAATCATTTTAAATGTTCAAGTGGGGTTAGACAAGGATGTATATTAGCTCGTTTTTTATTCACATTATATATTAATGGCCTTGATTCATTCTTGACGGCCCTACAGGCCGACACCCCTAGGATAGGCACGCGACCGGTCTCAGTCTTGCTGTATGCGGATGACGCGGTACTCCTTGCACGTACGCCGAGGGGCTTGCAGGTTTTACTTGACTGGTTTGTCTCTTTCATGAATGAGATGGATCTGTCACCGAACCTATCCAAATCATATATCATGGAAATCGGTAAGCAGGGCAGTAGACACAACACCTACAACGTATGCACACACAGTTTAGCAAAAGTTCCGGCCTTCTCTTATCTGGGCATTTTATTTCATGAGAAACTCAATTTTAAACACCTACAGGAGGGGAAGCTTTTAGAAATGACCAGATCAATGGGAGCAATCACAAACTGGGCACTTGGTCACCGGGGATAATTTTAAAGTTATATAATTCCTTTTTTTATTTCTAAAGCCCTATATGGCAGCGAGGTATGGGGGTATATGGCGGCCAATAAACTACAAACCGCAGAAAACAAATATTTTAAGCGCATTCTGAAAGTCCCCCAGAGTACCCCCTCAGACTCGATACATGAAGAATTTGGGACTAAGTACATCATGGATATGGTGGCTGTCAAAACCCTGTTATGTTGGGTGAAGATCTGGTTTAATGAGGGGCCTGGTTTTAACAGACTAGTAATCCAGGACTGCCTCTCACTTGATCATGCGCTAAAAATCCCATAGTTAAACTACATCAAGGACACCTTCACCACCTTAGGCAGAGCAGATATGTTCTCCAGAATTGATAATGTGAAGCCTCAGGAAAAGGACATTATCAAAGAGTTGTTTTTTTAAACATGCTGCAGCCCACCGCGAAGATAAGGAGCTTAGAAAACCCATGGCCAGAGCGCACACCCTAGTAAAGTCTGTGCAGGGCATGGGGCCTTATTTATCATTTTTAATAAGTGCGCACAATAGATTTTTAATCACTCGTTTTAGACTGAACCAACTTCACCATTTTCTGGCTTCGCCCCACATATAGAAGATAGAGGTCCCTGTGGCTGCGACAATAGGTCTCCACAGGCTACCCTTCACTTTGTCTTTTTCTGTAAATAACTAACTTTTTAAAATCTAGAAACACTAGAGGTGATTGACGGTCACAAGACTAGAAGCGAGTTTGCACATTGTTATGCTGCTATAAATGTAATGAACTGTTGATTATTATTGCAGACTACCTGTGCTGTTCCACTGTGTTTAGTAACCCCTGACCATGGCTTGCCCAATTCTGTTTTAATGTTATAAATGTTTTTTAGGTAGCCTAATGAAGTCAAGAACTCAGCCGTGATCAAAGACATAATGGATACCGTGCAAATTTGCACATTTGGTCGTTATGTAGCCAACTAATGAATTTGATGTCGTTTTTTTTTTTTTTTTAACTGTCTCTTTTATTGCTGAATAAAGATTATTATTTTTTTTTTAATTTGTATTTATTATAATTTTCCTGCTCCGCAATGGTGTCCCATTTCAAGATCTAAGGGAACTGGCAATACCACATGTGCTCCTGTGCCGTGAACGCATGGTACATTGTCTCGGCACACCTTTGCTTCAGGAATTAAAAGAGCATTGGTTCTTGTCATTTCGGCCTGTGTGGCTTCACTGTATGCAGCCCATATTCTGCTGTGCACTTTCGAGTGTGCCTTGGACTTGTGCTTAGGAACGCAATTGGTTCATCCTCTGGACATACACGTACTGGTAGACCCCTTAAAGGACCATTTGTATCATTGTCCTTTGCGTATTCCATTGCTTCTGAACACATTCTACGAGTCTTCGTGGAATGCTACTGCTCCTAGTGAATTGGAACTTGGCTCTGGTCCTGCGGACTCTTCACTGACTATTGTCACTCCTTCAGCAGCTGGGGGGGGGGGGGGGGAAGAGAAGGAGTGGGGGAGATGGGTGGAATTGGATGGGAACACATTTGCTCCATCAACCTGCTCCGAGGTGTGCCCTCTGGGATCATAGTCTGTGGCTCCTGGGAACAGAAATGTTTCGTCTACCATTTGGAACACGAACAATTTGGCTTATTCCATTTAGTGGGAACATTTTGATTCAGCCAGTTTATAACATCCTAAATTCCTTTTAAACATTGTTTTTTTAATGTTTGCTTTTATAGCTTTAATACAGGCTTTCTGTATGCTTTGGTTCTCCAATTGTAGGATTCCCCTTTTAAAATCTTTTTAGATGTTTTAGCGCATTTTTATATAATACACATGCTGTAGCATTGCTATGGATAGACTTATAAGGAGATAGCTTTTAGTCGAGTTATGTCTGAGGAGTGGGTGTCACGTGTCTGTTAGGCCCAAGAAGAAACACTGCCATTTTACATGTACACGTTTCTAAAGTTGCCTTCTTTTTCCACACGACTTTTGACACACATTTGCTTACATGACAGCAGAGGATTAGTTCTCTGAAACCACATTGTTTAAAATACCACTTTGTAAGTACACTAGAACGACACCTTGAACATTCAGTACAAGGCCTGAACACACATTATGCAAATGTTGTTTCTTATTCGCCCATAAGGCGACGACGCCATCACAGAGACAATAAACAATGTCAGCTTGGCTGAAACCTCGGCATGGAACCATGGATGCTGTAATACTCACGTTCTTCCGCGCTCAAATTAGAGGAGCACTCTGCTGTCATTGCGAGGTCATCGCTATCCTTGGAGTCTCAGCCCAGCTGCTTCCAACTTGTGACCAAGACGAGGACCTACATACCTTGCCTTCAGGTAATGGGGATTTAGATCATCCAGTAGGGAATTCTTGGCAGAACACCCGCCCTAGGCACCTAGCTTAGGGGAACACATAAGTAGGAATACACTATACACAGTATTTATATGCCAGTATACATACACTGTTTAGCACGATGGTGGAATCGTTCATTCTTTCCACTGTCCTTATATTGCTAATCACATTTGTCTGTTTCAGGCAGGGTCGTCATGTTCTGAGGTTGCCAAAACCATTTGTTACCTTGCCAGGTTTAGGGATACTCATGGTAGCACTGTGAACCAGCAGGACTACAGGCCGACTTATTCTGAGGGGATGCATGGAATCAGTCTGGCATCATCCCAACGTTTAAGTTGCCTAACAAACGAACAGTTCCTACTGAAAAGTGGAAACCTTGTGAAAGGATCAAGGACACTAGCCTACTGCAGGTCTTCATACCAATCTTCCTCGTCACATGGCCGGCCAATCCTATTACCTGCATCATAATCATTGTCTGAATCTGTGCTGAACAGGGAATGCAGGGTGTACATTCTTTATTGAGGTTGCAGATCCAGTCGAGGGAGTGGAGCCTCTACAACTGCTGAGCGCTGCCTCAGTCTAGGTTGCACTGGCTCCAATTCGGCTTTAGAGAGGACAATTGGGACCTCGTCTTCTGGTATTGAAGGATTTGGCATCAGCGTTGAAGTATCAAGAACCAAAGAGGACAGTGGTGCCAGAGGCGGCCCGTTGATGGTCTCAGAGGGTCCAACTGGCAAAAGGGCTAACCCACTAGTGGTGCTCCAGATAGAGAACCTCTTGGCTCTTTGGGGCTGGCAGGCCCGCCAGAGGGAGTCAACAAGGATCCAAAGAGTCAGACAGCATGGCCTCACAGACCTTTTCGATCTGTTTCAGAGTGGTGGGCAACCCTGGGAACTTGGGTTGTGCCGGGACAAGTTCCGGATAGGCTCCGAATTTGCGTGACTTCAGGAGTGAGATAGAGATGTATAGTGCTGCTCCGGTGCTTTCTCAGGAGAGTGATTGGCAGGAAGGGGCAAAGTCCTGCTTTGATTCCCTGTGCTTTTTCTTCGACTTTGAGATGAAGACCAACATCTGGAACGACTGCTTTCTGGTTCTTGAACTGGACCAAACTTTTGACTTGGACAGGTCTCGTCATGGAATGTTACGGAGCTTGGAAATGTAAAGTTTCACATTGTGTTCGACGTGCAGTCACTGAAGGCCCTAGAGTTGCCAGGCACCACATGCAAATCTGAAGAGGATCTGTCAAAGATATTTGCTTGCAGCAGCCCTTACAGGGCTTAAAACCTGTTTTGAGAAGTGACATTTCCACAGCATTCTGAAAATTGAAATATTAATGGAGGCAAGGGTCTCAAGGAGAGGCAACTCTGGATCCACATCCAGTGGCATGGAAACAGAGGAATTTACATCAGATCGCGGGAGTGGTGCCTATAGACACTACGCATATTATTTCTACAGTATAACAAGTCAATGCAGAGCCACACTGTACCACCTACTGGTGCACAGAGGTATTGCTGAAAAGCTTCCGGATCAAGTCTTTTGCCTGGAGAATAGTCAAAAGGTTAGGCATCTGCAGCTAGAAAGCAGAAGAGAAAAATATAATAATCAGGTGAGCAGGAGACTAGGTGACCAAGAAGCCTCAGAGCCATCTTCACTAAGACCGAGGAGACAGGCGGAAACATCGGGATCGTAGCCTGAATGCCCTGGACTCATTGCTCAAGAGAAGGCCCGAAAACACACAGTATTGTCTCAGATGAAAGGAAGCCTCTGCAAAGGAGTCAGTTGCGACTTAGTCAGGTTGATTGCTAACCTCCCGACGACGCTGAGATTCTCCGTTGTCTAGAGGTGGTTTGTGTCTGATGAGGGCGAGCTCACTTAATAGCCAGGGTATCGCGGTATGAGAAAACTGGCACCCCTGACCTCCAAAGATGGACAGTGACCACCACCACCGCCACCTTTGTGAACACCTGAGGGGGTGCTGGTAAGGTCAAAATGAAGCACGGCAAACAAAGTGCTTGTAACCCACCTTGAATCACAGGTTGCGCCTAGGGGCTTGCAGGACAGGGATATATACATAAGCATCCTGCAGGTCTAACCCCACCATCCAGTCTCTGGGATCCAGGACAGAAAGAGCCTGGGCCAGCGGAGCATCTTGAATTTGTTCTTTAACAGTTAGACATTGAGAGGGTGAAGATACAAAATAGGAAGAAGGCCTCTGTCCTTCCACGCAAGCAATGAGAATATCCAACGTGCACTTTATACCCTCTCTGTAGCTCCTGCATCTCCAGGTGCAAAACAGACAGATGGCCCTCTGAAAGCTACGGCAGATCAAAAAGGAATGGCATAGCATAGCCTTGTTGGACAATTTGAAGGACTCGGATGTGATGCTCTGCCACTCCTGAAGGACATGGTTGACCCTGCCCTCAGACAGGATGGCTGTGAGCAGCTAACTGGGCATCAAAGTGATTTTGAAGTTGTTTCCAGAGGGTCAGGGATTGGGATGTGTGAGAAAGTGTATTATGCCCTCACTATAATAAGTGGAGTGGACATCATCGAGCAAAGTCATCATTATTCTGTATCTGGTCATTAATTTAAACTTTAGTTCTGTCCTGGGTAGCTGTGGCACTGAGCAATCGGACTTAACTCAAAGGAAAACAAGTTTAAAGCATTTAACAGTAGCAAAACAGTTAAGATGAAAACAACACACTAAAAATTCCACTCCAATTTATAAAAATAGTATATATTTTTATCTTTAGACACCAAAACCACAAAAATCTGATGAAGGGAACCGGAGATATGATTTTTAGGAGTTTTAGTGTTTTCTAGCACCAAAAAGATCCAAGTGCCAACTAGAGGTATATGTTCATGCTAGACTGGGTCAAAGTCAAAAGGTAATGCAGACAGCGATGGAGCTTAGCTCACCTGAAAGGACCGGGTTTGTCCCAGTAAAAAGTTTACCTTCTGACTTCTTTTCTGGAGGAAATTTCTTGTTGGCAGGGCGGGCTGCCGACTTGATCTAATGCAGGGCTTGACGATGGCAGGGTGTTGCTCAGCATTGATCTGGGTAAAATCCTCCACATTGGGACCTAGAAACTCTTCTGGCAGTAGAGCTGCTTTCGCAGGGAAAACCAGTATGTTGAATCCAACCGGTGATGCAATGACGCCTACTGTGGTGCTATGGTAACCTCTGGTACTTTTATGAAAACGTTTCTAATTGTCCACTTTTGCAATCTTGAGCGCAACAGAATACAAGCAAACACCAGCCAAGGGTCCAGGACCTTTTGGGCACCACTTGGTCAGTTAGGACTCAATCTCCCAGAAGCCATCAGCACTGTCCAGGGCAAACCCAGTGGACTGATTATCTGGGCTCTTTGTTGCAAACTTCTTGCAACTTTTGTGCTCCTGGAGCTTAACGGGAGAATAGCCAACTAGCCCTTGGAGTCCATTTGTCCTGCGTACAAGTGGGAGCAGGTCCAGCCAGTGGGGTTTCTCTCCACAGGAGAAACAGCAGGCTGTCCTCCTTCAGAGTTCCAGCCCTTTGTTTTACCAGCAGCATTCCTCTTACTGTTTTCCACAGGTCTACCAGTGCTCTGAGGAAGGTAGCCAATGGTGCCACTTTTATGCCTGCACTAGCTTGTGGGTGGGGGAGACTATGACCAATAGCAGTAAAATCCTCACGGGCAACCCTACCCACTCATTACTTCCTGAGGGTTTGGCACTAAACACTCCCACAGTGCATCTCTGCCCAAATCCAAGATGTCAATCTTCATTTCCCTAGACACACCTCAGGGGTGTGCCCATAGCTGACCCAAGGAAAAAAAAAAACTCCCCCCTACAAAACCAGTTCGGGGACAGCAGCACAGACGCAGTAAGCTTTTTTTGCCAATTGCCCTTCCTAGACAATCATTTGAGTTTAGGCCCAATTGGTTGACAAACTTAGCTGCATTCCAGTGTGTGAAGGACTGAGTATTAGCTGCGCTACATCGGTGCGGTCTCAGCCAAGACTAATTCAGCGCAGAGTCAGATCCCAAACTAGGTTGTGGATCCTCCTCCTGCATCGTCTGAGCCAGCGTCGACGTCCAATGTACTGGTGCAGATTTTGGAGCCAAACTCAAAGTCGGCACAGACACAAAGTGGGTTCAAGGGACACAGACTTCGCAGAGGATGGATCTGCTGGCAGTAACATGACTAGAAGCTCCTGCAGATCATTAAGCCCCAAAGTCGCAGCAGAGGGATCTGGATGCGTACTGAAGATGCACAGCATGGCCTCTCTAAAGGCTTTGATCTGCTGCATTGTTGCCACAGGACCTGGAAATTTCAGGTGCATCGGAACCAAGGTTAGAATCGTCTCCTCAGTGGAACGGGCAAGAGACCTGAAGGCAACTTGCGCCTTTTCTGGAAATCAAACGTGGCAGGAAGGGGGAGAATCCAGTTTAGACTAAATGCACAAGTTACTTACCTTCAGTAACGATCTGTAAGAAACATTAGTAGTGATAGATTCCTTACCTTAGAATATCCCCAGGCGTCAGACTGGATCCGGAAAGTTTTCTTCAGCAGTACCCCTTCGCGTTGTGCGGCTCCGCGTCCGTCGTTGGCATCGTGGTCGCCGAGATGACGTCGCGGGCGCTACTTAGACGCCGCCCACGCGCGCTGTCAGTTCTGTACATGACTTTCCGCACCAGGAACGCAGAGCCATGCAAGATACTGACCACTGGTGCATTGAAACTAGGGCCCTGAAAGGGATGACCTTAACCCTAGAAATCAGTTCGCAGAACGGGGAGGATGGGTGGGGCGGTAAGCAATCTATCACTACTAATGTTTCTTACAGATATATCGTTACCGAAGGTAAGTAACTTGTGCATCTGAAAGAAACACATAGTGATAGATTCCTTACCGTAGAATAGATACCCCAGCAATACCAACCCCGGTGGTGGGTCTGCGAACAAAGATCACACCAGAAAGTCACGGAGAACAGAACGGCCCAAGAAGCAGTCTCTCCGGACTTGGCTGTCCAGGCAGTAATGTTTGGTAAACGTGTGCAGCGAGGCCCACGTGGCTGCCTGACATATGTCTTGCAGGGGTACACCATGTCCCAATGCAGTAGTGGCTGCAGTAGCTCTGGTGGAATGAGCACGCAGCCCCACCGGAGGTTCTTTTTTAGCCAAAGAGTAACAGGCTTCGATACACAAGACAACCCAGCGGGAGATGGTTCTCTTATGGACCGCCCGACCTTTCTTGGTGCCAACGTAGCCAACAAAAAGCTGGTCATCCACCCGGAACTGCTGTGTGCAGTTAAGATAAAAAGAAAGCGCACGTTTTGGGTCCAGACTGTGGAGCCGCTCTTCCTCTCTGGAAGGATGCGGAAAAAATGTGGGCAAGGAAATAGTCAGCCCAATGTGAAAGGTCGTAACCACTTTTGGCAAAAAGGAAGGACGGGGCATGAGCACAACCTTGTCCGGATGGACTGAAAGGAGGCTTACAGGAAAGAGCCTGGAGCTCACTCACCCGCCTGGCGGAAGTGATGGCCACCAGGAAAGCAGTCTTTAACGTCAAAAGACGAAGAGGACAGTTGTGAAGTGGCTCAAAGGGAGCGCACATCAAGTACGTCAGAACCAGATTCAAGTCCCACTGAGGCATCACGAAAGGAATAGGAGGAAATAGGTGAGTAATGCCTTTAAGAAACCTATTTACAACAGGGGACTTGAAAAGAGAGGGCTGATCAGGGAGCCTGAGAACAGCCGAAATAGCAGAAAGGTAGCCCTTGATAGTGCCCAGAGCAGAGCACTGCCGGGCCAAAGAAAGAAGGAACAGTAGAACCTCAGAAAGAGGGACAGAAAGGGGATCCACAGCCTTTGCTGTGCACCATGCCACAAATTTGTTCCACCTGCAGGCGTATACCACTTTAGTAGAGGGACGCCTGGCTGCCAGAATAACGTCACAAACTTCAGGAGGCAAGTCGAAGGGAATCAACTGCCGCCGTTCAATCTCCACGCAAAGAGGTGGAGGCTGGACAGGTTCAGGTGGAGGACCGTCCCCTGCTGCTGCGACAGAAGATCCTCCCGAAGAGGCAGTCGGATCGGGGGATCGATGCTCATACTGAGTAGCTCGGGATACCATACTCTTAAAGCCCAGTCCGGAGCCACAAGGATGACTTTGGCCCGGTCGCGTCTGATCTTCAGCACTCTGGGCAGAAGTGGTATAGGCGGAAAGGCGTACAACAGATCGCAACTCGACTTGCGACGAAAAGTGTTGCCGCCTTGGAAATTCCAACGCGCAGAACTGATGACATTGCGCTTTCTCTTTGGTGGCGAATAGATCTAACCAAGGCTCTCCCCACTGCTGAAAGAGACCTTGCGCCACCTCCGAGTGAAGACGCCATTCGTGATCAAGCATGCACCTGCAGCTGAGTTCGTCCGCCCTGGCGTTCAGAGAACCTGCCAGGTGGTGAACCACCAGAGACATGCCCTGATGTTCCAGCCATGTCCAGAGACGCAGAGCCTCTTGACAGAGGGTCCACGACCCCACCCCGCCTGGTTTGTTGCAGTACCACATGGCGGTGGTGTTGTCTGTTAACACCTGCACTACTCTCCCCTTGACAGATGGAAGGAATGCCTTCAGTGCAGGCCTGATCGCCCGCAGCTCCAAAAGGTTGATATGGAGCCGGGACTCCGCCGGAGACCAGAGGCCTCTGATCTCCACCTCTCCCATGTGGCCGCCCCATCCCAGGAGGGACGCATCCGTCACCACTGTGAATTCCGGTTGGGAAAGGGAGAGGGATCTGCCGTCGACCCAATGCCGGTTCGTGAGCCACCACTGCAATTGTCGTGCAGTGCCCTCCGAGATCTGGACGTGATCGGACAGGTTTCCCCGATGCTGCGCCCACTGGAACTTCAGATCCCACTGCAGAGCCCGCATATGCCACCTGGCATGATTGACCAGTAGGATGCAGGAGGCCATGAGGCCCAGCAGCCTCAGAGTCACTCTGACCGAAACCCGGGACAAGGGCTGAAAGATGGGAATCAGAGCCCAAATGTCCCGGACTCGCTGTTCGGGAGGATAGACCCGAAACTGCGCTGTGTCCAGAACCGCTCTGATAAAGAGGAGCTTCTGGGAGGGAATCAGGTGCGACTTCGGCACACTGATGGAGAACGAATAGTTTACCTGTCGGTGTAGTTTGCAGCTTGAAGACTTTTTGGATTCACTACGCTGTGCATTATTCCGCGGTCTAGTGGTTGGGTCCGGAATCGTAGTCTCTTTTCTCCTTTTTTTTTTTTTTGTGTGTAGCCCAGGTGGGCGTCGACGCCCCACCATTTGGTGTCCTTCCGTGACGGCGCACTTCCTCCGGAAGCTCCCACCCCTGGGCGCCATCTTCGGATTTTTTATTTTTTTTTGTCTTGTGTTTGTTTTGTTTATCCTTTTACCTTTTGAAGGGGTTTTCCTATTTGTTAGTCCCATCTTCCTCCTGTCTCATCTTTCTGGCGGAGGCGGGTGGGTTCGCTAGTGAATCCAGAAAGTCTTCAAGCTGCAAAACTACACCGACAGGTAAGAAACTATTCATTTTGCAGCGTGAATCTTTCTGGATTCACTATGCTGTGCATAGACTTTGTAGCAGTTTGCTATGTTTGTGGCGGCTGGGTGGAAGATGAGCGTTGGTTGTTGAATATATGTTGAAGCACTTTTTGACCTACTTGTGCTTCTTTGTTCATCTGTATATCCACGCAGTAGTGCTTAGTGAACGTGTGCACTGAAGCCCATGTTGCCGCCAGGCAAATGTCTTGGATAGGTGTGTTTGCCAGGAAGGCGATTGTTGCTCCCTTTTTCCTGGTCGAGTGTGCCTGAGCTGCTCCTTGTAGCTCTTGGCCTGCCTGTTTGTGGCAGTATTGAATTGTTTGCGCGATCCATCGTGCGATGGTATTTTTAGTTACTGGTCTGTCCAGGAAACTGCTTGCGAAGGACACAAAGAACTGTTTTGTCTTTCTACAGTCCTTAGTCCTTTCGATGTAATGCATTACTGCTCTTCTGGCGTCCAGAGTGTGCAGTGCCCTTTCTGCGCTGGTGGATGGTTTCTGGAAAAAAGTGGGAATTTGTATTGTTTGGCTTATATGGAACTTGGACACCACCTTTGGCATGAAGTGTGGGTCCGTTCTCATTACCACACCGTCATTGTGGATCTGAATGTAGGGTTCTTGTAGCGTGAGTGCCTGCAACTCGCTCACCCTACGTAGTGAGGTAATTGCCACCAGAAAGGCCGTCTTTATTGTGAGCATATGTAGCGATGCCTTGTGAATGGGTTCGAACGGTGCTTTCCTAAGCTGTGTTAGAACTACATTGAGGTTTCATGCCGGCGGCGGCATCCTCTTCGGTGGTGCTATTCTTTTGGCTCCTTCTGGGAACCTTTTTACCACTTGAGATGTAAAAAAGCTTTCCCCCGTTTCTCCTCTTGTATAGGCCACTATTGCCGCCAGGTGCACTCTTATTGAAGTGCAGCTTGTTATTTTTTAGTAAGTGTGTTAAGTATTTTAGCACTGTAGATTCTTTAGTGATTCTCCTGTGGAGTTTTTTGTTGATGCACCATTCAGTGAATCTTTTCCATTTTGCTGCATAGCATTTCCGTGTGGTGGGCCTCCTGGCTTCCCGCAGTACTGCCAGCGTGCTTTCTGGAAGCTTGAGGTGAGCAAACTAAGTCTTCAGGAGCCATGCTGAGGCTCTCTGGCTCTGGATGGAGTACTCTTCCGTTTTGCATTGAGAGCAGGTCTTTCCTTCTTGGGAACTTGTGTGGTGGTCCCTGTGCCATTTCCACTATCTGTGAGAACCAGGACTGCCTGGCCCGCTGTGGTGCTACCAGAATTAGAGTCATGTTGCTTGTTCTGCACTTGCTGAGCACCTTGTGTATCAGCGGTATCGGTGGAAAAGCGTAGGCTGTCTTTGACCAGCTCATCCATAGGGCATTTCCTGGGATTGGTGGCCTGACTGCCTGGATGCGAAGTATTGGCATTTTGGTGTGTTGCAAACAGGTCTAGTTGTGGGGTCCCCCACTTCTTGAATATTTTTTGCGTCTCTTGCGGGTTGAGCTCCCACTTGTGTGAGATTGACGTCTGTCTGCTTCCACATTGTCCTTCCCCAGCAGATGTATTGCCAGGAGGTCTATTTGTAGTGGGATTGCCCATTTCCAGATCTGTTGCGCTAGGTCTGACAGCGCCACTGACTGTGTTCCTCCCTGCTTGTTGATGTAGAACATTGTTGTGGTGTTGTCTGTTTGTACTAACACCCTTTGCCCGTACAGCTGTTTCTGGAACGCTTTTAGTGCTAGGAACACAGTCTTTAGCTCTAGGTAGTTGATGTGCTTGATGGCATCTGTTTGTGTCCATAACCCCCTTACTTTGAGCAGGTTCATGTGCGCTCCCCACCCCATTTGGGATGAGTCTGTTGTGATGGTCACTGTTGGAGTTGGTGGTGTGAACAGCTTTCCCCTTGTTATGTTGTCCTTGTTCCACCATGCTATCTCCTCCTGCACTGCGTGCGTTACAACCACTAGATCTTCCCAACTCCCTGTAGCCTGTGACCACTGCTGTTGCAGCCATTCCTGGAATGGTCTAATGTGCAGTCGAATATTGGGGACTAGGTGTATGCAGGACGCCATCATCCCCATGAGCTTGCTCACTGTCAATACCCTTCTGGTATTGGCGAGTCTCTTTCATCAGTGCTGAGGTCCTCTTTTCGCTGGGGAACACCATGCCCTGAATGGTGTCGATTTTTGCACCCAGGAAGATTTTCACTTGCTCTGGTTCTAGCGACGACTTCCCGCTGTGTATGGAGAAGCCTAGCTTTGTTAGGGTATGTGTGACCTGCTGAGTATGCAGTTTGCATTTGTTGTAGGAGTCCGCTTTCACCAACCAGTTGTCTAGGTAGGGGTATACATGTATTCCCTGCCTCCGCAGATGTGCTGCTACGGCCGCTAGGCATTTTGTGAAGACCCTTGGCGCGGACTTTAGTCCGAAGGCTAGGGCCGTGAACTGGTAATGCGCCTTGCCGATGGTAAATCGCAGTAGACGCTTGGGTCTTTGGTTCATGGGAATGTGTAGGTAGGCATCCTTTAGGTCTATTGTGCACATAAAATCCCCGTGCCTTATCTGAGGTATAACCTCCTGTAAGGACGTCATTTTGAACTTGAGTCTTTATGTACTTGTTTAGGAACCGTAGGTCCAGTATGGGCCTTAACGTTTCGTCTATTTTTGGTACTAGGAAGTAGTTTGAGTACACTCCCGTGCTTCTTTCCTTGTATGGTACGTTTTCTATAGCCTGCTTGTGGAGGAGTTCTTGTGCCTCCTGCCACAGCAGTGATAGCTCTTCTGCTGAGCGTGTCTTGTTGGTTGGCCTTCTGTTTGGTGGCCTCTTTACCAGTTCTATGCAGTAGCCGAACTGTATGATGTTGAGTATCCATTTGTCTGTTAACTTCTCCCACTCCTGGAAGAAGTGTTTTAGTCTGCCTCCTACGGGTGTCACATGGTCGTTGATTTGGAATGGTTGTTTGTGTCTTTTATTGAGCCGCGCCACTAAGGATGTTGTTAGTGCGGGCACGTTTGGTACTGTGGAGTCACTTTTGGGCGGGTTGCTGGCCGCCTCTTCTTGTCTGTCCTCGTCCGTTTGGTCGGCTTCGAAAGGACTGTCCCCTTTGTTGGTTTTGCCAGCCTTGTTGCTGCTGACCCTGTTGCGCCTGGCTGCTTCCCTGCAATGTTTGCTGGAAGGCCTGGTGTGATGTTCCCGGCTGGTTCCCTCCTCTGCCATTTGGTCTTCGTGAGGGGGTGCCCCTTCTCATCCCTCTGAACTGCAGTGCCCCCATGGACCTTGCAGTTTCGTTATCTTTTGAGCTGTGTCAGCGTCTCGTCCACGGGCGTGCCGAACAGCTTCTCCCCATTGAAGGGTAGGTTCAGGATGTTGTTTTGTACTTCCGGTTTGAACCCGGAGATCCTCAGCCAGGCATGTCTCCGCTCTGTTACCCCGATCATCATTAGCCTGCTTGACGTGTCCGCTGCGACCAAGGCCGACTTCAGGCAGGTGTTGGCCATATTCTTGCCCTCCTCCACCAGGTGGGCCGCTCTTTGCTGGTGTTCAGTCGGGAGCAGTTTGAGCAACTGTCCTACTTCATCCCAATGTTGGTAGGCATGCCTGTTTATCAGGGCATTGGAGTTGGCAATGCGCCAATGGATTGCCGCATTCCTCTCAATTTTCCTCCCTGTGAGGTCTATTCTTTTGCTCTCCTTGTCTGGAGGTGGCCCGGAGTTTGTGGGAACGTTGGCCCTCTTCCTGGCTGTTGCAGTAATAATTGAATCAGCCGGTACAGATCCCTGGATATATGGGGGATCCTTAGAAGAGTGTTTGTATTTTTTCTCTGCCCCGGGGGTGACAGATCTGCAGGTAGCTGGCTCCTTGAAAGCCTCCCTGCCTTGGTCCAGTACACCTGGGAGCATCGGAAGGAATTGGCTCCTAGTTTGAGTTGGCTGCAGTGTCTCCAGGAGAAAACAGGCCTTGGGCTTTTCCTCCTCCATTTCCACCCTACAGGTTGCTGCAGCGTTCCTGACGACTATGTTGTATATCCCAATGTCGTCCGGCGGCGAAGGCCTCAACGGATACGTCTCCACGGCCTCTTCTGGATTTTTGGCGTCGAGATCCTGCCAGTCCAGGTCTTGAGCCTCCGAGGGTGTCGAGCCGAAGTGAGTCTGCTGGTCCTCGTCGCCCTCAGCGTAGTAATACAGGCCCTCCTCGTCCTGTTGCTCCGACGGTTCGGGAGTTTTCGGCGGTTCGGTGGCATCGAACTCCTCTTGGACTTCTGGTTCGATAACCGTCAGGGGCTTCGAAGGGATGGTGTATCTACTCATCCGTTCGTCGAAATCCTTTTTTCTTTGTAGGATACTGGTCATCTCGGCCTCGAGCCTTCTCTTCTTCCTCTCCATCTCTGCCGCTTGTTCGGCGTCGAGAGTTTCGGCGGCTCTCTTCGAGGTCGTGGATGTTGACGTCGAAGTTGCCGTCTGCTCTTTCCCCTTCGGCGTCGGGTGCGGCTTCTCGGAGCCGTGCTTCGACGACCTGGGTGTCTCTTGAGCTTTCGCCGACCGGGAGTCCTTCTCGAAGGATCCGCTGGGCTGCTTGTCCTTGGACGCAGCTGTGGTCGTCGATTGCTTCGACGCCAGTGCTCCTTTCGAGGACTTTGGCTCTGGTTTTTGAGAGTCTGTCGGGGTTTTAGGGGTCGACGTCTCTTACCTCCTTCCTTGGTCTGGTATCGGTCTCTACGACCATGCAGTCCTCTGGTCCCTCGGCGATGTTGTCCTCTTCCTTGCTGGAGAGGCCCAGGTCCCGCAGCGACGGGGGTTGTCCCTGCCCCTGCATACTGTAGTTTGCTCTCCTCTGTCTGTCCCTCACTCTGAGAGTCTTGGGGGCGAATGCCGAGCAGGCGTTGCAGTCGGTACTCTGATGGTCGATCGGTAGGCAGAGGTTGCAGACTGGGTGCTGGTCCTACTGCGCGAACTTGTGGTGGCAGTTCCTGCAAAATTTGAATGGTGTCTTGTCCATTCCCACGCTCAGGGAGCCCCCTGTGTGCGCATTCTCCGTCGGACGTCGAAGTTTTCTCCACTTTTCACCTACTTCGTCGTCCCGGTAGTATGTTCTTTGTCTTGTGATGAAGAAACTCCAATTTTCTCGGTTCTTTCTGCTTTTTCTCTCCTCTTCCAACTCTGGAGCTCTTCACGACAATCCAGACCCAACGGCGGAAAAAAGAATCTGAAGATGGCGCCAAGGGTGGGAGCTTCCAGAGCAAGCGCGCCGACATCACGGAGGGACACCAAATGGTGGGGCGTCGACACCCACCTGGGCTACACAAAAAAAAGAGAAAAGAGACTACGATTCCGGACCCGACCACTAGACCGCGGAATAATGCACAGCATAGTGAATCCAGAAAGATTCACGCTGCAAAACCCCAGCAAGTGCAGGAGGTCGGCCGTAGTCTGGAGGTGGGAGACGACTGTCTGGGGCGAGCCCGCCTTCAACAACCAGTCGTCGAGATAGGGGAAGACAGACCCCTGATCTGCGCAGATGAGCTGCGACCACCGCCATCACCTTGGCGAACACCTGAGGGGCGCTGGTAAGGCCAAGGGGGAGCACGGTAAACTGAAAGTGCTCGTGGCCTACCATGAACCGCAGGTAACGCCTGTGGGCTGGCAGGACGGGGATGTGGAAATATGCGTCCTGCAAGTCCAGCACCACCATCCAGTCTTGTGGGTCGAGAGCAGACCAGACCTGAGCTAGAGTGAGCATCTTGAACTTCTCCTTCCAGAGGAATAGAATGACGTTCCGGAGGTCCAAGATAGGACGCAGGCCTTTGTCCTTCTTGGGCACCACAAAGTAGTGGGAATAACAACCACGACCTACTTCGTGCGTCGGAACGCGCTCGATGGCCCCCTTGCCCAAGAGGGCCGCAACTTCCTGCTGAAGCACCAAGTGATCCCCTGACATGCGGTGGTATTGAGGCGGCATGGCTGGGGGTGTAGTCTCGAAGGGGAGGGAGTAGCCCCTTCGGACTATCTCTAAAACCTACCTGTCCGAAGTGATGGTGCACCAGTGGGGGAGGTGATGGCGGAGCCTGCCGCCCACTGGCATTTCATGGGCCTGAAAGTTCGGACTAGGAAGATTTGGAGGCAGAGGTGGCGGGAGTGGTGATGGTGGTCTGACCCGCCCGCTGGCCCCTTTGTCCGCCACGGCGGAAACCGCGTCCGCGCTGGGATGACTTGCGCCGGTGGCTCTGTTGCGATCGCTGTGGGGCACCCCTTCCTGTGCCACAAAAGGAGCGAAAAGTGGAAGGCGGAGGAGGGCGGACTGCCGAGAGTCCCAAGGACTTGGCCCTAGCCCGTGAGTCCATAAACCGCTCCAACGCACTGTCCGCCGTGTCGCCGAAGAGGCGACGGCCATCAAAGGGCATGTCCATAAGGGTGTTTTGGACATCCCCTGAAAATCCAGTTGTCCTCAACCAGGCGTGACGGCGAACCGCCACCGTCGTTGCAATGAATCTGCCCAGTGAGTCGGCGGTGTCTAGACCACAACGGATCATGAATTTGGCTGCATCTCTGCCCTCTGCAACAGCCTGGGCGAGAGTAGGCCGGGCCTCCTCCGGACACTGAGACAGCACATTCGCCACCGTATCCCACAGGCAGTGGGAATAACGGCCCAAGAGGCATGCGGTGTTCACGGACCGCAGCGCACAGCTGGTGGAAGAGAAAATCTTCTTCCCAAACTGATCCAGCTTCTTGGATTCCCTATCCGGTGGGGTGGAAGGGAAGGCGGTTGGGGAAGCAGAGGCTTGGACAACCAAGCTCTCGGGAGTGGGGTGTTGGGAGAGGAAAATGGGGTCACCCGGAGCCGGGCGATGGCGTCGGGCCACGTTCCCATCCACAGGAGCCCCTGTGGTGGGCCTGGACCAAGTGCCCAAAAGAACGTCCGAAAGGGCTTCATTAAAGGGCAGCAGCGGCTCCGCAGAAGTAGCTGCTGGCTGAAGCACCTGTCACGAGGTTAGTCCTGACGGCCAGAGTAGGGAGCTGGAGGTGTAGGGCCTCCGCCGCCCTACGCAACACCACTGCGTAACTGGCTCCCTCCTCCGTAGCCACGGTAGGAGGAGACAGCATGCCAAGGTCTGGCGAGGTATTCAGACCACTGGCGTCCCCCAATTCCTCAGTCCAGTCCTGTTCAGACTCACAGGCTGCAGCGAGAGGGTCGTCCGACCCCTCCCAGTCCTCCCCTTGCTCCTCAACATGCCGAAAATAAGGAGCAGGGACATGGGGATAGAAATCCCCAAACGGCGTCGAGAACGGCATCGACCGACGCCGCGTCCACTTCGGAGCTGAATCGGAGGTCGACGCCGTCCCGAGGAGCGGGCGGCGTCAGGATCGGTGCCGGTGGGGTCGGTGGAGGCGTAACTAGGTCAACCGGCGTTGACCGGGATCCAGGCCTGGATCCAAGGGTGTCCTGCGGCGCCGGAGCAGACAGCGACGCCAGAGATGAAACGCGAGGACACCCATGCGGGACCGCAGGGCCCAAAGGCGCACCGGCGGGACCCGACGGCCCAAAGAGGCGAGCCATGGCCGACAGGAAGTCCTGTATCTGGGCCGGAGTCACCGACGACCCCGGGAAGGGCGGGTAGTCGGGCGGCGACTCCATGGACTCCGCCGGAGCCGCGGGGCTGGCACCACCCGTACCCTCAGCCACGTCGCGCGACCAGCGAGGGGAAGTCGGAGAACGATGACGTTTCTTCGACTTCTTGTGCTTCGTCTTACCTGACCCAGAGTGCGAAGACTTCGACCGCGACGATCGCCGATGGTGACTCCGCGCACGGTCCCTCGACCTCCCTCTGGACCGGGACCTGTCACGGCGCGGAGCCAACTGCCGGGCTTCAAGCAGCTTTCGGGACCGCTCCCGCAAAGACTTCGGAGCCATGGACCGGCAGTCGGGGCACGACTTGGGGGTCATGGTCGCGCTCCAGGCAGAAGAGACACACGCGGTGTGGGTCCGTCACCGACATCATCCGATGACAGTCCTCGCAGGATTTAAAACCGGGCATCCCTAACTGCACCAGGAGTCGATATCGACTTGAAAAAGGGTGAGAAAAAGATCTCAAAAACTTAGTAAAAAAAAAAAAAAAGACTAGGGGTACCGCTCTTTCCGGATCTGCGCTTGCTGGCGCGGAAAAAGAAAACCGACGTCAGCCCACGTGGGCGTCGTCCAAGTAGCGCCCGTGACGTCATCTCGGCGACCACGACGCCAACGACAGACGTGGAGCCTCACGACGCCCCTACCGACGCGCAGGGGTACTGCTGACGAAAACTTTCCGGATCCAGTCTGACGCCTGGGGATATTCAAAAGGTAAGGAATCTATCACTGTGTGTTTCTTTCAGATTGTGGTTATTTTTGGGACTTAGCACGAAGATGTTCTGCTGCAGGAAAGCCTTTAGGTGCAGGTCCACACTCTGGACTTCGACCCGGAGCAGGAAGTTCATGTGGTCTTTTAGCAAATCTCGGCTTTCTATTTGTTGACAGACTGATAGCGCGCCAAATGCACTGCTCAATATGGTGAACATCGCCTTCAAATTTTGAGTCTATATTTACACTACTTAAATAATGTGTATTTATGAAATGATGGTCTTTTATTTACATTCCATCAAGTAACAGTTGATTTGAATTTTCTCCACAGTGAGATTCCTTGTGGGGGGGGGGGGGGGGCAATTCAGTTGTATAGTTTCACAAACATATTTCTTATCCCCAATGTCTTGGTGTTTTACCATGTAGAGCTTAGCTTCACATTCTTGAATGGCCTTCAGATTCATCTGGGCACAGTTGTTGCAGGATTTGGAGTCATGTGCTGAACCCTAACACCTCGTCGGGATCTGCCACAGATCTTTTTGTGACAGTCCCTACAAGGTTTAAGCCCTGTAGTCTTACGTGGTGACATGCACAGTGGAAGATTTAAAGAGGAAAAATAGTTGAGAAAAAAAAGTTCTTCAAGGAATGAAAGAGCGATGCTCTGGATCTGCGCTTGGAGGCATGAAAACAAAGAATAGATAGCATGCATGGGTGGTGCTATAAACGGCTCTGCTAGTCTCTTCTGGAGTGGAACAAAGTTAGCACAGTCAAATGACGCCACCTCAGGAGCACTTCTTTTTGAGTTTCCAAATCCAGTGCTTGAGGATAGTCACAAAGTGAGGAATCAACGGTTAGAAATATCCATCAGAACAAAGCATTCAATATCATCCCATTCAATATTTCAAGAACAAATCCAAGAATCCATTTGTTTACACCAGGAAGAATGTAAGGGTGCCTACCATAGTAAGACACCAAAAACAATGAGGAAAACCTAAAACTAGCAAACCCATTTTCGGTCATACAAATTGCTACTTATTTTTCGAAAGATGAAAAACACAGACATGAAGCCGCTCCCCTCCACATTTAAATATTTCTTCACTGTACATTTTGAAGCTCATTTTCACAGAACCAGATGGTGAAAAAGTAAAGCACACAGAAGCACAAGCTATAGTGAACAGCTGGACCACATCATGTGGGAGCCTTATTAATGATTCAGTGAAAAGCATGTGAAAGTTCTAGACCCAATACAAATGGCTAAATTACACACAGCATACCCTTCTATAACCAAGCTGCAAAAATAAATATTTATTCTCAGTCAAATAAACCTTGATCCACAAACTTTGCTTGTGTGGGAGACACACACATACCATACACACGCACCTGGACAGAGTGGAGAATACAGAAAGAATCACCTTTAGTGTACACCATCACCTTGCACAATAACAAAAGAGAAAGCTATCCCGTAGCTCATTGGTCTACTGCCTTAATACAAAATTAAGTGCCAAGGGAGCCTATGATCATTGCTTTGCGTAAGCGAAAGAAACAAATATCCAACAGCTTTTCTCCCAAAAACGTTTCAAAGAAAATCCCTTTACAAAAGAATTTATTAACAATGTGGTCTTTCTGATTGGCAGCAGAGGCTGTGTTTTCTCTGCTGAACATCCCACTTCAGTCCGGTCCATCTACAAACATTATAAAAGTTCTTATGATGATTAACAGCATATACAAATATCTTAACAAGATATTCTAAAGTGCAATCTTGCAAACAAGCAACTAGCAGCATTGTTGTACGTGTACACACGATTATAAAAATTTGCCCACTTCCCTGGGAAAAATGTCCCGAGGCCCACACACATTAAATACAGGATTAATATCGATCCAGGTTTCCAACTCTTATTAATAGGAGGACGCGTGCACAGGCCCTCCATGGCCAGTAATAAGGCGAAGGGCTCCTCCTTAATCCCTGCATGTTCTGGAGTCATCTTCTGAAAACCTTTCATGATTTCATCACTGTAAAATACTGCACAATATTCATAGGAAAGTCCATGCCATCAACGAGTAAAGGGAAGACATAAATTACTAAAAGCAGACTGTTTATAGAGTTGGGGTGTCTAATATAAATATAGAAAGTGTTCGGAAGCATGGGTGCCACTAACTCTCCCTTGGCAGTTGCTTCCCAGCCAAGCACTGTCGCTGAACAGTTAAATATATATATCTTGGGGCAAGTCCTGTAGTTCTTCCTCGAGCCACTGCACATGTTGTGTCCAAGGACATAGTCAGGTCCCTCCTGTTGCAGACAATGTGTCCATGTAATGGCTCAGGGCTTCCTGCGCCTGGAAAGAGAAGAAGAAAGTAAGAAAAATCCACTCTATGCAATCAGAACACACGCTAGTGTATTGCGTCCTGGTGTCCGTCATTGCAGACTTCGGATAGACAGCCAGGCACCAAACCACTCATGTATCTTTTGTTGTGCAAGCTTCAGCCCCAGAGTGCCCAATATCTCAATTTTCTTACTACAGTACAATCAAGTAAGTTTAAGTACATTCACACGCTAACCTAGTACGTAAGCGTGCCATCCCCAGACTACTATGTGTTCACAGCCTCCTCTCCCCCCCACCCCAACCAACCTGCAGTTATACAATCGAGAAAGGACATCTTTGGCCCCAATTTTACAGCCTAGTTTATGGGATTACATTTTTGCCTGTACCCAGTGTGAACCTCTTATCAGCCATATGGCCATGTGCATTTCTACAACGTCTACTATGCGCCCATTATACACTGCACAGTCAAGTGTGCTACCTATACCCTATAGAGTACAGGATTAGCACACTTTTCCTGGACATTAATAAAAAGCAGCACCTTTTGTGGTTACAGAATGCCCTCCCAGCTTCCCAAGCCAGCCACCACAAAAACATTTCGGCCTACAGATTGTGAGCTCTGTGCTCACATGCATCTCGCATCACTTACTTGGGTACTGCATGGTGCTGATATCCTGGGCCGAGGTTAGACCCAGCCCTCATCTCTACGGCCACAGAGCACTGGGAACACAAAGAGAAATTATCTATAATATATTATCCATAAAGCACACCCCAACCCCGCCCACCCCAGATATGTGGTCAGAACATCTGGCGACAGCAAACTTCTTCTCCCTCAATAAGACAAAACAGCAAAAATACCAGGACCCAGGAACACTTGACTGAATGCCAACCTCACCCCCAAAAGCAAAGACACCCCGCAAAAATCTCTATACTAAGACCCTTTGAAAGACCCAAGTAGCGTGACCCCAATAACAAGCTCCCTGACACAGCTGGTTCTGAAGCAAAACAAAGTATATGATCAATAGCTACAGATGACTGGACAAATCAATAAGTACCACTACTGTTAACGCACTCACCCTGGTCTCCACATCTGTCCACTCAGACTCTGTAGTCTCCTCTTGCTGTGCTTGCGCAGACGGGGAGGAGCGTCGCTTACGGCTTAAAGAAGTTATAATGAAAAATTGTAAGAATACACCCAAAAGGAATGCAGTTTATGCAGAAAGCACAAGTTACTAACTTGTGTAACGATATATCTGTAAGAGACAGTAGTTAGTGATAGATTCCTTACCTTAGAATATCCCCAGGCGTCAGGCTGGATCCGGAAAGTTTTGCGTAGCAGTACCCTTGCGCGTCGGTAGGCGGCGTCGTGCGGCTCCGCGTCCGGCGTCGTGATCGCCGGGATGACGTCGCGGGCAGTACTTAGGCGCCGCCCCTGCGCGCTGACGTCAGTTCTGTACACGACTTTCCGCGCCAGGAACGCAGAGCCATGCAAGAAGCTGACACAGGTGTCTGAAAAATACTAGGGCCCTGAAAGGGATGTCCTTAACCCTAGAAATCAGTTCGCAGAACGGGGAGGATGGGTGGGCGGTAGGAATCTATCACTAACTACTGTCTCTTACAGATATATCGTTATACAAGTTAGTAACTTGTGCATCTGAAAGAGACACGTTAGTGATAGATTCCTTACCTTAGAATAGATACCCCAGCAATACCAACCCCGGTGGTGGGTCTGCGAACAAAGAGCAGACAAGGAAGTCCTGGAGGACAGAACGGCCAAAGAAGCCGTCCCTCCGGACCTGACTGTCAAGGCAGTAATGTCTAGTAAACGTGTGCAGCGAGGCCCACGTAGCCGCCTGACAGATAACCGGCAGCGGAACACCGCGGCCCAAGGCCGTGGTAGCAGCCGTTGCCCTGGTGGAATGGGCACGCAGCCCAACAGGAGGTTCCTTTTAGCCAAAGAATAGCAGGTCTTGATGCACAAGGTAACCCAGCGGGAGATGGTCCTCTTGTGCACCGCCCGACCTTTTTGGCGCCCACGTAGCCAACAAAGAGCTGGTCATCCACCCGGAAGTGTTTTGTGCGGTCAATATAGAAAGAGAGCGCACGTTTTGGGTCCAGACGGTGGAGCCTCTCCCTCTCTGGAAGGATGCGGAGGCGGAAAGAAGGTGGGCAAAGTGATGGTCTGCCCAATGTGGAAAGCAGTAACCACCTTTGGCAAGAAGGACGGACGCGTCCGAAGAACAACCTTGTCTGGATGAACAGACAGAAAGGGAGGTTTGCAAGATAGAGCCTGGAGCTCACTCACCCGCCGAGCGGAGGTGATGGCCACCAGAAAGGCTGTCTTCAGAGTCAGAAGACGAAGAGGACAGTTATGCAGAGGCTCAAAGGGAGCGCACATTAAAAGGTAAGAACCAAGTTCAAGTCCCACTGAGGCATTACAAACGGAACAGGAGGGAAGAGGTGAGTAATGCCTTTTAAGAACCTGTTAACAACAGGGGACTTGAAAAGGAGGGCTGATCAGGGAGCCTGAGGAAGGCCGAGATAGCACAAAGATAACCCTTGATGGTACCCAGGGCAGAACCCTGTTGGGCCAGAGAGAGAAGGAACAGAAGGACCTCAGAAAGAGGGGCAGAAAGGGGATCCACAGCCTTTGCTGTGCACCATGCCACAAATTTGTTCCACCTGCAGGCGTATACCACCTTAGTGGAGGGACGCCTGGCTGCCAGAATCACATCACAAACTTCGGGAGGCAAGTCGAAAGGAATCAACTGCCGCCGCTCAATCTCCACGCAAGCAGGTGTAGACTGGACAGGTTCGGGTGGAGGACCGTCCCCTGCTGCTGCGACAGAAGATCCTCCCGAAGAGGCAGACGGATCGGGGGATCTATGCTCATATTGAGTAGCTCGGGATACCAAACTCTTCGAGCCCAGTCCGGAGCCACAAGAATGACTTGGGCCCGGTCGTGCCGAATCTTCTTCAACACTCTGGGTAGAAGTGGTATAGGCGGAAAGGCGTACAACAGACCGCAACTCCACTCGCGACGAAAAGCGTCGCCGAGCGAGTGCCGCCTTGGAAATTCCAACGCGCAGAACTGATGACATTGCGCGTTCTCTTCGGTGGCGAATAGATCTAACCAAGGCTCTCCCCACTGTAGAAAGAGTCCTTGCGCCACTTCCGAGTGAAGACGCCATTCGTGATCCATCATGCACCTGCGGCTGAGTTCGTCCGCCCTGGCGTTCAGAGAACCTGCCAGGTGTTGAACCATCAGGAACATGCCCTGATGTTCCAGCCATGTCCAGAGGCGCAGAGCCTCCTGACAAAGGGTCCAAGACCCCACCCCGCCCTGTTTGTTGCAGTACCACATGGCGGTGGTGTTGTCTGTGAACACCTGCACTACCTTCCCTTTGACAGAGGGAAGGAATGCCTTGAGTGCAAGCCGGATCGCCCGGAGCTCCAGAAGGTTGATATGGAGCCGGGACTCCGCCGGAGACCAGAGGCCTCTGATCTCCGCCTCTCCCATGTGACCGCCCCATCCCAGAAGGGACGCGTCCGTCACAACTGTATGCTCTGGCTGGGGAAGGGAGAGGGATCTGCCCATGACCCATTGCCGGTTCGAGAGCCACCACTGCAACTGTTTTGCAGTCCCCTCCGAGATCTGGACGTGATCGGACAGGTTGCCCTGGTGCTGCGCCCACTGGAACTTCAGGTCCCACTGCAGAGCCCGCATATGCCATCTGGCATGATTGACCAGCAGGATGCAGGAGGCCATGAGGCCCAGCAGCCTCAGGGTCATCCGTACCGAAACCCAGGATAAAGGCCGAAAGATCGGAATCATAGCCTGAATATCCCGGACTCGCCGTTCGGGAGGATAGGCCCGAAACTGCGTCGTGTCCAGAACTGCTCCGATGAAAAGGAGCTGTGGAGAAGGAATTAGATGCGACTTCGGCACATTGATGGAGAACCCCAGCGAGTGCAGGAGTTCGGCCGTAGTCTGGAGGTGGGAGACGACTGCCTGGGACGAGCCCGCCTTCAGCAGCCAGTCGTCGAGGTAGGGGAAGACTGAAACCCCTGCCCGGCGCAGATGAGCTGCGACCACCGCCATCACTTTCGTGAACACCCGAGGGGCACTGGTAAGGCCAAAGGGGAGCACGGTGAACTGAAAATGCTCGGGGCCTACCGTGAACCGAAGGTAACGCCGGTGGGCCGGCAGGACGGGGATGTGGAAATACGCGTCCTGCAAGTCCAACGCTACCAACCAGTCTCCAGGGTCGAGGGCAGTCAAGACCTGAGCTAGGGTGAGCATCTTGAACTTCTCCTTCCGGAGGAAGCGATTGACGTTCCGGAGGTCCAAGATAGGACGCATGTCCTCCTTGTCCTTTTTGGGCACCAGAAAGTAGTGGGAGTAGCAACCACGCCCTACTTCCGGGGTCGGAACATGCTCGATGGCCCTCTTGGTCAAGAGGGCCGTGACTTCCTTCCGTAGAAGCACCAAGTGATCCCCTGACATGCGGTGGAATTGAGGTGGCATGGCTGGGGGGTGGTCTCGAAGGGGAGGGAGTAGCCCCTTCGGACAATGTCCAAGACCCACCTGTCCGAGGTGATGGTGCGCCAGTGGGGAAGGTGATGGCGGACCCTGCCCCCTACTGGCGTGCCGTGCACCTGAAAGGAGGGACTAGGAGGGCTTGGAGGCCGCGGACGGGTTGGAGGTGGTGGCCTGACCCGCACGCTGGTTGCCCGATCCGCCACGGCGGAATCCACGTCCTCGGCCACGCGAAGACGCCTGCTGCGCGGGCCGGTGGCTGGGCTGCTGACGTGAAGGGGCGCCCCTACCGTGGCCACGATAGGGGCGAAAAGCAGAAGGTAGCGGAGGGCGTGTAGCAGAAAGGCCCAGGGACTTTGCAGTAGCCCGTGAGTCCTTAAAGCGCTCCAACGCATGGTCTGCTTTGGACCCAAAAAGACCGACTCCATCAAAGGGCATGTCCATGAGAGTATTCTGGACATCCCCTGAAAAACCAGTGGTTCTCAGCCAGGCGTGGCGCCGGAGCGCCACCGTCGTTGCAATCGACCTGCCCAGCGAGTCGGCGGTGTCAAGGCCACAACGGATAGTGTATTTGGCCGCATCCCTTCCTTCCGCAATGGCGCGGGAAAGCAGTGCCTGGACCTCCTCAGGGCACTGGGGCAAAACATCCGCCACCGAATCCCACAGGGAGTGGGTATATCGGCCCAAAAGACAAGCGGTGTTAACGGACCGCAAGCCAGCACTGGAGGAAGAAAAACCTTTCTTCCCAAACTGATCCAGGCGTTTGGATTCCCTATCCGGAGGAGCGGTAGGGAAGGCGGTTTGGGAAGCGGAGGCTTGGACAACCAAGCTCTCAGGAGTGGGGTGGACAGAAAGAAACAGGGGGTCGCCCGGAGCGGGGCGATGGCGTCGTGACACGTTCCGATCCACAGGAGCCCCTGTGTTGGGCTTGGACCAGGCGCCCAAAAGAACGTCAGTGAGGGCGTCGTTAAACGGCAGCACAGTCTCCGCAGAGGAGGCTGCCGGCTGAAGCACCTCTGTCAAGATGTTAGTCTTGACCGTCAAAGTAGGGAGCTGGAGACGTAAGGCCCCAGCAGCCCTACGCAACACCGTACTCAAAATTGGCCCCCTCCTCCGTAGCCACGGGAGGAGACAGCATGCCAGTGTCAGGAGAAGTATCCAGACCACTGGCCTCCCCTAGACTCTCTGTCCAGTCCTCATCATACTGACAGTTGCGTGTCAGAGGGTCATCAGACCCCTCCCAGTCCTCCTGGTCCTCCTCTGGTTCAAAATAAGGAGGAGGAGGGACATTTGGGACCCAAGGTCCCATCGGCGCCGGAGCCGGCGTCGAGCGACGTCGCTCCGGGTCCATGTCCGGAGCCGGAAGGAACTGGGGGACGACGCCGCCCGGAGCCCAGGGCGGCGTCGAGAACGGCACCGGAGACATCGGCGCCGGCGGAGGTGTCGTGAGGTCGACCGGCGTCGATGGGGGTTGTGGAGCCGGGATCGAGGCCGGGGCCGGAGCCGGGATCGAGGCTGGAGGCTCGGGCGACGCCGGGGCCGGAGCCGCCGGCGACGCCGGAGCAACCCCATCAGGGCCCGAAGGCGCACCGGAGGGGCCTGAAGGCCCGAAGAGGCGGGCCATGGCCGACAGGAACTCCTGTACCTTGGCCGGATCCGCCCCCGAACCCGGGAAGGGCGGGTATGACGGGGGCGACTCCACAGGCAAGTCCGGGGCCGCGGGGCGGGGACGGTGCCGGGAGGGGCCTCAGCCGAGTCGCGAGACCGGGCGAGGCGAAGTCCGAGAGCGACGATGCTTCTTGGACTTCTTGTGCTTCGACTTACCGGACGAAGAAGTCGACGACCGGTGTGCACTCCGCGAGCGACCCCTGGACCTCTCACGCGACCGGGGCTTCCGCGGAGCCGAATGCCGGGCCTCGAGGAGCTTTCGAGACCGCTCTCGCAAAGCTTTCGGGTTGAGGGCCTGGCATTCGGGACAAGACTCGGTGTCGTGGCCTCGGCCGAGGCAGAAGAGACACTCCCAATGCGGGTCGGTGACGGACATCATCCGCGCACAGGCGCCGCATCGCTTGAAGCCGGGCATCCCTACGACACCTTAAAGTTGTGAAAAAACCAGTGAAAAAATCACCAAAAAGTATGGTCAAAAATTGACCAGGGCACTGCTCTTCCCGGATCTGCGCTTGCTGGCGCGGAAAAAGAAGAACTGACGTCAGCGCGCAGGGGCGGCGCCTGAGTACTGCCCGCGACGTCATCCCGGCGATCACGACGCCGACGACGGACGCGGAGCCGCACGACGCCGCCTACCGACGCGCAAGGGTACTGCTACGCAAAACTTTCCGGATCCAGCCTGACGCCTGGGGATATTCTAAGGTAAGGAATCTATCACTAACGTGTCTCTTTCAGATACATGAATTATTGTGCAAGCAGCTTTGTTACACAAAGTCAATCAACAGGATTTATTCTAAAGCATAGCACCCCAATGACTGGACTAGTTTTTCGATGAACTGGACTAGTTACTTTAGAGGGACACAGAGAACAGATTGGGGAAACAAGGACTGATAAGAACATTAGGTAAAGAGCAGCTGTAGCCAAGGGATCGATGTCTTAAAGACACCTGGCTAGTGGCAAATTCAACCATATTGGCTCATGCATGCCTATTCTAATTACCGGCGTGGCATTGTCAAAAAGCCAGAAGACCAAGTTACTTACCTTCGGTAACGATGCATCTGTAAGAAACATTAGCAGTTATAGATTCCTTACCTTAGAATTACCTCCCAGGCGTCAGACTGGATCCGGAGAAACTTTTTCGTAGCAGTATCCCTGCGCGTCGGTAGGTGGTGTCGGTCGACTCCGCGTTCATCGTCTGGGTCTCCGAGATGACGTCGCGGTGTCTACTTAGACGCCGCCCCTGCGCGCTGACGTCAGTTCTGACACGACTTTCCACGCCAGAAGCGCAGAGCCATGCAAAACACTGACCACTGGTGCACACAACTAGGGCCCTTGAAGGGAGTCCCTATCCCTAGAAGTCAGTTCGCAGAACGGGGAGGATGGGTGGGGCGGTAAGGAATCTATAACTTCTAATGTCTCTTACAGATACATCGTTACTGAAGGTAAGAAACTTCTTCATCTGAAAGAGACCGTAGTTATAGATTCCTTACCTTAGAATAGATACCCCAGCAATACCAACCCCGGAGGTGTGTCTGCAAACTAAGTTCACACCAGAAAGTCCTGGAGAACAGAACGGCCGAAAAAGCGGTCTCTCCGGACTTGGCTGTCCAGGCAGTAATGCTTAGTAAACGTGTGCAGGGATGCCCACGTGGCTGCCTGACAGATGTCAACCAGCGGAACTCCACGTCCCAAAGCAGTAGTAGCTGCCGTCGCCCTAGTAGAGTGGGCGCGCAGTCCTACTGGAGGTTCCTTTTTAGCCACAAAACAGATCTTAATGCATAGGACAACCCATCGAGAGATGGTACGTTTGTGCACTGCCCGACCTTTCTTGACGTCCACAAAACCCAAGAAGAGTTGATCGTCCACCAAGAAGTCTTTGGTGCGGTCAAGGTAGAAAGACAGCGCATGTTTGGGGTCCAGACGGTGGAGTCTCTTCTCCTCTTTGGAAGGGTGCGGAGGCGGGAAGAAAGTGGGCAATGTGATGGTCTGACCTATGTGGAAAGAGGTAACCACTTTGGGCAGAAAAGAGGGCCTAGTACGGAGGACTACTTTGTCCGGATGGACAGCAAGAAAGGGAGGCCTGGAGAATAAGGCTTGAAGCTCACTCACCCTGCGAGCAGAGGTGATAGCAAGCAAGAAAGCAGTCTTCAAAGTAACGAGACGAAGAGGACAATTATGTAGTGGCTCAAAGGGAGCACACAAGGTAAGGGAGGACAAGATTCAAGTCCGACTGGGGCATTACGAAAGGAGGAGGAAAAAGTCGAGTAATGCCCTTCAGAAATCTATTGACAATAGGGGACTTGAAAAGAGAAGGCTGATCAGGAAGGCGAAGAAAGGCCGAAATGTCCGAAAGATAGCATTTAAGAGTGCCCAGAGCAGAGCCCTGCTGGGCCAAAGAAAGAATGAAGAGGAGAACCTCTGGAAGAGGAGAACCTCTGAAAGAGGGGCAGAAAGGAGATCCACAGCCTTTGTCGTGCATCATGCTACAAATTTGTTACATCTACAGGCGTATACCGTTTTAGTGGAGGGACGCCTGACTGCCAAGATGACATTACAGACTTCGGGAGGAAGGTCGAATGCTGTCAACTGTCATCGCTCAATCTCCACGCAAGGAGGTGGAGACTGGACAGGTTCGGGTGGAGGACCGTCCCCTGCTGCTGCGACAGAAGATCCTCCTGAAGAGGCAGTCTGATCGGAGGATCGATGGCCATGCTCAAGAGCTCGGGGTACCAGACTCTTCGTGCCCAGTTCAGAGCCACAAGAATGACTTGGGCCCGGTAGCGCTTGATCTTCTTCAGCAATCTGGGTAGAAGTGGTACAGGTGGAAAGGCGTACAGGAGGCCGCAATTCCACTCGCGACGAAAAGCATCGCCGAGCGAGTGCTGCCTTGGAAACTCCAACGCGCAGAACTGCTGACATTGCGCATTCTCTTCGGTGGCGAATAGATCTAACCAAGGCTATTCCCACTGCTGAAAGAGACCTTGCACCACCTCCGAGTGAAGATGCCATTCGTAATCCATCATGCACCGGCAGCTGAGTTCGTCCGCCCTGGCGTTCAGGGAACCTGCCAGGTGTTGAACCACCAGGGACATGCCCGGATGTTCCAGCCACGTCCAAAGGCGAAGAGCCTCTTGACATAGGGTGCACGACCCCACCCCGCCCTGTTTGTTGCAGTACCACATGGCAGTGGTGTTGTCCATGAACACCTGCACTACTCTTCCTTGGACAGAGAGAAGGAATGCCTTCAGTGCAAGACGAATCGCCCGGAGCTCCAGGAGGTTGATGTGGAGCCCAGACTCTACTGGAGACCAGAGGCCTCTGATCTCCGTCTCCCCCATGTGGCAGCCCCATCTCAGAAGTGACGCATCCGTCACTACTGTGAACTCTGGTTGGGGAAGGGAGAGGTATCTGCTGCTGACCCAATCCTGGTTTGTGAGCCACCACTGCAACTGACTTGCAGTTCCCTCCGAGATCTGAACGACATCGGAAAGATTCCCCTGATGCTGCACCCACTGGAACTTCAGGTCCCACTGCAAAGCCCGCATATGCCATCTGGCATGATCCACTAGCAGGATGCAGGAGGCCATGATGCCCAGCAGCCTCAGAGTAATTCTCACCGAAATCCGGGATAGAGGCTGCAACATCAGTATTATAGCCCGAATATCCCAGACTCGCTGTTCGGGAGGATAGACCCCAACTGCGCTGTGTCCAGAACCGCTCCGATGAAAAGGAGCTTCTGAGAGGGAATCAGATGAGACTTTGGCACGTTGATAGTGAACCCCAATGAATGCAGGAGGTCCGCCGTAGCCTTGAGGTGGGAGACGACAGCCTGGGGCGAGCCAGCCTTCAACAGCCAGTCGTCGAGATAGAGGGGTGTGGGGGGGGAAGAGACAGGAACCCCTGATCTGCGCAGATGAGCTGCGACCACCGCCATCACTTTCGTAAACACCCGAGGGGCGCTGGTAAGGCCAAAGGGGAGCACGGTAAACTGAAAATGCTCGTGGCCTACCGTGAACCGTTGGTAACGCCGGTGGGCAGGCAGGACGGGGATGTGGAAGTAAGCGTCCTGCAAGTCCAACGCTACCATCCAGTCTCCAGGGTCTAGACAGACAAGACCTGAGCCAAGGTTAACATCTTGAACTTCTCCTTCCGGAGGAAGCGGTTGATGTCCCTGAGGTCTAAGGTAGGACGCAGGCCTTTGTCCTTTTTGGGTACCAGGAAGTAGTGGGAGTAGCAACCACGACCCACTTCTGGCACAGGGACCCGTTCGATAGCTCCATTGACCAAGAGATCCGACATGCGATGGAATGTTGGTGGCATGGAGGTAGGGGTGGTCATGAAGGGGAGGAAGTATCCCCTTCGGACTATTTGCAAAACAAACCTGTCTGCCGTGATGTTGCGCCAGTGGGGAGGTGATGGCGGATCCTGCCACCCACTGGCAACTGGTGGCCCTGAAAGGTCGGACTAGGAAGGCTTGGAGGCTGCTGCAGGGGGGCATTGGTGGACTGGCCGACCCGCGGGCCCCCATACTCACGACGCTGGGTCCCACGTCCCCAGCCGCGCAGAGGCTGGGTAGCTTGCGCAGGCCTGTGGCTCTGGGCAGAACATGGAGGGGTACCCCTTCCGTAGCCACGAAAGCGGCGAAAGGCAGACTGCATGGGGCGAGAGGTGGCAGCGAGGCCCAAGGATCTGGCCGTAGACCTAGAGTCCCTGAAACGCTCGAGCGCGTTGTCCGCCTTGTCGCCAAACAGACGACGGCCATCAAAAGGCATGTCCAAAAGAGTCGACTGGACATCCGCAGAGAAGCCAGTGGACCTTAGCCAGGCGTAGCGCCTCAGGGCTACTGACGTTGAAATCGTTCTACCCAGCGAGTTGGCGGTATCCAACCCACACCAGATGGTGAACTTTGCTGCGTCTCGACCCTCCTCTGGGCACTGTGGCAGCACTTGCGCAACTGTGTCCCACACAGTGTGTGTGTGTAACGGCCCAAGAGACATGCAGTGTTCACCGACCGCAGTCCTAAGCCGGCGGAAGAAAACCTCTTCCCAGAATGGTTCAGCTTCTTGGATTCCCTATCTGTGGGAGCTGTAGGGAATGCGCCTTTTGAGGTTGAGGCTTGGACCACCAAGCTCTTGGGGGTAGGTTTTGGGAGAGGAAAAGCAGGTCAACTGGGGCCGGGCGGTGGCATCTGGCAATCATCCTGTCCACAGGAGCCCCTGTGCTGGGCTTGGACCAAGTGCCCAGAAGGATGTCAGTGAGGGCCTCATTAAAAGGCAGCAGGGGCTCCAAAGACGCTGCTGCCAGCTGAAGAACCTCAGTCAGGAGGTTAGTCGTGGCATCCACCGTAGGAAGCTCGAGGCCCAGGGCCACAGCCGCCCTACGCAACACAACAGCGTAGGAGGCTCCCTCCTCCGTAGTCACGGTAGGGGTAGAAAGCATACCAAGGTCTGGGGAGGTATCCTGACCACTGGCATCACCCAACTCCTCTCTCCAGTCCGGCTCTTCAAGTTGGTCTGCAAGAGGGTCAACAGACCCCTCCCACTCCTCCTCACCCTCCACTGGCTGCCACTCAGGGCGGTAGGGAACGCCAGGGATGAACAGTGGGACAAAAGTACCCGCCGGTGCAGACATCGGTCAGGCACCGTGTCCAAGTCGGGGGTGAGGCTGGGGTCGACGCCGGCTGGGGGCACAGCCGGCATCGCCACTCGAATCAGCGCCGGGGAAGGTACCGTGAGGTCGACCGGCAAAGATCCAGATCTAGGCCAGATCCATGGGGGTCCTGTGGCGCCTAGTCTGCGGGGCCCGAAGGCGCACTGGCGGAGTCAGGCTGCCCAAAGATAGAGTGGAGGGTTTCGTAAAATGCACAACGCTGGGCAGAGGACGCTCTGGCTCCTGGAAATGGAGGGAAGCGCGGAGTCGTCCCAGCGGGCTCTGAGGACGGAGCCGGAGAGCGGCGACACTCCGGGTCCTGCGTCGGCCGAGGAGAAGGCAAAGAGCGACAATGCTTTTTCGCCTCCTTGTGCTTCGACTTACCCGATGAGTGCGAAGACTTCGATGACGAATGGTGATGGCTCCGCGACTGGTCCCGCGACCTTCCCCTGGACGGGGACCTCGAACGGCGCAGAGCGGACTGCCGGGCCTCCAAAAGCTTTCGGGACCGCTCCCGCAAAGACTTCGGGTTCAGGGCCTGGCAGTCGGAGCACGACTTCGGGTCGTGTTCGCGCTCCAGGCACCAAATGCACACGAGGTGCGGATCTGTGACCGACTTCAACTTCTGACAGGAGTCACAGGGCTTGAAACCGGGCCGACAACTGGACAGCCTTCGTGCACCAGGAGTCGCTAGAATAAAAATAAAAGTCGACAAAAGTCGAAAAAGTTAGTCAAAAAGTGACTAAGGGCATGCTCTCTCCGGATCTGCGCTGGCTGGCGCGGAAAAGGAAGAACTGACGCACAAGTTACTTACCTTCGGTAACGATGCACAAGTTACTAACTTGTGTAACGATATATCTGTAAGAGACAGTAGTGAGTGACAGATTCCTTACCTTAGAATATCCCCAGGCGTCAGGCTGGATCCGGAAAGTTTTTGCGTAGCAGTACCCTTGCGCGTCGGTAGGCGGCGTCGTGCGGCTCCGCGTCCGTCGTCGTGATCGCCGGGATGACGTCACGGGCAGTACTTAGACGCCGCCCCTGCGCGCTGACGTCAGTTCTGTACACGACTTTCCACGCCAGGAACGCAGAGCCATGCAAGAAGCTGACATAGGTGCCTGAAAAATACTAGGGCCCTGAAAGGGATGTCCTTAACCCTAGAAATCAGTTCGCAGAACGGGAGGATGGGTGGTGCGGTAGGAATCTGTCACTAACTACTGTCTCTTACAGATATATCGTTACACAAGTTAGTAACTTGTGCATCTGAAAGAGACACGTTAGTGACAGATTCCTTACCTTAGAAGAGATACCCCAGCAATACCAACCCCGGTGGTGGGTCTGCGAACAAAGATCAGACAAGGAAGTCCTGGAGGACAGAACGGCCAAAGAAGCCGTCCCTCCGGACCTGACTGTCAAGGCAGTAATGCTTTGTAAACGTGTGCAGCGAGGCCCACGTAGCTGCCTGACAGATAACCGGCAGCGGAACTCCGCGGCCCAAGGCCGTGGTAGCAGCCGTTGCCCTGGTGGAATGGGCACGCAGCCCAACAGGAGGCTCCTTCTTAGCCAAAGAATAGCAGGTCTTGATGCACAAGGTAACCCAGCGGGAGATGGTTCGTTTGTGCACCGCCCGACCTTTTTTGGCACCCACGTAGCCAACAAAGAGCTGGTCATCCACCCGGAAGTGTTTTGTGCGGTCGATATAGAAGGAGAGCGCACGTTTTGGGTCCAGACGGTGGAGCCTCTCTTCCTCTCTGGAAGGATGCGGAGGCGGAAAGAAGGTAGGCAAAGTGATGGTCTGCCCAATGTGGAAGGCAGTAACCACCTTTGGCAAGAAGGACGGACGCGTCCGAAGAACAACCTTGTCTGGATGAACAGACAGAAAGGGAGGTTTGCAAGACAGAGCCTGGAGCTCACTCACCCGCCGAGCGGAGGTGATGGCCACCAGAAAGGCTGTCTTCAGAGTCAGAAGACGAAGAGGACAGTTATGTAGAGGCTCAAAGGGAGCGCACATTAAAAAGGTAAGAACCAAGTTCAAGTCCCACTGAGGCATTACAAACGGAACAGGAGGGAAGAGGTGTGTAATGCCTTTTAAGAACCTGTTAACAGGGGACTTGAAAAGGGAGGGCTGATCAGGGAGCCTGAGGAAGGCCGAGATAGCACAAATATAACCCTTGACGGTACCCAGGGCAGAACCCTGTTGGGCCAGAGAAAGAAGGAACAGAAGGACCTCAGAAAGAGGGGCAGAAAGGGGATTCACAGCCTTTGCTGTGCACCATGCCACAAATTTGTTCCACCTGCAGGCGTATACCACCTTAGTGGAGGGACGCCTGGCTGCCAGAATCACATCACAAACTTCGGGAGGCAAGTCGAAAGGAATCAACTGCCGCCGCTCAATCTCCACGCAAAGAGGTGGAGACTGGACAGGTTCGGGTGGAGGACCGTCCCCTGCTGCTGCGACAGAAGATCCTCCCGAAGAGGCAGACGGATTGGGGGATCTACGCTCATACTGAGTAGCTCGGGATACCAAACTCTTCGAGCCTAGTCCGGAGCCACAAGGATGACTTGGGCCCGGTCGTGCCGAATCTTCTTCAACACGCTGGGTAGAAGTGGTATAGGCGGAAAGGCGTACAACAGACCGCAACTCCACTCGCGACGAAAAGCGTCGCCGAGCGAGTGCCGCCTTGGAAATTCCAACGCGCAGAACTGATGACATTGCGCGTTCTCTTCGGTGGCGAATAGATCTAACCAAGGCTCTCCCCATTGTAGAAAGAGTCCTTGCGCCACTTCCGAGTGAAGACGCCATTCGTGATCCATCATGCACCTGCGGCTGAGTTCGTCCGCCCTGGCGTTCAGGGAACCTGCCAGGTGTTGAACCATCAGGAACATGCCCTGATGTTCCAGCCATGTCCAGAGGCGCAGAGAGCCTCCTGACAGAGGGTCCACGACCCCACCCCGCCCTGTTTGTTGCAGTACCACATGGCGGTGGTGTTGTCTGTGAACACCTGCACTACCTTCCCTTTGACAGAGGGAAGGAATGCCTTGAGTGCAAGTCGGATCGCCCGGAGCTCCAGAAGGTTGATATGGAGCCGGGACTCCGCCGGAGACCAGAGGCCTCTGATCTCCTCCTCTCCCATGTGACCGCCCCATCCCAGAAGGGACGCGTCCGTCACAACTGTGTGCTCTGGCTGGGGAAGGGAGAGGGATCTGCCCATGACCCATTGCCGGTTCGAGAGCCACCACTGCAACTGTTTTGCAGTCCCCTCCGAGATCTGGACGTGATCGGACAGGTTGCCCTGGTGCTGCGCCCACTGGAACTTCAGGTCCCACTGCAGAGCCCGCATATGCCATCTGGCATGATTGACCAGCAGGATGCAGGAGGCCATGAGGCCCAGCAGCCTCAGGGTCATCCGTACCGAAACCCAGGATAAAGGCTGAAAGATCGGAATCATAGCCTGAATATCCTGGACTCGCCGTTCGGGAGGATAGGCCCGAAACTGCGTCGTGTCCAGAACTGCTCCGATGAAAAGGAGCTGTGGAGAAGGAATCAGATGCGACTTTGGCACATTGATGGAGAACCCCAGCGAGTGCAGGAGTTCGGCCGTAGTCTGGAGGTGGGAGACGACTGCCTGGGACGAGCCCGCCTTCAGCAGCCAGTCGTCGAGGTAGGGGAAGACTGAAACCCCTGCCCGGCGCAGATGAGCTGCGACCACCGCCATCACTTTCGTGAACACCCGAGGGGCACTGGTAAGGCCAAAGGGGAGCACGGTGAACTAAAAATGCTCGAGGCCTACCGTGAACCGAAGGTAACGCCGGTGGGCCGGCAGGACGGGGATGTGGAAATAGGCGTCCTGCAAGTCCAATGCTACCAACCAGTCTCCAGGGTCGAGGGCAGTCAAGACCTGAGCTAGGGTGAGCATCTTGAACTTCTCCTTCCGTAGGAAGCGATTGACGTTCCGGAGGTCCAAGATAGGACGCATGTCCTCCTTGTCCTTTTTGGGCACCAGGAAGTAGTGGGAGTAGCAACCACGTCCTACTTCTGGGGTCGGAACATGCTCAATGGCCCTCTTGGCCAAGAGGGCCGTGACTTCCTTCTGCAGAAGTACCAAGTGATCCCCTGACATGCGGTGGAATTGAGGTGGCATGGCTGGGGGGTGGTCTCGAAGGGGAGGGAGTAGCCCCTTCGGACAATGTCCAAGACCCACCTGTCCGAGGTGATGGGACGCCAGTGGTGAAGGTGATGGCGGACCCTGCCCCCTACTGGCGTGTTGTGCACCTGAAAGGAGGGACTAGGAGGGCTTGGAGGCCGCGGACGGGTTGGAGGTGGTGGCCTGACCCGCACGCTGGTTGCCCGAACCGCCACGGCGGTATCTACGTCCTCGGCCATGCGAAGACGCCTGCTGCGCGGGCCGGTGGCTGGGCTGCTGACGTGACTGGGCGCCCCTTCCGTGGCCACGATAGGGGCGAAAAGCAGAAGGTAGCGGAGGGCGTGTAGCAGAAAGGCCCAGGGACTTGGCAGTAGCCCGTGAGTCCTTAAAACGCTCCAACGCATGGTCTGCTTTGGAACCAAAAAGACCGACTCCATCAAAGGGCATGTCCATGAGAGTATTCTGGACATCCCCTGAAAAACCAGTGGTTCTCAGCCAGGCGTGGCGACGCAGCGCCACCGTCGTTGCAATAGATCTGCCCAGCGAGTCGGCGGTATCAAGGCCACAACGTATGGTGTATTTGGCCGCATCCCTTCCTTCCGCAATGGCGCGGGTAAGCAGTGTCTGGACCTCCTCAGAACACTGGGGCAAAACAGTCGCCACCGAATCCCACAAGGAGTGGGTATATCGGCCCAAAAGACAAGCGGTGTTGATGGACCGCAAGCCAGCACTGGAGGAAGAAAAACCCTTCTTCCCAAATTGATCCAGGCGTTTGGATTCCCTATCCGGAGGGGCAGTAGGGAAGGCGGTTTGGGAAGCGGAGGCTTGGACAACCAAGCTCTCAGGAGTGGGGTGGACAGAGAGAAACAAGGGGTCGCCCGGAGCTGGGCGATGGCGTCGGGACACGTTCCTATCCACAGGAGCCCCTGTGTTGGGCTTGGACCAGGCGCCCAAAAGAACGTCAGTTAGTGCATCGTTGAACGGCAGCACAGTCTCCAAGGAGGAGGCTGCCGGCTGAAGCACTTCCGTCAAGAGATTAGTCTTGACCGCCACCGTAGGGAGTCAGAGATGTAAGGCTCCAGCTGCCCTACGCAACACCGTTGCAAAATTGGCTCCCTCCTCCGTAGCCACGGGAGGAGACAGCATGCCAGTGTCAGGGGAAGTATCTAGACCACTGGCATCCCCTAGTTCCTCTGCCCAGTCCTCATCATACTGACACTGCTGTGCCAGAGGGTCCTCAGACCCCTCCCAGTCCTCCTGGTCCTCCTCCGGTTCAAAATAAGGAGGAGGAGGGACATTTGGGACCCAAGGTTCCATCGGCGCCGGAACCGGCGTCGAGCGACGTCGGTCCGGCTCCATGTCCGGAGCGTACATGGGGACGCCGCCGCCCGGAGCCCCGGGCGGCGTCCAGGAACGGCACCGGAGACATCGACGCCGGCGGAGGCGTGGTCAGGTCGACCGGCGTCGATGGGGGTTGCGGTACCACCGGAGCCGGGATCGAGGCCGGGGCCGGAGCCGGGACCGAGGCTGGAGGCACGAGCGACGCCGGGACCGGAGTCGTCGGCGACGCCGGGGCAACCCCATCAGGGCCCGCGGGGCCCGAAGGCGCACCGGAGGGACCTTGAGGCCCGAAGAGGCGGGCCATGGCCGACAGGAATTCCTGTACTTGGGCCGGATCCGCCCCCGAACCCGGGAAGGACGGGTATTGCGGGGGCGACTCCACAGGCATGTCCGGGGCCGCGGGGCGGGGACGGTGCCGGGAGGGGCCTCAGCCGAGTCGCGAGACCGGCGAGGCGAAGTCCTAGAGCGATGATGCTTTTTGGACTTCTTGTGCTTAGACTTACCGGACGACGAAGACTTGGATCCCGACAACCGGTGAGGACTCCGCGACCGACCCCTCGACCTCTCACGCGACCGGGGCTTGGTGTGGCGCGGAGCCGACTGCCGGGCCTCGAGGAGCTTTCGAGACCGCTCTCGCAAAGCTTTCAGGTTGAGGGCCCGGCAGTCGGAACACGACTTCGTGTCGTGGCCTCGGCAGAAGAGACATTCCAGATGCGGGTCTGTGATGGACATCATCCGAGTACAGGCGTCGCAACGTTTAAAGCCGGGCATCCCTACGACACCTTGGAGTCGATTCGAAAGAAACTGAAAAAATTCACCCAAAAAGTTAGTCAAAAAATGACTAGGGCACTGCTCTTCCCGGATCTGCGCTTGCTGGCGCGGAAAAGAAGAACTGACGTCAGCGCGCAGGGCGGCGTCCAGTACTGCCCGCGACGTCATCCCGGCGATCACGACGCCGACGACGGACGCGGAGCCGCACGACGCCGCCTACCGACGCGCAAGGGTACTGCTACGCAAAAACTTTCCCGGATCCAGCCTGACGCCTGGGGATATTCTAAGGTAAGGAATCTGTCACTAACGTGTCTCTTTCAGATATATCTGTAAGAAACATTAGTTAGTGATAGATTCCTTACCTTAGAATATCCCCAGGCGTCAGACTGGATCCGGAAAGTTTTCGTCAGCATTACCCCTGCGCGTCGGAAGGAGGCGTCCTGCGGCTCAGCGTCCGTCGTTGGCACCGTGGTCGCCGAGATGACGTCGCGGCAGCTACTTAGACGCCGCCCTCGCGCGCTGACGTCAGTTCTGTACACGACTTTCCCGCCAGGAACGCAGAGCCATGCAAGATACTGACCACTGATGCATTGAAACTAGGGCCCTGAAAGGGATGACCTTAACCCTAGAAATCAGTTCGCAGAACGGGGAGGATGGGTGGGGCGGTAAGGAATCTATCACTAACTAATGTTTCTTACAGATATATCGTTACCGAAGGTAACTAACTTGTGCATCTGAAAGAAACACGTTAGTGATGGATTCCTTACCTTAGAATAGATACCCCAGCAATATCAACCCCGGTTGTGGGTCTGCGAACCAAGATCACACCAGGAAGTCCCGGAGAACAGAACGGCCAAAGAAGCCGTCTCTCCGGACTTGGCTGTCCAGGCAATAGTGCTTAGTAAAAGTGTGCAGCGAGCCCCACGTAGCTGCCTGACAGATGTCTTGTAAGGGGACACCACGTCCCAACGCCGTAGTGGCAGCCATCGCCCTGGTAGAATGGGCGCGCAGCCCCAATGGAGGCTCCTTCTTTGCCAGAGAATAACAGGCTTTAATACACAAGACGACCCATCTGGAGATAGTCCGCTTGTGTACGGCCTGACCTTTCTTGGCGCCAACGCAGCCAACAAAGAGCTGGTCATCCACCCGGAACTGTTGTGTGCAACTCAGGTAAAATGAGAGTGCACGTTTTGGGTCCAGACGGTGGAGCCTCTCTGGAAGGATGCGGAAAGAAGGTGAGCAAAGTGATGGTCTGTCCGATGTGAAAGGCAGTAACAACCTTCGGCAGAAAGGATGGACGTGTCCTGAGGACAACATTGTCCGGATGGACAGACAGAAAAGGAGGTTTGCAAGAAAGAGCCTGGAGCTCACTCACTCTCCTAGCAGAGGTGATGGCAACCAGGAAAGCAGTCTTCAGAGTTAACAGACGAAGAGGACAGTTGTGAAGAGGCTCAAAGGGAGCGCACATTAAGTATGTGAGAACCAGGTTCAAGCCCCACTGTGACATTACGAAGGGAATAGGAGGAAAAAGGTGAGTAATGCCTTTGAGGAATCTGTTAACAACAGGGGACTTGAAAAGAGAGGGCTGATCAGGGAGCCTGAGAAAGGCCGAAATAGCAGAAAGGTAGTCCTTGATAGTGCCCAGAGCAGAGCCCTGCTGGGCCAAAGAAAGAAGGAACAGTAGGACCTCAGAAAGAGGGGCAGAAAGGGGATCCACAGCCTTTGCTGTGCACCATGCCACAAACTTGTTCCACCTGCAGGCGTATACCAACTTAGTGGAGGGACGCCTGGCTGCCAGAATGACATCACAGACTTCAGGAGGCAAGTCGAAAGGAATCAACTGCCGCCGCTCAATCTCCACGCAAAGAGGTGGAGACTGGACAGGTTCGGGTGGAGGACCGTCCCCTGCTGCCGCGACAGAAGATCCTCCCGAAGAGGCAGTCGGATCGGGGGATCGATGGTCATACGGAGTAGCTCGGGATACCAAACTCTTCGAGCCCAGTCCGGAGCCACAAGAATGACTTGGGCCCGGTCGCGCCTGATCTTCTTCAGCACTCTGGGCAGAAGTGGTATAGGCGGAAAGGCGTACAACAGACCGCAACTCCACTCGCGACGAAAAGCGTCGCCGAGCGAGTGCCGCCTTGGAAATTCCAACGCACAGAACTGCTGACATTGCGCGATCTCTTCGGTGGCGAATAGATCTAACCAAGGCTCTAACCACTGTTGAAAGAGACCTTGCGCCACGTCAGAGTGAAGACGCCTTTCGTGATCCATCATGCACCTGCGGCTGAGTTTGTCCGCCCTGGCGTTCCGTGAACCTGCCAGGTGTTGAACCACCAGGGAAATGCCCTGATGTTCCAGCCATGTCCAGAGGCGCAGAGCCTCCTGACAAAGGGTCCAAGACCCCACCCCGCCCTGTTTGTTGCAGTACCACATGGCGGTGGTGTTGTCTGTGAACACCTGCACTACCTTCCCTTTGACAGAGGGAAGGAATGCCTTGAGTGCAAGCCGGATCGCCCGGAGCTCCAGAAGGTTGATATGGAGCCGGGACTCCGCCGGAGACCAGAGGCCTCTGATCTCCGCCTCTCCCATGTGACCGCCCCATCCCAGAAGGGACGCGTCCGTCACAACTGTATGCTCTGGCTGGGGAAGGGAGAGGGATCTGCCCATGACCCATTGCCGGTTCGAGAGCCACCACTGCAACTGTTTTGCAGTCCCCTCCGAGATCTGGACGTGATCGGACAGGTTGCCCTGGTGCTGCGCCCACTGGAACTTCAGGTCCCACTGCAGAGCCCGCATATGCCATCTGGCATGATTGACCAGCAGGATGCAGGAGGCCATGAGGCCCAGCAGCCTCAGGGTCATCCGTACCGAAACCCAGGATAAAGGCCGAAAGATCGGAATCATAGCCTGAATATCCCGGACTCGCCGTTCGGGAGGATAGGCCCGAAACTGCGTCGTGTCCAGAACTGCTCCGATGAAAAGGAGCTGTGGAGAAGGAATTAGATGCGACTTCGGCACATTGATGGAGAACCCCAGCGAGTGCAGGAGTTCGGCCGTAGTCTGGAGGTGGGAGACGACTGCCTGGGACGAGCCCGCCTTCAGCAGCCAGTCGTCGAGGTAGGGGAAGACTGAAACCCCTGCCCGGCGCAGATGAGCTGCGACCACCGCCATCACTTTCGTGAACACCCGAGGGGCACTGGTAAGGCCAAAGGGGAGCACGGTGAACTGAAAATGCTTGGGGCCTACCGTGAACCGAAGGTAACGACGGTGGGCCGGCAGGACGGGGATGTGGAAATACGCGTCCTGCAAGTCCAACGCTACCAACCAGTCTCCAGGGTCGAGGGCAGTCAAGACCTGAGCTAGGGTGAGCATCTTGAACTTCTCCTTCCGGAGGAAGCGATTGACGTTCCGGAGGTCCAAGATAGGACGCATGTCCTCCTTGTCCTTTTTGGGCACCAGAAAGTAGTGGGAGTAGCAACCACGCCCTACTTCCGGGGTCGGAACATGCTCGATGGCCCTCTTGGTCAAGAGGGCCGTGACTTCCTTCCGTAGAAGCACCAAGTGATCCCCTGACATGTGGTGGAATTGAGGTGGCATGGCTGGGGGGGTGGTCTCGAAGGGGAGGGAGTAGCCCCTTCGGACAATGTCCAAGACCCACCTGTCCGAGGTGATGGTGCGCCAGTGGGGAAGGTGATGGCGGACCCTGCCCCCTACTGGCGTGCCGTGCACCTGAAAGGAGGGACTAGGAGGGCTTGGAGGCCGCGGACGGGTTGGAGGTGGTGGCCTGACCCGCACGCTGGTTGCCCGATCCGCCACGGCGGAATCCACGTCCTCGGCCACGCGAAGACGCCTGCTGCGCGGGCCGGTGGCTGGGCTGCTGACGTGAAGGGCGCCCCTACCGTGGCCACGATAGGGGCGAAAAGCAGAAGGCAGCGGAGGGCGTGTAGCAGAAAGGCCCAGGGACTTTGCAGTAGCCCGTGAGTCCTTAAAGCGCTCCAACGCATGGTCTGCTTTGGACCCAAAAAGACCGACTCCATCAAAGGGCATGTCCATGAGAGTATTCTGGACATCCCCTGAAAAACCAGTGGTTCTCAGCCAGGCGTGGCGCCGGAGCGCCACCGTCGTTGCAATCGACCTGCCCAGCGAGTCGGCGGTGTCAAGGCCACAACGGATAGTGTATTTGGCCGCATCCCTTCCTTCCGCAATGGCGCGGGAAAGCAGTGCCTGGACCTCCTCAGGGCACTGGGGCAAAACATCCGCCACCGAATCCCACAGGGAGTGGGTATATCGGCCCAAAAGACAAGCGGTGTTAACGGACCGCAAGCCAGCACTGGAGGAAGAAAAACCTTTCTTCCCAAACTGATCCAGGCGTTTGGATTCCCTATCCGGAGGAGCGGTAGGGAAGGCGGTTTGGGAAGCGGAGGCTTGGACAACCAAGCTCTCAGGAGTGGGGTGGACAGAAAGAAACAGGGGGTCGCCCGGAGCGGGGCGATGGCGTCGTGACACGTTCCGATCCACAGGAGCCCCTGTGTTGGGCTTGGACCAGGCGCCCAAAAGAACGTCAGTGAGGGCGTCGTTAAACGGCAGCACAGTCTCCGCAGAGGAGGCTGCCGGCTGAAGCACCTCTGTCAAGATGTTAGTCTTGACCGTCAAAGTAGGGAGCTGGAGACGTAAGGCCCCAGCAGCCCTACGCAACACCGTACCAAAATTGGCCCCCTCCTCCGTAGCCACGGGAGGAGACAGCATGCCAGTGTCAGGAGAAGTATCCAGACCACTGGCCTCCCTAGACTCTCTGTCCAGTCCTCATCATACTGACAGTTTCGTGTCAGAGGGTCATCAGACCCCTCCCAGTCCTCCTGGTCCTCCTCTGGTTCAAAATAAGGAGGAGGAGGGACATTTGGGACCCAAGGTCCCATCGGCGCCGGAGCCGGCGTCGAGCGACGTCGCTCCGGGTCCATGTCCGGAGCCGGAAGGAACTGGGGAACGACGCCGCCCGGAGCCCAGGGCGGCGTCGAGAACGGCACCGGAGACATCGGCGCCGGCGGAGGTGTCGTGAGGTCGACCGGCGTCGATGGGGGTTGTGGAGCCGGGATCGAGGCCGGGGCCGAAGCCGGAGCCGGGATCGAGGCTGGAGGCTCGGGCGACGCCGGGGCCGGAGCCGCCGGAGCAACCCCATCAGGGCCCGCGGGGCCCGAAGGCGCACCGGAGGGGCCTGAAGGCCCGAAGAGGCGGGCCATGGCCGACAGGAACTCCTGTACCTTGGCCGGATCCGCCCCCGAACCCGGGAAGGGCGGGTATGGACGGGGGCGACTCCACAGGCAAGTCCGGGGCCGCGGGGACGGTGCCGGGAGGGGCCTCAGCCGAGTCGCGAGACCGGCGAGGCGAAGTCCGAGAGCGACGATGCTTCTTGGACTTCTTGTGCTTCGACTTACCGGACGAAGAAGTCGACGACCGGTGTGCACTCCGCGAGCGACCCCTGGACCTCTCACGCGACCGGGGCTTCCGCGGAGCCGAATGCCGGGCCTCGAGGAGCTTTCGAGACCGCTCTCGCAAAGCTTTCGGGTTGAGGGCCTGGCATTCGGGACAAGACTCGGTGTCGTGGCCTCGGCCGAGGCAGAAGAGACACTCCCAATGCGGGTCGGTGACGGACATCATCCGCGCACAGGCGCCGCATCGCTTGAAGCCGGGCATCCCTACGACACCTTAAAGTTGTGAAAAAACCAGTGAAAAAATCACCAAAAAGTATGGTCAAAAATTGACCAGGGCACTGCTCTTCCCGGATCTGCGCTTGCTGGCGCGGAAAAGAAGAACTGACGTCAGCGCGCAGGGGCGGCGCCTGAGTACTGCCCGCGACGTCATCCCGGCGATCACGACGCCGACGACGGACGCGGAGCCGCACGACGCCGCCTACCGACGCGCAAGGGTACTGCTACGCAAAACTTTCCGGATCCAGCCTGACGCCTGGGGATATTCTAAGGTAAGGAATCTATCACTAACGTGTCTCTTTCAGATTGTTGCAGTACCACATGGCGGTGGTGTTGTCTGTGAACACCTGCACTACTCTCCCTTTGACAGAGGGAAGGAATGCCTTTAGTGCAAGCCTGATCGCCCGCAGCTCCAAAAGGTTGATATGGAGCCTGGACTCTGCCGGAGACCAGAGGCCTCTGATCTCCACCTCTCCCATGTGGCCGCCCCATCCCAGGAGGGACGCATCCGTCACCACTGTGTGCTCCGGTTGGGGAAGGGAGAGGGATCTGCCATTGACTCAATGCCGGTTCGTGAGCCACCACTGCAGCTGTTGTGCAGTGCCCTCTGAGATCTGGACGTAACCGGACAGGTTCCACTGATGCTGCGCCCACTGGAACTTCAGGTCCCACTGCAGAGCCCGCATATGCCATCTGGCATGAGTGACCAGCAGGATGCAGGAGGTCATGAGGCCCAGCAGCCTCAGGGTCATCCTGACCGAAACCCAGGATAGAGGCTGAAAGATCGGAATCAGAGCCTGAATATCCTGGACTCGCCGTTCGGGAGGATAGACCCGAAAGTGCGTCGTATCCAGAACCGCTCCGATGAAGAGGAGCTTCTGAGAGGGAATCAGGTGCGACTTCGGCACATTGATGGAGAACCCCAGCAAATGCAGGAGGTCGGCCGTAGTCTGGAGGTGGGAGACGACTGTCCGGGGCGAGCCCGCCTTCAACAGCCAGTCGTCGAGATAGGGGAAGACTGGAACCCCTGATGTGCGCAGATGAGCTGCGACCACCGCCATCACTTTCGTGAACACCCGAGGGGCGCTGGTAAGGCCAAAGGGGAGCACGGTAAACTGAAAGTGCTCGTGGCCTACCGTAAACCGCAGGTAACGCCGGTGGGCCGGCAGGACGGGAATGTCGAAATATGCGTCCTGCAGGTCCAAAGCTACCATCCAGTCTCCAGGGTCGAGGGCAGACAAGACCTGAGCCAGAGTTAACATCTTGAACTTCTCCTTCCGGAGGAAGCGATTGATGTTCCCGAGGTCCAAGATAGGACGCAGGCCCTTGTCCTTCTGGGCACCAGAAAGTAGTGGGAACAACAACCCGTCCTACTTCTGGGGCAGGAACGCGCTCGATTACCCCCTTGGCCAAGGGGGCTGCGACTTCCTGTTGAAGTGCCAAGTGATCCCCCGACATGCGGTGGCATGGCTGGAGGGGTAGTCTCGAAGGGGAGGGAGTAGCCCCATCGGACTATTTGTAAAACCCACCTGTCCGAAGTGATGGTGCGCCAGTGGGGGAGGTGATGGCGAATTCTGCCGTCCACTGGCGTTTGATGGGCCTGAAAAACCGGACTAGGAAGGTTTGGAGGCAGTGGTGGAGGTGGACTGACCCGCCCGCTGGCCCCCTGACCCGCCTCGGCGGGTCCCACGTCCGCGCTGAGACGGTTGCTGCGCAGGCCTGTGGCTCTGAAGCGAACGTGTCGGGGCGCCCCTTTCGTGGCCACGAAAGGAGCGAAAAACAGAAGGCGGAGGAGGGCGCGTGGCGGAAAGGCCCAGGGACTTGGCCGTAGCCCGCGAGTCCTTAAAGCGCTCCAACGCACTATCTGCTTTGTTGCCAAAAAGGCGAATGCCATCAAAGGGCATGTCCATCAGGGTGTTCTGGACATCCCCAGAGAAACCAGTAGTCCTCAGCCAGGCGTGGCGACAGCGTACCACTGTCGTGGAAATCGCCCTGCCCAGCGAGTCGGTGGTGTCAAGGCCACATTGAATCGTGAACTTTGCTGCATCTCTCCCTTCAGCAATAGCCTGAGAGAGCACTGTCCGGGCCTCCTCCGGACACTGAGGCAGCACTTGCGCCACCGTATCCCACACAGAGTGGGAATAACGGCCCAAGAGGCATGCGGAGTTCACAGACTGCAGCCCTGAACTGGCGGAAGAAAAAAATCTTCTTATCAAATTGCTCCAGTTTCTTGGATTCCCTGTCCGGAGGTGCGGTAAGGAATGCGCTAGGGGACGCAGAGGCTTGGACAACCAAGCTCTCAGGGGTGGGGTGTTGGGAGAGGAAAAGGGGGTCGCCCGGGGCCGGGCAATGGCGTCGGGCCACGTTCCTATCCACAGGAGCCCCTGTGGTGGGCCTGGACCAGGTGCCCAAAAGAACGTCTGAAAGTGCATCATTAAAAGGCAGCAGTGGCTCCGCAGAGGTAGCCGCCGGCTGAAGCACTTCTGTCAGGAGGTTAGTCCTGACAGCCACTGTAGGGAGCTCGAGGTGGAGGGTCTCGGCCGCCCTATGCAACACCACTGCGTAACTTGCACCCTCCTCCGTAGCCAAGGTAGGAGGAGTGAGCATGCCAAGGTCAGGAGAGGTATCAAGACCACTGGCATCCCCCAGCTCCTCTGCCCAGTCCGGGTCAAACTCACATTGTGCTGTGAGAGGGTCCTCAGACCCCTCCCAGTCCTCCCCTTCCTCCGAAGGCTGATGAACAGGCCGAAAATAAGAAGGATGGACATAGGGATAGAAAGGTCCCATCAGCGTCGGAATCGGCATCGAGCGACGCCGCGATCCGGCGCCGTGTCCACTTCGGGGCTGAAACCGGGGGAGACGTCGTCCAGTGGGACGGGCGACGTCGGAAGTGGTGCCTGAGGAGTCGACGTCGGTGGAGGTGTCACAGAGTCAACCGGGATCCAGGCCTGGATCCATGGGGGTGCCGGGGCCGGAGCCGACAGCGATGCCGGGGACGGAGCCGCCGGCAGTAAAGGGCAAGGACCCCCAGTCGGACCCGCGGGGCCCGTGCTCCAGCGGGGCCCCGACGGACCAAAGAGGCGAGCCATGGCTGACAAATTCCTGCAGCTGGGCCGGAGTCGCCGACGGACCCGGGAAGGGCGGTTAGGCCGGCGGCGACTGCGTAGGCTCTGCCGGAGCCGCGGGGAGGCACCACCCGCACCCTCAGCCGCGACGGGCAAGGGGAAGTCAGAGAGCGATGGCACTTCTTCGACTTCTTGGAGCGCTTAGTCTTACCTGACCCAGAGTGCGAAGACTTCGATCCCAATGAACGATGGTCGTGGCTCCGCGACCGGTCCCTCGACCTCCCACGGAACCGGGACCTTGAGCTGCGCGGAGCCGACTGCCGAACTTCAAGCAACTTTCGGGACCGCTCCCGCAAAGTCTTCGGCGCCATGGCCCGGCAGTCGGGGCACGACTTGGGGTCGTGGTCGCGCCCCAGGCAGTAAAGACACACGCGGTGCGGGTCCGTCACTGACATCATGCGACGACAGTCCTCGCAGGACTTGAATCCGGGCATCCCTACTGCACCAGGAGTCGATCGACTCGAAAAATAGAGTCAAAAGGGCCTTGAAAAACTCAGTCAAAAAATGACTGGGGGTACCGCTCTCTCCGGATCTGCGCCTGCTGGCGCGGAAAAAGAAAGCACCGACGTTAGCGCGCGAGGGCGGCGTCTAAGTAGCTGCCGCGACGTCATCTCGGCGACCACGATGCCAACGACGGACGCGGAACCGCACGACGCCACCTTCTGACGCGCAGGGGTACTGCTGACGAAAACTTTCCGGATCCAGTCTGACGCCTGGGGGTAATTCTAAGGTAAGGAATCTATCACTAAAGTGTTTCTTTCAGATACACAGTTTATGCATAATGCTGGTAGAGAAGTTCTCAGGGTGAGGTAGCCTGCCTTGAGCTTGAGAACCATGATCTGGTACAGTTATGGCATAGAAAAATAAACTGAATTCGGAGATTGTCTAAATGTACTCCCCTTCTAGTGAGAGCCATCAGTCACTATGAAGTGTGCCGGAGGATTCTGGTGAAACGGGACTCCTTCGAGTACATATTTTCTGTTAAACAACCACTAGATGGATTGTTGTGTCAAGGAGAGTGTCTTCCCAATCTTTCTGACCTTGTGCCCAGTGTAGTGGTCCTATGTTGAGATGGATGCTGGGGATCAGAAAAAAGTTGAGGCGATGGATCCTAGCAGGTACGTGATTTTTCTCTTATTTTTTATGGAATGTAATAACTAGTGATATTTTTGAAAAAACTGAATATATTTTCCGCTGGAGACTTCTTTGATGGTATTGAGAAACGGTCCCAGATAGATCAAGATTTGAACCAAAGACGTGGTTGATTTGCTTTTCATTTGCGCATATTCCTAGATGATCTGACAAGTCAACAGTTTAGTTGAAGGGCCTTTGTGCTTGGCATGCTCTGTGAACCTTAATCAGCAAATCAATGAAGCATGGTTCTACTAAAATATTTCCTCTGCGAAAGAAAAACCACAACCACTGCTATGCATGTTGAGAACGTTCTAGGGGCAGACTTGAGGCCAAATGATAAGGCTATGTAGGTTAGCGGGCTTTGTAAAAAAGAAAACGAGAAATTTTCAGTGTTTCCACAGACCCATCCAGTCTCCTTTCATGAGCTTCGGATAAATTTGGTGCAGCACTAACATTCTGAAGTTTTGTTGTATGATGTACCTTTTGGCTTGCCTCGGGTCTAATATGGGTCGAAATTCTTATTTGGGTAGCAGAAAATATATGAATAGATTTATTTTCCTCGTAGTGATGGAGGAACCAGCTCTATTGCTTGTTTTTGAAAAACTGATACTTCCAGTTCAAGCTGGTGTAGTGCTCTTTTTGGTGGAATCAAGGGCGGTGGCGACATGAACTGGATATTGTAACCTCTGAACAATTGCATGGAACCCTCTATCTGTGAAAATGCCTGGTGTCTCTGCAGACAAATTGGGAACAATAAAATGGTTTTTCTTCAAGGCCTACAGCTTTCAGAGTCTCGCTTTTTTCATCCTTTCCATTTCCTCGTCTGCAAGACGAAGAAAGAGGATGGAACCTGAAAATGGCAAGTTCTTTATCTATGTACAACAGCTTTAGAGATGTTTCGTGAAGCCATGATGCACATCTCAATAAATTGCCATGTCAAAAATTAGTTCCTGCCAGATCTGCAGCATCAATGGCTGCGCTTATTGCTCGATTTATAACAAGATGTCCTTCATTTAAAATTTCAAGGAAATCCTGTTTTCTATCTTATGGTATGTCTTCAGTAAAGCTATGTAAAGATTCCACAGAGCCCTATCATATCTACCAAGAAGTGCAGAATTACTAGCAATTTTAAGGGTAGTAGATGCAGAGCCACAGACTTTCCTGCCCACTGGGTCCACCTTTTCACTCCTTCAGGATGCTGATGCTTCTGGAGCTGAAGGATTTTTTTTTTTATGAACTGCAGAGAGTAGATCAGAGTCAAGTTTTTAGTTGATGTCTAAACACTGCCTCTTGCTCTGCAGGTAATGTTTAAGAAATCGTGTTGCAGATTTTAGTCGAGCTAGATTTAGGAATTTTACCTCTGCCACTTCAGTGAAGCCTGGTACTAAAAGAAGAACAGGTCATGGAGAGACACTTCGTTTTAGTCTCCATGTTGCCAGAGACTGTGGTTCAAGGGACCTCTATTTGAATATAAAGTGTTGCTGCACCTTTAAATAGGCCATCTGCTTTTGAACCACACAGGGGAGATGCTGGTGAAGTTGGCACGTAGGATGGTACCAGAGGTGTTATACTTCGACATGTGTGGATAAGTAGATTATGTTCTTTTATGTTTATGTCTGTCAGGTGTACTAGGCTCAGAGTGGTTGATTCTGTAATTCTCTGAACCAATGCTATTGGTGTTCCTTGTGCAAAGGTATTGTTGGTGCTGGAGGAGTGTGGTGTAGGAGGATCAAGAACTGATGGTAATGCAAAGTGTTTGAGAGGTTCTTGCCCAGGATATTCTGCAGAATGAGGAGCCTTGGTCTCTTTGGAAAATCGGATCTTCCATGTGTATGACAGTATCGGAATGAACCGGAGACAGTGAAAAAACGCAGGAAAGTGTTAACGTCTAATATCTCTACACTGAATTTGGAGTGGATTCCAGTGAGAATGACATTCTCGGTGCAGAGATAGGATGGTGCTGTAGGTTTCCCTAGTGCAGGAGTAGTCAGCAGTGAATGTGTCGACGCCTGTGATGTGCAGGTGTTGTAACTTGTTCAGCCACCGGTTTTGTGGTAGATGAGTGGTAACACAGAAGTAGTGATGGGTGTCAGTGTTGCTGTTAAACCTTTTGACGGTGAGCATGTCTGTGCCCAAGGCTTCTACCTTCTACCTCAACTGATGCTCTAGTGTAGAAAGCTGGCTCTGTATATACTATACCAAAGTGAGGTATAGTGTGCACAGAGTCCAGTGGAACCCAAAAGGTAGGCAGAGGTAAAGTAGATAGCACCTCACTCTCTATTTGTGGTGGTGTGGTCGAGCAGTAAGGCAGTGTCAGAGGACAGTGTTAAGCATTTGTTGTACACACTTAGTCAGCAAATTAATTCACACTCTCAAAGACTGAACGTTAGACCAATTGTTTTTGTATAAAAATATTCTTTTCGTTATTTTATTTTCTAGAACCAAGCAAGCCTGGCACAGGTAAGCAATAAATATTTCACAGTAGTAATGCAGTTGTAACAGTTTGGATTGCAATTGTATTTGCACTTTGTTTTGATTACAGTATTGTTACTGAAAATGCAATGTTTTGGAAATAGAGTACATATACTTTGTATAGGCCTTTTAGTAAAATGAACAGTAGATTACTTAGCAGAATACTTTTCTTACACATTACAGTATACCTGGATACTGCAATGGGACATTTCCTGTAAACAGGTGAGTAAAAGAGTTTTTGTTATTTAGTACAATTTTAAAAGGATTTCTTAGGTTTTTGAACCCCACACTTAGAAACTTTTAATAGTAAAACAGTCAATGTTATCCTAAGGAGGAAAATAGTGTTATCGGTTAGCAGATAAGTACTTTGTTGTGGGAGTTGGTATTCTGGGGTTAGACTCAGGGGTCCCCCAGGGTCAGTGATGCACTCTTGTTACACCCTCAGAGGCACTAGGGCGGCCTGGTGCAGAGTGCTGAGGCCCAATGTTATCCAATAGGGGATGGGGGCCTCCGGTTGGTGGCTGCTGACAAGCAGGCAACTTAGTTGTGGGAGCAAAGCTCCTGGACTTATGCTCAGGGCAAATAGGGGCTTGAGCCAGCACAAAAGGTGTACCCTCAGCGGCACTGGGGCGGCCGGGTGCAGAGTGCTGTTTTGGCGTCGGGAGCCCTGTAGCTTTCAATGGGGAGTCTCCGGTTTGCAAACGCACTGCAGGCTCGGGGACGAAGGTCTTCTTGGTGCGACCACCACTTGGGGAGGTAAGTTGGGATGCTGGGGGTTGGTTAGGCACCATCGGTTGGGCAACCCAAGGTCGTGGGGCGTCGGGTGCAGGGGTGCCTTCTAGGGTCGGATCTTCTTACCAGCTCCTGGTCGCGGTTGGGGGGACCTTCCGGTTTGAGGCTGCAGGCGTCGGCTAGAGGCAGGTCAGGGATCACCGGATCAGGATCGCCGGGGAGACCTCTTGGTGTTGGGCCACTTGGGCTGTGGGCGTTTGGTGCAGAACCGCGGATCCTTGAGTCTGTTGATGAACAAATCCGGCATTCAAGGGAGACAGTCTTTGGGATAGAAGGCAGGCAGGTCCTCCGGGTTTCTCGAGGTTGCTGGCTGCAGGACACTGGGATTTCGCTGGAGCAGGTTCGAGGTGGGGACAGGCTGGTAGGGCTGGGGCCAAGTCAGTGGGCGTCCTACTCTTGTTAGCTTCGGCACGGATGTTCGGTCCTTCTTTTCTTCTTCTGGTTTCTTGTCTGAGGAAGCAAGGTTCAGGGGTGCCCCGAAATACTAGATTTAGGGGTGTTACAGGTAGGGAAAAGGTTGGGACCAATGGGTCCCTTCCCTGGGGTGGGTACACCCCCTATTATGCCACCCTCCAGTGGGAGGGGGGCATAAGCCTTTCCCTGGTTCGGTTGGTCCCCCCATCTGCAAGATGGCGGGGACTGAGAGTTGGGCTTCACCTCGCCTCCCCCACCTGAGGGGTTGAGTTGGCAGAGGTGGGCACACCTTTCTTCCTCACTTGTTTTTCCCGCCGGTTCTCCCGCCCAAAGTGGGGGTCAGAACCAGGGGGGACTGTAGGAGGCTGGCTCTGTATATACTATACCAAAGTGAGGTATAGTGTGCAGAGTCCAGTGGAACCCCAAAGGTAGGCAGAGGGAAAGTTAGATAGCACCGTACTCTATTTGTGGTAGTGTGGTCGAGCAGTAAGGCTTTATCAGAGGACAGTGTTAAGCATTTGTTGTACACAGTCAGCAAATGAATTCACACACTCAAAGACTGAACTTCAGACCAATTGTTTTTGAATAAAAATATTTTTAGTTATTTTATTTACTAGAACCAAGCAAGGCTGGCACAGGTAAGTGATGAGTACTTTGCAGTAAATGTACAGTTGTAATACAGTTTGGATTGTAATTGTATATGCACTTTGTTTTGACTTGCAGTATTGTTATTGAGAAATGCAATGCTTTGTAAATACAGTACATATACTTTGAATAGGACTTTTAGTAAAATTACAGGTAAGTTACTTTTGAGATTACTTTTCTTACACAGTGCAGTATGCCTGGATACTGCACTGGGACATTTCCTATAAACATGCAAGTAAAAGTGTTTTTGTTAGTTTAAAGAATTTCTTTAGGTTTTCCAACTCCACACTTAGAAACTTTTCACAGAAAAACAGTCAATGTTATCCTATGGAGGAAAATAGTGTTATCAGTTTATAGGTAAGTACTTTGTTGTGGGAGTTGGTGTTCTGGGGTTAGACTCCGGGGTCTCCCAGGGTCAAGGATGCACTCTTGTTACACCCTCAGCGGCACTAGGGCGGCCGGGTGCAGAGTGTTGAGGCCCAATGTTATCCAATGGGGGATAGGGGGCCTCCGGTTGGTGGCTGCTGGCGAGCAGGCCACAAGGTTGTGGGAGCCAAGCTCCTGGTGTTAGGCTCAGGGTAAAGTAGGATCTGGTTTAGTACACAATGTGCACCCGCAACGGCGCATGGGGCAGCAGAGTGCAAGGTGCTGTTTTGGCGTCCGGTGCCCTGTTTTCAATGGGGATTTTCGGCTTTGGTTTTTAGCTGCAGGCTCGGTCCAGGAAGACTTCTGGGAGGAAGCAACAGCTGAGCAGGTAAGTTGGATGGCTCGGGGACATAGGTGCACCTTGGGTTCTTTTCTCCAGGGCGCAGGGCGGCTGGATGCAGGTGTGTCTTTTGAGGTCGGATTTCATCTTACCAGGGGCAGGGCAGGGATGAGGGTTGTGGGGTCTCCGTGCAGAGGCTGCAGGTGACGTCGGGTAGTCCTGGTGGGGTCAACCCACGGTGGACTCGGACTCTGGAGCGCTGGGGGACCTCGCTGGGACCGGTGGGCCACTCTAACTTGGGCCGTAGGCGACGGGTGCAGTGGTGGTTCCAGGCGTTGGGTTTCTTTTTCCTCAGCAGTCTCCGAGTCATTCTTTGGTGTTTCTTCTGAACAGAGCTGCTGTTCACAGGAGATCCGGTCTTTGTTGACGGCAGTTAGTCCTCCCAAGGGTTCTGGAGGTCGCTGGCTGCTGGACAAGACTTTTTTTGGCACAGGATCTCTGGAAACTGCAGACGGGCCGGTAGGGCTGGGGCCAAGTCAGTTGTTCACTGCAGTTTCCACTGCTAGGCGTCTTTTGTCCTTTTTAGGTCTCGCCTACGCAGCGCATGCGCTGCATAGGAGGGGACCTCTTGGAATAGATTCGCTTTTTCGGCCAAGAACGTGCACGCTTTGCATTGCTTTCAATGGCAACGCGTGCAAGTTTGGCGATTCCCTTGCGGGAGCGAGCTTTGGCGTCATCTGCTTGTAATTAACTTGCAAACAGATGTTGCCCCTGCTCGCTCCCGCAAGGGAAACGCTTTGTGGGTCTTTTTTTTTTTTTGCACTCCTGTGCCAGCGAACTGACGCGTAAAGACCGCTGCGCACACACGTTGTGCCGGTCCCTACAGTGTGATCGAGTGAAGTGTACTTCAGATGTTTATTCTCGTCCACAAGCACTTCCTGCAGATTGTTTAAATTAACATCCAGGCGGTGGAGCTGCGAGAAAACGTATGGCCGGCCGGCTCCATGGCAATATAACTTAGTGAGCTGTATTTGATAGATAAACAGTGTTTTCATAATATTGGTTGGCGCGCGTATGTGTATTTCGCCCACATGTGCTACAAGGCTACGCTTGCTGAGTACGCACACTATACTAAAGACACAGAATACAGCATCTGCAGCGATGACGAACCAATTAGATTATTTACGAATATTTAAAGTGGTTATTGAGTCATTTTAGAGCGCCTAGCATTTCCAGCGTTGATACATATGCAGAGGGTGTTGGACGTGAGCGCGATCTCAGCTCGTCATGGTTTTCAGGGGGAGTGGTCTTTGCTCCTTTCCATCTTAAAGTTGCTCGCTCGTGCGCTCCTAGAAGCTAAGTGCTTAATTCGGTATTGCATTACAGATTCCCCAGTGTTACCTAGAAAGGAGGGCGTCGGCTGCAGACTTCCAGATAAGTTTGTTAGTTACACTGCGCCTACAGCATGACATCATGGTACGACATCGTTGTGGAAAAGTCACTGGGATTTTCATCTTGAACCGTGTGTTTTATATCTGCGTCTCAGACCACCAGGGGGAATGTCTGTGAACTTACACGGAGCTCATTTATAGCTGGCCTGTGGCTCAAGGGCATGGTCCCGTGCCCTATTGGTTGTAGCTCTAGAGTGCTTAGAAGCCCAGAGTAGAATGCACTCCATGACCTTCCCCTGTTGTCCTATTGATGCTCAATTGCTGTCTGGGGGTATGCCTTACAGGCCGATTTGGGGCTCCTTTCTTGAATATTCATTGTACGCAAAGCGCTTAGAAGCTCTGCATATTCGGTATCATGAGTGCATTCCTCAGAGTCGAAAAAGCACGTTGTTCCCCGGCATGCCGTCTTCTAGGGTTAGAGCCCTCGGACATGCACAGCCTCTTACCCGTCTTCGTCCGAGAGACAAGGAGTTAATACACATTTTTTGTCATCTGTATAAAATATGAACTCCAGGAAAGATCTCCTCAACAGCTGTGCAGAGAGCCTTTGATGTCTGTGCTTGAAGTTCTCTCCTCCCCCTTCCCTCCGCTTCCTACCTCCGAGCGGAACCTCCCCTCCTGGCTCCGGGACGCGGGCTGTGCTCTCCGGGCACCCTGCTCCTTGCAGAGGCGCTCTCCAGAGATCACGCTGGTGCCAGAGTGCTACTAGCCTGCATGGAAATCTGGACATTTCACGGCAGGCCGGTGGCTCCCAGAGGCAAGTAGGGCTGGGGCAACAGTTGGATGACAGCCGGAGCCTCACGTGTGACTGACTCTGCTTCAGCTCTCCCTGCCTGCCAGATGTTATGAAATCTTACTAAACCCCCATAGCTCGCCTCCGTCGTCTCCCAGCACTGCTGTGCCCCCTCACCCCCCCTCTTAACAAGCAAGAGGGTTACGAGCGAAGCCCGAGCCCTTGCGTCAACGGGGACACCTTAATGAGGCCAGGAGCAGTGCATTCTGGGGTGTTTTGCTCGACACCATTCAGTGTAATTTTGAGCGCTGCATTGCAACTGAAGTTTTTAGGGGAATTTCTGTGGATTTGTATAGCAAGCATCCTTGTCTGTTCTTGGCACTGAACCATCATTTCCCTGTGGATTATTTTTTGGGGATTTTATAATGAGAAGCTCTGCCCACTGGGCTTATCCGTTTAATACTCGGTGGCGGCTACAGTAAATAAACAAGCATTGGCATAGCCAATAGATCTCGCCTTTGGGACCTTATAAGTGTTTAGCCATGCAACAGTTGATGTTGTTGCACCAAGGATATTGTGCTGCATAACTAAATACTTATAAGGTCCCAAAAGCGAGCCCTATTGGCTATGCCAATGCTTGTTCTTAGGTTGCGGGAATCTGAGTTCTTGGTTTGGGGCTGCCCCCTAAATACTGTATTTAGGGGGTGTTTTAGGGATCCCAAGGTCGGTAGCCAATGGGCTACTGACCTTAGGGTGACTACACCCTTGGTGTGCTCACCTCACGTGGGGGAGTGAGCACAATCCCTAATCCTGATTGGGGAGTGCCTGCCATCTGCAAGATGGCGAGCACTGAAGAGTGGGCCTCACCTCGCCTCCCCCACCTGAGGGGTGGGGTAGGCAGAGGTGGGCACACCTTCTGGGCTGGCTAAATTTTCCCGCCAAGGAGGGGAGACAGGAAGGGGGCCTGCTCCTGACAGCAGGAGAGGCTGGGGGTCGCATTACAAAGGATGCCAGGCCTTTGAAGCTCCCCTGCCACAGATGGCTCTTCCTGGCCTGGGGGAGGTGTGAACACCTCCGCCCAGGAAATGCTTTGTTTCTGGGCTCAGGGAGAGAAGGCTCCCGCCCTAGGGGTCCAGAAACCTGTCTCGTGGTGGTAGGCTGGTGTGTACCAACCAGGGAACCCACCAGAGGCTGGTCGTTTTTCAGGGGGCATCTCTAAGATGCCCTCGGAGTGCATTTTTCATTAAATCCCACACTGGCATCAGTGTGGGTTGAATGTGCAGAGAAGTTTGATACCAAACTTCTCAGTTTTCAGTGTAGCCATTATGGTGCTGTGGAGTTCGTAATGACAAACTCCCAGCACCATATACTCTTAATGGCAGCACTGCACTTACAATGTCTAAGAATGGACTTCGACACTGTAGGGGTACAGGGCTCATGCACCTGTACCCTCACCACTGGTATAGGACACCCAGCTAGAGGGGTGACTGATCTATACCAGGGCAGTGGGTTGTAGGCATGGCACAGGGATGGGTGCCATGTCAACTCTTCCCTTTTGTTTTGCACCAAAATACGCAGCCTGCATGTACCAAGAATCCCATAAGTGTCATCTGCACGCCAAACACCTCGAATGACCGGGTGACGATCCGGACTGTGAATAGACTGCGCGGACTTATCAAGGTCCTACATGTTTTTATGGGAATAGAGCCACTTGCATGACAATTACGGGATTCTTGGTACGGCAAGGATTTAAAATGCTTTTAGTTACTGCTACGTGGGCTCTACTCACTTTTGTATTGCTGGAGATAGATAGTTATCATGTATTTGTTCGAGTGAAAGGATCATTTGATGAACCATCTGTGGATTGAATACAATTCGGATAATCCTAAGTGAAGCCTTGAAAAAGTCCAGGAGGACGAAACGCGCGTCGGCTGCAGTTATCTGCCTGTAATGAAATGAATTAAAAGATCAAAGTGACCTGATGCATCAATTGCTGAGAATTTCTTCGAAGAAACCTCTATGATTGGCGGGGTCTCAGATTACTGAACGAGGATAAAAGGAACAATTCTGTGGTGTGCTTTGGTGCATATGTTTGGATGTACAGTTACAGGATCGGGTGAACAAACCGTGCAGGAGCAAAATAAAACAAGCAGGAGGGGGAAGTGCATGGAACAGGCGCCCTCTGAATGAGATACAAATGTGTGTGTTTGATAGCTCGAATGCCAACGCAGGAAGGGGAAGTGCACAGAACAGGCACCTTTGGAAGCATCTGATTAGCAGGAAACCAAGAAATGCTAATGCTTGGTGTTTGTTAGCACCAAAGCACAAAGTCAACAAAAAAAAAAGTGCCCACAAGGTACCACTAAATAAAATGAAGAGGAAGAGTACAAGTAACAGGGGCACTCCTCATGAGAGGTTACAAAAGTCAAAAATGAGGGACTATTAAGTGGATTTACCAATCAAAAGCCGGCATTTACAAAGGACAGTAAGAGGAAACAATGAAAAAGATGGGCGGTTCTTGAAGGCCATATTCTAGATGCAGCATGTCTCAAAGAGAGAGCGCATGCGCTGCCTAGGCGAGACCTAAAAAATGGCTGAACAGAATTACATCTAATTTAGCACAAAGCTAGACATTTACTCCGAAAGCTTGCTTTTATGTGATTTGGTGTAAATCTGTTTGGATGTTTTTGAGAAATTAAAAGTCAAAATAGTGATATCTAAATGTTTGTTATCATGGTACTGCAAATTAAAAAAAAGAAACCATATACTTATATATAAAATTTTAGATATTTTTTTTTTTTTAACCTGTCAGCCACTGGTTGCGCAATCTGACTGGCCGTAACAGCAGAAATTTTGCAACTGCCATTTCAGGTCATGGGGACCAAGTCCCAAAATTTGTTAAGAAAAATTTGCAAGGAGGCTGGATAGGGGTATCATACCCCCCCCTGGCACTTGAGACCCACCCCTCCAGCCCTGTGGTGCGCTGGCCGCAATTATGTAATTTAACATGTCATGAGTGATGTAGAATGTGAGGCCATAAGCAGTGCATGGAGGGGATGGATGCAAGTAATAGTTGGCTCAGTAAACTGGTGAATTTCAGTGGTTTTTGGTTTTAAACTATTTTTATATTACGTCACTTTAACCTTTGTTTTTTCCAGTAAAAAAGTAAATTGTGTGCGTGTCAAGCTGGACTAGTCTTCATTTACGACTATCAGTCAGAATAATGCGATGCATGAACAAAGAAAACAATCTTGAACTTGATCAGTGATAGTCTCATTTGCCATTAACAGCAAGGTCTGGGAAATGAGAACATACCATTTGTGAACATTTCGCATAGCAGGAAAAAGAAACTTACCTTTTTTTTGTACTCTGCAATTGAACCAAGATTGGGTTTCATTTCAATACACTTTGCTTCCAAAAGAGCAATTTGATTGTTAACCACATCAGGATCATGTATGGCTTCAAGCTCCTCTTGGCTAAGCACTGCAAGCTCTTCTGCTGGCCGATCTTCTATTTGATGCAGAGATATTTTTGACATCTAGAATGAATTGTAAAAATTGAACTTTGCTTCATAATGAGAATGTTTCATTAAACATTGGGTAGATGAAGGACTAGGTAAAGTTCACATGTATTTGCGGTGAGAAGACAAAAGACAGTAACAACCACAAGTTCGGTGAAAAAGATCAACAATCCGCAAATGTAGCACAAATGTTGGCCCTGTAAACAGTCTTAATTCATTGCTAGTTTACTAGTGCACAACCAACTCATTTGCTAGCTTTAAAAGGGACTCACAGCTCTATTAAGTCAGAAATGCACCTGTCATTTGTGTTGTGAATAGTTTCCTTTTAGGGTCTGTGCGGACAAACATTTGGTGAAGCAAGCAAGCATGGTACACTGTGCCACCCTTGGTTAGTTCTTAAAGGACAAGTTACTTACCTTCGGTAACACCTGATCTGTTAGAGACATGATGTAGCCTCAGATTCCTTACCTTTGAATTTCCCAGGTGTCAGACTGGATACAGAAGTTCTCGAGCAATACTCCTGAGCGCCGGTAGGTGGCAGTCCGCTCCGCGTGACTTCGTTAACGCTGGAAGTAACGTCCGCATCACCTACATAGGCTCCACCTCGGTGCGCTGACGTCAGTTACTTTTCAGAACTTTCCATGCCAGAAACACCAACATGAAGAGTACCGACATTGGTGTGTTTTTAAGACACCAGGGACCTGAAATTTGCCCGCAGTGTGGGGAGGATGGGTGGGTAAGGAATCTCCGGCTAGATCACGTCTCTACCAGACGAGGCGTTACCGAAGGTAAGTAAGTTGTCCATCTGATAGACATCTACCCGCAGATTCCTTACCTTTGAATAGATACCCAAGCAATGCCATCCCCGGAGGAGGGACTGGGGACAAAATTATACTTTGAAATCGTGCAGGACTGAGTGGCCAAAACAGTCTTTGCGATTTGAGTATCAAGGCAGTTATGTTTGGTGAACGTGTGCAGGGATGCCCACGCTGTTGCCTGACAAATGTCAAGGACTGGAACACCAAGTTGCAAAGCAGTGGTAGCAGCCTAAGCTCTGGTGGAATGAGCCCTTAGGCACGGAGAATGCTTCTTGGACAGAGCATAGCAAATATTGATACAGAGGATGACCCACCAGGAGATTGTCCTCTTCTGCACTGCACGATCTTTCTTCGCTCCAATGTACCCCACGAAGAGTTGGTCGTCCACCCGGAACTCTTTTGTGCGGTCAAGGTAAAACAACAACGCTCTTTTTAGGTCCAGGCGATGGAGTCGCTCCTCTTCTTTAGAGGGATGCGGAGGAGCGTAGAAAGTGGGCAAGGTAACAGATTGCCCCACATGAAGTAGAGTTAACACTTTCAGAAGGAAAGAGGCCCTTAAATCAGGCATTAAAAAAACTGTCCTTTAATTAAATCAGTTTGTCGCCTTTTTTTTTTTTTTTTTTTTTTTTTTTTTTTTATTCTCTCGCTCAAATGTTCCTCTTTTACCAAAACTGTACCTTTGTTCCCACAATTGGCACACCTCCTGCCCACATGCAAGTCTCTTGTAAAAGGTACCAGTGATACCAGGGGCCTAGTGACCAGAAATGGCCTCTAAGGGCTGCAGCATGTATTGTGCCACCCTCGGAGACCCCTCATTTAATACATACACTGCCATTGCAGACTGTTTTGGTGCAGACAAAACTTAAGACTCGACAGGGCGCACATCCCTGTGTGCCATGCCAACAAACAATTGGTCTTGGATTCGGTCTTTGAGTGTGTGTAATCATTTCTTGCCTGAGTAGGTACAACACATGCTGAACACAGCCCTCTGATAAGCCTGACTGCTCAACCACATTACCACAAAAGAGTGTAAGGTATTATCTACTTTAACTTCTGTAAAGCCTCTGGGTATCCATTGGACTCTGCACACTAGATCTTACTTTGGTATAGTATAAACAGAGCCAGCTCCCTACACCTGGAAAACGCCAATGAGCACAAGTGTTGACATACCGCAAACTTGGTGGTGGCAACAGATCAGGGAAAGGTTCTCCCCAGTCTTGGAAGAGGCCTCGGGCCACCTCCTGGTGTAACTGTCATTTGTGATCTACAAGGCATGGACAAATTAGCTACTCTGCACTGATGTTCAGGGATCCCGCCAGGTGCTGCACAACCAGAAAAATGTACTGGCGCACCAGTCGAGTCCTAAAGTGCAGAGCCTCCTGGCACAGGGCCCACCCCACCCTGAATATTGCCATATCACATGGCGGTGGTGAGGTCTATAAACACCTGAACCAGCCTTCCCTTGATGAATGAAAGGAGGGCTTTCAATGCTAAGTAAGTGGCCCTCAGCTCTGAGACTCATGTGGAGTTGAGACTCCGTTGGAGATCAAAGTCTTCTGATCTCCACCATTCACAGATAGCTGCTCAGGAGTGGCCCATCGGTTACTACTGTAAGCTCTTTGTGGGGAAGGAAGAGAGGTCTGCCGCTGACCCAATCAGTTAGTCAGCCACCACTGCTTATCTTATACAGTCCCCTACGATATCTGTACCAGGTTGGAGAGATTTCCCTGACTCTGCTCCTAATTCAGATTCCACTGCAGAGTCTGTATAGGCAATCGGGCATGCTTCACCAGCAGGAGGCCATGAGACCCAGCAGCCACAGTCTCACCAAATCCAAGCTAGAAGCTGAAATGTCTGAATCAGCCTGAATATCCTGTACTGGCCATTCCGGAGGATAGCTGCGGACATGCAATGTGTCTAGAATGGCTCAGATGAAAGGGAGAATCTGAGACGGGGGAAAATGTGGGGAAATTGCCTTTATAATGCAGGCAGAGCCATGCATACCGTTTACCGGCAAGCTCAACCACGCATATGTGTGGTTAAGGCAGTGCGTGGTCTAGATGCTGGGATGGGTGGGCCCAGGAACAGGAAGGATCGGCAGAGGACACGGTGAGTTAAGTGGGGCTGGGGTAGTTTTTAGAGGTCGGCGTATTTAGGGCAGTAGGTAGGGGGGGGGGGAGGGGTGGCTGCGTAGTGTTTAGGGTAGGGGTCGTTTTTAGTGCTTAGGGTAGTGTTTAGGGCTCGGGAGGGGGGTTGGGGTAGTGTTTAGGACTCCGTAGGGGGGTGGGGTGGCGGGGTTGTCGGGGTAGTGCTTAGGTTTTGGGGTAGTGTTTAGGACGGGGTGTGTCAGGGTAGTTTAGGGCTCGGTGTGATCTTTACCACACATTCCTTCACCACAAAATTTTGTGGTAAAGGCATGCATGGTAAAGCATGCATTGCTGGGGCAGTCTAGTAGAGGCACGTGTGGTTTAGCCCTGCGTGCCTGTGTCATACAACCGAAGCTATGACTTTAGCACATTGATCATGAACCCCTGCGAATGCAGAAGGCAACTGCCTGGGGTGAGCCTGCCCTCAGCAGCCAATCATCGCCATAGGGGGAAGACAGGAACCCTCCGCAGATATGCTACAACCACTGCAATCATTTTTATGAGCACCCAAGTGGCACTGGTAAGACTGAACAGAAGCACAGGGAATTGGAAATGTCATGGATATGGAAGTATGCGTCCTGCAGGTCCAGTGCTACCATCCAGTCTCCAAGGTCCAGGGCAGATAACACTGGAGCCAACATCAGCAACTTGAATTTCTCTTTCCTCAGAAAGTAGATAAGAGGGCGCAGATCTAATATAGGACAGAGGCTTCAGTCCTTTTTAGGCACCAGAAAGTAGTGGGACCAGCCACACCTTGCTTCTTGTGCAGGCACCCTCTTGATGGCGCCTATGAAAAGCCTGTACTTCCTAACAGCAATGAGAGATGGTCCTCCGTCAATAGGATGTGATGAAATGTAGATGGAGTTCCACAAATGAAAGGGTGCACCTCTCCTGCACAATTTGAAACACCCACTTGTCAGATTATTGCAGACCATTGGGGCAGGTGCTACTTGTTCCTGCTACCAAGTGTGCTGGATGGAGGATGGACTTAAGAGGCTTAGAAGCTTCAGCAGCCAGAGGGGTATAGGATTAGACGGCATGCTGGGTCTGGCTCCCATGTCCCCTCCCCCTCCGAGAATCCAGTGGACCGCAACTGGACATGGAGACGCAGCGCCACGGCTCTACCCAGGGAGTCTATGGTATCTAGCCCACATCTGATTGCGAGCTTCACTGCCTTCCAACAGCCTATTAAGGCTCGACTGAGGAGGACTTGGCCCTCCTCGGGAAGTCCCAACACACATGGGAATATCAGCCCAAGAGGCACACGGCGGTTCACTGACCGTAAGGCTAGGATGGTGGAAGATAAAATGTGCATCCCAAAAGGTGCCCAGCTTCTTGGATTCGCTGTCCAGTGTAGTGGAAGGGAATGCATTTGGGATGACCATAGCTTTTGAAGCCTGCACAACCAAGCTTCTAGGGGAAGGGTCCAGGGAGAGGAAGGCAGAGTCTCCTGGGGTAGAATGGTGGCATCAGGCAATCACATGGTGCAGTGGAACCCTTGTGCAAGGTAGAGCTTCTCAAAAGGTGCCCAGCCTCTTGGATTCCCTGTCTGGTGGAGTGGAAGGGAACGAGTTTGGGTTGAACTTTTGAAGCCTGCACAACCAGGTTCACAGGGAAATGGTCCTGGGAGAGGAAAGCTGAGTATCATGGGGCAAGTCTGACATCAGACAATCATGCGGTGCACTGGAGCCCTTGTGCAAGGTTTGGCCCAGGCCCCCAGGAGATTGTCAGGGCTTAATTGGAGGGGAGCAAAGTTTCAGCTGAGACAGCTTCCGGGTAAAATCACCTGTCAAGACGTTGATCTTGACCTCGACTGGTGGCAGCTGTAGGTCAAGGAACTCTGTTGACCTTCTGTAATGACTACAGTCAAACTATGAATGCAACGCACACTCATTTTATAAGGATTAATCCCAGGTGAGTATTAAACCTTGAAGGAGCCCTTCGGCGACAGGCCATCCGAGTGCAGATACCAGGCTGCATAAGACAGCAGTTGTATACTTGCAGCCTGCACATGCATGTCTAACTTGTCTAAAGCCTCTTACCCTAGCTGTGCAGCATTGGCCTAATCTAAAGAAGCAGTCGCTCGAGGTTAGCACTTAGTCCATTTACTACGGTTGAGACTCCGATAGTGGGTTCACTGACAGCAAAAGTTCAAAAACCAGGGAGTCGAAAGCGAAAAATCCAGGGGGATTAAGTAAGGAGGACACAAACACCAATGCAGTAGACTAAGTTTGCTGGTATCTTCAACTGTACCTGTTGTCTTTGAAGCAGTATTCGCTGTGTTGATAAGCTCTTCGGTGTTTATATTATTTTCTTCGGTGGTGACAGGAAAGAGGACAAACATGAGTGCAACTTTTGAACCTCAATCTGTGGGGAGCTGGATAGAAGATTTAAAGTCGAAGTTTTAGTGTGGAAGGTCTCAACAGTCTGCCTCATGACAAACCTGAGGAGCTAGAATGCAATGCCCAGCAGTTTTCTTCTCCACTTTTCCGAGTGGTTTGAGCGGCTGGGTCTTAGATTTCAAAGGTTCCTCATTATCTGAAACTGTCCCAAAGACAACTTTGTCCTCCAACGGTATCATTTCTTGGGCTATATTTAGGTGGGTTTAAAGAGGCATCACCCGAGAAGATGGTGTCCGACGTCATTAACCTCTGAAGCCACAAGTGCAATATTCTTTCTGTCTTTTAAAGTTTTTTGCTGCAAACTTTCTGCAGATCTTGCACTCCTTAGTTTTAGGAGTCAGATTTAAGTAGTAGATGCATTTCTTAGAAGTATGATCCGAGTGGATCCTCAATTTCCCACAGGAACAAGACGGCTTAAACTCGGCCGAAGCTAGTCTGCTAGAAATCTAGAATCTACAGTAAGCGTTAAAAGTGAAGATTTTCGGGGGCGTGGCCTGAGGCGTCAAAATGGCACTCTGAGTGCTCCGGACCCCTCCGTCATCCGCCTTACATCCTACTGTCAGCGGCAGCCATCCGAACGTCGTTCCTGCTCACAGAGGTTCCCTGTAGCAGGAGCGCTGCTCCGGTCCGTCTGATTGCCGGTTCCGAGCTCCTGGAGCAGTGTTGTGACCCTGCGTCCCCGAGGATGCGGAGTGGCGGCCTCTCCCGCGATGCACCAGTGAGCACGATGTCCTTGTCCGGAGGGTGCCGGTCAGTGCCGCACTTCCTGCCCACTGTGAAACGAGGTGACCGGTAACCTGACTCCTGAGGGCTGCTCCGGCTGCCTGCTGACCGGGTCGGGGTTGCGGCCTCCCCTGTGCATCCCACGCGCAAAATGGCGGCGCTCGGAGCCCATGGCTGGTGAGCCCGGGGGGCCTACTCCCTGCCTATACATCCTGATCGTGCCCGTGCGGAGGCTGTGAGAGTGGGGGAAGTGACGATCCAGAGAGCCTCTTTCCAGGGCCGGAGAGGTGGTGTCCTGGAGCTGGCCGCCTAATTCCATCGGCGGAGTCTGGACTGGGACTGGTGGACACAAGACCGCCCGGTGAGCGGGGACGGTGCCGGGGACCGGCTGCCATATCGGCAGCGGTGCGGGAGGTCGGCGTTAGGCTCCCCTCCCCCCTACCTTTTTCGCTCTGCCCAGTGCAGTGGGGTCCCGGGGGCCACTGGGACTTTGCCCCTACCTTCTCCTCTGTGCCTGGGACTTGCCTTGTGGAGTGGCGGGGAGGCCCCCGTCGGCTGCACATTTCGGGCAGCGGGGGTCTCCCTCCCCCTGGACGGGCCCCGTTGGTCTCCTTCCCCTCCAGACCTGGCTCGCACGGCCCTCACCGCTGGAGGTGCGGGGGGCCGGGCGACCTGCAGTTCCGGAACGGACCCCGCTTGGCCCTGCCACTCAACTAGGGCCCGACTCCCGCGTCCCGAATCGGCTTGCGCGGAGGCGAGGCGCCCCTTCTTTCTCCTTCGGCCGCCATTTCGGGCGGCGGCGCGGGGCTCGGCTGGCGACCTCCTGGAGGCAGGGCCCCCCCCCTTCTTCTCATGAGACCGCACCGGCCTCTCAACCAGGCCGGCCTGCAATTCTAGAGGTGCCCTTCCAGTGACTAGGATCTCCAGCACCCCCCCTCATACTCGACGGATGGGGCTCCGATGGTGAGTCATTGCGTCGCCTCGGTGGTGGCGCTTCGCGCAGAGTGGTGGCTAGCTGGGGGAGATTGGCTACATTGGTCGGGCGGCAGGGGCTCCCGGGAACGGGCCCTATCTCCTCTCCAGGCCGCTGAAGCCGGGGACCATTGCACAACACTGTGCCCTCAAGCAGACCTCACTGTGCCTTAACCCGACGCGGAGACTCGCTGCGGCGGACACCCGTCACCCCTGTGCTCACGACCCCGCTCCTTCCCATCCATGCGGTAAGATCCCTTTGGCAAGCGGCAGCCGGGGAGACTGTATCCATCTCCCACCTCCTCTTCCAACGGCGGCCTCCATCCCACCCGTGTGGCCCTCGGTTCTAGGAGATCACACGACTTCGGCCGGGGCGTGTACCTGGACCCGGTTTCCTCCATCTGGCTCCTGAAGCTCGTGCCGGAGCACGTTTTTGCCGCCAACCATGGGGAGAGACAGGGCCTCTAAAACCACAACCGCCCCCACACAGAAGAAGATGGACCGGTTCACCACTTCTGAGCATGAACCCCCCTGGGCAGGTGGACGGGATCCCCCCCCTTCCCTGGCAAGGATTTAGCAACCATCTTACAAGCTATCAGCGCCTCGCAGGCCTCGGTGGAGGGGAAGATCGGGGAGGTCAAGGTGGAAGTGTCCCTCCTCCGGCAGGACCTCCGTAACGCCACAGCCCGAATAACAGAGGCTGAATCCCGAATCTCAACAGCGGAAGACTATATCCTTCAGCTGAAGGAACAGGTGGCCAACCTCCAATCCCACACCAAAGAACTCCATCGGCGTGCAGAGGACGCTGAGATCCGGGCACGCCGCAACAACCTCCGCCTCGTGGGGTTCCCTAAAGGGGTTGAGACGACTCAAGTAGCCGCCTTTGTAGAGGCCTGGTTCACGGCATGGATGCCCAAGGACTCCCTCTCCGCATGGTTCGTGGTGGAGAGAGCGCATCGGTCCCTCGCACCAAAGCCACCTGTTGGGGCCCATCCTCGCCCTACTATATTAAAAATCCTCAATTTCAAGGACAGAGACGCCATCCTGCGTGAGGCGCGCTCCCAGGGACCCCTCAAATTCCAAAACCACAATATCATGGTGTTCCCTGATTACACTAAGGAGGTACAAGATCGACGCCACTCCTACACGGAGGTTAAAGCAGAAGTTACCAACTTGTGTAATGAAATATCTGCAAGACAGTAGTTAGTGAGATTCCTTACCTTAGAATATCCCCAGGCGTCAGGCTGGATCCGGAAAGTTTTGCGTAGCAGTAACCTTGCGCATCGGTAGGCGGCGTCGTGCGGCTCCGCGTCCGCCGTCGGGATCGCCGGGATGACGTCGCGGCCAGTACTTAGATGCCGCCCATGCGCGCTGACGTCAGTTCTGTACACGACTTTCCGCGCCAGGAACGCAGAGCCATGCAAGAAGCTGAAATTGGTGTCTGAAAAAATACTAGGGCCCTAAAAGGGATGTCCTTAACCCTAGAAATCAGTTCGCAGAACGGGGAGGATGGGTGGGGCGGTAAGGAATCTGTCACTAACTACTGTCTCTTACAGATATATCGTTACACAAGTTAGTAACTTGTGCATCTGAAAGAGACCCGTTAGTGACAGATTCCTTACCTTAGAATAGATACCCCAGCAATACCAACCCCGGTGGTGGGTATGCGAACAGATTCAGACAAGGAAGTCCCGGAGGACAGAGCGGCCAAAGAAGCCGTCCCTCCGGACCTGGCGGTCAAGGCAGTAATGCTTGGTAAACGTGTGCAGCGAGGCCCACGTAGCTGCCTGACATATATCCTGTAGCGGAACATCGCGGCCTAAAGCTGTGGTAGCAGCTGTTGCCCTGGTAGAATGGGCACGTAGCCCAACAGGGGGCTCCTTCTTAGCCAAGGAATAGCAGGCTTTGATACACAAGATTACCCAGCGGGAGATGGTCCTCTTGTGTACCGCCCAACCTTTTTTGGCGCCCACGTAGCCAACAAAGAGCTGGTCATCCACCCGGAACTGTTGTGTGCGGTTGAGGTATAAGGAAAGCGCACGTTTTGGGTCCAGACGGTGGAGCCTCTCTTCCTCTCTGGAAGGATGCGGAGGCGGAAAGAAGGTGGGCAAAGTGATGGTCTACCCAATGTGGAAGGCAGTAACCACCTTTGGCAAGAAGGACGGACGCGTCCTAAGAACAACCTTGTCTGGATGGACAGACAGAAAGGGGGTTTGCACGAAAGAGCCTGGAGCTCACTCACCCGCCGAGCGGAGGTGATGGCCACCAGAAAGGCTGTCTTCAGAGTGAGAAGACGAAGAGGACAGTTATGTAGAGGCTCAAAGGGAGCGCACATTAAAAGGTAAGAACCAAGTTCAAGTCCCACTGAGGCATTATAAACGGAACAGGAGGGAAGAGGTGTGTAATGCCTTTAAGAAACCTGTTAACAACAGGGGACTTGAAAAGGGAGGGCTGATCAGGAAGCCTGAGGAAGGCCGAGATTGAACAAAGATAGCCCTTGATGGTACCCAGGGCAGAACCCTGTTGGGCCAGAGAAAGAAGGAACAGAAGAACCTCAGAAAGAGGGGCAGAAAGGGGATTCACAGCCTTTGCTGTGCACCATGCCACAAACTTGTTCCACCTGCAGGCGTATACCACCTTAGTGGAGGGACGCCTGGCTGCCAGAATCACATCACAAACTTCGGGAGGCAAGTCGAAAGGAATCAACAGCCGCTGCTCAATCTCCACGCAAGCAGGTGGAGACTGGACAGGTTCGGATGGAGGACCGTCCCCTGCTGCTGCGACAGAAGATCCTCCCGAAGAGGCAGACGGATCGACGCTCATACTGAGTAGCTCGGGATACCAAACTCTTCGAGCCCAGTCCGGAGCCACAAGAATGACTTGGGCCCGGTCGTGCCGAATCTTCTTCAACACTCTGGGTAGAAGTGGTATAGGCGGAAAGGCGTACAACAGACCGCAACTCCACTCGCGAAGAAAAGCGTCGCCGAGCGAGTGCCGCCTTGGAAATTCCAACGCGCAGAACTGATGACATTGCGCGTTCTCTTCGGTGGCGAATAGATCTAACCAAGGCTCTCCCCACTGCAGAAAGAGACCTTGCGCCACGTCCGAGTTCAGACGCCATTCGTGATCCATCAAGCACCGGCGGCTGAGTTCGTCCGCCCTGGGGTTCAGAGAACCTGCCAGGTGTTGAACCACCAAGGTAATGCCTTGATGTGCCAGCCATGTCCAGAGGCGCAGAGCCTCCTGACACAGGGTCCACGACCCCACCCCACCCTGTTTGTTGCAATACCACATGGCGGTGGTGTTGTCCGTGAACACCTGCACTACACTTCCCCGGACAGAGGGAAGGAATGCCTTCAGTGCAAGTCGGATCGCCCGAAGCTCCAAAAGATTGATATGGATCCGGGACTCCGCCGGAGACCAGAGGCCTCTGATCTCCGCCTCTCCCAAATGGCCGGCCCATCCCAGGAGGGACGCATCCGTCACCACTGTGTGCTCCGGTTGGGGAAGGGAGAGGGATCTGCCATTGACCCAATTGCGATTCGTGAGTCACCACTGCAATTGTCGTGCAGTGCCCTCCGAGATCTGGACAAGATTGGACAGGTTGCCCTGATGCTGTGCTCACTGGAACTTCAGGTCCCACTGCAGAGCCCGCATATGCCACCTGGCATGTGGCACTAGCAGAATACAGGAGGCCATCAGGCCCAGGAGCCGGAGGGTCATCCTGACAAACCCGGGATAGAGGCTGAAAGATGGGAATCATAGCCTGAATATCCCGGACTCGCTGCTCGGGAGGATAAACCCGAAACTGCATCGAATCCAGAACCGCTCTGATGAAGGGGAGCTTCTGAGAAGGACTCAGGTGCGACTTCGGCACGTTGATGGAGAACCCCAGCAACTGCAGGTCGGCCGTAGTCTGAAGGTGGGTGACGACTGCCTTCAACAACCAGTTGTCGAGGTAGGGGAAGACTGACACCCCTGACCAGCGCAGATGAGCTGCGACCACCGCCCCCGAGGGGCACTGGTAAGGCCGAAGGGGAGCACCGCAAACTGAAAATGCTCCTGGCCTACCGTGAACCGCAGTTAACGCCGGTGGGCCGGCAGGACGGGGATGTGAAAATATGCGTCCTGCAAGTCCAGCGCTATCATCCAGTCTCCGGGGTCGAGGGCAGCCAAGACCTGAGCCAGAGTCAACATCTTGAACTTCTCCTTCCGGAGGAAGCTGTGATGGTGTCTCCGGATCCCCATCCCTCGATGATGCAGGGAACGCCGGACAATCCAACATGGCCACCGGGAATGACCCAACAGGAAGCGACAGCGACGGACTAGTCTCCTCGGTTCAAAATACCGAGACCACGCCCCTCGATCCGAGAAAAGCCTCAGAGAAGACGGACAAGATCGAGAGCGAATGGAGTTCAGAGGAGAGGAGGAAGGCAGAGAAGAGGGACGCGAGCGAAGAATACGGAGGAATAGCCGAGGACATCGAGAGCAGCGACCACTGGGCGGACCGGCCCCAGGACCCGGGATTCGAAACCCCAGTGACCGCTTGCGAGACCGACCCTTCGAGGAAACAAACGGAGGCCGGATCTCACCAAGCCACGGCCCCGGAGGATCGTGGATACAGGCAAGTGGCTGGGGCACCTCCATTTACTTTAAAGGGGTGGTGGGCAGGGTTGAGGACCACACCAAGTACGGCACCCTGACATCCCCTCACCTAGGCACTTCACGAGTAGGGACACTGGTGGAGGTGCACTACCCTTCCCCCTCTTGAAAGATAGCAACAGGACGGTGTTCCTAAAGATTTCCTTTTCTCTTTCTTTATTTTGGTGGCATACCTGTATCCCTCGACTGTCGCCATCTGGACAAGACAGCCTGAGACCTTCAAGGACTGAAGGAGGAAGAGGAGCCCCTCCTTTTTTCTGGCTGCAACCGAGACAATATCGGAAGAACAGTGGAAAGCCCGTGTTATTGAACATTTCTGTTACCCAAACCCAAACCCTGAATACCCAAATAAATACCTTGTACCCATATCGACGTCCCGACTTGATATCTACCGCTAAGAAACGGGGCGTGGGCAGGAGACCCTGTAGGGATAAACCATCACAGTGGTGTCAGAAGTGGGATCGAGGTCCTGATATAATGACCCAACCCGTGACCATGGAAGCCATAATCACCCAACTAGCCGAAGGGCAACGCCACTTACAACTGGTCATCGAACAACAGACCAAACAGGCGACACATGACCGAGAAGAACTACATATGGCACTAAAAGACCAGGCCTCCCTCCTGACCAATAACCAACAAGTACAGGACACGGCCATACTACGTCTGACGGACGCTATCACTAGCGCTAGGGTACATCCCAACGTGCCGGGGACTGTCCTGCAGAAATTCCAAACGGGGGACGATCCAGATTATTTTTTGTTAACTTTGAGCGTGTCGCCACAACCGCCTCCTGGACCCCAGAGAGATGGGGCCAGTATATAGCCCCTCTGCTTTCCGGGGAATTACAAGCCGCATACCAGGCCGCCAACCCAGCAGGGACAACCACCTACCCCGACGTCAAGAAAACCATCCTGGAACGGCTGGGGTGCGATCAGGAGTACTACCGTAGCCGTTTTAGGAAGGAAAGATGGAGCCTGGGGGACAATCCCCGAGCGCTATACTTCCGCATCCGGGACCTTGGAAACCGGTGGCTACAGCCCTCCATTGCCACCCCGGATGACATAACAGAGAAAGTCTATCTGGAGCAGTACCTCGACGCCCTCCCTTATAACACCCGAGCCTGGGTCAAGCAACACCCTAACCTCTCCGTGACATTGGCAGTCGATTTGGCGTGTGCATACCACCGCTCTCCAGAGTTCAAGACTCCGTCCCATCGACCCTCCGTCCCATCCCCGAAACCCCTAGCCAGGAACCCACAAACCCAGACAGAACCCAAGGGACCCTTCCCGCCACGTGCCCCTTAAGAGCACCATTCACAACCCCGATACAGGGACCTCAGTGCTTTCACTGTGCTGAATGGGGACACATAGCCCGACACTGCCCGACACGCAACCCAGGCCCAGAACCCATGGAGGTGGGACTTACACGTGGGCGGGTATTGGTCACAGGAGACAAACCCCTCAGATATAAAATAAAGGCGTTTGTAAACGGGAAGGCAATAACCGCCCTCCTAGACACGGGCTGCCACTACACCGTCATCTCCAAGGAGCTAATCCCTGAGTCCCTGCTAGTCACGGGGGAGTACGTACAGGTCACATGTGTACACGGGGAAAAGAAGCTGTATCCCTTGGCCAAAGTTATATTGGAGATCAATGGGGAGCCCCAGTTGAGGAAGGTAGGAGTTGTTCCCACGTTACCGGAACTAGCGCTCTTAGGTACCGATTTACCACGGTTCCATGAGTACCTCCAGTCTTTAAATACCCCTGCCTCTCTGACTGGATGGCTAGGAAGCGCACCCTTTTCAAACATCGAGATAAGGGCTCCCGCCACTAAAAGAACACAAACCAGGAGAGAGAGGAGGGAGGAAAGAGCGCTATACTGTCAGTCTAAAGAGCCGCTACCCGTGCCTGTCCTTTTCTCCCCAGAGACCCTACAAGAGCCACCTCAGAACTTTCACCAGGCCCAGAGGGACGACTCCTCCCTGCAACATGCCTGGAGCCAAGCACAAGATGAACAGCCAGGAAAGGTAGGTCCTTACTTTACTGTCAACAAGGGCCTTCTATACAGACACACACTTGAGAATAACTGCAACAAGGCACAGCTACTTGTCCCGAAGGCGTTTCGCGAACAAGTGCTGTCTCTAGCCCACAGTCAAACCGGGGAGGCCACTATGGGAAGGAAAACACTCTCAAATATCTATTGGAGAAGTTTTACTGGCCGGGCGTGTATCAGGAAGTGGCCAGGTACTGCGCTTCATGTGTGCGATGCCAGCTGGTTAATAAACCCGTGTTGCCCCGAGCCCCACTCCAACCACTCCCAGTCATCGATATCCCGTTTAGAAGAGTAGGGATGGACCTGGTAGGCCCCCTGATTCCCTCCGCCAGGGGCCACAGGTTCATACTGGTCTTTGTGGATTACGCCACCCGGTATCCGGAAGCATTCCCATTGACGACAACCACCACGAAGGCAGTAGCTCAAGCCATGATCACTCTGTTCTCCCGTGTCGGTTTTCCCCACGAACTCCTGACAGATCAGGGTACCCCCTTCATGTCCCGATTAATGAAGCAGGTATGCGAGTTATTAGGCATCCAACAGATCAGAACAGCGGTATACCATCCACAGACGGACGGACTTGTGGAAAGGTATAATAAAACCATTAAAACCATGCTAAAAAAGCACATCGACCGAGCGGGGAGGGATTGGGACCGACAGCTACCCCTGGTTCTATTCGCAATAAGATCCCACGAACAGAAGTCTACGGGTTTTTCACCATTTGAACTTCTGTTTGGGCGGAGACCCCGTACCCTCCTGGACATGACGCACGAACAGTGGACCGAGGAAGACGACGATACAAAACCACTGCTACAATATAGTGCGTCCCTTAGGGATACCTTATCCTTCTTATGGGAAGAGGTACATAGGAACATGGAGAAATCCCAGACCCAACAAAAACGGTGGTATGACAGAAACACCAAACTCAGAGAGTTTTCGGTAGGGGATCAGGTACTCATCCTATTGCCTACCTCCGAAAAGAAGCTGTTAGCCACCTGGCAAGGCCCCTTTCCTATCCTCAGTAGGGTCACCCCTGTTACCTATCGGGTGGCAGTCCCCCACAAAAATAAGACAAGCCAAATATACCACGTCAACCTGTTGAAGGCATGGGAGGGACCAGTCCCGGCGTCAGTGTGTACAACTACCCCTATACTCCATGTTGCCCCGAACAAACCCCTTGAAGTAACCCTGAACCCCCAGAAGGCCACCTTGGGGTCCCAGCCTAACTGGGGAACAGAGAGAACAACTGAGGACCCTGTGTGCATCATATCCGTCCGTCCTATCCGGTGCCCCGGGAAGGACGTCCCTAGTTGAGCACGATATAATCACTACCTCCCCCCCGATCAAACAACGGCCTTACCGCATCCCGGCTGCTAGGAGAGGGGCTGTAGCACAAGTTACTAACTTGTGTAACGATATATCTGTAAGAGACAGTAGTTAGTGATAGATTCCTTACCTTAGAATATCCCCAGGCGTCAGGCTGGATCCGGAAAGTTTTGCGTAGCAGTACCCTTGCGCGTCGGTAGGCGGCGTCGTGCGGCTCCGCGTCCGTCGTCGGCGTCGTGATCGCCGGGATGACGTCGCGGGCAGTACTTAGACGCCGCCCCTGCGCGCTGACGTCAGTTCTGTACACGACTTTCCGCGCCAGGAACGCAGAGCCATGCAAGAAGCTGACACAGGTGTCTGAAAAATACTAGGGCCCTGAAAGGGATGTCCTTAACCCTAGAAATCAGTTCGCAGAACGGGGAGGATGGGTGGGGCGGTAAGGAATCTATCACTAACTACTGTCTCTTACAGATATATCGTTACACAAGTTAGTAACTTGTGCATCTGAAAGAGACACGTTAGTGATAGATTCCTTACCTTAGAATAGATACCCCAGCAATACCAACCCCGGTGGTGGGTCTGCGAACAAAGATCAGACAAGGAAGTCCTGGAGGACAGAACTACCAAAGAAGCCGTCCCTCCGGACCTGACTGTCAAGGCAGTAATGCTTAGTAAACGTGTGCAGCGAGGCCCACGTAGCTGCCTGACAGATAACCGGCAGCGGAACACCGCGGCCCAAGGCCGTGGTAGCAGCCGTTGCCCTGGTGGAATGGGCACGCAGCCCAACAGGAGGCTCCTTCTTAGCCAAAGAATAGCAGGTCTTGATGCACAAGGTAACCCAGCAGGAGATGGTCCTCTTGTGCACCGCCCGACCTTTTTTGGCGCCCACGTAGCCAACAAAGAGCTGGTCATCCACCCGGAAGTGTTTCGTGCGGTCGATATAGAAGGAGAGCGCACGTTTTGGGTCCAGACGGTGGAGCCTCTCTTCCTCTCTGGAAGGATGCGGAGGCGGAAAGAAGGTGGGCAAAGTGATGGTCTGCCCAATGTGGAAAGCAGTAACCACCTTTGGCAAGAAGGACGGACGCGTCCGAAGAACAACCTTGTCTGGATGAACAGACAGAAAGGGAGGTTTGCAAGAAAGAGCCTGGAGCTCACTCACCCGCCGAGCGGAGGTGATGGCCACCAGAAAGGCTGCCTTTAGAGTCAGAAGACGAAGAGGACAGTTATGCAGAGGCTCAAAGGGAGCGCACATTAAAAGGTAAGAACCAAGTTCAAGTCCCACTGAGGCATTACAAACGGAACAGGAGGGAAGAGGTGAGTAATGCCTTTTAAGAACCTGTTAACAACAGGGGACTTGAAAAGGGAGGGCTGATCAGGGAGCCTGAGGAAGGCCGAGATAGCACAAAGATAACCCTTGATGGTACCCAGGGCAGAACCCTGTTGGGCCAGAGAGAGAAGGAACAGAAGGACCTCAGAAAGAGGGGCAGAAAGGGGATCCACAGCCTTTGCTGTGCACCATGCCACAAATTTGTTCCACCTGCAGGCGTATACCACCTTAGTGGAGGGACGCCTGGCTGCCAGAATCACATCACAAACTTCGGGAGGCAAGTCGAAAGGAATCAACTGCCGCCGCTCAATCTCCACGCAAGCAGGTGTAGACTGGACAGGTTCGGGTGGAGGACCGTCCCCTGCTGCTGCGACAGAAGATCCTCCCGAAGAGGCAGACGGATCGGGGGATCTATGCTCATATTGAGTAGCTCGGGATACCAAACTCTTCGAGCCCAGTCCGGAGCCACAAGAATGACTTGGGCCCGGTCGTGCCGAATCTTCTTCAACACTCTGGGTAGAAGTGGTATAGGCGGAAAGGCGTACAACAGACCGCAACTCCACTCGCGACGAAAAGCGTCGCCGAGCGAGTGCCGCCTTGGAAATTCCAACGCGCAGAACTGATGACATTGCGCGTTCTCTTCGGTGGCGAATAGATCTAACCAAGGCTCTCCCCACTGTAGAAAGAGTCCTTGCGCCACTTCCGAGTGAAGACGCCATTCGTGATCCATCATGCACCTGCGGCTGAGTTCGTCCGCCCTGGCGTTCAGAGAACCTGCCAGGTGTTGAACCATCAGGAACATGCCCTGATGTTCCAGCCATGTCCAGAGGCGCAGAGCCTCCTGACAAAGGGTCCAAGACCCCACCCCGCCCTGTTTGTTGCAGTACCACATGGCGGTGGTGTTGTCTGTGAACACCTGCACTACCTTCCCTTTGACAGAGGGAAGGAATGCCTTGAGTGCAAGCCGGATCGCCCGGAGCTCCAGAAGGTTGATATGGAGCCGGGACTCCGCCGGAGACCAGAGGCCTCTGATCTCCGCCTCTCCCAAGTGACCGCCCCATCCCAGAAGGGACGCGTCCGTCACAACTGTATGCTCTGGCTGGGGAAGGGAGAGGGATCTGCCCATGACCCATTGCCGGTTCGAGAGCCACCACTGCAACTGTTTTGCAGTCCCCTCCGAGATCTGGACGTGATCGGACAGGTTGCCCTGGTGCTGCGCCCACTGGAACTTCAGGTCCCACTGCAGAGCCCGCATATGCCATCTGGCATGATTGACCAGCAGGATGCAGGAGGCCATGAGGCCCAGCAGCCTCAGGGTCATCCTTACCGAAACCCAGGATAAAGGCCGAAAGATCGGAATCATAGCCTGAATATCCCGGACTCGCCGTTCGGGAGGATAGGCCCGAAACTGCGTCGTGTCCAGAACTGCTCCGATGAAAAGGAGCTGTGGAGAAGGAATGAGATGCGACTTCGGCACATTGATGGAGAACCCCAGCGAGTGCAGGAGTTCGGCCGTAGTCTGGAGGTGGGAGACGACTGCCTGGGACGAGCCCGCCTTCAGCAGCCAGTCGTCGAGGTAGGGGAAGACTGAAACCCCTGCCCGGCGCAGATGAGCCGCGACCACCGCCATCACTTTCGTGAACACCCGAGGGGCACTTGTAAGGCCAAAGGGGAGCACGGTGAACTGAAAATGCTCGTGGCCTACCGTGAACCGAAGGTAACGCCGGTGGGCCGGCAGGACGGGGATGTGGAAATATGCGTCCTGCAAGTCCAACGCTACCAACCAGTCTCCAGGGTCGAGGGCAGTCAAGACCTGAGCTAGGGTGAGCATCTTGAACTTCTCCTTCCGGAGGAAGCGATTGACGTTCCGGAGGTCCAAGATAGGACGCATGTCCTCCTTGTCCTTTTGGGCACCAGAAAGTAGTGGGAGTAGCAACCACGCCCTACTTCTGGGGTCGGAACATGCTCGATGGCCCTCTTGGTCAAGAGGGCCGTGACTTCCTTCTGTAGAAGCACCAAGTGATCCCCTGACATGCGGTGGAGTTGAGGTGGCATGGCTGGGGGGGTGGTCTCGAAGGGGAGGGAGTAGCCCCTTCGGACAATGTCCAAGACCCACCTGTCCGAGGTGATGGTGCGCCAGTGGGGAAGGTGATGGCGGACCCTGCCCCTACTGGCGTGCCGTGCACCTGAAAGGAGGGACTAGGAGGGCTTGGAGGCCGCGGACGGGTTGGAGGTGGTGGCCTGACCCGCACGCTGGTTGCCCGATCCGCCACGGCGGAATCCACGTCCTCGGCCACGCGAAGACGCCTGCTGCGCGGGCCGGTGGCTGGGCTGCTGACGTGAAGGGCGCCCTACCGTGGCCACGATAGGGGCGAAAAGCAGAAGGCAGCGGAGGGCGTGTAGCAGAAAGGCCCAGGGACTTGGCAGTAGCCCGTGAGTCCTCAAAGCGCTCCAACGCATGGTCTGCTTTGGACCCAAAAAGACCGACTCCATCAAAGGGCATGTCCATGAGAGTATTCTGGACATCCCCTGAAAAACCAGTGGTTCTCAGCCAGGCGTGGCGGCGGAGCGCCACCGTCGTTCCAATCGACCTGCCCAGCGAGTCGGCGGTGTCAAGGCCACAACGGATAGTGTATTTGGCCGCATCCCTTCCTTCCGCAATGGCGCGGGAAAGCAGTGCCTGGACCTCCTCAGGGCACTGGGGCAAAACATCCGCCACCGAATCCCACAGAGAGTGGGTATAGCGGCCCAAAAGACAAGCGGTGTTAACGGACCGCAAGCCAGCACTGGAGGAAGAAAAACCTTTCTTCCCAAACTGATCCAGGCGTTTGGATTCCCTATCCGGAGGAGCGGTAGGGAAGGCGGTTTGGGAAGCGGAGGCTTGGACAACCAAGCTCTCAGGAGTGGGGTGGACAGAAAGAAACAGGGGGTCGCCCGGAGCGGGGCGATGGCGTCGTGACACGTTCCGATCCACAGGAGCCCCTGTGTTGGGCTTGGACCAGGCGCCCAAAAGAACGTCTGTGAGGGCGTCGTTAAGCGGCAGCACAGTCTCCGCAGAGGAGGCTGCCGGCTGAAGCACCTCTGTCAAGATGTTAGGCTTGACCGTCAAAGTAGGGAGCTGGAGACGTAAGGCCCCAGCAGCCCTACGCAACACCGTCACCAAAATTGGCCCCCTCCTCCGTAGCCACGGGAGGAGACAGCATGCCAGTGTCAGGAGAAGTATCCAGACCACTGGCCTCCCCTAGACTCTCTGTCCAGTCCTCATCATACTGACAGTTGCGAGTCAGAGGGTCATCAGACCCCTCCCAGTCCTCCTGGTCCTCCTCTGGTTCAAAATAAGGAGGAGGAGGGACATTTGGGACCCAAGGGCCCCTCGGCGCCGGAGCCGGCGTCGAGCGACGTCGCTCCGGGTCCATGTCCGGAGCCGGAAGGAACTGGGGGACGACGCCGCCCGGAGCCCAGGGCGGCGTCGAGAACGGCACCGGAGACATCGGCGCCGGCGGAGGTGTCGTGAGGTCGACCGGCGTCGATGGGGGTTGTGGAGCCGGGATCGAGGCCGGGGCCGAAGCCGGAGCCGGGATCGAGGCTGGAGTCCCGGGCGACGCCGGGGCCGGAGCCGCCGGCGGCGCCGGAGCAACCCCATCAGGGCCCGCGGGGCCCGAAGGCGCACCGGAGGGGCCTGAAGGCCCGAAGAGGCGGGCCATGGCCGACAGGAACTCCTGTACCTTGGCCGGATCCGCCCCGAACCCGGGAAGGGCGGGTAGGACGGGGGCGACTCCACAGGCAAGTCCGGGGCCGCGGGGCGGTGCCGGGAGGGGCCTCAGCCGAGTCGCGAGACCGGCGAGGCGAAGTCCGAGAGCGACGATGCTTCTTGGACTTCTTGTGCTTAGACTTACCGGACGAAGAAGACTTCGACGCCGACGACCGGTGTGCACTCCGCGAGCGACCCTGGACCTCTCACGCGACCGGGGCCTCCGTGGAGCCGAATGCCGGGCCTCGAGGAGCTTTCGAGACCGCTCTCGCAAAGCTTTCGGGTTGAGGGCCTGGCATTCGGGACAAGACTCGGTGTCGTGGCCTCGGCCGAGGCAGAAGAGACACTCCCAATGCGGGTCGGTGACGGACATCATCCGCGCACAGGCGCCGCATCGCTTGAAGCCGGGCATCCCTACGACACCTTAAAGATGGAAAAAACAGTGAAAAAATCACCAAAAAGTATGGTCAAAAATTGACCAGGGCACTGCTCTTCCCGGATCTGCGCTTGCTGGCGCGGAAAAAGAAGAACTGACGTCAGCGCGCAGGGGCGGCGTCTAAGTACTGCCCGCGACGTCATCCCGGCGATCACGACGCCGACGACGGACGCGGAGCCGCACGACGCCGCCTACCGACGCGCAAGGGTACTGCTACGCAAAACTTTCCGGATCCAGCCTGACGCCTGGGGATATTCTAAGGTAAGGAATCTATCACTAACGTGTCTCTTTCAGATGAACAGGAGATAAATGCGATGTTAGAGGCAGACATAATCGAGCCCTCACATAGCGCCTGGTCTTCCCCGATTGTGTTGGTCCCCAAACCCGATGGGAGCATTCGGTTCTGTATCGACTTCCGCAGACTCAATGCGGTGTCTAAGTTCGACGCATACCCTATGCCACGGGTGGACGAACTCGTCGAGAGACTCGGGGACGCCAAGATCCTATCCACTATCGATCTCACAAAAGGGTATTGGCAGATACCTCTGAATCCCGACATCAGAGACAAAACCGCCTTTTCCACGCCCGTGGGCTTATTTCACTTTAAGGTACTGCCTTTCGGTCTCCATGGGGCCCCCGCTACTTTTCAGAGACTCATGGACTCCGTCCTCTCTTCCCACCAGTCCTATGCTATGGCCTACCTGGACGATATCGTTGTCCACAGTCCCGATTGGGAGACGCATCTCCAACACCTGGAGAATATCCTGAGAGCGTTGCAAAATGCAGGCCTTACCATGAACCCCAAGAAGACGACTCTAGGGGCTGACCAGATCGAGTACCTAGGGTATGACATCCGGGCTGGGCAGATCCGACCACAAGTGAGCAAGCTAGAGGCAATCACCCGAGTACCCCGACCCACCTCCAGGAAGGAGATACGTTCCTTCCTTGGACTGGTAGGGTACTATCGGAGGTTTATCCCAGCTTTTTCTGAACTGGCCAGTCCACTCACAGACCTCCTCACCAAGGCACACTCTAGTAACAAAATACAGTGGACAGAGAGACACGAAAGGAGTTTTCTAGTCCTAAAGGATTCCCTTTGTCATAACCCCGTGCTTGCCTGTCCGAACTTTGACTCCTCTTTCGTACTACAAACAGACGCTTCAGACAGGGGTTTAGGAGCCATCCTGTCCCAACCCGACGGCCTCGGGGATCTCCACCCCGTCCTCTACCTTAGTCGTAAGTTATTCCCACGGGAGGTGGGGTACGCCACTATTGAGAAGGAATGTCTGGCCATCAAGTGGGCGGTGGAGGCCTTGCAGTACTACCTCTTAGGCCGCCACTTCATACTACTCACTGATCACGCTCCCCTTACCTGGCTTGCCCTCCATAAGGATACTAACCCTAAGGTTCTCCGATGGTTTCTTGCCCTACAGCCCTTCACGTTTTCCGCCCTCCATGTCCCGGGGAGTCTACAGGGCAACGTGGACTTCCTCTCCAGATGCCCTATGAGCGAATGGCCCACACGTCCATTCCTCGGGGGAAGGCAGTGTGATGGTGTCTCCGGATCCCCATCCCTCGATGATGCAGGGAACGCCGGACAATCCAACATGGCCACCGGGAACGACCCAACAGGAAGCGACAGCGACGGACTAGTCTCCTCGGTTCAGAATACCGAGACCACGCCCCTCGATCCGAGAAAAGCCTCAGAGAAGACGGACAAGATCGAGAGCGAATGGAGTTCAGAGGAGAGGAGGAAGGCAGAGAAGAGGGACGCGAGCGAAGAATACGGAGGAATAGCCGAGGACATCGAGAGCAGCGACCACGGGGCGGACCGGCCCCAGGACTCGAAACCCCAGTGACCGCTTGCGAGACCGACCCTTCGAGGAAACAAACGGAGGCCGGATCTCACCAAGCCACGGCCCCGGAGGGTCGTGGATACAGGCAAGTGGCTGGGGCACCTCCATTTACTTTAAAGGGGTGGTGGGCAGGGTTGAGGACCACACCAAGTACGGCACCCTGACATCCCCTCACCTAGGCACTTCACGAGTAGGGACACTGGTGGAGGTGCACTACCCTTCCCCTCTTGAAAGATAGCAACAGGACGGTGTTCCTAAAGATTTCCTTTTCTCTTTCTTTATTTTGGTGGCATACCTGTATCCCTCGACTGTCGCCATCTGGACAAGACAGCCTGAGACCTTTAAGGACTGAAGGAGGAAGAGGAGCCCCCTCCTTTTTTCTGGCTGCAACCGAGACAATATCGGAAGAACAGTGGAAAGCCCGTGTTATTGAACATTTCTGTTACCCAAACCCAAACCCTGAATACCCAAATAAATACCTTGTACCCATATCGACGTCCCGACTTGATATCTACCGCTAAGAAACGGGGCGTGGGCAGGAGACCCTGTAGGGATAAACCATCACAGAAGCGATTGACGTTCCGGAGGTCCAAGATGGGGCGCAAGCCGCCCTTGTCCTCCTTGGGGACCAGAAAGTAGTGGGAACAACCACTCCCTACTTCTGGCCCAGGAACACACTCGATGGCCCCCTTGGCCAAGAGGGCCGTGACTTCCTGCAGGTGAAGCGCCAAGTGGTCCCCCGACATGCGGTGGTACTGAGGTGGCATGGCTGGAGGGGCAGACTGAAAGGGAAGGGAGTAACCCTTGCGGATGATCTGCAACACCCACTCGTCCGATGTGACAGCGTGCCAGTGGGGGAGATGATGGCGGACCCTGCCACCCACTGGCGTGGGGTGCCCCACAAAGCTCAGATTAGGAAGGTTTGGAGGTGGAAGCAGCGGGGGCGGAGGTGGACTGACCCCCACGCTGATTCCCAGACCCGCCCCTGCGGAAACCGCGTCAGCGCTGAGGCTGGTTCTGCAGAGGCTTGCTGAAGGAACGTGCCCGAGCGCCCCTTCCGTGGCCACGTAAGGAACGAAAACCAGGAGTGGTTGGGCTTTTCGTGGAAAGACCCAAGGACTTGGCCGTGGCCCGCGAGTCCTTAAAACGCTCCAGCGAACTGTCGGCTTTGTCGCCAAACAGGCGAGTGACATCAAAGGGCATGTCCATGAGTGAGCTCTGGACATCTGGCGAGAACCCGGTAGACCTCAACCAGGCGTGGCGACTAAGCGCCACAATCGTAGAAATTGCTCTACCAAGTGAGTCGGCGGTGTCCAAACCACACCGAATGGCGAACTTAGCCGCATCTTTACCCTCGGCAACAGCTTGGGTGTCCTCAGGACACCGAGGCATCACCTGTGCAACTGTATCCCACACCGCGTGGGAATAGCGGCCCAATAGGCACGCGGTGTTCACCGACCGCAGCCCCAAGCTGGCCGAAGAGAACAACCGCTTGCCGAACTGCTCCAGCTTCTTAGAGTCCTTCTCCGGCGGAGCCATGGGAAAGGCACTCTAGGACGTCGAAGCTTGGATGACCAGGCTCTCAGGCGTAGGATGAGTGGTCAGAAAGGCAGGGTCACCCGGCGCCGGGCGATGACGCCTGGCGACGTTCTTATCCACAGGGGCCCCTGTGGCTGGCTGCGACCAAGTGCCCAGTAAGATGTCAGTGAGGGCGTCATTAAATGGCAGCAGGGGCTCCGACGAAGTAGACGCCGTCTGGAGCACCTCAGTGAGGAGATTAGTCTGCAGGGCCACCGTAGGGAGATCAAGGTTGAGGACCTCAGCAGCCCGACGGAGCACCATCGTGTAAGAAGCGCCCTCCTCCATGGTAGGCGGAGGAGAGGCAAACCCCGGGTCAGAGGAGACATCAAGACCGCCAGCCTCCCCCAATTCGTCCGCCCAGTCGTGCTCGGAGTCACACTGACGAGCAAGAGGGTCCTCTGACCCCTCCCAGTCGTCCTCCACCTCCGCGGAACAGACTACGGCGGCAGGGCAGGGACCGGTGAAGGAACAAACTGCACCGGGAACAGCGCCGGATGGGGCCGAACTGGCGCCATGTCCCAATGCGGGTCCCAGGTATGGACAAAATTGTCCTGGAACCTGGGCAGGGGCGGGACAAATGGCATCACAGGCAGAGCCGAGGGTGGCGCTGGGGCCCGAGCCAGCAGCGTGGGACCTTTTGGCGCCGTGGCCAGTGGCACAGGATCCTGCGGCGCCGGGGCCAGAGCCTCCGGCGCCAACGTCCCGAAAGGATCCAGACAGGGGACCGCGGGGCCCAAGGGGCGTGCCGGCGGGAGCCCTAGGCTAAAACAGGAGGTCCATGGTAGCAAGAAATTCTTGCACCTGTGTGGGAGTCGCCGACGGACCCGGGTAAGGTGGGTAGGCCGCGGGACTCCCGGGCTCCAAAGGAGCCTCGGGGGCAGAACCCCTGTCCCCCTCGTCCGCATCCGGGGACCGACGGGGGGACGTTGGAGTGTGACAACGCTTCGACTTTTTTGTGGCGTCTCTTACCCGAATCCGAGGGTGAAGACTTGGAGCCCGAGGAGTGATGATGGTGGCCCCGCGAGTGTTCTCTGGAGCGGCCCCTAGACCGAGAACGGCGCTGGGACGAGTGCCAGACCTCAAGCAGCTTCCGGCGACGCTCCCTCAAGGCCTTCGGGGCCATGGCCAGACAGTCCCTGCAGGTACGGGAGTCGTGGCCGCTCTCCATCTCCAGGCAGTAGAGACGGACGCCTGGGGGGGGGGGGGGGGTCCGCCACCGACATATTGCGACGGCAGGCCCCACAAGACTTAACACCAGGCATCCCTACGTGCACCAGAGGAACCACAGGAGACAAAAAGTCTCAAAAAGAGAGTCAAAAAGTGACTAAGGTACGTGCTCTAACCGGATCTGCGCTTACTGGCGCGGAAAAAGAAAGCACTGACGTCAGCGCTCATGGGTGGCGCCCAAGTAGTGTCCGTGACGGCATCTCGGCGCTTAAGACGCCAGCGACGAACACGGAGCCGCAGGACACCACCTACCGACGCGCAGGGGTACTGCTGACGAAAAAACTTTCCGGATCCAGTCTGACGCCTGGGGATATTCTAAGGTAAGGAATCTATCACTAACGTGTCTCTTTCAGATACGCTATGCACAGCGCCTCGGGGTAGAGGTTCTCCTGCTTCAGGAAACGCACTTGATGGGCAATCACTGCCCCTTCCTGGCACGCTACGGATATGACAGAGTATGGCACTCAGGCTTCACCCGGGGTTCTCGTGGGGTGGCTGTCCTGTTGAAACGTACCCTTCCCTACGTGCTCACACGGGTTATTCATGATCCACAGGGAATGTCAGTGGCCCTTTGTGGCTCACTGAATGGCAATCCCTTTAATCTCGTATCCATGTACTCACCCCCCCCCGATGCTCACGACAACCCTGAAACACTCCACCGATCTGTTGTCCTCCTTGCCCCCGGGTTCCACTTTTATCGGGGGCGACTTCAACGCAGTTTCCTCACCAGACCTCGACACGACAGGCCCCCCATCCCACACAAGAATTGCGCAGGCGAAACAATTAACGAATTGGGCAGAGTCCCTGGGCCTCTGCGATGCGTGGCGTACCAGACACCCTCACATTACACAGTTCACCCACACCTCTGCAGCTCACCACACGCAGGCGCGCATCGACGCGATCTTCGTCCCGATCTTCGTCCCCCCGACCAACTGCACTGCGATTCAAGACGTCCGTATCCTCCCCAGGGGGATTTCTGACCATTCTCTGGTGCTACTTAGTACGGGGGCTCTCCCTCCATCGGTGCGTCCGACGTGGAGGATGAACGCATGGTTCCTTCAGGACAAAGAATTCAGGAAGGCAGTGGGGACTGAGCTTAAGCAGTATTTGACAAATGATGGGTCGGTAGCATCGCCGGGCACCTTGTGGGAGGCGAGCAAAGCTACTATTCGGGGCTTCGCTAAGGGCCAGCTCAAGCGCCAGTGGCAGGCGCAGCTGCAACAAATCACCTCGCGGGAAGCACAGGCGCTCCATCTCGAACAATCCCAGTCGACGATCGACGATACTTCCAAGGAGAGACAACTCGCTCTTCTTCGCGCTGAGATCAAGCAGCTTTCGCTAGAGGCCGCCAAACTCCTCTGGAGGTCCTCCGTGGCTAGAGTATATGGCTGGGGGGACAAGAACGGCTCGATTCTCCATAGACTAGCCACCTTTCCCAGGGCGAACCGCATTATTCCGGAGATAATGGGCTTAGACGGGTCAGTACACCGATCCCCGGTGGAAATGGTTCGTTCCTTTGCTTCCTACTATCGCCAGCTTTACGCTGCAAGGACCCCTATCGCTTAATGCCTTGCTCGAAGAGGGCGACGTTCGCCTTCCTCAGTTGGACTCAGCCGCTCAGGCGGCTCTTGATCGCCCCATTTCCCGTGAAGAGATTGGGGAAGAGATAGCCCTTACCTCTTCGGGCAAGACCCCGGGCCCTGACTGCCTCCCCCAGGAATATTATGCTCTATATCGCGAGACCCTCGTCCCGCACCTCGCCGACTTGTTCGACGAGGCCGCCGAAAAGGGTTCCTTCCCACCTGAGACGGACATGGCCACCATTGTGGTTCTTCCAAAATCTCAACCGCCCTCTCCACGGTGTGCGGAATACCGTCTCATTTCCCTTATCAACACAGAGGTTAAACTGTATGCCGCGATTCTTGCCCAACGGCTGAGACCTTACCTGTCCACGTTGGTTCACCCGGACCAATGCGGGTTCATGCCTTCGCGCGGTACCCGGCGCTGTCTCCGGAGGTTGCCCCAGGCCCACCGTCACCGGCTTACCCCCTACTTAGCGCTCCTCCTCGGTGGACTGGAGGTTTCTGGACGATGTCCTCGCCGAGATGGGCTTTTGTTCCCCCTTCCGGAATCTGGTGCGCGTCCTGTATGCCCACCCACGAGTGCGAGTCCTAGTCAACGGGGTCTTGTCGGAACCCTTCTCTGTTCGCAGGGGAACAAGACAGGGATGTCCCCTTTCTCCCCTGCTCTTCGCCCTAGCGATGGAGCCCCTGGCGACCCTGATAAGGTCTGAGGGACGTATGCAAGGGTGGGAATGGCCCAAAGCAGAGGTTGATAAGATCGCTCTCTACGCGGACGATGTCCTAATTTATCTAGCAAACCCCACCCAATACGGCCCTCAATGCCTCCAGATTCTGCACTCCTTTGAGCAAGCCTCCGGCCTAATCCAGCCAAGTCTGTCCTGGTCCCTCTCCACCCGTCTAGAGACTGCTTCGATTGGCAATCTAACATACCGCTCCGACGCCAGTCCTTCAAGTATTTAGGAATATGGGTGACACTTCTCCCCGAACTGGGCTGGTCCCTCAACGTTACCCCGCTGGTAAAGAGGGCCATGGCGGATCTGCAGAAGTGGCAGGCGTTACCTTAGAACCCATTGGGGAGAGTCGCCCTGTTCAAAATGATGTTTCTCCCCAGGTTCCTTTATGTTCTTCAGAACACCATCCTTTGCTTCCCGAGGGCCTGGTTTCGGGAGATGGACAGTATGGCCTCCAGGTTCCTCTGGGGGAAAGGGAGAGTCCGTCTGGCTCTGAACTTATGTCGGGTTCCCTCCTTCGATGGGGACATGGGGAGGACTCACTTTTATCTGTAATATTTGGCTACACGTTTACTGTCCATACACAACTGGTTTAATGGGGGCTGGTCCGATCCGGCTTATAGGCTTGAACTGGGCGAGTTAGGGCTGTCCAAAATCCAATCTCTACTATACGGGGAGTCCATTCCATCCAGCTTACCCGAGGTGACGCGCTCCGCGCTGTTGGCTTGGCGAGCGGCACTGCGCCATACTCACTGGACGCACAAGCTGACTCAGTGTACGCCTCTCTGGCATAGCACCTGGCTCCGGGAGGTTAGTGGGTTGCAGGGCTTTAGATCTTGGGACCTTATAGGGATCTCGCAACTGGGGGACGTATGGACAAGTGGCCATATGCGATCCTTCCAAGACCTCCGCACCCGGTATTCCCTGCACCCGACGCAATTTTACAAATATCTGCAGCTGCGACACGCCCTCCACACACGGATCCCCGAATACAGTCCTCCCGAGGAACAGACTATGCTGGGGGACCTGAGGAAAGGGGGTATCTCCCGCATTTACCGGACATTGGTCAACACCCCCGACCTCGTTGGACCGGCTTAGAGGGCGATGGGAGGAGTGGGTGGGCACTCTAGACGAGGAGGACTGGCGCGACGCCCTCATGACACCCAAAACCGTCACCGCATCAGCTAGACTCCGCACGCAGCATACCTGACCCCACAGCGCCTCCATCGGGCCAGCTTTTGCCCGACTGCCTCTTGCACCAGGTGTGGTCACGACCCGGCTGATTTCTTCCACATGGTATGGGCATACCCCATCTGGCTCGGTTCTGGGGCGACATTGAGGAGGAGTCACAGACGTACTGGGGTGGGTGGTCCCTCATGATCCACGGCACTCCCTCCTGGGAATCACAGATGGGTTAGATATGAAAAATTGTTTAATACAGCGATGGTGGTGGCTAAGAGGGACATAGCGGCGTCCTGGAAATGTCCCGATCCGCCTTGCCCCGGGAAGTGGTGGAGAGGGGTGCCGCGCAGGAGAGGCCCATGTGCGAGGCACGAGGTTGTCCCAAAAAGTATCGCAGGGTGTGGGGCAAGTGGTTGGGGGCATTGGGATAATTAAGTGGGGGAGGCCAAACTCATTTCTGTCTGTACTTAAACGTTCCGAACGCTTTAATATTTGTGCCATTGGTTATGACCGGTCACTTGTAATGTACATTGCTGATTTGCTGGTGTTGTTTACTGTCAAAACAAAAATTTGCATTAAAAAAAAAAAAAAAAAGTGAAGATTTGAGGCAAAATATGGAGATGTGGACTGAGCTCAAAGGGACTCGTTCACACATTACGTATGGTAGAAATCTGCTTGATGACGGTCTGAGAGGAGTGGTCTTTACTATGCTCTTACTTTATTGGTCGGAATGCGGTTATTTTCCAAGGAGCGTAGATGAACAATAGTTACTTACCTGTAATCTGTGGTTCTCCAGTATTAGTATCTTTCATAGATTCACATGCTTGAATCATTCCCCGTCGTCGGAGTGGGAGTCCCACGGTACATAAAAATAGCAATATATATATATATACACCATATCCTAGGTAAATTAGAACCAGGAAGTAAAGTGGCCAGAAATTAAAGGAAAAAATTCCTTCACTTTCATGACTCGTCCAAGTCATTATATATAGTCCAAAGTCCAGCCAATCAGGCGACAGCACCACCCAGAATGTTCTCCTCAGAGGCTCAGGCTCTCAGATTTTCCAGCACAAGTGTGATCCAGAATGAAACAGAGCATAGCAAAAGAGCCTCTGAGGGGAGGTGGGTGGGTTGCATGTGAATCTATGAAAGATACTAATACTGGAGAACCACAGATTACAGGTAAGTAACTATTGTTCTTCTCCAGTATTGGGGTATCTTTCATAGATTCACATGCTTGAATCAGAGTAGATAGCAGTGACTCCAGAACCATACTGCTGACATTATCAGCACAACAAGCATATGCATAACACAGTCAAAGTGTAATCACAAACATATAGCTTATTGTTATATATCTATTCACATATCAAGATATATATGTATAAATCCATTGTAAAACAATAGCAAGAGGAGGAGGGAAACAACAGAGGCTCACCTTAGTTAAAAAGATTACGAAGAACCGCCTGTCCCACAGACGTGTCTGCATCATTGGCAGCTTCCAAACAGTAGTGCCTTGTAAAGGTGTGCCTGTTGGACCACGTAGCAGCTCTGCAGATTTGATGAATAGGCACACCAGCAAAGAGAGCGGTAGAGGAAGAGATTGCTCTCGTAGAATGTGCTCTTGGAGTTGTCTGTAAAGGTCTGCCTGCCAGCTGATGACAGAAACCAATCGCAGCAGAGATCCAACGGGCAATGGACTGTTTTGATATTGGGTGTCCTGTGCGCATTTTTCCATAAGCTAAAAATAGCTGATCAGATTTCCGTATGGAAGATGTCCTTTGTAGATGGAATTTGAGACATCTTTTGAGATCAAGAGTATGTAAAGCCCTTTCCGCAGGTGATTGAGGATTGGGAAAAAAAGTTTTTAAAATGACCGGTTCGTTGAGATGGAAGTCCAAAGGTACTTTGGGCATAAAAACGGGGTTAGTGCGTAACACTACTGAATCTCTTGTGAATTGAAGGTACGGCGGTTTTATAGTGAAGGCTTGAATGTCACTGACCCGCCTAGCCGACGTGAGGGCTAATAGTAAAGACACCTTCCATGAAAGAAACTTCAATTCTGTCCGATGAATAGGTTCAAAGGGGTGTCTCATAAGTTGCGAGAGCACAACGTTAAGATGCCAGGCTGGAGGTGGATGGCGAATAGGTGGAAACATACGAAATAACCCCTTAAAGAACTGTCGAATGATCCTAGAGGAATAGAGAGAATTGGAACCGTCCTGCCTAAATCTTGAGATAGCTGCTAAGAATACCTTAAGCGTAGAATGAGAAAGGCCTGATCTTGCCAGATGCAGGAAGAAAGGTAAAAATTTTTCCGGCTTTGCATGCACTGGATGTATGTTGTTGGCTTGACACCACAGGCAAAATCGTTTCCATTTAAGCGTGTATGTCTTTATTGTGGAAGGCGCCCTAGCATTGGCCAGAACTTCTCTACAGTTAGAAGGAATATCTAAGTGGGCGAATTCAAGGTGCTCAGGCGCCAGGCTGCTAAGTGCAGGGATGCAGGATCCGGATGGCAGATCTGACCGTTCTGAATGGATAGAAGATTCGGTATTGGTCTCAACTGAATGGGATGGCATTCGGAGAGAAGGAGTAGCTCGGTAAACCAGAACTGGCGAGGCCATCTGGGAGCTATGAGTATTAGGCGACAAGGTTCCTTCTTCATATTCCAGAGAACCCTGGGAACCAACGGTATCGGTGGAAAACGTAGGCATAAATCTGCGACCAGTTCATCAAAAAGGCATTTCCGCATGATTCGTTGTGGGGACGCCAACTTGCGAAGAATTGGCATTTGCGGTTCAGACTGGTTGCGAACAAGTCCAGGTTGGGCTGACCCCACTCCTGAAAAATTCGATTCAACGTTGGCTGATGGAGCTCCCACTCGTGATTGGACGTTGTCAAGCGGCTGAGGGAATCCGCTAGAACGTTGGACACTCCCGGGACATGAACTGCTGTTAGAGTTATCTGATGTTTGATCGCCCAATCCCACATTTCCTGGGCTTGCTGAGACAACAGTGTGGACCTTGTTCCTCCTTGTTTGTTCAAGTAATGCATACTTGTTGTGTTGTCCGTCGGATCAACACTGATGCTCCGAAAATGATGGTGCGAAAAGACTTCAGGGCTAGGAAGATCGCCAGCAATTCCAACAGGTTGATATGACAAGTCTTTTGCTGAGCATCCCATCTTCCGCTTGCTGTCAGTCCCTGCAGATGGGCTCCCCATCCTTCTAGGGAGGCATCCGTGGTGATGACGAAGCTTGGAGGTTTCATGAGGAATGAGCAGCCTGCTGCTACATTTGTCTTTGAAGTCCACCATCTTAGAGTGTCCCTTATCTGTGAAGTGACGCGAATGAGATCGTCGAAGGATCCTGAGATTTGCAGCCACTGTTTGTTGAGTTCCTCTTGCAAGGGTCTCATTCTGAAACGGCAATTGGGGACCAGAGGAATGCAAGATGAAAGCATCCCCAGAAGCGACTTGAACCGTCGAACTGAAACGTACTCTTTTGATCTTAGTAGCTGTGCAAGATTGCAAAGTTTCGTTTGTCTTTCGGTTGAGACACAGACTTCTGTTCGCAACGTGTTTATGGTAGCTCCCAAGAACGTTCTCTCCTGCGATGGGAGGAGGTGAGATTTGTCGAAATTGATGGAGAGACCCAGAGATTGGAACAGGGATAGACATCTCTGAGTATGGACGTTTGCGCTGTTGAAGGAACTCGCCTTGATAAGGCAGTCGTCCAAATAGGGAAAAAACTGGATTCCCTCCAGTCGAAGGTGTGCAGCCACCGGTGCTAAGACCTTGGTAAAGACCCGTGGTGCGGACCGTAGTCCGAAAGGGAGGACTTTGAACTGAAAGTCCCTGCCAGCCACTCTGAACCTCAAGAACTTTCTGTGTCTGGGTAGAATTGGTACATGAAAATAAGCATCTTGGAGGTCGAGGGTGGTCATGTAATCCCCCGCAGTAAGGAGAGGAAGAATTTCTTGCAGAGTTAGCATCCGGAATGACAATTTCTTGAGATATTTGTTGAGGGAGCGAAGATCTAAAATGGGGTGCCATTCTCCCGATTTCTTTTTTATGAGAAAAAATCTGGAATAGAACCCCGTTCCTCTTTGCAGTCGAGGGACTACTTCGCTGGCTCCCTTTCGCAGCATCAAATTTATTTGGGCAAACAGCTCTGAGAGGCGAGCTGGAGGTGGGCCCTTGGGGGGAAAATTTGGAGGAAATTTTACGAATTCTAGAACGTGGCCTCTGGCCACAATGTCCAAGACCCATTTGTCTGATGTTATTTTCGACCAGTTTGAGTAATAACGGGAGATTCTTCCTCCAACTTGTAAAGGGGTAAGTGGTCGAGCAGGTGGCAGTTGTCACTGCTTTTTAGAGGTATCACGTCCCCTGAAGGTAGACTTCCTTCTATTTTGCGAGTAAGAGGTCGCTGGTTGTTGCCTGAATTGTTGTTGGCGCTGGGAAGAGAAGCGCTGATTGCTGTGATAGGGCTGATATTGTCTCTGTTGATTATATCCTCCTCTAGTAGAGAAGGATCCACGCCCCCTCGCACCCCGAAAGGGCGGTTTACGAAACTGAAGTGTTCCGAGAGAACTTGCTGTCTCAGTATCTTTTTTAATGGTCTGTAGGGCCTCATCAACATGGTTCCCAAAAAGAGACTCGCCATCAAAAGGCATGTCCAATATCTTAGCCTGAACCTCCTGGCGAAATGAAGTTGACTTTAACCAGCCTTGCCTCCGCAAGACTGCAGCACCCGCCATTTGTCGAAAACCTGTAGAGGCAACATCCACCGATGAATCTATAATCTCAGCCGAGATTCGTTCCCCTTCCTGAAGGATCTTAAGCGCCTCTGATTTAGAAGGCTCAGTCAACATGTTAATGTAGGGAGCAATGTCCGACCACATTTGTCTATCATAGCGTCCTAAGATAGCCAGTGAATTAGCTGCCCGAACTGTTGTCGCTGCCATAGTGGACACCTTCTTCCCAATAGCGTCTAAACGTCTACCGTCCCGATCTGGGGGCGGATAACGGAGAGGAGGGATTCCGCGCTCGTCGCTGCGCTGCCTGTGCTATAACAGAATCTGCCTTTGGTTGACCAATCAAACATGCAGGCGAGTTGTCCGGCGCCTTGTATTTTTTATCAAGGCGGGGCATGACCGCAGGAATAGAGGCAGGAGCTTTCATAACCTTCAATCCCTCTTGCCAAATGAAGTCAATAATGGGAATGGATCGTATTTGTCTTCTTGGCTGATCCTTAAAATCATAGAGGAAGCAATCATCCTGTTTCGTTTCCATAGAAAGTAGAAAACGCTTTGTAGCTCTCTCCATAAGAAGGTGAAAACCTCCAACGTCAGCAGGAGGAGAATCGACAGGAGCAGGAGTTAAAGGCGATGGAGTTTGAATCTGATACTCATCCCATTCTGAGAGTAAAGATCTGTCATCTAATTCTCCTTCCTCCCTATCGTCGTCAGAGGTGTGGGCGTCCTGAGAGTGATGCGACAGTACAGGAGAATGAGGCCTGGGTGACCTCAAAGTTGAAGAAGTTTGAGGCATAGGTGTGGGCGGCATAGAAGAAGCCGATTCTGATGGAGGGAAACGGCGATAGTAATCATCTAGCATGTATTGTAGATTGTTCAAAAGAGCCAAAGGCATTTGGGCCGTAGGCAGTGAATCTGTAGGTAAAGGAACCGTTTCCTGACAGATGTCATCCTCTGGATCCTCATCTTGATATTTAATGAGGAGCTCTGAAGGGCTCCTGGCGGTACGGAACATATCACCTTCTTCCGATTGGTCATCGTCTTCATCAGAGGTTAGCAATTGGTCCGGTAGTCTAAGGTGCACCTTAGGAGGAGAGATTGTGAGCGGAGAGCGTACATTTAAAGAAGATGCACGTCTTTGTAATAAAGAAGAAGACGCCGTTGTCACCGGAGGCAACGTAGACGGTGTAATCTCTACTGCAGGCGTCGACGAAGACCAGACTTGCAGAGCCGTGCATGAGGCCAGTGGTAACGTCGACAAGGAAACCGTCGACGAAGTAGTCGTCGACGGGGCAGGCGTAGACGGAAGTATCGTCGACGGGACGGGCTTAGTCGACGGGACGGGCTTCGTCGATGGGACGGGCTTCGTCGACGGGACCTTCGTCGACGGGATGGTCGTCGACGAGGCAGTCGGCGACGACACTCCTTTACTTTTCGTCGTCGGAGCGTCGACGGTAGATACCAACACCTTCGTCGACGGAACTGGTCTGACTGAGACGGATACCAGCGTCGACGGCGAAGACGCCGACGACATGATCATTTGTGTCTTCGGCGATGAGAATGTTGCCGTCGACGTCGTAGTTGCAGTGTAAGAGCTCGTCGACGAAGGAGTCGCCGACGAGCCCGTCGATGAGGAACTCCGTTTCTGAGGCAAATCCTTCTCAGAAACTTGCTTAGAAGAGAGAGACTTTTTAGACTTTCTCGGGGGCATAGAAGCTATAGATCTAGGTTTAGAAGGTGGAAGAGTCTTTCTTGAAGTAGAAGGCACTTCAGCACTGCTGGAGAGTTGTTTCTTCGACACCTTAGCCCCAGGAGAAGACAAATTTGTGTCAGCAATCCTCTTTTTGGAGGACGCAGACTGAACAGAGGCAATACTCCCCACATCAGATAAGGGATTGTCCTGGTCTTTTATCTTCTGTAGCCACAGAAGTAGACGCCCCTCTCTGTCCCTCAGTCTTTTGAGGAAAAGTTCTGCAGATCTTGCAGTCTCTCACCTGATGTTCAGGATATAAGCAATAAATGCACTTCTTGTGGGGATCTTCTGAAAACAGCCGGAGCTTCCCACAAGAGTCACAAGGGCGAAAAAGAGACTTCTTTGAAGAAGACATCCTAAGAAGAATAAAATCCAAAGAACTGAGAAGAAAACTGAGCAGAGCTCAGGGAGACTCCCTTCACACGACGTGCGGTAGAAAATCTGAGAGCCTGAGCCTCTGAGAACATTCTGGGTGGTGCTGTCGCCTGATTGGCTGGACTTTGGACTATATATAATGACTTGGACGAGTCATGAAAGTGGAGGAATTTTTTCCTTTAATTTCTGGCCACTTTACTTCCTGGTTCTAATTTACCTAGGATATGGTGTATATATATATATTGCTATTTTTATGTACCGTGGGACTCCCACTCCGACGACGGGGAATGATTCAAGCATGTGAATCTATGAAAGATACCCCAATACTGGAGAATACTTCAATATTTACAGCCTTTTAGGCGGTATCTAACATTATACCGCTATTTTAATGGGATTCCCAGCTCAACTATGTGAATGTTTCAGGCTATCAAACACCCAATGCTGGAATATTTGAGACTTATTCCTAGAAGTGGGTGAGGGAGGATTGAAAATAGTCAAGATCACAAAAAAAGGACATGAATCAAATAAAACAAACATTTTTGACTCCGTTTCAAATGGGCTACATCAATTCGAAAGAAAATGGCAGTTTATATTTTAATATGAGAAACTGTCATTTTCCTTTAGAAGGATGTTTATTGAGTACAGTTGAAACTTTGGTATCAAGATCAACAACCAGCACAGGTAGTGTCTCCATTTGTTTCGCCACAGGAGGTCATTATCAGTTTGCGCACCAGTTGCATCCCTCATTCAAAGCCTAAGCCTTTTCGACTGCCATACCTGCAGCCAACTTTGGCATACTCCTGGCCAGAGCCAAGAACTCAATTGAAATTCTGCTTCTGCAATGGCATCAAGCATAGTTCCTAAGGTAGCAACAGTTCAGCCTATGTGTATGCTCACCTCTGCCAATTACACTTCGAAGGTGATATCATAATACTGTATGTAAAATGGGTGAGGCAGCTCAGATAGGAGCTGTCCGTGCTATGCAGGAAATTTGTTCACGGCATTTGATATCAGAACATTTACAGAAAACATTTCTAAATATACATTGGAGCTTTGCTTATGCTGTATAAATATGAAATATGCAATTATTTTCAATTGCCCAAAAACGAGACAGAAAATTGGATAGTTTCACATTACCTCTCTTTGCCAGTATTTTATTTTTGACTGATGCTCTGTAATATGACTGTCTATTTGTTCAATTTTAAGCCTAATATTAAGAGCTTCTTTTTGAAGGGCATGCTCATTTTCTTGAATGACTTTAATTTCTTGCAGTAAACTGCGGTGCTCCTCTTGAATTTCAGGCAAAGTACCCTAGGAGGAAACAAATTAATATGTAACAATCTTTTAGTGCATACAATACTAGCTAAAACATTTCAGATACAATTAAATTCTGCTTGATCCAGAAATTATATTTACCTACTTTAAACTTAACCAAGTGGGTACATTTCCTGTTGACTCACCTCCCTTAACAATATCCCTTATTCTTTAGGTTGAACGTTTCAGGCGGTGGACCTAAGGATCCCCAGAGTTGCATATTCAGGAGTTTAGTTCTTTACATTTTCAGAAAACAGTCCAATTAAGGGTATCCCTTAAGCAGCTTCATTGTGGCTTCATAAATATTCAGACTAAAATAACCCCAATGGGAGAAGTGTACAAGGAATACAGTGAGCAGCCAGTTATAACCTACATTCCTAAAAATGGACACATATGTAACCGCTCTAAGAAAATTAGAAATAGCTTCCTTTTGTGAATGCTATGGCAAACCAGTCAAAGAGTCCATTGCCCAAAGACAACCACAAAAGACCATATTTTGAGACTCCTGGTTTCTATAACACTACCTGCTTAGATGACAATATAAGCATTACAAGCAGTCGTAAGACCATGTATTGGTCCTTCATGGGAAAATAACTTGCAGTCCTACATGATGCAATGTCTGCATTTTCACCTATTATAGTGGAGTGAAGAAAACTTTACAGGAGAGAGAGAGTTTAATATAAAACTCAAATTATTTTTGTCAGGAGCCAGTTGTACACCAAGCAACTAAATTATACCAATACTATTTAGATCTGACTGACAAGGGACTGATTGGGTGGCATGCAAAGAGGAGGCAGAGAAATTGGATGGCTATTGCAGAACTGCTGGAGCAACTGAATCGATCCATTATGTGCTCTTTTCAAAACTGACACTCGGGAGAAAGCTGGCTCTTTATATGGTATACCAAAAAGAAGAATACTGTGCAGAGTCCAGGCAAACCCCAAAGGAATTAAAGGGGAACAATTGACACCCCAAATGCTCATTTGTCGAAGCGTGGATGAGCAGTTAGGCATAGCAGAGAGTAATGCTTAGCATTTATTACAAACATAAAGGCAGTAAGTAAGACCACACTCAAAGAAATCAACAATTTAAAAATAACATACTTTATAAGTTTAGATACGAAGATCCTAATTTTTAACTACTTTTCGTTTTATGAATCTTTCGTTTTCAAAAATGGACAGTGCATTTTCTGGATCAGTAATGTAATCCTGTAGAGGAACAACATGTATTGCATTTAGGCACTTATCAGTGACTTACAGGACTGTTCTTCTTGACTTAAGGTGAGTATGGGGCAAAGTCAAAGGCCACACTAACAGGTCATCTCAAGGGAACTCTGGGGCATCCGGGTGCAGAGGTGTTACTGTGTCGGGTATCCCATTGATTTAAAAGGGAGAACGGTCTGGTAAGAAAAAGGCATCAAACAGGGCACCAGTCCCGAGAAACCCACAGGTGGGCTCGACCCTTGAGATCTCGGGCATGCAGGGACATCTTGGGTCCACTTCTCCTCAGGCTGTGGGGCTAGGGTGCAATGGTGTCTTTTGGGGTCGGATTATCGTGCAGGAGTTTCTCGCGGTTGGAGGGGGCCTGCAGAAAGAGGCTGCAGGTGGCGACTTGAATCCTGTCTGGGCAAACCCTAGCACAGGCTTGGCTCTCGTGGGTCTAGGGACTTTTTGGCAAAGTCACCTTCCTTGGACACTGGCATGGGAGCACTGTGTAGGAAGCTGGCTCTGTATATACTATAACAAAATGAGGTAGAGTGTGCACAGAGTGCAGTGGAACGCCAAAGGTAGGCAGAGGTAAAAGTAGATAGCACCTTACTCTCTATTTGTGGTAGTGTGGGCGAGCAGTAAGGCTTTATCCGAGGGTAGCGTTAAGCATTTGTTGTACACACAATCAGCAAATGATGTCACACACTCAAAGACTGAACTCATACCAATTTGTTTGTATCAAAAATATGTAGTTATTTTATTTCCTAGAACCAAGCCAACCCTGGTGCAGGTAAGTGAAATAAATGCTTTGCAAAATCTTATGCAGTGTTTTACAATTGAATGCAGGGTCAAATGCAGTTGATTAAAATACAGGTAAGTCAATATGTCGAAATAACTGTTCAGATTACTTTGTACGTTACTTTTGCTAATCAGTGTTGTAAGAAAGTGGCTCTGTATATACTGAACCAAAGTAAGGTTCAGTGTGCACAGAGTCCACAGTCCCCAGAGGTTTGGCAGAGGCTAAAGTTAGATATAACCTTACTCTCTAAAGTGGTAGCTTGGTCGAGCAGTAAGGCAGTATCAGAGGACAGTGTAAAGCATTTGTTGTACACACTCAGTCAGCAAAGGGTCTCACACACTCAAGAACCGAACTCTAGGCCAATGGTTTGTATATAAAAATATATGCTCGTTTTATTTTAGAACCAACAATAGGTATCGAAATATACTTTCTCAGAATGAGATGCTTTAGATAAATACTTTCAACAGGCAATAGACTTTGGAATGCAATAGTTACAGTTGTTGCAATAGGCAACACAATTTCAAGCACAATATAACATTGAGCTCAATGGGAATTTCTAGTTAAATGCAATAGATTACTTTTTGGATTTCTTTTCTTACCACAGGACTGGATCCTAGATTCAGTCCTGGGACATCTCCTGTAAACAGTTGAGTAAAAACGTTTTGGTTACAGTTGTGATTTTTAAGGAATATTATTGTATTTTAAAAGTTGGCACTTAGAAACTTTTTCACATAGAATCACCAATGTTATCCTATGGGCGGAAATTCACTTAGCAGGTAAGTAGTGTTATCGTTACTTTTTCTTACTCCGTGTTGGATCCTGGATCCAGCACTGGTGCATCTCCTGTAAACAATTGAAAGAATGCGTTTATGTCACACAGGCGATTTTTAACGAATATTTGTAAGTTTGCAAAATCGACACTTAGAAACTTTTTCAGCAAAAACCAGGCAATGTTATCCTATGGAAGGAAATTCAAGTTACCGGTAAGTACAGTTATGATTACTTTTCAGGGTCAGTGCTGGGCACCAAGATCCAGCACTGGCATCTCTCCTGATAACAGGTGAGTAAATTAGTTTTCGTAATTTGGCTGATTTTAGATGAATATTTTAAAGTTTCAAAACTCCACACTTAGAAGAATTTCCAAGTGAAACCAGTCAATGTTACCCTAAGGAAGAAAAGTGAGTTATCGGCTTTTGGGTAAGTACTCGACTGGCAGAGTTAAGGTTCTGGGCATAGACTCAGGGGTCCCCCAGGGTCAGGTAAGTACAGTTGTTACACCCTCAGCGGCACAGGGGCGGCCGGGTGCAGAGTGAGTACGCCCAATGTTATCCTATGGCATGCAGGGGGCATTGGGTAGGTGGCTGCTGGCCTGCAGGCCACTAGGCTGTGGGAGCAAAGCTCCTGATCACTTACTCGGGGCAAGTGGGGAAGTCGAACAGGGTAGTGGGTGCACCCTCAGCGGCACTGGGGCGGCCGGGTGCAGTGGGCTTTTGGGCCGTTGGGCGCCCAATGGTTTTCAATGGGAAAGCTGCGTGACGAACAAAGGCTGCAAGCTCGGGGACAGTGATTCTTCAGGTGCGACCACCACTTCGAGAGGTAAGTTGGGAAGCTGTAGGAAGGGTAGGCACTCAGGAGTTGGGCACAGGAGGCCGTGGGGCGTCGGGTGCAGGGGTGTCTTTAGGCGTCGGAAATCTTACCCTCGGCTGGTCGCGGTTGGAGGGGGCCCAGGTTCTGAGGCTGCAGGCGTCGTCAGGATCGTCGAGGAGGGTCCTTGGGTGCTGGATTCTGGGTCACAGTCGCCGGGGGGACGTCCTCGTGGTCTTTGTCCACTCAGGCACAGGCCGGGCTCGGCGGGTGCAGAGTGTGCTGGATTCGCGGTTCCTGGCTGGCACCAGGGTAGGTTACTTGCTTTTGAGCAGTACCACTGCTCGTGGGAGTCCCAGGTAGTTAGAGTCACAAGGCAGTCAGGTCCTCCGGGGTTCTTGAGGTTGCTGACCACTGGAGACGCCGGGGTTTAGCAGGAGCAGGTTCGACAGGCCGGTAGGGCTGGGGCCAAATCAGTTGGTGTCTTCCTCTTGTTAGCAGCTGCACGGCAGGTCTTCTTGTTTCTTGATCTTCTTTCGGAATCTGGATCTAAGGAAGGAAGGTTCAGGGTGCCCCTAAATACTAGATTTAGGGGCGTTACAGGTAGGTAAATGGCAGGGACCAATGGGTCCCTTCCCTGGGGTGGGTACACCCCCTATCCTGCCACTCTCCAGTGGGAGGGGGGCAGGAGCCTAGTCCTGATTGGGTAGGGCTCCCCATCTTCAAGATGGCGAGAGCCCGGAGATGTGCTTCACCTCGCCTCCCCACCTGAGGGGTGGGGTTGGCAGAGGCTGCCACACCCCCTTTCCTCCCTTGGTTTTCCCGTCAGTCTTCGGGCTGGAACCAGTTGCTGAGTACAGCAAGTGGTCTGGGGAAGCTCACAGAGGTGGAATGCCTTTGAAGCTTCCCCCTGCCCATCCTGGGGGAGGAGGCCTAGCACCTCGCCCAGGACGTGCATTGTTTCAGGCCCGGGAGAGCGGATGGCTCTCTACCCAGGGGTCCAGCAACATGTCTGCTGGGTGGCAGCCTAGGCAGCCCCTCAGACAAGACGTGGATTGTAGGTTAGGTTCAGGGGGCA